>OX244036.2:19161213-21661213 GCA_945859785.2 Tridacna gigas
ACAGAGAATGTTGAAGAAAACATGAGCGTTGTCCCAAAACTCCGTGACAAATTTTATAAATGGGACATTTTTAGCGTCAGGACATTCCTTCTAATATATATTATCTGTGAAGATGTCATTTCACTTTGTATGAAGTCTTTAATAAAATATTAGCTTAATTTTTACTTAAAATCGAGATAATTGGCAGGGAGGTGTCATTTACCGGCGCACGTCAATTTATTTGTATATGTTTTATTATTAGCACAAGTCATGCAAAGATATTTTCAATATTTCATGTTATTTCTGCTAAATATCACACAGACGTATTTTTCTGGTACTTTGACGTCATCACAGAAAACTTGAATGTGATCACGTAAAAAACGGACAGTATACAGACAGACAAAAACAATCGGTAGAAAATAAGAAATTTGAAATGACCATGTCGGAAGATCGCGCGGCGCAGCAGACAGTTATAAAATTTTGTGCCGATCTCTGAATGACACCCGTCCAGACTATAAAACACATGTGGCATACTGAAAAAATTTCTCGGGCACTGGTCTACAGTGGCATGGCAGGAAAGGATGCCGTGAAAAGGAGAAAGCTCGAAATGGAAGACTGATTTCTATAACTGAAGAATCGTGTGATTTGGTAAAGAGATGCATCTTCACAGATCGGAGAGTATAACAGGCAAGAGAGATATCGTCGTCAACCGCGATTTCAAGGTCTTATATCCATAGAATACTTAAAAACAAAATGAACATGCCACACCTCTGGGCAGGATGGGTTTCTTGTCTGCTATCTGGTTTGAATTTCATTGAGAATCCTTTGAAAGAAGGCACGTGAACTTAACACTGACGTCGTTTTTGACACGTGCCGCAGTGTGCATGGTTGTTGTGCTATCAGTGCTACAATTTTCTTATTTGTAAAACCACTAAATCTCTACCACTCCAATTTAAACATGTCGTCTTAACAAAGTAATAAACTGAACAAGATGTCATTTATAAGGTACAAGATCATTGCTTATATGTAAATTAAGTGACCTATGCAAAGCAGAGAATCACTTATTCCTACACCACTCTAACATTACAAGTTGGCTTCTTTAAAAAAGAAGCTAGGAGAGGTCAGCATCGATGTTTTCAAATAGCTTACTGCTTTTAATTTCAATATATTTTGGTACATAAATTATTATAAACAAATATTTAAGGCATTATATGATCGCCGCTGTGTAAAAAGGAGAAACCTCTTATGCATTACATGACTGACACGTGACATTTTCCCACGTTTTCAGGTCGCGTAATCTTTTCCCGTGGTGTTCTCTTTTATAAAGAATTCCTTTTTTTGTGTGTGTAGCTTTATTTCTTTAATGAAAAATTACAACCACTGGAAAGGTCATTTGCAATCAAATCAATATAACAGATCCTTTTTGAAATCCGTCATATAAAAACAAAACATGTCTATTTCCTATTTCAGTTTTTTTATTTCGGTTTATTTATAAAACCATGACGAAACAGACTGTGTAACAGAACGATTTCGCAGAAAAGCATGGAGTTAGGCAGCAATTTCTGAGGCAGTCTGATGACCTCTCCAATGAATGAATCTATTAATAGATACACCTAGGTAACTTGTAGCAAATCCCAGCTATATTAACCCTCACTGGACAGGGAACCCTTGTCATTCCTCCAGTCTTTACATGTATTTGATCATCGTGTACAGTTAAACTGTTTTGTTAAACTGTTTTTTTTTTTTACGTCTTGAATATTAACCTTTACCAAACAGTCCCAAGTTTAAACGACACTGGGGAAGAATCCCTTAGAAAACATTGCGAGAAAAGGAGAAAGTGCTGGTAACCATCATTTCCTCCTTTTCCCACATAGTTTTCTGCCCTCTTGGAATCAGGTTTCATTAGTTAAGCCACATTTAATTTATGGTCTGCAACAGCTTTGAATTTGGACCAGTAAAATTTTTCGTTTTGTAAAGGGAGTTAAATAGTTAACTATATCTTGTGCTGTTGGATATTGACCAATTGATTGCATGGTGTTTAACGCTGTTTTCAACATTATTTAATTGATACTGCAGTGCCCAGAGCACTTATCCATGCTTTCCTGGAATTTCTTTTACCAGTACTACTGTGACTCAATGACCTTTTGCGGACAGTCTGGATTAAGATCTGACTGCACAGAGTGTGCAGTCTCATGTTGGATCTACACTATCGGATAAAAGAATATATTTTCTCCAAAATGTAACTTTGAAATAGCAATATTCAGGTGTTAACCATCAGCTTGAAAGTTTCATTTAACCTTTTTAAGCAGGATAAGGGTTAAACTTAAACTGGATTATAGTCAACTAACAGCACGCATAGCCCCGGCAGCTCAGTCGTTCGCATACAGGACTAGAGAACAGGAGGTAGCTGTTTCGATCCCTGACTCGGCAAATTTCTTTCCGAGGATTGATGGTACGCGGTGCGACAAGATCCATTTCTCTCTCACGTTTCAACAATGGTTATGTAGGAAAGCAGCTAGTGGCTTGGAAAGAATATTGAGCAGAGTACTGGTAAAAGAAACTCTAGGAAAACATCAATACGTGCACTTGCCACCGCTACGTAAGTGGTATAATGTTGAAAACAGGGTTAAACACCATACAAACAATCAATCAATCAAATTCGTTAGTCTGTCAGTACTTTCAGTACTTTGATTTATCTATATGTTTGGGTCATACGAATTAAAAACATATATGAAAATTGTATCTGTAGCGTTTCATGCTCTTTTGTAAATGAAATTGTCACAGAGTTTTGGGACAACCCTCGTATTGTTCGTCTGTTGTTTTTTTTTAATAATTCCCAGCATATCCGACAACTTTCTCCTGTGGTTGCCATTTTTATTTACTTTCTGCTCATGTTGGATAGCAAATGTAACGCGCTATATGATTGGTACTTTCAGTCCTGACTGCAACCAGTAATTACACGTATCGCGAAGCTAACAAATTTCGACTTGATGAGCCAAGGGATAAGATCCACATAGTGATCGTTTACCTTGGCTTGCGAAGATGTGCAAAAACAAACATTCTGAATAATTACAGTGGAATGTGGCAAACATGTTCTCTGTTGATTTAGAACAAATTGTTTTTTTGCATGACACATTTTATTTAAATTGAACCATATAGTTAATTGTATCGACTATACAGGCTTGAAGAACTGTCCTTTCTCAACACAGGACGCTGGATGTGGTAAAATCGCTGAAACAGTTTTGGCGGTGATTTTTAAATGTTAGTGCACTTTTTAACCTGTGAAATTTTCAGAAATAGAGCAGAAGCGTTTGAGCATTTTTGCAAGGAGACTATGATGGGAACATCTGCATAGAATTAGTAACATGCTTATAGATAAAAGAAAATACCCTTTTGCAACTCATCATACTACATTAAGGAGTGAGACAAACTTTCCTGAACATTCGATTGAAAGTTAATGGATTCTAAGCACTATCAAGATTTTGTCTGATTTGACCTAGTGACCACCCTTTTTTTGACCCCAGATGACCTATGTTCAGTTTTGTCAAAAATATTCTGGAGACAAATATTGGCCAATTTCATGAACAGTGGACTGAAATGAAGCCGCTGGAGCACACACAAATATTGGGACTAGAAATGTAGCTGCTACAGCTCAAGCCAAACAATACGGTCCAATAACGTGACCATGGGCCTCTGAAACCAACACAGTCTTTCTCTTACATGTATGGTTGGCCTAGTGAGGCTCATTTAACATACTGGATTGAATAAATGCAATTTTGAGAATGGTAAAAAAAAGTTGACATATTTAGCTTGCTGCCTCAATCATGGAGCGTTGCAACCGCTAATTAATATCTTTTTGACTGTTTAAAAGCGTTACCCTATTACCATATGTCTACATGTATATTCAAACAAATCAATTTTAGCAATAACTAGTCACTACTTAACTCTTCTTGTTGCTTCCTGACCCCATGCTTTTAAAATTATTGGAGAGGTCATCAGACCTCTCCAACAGTGGTGAGTTTAAAAGGCAGACTGCCACAGAAATCACTGTCTAAATCCATTTGTTTTTGCGAAATTGTTCTGATACTCAGTCTATTTCGTCATGGTTTTATAAAGAAACCGAAATAAAAAAACTGAAATAGGAAATAAACGTTTTTTTTTTTTTTATATGACGGATTTCCAAAAAGATTTATTATACTATATTGATTGTAAATGATTTCTCCAATAATTGCAATTGTTCATTAAACAAATGAATCTAAGCAAAGAGAAAAAAAAAATCGTTAAAAAAAGAGAAAGAACACAGCGGGAAAGGATCATGTGACTTGATACTATCTAAACTGGTAGCCTGTTATCGATCTTCGTATCTACTATTGGACGGCTACGGGAGATACAACGGGTACCAGTTTAGATACTATCTGGAGAATTCGTACCCTGGAGAACTCGTACCCTAATCTCGAGAGCACGAGTTCTCTGGAGAACTCGTACCCCACAAATAGATATAAATAGGTTGATCAGTATGTTTCCAAGTTCTGTTTTTCAAAACTGACTAGACTCTAGCATTTTTCTCAATTTTATACAAAATTTCTATGGATTTATAATGATAATTATAGATTTGATGAAATAACACACAGAGTTGCTTCTATTATGCGGGATTGCGAGAATCCCGCAAAGATGAACTTATGAGCGGGAAAAAAAGGTCGTGCCTCTTCGCCCTATGTACCTCACACCTCAAAAGACCTGTGGTCCTTTGGTTTTGGGCGGATTGAGCAGGCTGACATGGGTCGATACTTTTTGCAGATGCATTAAGCGCCCTTTTCTCAGAGCATGAATCATTTATCTACTTTCTTAAATTTTTAACGTTTAGACAAACAACCTCTTTATTTTACATGTCCACAGCAGACAACTTTTCAAAATATTGTTGGAAGAGGAGAAGCTGCTAGTCACTGCAGTTTCTCATTTTGTCAATATGGTTTCAATCACATCAAAGCACCATCTTCCACATTAATTATCGAAGTTTGAATTGTTGTCTGCATGCCTTTTCTCTTTGGGGCAGTCCGAAATTGCTGTTTGTTAAAAGATTAAAAAATGTTACATTTATTTTTAACATGTCTGGTACTGGTATTATGTATAGGCCACCTTTATTTATTGTCATCAGGTAAGATTCTTGCCTATTCAGTGGAATTAGCATATTGTATCAAATTTTAATTGAACGATTTCTCCTTTCCAAAAATATTTTGGCTTATCTGAGCAGACATTACAAACATTAATTAGAGGTTTGTTCCTTTTGAAAATGAGCCAAATTGGATCATCATCTTCAGTTTTGTGTCCTTGAATTTTGAAAAAAAAAAATGCATTTCTGAGCATGTTAATAGCATATGGCCTACAGTTCCTAGAATATTATAAGAATGTGAAGCATGTACTGTTTTGAACTGAAAACTGAAAAAAAAAAAATGTTTTTTCTCATTCATTACTGCCTAACTTGTTTGTTAACATCTACCAAAATATTTTGAAATCAAAAGCCAATAAACTATTTGAAAACATTGATGCCGACCTCTCCTGGCTTCTTTTTTAAAGAAGCCAACTTGTTGAGAATGATGTCATGCTCAGCACAAAACAGTACTCAGCAGTGTTTTGGACTCGGACATTGCTTATAAACATCGCGTGAGAAGGTTCTCAGTGCAGCACAGTATGCACTAAAAATTTGTGAACGTAAGCAACCCGATATTTACAAATAGTCGATACTAGAAGATTCGGCTCATGGCAGACCACGTTTTTAAACTAAGAAGATTCGGCCCAAAATTTGGCCCCAAAAATGAGAAGATTTGGCCCAATTACATTGCCCAATTATAATAATGCGCAACTTGTCATGATTTATGGTTCATATTATACATGTAGGTTTGGAAAATGCCTTCTTTGGTGTGAATGATCTATATAGTGAATGATTTTTGACGTTTCTATGAAACAGAAAGTTATATTACCATAGAAGTTCAGTATACTTTTAGTACTTTATCATCATTATTTCTCAATGTTCCCAAGAAACCCTCCCCCTACACACACACACACACATAAACACATACATTTAGAAGTTTTGACATTTATTAGGTTTTGCTAAGATTAATGGAGACAGGTGTTGGTGATGAAAGACAGGTAAAGGTGTGATTAACACCATTCTGCAGTATCTCTCCCCATTATCTACACTTTAAATCAATTGACCCTCCTCATCCTTTTTACCAAACTTCATTGTCATGTACCAAAACCCCTATCACTTAAACTGAGTAAGGAATATGGACGCGGAGTGCTGTATTTCAGACTGGGGATCGTCTTAGAAGCTAGGAGACTATCGATAACTAATCTGCTATTAGAGATGGTTGGCGATCGTCTGCTTCTGCAAAGCACATTTGTAATAGCTTATGTTCAAAAGTTAAAAGTTTGTCAAAAAGTGCACATGTTTATTCGTCTGGCCCCTGCTGACCTTTTTTTACTATACTTTATTTTTACTTTTCTTGACTTTACCCTTCATAATTACTAAAACCAATTGTTCGTTCAGTCAGGATCTACTCACTTCAGTATGATGGTACTCCTGATCTTAACTTTCTCTCTATGGATCTTACCTAACACCGTCTTCACATATCTCTACTCGATTGGGCATCGAACACCACATTTATAGGAATTCATATTGCGAGATAAGCAAGTAGTTATTGGCAATTATGTTTTCATTCATAATGTTATAGAATTACTTCCCCTTACCTTATGAGACCATTGCATCTTGTTTGACATACTAAAGCGAATCATATCCTTTCAGTCACATCGAGAAATTATCGGGGGTTATGTCAAATTGAACTCACGCTTTGGTATACTCTAGTACCCTGCCGTACTTCAAAGTACGTCAGGCAAAGCGCAATAAGGGCGGCCCCGTCTGTAACATGAGAAGTAACGGATTATTGTTATTTCACTTGATCAAACCCCACTAGAGACTGAATTGAAAACAGATCGGTTGCAAAAAAGTAATGGCAGTCAGTTTTTTTAATTGTCATTCTTATTTAGCGCGAAAAACGACGTATCAGAAATGCTTCAAGTATCCGAAATTTCAATGGACTGATATAACGTCGGAAAACAGGGTTACTTTTAAAATGATTCATGGTCAAATTTATATTTAAACCATATCCCAAAAGCACGTTTTAGGTTCAGTGATGTATATTTTGTACAAAATTGATCTCATTATATTCACTGATCAAACTGGATCACATGAAATTAAGAAAAACAGGAAGGCATTTAGTACTAAGCTTGAGGTCCCCATGGAGGCCTCCATTATTGCGCTTTGCCTGACCCTATACAATCTCCGAGCAGAGTTGTCGTTCGTTACCTCACATACATCTCTGCGATGGGCTAAATGACAAGAATCTTGTCAAACCGACGAAAACATGTTTTGTTACTGTTTAACTGTTTCATGTGTAACATGATAAAGTAGACAAAGCAAATATGATTCCAGATGCATTATAGGTGCATTTAAATTGATGAATTTACCTGTATACAATGGAACTATTTTTTCGAGTTTCTTCACTGATCAGATTCCTACGCCAATTGTAAACCGAATGGCTGCGCCCACGAATGAAGACAAGTTAAACAAAATTATACAGTCCTGTGACAGTTTCGACAAACCGATGGATCTAAGTTTGTAACATCAAAGAAGAGATTGTCGTCCATTAAAACACATTTTAGCTTTTCAGAAAACCTCTCTTTTCCACATTTTCTCCCACTTACTTTTAAAACTCATTTTTTCTGCGACTAATACACCCCCTTACCATACAGTAACAGATTGTCATCTTCACAGTATTTCCCATACTTTTAAAACGCATAAATGCATTTCAACACATGCATTGTTTTTTGGCTGCTGTTCAACCTTTGATAATCAGAAAAGGATTATCCTCTACTATATAAAAAATTGTGGAAAATGGAGAAAATGCCGGTAACCAGAAAGTTAATGTGATACTGAGTTTGTGAAAAAGGTTCAAATTTCTAGTTGGAATAAGGTGGTTGTGGTCTACGATGACATGATGATTTACTATTTTATACAACATTGTAGCAGATGTTTCTTTTCATCTTTGTTCAAGTATTTTCCATAAGTGAATTTCAAGCCTTGATGTGTTACTGCTTCGGTCAGAATAGTTATATCGTGCTGCTGCCCGCTGCATTCTCTCAAGTTCATGGGTTAAGTTCTTTTGACAAGGATGCCAAATTGTATTACAATACACTCAAGCTGAGGTCTTACATAGGTCTTATATGCTGTTTCTTTCATGTTTCTTTTACTTGTTTGTAAGTTACTTTTGATAAATTCAAATGTTTTTAGGGGCATTTAAAATGGACTTTTGGGAAAGACTTGACTGCACTATGTTTCAGCATATCTGATGTTGCTATCGCTCGCATATTGATTATGACCAGGTGTTGTTGCATACTGACTTGGTGCCACAACTTGTTTTTTTCAAAAACAACCACATTTGGACACTGTCAAAGATCAAAGTGAACAAAAACACACATGCATAAAATACATTTGACTATTTTCACAGACAGCAAAATTTTTGGACCTGTCCAAATTGAAATTGTTATTCTCAGATGAGAAATCAAATATTTTTTCAAAACACAAAATTTGTCCATCAAAGAGTAGAAAAAATTGTGGGGGACAGGAGAAAATGCTGGTTACCAGCAATTAATCCTTTTTCTCAATGTTTTTAAAAGTCCTCTTCCCTAGGGTCTGTAACACTTGGGTTGTTTTAATGACGGGTTAAACCTTTACTAAAAGACAAAATTTTATATCAGCCCAGTTTCAAAGCATTATATTAAGTTGAAGACAACAAAATAAACATCGCTAAAATGATGTTTTTTGTCTTTGACAGAGTAGGAAACATTGTGGGAAAAGGAGAAAATGCTGGTTACCAGCATTTTCTCCTTTTCCCACAATGTTTTTAAAAACCTTCTCTGTCAGGGTTGTTAAAAATCAGGATTGTGTAGTAAAGAGTTAATGATCAAAGGTCAACTAGTGTGTGTTTATATCGGATATACATCTAACTGTGGGAAGGGGTATTCACTCTTACCATGCTAAAGTCCCTTTCCAGATACTTCTCTGCGTACAGTGTAAATTAAGATCAGACTGCTCAGAGTGTGGAGTCAGATCACCAATCTGCACTTTCTAATAGGATGAGCCTTAAAGTTAATTCCTACAAGTGATATATATCCTCTGACTGTAAATGCATGGTTAGCTTACTACATGTATGTAGTCTAAAAGTTTAAGAACCAGTACAGTATTACAATAATTACCCATTCTTCGATTTCACCTCACATTCAGTTGGTGTATTTTCTTGATGAACACGTTAACCCCTTACCAGACGACAAAATTTTAGCCTTGTCCAAATTGAAAGCATTTGCAGACGACAATTCCTATGTGGCTCAAATGGTGCAATTTTTATTTGATAGGGTAGAAAACATTGTGGGAAAAGGAGAAAATGCTGGTTACCAGCATTTTCTCCTTTTCCCACAATGTTTTCAAAAGGTTTCTTTCCCAGGGGCATCAAAAGGCGGCATTGTGCGGTAAAGGGTTAACCTGTATCCTGCAAGGTAAGTTAAATAAAACTTCCAAGCTGATAGTAAATACCAGAATGATGTTATTTCAGACTTTTTTTTTTTTGAGAAAATATCTGCTTATCGGACAGTGTAGATTCAAGATCAGACTGAACGTTCTGTGGAGTCTACCTATAATAACATTTATAGCAGAATTTTTACATCAACAGGTACAAAAGGATTCAGTTCACAATGCCTTCAGCAGACAGTTTTTGACTGCATTTGGTAAAAAGCAACACCTTCTTCTTTTCGCTCACTGTTTTCAACAAAATTAGAATATGATATTTTCATTTCTTTAAGTTTTTTTTCTCCTTTTTGTTACTTTTCAAGCTTTTGCTGGATCTAAAGCATGCCTGATTTGTAACATAATAGGACATTTGAAACAAGAGGACCATGGTGATCCTAAATCACTCACCTCAGTTAGGTAGAGCAAATTTACAAGTACTGCCAATTTTTTAAGTTGTTTAACCCTTTACCAAACAATCCCGAGTTTTAAAAACCCCAGGAGAGAGGCTTTTCCCACAATGTTTTTCTGCCCTTTCAGAAAAAAAAAGTTATCATTTGAGCCACATCTAATTTGTTGTCTGTTAAATCTTTCATTAAAGAGTGAATGACTTACTGTTGATGTTGCATACAAACTGAAAAGATGCAGATGATCCTCTACAATACCAGGGTGATAATGTGATCAACAGGACAGGGATGTATTTCCCCCACGCAGGATCATCTTTGACCAAAAGACATGATTCAAAAGGCCATTAGATTATGGAAAATACAAAATAAAAAGCATAAAGTGTAATATAGCTACAGACAAGAAGATCTTCAAATTTTTAGTCTATAAGTCTATGCAAAACAGTCAACCTAAATGTTGAGGCTAATTGTTCGACTGCATGGAGATGATTTCTACAGATCTATATGATACAACAATATATGACAGCTGATGGTTCTGGTTCAGACAAGAAGACGTTTTAAATCCTATTTTACTCCTGGGGCAGGGACAACTCTCACTCTAGGGGAAAAAAATGTACTGAATGTATTTTTCACAGAAATGATCCTGCCATGGTCCTCTTCAGAATTTCTTGAAAGAATTTAATTCCTTTAAAAACTCTGGTTGCCATGGCAACAAAACTAAAATATTGAAAATCTTTGAAAGTCTTTTTATGCCTAAGGCTACCAAATTTGATATATAGCTTCATCTAATGGACCTCTACCAAGTGTCTTCAAATTATAGCCCTTGGATCAAAATTGGCCCTGCCCTGGGGGTCACAAGTTTTACATGGGCTTATATAGGGAAAACTTCAAAAATCTTCTTGTCCAGAACTATAATGCCTAAATGTGCTACCAAATTTGGCATGTAGCTTCATCTAATGGACCTCTAGTACATGTAAATAGCCCTGGGGTCAAAATTTGCCCCACCCTGGTGGTCATAAGTTTTACATTGGCTTATATAGTGAAAACTTTAAAAATCTTCTTGTCCAAAACCATAAGGCCTAGGGCTACCAAATTTGGCATGTAGCTTCATCTAATGGACTTCTACCAAGTATCTTCAAATTATAGCCTTGGAGTCAAAATTGGCTCAGCCACGGGCATCACAAGTTTTACATGGGCTTATATATAGTGAAAACTTCTACCTCTTATCATAAGGCCTAGGGCTACCAAGTTTGGCAAGTAGCTTCATCCAATGGAACTCTGGTAAAATTCCTCAAATTATAGCCCAGGGGTCAAAATTAGCCCTGCCCCTGTGGTCACAAGTTTTACGTGGGCTTTAACTTTAAAAATCTGCTGGTTCTAAATCATAAGTCCTACAGCTACCAAATTTTGCATATAGATTTATCTAGTGAGCCTGTACCAGAATTATAGCCCTGGAGTCAAATTTGGCCTCACATACCCAGGCAGTCACAATTTTTACACGGGCACTGGAACTTTAAAAATCTTCATGTTCTAAATTATTGGGCTACCAAATTTTGGTTGTATATATATCATTCACCAAGAATGTTCAAATTATAGCCCTGGGGTCTAAATTGACTTGCCCTGGGGTCACAAGTTTTACAAAGGCTTATATAGTGAAAACTGTAAAGATCTTCTTGTTTCTCATTTTGAGATACAGCTGTAATATTTTGTGTCATCATAGAGCAGGCCTCTTCCAAAATTGTTCAAATTTGACTCCTAGTGTCAAAATTGGCTCTACCCCATGGGTCATAAAATTAACATGTGCTAATAGAGTGAAAATCCTAAAGACCTTGCTCCTAACTGTAAATCCTAGGCCGACCAAATTTGGATCACTTCTGAATTTGTTAAAAATTTAGCCCAGGTATCAAAATTAGCCCAGCCTCAAGGGTCTCGTATTTTACAGGGGCTTACTATTGAGGAAACTTTGAAAGTCATCTTGTTTATAACCATATGGCTTAGAACTGTATTATTTGGCATGTGACTTTATCTTGTGGATCTCTACCAGGATTCAAATAATTATAACTCTGTGGTCAAGAATGGCTTTGCCCTGGGGTCACAACTTTCACATCGGCTTTTATAGAGAAAACTTTACAACTCCTCTTGTTCCAAACCATCTGGCCTCTAAGGATTCTAATGTTTGGTATGTATGGTTTGTACTTATTAGTCAGTGGAGCGATATAGGCCAATCATTGCCTTCTTGTTTTAAACCTAATTGGTTGAATGTTATCTCAATAGCTAAGAAATTCTTAAATGCAAAATCTATACATATTTTTGAATGTGACCTACTCACTGCTTTGGCAGGAGTATATGTTCATGGTAAAAATAGGTCCAAAGATGCCAACAAAAACTGCTTGAATTTAAATCTAAAAACAAAACAAGTAAACCTCATCAGTTTTGACAAATATGTGTCTGACATAGTTTGGAAATAGTGGGTAGGGATACAATGCTATACAAATATGTCACAGAATGATATGATGATGTCACATAATTTTATCTCAAAATATCTATAAGATATGAAATGGCTATATCAGACTGAAATCAAGGGAAGTTATGTGATAAAAGACAGCAGTTCAAAGAAATATATGGTTAGCTATGGATAGGTGTTGCTGTGCTCCGGACTATCCTGCCAAATGTAAATAGCATCTGATATGTGATTCTGAATGAGAAGGTGTTTTAAGTTGTTTTTCTTCTGTTTTTTTTTAAACACTATTACCCACACTGGGTACATGATGAAGATATTTATTTAGTCTTTTCACCCATAACTTAGGGAGGCTGTACATGAGTAGATTTGTACTTAAGTTTCTGAGAATGAGATCTTTAAAATTGGTGACAGAAAGACAGAAGATGGATGGTAAAATGTGTATGATATATAATAGGATATAAAACAAACATGCCAAGCAAGTGGACCAATAAATAAAAGTAAATTCAGGTAAGAAACCACCAATTCTATTTCTCAGCTAAGCATGTGTGTAGTTTAGATAAATACAGCCCTTTTAGTGCCAAATGAATATAATATACAATGTTTAGAATCAGAAAAACAGAACTTAGATTTCAAGGTCTATTTAGGTCAATTTCAAAGATATCACCATCTCAAGGCTAGTTTTAAGCAGACAATTCCCACAGAGACTCAGAGGATGTATGTCTAAGCCCATACTGCATATTCTTTGCCATCTGATCTTGATCTACTATGTCTAACAAACAAATTTAATTGGCACTAGTTTCTCAAAGGGTTATAGTACAGCTTTTTATATCATTTGATAACATTATAATTAGATGACAAAAAAAATGTGACATTTTCCCACTGACAATGTCTATTATGAGGGTGAATAATAGACCCAGATACTGCATTGAAAAATAATTTTTTGGTCCATTATTTCAGTGTTCAACTATAGAGTCTTCTGTGATTAAGCTTTGACCACACAATTCTGTGTTTTAATGATCCTTGGCAAAAAAGGCTTTGGAAAACATTGTGGGAAAAGCAAAAAATGCTGGTAACCATCATTTTCTTCTTTGCCCACAAATGACAATGTTTTCTTCTCACAAATCATATCATGTGAGCAGCAATTCTAAATTGTCTGCAAGTGCTTCCAGTTTGGTCAAGTGTAAATTTTTTTCATAAGGTAAAGAGTTGATAGAATAACATGAGTCAAGAAAACATTGTGGCAAATCCAGAAATTGCTTACTTAGTGCAGTTACTTAAACTCCATCTGTCATTTTCTTTAGATACATACCCTATCTGATTTTGAGACTTCCACATTTGGGTCTTCTGTAAAAAAAAAAAAAATGAATGCACTGTTTTACAGTCATGAAGATGTGGCAAACAAACAAATTGCTTATATTGAACAATTTTTCCAATTTTCATACCCATTCTACACCATTATTGTGTATTCTTCAATGTATGACTTGTAGAAGAAAATGTAGAAAATAAGAAAATTCATCTTGTTTTAGGTGCAAGTGGTCTTCTTGTATTCTTCAATGTATGACTTGTAGAAGAAAATGTAGAAAATAAGAAAATTCCCTCTTGTTTTTAGGTGCAAGTGGTCTTGTTGTAATTTTAAGGAGTCAAAAAATGTTTTTTACACAGAAATCCTATGTCGGCTTTTGGTGCTTTTACAAACTTTGGGGATTAAAATCAAGCAGCAAAGAATGCACAATCTGATTTTGTATCTATACACACTGAGATCTTTTGTGAAATACTGAATGTAAGGCCAGCCTTTAAAGTACAACATTTAAACCTTTTCACAACTGTGTATTGACCTTTTTACCAAATAATCCTGCCTTTTCATCAAGCTTACGTAACTCTTTACTACACAACAAAAATGTAGACATGTCCAGATTGAAAGAATTTGCCGAAGACAATTTGAATGTGGCTCAAATGATGGACTTCATCTTTGGTAAGGTAGAAAACATTGTTGTTAAAGGAGAAAATGCTGGTTACCAGCATTTTCTGCCTAGCACACAGTGTTTTCAAGAGGCTTCTTCCTAAGGGTCGTTAAAACTGGGGATTATTTGGTAAAGGGTTAAGAAGAGAGCTTTGGTGGTATGGTAGAGATTTTATACATATTTCTTGTTTCTTAGCACTTTGGGGATAAAGGTGATGCATCTTTCACAGGTGATTAGACACCAGGCACACAAACCATTTTTACTACAATGTATTGACAAGCCCAGTTATGCAGTCGGAAGCATTAGGGACTTGAAACCATCCACCACCTTGGATTCTAAGTTTAAAAATGGAAAATTTTCCTTTGTTTCAAAGTTTCAAACAGAAATTTTGATCCAAGACAAAGCAACATAATTATATTGCAATATTCTTGGCTGTCAGAAATATGATTATCCGAAGAGTAGAATGTTTGCTCTGTGGATCTTGAAATTGATTTAAATTGTCTTCGTCTTGTTACAATTAGCCGAACCACCTTCCTTTAACTCTTTACCAAACAACAATATTCTACACTAGTCCAAATTAAAAGCATTTACAGATGACAAAATAGTGTGGCTCAAAAACTGAAATTTGTTTTAGGAAGTGCTTTCTCAGGGTTGTGAAAAGTCGGGATTGTGTGGTAAAGGGTTAAAGTGCAATGTGTTGGGCTGCATTGATAGGTATATCAGCTGAGACTGATGCATTTGAGTCATGCTCTGTGAAAAGAGGGTTTAATGGATCTGCTGAAAAAAGAATTGACCCATGTCAAGCCTGCACAGTCTGTGCAGGCTGACATGATTTGATAGTTTTTGCTATTTGTAAATTTTCTGCATGTCCAAGGACGAGTCTACCTCATGATTCAGTCGGCTGATGAACAAAATAGATTTTTGGATCCTGAATTACATGATGACTTGCTTGGTACAGTGTGCCATGGAGATGCATTAATGAACTCTTAAACCCTTTCCCAAACGACAAATTTTGGACTGGTCCAAATTGCAAGAGCTTGCAGATGACAATTTTAAATTTGATAAAAATGGCAGAAAGGTCTCAAAAAGGGTAGAAAACACTGTGGGAAAAGGAGAAATTGCTTGTTACGAGCAATTTCTCCTTTTCCCACAGTGTTTTCAAAAGACTTGTACTGCAGACACGTGAAAACCAGGGCTTGTTTGGGAAAGGGTTAAGCCAGTGGTAAATACCCACTTTGTGCTATTTCAATATAGTATTAACCATAATCAGGGGTCCTTCTGGGGGTCCTACATTGCTTATTGGCGAAGGTGAATGCTGAGGCATGGGTATGATCCTCACTCAAAACACTGGATTTTTTGTGGCTGTGATATTATATTTGAAATGGTGTTGAAAGTGACTAACAACAAAACACAATCAGTCCACAATCAGCTCAACATATCAGATAGTGTAGATCCATGAGTCCCTAGCATCAAAGAAAGTATTTTGTTTAGTCTGTCTGTCAAAGTGTCTGTTTTCTTGTCTGGACCATAACTTTTTTCCAGTCACTTGATTGCACAATAATTTAGCACAAAATGTTAATCACATCAAGACAATGTGTCATGCACAAGGGTCATGCTTGTAGGTTAAAGGTCAAGGTCACAGCAAAGTCAAATGTGTGTTTTTTTCAGGAGTGGGGATAGTGTGTGTGTCTGAACTGTAGCTTTTTAAATCATGAATGAATTTCTGGGTAACTTTGCAGAATTGTTAACCACATAAAGACATTATGTTCTGCATGAGAACCATGTCAGTATATCAAAGGTCAAGGTTGAGGTAAGGTCAAATGTTTGAAAAGAGACACTTTGTATGGTTATGTTCTTGTCTGTCCTGAAACTATTTTAATCATGAATGAATTTCAACATGATTGGGCAAAACTGTCAATCTTACAGAGACAATGTGTTGTGCATGAACAATGTCTGTACATCAAGGTCACAACAAGGTAAAATGTCTGTTTTTGTGTCCTGGCCATAACACTCTTCCCCAATACTTCATTTCAGAAGAATTGCACAAATGTTAATAACATTTAAACAATGTGTCATGGGCAAAAGTCATGCCCATATGTTAAAGGTCAAGGTTACAGCAAGGTCAGATGTGTGTTTGGGGGTTAGTGTTTGTGTCCAGCCTGTAATATTTTTTTCAATTATGAATGACATTCAGTATAATTTTGCAGAATTGTCAACTACATATAAACCATGGGTCATGCACAAGAACCTTGTCTGTAGATCAAAAGTCAAGGTCAAGGCAAAGTCAGAGTGTTTGTAAGTGTTGTTTCAGTAGTCAGTATTCATGTTCACAGGCAAAGGTTATATCATTTTGGGTGCATCAGTCACTTCTCAGTGACATGTCTTTATTTTTTTTTAAATTTTGGGACTGAGGATCTTTACATTGTTTTGTATTTAACCTTTATAGTGTGTATCTCTGTACCAAACAATCCCAAGTTCTACAAGAAGATGGCTTTTGAAAACATTATTGAAAAGGAGAAAATGCTGGTAAAAAGTGTTTTCTCCTTCCCTAGGATGTTTTCTACCCTTTCAAAGACAAAAGTTATCATTCAAGTAACTATACAATTTGTCATCTGCACATGTTTTCAATTCTGACAAGTCTAAAATTGTTCTGTAGTAACTGAGTTACAAAATGAAATGAATGTCAGAAAGTAACAAAGTTGAAAATATTGCAGTCTCAAAGCTGCTTTTGTCAGAATATCTGTTAAAGAAGCAGATAGATTAAATCCAGGATCAGACTGCACATTGTGTGCAGTGTAATCTTGAACTACACTGCATTAGTAATTGAATCAGGGTCCAGTGCTACAAGAGTTAAAAGAAAAAATATCGGAATTCCCTTTACATGAAAATGATGATTAAAATTAGAATTTTTTTGGTTTTTTGGGGGGGGGGGGGGGGAGGGAAGGGGGGGGATATCAAAATCATTTGGTATTTTAAAATCTTATACAATACCTTAATTTAAATTTTGCAACAGGTTGCTTTATGCTGAATAATTGTGTCACACCTTATTTTGTTAAAAAATGACATTTTTTATAAGATTGCACAAACCAGTAAGTTAATTTCGAAAGAAAGAAGGTCAGATTTTAAATTAAATTGAAACTAGATAATAGGCTGTTTGACAGACTCAGTCAATTATTGTTGTATCTTAATCAGATGTCTTCCACGTTAATTACTTTGTACTGTTTTTGTCAAAGTTTGACATTCTCTATTAATTCACTACCTCCTACAGACGATTCTTTTTCTTCTTTCATCAGACCATTTATAACTACTTTGTAGCAAAAAGAGAAATTCCAGGAATCAGTTTCTCCTTTTGCCACAATGTTTTAAATCATACTGGTGGCTAATTCAAATTGGTTATCCATAATCTACACAATATTTTTAAACTTGTCTTCTGCAAGTTTGTTTTAGGAGAAAGTGAGTTGAAGGTTGGTTTTTAACCCTTTACCAAACAGTTTTAATGACTCTGAGAGGGAACACAATTGAAATCATTGTGAGAAAAGGAAATAATGCTGGTACTAGCATTTGAATGCTGATACCAGTATTTTCTCCTTTTCTGACAATATTTTCCACCGTTAAAAAGTTTCAAAGACAAATCTCATCATCTTGGCCACATTTGTCATCCACAAATGCTTTCAACAAGTAAGTGTCTCAAATTTTTTCTTCTTACAAAGGGTTAAAGAAACCTTCGATCATGGTTCAAAAAGAAAACTAGATTAAGATAAACAGTCATTGTTACTGTTAATTTTAAAATTCTCTTTGGTACAAAAGAATGATCTGGCATGTGTTGTCTCTCTTTATTTTCTTAAACTTCATGAAGAAAAGGCCTTTACCTTGGCCTTGGAGATACTGAAAGTTACTATAGATGAATTCTTTTCTTGCCCCTTTTTCTCAATGAGACACATTTTTTGGATATGAGTAGAAATTTTCTCTTAATATGCAATTTCTCCATGTCCATAATTGTTTGAATGCTGATCTAAATGTTCAAATTCTACTCACTATGTAAACTTGTCAGTACCATAGGCAAAAACAGGGGCTTTTGCAGATGGCATAGATCAAGATAAGACTGCACAGAAAGTAGCCTGATCTTGGATCAATAATGTCCGCCTGTTTAGTCAAGCCTTTAACCCTTTACCAGACAACAAATTTTAGCCTTTTCCAAATTGAAAGCATTTGCAGACGACAATTTCACTGTGGCTCAAATGGTGCAGTTTTTGTTTGATAGGGTAGAAAACATTGTGAGAAAAGGAGAAAATGTGAAAAAAAATGCTGGTAACCAAAGGGCTTCTTTCCCAGAGGCGTTGAAAGGCTGCACTGTGCGGTAAAGGGTTAACCCTTTACAAAACAATCCCCAGGTTTTAATGACTCTGAGGAAGAAGGCTTTTGAAAAGATTGGGGGAAAAGGTGAAAAATCCTGATGAACAGCATTTTCTCCTTTTCCTTCTATGTTTTCTACCCTTTCAAAGGAAAAAATCCATCATTTGAGTAACATTTACCATGTTGGAAAATACTTCAAATATTATGGAAGGGGATATCCGCCATTTCAATCATTATTCATGATGAGACTTTCATTCTTCCTGATGAAATTTTCAACTATGTTTTACAATTTTAACGTTGACTTACAATTACGTTTTGCCTATTATATTGTCTATGTTGACATTTAAATTACTTTTTTTGTTACTTCATTTTACAACAAACTATTTTTTATCTAATTCTATCATTTTTAATTCTTCATTTAACCCTTCCTAATATATTTGAGACATTTAATTTCATATCGACATTCTTAACACAACGAAAAAGATCGATGTTTAAATTATAAATTATCAACCAAAAGAGTTTTATTAAAAATCATTTCAAAAGTTTTAATTTCCAGTTTATAATGACAACAAGGACAAGTAAAAGACAAACGACGAAATTGAATTCTTCTTTGCGCTGAAATTTGGCCCTTCTAAAATATGGGAGGTAACTCTTAAAAAAACGACTGCTCCTGTGAACGGTGCTACGCTATATTTTTCCCAAGGAAACAAGTCCGCCTGTAAGCAGATGCGTAGTGTGAAAGTCCGTGGTGGTATGAATCACTTTGACAGAAGTAAAATACCGGCAGGCGTGTAGGTTTTTCGGCCAGCAGGGTCGCAATTTTTTGCGACTTACGTCACTTTCAAATGCTTAAATCGAAGACCATACTTAAGTTAGCCCACTTTCAATTAGTGGGTTATGATAAGTATAGCTGGAAGTTTGTGTGTGCCAAATTTGAAGCAATTCGAAATTTTGACAGTTACCTCTCATTGACCGGGTCGCACCTCGGACGTTTGGGTTTGAAAACAGATTTTTTTTTTTTTTTTGGGGGGGGGGGGTGTCAAAACCCATTAAATTGGGTATCAAAATGTTCGTCTTGATCCCCTGAGTCCACCTATGTCAAAGAGGAAGAGACTGGTGCATATATGAGCAGTCTGCACTATCCAGAAGGATTATAAAAGAATGAAAATTAATTAAAGACAGACTGTCTGTAGGTGCAGTCTGATCTTGGGCTGCACTTTCATTCAGTTAAAAGTGGAGTACAGTGAGACTGCATGTATGTGCAGTCTGATCTTAGGCTGCACTCTCCACAAACACCATAAGAAAAATGTTGAAAGATACTGAAGGTTTGAGCTTTAGAACAAGACTGCAGTCTGATCTTAGGCTGCACTCTCCACAAACACCATAAGAAAAATGTTGAAAAGATATTGAAGGTTGGAGCTTTAGAACAAGACTGCATGTATGTGCAGTCTGATCTTGGGCTGCACTCCCATTCAGTAAAGAGTGGAGTATAAGATCAGACTGCATGTTTTTGCATTTAGCTCTAAGGCTGCAATTTTCACTGTCATGAAGTGAACAAAATTTTGAAAAATTTTGTCCTTTGAAAGAGGATGGGTAGCCGTAGAAGAGACTAAGATCAGACTACATATAAGAGCAGTCTGATCTTGACCTGCACTATGTACAAAGATTATGAAGGAAAGAAAAATAAGTAAAGACAGAGGGACTAAGTGGGGCTGAACTTTCATTCAGTAAAGAGTGGAGTATAAGGTCAGAATGCATGAATGTGCAGTCTGATCTTAGGCTGCACTCTCCACAAACAGCATTTGAAAAATGTTGTAAAGATATATTGAAGACTGGAACTTTAGAATAGACTGCATGTATGTCCAGCCTGATCTTTGGTTGCATTCTTATTCAGTTAAGAGTGGAGGTTAAGATCAGCCTGCATGTTTGTGCAGTCTGATCTTCAACTTCAGTAGCCCGCCTGGGTGGCTCAGTGGTGAGCGTGTCGGACTCATGACCTGGTGGTTGTGAGTTCGATACCCGGTTGAGGCGAACTTTCTTTCCGGCGTATTTTCGCCTCTCACCTCTGCTGAAGCATGTGAGAAAAGTAGTCGGTGGCTTTGGAAAGAAAGTTGTGTTAGTACTGGTGTGAGAAAGCCAGGAAACGCATGTGCGTCACCGACCGCCATGATATGACCTCAGCTGTTAAAGTGGCATTAAACCCCAATACAACCAACCAACCAACCATCAACTTCAGTCTTCAATAACATGAAGGGAACCATATGTTGAAAAGATTTGTCCTTTGAAAGGATATGGTCCTTTGAAAGAAGATGGGAAAATGTAGAAGAGAGTGTAGGTTAAGATCAGCATATATGAGCAGTCTGATCTTGGCCCACACTATCTGCCCTCTATTCTTCTAAGTATATTGCTGGAATGGTCTAAAATTTGTCATTCCAGTCTGATCTTGGGCTGCACTATCAGCATTCTCAATCGGTTAGGACTGGAAGTTAAGATCAGCCTGCATGTTTATGCAGTCTGATCTCAGACTGCACTCTTCAATAACATAAAGAAAACCAAATCTTGACAAGATTTGTCCTTTCAAAGAAGATGGGTTAGGGTTAGGAGAGACTGCAGATTAAGATCAGACTACATATATGAGCACTTTGATCTTGGGCTGCACTGCCTACAAAGATAATGAACGAAAGAAAAATAAGTAAAGACAGACTGCATGCAGGTGCAGTCTGATCTTCGGCTGTATTCTCATTCAGTAAAGAGTGGAGGTTAAGATCATCCTGCCTGTTCGTGCAGTCTGATCTTAGGCTGCACTCTACACAAACACCATTTGAAAAATGTTGGAGACATATGAATAAATAAAAGACCAAAGACACAACTTCGTCTTTTTAAGCAATGACTTTACTCTCCAAACGGAAGAAGAAATGTGTTGGCTATGGTTTTATATTGTCCTTTTAAAAGGTACCCTGTAGATTTAAGCCCCGTCCAGAAGGACGGATTTTGTTCGCTTCCCTCTATTCTTCTAAGTATATTGCTGGAATGGTCTAAAATTTGTTGTTCGAGTCTGATCTTGGGCTGCACTGTCTGCATTCTCATTAAGTGAAGAGTGGAGGTTAAGATCAGCCTGCATGTTTGTGCAGTCTGATCTTAGACTTCAGTCTTCAATAACATGAAGAAACCCAGTATGCTGAAAAGATTTGTCCTTTGAAAGAAGATGGGTTAGGGTCAGGAGAGAGTGCAGATTAAGATCAGACTGCATATATGAGCAGTCCGATCTTGGGCACACTATCTACCCTCTATTCTTTTGAGTATATTGCTGGAATGGTCTACAATTTGGCGTACCAGTTAGATCTTGGGCTGCACTATCTGTATCAGCATTCTCATTCAGTTAAAAGTGGAGGTTAAGATCAGCCTGCATGTTTGTGCAGTCTGATCTTACATTGCAAGAAATAAAAGAAAATAAAAACTGTTAAACAGCCTTTATTTGCTAAAAATAACATTCTCTTCATAACTTTTTACCAGATTAACCCTTTACCACACAGTCACGACTTTTAAATTAACAACCCTGAGAGAGAAGCCTTTTGAAAACATGTTGGAAAAGGAGAAAATGCTGGTAACAAGCTGCTGGTAACCAGCATTTTCTCCTTTTCCCAAAATGTTTTGTACCCTTCTCAAAACACATTTTAATTTTTCAGTCACATTTATTTCGTGGTCTACAAAATTCTTTGAATTTGGACCAGTCTAAAATTATGTTGTTTGGTGAAGAGTTAAACATTAACACTTGAAAATCAGACATTTTAGATTTTTTTTTTTCTTTAACATCAGACATATTTGACTTGTTTCTTTCTTTGAAAGCATTGTGGGAAAAGGAGAAAATGCTGTGTTCTACCCTTCTCAAACTTTTAACAACCCTGAGAGAGAAGCCTTTTGAAAACATTGTGGGAAAAGGAGAAAATGCTGGTAACCAGCTGCCGGTAACCAGCATTTTCTCCTATTCCCACAATATTTTGTACCCTTCTCTAAACACATTTTAAATTCTAAGTCAGTTGTGGTCTGCAAATGCTTTGAATTTGGACCAGTCTAAAATTATGTTGTTTGGTAATGAGTTAAACATTAACATTTGAAAATCAGGCAATTTAGATTTTTTTTTTTAACATCCGACATATTAGACTTGTTTCTTTCTTTGAAAGCATTGTGACAAAAGGAGAAAATGCTGGTGACCAGCATTTTCTCCTTTTCCCACAATGTGTTCTACCCTTCTCATACTTTTAATGACCCTGAGAGAGAAGTCTTTTGAAAACACTGTGGGAAAAGGAGAAAATGCTGATAACCAGCTGCTGTTAACCAGCATTTTCTCCTTTTCCCACAATGTTTTCTACCCTTCTCAAACTTTTAATTACCCTGAGAGAGAAGCCGTTTGAAAACATTGTGGGAAAAGGAGAAAATGTTGGTAACCAGCTGCTGGTAACCAGCATTTTCTCCTTTTCCCACAATGTTTTGTACCCTTCTCAAAACACATTTTAAATTTTCAGTCTTTGACTATCAGACATATTAGACTTGTTAGGGTTTTTCTTTGACTACCAGACATTTTAGATTTTTTTTTTAATTGACTATCAGAAATTTTAGTGTTTTTTCACAAGCACACATTTTAGAGTCTTGTTTTGACTATCACACATTTTAGAGTCTTGTTTTGACTAGTAGTTTATCACACATTTTAGAGTCTTGTTTTGACTAGTAGTTTATCACACATTTTATAGTCTTGTTTTGACTAGAAGTTTCTTGTGGTTTTTTATTTTTTTCTGTCGTTCAGTCATAGGCCACTGTCTTGAGCGCCAGTCTTTTAGTCTGTCTGTTTTGGTCTGTTTGAATATTTTATTAAGTTCCTAATTTTGCCCACAATCTGTTTTGCAGTCAGCTGTCCATAACGCGTCGGTCGTTTAGTCATAAGGTATTTGACTTTCTTCATTGTCGGTGGCTCTCCTGTCCTAATGTAAATGTCAAAGTCCTGTCTAATAATGTCAGTCATTTCCTGGGTCATAAATTGTCGTTTTCTCTGCCTTATCTGCTCGAGCACCTCATCCTGCTGAGCCTGGACCCTAGCCTGTTCCTGCCTCCTGTCCTCATACTCATCCATTTCCCTTCTAAACTGAACTTGTTCCTCTGATGGTCTAGGGTCCAGGCTCTGCAGGAGGGGTGAGGGACATGGGGTCGAGACCGTCAAACCATCATGTTCGTCCGTCGTCAGGTATGCGTCAAACTGGTTTGCAATCAGGGCAAGCACCACTGTCAGGAAGTCCATCTGCTTGTTGGAGGCCCCCAAGTTAATCAAGTTCAACACCATGCTAACTATGTCCATTCCATATTTCATTTCAACGCCAGTCCTGAGGGCCTCCGACAAGTAGGAGGCTTCCGTCATCATCTTATGTTTTCTGTCAGTCTCGTCTGCCTGGGCCCGTCTCAGTATCCGAGACTAGTCCAGGTCCGTAACAAAGGTCAAAACTGTCTTATAAAAGTCTGTCCTCTTCTCTGGTAAATCTAGTCTTGAGAGCAACCTTTGCATCAGTCCGGAATTGTCACCGAAATTAGAACCATCTATCACATTTGTCTTCGTGGAAGTCTGATTTGGGCCTGGGGTCTCATAAGTCACAGTCTGGTTCGAGGAAGTGTCACTGTGAGACGGGCTCGTCGGGGTCCGGTCAGTCACAGTCAGGCTCCACGGGTTCTTGTCAGTGTCTGTCGCTGTCCTTGAGACCTTCTGTCCGCCCCCGTAGAAGTCCTGTATTTTCATTACTGTCCGGACGGAGGTCCCAATTTTGTCTATAAGTCTGTAGTGTGTGTCAGCCGTCGTCCATCTATGGCAGAGTAGTTCTGCCAGGTCGCCGGCGATCAGGGGGTCGTGCTGTTGCATGTTGGTTGTCAGTCCTTTCCTGTTGATGGTACAGGAAAACCGTCTGTACTTAGAGCACCTGCTAGCAGTCCATGCTCGATTTAGACATCGGTTGACCAATGAACTGCTATCAAATGCTCTCCCCCTGTTCGTAAACAGTTGGTCAGTGTCCGGGTGTAGCTGTGTCTGAAGGTCCTCAAGTCGTCGGTACAAGGCCTCAGACACCGTGACCACCACAGAGCCCGCGGTGCCTGAGGTCTTGTGCATTGTAACCAGGATGCAGAGGAACATCCTGTCATCTTTCGTCTCTTCCATCGAGTCTTCTAAGGCTGTCAGCATCATGTTGGTAACGACAGACGGCCTGCATCCGTTGGTCATATTGACCCCCATCACCAGGCAGTCTGTCAGATGGTCAAGGTGGTCATGTCTGTCCTCGTCCGTCATCTAGTCGGCTGAGGTAACGTTATCGTAGTAGTCTGAAGTCCAGTATGTCCGTCTGGCTTCGGGCCACGGAAGTGATGCCAAATCCCTTGCCGCCACTTCCGCCTTCTGTTCCGCTGCCCTGTTCCTGAGGGACCAGATGAAGACCTGGACGGTGAGGCTGGTCTGGTTCCACCAACCCTGAATGCCTAACACCTCTAAGAAATCCAGAAACTTTAGGAGGGATGTGAAGTGGGACTTCAAAGTTCCTACAACCATCACATCCCTCTGCCTCCCCATCCAGGCCGAGACCAGTCCTTGCAGGAACGTGTCCAGTCCGTCCATGCCCGTTTCTGTCTCATCCGTCGTGTGTGGTTGGTTGCATTCGCAGCTGTAATGGCTTAGCCCACGTTAGAGGTTAGCCAATGTCTGAATCTTCATGTATTCTCCTGAAAGGGAAAGAAATAGTTGTTAGCCGATAAAGTCAATGCAACAGGACGCAATCCTGCCTCATGTTAGAAAGCCACCAGTGGCTTGGAATGAATACTGTGCAGAGTACTGGTAAAAAGAAAATCCAGGACAGCATGGATAGTTGCACAGGTCTGCAGGACCTAACTGAAATATTGTTGAAAACGGCGGGTAGGGAAGCCGCCAGTGGCTTGGAAAGAATAATGTGCTGAATACTGGTAAAAGAAAATCCCGGAGAGGATGGATAGGTGCACTGGTCGCCAGGACATAACTGAAATAGTGTTGAAAACGGCAGGTGTGCAACCCGGCAGCAGCTTGGAAAGAATATTGTGCGGAGTACTGGTAAAAAGAAAATCCAGGACAGCATAGATAGTTACACTGGTCTCCAGGGCATAACTGAAATAGTATTGAAAACGGCGGGTAGGGAAGCCGCCAGCGGCTTGGAAAGAATAATGTGTGGAGTACTGCTTAAAGGAAATCCAGGAGAGCATGGATAGGTGCACTGGTGGTCAAAAAGGGAAAAATTAGAGGAGTAGGAGACAGATTTTCAGGCAGTCAGACTATTAATAACTGCTATATATTTTAATACTTTTTGTACTGGCATTAAACCAGTTCTTGGCAAGTACCAGTTCTCGCCAACTTATGTCTTACACGGCTTTACAAAGGTCCATTCTCTGTAGTCTAAGGTGCAAATCCCTATTTTTGCTTCTCTGAGTATGTGCAGGCTTTGCCCCATTCCTACATGCAATAAACAAAGTGTCGCTACGCCGTGTTTTCCAAGTCTATTCCGGTCTTTTCTGGTCCATTCATGTCTATTCCGGTAATTCCATATACCGGTCTATGCCTGATCCGGTGAATTTTACGTACCGGTAAAAAAATGCATTTTTTCAACGGGTTAACTCTGTATACATGTAACGAAATTGTAGAAAATGGAATTCAGCTGAAATTTCTTTTTTCCCCTTTTCTCTTCACACATAAAAAAATAAACAGATGAGCAACATTCATGTGATAAATGCGGTCGGCTACGGCGGTAGCTCAGTCAGTGGTACATCGCTCACACTTTTAGCGTAATACCCGTGTTCGAATCACAAACCTGTCTCACCTCTCCCAACTTGATTCAACACTAAATCAATGAGAGATAATGTTATTTATACATACCTGTCCAGTGCTTGGTAGGTATCATCAGGGCCTGACACATCTAAGGTTCCGGAAGTCTGAGTAAAATAGCGCAGCACCGTTAGCCTTGAGGGAGAATTTAGTTTCTCAGTGGCGACCCCTGTCGTAATAATGAGATGTGGTTCCCTGCTTCATATTATCCTTATTGCATTATGCTTGTTTACATTGGTATTTACATTGTGCTTGTTTGTATTACACTTGTTATCATGTATTGTTGAAGTAACTTTTGTTAAAATAATTACAATGTTGGTATGAAATTAAATGTCTCAAATATTATTAGGAAGGTTGAATGTATAATTAAATATGATGGAATTAGATAGAATAGTTGATTGTAAATTGAAGTAACAAAAAAAGTAATTTAAATGTCGACATAAACAATTAAATAGGCAAAACGTAATTGTAAGTCAACGTTAACATTGTAAAACATAGTTGAAAATTTCATTAGGAATAATGAGTCTCATCATGAATAATGAGTGAATTGACGGATATCCCCTTCCATAAAATATAGACAAGTTTAAAATTTTGTTGTTCTGTAAAAGGTAAGAGAAAAATCTCTCTAAAAAATTCAGTAGATTGTATTTTCAGCTGTTAAGTAGTGGTCAAGATAATATATACTCAAACAAAAAGGAAAGGAAGGGTAAAATTTAAGAATGATTAAAGGTTACATGTTGAATGTTTTCAATATTTTTCTATAAAAACACAGAAAACTATCTTTAATCAATTAGTTCAGAAAATTTCACTGAATTTTGACCTTCAAATAATGAATTATTAAAAGCAATTTGACGGTATCCCCAAAATCGTAAATTTAAATCGATCTGGGTATGTAGTGCTTAGTATCAGGCATGCCCTCCTTAGGCAACTATCACAGCCCTTATTCTCCTGTACATCAAATTCATCAGGGCTTTTATCTTTCTCAAAGGGATATTGTTCCATTCTTCCAGCAAGGCAATTCTTAATTGGTCGAGTATAGTGGGATGTTCTGAGGACTCCTTACCCACTTGTCCTGTTCGTCCAATAGATGTTCAATTGTAGAAAAATCTGGACTGTATGGTGGCCAGTCAACGTGGTTGAAAGTTATGGTTTGCCAGAAACTGTTGACAAACTCTTGCTACATGGGGTCAGGCATTGTCATGTTGAAAAATGAGGTAACGTTGACGCTTAGGGTGCACCAAACAGAGGTTTTCATCCCTTTGTCTAACGGCGGTTAAGTTACCACCAACTACAAGGAATGGCAACTTAACCCATGAGATATCCCACCAAAGACCATAATAACCAAGCCACCACCTCAGTAACACAGACATCTGCAAAACGTTCCCTACAATGTTGGTAAAGACGATGTCGACCATCTGGGTGAAAAAGAGTGAACCAGGACTCACTTCCATTGTCTCACTGGAAATCTTCTAGGGGCATGTGCTATAAACCAAGCTATACGACATGCGAGATGTGAGCAAGTGAAAGGCAGACCAATGAAGGGAGGTCTCCATTGAAGACCCACCTCGCGGAATAAGTTCCTTTCAATTTGAGGGCGATTGCAACAATTGTGATTGCCATCTGTATTGTTAGCAGTTTCAGTGGCAGAAAGGTACCTGTGACGCAGGTGGCAAGACATATAATTGTTTCCTGATGCCCCGATCACGGTCGATCCGCAAGCCTTTCAGTCTCTCTAAACTGACAAATAAGGTGCTCTATGGTACAAATATTACACCAAACTGCATAGCAACCTGCTGTTGCCTTTGACCTTGCATTAGCAACGCAATAGCCTGACCCTTCTTAACTTCCGTCAGCTATTCCACGATTGTAGTAGATGCAAATAAAGTTTTAACAGGGGAAAGCAATGTGTAAACCTCTAGAATATCAAGCGACAAGATGTCTTGACAAATTTATCAGTGTCATTTTGCATGCTTTTTTTTTTCGCATTCAAGCACTTACACTACATGACACAGTACATTATATGCTTTGGTAATTCTAAATAACGTTTTCGGTGCACGGTGACCTAGGTGATCATCTGACCAATTTTCTTATTTCTGAATATATCATGTAAAATATTATTCCATGTTATGTGTTACGGGAGATCACGCCTTGCTTACAGCAGAGTTTCTTCCCGTATAAAATCAATACCTGACAACTGTGTTAGGGAGAATTCCCTTTAGCTCGGGGGGGGGGGGGGGGGGGCGAGGGGGAGGGGGAGGGGTTAGTGTATTGATCTTTTAAAACCTTGATAAATAATACGGGTTTGAATGCCAGCCTGAGCAGTTTTGTATTTGAGCTATACATTTGTTGAGAACTTTCATGTTCGTAAGATGGGAGCTCATCTGTGATTGGCCATTGAGCCATTTGTTGTCTATAAAATTGCCCGTTATTGGCCATTGAGCCATTTGTTGTCTAAATAATAGACTTACTGCCTAATAAGGCTTTCCATCATCAAAATGATGACTTCTCTAAAGAGGGAGTGTGCTACAGGTGATCACTCCTTTCTTACAGCATAGCTTCTTCCTGTATAAAAACAATACCTGACAACTGCGTAAGGGAAAATTCTCTTTAGCTCAGGGGTTTAAAAGTGTATTCTTTTAAACCTTGATAAACGAGGATATTTGCCACATGTTCGAATCGCAGCCGGGGCGGTTTATATTTGATGCAGTCACGTTTCATTTTTGACCTAAAATTTTCTCTGAAAAAGCAGCTGCAGCCAAGCTGTGGTACCTACATATGAGCCGCATTCTGGCAAAAGGGGGCTTAATGCCTCTCCATGATGCATTATACTAAGCAATTCCTGATATAGTTAGGATCCATAAAAACCATTTTGTCTAACAACTGACTGTATCATAATGTAGACTGTTCCTTCGACATACAGAAAATTCAACAATGGTGAAAAGTTTGGCCCAGGTCTGCCTTTGCAGACTGCACAGGTCGATACTTTTCACAGATCCATTAAGCAACCTTTTCACAGAGCATGGCTCATAAGTATTGCTCTTGCTGAACTGTACTGGCCAAAGGAGCTTAAATCATTGTGCTTTCTCCATGATCCATTCATTTGGCTCTCTTTTTATTTATAACATGTAGTCCATAGTTGTGGGTGGATTTTTCTGACAGTTTATTTATATTACACATATCTCACTTTTCACTGAAATCTTAACCAAGAAAGAACCTGCAGTCGAGTGTTGATAACCACATGCGGTGCTCTGTTTTCTTTCATTGCATCATTTTAATCCCTTATCAACAAACCTGTGATGAAAAACTCCTGTGTTTTAATGACCAAAGAAAATATCATGACTAGAGATCAGCCTTTTCTCTTTTTCCCAGAATGTATTTGACTCTTTAAAGAACAACTTGCCTCTTTATGAGCCACAATTACATGCATTTTATTTTCCTGCAAATCGTTCTAAAATTTGGTCATCTGGCATAGAACTTAAGAGCCAATAAATTCGCCATTATGTATATAATGGAAGCTCCTACCTAATGTTACTATCGATTAATTATGTATTGTAATTTCTCTTTACCCTTGGTGTGCCAAGCACCAGTATTTGAGCCATGCTGTGGCAAAATGGGGCTTAATTCATCTCCGTAATGCATGATAGCAAGCAAGTCATAACATTATTAGGGATCCATAAAATCCAGTATGTATCACAACCGACTGTATCATTAGGTAGACTGATCCTTTGACATACAGAAAATTGACCAATAGCGAAAAGTTTCGGCCCAGGTCAGCCTGCGCGGACTGCACAGGCTGACCTGGATCGATACTTTTCACAGACGCATTAAGCCCCCTTTTCACAGAGCAGGGCTCATTTTTTGTGGTACAAAGTGTAGATCAGCCTCAAACTGTACAGAATAATCTGTCAGATCTTTAATCTGCTCGCTCTTCTGTAATATATTGTAAGATATTTTGTCCAAATAGCAAGATTGTAGCACCTGTTTCCCTTTAGAAAAGAAAGTTTATTTGGCACTCAAGGACCCACCTAAAATTTCATTGGTTAAAACTTGGCCATCAATTGATATTTTGAAAATACTACCATATATAAGGTAGTTCATTTTTATCTAGACTACATATAAATGAGTTTTTGCACAAAGTTTTGGTTGTGTTCATGCCTGTTTTGAGGCTATGAATTTATTTCAATAAATTTTGACTCTTTATGTTGGAAATGGTATGTACTGAGCTCCTTTGATAGGTCAGTATTTTTTTTTTGCAAAAAATGATATTGTTATTTTTCTTTCTAAAATGAAACCAGAGTTTTTTTTTTTTTGGTTGAAAAAAGTTAAAAGCATATAGATTTGTCTTAGCTAGGGAATATCTGTTTCCTAGACAGGTCATTAATCCTTAAAGCACTGAAATGCTCTTTAGTTGGATTAGCAGACAGTGTATATTAAGATCAGATTGCACCAAACAATTCTGACAAAAACTTTTGGCTTGCAGTTTCTGCATGTTTTGTCCTAAAAGAGAATGTCCATTTTTAAAATTTTTTTTAGCTCCATAAGGGTAAATAGTGCTTTTATAACAACCCCCATAATTAGCTCAGCTGCTTTTTTAAAAAAGTCAAGTTTGTCATAGCCCTCGTGTTGTCTGTGTCTGCATCTGTGTGGAAGAAAAACTATGGTATTCCTGATATCTCTGTCATTACTGAAGATAACAACATCAAACTCAGTCTAGTTCTTAACCATCAAAGGGAGAAACCCATATCAGAAGGGCTTTGCTAACTTCGAATTTTCACAGAAAAAGCAGCTGCAGCAAAGCATTGGCACCAATATGTAGTACCCATGTTGAGCTTTACTGGCCAGAAGAACTTGGGTCATTGCATTGCTCTCAGGACTATTTAAAAAAATTCAATAGTAATGTTTGTATTTTGTGGGCAGATTTCTCTGAACAGCTTACTTAGTAGTATATTGCAAATGGCTGTAATCCTATTGGAGAAAGGGGAACATTTACCTATTGATAAAGTAAATGTAGCTTTTTGATTTTTTATTCCACGCCGAAGGCAAGGCGGATATGGTTTTTGCATTGTCCATTTGTTTGCCTGTCTGTCTATCCATCCGGGTAGATATCTTCTAAAATCCATGACGAAATTTGATGACATTTCATACATGTGCTTCTTATGATAGTCTGCTGATATATATATTTTTTATTGCTTTTTTTTTTTTATTTGATGCCATGTCATTGAAAAACGGGACTTTTTCGTTGGGGGATATCGTTTCAACGAAATAGCTTGTTTTGATAATGATCCTATTTGTACAATTCAACATGCAAACTTACTATGGTGTGAACCTGAGGGCCATGGGTTTGAGCCAAGTTGAAGCCCAGTAAAATTTGAGGATTATCTTTAGTTAAAAATTAGCATTAGTTATTTTTTAAGTTTGTTGAAAGGAGGAGAGGGTTGGTAAAATCTTTAATACTTTCAAATGAATTAAGATTTCTCAAGTTCTCTCTGGTTATCTATTCATTTGAAATCAATCAATTGATCAATCAGTCAATTAATCAGCCATTAATTATCATATTGTACTAAATGTACTTTCTGGTTGACTCTTTACCAAGTGACAAATTGTAGATGTCCAAATTGAAACCTTTTTTAACACTTTACTACACAGTCCTGACTTTTACAGCCCTTAAAGAGTTTTTTTTTGAAAACATTGTAGGAAAAGGAGAAAATGCTTGTAACCCGGGTTTTTTCCTTTTCCCACACTGTTTTCTATCCTATCAAAGACAGAAATCACCGTTGCAGCAAAACTGATTTGTTTTCTGCAAATGCTTTAAATTGAGGTTAGTCCAAAATTTTGCAGTTTGATAAAGAGTTAAGACAATAATTTTACTAGAGCTCAGTTGATAGAATACCAGTGTGTCTTTTAAATGATAGAAACTACTGTGGTAAAAGGAGAAACAGCTGCTCATCTGCATTTTCTCCTTTTCCCATAAAGTTTTTAAAAATAATCTTTGTCGGGGTTTGTTGAGACATGGGATTGTTTAGTCAAGGGTCAGTACCTATACCTTTTTCTGGTATTTTCCAAAAGGAAGGGTGAGAAAGATGAACTCTTTACTTCATGCAACAAACATGCTGCAGGTGACTCTGAAAGCATTCAATGAAGGTTTGATATTTGAATACATGTAATAACAGTGTGTGAAAGGTATCATATTCTCTTCACAAGTAAAGTACCTTTTGCCACAATGTTTTGAAAAGTGGTCTGCATCTGCTGCAAGATAAAGTTGTATTCAGTGGTAATATTCTGTAAGAAGTGATGGTGGGCAATTGATTGCTTAAATATTTATGTTCCACCTTTTTTAACTCTTTACCACACAACACAAATGCAGACTTGTCCAAAATGAAAGCCTTTGCAGACAACAATATCAATTTGGCTCACATGATGGAATTTGACTTTGACATGGTAGAAGGCGATGTGGAAAAAGGAGAAAATGTTGGTAACCAGAATTTTGTCCTTTTCCCACAATGGTTTCCATCCTGTTCAAAGATAAAATTTCATTATTTTAGGCAACATCTAATTTTGGGTGATTATTGCCCACCTAGACATTTGCCATTCGCATATTTGCCAACCCAGACATTTGCCTACTAGGACAAAAGCCCACTAGGACAAAAGCCCTCCCATACCATGTTGATAGTTAACTCATTGATTGACTGTCTCAACCCTCTACCAGATAAAGCCTTGCTTTTATGGGTATAAGACCTGTGTTTTATGTGTCTGCAGTTAAAGACTTGTGAAAACACAATGGAAGAAGGACAAATTGCTCATAACAACATTCTCTATTTCCCACAGTGTTTTCTATCCTTTCATTAAATTTTCTTCCATTTTCACTGCATTTCAAATTATTGTCTGCAAATTTCTGTAAATGGGTCAATGCAAATTTTGTTGTCTGATAGGTTAAAATAATTTAAGTGTACCTCTCAAATGTGGTCGCTAGAATTTTGGAGACATCATGGAAAGAGGAGCCATTACACTTTTGAGTTGCTTATTTGTGCATTGGATTCTTTTTTTTCACAATTGTTGAAGCACTGAAAGTTAAAAAAATCATATCAGGCAAAGGGCAGGCTGAAAGGTAAACAAAAAAGACATTTTGAGAAAGTTTAAACATAATTATATTTATTTCCAGTATTTTTAGCTCACCTGAGCACTATGTGCTCAGGATGAGCTACTGTGATCGATCACCATCCGGCATCTGTCCATCTGTATGTCCGTCCGTCCATCCGTCCGTCCATGAACAATTACTTAAAAAATCTTCTCCTCTCAAACCGGCAAACAGATTTCAATGAAACTTCACAGAAATGATCCTTAGGTGATGCACTTTCAGAATGCTTCAAAGATTTGAATTCAATGAAGAACTCTGATTGCCATGACAACAAAAGAAAAAACTTTAAAAATCTTGTTGTCCCAAACCGTAAGGGCTAGAGCTTCCATATATGGCATGTAGCATCATCTAGTGACCCTCTACAAAAATACTTCAAATTATGGCCCTGGTGTGGAAATTGGCCCTATGTTGTGGAAATTGGCCCTATGTTGTGGGGTCTCGGATTTCACATAGAGATTAAGAAGGAAATCTTTAAAAATCTACTTGTCCTAAATCCTAAGGGCTACAGCTTTCATATTTGGCATGTAGTATCATCTAGTGGACCTCTACTGAAATACTTCAAATGATGGCCCTTGTGTGGAAATTAGCCCTTTGTTGTGGGGGTCACAGATTTTACATAGAAAGAAGGTAATCTTTAAAAATCTTCTTGACCCGAACCTTAAGGGCTAGAGCTCTCATAAAAAATCTTCTCCTCTGAAACCGGCTAACAGATTTCAATGAAACTTCACCGAAATGATCCTTAGGTAATGCATTTTCAGAATACTTCAAAGATTTGAATTCCATGAAGAACTCTGATTGCCATGGCAACCGAAAAAAAAAAATTTAAAAGTCTTCTTGTCCCAAACTGTAAGGGCCAGAGCTTTCATATATGGCATGTAGCATCATCTAGTGACCCTCTACAAAAACGCTTCAAATTATGGCCCTGGTATTGAAATTGGCCCTATGTTATGGGGTCTCGGATTTCACATAGAGATAAAGAAGGACATCTTTAAAAATCTTCTTGTCCTAAATCCTAAGGGCTACAGCTTTCATATTTGGCATGTAGCATCATCTAGTGGACCTCTACCAAAAATACTTCAAATGATGGCCCTTGTGTAGAAACTGGCCCTTTGTTGTGGGGTACTGATAAGGCGCTGGTGGGGGGGGGGGGGTATTTAGTCGCTTTGCGACAGTTCTAGTTTCTGTTGTTTGTAAATTGCATTTGGAAATGTAAACTTACGGAAATAAAACAAAATGTAAGTTTATAATAAGTGTTGATTGTGGTATCACTGCCATGTTGATTTCTAGCCCCACTTGCAGAAGCCCGACAGGTGCATGTCATTGCCATGTGTCTGCCGCTCATGTGTGCATCTGTCTGTGTGTCAGTGTGTGTGTGCATTAACTTGTATTTCAAACATCTCTGAAACCATACATCCAATTTTGGTAAAACTTCACAAAGATTATCCTGTTGTAGTCCTGTTCAGATTTTTTTCAAAGAGTTTCAATTCAGTAAAATCTCTGCTTGCCATGGCAACAGAACTGAAAAAAACACTTGAAAATTGGTGAGAATGTTTGTCTTAGTGGTATCTCAGACCAGTACAATAATTGGTCATGTTGGGTTAAAAACTAGGTCAAAAGGTCAAATCTTAGAAAAACTTGTGTACAATAGAAAATGGATTAATTTGGTCAAAAGACTCAGGTGAGCGACTTTAGGGCCATCATGGCACTCTTGTTAATAATTAAAACTGGCCCAGGGTTCATAAATTAATGTTATATATGATCCCTGACTTGTCAAACAAATAATTCTATAATTAAATCGCTGTAATCATTGTTTCAGAGTTTTAACAATTACATTGCTTGGATAAGTTTTCCTTATTACTAAGATTAAAAGAATTTAATTCATAATTAAACTACTTTAAAAACTATTTCAGGATTTTAACAATTGATTGTTTGAGCAAACTTCTTTTGTTATACATTTAAGATTAAATGAGTTTAATTCCTACATGCAGCCTAAATCCATGCATTGGAAATCGTTTATTAGGGGGAAACATGGTGAAAAATTATTTATTTATCAAGATTTAACTTAATACCACATAAAAATAGATAAAAATAAGTGAAAACAAAGGGATAAAGGGGGGGGTGGGCAAATGTCAGGGTTGCTACTATTGTTGGTGGGCTTTTTTCCACATGGCATTTGATCAGGTGGCAATTGTCCTAGGGGACAAATGTCCGGGTGGGCAATGGTCCGTACCCTTTGTCATCTGCAAATGCTGTCCGTTTAAACCAGTTCTTAAATTTTGTTGTCAGGTAAAGAGATATATGCTGCCTAAAGAAGCATGACTGTTTAACTGAAATGGTTTATTTGCAGATACATGTATTTCTCGTAGCTCAGATTTGTAGAACCAGTTTTACTTTACATAATTATGTCACACTGTCATGAGAAAAAATGAAAAAAATGTGGAACTGATTTTAATGCATTTTTTAGCTGATGTAAAGTTTGGAACAATTCAAGACCGTTTGGGTTGAAATGGAGATTTTTGTGAGTGTCATTTTGTGTTACGCGTTGATGGTAGGAGCTGCAAGGGGTAAGTATATAAAGTATTTCTTCAGCATAGCTGAATGCACAGGTACTTCATGTTATAACAAAATTGAATAAAGAGATGGTAATTTGCAAATTTGTCAATAATGTGTAAATGTTTATATGGCAGGACCTTGCTGGCATATTTCTTGCACATTTATGACACTAATATAGTATTACAATGATTGGTACCATTAATCAATACCATAGGGCCTTTGCTCACACTGTAGCAAACTGATATGACAGGTGATGATCCTTTTCTTGTATTATTTGGTAATTTGGTATTTTTCTGTGCATTGCCCTAAAAGCCAGTACTGTACATGTATGTCTACTTGAGTGCAATTCAACCAACCTCATTAGATGGAGAGCAGTTATCTAAATGTATAGAAATAATAGGTTTTACCTTCTTGTCCATATGTGTGAGTCCCGAAAATATAAAAGTAAAATCCAACAAATTTAGATCTATTTATAGCACCGATAAGGGGGTCAAAATTGTAATATATCTAAAGTTCCAGCGTGTTTTCAATCTTAAAAGCATGTGTTTTAAATATTTCTTAATTTCTTAGACCTATAAGCTGTAGCTTTCTAAAATCATAGTTCAGTAGTGCATGGTATATATCCAAGATCAGACTGCACATTCTCTATAATCTGATCTCTATCTACACCGTACGCCAACATTTTAAACTCCGCCATCATCATCAAAGAGCCATCTGTCAGCAAGATTTCACACCTGTTGCGGGTACACAAATGTTTGCAGTAAAATTTGGATTATGGGTATGACGTAATGTGCAAATCATCCAGAGCGAGAGGGTTGTAAAGCACCTGTTTGCTCACCTCCAATCGACTTAAAATGACCACGCAATAAGCGTATATCATGCCCACTTTATACTAGCTGATAGTGTCTTTTTGCGATTAGTAATGGTTGTTTCAGGAACACCTGGGCAGCTTTGTCGCATAATTTGTGTAGTCAGCAGAAAAAAAGTCAAGTCTACCTGTTTTTTTCTTTAGAAACCAAAATAAAAAGGAATGCATACGACAATTAATGCATTCGATCTAAATTTATATACACTTGTAAATGGATTTAATACCTATAAACAAAGGAAAGAAACAATGAGGTTTGGTACTTATAATTTTTTTTAATATTGTTCATGGAGGGGCAATTTCACGGTTCTGCAGGTGCCTTTTGAAAACGTTACGAAAAAAGGGAAAAAGTGCTTGCTCAACACCAAAAAGCCGAGAAACATTAAACTCTTCAAGCACCTTTCAAAACTAGTTGTTTGAGCGGCCTGTGTAGATCAAGATCACACTAGGCAGAATGTTTGGTCTGATCTAAATCTACTCTGTCTTGGTGAGAAGTTTTCAACAAAGACAACCTTGGTATTGCTTTTTTTTTGTCTTATTTCATGACTTAAAATAACCGCCGAGTTACTTGACTCTTAAGGAATTCATGTTCATAATGATGAATATCAGCGATGCAGAAATGTGCAAATATGCAGCCGATCATTATCGGCAACATTTTCTAAATAAAAGATATGTATTTACTCGCTGATTTTTCGGAAAATTAATGCTACAGGCTGTCCGAATATATAGGAAAATTAATTTTTTGGACTGTCCGGAATAAGGACTCAAAATAAATTATTTTTGAAAATTTTTGACCGTGTCCGAACTTTTAGGGTGTCCGAATACATTGGCGAATTACGGTATGTAGTGTATGTAGTATACGTTCATAAATGAGAACGCGGATACAGGGCATCCGCGGAAAGGGGGGGGGGGGGGGGTGAAACAGCGTTATATCCTTCACCCCGGATATAACGCGGGTCGAATCCATGGACCCCGCGGACTTCGTTATGACGGGGCTCCACTGTACTTACTTAAAGCATGGCAAATGCTCAACTAGCTGTTCTAGGATGATGCACTACTGTCCTATGAAGCTAAGTTCCATTCACTAAGGTTAGTGCTTGGATGATTGACCAAGTTGTGATATGATTCTTAAATATGTCCGTAAAATTATTTAACCTTTTTATCTTTTTCAAAAAGATTGGGATTAACTTGTGAGCTTGAAATATATATAGATCTACTTAAAAATTTCACTTTTCAACAAAATGGAAAACAATGAGTATTTAGAGTCAGTTGCTGTCAATGTTATTTTTCTTTTTATTGAGCCAGACAATGAACAGTTTAGATATTTATTTTGCGGTTCCTGTGCCGTCTATCTTTTTTTTTTTTTTAAAGATAATTCTTGTTTTTAGCTGCACTGGCAGAGGGCTAGTGATATTTTTTCTCACTAGAAAAAAAATACCATTTTGTTCTTTGTCAAGGATAGCTTCATGTGCATTGTGAGGTAGTATTCAAGGCCCATGTAAGTGGCTGTTCTGCCTGCCCATTGTAATAATAATGTTACTATGTTACACATTTCCAGAGATTTTTTTTAAGAGTCAAAGGTTAGAAAGAAACATGTTTCAACAGTCAAGCTGTTGGATAGTTTCTGTCAGACCTATTGTGAAGTGTAGCATGGGCAATCGTGAAATGGATGAAATCTCTATCCTGTGACAGACCTCTTTCTGAGAACATGGTTGCAGTTGGCTTGGTTTAATCATATATGTAGTTTGTAAGCTATAGTTGATCCTTAGTGATCAAGGAAATTACTCCTGTCTTTTTAGTAAAGAAAGTTTATTATCATTTATCTCCCTTTAATATCATTATTTTTTACTGTATTTATTTTTGGTATTGTGTTCAAGTTTTCTGGATAGAAAATATTCAGTATTCAGTCATAATGATTTCTTTTAAAGGCTTATTAAAGCAGATTTTGGCCTGAAATATTTTTTGCTGATGGAAGGTTATTATTTTGTATGGAAAAGTCATACGGACGTGATACCCTTGGTTGAGGAAAAACATCAGAAAACTTTAGACAAAACAAATATTGCCTTGGTGGGACTTGAACCAACAACTTTCAAACCGTAGCCAGCATCTCTAACAACTGAGCTACAGGGGCACCACATAGTTTGACTGAGATAAAAAAAGTATTTATCTCTTATTATGCAATAACCGCTATACCGTTATCTACGAAATACAAATTTCAGAGTAGAAATACTATAACTCAGTAATTCCTTGTGTTTTTTAGGTGTTTTTCTATCTATAATTTCATTCTTAGCAATCTTTGATAGCCTTAAAAAAAAAAAAAAAAAAACTTGCAAAACCAAATCTGCTTAAAAGTCCCTTTAAGGGACATGTAAAGATGTTTTAGCTGCACTGGCCAAAGACCACTTAATGTCATGGCCCTGTGTCCGTCTGTATATGTGTGTGTGTGTGTGTGTGTGTGTGTGTCTGTCTGTCCATCCATTTGTGTGTTAACTTTTATTTCAAACACCTTCTCCTCTGAAACTACCCATCTAATTTTGATAAAACTTGACAGAAATGATCCTGCTTTGGCCCTCTGTAGAAGTTATTCTAAGAATCTGATTCCAGTAAAAGCTGTGGTTGTCATGGCAATAATGCTGAAAAACATTGAAAATCTGAAAATAACTTCTTGTCAGAGACAATAAGGCCATGTAGCTTCAACTGATAGGCCTCTATCAAAACTCTTCAAATTATAACCCAGTGGTAAAATTTGGCCCCGGCCCCGGGGATCATAAATTTTACATGGTCCTATAAAGTAAAAATCTTCTTGTTTCCTAACGATAAAGCATCCATACTAAATTTGGCATTTAGCTTCATTAACTCACCTGAGCACGAAGTACTAAGGTGAGGTACTAGGATCAGTTGTTGTCCGGCGTCCATCTGTCCGTCTGTCCGTCCATCTGTCCACAATTCCTTTAAACATCTTCTCCTCTGAAACCGGTGGGCCAATCATGTTGAAACTTGGCAGGCATGTTCCTTGGGTGAAGCTCTACCAAAATTGTTAAAAGAATTGAATTAACCCATTAACTCTGGTTGCCACAGCAACAAAAAAGGGGAATTTTACTACATCTTTAAAAATATTTTTGTCTGAAACCAGAAAGCCCAGAGCTTTGATATTTGGTATGTAGTCCTCTACCAAGTTTGTTCAAATAATGCCCCTGGGGTCAAAATTTGCCGGGCCCCAGGAGTCACAAATTTGGGCAAAATCATATATAGAGCAAACTTTGAAAATCTTCTTGTCTGAAACTAGAAGGCCTAGAGTTTTGATAATTTATATGGATCATCTCTTGGTGAACATCTACCAAGTTTGTTTAAATGATGCCCCTGGGGTTAAAATCAGCCCTGCTCCAGGGGTCACAAAGTAGGACATAAAGGTATATAGAGTGAACTTTTGGTTTGACTCATATCTTGAAAACTATACAGAGTTTCTACATCGAACTTGTAACATCTATCAACCATCATTAGGAAATGCAGGACAACAAGTTTCACCCAGATTGACCATGCAACACCAGTTATATACCTTTGTTTTTTTTTTTTATTGCTGTGTCATGGAAAAAGGGGGCTTGACGTATATTTTCATTGTGGACCAATATCTCTTTAACTACAGGATAAAATGTCATGAAACTTCATCTTTATATTGTTTATTACAAGCCACAGACAATTTGTTTTTATTTCATGAAATGCCATGTCATGAAAGAAGGGGGCTAAATGTTTAATTTCATCATGGACCAATGACCATCTGTTTGTCCGTCTTTCAGGACAGATATCTTCTAAAATCCTTGACAAAAACTAATAGAAATTCATACAGGTGTTCCTAATGATGTCCGCCGATATTTATTGTTTTTTTTTTTTTGGCCTTTTTGATATCAAATACAGTCTCATAGGAAAAAGGGGCTTCATGTATATTTCTGTTAAGGATCAATATACATGTATCTTCAACTCAAAATCCTGGACAAAAATTTGTGAAACTTCATACGTGTGTACCTTATGATAGTCCACCAATATTATTATTTTAGCTTTTTTGATTAAATGTCATGTCATGGAAAATGGGGGCTTCACATATATTTTCATTATGGATTAATATCTCTTTAACTACAGGACAAAATGTTATGAAACTTCATCTTTATGTTGTTTATCACAAGCCACAGACAGTGGTAAGGCCTATTTGTTAGCTCACCTGAGCACAAAGTGCTGGGTGAGGTATTGTGATTCGTCAATTGACCTGAAAATTGGTCAGAGTGTTTGTCTTGATGAAATCTAGGACGAGTTTGAATTTGGGTCACCTGGGGTCATAAACTAGGTCACTAGGTCAAATTAAAAAAATACCTTGTGGACACGCTGGAGGCCACATTTCTTGCTCAATTGACCTGAAAATTGGTCAGAATGTTTGTTATGATAAAATCTCGAATGAGTTTGATATTTGGTTACCTGGTCATAAACTAGGTCACTAGGTCAAATCAAAGAAATACCTTGTGGATACTCTATTGTACTCAATTGACCTGAAAATTGGTCAGAATGTTTGTCTAGATGAAATATCGGATGCGTTCGAATTTTGGTCACCTGGGGTCATAAACTAGGTCGTTAGGAAAAATTAAATGAATACTTAGTGGACACTCTAGAGGCCATATTTGTTACTCAATTGACTTGAAAATTGATCAGAATGTTTGTCTTGATGAAATCTCAAATGATTTCGAATTTGGGCCACCTGGGGTCATAAATCTAGTCAATAGGTCAAATTAAAGAAATACCTTGTGGGCACTCTAGAGGCCACATTTTGTTCTCAATTGACCTGAAAATTTGTCAGAATATTTGTTTTGACGAAATCTCGATTCAGATACAATTTTGGTCACCTGGGGTCATAAACTAGGTCACTAGGTAAAATTAAAGAAATACCTTGTGGGCACTCTAGAAACCACATTTTTTGCTCAATTGACTTGAAAGTTGGTCAGGATGTTTGTCTTAATTAAATCTTGAATGAGTTTGAAATTGGGTCAACTGGGGTCATAAACTAGGTTACTAGGTAAACACGCTGGAGGCCATATTTCTTACTCAGTTGACCTGAAAATTGGTCAGAATGTTTGTCTTGATCAAAATCTCAAATGAGTTTGAATTTTGGCCACCTGGGGTCATAAACTAGGTCACTAGGTAAAATTAAAGAAATACCCTGTGGGCACTCTAGAGGCCACATTTCTTACTCAATCGACCTGAAAATGGGTCAGAATTTTTGTTTTGATGAAATCTCGGATGAGTTTGAATTCTGGTCACCAGGGGTCATAAACTAGGTCACAAGAAATACCTTGTGGACACTCTAGAGGCCATATTTCTTACTCAGTTGACCTGAAAATTGGTCAGAATGTTTGTCTTGATCAAAATCTCAAATGAGTTTGAATTTTGGCCACCTGGGGTCATAAACTAGGTCACTAGGTAAAATTAAAGAAATACCCTGTGGGCACTCTAGAGGCCACATTTCTTACTCAATCGACCTGAAAATGGGTCAGAATTTTTGTTTTGATGAAATCTCGGATGAGTTTGAATTCTGGTCACCTGGGGTCATAAACTAGGTCACTAGGAAAAATTAAATGAATACTTAGTGGACACTCTAGAGGCCATATTTGGTACTCAATTGATCTGAAAATTGGTCAGAATGTTTGTCTTGATGTAATCTGAAATGATTTCGAATTTGGGCCACCTGAGGTCATAAACTACGTTAATAGGTCAAATTAAAGAAATACCTTGTGGGCACTCTAGAGGGCACATTTTGTTCTCAATTGACCTGAAAATTCGTCAGAATATTTGTTTTGATGAAATCTCGATTTAGATAGAATTTTGGTCACCTGGGATCATAAACTAGGTCACTAGGTAAAATTAAAGAAATACCTTGTGGGCACTCTAGAAACCACATTTTTTGCTCAATTGATCTGAAAATTGGTCAGAATGTTTGTCTTAATTAAATCTTGGATGAGTTTGAAATTGGCTCACGTGGGGTCATAAACTAGGTCACTAGGTCAAATTAAAGAAATACATTGTGGACACTTTAGGGGCCACATTTCTTACTCAATCTACCTGTAAATGGGTCAGAATGTTTGTCTTGATGAAATCCTGGATGAGTTCAAATTTGGGTCACCTAGGGTCATAAACTAGGTCACTAGGTCTAATTAAAGAAATACTTTGTGGACACTCTAGAGGCCACATTTTCTGCTCAATTGACTTGAAAACTGGTAAGAATGTTTGTCTTAATTAAATCTCGGATGAGTTTGAAATCAGGTTACCTGGGGTCATAAACTAGGTCACTAGGTCAAATCAAAGAAGTACCTTGTGGAGACTTTAGAGGCCACATTTCTTACTCAGTTGACCTGAAAATTGGTCAGAATGTTTTCCTGATGAAATATCGGATGAGTTCGAATTTGGGTCACCTGGGGTCATAAACTAAGTCAATAGGTAAAAGTTTAAGAAATACCTTGTGGACACTCTAGAGGCCACATTTCTAACTCATTTGACTTGAAAATTGGTCAGAATTTTTGTCTTGATAAAATGTTGGATGAGTTTGAATTTGGGTCACCTTGGGTCATAAACAATGTCACTAGGTCAAATTATAGAAATACATTGTGGACACTTTGATGGCCACGTTTCTTACTCAACTGACCAGAAATGTGGTCAGAATGTTTGTCTTGATAAAATCTCGACTGAGTTTGAATCTTGGTCACCTGGGGTCATAAACTAGGTCACTATGTTAAATTAAAGAAATACTTTGTGGGCACTCTAGAGGCCACATTTTGTACTCAATTGACCTGAAAATTGGTCAGAATGTTTGTCCTGATGAAATATCGGATGAGTTCGAATTTTGGTCACCTGGGGTCATAAACTAGGTCACTAGCAAAAATTAAATGAATACTTAGGGGATACTCTAGAGGCCATATTTGTTACTCTATTAACCTGAAAATTGGTCAGAATGTTGGTCTTGATGAAATCTCAAATGATTTCGAATTTGGGCCACCTGGGGTCATAAACTAGGTCAAATTAAAGAAATACCTTGTGGGCACTCTAGAAACCACATTTTTTGCTCAACTGACTTGAAAGTTGGTCAGAATGTTTGTCTTAATTAAATCTTGAATGAGTATGAAATTGGGTCAATTGGGGTCATAAACTAGGTTACTAGGTAAAATTAAAGAAATACCTTGTGGACACTCTAGAGGCCATATTTCTTACTCAGTTGACCTGAAAATTGGTCAGAATGTTTGTCTTGATCAAAATCTCAAATGAGTTTGAATTTTGGCCACCTGGGGTCATAAACTAGGTCACTAGGTAAAATTAAAGAAATACCCTGTGGGCAATCTAGAGGCCACATTTCTTACTCAATCGACCTGAAAATGGGTCAGAATTTTTGTTTTGATGAAATCTCGGATGAGTTTGAATTCTGGTCACCTGGGGTCATAAACTACATGTAGGTCACTAGGTGAAATTAAAGAAATACCTTGTGGACACTCTAGAGGCCACATTTTCTGCTAAATTTATTTGAAAATTGGCCAGAATGTTTGTCTTAATTAAAGCTCGGAAGAGTTCGAAACTGAATCACCTTGGGTCATAAACTAGGTCACTAGGTCAAATCAAAGAAATACCTAGTTGACACTTACTCAATTGACCTGAAAATTGGTCAGAATGTTTCCTGGTGAAATCTCGGATGAGTTCGAATTTGGGTCACCTGGGGTCATAACCTAGGTCACTAGGTCAAATTAAAGAAATGTATTGAGGGCAATCTAGAGGCCACATTTCTTACTCAATTGACCTGAAAATTGGTCAGAATGTTTGCTATGATGAAATTTCGGATATGTTTGAAATTGGGTTACCTGGGGTCATAAATTAGGTCACTAGGTCAAATCAAAGAAATACCTTGGGGACATTCTAGAGGCCACATTTCTTACTCAATTGACCTGAAAATTGGTCAGAATGTTTCCCTGATGAAATCTCGGATGAGTTTGAATTTGGGTCACCTAGGGTCATAAACTAGGCCACTAGGTCAAATTAAAGAAATACCTTTTAGGCACTCTAGAGGCCACATTCTGTGCTCAAATTGACTTGAAAACTGGTCAGAATGTTTGCCTGAATAAAATCTCAGATGAATTCAAATTTGGGATACCTTGGGGCGTAAACTAGGTCACTAGGTCAAATTGATGAAATACCTTGTTGACACTTTAGAGGCCACATTTCTTACTCAATTGACCTGAAAATTGGTCAGAATGTTTGTCTTGATGAAATTTCGGATGAGTTTGAATTTGGGTCACCTAGGGTCATAAATTGTGTCTCACTAGATCAACCTACAAAAATTCCTTGTGGGCGCTCTAGAGGCTACAATTATTATTCAACTGACCCGAAAATTAAACAGCATATCTGTCATGATAAAATCTTGGGTGAGTTTAAAGTTGAGTCACATAGGGTCATAAACTAGGTCACAAGGTCATATTTAAAGAAATATCTGGTGGGCGCTCTAGCGGCCACAATTCTTGTTCAAATGACCTGAAAATTGGTCAGCGTGTTTGTCTTTGTGATATCTCGGCTGAGTTGAAAATTGAGTAACATAGGGCCAAAGACAAGGTCACTGGGTCACATTGAAGAAATACCTTGTGTACACTCTAGAGGCCACAGTTCTAGCTACATTGACCTGAAAATTGGTTTACATCTTTTACTTGATGATATCTTGGATCAGTCAGAAACTGGGTCTCATAGGGTCATAAACTAGGTCACAAGGTCAAATTCAAGAAATGTATTGTGGGCGTTCTAGAGGCCACAATTTTTGCTCAACTTACCTGAAAATTTGTCAGCATGTTTGACTTGATGATATCTTGAATGGGTTTGAAATTGGATTACATAGGGTCATAATTTAGGTTACGAAGCCAAATTACAGAAATACCTTATGGGCACTCTAGAGGCGGCAGCTCTTGCCCAATTCACCTGAACCTTTGTTAACAAGTTTGTCTTGATATTTTGGATGAGTTTGAAATATGGTCACATAGGGTCATAAACTAGGTCACTAGGTCAAATTGAAGAAATACATTTTGGACACTCCAGAGGCCACATTTTCAGCTCAACTGACCTGACCATTGGTCAGAATGTTTGTCTTAATAATATCTATCTGAGTTTTAAATTAGGTCATTATGACCCTGGGGTGAAATTTCGCCTATTGACTCAGGTGAGCGATCCAGGGCCATCATGGCCCTCTTGTTTCTGTGATTTCATGCTACAAGGACAAGACCTCCTCCCATTCTTGTTGGTTGTCCGATTAATCCTGATTTCATAAAAATCACTAAAGTCTTTACCTTCTGATGACATTTTAGATCTTGATATTTTATCATACCGTTCAGTCGGTATGTAAATCTGTGTACAATACCCATAAAAAACTTAAAAGACAGCTTGTATTGTCTATGCGCAGGCGATGTCAAATTGACATTTTTGTCATGGGTTTTCGTGTTTTACATCGATCCATTTTTTGTGTACTTTATCTTTAATATAAGGTTTTCCTGGGTGATTTTATAATCATTCTGAAGAACAAAAATCAACACTTTGTTCTGGTATGCATGTACAAAATAAAATCACTGGGTTCTGATTTAAATCAAATACCGTTTCTAAATCGTTAAAATTTTAGGTATATTTTGAACCGTCTGCAGATGTGGATCTAACCATGTAGTTTTCTGTGTAATCAGAACATGTTACAAAAATCATACCTGAAATGGTTTTCGCCAACCGTTGATGTATTGGAGCCATTTTTTACCTGACAAATACAAGGTGAAAGTTCATTTTTATACGAACTCCCGTTTTAAAAATGGTATTATCCACTTACAGTTCTTTTCTGGTAGTAATGAAATGTCCGAAAATTGCGATTGACATGGCTTTCGACTATTCTATTTGAGAAAACACGGGGAACACACGCTCAAATGACGTCACAGGCAGAAATACCATAGGAATGTAGAGGGAGTCCGTTGACATTTTTTCATTTTCGCGGGCTTTCTGTAGTATTCATTATCATATTTGGGATATATGTCATCCATATGTAGTAAATGGGGGCGGACTCACTGGTTGAAAAAGTGAATTGAGAATCGTTATATCGGTGGAATGACAGATCTAGTTTTCTGAATTAGTAGTACTTATTATCCATATAGATTCTAGATTTTCTTTTTGTTTGACCTGACTTCTTTTTATCAGGGGTATACGACATGAAGAGTTTGTTGGTTGAAATTAGGAATTATATTTGCGGGATTTTCCCGCGGAAAAAAAAAAAAAAAAAAAGGGGGGGGGGGCAAATACAAAAGTTTTCGGCAATCCCGCAAGGCCGCGCTCTAGATGCAACCCTGTGTTACATGTATGTCATATTTATTTGTTAGGTAGTGGAGCAATACAGGACCATCATGGCCCTTGTCTTTTTGTGGAAGCCACGGTGTTGGCATTTAGACAAAAGGAATAATGAAATGAAGGTCAAGCAAATGATTTATGTAGTCCATTTTTACGGATGCACTGCGAGTCCAATGTTGATAACTCTATTAAAAAAATAAGGCAATGTACATGGTAAAATATGGGGAACAGCCGTTGGTCTAGCCATCTATTTGGGATGTAACATAACATTTTTTTAACATCACATTTATTCAGCATAAAACAGCATTTGCATGTGTATAGCTTACAGTAATTGTGTAAAACAAATTCATATCCACATGCGCAGAACACAAACACCTAAATAGACTGTCATTATCTGAGAAGTATGAAATAAAAACTAAACACGATTTAAGAAATTCACAATATATTGCATAAATAGCAATGGCGCCATTTTAAGGTCGGATCAGACTACCTGTCATGAACAGTCTGATCTTCAGATGTAAAGGACAACTCCGGACAGTAGGGGAATAAAGCTGACACTACTTTGGTGTAAGTTGTCTCTCTGCTGCCCTCTCCACTGGAGTTCCAGCCAGGGTAAGGTCTGCATTAAGATGAGAACAGTAGAGGAAAATAACAACGTTCAGGTATGTCCATGGAAGCTCTGGATCCATATTTAGAGAGTCTGCCATAAAAATAGAAAGAGATGAGATTGGCAGAAAAAATACTCAGGGGCTATGAATCTGTATTTAGAACAACCTGTGTATACATTATGGCAAAAACTATAATGATGTTGATAAAATCCTGAAAGATTTGTGAGCAAATCGTATATCATTTAACTTGTCTTTAATTCACATTAAAAAAGCGTCATGTCTATTTTGATTGTAAATGCCTATCATCAGTGCAGGGTGTTGATGAAAAATTTCAGTGAAGATACAAGATCCAGCATCTGCATATAGAAACAGCTGTAATATACATATCAAGTTTGCATGAAGAGTAATATATTAAAAGAGAAAAAATGATTGTGTAGTTAAATAGTGCATCCTTAAACAACATAAGGAAGCATTTCTGCCATGGAAACAGTTGACATACTGCATCATTGCAGAATTATATCTAGCAAATTGGAACCAGGACGGGAAACAGTTCATGGCCGGAAGCATACACATGTCACTTCGTCCATCAGAGTGATTTGCAAGGAGAATCTGATCGCTTTGCTGTCGGGGGTCTTAAAAATCAGCTGCTTTTGATAGGTGGATTTGAGGATGGCCGACAGAGGGTCATCTTTTGACCTTTTTGTAAGCCAATCAAAGTCCTACTTTCAGACCTGTCATTAGGAGCTGTGTTTGTTAGCCAGATTGCAGTTTCATGACAGGATTAAAGAGGAAGGCAAACATTTGGGTTTTGGTCTCTAGATTTATACCAGGAAAGTCCTTTTTTTGTCAGTTCAATAGTCAGAGTTCAACAAAATGTCATTACTGAACCAATTTTGAAAATGCTACATGAACTCTTTACAAAATGATGATATTACAAACTTGTTCAAATTCAAAACATTTGCGGGAAACTTTCTAAAACAAGAGATGTTTGTAAAACATGTATGCCCCCCTAATGGCATCCAATTCTACATATAACATGTGATTATAAACTGTTAAGTTCAAAGTGTAAAAACGAACAAAGGGTAATTACTCAAAAATTATTAATGATAAATTAACAATTCTTGGGCACTGCACTTCCCATTTATGTGAACTATCTATCAACTTATAAAGTTTCATGATTTTACCTCACATACTTTTTGAGTTATGCTCCGGGAAAAAATTAAGTACGAAAATCAACAAAGGGCAATAACTGCAAAAATATAATGGGCAGAGTTATGGTTCTTGTGCAATGCACTTCTCCTGAATAAGATCTATCCACATATAAAGTTTCAAGATGATATCTGAAAAACCTTTTGAGTTATGCTCCGGACAAAAATTAAGTATGGAAATCAACAAAGGGCAATAACTCCAAAAATATTATGGGCAGAGTTATGGTTCTTGTGCACTGCACTTCTCCTTAATAAGATTAATCCACCTATAAGGTTTCAAGGTGATATCTGAACTACTTTTTGAGTTATGCTCCGGACAAAAATTAAGTATGAAAATCAACAAAGGGCAATAACTCCAAAATATGATGGGCAGAGTTATGGTACTTGTGCACTGCACTTCTCCTTAATGAGATCTATCCACCTATGAGGTTTCAAGATGATACCTGAAATACTTTTAGAGTTATGCTCCGGACAAAAATTAAGTATGAAAATCAACAAAGGGCAAGAACTCCATAAATATGATGGGCAGAGTTATGATTCTTGTGCACTGCACTTCTCCTTAATGAGATCTATCCACCTATGAGGTTTCAAGATGATACCTGAAATACTTTTAGAGTTATGCTCCGGAAAAATGTGGTCTACGGACCGACCGACCGACGGACCGACCGACCGACCGACGGACCGACCGACAAGTGCAAAGCAATATACCCCCACTTCTTCGAAGGGGGGCATAATGATAGCTGTCTTTGACTGGATTGAAAAAAAAAAAAAAAATGTGGGAAAAGGAGAAAATCTTGGTTACGAGCATTTTCTCCTTTTCCCACAATGTTTTTGAAAGCCTGTTCGTCAGGGTCATTAAAACATTGGATTGTTTTGTAAAAGGGTGATTATTCATGAGAAATATATTTTGTCAGCCAAATATCCTACGATACGTAGATAAAGTGTAGCCAAAGTGTAGATCATGCTCCATGGTCTGAGTAAAATCATTTGCAAGAGAAGCCAGATCAAGGAAAGTAACAAAAGAAAAACCTGTAAGTTTAATACATACAACGTAAAGTCTATTTGGCTTGAAATGTCTACATATTTAGAGCCAGCTAAATACAAAGAATAACAGAGTGAAAATTGTTTTCCTAGAAAAGAGTCGATCATAAATGTTGAAAGTTGCCATGTAGGTTTTATATACACATTTAGTGAAGTTTTTGAAAGAGTAAAATATGAGTTAAGATTGGCATCTTTGTCTGAATGCAAATTACAAAAACTTGGATAAATATAGGATAATTTTCTTTGACGTCAAAATAGAAAAAAAGTTTTTAGTGTACTGCCATGTGGGATGGTTTCACAGTAAGTTTGATTCTATATTTGGCAATTAGAAACATTTTATCATCTGATTTGATACATTGCATTTTACACCGTTCACACTTTCTGTCTTTCTGGTTTTATGTTCTAGTATTCTAAATTTCAATTTCTTGAGTGCAGTTCTGTAATTATTACTCATGATAAAACAGATTATCTTCTGTAGATAAACCATGTTTAACAATTTCACATAATCAAAATATACATGTACGAGTTTTCTCGTTGCAGGCCAAGAAGTGTTCACCAATCCTAGTAGTTCTCCAGAAACAGTTTATGTACAAGAGACATTTATGCGAATGTCATTTGTTATGGTCCTCAGCACTACAGACAGTCAGTCCCAATATCAAATCATAAGTCAGTCTCACCCTGGGTATTTCTTTTTAGACGGCGATGCACTTTTGGCACAGCAAGCATTAGACTATGAGAACGGCCCTTCCACATTTGAGTTGGAAATAAGGTAAGTGATCTGGCGCTATGTTCACCAATCGCTCATAATTCAGCTAAATCTAATTGTTATTCTAGATTCCAAGACTTGTCATCAGATTGGTTGAGGCATGTTTCAGTCTGTCAGATTGCTACTTCTGAATTTTAAAATTAGGACAATATTTAGAATGGACGGTGAAAATGGTCTTCCTTCAGTCTTGGTGATGGATGTAGGGCATTATTGGGGTAACGCTGGTGGTTGAACATGTATGAAACAGCATATTGTGCCAAAAGTTAAGCACTATTGAGTTTTAAAGACAAACAAGTACCACATTTTCCGGACTATAGGTCGCGGCCTATCTGTTACAAAAAAAAAAAAATGGAAATTTTCAAGGGTGCCACCTATAGGACGAAGCGACTTGTACGCTAATCTAATTTTACAGAATGATCTTGTTTTTGTTCTCCGCGTGATGTGTATATCAAACATGGGGCTATGACATATGGCATAAATAAAATTAGCAGTCTGGTGAAACACGTGCCAATGATTATTAAAAAGAAATAAACAGGAAAAAAAGGATAATCTTTGAGAAACGGAGAGGGAGAATTTTCAAAAAAAAAAAGAGAAAAAGTAAGGAATGTAAGTTTAGTAGAGATAGAAGGGAGACTGTTTGTAAGAGGTGGGTGAGGGAAAGAGAAAGGTTTGTTCAGGTAAGAAAAAAGCCAACTGTCCAGATAACAAGTAATGACCACGGAGGAGAGATCACGTATTTATAGCGCCCTAACGTATTGCACGAGGAACACGAGGTATTTAATCATAGGCGCAGTTAGGCCTGACCTTGACCCTGAACAGCAACTTCATAGGTTAAATTAACACAAGTTGGCTTCTTTAAAAAAAAAAGCCAGGAGAGGTCGGCATCAATGTTTTCAAATAGTTTATTGGCTTTTGATTTCAATATATTTTGATATATGTAAATAAACAAGTTGGGCATTAAATGAATGATAAAAAAAAACATGTTTTTTCTTTTTCAATTTTGCTGGTGTAAAGGCACAAAACACTACATGTTCCACATCGTTACAACATTCTAGGAACAAGAGGCCTATAAGGGCTAAAAACAGCTCTACTGGCATTTAAATACAAGGTATAATGAAATTGAAAGCTGATACGAGCAAATCTATTCTTTTCATGTTAGTTTCCAAAAATACATGCGGTAAGCTCTTGACAAGCTCAAAATGCATTTTTTAAATTTAAGAGCAAGGATTTTCTGACCCAATAATCTGACAGTTTGCAAAAGAATCCAGCTCTCATGAATATCTATAAACTGTGTTGGTTTTGTGAAGATTGAAAGTAAAATGAAGGCTGTAAGTTGTTCACAAGCTAAAAAATGTTTTTTTTTAATTCAAGAGCATGTAATTTACTAATTCCACTGAATAAGCAAGAATCTTACCTGATGACAATAAATAAAGGTGGCCTATACATAATACTAGTACCAGACATGTTAAAAATGAATGTAACTTTTTTTAATCTTTTAACAAACAGCGATTTTTGGACTGTCCCAAACAGAAAAAGCATGCAGACGACAATTCAAACTTTGATAATTAATGTGGAAGATGGTGCTTTGATGTGATGGAAACCATTGTGACAAAAGGAGAAAATGCAGTAACTAGCAGCTTTTCCTCTTCACACAATATTTTGAAAAGTTGTCTGCAGCAGACATCTAAAATGAAGAGGTTGTTTGTCTATACGTTAAATATTTGAGAAAGCAGATAAATGAGCCATGCTGTGAGAAAAGGGTGCTTAATGCATCTGAAAAAGTATCGACTCATGTCAGCCTGCGCAATCCGCCCAAAACCAAAGGACCACGGTTTGCGGTACGTAGGGCGAAGAGGCACGACTTTTTTAAGTTAATTTTTTGCGGGATTCTCGCTATCCTGCATCCTAGAAGCAACTCTGTGTGTTATTTCATCAAATCTATATCATTATAAATCCATAGAATTTTTGTATAAAACTGAGAAAAATGTTGGAGTCTAGTCAGTTTTGAAAAATAAAACTTGAAAACATACTGATCAACCTATTTATATCTATTTGTGCGGTACGAGTTCTCCAGAGACCTCGCGCTGTCGAGATTAGGGTATGTGTTCTCCAGGGTACGAGTTCTCCAGATAATATCGAGTCACGTGATCTTTTCCCGCGGTATTCTTTCTCTTTTCGTAACGAAAGTTTTCTTTTTGATTAGATTTATTTGTTTAATGAAAAATTACAATTATTGGAGAGGTCATTTTTAATCAATATAATATAATAAATCTTTTTGGAAATCCGTCATATAAAAAAGCACGCTTATTTCCTATTTCAGTTTTTTGATTTCGGTTTATTTATCAAACCATGACGAAATAGACTGTGTATCAGAACAATTTCGCAAAAACAAATGGATTTAGACAGCGATTTCTGTGGCAGTCTGTCTTTTAAACTCACCACTGTTGGAGAGGTCTGATGACCTATCCAATAAGGCGATCAAATTACTGCACGTGGACATTGATAATCTAGAGAAACATGTAGCAGGACACAGTTTAACCCATCGGCGTCTGAGGATTTCCCATCCTAGCTTTGCAAACAGTGTAAATCAGATCACGTCGTAGGGAGAGTGCAGTCTGTCCTGTAAGCACCGTCCAGTAGAGTAAAAATTTTCCAGTGAAAGCAACTAACAGATCGTGGTGATCAAGATTAGCTAGAAACAGCTGTGCACTACTATCTGCTAGAGCGGTAATAGACCTGTACGAGAACTTCGGTCGACGACAGCGAACAGCAGACTCGATAAGAGGGTGTTTTCAAGCTATTTGTGCGCAATGCAAAAAGGCCAAGCAAAATGTTAAAGTCGATTTACAGACCCAAAAGGAAAGGACAAGGAATAAAGATTTTACGTATTTACCCCATTTCTACCTACTTTACTTAAACGAGGATTAATTTAAGTATATACTTGTTGAACTGAAATGCACTTTAAGGTACAGGACATGAGATAGATTTACATGTATTTTACAGGTAGGAAAACATTGTTGGACAGAGAGAAACTGATGGGTAATGTCTTATTAATCGTAATAGACCATACAAATACAAATTGATCGTTTCTCAACCTGTTCCATGCCAACTAGCATGGGCCATGCAAAAAAACAACAACAAAAAACAACAACTATGAATAACGATGCAGAAAGAAAGTTAATCACTCAGTATAACACAGCATTTTCTTATCTTACACACGTTGAAATAAGCAAAAAGTCTTGGACAAAGATCTGCAATCATATGCCTCATTTCGGAGGCATTTCTGTCCCTATCAAATTAATTGTCAAAATTGATGATCATGACACAGCTGCGAATTTCGTCATCTTTACATTCAAAACAAAATTATTGTATGGAAGTTTCTTTTGAACTGTTTTTCATCCGTATACACCTGTCAAAGAAGCATTGAGGCCTAATAAAAATGTTAATACATCTGTTGGCCAATCTTTTAATGCATGATAAACTGTAATTCTTAAGATACAATTATGCGATAAAAAGAATCTGACATTCTTTGGCTGTTGAAGTAAAAGTTTATTACACTCGTAGACAAAAAATGTTATTTAGCTCTCCAAAGGCTCGCTTAACGACTTTTTTCTAGGCTCGTTTAATAAATTTTATCTCCAATTCTAACTCATCTTAGATCCTATATATATATGACGTATTGATAAGTAAACTTTTGAAAACTATACGTAATCCGAATCTGCGGAGTCCGAACTTACTCCTAGTTCGCGCAGGAGTTTGGGAATCTTTTTTATGAAGCGTTCATAAAACAGATGATTCTGACGTATGATTTCAGCCAAAGGACACTTTCTTTTCCGTCGAGGAGGTTGTTGATTATGTGTCCCTGGCTGAACGTCCTGATCTCTTTGTCCTTCGCTATCTGACTCCCGGTTCACATTGTCTGCATCAACAGCGTCAGTGTTGTTGTCACCAGGGTCGTCGGACATAGCTGCTGCTAAGTCATCACGTGGGTCATGGTCGATTTCGATCGGTGCTTGCTGTTGCAGGTTTGGTCTCCTCAGCAAACGGCATTCCAAGTGTTTGATCTGGCGGACTGATTCTCTGTTAATTTGGAAACAAAACCTACGAAAAGTAATAGTCATTACGCAGGTCACTTTCTTTCTCTCAGTCTCTCTCACAAATCGCCACCTTGGATTTAACGAAAGTTAAAACACGGTGCTGTTTATCAAAGTCACTTAGGAGGTGCAGAACCAGTTTTGCCGACACCTTCGATATTTCAAGCTCAGCCGTAAGAATCTTATGCACAGCTGTTCTGGAAATGCCGATCTTATTTGCTATCACCCGGACCCTCAAGCGTTTTTTCACCTTTCCACGAACACGGTCTCAATTTGTGGTCACCACAACAGACGGCTTTCCCGGTCGCGCATCTTCTTCATCGATGTTCGTCCGCAGCGAAATCGTTTGCCATTAAAAGACGAATGCCTTTCCACATTTTCGCAAAGTATTCGGTTCTTCGATCAGTCGCAGAGTTTCAGATGGAGACTACTTTAAACCAATGCAAAACTTGATTACACTTAGTAATTCCATGTTTCAAGTTGACGTCATGACGATTGATGTTCGCCGTTACCAGTCACCTTCAAAATTTTCGTAGAAACTAGAAACTTCAAAACTTAGTGTAACGTCTTCAAATTTACAGGAAATGCCATAAGGACATCACGTTAACACCATATTATTTCGTGGCTTTTATTGACCATTGATGCCTATATCATATGGTTTATTAAGGACATGGGTTTAATTGAAATTACGACCTGCGTCAAACGTACAACACCATGTTGCTATTGAAACGAATACTCTGTTTGTTGGTTACATATTCTCAGTTAATGTCACATTTCCGTCCTTTATATAAATTACTTAATCTATTTCCATCGATACACCTGTGTATATGCATATACGCTTTTCAAGTTTCAATACACAATCCCGCGAACTTGAGGACAACCCTTAGTTACGATCCCATTTGTAGCTCACCTGAGCACTATGTGCTCAAGACGAGCTATTGTGATCATACTGAATGAGTCGTCCATCGTGTGTCATCTGTTGACAGTTTTCATCTTTTTTGCTACATTTTCAGTCCCATACTCATGACACTTGGTCAGAATGTTTGTCTTGATAATATCTCAAACGACTTTAAAAGTGGATGAGTTCTGGTCAAAAATGAGACAAATAGGTCAAATCTTACAAAAACCTTGCGTACACTCTAGAAACTCACATTTTCAATCCACTAATCATGAAAATTAGTCAGAAAGTTTGAAATGGGTTATGTGGGGTTAAAAATTAGGTTACCAGTTCAAATCTTTGAAAAAAAAAAAAAAAAAAAAACTCGTGAACACTCTTGAGGCCACAATTACTGTGCAATACTCATCAAAGTTTGTCGCAATGCTAGTCTTGATATCTCAAACGAGTTTAAAAATGGTTCAGGTAAAAAGCTAGGTTAAGAGGTCAAATCTTGGAAAAACCTTCTTGACATTCTAGAGGCCACATTTTCAGTTGAATAATCCAGAAACAAAATGTTTGACTTGATATCTTAAAAGGGTTTGAAAATGAGTGGCGTTGGTCAAAAACTAGGTCACCTGGTTAAATCTAAGAAAAACTTTAGAGGTACTCTAGAGGCCATATTTTCTGTCAAATACTGATGCACTTTGGTCAGAATGTTCGTCAGATGGGTTGGAAAATGTTTCACAAAGGGTCGAAAACTAGATTAATGGTTCAAATCTTTGAAAAATATAGTGTTCTTTCTAGGGGTCATTTTTCACTCTTGAAGTTGGTCAGAATGTATGTCTTGATGATATTTCAAATAAGTTTGAAAGTTAGTCAGGTAGGGCCTTAAACTTAAAATCTTAGGAAAACCTTGTGTGCACTGTAGGGGTCAAAATCTAAATCACCTGGTCAAATCTAAGAAAAACTTTTTGCACACTGTAGAGGCCATATCTTCTGTTTTAATACTTATGCACTATGGTCAGACTGTTCGTTCTGATTATAGCTCAGACGGTTTACGACACAATGTGTCAAAAATAGGTCAAAAGGTCAAATGTTAGAAAACATAACTTGTGTACTCTCTAGAGGCCATTATTTTCTGTCAAGTTAAATGGTGTTGCCAGCACTTGTCAGGACTTGGCCGATTCTCTAAACTCGTCTGCATAAAGGGAGATTCCATTTTGAACTACCAGTCACATGATCTTAAACATGGCGCCGCCCCTGCAAATCGCTTAGCAACGACATAAACAACCACGGTGAAGTTATTCACATCTATCGACCTGTCGATGAAAGCTCCCAACGGAATTGATAAACCACGCTAAAAATTGAATGTACAAACTACTGTTTGCCAACTGAAATATTCTTTGAAAGATATTGATAGAAAATTGACCCATGTTTTCTTTTTTAAGAGGAGCCTTACAATTTCAATAACGGTTAAATGGTGTGCCTCCGGCGACGTACGAAATGTACAGTGTAGGTACATATCAAACTTCGTGATACAGCAGACGAATTTGATCACGGATCAGCCGAGGTATGCAAAATGGTGTTGCCAGCAAAGGTCAACGTCACAGTGCTTGCGATTTTTTTTTGTATTCACAGTGTATAAAATGTTTTTGTCATTAGGTTTGACTACAGGTCCTTGATTTTGTTTGGAATTATTCCGTGACTGACCTTTGTCATGTGGCGGGGGCATCCGTGTCGGTGACGCATTTCTAGTTAAAAATGAGTCATGTCGTGTACACAAAAAAGTCATCCAGTAAAATCTTTGAAAAACCTTGTGAATACTTAAGAGGCTATATTTTCTGTCCAACACTCTTGAAAATTGGTCAGAATATTTGTCTTGAAGATGCCTTAGATTATTTGTAAATTGCGTCACATTGTGTCAAAAACTAGGTCAGTAGGTCAAATCAAAGAAAAAACCTTGTCTGAACTCCAGAGGCCATGATTTATGTTAAATGGCCATGCACTTTGGTCAGAATCTTTATGTCGATGATACCTAAAAGGTGAATGAAAATGGCTCGTGTAGGGTCAAAAAGTGGGACACAGCTGAAATCTTTGAAAAACCTTATGTACGTTCTAGAAGCCATATTTTCTGTCAGAAATCATGTACACAAAGATAAGGCCCCGAACTTACAAAGCTATACTTGTAAAGGAAACGTTGTCAAAATTAAAAATAGAAACACTAGTCCACTCTCCCTAAAGTTCAGACCTGTGCCCTAGTGACTTCTGGGTAATTCCTGATTTGGAGTTCTCTTCAAGAGCGAAGAGGGGCTAACCCACGCTATGACAAGGTCGTGAAGAATAAGGTCGAGTGAAGGGCTCTCGCACGTGATTCACACATTGAGATCAAGAATGAATAAGTGCATAGAATACAAACGGGTTCACTTTGAAAAACAGTCAACATTCCAAGTTGGTTTTTAGCTTACCTGAGCACAAACTGCTCAAGGTGAGCTTTTGTGATCAGGCTGTGTTCGTCGTCAGTCGTGCAGTCGTCGACATTTACCTTGTGCACTCTAGAGGCCAAATTTTCAGCCAGATACTCATGAAAATTGCTAGAATGTTTGTTTTTATGAAATCTCGGGCAGGTCCAAATTTGGGTCGCCAAGCCCCCGTAGCTCAGTCGGTAGCGTACAGGACTTGAGAACAGGAGGTCGCAGGTTCGATCCCCGGCTTGGCCAATTTCTTTCCGAGGATTGATGATAGTCATCGCGACAGGATTCATTCCTCTCTCACCGCTGACCATTGTTTCGACGATGGTTATGTGGGAAAGCAGCCAGTGGCTTGGAAAGAATATTGTAAGGAGTACTGGTAGCAGAAACTCCAGGAAAGCATGGATAGGTGCACTGGCCGCCGTGATATAACTGAAGTAATGTTGAAAACGGCGTTAAACATCATACAATCAATCAATCAGTCAATCAATCAATCCAAATTTGGGTCACGTCAGATCAAAATGTAGGTCACCGGGCCAAATCGCTTAAAAACCTTTGCGCACTGTATAGGCCACATTTTCAGCCTGATACTCATGAAACCTAATCAGAATGTTTGTCTTGATGAAATAGCTTTGAAAAACTCTAAAATTGGGAAACAAAGGGTCAAAAAGTAGGTCACTGGGCCATGTCATAGAATAGCATTGTGTGCACTGTAGAGGCCACATTTTCAGCATTATGCCCATGAAACTTGATCAGAATTTTTGTCTTGATCAAATCTCGGAAAGGTTTGAAATTGGGTCACATAGGGTCAAAAAGTAGGTCACTGGGCCATATGTTAAAACAATATTGTTTGCACTCTAGAGGCTACATTTTCAGCCCAGTAACCATGAAACCTGGTCAAAATGTTTGTTTTAATAATATCTCGGATAAGACTGAAACTGGATCACGTGTGGTCAGAAAGAAGGTCACTGAGCTAATCTTAGAAAAAACCTTGTGTGCGCTCTAGAGGCCACATTTCAGTCCGATACTCATTAAGATTGATCAGAATGTTTTTCCTAGGTTAAAGTGGTAGGTCATTGGGCCATGTCTTAGAAAAAACAATGTTTGCATTCTAGATGGCACATTTTGAGGGGTCCCTATAAACTTAGAAACGGAACCGAAACGAAACGCAACGAAACGGAACAAAACGCAATGAAACCAGACGAAACGAAACGAAATAAAACGAAACGAAACCAAATAGAAAAATTCAAGCAGAAGTAAAACCTACATCATTTACTTCTTTTGAATCATCTTTCTGTTGATTGCAATTAATGCAAAAAAGTAAATATCAAAATCTGATAGCAGCTTTGCTCACGAAGATCAGATTTTTGTTGTGTATCTGGGTTATTGTTCACTTTGTTACTGAAATAAATCATCATGAAAATGTTGTTCAGTTATAGGGCAACCGTCAGTGACGCAATTATGTCTCTGCCCAGTCGAAGCAGAGGGACAATATGAGGGCCTAGATTATTTTCCTTATTTGTGGGGGACATTCAAATTTCCCCCAATAACGATGAGTGGGGCACAATACGCGTAAGCAATTCCGCCCCGCACCATAACTGATCCCAGTCCCCAAAACAATCGCGTTGCAATACGCAACAGTCAGCATAACGTTCATTCCTGCGTCGGAACAGTTGTACACGGCCATTAGCTCGAGACAACAGAAACTTCGACTCATCAGAAAACAATAATTGTCCACCAACGCTGTCTTGTCCAGTTTATCTGTCCCAAGGCCAATTGCTATCTATAATTGCGATGGCGGCGCGTCAGAACCAGCGGACCCACGGGCGACGTCTAAACGATTCCGGGGCTAACAGCGGCTGCAACTGTTGTTCGTAGGTCTCGTAGGTACTGATTCATGATATATTGGTCATAGGCTCGAGTCGTGACACGCGGTCTGCCGCTACGTGTAAGTTTTTTGCACTCCAGGTTTGTGCATATCGCCGAAGAAGGCGGCTGACTGCTTGCGCGAATGTGCCAACATGAACTGCAACCTCTGTAGTAGGAAGACAAGCCTCCAGCATACCTACGACTTTTTCTGGTAAATTTTCTTTAAGTCTTGGCATTGATATTTCTGATCAATACGTGGACCGGATATGGCCATCCCTTACATGCACTGAAACTCGGACTTTGCCTTAAATAGCCGACAGGTCTTTTAGCTAGGGATTATCTGACCAATTTTTCAAACTATAAAGTTTTTAAAAATTGCCATACGTGTTTACATGACGTATGTATGTTCGTCTCAAAAGTAACCTTAAAAATTTTGCACATACTTTACGAAAGTTTTTTTTTTTTTGGAGGGGAGGGGGTCAGTATATACAAAAATCTTTGGAGGTGATTTAAAATCCACCTGAACAGCAATTATTCCTATCGATTTTTACACAGTCCTTAACCCCTAGTCAGAGGCAGGCCAGAATAGCAATAAAGCACTTCCACTTGATTAACCCATAGAGGGCCAGAGGGCCGAATTAACCCATATTATATTTTCAGTGAAGCAATACAATCAAATTAAGTACGATTTCAAGGTTGCTGTCATTTTAAAGTTTCAGCCAAGGAGACAGTGTTGATCAAAAGATCGACTGTACATTTTGTGTGGTCTGATCTTGATCTATGCTTGCCGCAAAAACATCTGTAATTGTGAAAAGCAGATTTCAGATTATATGTCGTCAGAAGAAAAACCCCAAGTCATCTTGAAGTCCATAATCCGACAGAAAATACTTTCCTTATAAAAAATGCGAAAGTACGTGTGCGCTGATTATCTCTTTACCCTTTACTTTCTTTCAACTTTATTTCTATTTAGTGTTATTAGTATCCAATGCATTACACTGATTGTAAACAACTGTAATACATATTGAAAGTAATGTTTGTATGTTGCATGTATTTAGAAAATAGAAATGAAGTACTGAAAAAAAAATTGTTGGACCCGGGGCAGCTTGGACATTCGCGGCCGTCATTTGATAAGGGTGTTTCTCTTTTAATTATAACATGTCTTATCATTCTTTAAACGTGATCAATGCAAGTTCCTTTGATCATGGGGGAAAAAGCTTGTGTTCTAGTTCAGTCAGTTCCTGAAGTTTCTTAAAGTAACAATAGCTGCCAAATGTAAACAAAGCAGGTATTAAAATACATTTAAATCTATATCGTATCATTTAAAAGTATGGAAATAAGGATGAAAATGACAATCTGGTATTCTACAGTCGGTCCAAGTGTTAGTCGCTGGCAGAGAAATTAATTTCAAAATCAGGTTAAAAGTTGCCAGGTGGCTCCATCTTTTGCATGATTTTAAAATTCATTTTTCTGCCAGCGACTAACAATTGAACTTACCACACAACATCCTCACAATATTTTACATACCTTGATTTGGTGTGATTAAAATTGAAATGTATTTCAATACCAGCATTGTGATTTTGGCCGCTATTGGGCTTTTAACTTATATAATTTTCATATAGACAGGAATTTTGCATTAGAAGAGCGAATCTTTCCCTCGATACTTTCAAAATAGTCAGTGTAGTGTCATATTTTTCTTTCATAGAAAATAATAACCTTATTGCTGTCGTGCGAAAAAAATATCCTTAAAAATCCTCTGTATGTCGTGCGAGTAAGGATTGTTATTCGCCAGTGGTGTTGCAACCCACTTGACATTTTCAGATGACTTCAAAATAAGCTACTGCTTACCGTCAGATCATTTATAAACATGCTTTACATTTATTGGTAACAAAGTAATGTCTTTGAGACTGAAGATGATTTCTTCTAGATTGAATTCATCTCCCTCTGCTGATGTAGCCATTCACCACAAAGCGGTTCTAACGAACAGCCCTGCCCATTTTTCTCTTTTCAGACCTGAAGCCATCTCTTTATCTTGCAGGTTCTTATTAACTTATTGATACGGGGAAAATGTAAAAAAAAAAAACGTCTGTGGGGACTCTATACTCGCAAGCATCTTGAAAGGCATCGACTCAGCACCTCAAAGGTATTGACGGCATAATATGCTGTTTATGCGAAATATGCCGGCACCCTGCGAAAGTAATATAATATCGAAATGATTAATTTGACGGTGTTAAAGGCCGTTTTCAAAATTATTTTTGTTATATCGCGGCGGCCAGTGCACCAATCCATGCTTTCATGGAGTTTCTTTTGACAGTAATATGCACAATATTCTTTCCAAGCCACTGGCTGCTTACCCACGTAACCATCGGCGAAAAGATGGTCAGCAAGGAGAGAGGAGTGAATTCTGTCGAAAATAACTATCATCAATCCTCGGAAAGAAATTGGCTGAGCCGGGGATCGAACAAGCGACCCCCTGTTCTCAAGTCCTGTACGTTACCAACCGAGTTACAGGGGCTCAATACCAAAAATGACAGAAGAACAGAATAGAAAGAAAATAAAATTTCATTTCCATCCAAAATCTTGCATCAAATATGTTGGAATTTGTGCAACTTTCCGAAACACAGGTCCAGGTAAAGGATTCCGTTTAGATCAACTACTTCTGATTCTTACTAGATCTTCAAACCCATAAACCACGCATAAGATGACGCGAACTTTCAGCAATTGTTTCTGTGCTCTCCACATAAAACGTGGGATAAGGCAATAAGAAATGATACAAAAGATATACGATAAATTGAGAAAAAATAGTAAAATAAAAATCACTTTGCTAGATTTCGTTCTATTTCGTTTTGTTTCGTTCTATTTTGTTTCGTTTCGTTGGGTATGGTACCGTTTCGTTCCGTTTCGTTTCGTTTTGCGTTCATTTGATAAGTTTATAGGGACCCTATTTTCAGCCTGATACTCATAAAACTTTATCAGAATTTTTGTCTTGATGATATTTCGGACGAAAAACTCTGAACTTGGTACATATTGAAATTTCGAAAGGGTGGGGGTGGGGTAACAGAAAATCAATTTTCTTGAAAACGACATGGTGAAATTATTTCATATTTCACACTTTTATGTCTAATACAATACTCTAATACCCTTTACTAATTAAACACTTGTACTGACAATAGGTTCGAGTTAGGATGGTCATACCTTTGTATTAAATTTGGCAGCCTGTTATCAATCTTCGTATCAACAACAGGTAACACCCAACGCTTACAAGTCAGGTTTCTGCCCGGTTCGAGATTTCATGAGATAACGCGAAACTTGGAAATTTAATTTGTAATATTATTTATGCTCAGAGACAGAGTTTATAGATAAAAATTAAATTCTTAAGTGAGTTTGATAAATTCCTCGTGGTCAGAAAAGTCTTTGTCTGTCAAGGAAATCATAGCTGAATATAGAATATTGCTCGGTTATTTTAAAACAGAAATTAAGGCATTCTGTTACGGGCTGTCTGATTGATGGACTTGTTACATATGAACACCAATAGTTGCTTGTCCTCTACCCGACGGTGCGGGAGATACAATGGGTACCAGTTTAGGGTTGATATGTGTGAAAACTTAGAAATCTTTTTAAACATATTTTATTTGCATATTCTTATGAAATGTACATAATAATTTACAAATAATTCAACTTTTTTTTCTGCAAAATGGATCAGAACGAAAGCAGAGCTTATCTTGTTTTTCTCCAAACTGGTGGCTTGAACGAGTTCAAGTCTTTTAAGCGAACACTAAACATTGAGAGGAAAGTTAATAACTGATAAGGTATAGAGGAGAGATATGTTTTAACGGGAAAACGTGAAGAGATAGACTGAGGAGTACAGAAAGAGGAGAGGAAAAGATGAGGTAATAGAAAAAACAAGATAAAAGAGTGTTCTTTAACCCTTTCCCAAACAAGCCCTGGTTTTCACGTGTCTAGAGTACAAGTCTTTTGAAAACACTGTAGGAAAAGGAGAAATTGCTCGTAACGAGCAATTTCTCCTTTTCCCACAGTGTTTTCTACCCTTTTCGAGAACTTTCTGCCATTTTCATCAAATTTAAAATTGTCGTCTGCAAACGCTTTCAATTTGGACCAGTCCAAAATTTGTCGTTTGGGAAAGGGTTAAACACTCTTATTTGGTACGAATATGAATATGCTGGAAGATTATGAAAAAAAAAAAAAAAAAATGTGTGACTGTGACCTGCAGTGGTAATATAAAAGTATATATCGTTAGTTTTCACACTTTACCAAACAAGTCACTGTTTTAAGTAGCCCTACAGAAAAAGCTTTTGAAAAATTTGAAAAAAAAAACATGGAAAAGGAGTTAACAACTATTTGCTCCTTTTCCTAAAATGTTTTCTACTCTATCAACGCAAATCCCATTATTTAAGCTACATTTCATTTGTTGTGTGCACAAAGGTTTCAATATGGAGGAGTCTGAAATTCTGCTGTATACATGTGGAAGGTTTAAAGCACATTTGTCACTAAAGAGTTGGAATGATTTATTGATACATGTATCTTCGTGTGAAAGCCAGAGATTTTACGACAGTAGTGGTCCTCAGAGTTTGTTTGAATTTAAAAGTAAGACTGCTATTTGTTTCTTTTTATTTGTTTCGAATTAACCATTTGAATCATTTCACTATCCTTGATGAGCGAAGCAAAGGAGAATGTTTGAAGGGAATGAACGTATGGAGTACATGTATGTTTGATAAGGAAAGGATTGTGGGAAAAGGAGTAATTGTTTGCGAAAAGCAAAAGTATATACTACTGCAGGCCCTCAAGAAATGTTAACTGTACACAACGGAAAAGTTTGTGATCTGAATGTAGATAACAGAAGGCATCAAGTTAACCCTTCAACAAAAATACATTGTTTTCACCAGCCTGGTGTAGAAGGCTTTTGAAAATGTCATTGGAACAGGAAACAATGTTGATAATCTGCATTTTCTCCTTTTTCCGCAATATTTTCTACCTTTTCAAAGGCATATACATGTATATGCCATCATTTAATTCACACGTAATTTGTGATCTGCCAATACTTCCAGTTTGGACAAGTTTAAAATTTTGTCATTTGGCAAGAAGTTAAAAGCAAAGCAACACCTCTTTCAGTTTATTACAAACGGTGTGCTTGCAACCAATTTATCAGAAAGTCTTTATAATGACAGTTAACCAAGAAATGCCTTTTAGATAAACCCACGCTTTAATAATTTTTCATTTACTGAAAATATATTCAAAAGCTGGCTACTTAAACTTTAAGGGGATAAATACTACATAGACATGTTTGGGAAGTCAAAGGTTAATCAGATCTAAGTGAACACTTGCAAATTGAAAACAAATGGAACTAGTATGTTGAAATTTCAAGGGTTTCTTTTAAGACACTTGATCAATTAGGATACATGTTCATCAGTATGATTTTAATCTACAGTTTTTTCTTTTTTTTTTTTTTTTTTTCAAAAGTAGAAATCTATAGCTTTTTCATACAACTTTTTTACTTTATTGTTGAAAATGATATTTTGCTTTCCTTGATGTATTTGTCCCTTGTACTCTTCTCTTTCTGCACTCCATCCTGGCATTGCTGTTTTACTTGAAGTTTGGATGTGGTAATGAACTGCATTGTCTTCTGTAGGTTTTCCATATCTCCCCAAAAGTTTTGTCTGGAGGAAAACCTAAATGGCCCAAATTTTCTGTCGTAGCTCTTCAAGATTTGTACAGCACTGTAAAATGTGGTGGGGAGTTTGTTTCTCTGATCTACACTGGCATTCTGCTGTTTCCACGAACCATATCCCTGTCATGTCTTTTCTTAACGCCCAGTTTCCTGTGCGTAGCCAAAATATGATGTCTGTTGAGCTCATATAGACTGTCACTGGTGGATAAATGGCTATTATTTCCTCCTCTTTAGTTTGTTTTAAAGCTGCTTTTCTGGAGGGTCTTTATTTTGCTGTTAAAGAGAAGGGGATGTGGCTTTGGTAGCTTGCTTGCTTCCCTTTTCAGTCTGTTAGCCACTATATTTCAAGCTACTACTACATTGACTGACATCAGCTGTAGTACCACATTGTTGTGTTCAGACAGCGTTGCAATGAAATCCAGCAGCTGCGTAGATAAGTGTCAATCCTTTGTATAATTTTAAATAGGTGTAACACCAGCCTATATGGCTGCGAGCATCTTTGACATGACTGTAATCATCTTGATCAACCTAATGGACCAAACCCTGCTTGGATTTGAGCATAACATTTTGAATCAGAATGATTTATGCTCACTAGAAAGACAAACACCAAATATATGAAAGAAAATGAATCATGTAACATGTAAATGACAAAAAAGTTAAGAAAAAGAAAAGCATTTTGTGTGCATGTCATATGACCTACATTTTTAGATTCAAATGACTTTGTTGATGTATCATCTTTTAACATCAGTAAAAAACAGGTACGTAATAATTATAACTTATGAGGCATTGCTTGTAAGTTTACCTGAGCTTAAAGTACTCAAGGAAAACTTCGCTGAATGTGGAATAGCTGTTGTATTTCATGCATTGTTGTCAGCTTTACCTTGTGTGCCCGCTGTGAGATGACATTTTAAATCCTACCCCCATAAAACTTGGTTAGAATGTTTTTCTTGATAAAACCTGTATGATTTTAAAAGAAGTCACCTCTGCTAAAAAAGTACATGTATGTCACTATCTTAAGTCTTAAATTACACTTTGAGTGAACCTGAGAAGCCATGTTTTCAGTCGAGTGTTCACTGGTCAGAATATTTTTCACATAATATTTTGAATGGATCTTAAAATGGGTCACCTTAGGTCAAACGTAGGTCACAGGATCAAATTCCAGTAAGAAAATCTGTGTACTGTGTAGAGGCCCCATTTTTGATTGACTGTTCTCTAAGAAAACATCGAGGTGTTGTGATAGCCCTGGCGTCGTCGTCTGCGTCGTCGTCTCGGTCGTCGTGTGAAAACTTTGCTATTTTTGTAATATCCCTGCTATTACTGAAGATACTTGCTTCAAATTTAGACATTTTGTTAGTTATCAAAAGGGGAACCTATACAACAAGGGCAGGTAACCATCAAACATATTTTTGACTCGGTTATGCCCTTTTATGACTTAGAATTTTCACTGAAAATCAAGCAACCGTAGCCGAACGTTGGCACTCGCAGGCTGTGCTCTGGTTCAGTCCATTGCTAATTTAACATGGACAGAATATTTATTGTGATGATTTCTCAGACTGAAAATGGGTCACTTGATTTAAACAGTGTAGATCACTAGGTCGTTTGTTTGAAAAATCATGTGTGTTCTCTAGAGGCTACAATTTCATTCCAAAGCTCGTGAAACTTGGTAAGAATGTAATTCCGTATTACTGAAAATTATGTTTTATATACGTGTATCTGAAACATTCAGAAATGATTCAACTTAGGTAAAAAACTGTGGCTGCATGGGTCAAATTCTACAAAAAAAAAAACCAAAAAAAAAAACATGCGTGCATTCCTGAGGTAGCAGTTGCACTTCAATTTTCATAAAAGTTTGATGTGATGCTATCTCAATTGCAGATATGAGTGACCTCAGGTGAAAGGGAGATCAGGAGACCTAATCTTAGAAAAACCTTGTGTGCTCTCTTCAGGCCACATATTCAGTCCGTGTTTGTTTGTTTGGATTTTAACGCCGTTTTAACAGCTTAGGTCATTTCACGGCTGTCAGTGCACCTACGCATGTGTTTCCTGGCTTTCTCACACCAGTACTGACACAACTTTCTATACAAGTCACTGACTACTTTTCCCACGTGAATCAGAGGTGAGAGGCAAAGATTCGACGGAAAGGAAGTTTGCTCCAACCGTGTATCGAACTCGTAACCACCAGGTCACAAGTCAGATACGCTAACCACTGAGCTACCTGGGTGGGCATTTTCAGTCTAATACTCTTGAACTTGACCAGAGTGTTCGCAGTGATTAAATTCTCAAACAAATTTAAAAATATGTTGCTTCATTTCATATAATTTAACAGAAACGCTTGCTGTCCTGTGCTAATGACACTGCTTAAGAATGTTTGTTTTGATATTTTATCTTGAATGCAATTTGAAATGGGTCAAATTGGATCGACAAACAGGTTGTATGGTCAAATATGATTAAAACCATGTGCACCATTTGGATATCATTCTATGAATAATGTTTGTGAAAGGGAAGAAACGATTGTTGGATAGGGAGAAAATGCAGGTTATCAGTATTTTCTCCTTTTTCCACAATGTTTCAAATGCCTTTTGTTTTGCGGGTTCTTTAAACTTGAATTCGTATTAAAGTGTTGAATGAAGTTACTATTATTTTTTCTCCAAAAAACAGTACTGGCAGAGGTGAGTGAGACATGGCCATCATGGCCCTCTTGTATAGAGTAAACTCTTTTTCTATCTTTCTGTACAGTGCAAGCTTCCCAGATAAGGATCCCTGGTATACTGCAACCACAACTTTGTCTGTAGTAGTTATGGATATCAATGAAGAACCTTCTATAAGAAATAATGTGAATAATGGTGGAAATGTTCATTTTGATGAAAATCAACCAGCTGGTACAGTGATTAATGTCGACTTGGAGGGGTATGATCCTGACAATGATATACTTACCTGGACAATTCGAAGTAACTTTCTTTGTTATTTTCTTCATAATACATATCTACTGCATTTCATATACTTGGCTGTTTTATAAGAAAACACTAAAGTATTGTGATAACCCTGTCATAGTCTACATCTTTGTCGTCGTTATTGTGCAAAAACTTTGAAAATTCTTATATCTCTGGTATGACTGAAGTTATTTACTTACTTGAGTGTGTTAACTATCAAAATGGGAAACTCATATCAGTGGGAAAAGTAACCATCAAAATATCTTTGACTCTGAATATTTAACTTAGATTTTTACACTGAAAAAGCACCAGCAGCCAAGCTTTTGCATTCGAGTGCGATCCCCGTGTTCCATCTTGCAAGAGGTCTGTGTGTAAAACCTTCTGACAAAGGTAACAAGCTACTGCTTTTGACACACAATATTCTATTTCTCACAGAGAAGTTAGAGGTGATATACTGGAATCAAGTGCATTGGTCTGTAGACACAATTCAAGTGCATTGGTCTGTAGACACAATATTTAATCGCTTTGGCTGAGATTTTAATGGAAGCCTTCCTCCTAATTTTCATTGTGATTTGTTGAATGACACAGGAGCTTTTTTCGTATGAAATTTTAGGTGAAGTATTCACAGAATAGTGTGAGCTATACCTGCCACTTTTTAGTCAGTATCAGCGTTAACTATCGCTGGTCTTGGTCCTAACTGCTATGCTATAATAAATAATCAAACGATATTTCACAGATGCATAGAAAGTTATAGGGCAGAGCGCAGTCATAGGAACCATAACTATAGATTTCTTTAATTTGAAATCATCTCCCTTGAAATGCAACGAATTTCTTCTATTGACCATTTGCCTGTAATTTAGAACAAATACTTCGGCAAGAGCATATGGGGCATGCAGAAAAAAACAAAAATTACTCTAGCGCAATGGCTCATCTATAGATCTGCAGAATAGTGCAAGCTTTGCCTGTAAAACATCGATTACGTAATGACAAGTTTCAATAATATCAGTATGAAGTAATGTCGATTCGCTGCTCTGGGTTCTGCTTATGGCAAGATTTGTTCTCACAAGGTCTATTTTATATACACAATTTTTATTTTCTTTAAATTGATCACACAACCTTGTGGGTACTGTAATACTACCTTTCTTTTTTAAGCATTCGTTATGTGAAATAGTATTTCTACGAATCAATAACGAAACTTCTGACTTACTTAACGGTCCAGTTTTACGTTAACAAATGGCGAAATTAATTCTCATTTATTATTACACAATATTATTGAAATACAATGGAGCAGAAACCAATTTTTCAAACCTTTTCCTTCCGAATTGACATCTGTATGCCAGACTTTTGTCACGGTTTGTTGTGACAGGGGTAGGTCTGTCAGTCAACTTTAAGCATTGTTTGAAAGGCGAAGTAAATGTAACAGAAACTGGCTCTCGTAGTCTGCTATGGCTGAAAATTAATGCAAGTTTATTTAATTTTAATGAAGATTTTTTTTTATTTGTTTATGTTATGTCCCTGATTGATTGTTTTAAATTTTGACCCCACGACTGGTCCGCTTATATCAATCAGTCCAAACAGTGATAACACTGGGAAATGTAATGGTCATTATCTGCTATCGCTTTGTAAAACAAACAGACTCAGTATTTCAAATGGGTGTTGAATATTGCTGTGACCGGGGCACAAGTGTCATCGATTATCTTCTGAAGGTTGGTGTAAATGTTCTAAAATATTTCAACGTATTGGATTTGAATAAATGTTCGGATCATTATTATTTGCATTTCATTTTTCGTGGAGAAAAAGAAAGAATCTTAGGAATTAATCAGCAAGAAAATTTAAATTTATGAAGAAAGTAACATGCAAGTCTTTTCAATAATTTGTTACAGAATGATATTGCGAAACTTAGCGAAAAAATTTCAAGGTCAAATTAGGTTGAAAGTCATTAAAATCATCTGATCAAGATTTAAAAAAGTAATGCTAAAGCTTTTTTTGGTAAACGAGTTTGATTTAGTTTGAGGTAAAATCCATTTCCTAATTGTTTTAATGAAGCATGCATAATAGCAAAGCAAATTTCCAATACGGCTAGATCTGAAACTATGAAACAGAATACAGAGAACACTATACATACTCATATAAAAGCAAAAATTAGTACAAATATAAAATATTAAAATATGAAAAAGCGAGTAAAGCAGAAAAGAGGATCCAAACCCAACTGCTGACCTGATGGAACGAAAAACCTGTTTGCTTTGTACAAAGACTATATTCAACCCTACTCAAGAAAATTCGAGAAGATTTATGCAAAAAGGCAGTATAAAAAAGTTCAAATAATGGAAAAAAAATATTTCAAGCAAGATAAATATCATGTTGAAAATTGTGTTTAAGTTCGTTATGTCGCCGTTAAAAAGTTCACTAACTTTTGGCATGATGCTTTATAAAAGGAAAAATTGCATACCCAAAGCTTTTGCCATGTTTTTTAATAAGCAGTACATAACATGTAAAGGTGGGGGGGGGGGAAAGAAATTTGTTTATGGACAGGTTGATTGTGTGTTGAATAATTTTTAGTTCAGTTTTGTTGCTCTTGATAATCGTCTGTATTTGAATGATGATAAAAAAAAAAAAAAAAAAAGTTAAAGGATATAGATATGAGGATTGATTGATTGATTGATTTAGTTTTTATTATCTCACCAAATCATCAGTGAATAAGAAAGACAAATGTAAGAAAAAATATATTTCAGTGGTATTTTCTAAATGGGCTACGTGTCCTCTAAAACTATTTTAAGATTTTGCACCAGATTATCGCAAATTTAGAGAAATGTCACATGATCAACAGCATTTGCAGATACGTATTATTTTATTCAAGATAGACAAGGGGTCAAGCTGTTACATTTGTATTTGTACGCAAAAAATGTATGTTTTCAGCTGAATGTAACTGTCTAGGTTCTATACATTCGCGGAGAAAATTGTATTTAATGTATTTATCACTGTTATGAAAAAAATATTTATTTCGCAGCAAAAAATCTAAAAGGGCTCCAATAACCCTGTCCTTGGAGAAAGAACATAAATTCCACAGAAAATATTGCTCTGACTACCGTTTTAGTTTGGACCTTCAAACGCACAGACTGCTTACTTTATCAACTGAGCAGCTATCAATTGTGTTTAAAAGATTTTAATTCCATGCAGGACTCTGGCTGCCATCGCAGCAAAAAAGGAAATTTAGTTTATCTTTATAAATGTTTGCGTTCCAACTCATTTGTGGTAGAGCTGTGGTATTTGATGTATAGCTTCATCTGTATAGTCTCGTGGTAAAAAATGGCCCCTCTCACGTGTTTACATGGACATACAGTACAGTTTAGTGAAAACTATAAAACTGTTGTTTGTAACCGTGAGAGGTAAAGTTGTAATTGTGGTATGCGGCATAATCTAGTAGGCTTCTCTTAAGATTGTTCAAATTATGTCCCTGAGGTCAAAATTTGTCCTATGCCAGGGATCACAAATTTTATATGTGCTTGATATAGTAAAAAAAAAAAAAAAAGAATGAAAATCTTGTTCCAAACCATTTGGCTAATGGTAGTAATATTTAGTATGTACAATCATGTACTTTTTCAGTAGATATCTACCAAGATGGTAAATCACGCCTCTTGGATCAAGTTTTGCCTGTCCTGCGGGTAATAAATTTTACATTAGCAAAATATATTGAATCTTTAAAAATTATTCTTCTTCCAACTCATTTGTCATTAAGCTATTATACTTAGTTTGTGACATCATCCAGTCGACCTCTACCCAGATTGTTCAATCATAGCCCTGGGTCAAAAATCTTATATTTGCTTGATGTTAATTGGCTCAAAGTGGTAATATTAGGTATGTACCTTCATCGACTAGTCCTCCACCGAGATAGTTGAAATTATTGCCCCAGGGTCAGAGCTGGCCCAGGTTTGGGGTCACAAACTCTACGTAGGCTTATATTAAGAGAAAACTTCAACAGTTTTGAAAAATTGTTACCTAAAGCTGTAATATTTGGTTGCAAGCTTCAACCTGATTCTACTCTAGGGTTAACCGACTGAACATAGGCTTAATGTACCTAATTTTTGTATGTAGCTTCATTTCATCGACTTCAACTAAGATTGTTTTAATTGTAGCTCTTGACGTCAAAACTGATCTAGCCATGGGTGTCACAAATTTTACATGAACCCCCCCCCCCCCACGCTCTCTGCGGGCATTTATTGTACATACATGTAGTTTTGATAAAGTGAAAATCTTGATTATGTTTTAGCAGCAATACCGATGTTGTGCACAGTTGAGCTTTTAAGGATCTTTATGTCACCCTCGTTTTTCAAAACTTGAAAAGAAAAAAATCCGGATGTATAGCTCTCTAGATTATTCTATAAATGCGAAATTTGCTTACAATTACATGTTTGTATGATGTTGTATCATCTTTGAGTACTTTGAAATGACACATACTGATAGTTTGGGTTTTTTATTTCATTTATAGGTACGACATCCTTCTCAATTGATGCAACCAATGGTCGAATTACTACAACAAAAGTATGGGATTATGAAACTGACAGTCGCATTAATATATTTCAAGCCGTTGTCTCAGATTCCGCTGTGCCACCGCTTACATGTGAATACCAAATTGCAGTTGTTTTGCAAGACGTCAATGATAACACACCAGTTTTTTCACCACAGTCCTATTCAGGAACAGTAGCTGAAAAAACTGCCGCAGGTAATACTAACAAAATACAAACTTTCCTATGAAATATGCAAAGGAAAATTTTGAAAACACCCTTTGTAAAGTATAGAAAATCAATATAAGTATACTTTTGACACAAGAATACTTGGAAAGATGTTGGTGAAAGGATACAGGTCCTGCTTGGTTCAGCTGGGAAAGTGTAGTATTCACAATTCAGAGAGCCCAGATTCAATCCCGACAGGAGGCTTTGGGTTTTTCATTGAGTATCCTTAAGCAAAATGCATCATACAGTGCTGGTGAAACCCAGAACACTCATGAATTATTTAGCTCTCACTGGATAAGCTTTCTTAGATTTATCTTAAACATAATCTTGGTGACCCATGGCTTCTGTTGTTTTAATTCTGCATCTGACGGCAAATAGATGTAAAACAATTAGACAGAATACATTTAGTTCTACCTAATTCTTTGTTAAAGAAAAAACAATTATGTCTTTTGTTAGATGTAGTTTTGCTTTTAAAATAAATAGTATGGTTTTGAATATAACACTTTTGACTGTTTCAGGCTGAGCTTTTGACTGTTTCAGGCTGGCTGAAGTTGTACACATACAAATTCTTTTTATGCGCCTGATAAAAAAAGAAAAAAAAAAATCGTTGACATATAGTTTGGCTTGGTCTGTCCGTCCGTCTTCATGTCCGTGCCATACCTTTTGCTCTCTGTCTCGGTGTCAAAATGCATGAACACACGTCGAGACAATGTGTCGTGTGCAAGAGTCTTGTCCATCGGTTAAAGGTCAAGGTCACAGCAAGGTCAAATTGGGAGGATGATATTCATGTCCAGTTCGTAACTTCTTTTTTTAACTATGAATGAATTTCAGTATAACTTTGCAGAATTGTTAACCGCATAAAGACAATGTGTGGCGTCTTAGAACCATTTCAGCGATCAAAGGTCATGGTCATGGCGTGGTCAGATGTATGTCTTCGTGTTCATGCCACAAGTTATTCCCTATTACTGCTTTTCAGACTAACCATGCGTAAATGTTAACCACATCAAGACAATGTGTCATGCGCAAGAGTCATGTCTGTATGTATGTCTGTAAGCTAAATGTTAGGGTCACAGCAAGGTCATTTTCTTTTGAGGGGGAGCTAGTATTCGTGTCTGGCTTCTTTAATTATGAATGAATTTTGATATAACTGTGCAGAATAGTCAGTCACGTAAAAAAAAATGTATCGAGCGAACTATGACCGTAGGTCATAGGTCAGGGTCACAGCAAAGTCAGAAAGGCTCGTAAGAGTTGTATCCATAGTCAGTGGCCATGTTCACAGCTCACAGGAAAAGGTTGAAGCATGTTCGGGCGCATCACTTCTTAGTGACACATCTTATTTCTGTCTAAAATGTCATGGGAAGTCAATTTTAGCTCGCCTGGACAGAGTCCAAGAGAAGCTATTGCACGGCCGTGGCGTTTACGTTGGCTTTAGCTTTATTGCTAGCATTTGAGTTGGCGCCTATATTTATATTAAAGGTATTTCAAGAGCTCACGTCTTCCAAACACTTTGTAGTATTTTTTTTGGGAATAAAATGATTAACAGCAAAAAATCTGAATGAGCCCCTTGGAAATATGCTCCCCTCTATGCGTGAATCAGAGAACAGCGTCTTTCAGTGGGACTTTTCTATCAGCAAAAAACAGATGTACAAAGAGTTCTGGTTACTCCAAAATACCACTTGCCTATTTTGAAGGATGAAGCATACAACCTTTGAAACAACTTCTCTCGTTGGAAGAGCAATAATGAGCAATATATATATATATATATATATATATATGGAAACAGAAAAGTCGGCAAATGCCGGTCCGACACAAGGTTTAGTAGGTGAACTGTGTTATTAAAACGTCACACGCCTCTCAATATTTTCAATTTAATAAACTGTATAAAAAACCAAACATGTTTCGGCTAACGCCTCATCAGTGGTATGTAACTATGGAGTGACGTCATGTAATCGGAAGGGAGATATATATATATATGTGTGTGTGTGTGTGTGTGAACCGAGCTCTGACAAAAGGGTGTTAAATGCATCTCCGTGATGCATTATTCTCAGCAAGATGTCACATGATTGTGGATCAAAAATCCATTGTCTTACAATCAACTGAATCCTGAAGTAGAAAGGTCCTTGTACATGCAGATAATTGACCAATAGCAAAAAGTCTCGACCAAGGTCATCAAGCCAGGAGTCCGCAGACTGACAGGGGTCAATACTTTTTTGCAGATGCATTAGACCCCATTTCACAGAGAATGACCCATATATCGGACACACAAACGTTCCAGAGGACCCACTGAAAGAAGTTATCCCCCGGTTCTACCCAGTTTTAGTGGGTTGTATTTTCATTCGTCGAAAGAGTGCCAGGTAATATATCTGGCACTGCAAGGGTTTTGTTACCAGGGCATTATTTTACTATTTAATAATCGTAAATTCGGTTCTGGCTCCGAATTCCTTGACAGGCAATAATTTAACCAGTCAAATTCGAAGTCTTGGAACCGTCTTATTTCCCTGAAACATTGTAAACTGTGTAAAGCTTAATGCAGCAGTAAGCCTCACGTTCTCTTAAACATGTTGCACGGTCGTCTCATCAAGTACATGAGGAGACTATCGTGTATCCATGTCTACTGTCAGCTCAAGAAAGTTCATGTTTAAGAGTAGGATTTTCCCCTTGTAATCGATATTTTTCTTTCACTTCCTTTTGTACCACTGGAACTTTCTTCATGCTTACCAGTTTGCTGGATTATTTGACCACCAGAATGCCATGAGGTACATTAATGTAACCGAGAGAAAATACAGTGTATTGAAATATATTCTATATTAGATCTACCACTAGGAGCCATATGCTTTTGTTAGATTATCAAGACCTGGGCCCGGTTTCACGAAAAAAAAAAAAACAAACAAAAAACTTAAGGCCGTAGGCCTACTCAGCTCAACTGAGTTGAAAGACTTAAGTAGGTTAAATTGCTGACTTGAGTCTGAAATGTTGAGTACGTTTCACGAACGCGTTCTCAGCGTAGTCGCTTGTGATGATTTGATTTTTTAAACGTCTTAAGCGGTATTCTTGGTGTTCTCCGGAAACGGAAGTAATAAATTGTCACGAAAAGCTCTGGAACACCTGTGAATATCGTCTGCAATAAGTTAAGGTATGGCCATCCTTACTCGCTCTTTGCGATCTCGTTACTTTCCGTCTGATCTCGACATTTTTCGTACCAATTTGTAAGAATTTCGGCAGTATCGGAAATATAACGGAAACAATGATCAGGTTCCTCGCTTTATCCTTTTAACACTTTTATGCCTTATGCAATACTCTAACACACTATTTAAACACTTGTATTGAAAGGTTCGAGTTAGGATGGTCATATCTTCAAGCGATTTTCTTGCATTAAAAAAATACATGTAGTTGTAAAAAGCCATTTCAAGGAAATTCTATCCGTGTATGCATCGGTCTGCACGTCATCGTAAATAAACTCTCTGTACACATGGACCTAGCACTAGATCTAGTCAAAATTTATCGAAATCGAGGCAAACACAGGACAATTTATAATAGCAAAAATAACAATAAAATTTTCCCGATTTCCATGTACAGATCTAGATCTGCATGTATGTAATTACAAAGTACATGTATTTGGACATCAACTTTATAACGGTGGAAATAAATGCTGTAAATATTGTCAATAGCATAAGCAACCTGAGGCAAAATAAACAAAGCAAAGAGTGTTGATTCTCTATACATGTTGATTATTAGATCTAGTCGTCCCACAAAATATGCTAGGTGTACATCTACATACTCTTGAACACGTCTGTCCTCACTTAACACGGAGGCTACGGATTGCAAAGGCGTTCTTTCATCGTTGTAGATCAAGATCAGACTGCGTGTGGACATATGACATGCAACCTGATCTTTGATCTGCACAGTCCGATACGCCAAATTTTATTGAAGCAAACGTAGATCTACTTTGAAACCGCAGTGTTTAGGTTTCTTACAATCGGCCTGAAATTTGCATTAATTTCATTTTGAAAGGGTCATTTTCCCCAGTACGAGAGTTGTCCGGAAATTTCGTGTAAATTTATCACACAGCTAAACATAAACTTCCTTTCGCCATGTAAACAAACTCTAGGTATATTTCAAGTGTGTCTTGTTCATGCATGTAGTTGAGGCTACCGCCACCAAAGTTGACAATTTTATCATTATAATTATTCAGTCACAAACGTTATCATTATTCAGTCAAACACAGCTTTGTTTGGAACGGGGCACATAACGCGAAAGCTCTGTATACATGTATGATAAAAATGAGAGAACTTCGGTCCCGCTAAACATTAACTCTGCCGCTTCAAAACATAATTTTGGTTGAGTCGTGACGTTAACTTTCGCAGTGTTATCAAGTTTTTCGTGGGTAGGAGAAAATCAAGACCAGTGATATTGAAATTTAAAAAAGAAGTAATGTGCTCTTCGTGTTTTAAAAGACGTTAAAAAAGGAACACTGATGATTCTCGAGATAAACTGCTTCAAAAATAAAGGATATACATGTACATGTATTATTCGCACACATTATGATGGTGAGGTATAGTCCACATGAATTAACTGTGTCTTGTAAATTGTCCACAATGCGCTATACAAAAGGGCGGGCATCTCAAGGTGCCAGTGAGGTTTGACAACAAACTAACAACATTTTTAAGAGAAAGATCGCCGAGCACCGTATTCATCTGTCTTCCTGTAATATTGATGCGGCTGAAGGAGATGCACTTCTGAATAGATTCCGAGACAACAATTTAGACATGACTTCATTATTACTAGCAGGGAATTTCTAGATTTGAACTTTGCAACATTCACCGTACAGTTCTGACTTTGCACCAATGCATTTTAATGTTTCCCTCTAATAACAACACAGTTTCGTGAACAGCGACTCTACACAACTGTTGATCAAGATTAAGCGAAAGAAGGCACTCACTTCTGTATCAAAATTCAGGGGGGACTGACATGCAAGCGTTTGCTAGTGGCTTCCACCGCATCAAAATTTGTTAGTTCAAACGGATATGTTTAGATAGTATGCCGATCCAAAGGGAAGGAAACTTCCAACACCGCTTTGTTACATAAAAAATTTAATATTCTTGCAGCATGTTATGCACAGACACATATCAAATTAATATGAACCATGCTCTATGGAAAGGGAGCTTAATACATCTCTGTGATCCATGATACCAAGCAAGTCGTCACAGTATTATAGATCCATAAAATCCGTTTTGTATAACAACCTACTGAACCATGAGGTACATTGGTTCTTTGTCATGCAGAAAATTTACCAAAAACAAGTTTCGGCCCGGGTAAGCCTGCGCGGACTGGGCAGACTGACATGGGTCGATACTTTTAGCAAATGCATTCAGCACCCTTTTCACATAGCATGGCACATATTATTTTGTTATCTTCTGTCATGCTTCTGGAAAGTTACATGATCATAATAGATCTACTCTTTTATGATCAAATCATGCGGACTTTCCGAACAGCCCTTGTAATTTGATGATGCAATCGCCTCTGTATGATGTCATATTTTACGTCAAACGTTGCAAATAGCTAGAAAATAAATATTTTAAATAAGCGACTGCACCTAAGGTGATGTACTTTATTCCAAGGTTGAGGATGTAACAATTAAAAGGGTGCATGTATGTTTATTTGGTTACTCACTTCGGAGTTGTGCTCGTGCCAGACCCTTCTTTAATTTTTAACATGCAGATCTACATTAGCTATCTCTCTTTCTCAACGAAGATTCATATCTAATCATGCAATGATGTTAAAAAGTCTCCACAAAAGGACATGAAATCGTTGAATAGAGCAATATCACTGAGCGATAGATATTTGTACACGTTTTGAAAAAAAAAAAAAAAAAAGAATGCAATGTGATGTCTATTGATGGTGTAGAGCTCCCTTTTAATCTTTTAGAATAGTAACAATATTGTAAAAATATGACGAATCTGACCATCAAACTACACGTTAAGTGCTTTTTGCTATTTTTAAAAAGCTCTGCTGCATACGGAAGATGATTTAAGAGAGAGAGAGAGAGATCTACGGACGGAAAACCATGAAAGTATCAACCCATGCTGAATGAGTGAGGGGAGACAGATGCGGACGCATTATTGAAAATGTTAAGGTGTAAGCTACCTGTGACAGATGTGAACAGCAACAATGGCAGTGTTATCAAATAGCATTTGAATTAAGAAAACCTAAATAATAGGGAAGAAAAGTTTTTAAAAAATATATTACATAATTACGTATATGAATTTTGACTCTTTTGACGATTTCTGCAGAATTTAATTTGGGGACGATTTCTGAGATTGTAATCGATTTCTCCAAGGGACAATTTCTCCAGCAGCCCAGAGTAGATGCTTCAGTATTCCTAAACAGAACATATGTCATTAATATTTTGAATAAGAGACGATTCTTTGAAAAAAAATCTCAATGCTTGGGTTTGAAATGGATAAATTCTGTCCCTGAAAGACGTTCTGTCGGTTACAGTCCGCCATATTTAGTCTACAACAAGCTACTTGATTAAGCAGGCATAGCGACAGACTCAAAATAACGGACTCAACTGAAGGTTTAAGATCGTTACGGAGTCTCTTCATTTTCGTGAAACGCATCTTAAATAACAAACTCGACTTAAGTCAGAAACTGAGTCCGTTAGCAGATTTGAGCAAAATAACGGACTTTTAAAAGTTTTTTCGTTTTATCAGTGTTATTAATTTCACTGGACAGGTCATAGTATCGTAGATCTGACAGCCACAGATGCTGACACCTCTTCCACTATAACAATGGCAGTACATAGTGGTGATGATGCCTCACCCAAATTCACCATGAGCTCCACTACACTTCAAACAACAAGTAACCAGATTGACTACAGTTCGCTCAGCGGCTCAAACTATGAGTACATCTTGACAATTACAGCATCTGACGGTGTAAACACGGGAACCACTACTGTCACCGTTACAGTGAGTACTTTATATCTATGTCTTACGTCTTGACTTACATTTACTCCGAAGTTGTGACAGGACTTTATCCTTTACCAAACAATCCTGTGTTTTCATGGCCCTGAACGAGAAGGGATTGAAAATGTTGTAGGAAAAGGAGAAAATTACGATAACCAACATTTACTCCTTTTCCCACAATGTTTCAACCATACTAGAAAGCTTCAGCTCTGTTGCCTGCAGATGCTTTCAGTTTGGAGAAAGTTTGAAATTTGTCGTTTGGGAAAGGGCTGATGGTAACCACTTTTAACAATACGGGGAATGTTCAAATATAATTGCATCTAGAACGTTAGTTCGGTCAATAATGCGAAAGTCACATGAACTTAAGATATATATTTTACCCCCGTTACACAAAACTCGTTCCTACTGCGAGAAAAATAAATCTCGCCGAACACGCTTAAACTGCGTGCGAACTGAATGGACGCAGAAGGAACGTATTTCCATCTAGTTACAAACTCAATGAACAAACTCGGAGAGAGCTGAACGGAAAGGGGGTTTTCGAGACTGAGCCTGATCAATGTTTTCTTGCGACCACCCCGTTCTGCAATTAGATGTAGAAGCAATGAACTTAAAATGGTATGGAAGTATTATGAACGAAATTGCCTCACTTGTACTATGGACAAAACTATCTTATTTGATCGTTTTTTGATCGTATTCCTTTATTGCTTTCTTATGCATTTTTTCAAAACGCCACCACGTCCATAGAACAGTGAGACAACTAGGGTGGGTGTTTGTCTTAGGGGTATGTTTTAACAACATCGAATTGCTTAACTTGGTGGTAGCCGGAAAATTAAAGCAGACTCCAAGTTTTATATCTCCCATTCCGATCAATTCTGTCCAAATCCAATCATACCTTTTGAACACAGCAAATCGTTGCCATAGTTCCACTCCTTTAAAGAACATTCTGACATGTTCGGCGAGTTTTCAAACATCATGAGAACAACTTTGGTGACAGGGAGTTATTAGGACCATAAAAGGACTCGTTAAAAGGACTCGTGAACAGGTTAAAACTAACTGGTACAACCGGGTTTTGACTGCTTGGGTACGCTGTCTTCAAGAGACATAGAAAATTATACCTGACTTGAACTTATTGCAGAAAGATTGCAGACTTGATAAGGTCGAGATGTATGTATTGTGAAATGTTTAAGGACGAACTATGATATTGATATACTCCCTTAAATCATTGTCAAAAATTAATTCATATCTAGTCCCAACTCCGGACAGTCCGAAAATTTAGTTTTCCTAAATATTCGGACAGTCTGAAACATATATTTTCCAAAACATCGCTCACTTAATTTTTAGAAAATATTTCGATAGGATGACCGGCGGCATAAGGAATACATATTACGTTCATCGTGCGTAACATTGTTATGAACAGAAATCCTTCGAGAGTCGAGTAAGTCAACGGTAACTTTCATTCACGTAATTCGACCGAAATAATTTAAGGTTGTTTTTTGTTAGAAATGCCCTGTCAAAGCGGATAGAGTAGATTTAGATAAGCGATAAGACAAAACATTCTGTTTTGTCTTATCTTGATCTACAGAGGCCGCGGAAGCAGCTAACTTTCTGATAGATACTTAAGGGTGAAATTCTTCTCGGCTTTTCGATGTTATTCGAGCAGTTTCGCCTTTTTTCACGTTTTCCAAAAACACCTGTAAAAGCGTGAAAAGTTGTTGGTTCTAGGGAAATGGTTGAAGCCCTTTGTTGTCCCCATGATTACAATACAGACATTAAATCATTGTTGAATACTGAACCTTATTGTTTCTCTTCTTTATTTATCGGTAATTAATCCATTTAAGGTTGATCGCTATAGTAAAACGCCGCGATCTATAAAAACGCACGTTTAGACCGTTTGGTAGCTAAACTGGCAGCCTGTTATCGATCTTCGTATCAACAATGGGTAACACTCAATGCTTACAAGTCAGGTTTCAGTCCGGTTCGAGATTTCATGAGATAACGCGAGACTTCGAAATTAAAATTGTGATTTTATTTATGCTGAGAGATAGACATTATTGATAAGGAATAAATTCTTTAAACAGCGAGTTTGATAAATTGATCGCTGTCAGAAAAATCTTTGTCTGTCATGAAAATCTTCGCCAAAGATAAAATACTGCTCCGTTATTTTAAAACAAATAAATGCATTCTGTTACGGGCTGTCTGATTGGTGAATTTAGTACATATGAAAACCAATAGCTGCCCTCGATAAATCGGGTGTTGCCTGTTGTCTAACGGACGGTTACGGGAGATACAACGGGTACCAGTTTATTTGGAAGCCTGATATAGATATCCGTATCGGAGTATTACGCAAGATGAAACGGTTACCAGGTGATGTTTTCGAAGTGATGTTTTCGAAGTGATGTGCGAACATCCCAACACAGAGTTAATCAAAGTACTGAAAGTACTGACAGACCTGCGAATTTGATCGATTGAATGATTAATTGATTGTATGGTTTTTAACCCCATTTTCAACATTATTTCAGTTATTTAGCGGTGGCCAGTGCACATATCCATGCCTCCCTGGAGTTTCTTTTACCAGTACTCCGCACAATATTCTTTCCAAGCCACTGGCTGCTTTCCCACATAATCATCGTCGAAACTTTAGAGAGGAATGAATCCTGTCGCAATGACTATCATCAATCCTGGGAAAGAAATTGGCCGAGCCGGGGATCGAACAAGCGACCTCCTGTTCTCAAGTCCTGTTCGCTACCGACTGAGCTACCGGGGCTATGCATGCTATTGGTTAACTATAATTCAGTTTAGAATAACCCTTAACCTGCAAGAAAAAATTAAATGAAACTTTCAAGCCAATGGTAAACGCCTGAAAATTGCTTTTTCAAAGTAACATTTTGGAGAAAATAATTATATCCTCTTATCGGACAGTGTAGATCCAAGAACAGACTGCACGTTCTGTGTAGTCTGATCTTAATCCACACTGTCCACAAAAGGTCATTGAGTCGCGGTGGTGCCGGTAAAGGAACTCCAGGAAAGCATGGGTATGTGCACTGGCCGCCACGATATCACCGAAATAATGTTGAAAATGGCGTTAAACACCATCCAATCAATAAGTCAGTATCCAATAACGCAAGATGTAGTGAACGATTTAACTCTTTACGAAACGAATTTCAAAGCTGTTGCAGACCACAAATAAAAAATGGCTGAATTGATGAAACTGAATCCAAAGGCCAGAAAACAATGTCGGAAAAGGAGAAAATACTGGTAACCGGGGATTCCTCCCCAGTGTCATTAAAACTTGGGGTTGTGTGGTAAAGGGTTAATATTCAAGACGTAAAATAACAGTTTAACATAACATTTTAACTGTACACAATTACCTAAATAATGAATGGCTGAAGGAATGACAACGGTTCCCTGTCCAGAGGGTTAATGAAGCTGGGATTTACTACAAGTTACATATGTGTATCTATTTTTAGATTCATTCATAATGTTACAGTGGTGTAGGAATAAGGGATAATAGCCTGCCTTGCATAGGTCACTTAATTTACATATAAGCAAAGATCTTGTACCTAATAAATGACATCTTGTTCAGTCTATTACTTTGTAAAAAGACATGTTCAAATTGCAGTGGTAGAGATTTAGTGGTTTTGGTCAAAATTGTCATATATAACAGAATTAAGATTTCTAATTGAAAGAAGTATTTTCTGTGAGGCATTATTTGGCAGCTCTGGGCTTTTTTGTTTACTTCGACTCTGGGTCAGTCATGATGCCTATAGACTAGCTTCGCTAGTCTAAAAAGGGATTTTGGAATCACAAAATCTGATTCTTGGGCACCTAACATCGCAAAATCAATACTCGGACAAAATAGTATGATTAAGAAAACACTGCATTGAGTTGGGCATCAATGCAAGAATAAAATCAAACCGCTGAAAGCACTGATGGGCTAGGGGCAAATGTACGACTGCATATAATTATGAACGAATACATGTACAGTATGTGCATACTTGCACTGCTTCCTGTCCAAGTTTCGGTTTGTGAGACGAAAAATAGTTCTGTATTTATTCGGTGAACAAGCCAGTTTTTCCCCGGTGTAAGTAACATACCGATGGTGTCTTCTGTTATCATGAATATGTCAACTATTTAACGGTTCGAATCTTAGAAACATTCATTTCGTCCACTTAGACCTGTACACGATAACCAATTGTTGACACAGACATTTGTTATTTGCATATAGAAAAATATCGGTCGTGGACCACTGTGCAGACACGTTTAACAACAAATATCATTAAAAAAGATAGACGGCGTAAGAGGAACTGGAAAATGAATGTTTAAACTCTTTTTTGTGTGGCTAGAACTGAAAAAATGGTAAAAATATAACCTCGATAGCATTTGCTTCTTGTTACTCATTTTTCGCATTTTGTTAAAACGAGGAATTTGTGATACGATATACTAAGATATATGGTCCACGGTTACATGTTACTGCAAATCATTGTTGAAAAGGAAAAAAGAACTAGAAATAGGTGTGTCAGAGACACGGATGCCCCCGCTAAATGATCTTGACCTTGAACCCATCAGAAGAAAATTCTTGCATGACACTGGTACTCAAAATGGAGAACAAGTTTGCCAAGTTATTTTGAAATTCATTGATAAATGTAGAAGTGGTGCTCCGGACAAGGTCAATTTTTATCATTTGACCTTCAACTGTGACCTTGACCTTGGGCGTATCGAAACAAACTTTTTGCATGACACTAGTACTTGTTAAGGAGAACAAAGGTGCAAAGTTTTTTTTTTAAATCCATTGATAAATGTAGAAGTTATGCTCCGGACAAGGTCAATTTAAACATTTGACCTTCAACTGTGACCTTGACCTTGGGCGTATCGAAACAAACTTTTCGCATGACACTAGTACTTGTTAAGGAGAACAAGTGTGCGAAGTTTTTTTTTTTGAAATCCATTGATAAATGTAGAAGTTCTGCTCCGGACAAAGTCAATTTAAACATTTGACCTTCAACTGTGACCTTGACCTTGGGCGTATCGAAACAAACTTTTCGCATGACACTAGTACTTGTTAAAGAGAACAAGTGTGCAAAGTTTTTTTGAAATCAATGGATAAATGTAGAAGTTATGCTCCGGACAAAGTCAATTTAAACATTTGACCTTCAACTGTGACCTTGACCTTGGGCGTATCGAAACAAACGTTTCGCATGACACTAGTACTTGTTAAGGAGAACAATTGTGCAAAATTATTTTGAAATTCATTGATAAATGTAGAAGTTATGCTCCGGACAAGAATGGGACACACATACAAACGAACGCACACACACACGCACACACACACACACACACTAACACACACACACACACAGACGGACACAGGTAACTCTATATGCCCCCCCCCCATTTCATGGCCGGGGCATAAAAAGTTAAAAAAAAAAAATGTACGGACACACTTAAGTATTGCATCACGATTTGTTCACCCAGCCAAGCACTAACCTTAATGTGCGTTGCTTAAGTTCATCAGAGAGCCACGCACCAAACCGTACTGCTGTGACAGCTACTTGAACATTTACTGCGCAAGGTTCCGACGAATAAACATGGGCACATTTTCTACCAATCGTAAGTTACCGCCTAATCATTCGATTTCATTATACCAAGAAGTAGGTAAAAAACCGGGGCATTCAGCTTCGCCGAAAAAATACGCTTCGACTGCAAGCGTCTTTTCTACGGCACGTGGCTGTCTGTGAAAAAGTTTTCAGTGAATTTTATTTGATAATAATTACCCATTAGATGTACACTGAATCTCGTAATCCGTCCGTAAGTCTTATTTCAGTTCCTTATTCAATCCATCCTCGGAAAAGAAAGGCGATACCGTGTTTCATGGAGGCTGTCAAACAGAAAGTTTTCCGATCTAACAGGAAGTTTTCGAACAAATTTGCGACCGGGAGTGTTTGCGTTGACTTCTTATACATTCTTACACGTTGCTTCTTCACAGCTTTTTATCCTAGACTTTAAATACTTCCTGGCACACGCATATTTCAAGTGCACCAGAGATCGTAAACGGCGTACACATTTAATGTGTAAGGTCATTGGCTGTACCAAGTCTTCGTCAAGCTTTACATGGAATGTAGCCGTGCGCGAAATATGGATCTTGTAATCAGGTGACGTATGGCGTCATTTGTACCCCGGAATCTTTATAAATCTACATACATATGAATCAGTCGCTGTTGTTTGTGATGTCCCCGGCCGTTATTTTGAGCATACATCGACCTAACGCTTCACCGAAGAGTTACCTGCAGAGTCTAAACTCTGATTAATTAATTGCTTGTAGTCCTGAATTTAGTTACTCTGCTGTGATTTTTACGAATGTGCGATTAACCAAGTATTTAAGAAACAATAGTACGTATGTCAGAATCGAAAGTGCGTTCGTAACAGCGAACATCTGAATCCACGTAGGGATTCGACTGGAAACTGTGCAGTTGTAATATCCAGCAATTTGAGGACTGGACTTTTTAATCCGCTATAATTCAAACAACCTAAAATAGACCTATAATCTAGTACAAAATAACAATTTTTTATTCGAGTTTTTGTTTGTGTTGTAAAGGATGTACCTTGCGAATCACGAATATTTAGTGTACACCATAGCAATTTAATGATCTAAAATTTTCATTCAGTGTGGAAGCAGTACTAAATCCTACCAATCAATGATTGTGGCGGTACGTTATACCCTTAGGAAGTGACAAGAAGAGTCAAGAAATGACAAGCAAAACTTATGCCAATATTTTTAATATAATTTGCTTATATGTCGGATTATCGCTTAGGTAGGTTTTTTTTTTTTCAACCATGTTTTTTGAAACAACTCCAATAAATCAGTTGTGACTGTCATTTTGACACACGCTCTATTAAAATCCACAATGATCAATTTATTAAAATGTGTTGAAAATTAGCGAGAGATAAATCAAAACTGAAATGAAAAACCTGGGAAAATATTCTAAACTGAAATGTAACCGAATCAGGTTTCATCTGAAATTTCTAAATACTTACATAGGAAACATAGGTCTTGCACCTGAGCAAGTATGTGTGAAAAAGCCAGATGAAGGGTTTTTTTAAAGATCGAACGTGAAGAATATTTTTTCTCTTGTTATTCTACACCAGTCAATCAAATGTCTCGGTGATCAAATTTCAACCAAATTTCTTCATGTTTAAGGTCTGTTTGTTGATTTCTGATTTTAAATAGACAATTACTGTGCAATATTGCTTTAGTTTTGTCAAAAAAGAGTCAAGAAAAGACAATGAACAAACACAATGCTCATTAACTTTGGTTAGAATGATTGTCTTGATAATATCTTGTACTACGAGTAGAATAGGGAATCTAGGTTCAAAAGCTAAGTCACTAGGTCAGATAAAAGAATTGAAAATGAATGGCCCTGTCAATATTATTTCAGTTATCTATTGACAGCTCAGTCATCATGTGTGTCCTATGTTTCAACCGTTCTAGGCTTGGGCTCCAGTAAAGGACACTCTAATGAAAAACTCATCGCTTCGATTGTGGACCGAAACCGCAGTACCAAAGATTTGAAATTCGAACCCCACACTTTCACCCCAGAACTACGCAGAACTCTTCTCAAATCAAAGAAAGACCCCGTATGTACCTTAATGGCCATGTTTTCAATCCACTTCCCATGAATCGGTCAGCATTCCAGATTTCTTGTCTTGATAATATTTCAGATAAATTGAAAATTCAGTCACCTCTAGTTGGTTACATAGTCAAATTAAAAAAATAAAAAATAAGATAAATAAGTAATGGCCACTCTATGTGAGTATCTTTAGTCCAATGCATATAAAACTGCGTAAAAATGTTTAATTTGATGAAATACTGAACATATTTGAAATCGGTTGCTTTCAGTAAAAATGCTGCTATCTAGACCAGACCTAAGAAAAAGGTAGGCAGATGGTCATGTTATTGGGTTATATTATCTTTTTTGAGCTTTAGAAGCCACATTCTCTAAGTCTAGTGTGGCCAAAACTTGAACTCGAACAACAACAACAAAAAGGAATTACATGTACTTCCAAAGGACACTCCAGCGGCTACATTTCAGCTCAGTGTTCATGAAATTGTCCAGATATTTTGTCTCGGTAATATTTATGGCAAAACTGAACATGGGGCACACGAGGTTCAGAAAAAGGGTGGTCACTAGGTCAAATCAGACAAAACCCTTATAGTCCTGTAGAAACCATTTATGTTTAGACCAGTACTCATGAAACTTTTTCAGACTGTTTAAACTAGATATGGGCGAGTTGCAAAAATTCATTTTTTGGTCTAAAAGTATGTCATTTGATCCTATACAACAAGCCAAATTTCAACTGAATTTCATACAAATGTTGCCTAAATGATGTTTTTGCTCAAGTTGTTCAAATGGCTTTGTCCTGTTTTCATAAAAGTCGTAGAAGCCGAACAAATGAGTATTAACATTTCAGAATCACAGCCTCAGAAACTGTTGGAATAATCATACCCAAATTTCGTATCCAGCGTCATGTGTTTGGAAAGGACAATTCTTCAAGTTCATCGATATATATAACCCCATGATCAAATTTTAGAAAATTTGTGCCGTACAGAAGCAACTTGTTCTAAATCTAGAGAGAAAGAGTTCTCATATTCTAGTGAAATTATTCAGAATATTTGTTTCGGCAATATGTGTAAGGCTTAGGATATACATGTACATGTAGGTTAGGTCATCAGGATTCTGCACTAGAAAAACATTTTTATCAAGCTAGCGGCCTTATTTTTGCACATATTTTGAGGCATTAATCAGCTAGGTTGGAACTGCAAATATTGATGGAACTTTGTCAGTTATTTTATTTAGATTATACCTTTTGATAACCCTTTTTTTTTTTTTTAATAAAGTAACCTGGTGTAAGGGATTATGTCATTTTGAACATTTTAAAGCTGTTCGTGGTGCATCATTTACAGTTCCCACCACATATTTCTTTTTCATGCGAATTTTAATATTTATGTTTGTAATTCTAGCATGACAATTCAGAGCTTAGGCCTCCATAAATTACTATCTTGCGGTTAGGTTATTTTGTATCTTAAATGCTGTTAATAGACTTTCCTTCCGAAATCTAAAAAGGGTGAAAACTTCTAACTCCAGGCGACTCTTAGGACCATCAGCCCTTTGATTAGCTTTATTGACAGACATTATTACAATATTCGATTTACCTGATAGCGTAGTTTAACTTATTTCTTGCAAATACATACACATTTTTTTAAACAAAACGGTGCACATTAGAATTCATACTCTGTGAGAAATGCACCTTCCCCTGTTTTATGTAGTTCAAACCTATTCCCGAACAAATTTGTTTTTCTACACAGATGTTCAGCAATGTTCATTTTTAAAACCACTTAAATTCATCTCATAAGCTTAGTAATACTATCTTTTCAAATTTCATGACACTAACTGAAACTAATAGATGTAAAGTGTTTTACAACTAAGTAAATCGTACGCACATCTGATGAATGGCTTGGGTGTGTAGATCAAAATTAAATGCCCTTATAACTGTCAAAATTTATAGCAGTCGGGATAGAATTCGAAATAAATCGATTAGAATTATATTTATGTACATGTAGTTTATAAAGTATGCTAGACACTTGTAGAAACATGTGGACATTTGCAGACGCTTGTGGACGCTTGTAAACGCTGTTTAGGGAGGTCCCATCTCAGGACGCATGCGCAATTACAATTAATCAAAGTGGAAAACAAAAAAATGGTACCCGTCGTATCTCCCGTAACCGCCCCTTGGACAACAGGCAACACCGGATTTATGGAGGGCAGCTATTGGTTTTCATATATATCAAATCGTCAAATCAGACAGCCCTTATGGGAATGCCGAAATTGAAAAAGAGTGTCAGTTACGCTGAAATTTACGGAAATCGTAAAGCTATTCTGTTTAGCGAAACGGGTTTTCAGAATGGATGCTTGCCTGCGAAAATACCGTTGCAAAGTATGTGTTAGTTCTTTAGTGACCGGGCAGAACCACGTGTCTTTCATGGCACTTTTTGACGCTTTTTGACACTTAATATAGGGACTGAAACATAAACGCGTATTTCTACGTTTGCTTCTTTTCTCTTATAATGTATGCCGTTCTCACTCTCAATTTCAATTCTTTTGGAGAAATTGTATATTTGTTTACGTATAGATTGTGCAGTTCGTGTAAGTTTCTCATTTGTTAATATTGTTTTAGTCTTGTATTGATGCCCAAGTGAATGCAGTGTTTTCTTAATTGCCTGGTTTGTCCGAGATTGTTTTTGCAATGTTAGGTATCCTAGAGTCGGACTTTCTGGTTTCAAGATCCACATTGGTAACTCAGAGTCGGGATGTTTCGCTGCGCTTCGCACGATTCGCGCTCCATCTCAAAACGTGGCGACGGCAGCGTATGCAACCGAACATGATAGTATTTTGCTTGAATTTTGAATGAATCTGGCCATTATTCAGCAAAACAGCGGCTGAATATTTTCTAATAAACTTTGACCTACACGTAAATGAATTTTTTTTAACATAATTGTACCAGGGTCTGAGAGACCGGATTTGCCACATTGAACTAAATGGACCCGTTTGACGTTACATGCAAAGGAAAACTAACGTGTGAAATGTCCAATAATTAAATGTTGAAGTGGAAATGGACAGGTCTATGTCTAAATATTCGGACTAGATCTGTCTCCTGCGCTACTATGCATAAATTTGCAGGATTATACCCTTATTATTACGGTCACACTGCCCAGAAAAGTTAAAAAAAATATTAGATCTTTTTCGGCTATCCTGTATTGTTCAAAATGATAATTTCCATAAGAATGGGAACGGTTATAATTTATTTCTGTCCGAATGTATTGGCAAATAACGGCAATTACTTATGATATAGTTCTGGCATTGAATGTAGGTGTGAGTGTGTGTGTGTGTGAGCGAGCGGGGAAACAGCGTTATATTTTTGACCCTGAATATAACGCTGTCGTCGATCGTGGCTCCCGACTACAGCGTTCTAGCAGAGTTCCAAGCATTTTCTCCTTTCCCGTTTTTTTTCTACTCTGTTACAGAGTACAGTCAAATAGTTTGGACAAAATTTAATTTGTCTGCAAAACTTTTCATTCATCCTCGTTAACCCACGTGCACTTCATTTAGTAAACTACAGTCATCGTGATGATTTAAGTAAATGAAATGAAGTGCATCTGGATTAACGAGGATGGATTTCAGTATGGATGAGTCTAATATGTTGACATCTGGTGACGAGTTCTATTTGATTAAAGCAAGAAAATGATGGAGTTACTCTATGAGGTGCGTAACATTACTTTTTTTGGATTTGAAACTTTGTGCACAGCTGGCTCGGGCACAAAGACACATTTTTAAAGCATTTACATTTACTTTTGTCTAGCTCTTTATAGTCTACAGATTGTCTGAAGTCTTTCAGTATAGTATTGTAATTCCATTAAAAATCGACATTTTTAGACATAATTCGTGTTAAAGTGGGTATATAATTGGTCTTTCAAAGAGCAGAGCTCGTAAATTACCAATACTTTAAAGGCTTCCAGAAAATGAAATGCATTTTCTGTCTGTCGTAATCTGTGCAACCTTGCAACCGTCAGGGGCAACATTTGGCATGAAGATACAAGAATGATTATAGTTTCATTAAATAACTATGAAATGGGTTCAAAATAGGCTGAAAATGAATATAGATATATCTTTAAAAGACTGACTTTACTATTGGTCAGAGTCGTGGATTTAGCAGCATACCGGCTTACAGGCAGCTACGCATATTTCTCCCATTCAATGATAACATTTGACCGATGATACCTTCTTAATTTTGTAAATTTGGTATTTAAGAAAAAAAAAAAAAAAAGGGGGGGGGGTCAAGTATTCAAACAAAAAGGCTATCAAAGTTGTGGGTCAAGTATTCAAACAAAAGGGCAATCAAAGTAATGGGTCAAGTATTCAAGCAAAAAGGCTAGTATTGGGTCAAGTATTCAAACAAAAGGGCAATCAAAATAGTGGGTCAAGTATTCAAACAAAAAGGCTATAAAATAGTGGGTCAAGTATTCAAGCAAAAAGGCTATCAAAGTATCCAAAAAAACCCCAACAAACTTTGAAGCTTTGAAGGAAAGTTTCTTTCAGATTGAAAAATCATTTATTAATTGCTCTAAAATCCCATTATACTGTGCTTTGTATGATCATGTCTGTCTGACCCGTGACGCTTTGAATCAGTGAAATGAACCCACTCAATTGACCTTTCTGACAATTTTAATTGTCATTTCATATTAGCCGATCAAAACGCAGAACAGAGCGTCGTGTAAACAAAAGGTAAGACAAGGTTAGACAGACGTTACTATTGACAGACAATGACTTTTTTCTTTGCTTAAACTGTGGAAGATTGGAATAAAAAAAAGGATATAAGATGCAGACAAGAATCATTTGTAAGCTTACTGTTATATTCAAGACGTGTTTATATTGAAAGCATTTGCAGACAAAATACTTAATGTGGCTCAAATGATGAGATGTGTCTGTGAAAGAATATAAAACATTTTGCGAAAAGGAGAACATGCTGTTTACCAGTCTTTTTTCAGTTCACTACTATGTTTTCACAAGCTTTCTCTGTCAAGGTCGTTAAAACTCAGGATTGCATGGTAAAAGACCTTACTGATAGGCAGATAAAATGCCAAGATTGGTGCATCCTTTCTAAATTTAGACGTGCAATTGTTATTCTGTCAAGTCAGCTATTTTTTTTAAAACAGGTTACCGCTGTCAATCTGAATGCTCCTGTATGGTCAACATTTTCTCCGGCTTATGTCGACCAGACAACTCCGTACTATGTTGATGAGGGTGCTTCTGCGACCAGTGTTGTAACTGTGTCAGCTACAGACAGTGATTCAGGCTTGGATGGACAAGTAACATATGCAATTATTGGTACCCCTGTTTCAGGTACGAACACTAGAAATAAATACATGTGGATTTCAAAGCGCTACTGATCCCTATACCAAATTACACAATTTTGGATTTGTCCAAATTAAAAGATTTTGCAGACTACAGAGTACGAGGGCTGTTCGATAAATTCGTGGAATTTTGTTGTTAAAACCACGTTTCTGTATATTTTAAGCTAAAAATTTGCAAAAAATAGCACGAATATATTACAAACTTTATACAGAAAATTTGCAGTTTTAAAATATTTCAAACGCAAAATATCCGTAACCATAGTAACCCATGTAATGCGCATTGCAAGGTTCAAATTTTCTCTCGATTCGAAGCATGCGGTTATATGTAAATTGCACATTCAAGAATGTGTAAAAATGCCGCCAACTGTAGAAACGGTCGAATAGCATCATAACGGAATTCTGTAAAACTTCATAGATATGGCACTTCAGGCTACTGTAATAACATAGCTTTAATCTTGTCAGTGCAAGGTAATTTTTGACGCACTGACGTCTTCATTGGATGTTGAATTTTTCGCATTCATAAAATTTTGTGTTAGACTCGGCAAAATACAAAAACAGACCATAAAATTGAGTTAGGAGTCGACATTTTCAAGTTCTTGTAGTATTTTTTTTTTTTTTTTGTCTAAAAGTGACATGAGCGATTAAGGAATGATTCAGAACATCGATTAAAGATGATCCTCATGAAGGACGGCCGATAAGCATAACGGCGTCAATTCTGGCAACTGCGCATGACAAGGTGAATAATGAGAGGCAGGTGACAGCACTTGTCATATCGGACGACTGTGGTGTGTCTCGGTCCATAGTACAAGTATTTCCTTACACAGGACCTAGAAATGTCTGAAATGAGCAAACTCTAGGTTTTGGAGGGGATTATATAGAAAAAAGTACAACGATCTCTACTTGTAATGACGTTGACGTTATTTTTTCTAATCCGGCGCCCGGCAATGTACGTTTACATGTGTTTTGTAATTCTCTGTTGAAAATGTATTTCCCTATGAATTTGTATGAAATTTTATGGATCTTTCGAGTACAGATTGTTTGATGTGTATGCTAAAAATGATCTTAATTGGTCTTCTAGTTTTATTTTTACAACAAAATTCCACGAATTTATCGAACAGCACTCGTACATGTGACTGAAATCGTGGCATTTGTCTACAATGTGGTATGAAAAATTGTGGAAAAAGGAAAAAAAGGCAGGCGATCAGCATTTTCTCCTTTTCCCAAAACGCTTTTAGATGCATTCTTTCTCATGGTTGTTGCCAAGCCTCCGTAACTCAGTCGGAAGCGTACAGGACTTGAAAAGAGGAGGTCGCTGGTTTGATCCCCGGCTTGGCCAATTTCTTTCCGAGGATTGATGATAGTCATTGCGACAGGATTCATTTCTCTCTCACCGCTGACCATTGTTTCGACGATGGTTACGTGTGAAAGCAGCCAGTGGCTTTGAAAGAATATTGTGCGAAGTATTGGAAAAAACTCCGGGAAAGCATGGCCGCCGTGATATAACTGAAATAATGTTGAAAACGGCGTTAAACACCATACAATCAATCAATCAATCAATCAATCAATCAATTCACAGGGTTGTTTGAAATCATGATTTTATGAATAAGGCTTAAGTTTATTTTGTTGATGGTGTAGATCAGACAGCTTAAAAAATGCATTCTGATCTTGGCTCGCAATTGTCTACTATTGAAAATGCGATTTTTGACAGTAGCAGCCTTGAATTCTTTTTTTAACTAGTAACATGCACATATTACTTGTTTGGCAGTCAACAGATCAAAAGAAAATTTGTCGTTACATGTTACCAATTAAGTGTACATCGTTAGTTTTAGAGACAAGCTATCTGTTTGTCTCAAAGCATTTTTCCGCGTAAATCTAGAATCAAGACAATGACATTGAATGCCTTATGTTGCAAGGTATTTCAAATCTTTACCGCAGAGCATTTCATTAGACTTCTCTGTGTTAAAAGAATGTCCAGACAACAAGGTAAATTGTGCTCAAAGTCTAGTATTTGCCTTGGAAAAGGTAGAAAACATTAGAAAGAGGTGCAAAAAAAAAAAGCCACCTTCATATCTTCAAAGAAAATGTCAAGATATTATCAGTGCAGTGTTGTCATTTGCATAGTCATTCTCATGAGGAACTTTTGAAATTTTCTGATGTCTTTATCATTTGTTACTGAAGATATTTATTTCACTTTCTGGTTGTTAACTGTCAAAAGGTGAACACATACCTGAAGGAAAGGTAACTCTACGAAATTAGCTGTTGTGCCCAGCTCTGTAAGGGTTAAATACATCTTTCCCTAAAGACAGAATTTTAGACTCCTTCACGGCATTTGCCGAGACTCGCATGTTCTTTTTCAGAGAATGGTACTCCAGTATCAGGGCTTTTCCAATTAGATGGAAATACTGGCGTTTTAAGTACATCAAGCAGCATGCCAGACCGAGACACAGCTTATGAATATTTTGATATCACGATCAGAGCCGAAGACCAAGGTACTCAAAGTCGTTTCACAGACAGAGTTATAAGAGTCGGTTTGACGGATGTGAATGACAATGCCCCAGTTTGTACACAGTCAACATTTAGTGGATCTGTGGATGAGAATGTAGCCACAAGTTCTTCCGTCCTAACTGTAACAGCTACAGACTCCGATGCAACTTCAGCAAATAACGTAATTAGTTACAGAGTAACAGGTGGAAGTGGTGCCTCAATTTTTTCTGTTGATTCAAGCTCAGGTATCATCTCAACCGCAGGCAGCATAGACTATGAAGGAGTCAAAAATTATGACATAGAGGTTTGTAAACTAAGTAAACTTTTGCTAAATGATTCTGTGTTTTCACCACTTGAAAAATAAACTAGAGGCTATTTTTTATAGCATAGGCTATGACTTCATGATGCAAAAAGGAAAAAAGCGAACACACAAAAAATGGGGGAAAGGGTTGTTGCAATTGGGCTTGAACCCACTAAGATAGCAAATGTAGGGATTGTAAATAGAACAAAATTGATTGTGAAAAAAAAAACCAAAAAAACCTGAAGTACAATTTCTCAAAACCAGTTGTTTGGAATCCAGTCAAATTTGATACGGTTTCAGTACTCACTGTTTTAAACAATCCTTGAAAGTTTCAAAGAATGTGACCAATAATGTGGACTTTGTTGAGTAAACAATACTAAGTCATCAAATGGCTGCTAATCCTAAACCGATTGCTAGATTTTCTTCACTCTTAATAGCGTTCAATCCCTTGATTATACAAATAATCTTTGCAAGTTTCAAAAGATTGAATCAAAAATGTAACTTGCATAAACAAAAAAAAAAAAAAAAAAAAAATTAAATGGCACCTTTTCTCATACTGGTTTTCAAATGTTTTTTTAGCTCATCTGAGCACAACGTGCTCAAGGGGAGCTTTTAGGATCACCCGGTGTCCGTCGTTCGTCGTGCGTCTGTGCGTCGTGCGTCGGTCGTGCGTCGTCAACAATTCTTTAAACATCATCTCCTCCTAAACCAAAGGGCCAATTTGGACCAAACTTGGCAGGAATGTTCCTTGGGAGGTCCTCTTTAAAACTTGTTCACAAAATTTGATTCCATCAAAAACTCTGGTTGCCATGGCAACGAAATGGAATTTTCTAAGAAATTCTTTAAAAATCTTCTCCTCTGAAACCGCTGGTCAGATTTTGAAATTATTTCACAGGAATGTTCCTTGGGTAACCCTTTTCAAAACTTGTTCGCGAAATTTTGATTGGTCGAAAAACATGGCTCTGGTGAATGGGGGCCACTTGCACTATATAATTATGAAGAAATTCTTAAAAATTCTTCTTCTCTGAAACCGCTGGTCAGATTTTAAAATAATTCCACAGAGATATTTCTTGAGTGACCCTTTTCAAAAATTGTTCGCGAAATTTTGATCCGTCAAGAAACATGGCTCTGGTGAATTGGGGCTACTTGCACTATACTGCCATGAAGAAATTCTTAAAAATTCTTCTTCTCTGGAACCGCTGGTCAGATTTTGAAATAATTTCACAGGAATGTTCCTTGGGTGACCCTTTTCAAAAGTTGTTCGCGAAATTTTGATCCGTCAAGAAACATGGCTCTGGTGAATGGGGGCTACTTGCACTATACGGATATGAAGAAATTCTTAAAAATTCTTCTTCTCTGAAACCGCTGGTCAGATTTTAAAATAATTTCAGAGATGTTCCTTGGGTGACCCTTTTCAAAAATCGTTTGCGAAATTTTGATCCGTAAAGAAACATGGCTCTGGTGACTGGGGTCAAATTAAAGCAATACTTTGTGGGCATTCTAGAGGCCACATTTTTTGCTCAATTGACTTGAAAATTTTTAGAATATTTGCCTTAATTAAATCTTGGATGAGATTGAAATTGGGTCTCTGGGGTCATAAAGTAGGTCACTAGGTCAAATTAAAGAAATACCGTGTGGGCACTCTAGAGGCACATTTTTTTGTCTTGATGATATCTCAGAGGAGTTCAAAATTGGGTCACATAAGGTCATAAACAATGTCACTGGGTCACATTGAAGAAATACCTTGTGGGCACTCTAGAGGCCACAATTCTAGCTAAATTGACCTGAAAATTGGTCTACATATTTGACTTGATGATATCTCGGATCAATTAGAAATTGGATCTCATAGGGTCATAAACTAGGTCACTGGGTCAAATTAAAGAAATATATTGTGGGCATTGTAGAGGCCACAGTTTTTGCTCAACTCACCTGAAAAATTTTAAGCATGTTTGACTTTATGATATCTTCAATGGATTTGAAATTGGGTCACATAAGGTCATAATCTAGGTCACTAGGTCAAATCACAGAAATACCTTGTGGGCACTCTAGAGGTGACAGTTCTTGCCCAATTCACCTGAACCTTCGTCAACAAGTTTGTTTTGATGTCTCGGATGAGTTTAAAATATGGTCACATAGGGTCATAAACTAGGTCACTAGGTCAAATTGAAGAAAGACATTTTGGACACTCCGGAAGTCACATTTTCAGCTCAATTGACCTGAGAGTTGGTCAGAATGTTTGTCTTAATAATATCTCAGATGAGTTTTGAATTGGGTCATTATGACCCTGGAGTGAAATTTCGCCTTATGACTCAGGTGAGCGATCCAGGGCCATCATGGCCCTCTTGTTTTGTTAAATCCATAGGGTTCAAGCTATTGATAATATAAAGCAACTATTCAAGTTTAATGAAAGTAAACCACAAATGCCGAAATTATCGCGTAAACTAGAACTGTAAATTTTCAAATTTCAATGGCTACTTTTCCCATTCTTTTTTTTTTTTTTTTTTTTTTTTCAAAATCAATAGGATTCAAGCTGTTGATGATACAAAGCAACTGTGCAAGTTTCACAAAAATTAGACCACAAATGCTGACTTTATCGTGTAAACAAGAAACTGAAATTTTGAACTTTAAATGGCTACTTTTCCCACACTGTTTTTCATTTTTTTTTCAAAATCAATAGGATTCAATGTCGTGCAAGTATCACGAATATCTGACTACAAAAGCAGACTTTATCATGTACACAAGAAATGGAAATTTTTAAATGTGAATGGCTGCTTTTCCCACACTGATTGTGAGATTTTTTTCAAAATCAATAGGATTCAAGCTATTGATGAGATAAACAAACTGAGCAAGTTTCACGAAATCTCAACCTCAACTGCAGACTTTATCTCGCAAACAAGAAATTGAAATTTTGAACTTAAATGGCTACTTTTCCCACACTGTGTTCAGATTTTTTTCAAAATCAATAGGATTTAATCTGTTGATGAGATAAACAAACTCTGCAAGTTTCATTAAAATCTGACGGCAAATGCAGACTTTATCGCGTAAACATGAAACTGAAATTTTGAAATTTAAATGGCGACTTTTCCCACACTGTTTTCAGATTTTTCTCAAAATCGGATTCCAGCTATTGATGAGATAAACAAACTGTGCAAGTTTCACGAAAATCTGACGGCAAATGCAAACTTTATCGCGTAAACAAGAAATTGAAATTTTGAAATTTAAATGGCTACTTTTCCCACACCGACTGTCAGATTTTTTTTCAAAATCAATATGGTTCAAGCTTTTGACGAGATAAACAAACTGTGCAGTTTCACGAAAATCTGACCAGAAATGCAGACTTTATTGCGTAAACATGAAATAGAAATTTGAAATTTAAATGGCTACTTTTCCCACACTGATTGTCCGATTTTTTTCAAAATCAATATGGTTCAAGCTATTTATGAGATAAACAAACTGTGCAAGTTTCACAAAAATCCGACCACAAATATTTATTGCGTAAACAAGAAATTGAAATTTTGAACTTTAAAAGGCTACTTTTCCCACACTGATAGTCAGATCTTTTTCGAAATCAATAGGGTTCAAGCTATCGATGAGATAAACAAACTGTGCAAATTTCACGAAAATTCGACCATAAATGTAGACTTTATCGCGTAAACAAGAAAAGCAGACGGACGGACGGACAGCTGGGCGGACAGACGGACGGACGACGGAAACCACGCCATGATATAAGCTCTGCTGGCTTACAGCCAGTAGAGCTAAAAACGCTGTTGTTGAAAAGGATAAAATACTGTTTGAAAAGCCAGCCTTTTATCCTTTTCCAATAGTGTTTCCTACTCGTTAAAATACAAATCCTATCATTTGAGCAGTACTACTTTTGTCACTTTGAAATACTTTCATTGTGGGCTAGTCTGTTGTCTTACAGATCATCAATTTACACAACAAAAATGGTAACTTTACATTGGATTGGGCTGCCATCTCCAGCAGACCATGAAACTGGTCAGACAAGATACCCAAAGGTAATCCTCTCACTAGTTGCATGGGGTCAAATAACTAGATCTATCCTTTTTTTTTCAGTACTTTGCAGATAGGCAAGTAGTGATATCTATGTCAAGTCTAAGTACTTAGGCTTAACACTTTTGTCATATCAATGACAAGAAAAATAAAATTTGATTGTCAAGCTTTTGAAAGCAATGTCATTATTCCTAAGTGGTCAGTGTCACCCAGCTATTGGGATACTTAAGGCTGACACTGTCGTTTACAACGTTGCATTTCAGTTTGGATGCTCCAAACAGACTATCCATAGACTCAAAAGACAGTGCCTTGAAGGGCAAATCAATAGGTTTCAGAAAATGTTAATTTCCAAAACTTCTTTTATCAGTTGGTACTCTGGTAATGTTGTAATCAAAAAAATACTTTATCACAATTTATATTTCTGCTTATTACATTTTACGACATCGCTTATTTCCCCTGGTTATTTGTTGCGTCCCTAGTTATATGACTTTATAGGCGTTGTTTCAATATGGACGTTGTTTTCGATAGCGACTTGAGCGATATTGAAGACGAAGAAATAGACAATTCTGGTCCATTAAGACCGTCCATGTTTGTGCAAGTTTGTAAAGATAAATAATGCAGTTTCGGAGCACGAGAGGGTCAATGACAGTAATTCTTCGTCTGTTGATGACTATGAAATTGACGATGTTGTGTCGGATGTCTCAAAATGGTGAGTATCGCGCGTTAGAAAATATGACGAAGCCGATATTGCTTACTAAAGAATTGATCTATATATGGTACAATTATATATGTTGCGTGAAATTTCATTTGAAGCAATTTTGGTCGGTCGATGGGCTGAATCAAATAAAAACGTGAAAGATTGTTACACTTTCACATTTTGTGAATTGTTAATTTCTGTTTTAATGTTTGGAACAACCGTTTCACCTAAGTATATGTAGAAACATATAAATGACCATTTCTTTACTATTACATTTGTATCTCTAGTAAGTAGGAAAGGAGAGAGGGAATTTAGCCAAATCTTAATGATTTTTAACGTGAAAATTGTGTTTAAAACGGCAATGTCAAACAAAAGATAAAATTTCTGCAAAGGAGGACAACATTCAGGTTGATTATTTACCGGTATTAATGGATTCACATACATGTAAGTGAAGAAGGCTTTGTATGTCTGCTAGAATAATTTTAATCAGTACACTGAAACTTTTGTCTTCATTCTGAAAATCATATACGTATTTTTACAGGTGCCAGCGTAACAACTATGTATTTGTTGATGGGAAGATTAAGGTGGAAGGTTTAGTCTGTATTACACAACATGAAGGATTCAGGGCGAATTGTCAGAATATCCAAGTGCTGGACGTAGCCTAAAATGACCTTGTACCACACTCAGGTCAACCTGAGGGAGATAAAAAAATTCAGGAAAAAGTAAATTTGCAAGTCTGAATTTATCATTTATTCACCACGCTTATTTATAGCTATATTCAGTCACTTTGAGCAAACTCTGCTGTTTCTGTGAATGAAGCCACAATGTAGTGTAAAGGTATCCGTTACCTTGCTACTTAGCTAGTATTTTCAGCAACATAAAAGAGTGCTTGCTTTGTCCTTTACCCACTGCGGGTTCAATCCTGATGTAGGTTGTTTTTTTTTTATGACCGTGCGACAGAACTTTCTTTTGTTACTTGATTGGTGCATGAAAGATAGTACTAATACAATAGTTGATGAATATACAAGACATTTTCCCAAGCATAGTTGCAAGATTCAAATATCAGGTACTAGAGCATTGTAATAGAATTATACCCGTAAATAAAGCGATTGAAGTTTGAACATTGTTTGTAAAATTCTTTTTGCTAGAATTGAATAGGGACCCATACATGTGAAATACATTTGAAAGATTGGCTATTCTTTCAGTGACAGTTTTCCCTCCTGTATAACTGCTATATGACTGGACATCGTTTTGTATTCCAGACTGTGTAGACACCTGACCTTCAGAAGAATTGTGAGATGTGTATATGGACTGCCCGGAAAGGAATGCGGTAAAATAATACCTTCATGTGCAGTGACAGCTATCAGGAATGTATTTCCTTCAGAGAATTACAGTGGTTTTAAATACCTACAGTAATTTGGGCACTTACTCAAATTACCAAGTGACATGATGTAAGACTGTGAAATGACAACTGATTTAGTTTATGTTTTGGAGGATTAGCTTTCCCCAGCCAAAGGGTTTAACTTTTTGCTTAATTAACCGTTTAACACACAATGCAGAGCTTAAACGGCCCTGAGAAAAAAGAACTTTAGAAAGCATTGTGGGAAAGGAAGTAAATACCTTTAACCAGTATTTGGTCATTTTCACACAATGTTTTCTATCCTCTCAAAAACAAATTCCATTCTTTGGACCACAGTTAAACCTTTACCACACAGTTCTGAGCTTTCACAACCCTGAAATAGAAGGGTTTTGAAAGATTGTTGGAAAAGGAGAAAATGCTGGTAATCAGCATTATCTCCTTTTCCCACAAAGTTTCCATCCTTTCACAAACGAATTCCGTGATTTGGGTCACATTCAACTTCTTGTTTGGAAACATTCTAAATTTGAACAAGTCTAAGATCATGTCATACGGTAATAATTAATTTGTTACCGTTGAATGCTTCAATTTGGACAAGTCTAAAATTTTCTCGCTTGGTAAGGGCTTAATTATTTTCTGACTTCTGTATTCATAAAACCTTAATCAGCAGTCAAAAGTGGTACATATTGGATTAACACTTTACAACAGAAACATTGTGGTAAAAAGAAAAAAATAAAATTGTAATTTCTCATTTTAGCACGATGTTTTCAGATGCGCATGTATTTACATATTAAACATTAATAACCAAAGAATATCCTTATCAACAGAAGAAGAATTGCTCTCACCCTCTGAAACTGCAGTGTTTTCTCTACAAGCCCCTATTTAACCCTTTACCAGACGATAAAATTTGAGAATCCTCCGAACTGGGAGCATTTGAAGACGAAAAAAGTGGGGCTCAAATGATGAGGTTTGCATGCCATAATTTTTTGCCTTAAACAACCCAAACCTTGGCAAAAGGTGTCAGCAAATAATTTTGTAAAAGAGCAATTGCTTGAAATGAACAACTTCTGCTTTTTCGGGAATATTTCTTATCCTGTCATCAGGCTGAAATTCTTCAGTACCATCCTAACTCGCTCTTTGCGATCTCGCTACTTTCCATCCGATCTAACATTTTCCGTAACGATTCGTAAATATTTCAGTAGTATCGGAGCCGAGCCCCCATAGCTCAGTCGGTAGCGTGCAGGACTTGAGAACAGGAGGTCGCTGGTTCGATCCCCGGCTCGGCCATTTTTTTTTCCGAGGATTAATGATAGTCATTGCGATAGGATTCATTCCTCTCTCACCGCTGACCATTGTTTCGACGATGGTTATATGGGAAAGGAGCCAGTGGCTTGGAAAGAATATTGTGCGGAGTACTGGTAAAAGAAACTCTAGGAAACATGGATAGGTGCACTGACCGCCGCGATATGACTGAAATGATGTTGGAAACGGCGTTAAACACAATACAATCAATCAATCAATCAATTCGGCGGTATCGGAAGTATAACGGAAACGAGTATCCGGTTGCTCACTTTACTCTTCAACGTATTGGTAAAGCGCAGAATGAGCATTCCATGATAGCGTCCCGTGACAGTGTCGACCGTTTTGTGTCAGGAAAGACAGAAAAAAAAAACCGGTTTTTGCCAAGAGCATACGTGTAGACCACAACTATGACGATATGACCTCCGAGGCATTGCAAGTAGAACTTCAATGTACAAAAATTCTTTTATTCCGTCAGTGGTGGACGATTGGAATGCTCTGCCCCAAGAAATTAGATATTTAGATTCCCTTGCAGCTTTTAAGACATACCTTGACAGGGACGAACATATACCTAATAAGCTTTATTTCATTGGTGAAAGAGAATATCAAATTATCCACACTAGGCTGCGTAACAGATGTAGTTCGCTAAATTATTCAAAAAAAAATTTAGTTGCTTCGCCCTTGTGTCAATGTGGTGGAATTGAGACTAGTCAACATTATCTGTTAGAGTGTAGGTTTCTGTTAGAGTGTAGGTTTTATACTATCATTAGAAATAAGCTTTTTGCAACTATCGAGAATTTCACAACTGTCAGTCTTGACGTCCTGCTGTACGGTGACGAAAGCCTCACCTTTCATGAAAATGTTACAGTATTTTTAGAAGTGCAGTCTTTTATTAAGGATAGCAGAAGGTTCAAGCTATAGAGAAAATCCAATCAAGTCTTGTAACAATTTTATAATGTTTCGTCTTGCCATTATATCATACATTTAAAGACAATGGAGTTAATTCCATAATATTGGTTTCGAGAGCATCCCACATCGCACGATCTCTCTATAATATCCGTAACTGTCTCCTTTTTCTTTTCTTTTTTGGCACTTTTTTTCTGTCACTTGTCAAATCATTGAATGAATGAATAAAATAGGACTTATACCATCGAGAATCCATGGAAAGAAACAGTATAAGCTTACGCTTCCGTTCCAGTCCCATTTTGTAGTATATTATTTGTATATTTTGTAATTGTCTTATTATATTCTTGTATGTAAAATGTTACAAATAAAATATGTTTAAACTAACTATGACGATATTTGTTGATACTGTATTGGTAATGAGTTCATAATGAAAGGAATGATAGTCCTGAGAGTCGCCAGGTGTGTAATGAGTAAACTCATCTGCTTTACATCATCCTTTTTTAAATTTCAAAACAAAAATATATTAACAGTATTCAAGATACAAAATAACGTAACCGCAAAACGATTTGTATATGCAAGCATAAGTTCTGAATTGTCATCCTAACATTACAAACAAAAAAAATCAATCTTCACATGAAAAAGAAATATGTAGACAGAACCGTATTTTATATTATTAATATCTTTGAAAAGTCCAAAGTGACCTAGTCTTTTATCCTAGTGATTTCAATAAAGAAAAAAGAAAAGATTATCAAAAGGTATCATTAAAATAAAATTGATGAAGTTCTATCGCTATTTGCAGTTCCTCCTTAGCTTAATGCCTCAAAAGAATCTGGCGTAAGGCTTTTGGGTGGCTGCATGAGAAATCGTCCCCTGGAGAAATTTTCCCTAAATTTTATTTTGGAGAAACTGTCCCCATATTCAAAATTTTCTTTAGTGTTTTTAAAGATGCCTTAGAAAACTTTTTTTTTTTTTTAAACTTTTTCTTCCCAGCTACTTAGGTTTTCTTAATTTAAGTGCTATAAACTGTCATTGTTGATACAGCAAATTTCCCACAGACAGCTTGTCTTTCACACCTGAAACTGGTAACTTACACATGTAAATTTTTCATCTTTTTTTCTATTGTTTGCATTTGACTTTAAACGAGATGTAAAATATAAAGGTTCATAAAATCTGTCAGTAGTCTTTTCTAAGATATCGTCCACAAGCAGTAGAATCCATGGTGATCAAACCTATATCTTAATTCTAGCACACATAGCGAAAACAACCATTGTGAATAATTTCAGTAGATTCTGAATAATTTCAGTAGAATGGGGAAAACATTTTCTCTGTAGATTTAGAACAAGTTGTTTTTGTGTGACACTTTTTGTCTTAAATTGGACCATATAGTTAAATGTATCGACTAAACCTGAAGAGAGCTCTATCCTTTCCCAACACAGGACGACGACTATGGTATAATTGCTGAAACAGTTTCTGATGTGATTTTTAAATGTTAATACTCTCTTTTTAAGCTTCTGTGAAATTTTCAGAAAAAAAGAGCAGAACCGTTTGATTACTTTTGCAAGGAGATCATTAAGGGAACATCTGCATGGAGTTCATTTAAAATTTGGCTTGTAGTGTTTATTGACATATTTTTGATTTAAAAAGTACACTTTTGCAACTCATCCATATCTAATTTAAGCAGTGTGACAAAGTTTCATGAACATTCGACTGAAAATAAATGGGTTTTACAGCACTATCAAGGTTTTGTCTGATTCAACATAATGGCCACCTTTTTGACCCCCAGATGACTTATGTTGAGTTTTATCAAAAATATTCTGGAGACAAATATCAGGTTAAATTCATGAACATTGGACTGAAAGGAAGCCGCTGGAGCGCACATAAATATTTGACTAGAAATGTGACTGTTGCAGCACAAGCCAAACAATATGGCCCAATAACGTGACCATCGGCCTCTGAGCACACACAACCTTTCTTTTATGTCTAGCCTAGTGAGCCACATTTTACCAGCGGTAACCAATTTCCAACATGTGCAGTATTGAATCAGAATAAATATTTCCACCAAGTTTAATGTCCGTTGGACTGGAGACTCTACTATACAGTGAGACACTACTATACAGTGCCCATAACTTTCATCAGCGTAGCTGACTACGCCGGCCTACTTCATGGTTTTGACATACTGGAATGAAAAAAAATTGAGAGTAATAAAAAGTGTTGATATATTTATTCTGCGCCCCCATCTCAGGCCTGTTTGAAATCACGAGGCTTGCAACCGCTAATTAATATCTTTTAACTTTTTAAAAGCCATCACCATATGTCTCCATGTACTTTCAGACACATAACATTTAGCAATAACTAGTCGCTACTCAACCCTTTTTGTCGCTTCCTGGCCCCGTGCATTTAAAAAAAACACTCAGAACGATCTCATGCTTAGCACGAAACTACATAACTCAACGGCCTGAGTTTTGCACACGGGAGTTTTGAACTCAGACGATGCTTATACATGTCGCTTGAGAACGTTTTCATCTGAGCTCAGTACGCACTAAAATTCGTTCACGAACGTAAGCGACCCAACATCTGAAAATAGCCGATACTACAAGATTCCAACCTCGTTTTTAGAGAAGACTCGGCCCAAAAATTCTGAAAGTTCAGTCGCGAAAATGAGAAGATTCGGCCCAATTACTTTTCCTAATTATGATTATGCTTGTCATGATTTATGGTATATACTATAGGTTCGGAAAATGGCACGTTTGGTATGAATTATCTTCATGTATATAGTAAATGATTTGGAGGTTTCCAGGAAACAGAAAGTCATATAACTATAGAAGTTCAGTATACTTTTAGCGCTTCATTATTATTATTTCTTAATGTTCCCAAGAACCCCACATATAAAGGTGTGATAAACGCCATTCTACTGTATCTCTTTCCATTATCTAAACTTTAATCAATTAACCCTCCACATCCTTTTAGCCGAACTTCGCTGTCATTTACCAAAACCTCTGTCATCCCTTGATATAAATCTTAGTGCAGTCATAGTTCACTCAAATATATATATTTTTTTTGGGGGGGGGGATTTTAAATGGACTTTTCGGAAAGACTTGACTGAGCTGTGTTTCAGTATATCTGATGCTGCTGTCGCTAGCATATTGATAATTAGCAGATGTTGTGGCATGCTGACGCAGTGTCACAAAATTTACTTTTTCAAACAACCAAGTAATCAATTAAGAAAGTAGTGTGTCGTAATTTCAACAGAGGTATGTTGCAAAAAACTTTCAAATTGGGGGAATGTTTGGTCACCTGAGGTGATTATAAGGATTATACCGATTTTGAATGGACCTACATTTATCAATTTTAGCGACGATCTTTGGGAAATATAAACAATCGGTCGAACGAGGCCAAAGTGCCATTAACAGTCACATGTAATCATCTTAATGAAACAGAAATAAAATATGAATGCTTCCTAAAGTATTACAACAAGAATCACAACAAGAATCAAAGAATATTTGATGTCCTCACCGTCAACTTATTTTTTAAACATAGTGCTGTGTGGCTGTCAATAAAAAATACCTCTTCCTGTTGCTCGTTTCGTACAACGAATACAACTGTCTACGAGTAATGCTTGGAATATGAAAGATGTTCGTTGAGTTAGATATCAATAGGTAGTTCAACAGTAAACTTTGGAATAAAGAAAAAAGAAATGCATTTCTGTTGTTTGGCAGAGAAGCTAGTTTTTCGGAATCCTGGTTAAATCTACCGGCGACATTTACATGGATATAGGTTTTTGGAATGGATAAATTTAGTTTTCTGTTCAGGGTATATTATGTAAAATTACCTTACCACATGATTCTTATCTGCAACTTTAATCCATTTTGAAATAATTAATCTATTATCCAATCTTCCTTGGTTCAAACGAAAAAAAAAAAAAGTGCAACGGAAGCGTAGTGAAATCGACATCATTCTATACAAAGTGACCTCATTCTATGCACAGTAAGTCGCACGTGGCTGTTCCATGTCTCCGCCCTCGGATATTTTATCAATGTAAGTCACTTGATGTAAACAAATCGTCATTTTCCGCTACTCGACCAAGGAGGAAGGAAAAACTCAAGAGTTTACCGATATTTACTGTTTTTGATAAAACTTCATATGTTGGAACTATATGAAATGTTCTAGTAAACATGTGTAAATCAAGTGTCCTTTCATGTTGAAGATTAACATCTAAATTGGCCTGTGCTGCAATAAAAATGGAATTGGCAGTGCGTGGGGTAATACTCAGAACATTTGAAGCGACTGTGACTCTAATGCATGACGATACATTCATTACTCTTTGTCGTTTGAAAGGGGGAAAATGAAATAGTAAAACGGTGCGCTTTTTGTTGCTGTTGTTGTCTGTGTTTGATACCTAAGGTTTATTGATGATTTGATTTTTCTTTCCATTTACCGACTGGTCAGTGAGGTTTTCCTTTGGTTAATAACCGGAATAGCCATGATTTATTCAAGGGAATTAATTCGCTTTTGTAAACCAAGTATGAACTTGTTTTCCTTTGATTAAGAGTCGGTCATGTAAGAAATGAAACGTTCTTTCTATCTTGGTTCATCGTTCAAGAAATCACGGTTGTGAGTTATAAGGGGCAATGAATAAATAATGCCCGAGTGGTTTATTGCGCCTCATAACTCACAACCGTGCTTGGAACGAAAGATAAACCACGATAGAAAGAATGTTATGTCTTAATTAGATGCAATTTCTCCTCTAGCCACAAATTTTCTAATATGGTCTTCTGCAAGACCCAAAAATTTGTCTGCAGGAGGCATTCAAGTGAACGAAGCTAGTAAAACACTAGGGGTACTTTGGAGCTACTTTTTGTAGGGTATTATTATACCTTTTCTATTTGGGACTTCTCATCTTTTCTATTTCCTGTGATGAAGGCATATAAACATTAGTAAACTGGTAAATTTTGAAAGTTATCAGAATTTATTGTTCTCGTATATTTTGATTCCAGGTTACAATAGAAGATAGTGGATCTCCAAAAAACTCCGCTACATGCACAGCCCAAATCACAGTGAATGACAGAAATGACATGGCCCCACTTTTTCCCCAAAATTCTGTATCAGTTTCAATATCAGAGGCATCTTTGGTTGGTACAACTCTGACTACAGTTCTAGCTTCTGATGATGACTCAAGCAGTAACAACAACAATCAAGTTGTCTACTCATTTGTTCCCACTTCCTTATATTTTGGTATTGGCAGCTCAACTGGCATTGTTACTGTCACAGCCGGGTTAGACAGAGAGACAGCTGGAAAGTAAGTTTCCTTATCATTTTCTATTGCAGTTATCTCAACATACAGGCTTTTCAAGAGAGTATCCTTTGGCAAGACACCTCAGAGCCCTAACCCAGTACTGGTGAAACCCAGAAAATACATGAATATGTGATCTGTCGCCGTGATTTGATTGAAACAATGTTGAAAGCGACGTTAAACACCATTCAGTCAATCAATTGATCAATCCATCAATCAATCAATTATATTTCAACATACAGTATCAGAGCCATTTATTTATTCCTAAGGCTGCCCAAACACCGAGATGTTTTCTTGAAAGCTTTGCTGAATTGGGAATTCCTTACGATGTTTAGCCTGTTCACAAGGCTGAAGAATTTCTGTAATTAATACTGATTGTATACATGAACATCAAGGATCTTACATAATTGGTAATTATTATTTTTTTAATTCAACATGCTGACTAAAATCATACGACACAAGCTGTGTGAGCATCATATGTAAATGGATACATTTAACCCTTTTTGATACAAATTCCATCATTTAAGTATTGTTTTATTTGTCGTCTTGAAACGCTTTGAATTTCGACCAGTCTTAAGATTTTGTCCTTTGGTGAAGAGTTAAAGACGGTTTTTCTACAGAACTAGAAGTCTGATGGTATTGAAAGTGGGCATTGATAATTAATATCACCTGAACTATGAAATTTATTTGAATGAGAAGCAAGGGTTGATCTTTGACTGATTCTTTGCTAGGTATAATTTTTTCCTGTCATGTTTTATTGAACTCTGTGAGGAAAACTTCGAAGACCTTGTCTGAAACTGCAAGCACTAGGGCACTGAAATTTTGTATGTAGTACTGTATAAGGATCTTTCAATAAAGTTGCTTGAACTATTTCCCTGGTGCAAACATAGTCCCATCCATGAGGGGGTCACCTGTTTTATGAATCATATTTATGGGGATTAGTAAAGAAACTTCTTGCCTAAAACTACAAGGCCTATCAAACCATAGCATCACCATAATCATCTTTTTCTTAACAGTTGAATTGGTCAGAAAATTTATGTCCGGCAAGTTTTGGAAATATCAGGCTTTAACTAATGACATTATACAACGCTTCTTGGATGTCACAAAATCCTATCTCAAATGTGAAGGAAAAGTATGTTTGTAATGGCTATATTGCACTGAAAAACAATTAAAGTAGTTTAAGTTATGTGATAAATTCAAGTATGAGGATATACGTTGCCTTATCTAACAGATATAAACATCATCGGGTGCTTATTGTAAACGACAAACTTCTCACTTACAGACAATGAATTGAATTTTCCTAATTGTTGTCTTTTCATTAGAATATTTTTCCTTAACCTAGCTTTTATCTCACTTAAGCCTGTAATCAAACTGGGTAATAATTTAATTAACCTTAAACTAGTATAATTACAAAGAATAAAATTTTCAAGGAAATGCAATTTACTTAATATGCATTGTTTGAAAATGATTTTTGCTGAACAATAATTGCTCCTTTTCCCTCTATGTTTTAATGTTTTAAACAATGTGTGGGTATGAAAGTCATATTTTATTTATTTATGTATTCATTTTTTTGTGCTTTTAACATTATAAAACATCAGCACATTCGAATCTTTGAAATCAATAGTGCTTATGAGACAAACTTCCTTATTTTACATGATTTTTAACATTTTTTTCAGTCATACTTTGACCATCCATGCAACAGACCAAGGAGTGCCTCAGAATACAGGTTCAATGACTTTGACAGTATTATTAACAGATGTAAATGATAACGCACCAGTGATATCTAATATTGGCCCTGTGTCCATCAGCGAGGCAGCAGCTGGTGGCACTGCTGTTTTTACAGTTACAGCAACTGATGCTGATGATGTTCAAAATGCAGTTTTGAATTATAGTATATCCAGTGGTAACACAAACTCTCGTTTTAGCATTCATTCTGGGACTGGTGTTGTAAGCATTCAAAATGCCCTCGACAGAGAAACGCTGGATTCTTATCAACTTGAAATAACAGTAAGTGATTCTGGTACAGTAAGCCTAAGCTCTACTCTAACAATAGATATAACAATTGAAGACAGCAATGATAACAGCCCAGTATTCACCTCTCTACCCTTTGTCTTCAGCATACATGAAACATCATCTATTGGGTCAACAGTTGGTGAAGTACAGGCAAGTGATAATGACATCGGAACCAATGCACAACTAACATTTTCATCAATGGATGCTGATGCCTCATATTTCAGTCTGCATTCCGCAACAGGAGTTCTAACAACCACAGCAACTTTTGACAGAGAAAGTAAAGATAAATATGAGTTTAGAGTTAACGTAAGAGACGGAGGAACAAGTCCCTTGACAGCAACTGCAACTGTAACAGTCTCTATAACAGATGTCAACGACAATGTTCCAACATTTAACCAAGCAAGCTACTCGGGTTCTACAACGGAAAATCAACCTGCAGGCACCAGTATTCTATCAGTTACAGTTACAGATAATGACATAGGCATGAACAGTAATATAATGCTAAGCATTGATACATCATCAGTAGCTGGAGCAAGAGCTGATACATTTATATCTGTAGACTCCATCACATCAATATTATCAGTAAAACAACCCATTGATAGGGAAGCCGACCCCTCGTTCAATTTCACACTTGTTGCTACCGATCAAGGGAATCCAGCTCAAAGCAGTTCTGTGATAGTTACAGTGTCAGTGCTAGATGTGAATGATAACAGTCCTGTATTTTCTTTATCTTCCTATTCATTGAGTGTTTCTGAAGCTGCTGCTATAAATTCAACCATTTACTCTATGTATGCTTCAGATTCAGATGATGGAACAAACAGTATTGTATCATTCTCCATACAGTCTTTTATTAGAGGGAATAATACACATTTTACCATAAATCCTTTTGATGGGGCAATACAATCTACAGCCAGTTTGGATAGAGAGTCAGAGGATGTATATGAAATGGTGGTTATAGTCAGTGATGGGGGATCACCTCCTCACACTAGTACAACAACTGTTACAGTCTCTATAACAGATATCAATGACAATGTTCCAACATTTAACCAAGCAAGCTACTCTGGATCTACATCGGAAAATCAACCTATAGGCACAAGTATTCTATCAGTCATAGTCACAGATAATGACATAGGCATGAATAGTAATATAATTTTAAGCATTGATACATCATCAGTAGCTGGAGCAAGAGCTGATACATATATAGATGTAGACTCCATCACATCAATATTATCAGTAAAACAACCCATTGATAGGGAAAGCGACCCCTCTTTCAATTTTTCACTGGTGGCTACAGATCAAGGGAGTCCAGTTCACAGCAGTTCTGTACAGGTTTATGTTACAATTGATGATCAAAATGATAATAGTCCTATTTTCTCAAACGCGTCATATGCAGTGTCAGTTTCTGAAGCTTTTTCTGTAGGTTCAGTACTTGGCATTGTGTTTGCAGCAGACCCAGATAAAGGTTCAAATGGTTATGTAAGGGTAGATGTACAATCTTTTACACCTGCAGATAAAACCCACTTTAGATTAGAGTCCTCCAATGGAACATTGACTTCTAATGAAACACTAGACAGAGAAACAAATGATTTGTATGAAATTGAAATAATAGCGACTGATGCGGGATCAAGTCCTCGGTCTAGTACAACAACAGTTACAGTCTCTATAACGGATATCAATGACAATGCTCCAACATTTAACCAGGCAAGCTACTCAGGTTCTACTACTGAAAATCAACCTATAGGCACCAGTATTCTTTCAGTTACAGTTACAGATAATGACATAGGCATGAACAGTAATATAATTTTAAGTATTGATACATCAACAGTAGCTGGAACAACAGCTGATACATTTATATCTGTAGACTCCATCACATCAATATTGTCAGTAAAACAAACCATGGATAGGGAAAGTGTCACCTCGTTCAATTTTACACTTGTTGCTACCGATCAAGGGAATCCAGCTCAAAGCATTTCTGTGATAGTAACAGTGTCAGTGCTAGATGTGAATGATAACAGTCCTATTTTCTCTTTATCTTCCTATTCATTGAATGTTTCTGAAGCTGCTTCTGTGGCCACTATTGTTGGTATTGTGCTGGCCTCTGATCCAGATGAAGGTACTAATTCTTTTTTAACGTACTCCTTTCACTCATTTATAGATGGAAATAATACCCATTTTAATATAAGTTCTTCAGGTGCAATCTCATCATCCTCTCTCTTGGATAGGGAGACATTAGATACATATAAAATGATAGTTCATGCAACTGACGGAGGACAAATTCCTCGCACAGGCACAACCACTGTCACGATATCAGTAACTGACTACAATGACAATCCACCAACATTTTCAGCAAACACTTGTGAAGCATCATTAATAGAAAATGCAGTGGTTGCCACGAGCGTAGTATCTATCAGTTTGACAGACTTTGATATAGGAGCGAATTCTCAAGTGGTACTATCAATTGACTCATCTACACAGGGTGGTGCTCGGGCAGATCTATTTATCAGCGTGAACTCAGGAACTTCCATACTCTCAGTCAAACAACCCATTGACTTTGAGACAGATCAGGCACTTGAATTTTCCCTAGTTGCAACAGACCAAGGCTCACCTGCGCTGTCCTCATCAACATTTATCAATATAACCGTGATGGATGCTAACGATAATGAACCGGTCTTTACACCTTCTTTTTTAAGCACGGAAATGTCTTTTGACAATGAGTGTGAGGTTATCCTGACGACTCTCTCAGTATCAGATGCAGACTCTGGTTCAAATGGTGTTGTAACACTGGCAGCATCAAAACCCTACAACTCTAGCGTGTTTTTCTTTAATGAAACCTCAGGTAAGATAACTTGTATACAGTTTTCAACCGATTGTACAGACTACTGGTAAAATTTCCAAAATTAGTCACAGGTTACACACAAGACACACTTTTTAGATATAGGTAATCGTAATTCTGTCAGTTTAGAAATCATTGTAGTAAAAGAAGCAAATACTTCTTCCAAATAACTGCTTATTTTCCTACATTTTTCATAAAATTTATACTTCGAGGGTGCAGAAAGTTGGTTTTGAACAGCAATGGGTTAAAATTCAGTATGATAATACATCAAATGTTGTAAAATTTAGCTGCATCCTTTATAAAAGGTATTTGATGCAATTGTGTCTAAAATTTGAAGTTGAGATTTTGTGTTAAGCATATTTATTTCAAATCGATTGAGAAACAAGTTCTTGTAACTTATACTAATCTCTCCCGATTCTGCTTCCTGGGAACTACACCAGTACTCGCGTCGAAAGTGTTGGCCAATGAACAGTCCTAAAGTTGACAGCCGCTCCGGGGAATCGAACTCAGGACCTTTTGGTCACGAGGCCGACGCTCTACCTCACGACCAAGGACACCACAATATTTGGTGTTACAGGGAGTCATGAATGCATATGTATGCATGAATGTAGAAATTCATGCTGACAGCATATGTCACTTGTAAACAGCTCAAGGATGATGGAAGCTCTATATACAGTCAATACCTTGGTTTTATTATTCCATGTAGATTTGGGTCAATGCTATTCCAGAATAAAATTATTTGATCAGAAAGCTAAAACTGAGTACCCCTTCCTTTGGCTTTGGTGGGTTGTTGCTGATTTGTTACCACATTTGTAGCACTACTTGCGGATTACAAATAAAACATGACACGAATATTTAGATCGTCTAAAAAAGGTAGAACACATAGTGGAAAAGGAGAGAAAGCTTGTTACCAGCATGCGTTCCCTTTCCCATTATGTTTCCAAATGCCATCTACCTCAAGGTCTTTAAAAAATTGGATAGTATGGTAAAGGGTGAAATCCACTTTTAAAGTTCATTTTTTCAATTTATTTCAGGTTTTATCGAAGTTATAAACAAAACAGACAAAGATAGCATGTATCTTATTTACACCATGGCATCGGATGGTGGCAGTCCTTCACTAAACTCGTCAACGGAAATGATCATTCGTATTGATACGTTTGCCCCCTACGATGTCATCCTCAGTTATTACATGGACATAAACTGTAGTACTTATCTGATCTCTGAGTCTGATTTTCTATCGCTTCTGTCAGGTGTTTTCAACGAAAGCTATCCAACATGTTACGCTGGACGCTGGTGCATTTCTGAGGGTTCCAGCAAGTAAGTTCAACACTGTATGTACTGATATGAACATGCGGAGACATTTTTATTGAATATGACAGATTTCTGAAAGTAAATTACAGTATGTATGGCACAATCTGTATTCTTATTATATATAGTTTAAACATTCAGTTGGTTATAAAAGAGATCTTGGCATATTGAGAAAGTAAGGAACTCCTTCATAATCTTTAATACCTCCTTAAGATTTGGTGAAGACCACGTTTTAGCACACCGTGAGAAAAGGAGATATTGCTGGGATTGACAAAAATTTCTTTTTGCCTTGATGTTTTTCCTAGTATTCGTGTACCAGATGACAAAAGTTAAGACTATTCTACATAGACAAAGTCTGCAGACAACACACTATGTTTGAAAACAGAGAATTTGTGTATGAACGGATAAAAAGTATTATGGATAAAGGAGAACATGTTGTTTACCAACCTTTTACCCTTTTTTCATTCATGTATATACTTAAAAGCTGTCTGCTTTAAAGTCAAAATGAGTCCAATAAGTATTGTTAGTTAGGAGTTGTTGTTTAATGGATATAGTAAGAGAAATAGAGCTATAATTTACTATATTCAGCTCCTCGTGCATAGTGCATGCCTACATAATTGAAAATGATGCAGCAGATGAACGAAGTGAGATAAAAAACACAAAATACTTTCTAAGTGCAGATGATGCTTTTGAGCTGGCCAGTGCTGACTTCCTAGGTACACCAGCGGACACATTACAAGGTTCGTGTGAAGTTGAAGTTTGCTAATAGACTTGTATTATTTATGTGGAATTCTGATATCGGATGTGGATTACGGTTAAATCGAGGGGGCCATCTCAAAATTAATTTTTATTTATCTGAGTAGTACAACGGAACACCCTAGGAAAAGAAAGTATTTAGACTTGACTAAATGGTGTAAAGACGATTTTGATTACTTCTTTCTCACAATATATAGCCTACCGAATTTAATTCACAGTAGCGAAAGGGAAGCATAAAATTTTGATATAAAAGACCTGTGATAGTAAGGGCCTTTTCTATCTCCAGTAGGTTGCGACAAATATTACGATGTCATTGCACAATTTTTGTCTCTCATAATACATAGTTTTCTTACGACTTGTTGTTCTATACATAGTGTTATAACGGAATTACCAATCGGGTAAATTTTGTCCCGCAATGGAAAAAAAAAAAAAAATGTTTCGGAAATGGAGGATCTTCACGAATTCATTCATCAACATGAATTGTTGGGCATCATGTTTGATGTCTAGTAAACCGGCTCAATATTTGTCTTATACACGTAAATCCGTTTGTATCCACCACAGTTTGCTTGTGGATGGCTAGGGAACATCAATGTCAGGAATAATACGTTGGTTCGATACGTAGCAGATATATTTTAGGACTTGTGCCATCCATCGCCAAACTGCTGCTTCGGTGTCCTTGCAGTTGCGATGTTCCTAGTACTCAGTGCTTGTCGGCCACGAAACATAGCTCCTTAAACATCTCTCAATGTTTGCAAGGGTTTTAATTTCATTTTTACTGTGTTTTTCTTTCGATACAGAACATATCTGATAAAGTTAAATACATAGAATAGGCATGCAACCAAATCAATATGAGTATTACTCGCTTTTGGACACTTAGCGTCTGCTTCATTAAACAAACAGACTTCACACATTTACTTACTGTCATTGAATGAAGTTTTACGCCGCTTTCAATATTATTTCTGTCAAATTACGGTCACAGGCCGCTTATTCATATACAACTTTGATTTCATTAGCAGTAGGCCAGGGCTCTGAAATGTCTTGCCAAAGAACACTCCCATGAACATGCCATGCTTCAAGTGAGGCTCGAACGCAGTGGTTTCATGCTAAGAGGTCTGGCCTTAACCACTGAGCCACGAAGGACCCCCAACACATTGACTAGCAGTAGAAACGTTTCTGGTGTCTCTCTCGTAAGTTTATTGAACCAAACACGATTGTTTGCAATCTCCTGTAAAATACCTTTCACAGAATAGCTGAATTGGTCATTGGCGGAAAAGATCAGATGGCTAAAATTCTGATAACGAATTATATCACGGTATTTAAAAAAATAAGGTGGGGGCCTCACCAATCCTGGTAAAGCGGCAATGAGATTTTTGTTATATGATAATTTTACTGTTGGTTCCATATCTGTATGGAATGGAGTGAGTCTAAAATCGTTTCGAATAAAAAATTATATTGTTATTTGGTGTATTTTACAAATACAATTTTGTAAATGTATATACAGTGAGCCAAAAAACCAAACAAACAAACTTTCGTAAACCATGTGCAAAATTTTCAAGCTTACCTTTGAGATGTACACACATAATTCACGACATGTGGTAATTTCTAAAACCGTTAAAGTTTGCAACATCGGTCAGTCAATCCCTAGATAATAGTCCGGTCGGCTTATTAAAAGCAAAGTTCGAGACTTACGTGCACGCAAAGGATGGACACATCCAGTCCACGTGTTGGATATTTGTCTATACCAAGATACTGCTATAGGCCCTCGAACACATAAACTTTAGAAGACAGCGTTGGCGGACGATGCTTTTTACTGATGAGTCGAGCTCTGTATTGTCTCGAGCTGATGGCCGTGTACGATTGTTCCGACACAGTCCTGAATGAACGTTATACCAACTGTTGCGTACTGTAACGCCAACGTTTTGGGTTGGGGTCAGTTAAGGTGTGTATGGGGGGGAGCTTACTGGTATCTCACCCCTCTCATCGTTATTGACGGAAATTGAAATGCCCAAAATATATCAAAAATATTCTAGGCCCTCATGTTGTTCCTCAGTTTTAAACCCATGTCGTCATAACGACGTTACAACAGGGTAATGCCAGACCCCCATGTTGCTCATATCACTATACAGATTTTACAAAATTGTAACGTTGAAATGCTGGTTTCCAACAATTTCCCTTTTTTCCCCAATATGTTTCCAAAAACTTTCTTTCCCAGGGTCGTTAAATTTGTATTGAATTTTAACGCTGTTTGAACAGCTAAGGTCATATCACTATGGTCGGCGCGCCTACGCATGTGTTTCCTAGCTTTCTCACACCAATACTGACACAATTTTTTCCGAAGTCACTGACTACTCTTCTCATGCGCATCAGAGGTGAGAGAAAAATCGCCGGAAAGAAAGTTTGCCTCAACAGGGTAATGAACCCACAACCACCAGTCACGAGTAGGCTAACCACTGAGCTACCCGGCCGGGACAAGGTCATTAAAAGTCGGGATATTGTGCTAAAGGATTACGAGAACTCGGGAACAATGCTGACTCCAGTGAGTCAGACACACAAAAAAGTCATTACCCGCAATGGCTTTCTGAGCACTTTAGACAGAAAAATCTTGCAAAAGGAAAAAAAATTCATGAAAAGCAAGGTCTCTCTTGTCACAAAGCTTTTAAGTATATTGATGTATCAAGCCGAGATTCATGCTGATTACAACTGTTATACAACGGCGCTTCAAGTTTTCTTTCGGAACATAATAAGTAATTTAACCCTTTACCAAACAACTGTACGACCAGGAAGAATAATGCTTTTGAAAACATTATAGAAACAGAAGAAAATACTGAAAACCAGTAGTTTCTTCCTTTTCGAAAAAATGTTTCCCCCTTTTCAAAGACAGATCCCTCCATTATAACAGCATATAATATGTCGTCTAACGATGCTTTAAATAAACCAGCCCAAGATTTAGTTGTCTGGTGAAGAGTCGGGAATTTTTTCCAGTATATTAAGTACATTTGAACGATGCTTTAAAAAGATAAAACCAGCCCAAGATTTAGTTGTCTGGTGAAGAGTCGGGAATTTTTTCCAGTATATTAAGTACATTTGAAATGACTTTATTTGTTATATTTAAATAAACCTGATAATAATTCTTACTTTGTTAATTAGCTTCGTATGAACTTCTCAGGTAAATGAAAGTTAACTTTGAGATGGCCCCTGTTTAACCGAAGTCCACGTCCGATATCGGAGTTCACATAAAAATACTAGTCTAACAGGTTGTTGTGGTTTTTGTCTTCATGAGTTTCACTTAACCCTGTACATATTGTAAGGCTTTAACTTTTAACCGAATGAAAAAAAAATTTAGACCATTTTGAATTGAAAGCATCTGCAGACTAAAAATTAGATTTAGTTTAAATGTCGCGAATTGTCTTTAATATGACAAAAGCATTTTGGAAAAAGGAGAAAAATGATATTTATCATCTGGTCAACATTTAACAATTTCCCAGATAACGATATTTTAGACTCATTCATATAAAATGTTTGCGGCAATTTAATATGGGTCAAATGGATAGAATTCTTCCTTGATAGGGTAGGAAACATTGTTCATTGTTATAAAGGTAAATGAGTAAGTGCTGGTGACTTGATTCTATTTTTTGTGTGCTTATCACTGTCAGTAATTGCCATTTCTCTTTCACCACTGCCAATTTTGTAGACAAACGTAAATAACACAAATCATGCATTCGCCTGAAAATGTATGAGTATATACATGTATTTAGATATTACTAATAACGGTATTCAAAATTTCATTCAAATATACAAAATTTTGAGTAATTAACATGGTTTTTACATGCAGTTAGTTGATGTAATATACAGGGATGTACCGCACGTCAAAATTTCAAATTAGGTCGCGACGTTGGTTTTTCTCAAAGTACGCATCTTGTGGCGCTTTGCACTTGTGAGGTTGCTCGATCCACTTACAATATACTTGATTAAACAACTCTGTTGGAAAAGTATGAAGGATGTTTTTGTTAATTCTAATCATAGTTCATCCATTCATAAAAGTGTGTACCTTTCAATTTAGAGAAAAAGTATGAAATCACTTGGCATGAGATCTGGTGAATACGGTGGTTAAATAAGAATTTCCGCCTCTAGTTGATTTTGAATTGTCGTCTGCACTTCCTGCGATGGTGCTTTGTCCTGGTGTAAAATGATAATCGTTAATTTAAGGATGATCGCTACAGTTAAACGCCAGGGTCTATATAAAAACGCATGTTTACATCGTTTGGTAGCCTGTTATCAACCTCGGTATCGGAGCATTACGCGAGATAAAAAGGGTACCAGATTATGTTTTTATCTTGTTTGTGGTATCACCAATTCGCGGATCACAATAATTCGGATACTCGTCGAAGTCTCGATCTAAATATTACTTTTCGTTGTTTAACTCTTTTTTCGGCCCATGACACGAGAAAGATGTCGGTTCATATCACAGAGATGTGATGATAAGTACGATATATCTTACGATCGTTTGAGAAACAAGTTTAGACCAAAATCATCATCGGACAACGGTAGCGTGCCTTGAACGTTCTTCAGTCAAATGTGGTTGTATCTAATAAGGTAGAATTTTGAGTATGGAAATGTTACCTACTTAACCATTTGTATTGCTACTATTGCGATTTCAAAGCTGTTTTCGTCGAAACATTTTGCGACATGCGGACCATGTAGATCTAAGATCAGATTGCACATTCCGTGTATTTTGATCTTAATCTATACCGTCCAAATAATCAATGAAATCCGAAATCATTGCTACAAAGGTTAATTTATGGTCAGTTTTGGACTATTGAGAAGGATCAGCCTCAATTGCATTCGATTAGTTTTTCAAGCCCAAAGAGTCTTTTTTCTTTATCTGATGTTGACCATTTTTAAGATACGGATGTTTGAAAAATAAATTAACTTTCTTTGAATTTTGGCATATTAAAAATGTTCACATTTAAAAATTGGCTACTTGCAAAGAGAGATCCGGATAAGGGGCAGTGTTTTGATTTCAATATTTCTTTACGCATCCACCCAGCCCCATCTCTCTTTTACGAAGAAGCGGGCGGTGATGGTATACCTGTTTTACCATGTCCGTCTGTCTGTTGGAGAATATCAGCTACGGTCTCTGAAAGTTTGAAAAAATCTCAGAGTGCTGACTTTGAGAAAATTTATGATTTTGGAACTATATAATGTCTTAATGTACAAAATGCTGCTTAGTCAGCACCATCAGCTACAAAAAAAACAGCAAAGGGATATCATATGAGTAGATGTTTTTAGCTTTTTATAGGTTTTTAGGGAAACTGACATTGTTTCTGCAACTTGTGCATATTTTTTTGTTGTTACATCTAGAACAAAATTAAAATTATCATTATGTGATTGTACAGGCTTCAAGTCCAAAATTGGGCTTAACGCCCTTAGCTGGTCATGATACAAATTATGGGATAGAAAAAACGAAAGTGGTGACCCTTCATTTTTTCCCCAATCAATAATATATCCTACTACATAGATACCAAATATGAATATGAACAAATTCTATTATGGAAACTTTATACACGCGTTGCTCATGACCAAAGGAGGTGCCCTATTGTGTTTCGATCACATGGCTCAAAGATAAAGGTTAAAGGTGAACTTTGAAAATCGTTTCTGTGCTCTAACCCAAATGCTGTTTGACCTAGGACCCTGAAGCTTTATACAAATGTTGCTCATGGCCCAAGGAGGTGCCCTATTGTTTTTGGATCACATGGATCAAATGTCAAGGTCACAGATGAACTTTGTTTTGAAAATCATTTTCGTTCTTGCCTCAGTGACAAGGTGCTGCTTGGGCGGTATTTGACCGCTTTGCGACAGTTATGGTTTGTTAAAGGGTCTAGTAGCGGCAGAGAGTAAACAACGCTGGTCTTAAAATGCATTTAAATTTGAATCATACCATTTAAAAGTATATAAACTTTTGAGAAGATGACAATCTGATGTTGTACGGTCGGTCCAAGAGTTAGCTGCTGGCAGAAAAATGAATTTTGAAACTAAGTCAAAAGTCACCAAGTCGTTCTATCTGTTGCTTACTTTTTACCCTGTTCTAGAATTCATTTTTTTGCCAGGGGCTTGTTCTTCGACCGACCATATGTTTGTTATAAGTCAGTTTCCGATTTTCCAGGGTCGGAATTTGTGATCACGAAGGTAGAAAAATACAATCGAACAGTGTTGGAAGACAGTTCTACACCATGGATAGCATCTGGTGTGGGTATTGCTATCGTAACCTCCTCGTCAATACTTGGTGTGATAGGTGTGGCATCAGCTGCCGCTAGGGCTGGGCTTAACCTCTCAAATACACAGTGAGTAACTTCTTATCCTCTTACTAAACACTTCTCTCTTTAAAGACCCTACAGAGGAGAAGGTTCTTTAAAACATTGTGGAAAGAGGAGAAAACGCTTTTTTAATTTTCTCCTTGTAATAATGATTTTAACCTGTCAAAGAAAATCTCATTTCAGGCATATTGAATTGTACAACATAGAATTTCAGACGTAGTTCTTGTATAAAAGATTTCATTCAAAATTGTTAAAGAAGTTGCATTAAAAAATGCTCCTAATTTGCAGTAATATTAGCGCTTAAACTACTAAATGAATAAAGAATGGAATTTTCCCGTCACCGTTACCACCCAAATATAGCGATTTTATAGGTTCTTTTTGTCGATAAAACCTCACAGTGTAGATCTAAAACTAGACTCTTCCCTCACATCCACCAAAGGTGGGAAGCCTATTGAAATCGCCAGGAAGAAGTTCGCCCAGACGGGGTATCGGCGAACTCGTGACCTCCAGCCCAACTGTCAGGTAAGCTACCCGGCCGGGTTTCGACTTTTGAAGCTTTAATAAAGATCTTTCTGTAAATGTATACTCTTGTTGATCAAATAATTGATAAATACGCAAAATAAAATCTTTAAAATAGATCGCGACAGATAGTTACATCTGCAATACGCTTCCTCCTACAATGGTTTTCATTCGCCTGTCATATCTGATATAAGCAATAAAATGGTAAATGGTTGGAAACATTGTTGTACGATTTCTGGTGTGAGTGGAAAAAAAAATCAAAGGACTAATAGTCCTGAGAGTCGCCAGGTGTGTAATGAGTAAACTCATCTGCTTTACATCATCCTTTCTTAAATTTCAAAACAAAAATATATTAACAGTATTCAGATACAAAATAATCTAACCGCAAAATGATTTATATATGCAAGTGTAAGTTCTGAATTGTCATCCTAACATTACAAACAAAAATATCGAACTTCACATGAAAAAGAGATTTGTGGAGAGAATTGTACTTTATGTATCAGTAATGGCTTTGGAAAGTCCAAAGTGACCTAGTCTTTTACCCTAGTGACTTCAATTAAAAAATGAAAATATTATCAAAAGGTATCATCAAAATAAAATAACTGATGAAGTTCCATCGCTATTTGCAGTTCCTCCTTAGCTTAATGTCTCAAAAGAATCTGGGCAAAAATAAGGCCTCTGGGTGGCTGCAGGAGAAATCTCCCCCTGGAGAAATTGTCCCTAAATTGAATTTTGGAGAAATTGTCCCCATATTCAAAAATTTTTTATAGTGTTTTTAAAGATGCCTTAGAAAACTTTTTAACGTTTTCTTCCCTGCTACTTAGGTTTTCTTAATTCAAGTGCTATAAACTGTGATTGTTAATACAGCAAGTTTCACACAGAGAGCTTGTCTTTCACACTTGAAACTAGTAACTTACACATGTAATTTTTTTTATTATAATTATATTTTTTTTTCTGTTGTTTGAATTTGACTTTAAACGAGATATAAAATATAAAGGTTCATAAAATGTGTCAGTAGCCTTTTCTAAGATATCATCCCCAAACAGTAGAATCCATGGTGACTAAACCTATGCCTTAATTTTAGCACATACTGCGAAAACATTCTGAAAAAAAAGTTGTGACACTGCATCAGCATGCCACAACATCTGCTATTTTTTAATATGCTAGCGATAGCAGCATCAGATATACATGTATACTGAAACACAGCTCAGTGGTCACGTTATTGGGCCATATTTTTTGTGCTGTAGCAGCCACATTTCTAGTCAAATATTTGTGTGCGATCCAGCAGCTTCCTTTCAGTCCAATGTTCATGAGATTGACCGGATATTTGTCTCCTGAATATTTTTGACAAAACTGAACATAGGTCATCTGCGGATCAAAAAAGGGTGGTCATTATGTTGAATCAGACAAAACCTTGATAGTGCTGTAGAATCCATTTATCTTAGTCGAATGTTCATGAAACTTTGTCACACTGCTTAAAATAGATATGAATTAGTTGCAAAGGGTATTTTTTTTATCTAAAAGTATGTCACTAAACACTACAAGCAATTTCCAATTGAATTCAATGCAGTTGTTCCCTTAATGATCTCCTTGCAAAACTAATCAAACGGTGCTGCTCTTTTTCTGAAAAATTCACGAAAGCTTAAAAAGAGCTTATTAACATTTAAAAATCACATCAGAGGCTGTTTCAGCAAAGATAAATTACACGAACTGTTGAATAGTTCAGTCTCTAAACGGACATACTCATGATCCCAAAATGCACAATTTCTGAGTTAGAATTTTTTCAACGGGAAAAAAGTGCTTGCTCACCGAAAAATTACGGAACTAAGTTACGTCTCGCAAACCGGAACTGAGACAGAAACCAGTACAAGGCCGGATGTATGCTTACGTCACCCCATGGATCAAGATGATAACAATGAGAGCCTGGTAGCTACGCAAAAACGGAGAGTTGCGATGATCATGACCACAGATGATGAAATCGACATTCAACTCTAGCCCCGCCCCCCTCCCCTCCCGTTATTTTCATTCTATAGAACACAGATCTGGAATTCTTCAATGTACTTTTGATAAAAACAAAGCTTGCTTTGTGTTACAGTACCTATGGATCACCTTGATTGTGTATAGTTCATGATGAATGTAAGCAAAAAGAGTGACAGGTTACATTTTTATCGTTGGACATTTGCATTTAATACTACTACATGTTTAACTTGAAACTTAAGCGTAGCAATTACATTACAAAACTAAAGTACACTCTTTCAATTTTGAATGAAGTATCGTTTGTATAGTGCTTCATTAGCATATTAGCAATAAAATCTTGAATAGAAAATTGTCTTAAAAAAAAAAAAAAAAAAATCGGCCACTGCATGAGATGGAGACAAAACTAATTTCTTTCGTCGATTTCTATCGCTTGTAGATGCATCTAATTCGTCAACGTATTGTTTGACTTGACATTTCAAAAGGCTACAATTTCTTGTATTGATGTGAAACGGACGCTGAACTTGTAACGTATCGGTGGGTAGGTTTTAGCCGATGTGGCGTCCATTGCTGAAACAAAATGCTAACTTAACGAAATTGTCCACATACACATTCTGTTGACAGATGTATTTTAAATAAAACGCAAAATATGTATTTGAAGACATGGTCTAAATCCCAATACCTTTTTTGGCCGGTATCTGGAGAATGAACATGGTGTAGGTGTTACGGGAGATCACTTCTTCCTTACAGGATAGCTTCTTCCCGTATAAAATCAGTACTTGACAACTGCGTTAGGGAGAATTATGATCAACACCATTTTTATCTTCCTGCAAAAGCACTCCCCCTGCACCAACATTACTAGCATCTACAGCAAGTTTAAATGGTTTATGGAAATTTGGAGCCAAAAGCACAGGTGCACTTCTTAACATGGCTTTGATGCTCTCAAATGAGTTTTTAGTCAGAGAAGTGGGAGGGAAAAAAAGCACCTTTTAAAAAAAAATGTTCACACACACACACACACACACACACACAAGAGCCAGACAATTATCAGTCGTATTTGAAATGGTCACTCTGTATCGACGTTAACCAACTCTGTACTTCTACTGTAAAAAATTTGCCGACCAAAGTGGCGCAGTTGGTAGCGTACAGGACTTGATATAAGGTGGTCTCTTGCTCGAATCTCCAGCCTGACAAATTGCTTTCCAAGGACTGATGATAGTCAGTGCGACAGGATTCATTCTTCTGTCACTGCTGACCATTGTTTTGACGACGGTTTTGTGGGGAAAGCAGCAGGTTGCTCGGAAAGAATATTGACCCATTATGGAAATATCATTTGAGATAACATGTATGAATACTAAAAGTAAGAACTTGACAAGATTCTAAATGAGGCAGCCAGGATTTTCTCAGGATGTACTAAACTCGTGTCAATTGAAGACTTTACAAGAGAATCGGGCTGGAAGACACTAAGAGAGCGCAGGAACAAACATAAACTCATCTATTTTTTTCTCAATATGGTAAATGGTCTGGTTTTAGACTTCTTTTGCTCTCTTGTACCGATCACTCTTAAGAAGTAACACAACATACAGTACAATCTTCGTAATTTGAAAGATTTGGCAAATAATGTTAGCAGAACTAACCTTTATATGAAACACTTTCTACCTTCAGTTATAAATGTATGAATTTATTTGCAACAAGCTACGAGAGAAACAGTCTCTCTCTCATCTTTTTAAAGTATGTTAAATACAGATAAACCAAAACCCTCCTACCCTTTTTATTGGGACAGAAAATACAGGTTATGCATGCTCGACTTAGAAATAACTGTAGTGATTTGAAGCAGCACCTCTTTTGGAAAAAAATGTATAAACTCCTCTTTTTCGTTCCTGGGAAATAGAATGTAACAACCACTATCTTTTTGACAGCAGATATTATCGTAATATCAGGACAGCATTCAGGCAATGTATTAGCGAAATATCTGCCTTTAATATTAGAACTATCCTTTTTGCTGATGATAGCCTCTCCCTTGCGGAAAATGAAAATATCTTTAATGCAGTTCATGTTTACATTGATAATAGTGGGAGATTCACTTGTGTTTCAATCCATGTAATCCTCGATCCTTTGTTCCTCTCTCCTGACATTGTATTGCATTGGATATACATGAAAATATGTATACAAGATTGTTTTTCTTTTTTTACTTTGGCACCCTGCTCGATCACCCATCATCATTCCTGCCTTCAGACTTTCGTCTTTGCTGTAAATCTCTGACGATTTTATTATCAGTTTAAATTTCGAAAGTTTATTCATTTGATTTTCGTTTAATGTAGTTGAAATACCACGTGACTGATTCAGGGAGGGGAACTATATGTTTTATGCTTTCGTTCCAGTCCTATTCACACTGCTTTCTTGTACTTTGTTAAATACATGTAAATCTATATTGAATCAAATATGTCGTAAGTAAACTAAGTTCATTGCGCGAAGTACTATTTTTAAAAGCTCCAGGAGAGCATTAAAAAAAAAAAAAAAAAAATCCAGGAAAGCATGAAAAGCTACTATGGCTACCGCGACCTAACTGAAATAGTGTTGAAAACGGCGATAGAAATCATACAAAAAAAAAATTGACATGTGGACCAGATCTACTGTAAGGAAAGAAAATAAGTTGTTTAAATGCACATATACTCTATGCGAGCCGGCAACAACTGTCTACGTATAAGCTTTTGAATAATCGACCATCTTCGTGATTGATGGGGGGGGGGGGGGGCGAGTAATCGTGGGGATTCGATCTCAGGCAAAGTAAAAGAAAGGGATCAGTAGCTCGCGCCATTCACCAATTTACACCACTTGACATCCGATGATGACCGGGAAATCATAATGATTATATTTTTGTAGGGGTTCTTACGGGTGCAGGGATAAACGATTTGCAACTTAATCTTTTTTTTTTTTCGCTCCATGACCAATGAAAGATTTCAGTGTAACTTACGTTAACAAACACCGTTTACCGTTTTTACACTCAAAATCTGAGGGAGATCAATAACTACAAAACATGGCGCTAACACTCTCGATATACCAACAAATTCTACTAACACCAGTTTCACTGTCCATCCCCAACTGAAAATCAAGGATTAGAAAACACATGTAGTATGATAGTTTCCCGTTTCTGTTGTAAAATGGATCAATAGTCTCGTAATAACAAGTGATAATATTTTGAAATGAAGCGCTCTCATGAAAACCACATGTAAACAACAAAAATAATGATGTCATTTTAAAAGCGATTTTCTCGACGTCATCTCAATGTCATTAAGCCCCTTTTCCAAAGAACACGGCCCCTATATGAACATGTATTTAGAATATGTATGTTTTCTGCGTGATAATTTCATTTGTTTCCATTACATTACACACGTTTATAGAAAGACTGACTGCATATTTTTGTGTTGCCATCGAGAAATGAAATGTGAGTGTCTTATTACATGGCAAATAACCCCCGAAGGGCGTTATGTTAAGCAATGTAATAGGGCAACTGCATTTTATTTCTAGATGGCAACACAAAAATAGGCACTCAAATAGGCCAGGGGGTCAATAGGTATCCATTAAAAATCCTGAACGTTTGTAGTTGCACTTTTTCAGAAATAGACTCCGTAATATGAGAGGTACCCTGGATTTCATAATTTTCTTAAAATTCGATAATGAGACTGTAAAGAAGAATTTATCAGGACATTCAAGTTGGAATTAATTACACAATACATTAAGATAAAGGGGGGCAGATCATGCCCTTTGAATCAAATGATTATTATTATTGTTATTATTATACAGTGAAATTAAATGTAATTCTACCCCACCCACCAACATTACCATAGATAAGTACTACGTTCATGTTCGCACTTTAAGTAATCAATTGCCATCTTGCATATTTGTTTGAGACACACACACACACACACACACGCACACGCACACACACACACGCAAAAAACCCCCCACAAATTATGCAACGATAAACAAGTCAAATAGCTTTTAATTTAATTTTAATAGCTTGTAATTAGCACTTCACGCTGCTTATACGTGCATATACACAGTATCTTAGGAATGTGTCTGAGAGGTGCCTTTCCCTGTTCTAAAATCTACATTGCACGGCTAGTGGAAAATTACAAGTAATATTACCCCACCGACTAGGGTGGCTCACTTAGATTATGTACCACATACACGTTTACACTTCAACATATTGCCATTTTTTTCACATTAGTTCCACTGCAAGGCATTTTTATGACTGAAATTCATAAAACATATCGATAGATAACACAATGGCTCATGATGGCCTGAATCGCTCTACTGGTAGTTGCAGAATGTGTATCCATAATGTGAAATAAACATTAAAAAGTAATCAGAAATTTTGCTTTGGACTATAAGCTGTAGGTCATGAATGAAAGATCTATTCTGTTAGATAACAGTAAGCCCTAATGTAACACTTTAGGATAACAATTTTCAAAAGAATCGGATGAAAGCGCCTATCACAACAACATGTTTAAATGTTCTACTCTAAATAGCTTATCTTTCCTGAATGTTTCTTGGGTTTATTAAAAAATAAATAAAAAATAAAATTAAAAAAAAAAAATAAATAAATAAATAAATAAATAAATAAATAAAATAAAGGTAAAGCTATTGATTTACTTACAAAAATATGCAAGTTTAACAAAAACGTCTGTCAAAAAATGCAGACTTTACCCCCGCGAACAGGAAAAAAAAGCTGACGGATGGACGAAGAAAACCATGCCATGACCTCCTCTAGCCGAAGTCTTCGGCCAGTAAAGCTAAAAATGGCGACATTGTGTATAGATAAAACATACAAATAGCTTTAAACTAAATATCAACGGTTATTAGTTACAGTGAGTATAGTGGGCTCAAAAGTAAAGTTGCACATGGCACTTCTCATATACATGTATGTATATGGGGGCTGATCGATAATGTAAGTTGCGAGACTTGTATTTGAGGAGTTAAGCAGGGATGTCTTTTTTTTAGCCCTACTAGTCCCTACTATTTAAGGATGTGCACACGAAACCTGGTGTCATTTGGTCATTCCATGTCGAGTACATGTAAACAAGGCAAGTGACTTTTGCGAAATACATTTAGACAAAATTGCTGAAAGACAAAGGATTCAATATTTGCATAAGAAAGGTGTAGCACCAAAGGGTATATGATATGGTAGCAACACTAGAGAATGATGCTCCTTTATATGCTACGGTGAAAAGGTGGGTGGCGGAATTTAAGCATAGCAGGCAGAACCTTGAGTATGGTGCCCGTCCTGGAAGGCCTATCACTGTTGCAACCCCAGAAATGGTCAGTAAAGCCCGCGATATTGTTTTGGCTGACAGGCGAGTTACAAAGAGATACTGTATATACATGTATACAGAGTATATAGCCAGTACAGTTGGAATTTCAAAGGTAAGAGTACATTCCATTCTTACGGAAGATCTTGCTATGGGAAAGCTCTCATTCCGTTGGGTAGCAAGAAATCTGGCAGTTCAGAAGCACAGCGGGCGGACTTTGTCGTGTTCTAATCTGAACCTTTTAAATGCAGATCTTGCCAGCTTTTTGCAGACGTTTTTAACTACGGATAAAACGTGGGTCCATCATTTTACCTCAGCGGCCAAACAACAATCTTTACAATGGAACCAACCCGGTTCAACCCGCCAAAGAAGGCAAAGAGACTGTTCTATTAGCTGGAAAATTTTTGGCCTTCGTTTTCTCGGATGCTGATGGTATTCTGATGGTAGATAATCTGGCTTTAAAATGGGGCATATTAGGCATCACTTCTTAGAAATTTAAGAGAAAATTTTAAACTTAAGCGCCGTAGAAAATTCAGTATAGGTGTGTTGTTCGATACGGGTAATGCCCCTGTTAACAAGTCTGTCATTGCCATGGATGGCATCAACGATAGTGGCATTGAACTGGTGGAGCATCTGCCTTATTCACCTGATCTAGCTCCATCAGACTTCCATCTATTTCCAAAATTGAAAAAGGCCATTTCCGGTACACACTTTCGGTCAGATGAGACGTCATACATGCAGTGGAGGACTTTCTGAACGGTCAAGAAAAGTGGCATCTAGGCCCTTAAACATAGCTGGCAAAGCTGTATGGACAGTGAAGGACATCATGTTGAAATATAATGCAAAAATCTTTAATATGACCACTAAAAATCAAACCCGTGCATAATTTTAATGCTCACAACTTATCAATCGGCTCTGGTATATGTCTTATGAATATGCCCTGCTAATGCCTTTCTCTGATCTAAAATGTACATTGCACTACAGGTGGTAAATTGCCTCAGTAAAACATCTTCTTACATCATCTGCCCACTGAACACCCCTTATAATGAAATGTTTTACATATTACTTTCAAACATTAATTCTAAACAAATAATGGTATGCATTTCACTTACAGTCAGTGGCCATAAATATTTCATTCAGTTCCGAATTCCTTTTGACTTAAATGCATTTTTCATTGTGCAAGAAATTGAATTACGCTGCTTCTTATCATGCATTCATAACCAAAACTATACTTAGAAGGCCAGGTTACAGGGGCTATTTGCACTTCTGCTATTATTTTTCATCACATGACATCAACTTGTAGCCCCCTTAAACTTGGTAGTATTATTTTTCTGTTAAATTTTGGCGACGTTGCCATTGATGACCATGTGAAAAAACTTTTTCGAAAATGTTGATCAGTTTTTGAACAGCTTCATTTCTTCCAAACTACATTGATTCTAAATATATATACTGTATTTCAATGTCAAAGGAATTTTGCTTTATTTTTATATAAGTTTCCAACTATAGCATCATTTTTTTTACCCACATATACATGTAGGTAAAGTTGAAAATACATTTCAGTCAGTGAGGTTTCGGACTATGACGAAGTATTTATAGCCACTACTGTAGCTGTTAGTAATAGTCATATTTATGCCCCGTATACGCCTCCGTAGATTGAAAAATCTACGGCATCCCATTTATAAATTTTACAACTTTCGTGATTTATTTATAGGAATATTTACATACTGACGAAATTTTAAGTGATTTTATCACATCGATTTAATATCTTATTAATACTTTACATGTTCGCCAAATATATTTGATTAAATTTGCGATGATGTAACCTTGATAACCTCGCTAGTCTTGATATTTTTCATAGGTGATTGTTGGCAGATCGGCGATTGCTACTTCAATGCATGTTGTACTTATGTGTTTTTTCAATCTCTATTCTACGTATAATTACCTAAAACTTACCTAGAACAATACCGAATCATCTATTTCGCACTGTGTTTACATCTTTATTTAGAAATCATATGGGCGCAGCCATTACACATTTTATGACGTCATATTAATAGGTGCGTGACGTTTGACATTTCCTACTGGTACGGTAGCACAGTCGGACCATTTCCAAACGCGATAAAAATAGCTAACTTTAGACATAAAATTCTGTTTATCTGCAAGAGCAAAATTTGAGGATGTTTCACGGTGAATTTATCTCGCTCGATGCTGTCGCCAGGTGCACTTAGAAATTCTTTTGCAATTAGTTCTAGGTCTTTTGCTTTACTGAATTACCTAAACCCTTATAATTGCACTTGCTATTCACTTTAATCAGTTTTCGAAAGTAATATAAAAAAAAAAAAAAAAAAAAGTCAGATACGACAGTATACACGAGTTACTTTTTCCTTGATGGATACATGGTGGCGCACATCTGAATACCCAATCTATTGATAGCTTAAATTTCAACATTTTTTCAGCGGAGTCGGCCATTGTATGCGGCTTCGAAATCAATAATTCAATTAATTAAAAAAAAGGAAATTTCCATACTCTCGATGGCATGTCTTGTTGACTATGTAATCTTGAGGCTGAGCTGACGACACATTCATTCGGGTGACATCTTTAAAAATATTCTGTAAATATTTCGGCGACCGACCTGTTTTCGAGAGGTACATGTTTTCGAACCCATGGTATCCGAGTACTTTTTGCAAACTCTTCTGATCTATAATTAGATCAGAGAATTTCGTTACTTATTTTGTTCGGTTACTTATGACAAAACAATTATTTATCCAATAGCATTGGCCGCTGCTGAGAGTACATGTTTCCAACCTGCCCTCATAGGTGCATATAAACTGAAAAACGGGGCCAAATTCTGGTACTGCTGTCACGATCTAGAGAGTTTTTATGTTTACGCTGTGCAGCGGTCTCTCTGGGAAACAGTTTGGTTCTTCATGTGTTCAAAAACGCAGATTTTATTAATAAACATGTTCAGATAACAGGAAGTGAGAGAACGTCATAAATTTCTAAAATGACGCCCATGACAAAAAGGTACTTCCTAACTGAAATCTGTATAAAAGTGTATAAGGTAATGAAAATTGAATATAATTATATGAAACAAAAAAATGCTTTATAAAAAAAGTTAAAGTGTGTTTCACAAATTCAGTTAAGTTTCATAGCTCAAGATCAGAAGAAAAGACTGCACAGAATGTGCAGTCTTGTCTTGGATAAACTCTGTTGAATATTTTGTTAGATAACTTGTAAAGCAATTCTTGAAACGACCATATTTAGATTTTTGTCCTTTAGGAACCTTTGACTGCTTCATAAATCAAATTAACATATACCCCCTCCCCCAAGCGGGATGCGGGGGGGGGGGGGTTAGAATTCCCCGGCTGCCGTCCTGCAGAGTGGTAAGACCCACCAATGGACGCGCCTGTTTGCCGTGGGTGAAGACTCGTAAGTCGGAAAAGAGGTTCCTGGTAGTTGAGGGGAGCCAAGGGATCTCCAGCTCTTCAACAAACTACTTTGGCCTCGGCTTCTGTGTAAACGGTCTAGCACAATCGGCTGGTCGTTTTTAGATTTGGGCATAACTTTTCATGTTCAAAGTTAATCAAAGTAATTTTAATGTTTTTTTTTTCCCTGAAAAAGTGATGATACTGCATGCATTTGAGAAGTTTTCTCAGCAGTGCACGCATTCTCTACAGCTTTTGTCTGGGTCTTACATTAGGTTACACTTTGCTACCTTGTCCAATTTACTATTCTTAGTTGTTTTACAGGTTTTAGTCCCTAGTCTCTAGTCTAATATAGGCTCATGGGATATTTGGGTGGCGGAGATTCTGGGGTTGGGGCACCAGCCTCCATGGATGCTGTCTGATACCCAGGAATACGCCATGCCTGTTCCTCTGTATTTGTGTTGCCCGAGTATAATATTATCATCTGGGTAACCCTGGCATGGGTAGCTGGAATGCCGCTCCACTATACATGCCCTCTTGTTGGGCTCCATGGAGGACGGGGCCGTAGATGACGAAGTTAATAAATTTAAACATTGAACAACAAACTAAAAAAAAAAAAAACGAATACGCGACCAATTGGATATGGACTCGGACAACGAACGATCACCTTTTTTCCCTCGATATTTAGTCATTGAATCGACTAAAGTAGATCAACCTTTGACGAAACTGTCACCCTTTGTCGTAAAGAAAGTTCTTGTTTCTCTAGCAGGATTGCAAAAGTCTGTCAAAAAGTTAAATTCTGGTTCTCTTCTGGTTGAAGTCGAGAAAGCCAAACATGCAGGAAACTTACTGAAATATTATATAGGTCTAAGCATATGCATACCATTGACCAGCAATTACAACAAGGTTTGAACAACATAGCCAAATGGTCAGGGGAAAATGGTTTTAAATTTTCTAAAAACCAAGACCAAATGCATGCATTTCTGCCAGTCAAGAAAATTTCATCTAGATCCGGAACTTTCTCTAGATGGTGTACAAGTTGACGTCGTCCCTGAATTAAAAACTTTTGGTATTTTATTTGACTCTAAGCTGTCGTTTATTCTTCATATCAATTATCTGAGCAGTAAATGCCAAAAAGCTCTTAACCTTTTCCGTGTTATCTCCAGTATTGACTGGGGAGCCGACAAAAAAGTCCATTTGAGACTTTACTTGTCCGTTCACAGTTAGATTACGGCTGCATTGTACATGGCTGAGCGCGGCAATATTACCTTCGTAAACTGGATGCTATCCATAACCAAGGTATATGTTTAGCACTTTGCGCTTCTAGTACATTCCCTGTCCGTAATTTCTATGCGGTGGCAAATACACCATCTTTGAATTTACGCAGGAAGAAACTTTCCTTGCAATATTACTTAAAGTTTAAATGAAATCCCGACACATCCACGTATAAGGTAGTATTTGACCCGCTCTACAAGGATGACTTTCTAAATAGAGAAATAGTTGTACCTCCTTTCAGTTTGCGCTGTGAAACGGATATGAATTGCCTTGATTGCGATCTGGAGGATGTAGCGAAATGTAAGTTTTCAGAGGTTCCTTGATGGACTTCTGAAATTCTTACCTATATATATATATTTGATCTTGCTTCAGACAAGAAAGCTACAATAGAGCTTATTATTTTTAAGAATAAATTCCTTGAAATAAAAGAACAATACTACATTTACAAAGAAATATATACCGATGGCTCTAAAGATGGAAACAATGTTGCTGCGGCTGCCGTGCTCGATGGCGAATTATACCAGTTTCGGCTTCCTAATAATTCTTTTTTTTTTGAGAACCTTGCTCTCGACTATATTCAACAAGAAGCTTACAGGCGCTATATTGTCTGTAGTGATTCGTTATCAGTCATGCAAGCACCTGGGAGTGAAAGAACCGATAATCCATTAATTGTCACTGTTCTTTAAAAGTTGCCCGGAATTTCTGCAAAAGCCGATATTGTTTTTGGTCGGCTCCCTAGCCATACCGGTATCAGTGGCAATGAAGAGGCAAATAAAGCTGCCACGGTGGCTTTGTCACTGCATGTTTTACCTTTTAAAGTTCCGTAAGCTTTTGATAAATACGTTTGTTCAAAGTGTCTGCAAGCAATCCTGGACGTACCCTGTTAACCACAATAACAAGTTGTTTACAGTTAAGCCAAGTCTTGGCGAGTGGCTTCCAGGGTTGCAGACAAGCCGCCACAAAGAAATTAATTTGGCATTGCATTGTTCATACATATATGACGCACTCGCATCCCTCAAAGGAGAAGAAGCACGACAGTGTATTCCCTGCAATGCTTCTCTAACTGTTAAACATATTCTTGTACATTGTTTACACCTTGCACCTACAAGAGACAGGCTTTTTTTTTTGTCGACAGTTTGAGCACTTCATTCGATACTGTAAAGTTCGATTTTATTTTTTGAGTTCTTGAAAGAGGTAAAACTCTATAAAAAGATATAATTTAGGTTTTATTGACCATCTCTATTTTCACACTATATGTAACTAGTATTACTTGTTTTAGTGTTTAAACAGCATAATCTTATTTCGAAACATCACACTTTGATCGATTAAATGCACTGCATTAGTTTTTAGTGCGTCCAATATGATTTTGATGTCGACGTGCCTTAAAACTTCATTCAAATTAACATATTGTATTTTCAGTCAGTTGAAAGACAGTAATAATTTACAAATTTAGAATATCAGGCATGGTAGATAAAGATCAATCTGCATTTTCTTTGCACTGTGATTTTGATCTGCACCCTCCACTAAAACACCTAGATTTAACATTTATCTCACCTGAGCACAAAGCGCTGTTGTGATCTTGGTGTGTGCATTGTAGGTTAGGTCACGTCAGAAATTAGGTCACCCGGTAATCGTCTGTCGTCATCTTTTACCTTGTGTACACTTCAGAGGCTACATTTTTATTCTGATAGTCTTGAAAATTGGTCAACATGTCTCTCTTGATAATACCTTGAGAGAGGTTCAAAATGGGTTACATACTAGTTCATTAGGTCAAATCTTGAAAAACATTGTGCATACTCTGGAAGCCACATTTTAAGCCCAATACTCATGTAAGTTGATCATAATGTTTCTCTTGATAAATATCTCGGACAAGTTTGAAAATACCGGTTGGTTAGGTCACGTCAAAAACTAGGTCACCCGGTAATATCTTTAAAAAAAAAAAACTTGTGTTTATTCTAGCAGTCATATTTGCAGTCCAATATTCATGAAACTTGGTCTGAGTGTTTGTCTTCATGATATCTCACATGAATTTGAAAATAGGTCACATTGGGGTGGCTGTAAAAACAAATCACCACAGCCTATCAAAGACCACCATGCAGACTATCTTTGACCCATAAAATAAAGTTTGATTGTGTTTAAATTTGTCAATAATTTAGACACTTTGGCAATGTTTATTAATGTTTTGAATTTTACAGTCAATTTAATATTTATTGTAATATTTAGATTCTAACCATAGATTTAATCACAACTCTCGATGCATTCTAGCTTTAAAAATTACTTTACAGTTACATCAAACTACTGTAAGTTAGTTATCTTTGCTAATATAAAAGCAAAACCTTCATTTGTCACCTAAAGAAAAACTGAAACGGTAATTTGTAAAATTGACATCTAGTAAGCAATATTTTTTTTCAAAATGATCTAATTAAAATACAGCAAATAGGACAATCATACAAACAACACTGAATACAAATTACCATACTAAATGTTCTTTTAACATAATATATATATATATATATATATATATATATATATATATAACTTTATCACTGCATTCCTTTATTATTATAAGTACTTTATTACAAGGTTCAGGTTTCAGGTTGATACCAGTATGAGAAAAAGAAAAAATCCTAACAATAAATGTAAAAAAATGCCAATAATAACAACAAAATGATACTCAGATTGTTGTAAATGTTTTATTTTTATTTATTTATTTATTTATTTATTTATTTATTTATTGTCAGTTCCCAAACAGACACCCGTTCCCAAAATGATTCTAATAAACATTAAAGGCCATCGCTACGATTTCGTCATTTTATTTAAACATTCAGAATTGCATGATACTTCGTTTTGTCATACTATCTGATCAACAAAATTATTAGATAAAAAAGGGGGTCACCTGCTTTTGAAAAAATCTATGAGTATTTTTTGTAGTACACCCTGCATGGCGGCAATTCTGGATGAAATTTCACCTACGAAAACTAAGTCTAGATATATTTTATCCAATGATCACAATTATAAGCAAAACCAAATAGGTCATTAGCCTTATTCTTTAGGAAAATGCATTTTAAATTTGTGGGTGGGGGACTTACATGTACTTATGAGTAAATGTAAGTTTCGTCCGAACTTAGACAAATACATTATATAAAGTACAGTATTAAAATTTTTCAACAATATAATGATATTGATACGAAGTAAAGTTGTTGCTCACTATAAAACAATCCGCAGTATATACATGTAAATAAAATATTGATGCAAGTATTACCAAACAAAAAAAATTGGACTTCTAAATTGAGCGATGGATTAGAAATCATTTGGCGAAAAGAGATATTGATCATTATGATCAATTTCTACTTTTTCTCCAATATTTTCTAATGTCGTCAGCTGCAGACTCTTAAAAACCAAGGAATTTACTGGTACAGTGGTAAGAGTTACAGCCCCTTGTTTTCTCTTATTTTCTGTCTGTAACCTATCATTATGGATTTATCTTACAATGGGAGATTGCAAAACGTGCACTCCACTTGATTTATGCAATATGCAATAATTATGAAAATGTGCAATACTCTATAAATCGAACTATACTGGGCATTATATTCCAAGTTGTTATTGCCCTTTATTAGCCCCTCACCTCATGATTATTTTTGTTAGATTCCATCCGACATGATTACATGTACCTAAATTTGCTTGTTTGCACTTAAAGCAAACAGTATTACTGCCATAACCAACAGCATCGGCTCTATAATAGTTTATAAAGAAACATAGCAGACCCAGACCACAAAGTTCCTGTATGAGCTGGCTGACCAGGGTAAAATCGGTTTACTATTTTGTACAATATCATAGATCTATCTGATTATTCGACGTTGGTTATTGCCATGAATTCTTTTTTTTTCCTTTATATACTGAAAGAAAAACTCTGTCCTTGACACACTTTCAACCCTTTCCCTCATAGAAAAAGACTTTTTTATGCATTTGGAGTCGACTTCTTAAAAGAAATATTGGAGAAAAGGAGAAATTGCTTATAACGAGCAAATTCTCCTTTTCCCCACAATCTTTTTCCAAAGCATACTTTCCACTCACCAGATCTATATTTTATATCTTTGAAGCTTTCAATTTGATTCTTTGGCTACCCCTTGGTTGATGTTTCTTACTGGTCTCCAACTTTTTATAAATGCTCTCTACAGTCACATTTTATTTGCAATATAGAACCAAAACCTTAACGTCTTTCTTCAACAGTATTTTCAACTCTAAAACACGTTCACATCTATCACATTTCAACTGATTTCAACAGATGCACCAGCTCAACAATGCGTCTTGCCAGAAAGAACGCCCGTGGCATAAGTTTGTATCTATCTTTACTCGTTTGCTGACCTACTTTCGCTTTTAATTTGATCTTTTGAAACCTTAAACGTCAGTTTCTCGACTCGCATGTATAATGTTTGATTAAAACCTTCCGTGTTTTGTGGTTTGTTGAAACGAAACGCCCCATTGTTATCCTTTGTTTCTCTCTCACTACAGATTGACAAGCTTAACAGGAATGACTGTGATAATTTAGGTTTTAAGTAACGGATGAGCGTGATAGATACACCAGCGTGATAATGGAAGCGATCGTCTTTAAATTAGCAACAACACTTGTTATCCACTCGGTGGAGATAGCCATGAAGAAAGGCTATGTAACTTGGTACTGTATTACCAGGATTTTAAATGGTATTAGCAAACATACCTTGAACCTCAGCATGTGTTAGTATTTTTTTTCTACCTGCTGTCAATAAATCTGTACCAGGTATCTTATTGGCTTGCTCATCAATAACAAGCTTATTGCCTTAATTCTTGTTTTTTTTTTTTATCAATGCGTATGAGAGGCAGGTTGCTTCTCTGTTGGTAGCTATGTAGTATTTTTTTTTTTTTTTTTTTGCAAAAATTAGAAAAAAGGAGAAGTGATAATATAATATAATATAAGCGGTGTCACAGTGTATTGCATAATAAAGTTTTGAACATGTTAAAAAAAAAAAAAAAAAACGGATATTTTAGAATAGTTGAAGTGAAGCTTAATCCAAAACAAAGAAAAGTTAGACAAAACAAAACTACAGTAGGGAAACTGTTTTATTCCCTTTCAGACTCAACTTGTAGCAACTGAAGTGTATGAATATGTGGTTTTTTTAGGGTTTTAAAATTTAGATTTGATTTCTGTGGGTGTTTATGGTGGTCTGTGGTGACGTCTGTGGTATTTTGTGATAGTCTGTGGAGGTTTGTGGTAGTCTGTGTTGTTAACGACCACCCTCGCATTGTGTCAAAAAAAGGTAACTAGGTTAAATTTCGAAAAACCTTATGTACACTCTAGAGGCCATATTTTTGTTCAGTACTCAGAATGTTTGTTTTGATAATATCTCAAAAAAAGTTTGAAAAAATGGTCGTGTATGATTGAGATTTAGGTCACCAGGTAAAATCGTAGAAAACCCATGTGTAGACTGTACAGGCAAAATATTCAGTCCAATAATCATGAAAGTTTATAAGAATGTTTGTCTTGATTGTATCTCGGACGACTTGAAAATAGACCACTTTGGGTCAAAAAGTAGGTCACCAGGTCAAAACTTGAAAAAAAAAAAAAAAAAATGTGTAAATCTAGAGCCAAAACCATGAAAACTGGTCAAAATGTTTGTCCTGATGATATCTCAAAACAGTTTTAGAAAGGGTCGTACACGGTTGAGAGTTGCATGTACGTAACCAGGTCAAATTTTGAAAAAAAAAAAAAACTTGATTACACACTAGAGGCCTTATATTTTGTCCAGTACTCATGATTGTTGGCCAGAATGTTTGTCAAGATGATACATGTATCTTGGACAGCTTTGAAACTGGGCCTTGTCTGGTAAAAAAGGAGGTCACCAGACCATATTTTAGAAAACTCTTTTTACACACTAGAGGCCGAATTTCAGTTCAGTAGTAATGAACTGTTAGTCTTGGTGATTTATTGGACAAGTTGCAAAATGGGTCACATTGGTTAAAGCTAGGTCACCTAGTCAAATCTTTGAAAAATAAAAAAATATCTTTTGTACGCAATAGAGGCTACATTTTCAGTCCAGTACCCTTAAGACTTGGTCAGAATGTTTGTCTTGATACATGTATCTAAGACAGGTTTCAAAAGGGTCACATCAAGTCAAAAAGTAGGTGTTTGGGACAAATTTTAAAAGAATCTTGCATACACTCATTTTGCGTGCAAAACTCAAGAAAGTTGGTTAGAATGTTTGGCTAGATTATATCTACGAGTTTGAAAACGGGTCTTGGTACAGAGGAATCCTATAAAAAGCTTGTGTAGATTCTAGAGGCAACATTTCCAGTCCCTGGGTGGAAAAGTGGATCTGCCTTGTGTGAGGGGGGGGGGGGGGGTCCTATACTCTCCGATATTTTCAAATATATTCCTGTCGAGAACAGTAGGGGATATAGCTCTCGACTTTTTTTCTACATACATGTGGCATCATCAAATGATCCTTTATCAAGATTATGTTACTTGTTCACCAGTATCTGAAGATGGGCCATTTTGGGGGGAATAGGTCACATGCTACCGCTGCCCCCATTTGACAGCATTTTGTGCATCTGTTCTTATCACCTCAGGTCAGTGGTATAAGACCATTATTGTACTAGGTTGTCTGTAAAAGCCTGCTGACCACATTTATTTACTCTTTGATCAGACTTGCTGGCAATGTGACCGGAAATGATGGGGAGCAAGGAGTAGGAGGAAATTCCCTCTCAACCACTGAAACTGGTCTCCAAAATACTGGAAATTCTTCTGGTGACGACATGCCTCGAGGTAAAATACTTGTATACTTGACCAAACTATAACACATTATTTCCTACAGATGACTGTGTTATCTTGTGGCCGCATACTTATGAAAACATGGAGAAATATCTGGTAACGGTCAATTTTGCCAAAATGTATTTTTGTAGGTTTATGGAGAACACCTTCTAGCAGCCGAAAGTAAAAATGAGGGAGTCAAAATGCAGGAAAATTTAATACATACATGTATCATGTATAAATGTGGATATTGCTATGAGCCTGGCAAAGTGTTACGACGGCCATTTTTATGTTTGTAGAATACGTGCAAACCTTTTAATGCGACTTCGAAATTACAAGATTTTTTTTTTTATCTGAGCTTCAGTGTTAACATTCCAATCTTGATTGGTGTGAAGGTAAACGATACGTAGTCTTTGTGCACATCGCGCTGAGATTTTACGACAGCTGGTTTTATACACTAGATTGAAACATCGCTTTCATCATGGTGGAACAGAGTAAAATTCAGGCACAGCCCACGTGTCTATCGGTAGACATTTATGCCTATTTGCGGATAGTTCGCAGAAAGTTTGTAGAAAGAATGCGTTAAAGCTCAGTACAGTATGTAAATCAGTCCGGCATTTTAAAGATTGTCGGGAGTCAATTGAAAATGACCGTCAGGAAGGTGAACTCACTCTGTCGTGACTGAAAAAAAAAAAATGTTGCCGTCGTGAAATCATAAACTGATGAAGATGCACGAGATACAGGGCAATAAATAGCTGATATAACAGATATTCATTCGTCAAGTATGGTTAGGCCAACGCATCAGGCTTCAGAAAGTCTGTGTGCGCTGTATGCCTCACTTGCTCACTCATGAGCAGAAACACACTAGGGTTAGGCTGATATCACAATTAATCGAAAAGTATGATAAATGCGATCCATGTTGTTTGGAATAAATAGCTGTAAACATGCGATGAAACCTGGATCTACCATTTTGAACCCGGATCTAAGCCTAAACATAACATCTGGATTACTTCTGACTGTGAGAGACATACAGTACTGTATTATTGCTCGCCAATATAAGACCCCCAAATCGTATGTTATATGCGATTTTCTTTGATTCAAGAGGCCCTGCTCTTCATAAACAGTTCCCTAAGGTGGATCTGTGTTCTGTTATATTACCGTGAAGACTAACAGGGAAAATATTCACACACAAGTCGTTGATTTCTGCTTGAAACGCAGACCACGCATTGGCGTCTCATCCATAAAACTGCTTCGCGATACTTTCCACGGTACACAAGTTTTTGAAGAATCTGGGCTTAATGCTTTAGAACATCCTCCATACAGCTCTGACCTGTCACTGACTTTTGGTTGTTCCCACGGCTTGGAAGAAAATGCTTGCAAGACGCCGGTTAAAACCCCATGGCGGTATTGGAAGTGTGGTCTACGAGTATCTTCAACATATACCTAAAGAAGAGTATTATCTGTCATTACAAAGTGGGTAGATTTTTGTAAAAAAGTGTGTGGAGACAGACGGGACACACTTTGAAGGGCTGAAATTAACAAAATTGTAATGTCGCAAACATAAATGGGAAAAAAAAAAACCGCCCCACTCTATGAACATAGAAAAATAACCCTCATACAATACAGTCTGTTTCGTTGGCAGAACAATTAATTGTAAAAGTCTGCAACTTTAGGTCTTGTTTAACCCTTATCCTGCTAAATAAAAGAAATGAACCTACTTTCAAGCCATTAGTTAAAAACCCAAACTTTCCTATTTCAAAGGTATTTTTGGAGGAAAGATATCTTCTTATCGAACTATGTAGATCCAAGATCAGACTCCACAATCTGTGCAGTCTGATTTTGAACTGCACTGTCCACAAAAGGTCAATGAGTGGCGCTAAAAGCGTAAGGGTTAACCCTTTATCGCACAATGCCGCCTTTTAACGACCCTGGGAAAGAAGCCTTTTGAAAACATTGTTGGAAAAGGAGAAAATGCTGGTAACCAGCATTTTCTCCTTTTCCCTCAATGTTTTCTACCCTATCAAAGAAAAACTGCACCGTTTGAGCTACAGTAATATTGTCGTCTGCAAATGCTTTCTATTTGGACAAGGCTAAAACTTTGTCGTCTGGTGAAGGATTAATATCATTTTTTCTGCCAGCGACTGGAACTTAACTATAACATTTTGTCGGACTCGTAATAAGATCCACACTTATAATGTAAATTTGCATGCAGTACGGTCCCAATATTGTTTACATTTGGCCGCTAGTAGGCCTTAAACCGTTGACCAAAAGAACTGGAGTTTTATTAACCCTGAGGAATCTTACTTTTGAGAATGTTATTGGAATAGGGAAAATGCTTGTAATCATATTCAGTACAAGAACCCGGGGAAAAAAAACAAAAATTGTGGCGAGTGGAGCTTGTTACATACACTATCTTCATTTTCCAGCGTTACATACTGATTTTGTGCTGCAGAATACATATATTGGAGCACGTGATAATGACATAACTCTCAAAGATGTGGAAGAAGGCATTTGACATATTAGAACAGGAAAAAAAACAATGGTTACAAGCATGATATCCTTTTTCAGCAATACGTTTTAGACCTTGAAAACCAAACTCTTGTCATTTTTATCATTCTTAATTTGTATGTTAACAAGTTTAAAATTGTTCCAGCTGCTGAAGACTGCTGTTTAATAATCTCGAGTTTAACGACCCTGAGAAAGAAGGCTTTTGAAAACATATACGGAAAATGTGAAAATGCAGCATTTTTCCCCTTTTTTCCGGATGTTTTCTACATTCTCAGAAATAAATCGCATTATTTCAGCTATTTGTTACTTTTGGCTTTAGATTTGGACAATTCTTACAGTTTCCCTTCTGGTAAAGAAAGATGAGATAAATTCGGCTGGATATAACCCTTTTGTAAGCTTCACATTCGTTAGAAGAGCTTTTTAACACTTGTAGGGCTAAATAACTAAATGAACATTCTGAAACAGTAAAAAAAGATGCAGAAACTGCAATTTCAAAACGTTTTTGTCAAATTATCTGACAAAGCACCAAACAGTGTAGACCCAACCTGTTGTTACGGTCAGATATTGATCTACACTGCCTGGACAAGCCATTGAATATGGGCTCAGCGCTATAAAGGTTGATTTGCTGTTAATGGTGACTTTTCTATTGCAGTTTCCATTGCAGAGGGGGTAAATCAAAGTAATACTGATGACGGACTAGCTTTTGGTGCAGGTGAGAGCACATATTTATCAATCAGCTCAGTTTCTTGTTCGACACGTTTCAATGTTTCTTAAAGTATGGCAAACTTTCGGTCGTCCACTCATCCATTGCAATGGTCTGGAACAGCAGAAAAATATAAAGTGCTGTTCGGTACGTCTGCGCACCTAAGCCATTCGAAAGTGATATATTGTCACAACTTCATTTAAAAAAATAATTGTAGTCATTGATGGAAAAAAATAGGGTCTCATTTATCGGGACCATCAGGAAATACCAAAATATCGTTTAATCGGACAGTGACTTTGAAGTTTAAATGTACTTTCCCCAATTATTTGTAGACTGTTTACATGTCCGATAAGTCTGCTGCGCAGTCGTGCAAAAACACTGAGGTCATACACAGTAATGAAATTGATGTCTGCAGCGGGTTAAAAGTTACTTCAGGTACATGGATTAAAGTAAGAATTTTCGTTTAACTTAGGATATAGGTCAACAGGCACGGGCATTTTGAATATTTTTACGATTTTCATCGTTGGAATTTTTTTTTTTTATCGATTCAATTCTTGCAAATCCGATAAAAAAATCAAAGAGTCGGAGATTGACTCAAACTAGGTCATATGAATATTTATGAGGTTTATTGTAAACATTAATACCAGCTGTTTCACTATGGCTTGAATTTTCACATGGCAGAATGTTTATTTGATTATTTTTTTACAATTTACCTAATTCGACTGAGTCAACCAAAACAAAACAAAAATTTTTTTACACAAGAAATACGTCACACACTTCCTTTTTGACAGCCGTAAAAGAACCTTGTCGTTGATGCACAGACTTACTGGAAGCGCAGACTTACCAGACTTAATTGTAATAGTGATATTACGTAAAACGTACATTCCTGTGATACAGACTCGCGGAAAGAAGTCACTGTGCATTGCATACCCTACCAAATAGAAAAACGATGTCCATAAACTTCACTTAAACCATAAAATGAACAAGACCGTAAATGAAGATGTTAAAAAAAAAAAAAAAAAAATGTGACGTTTCCTCGGTGGAACCAAATGCTAGCCTGGAAAACGTAAGGCCATTAAATGCACATTTCACTTCTGACCGCTAATTCTATCAGTGTTTTTTTACTTTTCTGATCACTCGTAGCCTCTGGGTAAATTGGTGAAAGTCAGAAAAAAATGGATTTTTGATGCCTACGAATATGAGATACCTTGTTTATCAGATAATGAATCTTTACTTGCCGTCGACATGCTTGGAAACAGAAAGAGCACAAGGTGCGGCTACATAGTAGAAACGCTATTGGACGTCATAACATCCCTATTCGCACCCAGCATCACAGGAATTGCTTTCAGGCAGCGGTTTTCACTGTCCTTAGCTTTCTTGGTCGACAGCCAATCACTGGGTAAACTGTTAGAAATCGACTTCGAGAGTATGGAATACTCTCAAAACGGCCTGCCGTACGCTCTGTTTTATGTCGTTTCCACAGTGTAGCTCCTAAGTGAATGCTTTAGAAAATCTTGGTATCAAGACATTGGTTTAATTGGGTACCTTCTGGAATGAACATTATGTTTTGCAAAAAAACATTTTTGAATCATTTTGGTAGAAGAAATTCATGTCGATTATCTATGTTGTAGAAGGATATTTTCAAAGTCATCTGCCTCAAATTTACAATTTAACACTATACCAAACGACAGCTCTAGACTTGACCAAACTGAAAGCATTTGCAGATGAAAAATTAAATGTGATGCAAATAGTTAAACGTTTGTTTGAAAGGGTTGAAAATTTTGTGAAAAAATGCAAAACGCTGGTAACCAGCATTTTCTCTTTTTCCCACATGGTTACAGAAGCCTTTTTCCTCAGGTCGCTAAAACATAGGATAATGTGATGTAAGTTTAAACATGTTGCATATTGTTTATTTTTATATTAGGTGAACAGCAAGGTGTAGATGAGCAAACAAGTGCAACTGCTGGAGCAAGGGTGGTCCAAGTTGAGCCCATCTCAAATGCTTAATTATCCTACACACTTTGTTAACCTATGACTGCCGTCGTCTTGATCGGGACATTTCCTGTTTGTTTATATATGAAATACTAAATTTGTTTCACTAATACTAAATGTGTGTGATAATAGAATGATGGTCTAACTAGGCCTGAGATATGACATTCGAAACTTTGCAAAACTATACGTGTTCTGTTATCTCCCGAAACAAATTTAAAGCATGCAATTTGAAAACAGACTCGTAAAATATAGATCATTAGAATTATGACTACAAGTTAAAAGTTTGTACAAAAGCAAAAACTGTTTGTTATGAGTACTTTCTCTCTTGTCAGAGTGTTTTTAAAGTGCACAGCTGCGAAAAAATAAATAAATAAATAACAACGATAAATGTCATGGACAGTGAATTAACCTCTTTATTGACAGATAATTATTTTAAATCTTTCGGCAAAGATAACAAGCACATAATTGAATACACTTAATATTTTGCTCCACCATATTTTCTGTTCACATGTACATTTTTGACAATCTACATTTAACCATAAAGTTAGTAAGTTAATTTTGTGCGTATTACATTACAAAGTTCTTCTTGCATGAATATGTTTAATCAATTACCAAACACGTTTTTTTTTTTATTATTATTTATCAAATCTATAACAAATAACGCAAAGGTCGGACTTTTACAGGAAATGAAAATGTATTTCAACATTATTAAAATATTTTGGGAAAAGAAGCAATTGCTTTTAAAAACCTGCCAAATAGGACAAAAAATCATTTTGTACAGTAAATAGTAAATTAACAGCAGGGACTCTAAATATACAGGGATTGGCAACGCTCTTTCTAAACAGACCAATTACCTGATTTCTCTAAGTCTTTGTAGTGCCATGAAAGAAACCCTATATCCTACCTATGATAGTATATAGTTCATCATTGAACTAACTTTAAAATGATCAATAATTTAGATTACAAAAATAAACGAGTATATTGCTCATATACTGTGATTCATTAACATTTTTTTTCTATCATGTTAGTAGGTTAAGTTCTACATGTCAAATTTTCAACTGCCAACCTAACAGTATAGTGTGCATTGTACACATGAGGATCAGAAAGTAGAGAGTGATGAGTTTCATCTTTGATTAACATGGTTTCATTTTGATTCATCTTGATTAACAATATTTAAAAAAACCATTCTTATTTACAGAAACTACACAGGGATCAACCACTTTTTATTTCTTTGTTTAACAACATATGAAAACAACCACAGCTAAATGTCTATGCTCCCCAAAAAACCACCCATGGTTGGTGCATCCCTGAATTGGTTTCTGTGCGGCTGTTGCCTTAGTCATGCAAAAGAATTGACGTTTTACAATATATCTGTTTTTACCTGTGCAATTTACTTCAGATAAGTTCTGATCTTTCAAAAGGGGAACTCATACAACAGTGGCAAGTCATCATCAAAACATTTTTGACGCTGTTATGCCTTCTACTTAGAATTTCCATAACGTTTTACATCTTATCATATCACATGTACAGAGAACCATCAAAATATTTTTCACATAGTTATGTCCCTTTTTACTTAGAATTTTGACTAAAAGCAACTGCAGCCAATTATTGGCACCTGCATGCGGTGATTTGGGGAGTTTTTGCGCTATTACTCATCAAAACCTTACATGAAGCTTTCATCCTATTGTTTTTTGTCAGTTTTTCCATCTGACTGTCTGAATTCCATTCTCTAACTCGACAGTCATTTGACCTTATGCAATGAAAATTTACACAAGACTTAGTCTTGCTTCTGATCTACGGAGGAACTTGAGTGATTTTTGGTCATGAAGGTCAAATGTCAAGGTCACTGAAGAACTTTTTTCCTGTGTTTTTTCGATCTTCTAACTCAGAAGTTATTCGGCAGAGGATAATACCAATTTACACATTTCTGATGACCAAAGACAGAACTCTATTGTTTTCGGATCACAAGGCTAAAAGTCAACAATGTCATTGATCTTGTTGAAGAGGTGACACTTATCCTGTGACTAGGCATCCAGGGGAGGGAGGGGTGTCCTTCCGCCTGTGACAGCTCATGCTTCATCCTTTTAACTTTACCTATGATCACAGTACTGAAATAAATAAATAAATAAATAAATGTCCTTCTGGTAACGTCACTTAATGTTTCATTTATCCAATTGATCATTGACCTTGAGATTATTTTTATTTTTTTTGTTAGTAAATTTCAACACATGGTAGTGTTTTAAGCAGTTTTACCAACATACTTTTGATATGATGTACTCTGTGTACAATCTGTCACACATTTTGCACATTCCTGAACTGTCATAAATACTTGAAAGAGTCTGAATCTTTACATATTTGGTTTTGCACAACATTCTGATATTTTCCCTCAAGGGAGAAGGGTTTTGGAAACATAATGGAAATAGCAGAAAATGCTTGTAACCATCCTTTGAAAGACAAATCCATTTTTGGAGCTACATGTACTTTGCTGTCTGCTGATGTTTGCAATTTAGACAACTCTATAATTTTGATATCTCATCAAGAGTTGAATAAGGACACGTTTTAAAGAGACGATCGAAAGTAATTTGTCTATTGATTTTGTATTAAGCCCTTTTGTCATAAAAAGTGAATGGGTTCAGGGCCAATCTTACATTTATTAAACGCTTTTAGTTATCTTTTCTTCTGTTGTTGTTATATTCCATTTTGTTTCCTTTAATTCAGTAAGTAAAAAATATTTCCATTTTTCTTTCTGTTGTAAAGTGACAGTATGTGCTGAAATTCTACCAAAGAAGGTTCTATTTGAAGTTATGTGCTGAAGCCACTGATTAGAGTAACTCTTTACCAAACAATCCCAAGTTTTATCGACCCTAGAAGAGAAGGTTTTTGAAAACATTGTGGGAAAACAGAAAATGATAATAACCAATATTTTCTACCCTATCAGAGAACTAAAGCTCATTTGCACAAATTTCAAATTTGTTATCAAATGTTTTGAAATTAGAGCAATTGGAGGGAAAGCAGCCAATTGCTTTGAAAATGATGTGTAGCACTGGTTCCAGAACTAGATCTACCAAAGAATGTATTGATACATGTGTAACTAATACACATATATATGATATCAATATATGAAGGATATCAATATATAACTGACAGTAAAATGAATTAAATCATATTTGAAGCAGTGTTAAACATCAAACTCATCAACATTAGTAGTTCATTAATTCTTACCAGACCATAACATTTCAAGCCTCTGGATAATCATAGTGTAGAGGGTACGTAAAAAAGCAGCTCACAGCCGGAAGAAAACGCCCAATTTTCCATACATGTATATTGTTTACAATATAATGATTCAGAAAATATTAAGATCCTTATGAGCCTGCCTCAGAATCTTGGTTTGAATTTTTTTTAAAATCGGAACTTTACCATCTTTTTTCATGTCACGATTATGTTACCGTACATACGTTTTACTTGATGATGTCATTAATGTCGTAAGGAAAAATCATGAGTTTTTAAGGTAGCCGCATTGTTTATTTATCAAAACAGTCGTTGGAAATTTGAAAAAACGACATTGATGCGGATCAAAACATGGTAACCTTTTTTTTAGAAAAAAAAAAATAAAATAAATTTGTCACAATAAACAGTATCAAGAGACGAATAGGAGAAACATACTTAGCGTTTGCTTATAAATATCCAGTCTTTACAAGGTAACGACATGACAGATTGAATAAAAAAAAATATAAAATACACAAATCTGATTCTTTTCCAATGATTTAAACTTATCTCCAGTGCGGGAATATATGGTAAAATTTCTACGAAAGCAAGTTTGTGCCACCAGGTATTAATACGGTTTTTTTTTTTTTTCAAGTTGATACGATGATCTTAAAACTTTGAGAACAAGTAGTAACGTGGTAATATCACAGCAGACCGTGCACTCACACATGTGTACCCACCATTTCAGCACAAGAACTAGACACATCATTTTTCACTATCCATTAAGATGCAGAGAGTTATGAAATAACGTCAGTGTTGATTATGTTGTGAATTCGAGAACAGGGATAATGAATTGTAATCATTATCAAACAATTTTCATTTATCTCAACTGATGTTGGTATGGGTCTTGAAAAGCATTCATTGTCTTGGAGAAATGTTTTGAGAAGTACTGATGTTAAAATGTTTTGAACGAGTGTAGCTAAAGTGATTCCCTTAATGTAATTGATATAATGTAAATGCAAAAAAAAACTTCGGACCAGACACTAATGTAAACTGTGTAGGTAGATACCCGGGTCTATAGAGTACATATAATGTGCAATAAGCTTTTCTTATGGACGTACATGAAAAATGACCTATTTGAAAACAACAACAACAAAAGTATAACAACAGTACCGAACATTAATATTCGTGCCTATAGGGAAGCAGATTAGTGAAAAATCGTGCACTTACTGATGAAAGCATCAAATTTACCATGTAGGTTGAAATGGTCACACTTTTTGAAAAGACCCTTATTTTCCCCACAGTTTTCAAAAGCCTTTTTTTTCAGGATCGTTAAAACTCGGGATTGTGTGGTAAAGGGTTAAGCAAAATTTCAAGATGGCCGCCGTATACTCTTCTTGAATATTGTTTTTATCGTTTAGCAGGACACAACTGACCGATTTTAGTGTGTGTGTGTCAAAATGCATGTTTTCACAACTGGGGAAAATGATTTTGAGCATGCTGATACTTTAAACTGATTTTTAAACATTGTTCGGTGTATATTGATGATAAAATGTCAATTTGGGGTTTCAGGTTAGCTCAGTTCTTTTTCACTATAGTGAAGCGCACAATTTGAAAACAGACTCGTAAAGTATGGATTAACAGATTTATGACTGCAAGTGAAAACTTTGTGACAAAAGCAAAAGCTGGTTATTTTGAGTACGTTCCTCTTTTAGTTACATTACAAGAAAGGTAACTCAATAAATTTTTATGTAGTGAACAATATAACAACAAAAACATCACATACGCTTAGAAAAAGAAGTCTGTTTTTAAAGCATGTGTTCCACGTCACGTCCCGTTTGTGTTATAACGACGTCGCAGCGTGTTTGGAAATTTTCAATCACAGCTTTGCAAGTTTCAGCGGTAATGCATCTGATTTCTCTTCTTATGTTATCAAGTTTACTTTAAGAGGCCCGTACACTCTGTCTTTCAAGTATCCCCACAAATAATCAAAGTACTGAAAGTACTGACAGACTAGCGAATTTGATTGTTTGATTGATTGATTGTATGGTGTTTATTAACCCGGTTGGTGGCCAGTGCACATATCCATGCTTTCCTGGAGTTTCTTTTACCAGTACTCCGCACAATATTCTTTCCAAGCCACTGGCTCCTTTCCCACATAACCATCGTCGAAACGTGAGCGAGAAATGAATCCTGTCGCAATGACTATCATCAATCCTCGGAAAGAAATTTATTGAGGATCAAACCAGCGACCTCCTATTCTCAAGTCCTGCATGCTACCGACTGAACTGCTGGGGCTATATGTGCTAGTGGTTAACTATAATCCAGTTTAAGTTTAACCCTTAACCTGCTAAAAAATGTTAAATGAAACTTTCAAGCTGATGGTAAACACCTGAATATTGCTATTTCACAGTTACACTTTGGAGAAAATCTATCTTCTTATCGGACAATGTAGACCCAAGATCAGACTGCACATACTGTCTGCAAAAGGTCATTGAGTCGCGGTAGTGCTGGTAAAAGAAACTCGAGGAAAAAACATGGACAGGTGCTCTGGCCGCCTCAATAACACTGAAATAATGTTGAAAACAGCGTTAAACACCATGCCGTCAATTAGTCAATATCTAATAGCACAAGATGTAGTTAACTATTTAACTTTCTATTTAACGAAAAATTTTACATCCGTCCAAATTCAAAGCTGTTGCATACCATGAACTTAATGTGGCTGAACTGATGAAACATGATTCCAGAAGGGCAGAAAACAATGTGGGAAAAGGAGAAAATGATGGTTACCAGCATTTTCTCCTTTTCCCACAATGTTTACAAAGGGATCCTTCCCCAGTATCGTTAAAACTTGGGATTATTTGGTAAAAGGTTAATAGAATAACAGTTTAACATATAGTTCAACTGTACACAATGATCTAAATAATGAATTACTGAAGGAATGACAAGGGTTCCCTGTCCAGTGGGGGTTGATATAGCTGGGATTTACTACAAGTTAACCAAGGTGTATCTATTAATAGATTCATTCATAATGTTACAGTTGTGTAGGAATAAGTGATTCTCTGCTTTGCATAGGTCATTCAATTTACATATAAGCAAAGATCTTGTACCTTATAAATGACATCTTGTTCAGTTTGTTACTTTGTAAGACCACATTTTCAAATCGGAGAGGTAGAGATTTAGTGGTTTATGTCTAAATTGTCATGTATAACAGAATTAAGATTCCTAACAGAAAGAAGTATTTTCTGTGTGGCAGTATTTTGCAACTGTGGGGTTTTGAATCTAGGTCAATCTTGATGCCTATAGACTAGCTTCGCTAGTCAAAAATCTAACGAACTCAAGTGCGGTGAGTGCGGCGGCCACACGGACTGTGTCTTCAGGGGAACGACTCTGCCTTCCAGTGTCTCCTCAGGCCGCTTGAGCACTAACCAAGAGCTGTGGGGTGTTTCACAATCTTGTTTGAACCAAATGAGATCATAATTTAACCCCATCTTTCGTAAGGCTGGAGTAAATTTCTGTTTCAGAATCCTCAGATAATGTTCACTGTTGATTGTTCCTGTTTATCTGTCCATGTCTTCGAAGAGGAAAGGCCCAATGATGCCGTCTTTGCTTAACGCTGCCCAAAATGTGACTTTATCACTATGCAGAGATTTTTACCGGTGATAGTCTGGGTTTTCACTTCCCCAATGGCCACAGTTTTCTTGTTCAAAGCAACATTTGAATAGAAATGAGACTCATCACTATACCATAGCAAATCATCACCCAGTGTGCAAATTGAAGCCGGCCTTCAATGTCATTATCTTTGAGGAGTTGCATAACTAATAGTGTACTGTATATGATGTCAAATTCATATCATAGCATAATATTCTGTGACCATTTGAACGACTTACTGTGCTTGTAACATCACCTAAATTTTTTCTAACTGATCTTTGCGGCGTTTCTGAAATGACATATTGAACGCTGGCGATGTTTACGGCAGTTCTTACAGGCTTGGGTCGCCAAGATTCCAATGACGTCCATCTGTTACCGATCCTGTTTCTTTCAAATCTGTCAACAAATCTTTTTATTTTCGTTCTTGATAAACCCTTTTTCTCGAGGTGCCATTTTGCAGTTTCTCAAGCAACCGTAGTACTTAGGAGAAAGTGCTGAATAATACAACTTAACAATTTCGGCGTCAAAATTATTTAACGACGCCACCTTGAATAACAAGTAACGTCAGATGACGTCATTTCCTCTTAATTGACGTCATAAATTTCCCGTACTTTTTTGCTGTAATTTTTTTTTTTTTTTATCTTTGTATATTAATTTGATATAAAGGTAATAGATATTGACAAAGAAATGATAAAAGAGCACATGTTTAAAATAGTAACAGATATTATGGACACCCTGTATAATGAATTAACCTCTCTATTTACGGAAAATTATAACACACCTTTGACAATGAACCTTTACATTACAAACCTGTCCTAGCATAAATATGTTTAATCAATTAACCAACAGGGTTTTTTATAATAGATCTATACCAAAATCTATTGTAAATTAAACAAAGGTCAGACATTCGCAGGAAATGAAACAGCGTAAAAAATATTGTGGGAAAAGAAGCAATTGCTTTCTGAAACCTGTAAAATGGGCCTAAAAATTCTTTTTGTACAGTAAAGGGTTGGGTTAATTAACACCAGGGGCGCCATATATACAGGGATAGGCAACACTCTACATAAACAGACCAGTTACCTGATTTCTCTAAACTTTTCTTTTAAGTGCCATGAAAGAAAGTCTATGTCCCACTTATGATATTCATAGTTCGTCATTACACTAACTTTTAAATGATAAATAATTCAGATTACAAAAACAAAAAAATATCTTGCTAACATACAGGTACTGATTAACATTTTTTCTATCATGTTAGTACATGTAGGTAAAGTTTTATTGGTTAAATCATCAACTGACCACCTCACAATATAGTGTGCATCGTAGATAGTATACATGAGGATGAGCCTGCAGAGAATGCTCAGTTTCATCTTTGATTAACACTGACTGTGTGTTGTGAAGCACTTTGGTAAAGGAGCCTTTGTGATTTTTAGAGACTTCATAGGGTTCAACCCCTTTACTCCTTTTTTTTTTAATCAAACATAAATAGAGCTATATGGGTAAATTTTCATGCTCCCCGATAGACTACCCCTGGTCAGTGCATACCTAAATTTGTTTCTGTGCTATTTTAAAGTAATCACTTGGCTCAATTCAGAACAGCTTAAAGGAAAGCTTCATAAAAGTGAGACATGTAACTTATCAACATGCTCTGGATCCATATTTTTTCTTTGAGCTATGGCCCCCTTGAAATTTCCTACACAATAATTTCTACACTTTCTCATCAATGACCGGGTTAAATGTAAGCAAAGTTTTATGTGAAGTTTTCCTTCAGTGTTAGATACGAGCATACATACTGTAGGCCTCTTCGACATGCACTGAGGCGATTATTTAGTTTTTGTTAACTATTGCCCTTTAAATATGACCCATACAGTATAAATCAGGTTAGTTCTTTTGAAATCACATCCAGCCACTGAACAAACTTTCATGGAAAACTTCTCCATTAACCCTTAAGCTGCTAAGCACGACTCACTGACCTTTTGCGGACAGCGTAGATCAAGATCAGACTGCACAGAGCGATAGGGAGATATTCATCCTCTCAAAATACCTTTGAAACAGAAATATTTGGGGTTTTTCTGTCGGCTTGAAAGTTTCATTTCTTTTATTTAGCAGGATAAGGGTTAAGACATGTGCACATTATCAGCATGAACTGGAGATATAGCCCGTTGTCTAGGGTTTGCTGTCTGCATTATTTCTCGTCAATTACTTTGTGGAAAACAAAACAATCATTGGAAGCTTCCCCACCAAAGGGAGTCCACCTAGCATTCACATGTTTTTGGTTAATAACTTTTCTTTAGGTAATGAATTTATACAAACATGTACGAGTATATGTGTACTGCAATATAGTTGTTTGTTGTGTATTTCTCATCAATCGCCAGGTGGAATTAAAAAAAAAAAAACTTCACATGAAGCTTCCTTTTTCTAATTCTTTGTCAGTTTGTCCATCTGTCTATCTGAAGACAAATCGTTTCCATTATCTAACAGTCATGATTTTATGACCATCGGTGATAGAAATTCACACAGGAGGAACTTGACTGATTCTGGGTCATAAAGGTAAAACATTAAGATTACTGGAGAATTTTTTCATATACTGTTTCCATCCTTTAACTCAAATATTATTTTGGAGAGTACAGTAACAATTTACACTTGCATTTCTAATGACCAAAGGCAGAATTCTACTGTATTTAAGTCACAAAGATGAGAGAGAGTCAACAGTGTGTTGTGTTTAAAAAAAGAGGTATTTATCAAGTGGAAAGGTATCCGGGTGGAGCAGGGGTGTCCATTTGCCTGTGACAGCTCATGCTTCGTTTTCTTTATTAAATTATCCTAGCCCGGGTTACGGTCCGTTCATTGTTCCTTTTCTATCATTTTGACGTTAATTTGTCAAAAATTACGGCCTGGGGACATTTGAAATCCGATGGCAGCGACATCTAGTTTACCCCATCTCACAGTGGGGTAAACCAGATGTCGCTGCGATCGGTTTTCGAATGTAAATGACTAAAAAATCGGTACCGAAATTCCGCCTTGGTTTACCAGCCGATATAGCTCAATAGGTAGAGCGTAGGACTCGTGAACACAATGTCCTACAGATTGTGGGTTCGTATCCCCGGCTGGCCAACTAAAAATTACTAATAGTCTTTCGGATGAGACATTAAACCGAGGTCCCGTGTGACGGTGCTATACGCCGAGCACGTTAAAGAACCAGGCGAATCTCTCAGTAGTTTCGACCTGTATCCTTGCACTATCCCCCGTAACAACTAACCGTCTTCTGGGGGCGTCGCTCAGATGGGCAACCGGTAGCGACGATAAATAAACGGAAATAACCAACCAACCGCCTTGGTTTTGATCACTTCCTGTTTGTGAGCCATCTTTTAAAATATTGACAACAACATTACAAATAGGTAATTCACAATGACTTTGGAGGATAACAATTGCTGTTAATCGTTTCGGCTGTTTGACTGAAAGCTTTTAAAAAGGATGCTGTAACAAGTGTTTTTAAAGGTTGCGATTAATTGGTCGAAAAATACGCCAATCCATCGTCATTAACGTTGCGACGTCACGCGATAAACAAGTCTATAATTAGATTATCGGCACAACTGTATAATCATGGGGACACCCTCGAATGTCCCTAGGCGGTAATAATAAAACGATAAAGAGGTATCTGCCAAAGATCGATAGCAGACCACGATTCTAAGGAGAGCATAATAGGGAATAATTAAAATCATTACCGCCTGAACCCAGGCTATAATTATCTTTAGCTAACATCACAGTACTGAAAAAAAAAAACTTCTCATAAAGTCAATTTTTCATTTATTCAATTGATCCAGTGACCTCGTCATCATATGCTAGTTCATAGTTTATGTAAACAAATCTCAACATTATCATGGAGCAATCGGCGGTTTTACTAACATACTTTTATGTGATGTAATCACAGGCGTTCGTTTTGTAACGAACTTCGCCATCAATATAATGTAATGTCTTATATATTACTTTACATAGACGGCGAAGTTCGTCACAAAACGAACGCCTGTGGATGTAATTAGTTTACTGTCTGTCACAAAAATTGTTCACTCTAGAACTTTCATAAATACTTGAGAGAGTCTGAATTCTAAACACTCTCTGTTTCATTAAACATTCTGAAGATTTTTTGCCCCTAGGAAGAATGGTTTGGAATACATTTTGGAAAAAGTAAACATTGTGGAAAAAGCATGAAATGTTCATTACTAGATTTTTCATGCTTTTTCCTCAATGTTTTCTATCCTTTGGAAGACAATTCCAACTTTTGTTGAAGCTACATGTATATGTATTTCGTTGTTTGCAGATATTTACAATTCTGACATTTTGTGATCTCGTCAAGAGTTGAATATGGCACAGTTTCCAAGGCGAGGCGATCAGAAGAAATTCGCCGCAGTTTTGAATTAAGTTCACTAGTGACGTATTGATTCTGTCTTAACCCTTAGGCTGCTAAGCGCGACTCTAGGACCTTTTGCAGACAGTGTAGATCAAAGATCAAACTGCAAAGAACGTGCAGTCTGATCTTGAATCTTCACCGTCCGGTAAGGAGATATTTCACCCCCCCTAGAATACCTTTGAAATAGCCTTTTTTTTTAACAATCAGCTTGCAAGTTTCATTTCACTTATATAGCAGGGTAAGGGTTAAGCCGTTTTGTTATTAGAGAGGTGAATGGAATCCAGGGTTGTTGCATACATTTATATGATGTTGTTAATTATCTTTACATGTGTTGTTGTTAAGTTTCATTTTGTTTCCTTAAATTAAGTTAGTGAATAAAAACTATTTTTTCTGTTTTCATTTTTACAGCATGTGCTGTAATCCTACCAAAGAAGATTCCAGTTGCAGTTAGACGCTAATGTTATCAATAAAATTTAATCTTTACCAAACAGTCCCCACTTTGAACAACCCTGAAGAAACCCTTGCGAGAGAAGAAGAAAGTGCTGGAAACCAATGTTTTCTACCATATCAGAGAACTTGTGCTAATTTGTACAAATTTCGAATTTTTTGTCTGCAGATGTTATAAAGTTAGAAGAGTCCAGACCTTAATGTTTGGAAAATGATTAACCCTATTTATTTTACACCAGTTGTGAAATGATTTATACAATGTATGTTACATGTATATAATAACTCTCAGTGACAACTACAGTAAAACTTTGATATAGCGAATTTCACGGGACCGTCAGATTTAATTCGCTATAAGCATAATTCGCTTTATTGATAGTACGAACTTCGTTATATTTCGGGACTCAAAGGTGGACACATGTACATGCAGTCTAACATTTATTTACCAGAAAAATGTTTTTCTAACATACTTCGACAAGTATGTGTTACATTTATAGTATCCAATGACATTTATATATCTGAAGTCATTAAATCATTTACCACTGAAAAAGTCAGTCACTTGTTTCTGTTTTAGTTTTGATGTTTGACTTGTTGCAAGAAATTGTTTCATTTCTTGTAACTGCTTGAAATAATCATGTGGAATGTCAGAATTACACTCAAAAGCACGGAATAAACAATCGAAAGCGGAAGTAGTCTCTGCAGATGTGGGTATGAGTAAAACGACCTCCTCCTCGTCATCATCGCTTTCGTATTTATTGAATCGAGTGAGCGATGTTAATCATTCAAAACACATTTTATACCGGTAGGAATTGAAAGCATTTGTAGACGACAATTTTTTTTTACTTGTGGCAAATTATACCTTACCACGATAATTATCGATCGATAACGCAGTCACCGCTACACCGTCTCCTACAAGACATTGATTGAAAGCAAAATCCCTAATACCATGCTTGTAAGTTAAAATCTCACCACAAAAATTTCACCTTCTTCAAAACAATCTGATGCTTTTGAAAGTATTAAGAACAAGAAACATTCCTGGCACACTGCCAAATAACGCATTTGTATTGTATGGGGGAAAGCAGTCAGTTTTTTTTTTGAAAATGATGTGTAGCACTCGTTCAAAGAATACCAAAAATATGTATTAATATATACATTTGATGCTGTAAAATAACTAAAAAAATGTTGAAAACAGTGTAAAACATCAAACACAAGAACGTTGGCTGAAAGAGAAAGGCCAATTAGGGCCCTAACACTTATCATATCGATAGATTCTGTAGACTATAAGTTAAATGTTGCTCAAATGATAGAAATGGAAGGCTAGAAATATTCTGGAAAAAGGAGAAAATGCCGTCATCCAGTACGTTCTCCTTTTTCTATTATGCTTTCGGAAGCCTTCTTCCTCAGGGTTGTTGAAACAATGGATTGTTTGGTACAGGTTTAATTGCTTATACAAGACCTTTTCCATTGAGCTCACTTCAGCCAGAAGAGCATAAGGGGCCTTCCAGTAGGAATGCTTTTTTTTTTATGCACATGGGGAATTTTGGGATACATCATTGCACAACTTTTCCGACATATTCACGCAAATACTTTTATAGTATGTTGCTGTTAAGCTGTTAAGCTCAAAATTATGCATTTTTTTTGTATGTACTGTTGAGATGAATTTCGAGCATGAAAAGTAAAGATTTCGTATTTATAGATATTTATTTAATAACTGATTAATGATTGACCCCACAGGCAGCGTAACTCTTCTTAAACTAGTATAGACTGGTTACCTCCCCTGATACTACTATACGTGTAATACACGATACAACAAGGGACCAGTTTAAAACTAGAAGATTAGCGCAATATTACGCCGAAGGCCAGCGGGCTTATGTCATGGCCCGGTGTCCGTCGTGCGTCCGTGCGTCCGTCCGTGCGTGCGTCCGTCCGTCCGTCAGTCCGTCCGTCCGTGCGTCCGTCCGTCCGTCCGTGCGTTAACTTTTATTTCAAACATCTTCTTCTCTGAAACTACCCATCCAATTTTCATGAAACTTCACAGAAATGATCCTGCCATGGTCCTCTTCAGAATTTCTTGAAAGAATTTGATTCCTTCAAAAACTCTGGTTGCCATGGTAACAAAACTGAAAAATATTGAAAATATTTAAAAATCTTCTTGTCTGAAACCATAAGGCATAGGGCTACCAAATTTGGCATGTAGCTTTATGTAGTAGACGTCTATCATGTTTCTTCAAATTATAGCCCTGGGATCAAAATTAGCTCTGTCCCAGGGGTCACAAGTTTTACATAGGCTTATATAAAGAAAACTTTAAAAATCTTCCTGTACCTAGCCATAAGGCCTAGAGCTACCAAATTTTGCATTTAGCTTGATCTAGTGGGGGTCTACCAAAAGTGCCCAAATTACAGTCCTGGTGTCAATTTGGCCTCATGCTGGGGGTGGGGGGGGGACAAGTTCACAAGATTTACATGGGCTTATATAGGGAAAACTTTTAAATCTTGGTGTACATAGCCATAAGGCTTAGGGCTACCAAAATTTGCATAATTATAGCATTATCTAGTGGACAACTACAAAGAGGGTCCAAGTTACAGCCCTAGGATGAAGTTTGGCCCTGCACCAGGGGTCACAAGTTTTACATGGGTTTATGGAGTGAAAACTTCAGAAACCGTTATGTTACTAGCCATAAGGCCAAGAACTCCCAAATTTGGCATGTTATTCTTCTAATACACATATTCCCCATTTAGTCCGACTGTAGCCCTGGGGTCAAAGTTTTATAAGGGTTTATATAGTGAAGACTTCTCTTTATGGTTTATATTTATAAGCCAGTGGAGCGATACAGGGCCATCATGGCCCTCTAGTTTTTTTTTCCTTGTGCTGTTCACATAAATTGCGAGCATGAAAACTACAGATTTTTTATTTGAACTCTTATTTCTAAAAACGCTCAATAAGATTTTAATCGGTAAAATGGTCCTGTGCCATGCAGAAAATGTACAAATAGCTAAAAGTATTGACCCACGTCAGCCAGTGGCGACTGCACAGGCTGACATGAGTTGATACTTTTTGCAGATGCATTAAACCCCCCTTTCACAGAGCATGTCTCAGATTTTTGTTCCACTGTGTCTATTTTTATCTGTGTGCAATATATTGTATTTTAGCAGGAAAGTTTGTAGGTGTGTAATTAATCTGTTTACTATTGGAAACTTTTTGTAATAACTTTTTTGTAAGAATGTACCTTTGTTGTGACAAGCCTTGCATACTCAGAGCACAATTAAGACACACTAAATCCTTGGGCATTTATTTATGAGCCATGCTCTGTGACAAGGGGGCTTGATGCATTTGCAGAAAGTATTGGCCCAGGTCAGCCTGCGCAGTCTGCACAGGCTAACTTGGACAGACACTTTTTGCTTTGGTAATTTTTCTGCATGTCAAAAACCAGTGTACCTCACGTTTCGGTTGGTTGCTAGACAAAATGGATTTTATGGATCCATAAATATGTGATGACTTGCTTGAATTATGGATGACAGATACATTAAGTCCCCTTTTGCCAGAGCATGTCTCATATGTTTTAATAACCCTGAGGAAGAAGACTATCGAAACGTAGTTGCAGGAGGACAAAATGCTGGTTACCATCATTTTCTCCTTTTCATACAATGTTTTCTACCCTTTCAAAGGTCTAAAGTAAGGCTGGAAAGGAAATGTAATGGAACTTTTGATGTAGCGTTTAAGGGTATTGCACTTATTTTTGTGGCTTTAGGGCTCCAGCCAAACTTGGGTTTTGCACCTAGTTATAAATGACCCTCGACAGCTTTTGACTGATGTTGTGCATCATTGCACTTGAGCCATGCTCTGTGAAAAAGGGTCTTAATGAATCTGGGGAAAAGTATCAACCCAAGTCAGCCCGCTTGGACTGTGCAGGCTGACCTGGGCTGAAACTTTTCGCTATTGGTAAATTTTCTGTATATTTAAGGACCAGTCTACCTGATGATTAAGTTGATTGTATTAAAAAAGAGGCTACATGTATTGTTGATCCTTAATTATGTGATGGCTTGCTTGGTATCATGGATCACGGAGATGCATTAAACCCCCTTTTGCCAGAGCATGGCTCATTTACATGTTCAACTATTACATTGTAAGGGGGCTATTCAGATTTTCATAGTCAAACCAAACTTGAAAATATTTTATTGCTCAATTTAGTAAGGCAATAGCTGACTAAGAATCAAGAAATAAAGCAAGAAGCAAAGGAAAAACAAACTGATGGTACTTCTTCAATGGACTAGTTAGCCTCTTAACTCTGTACCCTACAACAGAATTTAGAACTTGTCCAAATTCAAAGCAGTTGCAGACGACAAATCCAATTTGGTTATAATGATGAGATTTGTCTCTAAAATGGTAGAAAGCATTGTAGGAAAAGGAAGAAACGCTTGTGATAAGCATTTTATACTTTTATTGCAATGGTTGCAGAAGCTTTTTTCTTCATGGTCACTAGAACATATAATTGTTTAGTGAAGGATTAAATCTTTACCACATAATCCCGACTTTTAACGACCCTGAGAAAGAAGCCTTTTGAAAACATTGTTGGAAAAGGAGAAAATGCTGGTAACCAGCATTTTCTCCTTTTCCCACAATGTTTTCTAACCTTTCAGAGCAATGGCAATCATTTTAGCCACATTGAAATTGTCGTCTGCAAATGCTTTCAACTTGGACAGGGCTAAAATTTTGGACAGTATTGTCCAAATTCAAAGCAGTTGCAGACGACAAATTAGATTTGGGTATAATGATGAGATTTGGCTCTGAAATGATAGAAAGCATTGTGGAAAAGGAGAAAATGCTTCTGACAAGCATTTGATACTTTTCTCGCAATGGTTTCAGAAGCCTTTTTCTTCAGGGTCATTAATTAGAATATGTAATTGTTTGGTTAAGGTTTTTTAGCTTTTGGCTAAAATTTTGTGAAGGCTTGTTGGAATGTCAAGTGATCATGCAATAATATGCATCAGCTACGGCAAAGCTCCAGATAGAGGGAGTGATTTTGATTTCAAAATTAAAAATATTAATCAATCTCCACTAAATCCCATGTTATGGGTACTCATTAGAATCATCTCATCGAGACGATTCTAATGAGTACCCACAACATAGGGAAATAATGGATTTAGAATACTATCACTCCCTCTTACCTGGAGGTCTGACTACGGTATGTAGGATCATATTCATGTAAGAATGATAACAGTAGTTTGATCCTGTCAAAATAGAGAAAATACCTAATCCAAAATGACCATGCTTTTATCTGAAGAGCAAAATTGCACCATTCCTATTTACTGAATGTAACTGTCTTCTTTCCGAATGCATGCAGGAAAAAAAGTGAAGTTTATATTAGTGTTTAACACTTTACCACACAATCCCGTGTTTTAACGACCCTGAGAAAGAGGCATTATGAAAACATTGTGGGAAAAGGAGAAAATGCTGGTAAGCAGCATTTTCTCCTTTTCCCACAATGTTTTCTATCCTTTCCAAAACAAATTTAAATTTTTGAGTCACATCTATTTTGTCGTCTGCAAATGCTTTTAATTTGGACTAGTCTAAAAGTTTGTCGTTTGGTAAAGAGTTAAACAAAAAATAGGATTCACACCAAAAAAAAAAAAATCTTAATTAGCCCCCAAATTGTTGCAGTCGGTAAAATTTTCTACTGGGTCTGTATTCACCAACCATTCTTAAGAACATTCTTAGTCTTATTCTCCAGAATTTTTAATTTAAAAGTAACACAACTTCTGATAAGCGAGTTATTCCTAAAGCACCTTCCTCATTGATGGCAACAAAAAAATTGCCGGCTTCTTTGATGCTATGCATCAAAAATTTGTCTTGTTTTAATCTGTTTTAGCTTCACTGGCAGCAGGCCAGCTAGCTTATGTCATGGCCCTGTATCTGTCATGCGTCCGTCAACTTTTATTTCAAACTTTTTCTTCTCTGAAACTGCCCATCCAATTTCAACCAAACTTCACAGAAATGATCCTGCCATGGTCTTCTTTAGCATGTCTTGAAAGAATTTGATTCCTTAAAAACTCTTGTTGCCATGGTAACAAAGCTAAAAAACACTGAAATTCTTCTTGCCCTAAACAATAAGGCCTATTGCTACTAAATTTGGCGTGTAGTTTCATCTAATGGACCTCTACCAAGATTCTTCGAGTTTGGCCTGGCCCCGGGGGTCACAAGTTTTACATAAGCTTATATAGTGAAAATTTTAAAAATCTTCTGGTTCTAAACCATACAGCCTAGGGCTCCAAATTTGACATGTAGCTTCATCTAATGGATAAGAATCTTTAAAGGGGTCAAAGTTCGCATGGCTCCGGGGGTTACAAGTTTTACTTTGGCTTACATATATATACTGAAAGCTTTAAAAATATTTTCGTTCCTTAATCGTACGGCCTACGGCTACCACATTTTGCATGTAGCTTTTATCTAGTGAGCCTCTTTCTAGATAGTCCAAAGTATAGTCCTTGGGCAAATTTGGCCCCGCCTGGGTAGTCACATGTTTTCATTGGCTTTTTAAGTGAAAGCTTTAACCCTGGGGCCCAACCCGACAAGTCACAGGTTTTACATAGGCTTATATAGTAAAAACCTAAACAGATCCTCTTGTGCCTGACCATGAGATACTGCAGTAATATTTTTTGAGTATTATTATCTAGTAGGCTTCTTCCAAACTTTTTTCTCCGTTGGTCATAAATTTAACATGTTTCCCTGCTCATCATAAATCCTAGGGCTACCAAATTTGGCATGTAGCTTCATCTTGTGGATCACTTTTGAATTTGTTCCAAATTTAGCACTGGGATCGAAATTAGCCCGGCGTCAGTGGTCTCATGTTTTACAGGGGCCTTATATCGAGTAAATTTTGAAAACTTTCTTGTTTATAACTATGCGGCTGGCTTAGACCTTTTTAATTTGGAATGGGGCTTTATCTTGTGGACCTCTACCAGGATTCAAGTAATTATAGCTCTGTGGTCAAAAGAGGCTCTGTCCAGGGCTCACAATTTTCGCATGGGCTTTTACCAGGAATTCTTTAAAAGTCTTCTTGTTTGAAACCATTTGGCCTAAAATTGTAATGTTTGGTATGTATGGTTGTATTTATTAGACAGTGGAGCGATTCAGGGCCATCATGGTCCTCTTGGTGTTTTTTTTTTTTTTTTTTTCATTAGACAACTTCTCAAAAACTGTAAGACTGATTTCGAAATAAGATTTAGAGGACCCTCTAAATGACCCTCTACAAAAATTGCTCAAACTGAACAAGATAAAAGATTTAAATGGCTAATAACTGAGCACTGTGGCCTTGACCTCTGAGCTACCTAAACAAACGTTTTTTACATGTGACACATTGTCTTTCCATTGAGATCATTTATACTGTATTATTCAGAAATTCAATCATGCATGTCACACCTATGGGCCAGACATAATCACCTGTCATCACTATAATTGTAGCAAATATTGCCGAAGTTCAACCAAGCACTTTGACCGTGACCTTTAAGCCATCCCCGACATGTCATCTATCCTTGGTGACCATTCGTGTGAAATGATTTTAGAATCGGCCCATGCACTTAAAAGGTATTTGTCGGACACGAGCACCACTTTTTTACCGAACACACACACACACACACACAGAGACAGGGGTAAAACTATTTGCCTGTCGCCAGTTGATGGCGGGGGCATAGAAAACCTTTAAAAAGGCTTCTACCCCTATACAAGAGAGTGAAGTTTGAAACGAATTCACAGAAATGTTCAGTGGGGGACCCTCCGCCCAAACCACTCAAATGGTTTTGCTCTGCTGAACAAAATGGGTGCCAGAGCTAAGAATAGACAAAAGTTTTAAATGACTTCATCCAATAAACTAGAAGGAGGATTCTAAAAAAATCTCACTCTCCTGTTCCCTGGATGATCCACGACCAAACTTGCTCTGTCTGTTCCATGCCACCGAATAAGATGGGTGTCAGAGCTTAAAGTTAAAAAAGAATTTAATGTTTTTTCCTACTTAAAAAGTGGGATGATTCTTTATTAATTTTACAGGAATGCTCCCGTTAGCTACCGGATCTACCAAGAGGGCCACTGGCCCTAATGCGCTCTCCTGAGTAAAGTTATCTAGGATTGACAAAGCTAAAGAGATCCTGGTTGTGATGATGTAAAACACACGAGTATAAGTGACCTACTTTTTTGACCGATATGACATATAAATATTGTCTCCAGAGTGTATACAAGGTTTTTCTAAGATTACTTTCAGTGACCTACTTTTTTACCCGACATTCAAACTGGACCTAGACATCATGAAGAAAAAGATTCTGACCAAGTTTCATGAGTATCAGACAGAAAATGTGACCTCTTCCAAGACTGCACACAAGGTTTTTCTAAGATTTGGTCCAGTGACCTACATGTATTTTTTGACCCGACATGACCAAATTTCGAAATTTTATCAAGAAAGCCATTCTGACCTATTTTAATGAGTATCTGGCAGAAAATGTCGTCTCTACAGTGCACAAAAGGTAATTTTTGACGAGGACGACGCATGACAGAAGACGGACACAGCACGATCCCAAAAGCTCATGCAACATCCCCAAACAGCTTCTCCAACTCTTACCCGACATCTCATTTGTATAAACTAGGTGAGTGATTTCGGGCCATCATAGCAGCCTGTTTCTATTAGTGAAATTTTTTTTGAAAACAAGTTGTATATATATGAAGGCAACATATTTTTTATGTGGAATATTGTTTAAACCTTTGTCAAACAGTTTTCTTCTTTCTTTTTTTGTATTCCCTTGGAAGAGAGGGCTTTTGAAAATATTGTGTGAAAAGAAGAAAGTCCTTGTACCCAGAATTTTCTCTATTTCCCCCCAAAGTGTTTTTGACCCTATCAAAAATATCTATCCATAAAATTTCTATCATGTAAGCCATATTCAGGTCGTAATATGCTAATGGTTTCAGTTTGTACAGGTCAAAGATTTTGTCATCTTGTAAAGAGTATCCCTTTTCCTTACCAGACACAAACGTGCTTTGAAAGAAACATTTGGCTGTACAAAAGAGCTAATTATGAACTACTTAATCAAAAAGTATCAGACTACAATTGGAATGTTTTGCTTAATGGTTCGGTAGACGAATCATGTGCTACTTTTACTAGGATCTTTATTGGTATGGTCAATCAGTGTATTCCCCATAAAACAGTTTGTGTTCGGCCTGATGATCAACCATGGTATGATAATGCAATAAGACGGATATCACGTAAAAGAGACAGAATGAAAAGTACCGCAAAAGCTTCAGGAAAACTCACTGATTGGTCAAAATATAAAAATCTTCGGAACACTGTAAACAATATGAAAAAACACGTGAAAGAAAGATTCTTTAATAATTTAGAAACAAACTTGCTTGCCCTTAATTGCAACGATAAAAGAGGTTTTTGGAAAATTATCAAGCATTTTCTTAAAAAAGATAAATCCGTTTCTTGTTTTCCACCATTATGCGAAACTTTATCGAATGGGGAGACAGTTTGGTACACTTCTACACAAGAAAAAGCAGACTGTTTAAACAATTATTTTACATCGATATCGATGGTAGATGATACCAATATTGTACTTCCAGGTATTCAGTTAAAAACGGTAAACAAACTTGTAATTGATGAGGTCACTAAATCAGAAATTGAAGATGTCATCCAATCGATTGAAATGAACAAAGCCAGTGGTCCTGACAATATTAGTCATAGAATGTTAAAAGGGTGTATACACTCCATTAGTAAACCACTGTATATTTTATTTAATCGTTCTATTTATGAAGGGTTTTTTTCCCGATTTATGGAAGAGAGCGACCGTTACACCGCTATTTAAAAAAGGTAAAAAGTCTTTTCCGTCCAATTATAGGCCAGTCTCTCTTCTTGGCGGTTGTGGAAAGATCCTTGAGAGAATTATCTTTAAACACATGTACAATTTCTTGATGACAAATGAACTATTAAACAAATATCAATCTGGTTTTTTACCAAAACACTCAACAACCTACCAGCTTATAGATATATATCATCATATTTGTCAAGCAGTAGATCATGGTCAGTTCTCCTGCATTGTTTTCTGTGATATATCAAAAGCGTTTGATAGGGTGTGGCACAGTGGTCTCTTATTCAAACTAGAAGAACATGGTTTAGGTGACGGGCTACTTAACTGGTTTAAAAATTATCTTGATAATAGAAAACAGAAAGTAGTGATCCAATCATCAGAGTCGGGCCTCTCTCCGCTAAGGGCTGGAGTACCCCAGGGATCTGTTTTAGGGCCTCTCCTATTCCTTATTTACGTAAACGACATCACAGATTCTTTATTAAGCCTAACTCGACTGTATGCTGATGACAGTTCCCTGTATTACTCTGCAACCTCATTGAGTGATATAGAGAGTATTGTAAATCATGATCTGAGAATACTGTCACAGTGGGCAAAACAATGGTTGGTTGATTTCAATCCAGATAAAACAGAAGCAGTTATTTTTTCTACTAGAAAAGACTTTGATAAACCATCGCTATTTTTCGGTAATACTAAAATAAAGATTGAAGATGAACATAAACATTTGGGTTGAACATTGAGTAGTACAGGCCAATGGAAGGATCATATAAACAACAATTTAAAAGCATCATCCAAAATATTACAGATCATGCGAAGACTCCAATTTACTCTTACACGAGCAGCACTGAATCAAATTTACTTATCGTATGTCAGACCGATTCTAGAGTACTCCTCGATAGTATGGGATGGTTGTTCAGTTATGTGTTCTGAATCACTAGAAAAGCCTCAAAATGAAGCAGCGCGTATCGTGACAGGTCTCACAAGATCAGTATCTCTTGAAAATCTGTATAAAGAATGTGGTTGGGAAACATTATCTTCCAGAAGGAAAAATGCGAAACTATGTTTTATGTATAAAGTATCAAACAATCTTGTTCCCCAATATATAGATGAACTTATACCTCCAGTGGTTGGCAACAGGTCTCAATACCAATTAAGAAACAGCCAAAATTACGAAAATGTACATGCAAGAACACGATTGTTACAAAAGTCCTGTATTCCTTCATCAATTTCTCTTTGGAATAATCTGAGCAAGAAATCAGAAATTGTACAACATTTGGTTCCTTTAAGTTAAAATTAAGTAGTATGTCAAAACCAAATAAAATACCTAGTATCTACCTTATCGGAAATAGACGCTTGTCTGTCATTCATGCTAGAATAAGAAATAACTGCAGTAATTTGAATAATGACCTTTTTCTGAATCATTTGAAATCAGATCCGATTTGTGACTGTCGAAATGGCGTTGAGAATGCAGAACACTATTTTTTCAAATGTCGAAGGTATTCTGATATCAGAATTACGCTTTTTCAATCAACAAGGGCTCTTCATCCTCTAAACATAGAAAAGATGTTATTTGGCGATGAAAACCTGAATAATGATGAAAACTGCCTATTATTTGAAGCAGTTCATTTATATATCAAACAGTCGGGCCGCTTTGTAGTATAAAATATTCAATTAAAAAAAAAAAAATACATATAGCCTTTTACTAAAATACCAAGCATTCATCACAGAGCATCGCATCCAGTTTCTCATTCTTCCTTTTTCTTTTCTTATTTGTTCTATTCCCACTCTACATTTTTTTTCTTCTTCTTTTGTTTATTTTTCGCCTCTCTTTATCAATTTCTCCTTATTTCTATTTTTGTTTTTGTGTACATTTTTTCTTTTCTTTTTTTTTCTATATTTAATCATTTACACCATGTCTCTATATGTTTTGTTTCCATTATCTTTCATCTGCTGTTAATTTGATTGTAGGGGAAGGGCCGAATCTAAGTTGTAAGAACTTGTGGCCCGACCCCATTCACTTTATGAATAAAATATGTTTAAACTAACGAGTATGCTTTTTGATGAGGATGGGAGATAGACGTAAGAAAGAGGACAATCAGTAAAGTTCATGAGGAGGACTTTGTGCTTTTGTTAGATTAACAGGTAAAATATATAGCTACGTTGCAGGGACTGACAAGAAAACACAGTGAGCAAACATCTTGATAAGGCTGTTGCATATAGAACTCCAGATTAAGAATCATTGGCAAAAATGCTGACATAAATCTTCTGCTGTTGCTAGATAATATGTCCGTACTCTTTCATTGGCTGGACAGAATACAAGAAACACCGCTGTTTTATGTGTGAATAATTTTATTTTCCAGGCCTAAATGTAGTTAAAATCGTCTGAAATATGCGATATAGTACAGTTTAAAAGCCGAACACATTCAAATACAACTTCTGGAGACATTCTGACAAGGCTTTATGTAAACTAGCATGTGTATATAAAAAGCATCACCATAAATACAAAATATGGAGTCCTAACAAAGGTTCATGCGAAAGGTGTAATAAACACGGTTTGAGTCTAGAGTTAAACCTTTATCACACACGCTGGTATTTTAACTACCTTGAGCAAGAAGGCTTTTGAAAACATTGTGGAAAAAAGAGAAAATGCTGGCAACCAGCATTTCCTTCCTTTCCCATCATGGTTTTGTGCGCTTTGAAAGCCAAATCCCGTGATTTCAGCGCAAAATCAGCCGCATTTAAAATATCTTCTGCAAATACTCTTTTGGACAAGTCTAAACTTTTGCGATGTGGTAAAACAAGTTAATTAGTTAACCCTTTGCCACATGACAAATTTATAGACATCCATACTGAAACATTAGCATGTGACAAATTTTCTAAGCACAAGATTTTGTCTTTGAAAATGTGGAGAACGAGAAATGTTGGTATTGGTACCTTATTACCCACATTGCTTTCAAAGGTTTCTTCCTTGACCCTTTACCACACAACAAAACTTTTGACTTATCTGAAATGAAAGCATTGGAACAGGAGAAACTAAACATGGTTCATATAATGAGATTTGTTACACAAAAGGAAGAAAACAATTTGGGAAAAGGAGAAAATGCTAGTTACCAGCATTTTCTCCTTTTCCCAAAATGTTTTCAACAGCTTTTTTTCTCTCAGGGGCATCAAAATTCGGGATCGTGTGGTAAAGGGTTAAGGTCATAAAAACACGGGATTGTTTGGTAAAAGATCAACTTTTCTTATATCCATCCTTCTGATTTCTTTTTTTTCTTTTATAACATGATTGTCTTTCAGTGAATGGCCTGCAGCTGTTTACTTGAATCCTGCAATTTTGTTGTTGATAGGAAGTGTCTTGACTTCCTCCTTTTCTAGATATTTGCTGACTTTAGGTAATGCTTCAAATCTTTGCAGGAATGCTGTAAGTTTTGGATAGTCATTCAGAATGTCGCTCTTCATTCTTCTATGTTGATCTAGCAATTCATAAAATGGGAAATCTGCAACTGTGACCTGTTGCCAAAATTAAAATAAAGCTTAAATTCAGGTAATCGAGATGACCATACATATCTTTTAACTCTTTACCAAACGACAAAATTTTACACTCAAGAAAATTAAAAGCATTTGTGGAAGATAAAGTAACATGGCAAAAATGGTAGAAACAATGTGGAAAAAGCAGGAAATGCCGGTAACCAGCATTTTCTCCTTTGTGAACAATGTTTTCAAACGTTTTCTTCTTCATGGATGTTAAAACACAGGACTGGTTGGTACAAGGTAAATATTTACTATACAACAAAATGGTAGGGTTCTTCATATTAACCCTTTACCACACAATGCCGCCTTTTGACGCCCCTGAGGAAGAAGCATTTTGAAAACATTGTGGGAAAAGGAGAAAATGCTGGTAACCAGCATTTTCTCCTTTTCCCACAATGTTTTCTACCCCATCAAAGAAGAATTGCACCATTTGAGCCACAGTGAAGTTGTCGTCTGCAAATGCTTTCAATTTGGACAAGGCTTAAATTTTGTCATCTGGTAAAGGGTTAAGCACATCTGCAAATGACAAACTGAATGTGTCTTAACTCTTTACCAAACAGCAAAATTTTAGACCAGTGCAAATCGAAAGCATTTGCAGATGACAAAATAAATGTGACCTAAAAATTGAAATTTGTTTTGGGAAGGATAGAAAACATTGTGTGAAAAGGAGAAAATGCTGGTTACCAGCATTTTCTCCTTTTCCCACAATGTTTTCAAAAGTCTTTTTCTCTAGGGTCATTAAAAAATGCAATTGTGTGGTAAAGGGTTAACCAAACAACAAAATTTTCGATTTGCTTAAATCGAAAGCATTTGCAATTGACAAATCACATGTGTCAAAATGAGTGGAAGTCTTTTTCTGAAAAGGAAACCATTGTGGGAGAGGGGGAAATGCTGATTTACAGCATTTTCTCCTTTTCCAATGTTTCAAAAGTCTCTTCTCTCAAGGTCGTTAAAACTCGAAATTGCATGGTAAAGGGTTAAATGATTGAATTTGTGCAGTGAGGAAAAAATTGTGGGTAATGAAAAAAGTTGTTTTCAGAATTTTCTTCTTGAACCAAAATGTTTTCAAAAACCCACTTCTTTAGAGCCATTAAACAAGAGGGCCAGTGAGTAAAATCATCTATAGTTGATAAAGCTGAAGAGATCCTGGTCTTAATGGTGTAAAATAAATAAATGAGTGTAAGTGACCTAGTTTTTGGCCCAACATGACACAATTTTGAATTTGTCCAAGATACCATTAAGGCAAACATTCTGACCTAGTTTAAAGAGTATCAGGCTGAAAATAAGGCCTCTACAATGCACACAAGGTTTCTCAAAGAATTGGCACTGTGACCTACTTTTTTATCTGATGTGACCCACAGGTGAATGGCGAGTGACAGAGTAAATCCTATATTACACACTAATATACTGAAAGGTAAACAACTCATAATGTATTTTCAATACCCCAGTCATGAATTCCATGCTGTTTACAAGTCATTTTACTACCAATATTAACATCCATAGTACCAATCAATAGCGGAAACATTATTCTACAAGAAAATCATGTTACAATTTGAGCCATTTCAAGTTGCTAAGAAATATCTAGCTTGCAACTGTCAAACAACCCAACTCGGAAGACATCTGATTGCATTGATTCATGAAAATTTTGAAGAGATAAAATCCATTTTCAACGCGAAAGCCGTTAAATATTTGACAAGTATCATTTCGGGTCCAGCAATATTAAGGCATATAAACCTGAAACATTAAAATATTTGATATGTATAGGCTGTAGAAACCTTATTTCCATCGGTAAATCTGTCCAGTGCTCAGCTGCCTGCCATTTTGACGTACTACGCATGCTCGATTTGTTTTTCAAAACTTGTTTTCTCATTGGTTATCAATGAAGGTGTGTCTGGAACCAGCCAATGAGAAAACGCGATACAAAAGCATGCTTAGTAGGCCATAAAGGATGACAGTTTACACAGCTGGACATTTTCAGATGAAAAAAGGTTCGTACAACACAAAAAGATATTTAAGTTCTATTTTCAGTGCAGATATACTTTTAAATTTGTAGGCTCCAAATGCACCTTGCACAAGAACAGACATTTTTTGCATTGAAAATGGGTTTTATCTCTTGAAAATTTTTGTGAATCAATACAATCAGATCTCTTCCGAGTTGGGTTGTTTGACAGTTTGGAGCTAGATATTTCTTAGCAACTTGAAATGGCTCAAATTGTGACATGATTTTCTTGTAGAATAATAATTCTGCTATTGATTGGTACTATGGATGTTAATATTGGTAGTAAAATGACATGTAAACAGCATGGAATTCGTGACTGGGTATTGAAAATACATTACAAGTTGTTTACCTTTCAGTATATTAGTGTGTAATATAGGATTTACACTGTCGCTCGCCATTCACCTGTGATGTGACCCAATTTCCAACTTCTCTAAGACATCATCAAGAGAAACTTTCTGACCAAGTTTCATGAGTATCAGGATGAAAATGTGGCCTCTAAAATGCACACAGGTTTTTCAAAATATTGACCCAGTGACCTACTTTTTGATCTGCTATGACCAAATTTCAAACTCATCCAAGATATCATCAAGACAAATATTCTAACCTAATTTCATCAGGCTGAAAATGTGGCCTCTAGAATGCACACAAGGTTTTCCTAAGATTTGACCCTGTTACCTACTTTTTTGACCCAACATGACCCAATTTCAGACTTGATTAAGATATCATCAAGACAAACATCCTAACCAAGTTTCATGAGTACCAGGCTGAAAATGTGGCCTCTATGGAGCTCATAAGGTTTTTCCAAGATCTGGCTCAGTGACCTACTTTTTGACCTGATACAGCCCTATTTCATAATTGTCTGAGATATCATCAAGAAACACATTCTGACCAAGTTTCGTATGTATCAGGTTGTGAAACTGTGACCTCTAGAGTGCTAACAAGGTTTTTCTAAGATCTGGCCCTGTGACCTACTTTTTGACCCGCCATGAAGAAATTTCAAGCTTGTCCAAGATATCATCAAGACAAACATTCTGACCAACTTCCATGAGTATCGGGATGAAAATGTAGCCTCTAGAGTGCATACAAGGTTTTTCTAAGATTTGGGCCACTGACCTACATTTTGACCAGACATGACCCAATTTCGAACTTGTCCAAGATATCATCAAGAAAAACATTCTGACCTAGTTTGATGAGTATCTGACTGAAAATGTGGCCTCTAGAGTACACACAAGGTAAATGGTGAAGACCACACAACATATGACAGCCGCCGGACACAGCGCGATCACACTAGCTCACCTTAAGCAATTCGTTCTCAGGTGAGCTAAAACTGGAGTGGATTGTTTGGTAAAAGGTTGAAATAATTTCTGCTCACCTTTGAGCCGGCGAACCAAGGATTGTCCCCCAATTTTTTTTCATATGATTGCAACTGTGGCTGTATTCTAGCAAAGTACTCCTCCTTCAAATTTTCCTGAAACAAAATATTTAAGGCATGCTCTGGCAAAAAGGGGTTTAGTGCAACTTTTTATGTATTATACAAAGCAAGTTATCACATAACTATGGATCCATAAAATCTATTTTATCTAAGAACCAACTAAATTCTGTGGTTGAATTGTCCTCGGACACGCCGAAAATTGACCAATAGCAAAAAGTTTTGATCCAGGCCAGCCTGTGGGGACTAAGCAGGCTGACCTTGGTTGATACCTTTTGCAGCTGCATTAAACCCCCTTTTCACAGAGCATGGCTAATTTCTTTTGGAATCTTTTTTGTACTGGAGTAACTAAAGGATTGTCTCTTAAGAACAAAGATCTGGACTTGACCAAACTAAAAGCATTTGCAGACAATTAAATGTAGCTTAAATAATGATATCTGTCTTTGATAGGGTAGAAAACACCGCAGGAAAAGGAGAAAATGTTGATCACCAGCATTTTCTTCATTTCTCCCCCTGTTTTCAAAAGCCTTTTCCATTAAAACCAGGGCCAGGTTTTGCCAAAAAACTAAAGTCTCTTATTTTACTCAAATCCACTAACAGACCTATTTTCCCACTAAAGTTGATTTCGTCGTTTGAGAAATATTTCACTAACATTGACAGACTTAAATAATGTTCTCAAATCCTGATCTGGCACAAGGTTTAAGATTCAACTCAGCAAATTAATGGACTTGAAACCGTTAACTAAGTTAAGTCTGTTTATTTTGCACAGTTGAGGTTGAAGAGATTGAAGTGTTGTGTCAACTCAGGATTTGAGAACGTTACTACAGTCTGTTAACCCCTAAAGCGCCTTTCAAAACGTGCAGCCTGATCTTTAATCTACACTGTCCGCTTTGATGAATCACTGTAGACAAAAGCAACCATGAAATTGCAATTATTTGGGTTGTATTTCTAGGATTAAAATGTCTAGCAGGTTTATCTGGCGCTCTAAGGGTTAATGTAAGTGAAATGTGTCTCAAATAACATACTGAACTTTAGTCAGAACCCGAGAGCATTTGTAGATTTGAGTGAAATAAAAGATTTAAGTTTTTTGAGAAACCAGAACCTAGTATTTTGTAGTAAAGGGTTATTGCTTGTTTCCATTAAGATCAAGATTTATCACAAAGAGTAAGTTTCTTTGTTTTTGGTAGGTTTTGGATGATCTAGATTCCTTTGAAATATTCTTATCTAACGCGTTCTTTTAAGCAAGCACAATGTGATATCATTGATCAAAGGTCTTTGGTTGTATGCCTTGTTTCTAAAGGACAGTAGAGCTAGATTTTCTGTTAACCCCATCAAAACTGATGATCATATGTGGTTAAGATTTTGCATTCTATACAGAATCATTTTTTATATACATGTACAATTACATGAAAAGGAGAATTTGACGTTTTTATTGACATTTGAAGTAAAATTTAATCAAACTCCCTGAAACTTTTACAGGCTTGGTAATATTATTCCAGATACTTTTATCCCTGAATATTTACCTGCCAACAAAATTTTAGACTTTTCCAAGTTCAAAACATTGGCAAACAACAAATAGCATGTATCTAAAATCATAAAGTTTGTCTTTGATAGTTTAGAAAAAAAACTGCTGGTTACCAGATACTGGTCTGTGCTACAATTAATGGCAACTGAACTCCAGGGTTCAAAATTGTATTGCCAGGTCTTGAACATGACGTCCACTGGTTGTTAAACCTACTTTGTCTCTCCTAATGTGACTAAATTGAAAATTCCTATTCCCTACAAATCCCACAGATCAACCACTTTTTTTTTATGTTGAGATGGGACCACCACCACTCCCACCTTTTTTTTTTCTTTTTTATCCCCTGCCATAGGCGCATGGTTATAGTTTTTGCGTTATCCATTCATCTGTATGTCCCTTCATCCATATAGCTATCCTCTTGGATCCTTGAGGGAAGCTGATGAAACTTCATACATGTGTTCCTTATGATAGTCCGCCGATGTACTTTTTTTGCTTTTTTGTTTTTTCATTTAATGCTGTGTAATGGAAAAGGGGGCTTTTTTCGTCAGGAATATCATTTCAATTAAATAGCTTCTTATTCTCAAAATTCTGATAGATTCCACAACATGGTGACACAGACAAGCTACCAATTTGTAATAGTACTTACATAGTCTTTGTTGTAGACCAGTCGTACAGTACCATTTCTAAAGTCCATGGCAACATCTAACAGCATGTCTACTTCAGCCTTATCTTTCACTGTTTCCCCATCTATAAATAGATGTATACAACAGTTCTAAGATTTAAAGACACTGTGGGAGAAGGCTGTTGAAAACATTGTGAAACAAGAGGACCATGATGGCCCTGGTTCGCTCACCTTAGTAGAGTGCCTTAAAGGTTTTTCTTTAATTTGACCATGTGACCTAGTTTTTGACCGCAGGTGACCCAATTTCAAACTCATATTTCATGAAGACAAACATTCTGACCAATTTTCAAGTCAATTGAGTAAAAAATGTGGCCTCGAGTGCCCTACAGATATTTCTTTAATTTGACCTAGTGACCTAGATTATGACCCCAGGTGACCCAAATTTGAACTGGTCTTTGACTCTATCAAAAGAAACATTTTAACCAATTTTCAAATCAAATGAATAATATATGTGGCCGCTAGAGTGCCCACTAGCTATTTCTTTAATTTGACCAAGTGACCTAGTTTATGACCCCAGTTGGCCCGAATTCAGACTCATGTGAGATTTTACAAAGACAAACATTCTGACCAATTTTCAAGGCAATTAAGCAAATAATGTGGCCTCTAGAGTGCCCACAAGGTATTTCTTTATTTTGACCTAGTGACCTAGTTTATGGTTCCAGGTGACCCAAATCCAAACTCATCTGGTATTTCATCAAGACAAACATTCTGGCCAAATTTCAGGTCATTTGAGCAATAAATGTGGCCTCCAGAGTGCAAACAAGGTCTTTTTTTAATCTGACCCAGTGAACTAGTTTATGACCCAAGTTGACCCAAATTAATCTTATGTGAGACTTTATAAAGACAGTTTTGACCCAGGGGCATCATATGAACAAACTTGGTAGAGGTCCACTCTGAGATGCAACATACCAAATATCAAAGCTCCACACCTTTCGGTTTCAGAAAAGAAGAATTTTAAAGTTTTCATTCTTTGTTCCTATGTTCGAACTTGTGACCCCAGGGGCTGGGCCAGTTTTGACCCCAAGCAGCATCCTTGGAACAAACTTGGCAGAAGTCTACTAGGAGATGCTACATACCAAATATCAAAGCTCTATGCCTTCCCATTTAAGAGAAAAAAAAAATTAAAGTTTTCCTTCTCTGTTCCTATGTTCGAACTTGTGACCCCCGGGGCAGGGCCAACTTTTGCCCCAAGGGCATCATATGCACAAACTTGGTAGAGATCCACTAGAAGATGCTACATACCAAATATCAAAGCTCCATGCCTTCCTGTTTCAGAGGAGAAGATTTTTAAAGTTTCCCTTCTTTTTTCCTATGTTGGAAATTGTGCCCCCCGAGGCGGGGCCAGTTTTGACCCTAGGGGTATCATATGAACAAACATGGTAGAGGTACACTAGGCAATGCTACATACCAAATATCAAAGCTCTACGCCTTCCAGTTTCAGAGAAGATGATTTTTAAAGTTTTCCCTCTTTGTTCCTATGTTCGAACTTGTGACCCCCCGGGGCAGGGCCAGTTTTGACCCCATGGGCATCATATGAACAAATTTGGTTGAGGTCCACTAGGAGAAGCTTCATGCCAACTATCAAAGCTCTATGCCTTCTAGTTTTAGAGAAGATGATTCTTAAAGTTTTCCTTCTTTGTTACTATGTTGGAAATTGTGACCCCCGGGGCGGGGCCAGTTTTGACCCCAGGGGCATCATATGAACAAACTTGGTAGAGGTCCACTAGGAGATGCTACATGCCAAATATCGAAGCTCCACGCCTTCCTGTTTCATAGAAGAAGATTTTTAAAGTTTTCCTTCTTTGTTACTATGCTCAAGCTTGTGACCCCCGGGGCGGGGTCAGTTTTGACCCCAGGGGCATCATATGAACAAACTTGGTAGAGGTCCACTAGGCAATGCTACATACCAAATATCAAAGCACTACGCCTTCCAGTTTTAGAGAAGATGATTTTCAAAGTTTCCCCTCTTTGTTCCTATGTTCGAACTTGTGACCCCCGGGGCAGGGCCAGTTTTGACCCCAAGGGCATCATATGAACAAACTTGGTAGAGGTCCACTAGGAGATGCTTCATGCCAAATATCAAAGCTCTATGCCTTCTAGTTTTAGAGAAGAAGATTTTTAAAGTTTTCCTTCTTTGTTCCTATGTTGGAAATTGTGACCCCCGGGGCGGGGTCAGTTTTGACCCCACGGGCATCATGTGAACAAACTTGGTAGAGGTCCACTAGGAGATGCTACACGCCAAATATCAAAGCTCTACGCCTTCAAGTTTCAGAGAAGAAGATTTTTAAAGTTTTCCTTCTTTGTGACTATGCTCAAACTTGTGACCCCAGGGGCGGGGCCAGTTTTGACCTCAGGGGCATCAAATGAACAAACTTGGTAGAGGTCCACTAGGCAATGCTACATACCAAATATCAAAGATCTACGCCTTCCAGTTTCAGAGAATATGATTTTCAAAGTTTCCCCTCTTTGTTCCTATGTTCAAACTTGTGACCCCTGGGGCAGGGCCAGTTTCGACCCCAAGGGCATCATATGAACAAACTTGGTAGAGGTCCACTAGGAGATGCTTCATGCCAAATATCAAAGCTCTATGCCTTCTAGTTTCAGAGAAGAAGATTTTTAAAGTTTTCCTTCTTTGTTCCTATGTTGGAAATTGTGACCCCCGGAGCAGGGCCAGTTTTGACCCCAGGGGCATCATATGAACAAACTTGGTAGAGGTCCACTAGGAGATGCTACATGCCAAATATCAAAGCTCTACGCCTTCAAGTTTTAGAGAAGAAGATTTTTAAAGTTTTCCTTCTTTGTGACTATGCTCAAACTTGTGACCCCAGGGGCGGGGCCAGTTTTGACCCCAGGTGCATCAAATGAACAAATTTGGTAGAGGTCCACTAGGAGATGCTACATACCAAGTATCAAAGCTCTGCGCCTTCTAGTTTCAGAGAAGAAGATTTTCAAAGATTTTGCTTTTTTTTCCATTTTGTTGCCATGGCAACCAGAGTTGTGGGTGGAATTCAATTCTTTGAACAATTTTGGTAGAGCTTCACCCAAGGAACATCCCTGCCAAGTTTCATCAAGATTGACCCAGTGGTTTAGGAGAAGAAGATGTTTAAAGAAATTGTTGACGGACGACGGACGACGGACGACGGACAAAGGGCGATCACAATAGCTCACCTTTAGCACGTTGTGCTAAGGTGAGCTAAAAAGGACAGATGCTGATTGTCAAACTCTTCTCCTTTACCCACAATCTATTCTACATGACAAAACAACAAATCTTTTTTGGTACTTGTTTAAATTGTTGTTCAAAAAATTTATTGCTATCAATAAGACTTAGCCCTTAAAGGTTTTCCAGATGACAAAATTTTAGCCTTGTCCAAATTGAACGCATTTGCTGACGAAAATTTCAATGTGGCTCAAATGATGCAATTTTCCTGTGATAGGGTGGAAAACACTGTGGGAGACGGAGAAAATGCTGGTTACGAGCATTTTCTTATTTTCCCACAATGTTTTCTAAAGGCTACTTTCCCAGAGTCGTTAAAAGACGGCATTGTGCGGTAAAGGGTTAACCAAATGACAAAATTTTGGACTGTACCAAATTGAAAGCATTTACAGACGACAAATTATATGCAGCTAAAATGACAATTTCTGTCTGACAGGGTAGAAAACATTGTGGGAAAAGGAGAAAATGCTGGTAACCAGCATTTTCTCCTTTTCCAACAATGTTTTCTACTCTTCCTAAAACAAACTTCTATGTTTGAGCCACATTCATATTTTCGTCTGCAAATGCCTTCAATTTGGACAAGACTAAAATTCTTCGTTTGGTAAAGATTGAGTTAAAAGCTCTTTAGTAGATTGTTGAGAAAGGAGAAAAGGCTCTTAACCAGCGTTTTCTCCTTTTTCCCCACAATTTTCTGTCCTTTAAAGACAACTGGTACTCAGTCTTACCTAAATTATGTTTCCTAGCAATATGTTTCAGGATGGCATTACTTTGTGTAATTTTCACATCACCATCTATATAGTAGGGTAACTGAAACAGAAGGAACAAAACAAAAGCGTGATCTTTTTTAATGCTAAATATTTTGTTTGGTATCAAACCCCTTTCTCAAAATTATTTCAGTTACATGTACATTACATCTATCCAAGCTTTTAGGGAGTTTCTTTCACCAATGTTTCACACCAATTTTCTTTTCACGCCATTAGCCGATTACTCAAATAAATATTGTAAAAACAATGTTCAGTTGTGAAAGAGGAAAATTGATCCTGTAGCAATGACTAAATCATCAATCCCTGGAAAGAATTTGGCACAACTGGGTAATCTAAACATCGACCCCTGGGATTCAATCCTTCTACATTACCAAATGAGAGACCAGTCTCTGCCCTATGAATGACAGAAGCAGCTGGATGTGTATTAACCCTTTACCACACAATCCCTAGTTTTAATGACCCTGAGGAAGACGGCTTTTGCAAACATTGCAAGGAAAGGAGAAAATGCTGGTAACCAGCATTTTCTCCTTTTCCTACAATATTTTCTACCTTATCAAAGACAGAAATTATCATTGGAGCTTTTAAAAAGATGAGTGTAAATCAAGATCAGACTAGAACAAAGCTGATACAGCTGGTAAAATACTGGCACTAATAAATCAGTTCTTGGATTTTTTTTAACACAATATATCGTCGGCCTCGTTCAGAAATGTTGTATGTGCAATTTTCCGTTTTTTTGTTTTAGATCTTTTCGAACTTATCTAATATTCCCGCGTTGAATGCGAAAAAATACAGAATCAGTTAGCCAATCAAATCATATAAAAAATGTATTTGCAAAGTAAACATGGGGACCTGTCACATGTAAGTATTATTCCCATTTTTCTTGTTAAAATCTCCAGTTTTTGAACATCATTCGAAAATATGAATGTCATAAAACAATGAACGCTAGCTTGCATGTTATGTTGTATCAAATTATCTATGAAATATTAATTTTGAAAAGTGATACTCATTTGATTACATGATTTTTTAAGAAAACGACTTTTTGCAACACATAGATGCCTGAAAGAGGTTGTCTCTACGAGGAATTAATCCAAAAGCAAAGAAAATGTTGAATGTCTATGTAATTATTCCAGTCTTTGGCATGATTACTCAAGTATGTCATTTTCGAACGTAAATGACGCATATTTTTTACCTCTATAATTGCAGATATGCTATACATATTTTTGAGGAGATGGATGGCTTCCCTACAGTCATTACCAGAGTGTGTTCTTGTCAAGATACTATCATACAATCCTCTTATAGAACTAATCCGGTGTGTGAATAGAACATGTACACAGCTGATGGACGTGATTGAATATAATTCATTTCTATGGAGAAATACAGATATAGACTCCTATACAGAAATTCAACCACCGTGTCCAAGACATATCCTGAGACATTCCAGACGTTTTCAAAAATTTTTTGTTCCATTTGCTCTGAAAGGCTTAAACTCGTTTGACTTAGACCTATTGTTTTGTCAAAGACTTTGCTATTCTAAGTTCTTATATTGGCTGGACATAAGCCATAGTACTATTTCCACACTGTGTTTCTTGAAACAGACACCATCACTGGTTATACTGAACTTATCCAAGTGCCGTAACTTAACTGACACAGACTTTGGTGTGATAGATAACTGTAAGAATTTAGACCAACTTTATCTTTCATTCACACACATATCTCCTGAGACAGTCGTAACTATCTGTGCCCAGCTACAACTTACTGTTTAAGACTTGTCTGGAGTACTCATTGAGCCAGGTACTTGTGATATGCTTGTTAATGAGTGGCTAATACAGCTTTTTGTCTCGTTTCCTGAACAGGTTGAGGATACCGACATCTACAATCTGCCCAGAAAGCATTTAGACTGCAATATACATAAAATACCACCAAAACACCATGTTGTCTAGAGGAAAAAGGTTAGTTGAACTAGCTTTAAAGAGACACACAGATGACCATACCAGTGTGGACACTTACGCAACGGGCGATAACAACAACAACAAAAGTGCAAATTCTGATATAGATATATCAGATTATGATGACGAGGTAAAAGATCCTGACTTTCTTCCACCGAAGCGTAGGAGGGAAAGTTCAAGTGACTTTGAATGTATTTCAGAAAAACCCTGTACTTCTACAGCTGTCTCCTCTGTTGAGCCTATGAAAAGTTCACTTATTCATGTACAAAATGTTGGGTTTACAACCCCACAAACAGTCTGGGAGCAGACACATTTCCAATTCTGATCTTTTGATTTGTCATCAGAAACTGACATCATCTTCGGATAACTTAAGTGATTCAAGCAATGAGTTCGAATCAAATGATAGACACAAAGACTTAAGTGCACCTAAAGACTATAATATTTCTTCACGTTTAGAAAATGCTGAGCCTCAAAATGTAGCACTTGATGTCTGAGAAGCAGAGATGAATGAACAACAGCTAATGGTTGATCAAGAGGAAGTAATTACAGAGAAAGAAAGTGAGAAAGAACATTTAGGACTGCAGATCGAAAAATCAACAAAGATCACAAAGCTTAAGAATAAAAGATTGAAAATGACAGGGCTAAAATATAAAGGTGTGGTCAAAGATCAAGATGGAAAAAAGCATTATTCAAAAGAAAGAACCGAGAAGATTCTACATAAAAGCAAGTGTTCTACAAAGTGTCAAAAGAGAGTTGGTGGCCGAAGATGCACAGAGATAGATGAAAGCACCAGAGAAAATATATTTGAATTGTTCTGGCGTAAAATGGATTTGAATCAGAATAGGGTTTATGTTGTGAGCCTGGTAAACAAATGTGAAGTCAGAAGACGATCAAAAGAAGACAGCAGAAAGAAGGTTTCACACAAATACTTTCTTAAAGCTTAATGATCAGAGGGTATTAGTATGCCGTGAAATGTTTTTATCTACCCTTCGTTTAAATGAGAAGATGGTTTATCAGTGGATACAAGGTGGTGAATCCAGTATTCCTACGGATACAAATATTGGAATACTAGCAAATAGACATAGAAGTTCATTATTTCAATGAAGAATGACATTTGATTAAGACATGCAAAAAAAGCCCACTATGGATCTTATTCTGCAATAAAACATGATTTGCAATTTTGTTTAAGGTTAAATTACATGTTTAGGCTATTATTAAGCCATCTCAGCTTAGTCCGGTCCTAAAATATTTGATGTTAGGGGCTGTAAGAAAACTCGATTCATAATTAGTCATAATATAAATCGTAATCAGACTGCAATAATGTCGTACCTTCAATTTTCCGAGAAATTTTAGTGAGAAAAAGCTGCATTTCACTTTATTTCGAACGCAAGATCTGTTATCGTATTCAAGAAGTCTGTTTGTGAAAAGGTTTAATTAGTTTATTTTACAAACAAAGAAGGTTAAACAAAGTTTTGTTAGAAAATAAAACATTCAGTTTTTTTTTTCTCCTGAAAAGTTGAACTTTTGCAGATTCGTCATTTTTGGGAAGACACCGACGATATATACCACGTTCATGTTAACCAGCATTTTCTCCTTTTCCCACCATATTATCTTTCTTTCACAGACAAATCCTATAATTTGAGCAAAATTTGATTTTTCGCCCACAAATGCTTTCAATATGGACAGGTCTAAAATTCTTCTATTTGTCTAATAAAGATTAAGTGATGCCATCATATAGCTTTTAATTGAAGAGATGATTTTGTACATATATCAAATTAACCCTTCTTCTGCTAAATAAAAGAAATTAAACTTTCAAACCATTGGCATAAACGCAAATTTTCCCATTTCAAAGGTATTTATGAAGGAAAGATATGTTGTTATGGGACAGTGTAGATTCAGATCAGACTGCACATTTTGTACAGTTTGATCTTGATCTACACTTTCCACAAAAACGTAAGTTAGTCGCCCTTAGCAACCTTAGGGTTAACAGAGGAATAGAAAAGCAGTACTTACATTGGGGAAGTCTAATTGCTGCTTTGATTTAACACTTAACCAAGCTTCCCGACTATAATCAGGGGCTATGAAGATAAAAATAGACACAGTTATTTACCTTGTTTAACCCTTTACCATGTAATACCCATTTCAACAAGCTCGAGGATGGCTTTTGAAATCGTTGTTGGAAAAGGAGAAAATGTTGATCACCAGCATTCTCTCCTTGTTTCAAAATGTTTTCTACCCTTTCAGAGACAAATTCAATCAATTAAGCTACACTGAATTTGTTTGCAACTGCTTCGAATTTGGAGGAGTCTAAGTGTCTAAAATTGTTGTCGTTTCATAAAGAGTTAACCCTAAAAGCGCATTTCACTACTATAGTTGCATTTGCGGCCAGTGTAGATCAAGATCAGGCTGCACAAAATGTGCAGCCTGATCTTTGATCTACATTGTCCGCTTAGTTGAATCATTGTAGACAAAAGCAACCATGAAACTGCAATTATTTGGGTCATATTTCTAGGATAAAAACGTCTGACAGGTTTATTCGGCGCTGTAAGGGTTAACATTACCAAGTTTACAGTCTTAATGACATGACCAAAGACAATGAACAAAGTACTAATGAAAGAATAGTAGATTAACAAAGTAAGCTAACATTCAGATTGAAAGAAAACTGATACGAAAAACATAGCTACCATCTCCTTGTTCATATGTCAGATCCTCAAAGTCCTCCCCTGCATAGGTAAGGAGTAATCTGATTGGCTGAGCCAACTGTAAACAGTTAAAAAGTGTGTCTTGTAGTTCATCCAATAAAATTCTCTTTAACTCTTTACAACACAATCCCAAGTTTTAACGACCCTGTGGAAAAAGCCTTTTGAAAACATTGTGGGAAAAGGAGAAAATGCTAGTAACCAGCATTTTCTCCTTTTCCCACAATGTTTTCTATCATTCCCAAAACAAATTTCAATTTTCGAGTCATATTTATTTTGTCGTCTGCAAATGCTTTCAATTTGGACCAGTCTAAAACTTTGTTGTTTGGTAAAGAGTTAACTCTTTCACTACTAATGACGACTTAAGTAGCTTTTGTGGATGGTGTAGATCAAGATCAGACTGCACAGCACATGCAGTCTGATCTTGGATCTACACTGTCTGCTGCCCTGTTTTTAAAGTATGACAAAAGTTGTTTTCCATAGCAGTGGAAATTGATTTTTAGGACTCAGAAAAAAGTGGAATTTCCGGAGTTAGTAGAGAAAGAGTTAACTCTTTACCAAATGAAAAAAAAATTCAGAGGTCCAAATTGAAAACATTTGCAGACAACAAAATAAATGTGATTGAAAACTGAAATTTGTTTTGGGCAAGGTAGAAAACATTGTGGGAAAATGGAGAAAATGCTGGTTACCAGTATTTTCTCCTTTTCCCACAATGTTTTCAAAAGGCTTCTTACTCAGGGTCGTTAAAAGTCAGGATTGTGTGGTAAATGGTTAAATCTTTAGCAGACAATGAAATTTAACACTTTTTCTAAATTGGAAGTGTTTGCAGACAAAAGTTTTATGTGATTTGAGTGTTGAGATTTGTCCTGAAAATTAGAGAAAACGCTAGAAAACAGTGTGGAATAAAGTAGAAAATTCTGATTACCAACATTTTCTCCTTGCCCCACAATGTATCAAAAGCCTTCTTCTACATGTTCTCTAACTCATGAGATTTTTTGGTATCGGTTTAACTTTTAACTAAACAATTTTGTATTTTTACAATTCTGGAAAAGAAGGCTTTTTAAAACATTGTAGGAGAAATTGCTGGTTATGAGCATTTTCTTCCTTTCCCATGATGTTTTATATACATTTGCTTTAACCCTTTACCACACAATCCCAATTTTTAACGACCCTGAGAAAGAAGCCTTTAGAAAACACTGTGGGAAAAGGAGAAAATGCTGGTGACCAGCATTTTCTCCTTTTCCCACAGTGTTTTCTACCCTTCCCAAAACAAATTTTTATTTTTCAACCACAGTTATTTTGTCGTCTGCAAATGCTTTCAATTTGGACAAGTCTAGAATTTTGTCGTTTGGTAAAGAGTTAAAAATCAGATCTTATACATTCAACCCAAATTTACTTTATTGTCTGCAAACACCTTTAATATTTATGACAAATCCAATTTTTTGTCATGTGGGGAACAGTTAAATTGTTTACTTGTAATTCATCAAAAATACTATGTATTCAACCCTTTCCCCAAACAATCCCATGTTGCAATAACCCTGGGAAAGAAGGCTTTTGAAAACATTGTGGGAAACAGAGAAAATGCTGATAACCAACATTTTCTCCTTTCCAAAGCAGGAAAAAATTGAGCCATGCTCTCTGAAAAGGGGGCTTAATGCATCTGCTAAAAGTATTGACTCAGGTCAGCCTGCACAATCCACGCAGGCTGACCTGGGACGAAACTTTTCGCTACTAGTCAATTTTCTGTATGTCAGAGGACCAGTCTACTTTATGATACGGTCGGTTGTTAGACATACTGGATTTTATGGATCCATGATCATGTGATAGCTCATTTTGGTAGCATGCACCATAGAGATGTATTTAGCCCCCTTTTGCTACAGCATGGCACAATTATATTTGAAGCACATCTAAAATATGGTCTGCAAATACATGTACTTTCAATTTGGACAAGTCTAAAATGTTGTCATTTGGTAAAGAGTTTACTGCATTCAAAATCTGATGACCAAGCAAACAGCTGCTGAAGGCTTCATTTCATCTTTTTTATATAAATATTACAATTACCTCCTGAGCAAAATTTAGCCGCAGACAACTTTTAAAAGACAACTTTCACTCTTTCACTACTAACTCCGGAAATTCCACTTTTTTCTGAGCTAAAAATAGATTTTCACTGCTATTGAAAACAACTTTTGTCATAGTAAAAAACAGTAATGGACAGTGTAGATCAAGATCAGACTGCACATTCTGTGAGTCTGATGTTGATCTACGCTGTCTGCAAAATGTAGCCAACTCGTCATTAGTAGTGAAAGAGTTAAAAGATCTTTCTAAACTATAAGTAAAAATCATGAACCAAAACATCATGTATTTGAAAATGTTGCTGCAAAAGGAAACATGGCTCTGAATTATCACAATGATTTTGAAGAATCTGAAGCAGGATTGAAATAATCATTATGCAGCAGGTCACAAATTTAATGATTTTCCCATGAGTGAACATACTAAATGAATTCATGCGAAACATTTTTGTCTTGATCTTGCTGTGCTTCAGGAAGAAGGGAGGTAATCTGAAGCAAGAAATAGGACTGCTTTATCTTCCTTTTTATCACCACATGTATTGTAATGCCTTACCTACACACTTTCCAAATGTTTCGATTTACTAAATAAATAGCAACAAAATACTATGAACTTATAATACTTAGATAACTGGAAATGCAGGAAAATGTGGTTTGATCCACAACAGGGGAATCAGCACAAAATACGAAAATTGTCTGAATAAAAATTTTAAGTCAATAACCAAATTGCCCTGCTTTTATATTTCATACTGCGATAAGTTCAATAATTATACATCATGCTGAATCTAGAACATTTTACCATGTTTTTCTGTGTTCACATTTAACCTGCACCCTTAATATAGATTATGGTAATATAATTTAATCAATGAAGCATGAAACAAAATGATCCACACTTTGACAAGAGGAGGGCTAATTAACGCATCTCTGTGATGCATGATACCAAACAAGTCATCACATATTGTGACATAATTACCATTTTGCCTAACAACCAACCAAATCATGAGGTAGAATGGTCGTTGTCCTTGCAGAAAATTGACCAATAGCAAAAAGTTTCTGTGCAGGCTGACCTGGGTCAATACTTTTTGCAGATGCATTAAGGACCTTTTTCACAGACCATGGCTCAAATATATGGACTTTCTGAATCAGAAAAAATACATCAACATTGTTTTAGCCAGATACCTGCCAAAATAGCCAATATTGAAGAACAAAGATCAGACTATTTTCTGTGCAGTCCGATCTTGATCTACAGTGTACACTGGTCTACACTGTAACCAAAAGGCAGACAGAAATTGACCTACAATGTGTACAAACTAATGCTAAACCCTCTAATATAGATATTAACTTTATGCTCTAACATGACAAAAATTAACTTGAATCTTATCCAAATCCTTCAATATTACACACATGCAAATCCTGTAACACCTGTTACACCCTTGCATGTAATTACATAATTCTTATCCAATAATTATGATATGAATAGATCTATTAATTGGACAATTTAAACGACTTTCATACACATGCCCTTTTTTCTTTTGTCATGTCTTTGCTAAAATCCACTAGATGTAGATTTAGATTAACCCCATACCACACGATCATGACTTTTAACAACCCTGAGGAGGAAGCCTATTGAAAACATTGCCGGAAAAGGAGAAAATGCTAGTAACCAACATTTTCTCCTTTATCCACAATATCTTCTACCCTATCAGCGTCAAACTGCATCACTTGGGCCACATTAAAATTGCTGTCTGCAAATGCTTTCAATAAGGACAAGCCAATTTTTGCTCGAGTGGTCAAGACTTTTAAAAGCAGCTTTTCAGGACTTTCCGTGCTTTGATTTGACAAGCAGTACTAAATGAACCCTGCTGTTCTCTCTGCAACTATGCTACGACAGAAATCTGCACAAAATGAACAAATGTTGCACCAGGTGAAGTTGCTGTTAAGCTCTAGATCTATATCGAGCTACATGTATACACGGGAAGTGTTTTGAAATCTTTCACTAAAATAAATCTTTATCCGTTGAATTCATACAAACACTCTTGCCAGAGGGCAGGAGGTGGCGAGGGTCCCTTGATTGCTCAACTCCTGCGAACAGCACTCTGTTTCTATACTCCATTGCTTGCTACGCTCCTGGATATCAAGAGAAAGATCCTGGGATTTGCGACCTTGTGCAAGTCTAATAAAATCACATGTATACAGTTAGATCTACCGGATTAAATAGTGAAAGTTGAAGTTACCAAGTTCGACTCACCCCTCTGATTTTCCAGTATCCTAGAGTTGGCATGATGTTTTCTCCCAACGTAGACAATGCTGTGTAATGCCCCGCAAGAGATAGTTATATCGACTGCCTATGTAACTGCGTCACGTGGCTGTGTAAATACGGTACATGTAGTCGCCGACAGCACGCTATAAAATCCGCACGATAATGTTTTCATTGTCGGAAAGCCTTACTCCAACTTAGTGGTTTACACAGAGGTTTTTTTTTTATAAAACTGTGACAAAAATTAATACGATAGGATTTATTCTATAGCTCGTCACCTGCGTGATTTCACTCTGTGTTTTCCATTAGCAGTCAATGATATAAATTAATACTGACATAGTTATCGTGTGAGAGCTATAGTTAGGGAAATGTAGATCGCACTTTACTCACATGACATAATTATAGCGGTTCACTTTTCAGCAGATGCTGTATCTATAGATCGAGGACCATGCCTTGTCAGTGGTCGGAATGTAGATCTGTATCGAGTGTTTAGATCAATGTTGAATTTCTGAGTTGTCGATATCGTACGAGAACACACCGATCTACATGTCTCAATAACAAATAACTAGTACAAAATAAAGGGAAAAATCTAGAAGTCTCTCCTCTCCAAGGTATTTATCAGGATATGAGATAAGTAAAGTTTACCCAACACTCTTCGGTCATTTTTAAATAACAATAATGCATGCAAGCGTCCATGTATACAGAAAATCCACGATTGGAAAAGGAAAACCTGTGCAGCATGTTATGTTCTGGATAAATTTATGAAATCTCGTCTACGCAGGGTTATTCATTATTGATTGTAGAGATAGCCTGTTGTGTTGCATTACGCTGCATTTCGTCTGGACTTTTGTTGAACTTGAGAGTAATGCGCGTCTGCATACACCCTTAACTTTGTACCACACGACAAAATTTAGACAAGATTCAATCCTAACAACTGGCGTTGGTGAACCCTGTCTAGATCTTACCATGCGTTACCACTGTCCTGTTTTTGGTGTTTTTAATTTCCTGAAACCAAAGTTTAGAAATATCCAACGTACGATTTGGAAATATGACCAAGGAAATTATAATGAGCTCAGAACCAGTCTTTCAAATTTTAATTGGGACTCTATATATGATAGTGACATTAACACATATGCTGAAAGAATTGCAGGTGTCATTACTGATAACGCAAGCAAGTTTATCCCCAGTAAGACAATTATCGTTAATCCGCAAGAACCACCCTGGATGAATTGTTCGATCAAAAAAGAAATTCGCCGTCGTAAAAGACTATATAAAAAAGCAAAACTATCAAACAAAGTTAATCACTGGTCAAAATTCAAATCTGTCAGAAACAACGTGATCTCTTTAATTCGTCAGAGCAAATTAAACTATTATGAACGACTGTCTTTGAGGTTAAAATCTGGTTCTCTGTCTCCTCGTGACTGGTGGAAAACCCTCAAGTCAATGATGTCTACACAGTCTTCAACATCCATCCCTCCTCTCTTTGACATTTCTAAAGATTCTTTGATCATCGACGAATATGAAAAAGCAAATTCATTGAATAATTATTTTGCTAATCAGTCTTATATAGATGATTCATTCAATGAAGTACCCGATGAACATTTCTACGTCATAAATGATTCTTTAGATTCAATCAATGTCATGCCATTTGAAGTACTGGATGTTCTGAAAACACTTAAAACGGGCAAAGCCTCTGGCCCTGATGGCATAAATAATAAAATTCTTATTGAAGCAGCTGGTCAGCTAGCACCACATTTATGCGATCTATTTAATTACTCATTGAATACCAGTAGTGTCCCATCTTCGTGGAAAATATCCAATGTATGTCCCATATTTAAGTCGGGTGACCCTTCTCTGCCTTCCAACTACAGACCCGTTTCATTACTAAATAACATAGAAAAAGTCTTAGAACGAATCATATTCAAGCATGTCTATAATTATCTAAAGGATACAGATTTTTTTACTCCATATCAGTCTGGTTTTATGCCAGGTGATTCTACTGTTAATCAAGTAACTTGTCTTTATAACACCATATGCAAAGCCTTAGATGATGGATTGGAATTCAGAGTAGTATTCTTTGACATAAGCAAAGCATTTGATAAAGTCTGGCATAAGGGCTTGTTATTCAAGATGCGAAGAGCCGGTATTAGAGGTAAATTATTGTCCTGGTTTTCTGACTATCTTTCAAATCGTTTTCAACGAGTTCTTATACCAGGTGGTATCTCTGACTTACGCCACGTGCAGGCAGGTGTGCCCCAAGGATCTATTTTAGGACCTCTTTTGTTCTTAATATATATTAATGATATTGTTGATGATATTCGGGCAAACATTAATCTCTTTGCAGATGATACCAGTCTATCGATGGTTGTATCTGATCCAGCTGCCGCTGGAACTGTATTACAAACAGATATCGATACAATCACTCGTTGGGCGCAGAAGTGGTTGGTCAAGTTCAATCCAGCAAAATCAGAATCCTTAGTTATATCTCGAAAACGTTTTAAGACTAACCACCCTGGTCTGTTTATGTCGAATACCGAAATTCCACCTGTCACTAGTCATAAACATTTAGGCATATTTCTTTCTAGCGACGGGTCTTGGGACTCCCATATTAGTAAATCTATCAAAAAGGCATGGAAAAGAATTGGAGTCATGCGTCATCTGAAGATCCACCTTGATCGACTTTCACTCCAAATCATGTACTTTTCTTTTATTCGACCTATTCTTGAATATGGTGATGTCATATGGGATAATCTTTCTCAAGGATTGAAAGATCAACTGGATAAAGTACAAAATGAGGCTGCACGGATCGTTACCGGCTGTACTAAATTAGTTTCTATCATTGATCTATACCGAGAGTCTGGTTGGGAAACATTAAGCCATCGACGGCGTAAGCACAAACTCACCCTTTTCTATAAAATGGTCAACGGACTTACCCCAAATTATCTTAATACTCTTGTTCCATCTACGGTTGGCAATTCTTGCAGTTACAATCTTCGTAGGCCCAACAATTTGAGAAACATTACTTGTAGAACGAGCTTGTACAGCGCTTCATTTTTGCCATCTGTGATTAATGATTGGAATTCACTTGCAGATGATACTAAGAATGCAGAATCATTGTCAGCTTTTAAATATCGTTTAAACATGGATAAACCTTGTCCACGGAGGCTTTATTTTTTTGGCGAAAGGAAAATTCAAGTTATACATGCCAGATTACGCAACAGATGCAGCAGTCTCAATGAACATCTGTACTTAAAAAAACTAGTGGAATCCCCGCTCTGTAGATGTGGTGCAGTTGAATCGACTAAGCACTTCTTTTTAGAATGTCCATTTTATAATAGCCAAAGAATTAGTCTTAGTTTCAGTGTAAACGCTATAACAAACTTAACACTCCAAACCATTTTATATGGGGATGAAAATCTTAACCTGTTTGATAACCAAAGATTATTTGCCGCCGTGCACATCTATATCCGTGATAGTAAAAGATTTACCAAATGATATCTAATTCTTATGTTTCCTATGTAACAGTTGATTTTATACCCGATCTGTTGCATGAATTCAAATCATTTCATTACCTTTTCTTTTAAACTTAAATATTGGTTTGGACCACTTGAGTACGTTTTGCTAACATCCTTATACGATTTTGGTTCCCTTAGTTTAAAGCAATCATTAGTTCTGTCATTTGTTTGGTCTAGCTGGAGGCTTCTACAGCTAGTAAATAGGTGTCTTCAATTGAAATCTTCACCAATACCACTCCACACCCTTTAGATATTCACTATGTTTTACAACTTTTTCTTTCAATTGCGTTCTTTGTCAGTGATTAGTAAGGATATGTTAATATAATAACTTTAAGCCGGATCTAGGAGAAGAACTTTATAAGCTTAGCTTCCGTTCTTATCCTTTTCCTCAGTATATTTATCATATATTTGTATTTCCTCTTGTTTTGTTAAATTTGTATCCAATACTGATGAATAAAATATGTTTAAACTAAAATTTAGACGAGGTATATACCTATTCGGTGTCGCCCAACAGGTTATTTTTGTCTTTTGAGAAGAGGAAATCATTGTGGGAAAAAGACAAAATGATTGATACCAACGTTTTCTCCTTTTCCCACAATTCTTTCAAAACATAGAGCTCTCTGTCATCCTCAAAATCGTTGCATCTCGGAACTGTGTGACAAAGGATTACTAAAACTGCTTGCAGTCGGCCACTTTTTTTTTTTGTCTTGCAGCAATCCAATTCAGAAATCGACAAGTGTATTTTCTCTTTTACCAAAAAAAAAAAACAGTTTTCAAAAGTCCTTTTCCTTACAGTCCTAAAGATAGGGAATTTTTTGTCGAAGGCTTGGGGCACTGGATTTCGAAATACATGCAGATATGATTGATTAATTGATTGAATGGTGTTTTAAATACGCTGCGTTCAATATTTTTTTTTAATATCATGTAGCGGTATCTCGCCCGTTCCTTTATGTCCTGGGTTTCAGACGTACTTGCTAGGCTAGGGCTCTTAAGTGCCCAAAGACATACCCATGATAAAACCCATAAAACTTCCGGTAAGGCTAGGATCCTGGGCCTCCAGGTTACGAGTCTACACTTTACCACTGGACCACGCAGGACCCTAGAAATAGATTAGATGAATTAAATGTGGCTGAACTGATGAAACATGATTCCAGAAGGGTAGAAAACAATGTGGGAAAAGGAGAAAATGATGGTTATCAGCATTTTCTCCTTTTCCCACAATGTTTACAAAGGGATCCTTCCCCAGTATCGTTAAAACTTGGGATTGTTTGGTAAAAGGTTAATAGAATAACAGTTTAACATAATAGTTCAACTGTACACAATGATCTAAATAATGAATGACTGAAGGAATGACAAGAGTTCCCTGTCCAGTGGGGGTTGATATAGTTGGGATTTGCTACAAGTTAACCTAGGTGTATCTATTAATAGATTCATTCATAATGTTACAGTTGTGTAGGAATAAGTGATTCTCTGCTTTGCATAGGTCACTCAATTTACATATAAGCAAAGATCTTGTACCTTATAAATGACATCTTGTTCAGTTTATTACTTTGTAAGACGACATGTTCAAATTGGAGAGGCAGAGATTTAGTGGTTTATGTCTAAATTGTCATGTATAACAGAATTAAGATTTCTAACAGAAAGAAGTATGTATTTTCTGTGGGGCAGTATTTGGCAACTGTGGGGTTTTGAATCTAGGTCAATCTTGATGCCTATAGACTAGCTTCGCTAGTCAAATATGAAACTTCCAAATAGCACAAGAAAAGAATCATTTTCTACTACATGGGTCTGCTATGATATGAATCAAGGCCCTGGGGTATCGATTAGTGGTAGCAACACTTGTTAATAGTGGTTTCATAAATGTGCGAGCAAATATGCCAGCTGGGGCCCGCCGAATAAACATGTACATATTTTTTACCAACAGCAAATTACCATCTATTCATTCTTTATCAGTACCAAGTAGTAGGTCAAAAGCCAGGGCGTTCAGCTACGCCGAAAACTGATCGGGCTGCAACCTTGGCTAGGTTGGTAGATAGCGCCTCAGGTTAAATATAGTGTCGATTTGCCTAATCGCATTTATTCCATATTAACCCTAACAGCTGCCAAGTGCGACTCACTGACCTTTTGCGGACAGTGCAGATCAAGATCAGACTGCACAGAACGTGCAGTCTGATCTTGGATCTGCACTGTCCGATAAGAAGATTTTTTTCTCTCCAAAGAATAAGTTTGAAATAGCATTATTCGGGTTTTTACTATCGGCTTAAAAGTTTCATTAAACTTATTTAGCCGGGTAGCCTAAGGGTTCACAAAAACAAACAGGCTAAAAGTTAAGCTCTCTACCGAACCCTTTACTAATCGACCCTGTGATTTTACAATCCGTAAGAAGAAGGGTTCCTAAAACATTGCGGAACAAGGAGAAAACAACCTGTAATCAGCATTTTCTTCTTTTCCAACAGTGTTTTCTACCCCTACGAAGAATAACCTTATTATTTTTTGCCAAATTTATTTTGTCATCTGCAAAAGCATCCGAAATAGACATTTTGATTTTTTTTTTTGTCTGATAAAGGGAGACTCACAGTAGGAAGTGTGCATATTTACAGCGTTAACCATTTACCACGTAATCTCGAGTTTTAACGACCCTGAGGAAGAAGCCCTTCGAAAATATTGTGGGAAAAGGAGAAAATGCTGGTAACCAGAATTTTCTCCTTTTCCCACAATGTTTTCTACTTTTCCCAAAACATATTTCAATTTTTGAGTCACGTCCATTTTGTCGTCTGCAAATGCTTTCGATTTGGACGAGTCCAAAATATTGTCGTCTATTTTGTCGTCTGCAAACGCTCTCAATTTGGACAAGTCTAAAATTTTGTCGTTTGGTAAAGAGATGAACTAGGTGCGCCGTTATCAGAACTATGTAAGTAAAGCTAAGCCTTAACCTTACCTCCAAAAAATCCGAATTATAACGACCTTTTTAAAGACGGCTATTGAAAACATAGCAAGAAAAGGAGAAAGTGCTGGTTACCAGCATTTTCTCCTTTTCAAACAATGTTTTCTATCCTCTCACAGCCAAATCCCATTATTTGAGCCACAGGTGATTTGTCTTCTATAAATGCCTTGAAATTGGATAAGTCTAAAAATCTTTTCGTGTGTTAAACTGTTTAGCAGAAGAGACCTTTATCATTCCAATTTTGTTTCTGTTAAATACATGTGTATTTATAAAAACTGGAAGAGAGAACAGACTTCGTCAGTGTTTATGACATTTAACCCATTACCAAATGACAAATTTTTTTAACTTTTTTAAATTCAAAACACTTGCAAACGACAAATCAAATGCGTCTCAAATCGTGAATATCGTCTTTAAAAAATGGTAGAAAACATTGTGGGAAAAGGAGAAAATGCTGGTTACCAGTCTGATCTTGGATCTACAATGTCCGATAAGATGATGACTATGTGGCGGAAAAAAATAATAAAATCGCAGAAATTTGGGTGTATTAGCTGAAATTTTTCATTTGATTTTTATGCAGTAATTTAACCCTAAGGTTGCTAAGCGCGGCTTACTGACCTTTTGCGGACTGTGTAGATCAAGATCAGAGAATGTGCAGTCTGTTCTTGGATCTACACTGTCCGACGACGAGATATTGTTCTCCAAAAATAAGTTTGAAATAGCAAAATTGTTGTATTTACTATCGGCATGAAGATTTCATTTATTTATTAGGTTATGGGTTAACGGGTAAGCTTTGATGGGTTAACGCCGAGATGTACACATTATCTGTAGCCTAGATTTCAAACCCTCTACAAGCCGTGTGAAGGCTATTGCGTTATGAGCCTTGCTATGGAAAAAGGGGGTTTAATGCATCTTCGTGATGCACAGTACCTAACAACTAACGCAGTCATGTGGTGGACTGGTCCTTTGACATGCATAAAACTGACCAGTAGCAAAAAGTTTCGAACCAGGTTGACCTGAGTCGATACGGGTTACAGATGCATTAAGTCCCCTTTTCACAGAGCATGGCTCTGTGAAAAGGGGACTTAATGCATCTGCATTTTTTTTTTTTTTATGGTTCTTGTAGAGAATCATAGAAAAGTCAGGAAAACCAAGCGGTACGCATTTTTAGACTTGTCGAGGAGTCCTGCTTGGCTTAGTGGTTAAGTGTAGGACTCATAATCTGCCGGGAGTATCCGGGTTCAAGCCTCAAGGAGGTCCTTTGGTAGGACATTCAGAGCCCTAGCCTAGTACTGGGGGAAATATAGGACATGTATACATGAATAGTCTGAACTGTCGCCGTTTTTTGACAGAAATAACTTTGAAAGCGGCGTAAAACATTATTCAATCAATTTTAGACTTACCGATAATGAAAGCATTGAAAGATAACCTAATAGTATTTGCTCTTTTACTCCCAAAGAAACAAATGAGCCGTGCTCCGGCAAAAAGGGGCCTAATGCATCTACGTGATGCATGACACCAAGCAAGTCATCACATAATTATGAATCCATAAAGTCCATTTTGTCTAACAACTGACTGAATCATGAGGTAAACTGGTCACTGGACATACAGAAAATTGACAAATAGCGAAAAGTTTCGGGCCAGGTCAGCATGCGGGGGAGACTGAGCAGGCTGACCTGGGTCAATACTTTTCGCAGATGCATTAAGACCCCTTTTCATAGACCATCACTCAAATGACTTTCACAAAGGCTACAAGTAAGATTCCGCTTAAAAGAGACAGTTCCGTAATAATCTAGATTAAAGTAGCGGACAGTGTAGGTCAGAGATCAGACTGCACGTTCTCTTCAGTCTGATTCTGATCTACAACTTCAGTATAATTTTCCTGTGTCGCCTATGGTAAGAAAAGAGTTAACTCTTTCACTACTAATGACGACTTGACTACCTTTTGCGGACAGCGTAGATCAAGATCAGACTGCACAGAACGTGCAGTCTGATCTTGGTCTATGCTGTCCGCTACACTGTTTTTAAACTATGATGAATGTCGTTTTAAATGGCAGTGGATATCTATTTTTAGAGCTTGGAAAAAACATGTAATTTCTGGAGTTAGTAGTGAAAGAGTTAAAAGAAGCTCAGAAAACAGATTTGTCTCTAAAAAGGCAGCGGTTTCAAGCGATTTCTACTTTTTGTCCGTAACATACCGTATTTAATAGCCGTCTTCATTGGTTGTTAAAAACAAGAATGTTTGGTTAACCCTTTACCAGACAAGCCCGACTTTTAACGACCTTGAGAGAGAAACATTTTAAAAACATTGTGGGAAAAGGAGAAGATGCTGGTAATCAGAATTTTCTCCTTTTCCCACAATGTTTTCCATTTTTCTCAAAACAAATTTCGACTTTTCAGTCACACTTATTTTGTCGTCTGCAAATACTTTCAATTTAGACTAGTCTTAAATTTGTCGTTTGGTAAAGATTAAGGGTTCACTGACTTTAATCCTGTTTCGAGGTGGCCCTTTATGTCACATATGAGCATGTCACTAGGTCATTTTACTCTGTACCACACAATCCCGAGTTTTATTAACGACCCTGGGAAGTAGGACTTTTAAAAGTGTATTGCGAGAACGAGGGGGAAATGCTGGTCACCAGCATTCTCTACATTTCCCACAATCTTCTCTACCCTTCCAAAAAAAAAAATAAAAATTCTATGGGTCACACTTATATTGTGGTCTGTGAATGCTTTCAGTTTGGAAAAGTCTGAAATATTGTCATTTGTTAAATAGTGAACATAATTAATTACGACCTGCACCTGGTGGCTTAGTCGACTGATAGCCATGGCTGCGATCCAGGTGTTGTAGGTTTGAATCACAACTCGGCATACTTTACCTTCCGAGGCCAGAGTTAACTCTTTCACAGCCAGTGTCGCCTTTCATAGTTTATGCGGCCAGCGTAGATCAAGATCAAGCTGCGCAAAACGTGCAGTCTGATCTTGGATCTACACCGTCCGCTACATGATCAAAATTGTCTTCAGTTTGAAGGAAAATATACTATTCTGAGAAAAGTCCACTTTAAATATTATTTATAGTTGGCAGCGAAAGAGTTAAATCAATGCGACGAGGGTTTATTCCTCTCTCACCTTTAGGCCTAAACATCGTTACAACTACGTTCATCTTTGAAAGCAGCAATATGCTTAAATTGGTTACCTCCCCTGATACAGCTAAACTGTATGTACAACAGAGACCAGCTTGCCAGTGGCTGTGACATACTGTTGCATTGTGGACCTCGATCTTTTCACTGAGATGTTCAAACGGTAGTTGTGTTTGAGAAGGAGACAGGGTATTCCCTTATAGTGTTACGTTCTCTACCTTTTTATTGAGGCCATAAAACAACAAAGTCTAGTATCTCATAGAAACACACAGCAAGTTCTTTTGTTTTATCGAAAGAGCAGTTGACCATCAAACAAAAAGATTTCTACAGTATTTAAAAAGTAGCGAAAAGTCAATGGTATGAAACATATGCACAAGCTAACAACGATGCATAGATTTTTTTTTTGAGTGGGGAGGGAAATTTCATTCTTTATATTTTCTTGTATGACGTCAATATCGGCTGACATGTCCCTAATCCAAGATGATTTTTAAAAACGTCAGAAGCTTTTTTCCATACATCAGTTTTGCTGTCATCCGTCTTAGTTTCTGTCATCTCTTCCAGTTTTGCCTCTTTGTAATGTCTGAATCTAAAATAAATCTAATGTACTTTAGCAAGAGCAATTGATTATATGAGCCATGCTCTGTGAAAAGGGGCTAAAATGCATCTGCGAAAAGCATCGACCCAGGTCAGCATGCGCAGTCTGCGCAGGCTGACCTGAGTCGAAACTTTTCGCTATCGGTCGATTTTCTGTATGTCTAAGAACCTGTCTACCCTATGATTCAAGTCGTTTATTAAAAAAAAAAGAAGCTATTATGGATCCATAATTATGTGCTGGCTTGGTTGGTACAATGCATCACGGAAATGCATTAAGTCCCCTTTTGTCAAAGCGTGGCTCAATTATTTTAAACCTGTTATATGCAGCATACAAAAATTTGGCCTTCTACCCACAGACATTTCTTTGATTTTTCTTTTAAATTATTTCAGTTATGGAAGAGGGACAATTGGAGAGAGAGAGAGAGGTTTGATTGTAGAAGCAATATGTATACATACGAGGGACACTTTTTAAGTTCGTAGAGTAAGCCTATAACTTTTTAACGCGATTATGAAGTTGCACAATTTTTTACACAGAGCTTGCGTAATCATTCCTCTCTCGAATGGTGTTACGCTATGCGATCTACCCATTTCCGGAACGCCGCCCGGTAGTCCTCTTTAGGTATATGTTGCAGACACTAGTAGACCGCACTGCCTATACCACAACGGGATTCAAAACGGTGCCCTGCCAGCATTTCCTTTAGTCTTGGGAACAACCAAAAGTCACAGGGGGACAGGTCAGGGCTGTATGGGGGATGATCTAAGACATCGAGCCCAGATTCTTTCTTATATTCCTGTACCGTAGCGGATTTATGGGCTGGTGCGTTATCATGGAGTAATTTGATGCTGCAGACACCGGTGCGCGGTCTGCGTTTCTGATAGAAATTAACAAGTTGAGTAAGAACACTTTCTCTGTAAAACTTTCCAGTGACAGAACTACCTTTCGGGACTGGAATGTGAAGGACTGGACCTTTCGAATCAAAGAATATCGCATACAACATGCGATTTGATGTTTTGCAACGGCCCGCAATGACAGGTCTGTCGCCCTCAGATGAAACCCAAACCTTATTTTTAGCCTTAAAATCGGGTTGAAAATGATAGATCCAGGTTTCATCACCTGTAACTATCTTTTCCAAACGACGTGGGTCACATTTATCATATTTTCTATAACTTGCGATGCAAGTCTAACCCGACTTTGTTTCTGCTCGTCAGTGAGCAAATGGGGCACCCAACGCGTACAGATCTTACGTAGCCCAAGTCGTTCACGTAAGATCTTCAAAACACTTGACGAATGAATGCCACGTAATTCTTCTATCTCTTGCACGGTATAACGTGCGTCTTCCTCAATTAACGTTTTCACAGTAGCAACGTTCTTTTCCATCAAAACGGAAACCGGCCTACCCACCCGAGGGTCATTTTCAATTGACTCCCGACCATCATTAAAACGACGTACCCACTTGCAAACTGTAGCATATTTTAAAGCACCATTCCCATAAACTTTCTGCAAATCAGCATGAATTTCTGTTGGCGGAAACCCGAGCTGTGCTCGAATCTTACAATATGCCCTCTGTTCACAGATTTTTACATCCATATTGAACGCTATATTTTACTATAGTGTATAAAACCACGTGTTGAAAATACCCAGCGCAGCGCGCACGTGGACCTCGTACACCGCATACCGTGGCACCGTTCGAGAGAGGAATGATTACGCAAGTTCTGTGTAAAAAATCGTGCAATTTCATAATTGCGTTAAAAAGTTATAGGCTTACTCTACGAACTTAAAAAGTGTCCCTCGTACGAGTGATTCTGTTCATATCCCTGTGATCAGTCTGATCAAGTAGTTATATGTAACTGTTTATCCCCCCCCAGAACACCACATGCTTTTACACCCCCATTAAGGAAGGTACCCAGCATTTTCTCCCATTTCCTCAATGTTTTACACCGGCAGGTTAGAATAAAACACCCATGAGTTGAGCCAAAGTTACTCTGCCGTCTGTAAAGGCTCTCCGCGCAGACGAGTCCAAACTTTTGTCCTCTTGTAAAGAGACATAAACTACAACATCAAGACCATAATGAAGTCTGAAGGTTGAATAGAATTGCCGTCTGTGCTTGAAACTCTACCGTCCGCCTGTATAGTTAAGCTTCTAAGATGTAACCCTTTACCCAACGACAACAATGTAGAACTTCCCAAATTAAAGGCATTTGCAGACGACAATATAAATGTGGCTCAGATCATGGAGGTTGCCTTTGATACGGTAGAAAACATCGTGGGAATAGGAGAAAATGTTGGTTTCCAGCATTTTCTCCTTTTCCCGCAATGTTTTCAGAAGGCTTCGTTCTCGGGGTCGTTAAAACTAGAGATTGTGTGGTAAAGTATTCAATCTTTCCGAGTATCAATGTAGCATAACTTTAGCTATCGAAAGAGGTTGAGTTTATAATATTTGACGCTTAACCCTTTTACAAACAAGCCCTGGTTTTCACATGTCTGCAGTACAAGTCTTTCGAAAACACTGTGGGAAAAGGAGAAATTGCTCGTAACGAGCAATTTCTCCTTTTCCCACAGTGTTTTCTACCCTTTTTGACAACTTTCCGCCATTTTCATCAAATTTAAAATTGTCGTCTGCAAACTCTTTGAATATGGACCAGTCCAAAATTTGTCGTTTGGGAAAGGGTTAAAGACCTCTTCCATGGTAACAACTTAGTTATTCATTGTAAACCCTTCCTGACAATGTTTGTTTCCATCAAGCTATCGTCCTCGAACAACAGCACAAAATCACTCGCCATGTTCAAACGGACTGAAACCCCAACTTTTGGACAAACCTACCCTATGTAAAACAGGACGAGGATCACAGCCCCTAAAGATCCACAAAGAACAGACAAAACTTACCATATGTAAAACATGACGAGGATCACAGCCCCTAAAGATCCACAAAGAACGGACAAAACTTACCCTATGTAAACAGGACGAGGATCACGGCCCCCAAAGATCCACAAAGAACAGACAAAACTTACCCTATGTAAACAGGACGAGGATCACGGCCCCTAAAGATCCACAAAGAACGGACAAAACTTACCCTATGTAAAACAGGACGAGGATCACGGCCCCTAAAGATCCACAAAGAACAGACAAAACTGCAGTCAAGATCTTCAATGACTTCTTCAGTCCAAACTTGTTTGATGCTTGAAAATGAATAAATAAATATAATGAAAGTAAATAAATAAACAAATAAAATGGAAATAAATAAACATACAAAAAGAGATACAAATAAATTAAAACTTTCAAGCAAGAAATAGTTTCTCTTTCGTCTTTGGCAATCACGAATCATATTTCTCGCACCCATCGATTCGCTTTTTTTCTTTTCTCACACAATTACATTACGAGTATTGTGATAATTACATTGAACCATGCTCTGTGAAAAGGGGACTTAATGTATCTGCGAAAAGTATCGACCCAGGCCAGCCTGCGTAGTCAGCTAATGGTCAATTTTCTGTAAGCCAAAGGACCAACCTACGTTATGATACAGTCGGTTGTTTGACATAATGAATTTTATGGGTCCCTAAATATGTGATGTCTTGCTTGGTATGATACTTCACGGAGATGCATTAAGCATGACTTGTTTATGTGGGTGTAACAGAAGCAATGCAGCCTGTACTACTACAGTCAGTAACGGTAACTCGTGTTCACTTAATCAATTGGGGATTTTTTTTATTGACGATTATCTACCTTATACCTTACTATTTGAACGTTTTTCACTCGATACCTGCATATTCGTGTACATGCGGTAATTTACTCTTTACCTCTTGGTTGCAAAACTTTTCCTCAAACGATTCATATAAGAGTACTAAATGATGCAGAGTTTATTTTTGTATAAATTGCCTGTTCAAAATTCATGGAAGTTCAAACAATAGTCACCGTCAACAGTTATACCTTTCAAATGAGACATGTATTCGAATTCGGGTTGAACGTCGCCGTTCAGTTCTGCCTCGTTTTCAGGCTCAGTCTCGTATTCTGGTTCAGCCTCGCCTTTAGTTCTGTACAATTCAGCTTCTCTATCATATTCAGCAAGCGAATTTAGATATGCATATTCATCGTCGTAGAAAACTTCAGGCTCATTTTCCCACCAATATTCCGGAACATTTTCTGGCTCCCCGTTTGTTTCTTGGGGCTCTGACCTTTCATCAACAGGTATGAAAAAGTCGTTCGGTACTGGTCCATCGAAATCATTGAACGGTAAGTGCAAAAATCCGTTTTCCACAACAGGGTTATCTTCTGGATCAGAATCTTTGGTCTCCTGAGAACCTTCAGGGTTAGAATCGTCCCACTGTTCGTGACCTTCACCTTGAACAGATTCTGGTTCATGTTCAGGAGATTGTTGCTCATCATTCTCAGAGTCAGGAATGTCTTCAGATTCAGGAATCGTCTCTGGTACGGGATCTTCCAATGAAAGCGTGTTTGCATCTACATCCGGCTTTGAGGTGGATATCACATGTAAATTTTCGGTTTCTAGCCCCTCCTCTGGTTCACTTTCACGGGTATCCTCCTCATGCGGACTGTTTTCCTGCTCTGACTTAGTATTTAGAATTGACTCCGTATTTTGTTGTGTTGTAGTAGTGACAAACAGCACTGAAAAAGTAAGTTGAATAACTGTTTCATGCCTACAAAGCGCTGCGTGTAGATCTACATGTGATTACATATGAAAACTGATGAATAACTACATGTATTGCATGCCTGTGGAGTGCTGTATGTATACTTGATTACCAAGCCTAAACCCTCGAGTTGAAACATTATTCTTTAGTGCTGTCAAGCTGGTAAATGAAAGTCCGGTTCGTTCCAGCGGTTACTCAATCTCCAAACATTTACACGCCCATTCCTTAAAGCGAAAAAAGGTGTCATACAGGCTCACTATGCATCACATGGTATGTACAACATGAACTGACCGAGCTCCACAATTTGAAATGTTATAGATTTTCAAGTCGTTTGTTTTACTGAGGTTTAGTCGTATGACGGCGTCAGTCCACCTAATAAGGTATTTCCCGTTCGAAACCAGCACTAGACATGGGCATTGCAGTGTTTTGCCCATGGAAACTCCAACGTGACCAGTTCCTCTTACAGGGCTCGGACCATGTTCACTGAGCCAGGGAAGAACCTTTTCAAGGTGAACAGTATAATTATGGTAATGATAACAGATAATCAACTTCTGTGCAAATGGGTTTTATTGAAATACATTTTGCAAAAAGTATCGGCTCAAGTCAGTCTGGCTGACCAGAGTCGAACCTTTTTGTTAATTGTAAATTTTTTGCATTCTTAAGATCACTCTACTTTATGATTTATCTGCTTTTAGACAAAATGGATCTATAATGCATCGACTATAATGGATTACGAAGATCTAAGCATGAAATCCCCCCCCCAACCTTTCCCAGAGCATATATATATATATATATATATATATATAGAGAGAGAGAGAGAGAGAGAGAGAGGGAAAAAAATGAAATAACCCGGTTATTACCGGACCGACACAAGTAAATTAGATAGGTAAATTACAAAATAACACGTAACGTGCCTATAATGCGTGTATTTTCATTATAAAATAACTAAACAAACATGTTTCGGCTATCGCCTCATCAGTGTAACGTTGTTACTGGCGGCAACGTCGTTCATTACATCACTTCCCTTGTAACGTCATTGAGGAGTATAATAAAAGGGGAGGGGGGGGGGGGGTTTCACTTTGAACAATGTCAAGCATTAAGTAAAGGTTTGAAACAATCTATGAAGTATTTTTCTTTTGCTAACCTGATTGATAGCTTATCCGAATGTAACTTGTAAAAAGGAAATATTTTGAATTTAATTTCGTCCCTTGAACAACTATCTATGTGACTGCTTAATGGTAATTGTCGGGTTGATGGATCTCTAATTTGTTGGGCATGTACAATTCGACGTGTTCTTAATTTATCCCCTGTTTGTCCTATATAGTATTTTCCGCATCCATTGCATGTAATAACGTATAGGACATTTTGTACATCGCAGCTCATGTTTGCATTAACTTTGAATAATTTACCGTTAAAATTGTAGGCAGATCCTTCTGGCATGTAAAGACAGAGGCTGCAATTTGATCGACCACATCTTGTTACTTTATACGTGTCTGTATTTGTTTCCGTAAATCTGGCTTTAGTAATGAGTGTTTTTAAATTTGGGGGCTGTCTTTTACTTTTTATAAATGTTATGTCTTTGGTAGCTTCTTTCATCCTTTCGTCGGAATTTAATAAATACAGGTTATTTTTAAATATGCCGACCATTTCAAAATTGTTTGGGTTAAATGTTGAAATATATGGTATTGTGTTTTGACTACGTTGGTTATTTATTACTAGCAGGGTTTCTCTTGGAATATTTAAAGCTTTGTTTATTCCTATTTGAATTATACGTTTAATGTATTTCCTAGCAGTGAGAGTGTGTTTCAACTCCAACAGTCGTTCATTTCTTGTTTCGGGTTTTGAAACTATGGTGCAAATTCGTCGGGCTAAATTGTATGGTATGCTATTTTTTGTATGCTTGGGGTGGCATGAAAGGTAATTGAGGTATTGCTTGGTGTCCGTGTCTTTGAAATAGATGTCAGTATTAATTTCCGTGTTTTGCTTTGTTATCAAGATATCTAAAAATGGTAACGATTTTTTGTCAACTTCTATTGTGAATTTAATGTCGGAATGTAAACCATTTAGGAGTGTATGGAAGGTTTCAAGTTCTTGTTGAGTGTATTTCCAGAATATGAAACAGTCGTCCAAAAATCTTTTCCAGTTTGCAATTAAAAATTCTGAGAAAATTCTACCAAATTCTACTTCTGATTTTGAATATAGGATTTCTTCTAAATATCCCAACACTAGGGTAGCGTATGTTGGGGCAAATTTTGTACCCACTGCGGTACCTTTTACTTGATTGTATGTTCTGTTATTGAAAGAAAAGTTGTTGTTTAAGAGTATGATTTTAATGCCTTCTAAAATGAATTCTTTTGAAAATCTTTGATGAATTAGATTAGAAAACTATCGTGGATGATGGTTCTGTCTTACACTTCGTTCCAACACATCCCATATGTGTTCGTTTGGAGACATATCCGATGAAAGTAAAGCTAGTCCGTTAGATCGACATTTTGAGCTTTAAGGTACTGATGTGTTTATCTTGCAGTATAAGGGTTGCATTGTCTCACTGAAAGGTAAGCCCTGGTCCAGAACGATTGATGAAAGCACTGATGATAGAACCTCGTTTCTGTCTCGATGTGCTGTCAATCACAACAAGTGGTGATTTTCGACCGCTGCAAATGCCGCCCCGACCATAACAATTCCAACAAAATGGTCCCTTTCCCCAACACTAGGGTCAGCGAAGCGCTTTCTTCTCCTCCTGTAACCTCTTCTTTTCCAGTTAGCCAATTAAATTGAATACGTGTCTCATCGCAAACACACACACACAAACACACAATACGTGGCAAACGATGATGTGTCAAGGCTAGCCGTGCTTGTCGATGTTTTTGTGTCAATACTGGGCCATGATGTGGTTGTCTCGGTTAGATCCCGTGCTCACGAAGCCTCTAATACACTGTATCTACATGTATTGACCTAGCCTCTTGATTATGTTGAAGCAATGACAGTAGCTGGTTAGAGTCACGAAATGGTCGTGAGCTGCCGCTGTTATAAGTGAACGGCCTGAACATGGTCTATCCGGCGCACTGCCAGTTTGTCTAAAAGCTCGCTCTCAGTGAATTAATGGCAGATTGCCTACATCCAAAAAGTCTGTCAATTTCCTGAACAGCTCTGTCCCGTTCGGGATGACTTTTTGTCGTAAGCGTGCTATGTAAGTGGCTGTAATTTTGAGTCGTTCTAATGACGTTTTAGAAAAGCTAACTTTGATGGTTCAAATGACAATTATAGCAGTTCATTAAGAAACCGTTTGAATACACGCTCATGTGCATTTCGTGCTTATTGGCTAGTTTGGACTAACAGTCTTCACGGTTTAGCGGTTTTAAAATTTGCAGTTTTTGGAACTTTAAAAAGGTGTAGGCTAATTATAGGAATCAAGTAAAGTGAGTACAGTTTAATCTTCATGGAACGATTCGATCGCCGTTCAATGCATGAGTGGTTTTTTATGCTGTTAAGCATATTTCTTATTTCACTGATGCCGTACCATACTATTTGTGGTACTGCTATCTTATAATGGCGATGATGTGTCACCTTGGTAAGTGTACAACCAAATGGTTAGTTATTGGTTATATTGAGGTTTAACGCCACTTTAACAGCTAAGGTCATATCATGGCGGTCGGTAACGCACATGTGTTTCCTGGCTTTCTCACACCAGTATTAACACAACTTTCTTTCCAAAGCCACCGACTACTTTTCTCACATGCTTCAGCAGAAGTGAGAGGCGAAAATACGCCGGAAAGAAAGTTCGCCTCAACCGGGTATCGAACTCACAACCACCAGGTCATGAGTCCGACACGCTCACCACTGAGCCACCCGGGCGGGACAACCAAATGGATTTTCAATAGAAAGGTACTGCAGTGAAACGTAGATTCATCTTACAAACGATAAGATACATTCCTAAATATACATATACTATAAAACATATGAAACAAAATTCAAAATACCCGGTCTGTCGGTTGTTTTGGGTTACTTATTTTTTGCGTGTGTATTGTATAGCATAACGGCTACAGTGTGTCATTCGGTATGGATTACATCAAACAGTTTTTCGGTAGAAATAGTACTTGGATAATTATGTCTGATAAAGGATTAAGTACATTCCGAAAAATACATATACAATAATTCTGAAATTCTTAATGCCTTTTTTATGTTGTTGTTCCGGATTATTTGTGTATATACAAGTGACATAGAATCTACATCTAAGTATACAAAGAACACAATATCGAAGTTTAAAAGTTTCATAGGTCCACTTGTAGGATAAAAAGCTTACCTGCTAAACAATAACACACAATAAACATCGTTTTCTGTCTAAATTTCATTTTGCCACAGTTTTAAAAAAACAGTTTTACACACCAAACAATTTTTCGACATGTTCCGTGTTGTGAGAACATCAAGGAAGTCATTGCATCTACGTATATTCCCCTTAACCCTTAACTCTTTTCCACAAAGTCCCAAGTTTTAAAGACCCTGAAGTAGAAGCCTTTTAGAAACATTGTAGGAAACGGAGAAAATGCTGGTTACCAGCCTTTTTTCCTTTTCCCACAATGTCTTTTAACCATTTAAAGAAAAATTCCATAATTCCATAATTTGAGCCACATCTAAATTGACGTCTGCAAATGCTTTCAAACTGGACAAGACTAGGGTTTTGTTGTGTGGTAAAGAGTTAAAGCGCTAAACCCAGAGTTAATTCCTTTTGCAGACAATTAAGATCAAGATCAGACTGTACTGGACATGCAGTCTGATTTTGGATCTAATTGTCTGCTTTTTTAGTCAGATAGTCTGACAAAAACAGCGATGAACTTTTTGTATAATTTATGGATAATTGTTCTGACTGAGAATATCTGTTTTGTTAACCACTCACCAAACAGTCTCGAGTTTTAAAGATCCTGTGGAAAGTGCCTTTTGAAAACTTTTTTTGGAGGGAAAAGGAGAAAATGTTGATAACCAGCATTTTTTTCCTTTTTCCAGATTTTTTTTGTTTACCCTATCAAAGATAAATTCCATCATTTGAGCCACATTTAATTAGTCGTCAGCAAATAATTTGAATTTAAGCAAGTATAACTTTTTGTCGTCAGGTAACGAGTTGATTATACATGTATAATGTTGCAAACGACATCCACCCGTCTTACCTCATGATCATAAATTTGTTTGCCATTCCATATGAAAAAGACCTTAACCCTTTCCCAAACAAGCCCTGGTTTTCACGTGTCTGCAGTACAAGTCTTGAAAACACTGTGGGAAAAGGAGAAATTGCTCGTAACGAGCAATTTCTCCTTTTCCCACAGTGTTTTCTACCCTTTTTGAGAAATTACTGCCATTTTCATCAAATTTAGAATTGTCGTCTGCTGGCTCTTCAATTTGGACCAGTCTAAAATTTATCGTTTGGGAAAGGGTTAATTGGGACTTTAACCTCTTACCTCCTCGGTCAAATTTTGAAGAATGAGCTATCAACGTGAATACTTTAATGCACATTAACCCATCACCACCCGACAAAATTTTAGACCAGTCCAAATTGAAATCATTTGCAGACGACAAAAAGACTGTGAATCAAATTATGAACTTTGTCCTTAGAAGGGTAGAAAACATTGTCGGAAAAGGAGATAATGCTGTTTAGCAGCATTTTCTCCTTTTCCCACAATGTTTTCAAGAAGGCCTCTTCCTAGTGGTCGCTACAAGTCGAGATTGTGTGATAAAGGGTTAAAATCAGTATGGATAAATTGCTCGTCAATTATCAAAAATGGTCTGCTGCAAGAACCTAAGAGTCGTCGTCCTGAAATAATTTAGTTAAAAAGGGAGAATTTTGGTGAAGAAAAAGGAACTTGTGGACTTGGAAGCTATCTACCAAAAGAATAGTGGAAAGGAAGGGGAACACTGGACTGACCTCAGCTTCCATGCTCGAACGCCTATGTGAAAAGCGAGTGGATTACCGGGACGCGGGGGTGGGGGTGGGGGGGGGGAATGGTATACTCAAAGTTATTCATGCATACGTCTGTGTTCATTTTCGCGATAAACTGTAAATAAGGTGAGCTGAACTATGCTCTTTGAAAGAAAGGGGTTTAATGCATCTGCAGAAAGTATCGACTCAGGTCAGCCTGCGCAGTCCGCACAGACTGACCTTGTTCGAAACCTTTTGATATCGGTCTATTTTCAAAGGACCAGTCCACCTTAACATTCTGTCTGTTGTGGGACAGTTCAAAGAGATTTTAAGGATCCATAGTTAAGTATTTTGTCTTGCGTAGTATCATGCATCACGGAGATGTAGAAAAACCCCTTTTTGCCAGACCATGGCGACAGTTCATTGTGCGCATAGACAGATAATAGGGTATAGAAAATATATGAGCCATGCTCTGGCAAAAGGGGCTTAACACTTAAGCTGCTGAATTAATGAAACACAAATCCCTACTCAATACTAAAAGCCCAAACATTGAGGTTTCAAAGTTGATTTCACCGGAAAGAAAATACCGTATCGGACACTGTGGATCAAAGATCAGACTGCACGTTCTGTGCAGTCTGATCTTGATCTACACTGTCCGCAAAAGGTCAGCGGGTCGCGATTAGCAGCTTAAGGGTTAATGCATCTCCGTAATGCAATATACCAAGCAAGTCATCACATAATTATGGATCCATGAAAGCTATACTTTTAACCCTTTCCCAAACAAGCCCTGGTTTTCACGGGTTTGCAGTACAAGTCTTTTGAAAACACTGTGGGAAAAGGAGAAATTGCTCGTAACGAGCAATTTATCCTTTTCCCACAGTGTTTTCTACCCTTTTTGAGACCTTTCTGCCATTTTCATCAAATTTAAAATTGTCGTCTGCAAACTCTTTCAGTTTGGACCAGTCCAAAATTTGTCGTTTGGGAAAGGGTTAAATAATCGACTTAATCATGAGGCGTGAGGTAAACTGGTTCTTGGACATATAGAAAATTGATCAACACCAAAAAAGTTTAGGCCCAGGTCAGGCTGCAAAGTCTGAGCAGTCTGACCTGGGTCGGTACTTTTCGCAGATGCATTAAGCTCCCTTTTCACAGAGCAAGGCTCATATACAGTTTCGTGTGTAAGTTTCATGTAAATTTCCTTCTTCCTGATTACCCGTTACAACGAGATTATAAAAAGAAATATGTTTTATAGCTGTATCAATCAAATATTCATTGAAAAACAGAGTAGACTCAGATCACTCACCGAAGAACACGGCGTAAAATCTGAGTCTGCACTGTGTCTAAGACTTAAGGTTTAGCAAAACATACAAAGATACCATGTAGATGGCTATCTGGCCCTCACAGACTATAGGGTGATTAGGACGACCACGCTGTATAGAGCAAATTTTAACAACTAAAATATGGAATGTTTACGGCAATACTTGGTACTTGGGTATAACATAGATCAAGATCAGACTTCACAGAACGTTCATTTTGGGTCAGTGTTTGCTAATTCTCAAGTGAGGTCCTGGTCGAATTTCTGGCTATATTATTGCTGTTGGAGAAAAAGAAAAATTGATTGAAGGTATAGTTTTCGCCGCTTTAAACATTACTTCTGTCATGTTCCGGTGACGACACACTTATGTGTGTCACGTGTATCACTAGTAGTAGGCTAGGCCTCTGAAATGTCTTGTCCAAGGACACTCCTACGAAAAACCCAGCGCTTTGAGAGTAAGGATCGAACCCAGGGTCTCTGGTTTGCGAATAGTACACCTTAAAGGATCCAAAGAAAAATCTGAAATAAAGACTTCAGTATACTCCTATTAATACTACTACTAAGACTAATTCTTCTACTACTGATGATGATGATGATGATGATGATAAAGGAGAAAAAGAAGAAGTAAAGGGTGAGGGAATCATTTCATGAGGTGCATTAAATACATGGCGTCAAACAGTAAATACGGGTAGAATAGCCATGCTCTGTGGATAGAGGGTCTAATGCACACGAAAAAAGTATCCACCAAAGGCTGACCTGGGTCGAAACTTTTCGCTACTAGTCAATTTTCTGGATGACAAAGGACCAGTCTTCTTCATGATTTACCTGGTTCTGAAATAAAATGAATTTTATGGATCCATAATAATATGATGACTTGCTTGGTAGAATGCATCTTGGAGATGCATTTAAACCCCTTTGACCACAGCATGGTTCATTTAGTATGCTATAACGATGATATAACTTGATAGCTCAGCTAAGCTGAGCATGAAAAGTACTGAACAAATAAAAATCATTATGAATTAGCCCTGGTCTATGTACATGCAGTCTGATCTTGACTCTATACTGTCCGATACGATTGGATTTTCCGTCGAAAAGAATTTAGATCCACAATATGTGTGTATGTGGGGAGGGGGGGGGGGGTTGGAACGTATGTTTATCTAAATTTATGGCTGGAGATGTCCGTTCAATAAACCCTTTCAGTGCCATTGGCTAAGACAGTAGCTTATGGGGATTGGAATCATTCAAGATCAGACTTCACAAAACGTTCACGTGCAGTCTGATCTTGGATCTATACTATCCATCTTAAGTGAATTATACTTTCAGCTGTCGATAAAGGGCGACCATAATATTCGGCGTTGAAAGATTAGAATTAGCGGTTTAACTCTTATCCTGCTAAATAAGGTTAACCCTTTACCACACAATCACGACTTTAAAAGACCCTGAGAAAGAAGCCTTTTGACAACATTGTGGGAAAAGGAGAAAATGCTGGTAACCAGCATTTTCTCCTTTTCCCACAATGTTTTCTACCCCTCCCAAAATGAATTTTAACTTTTGAGACACATTTATTTTGTCTTCTGCAAATGCTTTCAATTTGGACCCGTCTAAAATTTTGTCGTTTGGTAAAGAGTTAAATAAAATCTTCAACCTGATAGTAACAACCCAAATGTTGCTATTTCGACGCTTTTTTTTTGGGGGGGGGGGTTAATCATCTGCTTATCGGAGAGTGTAGATCCAAGATCAGACTGCACGTTCTGTGTAGTCTGATCTTGATCTACACTGTCCGCAAAAGGCTAGAAAGTCGCGCCTAGCGGCCAAAGGGTTAAAGGAGAACAGGATGATATTTCTGAGTCATGCTCCGTGAAATTGTGGTTTAGTGCATCTGCAAAAAAAAGTACCGACCCATGGCAGCCTGCGCAGTCCGTGCAGGCTGCCATGGGGCGATACTTTTTTGCTACTGGTGAATTTTCTGCATGTCAAAGGACCGTTTTACTTCATGATTCAGTCGGTTGCTAGACAAAATGCATCTATCTTGTGCAACGATTTGCTTGGTATAATATTATACTGCATTACGATGTAGGCCAATGAAACCCGCCCCCTCTCCTAGAGGCGCCGCTTATATACATCACAAGGAAGATTAAATGGGCTACAAAACTGGAATATGATCCTGTACAAAGGACAATGTTAACTCTGTCAGAACGTAAATATATGAGTCGTGCCCTGACAAAAGGGGGTTTAATGCATTTCGGTAAAGTATTGTATCAATCAAGAATCACATATTTATTGAGTTATAAAATCCACTTTGTTACCTTGAATCGTGAGATAGAATGGTCCTTTGACATGCAGAAAATTGACCGACAGCAAAAAGTTTCGGAACAGGTCAGCCTGTGCGGATTCCGCAGGCTGACCTGGACCGACACTTTTAGCAGATGCATTAAGCCCCCTTTTCACAGAGCATGACTCATATAATCTGGACTACTTTTTGAAAGCAGAAAGTGCAATCCACTTGAACTGAAAAGATTTTCTTTTTTTTTATTTTATAGGCTCGACTTATCAATCAGACGGTATAGATCTAAGATCAGATTGCATGTCCTGTGTAGTCTGATCGTAACCTATGCCGTACTCAAAAGATCCTGTTTTCGCTTGTGGCACTGAAACAGTTTTTCTTTTTACGTGTAGGCATATTCCTCCAATATCAATTACAAGACATCGAGGTCAAAATCTATTTATGTGCCTACAAGATGATTTATAATAATGTTGCTAGTTTAACAAATCACTTTACTCCTTTAGAGCGAATTCGTGGAATGGACAAATCTTCATTCGGTTTAATGATACAGATGTTCCAAACCGTCCTTTGTCTTATTGAGACAGACGAGTAACAGCGCGCTTTTAACGTACTGATCTTGATCTGCACGGTCCACACAAGAAAGCAAAAATCATATCTGGTGCGGTAAAGGATAAAACTATCTCTTTATGTCAAAACACTTGTAACTAAGGAACCAATCAAAGCAGACTGTGTAATTTAATAGATCAGGTTTCTTTTTTGTCAGGATCAAAGTACTGACAGCATTAATATCATTATCCGTGTTCTACGCAGTATAACAAGTATTCTCTACGATATTTTTCACCTTAAAAACAACCCTCATCTTTTGAGTCACATGTTTTTTTTTCACATGCTTTCAAAATGGAAAAGTCTAAATCTGTGTAATTTAGTACAGAGGAAAACCTTCCTGAAAAAAGCTGCCATCCACTAACTTCACTGGATAAAAATAACGTGCTTCTAGCATTGTATGGGGTGTAGAGGGAACTTCTGGTGATGTGTAGCCTTCTAGATAATGCTGTCTCATTTAAATTAAATAATACATTAAAAACCTGTTATCTTACCTCTATACCAAACTACAAAATTTTAGACTTGCGAAAATTGGAAGTATTTGCAGACGACAAATTAGACAAGGCTGAAATAATGGGATTTGTTATTGTTCTCCCACATTGTTTGCAAAAGTTTTATTAGTCAGGGTCATTAAAACTAGGGATTTTTGTTAACGGGTTGAATAAACCAAAAAGTGTTCAAGTAAATAAGTATGACAACGCATGACCACAATCCTTACATAGCAATATACGTGGTTAATAAAGCATCGAATGAAAAAAAAATAGAAAAAGGTATTTGTACCGCACTCTGTCTAAAAGGAGATTTAACGCATCTCTGTGATGCATGAACTAAGCAAGTCATCGCATAATTATGGATCAGGTTTGTCTAACAACCGACTGGATCATCACGGAGGTAGACTGGTCCTTTGGCAAGCAGAAAAATGACCACTTGCAGAAAGTTCCGACCCAGGTCAGCCTGCGCGGTCTGCACAGGCTAACATGAGTCGATGCTTTTTGCAGATGCATTAAACCTCATTTCTAATTCAACTTTCACCAAGACATTGGCAATATTTAAATATAGAGCCACTAAATCTATTTCAACCACTTCTTTTCTGTTTTAATTTTGACATGAGGTTAGGACCCTTCGAGCCCCGTGAGCTAACATTCTAGTACCATCTAAGGTTTTTAGTTTAAGCAACCACTTGTTTAATAAATTGTGATGGTCAAGCTGGAAGTTTCTATAGCCTTTATATAGGTGTCTTCAATTGAAATCTTCGCCGGTAAACCAATAATGCCCCACACACTTCTAGTTTCTGTTTTTTCATCTACCTTTTCTTTCAATTTAACTCACACTGTAATTAGTAATGGTATAATCATGCAATATTCGTTATCCGAATTGCTTAACCCTTTCCCAAACGACAAATTTTGGACTGGTCCAAATTGAAAGAGTTTGCAGACGACAATTTTGAATTTGATGAAAATGGCAGAAAGTTAACAAAAAGGGTGGAAAACACTGTGGGAAAAGGAGAAATTGCTCGTTACGAGCAATTTCTCCTTTTCCCACAGTGTTTTCAAAAGACTTGTACTGCAGACACGTGAAAACCAGGGCTTGTTTGGGAAAGGGTTAAAGGAGCGTTATACGTTTAAGCTTTCGTTCTTGCCCTTTTCTTCAGTATGTTTGTCAAATGAATTGTATTGTCTTTTTCTTTTAACTTTTTATCTCATGCTGATGAATAAAATGATTTTAGACTAAGCCTACTTTTCACAGAGCATGGTTCATTTAAATATCAATAAGTGGCGACGAATATTTAAATTCTAAATCGTTAAGGAATTTAACGATGTCTCACGTACCTGTAAATGGCTAGATAAGAAAATGTCCAGAGGAATGTACATATCAATTCGATGTTTTTTTTTTTCAAGTTAAACCATTTGCTTACAATTTCGGCTCGATAACTCTACGATCAGGTTTGAAAAGTGTTTTTCCCCTGTAAATTCACCAATATCTGCACTGATTAACGCAAAACTACAGAAAATGAGGTAGTTGTACTACTTAATCGTTTTTCTTTTTAGATAAAAAAAAATCCCGCCCCTATGAAATTGCTTGCTTCAGATAAACCGGTGACCACTTTTTTGAAATTTACATACTTAAAGAAACGAAATTGAGTAAAATATATAATTATATAGACGGAAAATCTTTAAAAAATGAAGGAACATCTACGTATCAATAGAAGAGTATATGGGGGAAGTGACAAAAGGGTGTTTAATGCAACCCCTTGATGCATTATACCAAGCAAGTCCTCAAATAATTGTAAATCAATAAAATGCACTTTGTCAAAAAAAAAAAAAAAAAAATCATGAGGTAAAATGGTCCTTGGACATGCAGAAAATTTACCAACAGTACAAAGTTTTCACCCAGGTTAGCCTGCACGAACTGTGCAGGCTGACATGAGTCGATAGTTTTTGCAGATACATTAAGCCCCATTTTCATAGAGCACGGCTCAAATCTATATTTAAATTCACTATAAAAGGAATTGAATATCGGATATTGTTACCATTAGGATTTCTGGTTTATCAAAATGTGAACTTAAATGCTATAAATTTCTAAATGTGCTATCTAAAACTTGCTTACAAATGAGATCATTAAGCAAGCTACTCAGAAAGAGGTCTAGGCGGACCACTGATAAAAGTGAAGAGAAGGCTTCAGATTCTGCTTCTCTACCTCCTGCGTGTCAAAGGAACTCTAATACACAGGTAAGTATGAATATAATAAACATTTCTGTCTACATAAAGCCTCATAAACTTTTCAATCAATCCAATGCGATTTCAAAACAATGTAACCCTAACATTGGTCAGTTATGGTTTTCTACAAGATGCTATGTTATTTTCTTCATTAAAAACATTAAACTATAAATTAAAGTTTTTAACGAAGAACACCGTAATACATTTTTCGAGGTAAGAATTTGGTCAGTAATTGTGCAAGTAGACGCGGCTTTTTTTTACAATGTAGACGAGACATTTCCGTTGTCATTCTCAAAACAAACCACAGAGTTGGTCGCCAGAATACTCTGGTCGTTAACAAGTAGCCAAATCTATCGCTTTGCCGAAACTCGCATTTATTACCTACTCGTTTTATTAGCCACACTAAAAGATTGTGATGGATTTGTTACAAATCACAAGATATTTAGGCAAAATACACCTACAGGTAGCAAATAACACCGTCAGCGACTACGTAAATTCCTACTTCTTCATCTTCAAAGCGTAAATCTTATTCTTACGACGGAATCTAATTAAAGAAAGTGAGGTTTAGCAGTTATCAGGTACAGACTTTTTCGGCGTAGCTGAATTCGCTGGCGTTTTACCTTCTTCTTAGTATAATGAAATCGAACGAGTAGATGTTAGTCTCCGAGTGGTAAATCAAAGTTGGTATGCACATTTGGTACTGCTGCGTCTCCGAGTCGATTTTGGTTCGGAGTTATACGAAGTTTTGTTACCAGATAGCATAAACTGTTGTATCATTCTATCCCCACACATTTTACAAAGGCCTTTTTAGTTTATATACTGTAAATCAAAATTCCTGGTAAAACACTGCTATAATGCTATTAGATATATTTTCTTTGCAACCGTAAATACTAGCAAAATGTACGCTATCATTCAGTAAAAAGGGTGTGCTTTTCGACGTTTAAAAAACGAGATGATCGTGTTTCAGTCTTTAATTCTTTCTATTTTTAGCTCAGATGGAGCACAAAAGGCGTAAGGTGAGCCGTGTCCGTCGACGGTCGTCAACTTTACCTTGTGCACGCTCTAGAGGCTACATTCAAGTTCTGTCCAATACCCATGAATGCTGGTCAGAATATTTGTCTTGATATCTTGGACAAGTTCGAAGTTGGGCCCAAAACTAGGCCAATAGGTCATATCTTTGTGTATGTTCTAGAGGGCGCATTTTCGGTCCATTACTTATGAAAGTTGGTCAAAACGTTTGCCTTGATAATATCTCAAATAAGATTGAAAATGGGTCAAGTTAGGCTAAAATCTAGGTCAAAAGGTCGAATCTAGGAAAAAAAAAAAAAAACCTTGGGTACAATCTAGAAGGCATATTTTACGAATATTTATCTTGTTGACACCCCTACCTAGTTCGAAAATGGGTCGTGTTGGTCAAAGACTGAGTCACCAGTCACCATGTGAAATCTTTGAAAAATCTTTTTACACTCTTGGACGCATTTTCAGTGAAATACTTATGAGAGTTAGTCAGAATGTTTGTCTTGATAATATCTTAGCCACTTAAGCCCCTTTCAAAATTGGAGTGCGACTAATTGCGATATTTGATTGCACGATCGACTTAAAAAGGTACTCTCGCAATAGATCACAAAAAGCTTTTACGAGTGCAATAGCAGTCGTGCAACAATTGCAACAACAGCGAGTGGAAACGACTGTTGCAAGAAAGAGGACATGCGCCAGCGATCGTACGCTTACCTGTGACTGTTGCTCGAGTAACTGCGATTTGTGTGATGTCACTCGTACAACTGATGGCGTTGTCGTACGATTTGTCTCAACACCCCGCGACTGGTCGAGTGTTTGAATGAGACCGGTTGCACGATCATGAGATTGTTCGTACGAGTGGTGGTGAAACGATCCGAAAATTAATACCCACCCAAATATGGATCTCGTCAGACCAACACTGAATTCTGAGGAACGAACGAAATGTCGTTTAAAAAAAGCTACAAACACCGAGCAAACATCAGAACGTTAGCAAAAGCAGCTTTTAGCTTCCTTGGGAAAGACTGGAGACCATTTTAGCCGTTGTCTAATTTTTCTCTTTAAGCTAGTCGCACAGTCTTTTAAAGTCGTACAACGGCAGTACACCGTTGCACGAGGTGATACAAATAACAGTCTAATAGTCGCATTCAAAACACAACCTAACGCACGACAGGTAGCCAGAGATCTCTGAACACGTGCGTGTGTTGTATGACGTCTAAACGATCAATTACAATATCCATATCATGCCTTATATCTTTATGGAACGCTATAGCTGTCATGCGTTAACGAACTAACTCAAATTATGTTAACATATGACAGCTGTGGCGTTCCATACAAGCTCGTGCGTCTTGTCGTGCAACGGTGTGCAACGTTGTGCAACACTCGAGCGACTGTTCGTGCGACAAAATGCCACTACTTCGATCGCATGCAGTCACGTCATAATTTTGAACATGTTCAAAAGTCTAATACGATCGTTTGCGACCGCTTGTGACTCTGCAACGACTGCCACAACTCGCAAGATGGCATGCGAGTGGTTGTACAAGACTGCTAAAAAGTGTTGCAGTCGGTCGTAAAATGCTCGTAAGCCAACTGTGGAAGAGGTTTTACACGCCAAGTAAAAACAGGTAACCAAATCAAATCTTTGAAAAACATTGTGTACACTCTAGGAGCCAAATTTTCGGTCCAAAATTCATGAAAGTGCTCTAGAATGTTTGCTTTGATGATATTAAGGAATAGTTACGAAACGTGTTATCTAACGTCAAAAACTAGGTCACCAGATCAAATCTTTGAAAACACAGTGTACACGCTTTAGGCCACATTTTCAGTTCTATACTCATGAACGTTGGCTAGAATAATTGTCTAGATGATATCTTGGACGACTTTAGAAATGGGCAATGTCTGGTGAAAAAAAAAACTAGGTCACCAAGTCAAATCTTTGAAAAACCTTGTGTGCACTCTAGAGGTCACATTTTTAGTCCAAAACTCATGAAAGGTCAGAATGTTTGTTCTTAGGATATACAGGAATAGTTGCAAAATGTGTCCTGTCATGTCAAAAATTAGGTCACCAGGCCAAATCTTTGTAAAACCATGTACACACTCTAGATGCCACATCTTCAGCCCAGTACTCTTGAAAGTCGGTCTGAATTTGATAATATCTCACATGAGTTTCAAAATAGGTCTTGTCAGGTCAAAAACTAGTTCACCAGGTCAAGTCTTTAAAAAATATAATGCACACTTTAGAGGCCATGTGAAAGTTTGTCAGATACTTTGTCTTGATAATATCTCAGAAGAGTCTGAAAATGGGTTACATCGCTTCTAAAAGTAGGTCAGCATATCAAATCGTCATAAAAAAGCCCCGTGTACATTCTACAGACCATATATTATTCGTATACTCATCAATGTTATTTCAGAGTGTTTGTCTCGATGATATTTAGAATGTATTTGAAAATGGTTTATGTAGGGTAAAAAGTAGGTCGCTATGACAAATCAGAGAAAAAAAAAACTTTTTTTTTTTACACGCGAGAGGCCAAATTTTCAGTCCAATACTCATAAAAAATGGTCAGAATATTGTTCGTTTTGATATTTTGAATGCATTTGAGATGGGTCACATCAGGTCAAAAAGTAGAACACTGAGACAAATCTCAGGAAACACTTGAGGCCACAGTTTCAGTCCAAATCTCATGAAAGTTGGTCAGATGTTTTTCTTAATGATATATCTACAATGAATCGAAAATGGATCTTGTTACGTCAAAAATTAGGTCACTGAGACAAATCTTAGAAAAAGCTTGTGTACACTCTAGAGGCCGCATTTTCCGTCCAATACTTATGGAAGTTTGTCAGAATGTTTGTCTTTATTATGTCGGAAGAGATTGGAAATAGGTCATGTTAGCTCAAAAGGCTCAGGTGAGCGCCTTGAGGGCCATCCTGGCCCTCTTATTGTTTCATTGTATGAGGTCATCGTGTTGATTTGAACACGAATCCTTTTAGTCGATGCATGCTATCGATCATATTGTATTCCCATAAGACTTCGCAAAACTATGGCGCAAAATCTGAAAATACCTTAAGATGCTTATGTAGCCTTTTCAGAAAATACTATTTAATAATATTGTATCTTACTTGTTTTCTTACCTAATGGTTTGCCAGCTATCACTTACTTTATTCAGTGATAAATCAGTTTTGAAGTTCAAAGAGATGATAAAATTTAAATTGTTCCCTTTGATTTTTTTTTTTTTGTAAATTGATGATATACTAATATACCAGTCCCCATTCGTGTATTTTTTTTTTTAATACGAAGAATACGGTCTAATTACACATTATGTGAAATCGCCTATAGTCTCCAAATACAGCTTTATGTCCGTTTCGAGATGGACCCAAGGCTTTAGAGCACATACCGTTTCAAACGATATAGATAAGTAATGAGCCATGCTATGTGAAAAGGGAGCTTAACGCCTGTCCGTGATGCATGATACCACGCAAGTCATCACATAATTAGGGTCTCATAAAATCCAGTATGTCTAACAACCGACTGTATCATAAGATAGACTGGTCCTTTGACATACAGAAAGCGAAAAGTTTTTGCCCAGGTCAGCCTGCGCGGACTACGCAGGCTGACCTGGGTCGATAATTTTCGCAGATGCATTAGGTCCCCTTTTCACAGAGCATGGCTCACATTTTAATCACCATGCATTATACTAAGCAGGTCGTTGCATAATATGGATGCGTTTTGTTTACAAACCAGTTGAACCCAGGGGTACAATGGTCCTCTTACGTTCAGAATATTTACCAATAGCAAAAAGTTTCGACCCTGATAAGCCTTACCGGGGTCGACATTTTTCGCAGAATTTGTTACACCCCATTTCAGAGAGCAAGACTCAACTTTTTTCTGCACTAGATCTGTCAGGTTCGTATAAAACTTGTTTTTCCGACCAAATCCCTAAAAAAATCAAAGGACTGATAGTCCTGAGAGTCGCCTGGATGGTGATGGGTGAGAAGTGTTCACCCTTTTTTGTTCAAATCTGTTAAAAGCATTCAAGATAGAAAATAACTTAACCTTAAACAGTATTACATGCAAGCATATTTCTGAGTTGTCATCCTAAAATTACATACATTAATATTAAATTTACATGGAAACATGTGGTGAGAATAAAATTTAGGCACCAGGAAGAGCTTTAAAAAGTTCGAAGTCTCTTACTCAGGGTGACTTCATTTAAAAATGGTTTTCAAAAGGTACAATCAATATAAAACAAGTCATTTCGTTGAAATAACATCCATCGCCGAAAAAATCTTGTTTTGATAATTATAAGAGGTATTGTGTTTTGCATGTATATCGTCTTTTTTTGTTACTAGTGAAAATATACATTAAGCCCCATTTTTCCATGACACGGCATTTCATTAAATAAAAACAAATATTGATTGCCTGTGGCTTATGATAAATAATGTAAATGTGAAGTGTCATAAAATGTTGTCCAGTAGATATTGGTCCATAATGGAAGTATACATCAAGCCCCATTTTCCATGATACCGCGTTTTATTAAATAAAAACAAATACTGATCGTCTGTGGCTTATGATAAACGATATAAATATGAAGTTTCATAAAATTGTGTCCAGTAGTTAAAGAGATATTGGTCCATAATGGAAATAAACATCAAGCCCCCTTTTTCCATGACACCGCATTAAGAACAAAAACAAAATAAAACAAAACAAGCAGATCGGAAGACATCAAGCCTCCTTTTTCCATAACAAGACATTACGTAAAAAAAAAAGTGTATCGGCGGGCTATCATGAGGGACATGTATGAAGTTTCATTAACTTTCGTTAACGTTTTTAGAACATATCTTTCTGGATGGACGGAAGATCGGACGGACAGACGGACAGACAACAGGAAAACTATATCCCCCCACCAACCTGAAATTCGGCAGGGCATAATAACTGTCGAAGTTCCATCAATATTTACAGTTCCTCCCCAGCTTAATAATGCCTGTAAAGAATGTGGATAAAAATTAGGCTTCTAGGTTGATAAAAGTGTTTTTCTAGCACAGAATCTGAGTGGCTGAACTTACATGTACATGTATATCTTAATTCTTACACATATTGCTAAAACAAACATTCTGAATAATTTCAGTGGAATAGGGCATACATTTTCTCTCCAGAATTAGAACAAGTTGCTTTTGTATGACACAAATTTTCTAAAACTGGACCAAGTGGTTATACATACATCGGTTAACTTAACTAATTTTCCTTTCCAAATACAGGATGCTGGATATGAAATTGGGTATAATTGCTTATACTGTTTCAGGGGCGGTGATTCTGAAATGTTACTAATCAGTTCTGAAGCTTCTGTGAACTTTATAGAAACAGAGCAGAACCACTTGAACAATTATACAAGAGGACCATTTAGGCAACATTAGTATGGAATTCCTTTGAACCTTATAGGATCTAGTGACATACGTTTAGACCAAAAATGCCCTTTTGCAACTCACCCATATCGAATCTAAGCAGTCTGACAAAGTTTCATGAATATTGGATCGAACATAAATAGATTCTAAAGCACTATTACGGGTTCGTCTGATTTGACCTAGTGACAACCTTTATCTTTTAACCCCTGGAGACCTATATTCAATTTTGTCAAAAATATTATTGAGACAGTCTGGAAATTTCATGGTCATTGGACCGAAATGTAGCCTCTGCCGCAGTAATCTGCCTGTCCTTTGGAAATAATTTGTTTTTGTTGTCCGGGTTCAAGTTTTGTCCACAATGGACTCTAAGAATGTGGTTGCTACAGCTCAAGAAAAACAATATAACCAGATAGCATGATCATCAGCCTTTTAACTTTGTCTGCGTTTCATAACGTCCTAGGAATTTGCACTGCTTCCATATCAATTGAAAATTGTAGAGATCTACATGTTATATTGCTTTAGTGCAAACTAAATGTTCACGATTCGCTCTATTACCCTTTACAACAATCCTTTATGAGATAACAAACACACCAATACATGTATAGAACTTGTTTTTCGAGTGGGTTAACATTGACCTATTCTATTATACATGTATTTGAATTATAGTGGAGTAAAAAGTCAGGTTCTCAGATTACTGGTTGTTAGAACTGCGTAGTTTCGAGGCGAATTCCCGTGTGAATTCAGATTTTGGCACTTACGAAAGTACCTTGCGTTCTAACACCCGCACTAATAAATTGTTGTTTCATAAATACTAGATCTAGGTTAATCGCACATTGAAAAAAAAAAAAAGAAAAACAGCAGACTTTGACAAATTCACCTCTTTAAAAACGAAAAACAAACAATTACACATAGTAAACTTTAAAACACTCTCTGCATTCAATGGATCGTTGAAGAACTAAGTCCGTGTACGCTGAAAATAAAGGCCGATTCAGCGACCGATTCATAAATATGTAAATTCATAAAGAATTCCGTGGTGCGAATGACGTTATACGTCACGATTCCGGGACATTTCGGCCCATAACAATTTCGGCCCATTACAATTTCGGCCCATAACAATTTCGGTCCATAGTCTAAATACCAAATAAAATACACTTGAATGTTTCCTTGTTTGTTTGTCTGTCTGTCAGCTTGCATGCTCCGACCTGTCTTGCTACCACTCTTTGTGTTGATTGGTTGCTTTTATATGACACTGTTTTAGCCGCTGGTCTACACCTTCGAAGGTTTGCCAAACAAAACTGCCGCGTTGTGCATTGGGTAAGGGAGGATTAGTGTCATCGTTTGAATAACACAAAGGCATTTCCAGACTTGTAAACTTGCCAATCATAACTAATTTCAAACTCAGTTTTAGCTGAAGAACGTATGTTTTCTAAGGATAGTTCATTATGCAGAGCCTTCATTAAGGACTAATTCTAGGAATTTTGAAATTCCAGATGTCACTTTAATTTTTTTTTTTTTTATGAAAATTTGGGAAGTGGCAAAACTACAATTCCATTTTTTTTCCTCAATTTTACCATGGAACAGATGAAAGTGTTAATTTAGGCTTCAGCGTGAAAAACGTTATATATATGCAATCCTTCTAAAAATCCCGTGTTGTTTAGAATTATTACATGTAGACAATGAGTTAGTACCCACGACATTGATAGGGTAAACCAGGGATCGCAATATATACGATCCCTGGGTAAACTGAGGTCAGGAGAAAAATTAAGTGCTAAGCAATTAAATTCTTCTATGATCTGGATGCATTAGTGAAATAAATTGAAAAAAACAATTACCTTACCATTTCTTTGAACTTTTTACCAAACGACAAAATTATAGACTGATCGAAATTGAAAGTAATTTCAGACGTCGAGGTAAATGTTGCACAAATTATGAAATCTGTCTTTGAGTGGGTAGAAACCATGGTGGTAAAAGGAAGCAAGGCTGGTTATCATCATTTTCTCCTTTTCCGACAATGTTTCCAAAAGTCCCTTTCGTTGGGGGTCGTTATAACTCGGAATTGTGTGGTAAAGGGTTAAAAACATGAATCCTTGGTAAACAATCAATTATTACGAATAAGAAAATGCACCAAACCAGACTTATTGTGCCAATTATTATTGAAAATAATTACTGAAGTTGCATCCATTCAATTATTTTCCCCCGCCTTAAATTAAACAATTTTAGAGCACTCACGCCGACAAGTAAACACCTCCCTCTTTCCTTCTACGTCGTTCGATAATAGACTTTATTTCATAAGAAATTTGATGACCTTTTTCGTAATGACTGATATCCCAGCTCCAACATTATAAATTATATAGCGTCTATACAAGTCAGCTATATAAAGTTGCTATCTAGGTTTAAAAAAAAGTCAGTTTGAAGGGGCTATGATCGGACGATGTCAATTTGATACTAGGTTTGTCATGGGTTTTCATTTTTTTTTTTTTTAACCCATGCCTTGCAGTATTTCAAAAAAGCATTTAGAACAGCGCGTTTTCACATACACACTAAGAATTGAAATCAGAATGAGATTGTGATATAAGTATTTCAAGACCCCAGAAAAAGTGACTTGGAGGAGAAATTTAGCACAAATTTGTTACAGTATACAAGTCAGGAACTTGGAAGTTCTATTGATACCAGTTGTCTTTGATCACCACTATTTTAGGGCAATTATGACAGTGTTATTACTAATTGCACTGCTCCGTACTTCTAATTAGCACAATATCATTATAAAATACCCGTTTCACATGTACTTGGTTGTCAAGGAGACCAGATTCACAACACCCACGATAATAAAACGCAACGAAGCGTGTACCTAAATTCTACAGATATCTTAGACGATATTATGACATTACTGATACTGGATGGTTTAAACCCTTAACCCAGATTGGAGGACCCAAAAAAGAGAGTATGATTAAATTTGCCGGCAGAAAAGAAGGTAAAAAAGATCAATAAACAACGGATTTAACTTGACCATTTCAGTTCCAACGGAGACCTAAGTATCCGTCATGGAGAGCTTAGATCAAGATCAGATTGTACTTTTAAAGTGATGAAAACTCTTCAATTTATAACGTTCGCTACCTGATGCTAAATTTAGATAATTCAAAATTTAGGAGATGGGAAATTTAGTTCTAAACTCTTCCACTGTCGACGGCAACTTAGTATCTTTTGTGGATGGCGTAGGTCTACACCGGACTATACATGCTATTTACAGTCTGATCTTCGATACAAACCAAGATTTAACGTCTGCCGTATGATTATAGCGGTTTTCCTTTGCTCACATTGTACACACTCTTTTACCATGTGTAAACATTCTACCAGGACGTAAAACAAATATCCAAAATGTTTATTGATGCAAAACAATGTTTAAAAGCGAAACTTTATGCACCAAACATTTAGTAAAAGGACTCGTCAGGTTGTGCAATATTTATGATACACCAATCATGGGCCGAAATCGTTATGGGCCGAAATTGTTATGGGCCGAAATTGTAATGGGCCGAAATTGTTATGGGCCGAAATGTCCAGTCACCTACGTCACGTGATTACAAGATCTATATTTGTCGCAGAGCTACATTCCAGAAAGCACCTGCTAAGCGATGACTCGGTACAGCCTAGAACGTGCGCATTACATACGCTAATGTACGATCTCTGGTGCACGTAGACTATGGGAGTGCAAAGTATTTAAAGTCTAGAATAAAAAGCTGTGAAGAAGCAAAGTGTAAGAATATGTAAGAAGGCAACGCAACCATTCCAAGTCGTCATAAATTTGTTAAAAAAAAAAATAGCCTACTGTTAGGAAAAATCTTCATTGAAGGCTTCCATGTTAAGTCGGTATCGCCTTTCTCTTTCCGATCATAGGCTGAGTGTTCAATTGAAATAATACTTACAATTAAGGACAGATTGTAAGATTTAGAGTGTAATTCTAATGGGTAATTATCAAACAATTTTCACCGAGAATTGTACACAATCAGAAGCGTGCCGAAGAAAAGAAGCTTGTAGTCGAATAGTCGAACAGTATCTTTCAGCGTGTCCGAAAACTTGTTTAGGTCACGAGGGCTATTTTAAGATATACACATAATGCGCTATTTTTAGAGATGATGTCTGTGTAAGCGATAGGCTATCGTGTACCCTTGCGGACGAGATGATTGTTTCAAAGGTTTGAACCGTTAAATAGCTCAGTCTCTATAGACATATTCATTGTCACAGAGGCACAATTGTAAGTTATTTACAACAGAAAAATACAGGGTTGTTTACCGAATAATTAGAAAACTATGTTTTATCTCGTAAACCGGAACTTGAGACAGGAAGCAGTACAAGGCCGGAGGTATGCTTACGTCACCCCATAGATCAAGATGATAACAATGAGAGCCTGGTTGCTACGCAATCAGGCGACTCAAAAATAGCTAAGCCTTTGAAGCGTTTTCCAATCAAACTATATCATAGCAAACAGGATCAACGAGAGAAAAGGATAGACGACGTGAAGTAGCCAGCAAATACTGAGGCAGGGGCCCTTGGAATAAACATGTCTAAATTTGTAAAAACAAAATGTAACTTTTAAGAACTGATGAAAAGGAAGACAAGTAAAATTAACTCTTAAGCTGCTTAACGCGACTTGACACACTGACCTTTTGCGGGGAGTGTAGATCAAGATCAGATTGATCTTAGATCTACACTGTCCGATAAGGAAACATTTTCCTCCAACAGAAAACAACATTATTCGATTTTTTACTATAGGCTTGAAACTTTTATTTAACTTTGTTAGCTAGGGTGAATGTTGCTTTGATTCTTTAATATTATGAGAAGTGATCATGATTTTTAGCTTACAGTTCTTTGATGGATCGTTTCTAAAATTCGTAGGGAACAAGAGAGCTCCCGACAAGACAGTTCCCCGACACAAGTTTAGAGACAGCTTCCCTACAGATTTGATAAAAGTTCCCGGCACTTTTGAAGACAGTTCCCGGACAGTTTTGTTACATGTCAAATAACAATTATCGTGGTAGTTGGTGATGAAGGATTTTAGGGATTGATTGTTTGTTCCTGTTATTGACGAGTACATCTGAGATTGTCTCTAATTTTCTTTAACCCTTTACCAAACGACAAAATTTTGGACTGAACCAAATTGAAAGCATTTGCAGACAGCAAGATATATGTAACTAAAATGGTGATTTCTGTCTTGGATAGGGAAAAAAAATTGTGGGAAAAGGAAAAAATGCTGGCTACCAGCATTTTCTCCTTTTCCCTCAATGTTTTCAAAAAGCTTCTTTTTAAGGGGCGTTAAAAGTCGTGATTGTGTGGTAACGGGTAAATTGCCATGTGAAATGTCTATAACTTTGTACAACCCTTCTTTGTTTGATTGGACAGTTTGACAACCTTTAATGGCCAAACACCGAACAATATCAAAATACGCTACATTTTCCCCAGTGGTACAGATACATACAATTCTTATATAAAACAGTACTGAGGATCATGAACAGTGTACAAAGTGAACGAAAAAAAAATCACCCAGTTGAAACCCCAAATTTCTCTGCCTAGCTCTCTCTAACGTATGTAATTCTAACACACACAAAGAAATACACACAAATAAAATATGAAATATCAGAGGAATTAAATTGATTAACTCCAGACATTCCCGAAACATATTGTTTTATTAACTTTCATGTTGGCGAAGTCTTCTTATAGTGTCTAGTCTCTTATTATCATGACAATCATTGTGGATTCACCCATGAGAAAATAAGCATCTGTCAATTTATATAGAATTCTTCATCGCAAGGTAGGCCTACAAATAATGCAATAAGTATACATCATTTATCCCCAAACAGTTCTAATTTTTTATGATTATTATTCATAATTATCAGTAACAGGTTATTTGACATGGAACAAAAGTGTCGGGGAACTGTCTTTAAACATGTCGTGGAACTGTCTCGAGAACGTGTGTCGGGGAACTGTCTTGTCGGGAAACTGTCCTAATGCCAAATTTGTACACCAACATTCCCGAAACCATTTGTCAAAAAACATTCGAACAGCTAGGAAAATGTAGGTCAAACGAAGGAATCAAACATCATCCGATAACGAAAATAGAAAAGTCAGCATGGCAAAAACCAGAACACGTCGAGTCTTTCTGGTATCACGAATGAACAATGAATCAGTGGAAATTCATGTCAACGTATTAAAAAGACTCATACGTGATACTGTTCTTAACTTCTATTCGCCCGTATGTGTGTGTGTATGGGTGTGGGTGGTGTGTGGGTCGTTATTTTTATGCCTTTTTTTTTGCAGAGACCAAATGCGATTGTTGCTGCTATTGATTTCGGTACAGTTAGTTCTGGTTTGGCATTTTCCTTCGCTCACGATTTCGAAAAAGATCCCACGAAAGTATTTGTCAAACAATGGAGAAGCGGAGGAAATCTTGTCACAGAGAAAGCGCCAACATGTGTACTCATTCGTGCAGATAAAAAAACCCTTGAGGCCTTTGGATATGACGCCGAAAACAGATACAAACAACTCATTGAGGAGAAGAAACAGGACGAGTATTACTACTTTACCGAGTTTAAAATGGCACTGAATAGAAAAATGAATAAGGTATGAAACAATCAACTTCGATATTGCTTGTTAAACAACTTTAGAATACAGCGACTGAGTACTAGAAATTCAGTTTAGTTAACTTGATATTGTTTGGATTCACCAGATTGATCAACCACATCGATCGTTTATATTATACTATGTGCATATACCATTATTTATTGGTAAAACATTTATTGGTAAGTCAATAATGGTTAGCATATTGGTTTACTCTAGGTCATTGCCAGAGATATCACCATTGAAGACAGCATTGGGCGATCGTTTCCAGCCATGACGGTTTTTTCCCTAGCCATCGGTTTTCTCGCAAATGAGATCGTCAATGAATTAAATAAGATCGTTGGTGGTATTAAGTTAGCCAACCTTCATTTGGTGTTGACTGTGCCTGCCATTTGGACCGATGCTGCAAAACAGTTCATGACAGAAGCAGCAGCTGAGGTTAGAACTGTTTATTTTTTAAATAAGTGATTGTTTATGAATTAGCAAGAGCAAGAAAAATTACTTTGATATAGAATTACTATGATAATCAACAGAGTGAAATTGGTAGCATCTTTAACAAATATATGTACACTTATACACCGACGACTCTAAATTTAATCATATCGGCTTGAAACAAAAGTAACCTATTATGGCGTACACGTTCTGCTAGACAACAATTACGTGAACTAAGTATTAGTTCTTGTTGCTGCGTTAGTGTTTAATATAGGCTACTTGGTAAGAAGTTCTTTTGGCATTTCTCTTAGTATAAAGATATCTTTGAATAAAGTTTTTGTTCTCTGCAAATATTCATCGTAAAAGGTAGCCACTTTCAGACTGCCCTTTCTGATTAAAACATTCAGTCTGTGTCAAAATGTTTATCTTTTAATGCATGTTTCGTTGATCATGTGAGTAAGCGATTAGGCTGCTAAGAGCGACTCAAGGACTTGTTACGGAAAGTGTAGATCACAGAACGTGCAGTCTGATCTTGGATCTACACAGTGCGATAAGAAAATATTTTCCCCCAAAAATAACTTTGAAATAGCAATTTTTGGGCTTTCACTATCGACTTTTAGGTTTCATTTTAGTTACATAGCAGGTAAAGGGTTAGATTAAAATTACCGAAATAAGTTTGAAAATAGCTTTTTTGTGTTGCATTAACAATCAGTTCATACGAGCTGTCGCACAATCTCCGTGATGTTTTTGATAAACACGAGGTGTTAAACTTGTTTTATGAGAGAAATGTACAGTCTCAATACTACAAATCCCACTGTTATTGTAGGCCGGGTTGTCTCGAGACCGAGTTTCAATTGCCCTAGAACCCGAGGTGGCGTCTCTGTATTGTAGACATCAACCAATGGAAAATACATCACAGGGTATTGATCCACATATCTCCCAAATCAAAGATGTGACCAAATACATGGTCGTAGACGCTGGTGGTAATGTTCATAGATTTTTGTCTTTTGTGTGTCATAGATAGCACTCTGGAATGACAATATGCTACGCTTTATATTTACAAAAGAAACGTTTTTGCGGGTCCAAATGTTTCAGTTGTCAGGATCTTATTATCTTTATATTTCAAGATCGATAACAGAAACGGTGTCAAGGTATTATTATTTTATCAATTTTTGTTTTTTTCACATAGATTCGTCTGCTTAATGACTTGGTTTTTTTCTAATATACATGTATATATTTTCATCGCTAATGAAACATTGGAGCGTAAAATATCGATTAATTAAAAAATATTGTTATTTGTCCCTCGCGTAACGTCTCGAGAGACGTTCTGTTGCAAGAACAGCCAATCAATTTCCTGCACGAGTATGACGGAATCTGAAGAATGAAGATCAAGGCTGCCTTTCACCAAACTGCGCTCACACAAAATTTGCGTACACAGTTTAGGTAATCAAGCATCAAGTCTGAACACAAGTATCAGTAAACAGCATAACTTTACGATTTGAGTAAATACTTGCATAACTTTGCGCCAGTACATACCTTTGGGTAAAGCAGGGATCCTATGTTTATGTATGTATGCTTTTGTCCAGATTGTCTAAAGAAAGTGGACTGTGTAGATGAAAATCAGACTGCACGTTCTGTGCATTCCGATCCTGATCCACACAGACTGCAAATGCAACAATAGTTGTGGAAATCGCTTTAAGGGTTAAAATTTGTAGTCAGTCGATAAATTTTCTCCGTCTACAGGAGGTACCATAGATGTAACAGTCCACCAAAATAACCATCTCGGCGGAATAACAGAAGTGTTTGCTGCGAGTGGAGGGGGTTGGGGTAGTACACTTGTGAACAAGGCGTTCGAAAAATTCCTAAAGAACATAATGGTTAATGATGTCTTGGATGAATATATAAGTACCGAACAGGATGATTGGTTGTACCTCTGTAGAAATTTCGAAATGGAGAAACGAAATTTTGAACAAGAATCAAAGTCTAAAATAACCACCATAAGATTACCAGCGTCTCTTGTAGAGATATTGAAAGAACAGACCTTCGTCAAAGGTAGCACAGCTTGCCCATCTGATAAAATTTCGCTTAAAAGCGACAAACTAAATCTTGATTCTTCTGTAATGCAAAGTTTCTTCCAAGATTCCGTGGATAAAACCATCAGTCATATGAAAACACTGCTTCAAAATGATAAGGTAAGAGGTATTAAGGCAATTCTGATGGTAGGTGGGTACTCAAATTCTCAAGTGTTACAACAAGCCGTGAAGTCCGCTTTTCAAGATCTACTGATCATAACACCTATTGATGCTGGATCAACTGTTCTAAAAGGAGCTGTGATATTTGGTCATGATCCAGGTGCTATTGAGGGTCGTGTTTTGCAGTATACCTACGGGACTTGTGCTGCCGTTCCATTTATAGAAGGTACTCACCCGAAATCAAATGAGATTACAAACGATCACGGTGTTCATTGTGACAATGCATTCGTGGTTTATGCAAAGAGAGGCGAAATGGTCAAGACAGATCAACAACCGATAAGTCGACATTTTAAACCGCAGTTCTCTGATCAGAAAGTTATAGGTTTGCCAATATTTGCTACTAGAGCAGATCCCCCATTGGTTATTGATCAAACTGTTACAAAAGTTGCAGAATTACGCATCTTTATTGGGGATCTTCAAAAAGATAGTAACCGGAGTATTATCTTCAGTATATGTTTTGACAAAACTACGATCACAGCTGAGGCTAAAGACGAAGAGACGGGCAGAAACGTAAGAGTAATTCTTGACTTTCTATGTAAGAATGAATAACAGTTTAACCACTTGCGCAGTTGTACTTTTCTGTCCGAAATGTTTATTACACAACTCTTTGTTAGACACAACTTTGAATGAAGTTAGATGTGGACATTGAAAATTATATGAGCCATGCTATGTGAAAAGGGGGTTGAATGCGTCTGCGAAAAGCATCGACCCAGGTCAGGCTGCGCAGTCCGCGCAGGCTGACCTGGGCCGAAACTTTTCGCTATTGGTCAATTTTCTGTATGCCAAAGGACCACTCTACCTCATGATTTGTCGGTTGTAAAACAGATGGGCTATTATGGATCCATAATTATGTGATGGCTTGACTGGCATCATGCATCACGGAAATGTATTATACCCTCTTTTGCCAGAGCATGGTTTATTATATAAGTGTACTCTTGACTGAAATTTTGGACACACATGGAAACGTCTTTTAAGCCTTAAACATGCAAAATAAATGAAACGAAAATTTCCACTCAATGGTAAAAACCCGAATACTGCGGTTCCAAACTTGATTTCACCGGAAAGAAAATACGGTATCGGACAGTGTAGATCAACGATCAGACTGCACGTTTTGTGCAGTCTTAGCAGCTTAAGGGTTAAGACTTTAGCAGCTTAAGGGTTAAGACTTTTAGCACCGCTGTGAGGTGTAACTGAAGCACTGCATATGCGTAGGTTCAGGAAGGGCCAATGGACCCCTCCCTCGCTAAGTGTGGTGGTTATGGGAAGGATAGGCTAATTTTGTTCCCTTTTACTGGTATTTGTCTGGCTATGTATATCCTAATTTTACCCCCCATATAGCGGTATTTATTTGGCCATATATAGGCTAATTTTGCCCCCTTATACCGGTATTTATTTGGCTTTGTATATGACAATGTTGCTTCCCTATACCGGTATTTATTTGGCCATGTATAGGCTAATTTTGTCCACTTATATGCACTCCTTAAAATACAGTTATATGATAAAAAGAATCTGACATTCGTTGCCTTTTAAGATTACCTTATCAAACTTGTCTAGAGTAAATAGGATTGAATTTTCTCAAAAAGCTCTCATTATCAATGAAAATTGTTTAGTTTTATTTGATACTACTTCATCTCAACTTGCATGTATGTCAGATCTTATGATGTAGGACGCCTGTTGTCCACAAAATGCAACTGGAATATCCTGACAACTTTAGTCAATAATGTCACCCGATCAACCAAGTCAACAGCGTTATCTTATAGACCTTTTTATCATTAAACAAGCAATAAACCGAGCTCCAGATAGAGGGAGTGATTTTGCTTTTAAAATTGAAAATATTAATCACTCTCCACTAAACCCTATGTTATGGGCACTCATTAGAATCGTCTCATCGAGACGATTCTAATGAGTACCCACAACATATGGTTTGGAGGAGAAATAATGGATTTAGAATACTATCACTCCTTCTAATCTGGAGGTCTGAATAAATACAGCTGATTAATCCATACAAAAGCTGATGCATATCAAACAATTTCATAAAATTGTCCAACGTTTGTTATACCGACAAAGACTGAGAGCGACATGGACAAGTGAGCCATGCTCTAGCAAAAGAGGGTTTTATGAATGTCCGTACAGCCATTTCGTTTAACAACCAACTGAATCATGAGGTGCAGTCGTCCTTTGAGATGCAGTAAATTTAACCCTTTACTGTACAATGACGCCTTTTGACGCCCCTGGGAAAGAAGCCTTTTGAAAACCTTGTGGGAAAAGGAGAAAATGCTGGTAACCAGCATTTTCTCCTTTTCCCACAATGTTTTCTACCCTATCAAACAAAAATTGCACCATTTCAGCCACAGTGAAATTGTTGTCTGCAAATGCTTCCAATTTGGACAGGTCTAAAATTTTGTCGTGTGGTAAAGAGTTAAAGAAAGCGAAAAGTTTCGGAGCAGACTGCGCAGGCTGACAAGGGTGGATACTTTTTGCAAATGCATCTATTCCCCTTTTCACCGAGCATGGCTCAAGTAAGCATTCAAAAATCAGTCAGGACAAAGCACATGAATTTGTAATAGTAACACGTGAACATGACAACTTAGAAAGTTAGCTCCGACAGTGTAATAATGACAATCACGGAGACTAGGAAAATGCTTAACTCTTTACCAAACGACAAAAGTTTAGACTTCAAAATTGAAAGCATTTGCAGACGACAAATTAAATAAAGTTCAAATGATAATTGTTGTCTTTGAAATAGTAGAAAACATTTTCGGAAAAGGAGAAAATATCGGTTACAAGCATATTCTCCTGTTCCAAAAATGTTTTAAAAAATCTTTTTTCTTTCTGAGGGTCGCTAAAACTCCGGATTGTGTGGTTAAGAATTAATTCGTATCCAGATGACAATTTTAAGTTTAGACCTATCAAACGCATCTGAAAGGCCACATACCCTGTGCGACTTAAACACCAGGATACAAAACATTGTGTAAAAGAAGAAAGAATGCTGGTAATCATCACTTTCTCCTTTTTTTACAATGTTTTCAAAAACTTTTCGAAAATTTTCAGTATCGCTGAAACACATTAAACTTTGCTCACGATTAATTTAAGTATCGACTGAATCTCATGCTAGTTATAAGCTGATATGGCGTCATACATCGTCTCCAAATAGGATGAAATAGTTTCAGCTGGTTTTGTTCTCGGCAATCGCCTTGCAATAGTACCCGTTCTTCTTTACACATCACATAGAACGGCGTCCACATCTTACCCTCCCATGCATTGGCGCCGTCCGGTTTGTTAAGGCACGAACCAAATCTGGCTCGACACGGAACACACCCGACCTCTGAACACTGGTTAGCTGTATAATCACCTGGCAAGAAAAGGCAAGTGCATGTTAGCATTTAATGTTCATCACATAACTTCCCTTGTTTTCAGTTTAATACAGTCGTTACGGATTTTCTTATCTTACACACGTGTGAGATAAGCCTTATGTGACGTCATTTGTGACGTCATATATACTGCTTACAGAGAAGTGAGTAGAGTTTTATTAATGGAAATTCCTACGTGTGCGTTTATGGTTTTGCACATTCTGACATATGATTCGTGAGATATCGCTGTGTGATAAAAAGAATCTGACATCTGATAGCATTTGAGATAAGAGTTAAATAAACTCGTATATAAAGGTGTTATCAAGAGGTTTGCTTGATTACACTTTTCTGCATTTGTTCAGTTTACTTGTATCTCAAATATCATGTCAGATCCTATAGACTACATGTGAATATTTTAGGGAAAAACTATCTAAACACTTCCTTCAAACAAGGAAGCATCAGTCAGGAAAACACAATCATTGTTTCAACTTGTAAAATCTTCTCAAGCAAAAACCCTATTTTATTGCATAACGTAATATTATGTAGCCCGAAAATCTCTTTTTTGTCCATTTGCTTTCAGATCAAAAACTTATTTTGTAGGTGTATATCTCCGCTTTTGGAATTCAGCATTTGCTGCAATCTAATAATGATTAATTATTTCTTCTTTGCTGTTTTCTACTGTTGTTGTTTTTCTATTCCATAATTATATCATTAAGTAGATGTAAAATAAAGTCAAGACTTGTTTAACCTTATCCGACCAGGGTGTTATTGTATCGAAGAAAATTATAGTGATTTACTACTATATGTTGCAGCGAGCAAGACATATGTCAATCTAGAAAATGCCTTTCGTAACATCAGCTGTTTCTGCGGCCAGTGAAGATCAAGATCAGACTGCACTGAATGTGCAGTCTTATCTTTGATCGACACTATCGGCTTTGGTGAGATATTTTGGTATGCAAATATTCACAAAATACTCAACCCTTAGGTTGTTAAGCGCGACTCACTGACCATTTGCGGACAATGTTCCTCAAAATCAGACTGCACAGGACGTGCAGTCTGATCTTTGATCTACATTGTCCGACAAGGAGATATTTTTCCCCGAAAAATTAGTTTGAAATAGCATTATTCGGGTTTTTACTATCAGCTTGAAAGTTTTATGTAACTCTTTTAGCTGTTTTAAAAGGGTTAAGCTTGAAGACGGCACTGGTTTTTCTCATGTCTATAGAAGGCTATGTTGTTCACATTACTATCAAAGGGATAAGTACTTACAAGGATCTTTGGGCTCAAATCTGATGTCACAGTTAACGAAGAGATAAAGCTCGCAGGTATGGGTTCTTCTGTTATACAGTCTTGGATAGGTGCACTCGCCCTTCTGAAGGTCGACCCCGCCATCACATCTGTAGTACTTGGCACAGTTTTGGGGGTCCGCGAACGTACGAATTACACCGGGTACGCACGTGGGCTCTTTCGGTAACATGTTCTTATGACCTGAAAAGTGTAACAGAAAAGCCGGCTGCAGAGACTTTGCATTGATAACATGTGATCTTGGGTACCTTTCAGTAAACTGCTTAAATTTACTCCATTTTGGGGGAGGGGGGGTTCTATGTACACACATACGATCCCTGCCCTACCCAAGTCCCCTAAATGAGCCGGCGTATTTAGTTATCCAAATATTTACTCCAGTCGAAAAGTTATGCAGTTTTGTGAAACTTGTTTTCTGAGAGAGGTATCCGTGAAAGACACAATGTCCATGAATTTAAGTGGATTTTAAGTGGAACATTTCCAGCATTAAAGAAACCGAGATATATCTAACGAGATAGCAGACTCGGATAGATTTAAGATCTGCGCCTGTAATCAATACTAATTCTCTACTTCAAAATTAACTAGTGTGCCCGGGTAGCTCATTGGTTAGCGTATCTGACTCGTGACCTGGTGGTTGCGGGTTTGATAGCCAGTTGAGGCAAACTTTCTTTCCGGCGAGTTTTCGCCTCTTGCCTCTGATGCATGCGAGAAAAGTAGTCAGTGACTTGGAAAGAAAACTGTGTCAGTACCGGTGTGAGAAAGTCAGGAAACACGTGCGTAGGTGCACTGACCGCCGTGATATGACCCAAGCTGTTAAAACGGCGTTAAACCCCAATACAAACAAACAATCAAAATTAAGTAAGTAATCCTGTTGCTGATCAGTTAAATCGAGTGCATTAACTATTAAAAAATTGCGTAACTTTGAAATTTAGAAAGTTCTTGAGAAGTAGAATTAGAAATGAGCCATGCTCTGTGAAAAGGGGGTTTAATGCATTTGCGAAAAGTTTCGGCCCAGGTCAGCCTGCGCAGTCCGCGCAGGCTGACCTGGGCCGAAACTTTTCGCTTTTGGTCAATTTCCGGTATGTCAAAGGACCAGTCTACCTTATGATACAGTCGGTTGTTAGACATATTGGACTGCACAGGCTGACCTGGGTCGATGCTTTTCGCAAATGCTTTAAGCCCCCTTTTTTACAGAGCACAGAGCTAAATAAGTGAAATAGGCTATTTCAATTTTTTTCATATTTTCGTATCGGTCAGTGTAGATACAAGATCAGACTGCACGTACTGTGCAGTCCGATCTTGATCTGCATCGTCCGTAGACGGTCCTTGAGTCACACTTGGCAGTCTAAGGGCGAAGATGAACCCAGGCCTGTAATTGGTCAGTTTTTTATGTCAATAAACCAATCAGAAGTAGGGATTATTTCTGGATATAAAAGTGCTAACGGCAGAAACTCTTCAAGGAAAGATAACTTTAATTTCAAAGTACACTGGAATCGGTGTAAAGAAGGGAGAACATCTGCTTGCTTAACGCTTTCAGAGCTGAATATTTTATCCATGGTCTGTAAAAAGGGAGCTTAATGCATCTGTAAAAACTGTTGACCCAGGTCAGACTGCACAAGTCGCGCAGCAGGCTGACCTGAGTCGAAACTTTTTTTTCTGTTGGTAAAGTTTCCGCGTGTCAAAGAACCAGTTCACCTCATGATCCAGTGGTTTTTATGGATCCATAATGATATAATGACTTGCTTGGTAAAATGGACCTTGGGGATGCAATAAACCCCCTTTCGCGAGAGCATGGCGCATATCAACCCGGCCTTTTTCGACGGCTGAAAATACAATCCACTGAACCGTTGAAAGAGTTTTATCTTACAGGCTTGACTAAACAAGCGGACGGTATAGATCCAACATCAGACTGCACGTTCTGTGCAGTCTGATCTTGACCTATGCCGGCCGCAAAAGATGTTGTTTTCGCCTATGACACTTTAAAGGTCAATGGTTGTATTTTCTAATCTAGATCTCGAATGCCCGCAAAACCAACTCGAGCTGTGCTCCAGGGGTCAACACTACTGGAGTGATCACACCTGTGATGAACCATGATCTGTGAAAAGGGGGCTTGATGAATCTGCAAAAAGTATTTCCGCAGGTCAGCCTGCACAGTCCGCCCAGGCCGACCTGAGGCTATACTTTTCGCTATAGGTCAATTTTCTGTATGGCCAAGGACTAGTCTACCTCATGAACCAGTCGGTGGTTAAAAAAGTGGCAATTATGGATCCATAATTATGTGATGGTTTGATTGATACAATGCATCGCGGATTAAGCCCTCTTTTACCAGAGAATGGCTCATATTTTAATAATCATTATCAATAGTACTATCGCATGTCCTTGTCAAAGTTGACGTGTCTGTTTGTGTACGCTTGCCTCTCAATATGAAGTGCAGAAAAGGTAAAAAAAAACAACAACAATAGAAAATAGTATTGTTTAACCCTTTCCCAAACGACAAATTTTGGACTGGTCCAAATTGAAAGAGTTTGCAGACGACAATTTTAAATTTGATGAAAATGGCAGAAAGTTATCAAAAAGGGTAGAAAACACTGTGGGAAAAGGAGAAATTGCTCGTTACGAGCAATTTCTCCTTTTCCCACATTGTTTTCAAAAGACTTGTACTGTATACACGTGAAAACCAGGGCTTGTTTGAGAAAGGGTTAACTCTTCACCAAACCACACACTCTTAGCCTTCTCTAAACTGACAGCATTTGCTGACGATAAAATACATGTCACTCAAACATTTTTATTTCGTTTTTGAATGACCGGAAACAATGTGAGAGAAGGAGAAAATGCTAGTCACTAGCATTTTCTCCTTTTCCTACAATGTTTTTCTACTCTATTAAGGACACATTTCGCCATTTCAGCAACCTATAATTTTCCGTCTGCAATTTGGACAAGTCCAAAATTTTGTTGTTTGGTAAAGAGTTAAGAACAATAGGCCCCTCCCATCCCACATTTCACTTATCCGCAGCAACGGTTCACTACCAATCCAAAAGAAGATATAGCGACGGGAAAGAGAGATCGCTTCTATCAGACAATCTGTCCCCACGCCCACCACATCTCCCCAAAGGGTAAAGAAATCACTACATAATACATCAAAGTAAAACAAAGCTACAGAATGGCTCCTACTTTGTTGCTTTCGATAAAGTGGAGATGAGAAGAAATCGTTCGTAATTGGCAGCTTCTCCCACTCAATTCACCATGCATTTTATATATTCGGATAATAATTTGAAAAAGCCGATTATGTTAAAGATCACAATGACAATACTGATGATGATGATTGATTGCCTGTAAACATGCTACACTTAGGTTAAAATAATAATAGAAAACACGTCAACAACCTTTATGCTCGTCAAGTTTAAGCTGCAAAGCGTGACTTATTAATGTGCTTTTGAGGAGAGTATACAGAACGTGCGGTCTGATCTTGGATTTACGCTGTCTGATAGGATGAGACTTTTTATGGCACTTGCACTTGTATATCGGACAGAGTAGATCAAAGATCAGACTTCACGTTCTATGCAGTCTGGTCTTGATCGACACTGTCCGCAAAAGGTCAGTGAGTCGGTCTTAGCATTTTATATAGAATTATCAAAGCGCTGACGCACTGAAGGCAGCGGGTTTGTGCCAGCTACAGATCTTATTACTTTCTTTGCACAGGTTTCCTTTATACTTGACTTGAAGTAAAAAGGTGCCTTAATCGATCTGCAAACAGTATAGACTTAGGTCAGCCTGTGCAGGCAGTCAGTCTGTGCAGTCTTCACAGGCTGACCTGGGCTGAAACTTTTCGCCATTGGTCCATTTTCTGTACATCGAAGGGTCGGTCTATGGATCAATAATTATTTATGTCTTGCTTGGTATAATCCATCACGAGGATGCAAGAAGCCCCCTTTTGCCAAAGCACAGCTCATTTGTTTGTGGCTAAAATAAAGATAAAATCTAGTACATGAGCACAGGCAGAAAACAAGACTTGAATAAATGATATTAATCCTTTCCAAAACAATCCAAAGTTTTTATGACCCTGTGGAAGAGGCCTTTAAAGACATTTGTGGAAATGGAGAAAGTGCTTCTAACCAATGTTTTCTGTTATATCAATCCGTAACATTTATGAAATTCTTGAAAGGTATCTTAAAGTACTGAAAACCAGCCTTAGTATAATTTTGAGGTTTTACACCTCAAAATCCTTGTAGGCCAAATAATGTGCTTTATAAAAGTTTTGCCGATCCCTTTTAAGGAGTTTGTAGCTCAAAGACTTGAAGTTGGTACCGCTGGTTTAAATTTCCAGCATGGTCTTCTTTCTGATCCACTTATCATTTATGCCATGTTGTTATTCAGTGCATGACCTTAAGGAAATAGCCAAGAAACGCATGCATAGGTACACTGGCAGCTGTTATGACCCAAGCTGTTTAAATTTCATTAACTGCTAATAAATTATACTGAAAGAAGCCATTTGCAGACAAAAATTGAAACATGGCTCAAAAACAGTGTACATCTTTGATAGGGTAGAAAACATTGTTGGAAAAGGAGAAAATGCTGCTTACCAGCATTTTCTCCCATTCCTACAATGTTTGTAAAAAGTTATGTTCTAAGGGTCGTTAAAACTTGAGATTGTGTTGTACAAGTAAATGCATAATATAATTTGCAGTTATAACTACTTTTAACTCTTTACCACTCAATGCCGACTTCTAACAAACTTGAGAAAAAAGCCTTGTGAAAACAGTCTGGGAAAGGAGAAAATGCTGGGAACCAGCATTTTCTCTATTATCCACAATGTTTTCTATCCTATAAAATAAAACTTGTACCATTTGAGCCACAATGAAATTGTCGTCTGCAAATGCTTTCAGTTTGAACACAGCTGAAATTTTACCGTCTGCCAAAGGCTTAATGGGAGACTTTTCGTGTAACATCGCCTGTCATAGCCGAATCCGTACGACTTTGGCGATAAAAGGCGATGTTACACGAATCCCATTACGATGCCCTATGCTCAAAATTCATCATGCAAACAAACACCGACAAGAAAAAGTCGATGCAAAGAATCAAAGTCGCCGCAAATATTTTTATTTAATGCTTCAAGAAAGCCAGGGTAAATAAGTAAATGTCAGTTTTCATCAGCAGATTTTTTAACACATTATGAAATTGATGTGACTGTGAATCTATATCAAAAGTTGTCTTCTGTTACAGTATCTAATACCCTCGCATAGCGCTCTCTGAACTCTTTTCCAAACGAAAAATATCAGACTCTTCCAAATTAAAAGAGTTGACAGACGACAATTTAATAAGCTGCAAAAATGGTAGAAAATTCGCTAGTAGTGGGGGGAAAAGTATTTGTTAAAGGAGAAATTGCTTATAACGAGTAATTTCTCCTTATCCAACATGTTTTTCCAAAAGAATTTGACAGCGCACGTGATAACCCGCGTTTGTTTGGGAAAGTGTTGAAAACAGGGCCAAGTTACTAAAATGTTGCTGTCCTAGGATAGTATGATTCAAGAGAACGTAAGTTTGCAAGGCATGCTTTCAATTTAAACAAGTCTAAAACTGTACTGTTTGGTGAACGCTGTTAATAAAGAATATTGGTTTTGCATTGCGATTTATGAACAACACAGCGAAAAACTGGTCTCTCTCCAGATTTTTTCCAACAAAGTACATGTAAATTTATCTAGAACTTGGTGAGAAATAAACAAAAGGGTTCTAAACAATCTTTGTTTTAAAAACTAAACTTAGAAAGAAGTAACCAATAATGGTTAGATACAATCATAACCATCATACTCGTTCTTCGGCGGAATTTAACACAATTTCAGCAATGTACAATTTTAGCGGTGGTCATTCAACAAAAAACACAAATAGTAGGAAAAACTAGGTACTAAATAATCAAAATGATAATTAAACCTGTGTACGAAATGACGAAAGTGGATACGAAATGACCAACTGGATACGAAATGACCAAAATAGAAAGTATAGGTAGGTACGAAATGACCAAAATCGTATCTACGAAATGACCTAGGTACGAAATTAACTAGGTACGAAATTACTGGAAACCTGTACAGCCTTGACCAATGGAAACAAGGCATTTATTTGGATGAGTCCATTTCTCGCGAATAGCGAAAATAAAAGTAATACTTGGGCGGATTTTTTGATGTTGTAAGTATTAACAGAGCAAAAATAGTATCGTATTGTATATACTTCGTAGTTTAAGAATGAATTAAAAAGCCAGTTTAAGGCGAAGTAGAAAGATTCCTTGTTAACCTTAACACCCCTATAAAAAAGAAATTTCCATTGTCCATGTCCTAACTCGAAAAACTATAAAAAATATAGTCGCGCGCTTCTGCGCGGCGACTAATAAAAACTTTTGCTCTGAAAATATTTTCTTTTGCACTTTTTCGGTCTATGTAGATACCGACGCCCTCTTTCCGTACCTATTCTACAGTAACATTACGGATGAACTCGTAAGGTGTAAGGCAGTTTTGAAAGGGTGTCGTCTGCGCGAGTAGCGCGTATTTATACATGATCGTTTGTGTATTCATGGAGGAACTATTTAGTCAAGTGTAGGAATCAAGTTTTGTTTACCTCGCGTATCCAGGAAAAAGCTGCCGGATGCATGAATTCTCGACCTAGATAAATATCGTAAGCGTTGAAAAACAGTAACTCATACCTGGGGACTATGACAGCGGGTTTCATAGTTGGGCCCTCACTTTTAGCTCGATTTTTTTTTTTGTTCGATTTTATTTACCGGCTTTAAGAATAATGTTAACCCTTTACCGCACAATGCCGCCTTTTGACGCCCCTGGGAAAGAAACCTTTTAAAAACATTGTGGGAAAAGGAGAAAATGCTGGCAACCAACATTTTCTCCTTTTCCTCACAATGTTTTCTACCCAATCAAAGACAAATTGCACCATTTGAGCCACACTGAAATTGTCGTCTGCAAATGCTTTCAATTTGGACGTCGTCTGGTAATGGGTTAATTAAAGTAAAACATTTCTTATGATAATAATAATAATTATAAAAAATGAATAGAAGAATAATATATTTGAGCCATGCTCTGTGAAAAGGGGCTTAATGCATCTGCGAAACGTATCGACCCACGTCAGCCTGCGCAGTCTGCCCTGGGCTGAAATCTTTCGTTATTGGTCATTTTTTTGTTTATCCAAGGACCAGTCTACCGAATGATTCAGTCGGTTGTTTTAAAACTTGGCTGTTTTTGATCCATCATTATGTCATGGCTTGATTTGTATAATAATCACGGAGACGCATTAAACCCCTTTTGCGAGAACATGACTCAATTATATTTTTAAATACAATACTTAACCCTTAAGCTGCTAATTGCGACCCACTGACCTTTTGCGGACAGTGTAGATCAAGATCAGACTGCACAGAACGTGCAGTCTGATTTTTGATCTACACTGTCCGATACGGTATTTTCTTTCCCGTGAAATTAACTTTGAAACCGCAATGTTTGGGCTTTTAGTATTGAGTAGAAATTTGTGTTTCATTTATTCAGCAACTTAACCCTTAAGCTGCTTATCGCGACTCACTGACCTTTTGCGGACAGTGTAGATCAAGATCAGACTGCACAGAACGTGCAGTCCGATCTTTGATCTACACTGTCCAATACGGTATTTTCTTTCCCGCGAAATTAACTTTGAAACCGCAATGTTTGGGCTTTTAGTATTGATTAGAAATTTGCATTCAGTTTATTCAGCAGCTTAAGTGTTAATGTGATTGGAATAGCTCACAACTTTCTGAGACGAATTAGCACCCAATGGCTCTTACCTCTTTACCCGACGGCACAATTTTAGACCAGTGCAAATTGAAAGCATTTGCAGACGGCAAACCAGTAGTGGCTTAACCCTTTACCGCACAATGCCGCCTTTTGACGCCCCTGGGAAAGAAGCCTTTTGAAAACATTGTGGAAAAAGGAGAAAATGCTGGTGACCAGCATTTTCTCCTTTTCCCACAATATTTTCAACCCTATCGAACAAAAGTTGCACCATTTGAGCCACACTGAAATTGTCGTCTGCGAATGCTTTGAATTTGGACAAGGCTAAAATTTTGTCGTCTGGTAAAGGGTTAACTGAAGGTTTTCGTCTCTGAGACAGTAGAAAACATTGTGGGAAAAGGGGAAAAAGCCGGTTACGACAACGTTTCAAAGGTAATTTTCCCCAGGGCCGTTAAACCTCGGTATCGTTTGGAAAAGGCATAAATCATTTTTGTAAAATATGCACAGTCATCGTGAATTAGGGTTTAGTCCACAATTACAAAGTGGAAGCATTATGACGAAAGGAGAGATTTCTGGTTACAAACAAATTCTCCTTTGGCCACAATGTTTTTCAACAGTCGTTCGAAACCTTTCCACGAAATCTGGTAGTTTACTTTATAAAATCATGTTACCTAAGTAAAGTAACGACTGAGCTCTGTCCGCCCAAATACCAATATATAGACTCGACTTCTTTCGATAACTGAAAATAAAATCACCTAAACCACAGACAGATTTTTACTGTATAGGCTTGACTAAATAAGCGGACAGTATAGATCCGTAATCAGACAGCGCATATCTATGCCGTCCGTAGAACCACGTGTTTTCGCCTATGGCATTGAAAGGATTTAAATACTTACAAGCACTATGGTCATAAACTGATCCTTTTGGTACACAGGTTCGGGACACTGGATCGAACAGGCTTTCGTGGCCAGTTTGAGACGGGCACGTAAAACGGAAGTATCGCTGTCCGTAACAAATAAAGTAACTCGAACAGTCGTCTTGATCAGGCACAATCTCTACCCCTCGGACATCGCTTCTACAAGGACCATCGCCGAGTACACTTCCGGTAAGTAGCCCAAGTGAAATATATACACAGAATATCAGTGCCATGTTTTTTCGTTATTTTTTTCGGAGGATAGTGGAAATTTTAAGTGGGACAAAATCTATTTTCAATGAAGATTCTGAAGCTTCTATGATGCCGTGCACTTCAAATCACATGTCCGAGTAATACACTATCAAATCTTTGTGAGCGCTACTTTATGCAAAGATGGGTCAAATGATCTGAAATTAGAGATTAACACAAGAAAGGTTGTCACTTTGAAGGTGATGATTTTCCGAACAAACCATTGTTACATCCGCACAAAAAAAAAAAACGTAAATATACATGTACTTAATATGTTATGTTGATAAATATCTCTACTTGTACAAATCGTTATTGTTTCAACAGATAATGTTCACCGGTGTCTTTTTATAAAATCAACTTTAATCACATAGCCTGCAACAAGAGAGCGACGTAAATTACGAAATCAAAACGACTAGATCTAAAGCACGTTCTGTGACGTCAACGTGAGATTTCACAGAGCTCTGTATCCGACGTTAGATGAGGACGTTGTGAAGCTAACGAAGTGATAAATCGCTAATTAAACAACACGTCGCGTTCATGACCTTACCCTTACTACGAGTAGATATAACATGGTCGTCTGACTTTCTCCCTGCCTCTTTCCCTTCGGGTCATTTGGAATTTTGAAAAGTGTATTTTTTCGGGCAATTTACCCATTTCCTTGGAAAATGGAGTTTTGATATGAGCCATGCTCTGTGAAAATGGGATTTAATGAATCTGCAAGAAGTATCGACTCAGGTCAGCCTGCCCAGTCGGTGCAGGCTGATCTGGGGCAAAACTTTTCGCTATTGGTCAATTTTCTCCATATCCAAGGACCAGTGCACCTCATGATTCAGTCGGTTGTTAGACAAAATGGTCGTGTGATGACTTGCTTGGTATCCTGCATCACGGAGATGCATTAAGCCCCCTTGTGTTAGAACATGGCTCATATTACTACTGTTTATACGAGATGTTTAATGGCTCGTTACATGCTTATGTTTCTTAAAGTTTAGGTCGTGGGGTTGCTTTAGGGGTTTTTTTGTGGGGGGGGGAGGGGGGGCGGGGAAAGGGACCCTTGAACGTCGAATTTGAAAACTTGACCAAAGCCAAAACTATAATTTCATGCATGCAATTTTGAAAATAAAACTAGAAAGATTGAAATATTTTCAGTTTGCATTTTCTTATATGTAAATAAGTGAACAAGATTACCAATCTTTACACATATTTGATTTGTCTTTTCAAACACTGGCCAGTAGTAAAACACTTAACCCGTAAGATGCTAGGCGCGACTCACTGACCTTTTTGAGGACAGTGTAGATCACGATCAGACTGCACAGAACGTGCAGTCTGATCTTGTATCTACACTGTCCGATAAGGAGATATTTTTCTCTCAACAAAATAAGTTTGAAATAACATCAATCGTGTTTTTACTATTGGCTTAAAGTGTTATTTAACTTATTTAGCAGGATAATGTTTAACCCTTCACCACACAATCCCGACTTTTTAACGACCCTAAGAAAGAGGCCTTTTGAAAACATTGTGGGAAAAGGAGAAAATGCTGGTAACCAGCATTTTCTCCTTTTCCCACATTGTTTTCTACCATTCCCAAAACAAATTTCATTTTTTGAGTCACATTTATTTTGTCGTCTGCAAATGCTTTCAATTTGGACGAGTCTAAGAGTTTGTCGTTTGGTAAAGAGTTAAGAGAATCCAAGCACCAGCCAATCCGAGCGTCCGAATAAAGTTAAGAAAGCACGTTTGATTCACATCTTAATCTTTAGACCGATGGGAAAATAGAAGAAGTCTGTCCATGCTAAGAAATAGTGCTATTTCAATGTTATTTTGTTTAGAATACTGATGATGTCTCATAGTAGCGTACAGAATAGATTCAAGATCAGACTGCACGTTCTTTGCAAGCTGATCTTTGATCTAAGCTGTCCGCAAAAGAAAGTTGAGACGGTTTAAGCACTTTGAATAGGGCTTGAGTCTTAACCTGCTAAATAAATGAATTGAAACTTTCAAACCGATATTAAAAACCCAAATGTTGGTATTTTTAAGGTATATTTTCGGGAAACATTATCTCCGTGTCGGACAGTGTAGATCAATGATCAGACTGCACGTTATGTGCAGTCTGATCTTGATCTATACTGCCCGCAAAAGGTCAGTGAGTCGAGCCTAGCATTTTAAAGGTTTAAAGACAAAGTCATGTCGTTTAACTTATAACCGTGTGAGTACAACTTTCACTTACCGACAGTCTTTGACAGCGTTTGAAAACATGGTGGGAAAAAATCAAAAATTGATTGTAACAAGCAATTGCTTTCTCTCTTAAATTTCTTCTTTGTGCCACCATTTTAAGTTTTGATAAGATCTGATAGAAGTATTACGGGAGGAGTCAAGTATATTCAAACCCAAAGTTGAAAATGAAGTTAAGAGATAAAAGTTTAAATGAGTTCGTGCCTGCATGTCCCCTCACGTCAATCACAAAGGTAACTTGGTTACATCTATAGTAATTTATTTGACAGTCGACGACCTTTCACAATGAGCGTTTGCCCGCGCAAATTGTTACACTTGCCTTAACTCTTTACCAGACGACAAAATTTCAGACTTGTCCAATTTCAAAGCATTTGCAGAAGACAAAATAAATAAATATGGCTCGAGAATTGAAATTTGATTTGGAAAGGGTAGAAAACATTCGGGGGAAGAGAAAATGCTGGTTACCAGCATTTCCTCTTTTTCTCACAATGTTTTCAACAGGCTTTTTCCTCGGGATGGTTAAAAGTCGGGATTGTGTGGTAAAGAGTTAACCGCTATTTATATTTTGTAGCGTCTGTTTGTTTGTATAATCATTATGTATTACGTCGTTTTCAACATTTATTTCAGTTATATCGCAGAGGCCAGGGCATCTATCCATGCCTTCCTGCAGTTTCTTTCATCAATATTTCGCACAATATTCTTGCCAAGCCACTGGCTGCATAACCCTGGTCGATACAATGATCAGCCGTGAGGCAGGAATGAATGCTGTCGCAATGACAATTTATCAATCCTCGAAAATAGACCGGCGTAGCTTGGAAAACGAACAAGCAACCCCTTGTTCTCAAGTCCTGTACTCTACGGACTTCTTTACCGGACTCGGCTTGATGCATTACACATTCTGAATCTTTATCAGACAAGCTTTAAGACTTGCATTATCTCCCGCTAGATGGCATTCTGCAAATACACATTTATCTAATTGGGGCATCCTGGGTACAGAAGCGGAGTAATTTTTCAAAACAACAACCGTGACTTTGAATTTCAAATGAAATAAACGTTTACTCAATAAAACGCTACCTGGTTCCATTCATTCAGCTATGATCGGCTAGCATGTAACCTATGCACCGACCATTTATTAAAACAGCCCCTACATGCTTTTGTAATAGGCTAATAGCTTCGATATAAGCCCTACTTTTCCCAGATGTACGGGGGATGGGTGATGCGTCATAGCAGATAGGTCGAATCTTCGAAGAATACAAGTTGGCTTCTTTCAAAAAGAAGCCAGGAGAGGTCAGCATCAGTGTTTTCAAATAGTTTATTGGCCTTTAATTTCAACCTCATTTGCTTTACATGACGGTCATTTGATATTCTTTCCGCCTTCTCAAGTCGCATGATCTTGTCCAGCGGTCTTCTTTCTCTTTTTTGACAAAATTCTTCATACTTTTTCTTCTGCTTAGATTTATTTGCTTAATGAAGAATTAAAGTTATTTGAGAGGTCATTTGTAATCATGGCAAATTAATGTAAGAAATCTTTTCTGAAATTCGTCATGCATATCTAAAAGTGGGTGCAGGACAACTAGCCCAAAAGATAACTCGCCCCAAGGCAACTCGCCCCCAAAAAAACTCGCCACAAGGCAACTCGACTCACCTTCAGAAGACAACTAGCCCCAAGTTATGAGACAACTCGCCCCACATATAATACAACTCGCCCCGCTCTTATTACTATCACCTGAACGTATTTATAAAACTACACGACTTTTTTTTTTGTGGGGAGAGTTGTCTTTTGAGCGAGTTGTCTTTGGGGCGTTTTGTCTGTCATTCCTAAAAATAGAACCACGTCTATTTCTTATTTCGGTTTTTTGATTTCGCTTTATTTACAAAACCATGACGAAACAGACTGTGTACCATACTAATTTCGCAAGAAAAATGGATTTAGACAGCGAATTTTGTGGCAGTCTGCGTTTTAAACTCACCACTGTTGGAGAGGTCTGATGACATGCGCAGACAACGTTAAGACTTGTTAACTCTTTCGACGTCAAATAAACAAGCTCGGCTTCTTTTAATGGCTGTATATAGAATCCACTGTGTCTCCGGAAGTTTTTATCATGACCAAACAAGCGGAGGGTATAGATCAAAGATCAGACTGCACGTTCTGTGCAGTCTGATCTTGATCTATGCCGTCCGCAAAAGTCCCTGTTTTCGCCTATGGCGCTGAAAGGGTTAAAACTGAAAGCATTTGCAGACGACAAATGTAATCTAGCTAGGAAAAAGATTGGAGCTGCCTTAGAGAGGATTAAAAACGTTCTTGGGAAAAGAGAAAGTGCTGGTTACCAGCACAGTGTTTTCAAAAGCTTTATTTCATAAGTGCGTTAAAACTCGAGATTGAATGGTGATCTAAATCCTTCCACAAAGGAGGTTTATTTTGATCTTGGATCTGCACTGTCTGTTACGGTAAAATGTCTCGCTGTCGAAAAGCACTTGAAATCACAATGATCAATGTTTTCACACACTCCGCTGGAAATTTTATAAATGAAGCAGTTTAACTTTGTGGCAGACGACAAAATTTTGGACGTATCCAATTTGAGAGCATTTGCAGAAGACATGTTACATGTGGCTCAAAATTTAATGTTGTAGTTTGTCTTTGAAAGGGCAAAAACATTGTAGGAAGTGGAGAAAATGCTGGTTGCCAGCATTTTCTCCTTTTCCCACATTGTTTTCACGGCCTTTTACAGGGTCGTAAAAATTTGGGATTGTTCGCTAAAGGGTCGAGGGATAAGTCAAACCCCTTTAAGTGAATCCCAGCAGACGACTTTATAACATCCGTGAAGAATTTTGATAACCGTCAAGAATTGTGGTTTTTATGTAAAAATACAGGTGAACACGTGGTGGCAAAAAGGGAAATTGTTCGTCACAAAAAATTTCTCCTTTTACCACAATGTGTTTCAAAAGTGGTCTGCTCATGCCCGAAAAATTTGTCCTCGGATGTTGTTTAACATGACAAAATTTCTACATAATGATTATTTATTCTGTGTGAAATATTCAAATTAAGTATTTTCTAGTGGTAGGTTATAATTTATTGTTATTGCAACTCCAGGTCATAAACAGAAAAGGTTCATATGGAAATATAGTTTTCCCCTTCCTTCATAAAGCCCGCTTGCTGTTCTGGTCACGTGGGAGTGTCCTTTGGAAGGGCATTGCAGAGCCCGAGACTAGCGAGTTGTAACAGTGGAAACACATGTATAGGTGAACAGTAACCATGATGTGAGTGCAGTACTGTTGAAAGAGGCTTAAAATACTGTTCAAACCGACAAAACAAACTCTACACCGAGTATAAAGTGCCAAACTGATTTTATCCTTTACCACACAATCCCGAGTTTCAATTAATCTATGCCATAAAAAAATATGATTTCAAAGTTATTTCACCGGAAAGAAAGCATCGTATCGGACATTGTAGATAAAAGATCAGACTACACGTTCTGTGCAGTCTGATCTTGATCTACACTCTCCGCAAAAGGTCAGTGAGTCGCGCTTAGCAGCTTGTATGGTTAAACTGAAATTGAAAGCTTTTGAAAAGATCGTAGGAAAAGTAGAAAATGCTGTTAACCAGGACTTTCTCCGTTTCCCTTGACTTTTTCTACCCTTTCAAAGACAAGTTTTGCTATTCGAGTAACATTTTAATTTATCGTCTGCAAATGTTTGGGATTTGGACAAGTCCGAATTTTGTCATTTGGTGACGAGATAAAAAGCGTCTCATCAACATAATTATTATAACATAAACGGTAGCGAACAATAGACGACTGTATGCGTTAACCTTTGTATATCCTGTCAAAATAACTCTCTGAATTGAATAGAATTTTGCTTTTATTTATCGTCGCCACCGGTTGCCCATATGGGCGACGCCCCCCCTGACGATTTTTAGTCTTGTCATTGGGGATACAAGACGAAACCCATCCTTAGTTATTCCTGGTTCTTTAATGTGCTCGATTTATAGCACCGTCACACGGGACCTCGGTTTAACGTCTCATCCGAAAGACTATTAGGAATTTTAGGTGGCCAGCCGTGGGGCTCGAACCCACACACTCAAGTGACGCAAGACTTGATATTTACAAGTCCTACGCTCTACCACCTGAGATATGCAGGCTGGTCAAAATAACCCTGTACCAAACAATCCTGTGTCTTTACCATCTTAGGGCAACAACAAAAATTATGGGAACTCGAATTTTCTCATTTTTCCCGTAGAAGTTTCTATCTCTTCTTGGACAATCCAATAATTCTGGTCAGATTTAAAATGCCGTCTGCAAATGCTTTCAATATGGATGGATCTAAAATGTTGTCGTCTTGTAAAAAAATCAATCAACCATCCATATTTTCGCATTTTTTCATTGTTCTAAATACGTAAAATAGTGCCTGCAAGATTGTTAATTAGTACCAACTCGAGAAATTTTGTTGTGAGAAAGTAATGCGAATTTGACCTTTCTGCTGATTTTGATTGACAGGCCTTGTCAGACAATCAAAATGCAGCCCAGGAGAAAAGGAGAAGCGGTGATGATCCACGACAGGCACAAATCAGCCAGAGTTCCAGTCCAATCATTTTTTTTTTTTAATTCAACATTGATCTACTACATAAATAGAATTAAGGTTTCGAACCAATAGTATATATACGGAAACACTAGCCAGGGTTCCAGTCCAATCACTTTTCCTATTCAACCTTAACCTGTTATATAAACAGAATTAAGATTTCGAGCCAGTGATATATAGCATACCGAAACACTAGCTAGGGTTCCAGTCCAATCATTTTTTCCTATTCAATCTTAACCTGCAAGATAAACAGAATTAAGATTTCGAAACAATAGTACTGTATATATACGGAAACACTAGCCTGGGTTCCAGACCAGTCATTTTTTTCCTATTCAATCTAACCTGCTATATAAACAGAATAAAGATTTTTGCGGAAACACTAGCCACAGTTCCAGTCCAATCATTTTTTCCTATTTACCCTTAACCTGCAAGGTAAACAGAATTAAGATTTCGAGCCAATACTACTGTATATATACGGAAAAACTAGCCAGGGTCCCAGTCCAATCATTTTTTCCTATTCAGTCTTAACCTGCAAGGTAAACAGAATTAAGATTTCGAAACAATAGTACTGTATATACACGGAAACACTAGCCAGGGTTCCAGAGCAGTCATTTTTTCCTATTCGATCTTAACCTGCTATATAAACAGAATTAAGATTTCGAGCCAACGATATATAGCATACCGAAACACTAGCCAGGGTTCCAGTCCAATCATTTTTACCTATTCAACCTTAATAAACAGAATTAAGATTTCGAGCCAATAGGATATATACGGAAACACTAGCCAGAGTTCCAGTCCATTCATTTTTTCCTATTCAGCCTTAACCTGCTATATAAACTGTATTAAGATTATGTAGCCAGTAGTATATATACGGAAACACTGCGATTACATACTGCCTGTTGCTAGAAAAAAAATCTCATGTAGATCCAAGATGAGACGGCATATTCTGTGAAAGAACCCTTGTGAAGGGAGGCAGCGATACTTAAGGAGTGATTAAAAGAATGTTATGGCCTGGAGCCAGGCTACGCACACATGAACGAAGACGAGTACGCAACTGTTTTTGCATAATTATTGTTATGGTCAGTCTTGTACATGTGTAGATGTAATTGAGCCATGCTCTGTGAAAAGGGGGCTAAATGCATCTGCAAAACGCATCGATCCAGGTCAGCCTGCACAGTCCGCCCAGGCTGATCTGAGCTGAAACTTTTTGCTTTAGGTAAATTTTCTGTTTGTCAAAAGACCAGTCTACCTCATGATTCAGTCGGTTTTTATACCTTTAAGATATACGATTTTATGATTCCATAATTATGTGATGACTTCCTTGGTATCATGGATCACGGTGATGTATTAAGCCCACATCCCCTCCCACTTTTGCCAGAGCAGGGATCAATTACGATAAACGCGTTTACAGTGTGACATTTGTATAATCAGCATGTTTAAAAATATCAAGTTTGTAAAACAATGGTAATGTTTCAAAAGTCTGTGACCATCTCTTTACTAACTATACTATTAAAAACCCAACTTATGCTATATATATACTACTCAAAATTTGATAAGGATCACTTATAAGATTGAGTTTATTCCTTATAAGGTTGAAACGTTAAACTATTTGCTGTGATTCCGAAAATTTGTTAATTTGACATCAGCTTTGTGCCAAAAAAAGGAATGAGCTGACAAACTGTTGAAGCGGAACAGCGGTTGAAACTTGGTAGCGGCAATAATTCGGGATAACACGGAAAGGTAATCAAATGAGGCTTTTTGGAAAAGTCAAATAGGGTGCCTGAATTTCGCTTTAGTATCGCGTGTGGTGGCCATATGATTGGATTACTGCTCGGCATCGCCTTCTCATGCTGCTAATAAGCCTTCGAATGCTTTGTTGTGGGATTCGAGCCTACTCGTCCAGTAGTGCCTGTTGGAGCTCTGGAACCGTGGTTGGCTGGACTGGGCGGGCAGATATTGCAGTCTGCAGCATGTCCCAGGCATGTTCAATTGGATTAAGGTCTGGGGACCTTGCTGGTCAGTCCATTCTCTCAATAGTTGCTGTCTGCAGGTACTCGTTGGTGACTCGTGCCCTGTGTGGACGGCCATTGTCGTCCATCAAAATGAAATCAGGGCCTATAGTACCGGCGTATGGGCGAACATACACATCTAAGATCTCATTGATGTATCGTGCAGCCGTCAATGTGCCGTTTTGAACGATATACAGGTCCGTTTTTCCCTGCATGCTAATACCCGCCCACACCATGACTGAGCCCCCGCCAAAACGGTCATGGTTAGCAACACATACGGGTGTGAAACGCTCATTGGACGATCTCCATACCCGGACTTGCCTATCAGTGAAGTCCACACAAAATCTGGATTCGTCAGTGAACAGTAATGGGGTCCAGTCATTCAACGTCCATCTGACGTGAGCGCGCGCCCATTGGAGACGTGCCTGGATGTGGTTTCGCGTCAATGGAATGCCGATTGCTGGTCGTCTGGCCCTCATGCCAGCTCTATGAAGACGGTTTCTGATTGTTTGCGTAGAAATTCTTACGCCAGTGGCATTCTGCGAGTCATTTTGCAGGGCGGTGGCCGTTACAAAGCGCTGACGTCGCGCTTGGACGACAATAAAACGGTCTTCACGCGGAGTTGTGACCCTCTCACGACCACCACCATGCCTATACCTGGTATTTCCGTGAGTTCGAAACTGTTCCCACATCCTTGCAACAGTGCTCTGGGACACCCCAAGGACACATGCCGTTGGGAACGCCCAGCCTCAAGCATCCCTATCCCCTATTCATCTCTTCGGCGTCAAGACGCTATCTTATTCGTGGTAAGCCATACCCAATGCTAGCTTTGAAATAAATGTTACCATGCACAAGCAAAGTTTGAATATAACTTCTTTCATGGGTATCACTTTTCCAGTGGATATCAAGGCAGGTACAGGTGAAAAATCAATATCTACTGGACAGGTCAGGTATGCCATTAGAATAATCTACATGTATGAAAAAATCACATATCTTGGGTTTACCATTAAAGAGATATTTAAGAAATATAAAGCGATCCCTATCACATTTTGAGTAGTATATATATATTTCAAGGCTACTTTTTGGGGAGAAATATCTCCTTAACGGACAATGTAGATCCAACATCGGACTGCACGTTCTGTGCAGCCTGATCTTGATCTACACTGTCTGCAAAAGGTCAGCGAGTCGCGATTAGCACCCTACGTGTTAAATACGTGTTTAACCTTTCAAATGAATGACTGGACTGCGTGTAAATCAGGCATTTGTACATTTCTGGTTGTCACTCAAAGTATACCAGTGAAATATTGTCCGCCATACTTGTTAACCCTGTTTTGAATAATATTAAATGTGTAAAGTCACGACAGAACAGCCATTTAAGTCTAGCATGTGATATAATTGTTAGTTTTGGTTCTGTCTAAATTCTTTTTTTTTTTCAAGGCTAGCCGTCTGAACCTGATTGGCTCAGAAGCTTTGATTTTGACTCTAATTTTGTTAAGTTGACTAGCATGCCTTATCCTGGATATCATACCGATATTTTGGGGGTGGGAGGATGGGAGGGGTTTAATTATCACCGATAGTTTGGGGGTGGGGGATGGGAGGGATTTAATTATCACCGATAGTTTGGGGGTGGGGGATGGGAGAGGTTTAATTATCACTGATACTTTGGGGTGGAGGACGGGAGGGGTTTAACTATCACCGATATTTTGGGACTGGGAGGATGGGAGGGGTTTAATTATCACCGATATTTTGGGGGTGGGAGGATGGGAAGAATTTAATTATCACTGTTACTTTTGGGGTGGGAGATGATAGGGGTTTAATTATCACCGATAGTTTGGGGTGGGGGATGGGAGGGGTTTAATTATCATCGATATTTTGGGGGTGGGAGAATGGGAGGGGTTTAATTATCACCGATATTTTGGGGTGGGAGGATGGGGGGGGGGGTTAATTATCACAGATAGATTGGGATGGGGGATGGGAGGGGTTTAATTATCACCGATATTTTTGGGGTGGGTGATGGCAGGTGTTTAATTATCACCGATATGTCGGGGATGGGGGATGGGAGGGGTTTAATTATCACCGATAGTTTGGGGCTGGGAGATGGGAGAGGTTTAATTATCACCGATAGTTTGGGGGTGGGGGACGGGAGGGCTTTAATTATCACCGATAGTTTGGGGTGGGGGATGGGAGGGTTTTAATTATCACCGATATTTTAGGGGTGGGGGATGGAAGGGGTTTAATCATTTGATTTCTTTCCGATATAAAAATTACCTGGTCTTAATATCTTTCATTAACTCTTTACCAAACGACAAAATTGTGGACTGGTCAAAATTGGAAGCATTTGCAGGTGACAAAATAAATGTGATTGAAAAATTAGTTTGGGAACGGTAGAAAACACTACGGGAAAAGGAGAAAATGCTGATTACCAGCATTTTCTCCTTTTCCCACAATGTTTTCAAAGGGCTTCTTTCTTAGGGTCGTTAAAAGTCGGGATTGCGTGGTAAAGGGTTAAATCTTCGTCTCAGATAAATTACGATGTTCTTGTTTTCCGTATGCATTTGAATCATGCTCAGTGAAAAGGGGGGCTTAATGCATCTACAAAAAGTATCGCACTCCGCTCAGACTGACCTCGGTTGAAACTTTTTGCTTTTGGTCGATTGTCTGCATGCCCAAGGATCATTCTATCTTCATATCCAGTCACTTGTCAGACAATAAGAATTTTAACGATCCCTAATTACCGGTATGTGAAGTCTTGCTTGGTACAATGCATTACGGAGATGCATTAAGCCTCCTTTAGCCAGAGCATAGCTCAATTATATCGGGTTCATAGTCTGAAGTTTTTAAGTTTTGTAGTGTGGTCATGATATAGATTACATGTACTAAAACATCCTGACAAGCTAAGTTTGAATGGTATACTGTAAATTTCTTCTTGCAAGCGGTTCCATGGAATATGATGAAAATTGCCATTGACCTAGATATTGAATAGAAGCATACAATAAATTCTGTAAGGACGGAAAACAAATCGTATTTCGGAGGTATCAGCTTGTCACAACCTTCCGATGATAGTCATTGGATCAAAATTGAAGAATTGATCAATCGCTATCATATCTTGTGGTTTATTTTCAATAACCGACTCATGCTCTGGGGGTTTAATACATCTACTTGCGCGGACTGCTCAGGGTGACCTCGGTCGATACATTTTGCAGATGTATTAAATCCCCTTTTCACAGAGTATGGCTCAGTTATTTTTCTACATTAGGTTTTACACAGGTTCCAGCAGTATACATGTAAAAGTGATATAATGTAAATCGACAGATCTATATCTTTCCTATCATATGGTATCATCTACTCTAGACTTGGGCTGTGCAATGCCTTGTCCAAGGACAAATCTACGTAACCAGCACCGCCAGGATTCCCTGATTACAACACTTCAGTTCTACCAGACGACAAAATCTTAAACTTGTCCAAAGTATGGTAGGGCTCAACCGTCGGAATTTGTCTTTGAAAGGGTTGCAAACATTTTTCAGGTGGGAGGGGAGAGGGAATGGAAAAAAAACTTGTTACCAGCAATTTCTTTTTTTTTTTATCGCACAAGCCCTTTTTTCCTTGGAGTCGTTCATACACGGGATTATTTCGTAAAGGGTCGTCCTTTTGCGGATTGTGTAGATTAAGATCAGACTGCAAGGAACGTGCAGTCTGATCTTGGAATTACACTGTCCAGTACGATAAAGAATTTACCGGCGAATGAAACTTCGAAATCGTATTAACCCTATACCACACAATCACGACCTCTTACGACCCTCAGAAAGAAGCCTTTTGAAAACATTGTGGGAAAAGGAGAAAATGCTGGTAACCAGCATTTTTTTCCTTTTCCCGCAATGTTTTCTACCCTTCCCAAAACAAAGTTCAATTTTTCAATCACATTTATTTTGTCGTCTGCAAATGCTTTCAATTTTGACCAGTCCAAAATTTTGCCGTTTGGTAAAGAGTCAAACGTGTATTTATTGTGGACCGTAAATCTTCAGTTCACTCTATCTATAGCAGTATAAGAGTTCGATCGAAACACTTGAAATCTGAATGTCTATGAAACACTTTTGGCGTTCTAAACGTTAGAGAGCTGGAAGATAAATGAGCCATGCTCTGGCAAAAGGGACCTTAATGTACCTCCGTGATCCATGATACCAATTAAGCCATCACATAATTATGGATCCATAATACCAACTTTTTTTTTTTTTTTTAAATAACCAACTTAATCATGAGGTAGACTGGTCCTATGACATGCAGAAAATGGACCAACAGCGAAAGGTTTCGGCCCAGGTCAGCCTGCGCGGACTGCGCAGGCTGACCTGAGTCGATACCTTTCGCAGATGCATTAAGCCCCCTTTTCACAGAGCATGGCTCAACTATTAAAGATGATAAACGGGAGAATAAAGAATAGTCGATAAATTAACGTTTATAATTGAGGAAAACTTCCCATCCATTTTCTTCTGCAAGTCGTTATATTCATAAGTAGGTTGTATGTGATTACAGTTCCTTTGATGTCCCAGGCGACAGATTTAGCTCTTTCAGCGTCAAATATATGAACCATGCTCTGGCTAAAGGGGGTTTAATGCATCTCTTTGATGCGCTAAATCAAGCAAGTCATCATATAATTATGGACCCATAAATTCCATTTTGTCTAACAAGCGACTGATTCGTGAGGTAGAATGGTCTCTCGAAATGCAAAAAAAAAAATGACCGATAGCAAAAATTTATCGATCTAGGTCAGCCTGCGCGGACTGCGCAGGCTAATATGGCTCGATACTTTTAGCAACTGTATTAAACCCCATTTTCATACAGCAAGGCTCATATCGAACTCTTTGGACAGCTGCAAATACTGTTATATTTGCATCTATAGGTCAATGTGTTCTCTCTTTTGAATATTTCTTTTAAAAAGGCATTTCTCGTCATTTAATTGTACACCGGTAACTGGAGTTTTCTCGTTGCTTCTTTTATACTTCGGGTCACAGAAAACTAAATGCTCCGAGGCACGGCGATTCTGCCGTATGACTCGTAATCTAGATGTATTGGATTCGATCCCTGATGGTGACGCTAGTCACATTGTAGTGTCCTTTTGCAAGACACTGCAGAGCCTTATAATACTCAGAAAAAAAAACATAACTAAGTGAGCTGTCGCTATGATATCGCCTCCTCCTCCTCCTCCTTTTTCTTCTTCTTCTTCTTCTTTCTTCTTCTCTGTTTCCTTCTTCTCGTCATGTACAAATGCATTCAATTTGGACTAATCTAAACTTTTGTCGTCTGGTAAAGAGTTAAACAAACTGAAAACATTGCAGTGATATTTTTTCTAATATTAGCTATCAGTTTCGTGACTCTAATAAGCTATCTCCTTTCACAAATTCAATGCGTTATCAGTTAAGACCCCAGCTGACAAAAGGCCGACATATTATCGCCCGAAGTAACGTCATTAAGTGATATCATTACGATCTGGCGGTAATAATCTTGTCAACGGTTTGTTTTTGTTAATATTTCTTGTTAATTTGTCAGGTGCTGGCCGCAACACTTCTTGTAGGTGTCGCACCTTTAACCCTTATCCTGCTGAATAAATTCTAAATGAAACTTTCAAGCCGACAGTAAAAACCCGAATAACGCCATTTTAAACTTTTGTTTTGCAGAGAAATACGAGCTCCTTATCGGAAAGTGTAGATCTAACATCAGATTGCACGTTCTGTGCAGTCTGATCTTGATCTACACTGTCCGCAAAAGGTTAGTGAGTCGCGCTTAGCAGCCTAAGGGTTAAATATCTTTATCTGCCATTAAAGTGTCTTGGTTATATATCATTAGATCTCTATGTGGCTAAAATGATTGTGATTCTTATTAAAAGGGTGGAAAACATTACAGAACATGGAGAAAATGCTGGTGACTAAAAATTTCCTCTCCGTCCTAAATAGTTTTCAAGAGCCCTCTTCGTCCAGGTCGTAAAAAGATGGCAGCGTGTGGAAAAGGTTTTAATCGGTAAAATTCGACTCTTTGTCAGTTGCGGTCGGCATAACCCGTAAATCCCGTAAATGATCGTATAGGAAGACTTCTCTATTCATCACCCAGCCACCCCCCCCCCCCCCCCAGACATTCATACATACATACATAAACTTTTGTTTCTTCCAGGTATTAGAACATCAAAGAACATAGAATAAGCAAGCAATCAAACAAAAAAAAAAAAACAAGTTAAATACGAGTGAGGTTAATGGATAGAAAAAGTAAAAGAAGATAACTCGCTCACACACACGCTGACAGACACATGTGCACATGAGACATACGTACAAATGAACAGTCAAAAAAAAAAGATATCTAGTTTTCAGATGAAAAAAAAAGGGGGGGGGGGGGGACTGCATCAAACTCTCATGTTTTGAAGTAAATACTAAGTACATGTAATAGAACATGTCATGTACAGAACAAAGTCGGCAAGCAAGGTCAACTTGTGCGGAAATATGACCAGATACCTTCAGTCTTATGCTTTACATGTATCATTTTCCACTGTTTCTCGTGCATTCTTTCTTCCTGTCAGTCTGTCTATCGCATTTAGTCTTGGAATCTTTACCTTTGAGTCTTACATGTCTTGTCCTATCTCCATCTGTGTGTAAGTCTGTTTGTCTGCCTCCTCCTACCTACATATAGGTCTAAGTTCTGGTCTACGCAACAGTTTCAAGTCAATAACGAACGTTTTGGCTCGTCTGTTTCCGTTCATCTTCACTGTAAAACTATTGTCCCTTCAACAAATAGCCAGGTTCTAGTGGCTCTATAATAAGGTAAAACCACGTTCAGTAACCTTTGGGTGGTGAATTCGAAATATAGCAACGGCAAAACTGACCTCGAGCATTGATGAGTTATTGCCACAGAATCCATTCCTGTCACAGCTGAACGTGATTTCGACTTTGTTTCTACGGGAAAGCGTGCTGTTGATAAATAGTTGTTAAAGAAACTCATTTCGCCGCCATGACAATTCAGCAAAATTTTTCATACACGTTTAACATTGAGTTGAATAAACAAAAAAAAAACGCCTTTAAACATACTGGTGCATATTTTTTTTTCAAGTCTTTCTGCTAGTGGTGCAGTATGATAGAAACTGATAGTTTTCTCGAAATTTGCCTTTTTGCCTAATTATGAACCCTTTAGAGCGCGCAAATAAAACCAACAGATAGGTTCAGTCTAGAAATAAGACCCATTTAATTCGAGTTCAGTGAACTGTTGCTCTTGTCCAGAATGTCTGTGCCAAGAGAACAATGTAGATCAAAGATCAGACAGCAAGTTTTTCGCAGTATGAGATACACAGACTGTTAAGGTAACTACAGTTGTGAAAGATGCTGTAAGGGTTAATAATTGAAAGCATTTTGTTTTTTACCAATTTTTCTGAAATATGGCAAAAACTTGATAATGACCTGTCACACGTTATACGTCAGTTTGACAAATGATATCTATTCATAAAAACGTACATTTTTTCTTGAGGAATGACAAACAACTTTCTACAAACCCTAACTCAATAAATCATCACAAATAAGGTGATCAACATGTTTTTTGTTGTCAGTTACCAACTGTACTTTGATATTATTATACTTTATCTCAAAATCGGCAAAAGTAGATAACAAAAGGCTTGATCTGGGCCCAATCCCATTATGCTACGCATTTTGCTTTAACAAAAATAATCCGTGGTTAAATAACCCAGCAAATTTTAAGTTGCGCATGCAATTATGCATTTATTATTGTTATCAAAATCAACCACGCTTAGGCACACTATGTAAATTTATGCAATCCAACCATGTTTAAGCATACAGCTAACCATTATCCAATCAACCCACCCTTAAGCATACGGCTAACCATTATCCAATCAACCCACCCTTAAGTTTATGGCTAACCATTATCCAATCAACCCACCCTTACCCAATCAACCCATCCTTAAGATTATAGCTAGTCATTAAACAATATAACAATTTTATGAAACATTAAGCATGCTCATAAAATTAAAAACAAAATGGGTCAACTACTCCTCTGATGAAGGTCAGCAAACAAAATGGCTAACCTTTTTTATAAACATTTTTTACTTAAATCAAATTTTTTTTTAAATTAATAAAATTTTAAAATTAATAAAATTAAAAAATTAAAAAAAATGTAAAATTAAAAAAAATTTAAAATTAAAAAAATTTAAAAAAATAATTAAGAAAAACCAACGCATCATGCAATGGCTAACCAACTAACCAGCTCATCAGCTAACAAGGTGCACCAGTTAACCAACTAACCCATCAGCCAGACAATCACTTACATCACACACTCACTTAACCTTTTTTCCACCCCATCAACCAACGCATGACGCAATGGCTAACGGGTTTATGAGTTAGTGGGTGGGTTAAGATGATGGTAAAAATAAAAAATTTTTTGATTTAAACTTTTAAGATTATGCTATATACACAGTAGTAAAGATGGAAATTATAGCAAAACCTTATAATTTAAAAAATGATAGCATCTTATTAACTAATTGTGTTTGTTGTAATAGCATATTAGAAAAAAAGGTAGAAAATGTACGAGATAAATGGATTTATGAGTGCGGTGAATGTAGATATGATGATAGACCATTTGGCTGGTGTAGAAGTAATAGGGGACCTTGTACTTGTAGGTGGAGTAAAAAAGATGTTTTATATATCACATGTAAAACATGTAATGATTTAAAATGTAAAGAATGTGGAAAAAGTGATTATAATTACATTTCTGGTAGACGTTGTGATGACACTTGTATAGGTAATGATTGTAGTAAATTTATTTGTGGAACATGTTTAACACCGCCATGCAATAGTTGTGGAAAAAAAATAGCCGGTGAGGGAGGCAAATGTATTAATTGTATTGAAAAAGAAAAATTTAGTCAAAAGTGGAATGGATCAATAAGAGATAAGTTAGAGTGTTATGGCAATATAAAACTAAAAATTTTAGCACAAAATAAAAATTTAAAAGGTAGGTCTAAACTTTCTAGAATAGATTTAATTGATAAACTTGAACCACTTGCAACTTTAGATGATTTTCCAATTAGATAAATATTTAATCTTTTTACTAGATTAAATATTTTATTTTGTTTTTGGTCTTGCCCCCTGTGCTTCATAATTTTCTCTTTCTTCTTCAGTTAACTCAGATATCCTATGATGACCCCTTGCTAAAGTTCTATAACTACTATCCAAGAGTATCACTCTTTTATCATCTTCAAAGCTTAATGCTCTTTTATTCATTTTTATAGTTGTTAATTTATGAAGTTTACTTCTTATTCCTCCCATATTTACACAAAAATCTTTTCCTGTATCCAAACAATCTTTATAAGTTTTAAATCTTAACTCATTTTTCATCACAGACTTTTTAACTCCTTTACATTTTTTAGTTTCTGTTTTCTCATTATATACCATATTACCATCTTTATCTTTTTTAACAGGTTTATCATAAATAAATTTACCATCTTCATCAGATAACGCATTACCATTTTTATCTTTTCTTAAGATAAATTTTTTCATAGCATAAGTTTTTGCTCCAGGACTTACAAATCCAGTTAAAAGATCTCCCTTTAGTTCATCCTTAAATTTACCTAACACATTACAATTTTTATCACTATATAATGGATGATTTTTTGGATAATTGCTAAAGTCAAACAAATCATTAGCATCCTCTTTTAAATCTTCATACAAATCTTCAGTTTCTATTGTTAAAACAAAACTATCAGTATCAGTATAGCACATAAATACTTTATTTTCACCAAATTTATTTTTAAAATAGTTATAATAATCTTCTAACATAGTTGTTTTGCTAATATCAAGTATGCTTACTCCTAAATAAATTGGTTTATCATATTTAATCCATGTTTTTTTCATATGAACAGCAACCAAATTTTCATCAAATATAGTATGATTATGAAAGTTATGTTTTGCTGTTAACTTTTTAAAACGTTCACTATTTTCACCATTAACTAATTCTATGTTTACTCTATTTCTTATATTTTCCATGGTTTTACCAAAAACAGAATTCATTGCTAACTTCCATAAATTATCTAAAAAATTATTTTCATTCTTCTTTGCTTGCGTTCTTAAATTTACGCACTTATCAATATATTTTTTAATAGCGGTACTTTCTTGATGTTTTATTCCTCTATGTATTTTTTTTATTTTTAATCCTAATCTTAGATAAGTTTTTAAAGCTTTATAATGAACAAAATAATTTTTTTTATCATCTAAGTTTGGTATTAACTTTTCTACTTTACTTACTTTTAATTTTTCTGCTGCTAAAGGCATTTCATTATGTAAATCATGTAAATCTTTAGGATACTCCAAATCTACCTCCAGGGAACACGGATATTTTTCCCAGTTATTTAATTCTTCTTCAGTCATCCATTTAAAATCACCTACAGGTAAAGGCTTACTCATAGCCCAAGGATAAAGACTGTTTTTATCGATATAAAACAAATATTTACTAGGTTTTGTTGGATCATACTCTTCACCCATATATTTATTGTTTGCCTCTGCAAATCTAATACTAGTCATACAAACACCACCCCTTTTAGATGCTTCAAAAAAGTTAAGCATATTAACATCAGTAAGTTTTTCTAATTTTATTTCGGTTATCTTTAGCATAGCATCCCATCCAAATCCAGGTAAAGTATAATACCAAGCAGGATCTAAGTCAAATTCTTTATGCATAGAAAATCTAAAGTTTTCCATAACATCAGCTAAAAGTACAACATCTGTTTCATTGTATAGTTGTAAATAATCCTTAAAATTTTTACATTCAAAAACATCCCAAACTTTTAACGCATGTGTCAGATCTTCTTCTGAAATTCCTTCTCCATTTAAGCTTGAATAAAATTCTTCTATAGGTGGTAGTTGTGTTTCTTCTAATTTTTCAAAACTATCAAACCATTCATAAGGAAAAATACCCTTTCTACTTAACAATTTTAATTTTTCTTCTGTATATCCACCACGATGTTTTTCTAAATAATACTTTAAATTTTTAAAATCATCATTTTTTAAATTTTCTACAATTTTTTCTAAACTGCTTGATAAAAACTTAAAACTATCGAGAAATCTTAATTTTAAATGTTTATTTCCTACCATAAGATGTTTTGTAAAACTAATATATTTTTCTTCTGTGTTAGGTAAACAATCAATTCTACCATTAGTTTTACCAAGATACTTAATAAAAATATGTGCATCATAACCAGATAAATTATGAAAGATAACAGGTATAAAATCTGGAACTTTTGCCTTAAGATTACATTCATTATGTGCGGCTCCTCTATAATTACCAGTAAAATGACAATGATCTCTTACTTTATAATTTTTATGCGTAAATTTACCACCACATATCCAACATTTTACTTCATTTTTATGTTTTCTAACTTTTTCTTCAGTTAAAATTTCCATTTTTACTGGGTTTTTATAAAATTCATTATAAAGTTTTTTGGTATCCTTAGTTAAAGTATCTATAAAATGTTTTTCAGCGTCCTCACCTACATATCCTCTTAATACTGGTTTAAAAACATTGTTATCAAAACAACAAATTGAATAGTTATAACTAACAGGTATATGCTTTTGTGTTTCAATAGTATTACTTTTTTGTTGTGGTTCTATTTTTTGTAATATACATTCAAAATCAGCATTCACAATAAAAGGCACAAGTATTTTTCTACAATAGTTTTCAAACTTTATTAAAATTTCTTCAGGGTTTTCAGGATCAAACTTAGGCATTATTATATCAACTCCATCATGATCTTCACAACGCTCCATATGCTTTTCTAAAAGTTTTTCACTTCCAAAATGATTCATACAAAGCATACAATACTCTACATTATGATTAGAGGCTGTTTGAATTCTCAGTAAAGCTTTAATATTTTTTATTAAAACATAATGAGATTTTTTTTCTTCTTCATCTTCAATATATAACAAATTTACATGATTTTCTTTTAAACTTTTTATAGCTCTAATACGTTTGATTTTTTCCTTACCTTCTACTATTCCAAAAACATTAACGCTAATTGTTGGATTTTGTCTTTCAAACTTATCTATATCAAGTAAAGAAACAGGATATTTAATTCCTTTCATATTTAAGCTATTTTCCTTTTATTTTAAAGGATAAGTTCTTTCAGGGTGTCTATTTGTTGGATTTAAATGTCTTAAAATACAATCTGTAAAACATTTATCATTCTCACTTTTCATATTAATACATGCCTTTTTATTTTTAATCCAATCAGGTAAAGGAAACCATCCACTTGCTCTTAATGGTTCATAAATAACACTATGTATTTTAAAATGAACCACACTTTTAAATGACCACCCACTACCACTTAAAACAAAATTAATAAAATTTTCTATAATCCTATTTATCATTTTTAAGTATACTTCTGTTATATCGGTTCCTTCTAAAATAATCTCATTACCATCTTTATCAGAAGAAGAAAAATTAGCTTCTACTATTTGTTTTTTATCACCCTCTCCTCTTTCCATTAAACATTGAAGATTTAATTTTACTTTATTTCCGCGCATGCTTTTTAAAACTTTTATAATTGATGGTTGAGCTAGCTCCAAAAATTCTTGTGGTGTATTACCTGGTATTCCTTCTATTTTATGTTCAGTTGCATATTCTTTTAAGGCAGATCTATTTTTTATTACTTTTATTTTATCCACTTTATCATATATACTTTTTATTTTATTTTTTAAAGCATTAAGTTCTGATGATATACTATCTGGTGCATCTCTAACATTTTCTAAACTCCTTAACAAATCATCAACTGAAGTAGTTGGTGGTGTTGGTGTTCTTTGCCTTTGTGGTATATAGGGTGTTGGTTGTAATATTGGAGCATCAATGGTTTCCAGGTCTCTATCTAATATAGAAGGTCCAGTATTAATCAAAAGAGTTATTAATTCATCACGCCTAAGTCTTAAGTATCTTCTTAATCCCCTTTCCCTTGCTAAATTTCTTAATCCAGCTACATTATATCTATCAAATTGACGTTCCATTTTTTAATATTATAAATAAATCCTTAAGTCAAATTTTATTATTTTTTTTAAAAATAATAAAATTATTGAATATCAATTCTATATTTACCATTCCACACCCTACCATTCCAGTTTTCAATCGTTTGAGGGCAACGGTCAATGTATTTACTAGCCTTGTAAATTGATGGAAATGTTGTTTCTTCTTCAGTTTCAACATTCTTTAATATTACCTTTTTAGGATTTTTAGCAATATCCTTTAATCTATCATAATTTGGAATTTTTTTTAAATATTTCTTTTCTTCCTCTTCAGGATACAATCCATGCTCCTTTAAAACATCAATATATTTTTTCTTGTTCCAATAGGAATACCACTTAATGTTATTATCTGTTAATATCTTTTTAAAATCAGCAATCTTTTTCATATTATTTTATTTAAGTAAAAATTTACTTAATACACTACACTCATCTTATTCCCATCACTCTGAAAGTTAATCATCCTATCACTAAGTAAAACCGCAAATGCTTCAGTATTTGCAGGGGGGTTATTAGTAAATGTTGTTTTAATATGAATATCAGTTATAGAATACTTTAACCTTTCACTTTGCTTTGATACATCAAACACAAACAAAGGAAAAAGATTTTTATAATCTGAAGGAGTAATATTAGGGTTTGATACCAATTCATCCATGTTAAAAAACTTTTTTCTAAACAAAGCAGCTTCACTATATATTCTACTAATTTGATTAGCAGTAAAATTTATATCATAATCATATGCTGGATATTTTTTTGAACCTAACATTACATAAATATTTTTAACATTTAAGTTGTCAAATATAGCTGGGTTTTGTTCTTGGTCACCACTTTTACCAGTTTGAAAACCAACAATTAAAAAACGCGGCACCTCAGGAGATGATTTAGCTGATAGCCTCCAAGTAAAACCTGTTGCTGCCTGTGGAACCGCAATACTATCGCTTTGTATCATTCTATATCCAACTGGAAATTTTTCTTTTTTCTCGATAAATTTATAAAGTTCCATCCTATTACCATCTTCCGGCTCTACATGAGGCATAAACCAAGATACCTTCAGTAAATTAACTCTACCAGCATCGGTACCACCAGCTCTAAAAATTGCGTCATTGTCATCATTTCTTGTTAAGGTTAAAGTTTGTTTCATACCATATAAAACTTTGTTGTAATCTTCACAAAAACCGAATATATGTTTCAAAGGTATCCTAAAACTAAATGTTCCAACTGGATTTGAACTAAAAATATACTGTCTTCTTACTGAAAAACCAGCATTAGTAGCACTAGCTGCATTAACTCCTGTATCCTTATACCACAATTGGTTTAGCCCTTGTGATTTAGCAAAGTAATCTGGGTACTTTAAAAGTCCAAGCATTGTTGTAGCCTGACCAGGATAATTAATGCTTTCTATCTCTTGCCCACTTAGTTGATATCTGATATTTTTAAACAGATATAACAGACCATTATTTGTTAAGGTTGCCTCATTAGCTGCACCATAAACGGTACCATCATTTTTTACTAATTCACCTATAATTTGTAAATATGACTCTGAAGGATGATAAAAAATATCTTGAGTTTCAATATTAATCCTAATATCCCCTCCAGAGTTGTTAAGATTGGTTCCTGTAATAGGGTCATACTCATGATATTCATATTCATCAATACTATCATCTTTTAAAATCGACGCTTTAATGTTTAAAATATCCATTTTATTATATGCAATTATAATTTTAAGTCAAAATTATAATTGAGTTTTGTTTTTTAATATTCTAGCCATAGTTGAGGGAATGATTTGTTTTCATCATTTACAAAAACACCCTTAAGTTTAATATTTTTAAGTTTTTCTGCAGAAAAGCTTTTTCTCATTTTTGGATAAATTCTATTTCCGTAAAGAATGGTTATCTTAGGTATATCATTTTCTTCTAAATATTGATTTACATTTTCTTCAAATTCCTTAATGATATCAGCTTTTTCAGGTGATAATTTTAAAACAACCTTTTTATAATCATAACTTGTATTAGTAGTCTCTAAAACTTCACAATCTTCATTTATCTTAAAGTTAGCAAAAAGGATACCAACCCTTTTTGTATTGTATTTTTCATATTTTGTTATTTTAAATTTAAGATTTGACATTCTTTTTTTATTTAATGTAATAATTTGCTTAACTTAAATTTATTTTTTTCATAATACTTTAACTCCGGAACCCCTACTATTTAATTTCTTAACTAAATCTTGTATAGCAATGGCACTACCATCTATTAAGGTATTAATATTTTGCGTTGCAGGTTGAGTTGTTGTAGTAGGCTTTTGAGTATATTTTTCTAAAATCTTTTTAGATTTTGGTGTTAAAGCCTTTTGAACTAACTTTTTACCTGCATCAACCGCGGCACTCTTTCCAACCTCTAATGCTTTCTTTGCTCCTTCCTTAGCTACGCTCTTACCAACATCAACTGCTGAAGATGCAATTTGTTTAGCTGCGCTGCTTGTAAAAAACCTTGTAAGAAAATTAGCTAAGGTATCAAATATCCCTGCACCACCATAAGCATAATTTCTTTTAAATCCTCTCTTTTGTGATGTAATCATTTTATAGTATAGACATTAATTTTTTATAATGCTTTGAATTTAATACACGTTGTCTTTTTAATTCATCACAAATACTTACAAGCTCATTTCTTACACCTGTATTACCAGCTTCTTTACTTGCCATCAAGAGGTCTAATCTTTCTAATAGTGCGTTGGGGTTAGATGGGATAATGGTAATTCCTTTTCCAAGGACTGCATCATTCCAAATGTGCCTAAGAATGTTATTCCACTTGTATGCTTTACTGCTTTTTGGAAATTTACTTTTTGAGTCATTATTTCGATGGAGGGTGCCAGATTTTAACATTATCTCCTTGTAATTTTTAAAATCCTCTTCATCATATTTATCTTTGTCTGGTTTCCTAGCTACAATTAACTCCCACAGACCAGGTGTACCTTCATAGGTTTTATTTGCAACTAAAATATCATCTCCTAAAATTTCAACTTCCTCATTGCCAATATAAAATTTACCTTTTTTGTCATATATCCCATACGTTGTATCAGCTTCATCCTTATTTGTAAATCTTCTTAGTTGCTTTGCTGCAAGTGGTCCAATAAGTAATAATGGATCTTCATCTTCTTCCATCATTTCCAAATACTAAAATATTTCTTCACGATCTTCATCACTTATTCCTGCTTCTTCATAGGCTTTTATAGAAGGAAAGGTTGGAAATGTAATAGCTTTAGGTAAGTCTTCGATACCCTTTTTAATAGGTTTAAGCCCTTCTGTAATCTCCTTTGTTGCAGCTTTTTGTGTTTCTGTAATAGGTTTAAAAAACTTTGAAAGGCCTGTTTGTAATTCAATTTCACCTGTTTTTTCTGCAAGCTGACTATCACGAATTCTTTTCTTTGTTGCAAGATATTCTTTTAAAATTTGGTCTCTTTCCACAGGGTCTTTTATCTTTAAAAACGACATATTTTTTTAAGTGAAAAATTTTTTTATCTTATTTTTTTTTAATCAGTATTACCTATCTCACAAGCGCAAGAACATTTAAACTTAGGTGGTTTTAGTTTTAGCTTTAATGGGTTCCATTGTTTCTTTCTACTAGTCTGCGGAATTCCTCCCGTGCTTCCTGTTTCCCCTTCTCGATTAGTGATGCTTGTTCTTCTAGCTTGCTTTTTTTCTTACTCTTTGCACGTATCTCTTCCTTCATCACCTTATATTTTTCAAGTTCATCCATAATTAAAGTAAATTCTGAATGGTCTATTTTGTTGTCTGATATTGCTTTTGAAATATGCGTATTAAGAGTATCAAGTTTTGCATCAGCTAACATTTTAATCTGAAGATGTTTTTCTGACTTTGTTCTGGTTCTTCTAACTACAAATTTTCCAATTATAGCGGCTAAACCAACACCTAATGCACAACCTTCTAAGGCAATTGTTGCAGGTATCGCTACCACGGTACTTAATAGGGCAATCCCTCCTGCTCCGGCTCCTATTGCTGCTGTGGTTAGTCCTGTTTCAACATTATCCACACTCTTGCTAATCTTTAAATACTTTTTACTTAACTGTTCTCTAACCTTAACTTCATTTTCAAGAAATGTTTGAATTTCTGATATTTTTTGTAGCCTGAAGGATTGACCATTATCTTCTACTCCTATTACTGGTTCTAATGAAGGTGCATTTGGTATATTTCGTGCTTCTGGTAATTCAGGATATATCTTTTCTCTTAGCTCCATTTTATTTACAGCAACTATTTTTTTAAATAGAATAGTAAAGACGACATAAAAATTTATTCTCCTCTATTTTTACAAGCTTACTTGAGTTGTTTGTAATTGTGGTAATCACATCTGGGGTTTCCTCCAACACTACCTCATTTGTTATACTTAATTGATTAGTTTTTAGATCATAAGATAGAGAAATTAAAACGACACCCTTACTCATCATAAAACCAAAACCTAAAGCAATAGTTTTAGTTTCTTTTGGGTTTAATACAATAGGTTGTTGCTTAAAAACATCCCAAGAAACAGGATTAACTTTTTTAGCTGGATATTTAAGTTCTACAGGGTTCCAAAAAATAGTTTTTGGTTGAATTATTTTAGGTTTATTTCCAAATTTATACACATTCATTCTTTTTTAATTTACAAAATTGCACCTAATATAGGAATATTAGCAAATGGACTATTTGGACCTAAAAGAAGACCTTTACCATCACAAATTTTTCCACCTTGTTTTAAATACAATCCTTCTCCTTTATTTTTTAACCCTTTACCTTTGTATGGTTTAAGATATAAACCTTCACCATCAGTTTCAACTTGACAAATATTACCACCTTTCTTAAGATACAATCCGTTGCCCATTGCTTTTTGAACTCCTGTTGATGCTAAACCAGTTAGGGCACCCACACCTAAAGCAGGTAATACTGTTTTTGCTAATACAGGTAAAGCAGCTGATGCCAATCCAGCTAACAAAGGTAAAAATCCTCCTTCTACTTTCATGTTATGTTTAAGTTGTTTAGTTGACATTCTAAACGTGGTTCCCTTACCAGCTTTATAAGCTTTAGTAAGTTTATTTACTTGAGACTTAGTTAATGCTATTACATCTTTACCATGTAAATCTTCATGTTTTAAACGAATACTTGCTGGGTTTTTGTTTTTAAAAGAATGTAAAATTTTTTCCTTTTGCCCTTCTGATATATTTATTTTTGCGTTAATGTAGTTTGTCATTTTTTATATTTAACGTGATTCTCTTATATGAAATCGAATAGTTAATGTTTCTCCTCTTAAATTTAATATGTTTCCATCTTGATCAGTTATTATAACATTTAAATCATGTATTTCATTCAACGTTAAAGGTAGGTATACCAGATTAACTGGATTTTCTATTATTTTATAACCCGGAGCAACATTTGGAAAAAAGCTGTAAATTGTGTTTCTTTGAGAACCATTAACATAACTACCTGAAATTAAATCAATATTAACAAGTATACTATTAATACTTAAGATATTAACTAAATTTTCTGATTCATGAAACCCTCGAACATATTTTGCTCTGCTAAATCCTAATACCTTTCCAATACTGTTTTCATGATTAAAATCTACCTGATATCCATTTTCAAGAATTAAAACTGATTTTAATGTATTAGTGTTTGCTGATAAACAAATATAATATTCTTCATTAAATTGGTCATAATGTCCTTTTTTCTTCATTTCTTGTTGTATATAATCATTGATATCAACTATATCATAGCTACCTGTTGGTATCTTCATCTTTTCCCATGTGTTTCCACTATCTTGTGAATAAATAAAAATGTTGTTGCTATCAGTAATATTAGGAAATGAATAGTAAGTTTCAAGATTGACTAAAGCTACTTCATATTTCTTATCAGCTTCAAGTTTAAGTGGTGGAGTAAATCTTGTTTTAAAATTTGATTTGTTATCGCTTACGATAATTTGAAATGATGTTTTATGGTCAGTGTTTTTTACTATTTTTTCAAGTAATTGTGCTTCCATTTTTTATATTTAGTAAAAATATATTTTAAAACAAAAAATATATTTTTAATAGTAATCTCTGTAATCATGTGGTATATAAAAGTTGTCAAAACCACATCTATATTTTCCATCATTACGGTTCTTAGTTAAATCAATCACAACAAAACCATGTGGTTTTTCCCAGCAGTTTTTACAAAAATTGATAAACTCTGTTTTAGTCATATCATCCCCTACATGATCACTATAAATATGATTAAGATTTTTTAAGTCTTGTCTAAACAAGCATATTAAGTTAGCATTTTCTCTAATAGTTTGGCGAGGTAATCTAAAATAATTTTGTGCCAGATAAAAACAATCAGCATTACTATGTCTTCCTCTTACATAATAGTTTTCACACTTGTTTTGCCTTTCTAAAAGTAAGTCATCAAATATCATTAAGTTTTTATTTGATGCATTTAAATTTCTTGGGTAAGGAACATCACTAGCATATTAAAAAAATTCACAATTGATATCAGATTTTTCCTTAATTGTTTTTGCCCATTCTTCAACTAATGCTGTAGGTGAAATATCACGGTTTTGAACTTCATTTTTAAGTGAAAACAACCTTAGTATGTATTCTTTTGGTATTTTTTCTTCAAAAGCTTTTTTAAGTATGCGATATTCTGGTTGAAACAAACTTTTACCAAAAACGCATAAGTTGTTATAATCTAACCAATCAGGTCTTAACAAAAGATTAAGTAAAAGTGTAGTTTTACCACATCCTGATTTACCAACTATTAAACCTCTGATACTTTTTGGTAAAAGGGGGTGGTTAAATCTTTTTGCTAACGCTTCATTCCATGATAAATTAACAATATCCATTTTATATTAAAAAAATTATTTTAATATAAAAAATGTATTGTGTTAAGTGTAAAAAACAAACTGAAACAACTAATTTTGAATGTGTGGTAAGTAAAAATGGTAGAAATATGAAACGGGGTAAATGTAAAGAATGTGGAACAACAAAAACACAATTTACTAAAAAAATAGAGGGTGGGTCGTTGTTAAACAAGGTTATCAATAACTTACCTGTTGAAATGCACTTACCAGGTCATAATTTTACTGGTCCTGGCACTAAGTTAAAGAAAAGATTAAATCCTGATTTAACGCCTAAAAAATGGTCAAAACCTGTAAATCGTGTTGATAAAGCAGCATATCATCATGATATATGTTATCTTAAACATGATGACACAGCAACAAGAAATTCTGTTTGTGATGCTAATATGCTTAAAGAGTTAAAAGGTATTTATAATCCTACTATTAAGGAAAGAATGGAAAGAGGATTGGTTTCCTCATTGATAGGAACCAAGAAAAGATTTGGAATGGGAATTAAAAAAAAAATTCAGAAAATATAATGCTAGCAGAAGAATTACATAAACCAATAAAAAGAAAATTTAAGAAAAGGAGAGTTAGAGTAAATGGTATCGATAGAATATGGGCTGCAGATTTAGTAGATATGCAAGCATTTTCTAAACTTAATCATGGTGTAAAATATCTTCTTGCTGTCATTGATATCTTTTCAAAATATGGTTGGCTGGTCCCCTTAAAAGATAAAACAGGAAAATCTGTTTCTATTGCACTGAAGAGTATTTTTAAGGAAAGAAAACCTGAGAAAATGTGGGTGGATAAAGGTAAAGAGTTTTATAACAAAGAGGTTAAAGATTTGATTGAATTATATTCCACTGAAAACGAGGAAAAATCAAGCGTTGTTGAGAGATGGATTAGAACAATGAAAGAAAAAATGTGGAAGTATTTCTCTGCTCACTCAACAAATGTTTATATTAACGTGTTACCAAATCTTGTTAAAGAATATAACAACACGAGGCATTCTTCTATTAAGATGACACCAATTGAAGCAAGTAAAAAAAAGAATGAAAATAAAGTTTGGAGAACATTGTATCCTGATTATAATCAAGTAAGGGAGGATATCAAACCAAAGTTTTCTGTTGGAGACAAAGTAAGGATAAGTAAAAAGAAAAAGACTTTTGAAAAAGGTTATACTACAAGATGGACTGAAGAGGTTTTTACAGTTTCAGAAGTAAAACATACATCGCCTATAACATATAAAATTGAAGATTTAAATGGCGAAGAAATAAAAGGTTCCTTTTATGAACCTGAACTACAAAAAACGAGTCAAGAGTTGTATAGGATAGAAAAGGTTATTAAAAAGGGAAAAAAGAAATCTCTTGTAAAGTGGAAAGGTTATTCTGATGAGTTTAATTCATAGGTTGATAATAGTGCTATTGTAAATATTTAAATATATAAAAAATGCATGATATTTTAATTGATAATATAATATTACCAAATAAACCTTTAAGCAATTTTGAGCTTGAGGATGCCGCAAAAAAATTAAAAATAAAAAATTTTAGAGGAATATTTTTAAGAGATACCCTACCTAAAAAAGTAAAAAATAAAGAATGTGGTATATTAAATCTTGATGATACCAACGGTCCAGGAACACATTGGGTTGCCTGGTATAAAGATGGTAAAACTAAAATTTATTTTGATAGTTATGGTATTCAACCACCTATTGAAATTATAGATTATTTAAAAAACCCTATACACTACAATACCGACCAATTACAGCATGCAGGGGAAGTATTTTGTGGTCATTTATGTTTATTTATTCTTAAAGAGTTGGGTTTAGGTAATAAATTTCAAGATGTTTTAAATAAACTTTTTTAGTAATATTAAAAACTATGCCTGTTGATAAATTTGGAAGAATAGATGATGTTAAAACAAGAGGTGATGGTGATGGTGTGTCACTCGCTTACATAGGTAATAATTTTTTACGTAAAGATGGAACAACCCCCGTTACCGGTTCTATAAATATGGCAGGTAATTCAATAGTAAGGGTTAGTAATCCAGTAAATCCTCAGGATGTTGCCACAAAGAGTTATGTTGATGCAAACTCAGGGCTGTTAGATGAAAATGGAGGATACCATATTACAGGGTATTTAAACATGGGTTTTAATAAAATAAAAAATATAGCTGACCCTGAGGAACCGAGTGAAGCTGCTACAAAAAAATATGTAGATAACAGTGGTAGAGCAATAGTTCAACAACAAGATGGTACTTTTTCTGCTGTTGCAAATATAAATATGCGAGGATATACTTTAACGGATGTTATAGACCCTGCAGACCCGCAAGACGTTGCAACCAAAAAATATGTAGATGTTGCCAATCGAGCCTTTGTTTACGGACCTGGTGGGTATTTAGCAAGTGGTGACATTTCTATGGGCGGGAGAAGAATTACCAACGTTGCTTCGCCTATAGAAAGTCAACAAGTTGCTAATAAGTTTTACGTAGATACAGTTGTTGAGGTAGCTACTGCTGGTGAAAAAGCTTTAACAAAAAACCAAGACGGTTCTTTTTCAATGGCTGGTGAAATAAACATGGTAGGCCACTCGATTATCGGATTACCAAATCCTATTGAACGTGGCGCCGCTGCCAATAAAAATTATGTTGATAATGGTGGAGCTATCATAAAAAATCCAAATGGGAGTTTCTCAGCAGTAGCTAACGTAAATCTTCAAGGTTTTTCCCTAAAAAATGCAGCAACACCGGTAGAAGAGAGAGATTTAGTGACAAAATCCTACGTGGATGGAAAAATAGGCTTTAAACCCATTATAAGCGTTCATGCTGAGCAACAAGGAGGATTAAAAAATGGTAATTATGAGTTTTCTTTCGGCAATGGAAGCACGGGAATACATCATGAATTAGGAGGTTATTGCATGGCAGCCTCAGGCAGAATTATAAGGGGGTCTTTACAGATTGTTACAGTTGGTGGTAACCTAAAAGAAGAGGCAAAAATTAACATAGCCTTAAACGGAGTTGAAAAGGCTGACTACTCCATAGTAAAAAAGGAGGGAAAAGGTTGTAGTTGCATAGTTTTTCCACAGCCTTTAGAAGTAAAACAATGGGACACTATAAACTTTATATCAAGGTCCGACAACTCCAACGCAAAACACGCACATGTGTCGATACTGATAGAGTTGGACTTGTAAAAAAAATATTTAACCCAGTAAAGGGTTAAATATTTAAAAAAAGGGTTTTATCGATACACACTCCAATATCACGTGGTATAGTATTTCACAACTTTTTCCAATATTTTGAAATGTGTATTACGCATATAATCACTTTAGACTGGACTTTTGAGGGAGATGGTAGTATGTTATGATATTAACTATTTTTTGCTTTGTTTTTTTCTAAAAAATGAACTAAATATGGTAATTGTATAAAATATAATTTATTTATGATAATAAAGCAGTCTTACTTCCTTGTTGTAAAAAATTATTAATAATAACACGGTAACCTCTGGCGCGGTCTAACAACCCGTAAGTTAATACCATATCACAATGTTGTAAGGCTGCTGTTTAAAAAAACAATATTAAGTATTTTGTACAATTATTATACAAGTTAAACATTTTTTAAAAAACAGGGTAAAAATGTTTGTTAATATTATAATGTTCTACCATTTTCAGTTTTGGTGTGTTAAGCAAAAGTTAAAGGGTTGTGCATTAAATAACTTCCTCTTTCGTTTTCGGTGAGGAGGCATGTAAAAATGGTTATATCATGGTAGTGTCATGACTCGCCTTACTTTATCTTTACTTTTTCTTATGTTAAGGTATAGAAAACAGAGTTAACGGTGATTCTTAAGATAGTTTAACGCTTTTCAACATTAACTAAGGCAGGAATATCAAAGTTTAAGACTCTCTGTGTTTGGGGTTCACAGAATTTATCCTCAGATAAATACGTCCCCCGATATTCCTGTTAAAATCCATTTGATGGTATTCATGTGAAATATAATTTTTTTAAATAAATTATATTTCTCTGATTATTGTATTTTTAGTTTTACATACGGGACATTGATTTTCATCATATAAATCATAGCATGATTTACACATACATAGATGACCGCAATTACAAAATAAAATAGATGGTGGTTCACTGGTACAAACTATGCATGTATCATTTTTAAAGGTTTTGTTATCATTTTGGTTAACTTCTTTTTTACTTTCTTCTCTTTCTCTTTCTCTTTCTTCTTCTAATCTTGCTTGATAATCCTCATGCTGTGTTTCTATTTCTTCTCTTTCTCTTTCTTCTCTTTCTCGTCTTACTATTTCTTGTATTTCTCTTTCTCTTACTCTTTCTCTTTCTTGTCTTTCTTGTCTTTCTCTTTCTTCCCTCCTTACTCTTAAAAAAGGGGATTCTCGTTCATATGGTATTTCATAATATCCTAAATTTCGTGAAGTAAATTCTTAAGCTCGATTAATAAAAAATGGGTCTGGTGCACCTAAATAACCATCATAAAGATCAATTTCAGCCATTGGCTCCGGTCTTGTTAAATACAATTTTAAACTACCCCAATATTCACCATTATATTCGATAAAAGAAGTAAAATCAAAATACTTTGCTGGGTAAATATCTTCAAACGTTAAAATAGGTGTTATATAAAAAGTAATAGGGGTTAGGTCTCTATCATCATTTTTAAGTAAATCTAGTAAAGCATTTTTATAAGTTGATAAAAAATTATCACTTTGATTAAAAGGTATTCTAATACCAGTAAAAATGGGGTCATGTAATCTACAAAATTGACGAATTTCTTCATTAATATGGTCTTCTGGTTCTCGTAAAATTGGCCATACTGCTAATAGTGTTGTATCAAACCCACTTTTATTTAATCTTTGTTTACTATATTGGTAATATATATAAGGTTGCAATTTTGAAAACATATAAAAAAAAGTCCCTAATATGGCAATCAAAACAAAAATTAAAAAAATTTTCTTGGTGTATTATAGATAATTTTAAAATTTAAATAATTGTTTTTTATCGTTTCATTTAATTTATTTATTTCTCTACCTGTAAGTCTGTCAAACACGCTCATTTTATAATATTACTTTGGGTGGTAGATTATAAATTTTCAATTTTTTATTTAAAAATATTTTATTAAAAAAATTTTTTTTTTTTTTAATTTTTTAGTATTACATCATCAATGATACTGTCAGCAAAAGCAATATGATCGTGCTCTATTCTGTTAATATCAGACATTAACCATTCCTTTGCCTTTTCTATATTTTCTTCTAATGTTTTTCTTAAATCTTCGATCCTTTTGTTAAAATGTATGATTGCCTGATACCTCTCGAGTGCCAGTCTCTTTTCTTTGTCTTCTTCACTTTCCTGGTTCGTCGGTTGTTGCCTAAGTAAAGCAAGCCTTTCCGGTAATGATAAATCATTAAATGAAGGAGGCAGTGGAGGCATTGGGTGAACCACTTGAATGTTAACATTTCTATCATCATCAGCACCATCAAAGCCAAATCCGCCTATATCTAAATTTTCCATATTTTCATATGCATAAGCCATATTTTATTTTATTTATTTTGCTTATGATATTATTTTTAGGGTAAGTAAAAATAATATCAAATTTTTTTAAATTTTTTTTAAATTTTTTTTATTTTTTTTAATTTTTTTTTTCCTTCATCATCTTAACCCACCCACTAACTCATAAACCCGTTAGCCATTGCGTCATGCGTTGGTTGATGGGGTGGAAAAAAGGTTAAGTGAGTGTGTGATGTAAGTGATTGTCTGGCTGATGGGTTAGTTGGTTAACTGGTGCACCTTGTTAGCTGATGAGCTGGTTAGTTGGTTAGCCATTGCATGATGCGTTGGTTTTTCTTAATTATTTTTTTAAATTTTTTTAATTTTAAATTTTTTTTAATTTTAAATTTTTTTTAATTTTTTAATTTTATTAATTTTAAAATTTTATTAATTTAAAAAAAAATTTGATTTAAGTAAAAAATGTTTATAAAAAAGGTTAGCCATTTTGTTTGCTGACCTTCATCAGAGGAGTAGTTGACCCATTTTGTTTTTAATTTTATGAGCATGCTTAATGTTTCATAAAATTGTTATATTGTTTAATGACTAGCTATAATCTTAAGGATGGGTTGATTGGGTAAGGGTGGGTTGATTGGATAATGGTTAGCCATAAACTTAAGGGTGGGTTGATTGGATAATGGTTAGCCGTATGCTTAAGGGTGGGTTGATTGGATAATGGTTAGCTGTATGCTTAAACATGGTTGGATTGCATAAATTTACATAGTGTGCTTAAGCGTGGTTGATTTTGATAACAATAATAAATGCATAATTGCATGCGCAACTTAAAATTTGCTGGGTTATTTAACCACGGATTATTTTTGTTAAAGCAAAATGCGTAGCATAATGGGATTGGGCCCAGATCAAGCCTTTTGTTATCTACTGGCAAACATCGGGTGAGCCGTCGATGTATTTACAGAATTAGCCGTGTTGCGACAAGTGTTCGTCATTTGTCACAACTCGGCAGAGAAACGAATTGTAGCACTTTATAATTAAAGTTGCCAACTTTAATCTTATTTTTTAAATTCAATTTTTCAAACGGCTGGAACTTTGACAGATCGTATTGTAGCACACATTGTCAGGATTATATCCATGCTCTTAATGATAATTAATTTTGCCTGCAATATAGACACCTGAAATGTTCACTTTTGCTTGCTAGTGGGCCTTTAATTGTATTTGTTCATCCCTTTACCACACAATCCCGACTGTTAACGACCCTGAGAAAGAAGCCTTTTGAAAACATTGTGGAAAAAGGAGAAAATGTTGGTAAACAGCATTTTCTCCTTTTCCCACCGTGTTTTCTATCCTTCCAAAAACAAATTTCAATTTTCAGCCATACTTATTTTGTCATCTTTCAATTTGGACTAGACTAAAATTTTGTCGTTTGGTAAAGAGTTATGTGATATAAATCCAAATCTGACAGTGGATATGGTACATTTACTGCATCTCTAAGTGCACTTTCTGCTGTCACAGGATTGACGTTTTTATGTATCACGGCTGCTAAACATTTGTGTGGCTGACTCTTTAACACTTTACCGGACGACAAACTTTCAGACTTATACTAAATGGAGCATTTGCATACAAGAAATTTAATTCGGTTTAAATGATGGAATTTGACCTTGAAAGGTCAGAAATCATTGTAAGAAAAGGATGACAAAAGCTGGTAACCACTATTTTCTCATAGGTCCACAATATTTCCGGAGGTTTCTTACCCATGGTCGTCAAAACCCGGGATTGTTTGGTAAAAGGTTAACTCCTTACCAAACTGCAATATTTTAAACTCAACGAAAGTGCAAAAAAGCTGTTTAAACCGACAGTTAGAAAAAGGCTCAAACAAAGGAATTTGTCTTTCACAAAGTAAGAAACATTCTGGAAAAATAATGTTCTAATGTTTTTAAAAGCCTTCTTTCTCAGGTTTATCAGAGCTCGGGGTTGTTTAGGCTGGCCAAGGGTAAAGGATTAAGCAAAGATCGAGCGCCAGCGTACAGTCCTGCAGTCCTGAGTTCGTATCGCTTTCAATTCTAAATGAGTCATGCTCTGTGCCTTTGCAAAAAGTGTCGATCCATGTCAGCCAGCTCAGACACATACTAAACAGTATCTGGTTGCGCGTCATTTTCGACGGTCGCTTGGTTTGGCAATTGTAACAGAAGTATATGCATATTTTCATTGTTTCCCTTCTTCAAAAGTTATTATCAACTTTCATACTGTGCCACGTTTTCTATCAGCTACAAAAGAAACAAAGTAATGCGAATATAAATGTTTCGATAAAGAATAAGGTCACAATGATCAGCTTAAACCTTAGGTTGCTGGGCGCGACTCGGGTGCTTTTGCGGACAATGTAGATCGAAGATCAGACTGCACAGAACGTGCAGTCTGATCTTCGATCTACACTGTCCGTTACGGTAGTTTGTTCTCGTTAAAAGCAACTTTGAAATCGCAGTGTTTGGTTTTTAAGATTGAGTAGAATTATTTGTTTCCTTTATTCAGCAGCTAAAGGGTTAATAAACTTGTAAAAAAAAACATTTTAAGACTGAATTATCAGTCTCAGTTTTGGTACGATATTTAAAAGTATTTTTTACACAATACCGACCACTAAGTACTGCATTTCTATGAAGTTTAGGTATAGAATATCCTGTTAAAAATACCTTCCTCCCGATTCTTATCTCAATTTGTTTGTAGATATTAGTAGTATAGGAGGGTAGCTCCGGGACAGTGTCCCGCTGCGACCCTCCTTTGTCCCGCTGCGACCCGCCACGGCGGGTCGTAGCGGGACAAGTTGGTCCCAAAATGTCAATTTTACCCTTATCTCACCCTTAACCCTTCTAAAACCCTTTTGTTTTGTTCTAAAACCCTTATACTTTCTTCTAATGGACAAATTTCTTCTAAAACCCTTATCCCTTAACGGTCGGTTGTAACCCTTAACGTTTTTGATACAACCCTTAACTTTTACACAGACAATCACCTTGTTCGACTTAGTCTTTTCCCCCACGATATGACTTATAAACCGGATCAGACTAGTTCAAGCAGAGACTCTGTTGGACTTAGTCTGATCTTGATCTACACTGTTCGTCTTGGTTTTTTCTCTATTATTGTTCGGCTTAGGCTTTCTCTATTATCGTTCTCCTCTGTAGGACTTAGTCTTTTTTCTTCGTCTTTGTTCGGCTGAGAACTGTTCTTTCTTTCTCTGTCATCGTTGGACTTAGTCTTTTTCCACGTCTTTGTTCGCCTTGGTCGATCATCGTTCATCTCTGTAGGACTTAGCCAATTCTCTAGCACCGTTGGACTTAGTCTTTTTTCACGATATGGTTATTTCCCCTTCTCAACTTGGGCCAAGGCAGAAAGTATCGTTGGACTTAGTCTTTTTCTTCGCCTTTGGTCTTTTTCTCTAGCACCATGTTGGACTTAGTCTTTTTCTCCACGATATAGGTTATACACCATCTCACAATGGTTCAGGTTGATCGATCATCGTTCGCCTCTGTAGGACTTAACCATTTCTCTGCTTTCGGTCGATTTAGTCTTCCTCTACCATCGTTGGACTTAATCTTTTTTCCATCTTCGATTGGGTGTTGTAGATAATTAGTAGATAGAATATCATATTCTATGTGAAATAGAACTTGATGCTCTATCTACATGCCTCCGCCCACGTTCGCGCTCTTTCATTTTAATGGAATTAACGTTAGCCAATCGTAGGACTCGTTACATTTTTTGCATTCACATAGATATTGTAGGACTTAGTCTTTTTCTCTAATCTCATTTGATCTATATGCTTTCGCCTATGGTCGCGCTCTTCATTCTGTTAATTCTGTATCAAAGTAGGTCAATCCTCCTGTCAGGCTATAAAGCCAGCGGATTTCTCTATAGATCATTTCCACGATGAAGTTGTCCGTGCGCTGTTCTCCATGGTGAGTCTTTTTCTACCATGTTGGATTTCTAATACCAAGTTGATGTGGGTTATTTGATGGAAGTTCGGGAAGGGAGTGAAGGAAGCTATAGTCTTTTCAGACCTAGCCTTTCAGACCTAACCAAGACCCAGAAAGTCTGCTTCTTCAAATTGTCAAAAACAAAGACAAGTCCTATACATTTTATATCTTTATTTATGTACAACGCTTTGTAAGAATTTGTATTGTCAGAAAATCATTACAATGAAACTTTGAAGTACAGAAATATATACAATAATCATTACAATGAAATTTTGAAGTACAGAAATATATACAATAATCATTACAATGAACTGTTAGAAACATTGAACTGTGAAAATATAGATATATACAATGAAATTTTTATTTAAAACATTTAAAAACTTTTTATTTAAACTTTATGTACAATAATCATTATTTGGGTTATTGTCTAACTCACAACCAGCCATAAAACCATGTCTAAAAGATTAGTCCCGTATTCGGACAGTACGCTTCTAAAACCATGTCTAAAAGGTCATTAACCCTAAAACAAGGTCTAAAAGTCTAGTACCGTATTCAGATAGATTCTTCAGACAGAGTAAGTAGCGATGAAGCAATGCAGTCCATGTCGAATTTTAAGTATGAAATATATATATATATATATATATACAATGAAACATTGAACTGTAGAAATAAATGAATCGTTTTTTGAAAACAGTTCTTTGAAACAGTTCTTTGAAAACAGTTCTTTCGAAAATGTTTTTTTGTTAAAAATTACAGACACAATTTTCTTTTTTTCTTCGGGATGTCAGGCTCGCAATCACTCTTGCGTTTCTTTTCATTGTTTTTCAGATCTGGACAACTTTTTGCGCTGTGTTTTTTGGATTTCAAAAATTTCTCGTTCACAACATCGGATTTCCATTTACATCTCAACTCAATATCTGAACAGATCTTCTTTCCTTCTCGTCGAATTTTCTTTTCTGAAGAAAGTTTCTTGTTTTTCCCCTCTCCAGGCACTGAAGAGGGTTTCTTGTTTCCAATCGCTGAAGAAATCTTGTTGATTTGATTGTTTCCAATCGCTGAAGATTTCTGAGACCTCTGTTCGTTGTTTTGGTCTTCTCCAGGTTTCTGATCGAGTATAACTGTATCCTCTTTCTTTTCTGAGGAAATCTTGTTGATTTTATCGTTGATTTTATCGTTGATTTTCTTTTCTGAAGAGATTTTCTTCTTCACAGGATAATCTATCTGAATTCTACAGATTTCTGTATCGCTGATTTCTGTGTTATCAAGCTCCATATTTTCAATATCCCTTTCGATCTGATTTTCGATCTGTTTTTCGATCTTTTCAGACGATGGGTCGTTGATTTTATCGTTGATTTTATCGTTGATTTTCTTTTCTGAAGAAGGTTTCCCTGAAGAGGGTTTCTTGTTTTGGGGATTTTTCCCCTTTCCACTCGATGAAGTTGTAGCCTGTGACGGTTTTGTCTTCCGTTTATTCTCGTCTACTTTATAGGATAATAGAGACCCAACGTATTTCATGTTGAGATTCACCACTCGTTTCCGTTGTTGGTGAAATTTCGACATCGTGGGTGTGGGGGTTCACGAAGACAAAAACGAATCTCCACATTTGATTTTCTTTCTCTGGACATTGTCTGGCCCAATGCCCTGATCTATCGCATGTAAAGCAAATATTCGTTGTCATATCATCCACTCTATGGCGTTTGTCGAATGTCGCTTGATCCAGGACTCTGGTGATACGATAGACGCCTTTTTCTGCAGAATGTTGGTGGGATAGAAATGAGCCCACGTAGTTCCCAGTATGGTAGACTTGATATCGTGGTGGTATATTGGTGATCTCATAATCGTGAGTGTATGGGTTAACATACAGGTACATTCTCTTTGGCGTTGTACTTTGTAGCTTGAACTCACTCATTTTTCTATCGACTGCTCTGTTTGAAATCTTTCCGAAGAATGATGGAAATGTCAATCGTAACATCTTTTATGCCCGTTCGGTCTGAAAAAGATATAAAAAGCTAGGTTTCTTGAGTTTTGGGTCATTGTCTGAATTGGAACCAGACATGTCTAAAAGGTTAGTCCCGTATTCGGACAGTACAAGCGACGATGAGACTATTCAAACCATGTCGAAGAAGAGAAAAAAATTGCTGCCGGCCAAAAAAAGAAAAAGAATCCTAGTCTACCCAGACAGTAGCAGTCATGATGAAAGCGATGATGAGAAATTTCCACCCAAAAAGAGAAAAAGTTTGAAAGAAGAAGAAAATCCTACTGGACCATTTTCACCCAAGGAAGAAAAAAGTGAAGACAAAAGATCTTTGAAAGAAGAAAACGATGAGAAATCTTTGAAAGAGCTATATCAAAAACCAAAACAGTCCTTTTCAGGACTAACCAAGACCGATAAAAAATCTTTGAAAGAAGAAAACGATGAGAAATTTCCACCGTCAGTCTCAACGAAGGAGAAACCTGAGCGAATGAATGTGGATTGTACCAGCGAAGACGAGAAATCTTTGAAAGAAGAAGACGAGAAATCTTCGAAAGAGCTATATCAAAAACCAAAACAGTCCTTTTCAGGACTAACCAAGACCGATAAAAACTCTTTGAAAGAAGAAGTCAGAAAATCTTTGAATCATGCTGTGCTATTTTTACCCAAGGAAGAAGTATATTCTTCAGACAAAAACTCTTTGGATATGAGAAGCCTATACAACTTAACAGAAGTGGGAAAAAAGAAGTCAAGAAAATTCAAAACAGAATCCCATGTACTGGAGGCGTCTTTTAAGAAATTCGAAGAGCTACAACCCCAGCAACTGACTGCCTTATTCGACGATGTTATCCAACAAATCGTTCAAAAGTTAAAGGCTGAATCGAGGGATATGATTAGAATTAGTGTCAATCACCCCTCATTGAAAATAGGGATTCATATTCCCTTTCTATATGTGGAGGAGTTGGAGAGTCATACTATGTTGGACGAAATTGAAAAAGTTCTACAATCGAATGAAGAATTCGTCTTGAACGATGGCCGCATGACATTCGATATCACACATACGATACCTCCAAGTGGAAGTGGTAAAAGAGTTAGGGCCACAGAACTATTGGATTCGAAATTTTTTGCAAAAAAGAAACATTCGATTGTTGAAATTAACAATAGTGACCACCTATGTTTTGCAAGAGCTGTTGTTGTGGGGATTTGTTACCATGAACGTGAAAACAGCCAAGAATGGAATCGGAGATGGGATCTTATCAAAAGATCAAACAGACCACTTCAAAAGACTGAAGCCGAGAAATTGATGAATGAAGTTGGAGTTTCATCGACACAGCCTGTAGGTCTTGAAGAATACAAAAAAATTCAAGAGTTCCTGTATGAAAAAGGTTACGTTATTAAAGTCCATCAACAGCAGTCGAGAGTGGAAAAAGTATTTGAACATCCAGAAGTGAAAGACGATAGTAAAATCATACATTTGTACTTTCATCAAAATCACTATGATTACATCAAATCCATCACAGGATTTCTTGATTGTGCTTATTATTGTGAGTTCTGCGATATGCGTTACAAGAATCGGGAAGATCATACTTGCTCAAAGATCTGTAAAGGTTGCTTTCGTACTGGAAAATGTCCATCAGAATCAAAAGAATATGTCTGCACCAAGTGTCATAGACGATTTTTCAGTGCAGTATGCTTGAAAAATCACAAAACACTTCAAGGCAAAGAGAAGAAAACCATTTGTGAATTAGTGAAACTTTGTTCAAAATGTGGAGGGCAGGTTTTTGACAGAAAGAGAAATCATGTCTGTAAGGGAAAGAAAAAGTGTCACCTTTGCAAGAAGATAGTTGACTTTTCTCATCGCTGTTTTATTCAGCCTTACCAAAGTAAGATGAAACACGACAGCGACGATGAGACGAGTTCTTCTCTAGTCAAAAAACCTTTGTTCATTTTCTTTGATTTCGAATGCCAGCAAGATACAGGGGTACACATTCCGAATTACTGTATTGCACACCGAGCCTGTGCTGAATGTATCGATAAGCCACTTGATTTTCATTGTTCCACATGCAGTGAATTCGAAGAAGGAAGAGAAGTTATTTTTCAAGGAAAAGAAACTTTGAGCCAATTTTGCAGCTGGCTCTTTACAAAGCATCATAAAGGAACCATAGCTATTGCCCATAATCTCAAAGGGTATGATGGACAATTTATTCTCAATCATATTATCAACGTAGGGATGAAAGAACCAGAAGTAACCATGAATGGAAATAATATTTTGAAGTTAGAACTGAACGGTGTGTGTTTGATCGACTCCTTCAGTTTCATGAACTTTGGGCTGGCAAAATTTCCGACTACGTTTGGACTTCAAGAAATGAAAAAAGGTTACTTTCCTCACTGGGCAAATACAGACGAATTCTGGGATTACGTTGGGCCATACCTGGATATGTCTTATTACAAACCCGATTCAATGTCTGAAGAGGCTCGATCGAAATTCATAGTCTGGTATAATGACAAAGTTCAAAACGGTGAGGAATTCAATTTTCAAAAAGAGATGGAGATGTACTGTCGATCGGATGTTGATATCCTAAGACGAGGGTGTGGTGAATTCAGAAAGTTGTTCATCGAACAGAGTGGAATTTGTCCATTTACAGAGTCGTTTACCATCGCCGGAGCCTGTAACAAGATTTGGCGAAAAGATTATTTACCAAAAGATCAGATAGCCATCATTTCATGCAAAGATCCAGTCAGACGTCGGTTTTCTATGAAAGCAGTACGTTGGATTCAAAGCATCGCTAGAGAAAAAGTGATTCATATTCAACATGCCAAAAATGGTGGTGAATTTCAAATAGGGAAATACACCGTAGACGGATTTCACCACAAATCAAATACTGTTTATGAATTCCTCGGGGATTTATTTCATGGTTGTCAGACATGTTTCAAGGATCGAAAATATATCAACCCCATCAATGGAAAAACAATGGATGAATTGTACAACAGTACTATCGAACGGCTAGAAACCATCAAAAGAATGGGGTATAACGTCGTGACCATATGGGAGCACGAATTCGACGCCAAGATGAAGAAGGATAAAGAGTACAAAAAAACCATTGAAAGTCTATACCCGAACTGTGACCCCATCGAACCAAGAGAGGGGTTGGCTGGAGGCAGATGCAATGCAATAAAAATTGCCTATGATGTTGAGGAAAGCAGTGCAAAGGAAATCAAGTACATTGACATTTGCTCTCTGTATCCTTACGTCTGCAAACATAAATTCTATCCTGTAGGCCATCCCACAATCTTGACTTATGAGAACATTGACATGGAGAATATTCGCCAGTATGAAGGACTCATTAAATGCAAAGTTCTACCCCCAATTGATTTGTTTCATCCCGTTCTTCCAGTTCACTGTAACAACAAGATGATGTTTCCACTTTGTATGAAATGTGCACAAGAAAGCTCAAACGTTTGTAATCATGACAGAGAAGAGAGAGTCTTGGTTGGAACTTGGGTTACATTCGAACTGTTCAAAGCTCTCGACTGTGGATATCGGCTAATGCAAGTGTATGAAATCTGGCATTTCGACTCTGTTTCGGATCAATTCTTTAAAGGCTATGTGGACAATTTCTTGAAAATCAAGCAAGAAGCTAGTGGATATCCCGGCTGGTGTCAGACAGATTCAGAAAAGTCCCAATTCATTCGTGAGTATGAGGAAGCCGAAGGGATTCGTCTTGACCCCAAACGTATTCAAAAAAATCCTGGCAAAAGATCATTTGCTAAGATTATGCTGAACTGTCTTTGGGGAAAATTAGCACAGCGTGAAAACATGAGCAAGACGAAATACATCAGAGAACCGTCTAAATATTTCGAGTTGATTACCGACCCGAAATATACTGTAAAACATGTGGAAATCTTTGACAATGAGTGTCCATTCATTTTGGTGAACTATGAAGAAAAGATGGACTTTGTCGAAACGCATGCGACAGCCAATGTTATTGTGGCATCCTACGTAACAGCTTATGCAAGGTTGGAGCTGTACAGCGTTCTTGAAAGATTGGGGGATAGAGTTCTGTATTTCGATACAGATAGTTGTATGTACATTCATGATCCTGAATTGTGGAACCCTCCCATCATTAACAGCAGACTAGGAAAATGGACCGATGAAGAGCCTGATTGTAGAATAACTCATTTCAGAGGATTAGGTCCCAAGAATTACGCCTATAAAATGAGAACAAAAGATGGAAAAGAAAAAAGCAAATGCAAAGTCAAGGGAATTACTTTGGATCACAATACAAATCAGCTGGTGAATTTCGACACCTATTCAAAATGTGCTTTGGATCGCACAGTAGAAATTAAAGTTCAGTATGACTGTAGAATCAGAAGGCATAAAGACAGAACAGTGACCAGCGAACCACAGTCAAAAACGTTTCGCTCTGTATACACCAAAAGAGTCATTGTAAACGATACTGATACTGTCCCCTATGGCTATAAAAGTTTGAGGGTATAAATAAACTGTAAGAAAACAACATCGTGTTACATTGAAGTGAACGATCAAAGTAAGACGTTCTTTAAAAACAGTTTTAAAAACAGTTTTAAAAAACAGTGAGAACTATCAAAAAAGTGAGAAATCATGTCAAGTGAAATGCTGCCTTTGCCGATAGAACTACGTGAAAAAGATTATAGAGATTTCAGCCATCAGCACACGCTCGATGAACAAGTACAGTTTGATATTAAATTCAAATGTGTGAAACTTTGGATAGATAAATTGCATAAGGGAGTTGCAAAAGGAGAAACATCCTGCAAATTGTATAGAATGCACAGCTTTATTGTGATGATGGGGGATGATACAAATTTCGATCTTCCTCTCCAAGCTTATTTAGCAATTTGTCTGTTGAAAGACAACTATATTGCTAAACAAATGCATTCCGCAAGTCGATGGGTATTCATCATCGTAGGAAGAACAGAAGAAAGTTTTCTGAACGTCCTGAAAATGAAATCAGTTCTGTTTGACTTTTACTTACGCTACAAAAAAGGATCTATTCAAGACGGTGAGGAAACAATGGAAACCTTGGAAGGCTATATTCTATTTGATAGAGATGTCACAGAAGAAACCGTATATTCAGCTCTCTCGACAAAAGATATTTCAAAACATGTTTTTCCATTTAGTGGAGTACGTGAATATAGCGAAATGGACAGCAAATTTCCATTGTTTTTAGGTAATGAACAATTACACAAAGTTATTGTGGAACATGAAGACAAGTGGAAAAATCGAGGTATCTGCGAATTTGCATTGTAAGAATTGTTTATTGTAAGAATTATTTTGTCATTGTTGTAGATTAAAAAACTGTATTGTTAAAAACTGTCTTGTAAATATGTTATAGTGTTAGAATGTTTTAAACGTTACTGTTTTTTCATGATGATGTTATCATGTTATTGTAAGTTGAATAAAGTTAAAAACTTTTTTGAATAAAGAAAATGATTTAAAAAGGTCGTCTGTTTTGATTTCTTCCCAGAAAACTTGGAAAAAACAAAAGTCGTATGTTTTTTTGATTCCTTCCCAAAAGAAAAGTTCAGACTTGGACAAAGAGAAAAATCTCACAAAAGAGAGACCAAAAACTTGGAAAAATAACAAGAACCCAAAGAAAAGTTCAGAGATGGGAAATGTAGATAGAAAATTTATTCATATAGAATGTTATTTTCTATGTGAGTGAAATTTCTAATATAAGATCATATAGAATGTTATTTTCTATCTACAATACCTACAGGAAATGTTCTATCTACAATGCCTACAGAAAAAGTCTACGTCCTAAGACAATCCCCTTCGATCAAAAACTATAAATTGCTGACGAACTTTCTCTCTATAATCATTCGTCTTTCGATTCTCGAATAGTACGAATAAAACTCTTAATTAGTGTGAATAAAACTTTTTTACAATTAAAAAAGTTTTTGTTAACTAGTGCGAATATTTCGTGCTGGAAAAAATGGATTCCAACTTAGACCAAAGTGATCACAGAAGAATGGATTCCAACTTAGACGTTTTAGACGACGGCTCCTTACCACAAGAAAATCCCGTCCTAGACATTTCCTCACCACAGCCTGAAAACAGCAGAGATATTCTATCGATAGCTATGAATTCAACATTCATCGAGCCGATGACAGGATCGGTAAATAAAATCGAAGAAGAAATAACTCAAATGATTTCAAACCAAAATTCTGTAATAACTCAGATTTTAGACGAAGTGAAGATTTTGAATAGAAACATTGAGACATTATGCCTACAAAATCAACAGAGTCGACAGAACCACCAGAGTCAACAAGATTCATCTGTAAGACAAGATTCATCTGTAACGATTCCAGCCCAGGTTAACTTTGATAAAATCAGTTTTCAAAAGTTAACAGCTTCTATCGTCACTCCTGTAGAACATCAGACAACTCAGACAGAAGAACCCAAGCCAAGAAGAAGAGGAAGAAAACGAAAATCAGAGAAAGCAGAGAAAGACGATAACCAACTTCACAAAAAACAACGATTCGATCCCAGCTCTGTAACACCACCACTAGTAGAAGATAACTTCAAGGAGTTCAAGTTCCCGATGATCTCGAAAGAACCAGAAGAAAAGCTGTCATCAGAAGAAAAGCTGTCATCAGAGGAAAGCTCTCGATAGAGGAAAGCTCTCAATAGAGGAGAAAAAACCACAGAAATCAAAAAAGAATCAAAGGAAAAACTGTTGATAAAAGCGATAAAAAATCTTTGAAAGAGCTATACCAAAAATCGAAACAGTCCTTTTCAGGACTAGACAATGCCTAGGGATTCTATCTTTTGAGAATTGTCAATTTTGTAGATGTGTTGTTGTACTTTTTTGCAGAGAGAAAAACTTTTAGATTAAAAAATCTTGCAGAGAGAAAAACTTTTTTATCGATAGAAAAAAATTTTTCAAATAAAAAAAAAAATCTTGCAGAGAAAAAATTTTTCAAAAAATCTTACAGAGAAAATTTTATCGATAGAAAAAATTTTTTACGCTTAAAAATTTCGGATAAAAATTTTCGGATAAAAAATTTTTACAATTTTAAAAAAGTTTTGCAGATTAAAAACTAGGGACGAATAAAACTAGGGACGAATAAAACCTAAGATTGGGTAAGTCTAGACGAAATGGTTTCCGGGAAATGTCGGAAAAAACCCACACTCAGATCATATAGTTAGGTAATGTCTAAAGATCATATTGCTAGGAGCCAAAGAAAAGACTAAGTCCAACGGTGGTAGAGAAAGATAGACGAACAAAGACGGAAAAAGACTAAGTCCAACAGAACCCTTGCCTGAACCAAGTTGAGGAGGGGAAATAATCCATATCGTGGAGAAAGACTAAGGCCAACACGGTGATAGAGAAAACCTGAGGCGAACGTAGAGCACAAAGGGAGACAAATCTTGTCTGACTAATTCAACCATATAACCCATATCGTGGAGAAAAAGACTAAGTCCAACATGGTGCTAGAGAAAAAGACCAAAGGCGAAGAAAAAGACTAAGTCCAACGATACTTTCTGCCTTGGCCCAAGTTGAGAAGGGGAAATAACCATATCGTGAAAAAAGACTAAGTCCAACGGTGCTAGAGAATTGGCTAAGTCCTACAGAGATGAACGATGATCGACCAAGGCGAACAAAGACGTGGAAAAAGACTAAGTCCAACGATGACAGAGAAAGAAAGAACAGTTCTCAGCCGAACAAAGACGAAGAAAAAAGACTAAGTCCTACAGAGGAGAACGATAATAGAGAAAGCCTAAGCCGAACAATAATAGAGAAAAAACCAAGACGAACAGTGTAGATCAAGATCAGACTAAGTCCAACAGAGTCTCTGCTTGAACTAGTCTGATCCGGTTTATAAGTCATATCGTGGGGGAAAAGACTAAGTCGAACAAGGTGATTGTCTGTGTAAAAGTTAAGGGTTGTATCAAAAACGTTAAGGGTTACAACCGACCGTTAAGGGATAAGGATTTTAGAAGAAATTTGTCCATTAGAAGAAAGTATAAGGGTTTTAGAACAAAACAAAAGGGTTTTAGAAGGGTTAAGGGTGAGATAAGGGTAAAATTGACATTTTGGGACCAACTTGTCCCGCTACGACCCGCCGTGGCGGGTCGCAGCGGGACACTGTCCCGGAGCTACCCTCCTATACTACTGACATTTCGAATTAACGTCAGAAATATGTACGACAAGTTGGCTTCTTTAAAAAACAAGCCAGGAGAGGTCGGCATCAATGTTTTCAAATAGTTTATTAGCTTTTGATTTCAATACATTTTTGTACATGTAAACAAACAAGTCAGGCATTAAATGAATGAGAAAAAAACATGTTTTTTTTTTTAATTTTGCTGGTGTAAAGGCACAAAACAGTACATGTTGCACATTGTTATAATATTCTCGGAACAAGAGGCCTATAAGGACTAAAAACAGCTCTACTGGTATTTAAATACAGACTCGGGTCTTTACAAAGAGTTGTGGAGGTATAATGAAATTGAGAGCTGAAATGAGCAAAGCTATTCTTTTTCATGTTAGTTTCCAAAAATACATGCGGTAAGCTCTTGACAGGCTCAAAATGCATTTTATAAATTTAAGGGCAAGGATTTTCTGACCCAATAATCCGACGGTTTGCAAAAGAATCCAGCTTCCATGAATATCTATAAACTGTTTGGGTTTTGTGAAGATTGAAAGTAAAATGAAGGCTTAAGCTGTTCACAAGCTAAAAAATGGTTTTTTTTATGCAAGAGCATGTAATTTGTGACTCCATGACCCGATTTTGCTCAATTTTGAAAGGAACCAACCTCTCATAAATATCTAACAACGCGAGTTTGGTAAAGATTTGAAGAAATTGTAGGCCATATGCTATAAACATGCTCAGAAATGCATTTTTTTTTTTTTTTTTTTCAAAATTCAAGGACACAAAACTCAAGATGATGATCCAATTTGGCTCGTTTTCAAAAGGAACAAACCTCTAACGAATGTGTTAATGTGTGCTCAGTTAAAAAAATCTGAAAAGGAGAAATCGTTCAATTAAAATTTGATACAATTTGCTAATTCCACTGAATAGGCAAGAATCTTACCTGATGACAATAAATAAAGGTGGCCTATACATAATACTTGTACCAGACATGTTAAAAATAAATGTAACATTTGTTAATCTTTTAACAAACAGCAATTTTTGGACTGTCTCAAATAGAAAAAGCATGCAGACAACAATTCAAACTTTGATAATTAATGTGGAAGATGGTGCTTTGATCTGATGGAAAGCATTGTGACAAAAGGAGAAATTGCAGTAACTAGCAGGTTCTCCTCTTTCCACAATATTTTGGAAAGTTGTCTGCTGCAGACATGTAAAATAATAAACGTTAAAATTTTAAGAAAGTAGATAAATGAGCCATGACCTGAGAAATGGGCGCTTAATTCATCTGCAAAAAGTATCGACCATGTCAGCCTGCGCAATCCGCCCAAAAGCAAAAGACCACGGACTCTCTTGAGGTGTGCAGTACGTAGGGCGAAGACGCACGACTTTTTTTGCGCTCATAAGTTGATTTTCGCGGGATTCTCTCAATCCCGCATCCTAGAAGCAACTCTGTGTGTTATTTCATCAAATCTATATCATTATAAATCCATAGAATTTTTGTATAAAACTGAGAAAAATGCTAGAGTCTAGTCAGTTTTGAAAAATAAAACTTGACAACATACTGATCAACCTATTTATATCTATTTGTGGGGTACGAGTTCTCCAGAGAACTCGTGCTCTCGAGGTTAGGGTACGTGTTCTCCAGGGTACGGATTCTCAAGATAGTATCTAGTCACGTGATCTTTTACCACGGTGTTCTTTCTTTTTTTTAACGAAAATTTTCTTTTTGCTTAGATTTATTTGTTTAATGAAAAATTGCAATTATTGGAGAGGTCATTTACAATCAATATAGTAGAATAAATCTTTTTGAAAATCCGTCATATAAAAAAACACGTTTATTTCCTATTTCAGTTTTTGATTTCGGTTTATTTATAAAACCATGACGAAGTAGACTGTGTATCAGAACAATTTCGCAAAAACAAATGGATTTTGACAGCGATTTCTGTGGCAGTCTGCCTTTTAAACTCACCACTGTTGGAGAGGTCTGATGACCTCTCCAATGACGTAGCGACCGAGTGCGTCGAGGACGAGACATATTAGTAAGACTGAAAGTAGACTGCGTAGTGTGCACGCAAGAATATTAAGGTGCGCCGGCCGCCCTAGTTACTAAAACCCTTTTGGAAACGGCTCGAAACGCCTTATTGAAAGTAAGCGTATGATCAACATATCAAACTCGGAGCAGTGTTGTTGACAGGCTAAAGAAATTACTATAAATTGCCTTTATCCATAATTATCCTCACTCTAGCTCATTTATCAAATATTACAGATCTAATTGTTAGTGTAATTATCGTGTCTGACTATCTTTTATGACTTCTATCGTGAAAATTTTGTGTATTAAGGATAATTTGTCAGATTTCTTACCTGTTAAATAACGTTCAAAAAGAGACTAGTCGTTTTGTTGTCGCGCCACAAAAATGTGGACGATCTGTGCGGGCAAATTAAATGAAGAGCTGACGTGTTCATCATGTGTCTTTGTTGTCGGCGTTTTGTCGGACAAACCTGGTAACGACTTGAAGATAGATCTGTATGGTTCGAACTGACACTTTTTTATAACGTAAACAAAGTTGAACCGTAAAAATCCCTTTACCAGACGATCCCTGCATTTTACGACCCTGTGGAAGAAGGTTTTTGTCATCACTGTGGGAAAGTGGCAAGAAGACATCGGTGACCAGATTTTTCCTTTTCCACAACGTTTTTACCCTTTCACAAATAAATCATATCTTTTGCGCCATATTAAATGTATATATAAATATATATTAGTGCCAGACTACAAATTCGTCGCCTAGTAAAGGGTAAACCTCTAACTGATGAGATCCCCGCACGTATTTTCTGTCATTTCTTATTTCTGAGGTGGGGTGCAAAACATCCCAACTCAGATTTACCATGTAGGAAATCGAACAAAAAAGAAAAGGATTCTTGGGTACCCAACATCGCAATATAAATACCTAGCAAAATAGTACCATAAAGAAAATACCTTATTCAATTTAGCACTGGGACTTAAACGATGTTAACGAAAGAGAAACTTTCACGACTTGCACAATAGATGTGTAAAAAAAAAAAACAGTGTAATCAGAACAGAATTATGGCCAAGCGTTAGAATCGCCTACTACATGTAAGTGTGGTAAGAGTGAAAGAATACGCGTTTAAGTATCGGTCCCACTGAGAAACGAAAAGAACTTTCGAAAAGTGAAAAGAAAAGGCACAAAGTGTCAAGAAAAGACTAGAAGCCACATAAATAATCATATAATAATTTCTTTGAATATCATTTGTTTCTTGTCCAAATATTTTTCAGACTATTTCATTATGAAACCCCTTTGGAACTGACTACCTACCCCCCCCCCCCCCCCACAAAAAAAAAAAAAGGAGAAAACAATACTACCATTTCCTCGGGGATTTTCTGAAATACACATACAAATGAGCACTCGAATAAGCATTTTCACACAGAAAATCAAGAGGTCTTTGAGAGAGACACGATTTTCAAGGTTTGGACTTACGTATTCAAATTAAAAGAGACATTTTGAACAGTAAAGTAATAATAACAACAAGAAAATTAGACAAAGGACCAGTTCCCACTTGAGGAAAATCTAGGCAATGTGGAAACAAATAACTTTTCTCCCGATGACTCCCGATGTTTTTGCTAAAAATGTAAAGCGGTCTGTCGAGAAAACGGCCTTTTTTCCACAAAGAAAGCTTTGCACATACTGATAATTTTTTATTAAATGTAAATTCTACTTAAATAAATTGTTTAAAATCTTTGAACGGCATGCCTAAGCTAACTTTATTACAAAGTACAGCACTTTAGACTGTCTTTTGCGCTTGAAACGTAACGAACATTTAAAAATATTTTGTCGATCAAGCACTTGTATTTTAAAGTTCTATGGCCTCTCTATCTACACTAAAAAGTTTGCAAAAGCACCCCCCCCCCCCCCATTCTAAGTTGGAACAAGTTCCTTTCTTTGTTGCATAAATGTCTGCAAATTCGATCCATTTAAAACGTTCAATTGTACATCATGAAAAAGTTTCCGAGAACTACAGACGTGTTCATAACTATTTTGTGAGGTATGCGTCCATCTTACTTTTCTACGCCTATCTCCCAGATATCGTGTGTACCTTTTGAACAGGAGGAGCTCGTGTTAAATTGGTGTTTTTTTTTAATCGAGATAACCAGATGGCTAGAGGGTATATATTTAATTATATGTTCACAGCAATGATAAGAAATGGACAAGACTGAAATCAACTGACCATCAACACGAAAACGGACCTAACAGACATATCACTTTGATAAAAACAAACCGTATCGTCTTCCCCTTCTAAGGACACCAGTGCTACACTTACATGTATATAAATTTCGATCCAACGTTTATGCTTGAAGTGTTACACATATTTCAGATAACATAAAAAGCCCAAAATCAAACAGTCGATACAATCCGTTTTAAATATATGCTGACAAACAAAAACATTAACGAGCATTTCACAGATTCTGGCGACACAAATTTTCACTGATTAGCGACAATAGAGATAACAATCAGGGTAGAAAACCTTTCAGCAAGTATGCAAATCAATTTTTGATTATCTATAAAAAATATTAAGGCTTTTTGTAGACCGTCTAATACGTTTTTATATATTTTCATCGTTACTTTTCTGACTTTTCCTCGGCGACAGTAACGAACAGGTCAAATTGTCTAAGTTTGACCTAAAATATTTTCCGCGATAATTGCTACCCGCCCCCATTACTTTGTTTCCTTCAAAGGGTACTTATTGTTGGACACAACCCGTATTACTAAGATTATCCTGTAGGGTTAAGAAAAGCCCCGCGGTATGGAATGCACCTATTTATTGAGCACGAGTGTTCAGATGCGAGTCAGATTTCTAGACTGAAAATGCTTTTACTTGGCCCCGTTATGGTTAAAAATTGATATGGTGCCAACAGCATTTTGGTATGCATTCTTCGCACATCCCATGGCATAAATTCTGAATAAAGAGAAGGTACAACTCGTTTTAAACAGGCTCCCCCCACTATCTTCCGCTAGATGGCATTTTTCAAATACGTTGTTTGTGCACGTCAATAGTCTTCGAAGATTCAAGACCTGTCTGCTCTGACGCATCACTACCCACTGTACATGATAAATTAATACGCGAAATAGCAAGCGGAAAATGGCTCTAATAATAGGTTTGTCGAAAAATCAAGCTAGTTTTTCGCTACAAATTTCTTGAAAATATGATGATCTTAAACGAGGAAAAATGATTTTATAAAAATACCATTGTTTACCGCAAATCTCTGTAGACAATTTCTATATATAGACATGGAGAAAACCTGGATAATTATCGGCAACAGACTGACAACAAAGATAACGTCCCCACATGCACCCACAAGAACCATCTTGTACTTTTTCCTTATTTCTCCCAATTTCTTTTTTTAACATTTTATTTGCAATAGTAATCCTTCTTTATTTTCCCTTCATTATGTTATTTCATTATGTTGCTGGTCGGGCTTTGGGCGTTTCGGTTGTTTATCACAGATTTGTTGTTATTCCGGTGTCAGCGCGTCTAATAACCTGTACATTGTTTGATCCGCCATAGGTATTGAAGTTGCGATCTGGCGCGCGTCTATCGGAAATTTCTACGCAAGTACACATATCTGCATCAGACGTTATCGATTTACCATAAACCTATTAAACGTTTTCTGTCAAATTCTCATCAGTTTTTTGAAAATTTGCAATCAAACCTCTTTATGTGTCAGTGCAAGCTTAAAGGCAATTTTAAGTTTCTCTCTCCAGTATAGCTTATCCTTCTTGCTTATTCTATCAGGCGATGTAGAGACCAATCCAGGGCCCACTCAGAATGCCCCTTCTTCTAGCGACAGACTTTCTATTATTCACCTTAACATTCGTAGCATTCGAAATAAACTGACTTTCATCTCTGACCACCTCTCGGATTTCGATATTATGTGTTTTACGGAAACCCATCCTTTAGGCTGGGGAAATAGCCCCGGTACATTTTTTTGTTGATAAGTCTGGAAAAAAATGCACAAATCCTTGGTTTCCTGAAATCTATATTCAGAAACTCTATACAAAGATTTGCAGTAAAGAATGATATTTTTAAAAAAGCTATTTTTCCCGTTTGAAATAATTCAAGAAATGCGAGACGAAAAACAAGCTAGATTTCTTCACAGAAGTACTGTTTATGACCATTTTCTTCATTGCTACCTTTTTAGCGGCAAAATCTTAGTTTACGCACCGCGTATTAATATTTATCCTACAAAGAATAGTGATCCGTCTTAGCAGACGGGTTAATCTTCGAAGAATATGGCATGCGCAGACAACGAGGCTCCTTGAGCCCTCCCCCTTGCATTTTCAGTGATTGTCAAATTTGCCTCGCGAGTGTCAAAATTGTTCTGATGCCTCTGCAAGATAAAACATCATAACATGCAACTTATTTATGGAATTTTTTGGCCAGAAACAGACTTGAATGGATTTTTTACAATACAATACAATAAAATTTTTAGACATGTCCAACTTCAACGTCATTTTAAACAACAAAATTCATTGTGTCTCAAATTATGAGATATATCTCTGAAAAGGTTAAACAAATTGTTGAAAGAGGAGAAAATGCTTGTTACCAGCGTTTTCTCTTTTTCCCCACAATGTTTTCAAAAGAGTTATTCCTCGGGGTTGCTAAAACACAGGAGATTTTTTTGTTAAAAGTTAATAAGTGCAAAATTATTTCATAAACAGCAGTTTTTCTGACAATCCTTTAACCCTGATAGGAGACCAGAGGGACTTGTAGCAATGTTTCCTTTTTCACAATGTTTCCTCAACAGAAACTTTTCTAGAAAAAAAAAACACCACGCTGCTACAGGTGCCTGTGCTGGCAACAGAGTAACTGAAACTGAAACTTATTTATTCGATAAAACACCTATTTACATGGTACACAATTGTACACTAATAAGATATAAAGAAAGTGATAAAAATGTCTACAATTGTAAGATTAATCCTTAGACTGGTAAGCGTGACTCCTGGCGCTTTAGCGGACAGTGTAGATCAAGATCAGACTGCACAGAACGTGCAGTCTGATCTTTCATCTGCACTGTCCGATACGGTATTTTCTTTCCGGTAAAATAAACTTTGAAATCGCAATATTTGGGTTTTTACTATTGAGTGGAAATTTTCGTTTCATTTATTTAGCAATTTAACCCTTTACCAATCAATCCCGAGTTTTAACGACCCTGTAAGAGAAGGCTTTTGAAAAAAATGTTGGAAGAGAAGAAAATGCTCGTTTCCAGCAATTTATCTTTTTCCGGCAATGTTTTCTACTCTATCAAAGACAGAAATCATCATTTGAGCAACATTCAATGTGTCGTCTGCTAATGCTCTCAATCTGACCGAGTCAAAAATTTTGTTGTTTTGTAAAAAGTTAAGGGTTAACTTGTAGCATTTGAGGTCGTCATTGACCAATATCAAAGTCTGTGCAGTTAGGTCAGCAACAATAACTAGAGATTAAGTCCAAGGTGAAACAAGTCATGTGTCTTTAATCCTTTACTGTACAATGACGCCTTTTGACGCCCCTGGGAAAGAAGCCTTTTGAGAACATTGTGGGAAAAGGAGAAAATACAGGTAACCAGCATTTTCTCCTTTTCCCACAATGTTTTCTACCCTATCAAAGAAAAGTTGCATCATTTGAGCCACATTGAAATTGTCGTCTGCAAATGCTTTCAATTTGGACAAGGCTATAATTTTGTCGTCTGGTAAAGGGTTAATAGGTAAATGTTGCGTTCAAAAACAGGTCATCAAGACATCTATTCTAATAAATTTTGTTCAAGTTCACCAACTTGTGGGTTTGGTTTACAAATCTGTCATAGATATTTAGGTGCACAGTCAGGTGCATTTGCTTATGAATATGAGCATTATCCTGATGACAATTTTGGCTGCATTTATGGTAAGAGTGGATCAAGATTAGACTGCACAAAAAGTTCAATCTGATCTCAGATCAACAATATACATCTTTTTGTGGGATATTTTTATCAAAATAGCTCTCATTAAAGAAATAAGAGGGCCATGATGGTCCTGAAGTCGCTCACCTGAGCCTTTTGAACAAGCATGACCCATTTCCAATCTCTTTTGAGATAACAAGACAAGCATTCTAACAAGCTTTCATGAGTGCTGGACTGAAAATGTGGCCTCTAGAGGATAAACAAGGTTTTTCAAAGATTTGTCTTGGTGACCTGGTTTTTGACCCAATGTGACCCATCAAAGAAATCATTAAGACAATCATTCTGACTAATTAGACAGAAAATGTGGGCTCTACAGCATATACAAGGTTTTTTAAATATTAAGCCCAGTGACTAACTTTTTGACCTGACATGACCCATGTTTCAAACTCATCCTGAATATCATCAAGACTAACATTCTGACCAACTTTCATGAGTTGGCCTACTGGACTACAAATGGGGCCTCTACAGTGTACAGAAGGTTTTTCTAAGATTAGACCTGGTGACCTGACATGACCCATTTTCAGACTTACCTGGGATATCATCAAAACAAACTTTCTGAATGACTTTCATAAGCATTGGACTGAAAATGTGGACTCTACAGGGTATACAAGGTTTTTCAAAGATTAAGCCCAGTCACCTAATTTTTGACCTCACGTGACCCATTTACAGACTCATCCTGACTATCATTAAGATAAACATTTTAACCAACTTTCATAAGTACTGGACTTAAATGAGGCCTCTAGAGTGTACATGCGGTTTTTCTTTGGTGACCTGACATGACCCATTTTCACACATAATTATCTGACCATCAAAATCAAAACAAACATTCTGAATGACTTTCTTGTAAGTACTGGACTGAAAATGGGGCCTCTAGAATGTACACAAGGTTTTTCAAAGATTTGACCCAGTGACCTAGTTTTTTACCAGATATGACCCATTTTTAAACGCATCAAAGAAATCATCAAGACAAACATTCTGACCACTTAACATGAGTTTCGGACTGAAAATTTGGCCTCTAGAGCAAATGTAGGGTTTTCCAAAGATTTGACCTGGAAGACAACAGGCGTTCATTTTGTGACGAAATTCACCATCTATATAATGTAATCTATAAGACATCTTACATATTACATTATATAGATGGCAAAGTTCGTCACAAAACGAACACCTGTGCTAGTGACCCATTTTTTTTATCCAAAGAGACCCATTTTGAAACTCATCTGATATATCATCAAGACAAACATTCTGACATTCTGACCAACTTTCAAGAGTATTGGTCTGAATATGTGGCTTCTAGAGTGCACACAAGTTTTTTCAAAGATTTGAAGTAATGACCTAGTTTTTTACCTGACATGACCCATTTTCGAACTCATCTGAGATATTATCAAGACAAATATTCTGACAAAGTTTCATGAGTATCGGACTCAAAATGTGGCCTCTAGAGCGTACACAAGTTTTTCCTAAGATGTGACCTAGTTGCATTTTTATTGACCCTACATGACCCACTTTCAAACCCGTCTTAGATATCATCAAGACAAACATTCTGACCAAATTTTTAGTATCGGCCTGAAAATGTGGCCTCTAGAGGGTACACAAGGTAAAAGTTGACGACGGAAGATGCAGGCTGGATGAAGTCATATTGCTGTACCTGTAGAGTTACTTAAGCAGATGCTCTACTTTGGTAAATTGCACGTTAATTCAGTTATAACACATAGTTTGGTTGATTCAGGAAAATATAGGTCTGTTTTACATGTGCACACATTGGACTAGTATAACTGGATTTTATTTACAAAAGATTTTGCAATATTTGTTGCACTTGAAGCATGTTGTTAGAAAAATGCAAAAATCATTTAAAATTGAGAGTTTGATGGTGTAATTTCAACGTCTGGGACTGAGAGAGGGATGTTATCATGGCTAGTTTACAAGGTATGTTTTAACAGAATGGTAATGTAGGTCTATAATTTCAAGTATGTCTGTCTTTTATGTTAACATGGTATGTTCACAGGATCTGCCTCCTATTATCTGTTTTACCCCTTCAGTGGGGATAAATCACCACCTGTCAGTTGTGTAATTGTATGTGACTTTCCACAAGATAGGGGTCTGTTTAGCATATAGAAAACAAAAGTAATCTTTCGGATGGTGCTAAAGGTATAATTAATATCAAGGTAAACGGCTGGAATTCACCATACTAAGCTCTGATTGGTCCGTTCTTTCTGAAAAAACAGGGAAAACAGAACATGTCCTATTTGCTCTGCTTTAGAATTTTGCTAGCAAATCTCCCATTAAAAGAGGGTTTACACAATGTGATCTAGCACATGTGTTGAAACAGATTTGAAAAAGCAAGTCATGTAAACTGGCCTTTAGAGGCTGCATGACTCTTCAGTTGCAAATGCTGCAGCACAAGTTTGGGCATCTGAATTGGCAGTTGGCAGTCTTAGATTCTGATTTGTGTGCAGACCTGAACTACCAACTGTTTGCCTTGTATTAATCAGTAGATCCTGCCTGATAACACAGTCAAATTATCCTTGCACGTGTATATGAGCCATGCTCTGGCAAAACGGGGCTTAATGCATCTCCGTAATGCATGATACCAATCAAGCCGTCGCATAATTATGGATCCATAAAAGCCACCTTTTTTAACAATCGACTTTATAATGAGGTAGACTGGGTCTTGGGCATACGGGAAATTGACCATATAATAGCAAAAAGTTTTGGCCCAGGTCAGCCTGCGCAGGCTGACCTGGGTTGATACGTTTCGCAGATGCATTAAGTCCCCTTTTCACAGAGCATGGCTCATATATTTAAAAATGGCTAAACAAATTAAGGCAACTGATATATTAACTGGGAAAACCCCTGATTGGTGCACATCAAAAAATATAAATTGGGCTGAAAAAAAGCTTTCAACCAATAGAAAACAATTTATTTATAGGTTATATAATGAATGACTTTCAACATTAAAAACCGTGTCATCCCAGGTAAACGCATAGAGTATTCTATTTGTCATTTAATATGAAGATTAATGGAGTATTATGAAATTCAAACGCCCATCTGAGTCAGACATGTGCAGATATCAGTCCTTGTCATGGGACAAAGAAATATCAAAGTTCAAACTTCCCATCATTACTTTGATTATTAACCCTCAGCCAAACAAATGGAACCATCTTTTTTGGTTTAACTCTTTACCAAACGACAAAATTTTAGACTGGTCCAGATTGAAAGCATTTGCAGACGACAAAATAAATGTGACTCAAAGATTTAAATTTGTTTTGGAAAGGTTAGAAAACATTGTGGGAAAATGAGAAAATGCTGGTTACCGGCATTTTCTCCTTTTTCCGCTATGTTTTCAAAAGGCTTCTTCTTCAGGGTCGTTAAAACCCGTGATTGTGTGGTAAAGTGTTAAGTAAAATAGGTCCGAGCGTTCAAATTTCATTTGTAGATCAGGATATCTCACAAAACATCTGACAGTCCAGATTCAAGATCAGAGTGCACATTTACAGCTATCTGAATAATCTACAAGATCAGAATGTGCAGTCTGTAACTACCGGTATTCTTTCTGAAAGACTAGCACAATTCACAGTCGTCACAGCTTAAATTCATTTGGGTGTTACCACTAGCAAGTAAGTATGTCTGACTTACAGCAGACTACCACTCAAAACATGGTGAGCAATTTCTCTATTTGTCACAATATTTTCACAGATTCTCAATTCTAAACAAGAATACGCAGTTGATTATCCAGTTTTACAAGGGGGTTTTCAAAGCTGCATGCTGCACATTTGTTTCGAGATGTAATTATAAATATTTCCCTCAGTATACAAAGACTTATTTAGATCTTGCCTTTTCCTCTGTCTTCCAAGGCTTATTTAGACTGGGTTAATAAGAAATAGGTTCACACTTAACCCTTTACCACACAATTCTGACTTTTAACACCCTGAGAAAGAAGCCCTTTGAAAATATTGTGGGAAAAGGAGAAAATGCTGGTTACCATCATTTTCTCCTTTTCCCACAATGTTTTCTCTATCCTTCTCAAAACAAATTTCAATGTTTCAGTTGCATTTATTTTGTCATCTGCAAATACTTTCAATTTGGGTTGTTTGGGAAAGTGTTAAGCCAAAACAGATGCCTGTGAACACCTAATCAATTAATAGCTTTTAACAATGTATCACAACAAATGGGGGAAATGGCACACAACCTCACATGCTGCAGTTTAAGGAGCCACACAAACTTGTCGTCTGCAAATGTTTTCAATTTGGACAAGTCTAAAATTTTTTTGTGTGGTAAAGGATTAACTCTTTACCAAACGACAAAATTTTAGACCAGTCCAAATTAAAAGCATAAATTTTGCAGACGACAAAATAAATGTGACTCAAAAATTGATATTTGTGTTGAATCGGATAGAAAACATTGTGGGAAAAGGAGAAAATGCTGGTTACCAGCATTTTCTCCTTTTCCCACAATGTTTTCAAAAGGTTTCTTTCTCAGGGTCATTAGAAGTCGGGATTGCGTGGGAAAGGGTTAACAGGGTAGAAAACATTGTCAGGGAAGGAGAAAGTACCGGCTACCACAATGTTTCAGCACTGTTTACTACAGCTTCTTAACCCTTAGAGCGCCAAATAAACCCAACTCACATTTTTCTGTCTAGAAATAAGACCCATATTATCACAATTTGAAGACTGCCTTCATGTAAAGTGCTTCAGATAAGAGGACAGTACAGATCAAAGATTAGGCTGCACGTTTTGTGCAGCCTGATCATGATCTATACTGGCCGCAAATGCAACTATAGTTGTGAAAGCCCCTTGAACAGGGAAAGGTTTTTAAAGGTAAAGGCTCTTTACCAGATGACATAATTTAGACTCACCCAAACTGAAAGCACTTGATGACAACAAAATTAATGGTGTTTGTCTCAAATGCTTATTCTTTGAAAGGATGGAAAAAATTGTGGGGAAAGGAGAAAAATTTGGGCAACCAGCATTTTGTTCTTTTTTCTGACATTGTCTCAAAGCCTTTTTTCCATTAGGTCATTGAAACACAAGATTGCGTGGTAAAGGGTTGAATGATAATAATCTAATTTACATCGTAATAGTGCCTTTGTTTAATATTTAACTCTTTTCCACATGACAAAATTTTTGTCTTGTCAAAATTGAAAGCATTTGCAGACCACACAATGAATATATGCCTTAAATCAAGGTTTTGTCTTCATTAGCGTAAAAATCATTGTGGGAAAAGGAGAAAATGCTGGATATATTACCAGCATTTTCTGCTCTTCCCACAATGTTTTCTTAGGCCATTTTCCTCAGGGTTGTTAAAACTGGGGATTGTGCGGTGAAAGGTTAGTACCTTCTCAGCAGTATTTCAGGCACATCACAAGAGCCTGTGTACCTATTCATGTGTTCTTAGAACTACAGATGTAATATTTTCAGTGGCACTGGCTACCTTTTCTACATGAACCAAGTTCATTGTTTGGTGTTAAGAAAAGAATCAATTTATGTATATGATTGTTGCAAAAACTTCCACCCATTCAATATAAGAAGTTTGTTCCTACAATCTCCATCTTTTTCAATGGCAATCTAGTGCATCCTTCTTGTACAGTAATGGGTTTGAAATGTTTTGACTAAATTGTAGAAACTATTTACAGGGGATATGAAGTTTTCCTCTCATATCAACAGGTTCTTTATCACCAATTTTCTATTTTCTTCCGAAGCAAATTAAGAATAACCCTTTATCAAACAATTACAAGTTTTATTGACCTTGAGAAAGAAGCCTTTTGAAAACATTGTGTGAAATGGGGAAAGTGCTAGTAACCAGCATTTTCTCCTTTTCTCACAATGCTTTCTATCATATCAAAGACAAATTCCATCATTTGAGCCACATTTCAATGTCAACTGCAAAATGCTTTCATTTGGACAAGTCTACATTTCTGTTGTGAGGTAAAGAGTTAATATGGATCTAAATTTTCTGTATGTAACATTGATCTTAGCATGACATTAGATATTTATAATTTACAGGTTCTTTTATCACCAATTTCTATTTCCTTCCACATAAAATCACGATTAACATACAATCATGTAGTTCTAAATTTCCTGTATGGGACATGACTCTTAGATTTTAGATATTTACAGTTTACTGGTCTTTTATTACAATTTCTGTTTTCTACAGTAGTGAGTCAGAATTTACATGGTTCTAAATTTATTCTTATCTGTTAACTCCATACCAGACCTATTAACTCATTACCACACAATGCCGAGTTTTGACGTCCCTGGAAAATTAGACTTTTGAAAACACTATGGGAAAAGGAGAAAATGCAATTTATTTGTCATCTGCAATTGTTTTGAATTTGGACCAGTCTAAAATATTGTCATTTGGCAAAGGGTTAAAATAGCCCGGCCTTTACTAGATGACAAAATTTTAGATGGTCAGAAATGAGAACATTTGACAGTCTGAATTAAGAGCATTTGACAGTCTGAACAGAGAGCATTTCACAGTCAGAATTGAGAGCATTAAAGATTTCACATGTGCAGACATCAAATAAATATACTGTGGCTCAAATGATGGTTCCAAATTGTCTCTAAAAAGGTAGAAAACTTTGTAGGACAATGAGAAAATGCTGTTTGCCAGCATTATCTCCTTTTCTCACAATATTTTTCAGAAGCTTTCTTCGTCAAAAATGTTAAAACACTGGATTGTGAGGTAACAGGTTAGCTCCTTACCAGATGACAAAATTTCATCCGAATTAACCCTTAAAGCGCCGGGTAAACCTGCTAGACATTTTAATCTTAGAAATATGACCCAAATAATTGCAATTTCATAGTTGCTTTTGTCTACAGTGATTCATCAAAGCGGACAGTGTAGATCACATTTTGTGCAGCCTGATCTTGATCTACACTGGCTGCAAATGCAACTATAGTCGTGAAAGGTGCTTTAGGGGTTAAGAGTATTTGCAGATGTCAAACTGAATGTGGCTCAAATCATGAAAATTGTCTTTGAGAAGGGAAAAAACATTGTACAGAAATTGTAATGTACATTTCAAATGCAATTAACCCTTTCCCAAACAACAAGTTTTAGCCCCTTCCAAATTGAAAGCATCTGCAGTCAACAAATTTAAAAGCGGTACAAATGAATTTAAGATTTTTTGACAGGGTAGAAAACATTGTGGGAAGAGGAGAAAATGCTGGAGAGCAGCATTTTCTCCTTGTTCCACAAGGTTTTCCAAAGGCCCCTCTTCAGGGATGTGAAAACACAGGATTGTTTTGGTAAAGGGTTAATGCACATTTACATAAAAATACATTGACTCAAATAATGACAAATTTTCTTACATTTTCACCGCTTTTTTGTACAGAATGTATAGAAAAAAATCAGACTATAAATACAAGTTCAGACAAACAAACCTGCAGCTGTCAAGTGCTGTTTGATTTTGAGATACCTTCACCCTTTGCCACACAATTAGTCACGAGTTTTAAAGACCTTGAGAAATGAGACTTTTGAAAACATTGTGGGAAAAGGAGAAAATGCCTTTTCCCGCAATGTTTTCTAAACTTTCAGAAAGAAATAGAATTATTTGAGCCACATTTAATTTGTCATCTGCAAATGCTTCCAATTTGGACCAGTCTAAAATATAACCTTGTGCTAAAGAGTTAACATGCAAAGTTGTCCCAAGCATTCCAAAGGATTAAACACATACATGTACATTTATCTCAACTCATGACAACTCTGCTGATTCTGTAACTACATCTAACTTAATGTATTTCCCAAATTCGCCAAATGACATTATCTCCTGAAACAAATTTGCAGCATACAACTATGTATGAAACATCCATGTAAAATATGGATGATCATTGTGAATTAGGTTTATACATGAATACATGCAACAACAACAAAGTGGCAACAGGAGAAATTGCTTATAACATGTAATTTTTCTTTATGCCCTAATATTTTCAAAATTAATCAGCTGCAAGATGCAAAAAATTGTTCTATGGAGGGTAATATGTAAATTTGAATAAACTTCAACTGTCATGCTTCCAGGATGGACTTTCACAGCTACTCTGTCTGCTTTACTGAGATATACTAGTAGTTTAATTAAATGCTACTTTAAAATTACAATTGTCTGGGTCTCATATCTGGATGAAAATCACAGTATGTAGGGTTTATTCCTTGCTCAGCATGTTAACCCTTTACCAGACAATCTCATATTTTAACCCTTATCCTGCTAAATACATGTAAGTGAAATCAAACTTTCAAGCCGATAGTAAAAACCCAAATTTTGCTATTTCAAAGGTATTTTTGGGAGAAAGATATCTCCTTTTCAGATACTGTACATCCAAGATCAGACTGTGTATTCCAGGCAGCCTGATCTTGATCTACACTGTCAGCAAAAGGTCATTGAGACGCGCTTAGCAGCCTAAGGGTTAACAGGAAAAAAGCTTTTTAAAACATTGTTGTTAAAGGAGAAAATGTTAGTTTCACACCAACATCTTTTCTTTACTTTCGAAGATAAATTCTATTATTTGAGTCACATCTGATTTGTTATCTGCAAATGCTTTCAATTCAGACTGCACTATGGTCTAAATTTTTGTCCTGTGATACATGGTTCAGACAATCAGAAATGCAGCTTAATAAATGTGCAGTACTTAACTCTTTACCACACAACAACATTTTAGACAGTCCAATTTCAAAGCATTTGCAGACACCAAATTCAGCTTTGGAACAAATGGGCTTTAGCCCTCTGATAGAGCAGAAAACATTGTGGGAAAAGGAGAAAATGCTGGCTACCAGCATTTTCTCCTTTTTCCACAATGTTTTCAAAAGTCTTCTGTCCTAGTGTCGTGAAAACCCGGGATTGTTTGGTAAAGGGTTAATCAAAATCAATATGCACATGACATTATCAAGACTTTTTTGAAAAATTCTTTATAACTTCTCTTGTCCCAAAATAAACCTGTTTATAACCCTGTCCCAGACAATCCCATGTTTTAATGAATCTGGTAGGGAAGCCTTTCAAAAACATTGTCAGAAAAAAGAGAAAATACTGGTAACGAGCATGTTCTCTTTTTTCTACAATGTTTTCTACCCTTCCACAAACAAAATTGAAGTTTTTGAGAGACATTTCATCTGTTGTCTGCAAATGTTTTGAATTTGGACAAGTCTAAAATTGTGTTATTTGGTAGAGAGTTAAATAAAACAACACTGCCACCATTCTTTTCTGTTTACTTCAACCTCACACTTTCGATTTCATCTAAGATTGAACTTTACCTGGACACAAAAACAACCAGCATTAAATTTTTCTCTTTTCCAACAATGTTCACTGCCTGTTCTTGGACAAACTTCACCATGTAAGCCAAACACATTTGATACTTCTTGTACCCATTGGTGGAACTCTTTAACTTATAGGTGTGTTTAGACCTATTAACTCTTTCCCAAACAAAAAAATGTTAGACTTGTCCAAATTGAAAGCATTTGCAGACGACAAAGTAAATATGACTCAAAATCTGACATTTTTTCTTGGTAGGGTCAAAAACATTGTGAGGAAAGGAGAAAATGCTGGTGACCAGCATTTTCTCCATTTCCCACAATGTTTTCAAAAGCCTTCTTCCTGGGGTACGGACAAAACCCCCCTAGGACAAAACCCCCCAGGACAAAAGCCCCATGGACAAACCCCCCCAGAAAAAACCCCCATGGTTTTAAAAACATGCTTATTATGTGTATAAATGAAATAAATCTTTAAACTAATGATATTAATATGATATTATGAATATTCCTCTATTATTTTTGTATAATTGAACATTTTAAAATCATTTTAAAGTTGAATAAAAAATAATGTTTTGTATAACTTAAATTGATTTGATAAGTATTTTTTTTTTTCTTAAAATTGTGCTTTATGACCAAAAATGTGTTTATGTATGTAGTCAATAGTTTTTACTGTAAATTATATATTATTAAACATAATAAATTGTAAATGAAATCATACATTCATCATACAAAATTCATTGATATATTAATCAAAGGTATTATTTTGCTAATTATAGCATTAAGTTATAATGATAATTGAATTAAAGTTTTATATACATGTATACAAATACATTTTTTGCAAACTACAGTGATTGCTTTCACACTTTGAAAAACAAACCCAAATCAAACATAATTAAAGGCTAAAGATGTAAATGCCTTTCATGTTTGATTTTTCTCCTTAAATCAAAGAGACTTGTTTTGAATACTTTAAAACTTTTTGCATATTATGTGTGTCTAAACCTGTTTAAGAAATAAAGTAAAAAGGAAAACAATATGGAAAATATGAAAAATATATGCTGTTTATATGCTGTTTATATATGATGGGGGTTTTGTCCTAGGGGGCTTTTATCCTATGGGGGTTTTGTCCTAGGGGGATTTTGTCCATGGGGGTTTTGTCCTGAGGGGGTGGTGTGTCCTAGGGTTTTTTTATCCTACACTCTTCTTCCTCAGGGTCGTTTAAACTCCAGATTATGTGGTAAAGGGTAAACGGGACTATGTGTAAACAAAAATCAATGGCAACATATACGAAAAACAATCACATGCAATGATTTGGCCTAAAAGAGCTATGTTTCGTTGTAATACAGTGTCTAAAGACAATATTCAGGATTTAATGAAGTTCGCATTTGTTGTTCTAGTTATGGGTTAATTAACCCTTAACCAAATGACAAAAATGTAGACTTGTCCAAATTGAAAGCATTTGCAGACAACAATTGAAATGTGGCTCAACTGATAGAAAATATTGTGGGAATAAGGAGACCAGCATTTTCTCCTTTTTCCCCACAATATTTTCAAAAGACTTCTTCCCCAGGGTCGTTAAAAGTCGGGATTGTGTGGTAAAGAGTTAATTAATGTTTTGTTTACATTATGGGCACCATATTGGACGTAATACTGTTACCCTGTCTCGCAAGACTTGTTTGTTTTCTTACCAATGCAGAAGAGTGCTCAAAGAGAGATAACTCTATTGGAATGATAATAATAGGTATTTGTCGTCTGTAAAATTTTTTCAAAATGGACATAACACTATCCTAAGCAAGACAATTTTAGAGGATATAAAAAACTTTAGACTTCTTTTTATTTATGATGTGGAAATAACATAAGAAAGAAAGCATTTGGAAATCTTTTCCAATGATTTCAGTGGTTTTTCTATCTTAGGTAAGTATACAAAGTAAAAAAAATACCGTACTGTATCACAAATCAATGGTACATTGCATTATTGTTTTTATCACAGTCATTTCCAATACTGAGCACCTAACAAATATGAGTCAGTTATATTACATTTTAGACTATAGCAAGCTAAATGTAAAAATATGTATAAAAAGAGTACTGGTAACATCTAAAAAATAACAGAGGTATAAGATTTTGTCTTGCAATATTAGGTAATATCACTATCGTCAAAAATATCGCCTATACTGTCAAACAAAGTTACTACTTCATTGTGTAATTTTGTACAACTCGTCAACTCAAAATTATCTAAATGTGATGACTGTCTAAATGAAGAAGTTAAATCCTTTGTATCTGCTTCTTTTATGACTAGATTTGTAAATGAATCTGTGATATCTTTCTCACTGTGGATGGGACCGCTCTTGTCCTTGATATTTGATTCTTCATTCTTATCTTCTCTTGTCTGAAAACAATAAATTGAAATATAACATTAAAAATTTGACAATCAAGTTTTAAAATGTACATTAATTATTAATCTTTTCATGCTTTAGTAAGAAGTTGCATGTTTTAATTAACCTGATGAAAAAGATGTATGAAAACAATGTGGACAAAGGAAAATACTGGTTATCAGCATATTCCCACAATGTTTCCAACCTTTCAGAGACAAGAGGTATCGATCATCACATTTTTCCATTTGTTGTCTTAAAATTAAATTTGTTTCAACTTGGATCCATCTTAAAATTTTGTCCTCTTGTATAGATGTAAAGTATAATGTTTATTATATCCAATCTTACAATGTTAATCTACACCTTCACAACATTAGCTGCCTCTGTAGCCATAGTAGATTAAGATCAGACAGTACAAAATGTGCAGTTTAATCTTTGATCTACAATTTCCATTTTCTGAGACATTAAATTCTTAAACAGAGCAAACTTTTAATATAACATGGAGTTATTCAGGTCTTCTAGACTGGAAATGACTTGTCGCTTTATTCAGATTTTTTTAACCCTTTACCACACAATCCCGACTTTTAACGACCCTGAGAAAGAAGCCTTTTGAAAACATTGTAGGAAAAGGAGAAAATGCTGGAAACCAGCATTTTCTCCTTTTCCCGAAATGTTTTCTAACCTTTGAGAAACAAATGCAATCATCTTATCCCCATTTAATTTGTCATCTGAAAATGCTTTCAATTTAGACCAGTCTAAAATTTTGTCATTTGGTAAAGAGTTAAGGTTTAAACTACATGTATTTGCTGCAAGTAACATATATAAAGAAAACAGTTGAGGATTATAGAAAAAAATATCTCTTTTTTACGTGCTGGCACTTTTATAAAATTTTGGAGTTATTTTCTTACATTCTATTCATCTACATTTGCAGACAACAAAATAAATTTGACTCAGAGATTAAACCTAGATTTGGGAAGGGTGGAAAATACTGTGGAAAAAGTAGAAAATGCTGGTTACCAGCATTTTCTCCTTTTCCCACAATGGTTTCAATAGCTTCTTTCCCTGAGTGGTTAAAAGTTGGGATTGTGTGGTATAGAGTTAAACAATGATTTTTTTTATGCTTTAGAAAACAACATTTTTTTGAAATGTTTTTTATTTCTGTAATAACTAAGGCTAAACTTAATATGTTTAATTGTTTCAAGACATTATTCTTTTACCCTATACTCGTGCAGGCGCTGGGCAAGAAAATGGATTGGATCCAGTGGTCTTAAATCTGCTATTTCCATTAAGATTGGTGGCAATACTGTATGCATAGTTCTTCGTAAGGCTTTGTCATATGTATCATCACCTGTAAAAATTAACAAGAGATTAAGCACCTAACCATTTATTGCAAAACATACTGGTAACCAGTGTTTTCTATGCTGTCAGATAACTTCTGCTTACTTGTGCCAGTTATGAATGTGCCTTCCACAGATGCTTTCAATTTTGAAATATAGAATATTATTTTGGGAAAGGCTTGATATATCACAAACCTTTTTAAGTGCTTGCCAAAGACTGTTTTTAAAATTGGTGTGGCCAAAGAAGGAAACGTATGTCCACAGCAATTGATTCTGTTCAAACATTATCTTCAATGCATTTCATTCTTCTAAATATCTTGTGCCGTAAAAAAAAAACAAAAAAACACACACTATAGAACACTGAACTGGTTTCAGAAACACTGTGGAAAAAAAAAGGTCATGCAGATAATTTTAGTATTAATTTCGACAACCATCTACAGATGGCTTATCTCTAAAATTTTGCCCTACATGTATAAAGTTACAATGAAATGCTATACCTAATATCTTTCATTCTTATCCTAAATTTTTTTTTTTTTTTTTTTTTTTTTTTTTTTGCGGGGGGGGGGGGGGGGTCTTTCAATATCATTGAAGACGAGAAAATGACCACTTGCTTGCTACGACATGAAAATGCGAGTATCAAATGCCACGCTGAATTGCGGTATGATTTTAACCATATTGGCAAGAATGTAATGCTTGATTAAGCGAGAAAGATCGTTCATATTTACTAAGTACTATGTCACTATTTTTATCATTTACCCCTTTCCTTTTTTGTTGTCATTCTTCATCTTTATCATTTACCAAACTACACGTACATGTGTGCAATTAAATACTCTGAAGGGTGAAGCTGATTGGCTGTTGCTATAAATAAAAGGGAGCAATCATTGTAGTGGAGTAACATGTCAACATTTTTATAGAATATCTCTGACTAAAATCCGTGATAACTTAAAAAAAGATATGAAGTTATTATTATTTTCTTTTGAAGTTTAATTGCAGCTGTATCACAAATTGGTTCTTGTCGTCTTTATCTTTGTTTAAAATATACAAGGAATTAACAATTAGTCCACAAAGAGTTACTTACCCTGGTTAAACTCTTCAACATGTTAGTTGTGTCAACCCAAAAATGAAAGTTGTTGCCTTGCTCATTCTCTTTCACATGAATTACGTGAATGCGGGAGAAATTTGCATGAATGACGGCGACGAAGGATGTATCAATGAGGATGACAATAAAGCAAAATATAAAAAAGGTAGATTTACTGTTGATTTGTCTCACAAGAGCCTTAAAAAGAAGTTGTAATTTATAGGACATTTCGTACCTGGGAGTTTTCGTTCCTGAAAATTCTCTAAAGAAATTGTAAATTCTACATAGATTATTACAATTATATAATTCATATGCTTATTTAATATGAATGTAAATTTGCCTCAATTTAGCATGTTCTTTCTTTCTTCCTTCCATCCTTCCCTACCTCCCTCCCCAGTAGCTCAGTTGATAGCATACAGGACTTGAGGCCAGTTTCATTTTAATTATTGATGATAGTCATTACGACAGGATTCATTCCACTCTTACCGACGATGGTTATGTGGGAAAGCAGCCAGTTGTATGGAAAGAACATTGTGGGTAGTACTGGTAGTACAAGTCACTCCAGGAAAGCATGGATGGTGCACTGGCCACAGTGATATAGCTGAAGTAATGTTTCAAATAGCCTTAGAAATCATACAATCAATCAACTTTATTTTGTGCATTCTTTCGTTCTTTCTTTCTCTCTTTCCTTCCTTCCTTCCTTCCTTCCTTCCCCTTCCTTTCCCATCTTCGTTCCTTCCTTCCTTCCTTCCTTCCTTCTATGCTGCCATAGAACTTTGGTCTAATTGCTCAATATCTTACATCTGAGATGATTCTTGCTTTGTTATCTAGAGGCTAACATCAAGTGGAAGAAGTATCTGACAAAGATAGATGATGCCTTATTGAAATACACAGATTGTGTGCAAGATGACTGTTCCTGTCATGCAAGGTAATGTATTTAAAGTTTTATGTAAAAATTTTCAAGAATTTTACTGCTGTCTTTTTTGTCACAGCTCCTCAGACCTCTATAATATCATTTTATATAAATAGCAATGTATTTTAACCTTTTTCAACACAAAACTTTAGGACTTTTGTATTGTAAAGCTTTTACAGTTGACAATTGCATTGTGTCTAGAATGAGGGAATTTGTCTTTAACAGGGTGAAAAAGATAGTTGGAAAAGCAGAAGAAACCTTTAATAGGGAGTTATTGGTTTTGGATTTTAAAGGAGTGATTAACCCTTTTCTCCATATTCCCTAAAGTTGCCAATCCAAATTAAAGACAAACAGATTGAGGTGGGAAGGAGTGTATCTCATGAAAAAAAAAAAAAATGAGCAGCCCTTGAAACTTTATTTTCAACACAGGCTACAGATTTTACAAAGACTTTTTCTGGAGTAAATATGGGAAGGATTTTTCTGGCGTCACAGTTTATACATGTTTTAACTTTTGCTGCTCAATCTTTGACCGAATAATCTTGTGTTTTAAAGACATGAAAGAAGAAGCTTTTCAAAACATTCTGTGAAAAGGAGAAAATGGTAGTAAACCATTTTTCATTTTTAGCTCACCTGAGCATGAAGTGCACAAGGTGAGCTTTTGTGATCATGCTGTGTCTGTCATGTGTCGTCCGTTGTGTGGTTGTCAACAGTTACCTTGTGTCCACTCTAGAGGTCACATTCAGTCCAATACTCATAAAACTATTGTCAGAATGTTTGTCTTAATAAAATCTCGGACATGATCAAAATTGGGTCAGGTCATGTCGAAAAGAAGGTCACTGGGCCAAATCTTAGAAAAACCTTGTGTGCACTCTATAGGCCAAACTTTCAGCCTGCTACTCATGAAACGTAATCAGAATGTTTGTCATAATAATATCTCATACAAGTTTCAAAATTTGGTCACTTAGGTTCACAAAGTAGGTCACTGGGCCAAATCTTAGAAAACCTTGATTGCACTCTAGAGGCCACATTTTTCAGCCTGATACGAGGACCATTTGAAAAGTTGTGATAATGCGTGTGGACTTCTAATATAACTTTTACCTGATGGAAATTGTCTACTCCAGTCCCTCGAAGTATTCCCCGTGGACTTGTACACACTTTTTCAGGCGTCTGATCCAGTCAGAAAATGCTTTTTTATAGTCAGATTTAGGGATAGTATTAGTGCATTGATATAAGGCATGCCGAACGGCCGTGCAGGTCTCAAACTTGCGACCTCTGAGGCACTGTTTGATATGGGGATTCAACCAGAAATCACAGGGAGCTAGGTGTGGGCTGTAAGGTGGGTGTGGCAAAGTATGGAGTGTAACGACGGCTGACTTGTGGGTGGGGGCGTTGTCATGGAGAAGTTTAAGTCCTCGCACTCCGGTTCGTGGGCGGGCTGCCAAATAGTGGTTAACAATGGCAGGCAAAATACTTTCAGCGTACATCTTTCCTGTAACCGTGGTGTGTTCTGGGAAGGGAACTGAAGCGCTATTCCATGCGCATCAAAAATAGTGCATACAAAACGTGTCTGACACTTCGAGAACATCTAGCAATCTGGGGCCTTTCTCCATTTTTCCCTACCCAAACTTTGTTATTTTCTTTTCCATCAGGCTCAAAGAACAATACCCAAGTTTTATCACCAGTAACGATGTCAAAAAGTCACCTGTCATCACAGTTCTCATACACTGCAAGTAGTTCGTGGCTATTCTTACGTGCTCCTGCTTGTGGTGGTCCGTCAATGAATAGGGGATCCATCTGGCGCATATTTTCCAGAGTTTCAGCTTTTCCTTCAAAATTGTAAAAACTGCCCCCGAAATAAGGCCACATATGTCAGCTAACTCTTCAACAGTATAACAAGCAGCCTCTCCAACTGCATTTCCAACAGCAGTGACATCATTTTCACAAAATGCCGTCAATGGACATCCCAACCCAGGGTCATCTTCCAACAGATTGTCTACCATCTTTAAAACGCGCTGACCATCTGGCAACTGTAGGATACGAAAGAGCATCATTTCCATAAACTTTATCTAGATCGGTTTTGATATCTTGCGCTGAACAGTTAAGCAGAGACTGTATTTTCACATAGACCCCTTGCTCCTCTTTAGCCATCTTTGCACTGACGTCTGCTTTATGCGCCAATGCGTAAAACACTATCTAATTCAAAGTGCTGAATTACAAAAGCATCTCGTGTAGCATATGCAAATTGAGCACATTCATGCCCGGCAAAAACTGAGCTTTCAGTACATGTATAGTTCATAAAAATTGATAAATTCTACCTAGAGTTACGTGCCCATCATCAGAACTTTTCAAATGGCCCTTGTATTCATGAAACTGAGTCAAAATATTTGTCTAAATGATATCTTGAACAGGTTTGAAATTGGGTCAAGTCAGGTCAAAGTAGGTCACTAGGTCAAATCTTAGAAAAGAGGGTACATTTTCAGCCTGATACTCATGAAAAAAGTTCAGAATTTTTGTCTTGATGATATCTTGGATGAGGTTGAAAATTGATCATGTCAGGTCAAAAAGTAGGTCACTGAGCCAAATCTTAGAAAAACCTTGTGTGCACTCTAGATGCCACTTTTTGAGTCTGATACACATAAAACTAGATCAGAATGTAAACTTTGTCTTGATGATATCTCAGACAAGTTCAAAATTGGGTCATAAAGGTTAAAAAAATTGGTCACTTGGCCAAATCTCATTAAAAAAAAAAACTTGTGTGTACTCTAGAAGCCACATTTTAAGACCAATACTCATGACAATTGGTCAGAATGTCTGTCTTGATGATATCTCAGACAACTTTGAAATAGGGTCACATAGGGTCAAAAAGTAGGTCACTGGGACAAATCTTAGAAAAATCTTGTGGGCAGTCAAGAGGCCACATTTGCCATCTGATATTTATGAAACATTATCAGAATGTTTGTCATGATAAAAAAAAAGTAAAAAAAAAAGGTCAAGTTGGTCAAAAAGTAGGTCACTAACACTCATATGTTTTACATCATTACAACTAGGATATCTTCAGCTTTATCAATCCTAGATGAATTTACTCAGGTGAGCGCGTTAGGGCCATTGACCCTCTTGTTTTTACATCCTATCAAAGACAAGTCATTTGAATAAAATTTGCCCTTTGGTCTGCAAATGCCAAAAAAAACTGCTAAATTTAGTGAGCTAGTTAAGGGTTAATTATTATCATGGTATGTGTGATGAATTCATAGAAAACTTTTGAAATTAACCCTTATCCTGCTAAATGAATAAAACTTTCAACCTGATTGTAAAAACCCAGATGATGTTATTTCAAACTTATTTTTTGGAGAAAAATATCTCCTTATCAGACAGTTTAGATAGAAGATCAGACCACACTTTCTGTGCAATCTGATCTTGATCTACACTGACTGCAAAAGGACAGTTAGCCACACTTAGCAGCTTAAGGCAGTGTTCCCACTCACATCTTTTTCTGGGAGTGCATGCATCCCCTGGAGTACAAGTTTGGGAGTGCAAGAGAATTTCTAGGAGTGCAATTAATAATGACAATTTTAGAGCTTCTTTGGAGGAAAGTACAGTACATGTCTGTTGTATGTAAAACTTGTTTTGAGATATTTATGTAAATTCACTGTTTAAAGTCATTAATAAAGCTGAACAGTAAGTTTGAAATGGCTATGATCGGACGTTGTCAAACCAATTTTTGTTTTGTCATGGGTTTTGAGTTTTTTGCAGCGATCTTTTTTTTATGCTAGTTAATTTTTGGAGTAGTATTTCCGCATGATTTGACATATATTAAGTTTGTCAATTAGGGTAGCATGTAATTTCAAATTCTGTAATTTTACGCTAAAAAAGCAGATTAATAGCCTTAATACTTTTAAATAAATGACATAACAGCTTGATTAGGGATGATTAACAGTGACCTTCATACTTGATACCTATTGTACATGTCAGAGTTTAGATCTTTTATATATCATGTAATGACATTACTTGTTGCTAGTAGATTTGCCAGTGCTTAAGTTTTGGACACATTTTTTCTAACTTGTCCCAATTGACCCCGCTGGTGATCAACAGTAGGAGCACAGTTCACTTTATATTTTTGTGCTTGAATATTCAATTAACCCTTTCCCAAACGACAAATTTTGGACTGGTCCAAATTGAAAGAGTTTGCAGACGACAATTTTAAATTTGATGAAAATGGCAGAAAGTTATCAAAAAAGGGTAGAAAACACTGTGGGAAAAGGAGAAATTGCTCGTTACGAGCAATTTCTCCTTTTCCCACAGTGTTTTCAAAAGACTTGTACTGCAGACACGTGAAAACCAGGGCTTGTTTGGGAAAAGGTTAAGTGTGTGATCATGCACATACATGTATGTGCATGAATGGGAACCCTGTTAAGGGTTAACAGGTACCAGTAACCATTGATAAAAGAAGCTACAAATTGAAATTTTGAACTTTTTACCCAGTGACAAATTTAACACTTGTCAAAATTGAAAGCATTTGCAGATTAATAGTTAAATGTTATTGTGGCAGAATAGATGGGATTACTCTTTGAATGGTAGAAAACAGTTGAGAAAAAGGAGAAAATGCTGGTTGCCCACATTTTCTCCTTTTCTCATGATATTTTCAGAAGCCTTCTGTCACAAGATCATTAAGATTTAGGATTGTGCTATAGCGGGTTAGATACTATTGCATGAATTGAACAGTCTTATCTAGAGTTGTAAATTTATGCGTGATAAAAGAAGCATGTGCTGACATTATTATTACAGTGTTATTGACAATGATCTTGCAATATGGGAAAAAGATGGAATAACTTTAGAAAAACTAAATGAAGCTAAGGACAGGGGAACCAGCCATTACCAAATTATTAACCACAAACTATACAGAGAACCAGACTGCATGTTCCCTGCAAGGTGAGTCATTATTTATCAATGTAGTATTTCAAGAAAATTGTAATTTTAAATCTTTGCCAGATAACAAAAGTTTTAGACTCATCCAAGTTGAATGCAGATGTACATAACAAATTCGATATGGCTCAAAAAAAGTATCCGAGTCATGTTCTGTGAAAAGGGGACTTAATGCATCTGCCAAAAGTATTGACCCAGGTCAGCCTGCGCAGTCTACCTCATGATTATGTCGGTTGTTAAGAATAGTGGCTATAATGGATCCATAATTATGTGATGGCATGATTGGTATCATGGATCACAGAGATGCAGTAAGCCCCTGGTTGCCAGAGTACTTCTCATTTGTCTTTGAAAGGGACAGAAAACATCGTAGAATGAGGAGAAAATTCTGGTTACCAGCATTTCCTCTTTTGCCCAGAACGTTTTTTAAAGCCCTTTTCATCTGAGTGGTTAAAGCCCAGGATTGTGTGGTAAATGGTTAACCCTTTACCAGACGACAAAATTTTAGCCTTGTCCAAATTGAAAGCATTTGCAGACGACAAATTCAGTGTGGCTCAAACAGTGCAACTTTTCTTTGATAGGGTTGAAAACATTGTGGGAAAAGGAGAAAATGCTGGTTACCAGCATTTTCTCCTTTTCCCACAATGTTTTCAAAAGGCTTCTCTTCCAGGGGCATCAAAAGGCGACATTGTACTGTAAAGGGTTAACTGAAATTGTGGAACAATTTTAACAGTTTTGCTGTCTTAGTTTTGAACTTTTTACTTCTCAAAACCATCTAAACTTTTTCAACACAATCACAAGTTTTAAGTCCTCGGGGGAAATTAGACTTCCTGAAAACATTGCGGGAGAAGGAGAAAATGCTGGTAACCAGCATTTTCTCCTTTTCCTGCAATGTTTTCTAACATTTCAGAAACAAATCCAATTATTTTAGACACATATAATTTGTCATCTGCAAGTGTTTTTAATTTGGGCCACTCTAAAATTTTATCGTCTTGTAAAGGGTTAAGCCTTTTCTCTAAAATTATGAGTTTTAACAACCCTGAGCAAGAGGCCCTTTAAATAAATTGTGGGAAAAGGAGAAAATTCTGGAAACCAGTATTTTGTCCTTTGCCACAATGTTTTCTACCCTCTCAGAGATGAATTTCATGATAAGAGCCATATCTTACTTGTGGTGAGCAAATGCTTTCTAAAAAGTCTGAAATTTTGTCTTCTTGTAAAGGTTTAACACACAATCACAAGTTTTTACCTCTTTACCAAACGACAAAATTTTAGACTAGTCCAAAATGAAAGCATTTGCAGATGACAAATAAATGTGACTCAAAACTGAAATTTCTTTTAAGAAGGGTAGAAAACATTGTTGGAAAAGGAGAAAATGCTGGTTACCCACATTTTCTCCTTTTCCATAATGTTTTCTAGAGCCTTCTTTCTCAGGGTTGTAAGAAGTCGGCATTGTGCAGTAAAGAATTAATCAAAGAGGCTTTTTGAGGCAGGAATATTGATCCATATCCTGTATTTTTGAGGTTGTTTTGTCGAGAACAAGTCACAATATATAGGACTTCCTAAATCAGAAATTATCGAAGTTCAAAATTGGTCAATCTGCAGAAGCTACAGTAAGGATTTCTAGTAGAATAAAGATCTAAACATGACAGCAAAACAGTAGGTTAAAGGTCCCGTGGATAAAACCTGTCTGGATTCTGATCATGTAGATTATACAGTGATTCTGATAATGTAGATTATATACACTGATAGTCTTGCCCCCATAAAAAATTTGTTGGTTCCTTTTATTTGAAGGACTTGGTAGAAAAGAGACAAGGATATTTGAAAATAAATATTAAATAAAAAGAAGTGTAAGGATGAGCAAAGAAACAACAGCATTGAAATACTTAACATTTTTTAGCTCACCTGAGCGCAAAGTGCTCAAGGTGAGCTAATTTTTTTTATCGTGCTGCATCCGGCATTGGTCATGCATCGTGCAGTCGTCAACATTTACCTTGTGTGCACTCTAGAGACCACATTTTCAGCCAGATCCTCATGAAACTTGGTCAGATTGTTTGTCTGGATAAAATCTCGGACAAGTTCGAAATTGGGTCACATGGGATCAAAAAGTAGGTTACAGTCAAATCTTAGAAAAAGCTTGTGTTCACTCTAGAGGCTACATTTTCAGCCTTATACACACAAAACCTGGTCAGAATGTTCGTCTGGTTGATATCTAGAACAAGATTGAAATCGGGTCACATGGGGTCAAAAAGTAGGTCAGGGGGCCAAATCTTAGAAAAAGGCCACATTTTCAGCCTGATACACATAAAACTTGGTGAGAATGTTTGTCTGGATAAAATCTTGGATAAGTTCAAAATTGGGTCATGTGGGATCAAAAAGTAGGTCACAGGGCCAAATCTTAGTAAAAGCTTGTGTGCACTCTAGAGGGCACATTTTCAGCCTGATCTTCATAAAACTTGGTCAGAATGTATGTCTGGATAAAATCTTGCACAAGTTCGAAATTGGTCACGTGGGGTCTAAAAGTAGGTCACAGGGCCAAATCTTAGAAAAACCTTTTGTGCACTTTAAGGGCCACATTTGAAGCCTTATACTCATGAAACTTGGTCCTAATGTTTGTCTGGATAAAATCTTAGGCAGGTTTGAAATTAGTTTATGCTGGGTCAAAAAGTAAGTCACAGGTCCAAATCATAGAATAAACTTGTGTGCACACTAGAGGCCACATTTTCAGCTTGATACTCATGAAACTTGGTCGGAATGTTTGTGTGATTAACATTTGAACTAGTTTATAATTGGGTCATGTCAGGTCAAAAAGTAGGTCACAGGGCCAAATCTTAGAAAAAGCTTGTGTGCACTCTTAAAGGCCACATTTTCAGCCTGATACACATGAAACTTGGTCAGAATGTTTGTCTGGATAAAATCTCAGACAAGTTCGAAATTGGGTCTTGTTGAGTCAAAAAAGTAGGTCACAGGGCCAAATTTTAGAAAAACCTTGTGTGACTGTAGAAGCAACATTTTGAGCCAGATTAGAAATTCAAAAATAGGCTAAACCAGTCAAAAAGTAGATCACTTACACTTGTGCATTTAAGATCATCATGACCAGGATCTTTTCAGCCTTATCAATCCAAGATGACCTAACTCACGTAAGCTCTTTAGGGCCAGTGGTCCTCTTGCTTTTATTTGTTACTATTTGTTTTCAAATGCTTGATACTAGCTTGATACTACAGAGGCATCTATAAGTGTTTGCATATGGAAATTGATTAATGCTTCCTTAAGATGTAACTTCCTGAATCACTAACGTTTGTCCATTTCAGATGTAAAGGTGTTGAGCATTTTATCCTGGGGATCATCAAAAAACTTCCCGATATGGAGTTTATGTTAAATACCAGAGATTATCCACAGTCACCCAAATACAGAGAACCCAAACCTGTTTTCTCTTTTAGTAAAGTGGCAAGTATTGGTTGGTAGACCATCAGCTCTTTACCAAACAAAGACTTTTGAAAACAATGTGGGAAAAGGAGAAAATGCTGATAACCAGCATTTTCTCCTTTTCCCACAATGTTTTCCTTTCTTTCAGATAAGAACTTCATCATGCTTTGGTTTATAAGTATTTTGTTGTCTGCAAGTGCTTTCAATTTGAACAAGTCTGAAATATACTTGTCTGGTAAAGATTAAAAAAGGGCTTGATGCTAACAGGTAGACAGATGTCCCAAAGTCATTTTACAGCAAAATTTTGAATATCTCACCACCTAAAATGCTGATTTTTTCTTACTTTGAAAGGCAGTTTTAGAACTAAAATACAGACAGATACACATATGGAAAACGTTAATTTCCCTTTTCATGCCACTGATAGGATGTGTTATGTTATGCCCCTGATCAATTGTCTGTCAGCAATGCCCTATCTGCTGTATGTTTCTTGAAACCCATATTAAGTTTTGAAAAACATGTCACATGATGGTATGTGCATCTTAATGAGACAATGTGTAGAGCAGAGGTTTCAGATGCCAGGCTCTATGTTCAAAGTCACAGCAGGAGATCAAAGTTCTTATGCCCCTAAATGTTTCTTGTGCTCTTGAAAGCGTGTAATGGGTGCAAAGGCTGCTGCGATATAATGAATACTGTTGAAAACGTTGTTAAACACCACACCAAAAAAGAAGATAATGATAATTACAATAATACCAGCCAAAAGGCAGGTTTTTTGTTGGTGTTTTAAGTCCATACATTGCTCTGCCTTTCTCCTTTCTTTCCTTCTGTCCGTCCTGTCATTATGTGCATCTCTGAAAGGGGGTATCAGTTCAAGCTGGTAACTTGTAATGTTTTCCTTGTTTGTATCACTGTTGAATGCATCTTAATACTATTGACGCCTTTATCACATAATCCAGAGTTTTAACGACCCTTAAGATGATTGATTGATTGATTGATTATATGCTGTTAACACCATTTTCATCATTATTTCATTTGTATCATGGTGGCCAGTGCACCTATCCATGCTTTCCCAGATTTTCTTTTACCAGTACTCTTTCCAAGCTACTGGCTGCTTTCCCACATAACTATTGTCGAAGCAATGGTCAGCGGTGAGAGAGGAATGAATCCTGTCGCAATGACTATCATCAATCCTCGGAAAGAAATTCGCCGAGCCGGGGATCGAATCAGTGATCCCTTGTTCTCAAGTCCTGTATGCTACCGACTGAGCTTCCCTGAAGAGGAAGGCATTTGAAAGCATTGTGGGAAATGGAGAAAATGCTGGTGACCAGCATTTTCACCTTTTCCTACTGTGGTCCTACCTATTTAAAGACATATATTAGAAAATGAGCTAAATTTAATTTTTCATCAACAAATGCTTTCAAAATGGAGGAGTTTATAGTTATAATGAGTAATAAAGAGTCGAAGGCTAAATGCTATTTTTGATTTTAGGAGAAGGATAATTGGGATATCATGTATCCAGCCTGGACTTTCTGGGAAGGAGGACCTGCAGTGTGGCCAATTTATCCCACAGGTCTGGGTAGATGGGATGAACAGAGGGTCATAATACCAAGGTAATTTCATCATTAACCCTTTACCTCTAAATCTCTTGTTTCAATGACCCTGGGGAAGAAGGTTTTTGAAAAAATTGTGAATAAAGAAGAAAGTGCTGGTAGCCAGCATTTTCTCCTTCTGCAAAGTTTTGTACAGTTTCAAGGACAAATCTCATCATATGAGTTTTATTCCATTTGTCATCTGTACATGCTTTTTATTTGGATAAGTCTAGAATTTGGATGTCTGGTAAAGAGTTAAGATCAAATATTCACTCATGTACAATCCTATTGGTTTTTGAACTGCCACCTGAAGGAATTAGCAAAATCTTTCCATTACTCTTTACCACACAACAAAATTTCAGACCAGTCCAAACTGAAAGCTTTTGCAGACAACAGATAAAATGGGGCACAAACAACAGTATCTGTCTTTGAGATCATTGAAAATATTGTGGGAAAAGAAGAATATGATGGTTACCAGCATTTTCTTCTTTTTCCACATTGTTTTGAAATGCCTTCTTCCTCATGGCCTCAAAGAAGAAGGCTTATGAAAACATAGTGGAATGGAGAAAATACAGAATGAACATCATCAGTTTTTTCCATAACATTTCCTACCCTTCTGAAGACAAATTTTATTTTTTGAGTCACATTTGATTTTTCATCTGCAAATGCTTTCAAACTGGATAAGCCAAAGACTTTGTTGTCTCATAACCCTTTCCCAAACGACAAATTTTGGACTATTCCAAATTGAAAGAGTTTGCAGACGACAATTTTAAATTTGATGAAAATGGCAGAAACGTCTTGAAACGGGTAGAAAACACTGTGGGAAAAGGAGAAATTGCTCGTTACGAGCAATTTCTCCTTTTCCCACAGTGTTTTCAAAAGACTTGTACTGCAGACACGTGAAAACCAGGGCTTGTTTGGGAAAGGGTTAAAGAGTTAACCGTTTACTTAACAACAATTCGTTTACTCTTCTAAAATTAACCCTTATCCTGCTAAATAAAAGAAATAAAACTTTCATGTCAATAGTAAAAAACCAACATTTTTGTACTCAAAGCTTTTTTTGGAGAAAAGATATTTCCTTATCTGACGGCGTAGATCTGTGCAGTCTGGTCTTGATCTACGCTGTCCACAAAAGGTCAATGAGTTACACTTATCACCTTAACCCTTAACCAAAAGACAAAATTTTAGACCAGTCCAAATTGAAAGCTTTTGCTGACAACTAGATAAATGTCATTCAAAAACTGAAATTTGTGTTTGGAAAAACAGAAAGCATTTTGGGAATAGGAGAAAATGCTGGTTACCACTGTTTTCTCTGGTTATCAGTATTTTCTCCTATTCCCATAATGTTTTCAAAAGGCTTTTTCCTCGGGGTCGTCAAAAGTCGGGACTGTGTGGTGAAGGGCTAAGGGCATCTCCTACAACAAATAGGTACAAATCAACCAAAGTCTCTGATTGGGTACAAAACATTGTGGGAAAAGGTGAAAATGCTGGAATTATTGTCTCCTTTTCCCACAATGTTTTCAAAAGCCTACATTCTCAGAGTTCTAAAAGCATTGTTTGGTAAAGGGTTAACCCTTTACGACACAATCCTGACTTTTGATGACCCTAGAGAAGAGGAATTTTGAAAACATTGTGGAAAAGGAGAAATTGCTGGTTACCACAATGACAATCCTCCTCATTGGAGAAACACTTAATTTGTTATCTTCAAATGCTTTCACTTTGGACAAGTCTAAAATATTGTCATCTGGTAAAGGCTTAAGGCAAGTGGGTCTTTTCTCACAATACTTTCAGTTATATTGAAAAAAAAAACTACAACAAAATTTTCCTTTCCAGTAAATGATTTGTCCCTTTAACTCTTTACCTGACGGCAAAATTTTAGCCTGGCCCTAATTAAAAGCATTTGCAGACGACAAATTGAATGTTACTCAGAACATGAAATTTGTCTGTCATAGGGTAGAAAACATTGTGGGAAGAGGAGAAAATGCTGGTTACTAGCATTTTCTCCTTTTCCCACAATTTTTTCAAAAGCCTTCTTTCTCAGGGACATTAAAAGTTGGCATTAAAGGGTAAAAGGTTATTCATTATATTCTATAAGGATTCTGAATATGAAAGGTATAATGATTTTTTAGTTTGAGAATCATGTCTGCATGTACATGTAAATAAGGTTTTCTTTCCTGCTGTTCTTCAAGACGCAAATTGTTATCCTTCTGTGAAGTTTTACTATTGCCTTAGGCCTTCAGATAAAGAGTATTATTGAAAGTACTTCATTATTCCAGAAAACACAGATGAGCCATGCTCTGTGAAAAGGGGGCCTAATGCATGTGCAAAAAGTATCAACTAAGGTCAGCCTGCACAGTCCATGCAGGCTGCCATGAGCTGAAACTTTTTGTTTTGCTTTTGGTCAATTTTCTGTATGTCAAAGGAACAGTTTACCTAATGGTTCAGTCAGTTGTAAGAGAAAATGGATTTTATAGATCCACAATTATATTATGACTTGCCTGGTATCCTGGATCACAGAGATGCATTAAACCCTCTTTTGCAAGAGCATGGTTCAATTAAATGATGTGCATTTTGCATTTATTTTTTAATGAAAGGGCAGCGAAAGACTTTCCTTGGGAAAAGAAGTTAAACAAAGGATTTTTTCGAGGTTCCAGGACAAGCTCTCAGCGAGATCCGTTGGTGCGACTATCTCGTGCAGAACCAGATTTAGTTGATGCAGAATATACCAAAAATCAAGCATGGAAATCAAAAGAGGTGAATCCTTAAACCCTAGCCGAGCCTGGTAGCAAAGTCAATAGCATACAGGACTTGAAACCAGGGAGTCACTGGTTCAAATCTCCAGCTCCCTGAAGTTCTTTCCAAGGATTGATGATTGTCTTCATGACACGATTCATTCCTCTCTCAGAGCTGATCATTTTCAGTGATGGTTATGTTAGCAAGCAGCCAGTCGCTTGTGAAGAATATTCTGTTAAGTACTGGTAATAGAAACTCCTAGAAAGCATAGATAGGTGCACTGGTCACAGTGATTTCACTGAAATAATGTTAAAAACGGTGTTAAACACATTACAAACAAATAATCTTTAACTCTTTTGAAGGAACTCCATAATTATCATCTAGTTAACTCTTTACCACACAATCCCGACTTTTAACAACCCTGAAAAAGAAGCCTTTTGAAAACATTGTGGGAAAAGGAGAAAATGCTGGTAACCAGCATTTTCTCCTTTTTCCACAATGTTTTCTAACCTTCCAAAAACAAATTTCAGTTTTTGAGTTACATTTATTTTGTCGTCTGCAAATGCTTTCAATTTGGACCAGTCTTAAATTTTGTTGTTTGGTTAAGAGTTAACATACTATCTAAGAAGCTTGCCTTTTAACCCTTGTACCACACAATCCTGAGTTTAAAGACCCCAAGAAAGAATGCTTTTCAAAACATTGTCAGATAAGAAGAAAATGCTGGTAACCAGCATTGTCTCCTTATCCCACAATATATTCTACCCTTTCATAGACAGATTTAGTCATTTGAACCTTTTTAAGTTTGGCGTCTCAAAATGTTTCACATTTGGGCTACCCTAGAATTTTGTTTGTAAAAGAGTTTAGGGGGCAACTAAATGACAAGGATGGTGGGAACCTTCATCTGAATGTACATGTCTTTTTAATGGCATCACTCTTGTGGCACGTAAGGCAAATTGATGATGCTTTTTATCCTGCTGAATAAAAGAAATGAAACTTTCAAGCCTGTAGTATAAACACAAAACTTCCTATTTCAAAGGTATTTTTGGAGGGAAGTTATCTCTTTATCAGACAGTGTAAATCCAAGATCTGACTGCAGGTTCTGTGCAGTCCGATCTTGATCAACCCTGTCCGCAAAAGGTCAGTGAGTTATGCTTAGCAGCCTAAAGGTTAAGATTAGTGATCAGAACATTTCATGATAAGAACCTGCTTTCTTACATTGGATCTACACTGCTTTATATTTGTAAGGTATTCTGGTTAATATAGCTTTGAAATTGGATTGGCTTGGATGATGTCTTCACCTGAATACATTTTGTAATATATTACCATTATTTGGCATTCTAAAAGTAACAAACAGTAGCATTTTAATGATACATTATTGTTTATCAAATTTAATTAAACCAAATTTTTGTCAAAATCTAGCTGTAAGTCTCTCTCGGCCTTTTGGTTTTTTTTTTTTTTTTTTTTTTTTGAGGCATAGCAGAATGTGCTGGTTTTTGACCTTCTTTTTGGTTCTGATAACAAATGAATAAACAGAAATTTGTGATTCGCAAAAAATGTAGACTTGTTTATTTTACGGGCCCCTGCATATTTGCGGTCAAATTTATGCAGTCTATCTTTTTAAAGATATTTCTTGTTTCAAAGGTCAAATGACTATGATGATGAGAGGAAAATTTAATAATGAACAATATGATCATAAAGAAAAGCAGCATAGGTATGGATTTTTGGCGGACGACCATTTTACCGTGTGTTTATTTGATCTTTTCAAATGTTACAGGACACCCTAGGTAGGGATCCAGCCAAAGAGATTCCATTAGAAGATCACTGTAAATATAAGTAAGTTAATAAAATAAAGACAGATTACTGTCACATTACTTTGTCAGGTCATATATATTTTAACAGTATGAAGAAATGTGATGACTACAACAAGATCAGAAGCAACATGACTTTTTCTTATGTTATGATGGGAAATACTTGTGTTGTGTTGGTACAAGGATACTTTTTCATGCATTTCAAAAAACAGAAGTTGTGGATTTTGATTAACTCAGTTGATTTTCCAGTATTCTTGAACTCTTTAATGAACGACCCCATGTTTAATACTTTAAGGAAGAAGGCCTTTGAAAATATTGTGGGAAAAGGAGAAAATGCTGGTTACCAGCATTTTCTCCTTTTTCAACAAGAGTCAACTCTTTACCATACGACAATGTGTCACACTGGTCCAAATTGAAAGCATTTGCAAACGACAAAATAAATATGATTGAAAGATTGAAATTTGTTTTGGGAAGGGTAGAAAACATTGTGGAAAAAGGAGAAAATGCAGCTTGCCAGCATTTTATCCTTTTCACACAATGTTTTCAAAAGATGTCTTTCTCAGGGTCATAAAAACTTGGGACTGTGTGGTACAGGGTTAAGACATTTTCAGGTAACTAATATGAAATCTGGAACATTGCAGAATCATGTTTTCTTTTGAGATACTTTTCTTGTTTTAGAAAGCCTCTTACAATAGATGCCTTGACATATAACACATTTTCATACAGCAATCTGACACTGGCAAAACCTGTTGTTGGTCTTCGGTTTTTTTTTTTAAGTATTTCTTGAATTATGTAAGAACTTTAGTCTTTTAACACTTTGAAAAAGACATCTTATTATGCCCATAAATAGAACATATTTCATCATAAAAGTCTCGAAGCCAAGAATACATTGACCTTGTTTCAATGGCATGCCCTGATCTACTACAAGGGTACCAACCATTTTTGAATTGATATTCATAAGTAGGTTATGTTGTTGTGAGTAATAGACTCGGCTAAAGGAAACAGATTTAAATTAGTGTGGTGTCAAAGTGAAACTAACATATATATCTGCCCAATGATCTTGATATCCTTTTGATTTTGGCATTATTGAGGGAGACAACTTTCTAGATGGATTCATTTTTAGCTCCACTGGCCGAAGGCCAGCGGGCTTATGTCATGGCCCGGTGTCCGTCGTGCGTCCGTCCGTCCGTGCGTCCGTCCGTCCGTGCGTCCGTCCGTCTGTGCGTTAACTTTTATTTCAAAAATCTTCTTCTCTGAAACTACCCATCCAGTTTTCATGAAACTTCACAGAAATGATCCTGCCATGGTCCTCTTCAGAATTTCTTGAAAGAATTTGATTCCTTCAAAAACTCTGGTTGCCATGGCAACAAAACTGAAAAATATTGGAAATCTTTAAAAATCTTCTTGTCTGAAACCATAAGGCATAGGGCTACCAAATTTGGCATGTAGCTTTATGTAGTAGATCTCTATCAAGTTTCTTCAAATTATAGCCCTGGGGTCAAAATTGGCTCTGCCCCAGGGGTCACAAGTTTTACATAGGCTTATATAGAGAAAACTTTAAAAATATTCCTGAACCTAGCCATAAGGCCTAGAGCTACCAAATTTTGCATGTAGCTATATCTAGTGGGCCTCTACCAAGCTGGCCAAAATTTTAGCCCTGGGGTCAAAATTGGCCCCGCCGCAGGGGTCACAAGTTTTAAATGGGCTTACATAGTGACAACTTAAGAAATCTTCCTGTTTTGATTTTTTTTTTTAAATTAGCCTTGCATCAGGGGTCTTATGTTTTACAGAGGCTTCATATGGACAAAAATTGAAAATCACTTTATTTATAACCATACAACATAGACTTGTATTATTTTGGCATGTGGCTTTATCTTGTGGACCTCTACCAGGGTTCAAGTAATTATAGCTCTGGGATCAAAAATGGATTTGCCCTGCGGGTCTCAACTTTCACATGGGCTTTTACAGAGAAAAATTTGTAAGTCTTCATTTTGAAACCATGTGGCTCAGAATTGAAATGTTTAGTATTTATGGTTTATAAGCCAGTGGAGCGATACAGGGCCATCATGGCCCTCTTGTTGAACAATCCTTTTTCAAATTCATGAGTCTTTATACCAGTGTTGATGTTTTTCTACAGATACCTATTCAATTTCCGTGGAGTGGCTGCCAGTTTTAGATTAAAGCATTTATTTCTATGCGAGTCTGTTGTCTTCCATGTGTTTAAGGAGGGAGAGGATTGGCTAGAGTTTTTCTACCCAGCGATGAAGCCATGGGTACATTACATACCAGTTAAACAGGACCTCAGTGATGTCAGGTAGGGTTCATTGTTTTTCTGCCTGCACTGGATTTAACCTTTTATTGGAATGAAAACAGACAATCTTGTTAGCTACATGTAACTGGAGCCTGAGGTGCTTAAAGTGAGCATCTGTGATCGTGCATTGTCACCATTTTTTCCTTGTTATAGAGGCCACATTTTCATGAAACTTGGATTAGAATGTTTGTCTTAGTAATGTCTTTGACAAGTACAAAAATAGGTTATCAGCAGTCAGAAAGTAGGTCCTAAAGTAATATCTTAGAAAAACTTTGTACCTTCCCAATAGACAACAGTATAATGCCATAGTCTTGGAACATGCTTAGATTGTTTGTCTTGATAAAATTCTAAAATAGGACACCATGGATTGAAAAGTTGGCCCCATGGTCGAATATAAGAAAAACCTTGTGTGCTATTTAGAATTCATATTTTTACACAATGTTTAAGGAATGTACTCAGAATTTGTTTTTGAAAACATCTAGTTTATAGATAAACTTATCTTTTTTTTTTTTTCTCAAAGATATAAAAGCTCTGATGAGGGATTCAGGTCCATCATGGCTTTCATGTAAAAAAGGGGACTATATCTATATATGAGCCATGCTCTGACAAAAGGGGGCTTAATGCATCTCCGTGATGCATTGTACCGATCAAGCCATTACATAATCATGGATCCATAAAAGCCACTTTTTGTAACAATCGACTTATTCATGAGGTAGACTGGTCCTTGGACAAACACAAAATTGACCAATAGCGAAAAAGTTTTGGCCCAGGTCAGCCTGTGCGGACTGCGCAGGCTGACCTGGGTCGATACTTTTCGCAGATGCATTAACCCCCCTTTTCACAAAGCATGGCTCATATGCATTTGCTGTAGAAACAATGTTTGAAATGGATAAAAGAAGCTGTATCACATTTCAGTTCTAAAGGATCTGAGTAACATTTTACCCTATACCGCACAATGCCACCTTTTAACGATCCTGGGAAAGAAGCCTTTTGAAAACATTGTGGGAAAAGGAGAAAATGCTGGTAACCAGCATTTTCTCCTTTTCCCACAATGTTTTCTACCCTATCAAAGAAAAATTGCACCATTTGAGCCACATTGAAATTGCTGTTTGCAAATGCTTTCAATTTGGACAAAGCTAAAATTTTGTCATGTGGTAAAGAGTTATTAGTGTTTATAGCATGATTAAGTAATCGTGCCAGGTTCAGTGTTTATAAAAATACAACTTTTTATGCACCCCCAGTAGACAGCTTATGAAAGTTATGTTGGAAGTGGAGCATGTCTTTCTACCCAGCCCTGAAGCCTTGGAAACTTTACATACCAGTCACCCCTGACCCAGACAATACTATGACTTCATGAATGCGAGGTAGAATGTTTTTGAAAACATGAAAGGAAAACCAATATTGTGGGTACACAATAGACTTGTCTTTCTGTTGTTTAATGATTCTGCCTAACTCCAGCTATCATCATTTAAAAGCTTTTGTATGTGTTTCCACAAGAAAAAACTCAGGAATGAATACATGTTTTAAAGTCATTACTCCATCCCTCAGAACCCCAGATGAGAGGGAGTGATAGTATTCTAAATCCATTATTTCTCTTCCAAACCATATGTTGTGGGTACTCATTAGAATCATCTCAATGAGACGATTCTAATGAGTGCCCATAACATAGGGTTCAGTGGAGTGTGTTTAATATTTTCAATTTTGAAATCAAAATCACTCCCTCTATCTGGAGCTCTGATATTCCCTGATTTCAGGGAGCTGTTACAATTTGCTCAGGAAAATGATGACGTAGTTAAAGCAGTAGCAATGAGGTAAGAGGATGATTGAGGTTTCTTATTTTCTGAGCCTAGTGGTATAGCAGGTAACATAAATAGTCTTACTTTATTTGTCGTCTGCAAAAATGTTCAATTTGGAGCAGTCTAAAATTATGTCCCTTGGCAAAGAGTTAAATATAAATATATTTGTCTGAGAGACAGAGTACTTTGAATATTTTATATTCGTAAATTGATCAAATATACAATCATGATGTAATTTTGAGAGCGAAAGAGCGGTGATAGAAAATGTGAGAGTGAGAGAGAGCAAGAGAGAGAGAGAGATTTGTATCACGTGGGACACTTTGAAAATTATTTTGATTGTAACTGACTATGTACAGGATGTATAAGTCAATAAAGTCATTCATTCATAAAAGGCTTGAAAGCTGTAGGTGGCTTTTTTTATTTCCAGTATAGGCAATATTTTCCAGGGTTGGATGATAGTCATTTCAAAAGAATTCAATTCTCTTTCAACCCTGAAGAAGGTGTATAGAAAACATTATTGATAAAGGAGGAAATGTTGGTAACCAGCATTTCCTCCTTTTCCCACACTGTTTCTGTCTTTTTATTGGCAAATTTCAATATTTGAGTTGCATGCTTTCAATTTGGATAATTCTAAATTATTGTTGTCTGTTAACTCTTTACCAAACGACAAAATTTTAGACTGGTCCAAATTGGAAGCATTTGCAGACGACAAAATAAATGTGACTCAAAAATTGAAATTTGATTGGGAAAGGGTAGAAAACATTGTGGGAAAAGGAAAAAATGCTGATTACCAGCATTTTCTCCTTTTCCCACAATGTTTTCAAAAGGCCTCTTTCTCAGGGTCATTAAAAGTCCGGATTGTGTGGTAAAGGTTACAGAGTTATCTTTGGACTGTTTTCTATACCCCTTCAATGGAGTAAGAAGGGTAATCAGTGGAATTAGGTTGACCATCTGTCTGTCTGAAGACACAATTTTGTGGCTTTTTTTCCTACAGTTTTTGTAGTTTTACAGTTTTGGTTGGAATTTTAAGTGAACCTTTTCAAGTCTGGGAAGTTATCCACCTGAAGTTTTCATTGCAACTGGTGAACCAGTACAGGAGTTATGCCCCTTTCAGATGTTGCTTTTTCTTGTTTTTCAAAATGATCCTGTGAATGGAGGCCTTTGAAAATATTGTAGGAAAAGGAGAAAATGCTAGTAAGAGCATGCTGGTAACCAGCATTTTCTCCTTTTCCCACAATGTTTTCTGTCCTATCAAAGACAAATTCCGTCATTTGAACAATATTTAAATTGTCGTCTGCAAATGCTTCCAGTTTTGACAAGTCTACATTTTTGTTGTGTGGTAAAGAGTTAAGTCTATACCAGACGACAAAATTTCAGACTCCTCCGTACTGAAATCATTTGCAGACAACAAATTAAAGGTGGATCAAATCATTGAATTTGTGTTGAATAATGTAGTAAATTTGGAAATTGTGAGAATATGAGTGAATGCTGGTTACTCTCTATCGTACAGTGAAATTTTAGACTTGTTTAAATTAAAAGCGCTTGCAGATGACAAATAAGATTGGACTTAGATGAAGAAATTGTCTTTGAAATTTTAGAAAACATTGTTGAAAAATAAGAAAATGCTGGTTACAAGGTCTAACCCTTTACCACACAATCCCAAGTTTTAACAACCCTGAGAAAGAGGCCCTTTGAAAACATTGTGGGAAAAGGAGAAAATGCTGGTAACCAGCATTTTCTCCTTTTCCCACAATGTTTTGTACCCTTCCCTAAGCAGATTTCAATTTTTTAGTCACAATTATTTTATCGTCTGCAAATCCTTTGAATTTGGATTAGTCTAAAATTTTGTCGTTTGGTAAAGAGTTAAAGGATAAGTTTTCTCTGAATGGTTCTTTATAAACAAGATATTTATTCTTTTCGTCACTTTACAGGCTCAGATGATCAAATGTTCAAATATTTTGACCTTATTCATATAAATTTGGGTCCTAAAATCAAGGGTGCTATAATTTCGATACTGTTGTTTTTTGTTGCTGCTAGTTAAATCAGATTTATCAAGGTTTATGTCTATTTAAATCCCACCATTAGACAACTTGTGCTCAGGTGAATAGAAGCCAAAGATGCATTTAAGCACTTAAATATAATTCTTCTTATATCATAGACCACAGAAATGCAGTTATTTTACCTTCATTTTTCATTGAGGGTGTTTTAACCCTTTCCCAAACAAGCCCTGGTTTTCACGTGTCTGCAGTACAAGTCTTTTGAAAACACTATGGGAAAAGGAGAAATTGCTCGTAACGAGCAATTTCTCCTTTTCCCACAGTGTTTTCTACCCTTTTTGATAACTTCCTGCCATTTTCATCAAATTTGAAATTGTCGTCTGCAATCTCTTTGAATTTGGACCAGTCCAAAATTTGTCGTTTGGGAAAGGGTTAATTACCATTTTCTTCCAAATAACTTTTACTTGCAAGTTTGCAAAACTTGTCAACTAGACAGTAACTGTGCATGTTAAGAAAACCACAATGGCATATGTTCTAAAAATGACTAGGATAGACTTGTCTTCAAATTTCAGTCCTGTCAGTCTACAACCTGTGCTTTCAGAGCTTCAGTTGTTTTTTTAATAGAAAAAGATCGGCAATACAGTAAAATATGCAATGTCAAAAGTTTTTAGGAAAAAAAATCACTTCTTACACTAACTTTAAGGTAAGTAGTAATGCAAAATAATGATTGACCATGAAATCTTAGACTGTCAGGCTCACAAGGACACCATCTGTTTCCCCATTTCAGAGGACGGCAATTTATATGGGACCATTTAAGGATGGAAGATGTTTCATGTTACTGGTTGAAATTGCTAAAAAAGTATGCCAAGCTGTTGAAATTTAAACCAACGAGAAACAAAAGCTTCAAGCAGATTAGTTAGAATGTATTGCCTTTTAGCTCGCCTGAGCTCGAAGTGCTCAAGGTGACTTTTGTGATTGTGCTGGGTCCATGTGTGTCATCCATTGTGCATCATCAATTTTGACAGTGTGTAAACTTTAGAGGCTACATTTTCAGTCCAGTACTGATGAAACTTGGTCAGATTGTTTCTCTTGATAATATCTCGGACTACCTCAAAAATTGGTCATGTCAGGTCAAAAATTAATTAAGTAGATCAGATCTTTGAAAAGCCATGTACACTCTAGAGGCCACATTTTCTGTTCAGTACTCATGAAGGTTGCTCAGAATTTTTTTCTTGGTGATATCTTAAATGAGTTCAAAAATGGGTTATATCTGGTCAAAAAGATTGATTATTGAATGGTGTTTTACACCGCTTTCAACATTATTTCAGTCATATTACGACGACAACTGGTATACATGTTATTGTCCACATATTTCCTGGGTTTTACCAGTACTAGGCTAGGGCTCTCAATTGTCTAGCCTTAGAACAGTCCAAAGAAAAGCCCAGTAGATCAAGTGAGCCTCGATCATGTGGCCTCGAGGTCACTAGTCCGACACTTTACCACTGAGCCACATCAGAACCCCTGGTCAAAGAGAAGGTCACAATGTCAGATCTTTGTAAAACCTTGTATACACTCTAGAGGCAACAGTTCCGTCCAATAGTCATGTAAGTTGGTCAGACTGTGTACTGTGATGATATCTTGGACATCTGTGAAAATGGGTAATGTTTGGTCAAAAATTAGGTCAACAGGTCAAATCTTTGAAAAACATTGTTTACTCTTTAGATGCTACATTTTTATTCCAATTCTCATGAAATTTGGACAGAATCTTTGTCTTGATGATATCTGGGACTGGTTACAAAATGGGTCACATGGAGTCAAAAAGTAGGTTACTAGGTCAAATCTTTGAAAAACAATGTGTATGCTCCAGAGGTCACATTTTCAGTTAGATAATCATGAAAGTTCATCAGAATGATTGTCCTGATGATATCTCTAGAGGCCACATTTTAGGTTCAGTATGAATGAAAGTTGGACAAAAGGTCTGTTTCAGTAATATTTCGGATGATTCAGAAGATGGGTCTTAAACCAGTTCACATTTTCAAAACCTTGTGTACACTCTTGGTTCCACATTTTCTGTCCAGTACTCGTGAAAGTTAGTAAGAATGTTTGTCTTGATAATATTTAGGATGTGTTGTAGAGTGAGTCGTGTTGGATCAAAAAGTAGGTCCCTAGGATAAATCTTAGGAAAAGCTTGTGTACACTATAGTGGTCTCATTTTTAGTCCAATACTCACGAGAGTTGGTAAGAATGTTTTTCATGAAGATATTTAGGAATGTGTGTGAGGTGGTTACATCAGGTCAAAAGTAGGTCACTGGTACAAACCACAGAAAATTATTGTGTACACTCTTGAGTGCACATTTTAGTCCAAAACTCACAGAAGTTGGTCAGAATGTTTATCATGATGATATCTAGTTTGAAAATGGTCATGTTGGGTCAAAAGGTAAGTCACTGAGACAAATCAAGAAAAAGCTTGTGTACACTGTAGAGGCCATATTTTCAGTCCAATATTCATGAAATTTTGTAAGAATGCTTGGCTTGATTTCATGGAAGAGATAGGAAATGGGTCGCATTGGGTCAAAAAGGCTCAGGTGAGCAACTTGGGACCATTATGGCCCTCTTGAATATTTTGCCATGTCTTGGTCATTTCATTCCTTTAAAACCTGTCACTCTTTACTTATTTTTAGACCCAATTATCTCTTTACCAAACAATCCCATGTTTTAACAACTATGTAAAAAAAGGCATTTGAAAACACTGTGGAAAAGATGAAAATGCTGGAAACCAGCATATTTCCCCTTTCCCAAAACGTTTTCCACTACCTCTCAGGCATATTTCATCATTTGAGCCAATTTTAATTTTTCCTCAGACCTCTGCAAAAGCTTTTATTCTCGACAAGTCTAAAACTTAACATTCAGTAAAGAGTTAACCCTTAGAATGAAAAGCACTTTTGCAGACATTGCAGGTTTATACTTTGTTGGCTAGAATTTTTCATCAAATTTGTTTACCTGTTTAATGTCAAAACTAGTACAAAGGGCAATTTTTTGAAGGAAAGGACAGTTATACTTAAAGTACCTTGATGACATAAAGGGAAAGGACAAATTGATTGGTATTAAAACATTCAATTACTCCTTTCCTTCCAGTGTTGTGCAGAATTGTATTTACCTCTGAACCAGCAACAAAATTTTAGTCTCTTCTCGTCTAAAGAACTTGCAGGCAACAAATTTATGAGGTTTGAATGATGGTATTTGTCTTTCTAAAGGTAGGAAACATTGCTTTGAATGGAGACAATGCCAGTTCACAGCATTTTTTCCTTTTCCTTTTGTAGGGTTGCAAAAATATGGGGTTATTTGATAAAGTGTTTATTCTGCCCCTTACCTTTGATGATGAAATAAAGTATTTTTATATTAATGTGTTTTATTCCTATCTTTTACATGTTTCCTTTTCACAGACTATGTACTTTAGATGCAGTGGAATTATGATGTTTGATGCATGCAAGGAATCCAATGTATGGATGAATTTATATACTGTGTAACCCTTTTACCACATGGCAAAATTTATAGTCTCATCCACAATGAAAGAATTAACAGACAACAATTCAGATGTTTTCAAATAACAGTATTTGTTCTCAGTAGGTAGAAAACGTTGTTGAAAAAGGAGAAAACGCTGACTACCAGCATTTTTAAGCTCTTTTTAACTCTTTATCACACAATCCTGACTTTTGGCGACCCTAAGAAAGAAGCCTTTTGAAAACATTGTGGTAAAAGGAGAAAATGCTGGCAACCGGCATTCTTTCCTTTTCCCACAATGTTTTCTACCTTTAGCAAACAAATTTCAATTTTTGAGTCACACTGATTTTGTCGTCTGCAATTGCTTTCAATTTGGACCAGTCAAAAATTTTGTCATTTGGTAAAAAGTTGTAAACATCGCAGTCTTGTCATAGGCCTGTCGTCATCTGCATCGTCATGCAAAATTTTTGACATTTTATAATATTTCTGTCATTGCTGAAGATACTTATTGCAAACTTGGATCATTTGTTAACTACTAAAAAGGGAACTCAGAATATTTTTGACACAGTTTTGCCTTCTTCCCCAGGGTTGTTCAAACATTGGATTGTTTGGAGAAGGATTAAATGTAATGTGGTAGGTTACAGAAGAGCGATAGGACTTGACCCTGTACCAAACAACAAAATTTTAGACCTGTCCAAATTAAAAGCATTTGCAGGTAACAAAATAAATGTGGCTCAAAAATTGATACATGTATTTGTTTTTGGAAGGCTAGTTACCAGCATTTTTTTTTTTTTCTTTTCTTTTCTCTTTCTGTTTTCAAAAGCCTTCTTCCTTAACCCTTTCCCAAACGACAAATTTTGGACTGGTCCAAATTGAAAGAGTTTGCAGACGACAGTTTTAAATTTGATGAAAATGGCAGAATGTTCTCAAAAAGGGTAGAAAACACTGTGGGAAAAGGAGAAATTGCTCGTTACGAGCAATTTCTCCTTTTCCCACAGTGTTTTCAAAAGACTTGTTCTGCAGACACGTGAAAACCAGGGCTTGTTTGAGAAAAGGTTAAAGTTTCTAAATCTGAGGATTGTATGGGAATATCCTCCTTTTCTCAAAGTGTTTTCAAAAGACTTGTACTGCAGACACGTGAAAACCAGGGCTTGTTTGGGAAAGGGTTAAGCGGAAGGACATTTATCTACTAATTGTCGAAAAAGTTGAGCGCATAGTGTGCTTAGTGGGTCGACCATGGTGCTACAGAGAAATGAATTTTCAAGAGGTTCGGTTTAGACATCACAAATAAGCATTAAACCTATGCCTGGATGATCTCCAAATCACGCTAGCACCAATAAACCGGGTAGCTCAGTGCGTAGCATATCTGCGTAGCATATCTGACGCGTGACCTGGTGGTTGCGGGTTTCGACACCCGGTTGCGGCAAACTTTCTTGTTTAGTGAATTTTCGCCTTTCTACCCGTTTTGAGACCTTCCCGCCATTTTCATCAAATTTAAAATTGTCGTCTGCAAACTATTTCAATTTGGACTAGTCCAAAATTTGTCGTTTTGGACAGGGTTAAGCGCACTTCATAATTTACTCGCCTTGTATAATGCTTGTATCATGGCAACAGACACAATTTTCATGGACGCAACATGCAGTAAATTACATCGTATATCAACTAATTATTATTATTATTATTTTTTCAAATAAATTAAGCGGTGTTGATGGAATATAATCAATTCCATTTGCGCTTAGTAGGCCGATATCCGATATTCTAAAAAAAATGGGTGTGCTTATTAGGGCATTTGCGTATCTTATAAAGTACTAGAATTATAAACAACTGAACCAAACATTTGAGGGAGCCTCTGTCGAATCCATCTTCTTGAAATTTAGTCAGACAAGTCTCATATCCTTTCAAATAAACAGCTTTGTGTCAAATTTCAGTTTTCTTTCTTCGTAATAAATGACAGACTTTTCAAGTCACTGTACAAAATAAAATTTCAAAGATCTCAAGCGACTGTACAACCGCTTAACAAGTGACTGTGCAAATGCTTTTTTTTTTAAACGAAGAATAAGGAAGATTGTAGTCGACTTTATTACGAAACCTTGACATGCTCCACAAAAACTTAAATAAAGAATATACATTTTCCGTTCAGAAAATAGGTTTTTTAATGGTGATTGATCGAATAAAAACGACACTGTTTTGGGGTCATAACTATCTTTATTTTTAGCACGGTCAAATGATCAAGGCATCCCCATTGCTCAAAGGAAGATGCACAACGCGCATACGTGTTCCTGATATGGTCTCTACACAACAGACAAATGGCTGGATATGAAGTTTTATACCGAATATCAAAATAAATAAAATATCAACAGCATGGCTTGGCGTGTGGACACAGTTTTTCACATACTGCCACTGTACAGAATCCCAAGTCACATACAATCCCAAACACTGTATACTTTCGGTCCTACACTGTGATTCTTGCACTCTTTTTATTTTTGACTAGAATATTATCATTTCTAAATCAGAAAATACAGAAATGCTAACAAAGGTTAAGCGAGATCATACAACACAGATAATATTATACTGTACAATGTCTGTCTAAGTACACTCCATGATAAGACGAAACACAATTGCAGACTTCTAAATGGAACATGAATTTAACTCTTTACCCGTACAATAAAATTTTGATCTTGTCCAGATTGAGCACATTTGTACGTGTCAAAGTAATTGTGACTCAAATGATGGATTTTGTCTCTCTAAGAGTTGAAAACATTGTTGGAGAACATGCTGAGTAGGAGCATTTCTCCTTTTACCATAACGTTTTCAACATCATTCTTATCCAGAGCCATAAAACCTGGACTTATCTTGTAAAGCGTTAAAGAAGTGTATCCAAAATAATAAATCACCACAGCCTTTGCTATACATCGGTTGAATTTTGGTGAGGCCAAGACTATGATCAGATTGTATAGTAGTTATATACTGGTCTTTCACTGAATTGTCCTGATTTTGACTAAAAAGTAATTACATGAAGGCTCTTAATCTACTTTGGAAATTTATCTCTAATCCTTTGATTTCTAAACTCCTATCCTGCCGAAAAAAAGGAAGAGTTAAGTTATTCTCTTTGTATGGACTGAGATGTGTAGGCTGCTGTTTTTCTGTGCTAACCACGCCAAAGTAACGATAAAAGGTAACAATGCTCAAATTTGATAATGATGATGGTCTCTGCCCATCTCGTTTATACCTTCCCACCCAACGTCAGACATGCTAGTAAGGATGTGGAACAATTTAGTAAGATAAATATTATAGCGGCTAGTTATTCTAACCACATTAGACTAAGACATCCGTCCACTGTCAAAAAAAAAAAAGGCAAAGTTAGATGTTATCCATCCTACCACCGTGCGTTTTAGTTGCCCATATACATGTACATGTATGTACTTAAATGAGGACATGAACAAGATTAGATCGTGAACAACAGTGTCTTGTCTATTGGTGCTGTACTACTTCGTCCCCTAAATCGCAGCCAGTCCCTTTAATCACCACAGACCCTCCCCCCATCACACATTCTATTAAAAATCTGATTTTATTCGCGGAAGGACATTAACGGAATAAAGTTGTGTTCGTAAATTACGATAAACTGAGAGACCTTTTAATATACACTGATGAGTGGAACCATTTGCCCTTGGCGATTTCAAGAACGTGAATCAAAATTGTTCGCATGCCATCAAAATGACATACCCTTGAAATCAAAATTGTTCGCATGCCATCAAAATGACATACCCTTGAAATCTGACTTCGAATGAGCGTCATATTTGTAGGAAAATTAATAAAGGCTTGCATGGCATTCTCTGATTTTTGGCCTGGGTTTGGCTTGCCATGCCCAAGGCCATAGTAATCGTATACCAAAATTTCATCCCCATCCACATGATTCGAGCAGTTACGGAAAAGCCCGAGTAAAAATGAAAAGTACCGCTTGCAATCCATCTCACTACGCTGAAAGAAACGACCCCCAAAAATAATGAAAATTTTTGGGTATGAACATCATAGTTAGGTTTAAGTTCACAAAGAACTACGAGAGATGCGCGATGTTAATCGCACAAAAGTATTTGACTAAGAATTTCGAGCCCTAATGACCCTATTTACAAGTGGAAATTAGTGCGCAGTAACACTGAAAGAAACATTGGCAAATCTTTAGATGTAGTGACGGAATCGATCGAGTAAGGACGAGTGATGCTGCCGAACACTACTCAGAATCCTTCGTCTTTCCTATTTTTAGACACAATGTGCGTGACAAAACGTAGACGCTCTTTCCCCAAAACAGCTGAACATTTCAAAACCTCGGTAAGATTTCTTTTCTCAAAATTACTTTGCTTCTTGTATCTAAAGGTATAAATATGTTTTGATTGGTCCAGTATGTACGATGCCTTATTTCTTCTTGTCAGAGTTGTCCCGATATCCTATGACATCTCGGACCATGACAATTTCGACCCATTTTGGGCATTACAAAGTCGGCACACAAAATCGAATATGTAACGTTACACAGGGTATAAAACTTTGTAATATGAGCCATGGACAACCAGTTAAGAAGATCTAAATGGTGAGCGTGTTATATCAAATATCAGACTTCCTATTAAGTGCTATCTGATCTTGATTCTTGATCTCCTCCGCTATTTATCGATAATAATTTGCTTGACCTGAGTTAAGTATCAGGTGGTAGGCGTTTAATATCGAAGATCAGACTTATTACTCGGTGCAATCTGATCTTGATCTAAACTGTCAACACGGGATATTTAACCCTTAGGTTTCTAAGCGTAACTCGATGCTCTTTTGCGGATAGTGTACATCAAGATCAGACTGCACAGAACTTGCAGTCTGATCATAGATTTCTGTGCAGTCTGATCATAGATCTACACTGTCTGATACGACAACCAACAACAATTTTGCCAACGCCATGTTACAACATATATAAGTGGCTGGAAAACTTAATCCTATGTAATGAGCAGTTTAACCCATTACCATACAATCCCGACTTTTAATGACCCTGAGAAAGAAGCCTTTTGAAAACATTGTGGGAAAAGGAAAAAAAATGCTGGTAAGCAGCATTTTCTCCTTTACCGATAATGTTTTCTACCCTTCCCGAAAAAGATTTCCATTTTTCAGTCACGTTTATTTTGTCGTCTGCAACTGCTTTGAATTTGGACAGGTCTAAAATTTTGTCGTTTGGTAAAGAGTTAAGGGTTAAGTGATGATAGGTACTGAAAGAGTTAGGTTTTTAACACACTGCTTACGGATCCATATTTTTATGCCAGCTGTTGCAGACAAATTTGATGTTAATTCATTAATAAAGTTACTGTGTGCAGATGAACCGCTCCTTCCAAAATGATAGGAACATATTTCAAAGCTGGTGAATTTTCAAAGGTGTCGGAGTGCAGGGCAATTGAAACCGTCAATATTAGTACTCCTCTGTGTAAATCCACAATGTTACTAAGAATAATGTAAGAAAAATATTTTATTGTCCAATCATGTGTTTGGTTCGAGGCTTGTTTGTCCAAAAACTATCTTGGCCGTGGGCATGTTCATCCCTGGGCTTTTTCATCCAGGCTTGTGTGTCCCACATTATTTCACCCTACTTTATTGAAATAAACATGAATTCAAAAATCAAGTAACATCATATATCTACTATTAGGAAGGTTTCTTTTCTTTAATCAACGTCTGTCACCGGTTTTCTTAGAATTTTCAGCATCAGTAATGGGGGAACAATCTCAAATTTGTCCCCATCATTGGCTACTTCTAAATACCAAGATTACCAATCATCAAAATTCAGAATTAAGATAATACAGAAGTTCAGCGCATAAGGGCGTCAAGTGAGAGAGGATTGAATTGTGTCGTAATGACTACCATCAATCCTCAAAAAGAAATTGGCTGAGCTAAGGATTCAAACCAGTGACCCCCCCTGTTCTCAAGTCTGGTATGCGAACAACTGTGCTAATAGGGCTCGACTGCAGTAATTGGTTTTAACTTTTCATCAAATGTTAAAATTTTAGACTTGACCAAATTGAAAACCTTTGCAAATGATGGAATTTGTCTGAGATAGGGTAGAAAGCATTGTGGGAAAAGGGGAAAATGCTGGTAACCAGTAGTATCTTGAATCACATCGAAAATGCAGAAAATGAATTGAACAAGTTAGGAACAGGCCCATTGTTCTTAAATTTTAAAGAATCTCAAAGAATAAAGAGCAAATTCTTGTTTACAAAAAAGAGAGCCATTTTCTTTTTGCCCCAAAAACGGTTATGTTTTGCCCCCAAAAATATTGACCATTAGCAAATCATTTTTATGCACCATGTCTTGGATAAAGTTAAAAGTAAAACTGTAGCAAACACCAATCATCTGAAGACTACATCTCTGGCCAAATCTTCACCACATGTAGACCTAGTATTTGTCTTTATATTAATATTTAATCCTTTACCACACAATTCTAAGTTTTAACAACTGTGACAAAGGTGGGTTTAGAAAATGCAGGAGGAGGGGCTCAGGAGAAATTGTTGGTGACCAGTATTTTCTCCTTTTTCCACATTGTTTTACTACACTTCCAATGTCAGCATTAGCATCACATTCGATTTATCATCTGCAGTAGATTTCAATTTGGACAAGCCTGAAATTTTGTTGTTTGATAAGGAGTTAAGATAATTTTGACAATTGCCACTATGCAAATATGAAAATTGGGTTAGCAAGTTTGTTCCCTAATTACAAAGGTCACAAGTTTAAATTTTGGTCAATCTTGGTAAAAAGAAATAGGTCACACAAGACAGATTACAATCACTCTTGTTGTTTTTTTTTTTTGGCAATAAATTAGAATTATCTTAGATGATTTCGAATGTTTGCTCCCCAGGTCACAACACTGACAACTTGTTTATACTTTTGAGACCATATTTTGATTATACGAACTGAGTTCATATTCACCAACTGTTCTTAAGAACGTTCTTTGCCTCGCGTTCGCATTATTCCACGAACACGCTTAGCTTGAGCAATCAAATTCATACAGAGAAACAGCCTGAAGAATCCAAAATTTAAATAGAAATTGACTGATTTTCGTTTATTTACCGTCGCCAGCGTTTGTCCATATTGGTTACCACCAGCAGATTGTTAGTAATGTTATGGGGGTGGATAGTGCAAGATAGCCTACAGGACGAAACCCATCCTAAGTTACGCCTGGAATTTTAACGTGCCCAGTGCATTGCACTGTCAGACGTGAACTAGGTTTATAGGCCCAGTAGATGGCAAAAGTAAACAATTCGGGTGTTAAAATGCATTTAAATCTAATCATACCATTTATAAGTATGGAAATTATTGTGAAGATGGCAGTCTATTATTGAACGGCAGGTCCAAACAGACCACCAAAACTAGGTATTAAGTAAACAAAAGCTGAAGCGATTAGGCAACTTTTTTCCCAGTGTTAACTTCCATCTTTCCGCAAGCGATTAACACTTGGATCGACCCAAGTTGCCAACTGTAACAGATTGTCATCTGAAGAATAATTATCATACTTTTAAATGGTATGCTTTAAATGTATATTATTAATACACGCACGTTTTCAAGTCTCATGCACCACATTTGCTATGTGGGCTGGTCTTTGAACTTTTATCCTAGTTTTAACTTTTATATTTCTGCCAGCGATTAACACTAAGGTCGACCCAACTATAACAGATTGTCAGCTTAATAATTACTATAGATATAAACGGTATGCTTTAAATGCATATTAACCCTTTCCCAAACAAGCCCTGGTTTTCACGTGTCTGCAGTACAAGTCTTTTGAAAACACTGTGGGAAAAGGAGAAATTGCTCGTAAACGAGCATTTTCTCCTTTTCCCACAGTGTTTTCTACCCTTTTTGATAACTTTCTGCCATTTTCATCAAATTTAAAATTGTCGTCTGCAAACTCTTTCAATTTGGAGCAGTCCAAAATTTGTCGTTTGGGAAAGGGTTAACAGCCGCACGTTTTCGTGTCTCGTGATGTACCAACCACCTGTGATGTTGGGGCTGGTCTTTGACTTTATCTTGCCATTCTGATTTGCGTTCATTGCAGGGAGACAATTCAGCTAGCCATAACGAGTACAACAACTAGTAATTTTCTTTAACTACAGGTGATAAACCTACATAGACTTTGCTTTGCCTGTCTCATCTACATTAGTTGACTCTTAACCGAACAACAAAATTTTGGGCTCAGATTGAAAGCATTTGCAGACGACAAAATAACTTTAGCTCAAATGATCGGATTCAGTCTTCTATAGGATAGAAAACATTGTGGGAAAAGAAGAAAATGCTGGTTATCAGCATTTTCTACTTTTCCCAGTATGTTTTCGTAAGCCCTCTTTTTCAGGGTCGTGAAAAGTCAAGATTGTGTGGTAAAGAGGAAATTAGGATAGCCATTACAAGAACAAGAAGTAGTTTCTTTTTTTCTTTTAGATATTTTATTTGGAATTTTTGTCTTGAAACTAATTCATGGAATGACTGTTTATCAATTTTTAAAAACTTCATAATTTAACAATGAAGATACTTACATAAAAATACGGAGCTGTATTCACCAACAAGTCAAAATATGCGCATGTACTAATACTTCCAAGACTAGCGATCTGATTGGCTTAGACAGAGTCTCTTTCCGAAACAGATAACTTGTCTTAGAATTTAGAATTACGCGTTTGAACAGAGAACTGCGGGTGAATACAACTCCGGGCAAAATCAACAGTTTATCATATTACAGCATAATCATACACTTGACCGGCGATATCGTGTCACTTGTATACACACACATAGAAAATCCAGAAACAACGACACAGAACGGGTTTTACGAATTTTGGTATTAATGTTTATGTTTTTCTAAGAGTGTATTTTATCTTTTATAAGATTCGGGATTTTTTTTTTTATAATATAATTCTACTGAAAAACTATTTGTTTTTATCCCTCACAAAGTGACACAGTATCGCCGTTATACTATACTTCTACAAAACAAATGAGTGTTTGAAATACAACTAACCACTATAACTCGCCCAGGATAACCATGAATACGGGAAAACGTGGTATTATCCACAAAAGGGGAGTCGGCATAATGCTCTAAAATTATTCCAAGAGCTATTTTCAGTGCGTGACTAAAAACTGGCACTTGTGTCAGGAACAGAAATTACACAATCTGAACAATTTCTCTTTCTACTACATTGAGTTCAAACATACAAAAATCTGCGTAACAAGTCAATGAACCGCGCTCTTTGAAAAAGAGGTTTAATGCATCTGCAAAAGGTATCGACCCATGTCAGCCTGCGCAGTCCGCGCAGGCTGACATGGGTCAAAACCTTTTGCTTCCGGTAAATTTTCTCTATGTCCAAGGACCATGCTACCTCATGATTCAGTCGGTTGTTAGACAAAATAGATTCTATGGATCCATAATTATGTGATGACTTGCTTAGTGTGATGCATCACGGAGATGCATTAAAATCCCTTTTCCCAGAGCACTGCTCAAATGTTCGGCAGATTATCGATTTTAAACTCTCCTAAATAATACCTCTTTCCACGGAGTTATCCTGGGCAAGTTATAATTTCAAAAGCACTATTTACATGATTTTTATGTCACCAACCTCCCTATTCCATCCCATAAGTTCCTTCGAAGGTTGTCTCACTTAACCCTTTACCACACAATCCCGACTTTAAACGACCCTGACGAAGAAGGCTTTTGAAAGCATTGTGGGAAAAGAAGAAAATGCAAGTAACAAGGATTTTCTCCTTTTCACACAATGTTTTCTAACCTATCAAAGACAGAAATTATCGGTGGAACTACATTTGATTTGTCGTCTAAAAGTGCTTTCAGTTTGGTCGAGTCCAAAATTTTTCGTTTAGTAAAGAATTAATGTTTTGAAAATGTAGGTCTCAGATCAGCAAGCATATTCTATCCAGTATGATCTTGGTCTACACTGTCCGCAAATCTAAAGTTTTGCCATAGCTTTGCTCAGCGTATTTAGGCTATGTACTGAGGGCAACACTTTTTTTTTTTTTTCGAGATATGTAGATCCAAAATCAAACTGTAACTTCTGTGCATTTTGAGTCAGTATTCACCAGCCTCTCTTAATTGCGTGCCGAGCCCCGGTAGGTCAGTCGGTAGCGTACAGGACTTGAGAACAGGAGGTCGCTGGTTCGGTTCTCGGCTCGACCAATTTCTTTCCGAGGATTGATGATAGTCATTGCGACAGGATTCATTCCTCTCTCACAGTGACCACTGTTTCGACGATGGTTATGTGGGTAAGCAGCCAGTGGCTTGCCGGAAAGAACATTTTGCGTAATACTGGTAAAAATGATCTTCAGAAAACATGGATAGGTGTACTGGCCGCTGCGATATAACTGAAATAGTGTTGAAAAAGGCGTTAAAAACCGTATGGTCTAGCCAATGACAACTTTCGTTACTTTCTATTTCAAATTTGAAAAATCATTGACAATGAGACCAAGCATGAATTAAAGGTGAAAACCGGTACTAGTCTTGATTTACAAAGTCCAATATTGTATGATCTTTTCAGTAACAAAAGAGGCTTATTATTTTAAAGATTAAAATTCTTTTCAGTAACAAAACAGGCTTATTATTTTAAAGATTAAAATTTAGATTTCTGTCGACAAAAAGGTCTGTTTTACATTTATCTTTCCATTTTTTCCCTTTTCAGCAATTAACCCTTAGGCTGCTTAGGCTGCTAAGCGCGACTCAGGGTGCTTTTGCGGACGGTGTAGATCAAGATCAGACTGCGCAAAACGTGCAGTCTGATCTTTGATCTACACTGTCAGATATGGTATTTTCCATCAAGTGAAATCAACTTTGAAACCGTAATACTTCGGTTCTTACTACTGAGCGGAAATTTTCGTTTCATTTGTTTAGCAGTTTAAGGGTTGAGGGGTTAGCAAATCCCTGAAAATAAATATTTCAAGGCTATCTGGAGGAGATGGCCAAAACATACTACCATGGCAAATAAAGAATTCTCAGTCTAGAATAGTTTGTTTGCCTCATTTGTCATTATGCTCTGTGAGTTGGCTGTCTTTTGATTGACCTTAGTCTTTACACCACAGCCAATCAGAACTGCAGTTTTCGAAGCAAAAAAGGGCAAAAAACCCGAAAAATACTGGTTTACATGTACCTTGCTTGGGATAGTGCACATATGTACAGAAATCGTATATCTAAGTGAACAACTACATTTCCTAACAGATAGTAAGTTCTACTTGAAAGTAGTCTCTATATGTCTATAAAATTATATAAGATACAATTGGGCTATGCTCTTAGAAAAAGGGGGTTTAACGCATTTGCAAAGAGTATCGACCCGTGTCGCAGACTTACATGAGTCGTAACTTTTTGCTATTGGTCAATTTTCTGCATATCAAAGGACCATCCTACTGAATGTTTGTTAGACGAAATGGTTTTCAAGCATCCATGATTATGTGATGACGTGCTTGGTATAATGCATCACAGAGATGCGTTAACCCTTTCCCAAACAAGCCCTGGTTTTCACGTGTCTGCAGTACAAGTCTTTTGAAAACACTGTGGGAAAAGGAGAAATTGCTCGTAACGAGCAATTTCTCCTTTTCCCACAGTGTTTTCTACCCATGTTGAGGACTTCCTGCCATTTTCATCAAATTTAAAATTGTCGTCTGCAAACTCTTTCAATTTGGAGCAGTCCAAAATTTGTCGTTTGGGAAAGGGTTAAACACCTATTCCAAGAGCACTGCTCAATTTCTTTTACTTCATGAAATTCCTGTAAAACAAAAAGAGAAAAATGATTCATCAGGCCAGAGCCGAGTCTCGTGGCTCAGTCGTTCACGTACAAAACCTGAAACCCAGGGGTGGCAGGTTGGATTACTAGCTTAGCCAAATTTGTTTAACTCTTTACCAAACGACAAAATTTTAGAGTAGTCCAAATTCAATACATTTGCAGACGACCAAATAAATGTGACTCAAAAATTGAAATTCGTTTTGGGTAGGATAGTAAACAATTTGGGAAAACGAGAAAATTATCGTAGAAACTCGTGATTGTGTGATAAAGATATGAAAGTGTCAATAAAAGTCATTCCGACAGGATTCACTTCTCTTTCACCATAACACTTTGTTTAGACTGTTTATGCAGGAAAGCAGCAAGTAGCGGAAAGAATGCTGCCGGATGCACTGGCAACAAAAAGCAACATGTGGATTGGTACACTGGCTGCCGCAATATCTGAAATAGTGTTGAGATCCGCGTTAATCCTTTACTAAACGACAAAATTTAAGACTTCCCCTAATTTAGAGCTTTTGAAGAAGACAAAATTTTTGTGACTGAAAAACTTTAAAAAAAAATCACTTTTGGGAGAGTAAAAATCATTGTGAGAAAAGGAGAAAATTCTAGTTAAAAGCATTTACTCCTTTTCTCACAATGATTTCCAAAGCCTCCTGTTTCGGGTCGTTAAGATTCGAGATTGCGTGACAAATGGTATTGAACCGGAACTCTTCACGAAAGGACGAAATTTCGACTTATCCAAAATTGAAATCATTTGGAAACGACAATTTAAATGTAACACAAAATTTTGAAACTTCCCTTTGAAAGGGTAGAAAATATTGTGGGGAAAGGAGAAAATGCTGGTTACCAGCATTTTCTCCTTTTCCCATAATGTTTTGAAATGTCTTTTTCTTCAAGGTCGTTAACCCTTAAGCTGCTAATCGCGACCCACTGACCTTTTGCGGACAGTGTAGATCAAGATCAGACTGCACAGAACGTGCAGTCTGATCTTTGATCTACACTGTCCGATACGGTATTTTCTTTCCGGTGAAATCAACTTTGAAACCGCAATGTTTGGACTTTTAGTATTGAGTAGAAATTTGCGTTTCATTTATTCAGCAGCTGAAGTGTTAAAACTGGGGACTGCATGTCAAAGAGTTACTTGTATACTTGCTCTGGGAAAAGGGGTATAATACATCTCTATGGTGCATAATACGAAGCAAGTCATCACATAATCATGGGTGCATAAAGATCATTTTGTCTGACAATAGGTTGAACCCCGAGGTAGAATGGTCTTTGGACATACAGGCTGACCTGGGTCGATTTTTTTTTTTTTTTTTGCAGATGCATAAAAACCCCTTTTCACAGAGCATTGCTCATTTACTGCTTATCATCAGTTTACAATGAAGTTTTAAAAGTTACCTCGAGAAATCGGGGTTTTTTTTTTAAAAAAAAACATTGTAAGAAAAGGAGAAAAACCTGGTGACCAGTATTTTTTTTTTCCTTTCCAATAATTGTTTTTAGGATGTTTGATTGTTCAAAGAAACAGAGACTGTAGAGAGTTGACAAATCTCTGTATAGAATCTTTCAATTAAAGCGACAAATAAAATGTGGCTCAAATGAAAGGCATTTTCTCTTTTTTTTTTTTCACAATGTCTTTAGTACATTTCTTTCTTATGGTTATTAAAGCACTGGATTGTTTGGTAACGGGTTGATCCACATTCTTTCTGCATCTGTCACAATATTTTGTTTTTTCTTCCTTTCCTTTTCCCGGGCTTGCCTTGCAATCTTGTTGGGTTTAGTGGCTACTCGGCTACGTGAAATGTAAATGTACCTGAAATGAGCAAATGTTTCACTCGTTATCAGACAACAGGCGTACCGAGGATTAAAATATTTATACCACAATGAGACACGAAGCGTCAATGAGGGAGGGAGCGGTAGGTTGGCATTTATCGTAAACGATACAGGAATTTCTTAGTCATTAGTGCATCAATTTAACCCATCTATATAGTTTGAAAAGGCGCGCAGATCTAGAGAAAAATAAATATGATATTGTGATGTACAATTTTGGCCGGGATTCTTTTTTTTTTATACGCATGTGCGTAATGTAGGTGATGGGCGCTACGCCCTTGCAGACAACATTATAGAAGACTAGTTCAAATTGAAAGTATTTGCAAATTAACCATTTACCAAACAATTCCGAGTTTTAACGACCCTGAGAAGGGAGGCTTTTAAAACATTGTGTGAAAAGGAGACAATGTTGGAAAGCAGTATTTTCTCCTTTTCCTACAATGTTTTCTACCCTTCCAAAGGCAAATTTCTATTTCTGGGTCACATTTATGTTGTCTGCTGCAAAAACTTTTAATATGGGCAAGTCTTATATGTTGTCGCTAGGTAAAGGGTTTAATTAACTCTTTACCAAACGACAAAATTTTAGACTGGTCCAAATTGATGGCATTTGCAGACGACAAATTAAATGCGACTGAAAAATTGAAATTTGTTGTTGGACGGGATGGAAACATTGTGGGAAAAGGAGAAAATGCTGGTTACCAGCATTTTCTCCTTTTCTCACAATGTTTTCAAAAGGCTTCCTTTTTAGGGTCGTTAAAAGTCGAGACTGTGTGGTAAAGAGTTAACTCTTTACCAAACGGTGAAATTTTAGACTTGTCCAAGTTGAAAGCATAAATTTGTCAACGACAAATAAATGTGACTCATAAATTGAAGTTGGTTTTCGGAAAGGTAGAAAATATTGTGGGAAAAGGAGAAAAAGGATGGTTACCAACATTTTCTCCTTTTTTCCCACAATGTTTTCATAATGCTTCTCCCTCATGGTCATTAAACCTTGTTATAGTGTGGTGAAGGGTAATCACATACAATGGTGTATGCCGGGTAAGAGCGTCCGTCGCGCACATCAAATACAGGTTCGAATCTCGTGATAAGTTGGGTCAACTGTCTGAACTGCTCACATCATGGCGCAAGTACTGGTTTACGTTTCAAAAAAAGCGACATATCGACACTGATCAAACATAAAACTTCTTTCATAGTCAATGTAGAATAAACAGTTTTAATCATTTACCTAACAAGAACTTTTACACTCTTCCAAATTCAAAACATCTGCAGATGACAAATTTGACAATGGTACATATGAAATGAGTCTTGCTCTGTGAAAAGGGAGTTTAATGCATCTCCGCCATGCATTGTACCAAGCAAGACCTCATAAAATTAAGGATCCATAAAATCCATTTTGTCCAACAACCGACTGAAACTGGAGGTAGAACGGTTCTTTGACATGCAGAAAATTGACCAATAGCAAAAAGTTTCGGCCCAGGTCAGCCTGTGCGGATTGCACAGGATGACCTGGGTCGATACTTTTTGCAGATGTATTAAGCATCCTTTTCGCAAAGCATTGCGCATATGTATTGTAATGACTATTTTGTATGACTAGAAGCTGTCTTGTCTTGTCTTACAAATGACATTAAAGTTAGTTCTCTCAATAGGGTAGAATAAACTTAGAATGAGAAAATGATGTTTACCAGTATTACGTCCTTTTCTCACAAAGGTTTCTAAAGTTTTCTCCCATAAGGTCGATAAAACTCGGAATTCTTTGGGTAATTATTGAACTAATATCTGCGCCGGCGATGTAAAAGTCGGAGAAAATACATGTCGTTGATCAGTTACTCTCCTTAAAATATACGTTCTGTAGATATTGTAAGAATTCGCTAATCTTTTATTTACCTATAAACATTACAACTCAAATATATGCATTGCAAGCGAATAAAATTGACAAGACGGAAAACAATCCTGAACTACACAGAGTCAAAACGATCCAAAATATGGTGTAATGGCGAGACCTGCGTGCGGACTACTGTCGGCTTGGTTTCTGATTTGAATGGTCAATAGCTGGCTGACAGTATTCATTCGCCACTCACCCACTATACCGGCGTTTTCTTACCATTTTCGAATAAAATTTTGTCTAACGGCATTATTTTGTTGTTAAAATTTGAAGGTTTATAATAAATAAAGGTATACAAGTAAAAAATTGACATCTCGCGCGACCGAAAGTAGGTCTCGTGAGATATCAAAGTTTGCCACACAGCTGGAAGCAATGACAGGCCCAAGGAAAGTTACCACAACATAGTTTTCTGTATACATCTACATTACTTACATGATAGCTGGTATCAGCTTGCCATTTCTCTAAGATGACAAATGTGGACTTATAAAACAATGCTATCATACTTCTGAAATTAGATAAACAATTAACCCTTTATTGCACGATCCCGAATTTAAACGATCCTGTAGGAGATAGCGTGTAAAAACATTGTGGGAAAAGGAGAAAATGCTGGATAACCAGCATTTTCTCCTTTTCCCACAATGTTTTCTATCCCTTTAGAGAACTTAAACTCATCTGCGCAGATACTAAATATGTCATCTACAGCTGTTTGAATTTGTAGGAATCTAAAATTTGTCGTGAGGGAAACGGTTAAAACTGAGTAAATTTACTCTTTACCAGACGAAATAGCGACTTATCCTTTTTGAAAGCATTTGCAGACGACAAATTACACGCCGCCCGAATAAGTGGAGATCATTGTGGGAAAAGAAGAAAATGCTGGCTACCATGATTTTCTCCTTTTTTTCACAATTTTTTCGGAAGCCTTCTTTCTCATGGTCGTTAAAAATGGAGACTGTTTAGTAAAAGGATGAGTGGAAAATAATGAAAAATAGTCCCGAGTTTCGTGACTTATTCTTGCCTTGAGTACTATGGACAGCATTTTCAACAGACCATGCTCTGTGAAACGGGGGCGTCATACATCTGCATAAAGTACTGACCCATGTCAGCCTGCGCAGTCTGAAACTTTTCGCTTCGTTTAAATTTTCTGTATGGCTCAGGACTAGATCTATTCTACCTCCCAGATCCAGTCGACATTTAGTAAAAAAAGATTTTATGGATCCATAATAATGTGATGAGTTGCAACACGGAGATGCAATAAACCTCCTTTTTGCTAGAGCACGGCTCATATAATTGACGTGCAACACACGAAAAGGGGCCTTTGGATCATATGCGTAAAAGTGTGTCGTCTCAGATCAGCCTGTGCAGTATGTGACTAATCCGAGAAGACACTTCCCGTTGTGGTGCGATTTTCTGTTTCACGAAAGTCTACTGTATGAAAAAATCTCATGTAGTCGTAAAGTGCTATCTCAGATTAGCCTGCGCAGACAGCGCAGCTTAATCCGGGACGCAAATGTCCGAAGGTCTCATTTCGCATGTTGCGGGCCATATAAGATCTGACGTCAGTTAGCATATGAGGAAAGATTCTATAAATTAACTCTTTACAAACGGACACAAGCTTAGACTCCTCCATACGGAAAGAATACGTAGGGAAAAACTAAAAATGGCTCAAATGATGAGGTTTGTTTTTGAAAGGGTCGAAAACAGTGTTGGCAAAGGTTACCAGCATTTCCCACCATGTTTTCAAAAGCCTTCTTCCTAAGAAGCTCGGGATTCTGTGGTGACAAGTTCAAGGTGTGTAGAAAGTTTTAGCACGTGAGCCTTGGCAAACTCCATGTTTTTTACCCCAAGACAAGTTTACCAAAATGTAAATGAGTGCCATGGTCTGTTAATCACATAACTGTGTCTTGTTTGTATGTATAGTGATTTATGCCGTTTTCAATATCATTTCTGTTATAAAATATCGGCGGCCACTGCACTTATGAATGCTTTGTTAGAACCACTTTTGTAATAAAACGGCTTTTTGTAATAAAAATTTCAATCTCACCATATTCCTTCAATATTCACCCAAACAGTTTAAAATGAATATATTCGTGTAATTTTAACCGAATTCTTTTTGGAAACATCATGAAAGGTGGAAAAAATGCATTTGAAAAGGTTGTTGCAAAAGGCCGTTTTATTACAAAAGTGGTTCTAACAATGCTTTCCTAGAGTTTCTTTTACCAGTACTTCGCACTATATTCTTTAAAAAAAAAAAGTGGCTGCTTTCTCACATCGTCGAAATAATTTTTCAGCTGTGAGATAGAAATGAAACCTGTCGCAATGACTTTCATCAATCTTCCAGAAGAAATTGGCCGTGCTGGGGATTCGGACCAGCGATTCCCTGGTGTCAAGCCCTGTGCATGACCAGCTGAGCTACTGGGCTCGGTACCCTTAAGCTGCTAATCGCGACTCACTGACCTTTTGCGGACAGTGTAGATCAAGATCAGACTGCACAGAACGTGCAGTCTGATCTGTGATCTGCACTGTCCGACACGGTATTTTCTTTCCGGTGAAATCAACTTTGAAACCGCAGTGTTTGGGCTTTTAGTATTGAGTAGAAATTTGTGTTTCATTTATTCAGCAGCTTAACCCTTAAGCTGCTTATCGCGACCCACTGACCTTTTGCGGACAGTGTAGATCAAGATCAGTCGGCACAGAACGTGCAGCCTGATCTTTGATCTACACTGTCCGATACGGTATTTTCTTTCCGGTAAAATCAATTTTGAAACCGCAATGTTTGGGCTTTTAGTGTTCAGTAGAAATTTGCGTTTCATTTATTCAGCAGCTTAAGTGTTCGATTGTTTAGCAGATACAATGGTTTAGAACTTACTATCTACATCTTGTAACGTATCGAAGGATCTCCTCCGTCTTCCGAGACCAGATCGTATCCGGTCGTTTCTGACACCAGCCTGATAACAATAACACAAATGGTAAATGGAAAAAAACAAAGATGATAATATCTGCAACCTGATCTCGTACGTCACATAAAGGTTTAGACCCTTAGGCTGCTATGCGCTACACAACGCCATTTTCCGGACAGTGTCGATATTCGATCTCTGCAGTCTGATCTTGATCTACATTGTCCAATACGGTGAGATTTTTCCCGGCAAAAAGAACTTTGAAATCCCTACAGATTACAATGTATTATCGATAATTATAATAATAATTCATAATATCATTTTATGTAATAATATTAAATATTATTGTTATTTTTAAAACAATTCTGATCATTGTTTAGTAGTAGTAGTAGTTATGGTAGTAGTAGTAATTATAAGAGAAGTAGTAGTTAGTAGTAGTAGTAGTAGTAGTAGTAGTAAAAGTAGTAGTATTGGTAGTATATCTATGGGTATAGCTTTTAATGGTGAACAGTAAACAATCTTGTCACATAAAACACATGTTGACTTACATTTTGTACAGATTTCTGTACCCTGTCTTTAGACTGGGCTCTCGGGGAGCCTGCCTGCACGCGACTCGAGGGTTGAGGGGGTAACACAGTGGGTTGAGGTAGCTCTATACCTTTACTATCGTCGTGAGCACATAGGGGGTACCAGTGGGGGAAATTGTCCAGGAATGCATCTTCTGTTATACAATGATAAATACTCTAAATGTGATCGAGTCATATTCAGCGGTACAAATGAGAAAATTTTCAATGAATTCATTTGAACCATGCTCTGTGAAAAAGGGGCTTATTGCATCTGCAAAACATGAGTATCGACCGCGCAGGCTGACCTGGCCGTTTGTATTTGCTTTTGGTAATTTTTTGGCTTGTCGAAGGACAATTCTACCCCAGGATTTAGTCGGTTAATCGACAAAATGGATTTTTATAGATCCATAATTATGTTATGACTTGCTTGGTATCATGGATCACGGAGATGCATTAAGCCCCCTTTTGCCAGAGCATGGGTCATTTTATTAAAGAATAATCAACAGTAATTGTTATAAAAAAATATTTGGTGGAACTATTGGGAGATACCAAATTTGTCTAAGTGTGCGTTTTCTGTTATATAATATTTCCATTCAACCATTAAATTCATATTAACCATGCCCTGTGAAAAGATGGTTATTGAATCTGCAAAATATATCGACTCATGTCAGCCTGCACAGTCCACGCAGGCTGACATGGGTCAAAACGTTTTGCTTTTAATGAATTTTCTGCATTTCAATGGGCAATTCTATCTCGTTACTCAACCGGTTGTCAGACAAAAAGGACCATAATTACATGTATGTGATGACGTGCTTGGAATAATGCATCTCTTTTGCCAGAGCATGGCTCATTTTTTTTTTTTTTTTTTCAACCATATCATGATTCGAAACTATCAGTTAATTCAATCTTTCTTTTCCTGAAACAAGCAAATCTTTTGAAAGGTGAGGTAGAGGCTAGATTTTTAATTATCCCATCTTAATACGACCTCAAGTAGCAAGAAGAAGACTTGAAAATATTGCTGGGAAAAAGACAAATGCTGGTCAGCAGCATTTTCTCCTTTTCCCACAATGATTTCAAGAGAAATTATATCATTTGTGCCATCTTAACCCGTTACCAAACAATCCCATGTTTTAACGGTCCTGTGGAAGAAGCCTTTTGTGGAAAAAAAGGAGAAAATGCTGGTCACGAGGTTTTCTGCCCTTTCAGAGACAAATTTCATGAATTGAGCCACATCTATCTTGTCGTCTGAAATTACTTTAAATTTTGTAAAGTCTGAAATTTTGTCGTTAGGTAAAGTTAAACTGTCGTTTGCAAATGCTTTCAATACAACTGGGTCTAAATTTGTGTTGCTTGGTCAACAGTTGAATACCTTTACCTTATTAGACCGAGTCCCTTAGCTGTGTTGCTAATGTACAGGGTTTAATACGAGGCGGCCACGGGCCGGAAACTTTCTTTCCGAGGATCGATAACAGTCATTACGACAGGATTCATCTCTCGCGCGTTGCTTATCATTGTTTCGTCGATAGTTAAGTGGGAAAGCATCCAAAAGGCTTGGGAAGACCATTGTACCAAGCACTGACATCAAGTAAAAGAAACTAAAGGAAAGCAAGGGTGGGTGCACTGGCCGCGGCGATATAACTAAAATAATCTTGAAAATGGCATTAAAAGCCATACAAACAGACAAACAAACAAACCTGATAGGTCTAACACCACTTCACCAAGAAAGTCGTTCGCTTTAAACCTGTCATAATCCCACACAGTGACTTCTAATGTTTTATTACGTAGTTCCTCTTTGTGAACGTCCGTAAATCGAACTTCTTCGTTCCATTCCGGGTTTAAAGTCCGGGATATATGTTTGGTTCTTCTTTTATTCTCAGAACTGTGGAAATAATATTTGTAATGATGACAATACTGCTGCTACTGCTGCTACTACTGCTGCTGCTGCAGATGTTGATGATGATGGTGATGATGATAACGATGATGATGATGATGATGGAAGTGGTGGTGGTAGTTGTAGTTGTGGTAGTGATGATAATGATGGGTTACCAGCATTTTCTCCTTTTCCAACAATGATTTCTACCCTATCGAAGACAGGAATCATCATTTGTGCTATATCTAATTTGTCGTCTGCAAATACTCTCAGTTTAGTCAAGTCTCAATTTTTTTGCTTGGTAAAGACTTAAATACCTCTATAAAACTTGGTCGACAAGGAAAAAATCCATATATATGGGCCATGCTCTGGCAAAATTCCGTGCATCTCCGTGGTGCATGATGCCAAGCAAGTAATCACATAATTGTGGATCCATAAAATCCTTTTTGTCTAATAACTGGCTGGATCCCGCGGTACGAAGGTCCTTGGAAATGAAAAGAAAAATGATCCATAGCAAAAACTGACGACTCCGGTCAGCCTGCGCAAACTGCACAGACTGACACGGGTCGTTACTTTTTGCAGATGAAGTAAGCCCCCTTTCACGGCAACTATTTACGGTAATAAAACAAATGGTACACTTACTTTCTGCCAGGAAGTAGATATATTTTCACAAACGGATCCGACAGACCGTTAATATCTTTAGGCAGAAGATTTCTGGCTTGTATCACATTGACCGTAAACACGTAACTGTTGTCATCGTGGCGTAACCGTAACTGTAACAGTGCAACAGAAGACCAAAAATGACATACGTAACATCCCAGGAATAGTCTAAATTTGGTAAATAACGCAATATCTGATAGGCTAAACAATTTGGTGTAGTTAATCAGAAATCGCGTTACTTTTCAAAAATGGTTTAGCAAATCAAGAATTGCGTTACTTTCTAGGAAAAAAAAAAAAAACAGAAATTGTGTTACTTTTAAAGTTAAGAACTAAATTAAGGATGCAATTTTTGATAAGCTGGTCAATATGGGCCCACGCTGTCCTGGTTTGATGCTTTGACCCCCCCCACCCCAGCAAAGCTAGTCATGTAGAAGTTTCCTTTGGCAAGATACTGCAAAGCCACCTCCCAGTGCCGTTGAAATTACGTACGTACATGTATTTAATGTCCCAAAAGCAGCCAAAAGTAAATAATACGGGCGTTGAAATGCATTTATATTCAAATCATACCTTTTAAAAGTATGGGAATAATTGTAAACGTGACAATCTTTTAATGTTCGGTCGGTCCAATTGTTAGTCGCTAGCAGAAAAATGAATTTTAAACGTAGGTCAAAAGTTGCCAGGTCGCCCCGTCTTTTTTTTTTAATTTTTACCTAGTTCTAAAATCATTTTTCTACCAGTGGCTAACACTTGGGTCGACCGTACAATAACAGATTGTCATCTTCACATTAATTTCCATATTTTTAAATGTTATTATTGACATTGCATTTTAACACCCACATTGTTTATTTTGGACCGCCATTGAGACTTTAAACAAATACAATGTATCGAATAATTGTGATCATACTGTGTGAACTGAAGAGTATAATTGGTCTCTATCAAAGAAAGCTTGAAGTATCAAAAGCTATATGAGCCATACTCTGTGAAAAGGGGGCTTAATGCACCAACGACAAGTATCGACCCGGGTCAGCCTGCGCAGTCCGCGTAAGCTGACCTGGGTCGAAACTTTTCGCAATTGGTCAATTTTCTGTATATCAAAGGACTACGGTGCCTCATGATTCCGTCGGTTGATAGACAGCACAGATTTTATGGATCCATGATCATGTGATGATTTCCTTGGTATCATGCGTCACGCAGATGTATTAAGCCCCCTTCTGCCAGACCATGGCTAATATTGTTCCTATGTCAACGCTAAGAAAAAAGTCTCAGATTACCTGTATGTCTCCCATTTGTCGGTCCCCTCTGCTAAAACCCAGGTTGGACTGTAATGGATAAGGCAAAACAAAATACATGCATTTCAGGTGATCCTTGAAAGAAGAAATATCTTTAAAAAAGATAGACGGCATAGGAGATACTGGAATATGAATATTGAAACTCTTTTGTGGCTCAATATGAAGTAAAATAATGAAAAGTAAGCTCACGAGCAATTACCTCTTTTTCCTCATTGTTTTTCATTTTGTTGAAAAGTAGTATTGGGTTATCGGGTAACACCATATGAAAATATTAAATTTCCAAGTAGATCTAGCACAAGAAAGTCATTCTCTATTACATTATTTTGCTGCGGTATGAATCAAGGTCCAAGGGTATCGATTAGCACTAGCAACGCTAGTTAATAGTGGATTCATAAATGTATGAGCAAATATGTCAGCAGGGGCCCGCCGAATAAACACATGCATATTTTCCCCAAATGGCAAATTACCGTCTATTCATTCTTTATCAGTACCCAGAAGTATGTAAAAAAAAAAACCGTGCATTCAACTACGCCGAAAAAAACAGGATCAGTCGGGCGGAAACTTTTTTTTTTTCTTTTTAAAGGACTTAAATATGTTACGTGCCTGTCCATCCTATTACCTCCCTTTATACATAGCTTAATATTTGCACATGAGTTCGAGAGCGAAAGATAGTATTTTGAATGTGGTTAAGCTATAAGATTGGCTTAGACAGGAGTATTTTAGCCATGCTCTAGGAAAAGGGGGATTAATGCATCTCCATGTTCCATTATTCCAAGCAAGTCGTCACATAATTATGGATCCATAAAATCCACTTTGTCATAATTACGGGTGCATAAAATTCATTTTGTCTGTTAGCCAACTTAATCATGAGGTAGAATTGTCCTTGGGTATGCAGAAAATTTATAAACAGTAAAAAGTTTCGACCCACGTCAGCCTGCGCGGATTGCGCAGGCTGACATGGGTCAATACTTTTTGCAGATACATCATTTTTTTAAGAACATGACTAATTTGAGTTCAGGATGCTTCAGTCATATGCGTGCACTTAGTGGACTACCTTGGCGATCTCTTGGAATTTGACTGATTTATTACTTGAGCTATGCATTTGTTGCTGACGGGAGATTTGTCAACATGGGCTGACAAGACGCAAGGGGCATCTAAATATTGTTCCAACTCTATATTCCGAGCGAGAGGGAGTGAGACAGCAAAGAACAGACAGAGAGACAGACAGGAAAGCAGAGAGACAGACAGAGTCTCTAACCCTTTACCAAACGACAAAATTTTAGACTAGTCCAAAATGAAAGCATTTGCAGTCGACAAAATAAATGTGACGCAAAAGTTAAGTTTTTGCTTTTGGAAGGATAGAAAACAATATTGGAAAGGGGGAAAATGCTGGTTACCAGCATTTTTTCCTTTTCTCATAGTGTTTTCAAAAATAGCTCTACCTAAGGGTTGATATAACTCGGAATTGTGTGAGGCCGAGACTGAGGGGATCGAGGGGAAGACAGGAAGACAAGCAGACAGAAAGATTATAATATACCTTTTTGATATCGTCTTCAACTTCCAGATCTCGGTTACCACCTTTTCTTTTCGTCAACTCTGATGTTGAGACCGACAAAGACTTTTTTGGCGATTGCTGGTGTACAGGTTTCGGTTCCTCACCACCGCCATGTTGGGACATGTACAAAAAGTCATCAAACGAGCTGGCTTGTTCTCGCACTTCTTTCCTTTTCGTTTCAACATGATCCTTTCTCGCCTGTCGCTCGCTTGCTCTATGTTTGACATGTTCGCTCTTCCTGCTATTGTCCATGAGATTGAATTTTTTGCTATGTTCGGATACTTCCGGTGACATGGGTTTATTCTGATTATTTGATAAACTGTCAACCGTTGGTGACGTAGATTTTCCGGATCTAAAGGATTGGCTTGAGCGTCCAGGGGCGAGGTTAGTTTGGGCTTGTATTCCGGTACCCTTCCTGAACTCAGTTGACGGTGGGGAGTAGGGAGGTGGTGGATAAGAGGGCGCAGGTCTGTGACCCCCAGGACTCCCTTTTCGGGCAGGTGGTACCACGCATACTGATGGGTGCGCTACTGTCCGTCGGTGTTGCCGCTGGTCTGATGAGGTGGACGTGGGTTCAGATAGAGGTGAGCTACAGCCGGAGGAGGCACTGGCTGTATTGTAGTCATGTTGACTAGAGGAGTGAGAGATACTCGGCGACTCGTCTTCTTCAATACCTTCAAGTTTAGCGGCCAACTGGTTTGGATCGACTCCAACTGTCGTGACTTTACCTTTCACGGCTATAAGAGTAAAAACAAGGCACATCATTAAGAATGTTTAAATTTGTTCAATTAAGGCTGCTGCCAGCAATAGCAGTCATATCACGGCAACAGCTCACACATTTAAGTTTTCCTGTGTTTTATCAGCAGTAAGCTGGAGCTCTCCAGCGCTTTTCCCACATGGACAGTGCCGCAAGTCGAGATCGAACCAGTCCCCATATTTATCACGCTCTTAGTCTAACTCTCAAGAGGATTCCAAATTTGAAAGTAACGCAATTTCTGACTGGCTATGTTTGGGTAAGCCAATCAAAAATTGTGTCACTTTCTTAATCTAGACACAGACAAAGAATGAAATTTATAACGGTTGGTGAATAAGAACCGAGGATTCCCTGAACACAAACTTAGCCCTGTATCACTGAAGCCACAGGCTGAGAAAGGATGGGTGTTATATGAATCATGCTCTGGCAAAGGGGAGCATAATGCATCTCCGTGATGTACGATACCAAGCAAGTCATCACATGATCACGGATCCATAAAATCCAAGCTGTCTATCAACCGACTGAACCATGAGGCACACTCGTCCTTTGACATACAGAAAATTGACCAATAGCGAAAAGTTTCGGCCCAGGTCAGCCTGCGCGGCTAACTTGAATCGATACTTTTCGCAGATGCATAAGGCCATCGTTTCACAGAGCATGGCTCATATATACGAGCCCTACTCTGTGAAAAAGGGGTTTAATGCATCTGCAAAAAAATACCGACCGATGTCAGTCCGCGCAGGCTGACCTGGGTCGAATGCTCTGGTTTTTCCTGCATGTGCAAGGACCATTGTACTTCAGTATGAAGTCGGCAGTTAGACTAAATTCAAAATTATACGTCGACTTGCTCGATATAATGTATCATAGAGATGTATTCAACCCCCTTTTGTTAGAGCGCGGCCCATATATATATGGCATGCAACACACGAAAAGGGGCCTTCGGACATATTCGTAAAAGTGTGACGTCCCAGATCAGCCTGTGCAGTCTGTTACTAATCCGAGACGACACTTCCCGTTTTTGAACGATTTTCTGTTTCACGAAAAGTCTACTGTATGAAAAATTCTTATGTAGTCGTAAAGTGCGGTCCCGGATTAGCCTGCGCAGGCTAATCCGAGACGACACTTTACGCAAATGTCTGAAGGTCTCATTTCGCATGTTGCGGGCCATATATGGTAAAGGAACTTGTTTCTGTAATTTATTTATTCAAACATACTAGACACCAAAAATTTAAGACTAGTCGATATTGAGAGCATTTGAAGACGACAAATTAATTGTTGCTCAAACGAGAAAGCACTTTTTTCTTTCTTTTTCTCACGTTTTAAAGAACTTTTTTCTTCAGGATCGTCAAACATGGGATTGTTTGATAAAGGAGAATCGCTATTGGTCACCCAGAAAAGACTACAACAGCAACAAAAACATACAAACAATCAAACAAAGTACAAAAACAAAACTAACGACAAATTTTAAAATTTCTGGTCAAAAACTTATTTTGAGAGTGTTTATTTTTTCATCATCATTACTAACTAAGCCGCGCTTTTACAAAAGGTTTGAATGCATCCCCATGCTGCATTGTACCAAGCAAGTCATTACATAATTATGGATCCATAAAATCCAATTTGTTCAGCAACCGACTAAATCTCGAGGTAGAGTGGTTCTTTGGCATGCAGAAAATTGCATTAATAATGGCAAAAAGTTTCGACCAAAATCAGCCTGCGTGGACATTGCAGGCTGACCTGGGTCGATACTTTTTCTGCAGATGGATTACACCTTCTTTTCGCAGAGCACGTCTCATATAGAATTTCAATCGTAAGATCAAGACCAGACTACGGAGAGCGTGCAGTCTGATCTTGGATGTACTATATTACGATATCTATTGCGAGATTCAGGTGCTTTAAAGCCCCCTTTCACAGACAAGACAAGACAAGATGTGGATTAAATTTCGGAGATATTCAGATTTTATTATTATTGTTTGCAGACGATATGGTTTTATTAAGTGACGACCCTTTTGATTTACAAAATAGTTTAAACGCACTTTGTAATTATTGTAATAAATGTGGCTTAGAAGTTAACGCAGAAAAGTCTAAAATTGTTGTTTTTAGAAAAAGAGGACCTTTACGCAGGAATGAAAGTTGGACCTATGACAATGTTAACATTGAGGTTGTTAATGACTTTAACTACTTGGGAACTGTTTTTAATTACACTGGGTCATTTTTACTGAATCAAAAATTTTGGCAGATAAAGCATTAAAAACAATGAATGTTTTATGTAACAAAACCCGCTTATTCGACTTTGACATTTCTACTCTTTTTCAATTATTTGACGCATTTGTGGGCTCAATATTACATTTTTCTAGCGAGATATGGGGTATGTCTAAATCAAAAGAAATAGAGCGTTTGCATCTAAAATTCTGTAAGAGGACTTTGGGTGTGAAAAGTTCCACATGTACTTCTATCCTATATAGTGAATTAAATAGGTGCCCATTATACATTAATAGGTATTCAAGTATAATTAAATATTGGGGCAATATATTATCGTCCAATAATATAATAATAAGTACAATGTATAACGCTTTGTTAGCACAGAGCGATAGCGGTGCTTCAAATTGGTGTAGTAATGTCAAAAGCCTTTTATTTCGGTATGGTTTTGCATACGTATGGTTTAATCCACATAGCGTAAATCTGAAAACTTTTCATGTTCTTAAAAGCAGGGTCATTGACGAATTTACTCAAAATTTAGATACTTCTATAAATAATGGATCATTTACAATCTACAGATTTATTCGTACTCCAACAGGCATTGAACATTATTTAAAAGTATTACCAAGGAAATGGAGAACACATTTAGCAAAGTTCAGACTTTCATCACACCAATTAAGAATTGAGACAGGAAGATATGGTAACAACAGAGTGGAACGAAGTTTACGAGTCTGCACTTGTTGTGACAAAAACGAAATTCAAGATCAGTATCATTTTTTATTAGTCTGTCCAGCGTATAGAGATTTAAGAACGGTTCACATCAAAAAGTATTTTTATAAACGCCCAAATATGTTTAAGTTTGTGAAATTATTAAATTCAAAAAACAGAAATAGTCTTTTAAATTTAGCCAAGTTTAGTAAGCAAAGTTTTTCTCGAAGATCGGAAATTATTAACAACATAGAATAATGTTTAGGTAGTCTCGTGTGAGTCAACTTTTCATTGTTCAACTATGTGCTTCTCTTCCTATAGTGTCATTTATTATTGTTATTTTCTTCATAAATGAAGGTCTATTTACTTTCATTGTCAAAGTTGTCATTAAGATCTGTCTTTCTACCAGTATCATTGTCATTGCATTATCTTTAACATCATGGATTTTTGTTCGACTATTCTATGGCTAGTCACTGTACTATTATTATTATTTTTTTTTATGTTTGACGAGAAACTGTAGAGTTTAAGTCAATAAAGTCTTGTCTTGTCTTGTCTTGTCTTGTCCTTTCACAGAGCATGGCTCATTTACTGTCGTCTTGACCCTTAGGCTGCTAAGTAGGGCTCACTGACCTTTTGCGGACTGTGTAGATCAAGATCAGACTGCACAAAACGTGCAGTCTGATCTTGATCTACACTGTCCGATAAGAAGATATTTTTCTCCAAAAATAAAGTTGAAATAACATCATTCAGGTTTTTACAGTCGGCTTGAAAGTTTTATTTAACTTATGAAGCAGGATAAGGGTTAAATTCCCTAGACTGAACAGGTATCTTACTTGTAGTGTTTAGAGCTAATAACTCAGTGCTTGCTAGTTCAAGTCGCAGAACGGCTAAAGGATTGATGAATGTCAATGTGACAAGATTTACTCCTTTTTCACGACAAAACATCTTCCAGACTTTACTCTATGTATAAGGCAGCCATTGGCTTTGAAAGGGTGGCGCAACCAGTAATGGTTAAGAAACTCCGGGAACTCATGAATATGTGCATTGGCTGTCGTCATATATAAATAAAAACGGCTTCAAACACTAAACAGGCATGAAAAAGGCAAACAAACGGCACAAAACATAAAACAAACAGCCAAACAAACGAACAACTTACAAGAATCTTCGTCACTTTCAATGTTGTCGTATGAAGAGTGACAACTTGGTGTTTGCCCGGTCGTATCACCCAGAACCCGTCGTTCATTGAGTACACTGAAGATGAAGTTGTAGTAGCAGTAAAAGTAGTAGTAGTAGTAAAAGTAGTAGTAGTAAAAGTAGAAGTAGTAGTAATATCAGTAGCAGTGTAAGTAGCTCGGCTGTTTTCGAAGACAACGTCGAGGTATTGTCATCTATAGCTATGTCGTCGTCTGTGTCGTTTGTGTCGTCGTTGTACGAAAACTTTGACATTTTATATTATTATGCTGCAAAGAAATTTCTCGCGATCTGATTGGATAATATGCCCCGAATATATAGTGCTGTACACTGGCAGCTCCCAGGGTACAGCACAGCAAAACAAAAGATGGAAGCGTCGGATCGTCAGGAAAACAAACCATGAAGTGTTAAAGTTCATACATTGTATCGTTAGAAAACTGATAAACTGATGGTCGTTTAAAACACCTAATGGTCGTTTACTTTTGCCAACAAATTATAAAGCAAATATTTACTTATCTTAGAGTTGTTTAAAACCAGGTTTAAATAAAAATATGTCTAATGTCTATCGCAGTGACTTCATGTACCAAACTGCACGTTTTACGTAGGTTTCAGTTACGTTATTTTTCAGAGTGTTTTAGACACTTAGACGGGAAATTCGATTTCGTAAGCGTACTCGATTTGTAAGACCATAAAACGGGGAAATTTCACTGGAATACACGTTGGATTGGTAAAACTTTGTAGCATGATAAATTCGTTTTTCGGTCAGGTGGCAGGGCACTTGGAGACTTGTTTACGGCTGTGACGAATTATGTCGCCGCCACCTGACCGGACAGCTAATAATATGTCTGTCATTATTAAACATATTTACTTCAAAATCGAAATAGTTGTTAACTATCAAAACGGTAACCCATACGACAAGATAAGATAATCAAAAACTATTTTTGACACAGTTATACCCCTTTTTCGAAAAAGCAACAGTTACTGCAGCCGAGCGTTTGCACGTACATGCGGTTCTGTTATTATCGTTTAAAGCAGCATCAGCGGCGGTCATACTAAAAGAGTGTTTAGTAAACTGCAGAGCGCTAGGAACAACTTCAGTTGTTTCTGAAGAAAAAGCGTATCAAGATCATACGATCTTTTGCGGAAAATGAAGATCAAGATCAGACTGCACAAAACATGCAGTCTGATCTCCGATCTTCACTGTCCGCTATTTTGTGTAATATTTTGGCGAAACCACCGTTGAAATCGCAATGTGCTGTTCTGTTTACCCGATTAAAAAGTCTATTTCACTTACAAGTACCGGTATTTAGTGCTTTAACCCTTTACTACACAGTCCCGAGTTTTAACAACCCTGTGAAGGATGCCTTCTGAAAACATTATGGGAAGAGGAGAAAAGCTGGTAACCCGCATATTCTCTCCCCCCCCCCTTTTTTTTTTTTTTTTTGTTTTTTTTTTGTTTCTGCCTTATCAAAGACAAGTTCCAGCATTTGAGTCACATTTAAATTGTCGTCTGCAAATGCTTTGAATTTCGAAAATTCTACATTTTTGTCGTTTGGTTAAGAGCGTATGGATTCATTGCTGAAAATAGTTGTCTTTCTGCAAACACTCTCTATAAAAAATAAGGTAGATTTGACAGAAACCTTGTTCAATTCACATTTTTCTTTCCCCTAAAAAAAGAAAGAATGAAAATAAAAAAGGTACAAAGACTGATTTTGTGTGGTGAAAAATTTTGGAAGAACCGAGTGTAAAAGTTTCCGTTCTTACATCTTGAACATGAAAAAGTCTTGGATAAAAAAAAAATGTATGTATTAACTTTTTTTTCAGGAAATAATAGAATGCTACGTATTCCTGTAAAGTTTCATGATCATGTACATTCTTTGTAACTCTGGAGGCGAAGTGTACAGCCATATAAATTCGGAGCATATTATCCAATCAGATCGCGGGAAATTTCTTTGCAGTATAATAAGTTACTATATTAATAATAATATCATTATGATTTTAGATTATTACCACTAATGACTACAAATACAAGTGAAACATTATACCCAAACAAGAAGAAGTCCCCCTTACCAGAAATTTATTCTTTCGTCACAATGTTTTCAAAAGGACTTCTGCTACGAGACGTAAAAATTTGTACACAAAAAGCCAATCAGTTGATCAAGGTCAAGGTACTTACGGTCTGATGACCAGCTCGATCTCCCCGTTTGGCTGTGAAATAATTTGTTGGACCTCCTCGTAGGACTTCCCGGTCAGTTCTACACCATTCCACTCCAGTATCTGGTCTCCTGTAATCATGTAAAATACAAAAAATATGGTAGACGATTGCTGAGAAATGAAAAATTAAAAAAAAAAAAAACCAGTGACAGGCGGAATCATCAGCATCATCATCATCATGATTTTTATTGCAATCTGATCTTAATGTTCACTGGTTGCAACGGTAACTTAATTAGTAAATGATGCTTTTAGGTTTGATTAACCCTTAAGATGCTAATCGCGACCCACTGACCTTTTGCGGACAGTGTAGATCAAGATCAGACTGCACAGAACGTGCAGTCTGATCTTTGATCTACACTGTCCGATACAGTATTTTCTTTCCAGTGAAATCAACTTTGAAACCGCAATGTTTGGGTTTTTAGTATTGAGTAGAAATTTGCGTTTCATTTATTCAGTAGCTTAAGTGTTAAAAAAATGTGATGCACAATACCAAGCAACCGGTCATATAATTATGAATCTATAAAATCCATTTAATCTAAAAACCGACTGAATCATAGAGTAGGTACACAGGTCCTTTGATTAACAGAAAATTTACCATTAAAAAAAGTATCGACCCGCTGTCATCAGTCGACACTTTTTGCAGATGCATTTAACCCTCTTTTCACAGATTATGACTCAAATTTAGATTTTTACCTTCGTTCACTTCACCGTGCAGCTGATCAGCCACGCCACCCTTATAAATGGCAGCCACATAAGCCCCGACATCCGGGTTCCCTGGAGCAGATTTCCCTCCAATTATCTTCATTCCAATCCCGTTGCCTTGACGACCTGTTATATATTAATGTAAAACACGGTAAAACTAATCTTCGTGCTTACAAAATCAAAATATTTATAACTTGAATTACAATTTTTCCTCCAAAAACAAAAAAGACGGATATAAACTATAACGAAAGCCTAAAGTTTTAATTACTGCCGAAACAGCCGAGCCCCCGTAGCTCAGTCGGTAGCGTACAGGACTTGAGAACAGGAGGTCGCTGGTTCGATCCCCGGCTCGGCCAATTTCTTTCCGAGTATTGATGATAGTCTTTGCGACAGGATTCATTCCTCTCTCACCGCTGACCATTATTTCGACGATGGTTATGTGAGAAAGCAGCCAGTGGCTTGGAAAGAATGTCGTGCGTAGTACTGGTAAAAGAAACTCCAGGAAAGCATGGATAGGTGCACTGGCCGCCGCGATATAACTGAAATAATGTTGAAAACGGCGTTAAACACCATACAATCAATCAATCAACTGCCGCAACATCTTCATGTGCATGTATGTAAGACTGTCACATCTTTGCTAGCCAAGGGTGACGATCACTACGTTGTTCTGTTCACCCTTGGCTGATCGTGTCGATTTTCGTAATCCCTGCGATACGTGTAATGATTGGTTGCAGTCTGTTCTGAAAGCATCAAATAGCGTGTTACATTTGCTATAAATCATCAGCAAAACCTACATAAATGGCGACCGCAGGAGAGAATTGTCCAAAACGTTGGGAATCATTACCAAAAATATAGACGAACAATATTAACCGTAAGGCTACTAAGCGCGACTCACAGACCTTTTGCGGACAGCGTAGATCCAAGATCAGACTGCACAGAACGTGCAGTCTGATCTTGGATCTACATTGTCCGATAAGGAGATATTTTCCTCTACCCCCCACAACTTTGAAATACAAACATTTTGTTTTTTACCATCAGCTTGAAAGTTATTTAGCAGGATAAGGGTTAACGTAATAATTAACGTGATAATTATGATATAATGTTGGAAACGAGTTCAACATCAAACAAAACAAACCCCCAAAACTATTAGATTTAAAATAATCGTCTGTATTACCTTTGATAGATTTCTCCTTTGGGTCAGTAGTTAGCAGGATTCTCTTCACTGGAAAATTGTAAATTTTCGGTTTCGTTGGCGCTGACTGAAATCAAAAAAGAAAATTCATCAACACAATTTTTTTTAATCTTTGAAGCGCCTTTCAAGTTTAAAGTTGCCCCTGTGGACAGTGTAGATCAAGGATCAGACTGCACAGAACGTGCAGTCTGATCTTTGTTCTACACTGTCCGTTTTGTTGAGACATTCAGGACAAATCACTGTTCGTTCAGTTTATTCGGCTCTCTATTGGTTTATAGTTGTCGTTTAGAAGTACTTAGCTATAATAGGAAAGTTTAATTATTCTTGCTGATATGGAAATCTCAGGTGTTTAATTTAAATCAGTAAGGCGTCTACATAATTAACACAGATATTTTCTGACTAACAGAGAGACCCAAATGTGATTGGTTTTCCAAAGCTATTTTTGCCAGAGGAATCTTAAAAAAAAAAAAACAACGGGCAATATAAGTATAAAACAACTGTATATTTTGCAATATGCTTTAGACCCCGCCAACAAAATTAATCAGCAACATGGAGAATCACGATCTCAGTCTGTCTGTCTGTCTTCGTTTACGATACAAATGTTATTCATCCTTAAGTCCCTAATTATATTTTTCTCATTAAATTGCAGGCTGTATTCTCTTTTGGAATAGGGGATTTTCTTCATTTTGATGTTGTTGTTGTTTACTGCCTCCTTGCTATTTTAATGTGGTTTATGCCGCTTTCATTAAGCAATTGCTCCTTTTCCCACAACAATTTCATGAGATGTCAACCACAGGCGCCTTAAAAGTCATGTTTGTAAAGAAATTATTAAAACCGTTAAAATACCTGTTTCTTCCGTTCCAGGTGTTTCAAGATTGTGACTCCACCTTCCATCATGTGTTTCATAATGGGCTCATCCGCGTCTACACTGTTATCACTCTCCACACGATACATGCCGTTCATGAGGTCTGAAGTATTGTTATATAAATATGTTCGAGAAAATGATATTCATTATTACTATAATACCGATATCATCCGATACGTTTTGAAAGTCACCCAGGCTAGCTGAGATTACTACAGTTGTTAATTTCGTGTTAAACTCTCTACCACATGACAAAATTTTACTCTTGTTCAAACTGAAGGCATTTGCAGACGACAAATTAGATATAGCTCATATGGTGATATTTGTCTGTAAAAGAACAGAAAACATTGTGGGAAAAGGGGAAAATGCTGGTTACCAGCATTTTCTCCTTTTCCCACAATGTTTTCAAAAGGCCTCTTTCTCAGGGTCGCTAAAAGTCGGGATTGTGTGGTTAAAGGTTTAATCCTTTGGCTCCTAAGCGCGACTCAAGGACCCTTAGAGAACAGTACACAGTCCGTGCAGTCTGAACTTGGATCTACATTGTCCGATAAAGACATATTCTCCTCCCCCCCCCCCCCCCCATACCTTTGAAATAGCAAAATTTGGGTTTCCAGTAATGGCCTATAAGTAATCTATAATTTCACTTCTTTAGCAGGTTAAGAGTTATCACCGATTTCAACAGTACTTTGGGGTCTTGTGTGGCTAAATGGTGAGGGTGTAGAATTTGTAACCGGGAGATTCCGAGTTCAATCCCCACAAGAGATTCTGTGTGTTGTATGGTAGTGTTCTTGCTCAAGATACTTCAGAGCCCCAGTGTCGCAAGACCACTGTGTTGCTTAGGAAAGCAATAGACTAGGTTACAGTGACCGGTAAAACCAAGGACTTACATAAATAAGTGAGGTGTGTACGTGATGTAACTGAAATAACGTTGAAAGTGTCGTAAAATACCAAATTAAAAAAAAAAAAAAAAAACAGTACATGTATTTCAATTTTCCAGTATAGCACCTATATACGAGCCATGCTCTGTGAAAAAAGGGTTTAACTCTGTAGCCCATAACAAAAGATTAGACTTGTCCAAACTGAGAACATTTGCAGGTGACGAGATCAATGTGACTCAAAAATTGAAATTTGTTTAGGGAAGGATAGAAAACATTGTGGGAAAAGGTGAAAATGCTGGCTACCAGCATTTTCACCTTTTCCCACAATGTTTTCAAAAGCTTTTTTTTACCTCGGGGTCGTTAAAACTCGGAATCGTGTTGTAAAGGGTTAAAGTATCTGCAAAAAGTATCGGACCAGGTCAGCCTGTGCAGTCTAAGTCATGACTAGGTCGGTTGTTCGACAAAATTTACGGGTCCCTAATTATAGTATATGATGGCTTGTTTGGTATAATGCATTAAACCCGCTTTTGCCAGAGCATGGTTCAAATATTATGAGAAAGCATTGCGCACGTTGTTTCCATAAGCTATCTACTGCAAGGAAAATTAAAAAAAAAAAGAAAGAGAAAACCGATTTTATAAATAATTTCACCGACTCGTCTTCAAATGAAAACTTAGATGCGATGAGTCTGTTCATTTAGCAATCCAGTGTTGGAATACAGAATTGACAATCTGCTGATTACCAAAGGAGAAACACAGTCGGTACAGCAGTTGAAACAAACAGTCAGCCGAACTGGGGATGAAAGTAAAAATCGGGGATATGATCATTACATACCGAGTACTTTAACCCTTTGGCTGCTATGCGCGACTCAATGACCTTTTGCGGACAGTGTAGATCAAGATAAGACTGAACAGAATGTGCAGTCTGATCTTGAATCTACACTGTCCGATAAGGAAATATTTTTCTTTCAAAAATAAGTTTGAAATAACTTTATTCGGGTTTTTACGATCGGTTTGAGTTTCATTTGACTTATTTAGCTGGATAAGAGTTAAATATTCCAAAAACTAGCGATCTGATTGGCCGAGAGACGACCTGTTTCAGCCAGTCAGACCGCTAGTTTTGGATTTTGGAAGTAAAGATGAGCCATGCTCTGTGAAAAGGGGGCTTAATCCATTTGCAAAAAGTATCAACCCACGTCAGCCTGCGCAGTCCGCGCAGGCTGACCTGGGCAGAAACTTTTTGCTATTTGTCAATTTTCTGTATGTCAAAGAACCAGTCTACTTTATGATACAGTCGGTTGTTAGACATAATGGTCATTATGGATTCACAATTATGTGATAACTTCTGATAACTTACTTGGGATAATGCGTCACGGAGATGCATTAAGCCCCCTTCTGCCAGAGCATGACTCAATTTAAATCGCCCTTTAGCTCCAAAGGTAATAAACCCATACTTTCTGGTCGACTGACCCAAACAGAATTTTATCACTGCCTCTTATAGGCTTGAATAAACATACGGTCAGTATAGACCATGATCAGACTGCACACTATGTACTTGATTGATGCCTATGGTGCTGAAAAACATAAAAATGGTGGCCTTCAGATCTTACCCTCAACTCCAACATTGAACTCGGCCGACACGGGTCTACTTCCGGTTCCAATGTCATGAATAATCTTCCTCGACCTCGCTTTGACATCCGTGAGCAATGGCATGGTCGGTGGCGGCTCGTACGGTGGGCTCGACTCGGCGTCCGGAATCAAACGGTTATTGTTCTCGAGGTCAGCCCGACACATCGTCATGTTGGGTAAGGTTGCACTGCTTGTGATCATTTTATCCTTGCTGATGTTCACATCACCCGTGGAATAGGAATAACCGTCCAAGTTGGACCGACTAAATTGAGGAACAAATGCACTTTTCTCACTATTGAATTCTCGGGCGTACAGAAATGGAGTTGAAAAGGAGGATAAATCTTCGATTCTTTGTTTGATCAGTTCCTCTTGTTTATGAGCTAGATATTCACTGGAGCTATAACTCGCTTGATTATTGTAACTGGTTTTAAATTGTAAAGAATCTTCCTCGTCATCGATGGGTTTTATAATACCTGTAGGAATAGGTCTTGGTGGCATATAAGCCGGAAAATCACTTGTTGATCTTGATTTCATCGATATCTCATCACAGCTCTGGGTTAATTGTCTATTTGAACTAGCACCTAAGTTACTTCGGGCCTGTTTTAACTGCGCCTCCCTCTCAGCCAGTTGTTTTTTACGTTTTTCTATCTCGAATTGTAACTCTCGTCTTTTCTCCTCTCTCATTCTCATATCGTCATCTTCATTATTTAATGGTAAATTACCTTCCGAGTGACTTGATATCAAATGTGGAGACACCACAGTTTTAGCAAGGTCTAATTGTTCAGTGGATTGAGCATGTTTAGAATAAAACATTTTCGCATAGTCTGAAGGTTTGATTTTTCTGATCCTCGTACCTGAATTAAGAATAGGTTCAGACCTGGTACTGTCTGTATCACTGACCCCGGACTGTGAACTGTCATCAGCAAGTTTCAAACTTCTATTTGTATCAATACTGACGATCTGCATTTCTGACTCGATGTCTTTGTCTTCCTTTATAGGGGAAAACTTGGACACCATCGGATCTGAGGACTGGCGCTTATGTCGGGCACGTCGAGTTAACAGTTGTGGAGAAGTTCTTGAATTTGAGCTGTTTCTTTTCTTACCGTTAGATCCTGATACGGATAAAGAAGTCCTACTTTTGTCGGCATTCACACGAAGTTCACCTAACTGAAATTTTAACACTCGAATTTCATCAATTTCATCAATACGCTTACGTCGACCTTCTGTAACCCTTCTTAGTTCCTCTTGCAAGCGTCTCTTTAAACCTTTCATTGCTTGTGTGATCGGAACTCCATAAATATTCATTAAGGAATCAATAATTTCGTCCGTTTCATTGAAATACTTATCCATTACGTCCTCTGTCTTTAATTTTGCCAGTAAAGCGGCATTGTCCGGTGGTATATTTATCAACACTTTATCTTTACGATGTCCAACACTTGTTCCAGTGTTTGTAATATAATTTCCATTTCTTTGGTCCATCGAAGGTTTATCTAGATCGTTGACAGTCATTGTTTTCTTACGTGTTATACTAGCAACCTCTTTATCGTCCTCATTCATTGATGAATCGTCGCTCGAAGTTCCAGGTATTTTACGCCGACTGTCTGCTCTTGGCGCGGGTTTCCGCGAGGGGACCGGTCTTTGTTTGGGCTTGGGGTGTGTCGTCTGCTGCTCTTCTTCGGATGGTATCGGTGGAAGCTTTCGTCTGACCTTCTTCATGTCCTTTGGCTTGTGGTCTTTTGTTTGATTCCCTGGTTGTTTTGTCTTCACAGAACTACTTGTTTGATGTGCGGCTATTTCCTACAATATCGAAATAAAGACATTCTGCATTTACATAGGCCACTGAAACTCCATTTGTCTATCACAGAATACATTTTTTAATTACTCAATCACCGGACAACTTTGGTAAAAATAACACATTGGCGCATCGCCTCTATATCGTATATAATAACAAAAAATGTGCAACGAAATCGGAGAAAATTTTAGCCCCTGTCCCCTTTGGGTTACGATAGACGATATAGAGGGGAAGTATCAATTAATGTGCTATTTTCAGTAACAGTGTTCGGTTATCGAGCAATGAATATTTGGGTGTTCCGTGATAGACCAATGGAACTCCAACTGCCTGTGGTATTTGTTTGCAGTAGTAGTACGGGGAATATCGGTTTACTATTTAAGTAACGATCACACGTGGGACGCAGATTGAGCTCTGTCTACGAAACCCTTACTAAAAGGCAAAGTTTAAAGACTTGTCCAAATTGAAAGTACTTGCAGACGACAGACTGGAAGTAGCAATCATGATTTTTCTATCATTGAAGGGATAGAAAACATCGTAGGAAAATGAAAAAATGCTGGTTGTGAGCACTTTATCCTTTTACCACCGTGTTTTCAAAATGCTTCATGCTCAGTTTTTTGTTAAAACTCTAAACTGTTTGGTACAGGAACAACCCTCGTAATAAACGTAAAAACGGGGCCATTTTACCGCACCACAGACACCCACACACACTCCCACACACTCCCCACACACTCCTACACACATACACTTCCCCCCACACACACACTCCCACATACCCCACACACCCACACTCCCACCCTCCCACACCCACTCCCACACACACCCACACACTCCCACACATCACGCTGTAAGGTTTACACACCTTTAACGTCGATACTGTATCACCTGTATGCAAAGTATCCAAAACAACAACCCAGAACGGGTATCATGAATTTCGGAATTACTGTTAATGAGCCACGCTCTGTGAAAAAGGGGGCTTTATGCCTTTGCAAAAAGTATCGACCCAGGTCAGCCTGCGCAGTCCGCGCATGCTGACCTGGGCCGAAACTTTTTGCTTTTGGTCAATTTTCTGCTTGTCCAAGGACCATATACCCCTAGAGGCAGTTGATTGTTGGACAAACTGGATTTTTTATAGATGTATAATGCTGTGATGACTTACTTGATATAATGCATCACGGAGATGAATTAAGAACCCTTTTGCCAGAGCATAACTCATATGTATATTCTGGCATGCAGTTTGTCGTTCACGACATTTAACTAGGTTTTATTTTATATAAGCCATGCTCTGTGAAAATGGGGTTTAATGCATTTGCAAAAAAGTATCGACCAGGTCAGCCTGATAACCGGCACTTTCTAGTTTTTTCCACAATGTTGTTTACCATTTCAAAGGAAAATATTGTCATCTTTGCGACACGTCGAATTTGTCGTCTGCACATGCTTTCAAAATAGACAAGTCTAAAATTGTGTCATCTGATACAAAAAAGAATGCATGAATAAGGAGGGGAAGAAGAAATCAGCCATGCTTTGACAAAAGGGGGCTTAATGCATCTCCGTGATGCATTATACCAAGCAAGACATCACCTTATTACGAATCCATAAAATCCATTTTGTCTTATAACCGACTGAATCATGAGGTAGAATTATCCCTTGACATGCAAAAAACTTCAAAGATAGCGAAAAGTTTCGGCCCATGTCAGCCTGCGCGGACTGCGCAGGCTGACATGAGTCGATACTTTTCGCAAATGCATTAAGCCCCCCTTTTCACAGAGCATGGTTCATTCATATTACACTAACAACTAAATTTTGATTACTGCGCTTTATTTATTCGTTATAATCACTCGTCACAACTCGGCCGATTCCGTAACTACACCTAACCTCGTCCGTATCCAGGAGGTTTCCATTTTGAACCGGTAATCACATGATCTTAAACATGGCGGCCCTCGCGAAAATCTATTAGCAACGACATAACCAAGATGAAGTTATTCACATCTATCAACCTGTCGGTGAAAACTTCACACGTAATTCATAAACCACTTTAAGTTGAGTGTACAAACTGTTAATCAACGGAAATGTATATTGAAAGATTCCGATATAAAATTGTCACTCATGTTTTCTTTTACATAGAGGAGTCATACAATTCCAAAGACGGTAAGACGGCGCATTTCCGGCGAAGAAATGTACTGTGTAACTGCACATCAAGCTACGTGATACAGCCGAGGGACTTGATCAACGGATCACCCGAGGTTTGAAGAATCAGACCGTTACCTATCAATATCAAAGTTTAACGACCAGGAGAAAAAAGGGTTTTGAAACAAATAATGAAAAGGGACAAAATGCTAATAACGATCATTTTCTCCTTTTCTAACAATGTCTTCTACCATTTCCTAGACAAATCCGATCATTTTAGACGCATTTAATATGTCGTCTGCAAATGCTTTCAATTTGGACAGGTCTAAAATTTTGTCGTCTGGTAAAGCGATAAATTCTTCTTGAGACATCTGGGTCCCTCTTCACCAACTATTCTCAGTTGCATATTCAGCCTTATATTAGATTAAGAAAGTAACGTAATTTCTTATTGGCTAAACCGAATTGTTTAGCCAATCAGAAATTGCCTTACTTTGAAAATTAGAAAATTATTGAGAATTAGACTGAGAATAGTATGAAGAAAATTTGGTGAAATATAAATCTATTATTAATCAGTTAAGAAATAACACAAATGCAAACAGAAATTATATCCACAAGAAACAATCAATCCGCGCAAACAAGATTTACAGAACAAATAATTACTGTATACTCATCAGTGATTAGACCTCCATGTCAATCTATTAAGCACTGAAATACTACAAAAAAAAAACCTTTCTCCAATGACAGTGAGGCAGAAAACACATCAGTGTTTTGTGTACCTGTCTTTTAAAAATCGATAATGATACTCCAATAAAACACACACGACAACCTAGCAGAGTTTTATTGGAAAAACGGAAAATCTCTTTGACAAACGAGGCAATTTGATAAAAGATCGACAAAAAAAACATGGATAAATGGTTGTAAACCTGTAAGATTTTCGTACATCCGACCCTTTGCAAAATAATTGCAAATTTTATACAAACCTGAAATAATTAAAAGGCTTTTGAAAACATTGTAGGAAATGGAGAAAATGCTAGTAATCAGCATTTTCTCCATTTCCCACAATGTTTTCTACTCTTTAAAAGACAGGTTCCATTATTTGAAATAAATTTGACTTATCGTTTGCAGATGCTCTCAGTTAGGACATGTCAAAGTTATTTATCGCCTGGTAAATCAGCATTTTCTCCATTTTCCATGCTATTTTCTACTATTTTCAGGGCAATTACCATCATTGGAGATAAATTCATGACGTCTGCAAATGCTGTCGGTTGGGAAAAGTGTAAGATTTAGTTGTCTGGCAAAGAATTAAATTCATGCAGGAGGAAAATCGTCTGGGATCTCCATTTTTGTTCATCAAGGACCGCCCCCATCCCCCGCCCCCATCCTCCCCGCCATCATTGCCTAGTAGAACAAATTTCTTAATTGATTTTTCAAACGTTCAACGCACTTTCTTCTAGCAACGAACCCAAATGTACGTATCTATATAGATATCTGATTTTTGTAAGACCCATAAAATTATATAGATCTATAGTATAATTAAATAAGAAAAAAGAAATACATGTATATTAACCCATAGGTTGCTAAGCGCGACTCAGGAACCTTTTGCGGACAGTGTAGATCAAGATCAGACTGCACAGAACGTGCAGTCTGATCTTGAATCTACACTGTCCAATAAGGAGATATTTAAAAGAAAATATCTATGTACAATAACAAAAATTTGTTTTTTTACTTTCGGCTTGAAAGTTTCGTTTCATTTATTTAGCAGCTTAAAGCTTAAATTACAGGGCTTTGTTTCCCACAAAATTTCAATAACCATTTTGATAATTTAATATGCGTCGGACTGTTACAATACATAAATTGTATTCGGTAAGTTTCATGTAATTGTATTTCGTTATAAATAGATTATTCCAGAACTATTCATTATTGTAGGGAGACGGGCAGAGAGTTTCAGAGCGAGGTCCGTGAACTATCGATGACTAGCAGGATTTAGTCACACTTCCTGTCTCTTCTCACAATGTCGTGCGATCGATAATCAATGGAAAACCCAGCTTGATCGCCGCTTCAACCCTTTACCAAACAATCCCCAAATTTAACGACCCTTCGGGCTTTTGAAAACATAGTGGAAAAAGGAGAAAATGCTGGTAACCAGCATTTTCTCCTTTTCCCACAATGTTTTCTGACCATCAAAAACCTAATTCCATCATTAAAGAGAGAGTTTGCAAGTCGTCTGCAAATGCTTTTAATTTGAACAAGTCTTACATTTTTTGTCCTCTGGTGAAGAGTGAATGAAAGGACCTATAGAACTATAAATATCGATAGTAGAAGAGGAAAAAAACAACACGTTTGCTTGTATCTGTATTTAGCTGTGCCGGCGTCACCAGCCTCCGAATTGTGATAATGTTTAATCCTTATCCTGCTGAATAAAAGAAATGAAACTTTATAGTAGATAGTAGAAGCCCAAAACTTTCTATTTTCAAAGGTATTTTTGGAGGAAATATATCTCCTTATCGGACAGTGTAGATCAAAGATCAGACTGCACGTTCTGTGCAGTCTGATCTTGATCTACCCTGTCCGCAAAAGGTCGGTGGGTCGCGATAAGCAGCCTAAGGGTTAATTCTTTACCACACAATCACGGGTTTTAACGACCCTGAAGAAAAAGCCTTTTCAAACCATTGTGAGAAAAGGAGAAAATGCTGGTAACCAGCATTTTCTCCTTTTCCCACAATATTTTCTAACCTTCCCAATTCAAGTTTCAGTTTTTGAGTCCCATTTATTGTGTCGTCTGCAAATGCTTTCAATTTGGACAAGTCTAAAATTTTGTCGTTTGGTAAAGAGTTAATCCCTCACCAGACGACAAGACTTTAGACTCCTCCGTATTGACAGAAACTGCAGATGACAAAATTCGTTATGTCGTAACTCTTTACCAAACAAACAAACAAACAAAAAACTGAATTATGCAAAACTAAAACATTTGCAGACAAACAATGAAATGTGGCCGGAACGGTGAAAATGTTTTTGAAAGAAGAAAATGTTGATTACTATCATTTTTTTTTCCCCCTTTCGCAACATAGTTACAAAAGCCTTCTTTCCCAAGGTCTGTAAAACTCGGGTTTGTGTGGCAACGGGTTAGATGATGGGATTTATCTTTGATAGGATATAAAACGTTGTGGGAAAAGGAGAAACTGGTGGGAACCAGAATTTTCTCTTTTTTAAAGCCTCTTTCCTCGGGTCTTAATATGAGGAAAAAGTTGGGTAGCGGTTAAATTTTCACATTAAGTCTTTAAGTGCATAGGGTGAAACAGGGTTATATTGGCCCGCAACATGCGAAATGAGACCTTCTGACATTTGCGTAAAGTGCCGTCTCGGATTAGCCTGCGCGGACTACATAAGATCTTGTCATACAGTAGACTTTCGTGAAACAGAAAATCACATAATAACAGAAAGTGCCGTCTCGGATTAGTCAATACGGACTGCACAGGCTGATCTGGGACGACATACTTACGCAGATGTCCGAAGTCCCCTTTTCTCGTATTCCACGCTAATAATGCCAAGTCTAAAATATTACATAGATCTTAACCCTTAGGCTGCTAAGCGTGACTCAAGGACCTTTTGCGGATAGTGTAGATCAAGATCAGACTGCATAGAACGTGTAGTCTGATCTTGGATCTATCTGCACCGTCCTTAAGGATATAATAAGGAGATAATTTTATAAAAAAAATATATATATATATTTGAAATAGAAAAAAATGGGTTATCGGCTTGAAAGTGTCATTTCAGTTTTTTAGCAGGATAATGGTTAATTCAGCTTGGATGTTGTATACTATCCATTTGGTTGCAAGATGGTTTGGCAAATAAGCATGGACCCACATGTGTTGGTCATGTTGTAAAAATTTGTCTTTGAATTGGCGTTTAACGCCGTTCTTACAGCGCAGGTCATATCACAGCGGTCAGTGCACCTACGCAAGGGTTTTTCTTTGTTTTCTCACACCAGTACCGACACAACTTTCTTTTGAAGCCACCGACTACATTTCTCACATGTAACAGAGGCAAAAATTCGGCTGAAAGAATTTTTTCCTCAACAGGGTATCAAATCCGCAACCACCAGGTTGAGTCAGATACGCTTAGCATTGAGCTACCCGGCTGGGCTTGGGTCATCTAGGCCTATTGACATAAAAATACTTTTCCATTAGTTTTTGGTAGGCTACTGGCAAAGCCCGATTACCTTTGATTATTTGTTATTTTCTCTGTATGGTGTTTAAGTCCGTTTTCAACATTATTTCAATTATGTCGGGGGATCAGTTCATCAATCCATGGACCTCAGTTTACCAGTACATCGCACAATTTTCTTCCCAAGCCACTGGCTGCTTTTCACATAAGCATCGACGAAACAGGAAATGAGTCTTGTCGCAATGATACAAGTAATGAAAATGGCCGAGCTTGGAATAGAGTCAGTTCCCCCCTAGTCCTTAACTTCAAAAGTCTCTCTATACTTGCTTTATTCGTTTCTATCTGTATTCAACCCTTTACCACACAATCCTATGTATGAGGTTCCCGACCCTGAGGAAGAAGCCTTTTGTGAGCATTGTAGGAAACTGAGGAAATGTTTGTAACCGGCATTTTCTCCTTTTCTCCCCAATGTTTTCTTCCCTTTCAAAGACAACTCTTCACGTTTCAGCCACACTGAATTTGATGTCTGCAAACGCTTTCAATTTCTATAAATGTAAAGTAAAAAGAAAATATATACACTGTGAAACACATATAAACCGCCACCGTTCATTCTGAAGAATTGAGGATATACAAATAAGCAAAATCGACAAATTCTCATGAGATAGGTTACTCCATTCTATTAAAAATTTAGAGTGTTTAATAAATATGTGGTATGCCTTTTCAATGCTGGACGAGCAAGTGCCGAAAAATCATATTTTATATAAATTAATAGCAGTTTCTAATTTTTGCTCATTGTTCATAAAGAGCAATCTTGTTTGGCAAGTACCAAATTATCTATATGAAGCATAGTTTAAGTTTCGATTGACTCTTTACCAAACGACAAAACTTTAGACCACTCAAAATTGAAAGCAATTACAGACGACCAAATAAATGTGGCTGAAAAATTGAAATTTGTTTTGGGAAGGGTAGAAAACATTGTCGGAAAAGGAGAAAATGCTGGTTACCAGCATTTTCTCCTTTTCCCACGATGTTTTCAAAAGGCTTCTTTCTCAGGGTCGTTAAAAGCCGGGATTGTGTGGTAAAGGGTGAACGCATATTATGAAATCTACAATAATAAAACTTTAGATAGAATGAAACTAGTTGGTTGATAGAAGCATAGGCCCTTGAAACTCTATTGGTCTATCACGGATTACCCAAATTTTCATTGGTCGATCATCAAGCACTGTTACTGAAAATAGAACATTGGCACAGCGCTTCTATATCGTGCTATTTTCAGTAACGGTATCCGCTGGTGGACCAATAAAAAAAACGGTATTCTGTCATAGACGAAGGGAGTTTTAGTGGCCTGTGACAGAAGGTCCATCATTTCTTGTCACTATCAGGTTATTACTTAATCGTTTACCGAACAATACCGTGTTTTAACGATCCCGAGTAAAACAGCTTTTGAAACAACTGTGAAAAAAGCAGAAAATCCCGATAACTAGCAATTGCGTTTTCTCCATTTTCCACAATGTTTTCTACTATTGCAAGCACGAATTCTATTGCTTGAGTCACGTTTAATATGTCGTCTGTAAATGCTTTCAATTTAGACCAGCCTAAAATTTTGTCTTCTGCTAGGGTGTCAAACTCGTAGACCAGCGTATGAACGAACGTCATTCAATGCGCTTGCCCACTCCGTTAATATCGTTACTGATTTTTACTCAAACTTTTTTTTTTTTTATAGCTGACATCTGTCTTTACTGGCCAATTTTTTCCGAGGATTGATGGTAGTCATTGCGACAGGATTCATTCCTGTCTCACCGCTGATCCATGTTTAGACGATGGTTTTCTGGGAAAGCAACCAGTGAAAAGTACTGATGATCGAAACAAGGAAAACATGGAAAGATGCACTTGCCGCCGCGATATGATTCAAATAATGTTGAAAACGGCGTTAAGTATTATTCATTCTATTTAGCATTATCTAATCAATCACTGTCTTTATTGTGTAATCATTCTCTCGGTGTAAGCATTTAGCTTTTGAGTTTTGATGTAAAAAGGAGCAGGGGAAATAACTGTAATGGAAGTAGTACCAGACTAGAGTTATCTTATTTCGAGGTCTCGTGTTATCAATATCGACGGAAACAGCCGTTTATGGCCGACCTTTTCTTTAATTCATATATGAGCCATGCTCTGGCAAAAGGGGGCTTAATACATCTCCGACACGGACTATACCAAGCAATTTGTCACATTACTGTAGATCCACAAAATTCATTTTGTATAACAACCGACTGAATCCTTGGGGTATGAATCCTGTGCTAGAATAGTCTTCTGACATACAGATAATTGACCAAAGGCAAAAAGTTTCGGCCCAAGTCAGCCTGCGCGGACTGCGCAGGCTGACCTGAGTCGATACTTTTTTGCAAATGCATTAAGCCTCCTTTCACAGAGCATGGCTCATATTTAAAAATGGCGATAGATATTAACCCTTTACCAAACAACTCCGAGTTTTAACCACCCTGAAAGAGAATGCTTTTAAAAATATTGTGGGAAATGGAGAAAATGCCAGTATCCAGAATTTTCTCATTTTCCTACAATGTTTCTATCCTATCGAAGGCAGAAATTATCATTTGAGCTACATTCTAAGTGTCTTCTACAGTTGCTTTCAGTTTAGTGTATTTCAAAATTTTGTCGTTCGATAAAGATTTAACCTTTAGGCCACTAAGCGCGACTCAATGACCTTTTGCGGAAAGCGTAGATCAATATCAGACTGCACGTTCTGTGCAGTCTGATCTGAGATCTACACTGTCCGACCAGAAGATATCTTTCCTCCAAAAATACCTTTGAAGTAGGAAAGTTTGGGGTTCTACTATCGGTTTGAAAGTTCCATTTCTTTTATCTAGCAGGATAAGGGTTAAAGGGTTTTGCAAAACCAAGACATACTTTATGAATGCTGTTAACCCTTTACCACACAATCACGACTTTTAAAGACCCTCAGGAAGAAGCGCTCTGAAAACATTGTTGGAAAAGGAGAAAATGCTGGTAACCAGCATTTTCTCCTTTTTCCACAATGTTACTTTCTACCCTTCCCAAAATTTCAGTTTTTCAGCCACATTTATTTTGTCGTCTGCAGTTGCTTTCAATTTGGACTAGTCTAAAATTTTGTCGCTTGGTAAAGAGTTAAATAAATATGTGACTTAGAAGCCATTGAAAACAGTAGTTCTTTACCGACCAAATTATTTTTCGACACCTCTGGCACGAACGCCTTCGAGAAGGTTTTGAATAAATGAAGAATTCACCGGCAAGAGAAATTGCGCCAAATGTCAAAATTATAACATCTGCTTGATAGTCTGTCTAAATAAGTTATACTGAAAATAGCTAACTTCTTTTTATTTCATTTTATAAGCCTTCATATTTAAGTAATCAAAAACCGCATAACTATGTAAATAATAGAGTAATGTGGAGTAAATAATTTCGGCGACTGATCTAGACACACCATGAAAGCAGTATTGTTTTATATCTTACCTTTTCAAAAGCTTGAACCCGCTCGTGGACGTGTCTGTCTTTTTGTGGTTTGATGTCTGGATTCTTTTTGACAGTGGCTGACGATGCCGACTTGCTTGTATCTTTGTGTTTTGATTTATGAATACTCAACGGAGCTTCTGTGAACATAAGTTCCTCTTCAAAATCCGTTCCGGAAGATGGCGAGTGAGGTTTCGGTGGGGACGAGTCTGAGTCAGGTGGCGTGACGGGTGACGGGTAGAGATATATTTCCCGATCGGGGGAAGATGACGGTGACACGGACGTACTGTCTGAGTATTCACGACGAATCACCGACTTGTTTTCCGGGCTTGGAGGAGATTCTAGCACTCTATACTGACATAACGAAGACGCCTCCTCCGACTGTACATGGCTTGTTACAGCGGGATCGGACTTTCCCTTCATCTGCTTGGCAGTTTTAGATCTTTCTTCTGAGTCTTGCTTTTGAAGAGCTTGACGAGAAGTTTTAGGGTGTTTGGGATTATTTAGTATAGGGGCATTTCTTGAAGGCTCTTTCGTCTCTTGCTTTGACATGGTGGCTGATTTGTGAGTTCCAGGTGGCGGCTCCGGGGGTCTGTCTTTACGTCTTGGTTTTGGAACTGGCGGCTTTTGTACTTCAGTCTCATTGGTCGGTTCCGGAAGTTTACGGCGAACTTTAGTGCCATTGTTAGACGGTTTGTTTATGTGATCATCGGCTTGCTTTGAAGTCTTATTCTCTACAAATGGCTTTTCTCCACAAGAATCTTTCTTTCTTAATCCATTTCCGGGGTTTGAAGCTATTCCTTTCGGATTGGAACCACCCTGTGATGACAAATCTCGGTTTGTAACCTCTGATGTGGGGTTTGAGGAATAAGTCTCAGTTCCTTCACTTTCACTTGGGGTAGCCCACTTGTCTGTGTTATCAGAATTAAGAGAGCACACATCCGGAGAGGACATTCCATTGTTTTCTTTGAGTAATTCACTTATATCTTCTACGACTTCGTACCGTTTTAAACCATAGTATGCATATTCTGTATCTGTCACCCCTTCTGCTTGAGAAACAATGTCATGATCAGGAGAATAGTTCACATCTTCTCTAGAAGCTTGACGTTCTCTTTCTTCTTGCTGCTGGGCTAGCATTTCGGCTTGCTCAGCCTCCTCCAGTGACGGAGAGACATCTAATATTGGCGACAGATCTATCACAGGGGACCAGTCTGTGGTCGGTGGGCGAGCCTTTTGACGTTTACTACCTTGGTAGTCTATTGCCTTTTGAGAAGGATCAGCAAGTTCGATATCTTCATCAGTTGTTTGATCTTCATTCTCGCCATAATGCAAGTTATCATAGTATGTGGGTGATACTGGCGAGGAACTCTCCAAGCTTTCTGGTGATTCCCGTCTAACAACATTCTTCTCGTGGTCCATCTCTACATTTGTTGGGGAGACAGTTAAAGATGTTAGATTCGCTGTATTACTTGCCACGGTTGCTGCATAGGTGGCTAGGTCCATAACAGTTGGCGTGTCATCTTCCGTTGCATCTTCCAGGGAATAAAAAGGTTTGCTTTTCTTCAAACTAGAGGTCGGTCTGTCAATAGGTATCAACTCACCGGTGGCGCCATAATAGGATTCATCCGAATCGTCCGGTGACTTTGGTGAAATACTTTGAGCATATTGTATGTGGTCATGATTTAAAATATGACCGTCTTTATCGTAAAGCTTTTCATCAGACAGCTGCCTATGTGGGGGCGACATTTCCGAATATGTAAATCGCTTGTCCTTGGGTGACACGGGGGATGATCCTCGGCGCTTACCTGGATAACTATCTCTTCTTCGCGGAGAGAAGGGTGGACTGTCCAGTCCCTCTCTCCAGCTCGGACTTACAGGTGCAGAGGGGCTAAACTTTACATTTCCTTCGTCGTTAGACTCGGTAGCGGTAATCTCGGCTACCTCCTCATCTGTATCATTGGCCATGTCCACACCTCGCATGTCCTCAACGAAACCCTTTGCTGCCAGGGCAATACGTAGCTCGTGTGAGTCAGCAGACACGGACACCGCAGCACCGCTGTATTTTGATTCCACGTCTGTACTGATGGCGCTGTCTGAGGTCTCGTCTTCTGAGGATGTGGCGCTGATTGACCTGGACAGGTTGAGAGACTTGGGCCGGTGTTTTCGACGTATTCCACTGTTATCATCGCTGCTTCCGATACTCATAAAGGAGTAATCGTCGCTCCCTTCGTCTGGACTGATACCGTCTGTGCCAGAGCGTATCATACCGTCCTCCATGTCAATGTCGGAGGTACCATCAGAGTACTCGGACTCACTGCGGGAGCTCGGCTGTCCCATTGCTGTAATGGAGGAAATACAGGGGCTCAGATCTAACTATGACAATATCTATTATATGTTTTCCTACGCCATTCTTAAACGTAAAGTGTTCTTTTTTAATTCAGGTAAATTCATCTAAGTCAATCTAAGACGTACAGAGAGGCTCCATAAACTAGAGTTCCAGATAGAGGGAGTAATTTTGATTTCAAAACTGAAAAGATCAATCACTGCCCACTAAACCCTATGTTATGGGTACTCATTAGAATCGTCTCATCGAGACGATTCTAATGAGTACCCACAACATAGGGTTTGGAAGGAAAATAATGGATTTAGAATACTATCACTCCCTTTTATCTGGAGGTCTGATAAACGTATGCCCTATCCCCTCTCTTCATCACATTTAAGCCATGCTCTGGCAAAACGGGAGATTAATACATCTCCGTGATCCATTATACCAAGCATGTCATCAAATAGTTATAGATCCATAAAATCCATTTTGTCTAACAACCGGCTGAATCTTTGGGTGGAATGGTCCTTCAACAAGCAGAAAATTGACCTAAAGCAAACAATTTCGACACAGGTCTGCCTGCGCAGACCGCGCAGATTCATTAAACTCTCTTTGTCAGAGCGTGGCTCACGTAATGAGTTAGGTAGATCTATTTTATTCAAACTGAGAAGTAAATTTGCGCTGGTCTCCCTAGTACTGGTGAAAGCCAGGAAATACATGAATATGTGACCTGTCGCCGTGATATGACTGAAATATTGTTGAAAGCGGCGTAAAACACCATTCAATCAATCAATCAATCAATTGCGCTGGTCTAAGTTGAAAGCATTTCCAAACGACAAATTGAATGTTGTTCAAATGATGGAAATCTTATCTTTGGAAGGGCTGAAACATGCTTCGGAAAAAGGGAAAATGAGGATTACTGGCACTTTCCCATTTTCCCACAATATTTCAAAAGCATGTTTCACCGAGGTCTTGAAAGCAAGGGAATGTGTAGGAAAGAGTTAAAGCGACCCAAAGCAGTAGTGCGTTCCGATAGGTCAAAACAACATCTTTCGAAACTGAAAGTCTGTTTCCTTTTTAAGAGATGGCCTTTAAACTAAAATACTAAAATAAGATGTACATGTACATGTATGAAGAAAATTAGTTCAGATTAAAATTAACAAGCTGTCTTCTTTAAAAAAGAAGCCAGGAGAGGTCAGCATCATTGTTTTCAAACAGTTTATAGGCTTTAAATTTCATTATATATTTTACAACATGTAAACAAACAAGTAAGGCATTATATGATTGCCGCTGCATAGAAACCTCTTATGCATTACATGACAGACACCTGACCTTCCCGCGTTTTCAAGTCGTGTGATCTTTTCCCGCGGTGTTCTCTCTCTTTTTAACGATACCCCCCCCCCCCCCCCCCCCCCCCCCGCTTAGATTTATTTGAAAAATTACAACTACTCAAGAGGTCATTTTGTTCTGAAGATAATAACTGTAATTTGAAACTATCCCTTGAATAGAAAGAGTAAATATTGAAACTATCTATCCTATGAGTTTAAGCAAGAATTAGCTCCCTTAGTTTTAGTTTCCGTTTTTCAAAGAGATTCATGATGCAACAGAAAATAAAAGAAAATATCGAAAATAATCTTTTTTTTTTGTATCGACCGACGAAACACATTTGCAATGAAATCAATACATTTTTTTTTTAAATCCGTCACATAAAAACAAGACACGTCTACTTCCTATTTCAGTTTTTTGATTTCGGTTTCTTTATAAAACCATGACGAAATAGACTGTGTATCAGAACAATTTAACAAAAAACGTGGATTAAGATTGCAATTTCTGAGGCAGTCTGCCTTTTAGCCTCACCACTGTTTGCGAGGTCTGATGACCTCTCCAGTAAGATTAATAACCTGTTAGTCACGAGTACGTTCCGCTGCCTAACAAATAGACTTTGCGTTTTCTATGGCCTTCAAAACTCGTTTCCAGCAAGAAATTAGAGTTTAACCCTGTACCACACAACAAATTTTAGACTCTCCCAAATTCAAAACATCTGCAGATGGTAAGTTCAAAATTTATACAAATGAGCTTAGGGTCTCTGATAGGATAGAAAACATTGTGGGAAAAGAAGAAAATGCTGATATCCAGCATTTTCTCCCTTTCCCATAATGTTTTCAAAAGGCCTCTTCTTCGGGGTCGTTAAAAGTCGGGATTGTGTAGTAAAGGGATAAAACAGACGGTACAGATCAAAGATTAGACTGCCCGCTTTTCAAGTACAGATGTGTGTATGCCGTTCACTAAAGAGTATTTACGTCACGCCCTGGGAGTGAAAGTTTTGCTTTCCACATCGCGCAGTCAATCAGTGGAGTAGGGGACTGACCATCAATTTTGCAATTTCCAGAGCGGAGCTTCCATAGGACATAATGTACTTGAATGTTTGTTTTTTTTTTCCGAGAAAGACTCAGTTTTTTAGCGGATTTGTATTGCAAATCCGCCTGCTGTGATCGTTCTGACTGGACACTAATACATCATGCGTAACGACGCATGCGCGTTCACATTGTACTATGATATCGGTGTGACCTGAACCAAATATACTGTTATTCACGCCTGCGCCTATTCTACTTTCAGTTTTAGTTAATATACCTCAACCTCGCTTTTGTTTCGACCGTATATACTGTTCTATACGAATATACACATTTATTCCGAAATCTAATTCCAGCGAAAGACTGCGTAAGACTGACAGATCAAATTACCATTCCTTAAAGAGTAACAGAATAATAGTTACAGCGCGGCCGGCTCGGCAGAACAACTTTGACTTTCTCTGCCCTTGCTAACTCCATTTTAATATGATTGCACATGTGTTGCATGTGATGTTATTTTTTTATTACAACATATTACAGCTTTATGCTACTCCACAAATCCGCTTTCCAGGACTTTGAGTGCTTTCATTTAAAACTATCTCTTATCTAAAGGTAGCTATACGTCGTTGATTTGTTCAATTTTACGAAGCAATCAAAGCGTTGAAAGCACTGGTGTGGCATTTGTCAAGGAAGCCATTGTGTGGAATTAATAATTTGAAAAATAAACAACAGCAACAGTTTCAAAATATTCGCTTGAAAGCCAACCTACTACATAGTCATGCAAAATCCGATAGAGAAGGGTGCAATCATGTGGGACGAACAAGTCCGGGCGAACAAGCCCTGGGACGAATAAGCCCAGGAACGAACTTGTTATGGGACGAACATGCACGGTATGTGTGTATCATTACGTCACTATAGAAGGCCATAGCGGATCAAGCTATTTTCGATAAAAAAGAAGTCTTTCCACGATCGATGGCCTAATCCAATTTATTGTAATACGCCATTGTCAATTTCATATCTGAGTGCAATCGAAACACTTATTTGTCTCAGAAAAATTGACTTTAATTGGGTTTACTTCCTTCGGTTTTGCACAAACTACGATACATTATTTTCAAAATGCCCTATTGAACTCATAGTGGCATTGTCTTCGACAAATGCCACAACAAAACCCTTCGAAAAAAAAAAGATCGACTTAGAGACGTTCTGTAGCACTTCACGTGTAAATTTGACCTTTAGCACGTAATACTTGATACTTTTGTGCACGCTGCAGATCAAGATCAGACACAGAACGTGCAGTCTTACAATGGAACTACACCGTCTATTATTAAGTAAAGCAATTTTGCATCTTTTGAATTGCAATATTTAGTTGTGGTAATCGGTTATGGAAAAGTTGGTATAACAGTTTTCATTCTAGATCGAAACAAATTAACTGAACCGTTGCTTGGAATCCACCCATTGATTTTATATGTGCCTCGCTCTGTGAAAAGGGGTCTTAATACATCTGCGAAAAGTATCGGCTCTGGCCAGCCTGCGCAGTCCGCGCAGGCTGGCCAGAGCCGATACTTTTCGCTATCTGTCAATTTTCTGCATGACAAAGAAACGATCTACCCAATGATACAGTCGGCTGTTAGACATAATGGACTTTATGGATCCCTGATTACGTGATGACTTGTTTGGTACCATGCATGACGGAGATGCATTAAGCCCCCTTTTGCCAGAGTATGGCTCATACGTATGAGCCATGCTTTGTGGAAAAGGGCTGAAAAATGAATGCATCTGGGCATTCTGCGCAGGCTAAGCTAGGTCGAAACATTTTGCTATCGGTCAATTTTCTGCAGGTCGAAGGACCATATCACCTCAGGATTCAGTTGCTTGTTAGCCAAAATGGATTTTATGGATCCATAATTATGTGGTGACTAGCTTGGTATTATTCATCCCAGAGATGCAATAAACCCCCTTTTTCCAGAGCATGCTTCATCTAGATATAATAAACTTGATCAATTAGGTGGTGACTGTATCAATTAATGCTGGCTGAGATCAAATTGTACTGACGTGCATGCTTGGCTTGGATTTCACTTTTCGCAAATAAAAGGTCATCAGAGGGCGAGATGGGTTTATCACAAGGTAGTAACGACGCAAGAACAGAAAACTGAAAAGTTGTAGTTAACAAACTGGAAAAACCAAAAAAGACACTTAAAGCGCTAACGGAAAGAAAAGTTGCTTTGTTTAATAAGTTTTTAACGTAAGAACAATAACATGGCATTTTATTGAAACTTCTATAATCTCCTAACTCTTTACCAAACGACATAATTTCAGACTGGTCCAAACTGAAAGCAATTGCTGACGACAAAATAAATGTTAACGAAAAATTGAAGCTTGTTTTTGGAAGGACAGAAAACATTGTGGGAAAAGGAGAAAATGCTGGTTACCAGCATTTTCTCCTTTTCCCACAATGTTTTCAGAAGGCTTCTTTCTCAGGGTCGTTAAAAGTTGGGATTGTGTAGTATAGAGTTAATACATATCTACATGGATATAAAAAACGAACTAAAGAAAAATTGTGCAAAAAATTAAAACAAGACGGTCATAATAGCTCTGAATCTCTCACATGAGCCTTTCGACCCAATACAACCCATTGCCAATCCCTTCCGAGATATCACGACAAACACTCTAACAAACTTTCATGAGTATTGGACTGAAAATGTGGCCTCTAGAATGTACACAAGCTTTTTCTAAGATTTGTCACAGTCGCCTACTTTCTGACCCAACATGAACCATTTTCAAACTCGTTGTAGATATCGTCAAGACAAAGATTCTCGCCGACTTTCACGAGTTTTGGAATGAAAATGTGGCCTCAAGAGTGTACAAGATTTTCATAAGATTCGTCCCAGTAATCTACTCTGTGGCCAAACATGACCCATTTTCAAACGCTTCCTTTTAAACAAGTCAGAGATATCAAAACAAACATTCTAACAAAATTCTTATGAATATAAGACTGAAATTATGCCCCTAGAGTGTACAGAAGCTTTTTGTAGGATTTGTCCTCATGACTTTAGATTAACTCTTTACCTAACAACAAAATTTTGGACAAGGCCAAATTGAAAGCATTTGCAGACGACAAATTAAATGTTGCTAAAATGATGATTTCTGCTTTGGATAGAGTAGAAAACATTGTGGGAAAAGGAGAAAATGCTGGTTACCAGCATTTTCTCCTTTTCCCACAATGTTTTCAAAAGCTTTCTTTCTCAGGGTCGTCAAAACTCGGATTGTGTGTTACAGGGTTAACATTTGGCCCAACATGAACCATTTTCAGACACACCCCAAATACCACACAGAAAAATAGTCTGACTTCTATGAGTATTTGGCTGAAAATGTGGCCTCTATATAGTGTGCACAGGTTTTTCTTTTTAAAGGAGCCGTCACACCATGACGTTCTGGTCAGCGTTCTCTGAACATTTCAATCGTTCGATTTTTTAGCGTTCTAGAATGAGGATGGCACATCTGGCGTGTTATTAATGTGTGCCTAACGCACGACTAGCGTGTATCTAACGCACGAGAAGCGTGTAACAGCGACCAAGTAGGATACCCCTGAAAACCATTATCGTATGCTAACGTGGCACTGGCGAGCGAGGAACGATTTAGTCACACGTTGCGTGCGCTAGGGACCGTTCAGCGGTCGTTGACAGGTCGCCAGTGAGTCGTTCACTGCAAAGCAAACGATTAGTAACAACCAAGTAACGCTAGAGTAACGACTGACTAACGATAGCCGAACGCATGCAACGGTGAACGTTACTAAAACGTTCCACGAACGTTCTTAAACGTTCTTCAGCGTTTAAAATTAAACGTTGAAGAACGCTGGTGTCAGTGAGAACTTTTGTGCATGTTCAAAACTTTTTTTCCGGACCAGCGTTCTCCGCCGATTCCCGGCGATCACCGACGTTCACTAGCGTTCACAAAACGCTCTTCTGGCGCTATCCCAGCGACCATGGGCGTCTACCAACGTTTCCTCAAACGTCAGAAAACGTTGACCAGAACGTCATGGTGTGACGGCTCCTTAAGATTTGACCAAGTTTTCGTCCCGAAGTTACTCATTTTGCAAGTAGTCTAATATATCGTCAAGACAAAAACTAATTAACTTCATAAGATTTGAACTGAAAATGTGGCCTTTAGGGTGTACACACTATTTTTTTTTTAAGATTTGGTCTGGTGACCGAGTTTTGACCCACCGTGACGTATTCTCCAACAAGTCCAAGATATCATTAAGACAAACGTTCTGACCAACTTTCATGTGTATTGCACAGACAATGTGGCCTCTACAGTGAACACTAGGTTTTTCAAACTTTTGACGTGGTGACATAACTTTCGACCAGATGTGACGCATTTTGCAAATAGTCGGAGATATCATAAAGACAACCATTCTGACCAACTTTCATGTGTACTGGACTGAGAACTTGGCCTTTACAGTGTTCACAATGTTTTTTTTTTTTTTTTTTTTTTTTTTAATTTGACCCGGTGACCTATTTTTTGACCCAACGTTACCCATTCTCAAACTCGAATATCATCAAGACAAACATTCTGACGAGGTTTCATGAGTATTGGACTAACATGTAGCATCTGGAGCGTTCACAAGTTAATAGCTGACGTGCGACGGACGACAGACATCTGACGACGGACGCAAAACACAGTATGATCACAAAACCTCACCTTGAGCACTTCGTGCTCAGATGAGCTATAAAGAATGCGGTTCTTTGAAGACGTGCACTGAAAGTTGGAATCTCCCGAGACTTAATTGAAATAACTTAGAAATACAGCGGTAACTCATAGGGGTTTGAAGATTCGAATCCTGACTTGACCAAAGTCTTTGGCCAAATAACGACGAGTCATAGCGATTAGTTTCGGCTTTCTCATGGCTGAAAAGCAGCCAGTTGTTTTTAAAAAATGGTATACATGTACGTAGTATTGGTAGAGAAACTTGGAGAATACAGTGGTAGGTGGTCGTGTTGCTGTGACGTAACTCGTATCATTATAAAAAAAAAAAAAAACGTTTTAAGCCAAAAAACAACCAAACAAAGTCATAAGGAAAGCTATCTGACCTATAATAACTGTAATAAGCAAATAAAAATGCTGTGCACATAATTGATCCATGCTCTGTGAAAAGGGGCTTGATGCATCTGCCAAAAGTATCGATCCAGGTCAGCCTGCGCAGTTCGCGCAGGCTGACCTGGGCCGAAACTTTTCGCTATTGGTCAATTTTCTGTATATCGAAAGGAAAGTCTACCTTATGATCCAGTCAGTTGTTAGACAAAATGGGCTTTATGGATCCATAATTATAAGATGTCTTGATTGGTACAATGCGTCACGGGGATGCGTTACGCCCCCTTTTGCCAGAGTATGGCACATATACATAACTATGTGTGCAGTAAACAATGTAGTTATATTCACCACAACTGCCGACCATGGTCGTGAAAAATCCTTAAGGTAAACGAAATAAAAATGAAACGTGATACATGTATATTGCAAGTCGATGGATCTTATAAGATATACTGAGGCCCTCCCGAGGCCCAGTGGATAAGGCGTTGGAATTTTTAACCCTTGGGCTGCTAAGCGCGACTCAGTGACCTTTTGTGGACAGTGTAGATCACGATCAGACCTCATCGAACGTACAGTCTGATCTTGGATCTACACTGTCCGATATGGAAATATTTTTTCTCCAAAAAGTAAGTTTAAAATAGCAACATACGGGTTCACACTGCCGGCTTGAAAGTTGATTTAACTTATTTAGCAGGTTCAGGGTTAATCAGGAAAATCCTAGTTCGATCCCGGCTAGGAGCGCCAGTCATTTTGGTTTGTCTTTGAGCAAGGCGCTGTAGGGATCCAAATTAGTACAAATGACACTCGTGACAAACAGGAGTGAGCTGACGCCGTGATTTGACAGAATACTGTTGAAAGCAGCAGGTGATACAGTTCAAGCAAGCAAGTGTGGTGTCCATGGTTGTAAGGTAGAACGTCGGCCTCGTAACCAAGAAGGTCACGAGTTCGATACCCGGGACTGCGTGTCAACTTTGGGACTACTTTGGCCCAAACATTCGGCGCGAGTACTGGTGTAGTTTGCAGGAAGCAGAATCGACAGAGATTAGTTTAAGTTGCGAGAACCTGTTTCTCAATCGATGTAAAATAAATATGTTTAACCCTTTACTAGACGACAAAATTTTAGCCTTGTCCAAATTGAAAGCACTTGCAGACGGCAATTTAATTGTGGCTCAAATGGTGCAATGTTTCTTTGATAGGACAGAAAAACTTTGTGGGAAAAGGAGAAAATGCTGGTTACCAGCATTTACTCTTTTTCTTACAATATTTTCTACCTATCCAATGACAAATCTCATCATCAGTGTCACATTTTGTTTGTCGTCTGCACCTGCTTTGAAATTGGACGAGTCCGCATTTATGTCGTCTGGTAAAGAGTAACACCTATATAGTCGATAGGTGTTTGGTTGTCGTAATTAACCCCTAGGCTGCTAAGCGCTACTAACTGACCTTTTGCAGACATTGTAGATTCAAGATCAGACTGCACAGAACATGCAGTCTGATCTTGGACCTACTCTGTCCGATAAGGAGATATTTCTCCCCTAAAAATAATTGTGAAAAAGCAACACTTGAGTTTTCACTATCGACTTGAAGGTATCATTTAACTTAGTCAACAGGATAAGAGTTAACCCTTAAATAACTAAAACGGAACTTTCAAGTCGATGGTAAAAACGCAAATATTACCATTTCCGAGTCTTTTTTTTGGGGGTGGGGGGGTGGGGGGGGAACTATATCCTTATCGAACAGTGCAGATCCAAGATCAAACAGCACGTTTTGTGCAATCTGATTTTGATCTACACTGTCCGCAAAGGCCCTTGAGTCGCGCTTGGAGGCCTAAGGGTTAAATCTTTCTCTATTAAACTTTATTGCAGATATTTTAAGACTCTCGTTATCCGAATACAAAGTTACCAAGAAGACTAAGAAAATAACTCGAATTACTGTTGTGTTCGAAATATCGATACTTATCGCTTGAAACTGTCTTGGTTGGTAAAGAGAAGACACGATGTATTCAACTGATCATTTTGTCTTCTTACAAATTAACCATGCGCTGTGAAAAGAAGGCTTAGAGCATTTGCAAAAAGCATCGACCCAGGTCGGCCAGCGTAGTCTGCGCGGGCTGTTCTTGGTCGATACTTTTTGCTATTGGTCAATTTCCTGCATGTCAAGGGACCAGCGTACTTCAGAATCCAGCCGGTTGTTGGACATAATAGATTTTATGGGTTCATAACCATGCAATGAATGGCTTGGCACAGTGTATCACAGAGATGAATGAAGCTCCCTTTTCATATAGCATGGCTCAAATGTAAATAACACATTTCAAAAAAAGTATCTACATTTCTGATTTTCTGTATGAGCAGTTTTACCTTTTGCCCCTATGTATCAAGAAGTGGTCTTCTACAACAAATTCGTTTTTAGGTCGAAATGAATTGTTAATGATCGCTTGAAGTCTTACAATGACAAAAACAAAATGGCGTACCCCTCAAACTGCCTCCTCCGACAGACCCTGTCGATTTTTTCATTTCATCTGACTCCGTGGGGCTGATGTCTTTAACCGGGGGTTCCGGGCTGACCTCTGCACTCACATTCTCGCTCTGTCCTGTTTCCTGAACGAAAAATGTTTTCAGTTGGAAATTAAGATGAAAGAAAAATGAACATTTATCAGGTCTATGCGAAGGTTCTATTGAACCTGAGGGCCCCGGTAGCTCGTATGTAATATGCGGGACTATCAAATCACAGCCTGTAATCGACAACTATTTCAAATTTCATGCTTATTCTATTTTCACTTTAAAAAGTAGCACAGCTTCTGAATGGCTAAATCAAATACAGCCGATCTGAACTGCATGTTTAGTCGAATTCTTGATTTAAAAAGTAACAACATTTCTGATTGGCTAAACCGAATGGTCAAGCCAACCAGAAATTGCGGTCCTTTCAAATATAGATATTTGTCGAGAATAACAATGCAATTTAAAACTGTTGGTTAATACGGGCTTTGAGTCATGCGCTCTAATCCCCAGCTAGACAAATACGTGTGAGTCATGCTCTGTGAAAAGGGTGTTTAATGCGTCTGCAACTTTATTGCTCCATGTCAGCCTGTCCTTGCAGACTGCCTGGGTCGATACTTTTTGCTAGCGGTCAATTTTCGGCATATCCAACGACCATTCTTCCCCGGGATTCAGCCTGTTGTCAGACAAAATAGATTTTATCCATCCACAAGTATATGATGACTTGTTTAATGTAATGCATCACGGAGATGCATTAAGCCCCCTTTTGTCCAAGCATGGCTCATGTACATGTACCGTATTTGAGGATTGATAATTGGTCACTGAAGCCGAGGACTCGTTCATCTTTCTTCGCTAAATAAGCCCTGCTCTGTGATAAAATGGTTTACTGCAACCGTGCAAAAAGTGTCGACACATGTCAGCCTGCGCATTTCGCGCAGGCTGACATGAGTCAAAACGTTTTGCTATTTGTAAATTTTCTGCGAGTCAAAAGGACCAGTCTACCTGAGGATTCAGTCGGTTGTTACGTAAAATGGATTTTATGGATTCTTGTACGTCTTGCTTGGTACAATGCATGTAGTTGAATAAAAAATTTAATAGGTAAATGTATACAACAAAAAGGTAATGTTACCATAGCTAAAGAATGATGGTCACAGATGTTAACCCTTAGGCTGCTAAGCACGACTTACTGGCCTTTTGCACACAGTGCAGATCAAGATCAGACTGCACAGATCGTGCAGTCTGATCTTGGATCTACACTGTCTGATAATGGGATATTTTTCTCCAAAGAATAAGTTTGAAGTAGCATTGATCCAGTTTTTACTATCGGCTTGAAAGTTTCATATAACTTATTTAGCAGGTTAAGGGTTAAGATTAAAAAAAAGAAAAATAATAATAAAAAACGTGTCGATTAAGACATTTCGAACTATTATTTACCTGAATGACCTCCAGCGCATGTCCACACGTATTGAAAGACGTTACAGTTTTATAATCGGGTAGAGATAACTGCCGTTGTAAGGAAGCTCCTCGCTCTCTGCTTTGCGAGCTTGCAGACAGACTCGCACCTGCGACTGCAGACTCAGATGTATCTACAGAAACGGAACGCTTTAAAGGACCACGTATCGCACTTTGTTCCTGAAATCAAATAAATAAAAGTATACCTTAAATTGAGGTTTGTTGAAGGATATTTGAACTTGACAATCTCGTCGATGTCTTCTGTGAGGGTGGCAAATCAAGTATAGACTGTACATGTAGTTACGGGATGTTTGTTTATCAGCACCGAATAATGTTGGAGCCAGTGTAGGGGTAAAAATAAACTGGTAGCCGTCCGATGGACCATAAAATAAAGATCGATAACAGGCTGCCGGTTTAGGGTAAACATTTCTGTGTCACCGGTCCCGCGGCCAATTTATCCTACCAAAAATTAGTCCTAACTAGAAAAGTGGAAGTTTTAATCGGCTAATTTCGACTTTTCGACTTTTCAACTTTTCGACTTTTCTAGGTCGAAAAGTGGAAGTTTTATTGACAATTGTCATGTGAAAAACTTCCACTTTTCTACTTTTCGACCTAGCAGTTTAACGCGAAAAGTTGAAGTTAGTACTTCCTAATTTCTACTTTTCTAGACAAACGTGAGGTCGAAAAGTCGAAAGTTTTTTGACAATTTTCAGGTCAAAAACTTCAACTTTTCGACTTTTCGAGGTAACTTTTTTTGCTAGAAAAGTGGAAGTTAGTGTGCCTAATTTCTACTTTTCGAGTTCCTCGTAGGTCGAAAAGTGGATGGTGGAAACAGGATTCCGTATGTAGTAAAGCCATTTTCCGACGAAGATTTAACACTTTACCACACAATAAACATGTAGATTTGTCAAAGTTGAAAGTATTTGCAGAGAACAACTCAAGTGTGACTCTAACCACGGAATTTGTTCTTGATAGGGCAGAAAACATTGTGGGTAAAGGAGAAAATGCTGGTGACCAGCATTTTCTCCTTTTCCCACAATGTTTTCAAAAGGCTTCTCCCTCAGGGTCTTTAAAACTCGGGATTGTGTGGCAAAGGGTTAATGCATCTCTATGATCCATTATACCAAGCAAGTCATCGCATAATTATGGATCCATAAAATCCATTTTGTCTAAAAACCAGCTACACCACGAGGAAGAAAGGAGAAAATTAACGAAGCAAGTAAGGGCATCACTCTGCAAGAATTTCTGCAGGTATTTTTTTGCAATCGATCAGTAATAATTCCTTATTATTTACACGAAGAAATTTGATCAGACGTAATATTTCAATATTGCATTACTTGGTTGCGTTATGACGTTTGCGTATTTCCATTGCATTATTTTACGATTTAATTTGCCACCAATCGATGGCAAATTTATTACTCTGTTGATCTAAATTTTCAGATGAAAAATGCCAACGGCTGTATGGAACCTTGTGCACAGTTATCGCGTCCTACACCTGAGCCTTGCTTCGTGGTAAGGGGGTCTAATTCACCTGCAAACAGTATCGACCTTTGTCAGCCTGCGCAGTCCTTTGCGGCTGACCTTTGTCGAAAGCTTTGCTATTGGTCAATTTTCGGCATGTCAAAGGACCATACTACCGAATGATTCAGTCGATTGTTTGACAAAATGGATTTTATGGATCCATATGAGTAATTAAGTGATGACTTGTTTGTTATAATAAACTAGCGACTAAACTATACAAAAATATATATAAAAAAAAATACATAAATACAAAAAATAAACTATACTAAACTAGCGATGCAGAAGAAACAATGGTCACTGTCAGTCCCCCCCACCCACTTCTTTTTATGCAAAGTGTACAGAAACATATTCTCGCGATGAGAAATCATAATCGTCGAACCAGCCATGGAAAAGTGGTCGTTGACTTAGTAGCCTCCGTCGAATTATTAGCCTACATACTTGACTAAACAAACGGTTGGTATAGATCCAAAACCCGACGGCACATTCCGTGCATTCTGATCTTAATCTTTGCCATCCGCTAAAGCCCCTGTTTTCGCCTATGGCGCAGAAAGGGTAAAGTGGGTTTTTCTTTTATCCAGGGTTATACTCGTACTAACCTGATGTTACGTAATGCATATTATAACCTGTTTACATACTTCAAAGATTTTAGAAGCCCAATTCAAAATAAATTTGAAAATTTACCATGTTTACCTGAACCAATCTTCACTTCTGGGTGGTCTTTGATAATAGCTGATCAGTCAGTTAAATTTGACACATCAAATGTTTTATTGTTTTTACTAATAAATGAGTAGGGTTGTATGTTTTCAAGAAAAAAAAATGCTTAGTTTTCAGTAAAACTGGGAATTTTTGTACAAAACTGTTATATGGTTGCCATGGAAACTGTAATTTTGTAAAAGTTTGAACTCGACGACCTATTCTTTCTTTTCTTCTTTTGTAGAATTTGAAAAGAAGATACTTCAAGGATTCTATACAGAGAAAATGGACAAAATCTATGGAAGGGTATTTTTGATAATCTAGTTTTACCTACAGAACTCTTATTTTTTTCGGCATTTTTGTGAATACAAAATTGCTAAAAAATGACCCTTTCTGAAAAAATATGAATGGAATTCAAATTTCCTGAATGTTAAATAAGAATATACAAATATTTAGGTCTGATTTTATATAGATTATAAAATTAAACTTGTCTGACAATGTTATAATCACTTTCATGCAAAAGTCACAATTTTTAGAATTTGAGGGTATACTGTTACCATGGAAACAGGCATTTAACAAGATAACGAATTCGACAAGATATCATTTTCTTTTTATTTTTGTATTCGGCATGAAATTTTACATTATATAAGTGAAAACAAAGAAATTCTATGGAAGAATTAAAACTCTAGAAAACGTCCTTAACGATCGGGACCAGTTGATCTCATATTCATATGATTCATACTCTGGCAAAGGGGGGCTTAATGCACCTCCGTGATGTATTGTACAAAAATAATTGAGCCATGCTCTCGCAAAAGGGGGCTTAATGCACCTCCATAATGCATCATACCAAGCAGGACATCACATAATTAGGGATCCGTAAATTTTGTGTGTGTGTGCAACAACCGACTTAATCATGAGATAGACTTGTTCTTTGACACACAGATAATTCACAAATAGCGAAAAGTTTCGGCCCAGGTCAGCCTGCGCGGACTGCGTAGGCTGACCTGGGTCGAAACTTTTCGCAGATGTATTAAGCCCACTTTTTACAGAGCATGGCTCAATTATCACATAATTGTGGATCCTCAAAACAACCGAATCATGGGGTAGACTGGTCCTTGGATAAGCAGAAAATTTACCAACAGCAAAAAGTTTCGACCCAAGTCAGTCTGTGCGGACTGCGCAGCCTGACCTGCGTGGATAGCTTTTGCGGGTGCATTCAACTCCCTTTTCCCAGAGCATGGCTCGTATGTATAAGGGAAGTTATAGAGCTTAGGCTTTAAGATCCGATCACTTCATTTAAGTCATATTGGATGAAATTAAAGCTAAGCCATTCATGGGAAATAAAAGTCATTAAGGAAATCGCTGGTTAGCTACGATACGTCGATTACGTTTCACTTAAATAACCCTTGAAGCCATGGAAACAACTTAGGTGTAGATCAAGATCAGGCTGCATAGAACGCGCACTGTCCGCTACTAAGATACATATTCTAACCGAAACAAGCTTGAAATAGCAAGGTGTTTTTCCTTGTCCAAACTTTTAATTCACTGCTTTAAGGGTTGCTGCTTACTGGAGCTTTTACTTGCTGTATTTTCTCGAACAAAGAACTCTCCTATGAAACTCTACTGTTTGCAAACGATTTGAAAAAAACAATGAACTTATTTTTGAATCAACTATATCCTGATAAAGTTTTCCGAAACCTTATGAAGAACTATTACACGTGTTGGAAACTTCATATTCGGAGGCAAATATTTTTCGTTGTATGTGTTTATGTGTGGGCTGCACTTGCTACAAAAGCATTATATATGTAACATATAGACCACTCGGTCAATCTAAGGCTGCATACAAATATTTTCAAACGTTAGATAGACTGGTATTAAACAGCATTCTTCAATTGTGACAATATGGTCAGTCCGTTGTATTTTCATAAATTCGGTCACGTTTCATCGAACAAATGTTATAAATTTTGGGCTGAAGGGCAATAAAGGTAAAACAGAGCTTATTCATTAAGTTATTTCTTACAGAATTTTTCTAAAAGGAAGCCCTCATCCACCGGTGCCGACTCACATATTCAGAGCCGGTCCACATAATCGGAGCCCTTTTTGGCAGCGGGTGAAACCCGCTGTCATAGTCCCCAGGTATGAGTTACTGATTTTCAACGCTTACGATATTTATCTAGGTCGAGAATTCTTGCATCCGGCAGCTTTTTCCTGGATACGCGAGGTAAACAAAACTTGATTCCTACACTTGACTAAATAGTTCCTCCATGAATACACAAACGATCATGTATAAATACGCGCTACTCGCGCAGACGACACCCTTTCAAAACTGCCTTACACCTTACGAGTTCATCTGTAATGTTACTGTAGAATAGAAACGGAAAGAGGGCGTCGGTATCTACATAGACCGAAAAAGTGCAAAAGAAAATATTTTCAGAGCAAAAGTTTTTATTAGTCGCCGCGCAGAAGCGCGCGACTATATTTTTAATAGTTTTTCGAGTTAGGAAATGGACAATGGGAATTTCTTTTTTATAGGGGTGTTAAGGTTAACAAGGAATCTTTCTACTTCGCCTTAAACTGGCTTTTTAATTCATTCTTAAACTACGAAGTATATACAATACGATTCTATTTTTGCTCTGTTAATACTTACAACATCAAAAAATCCGCCCAAGTATTACTTTTATTTTCGCTATTCGCGAGAAATGGACTCATCCAAATAAATGCCTTGTTTCCATTGGTCAAGGCTGTACAGGTTTCCAGTCATTTCGTACCTAGTTAATTTCGTACCTAGGTCATTTCGTAGATACGATTTTGGTCATTTCGTACCTACCTATACTTTCTATTTTGGTCATTTCGTATCCAGTTGGTCATTTCGTATCCACTTTCGTCATTTCGTACACAGATTTAATTATCATTTTGATTATTTAGTACCTAGTTTTTCCTACAATTTATGTTTTTTGTTGAATGACCACCGCTAAAATTGTACATTGCTGAAATTGTGTTAAATTCCGCCGAAGAACGAGTATGATGGTTATGATTGTATCTAACCATTATTGGTTACTTCTTTCTAAGTTTAGTTTTTAAAACAAAGATTGTTTAGAACCCTTTTGTTTATTTCTCACCAAGTTCTAGATAAATTTACAATGTACTTTGTTGGAAAAAATCTGGAGAGAGACCAGTTTTTCGCTGTGTTGTTCATAAATCGCAATGCAAAACCAATATTCTTTATTAACAGCGTTCACCAAACAGTATAGTTTTAGACTTGTTTAAATTGAAAGCATGCCTTGCAAACTTACGTTCTCTTGAATCATACTATCCTAGGACAGCAACATTTTAGTAACTTGGCCCTGTTTTCAACACTTTCCCAAAAAAACTCAGGTTATCACGTGCGCTGTCAAATTCTTTTGGAAAAACATGTTGGATAAGGAGAAATTACTCGTTATAAGCAATTTCTCCTTTAACAAATACTTTTCCCCCCACTACTAGCGAATTTTCTACCATTTTTGCAGCTTTTTAAATTGTCGTCTGTCAACTCTTTGAATTTGGAAGAGTGATATTTTTCGTTTGGAAAAGAGTTCAGAGAGCGCTATGCGAGGGTATTAGATACTGTAACAGAAGACAACTTTTGATATAGATTCACAGTCACATCAATTTCATAATGTGTTAAAAAATCTGCTGATGAAAACTGACATTTACTTATTTGCCCTGGCTTTCTTGAAGCATTAAATAAAAAAATTTGCGGCGACTTTGATTCTTTGCATCGACTTCTTCTTGTCGGTGTTTGTTTGCATGATGAATTTTGAGCATAGGGCATCGTAATGGGATTCGTGTAACATCGCCTTTTATCGCCAAAGTCGTACGAATTCGGCTATGACAGGCGATGTTAGTAGTAAAGGTAACTAGACTAGGGACTGGTCCCTAGTCTAGTTACCCTGAGGGAAAATTAGTCCCCAGAGTGCTTCCCCGGGTAAGCACTCTGGGGACTATTCCGGTCAATTTGGAAAATTTTTGGTCGATTTGGGTAAAAAATGGCATTTTCTGGCATTTTTGCTTCCCCCCCTCCGTCCCCAGTCTGCTTACCCTGAGTCCCCAGAGTGCTTACCCGGGGAAGCACTCTGGGGACTAATCCGGTTATTTGGAAAATTTTCGGGTGACAATTTGAAAAGATAGATCTTTCATGGTAGATGGTTAGCCCTGAAAAGGGCTGTTTTGTTTGGAGACTGTGTTTTTTCTCTCTACTGACAGCTTTTCTTTGTTCTTCTTGGGATTTTCGGGATTTTGAAGTCATTGAAATTATCAATGTTTTTCCCGTATTTGCCCTGCCCTGCCAGTGTCGGTATGTTTTTCCCGTATTTACCCTGGCCTGTCAGTGTCGGTGAAGATCTCTTTTGGTCAACATGTCGCTTGTGGAGATGGCTAACGTCTTCCTCTGATTTTCGTTTTGTTGTTCTTCTCGGTTGATTTTGTTTTGGTTGTTTTTCTTTCTTCACAACAGTTACGATAGAGTCCACTAACTTGTGAAGATTTGTCTTATCGAAGTCAAACTCCACAGGAATCTTTACTGGAACTGCTGAAATGCTCTGTCTTTGATAGCGTAGTGTCTCAATGTTTTTCCATAACCGTTCGGTGTTTGTGTTTAAAGTTTTAATCTCCTCCAAATGTTTGTTGAATGTTTCCAGTTCTTTCAAGATCCGAGTCAACATAGAGTCTTGTTGCGAATTTAACTGTTTCGTCTCTTCGTAAATGTTATCCAATACAGTCGTCGGAATGATGTTTGCTGAATTCATAGCCGATGAGAGAATGTCTCCATTGTTTTCCACTGGTAGGAAAGCATCTAAGTTGAAATCGTTTAAGTCGAATTCCATATTGATTTTTAACTTCCGAAATGTTCGAAAGCTATGAGTCAAAATGATGAATATATGGGAAAAAATCGGTGTTTTTATAGCTTGATAGAGGGATTGACCTACTTTGACTTGGAATTAACAGAATTAACGTTAACCAATCGTTAGTTTCGTTACATTTTTTTGGATTTGATACTCTTAGACGTTGTAGATAGATCATATAGTACGTTATGTTCTATCTACATATTCTCGCCCACGTTCGCGCTTTTAATTCTGTTAATTCTGTATCAAAGTAGGTCAATCCCCCTATCATGCTATAAAAGCACCAATTTTTATTCTTTTATTAACTCATTTCACGATGAAGTTTTCGAAATTTTGCTGTGGGTTGTTTGGTGGCAGGAAGAATAAGAAAGAAATGGAGGAGAAATGGGAGCAAGAGCCCATGGAAAAGAAAGAAGACGAAGTAGAAGAAAGAAAGAGAGTAAAGCATAAAGCTCTTCGGGAGTTCTTCGCCAGGAGAGGGTATGAGTTTTATACTCGTACCCCAATCGTTAAGATGGGTAATATTTATCCGGACCTGTCAGAGTTGATACCGCCAACAGAACATCGCGGTTGGCAAAATAAATTAATGAGAATGTATCCTTCATTGAAATGGTAAAGTATACGTTCTCTTTAATTTTAAAACAGCCCTTTTCAGGGCTACCCAATACCAAGAAAGAACTTTTTCAAATTGTCAAAAAACAAACAAAGTCAAGTCCTATATATGCTTTTCATATTTTTATTTTAGAACTTTTTATTTTAGAACAATTTGTACAATATTCATTACAATGAAACTTTGAACTGTAAAAACAAAATGAATGAAAAAAACTTTTTTCTTCGGAATGTCATAGAACTTTGAACTGTAAAAAAGACAGAATGAATGAAAAAACTTTTTTTCACTTAGGCTGTTTTTCTTTTTTTCTTTGGAATGTCAGATTCACATTTACTCTTACGTTTTTTTCCTCTTTCATTGTTTTTTAATACCATATCTGGACACATTTCATTCCCATGTTTTGTCGATTTGCAAAAGAAACAGTTGTTTTTTTTGCTTTGTCGTTTTTTCTTCTTTTCGTTATTTTGACGTTTTCCCTCGCTTTCACTGTCACTTTCTTCTTTCAACGGTACAGTTTTTTTCTTTTTTGGTGGAAATGACTCGTCGTCACTTTCACTTTTTTCTATCAACAGTAAATCTTTTTGTTCTTCCTTCCCGTTTGAACAATCCGACTCTGCAGAAAATTCGTTTTTTGTGCAATCTATGAGATTTTGTTTGTCCAGATTTTTCCGTAAAGTCTCTAATTTATCTGCTATTTTGCAGATCTCTGAATCCTTGATAGCTGTGTTGTCAGTCTGCATGTCTATGGTCTGAGTTTCAACGGATGATGTATCCTGTGGTGAACTTTTTTTCCATTTATTTTCATCGGTGAATGATTTGCAGAATGAATTTACTACCCCGACGTATTTCATATGTTGGAGGTTGACAACTGTTGGTGAAATTTTGATGTCATGGTTGAGTGGATCCACATAGACAAAAACATTTTCTCCAGTCTGCTTTTCTTTTTCTGGACATTGTTTGGCCCAATGCCCTGTTTTGTTGCACGTAAAACAAATATTTGTTCTCACACCATTCATCCCATATCGTTTGTCGATCGTTGTTTGATCCAAAACTCTGTAGCTGGTCATACGGTAAACATCTTTTTCTGCAGAATGTTGGTGGGATAAAAATGATCCCACGTAGACGCCATTATGTTTAACTTGATACTTTGACGGAATATTGCTGATCTCATAATCGTGGGTGTATGGATTAACATACAATGCCATCCTCTTTCTAAGTGGTGATGTATTTTGCAGCTTGAACTCGCTCATTTTCTTTTATCGACTGGTCTGTTTGAGGTTGGTCAGAGAAATAATGAGATTTTCACAGTCGACGTCTCTATTTATACACTACTGCAAGGAAAGAGTCTATAAATTGTTAGATTTTTCTTGCTTGCTTCATTTTGTCTTCTCAACCAGAGCTGAAACGATGGGTAAAAGAAAAAGAATAGTAGTTTATTCAGACAGTGAAAGTGACGATGAGTCATTTCCACCAAAAAAGAAAAAATCTTTACCGTTGAAAGAAGAAAGTGATAGTGACGACGAGTCATTTCCACCAAAAAAGAAAAAAACTGTACCGTTGAAAGAAGAAAGTGACAGTGACGACGAGTCATTTCCACCAAAAAAGAAAAAAACTGTACCATTGAAAGAAGAAAGTGACAGTGAAAGCGATGAAAAATCTTTGAAAGAAGAAAACAGCAGCTCTACTTTGGATATGAAAAGTCTGTATGACTTAATAGAAAGAGGAAAAAAGAAGTCGAGAAAATTTAGAACAGAATCACATGTATTGTCAGTGAGTTTTAAGAAATTTGAAGAATTATCACCCCAGAGACTGCTTGGATTATTTGACGATGTTACCCATGAAATCATTCGAAAGTTAGATGCAAACCCGACAGATATGATTAGAATTAGCATCGATCATCCTTCATTGGAGATGGGGATTCATATTCCCTTTTTAGCTACAGAACAGTTGCAAGGTGAAACTATATTGAATGAAATTGAACGAGTTTTACAGTCAAATACAGATTTTGTCTTGAACGACGGATCCATGACATTTGACATTACACATACAATACCTCCATGTGGTAGCGGAAAAGTGAAATATAATTCATCGGAATTGGATTCAAAGGTTTTTGCCAAGAAGAAACAATCGATTATTCAAATTAACAACCATGACCAATTATGTTTTGCAAGAGCCGTTGTTGTGGGAATTTGCCACCATGAACGTGAAAACAACGAAGTGTGGAATCGGAGATGGGATTACATCAAAAGATCAAACAAATCACTTCAAAAGATTGAAGCCGAGAAATTGATGAATGAAGCTGGAGTTTTACCAACACAAACTGTAGGCCTTGAAGAATTCAAAAAAATTCAATTGTTTTTGTATGAAAAAGACTATGTCATTAAAGTTCACGACCAGCATTCCAAAACGAGGAAAATATTCGAACATCCAGAAGTGAAAGACAATAGTAAGATCATACATTTATACTTTCATCAAAACCATTATGACTACATCAAGTCCATCACAGGTTTTTTTAGTTGTACAAATTATTGTGAGTTCTGTGATGTGGGTTATAACGCTCGGGAAAATCATGCTTGCTCAAAGATCTGCAAAGGTTGTTATCGTGCTGGAAAATGTCCATCAGAATCCAAAGAGTATGTCTGTTCCAAGTGTCATAGGCGATTTTTTAGTGTTTTATGCTTGAAAAATCACAAAACACTTCAAGGCAAAGAAAAGAAATCCATTTGTGAATTAGTGAAACTTTGTTCAAAATGTGGTGCACAGTATCTTACCAGAAAGGGAAATCATATCTGCAATGGAAAGAAAAAGTGTCATCTCTGCAAGAAGATAGTTGACTTTTCTCATCGGTGTTATATTCAGCCTTACCAGAGTAAGATGAAACACGATAGCGATGATGAGACGAGTTCTTCTCTAGTCAAAAAACCACAGTTCATTTTCTTTGATTTTGAATGCAAACAAGATACAGGGGTGCACATCCCAAATTATTGTATAGCACATAGAGCGTGTGATGATTGTATCGATAAACCACTTGATTTTCATTGTTCTACATGCAGTGAATTTGAAGAGGGTAGGGAAGTTATTTTTCAAGGAGAAGAAACTTTGAGTCAATTTTGCAAGTGGCTCTTTTCAAAACATCACAAAGGAGTCACAGCTATGGCTCATAATCTCAAAGGTTATGATGGACAGTTCATTCTTAACTATATTGTCAAAGTTGGGTTAAAACTTCCAAAATTGATCATGAATGGAAACAATATTATGAAGTTAGAATTGAATGGTGTACGTCTGATCGACTCCTTCAATTTCATGAACTTTGGGTTGGCGAAATTTCCAGCCACATTTGGTCTTCAAGAAATGAAAAAAGGTTACTTTCCTCACTGGGCAAATACAGATGATTTTTGGAGTTATATTGGTCCATACCTGGATATGTCTTATTACAAACCCGACTCAATGTCTGAAGAGGGTAGGTCGAAATTCATAGTCTGGTATAATGACAAAGTTCGAAAGGGTGAGGAATTCAATTTTCAAAAAGAGATGGAATCATACTGTAGGTCAGATGTCGATATCCTAAGACGGGGATGTGCTGAATTCAGAAAGCTGTTTATCGAACAGGGTGGCATTTGTCCATTTTTAGAGGCAATTACCATCGCCGATGCCTGTAACAAAGTCTGGCGAAGCAAATATTTACCAAAAGATCAGATAGCCATCATTTCAAGTAAAGATTCGTCCAGACGTCGTTTTTCTATGAAAGCGATACGCTGGATTCAAAGCGTAGCTCGGGAAAAAGGTATTCATATTCGCCATGCAAAAAATGGTGGGGAAGTTCAAATCGGAAGATATACTGTAGATGGTTTTCACCGTCAATCAAACACGGTTTATGAATTCCTTGGGGATTTGTATCATGGTTGTCCTGTATGTTATACAGATCGAAAACAGATCAACCCCATCAATGGGAGACCCATGGGTGAATTGTACGATCATACTTTTAAACGTATAGGAGATATCATAGAAATGGGGTATAATGTAGTGACCATTTGGGAGCACGAATTCGATGCTAAGATGAAGGATAAAGAGTACAAAAAACTTATTGAAAAGTTATATCCACATTTGGATCCCATCGACCCGAGGGAGGGGTTGTCTGGGGGAAGATGTAATGCCATAAAAATTAGCTATGATGTTGATGAAAAAAGCAAGAAGGAAATCAAGTACATTGATATCTGTTCTCTGTACCCTTACGTCTGCAAACATAAATCCTATCCTGTGGGTCAACCAGAAATTTTGACTAGTGAGAATATTGACATGAAGAATATTCGTCAGTATGAGGGGTTAATCAAATGCAAAGTTTTACCTCCAACTGATTTGTTTCACCCCGTTCTTCCAGTTCACTGTAACAATAAAATGATGTTTCCACTCTGTATGAAATGTGCAGAAGAAAGTTCAAACATTTGTATCCACGGTGAAGAAGAGAGGGCTTTGGTCGGAACTTGGGTTACCTTTGAATTATTCAAAGCTCTTGACTGTGGTTATCGGCTAATACATGTGTATGAAATCTGGCATTTCGACTCTGTTTCGGACCAATTCTTTAAAGGCTATGTGGACAATTTCTTGAAAATCAAGCAAGAAGCCAGTGGTTACCCAAATTGGTGTCAATCAGACTCGGAAAAAGATCAATTCGTTTGTGAATATGAGAAGGCAGAAGGGGTTCGTCTTGATCCAAGTTGTATTCAAAAAAATCCTGGGAGAAGATCGTTTGCTAAGATTATGTTGAACTGTCTTTGGGGAAAATTAGCCCAGCGTGAGAAATTGACTCAGACGGAATACATCAGTGATCCGTCTAAATATTTCGAATTAGTCACCAACCCCAATTTCATTGTAAAGCATGTAGAAATCTTTGACGAGGACTGTCCATTCATCTTGGTTAACTATGAATCAAAATTGGAACATATTGATACCCACGCTACAGCCAACGTGATAGTAGGGTCTTACGTAACAGCTTATGCAAGGTTGGAATTGTACACCGTTCTTGAAAAGTTAAAAGATAGAGTTCTGTATTTTGATACAGATAGTTGTATGTACATTCATGATCCTGAATTATGGAACCCGCCCATTATTAACAGTAGGTTAGGAAAATGGACTGATGAAGAACCTGACTGTAAAATTACCCAATTCAGAGGGCTCGGGCCTAAAAATTATGCTTACAAAATGAAAACAAAAGATGGAGAAGAGATAAGTAAATGTAAAGTGAAGGGAATTACTTTGGATTACAATACCAAGCAGGTGGTGAATTTCGATACCTATTCAAAATGTGCTTTGGATCGTACAATAGAAATCAAAATTCAGTATGATTGTAAAATTAAAAGACATAGAGATAGAACGGTGACCAGCGAAGCGCAGACAAAAACGTTTCGCTCTGTATACACCAAAAGAGTTATTGTAAATGCTACTGACACTGTGCCCTATGGTTATAAAAGTCTGAGAAAATAAATTTCTATAGCGCATTGTTTTGTGGTAAACAGATAAAGTAAGACGGAAAAAATATTAGACGTTTGGTGAAAAAATGACAACTATGTTACCGTTACCCATTGAGCTACGTGAAAAAGTTTATGGAGAATTTGTTCGACAACACACGCTCGATGAAGGAACACAGTTTAAGCTTAAATTCAGATGTGTGCAATTTTGGATAGATAAATTGCATAAGGGAGTTGCAAAAGGAGAGACATCTTGTAAATTGTATAGCATGCACGACTTTATTACAATGCTGATAACTGAGTCAAACTTCGATACCCCTATCAAAGGGTATTTAACAGCTTGTTTGTGGAAAAGTGACTATTTCACTAAGCAGTTACAAGCCACAAGTCGATGGCGATTCATTATCATAGGAAGACCAGAAGAAAGTTATCTGAATCTACTGAAAATGAAATCAGTCCTGTTTAACTTTTACTTACGGTATACAAAATCAAGAGATAATGCAGAAGGAGTAGATATCATGGAAGGGTATCTCCTATTTGGTAGAGATGTCACAGAAAAAATCGTACTTTCAACTCTTTCGTCAAAAGCAGTATTCAAAAACGTCTTCGAAATTAGAGGAACGTGTGAATATAGTGGTTTGGACAGTGTATATCCATTGTCTTTGGGTAATGAACAATTGCACAAAACTGTTGTGGAACATGAAGACAAATGGAAAAATCGAGGTATTTGTGAATTTGCATTGTAAAAAATGTTTATTGTAAAAAAAATGTTTTTCATTGTAAAAAATTGTTCAATAAAAATGCTTTTATTTTCATTGATATTGTCATTTTATCAATAGCCTTTAACGAGAAAAGTAAAAAATATGGATGTACAATCCATATTATTTCAACACCCTTGTAATATTTTCATCACAGGTCCGAGTGGATGCGGGAAAACAGAGTTCGTTCATAAATTAATTGACTATCGAGAAGACTTGTTCAATATCGTTCCTGAAAGAGTTGTTTGGTGTTACAAAGAATGGCAGCATGCTTACAATCTTATGCAAGAAAAGTTCAATTCACAGTTCAAATTGATAAAATTCGTGGAGGGAATTCCTGACGATGAAAACGAAATTGTCAGCGATGTATCTATTCCACATTTAATTGTCTTTGATGATATGTTGGGTGAAAAAGATGAGGAAAAAATTAAACTTTGGTTTACAAGAAAAGGACACCATCGTAATGCAAGTGTGATTTACATCACGCAAAATATGTTTCAGCAATCGAAATCGAGTCGAACCATTAGTCTTAATTCCAGATATATGATTTTATTTCGAAATGAACGAGATAAGAATCAGATTAAAACACTAGCTCACCAAATGCAAGCCCCACATTTGTTACCTGCTTATGAAGATGCTACATCGACGGATCATGGTTATTTAGTCATAGATTTTCATTCACAAACAAATAAAGAATTAAGACTACGAGCAGATATATTTCATCGTTGGCGTACACAAGGAAGTGAAAGAGGACCCATTATTTATTCTCCTGCTTAAAAAACTTTATGCAAAATTCTTGCTTAAAAGGGAATCACATTTTGAACATAAATCATTTTTATGATTCACGCCCGTGAGTAAACATGGCATTACCAGCCACATCGAGTTCAGTTTTAGCTGCTTTGCGAAATTTAAGCCAACAAACCGATAGACATGAAAGAGAAGCTGTGTTAAAAGCAGGCTTAAAAGAAATTTTAAAATGGTTTACGTTGGCTGCGCAAAACATCATTGAAAATAAAATCAAATTACCAAAACAAACCACAACGTACATGACAAAACATAGAACAGATATTGAACGGTTAGCAGATCCATCCATAGACGAGGAAAGTAAACGTAAAATCATTTTAAAACCTGGAGGGGGAGGATTTCTAGGTGGTGTTATTATCAGAAGCTTACTGAGATGGGATGGAGTAAAAACCATCAGAAAATTTGGAGTTGAAAGACAAACTCGAAAACGTGTTCCACGAAAACGTGCACCGCAAAAGAAAAAATCTCCAAAAAAGAAAAAATCTCCAAGAAAGCGTGCTCCGCAAAAGAAAAAGTCTCCAAAGAAAAAATCTCCAAAGAAAAAATCTCAAAAGAAAAAATCTCCAATTACGATTGATGAAAGATTTGTTACTACCCGAAAACGAACCCCTGTAGCAAGTACCATTTCAGAACATCAACAATATCCAAAATCTAGAGAGGAAATACTTGGTGAAAGAATGCGAAATTACCAAAGAAAGTATTCAAGATTTATATTACCAGGCAAAAAATTAGCATTTCAAAGAATTCCATCCGTCGCTTGGTCTCCAAATACATTGGCTAAACATAAAAAAGGATTAAGAAAATATAGACGGATGATAGAAGATATGCTACGATTTAACCTCGGCACAGGAAGATATAAACTTGACGAAAAAAAACAGATGCTTGACCTTGGGAAAGGAAGATCCATCCCCGTGGATTCGTCCATGGCTACCGCTGATACATTGGTTGATGCTCTCTATTCACAGTTTTCTTAAAAACAGTTTTCTTTTGAAAAGACAGTATGTTAAAAAAGTAATTCTGACTGTTAAAAACGGTATGTTAAAAAACAGTATGTTAAAAACATCAGGTATAAATGATAGCTGCATGGACGTTGTATTATCATTTAATCCGATATCGAGTTAAAGTCAACATGAAAAGGAAAACGCCTCTGATAAAAAAACATGGTTCAATGGTTATGGCCATGATGCAGGCTACACCAAAAATACGTAAAAAACTTGTAAAAGATTCATCACCCGAAGTGATAAGATGTATATCGGAATGTTGTCATAACGTTTTAAAAGGCAATGTACATTTATCATCAGCTCAGAAGAAGAAATTGTATTCAAGCCGACAACATATCAGACGTTTAGCTTCGAAATCGGCTTCTGTAAAAAATAAAAAACAAATATTAAATCAAAAAGGTGGATTTCTTTCATTACTTGCACCTGCATTATTACCATTGTTAGGAAAAGCCGTTATCGGAGGAATAGGAGGGGCACTTAAAGCTTTATAGATAAAAAATCTTGTAGATAGAAATCATGTCTGTTAAAAAAATGGTTATCGTACCTTATCAGGTTTTAGAAAATATGAATCGTTGGAAAGACGAGCAATATCATAAACCTCGTTTACCACCCAATCCGCAAGTTGTGGATGCAGCACATCTTCGGCAGGATATGGGTCATATTTTACAAAGCACTGATTTGTCAGAAACAGAAAAGGCTCAAAGGTATGGTGAAACTTTGTTTAAGTTACAAAATTCGGTTCAAAAAGCAAGACCGACTTTGTTCAACTCACTTCCAATGACAAAAAATGATGACAGTATACAGAAATCAGCATCTGTTACCTTGCATGATCAAATTTTGCAAAGCGTACCAAAAACCATGAAAAGAAAAGCTGAGTTACTTTTGAGTATGATAAAAGATAACAATAATTTAACTTGGGACGAACAAGGAGTCGTGTCATATAAAGGTGTACGCATTCATGGTTCCAATATCATCGATCTTATCAATGATACAATTCGTCAGAGAAAAGGTACTGAACCTAGAGGATGGAAAACTTTTTCAAAGGCATTACACGAAAGCAATATACCGCGAGAAGTTATTGGTAACTCAAATAGATGGAGATGGATGCAAAAAGCTCAAGATAAATCACTGACTAAATCACTGAGTAAATCACTGAGTAAATCAGTGAGTGAAGATGAAGAATCCTACGGCGAATCCGATCACTTATTTCACACGCCAAAAAGCGTACAAAAAAGTGCAAGGAAATCGCTTACAAGAAGTGTTAAAAAATCTGCAAAAAGAATAAAAGAATCATCTCCATACATGAAACCTGAAGAAAGAGAAAGACTGAGGCAATTCTATACTAAAGAGTTGTTAACTCCACCAAAATCTATAAAAAAGTCCCCTACCCGTAAAACGCTTCAGTCATGGGAATCCTGGTAAAGCCTAAACTTGGTTACAAACTTGATTACAAACTTGATTACGTGTTAAGAAAATTGTTTTATGATCCCAAAAGTACTGTCGCATTTACTGGAATAAAGCAATTGTATCACGCTGCAAAATCTGTTTTGAAAGGAATAAGATACAAAGATGTTCAAGAGTGGTTACGGGGTGAATCCACCTATACCTTACATAAACCAATTCGTCGTCGTTTCAAAAGACGAAAAACTATTGTAAGTGGTATAGACTATCAATGGCAGGCTGATTTGGCTAACATGCAACATTTAGCAAGACAAAATGATAACAAGAAATATTTACTTTGTATAATTGACGTGTTTTCAAGATTTTCATGGGTTATCCCTATTCCAAATAAGATGGGAAAAACTTTGATTCGAGCATTTCAATCTATTGTTCAGAAATCAAATCGGAAACCTTTATCACTTCAAACAGATAAAGGTTCGGAATTCAAAAACAGACAGTTTCAGCAATACTTGAAAAAGAATCAGATTCATTTCTTTACCACCGAAAATCCAGAGACGAAAGCAAGTATTGTTGAAAGATTTCAACGCACTTTAAAAACGAGAATGTGGAAATACTTTACGTACAAGAAAACAAGACGTTACATTGACGTGTTGAATTCTTTAGTTAAGAATTACAATCATACTTTTCACAGAAGTATCAAAACATCTCCTGCAATGGTAACAAAATCAAATGAGGCAGAGATTTCGAAAAATCTGTATCCACGTTTATCGACAATTGCAATGACAAAAAAGCCAAAATTCAAAATTGGAGATCGTGTTCGTATCAATAAAACAAAACGTACATTTGATAAAGGTTATTTACCAAATTGGACTCAAGAAATATTTGAAATCACTCATGTTAACAAGACATTTTCGCCTATCACCTATAAAATAAAAGATTTAGAGGGTGAACAAATTTTGGGGACTTATTATGAATACGAACTTCAATTGATAAAAGATGATGAAATTTATGAAATTGATTCAGTTCTTGATAGACGTACAAGACGTGAGGGTAAAAAAATAATCAAAGAAATAAAAGTCAATTGGAAAGGTTATCCAAAAAAATTTCAAAGTTGGATACCAGAATCGCATTTGGTATCTTGATCGGGAAAAATCTTATCTACAAGATTTTTATAAATAAAAAGACAATACAATTATGATAAATTCGCAGTCAAACATTGAGACTGGGACAGAAAGTGTCGATAGTGTTAGTACTAAAAATTACAACTGCTGTGGAAATCGTGTTCCAAAGAATCAGTTTACGTATATTTCGCAGATATTAGTCATTTACGCAATTATTGCAACCTCGATAGTACATTTAAGTATTCAAAGTCAAGATCGTGAATTGTGGTTGATACTGTTAAGCAGTTCACTCGGGTATATTCTCCCATCTCCAGGGCTAAAATTCACAAAGTCTGGACAAAAAACAACTAGTGGGGTTGATTTCGTTGACAGTAAAAAATACTAAATCAAAAAAATTTAAAAAATTTAAAAAATGAATTCGTTTTATCTTACTCTACCTAGCGATAGTTCCATAGAACTTTATCCAAACACACAGTGCTGTTTTAAAGTTCATCTACCAAAAACAATTCATATTGACAGGGAAAATTGGGAAGTTGCATTAGTTCATCTTATTACCCCCTCTCAGTTTTTAAACATAACTGAAGAAGAAGCGAAGTTCGAAATTATAACTGCAGATGTTAACTTATACAATGCAGCAGCAGCGGCAGATAGAAGAAGAGATAATATGAAGATAATTCCAATAAAACGAGACGCAAAAGGTGAAGCAGTAAAATGGTCAATTGGATTTAATTTTCCACCGGGTAGTTACACTTCACCAAAACATGTTATAGAGGTAATGGAAGAATTGGTTCAAAATAACCTAAGTGAAATCTTTCAGAAGCATTCAATCGGGGTGTCTATTAGCTATTCAACCTCAAGCAAACGTCCGAAATTGGCATTCACAAATATAACAAGAACCGGAATCAAATTTCATCCACAGCTGTTTTTAAAACTGGGAGGATCACCAGAATTCAAAAATGAGATAATTCATTCGAATAGAAATATTTTAGATGTATTTAAATACAGTCCTAACATTGATGCTGGGTACAATCATCTGTTTGTTTATTCAGATATTGCTGAATACACTATAGTGGGTGATACATTGGCTCCCATACTTCGCGTTCTTCCGTTCAAACCAAGCATATCAAGTGAAAATAATTATGAAACCCAACATATCAACCATGAAATTACATTACCGCATTACGTCCCCGTTTCGAAATCTGATTTCGATACTATTCACATTCAAATAACAGGGGATTCTGGTATACCGTTTCATTTTATTATTGGTAAGACAATCGTCAAGTTACATTTCAGACAGAAAAATAAAAATATTTGACAAATAAAATATTTAAATAAATATTCGACCAAAAAATGCTACCAGTTTATCGCGGCGAAAAACATCAGTATGGCTACGGACTAGGTTCTCTATTTAGATCAGCACTTAAAACAGTGACTCCATTGCTTAAACCCTTGGTCAAATCTGGGTTGAATGCTGTAAAAAAAGAAGGACTCAGACAAGGATTAGGGGCGGCAAGAGATATCCTTTTACGTGGTGAAAACCCTAAAAAAGTTGTAATTTCAAGGGGAAAACAAGCCATTCATGATCTAGCACAACAGCTAATACCGGGGATAAATAAAAGAAAATCACAAAAGACACGTCATTCATCTTCTCGATCTCGCAAGGGCAAGATCATTAATAAAAGACAAAGAAATCATTACAGTAGATCAAGGACTCTCGATATATTTGATTGAATATATTATATATTATATATATTATATATATTATATAAAAATGATGCAAAACGGATCTTGTGAATGCAGTAAATCAGAACTCAATGTTCTTTCTGTACCACCTACAATGACAACGATGCAAGAAAGTCAATGGGTTGAACATTTTCCAATAGCATCCTTGACAAGCAATTCGCCGATAGAATTCATCATACCACCTCAAACCGAACATTGGACAGATTTGTCACAATCGTATTTGTATATCAAATTCAAAATCGTTAAAGCTGACGGTACTAATTTAGAAGTCGGTTCAAATGTGGCACCTGTAAACAATTTCCTGCATAGTATGTTTAGCAGCGTCGATTTGTATCTAAATAATAAACTAATCAGCAGTAATTCAGATACCTATCCGTACAGAGCATATATCGAAAATCTTTTGTCCTATAATGCTGACAGCAAAACTACGCATTTGAAAGCTGGTGCACTTTGGATTGAAGACACCAGTGGCCAATTTGAAACACTCAACCATGATGCGGGAAATACTGGACTAGTAAACAGAATCGGTGTAATCGGACTAAGCAGAACTGCAGAGCTTTTCGGACGATTGCATCTTGATCTATTTCAGCAAGAAAAATATTTACCTAATGGAGTTGAAATCAGACTTAGATTAAACAGATCCTCACCAAACTTTTGTCTTACAGGAGGTACTGCTGCGCCAGATGCAAAAATTGTAATGGAAACAGTCAGTCTTCATGTACGAAATATTGAATTGTTGCCTGTTGTTGCAAATGATCTAAATCATCTCATAGCTCAGCAAAACATGAAAATTCCTATCCGTAGGGTAGAAGTAAAGACGTTTACTATCGGTAATGGACTTCAGTCTAAAATTGAAGATCATTTGTTTCAAGGACAGCTTCCAAAACGTGTTTTCATTGCAATGGTAACAAATGCTGCTTATAATGGGGCTTATGACAGAAATCCATTTTTCTTTCAACACTTTAATCTGTCAAAAATAGATGTATCATGTAATGGACACAGTATTCATAACAGACCCTTTGAGCCTGACTTTGAAAATGGGTTGTATTTGAAATCATATTTGTCTATGTATCAGGCTGTCTCAGCCTTAGGACTCAATAAATCATTTGATATTGCTAAAGAAGACTATATCGGCGGATACTGTTTGTGGGGGTACGATTTGACAGCTGATCAAGGCAGTGAAGAAGGACAACTTCATCCTATAAAAACTGGAAGTCTTCGCACTGAGCTTCAATTCTCACAAGCCTTGGCAACAGTGATCAACGTTATTGTCTTTGCTGAATTTGACAATCAGATTGAAATCAACAGTTTGAGAGAAATCATCACAGATTATTAATCTTAAAAAATCAACAGAAACTCTCTGATCGAAAAAAGTTAGCTTTCACAAAAAAACAGTCCTTATCAGGACTAATCAACTATTGAAAGATAGATCGAAAACAGTCCTTATCAGGACTAATTAACTTTTGAACGACATATCAGAAAAAACAGTCCTTTTCAGGACTATCTACAGGACTAAAGAACTAAAAAACAATGTCGGGAGTTAGATTTGCTATTTCACTGAGAAAAGAAGCAGAAAAAGTGAAATATTCCACCTCAGAGTGTCTTTCTACTCGGAAAAATGACATTCACAACAGCTTTGAAAAACATATGATTAAAGAACTACAAAATCTAATAGTCAGTGAAGTTCGCAACGAGTGTTACGGATGTCAAGTGGATCATCCCAGTCAAATACAGCATGAACTATGTTTATTCAAGGATAGACAAGAACATACAGATATGTTCATAGAACAAGCCATGAAGGAATTAAATCCATACAGAATCATGAAAAAATGGTATCCTGAGCTCGTAGAAATGAAACTCAATGAAACTGACTATGCGGAAGCCTACAGATTTTGGCGAAATATAAAACAAAACATTCTATCTGATATCACGGAGTCGTTCTTAAAATATTGGTGTGACAAAGTAAAACAAGCCTGGAAAAGTGATTAGAAAAAATGTATACTTCTGAAATTCAATACATATTGGATCATGGAACATGGATAAAAAATCTACAGGCAAAAGTCTGTGCAAAAGATCAGTTGCCTCGACAAAAACCCATTCATGTGAAAGCCTACATTGTGAACACAGAGAAATCAACCGGTTCAGGAGAACACTGGGTGGCCGTGATATTTGATAATAATGGCAATGTACTATACTTTGATCCCTACGGCCTACCACCACTTGAGCCGGAAATTATTAACTTTTTAGACAATCATTCTTATTCGTGGAGATACAATCGACAAACCCTTCAGAGCCTACAGGGTAAAGTTTGCGGAATTTACTGTATCTTCGCATTGGATGCTATTGCCAGAGGATATAATATACAGAAATATCTTCAACAGAAATTTCTCTCAACGGAACACCATCGCAACGATCGAAATGTATCATCGTGGTTTAATCAACACTATGGAAATCTATACAAGAAAATTTCAGAGACTTCTCCCCACAAACAGTGAAAAAACATTTTCAAAAATGATTTTTTTTATTGTTAACAGTTCATTGATATTATGTTCATTTTTTGTCTTTTTAAGTTTTATTGTAAATATGTTCATTGTTTCAGTTCATTGTTTCAGTTCATTGTTTCAGTTCTGTTCAATAAAAAAGTTCAAAAAAAGCAGTCGAGTTTTTTCATTCTTTTTTCCCAAAAAGACTCCAATCTGCTTACATTTTTCCCCATGCTACGAGTCATAACTTTTTTACTATATTAGCATGAAAACGTAGTTTGGGAAAAAAATGTATATGCTTTCCGTCAGGTCCGCGCTCTTATTTTTTCAATCCTCCTGCTATCGTATAAAGAAAGGCTGATATTTCCCAATACATTCATCATTCGACTCTCAGCTCTCGACCAGTTCGGAAGTTAAAAATCAATATGGAGCAGAACAATATGGAGGAAATCAACCATCAACTGCGTGAGGCTCTCAAAGACTATCTAGATGCCGGACAACAGATATTGCTGCTAAACACTCAACCCGTACAACTACACCGTATATCACAACCGTTCAAAGATCTCGGTGAAAGAATAGTTCAACTATTCTTAAAGACAACACCTGATATTATTTTAGTTGATGTCAAATTTGGGAGAAAGATAACTTTCAATAACGGAGTAATGACGATCACAAAAAGAGTTGGAGTATGCCCCATCTGTCAGGCGAATTTCGGTTGCTGTCATTAGAAGTTGAAAAAATCACAACCACTAAAAAACAAAACAGTCCTTTTCAGGGCTAACCATGTACCAAGAAAAGAACTTTTTCGAATTTGTCAATTCTTTCTCTCAGAAGAATTAAAACTCGGAAAAAGTCATAGTCAGAAAAACACAAGATAGTCAAACTCTATTTTTTCTATCCCGAACAAGAAATTGTAACAAAGCTATGCATTGGTCAACGTTAATTCGGAGTTAAAAACATGAGGCAAGTAGGTCAATCCATGCTGTGAACTATATAAGCGCGATGTTTTTTCTCACAAAAAACATAAATACTTCAGCATGGTTCAGATTCTTCTCTGTCCTCACTGTGCGAGCAGATGTCAGATAGAGTGTGGAAAATGCTTTACACTCCTGGACTATCTTGGCCAGAAGCATAATTGTCCAGATCCAGACGAAGGATTTTTTGATGATGATGAGGGATCTACAGTTTGCTGTGAATTCTGCGGATGTGAAATCATCCCAGTAATTCAGCCAGAAGAATTGTAGATCTTGACAATTCATTAAATCTTTCTAAAAAGCCCTTTTCAGGGCTAACCATTTACCATGAAAAGATCTTTCTTTCAAAATTGTCAACTAAAACTCAAAACACTAAAGAAAAATGTAACAAAATATGCATTGGTCAACATTTACCAAATGTAAACACTAAAAAACTCCCATTTACTACTCAACTATCGTAGAGATAAGGCGATATTCACAATGTTTGGATTGACAATTATCCTCGCATTCCTATATTGGTTAGAAGAAAGAGAACGTATCAGATGTATCAAATATGAAGTGGAGCGTCTGATACAGATCTCATATCCAGCGGAAAATATGGATAGAGAAAAGAGAGGCTAAAAAAAGTGTATTTTACACAAAAAAACAGCCCTTTTCAGGGCTACCCATGTACCAAGAAAAGAACTTTTTCAAATTGTCAAACAAACAAAGTCAAGTCATAGTCAGAAAAAACACAAGATAATCAAACTCTAGTTTTTCTGTCCCGAACAAGAAATTGTAACAAAGCTATGGATTGGTCAACGTTAATTCGGAGTCAAAAAACATGAAACGCTGAAGCGGGAAAATATAGGAGAAAATGACGTCATGAGACAAGTCAATCCTCCTGAAAAGCTATAAAAGCCGACTCTATTTTATCATTTTCATTTCACGATGGAAGATCTTAGAAAGTCCGTGAAGAACCTGATGAGAGTGGTTGAGACCCTCCATCTGAAATTAGAAAAGATAGATAGACAGCTGGATGAGATGACAAGAGAGAAGAAGGAGTTCGTCATTCCGACAACAGAATGTTGGGATGATGATAACGAGCCGCCGTTCTCGTTGAACTTCGAGTTGGGTGAAAAGCAAATAAGAAGGATTAGAAGACGAGCGGCGAGCAGCTGTCCAGCCTGCAGGAAAGTTGGAGGTTGTGCATAAAAACACAGTCTCCAAACAAAACAGCCCTTTTCAGGGCTAACCATCTACCATGAAAGATCTATCTTTTCAAATTGTCACCCGAAAATTTTCCAAATAACCGGATTAGTCCCCAGAGTGCTTCCCCGGGTAAGCACTCTGGGGACTCAGGGTAAGCAGACTGGGGACGGAGGGGGGGAAGCAAAAATGCCAGAAAATGCCATTTTTTACCCAAATCGACCAAAAATTTTCCAAATTGACCGGAATAGTCCCCAGAGTGCTTACCCGGGGAAGCACTCTGGGGACTAATTTTCCCTCAGGGTAACTAGACTAGGGACCAGTCCCTAGTCTAGTTACCTTTACTACTGATGTTACACGAAAAGTCACCCATTAAGCCTTTGGCAGACGGCAAAATTTCAGCTGTGTTCAAACTGAAAGCATTTGCAGACGACAATTTCATTGTGGCTCAAATGGTACAAGTTTTATTTTATAGGATAGAAAACATTGTGGATAATAGAGAAAATGCTGGTTCCCAGCATTTTCTCCTTTCCCAGACTGTTTTCACAAGGCTTTTTTCTCAAGGTTGTTAGAAGTCGGCATTGAGTGGTAAAGAGTTAAAAGTAGTTATAACTGCAAATTATATTATGCATTTACTTGTACAACACAATCTCAAGTTTTAATGACCCTTAGAACATAACTTTTTACAAACATTGTAGGAATGGGAGAAAATGCTGGTAAGCAGCATTTTCTCCTTTTCCAACAATGTTTTCTACCCTATCAAAGATGTACACTGTTTTTGAGCCATGTTTCAATTTTTGTCTGCAAATGGCTTCTTTCAGTATAATTTATTAGCAGTTAATGAAATTTAAACAGCTTGGGTCATAACAGCTACCAGTGTACCTATGCATGCGTTTCTTGGCTATTTCCTTAAGGTCATGCACTGAATAACAACATGGCATAAATGATAAGTGGATCAGAAAGAAGACCATGCTGGAAATTTAAACCAGCGGTGCCAACTTCAAGTCTTTGAGCTACAAACTCCTTAAAAGGGATCGGCAAAACTTTTATAAAGCACATTATTTGGCCTACAAGGATTTTGAGGTGTAAAACCTCAAAATTATACTAAGACTGGTTTTCAGTACTTTAAGATACCTTTCAAGAATTTCATAAATGTTACGGATTGATATAATAGAAAACATTGGTTAGAAGCACTTTCTCCATTTCCACAAATATCTTTAAAGGCCTCTTCCACAGGGTCATAAAAACTTGGGATTGTTTTGGAAAGGATTAATATCATTTATTCAAGTCTTGTTTTCTGCCTGTGCTCATGTACTAGATTTTATCTTTATTTTAGCCACAAACAAATGAGCTGTGCTTTGGCAAAAGGGGGCTTCTTGCATCCTCGTGATGGATTATACCAAGCAAGACATAAATAATCACTGATCCATAGACCGACCCTTCGATGTACAGAAAATGGACCAATGGCGAAAAGTTTCAGCCCAGGTCAGCCTGTGAAGACTGCACAGACTGACTGCCTGCACAGGCTGACCTAAGTCTATACTGTTTGCAGATCGATTAAGGCACCTTTTTACTTCAAGTCAAGTATAAAGGAAACCTGTGCAAAGAAAGTAATAAGATCTGTAGCTGGCACAAACCCGCTGCCTTCAGTGCGTCAGCGCTTTGATTTATTTGAGAGGTCATCAGACCTCTCCAACAGTGGTGAGTTTAAAAAGCAGACTGCCTCAGAAAATGAGGTCTAAATCCAATGTTTTTTTACGAAATTGTTCTAATGCACATTCTGTTTCGTAATGGTTTTATAAATAAACCGAAATAGAAAAACTGAAATAGGAAAGAGGTGTGGTTTGGTGGTTTGTTTTTATGTGACTATTTCAAAAAAAGAATTGTTATATTGATTTGATTGCAAATGATCTCTCCAATAGTTCGGTAATTTTTCATTAAAAAAATAAAGCTAAGCAGAAAAAAAAATCGTTAAAAAAGAGGACACCGCGGGAAAAGATCATGCGACTTGAAAACGCGGGAAGGAGGTCACGTGTCTGTTATGTAATGCATAAGAAGTTTCTACGCAGCGGCAATCATAATTATAATGTCTTACTTGTTTGTTTACATGTACCAATATAATATATTGAAATTAAAAGCCAATAAACTATTTAAAAACATTGATGCTGACCTCTCCTGGCTTCTTTTTTAAAGAAACCAACTTGTTTTTATCATTTTTGTTATTGCTTTTCAATTCTTTACCAGCAGTGAATGTAACAGTTCAAGATATTAATTCACGTTTTTAGGAGAGCAAAACTCTCTCTTGTTTGCTAATTTGATGGCAATATCAGACTGAATTTAGGTTCTTGACGTATTATTTCGGCTACGATCAACCACAAATGATTCAGACAAAAATGTACACATTCTGCAATTTTCCACGGTGCAGAAAACACGTTGGAAGACCTAAGCATTGCATGACATTCTCTTATTTTAGAATTTCAAGCACATGAGAACACATAATTACAAAGAATGACAAGCTTACCTGTTCTTCAGTTGTTTTTGAGCCGACAATTTTCGGACCAACACAACAATTTCGCGTCGGAGCCATTGGATCCGAATATGAAGTTTCCTAGCCGTGTATAAGAGGAGACAAAAACACTCAAAAGATTGATTATACGCACCCCCAATTGTTGAAGGCGTGACTCGACTTCTTTAGCAAGAGGGATTTCCTCATCTACGTCACATCCGGGATACCACAGACCGGTACTCAAAACAAGCTGTCTTCTTTTGTGGCATACGTGGCACACCCATTCTAGGTCCTGAAATGTATATTGTGCACAATATTTCAGTTTATCAGTCACGTTTAAATTACCGGTTGCGAATGCTTTCAGTTCCGACCAGTCTAAAATATTGTCGCTTGGTTAGGAGTTAACACTGACTAATGTCTGCTCATACAGCCCACAAGATTAATAAATGTCGTCTACAGCCTTGATACCTTGACGCGAAAATGGGGGAAAATGATTCGAAACATCGCCAACTGCAGCCGACGATTACGTCATGTAGTAGCCGAGCCCGGTTGCCCAGCCGATAACGTCCATGAGTTGACACCAAGGGTTGGTGGTTCGAATCCCACTGCTCGGCCAGTTTCTTTCCGAGGATTGACGATAGTCATGGCGGCAGGACCCATTCCAGTTTCACAGCTGATAAAAGCAGCCAGTGGCTTAGGAAGAATATTGTGCGTAGTACTCCAGGAAAGCACGAATAGGAGCACTGACTAAAATTACGTTGAAAACTGTGGTAAGGATCCATCCATCCATCCATCAATCAATCAATCAATCGACCATTTAACTCTACATAAACAAAAGTTAATTGAGAAATACATTTCCAACAGCAGAAAAAAAAAAAATACAAACACATTTGATACTGGTAACATTTAATGTCCCCCAATACCGTCAGATTGACGTCTTCATTCCGTATCGTAGGTTATTGCTACCTAAAATAGCAATTACTATGCACAGAGAAGCTACATATCGACGCTAATGTTCTACAAAATGGGCCCGTTTGGACTCTTAACCCTTTACCACAAAATCTCGAGTTTTGTCCACTAAAAGAAAGAAACCTTTTGAAAACATTGTGGGAAAAAGAGAAAATGCTGGTAACCAGCATTTTCTCTTTTTCCCACAATGTTTTATGTCCTTCCAAAGGCAAATTTATATTTTTGAGTCACGTTTATTTTGTCGTCTGCATGAGCTACTGAATTTGGCAAGTCTAAAATGTTGTCCTTAGGTAAAGGGTTAAACTTAAAACTGCCAAATTCAGACTTTCACTGCCATAGACAACAGAAGTATCCTATGCGGAGAGCGAAGGTTAACCCTTGTCCTGCTATGTAAGTGAATTGAAACTTTTATGCCGACCTTAAAATCCAGAATAATGCTATCTCAAACTTTATTTTTTGAAGAAAATGTCTCCTTGTCGGACAGTGTAGATCAAAGATCAGACTGCACGTTCTGTGCAGTCTGATCTTTGATCTACACTGTCCGCTAAAGGTCAGTGAGTCGCTCTCAGCAGCCTAAAGGTTAAAGATCATATCGCAAGGAACATGCAGTCTGATCTTGCGAATCCTGACCGCTGCTTAATTCTAACCTATGGCTTAATTATTGTTTGAAATAGAATTATATCTCACAAACGGTAGGTTTCTATTTATGTGGAAGCGAATGGTGGTGACACTGGTTAACGGGGCCTGAACCATCCCTTCGGATCGACTGTTGCCGGGTGAATTTCATTCGGCTTGCAGCTTAACACGTTCGAAAATATTGTGGCAGAAGGAGAAATTGTTTGTCACTAGAAATTTAACCTATTTCAGGTCGTGGTGAACTTCAAAATATGTGAGCCATGCTCTGTGAAAAGGGGGCTTAATGCTTCTCCCTGATGCATCACACCAAGCAAGTCATCACAGTATTACAGATCCATAAAATCCGTTTTTGTATAACAAATGACTGAATCATAAGGTACACTGGTCCTTTGAAACACAGAAAATTTACCGGAAGCAAAAAGTTTCTGCCCGGGTCAGCCTGCGCAGTCCGTGCAGGTTGACCTCGGTTGATACTTATTGCAAATACATTGAGCCCCCTTTTCACAGAGCATGGCTCATTTGTTTAAAGGTTAACGCTTTACCAAACAATGTCTTGTTTTACGACCCTGGGGAAGAAGGCTTGAAAAAACATTGTGAGAAAAGGAAAGAATGCTGGTAACCAGCATTTTATCTTTTTTCCTATAATGTTTGAGACAGAAATTATCTATCCGGCCAAATTGAATTTGTTGTCTTGAAATCCTGGCAATTTGCCCGGGTCCACAGTTTTATCGTTTGGTATAGGTAGATTGAACCAGTGAATTGCATGTAAATGAAGCAGAACAAATTATGATCAGACATTCATCGATTTTCATGCTGATCTTAGTCTAATCTCATCGTAACGGACAATAGAAGTTTCTCGATATGCAGGGAATAGGTTAATATCTACACCTGTACATTTATCCTTTGTAGTTTTTTTTTTTTTCTTAATAAATCAATACTTTAGCTAACAAGTCTTTTTCGTTAAAATGATATCCCGCGCCGAAAAGACCTTTAATGATAGAAACACATAAGAGGTATTGTGTTTTGTATGTGCACGTGGCCTTTTTGTTATTGGTCCATAATTAAATTATACATAAAGCCCCCCCTTTTTCAGTGACATGAAATTTCATTAAATAAAAACAAATAGTGATTGTCTGTGGCTTATGATAAACAATATAAATATGGAGTTTCATAAATTTTTGTCCAGTAGTAAAAGAGATATTAGACGAAAAAAGTATATCGGCGGACTATCTTAAGAAACATATGTTTGATCAAATTTCGTCAAGGATCTGTCCGGAGAGACGGACGAAGGGACAACGCAAAGACTATATGGCGTGCAACATACGAAAAGGGGCCTTCGGACATATGCGTAAAAGTGTGTCGTCCCAGATCAGCCCGTGCAATCTGTGACTAATCCTTGACGACACTTCCCATTTTTGTGCGATTTTCTGTTTCACGAAAGTCTACTGTATGAAAATATCTTGTGTAGTCGTAAAGTGCCGTCTCGGATTAGCCTGCGCGGACTGCACAGGCTAATCCGGAACGACACTTTACGCAGATGTCAGAAGGTCTCATTTCCCAGGCCATATCCCCTCGCCTTCGGCGGGGGATAAAAATATAGGGACACCAATATACATGTAAGTGCTTGGGCTCCCTTTTCGAAAATCTAATCAAGTGTAAGAAATTAGCAAAATATACTCCAGAGTAAAGGAAATCTTTGCTTGCCGATTGAAGAAAAAAAACCACATAAAAACCCCCCTTACATATTCTACCAGCTACTCACAAAAAAAAAACAAATTTGTGCAAGAAAACTTTATATATTTAAAAAAAAAAATGTGTCTGGTCCACTAGCTGCAGGGATGTTGCAGAAGAACAAACACCCTCTTCCCTCTCCGCCCCCCCGCACGTATACACAATCGAAATGACTTCAAAATGCAAGAAATCAATCATTCAATCTCCTGAATAGATCCTAGCAGATATTCGGGAAAAACAACAAAACCAATTTTCAGCCAGAAACGGTTCTAATGCCCCCGGGACGATTCGTCCCAATGAATGCCAAAAATGCTATTTTCGATCGTAAACCCTTATGCAGAGAGTAACTGTTAATGCTTTTGCGGACAGTGTAGATCAAGATCAGACTGCACGGAACGTGCATTATGATCTTGGCTCTACATGGTTCGATTATGTTGAAATGTCCTGTCTCTGAACCATTCTTGAATTGATTTTTTTTTTCGTAAAGGGAAAATGTCAGTCCCGTTTTATTGAGCAGTTTAACTGTTTACTAGATAATAAAATGTTAGTCGCGTCCATATTGAACGCTTTCGCAGACGACAAATTAAAAGTGGCTAAAATGGTGGAAATTTGGTACAGAACAGTGTGGAAAAAGAGAAAATGCTGGTTACCAGCATTTTCTCCTCTCCCCACGATATTTTAACCATTAGAGCGCCAAATAAAGCAAACGGATATACTCCGGCTTGGAGTTAGACCCGATTAATTGCAATTCCATGGTTGCTTTTGACTAACGTGTTTAAGCAACAGACAGGGTAGATCAAAGATCAGACTGCACGTTTTGTGCAGTCTGATCTTGATCTGCACCGGCCGCAAAGGCAACTATTGTCGTAAAAAGGCGTTTAATTTCAGCCTGCTTCCTATGGACAGTAAAAACCACAGTATAGTTGGTAGAGGTACGGGTAACAATTTCAGCAACGTAGACGAAAGCAGGGTCTTTTGCAAGCCGCATAGATCAAGATCAGACTGCACAGAACGTGTAGTCTAATCTTGGATCTCTGCTGCCTGCTCGTTTTATCACGGATATAAGATGAAAATCCTGTTGCGTTTCAGTAGATTGTATTTTCACCCGTCAAAAAGAGGTCGAAATATTCCGCGCTGAACGAGGCATAATTACTTCATATTGTGTTTTAGGCCTGATAGCAGGGATATACCGTCTGATCAATTCAATCCTTTACCACACGACAAAATGTTAGACTTGACAAAATTGAAAGCATCTGCAGACGACAAAATCAATGTATTTCAAAAGGTCATTACTCAAATTGAAAGGGTAAAAATGATTGTAGGGAAAGAAGAAAAATGCTGGTAACCAACATTTTCTCCTTTTCCTACAATGTTTTAAAGGAATCTCCTAAGGGTCGCTAAAACTCGGGGATTGTATGCTAAAGGGTTTAGTGTGTGTAAGGGCTTTCTGCTGTATGTGCTTGCCTTTTGAATAGATCGTTAATCCTTCACTAGACGCCAAAATTTTACACTTGTCCAAATTGAAAGCCGGCAGCAATATAACTGAAATAATGTTGAAAACGGCGTTAAACACCATACAATCAATCAATCAACAAAACTGAAAGCATTTGCAACGGGCAAGTTTGATGTGTCCACAACGATAAGACTTTATTTTAAAATGATAGAAAACATTGCGTGGAAGGGAGAACATTCTGGTAATCAGCATTTTCTCCTTTTCCCAGCCTTGTTCACTTAGATCCATAAAACACGAAATTGTGTGGTTGGTGGTAAAAACGTATCTAGAGCCAGAAATAGCTATCGTTATTGCGGACAGTTTAGATCAAGATCAAACAGCACAAATCGTGTAATCTGATCTTTGATCTATATTGTCCAATATACTGGGATATTTTTGGAAACTGATTAGTGTTATATATCAAGTCTGATCAATTTTTCTTTGCAAGCGAACTTTTTGTTAATCTACGCTAGCCTTGTAAATTGATTATCATTCCAAAGCCAGCTGAAAATAACTATTGTAAGTACGTTCCCGACAGTGTAGCTCGAGATCAAACGGCATAAATCGTGTGTTCTGATCTTTGATCTCTATTGTTCAATATACTGGGATATTTTGGTTAACCCTTTCCCAAACGACAAATTTTGGACTGGTCCAAATTGAAAGAGTTTGCAGACGACAATTTTAAATTTGATGAAGATGGCAGAAAGGTCTCAAAAAGGGTAGAAAACACTGTGGGAAAAGGAGAAATTGCTCGTTACGAGCAATTTCTCCTTTTCCCACAGTGTTTTCAAAAGACTTCTATTGCAGACACGTAAAAACCAGGGTTTGTTTGGGAAAGGGTTAATAATAACTTGTTATATATCCAGTCTGATCAGTTCAACCGCTTATCCTGATAAATAAGTTAAATAAAACTTTCAAGCCGATAGTAAAAACCTGATAAGTTACTTGAAACTTCTGCCTTGGAGAAAAATATCTCCTTGTCGGACAGTGTAGATCCAAGATCAGACTGCATGTTCTTTGCAGTCTGATCTTGATCTACCCTGTCTGCAAAAGGTCAGTGCGTCGCGCTTACCAGCTGAAGGGTTAACTTTGCATGCAGACTTTTCGTGTACTATGCTTGCCTTTAGATCGGAATATCAGCCTGTGGAGAACCAAAGATAACGCTAAGTACGTGCCGAACAGCGTAGATCAAGATCAAACGGCATTAATTGTCTTGTCTAGTCTTGTCTTGGATCTCGAACATTTTCCAGTAAACTGATATATTCTGTAAAAGGCCCAAAAGCGGCCAAAAAGACAATGAAGGTGTAAAAATGACAAAAGATTGGAAATACATGTACATGTATTGTGAAAATGATAATCCGTTATTGTGTAGTCGATCCGAGTGTTCGTGCAGAGCCCCGATAGCTCAGTCGGTAGCGTACAGGACTTGAGAACGAACAACGGCCAATTTCTTTCCAATTAAGGATTGATGACAGTCATTGCGACAGGATTCATTCCTCTCTCGCCGCTGACCATCGTTTTGACGATATATTGTGCGGAGTACTGGTAAAAAGAAACCCCAGGAAAGCGTGGAAAGGTGCAGTGGCCGCCGCGATAAAACTAGAATAATGTTGCAAACGTTAAACACCATACAATCAATCAATCAAGTATTAGTCGTGGACAGATAAAATGAATTTTAAAATCATGCAAAAAGCAAACAAAAGATAATGTGACCTGGCAACTTTTAACCTAGTTTTGAAATTAATTTCTCTGCCAGCAGCTAACACTTGGACCGACCGGACAATAACAGATTGTTATCTTCACAGAACAGAACAGAACATTTTATTTCACGACAAGTACACGGTTGTACAAAGTCATACACAAAAGATAATAAACATGAAAATCACTAGATCCTGGGCGAGCATAACGCCAAGACTGAAATAATTATATGAGCCGTGCTCTGGCAAAAGGGGGCTTAATGCATTTCCGTGCTGCATGATACAAGGCAAGCCGTCACATATTACGGGATCCATAAAATCTGTATTGTATAACAACCGACAGAAGCATTAGGTATACTGGTCCTTTGACATGCAGAAAATTGAGCGATAGCAAAATGCTTCGACTGATGTCAGTCTGCGCGAACTGCGCAGGCTGACATGGACCTATACTGTTTGCATATATATTAAGCCCCCTTTTCACAGAGCATGACTCATACATAATTTCAATACTGGAAAATGATATGATATAAATCTAAATGCATTTTAAGGCCTGTTTTGTTTACTTTTGGCAGCTATTGTTATTTTAATTGATAAGTGTTATATATCCAGTCTGATTCATTTAGCTTTGCATGCAGATTTTTTGTGGTCTATGCTAGCCTTGGGAACGGAGCATTAAACAGTCGAGAGCCAAAAATAACTGTATGTACTGACCGATAGTGTAGATAAAGATCAGACAGCCCACATTGTGTAGTCATATCCTGGATCTAAATAGAGGACATTATTTTTTATTAGGTGAAAGATCGAAAAAGATTCCACCGAGTGAACATCATCGGTAATATTTTCACGCGCCACTCGTGAAAATATTACTGTATGATATTCACGAGATGAAATGAGTTTGAATCTGTCGCCGAAAAAAAAAAAATCTATTTACTTCATGTTTCTAACCCCTTTTTGTTGGGACTTGCGAAGTATGGGAGAGTTCTTGGTATTGCCGTACCATTTGAGTTTATCAATCGGTAAATTCAATGGGCGAAACGGTGAAATTATCAAACAATAATTTCCCGATAAACTACCGAAAAGCATGAAGTAAACTGTGATATTTTGGTACCTTACAAGTGTTATATATCCATTCTAATCTATTTAACTTTGCATGCAAACTTCTCGTATTCTATGCTAACCTTGTGATAAAACCGTATGGAGCCAAAAATAACTGTAAGTATTTTTACTCAGATCAAGACCAGGCGGCATAAATCGTGCAGTCTGATCTTGGATCTGCAGTGTTTCCTATCTTTTGAGATATTTGTTGTCACCGATAAGAAGTATACGTATATCCGATCTGATGGATTTACTTTGTATGCAGGTGTTTTCTAGTCAGTCACGTAATAGATCCTTCAACCGCAGAAAGCTGAAAATAATTGCAGTGTTTTGCACACAGTTTAGTTAGATCAAAATCAGAATGCACCAAATGTGCATCCTGTCCTAAATATAGATATGAGCCATGCTCTGTGGAAAGGGGGTTCAATGCATCTGCGAAAATAATCGACCATGTCAGCCTGCGCAGTCTGCGCAGACTGACATGGTTCGAGACTTTTTGCTATTGGTTAATTTTGTGCCGGTCAAGGGACCGGTTTACCTAATGATTCAGTCGGTTGCCATTCAGCAAACCTCGGGTGATCCGTTTATTAAGTCCCTCGGCTGTATCACGCACCTACAGTCCTATCCATGCTTTAGGTTGCTTATCACAGTGACTGTTGTCGCCCTTGCGAATCGATTTACATGGGTGCCGCCATTTTTAAGATCATGTGACTCCCCATATTTTAAAATGGAAAGCCCCTTGATACAGACAAGGCTAGATGTAGGTACGGAATCGGCCGAGTTGTGACGAGTGAGTAGGTTGCTATATAAAAGTGGATTTTATAGATCCATTATTATGATGACATGCTTGGTATCATGCGTCATAGAAATGCACTAAAACCCCTTTTGACAGAGCAAGGCTTTTATATTTTGGTATCTGATCAAAGGAGTATATCCAACACAGCATACAAGCTGCATTTGGTGTACAATTATGTAGCTTCAAAGATAACTTGGACGTATCCGAATGAAAGTCACGTGACTATCAAAATGACATTGTGATACAATAGGAGCATCCTGTGTTCGGCGAAGCTGTATGAGTCCGATTTCAGGGTCTGTATTCACAAACCATTCCTAAGAACGGTTTGGTCTTACTCTCCAAGATTGTTTTAAATTTGAAAGTGACACAAGCTCTGATTGGCTAAACCAACTGGTTGAACCAATCAGAAGTTGTGTTACTTTTTAATTTAGGAAATTTTGAAATTTAACACTAAGAAAGTTCTTAAGAATGGTTGGTGAATGCGGACCCCTGACCTACTTCTTGGTATCAGTATCGATGAATAAATAGTAATTTACGACTGGTAAAAAGTGTGAATATGGTTATTATGTGGGTCTATGTGGGCTTTTTGCGGGCCTATTTTGGGGTAATCTAGCACACTAATACACAAGGGTTGCTACCGTTAATCTGTAGCCATCGGCGCTTCTTCACACCTTAGCGTATTCACGATTGAAAAGTATAAATAAAAAGATCCTTCAAATAAAAAGATAGACGATGTAAGAGCATGGTATTGAAATATGAAAATTGAAAGTCTTTTATGATTTGATAATAATAACAATAATGATGATAATAATAATAATAATGATAATGATGATAATGATAATGATGATGAAAGTAACCGCGCCTGCAATTACCTCATTGTTTTGCATATTTTTGAAAAGTAAAATTTTCAATTCGATACATTTCGCGAGATTGAATGTTCATCCAACTCATCACCGGGAAGGTATCTTCTGCTGCTAAATAGTCTGAAAATACTCGTTGTGGGTACAGTAATGGGTTACAGAGTAACGCATAGAAAATAGTAGATATTAAATTAACAATTAGTGCAAGAAAAGGATTAAACCCCATCATATCCAATTATTAAGGTGTCAATAAGGGCAGAGGGGTATCGATAAACGGTTGCAAGCTTTTTATATTGGTGTCATAAATGGGCCCGCAAAGAGACCAGAAGAGGCCCGCAGAATAAACATGCCCACATTTTCTACCAATGGTACATTTATATATATATATATATTTTTTTTTTGCAGACTATTACCAAGAAGTAGTCAAAACCCAGCTTAATCCTTTATCAAACGTTTTATAATCAACGAATTTGACAGCGTTTGCAGACGACAAATTAAATGTGACTTAAATGATGGGATTTGCCTTTTAAATGGTAGAAAAATTGTGGGAAAAGTAGGGAATGTTGTTTACCAGCATTCTTTCTTTTTCCCACATTTTTTCCCCCAAAGGCTTTCCTACACAGGCTCGTTAACTCTTTACCAAACGACAAAAATTTAAACACATTCAAACTGAACGCATTTGGAGACGACGATTTTAATGTGGCTCAATTAAATGGATTTTTCCATGAAAAGTTAGAAAACATTGTGGGAAAAGGAGAAAATGCTGGTAACCAGCATTTTCTCCTTTTCCCACAATTTTTCAAAAAGTTTCTTCTCCAGGGCCGTTAAAATTCGGGATTGAGTGGTAAAGAGTTAAAACTCGACATTGTGTGGTAAAGGAATGCACCGCAATGCCGCGAAAAAAAAACTTGTGTGGTAATAGGTTTACTAGTTATGAACATAAAAACGTCAATAAGGCATAAATAGGTTAAATAGCATGAAACTGTCCATCGGTTAGTTAAATGTTTCACATGAAATATTCATACAGTTCTCAACACATTATCGATCTGTTTACAGTTCCATAAGGCAAAACTTGGAAATAACTGGATTATATACAGAGACTTATGTAAGGGGAATACTGTGTCAAGTTATCAAATCTAATTATATGAGATAAATGAGTTTTCCATGTGACCGGTTCTGGTACTGCTCTAGACGATTATAAGGCTTTGCACGAATAAGGACGCTTCTTTTTTTCGGCGAATGTTGACGAGGATCAGCGTGATCTTGATCTACACAGTCCGCTCTTCCATCAACGGGTCAGTCAGATATTACAGACGGTTAAATGCTGGTCAACTTTAACGTTTATGCTTGTTAAAGCCGTATGACGTAATCATACAGATTTGAATACGATCTCCGATAATCGAAGCGTATTAATTACTAATGATCATGTGACATTTTAAACGGCCTTTGCAAAATTCAACAAGAAACATCTCTTTAAAACAGGTACTGGAAATAAATATTTAAACTTTTTTTGTGGTTTAATGTGAAAAGAAATAATGGAAAAAATACGTAACCCCTAAAGTGACATACTCGACTTTTTTTAATATGCAAATTTCTCACTTTATTTCGTTTTAACGAAATAATATTTCGTAAAAACGAAATAGTATTTCGTAAATACGAAATATTACTTCGTTTTAAAGAAATATTATTTCGTATATACGAAATATTATTTCGTAAAAACGAAATAGTATTTCGTAATTACGAAATAATTATTCCGTAAAAACGAAATAATTATTTCGTAAATACGAAATAATTATTTCGTAAGTTTGAAATACAGGCATCCTCGGTTCGACTCGTGGTGGGGGCTCTTGGACTGCCTTGCGATAGGGATGCATTGTAGGGTTGATTTGACAGCCTCTCACATCATAGGTTATAGATTTGAATTCCGAGTTGAGCTTTTTTATTCTTGAATTGCCTGCACCATGTTCGATTTTGGGTTCTGTTTCAAGGAAGCTATCATCTAGAGTCATTGACCTAAGTTGTGCTTTTCCAGAATCGATGTCAAATAAATAAGCTTGATATCGGTACATTAGACAAAAGGGGACAAGCATAAGTAATATGACTGATCGTGATTGGGAGTATGGTAAACTCAAACTCAAACTCAAGGGCGGATCCAGGATTTTTTCAAGAGCGGGTCCAGAATCGATCATATATATGAGACATGCTCTGGGCTTAATGCATTTGCGAAAAGCATCGACCCAGGCCAGCCTGCCCAATCCGCGCAGGCTGACCTGGGCCAAACTTTTCGCTATCAGTAAATTTTCTGTATGTCAAAGGACTAGAACTACCATATGATTCAGTCGGCTGTTACAAAAAGTGGATAGATCTACTATGGATCCATCAGTATGTGATGGCTTGCTTGGTGTCATGGATCAATTAGCCTCCTTTTGTCAGAGCATGGCTCAATTTCAAATTTGCTACTGCGTACAACTTTAAACATTATTCTTTAACGCATTTCAACTTGTTAGAAGTTCTTTGTGGATTTGACTTATGCTTGGCATAGATGTAGAATTTGTATGAAAATTTAATACTTGGTCAAAAGTTCAGGCAGGCAGCGGTTACTTTGAAAATTCTAGAGGAAGTGGGGGGGGGGGGTCCGGACTCCCTTGACCCCGCCCCCTCCGCTGGTCCGCCGATGCATAGTAAGGTGATGTCTTGCTTGGTACAATGGATCACGCAGATGCATTAAGCCCCCTTTTCATGGAGCACGGCTCAATTATGTTTGATTGCTTCGTGTTTAACGTCGCATCAATCTTTTATTTCAGTATTTTCACGACAATAGTTCACACAAAAAAAAAAACCCTGGGCTATCATCACCAGCTAGCACTTGAAAAGTCCCATAATCCTAACACTGGTAAGGCAGTCGTTGTGCTCTCCTGGAAACCCTGAGTACCAAGGAAGGAATTTCATTACTACCATATTTGAATTTCTTTGTATGAGCACGAAAACACTAACGTTACCCCTCGCTGTTCTCCACCTCCGCGGCGGTTTCTAAAGAACCTGGTCTCCCTCTCTTAGCTTTGAAAAGAAAGTTCTGTCAGTACTTGTGTGAGAAAGCCAGGAAACACATAGTTGCATCACTAACCACCGTGATATTACCTTAACTCTCTGTCTGTCTTTCTGTCTATCTACCTACCTGTCTGCCTGCCTGTCTGTCTGTCTGTGTGTGTGTGTGTCTCTCTCTCTTAATCATCACTCTACAAATCTCTTGCCATGATACTTAAGGGACAGTCGTAATGTTATCCCCGTATTTCCAAGTGCAAAGAAGGAAAGGAATAAGGAACGCGCTATTATTACCATTTAATTAGTCTGAGAAATGGATTTGCAGGGGATCGACCCCGCTACCTCGCATTTCAAGTAGGACAGCCTAACCACTCGGCTAAAAAAGCGGTTAAAGCTCTCGAGAGAGCAATGCTTTGATCTGCACTATATTAAAGATCTGTATTTTTATACAAAAGGAATGAAAGTCAACAGGCTGCATATCTACTCGAAAATACATCGACGCTGATTTGTCCATCTTGTAAGACGCATTTGTGGATGCCTGAACATTACGAATCCTCTTATATACGGAGGTTAAGGCAACGTATTTGTAACAAAGAGGTTCCGGGTTAGAATCCCACTGGCGGGGCTGTTTGAGTGTCACTTCTTTGGCAAGGCACATCAGAGCCGCATCCGGCTACTGGTGAAACCTAAATATACATGAATAAGTGCTATTCGTCATTAGGATTGATAATTATTTAGCCCGGCATCAATCAATCTGTCAACCAGTTCCGTACTCTACAAGTCCCTCACCATCACAGTTATGAGCCTGTTGTGATTCCTGCACCCCAGTGATAAGAAAGAGAGCCATAAATTCTAATTCTTAAATCTGAAGAATGACTCAGCTGGGAATCGGACCCTCAACCTCCAGTTTTCGACTCGACCGTGTTTGAAACAATCTGAATATCGTGACTACCTTTTTATTATCAAAGACAATTGTGCGTACACAATTCATAAACAGAAAAAGTAACAGACGGACGGACAGACGAGGGACTGACTGACTGACGTTCTGACTGACTGACGTTCTGACTGACTGAATGAATAGATTTGAGTTTACCATACTCTCAATCAGTCTATCAGTCATATTACTTATGCTTGTCCCTTTTTGTCTAATGTACCGATATTAAGCTTATTTATTTGACATCGGTTCTGGAAAAGCACAAATTACATCAATGACTCTAGATGATAGCTTCTTTGAAACAGAACCCAAAATCGAACATGGTGTAGGCAATTCAAGAATAAAACAGCTCAACTCGGATGTCAAATCTATAACCTATGATGTGAGAGGCTGTCAGTCAGCCCTACCTACTGCCCTATGCAGCCCTATCGCAAGAAAATCCAAGTGCCTCGACCCCGAGTCGAACGAGGATGCCTGTATTTCAAATTATCAGATTATTTCGTAAAAACGAAATAATTATTTCGTAATTACGAAATAATTATTTCGTAAAAACGAAATAATCATTTCGTAAATACGAAATATTATTTCGTTATAACGAAGTATTATTTCGTAAAAACGAAATACTATTTCGTAAATACGAAATATTATTTCGTAAAAACGAAATAAAATGAGAAATTTGCATATAAAAAAAAAAAAGTCGAGCATGTCACTTTAGGGGTTCCGTAAAAAAATAACCTCGTATTCAATTGCCATTTTTTCTTCATTGTTTTGTATAGTTTTGAAAGAGAAGTTTTCAGTTCTATACAATATTATAAATTAATTTTTCGAGCCTAAATGTTAATGCAAATCATCATTGATCACTGGTCCTTTAACATGCAGACAATTGATGACCAAAAGCAAAAAGTTTCGGTTCAGGTCAGCCTGCGCAGACTTCGCAGGCTGACATAAATCGGAACTTCTTGCATATACATTAAGTCCCTTTTTCATAGAGCATAGCTAAATGGTTAGCCAGCTATTTCCTTATTTAAATCAGTGTTCAATTTTTGAAGCTTGATGAGATTACAATAAAAGGGTTCATCGCGGACATGTAAACAGGGTGAACCACTATGCAAAAAAATGTCGACACAGCGATTGTACATAACACAATAAAGTTGGCCCTCACATCGGTATTGGACGATTGTCTTCAAATCAAATAAGTAAACAGAATCACAGAATTGACGTCATCAGGCCGAGATTGATTGTGTCTTGTGATCTACCGCGACTTTCATCTTGAAGCTGTGGGGTTTGGTAACGCTTTGCAGAGTAAAAGGCGAAAAGCAAGGGCTTTTGCGTGCGATAAAGATCAAGATCAGACTGCACAGAACTTGCAGTCTGATTTTTTATCTATACCGTCCGCTGGTTTAGTCAAGCTTATGCGATAAAAATATTTCTGATCTGAACTGGATGTTATTTTTAGCCATCGAAAGAGGTAGAGTTTGTATAATATTTTGGGCTAAAAGAGTTAATCTGTTTTTGCTGAACTAAAAACACCAAACCAGTCAATCAGTATCTAGGATTCACCTAGTGATTCAAATAGAGAGTAAGCTTAATTCTTTACAAGACAGCAACATTTTAGACTGGTCCGAACTGAAAGTATTTGCAGACGACAACTTAGATACGGCCATATTGATTGGGTTTGTCTTTAAAGATAGATAACATTTTGGAAAAGGAATAAAATGCTCCTCGGCAATTTCCAACGGCCGCTTCATCATGTTATTGTTTAAATAGAGATATATATAGGATCTAGCATTGGTTAGTGTTTGAGATAAAATATTATTAAACAAGTCTACAAAAAAAAATGTTATTTTAAGCGAGCCACTAGCGAGCTTAATAACATTTTGTGTGTGTGTGTGTGTGGACGAGTTTAATAATTGTTTACCTCAAAAGTCAATGCATTTTTTTATTATTAATCTTTAATTCCTCCATATTTGAAGATACAAATAATACAATTGTGCAGCAAACATATGACTACGAACATCTAATAATTTACAAAAAGAATTAAGAAGACAAATAACAGAGAGAGAGAGAGAGAGAGAGAAAGGTCTAGACAGACAGACAGACAGACAGACAGAGAATAGGGGAGAGGACATATGACTTATTCCCTTCTATGTAGAGAACTTAACCGAAACGAAAAGAAAAGTTAACTCAAAAGGGAGCAATTTTTAGCAATCTTATCAAATTACATTTAGGACTATAACACTATATATAAAAAAAAAACAGCGTTTTTTTTTTATAACTCGCCTGAAGAAGGCTTAATTCTGAATAATTAATTCCTGAAAAAAAAAAAAAACAGGTTGTAAGTGCGTCGAACACAATTATAATGAACAGACTAGTTCATATAGCTATACTTAAAACTATAACAAGTCCAAATTGCATGTAAAAAAGTGACAACTTTGTTGTAAAAATAATCAAGGTTTGCACCTAAGATGTGCCCTAAATTTTCATCCAGCCCAAAGAGAGCCTTAACATAGCCGTTGCAGTGTAATGCCTTCAAGTAGTCAAGTACAGCTACACCAAAACAATGGTAAATAGTTTGATCAAAGAATATTCTGCAACCATTTACACTTACACATTCTGTTAATATATGTTCAGTGGTATTGAGAGTAATATTGTCTTTCTCACACCGAGAGCAGACAGAGTTGAAAAGCGGTACGTACGTTAAAAGTTGCGCAACTGAAAAACATGCATTAAGCATGTGTGGGTAGCGACGAGCAAAACGCCATAATGGAATTAAGGAAAAATGCACATGAAGTTGTCTGTACAATGCAAACTCCGGTGCAGAGGTCCTTAGATCCCATTCATTGATGAAATAAGTTTTTATCTTTGGCCAAAAGCAACGTTTCCAGACCTGTTTGTCTGGAAATCTGCCGAAACTCCTGTAATCATCTAACAAATACTGTAAATCATATTTCGTACAAATATTGACTATGTCAGAGATAATGCCTTGAGATGAGGAGTTATAAAAAAAGGAGCAGAAGCGATACAGAAATAATTGTTTAGCTGCACAGTCTCTCTCCAACATCTGACCAACAAAATTAAGCTTTCTTTGTTCAATATACGCTTGAATGGGTAAGGAACTAACTAACCCGAGAACTACGTCTGTACGTGATCTATTGCGAAGACCCTGTATTTGCTTTAAACACAGTCTATGTGACCGTTCAAGGGTTAAAATATCTCGGTCCGAGAGGGACTGCAGCATTTCACATCCAAAAAGAGCCCTTGGTAATACAACCGATTTGTATATCTTGAAGCTTGTAAGTGGGTTAAGTCCGTTTCTATGCAAGCCTTCTTTTACCATCCCAAAGAAAGAACCCCGGAGTTTGAGATAAATGTGTTTAACAACAGCAGATGATGATGAGTATTTATCATAAAAAATGCCAAGATGCGTGACGTTTTCAAGTTCCGTTATTTCATATGTACCTATTAGCAAGGAACGCGATCTATTCCTAAAGGAACGTTTCGATTCATTAAAAACAACAACTGAACATTTCGCTGGGTTGTATTGGAACCTCCATAAGGTTGAATAATTAAAGCAAATATTCATCATCTTCTGCAAGGCTTTACACGACAGTGATAGAAGGGCCATATCGTCTGCAAATGACGGAGCGCAGAGACTGAGTCCTTCTATTTGAAATCCTAAATTGCTACCTACTAGTTCACAAATCAGCGCGTCAATGTACACTAAATACAAATAGGGGGACCAGACCCCTCCTTGTCGGGTACCTTGTAAAACAGGAAACCAGTCGGAAAAATATCCTTTATACATGACTCTACTGAACATATCCCTATGCATGGAAATAACAACTTTTAAGAGTTTCATACCAATACCCAAATTATGCAACTTGAAAAAGAGCCCGTTGTGCCAAACACGTTCAAATGCCTGTCGCGCATCTAGAAAACAAGTGAATAATTTGCTGCGTTTATCTTTACAGTAACCTATGCTTTCTGTTAGAATATACGAAGTCATAGGACTGCCCATATTGGGTTGAAAGCCGCCCTGAAGGCCATGCAACGGTTTATTAATTGATGTTTGTAATCGCTTGAGTAGAACTTTCTCAAACAATTTCAAGAGGGAAGAGGAAAGGGTTATAGCTCTATAGCTATTGGCGTCGTTTTGGGGCTTACCACCTCCTTTATACAACGTTAAAATGAGTCCATGTTTAAGTACTGTTGGTACATGGCTAAAACAATACATTAAATCAAATAAGAATGTAATGTAGTGCTTTAGTAATAAACCACCGTGAATAAGATGTTCATTACAAATATTGTCTAACCCGCACATTTTACCTGATTTCAGCGACAATAAAGCAGACGACACTTCTTCTTCCGAAATATGGTCATCATTGACCACCGTAGGTTCATTTTCAATTTCAATTACCGCGACTTTCATCTTGAAGCTGTGGGGTTTGGTAACGCTTTGCAGAGTAAAAGGCGAAAAGCAAGGGCTTTTGCGTGCGATAAAGATCAAGATCAGACTGCACAGAACTTGCAGTCTGATTTTTTATCTATACCGTCCGCTGGTTTAGTCAAGCTTATGCGATAAAAATATTTCTGATCTGAACTGGATGTTATTTTTAGCCATCGAAAGAGGTAGAGTTTGTATAATATTTTGGGCTAAAAGAGTTAATCTGTTTTTGCTGAACTAAAAACACCAAACCAGTCAATCAGTATCTAGGATTCACCTAGTGATTCAAATAGAGAGTAAGCTTAATTCTTTACAAGACAGCAACATTTTAGACTGGTCCGAACTGAAAGTATTTGCAGACGACAACTTAGATACGACCATATTGATTGGGTTTGTCTTTAAAGATAGATAACATTATGGGAAAGGAATAAAATGCTCCTCCGCAATTTCCAACGGCCGCTTCATCATGTTATTGTTTAAATAGAGATATATATATAGGATCTAGCATTGGTTGGTGTTTGAGATAAAATATTATTAAACAAGTCTACAAAAAAAAATGTTATTTTAAGCGAGCCACTAGCGAGCTTAATAACATTGTGTGTGTGTGTGTGTGTGTACGAGTTTAATAATTGTTTACCTCAAAAGTCAACGCATGTCAGATTCTTTTTTCACATAACAATATAACAAGAATTATAGTCCATGATGTGTGGAAACATAGGCATACATATACAATGTGTAATGAAATTTACATGAAGCCTATTCGCTTCTATAGCAGGTATAGTACGATAGAAAAATAGTTCCAAAGAAACTTGCATAATATTGATTTTGTTTTGAATCTAAAAATACTCAAATTCGCAACTGTATCATGATTACCAATTTAGACCGTTAATTTCACACAGGTCAGCAATGTTTTAGAAATGAGGTGTATAATCACAGAGTGTTGACCAAATAGGGCACTAATTTCTTATCTCAAACGTGTGTGAGACAAGAAAATTTGTAATGGCTGTATTGCATTGAAAAGAAAGGGAGTTGTACGATAAAAAACAGGTCAAAGAATGGTATCGCATACAGCGGAGGTGGAGGCAAATCTTCCTCCCAACAGAATCGAGCCGGGATAACGTTCATCGTAAAGAAACAGTGTTCCCACACTAAAATACAAAATGTGTCTGACCTTGCACCCATACACAAATATTGTCCGAACATAGCTATACAAATATAGCCCTCACAAAGCTATGCAAATCTTGTTCCCTTATAGCGATACAAATCTTGTCCTCACGTTGCCATTCAAATCATGTCCTGACATTGCTATATTAATATTGTCCTTATATTGCTATGCAAATCTTGCACTCACATCGCTGTACAAAGATTGTCTTCACATTGCAATACAAAGATTGTGTTAACATTGCCACACGAAGAGTGTCTCCACATTTTAACATTGCCCTTACTATACTTTTAAAATCTTATCCTCACAGGCTATACAAAAGGTTGTCTAACAAAATACTGTACAAATCATGTGCTCGCATTACTATACAAATCTTGTTCTCACATTGTTGTACAAATCTTGTCATCCTATTGCTAAACAAATCTTGCCCTCACATTGCTGTATAAATTTTGTCCTCCTATTGCTAAACAAATCTTGTCTCACATTACTGTAAAAATCTTGCCCTCACATTGCTGTACAAATCTTGTCTTTACATTGCTGTACAAATCTTGTCCTCACATTGCTGTACAAATCTTGTCCTCACATTGTTGTTCATTCTTGTCCTCATATTGTTATACAAATGTTGTTCTCATGCTATACAAATCTTGTCCTCACATTGCTGTTCGAATCTTGTCCTCATGCTGTACTAATCTTGTCCTCACATTGCCGTACAAATCTTGTTCCCACATTGCTTTACAAATCATGTCCTCACATTGACGTACAAATATTGTCCCCACATTGTTGTACATTCTTGTCCTCACATTGCTAAACAAATGATGTTCTCACGCTATACAAGTCCTGTCCTCCCATTGCTGTACAAATCTTGTCCTCGGGCTATACAAATCTTGTCCTCATGCTATACAAATCTTGTCTTCACATTGCCGTAAAAATCTTGTCTTCACATTCCTGTACAAATCTCGTCCTCACATTGCTGTACAAATCTTGTCCACACATTGCTATACTAATCTTGTCCTCATTGTATAGAAAACTTGTCCTCAATTTGCCATACAAATCTTGTCCTCACATTGCTGTACAAATATTGTCCTTACATTGCCGTAAACATCATGTCCCCACATCTCTGTACAAATCTTGTCCTCACATTGCTGTACAAATCTTGTTTTCATGCTATACAAATCCTTTCCACACATTGCCGCACAAATCTATTTCTCACATTGCTGTACATTCTTGTCCTTCTATTGCTGTACAAATCTAGTCCTCACAATGCTTAACAAATCTCGTTCTAAAGCTAAACAAATCTTGGCCTCATATTGCTGTACAAATATTGTCCTCACACTGCTGTACAAATCTTGTCCTCACATTGCCGTACAAATCTCGTCCTCACATTGCCGTACAAATCTCGTCCTCCTATTGCTGTACAAATCTCGTCCTCCTATTGCTGTACAAATCTTGTCCTCACATTGCTGTACAAATCTTGTCCTCACATTGCTGTACAAATTTTGTCCTCACATTGTTGTACAAATCTTGCCTTCCTTTTGCTGTACAAATCTCGTACTAATATTGCTGTACAAATCTCGTCCCCTTATTGCTGTACAAATCGTGTCCTCCTATTGCTGTACAAATCTCGTCCTCACATTGCTGTACAAATCTTGTCCTTACATTGCCGTACAAATCTTGTCTTCCTATTGCTGTACAAATCTCGTACTCATATTGCTGTACTAAACTCGTCGTGATATTGCCGTACAAATCTCGTCCTTCTATTGCTGTACAAATCTCGTCCTCCTATTGCTGTACAAATCTTGTCCTCACATTGCTGTACAAATCTTGTCCTCACATAAGTGTACAAATCTTGCCCTCACATTGCTGTACAAATCTTTTCCTCACATTGCTTTACAAATCTTGTCCTCACATTGCTGTACAAATCTTGTCTTCCTATTGCTGTACAAATCTCGTACTAACATTACTGTACAAATCTCGTCCCCAAATTGCTATACAAATCTTGTCCTCCTATTGCTGTACAAGTCTCATCCCCACATTACTGTACAAATCTTGTCCTCACATTGCCGTACAAATCTCGTCCTTCTATTGCTGTACAAATCCTGTCCTCACATTGCTGTTTAAATCTTGTCCTCACATAACTATACAAATCTTGGCCTCACATTGCTGAACAAATTTTGTCCTCACAGAACTGTACAAATCTTGTACTAACATAACTGTACAAATCTTGTCTTCACATTGCTGTACAAATCTTGTCCTCACATAACTGTACAAATCTTGTCCTCCTATTGCTGTACAAATCTTGTCCTCACATTGCTGTACAACTCTTGTCCTCACCTTGCTGTACAAATCTTACCCTCACATTGCTGTACAAATCTTGTCCTCACATTGCTATACAAACATTGTCGTCACATAACTGTACAAATCTTGCCCTCACATTGCTGTAAAAATCTTGTACTCACATAACTGTACAAATCTTGCCCTCAGAAAGCTGTAGAAATCTTGTCCTCACATTGCTGTACAAATATTGTCCTTACCTTGCTGTACAAATCTTGTCCTCACATTGTTAGCTCTACTGGCTGTAAGCCAGCAGAGCTTATGTCATGGTATAGTTTCCGTCGTCCATCCGACTCTCCATCCGTCTGTCTGTCTGTCCGTCCATCCGTTAGTCTTTTTCTTGTTTACGCGATAAAGTCTTCATTTGTGGTCGGATTTTTTTTAAACTTGCACAGTTTGTTTATCTCATCAATAGCTTGAATCTTATTGATTTTACGAAAAATCTGGTAATCAGTGTGGGAAAAGTAGCCATTTAGAATTCAACATTTAAATTTCTTGTTTACATGATTAAGTCTGCAGTTGTAGTCAGAATTTCATGAAACTTGCAAAGATTCTTTATCTCATCAATAGCTTGAACCCTATTGATCTTGTAAAAGAATTGACAATCAGTGTAGGAAAAGCAGCCATTTAAAGTTAAAAATTTCAATTTCTTGTTTACGCGATAAAGTCTGCAGTTGTGCCCAGATTATCGTGAAACTTGCACAGTTTGTTTATCTCATCAATAGCTTGAAGCCTATTGATTTTGAAAAAATCTGACAATCAGTGTAGGAAAAGTAGCCATTTAAAATTCAACATTTAAATTTCTTGTTTAGACGAATAAGTCTGCAGTTGTGATCAGATTTTCATGAAACTAGCACAGATAGTTTATTTCAGCAATAAGCTTGAACCCTCTCGATCTTGGAAAAAAATCTGACGAACAGTGTAGGAAAAGTAGCTATTTAAAGTTCAACATTTCTTTTTCATGTTTATGTGTTTAAGTCTTCATTTTTCATCAGATTTTCATGAAACTTGCACAGTTTGTTTATCTCACCAATAGCTTGAACCCTCTTGATTTTGAAAAAAAATCTGACAATCAGTATTGAAAAAGTAGCCATTTACAGTTCAAAATTTTCATTTCTTGTTTACACGGTAAAGTCAGCATTTCGTATTGGATTTTCATGAAACTTGCACAGTTGCTTTGTATCATCAAAAGCTTGAACCCTATTGATTTTGACAAAAATTCGACGATCAGTATGGGAAAAGATAATCTAGCAATCAGTTTAGGAAAAGCAGCCATTTGAAGACTTAGTATTGTTTACTCAACACAGTCCACATTTGCAGGGATTGTTCAAGACAATGAGTACTGAAACCCTATCAAATTTGGCTGGATTCCAAACAGTTGGTTTTGAGAAATTGTACTTTTTTTTTTCACTATTTGTTCAGTTAAACTTGCCTACTTGTGCTTTCTTAGTGGGTTCAAGCCCAGTTGCAACAACACCTCCTTTTTTTTTCGGGGGGGGGGGGTTGTCTTTCACCTTTTTGCATCATGAATTCATTATGTATACTAGAACAAAAAAAAAAGCAAAATCCCTGCCAGTAGAACGATTTCAGGCCCTCAAGGGCCTCTCGTTGTACAAATCTTGTCCTCACATTGCTGTATAAATCTTGTCCTCACATTGCTGTACTAATCTTGTCCTCACATTGCTGTACAAATCTTGTCCTCACATTGCTGTACTAATCTTGTCCTCACATTGCTGTACAAATCTTGTCCTCACATTGCTGTACAAATCTTGCCCTCACATTGCTGTACAAATCTTGTCCTCACATTGCTGTACAAATCTCGTCCTCACATTGCTGTACAAATCTTGTCCTCACATTGCTGTACAAATCTTGTCCTCACATTGCTGTACAAATCTTGTCCTCCTATTGCTGTACAAATCTTGTCCTCACATTGCTGAACAACTCTTGTCCTCACATTGCTGTACAAATCTTGTCCTCACATTGTTGTACAAATCTCATCTTCGAAGGACAACATTACTCAATATAATTTTAGAGTTGTGGCAAAAGTATTTTTTTTTTTTTGCATGTTTTCTTAAATTGAAGATACTACTTTAAATCACCAAGGGTGAAAAAATAAATAAACGTATTATCAAAACAAATGTCACATTACATTTATGATAGCCCCAATTAGGGATATATATGTTGAATAAAATTAGGCATCAAATCAAACTGAGGGTTCTTGTTATTGATATACAAACAGTAGATAAAAACACTTTAAGTAGTGTTTCGCGTGCTTAGACGACAAAAAAATATGATAATCTGTCCTGGAGACCAAGCCGTTCATTATTATTGCCCATCTAAATCATTGCCGCGAAATCTCCAACTCTCTACAACGTAAATACACTAATGAGTAGTGGTTTGGCAAAAGGGGTTTAATGTTCATGTGTATTTCCGCGATGCATAATACCTAGTATGTCATCACATAATTATGGATCCATAACAAACTTTTTGTCAAACTGGATCATGAAGAAGACTGGTCGTTGGACATGCGGAAAATTTACAGACAGCAAAAGGTTTCCACTCATGCGCAGGCGGACTGCGCAGGGTGACATGGGTTGGTACTTTTTGCAGATGTATTTAGCACAGAGTACGGCTCATTTTCTTCTGTTATCGTTGTCTACTGACCATTATATTGTACTGTGATAAAAAGAGCCGTATAATCATTATAGGTAAATGCTTCCTTTCCCAACAATGTTGTCCTTATTATAACGAAACCCTGGTATTTTACTTTCGTCACATGTTTGTCCCATGAGTGTTGTGTAACAGTTAATCTTTAGGCTGCTAAGCGCGACTCAGGGTGCTTTTGCGGACAATGTAGATCAAGATCAGACTAACATAAACGTGCAGTCTGATCTTGAATATACACTGTCCGCCACGGTATTACTTTCCGTTAAAATCAGCTTTAAAATCGCAATATTTGGCTTTTTACTAGTGAGTGGAATTTTCAATTTTCATTTATTTATCAGTTTAAGGGTTAAATAGATAGGCTAACATATCAAACCAGCGCATATAGTAGTGGTAACGAGTTGACGAACTTTAAAATGTCACTTGAGGGTCATAAATTTCATGAATATCTCATAATATTCCGTCGTATGATTTATATATTTTCGTGGTCATAAATACTTTCGTAATTCTGTCAAAACACATTGCCTCCTGTAAAAGACTTCGAAAATAAATAGTTTTGTCATCGATTTGTTTGATACTTTGTTTAAACATTATTTCAGTCATATCCAAGCGGCCAGTGCACCTATCTATGCTTTCCCACGGGTTCTTTTATCAGTACTTCACACAAAATTTTCTGAAGCAACTGGCTGCTTCTCGACATAACCATCTTCGAAACAATGATCAGCGGTGAGAAAAGCATGAATCCTATCGCAATGACTATCATCACTCCTCGGAAAGCTTAGGATTCGAATCAGTCACCCCTTGACATATAGTGTAACCAAAACAAGATAACACACTACGATTTAAAATGACTATATTTAAATATCAAGTCATTGCGGTTTGGCCAGCCAATTTGCATGAGATTTGTACCTCGGGATGGATGCTTTGTCCTTCGATTGGTCAGTTATTTCCATACAATAGCGAACTTCTGCGTTTTGAAAATTCGCTATTGTTAGTTAGACAATGTGAGTACGACTCGGGGTCCGTATTCACCAACCATTGTTAAGACTATTCCTAGTCTCATTCTCCAAGATTTTCTACATTTGAAAGTAACACAACTCCTGATTGGCTAAACCAAACGGTTTAGCCAATCAGAAGTTGTGTTACTTTCAAATGTAGAAAATTCTGGAGAACAAAACAAAGAACGCTCCTAAGAATGGTTGGTGAGTACGGACCCTGGCAGGGCACGTATTCGCCAAAAATTGTAAAAATCATTTTAAGTCTAATTCTCAATAATTTTCTAAATTTAAAAGTATCATGATTTCCGATTGGCTAAACGAAATGGTTTAGCCAATCATAAATTGCGTTACATTCTTCATCTGAAATAAGAAAGAGAATGCAATTTGAATTGGTTGGTGAATACGGACCCTGGTTCGTCTGACTGCAAGATTATTTTTCATATCCCACCTCTTTTCTAGTGCATTAAACGTCTGGAATATTCAATGAAAGACATCGCTACGATTATAGGACCAGCTTGATGGATGACAGTGTAGATTATACTTGACGTGTGTAACCTAAACCAGGAAGAAAATTGCAATATTGGTTGCCTTTGTCATGCCAACATGCAATCTTTATCGATATATAAGTTCTGTATATGACGGAGTCTCCCGCCACAGACTTTCATCCATAGATATCCTTGAAGCTACATCACCATTATTAGCTCGGCTGTTTTCGAAGAAAACATCGAGGTATTGTCAAAGCCCTGCGTCATCTGCGTCGTCGTCGTGCAAAAAAACTTTGATATTGTATAATATCCAGAGTTCTAGATAGAGGGAATAATTTTGATTTCAAAAAAAATGATAATAATAACTCTCCACCAAACCCTATGTTATGGGTACTCATTAGAATCGTCTCATCGAGGCGATTCTAATGAGTACCCACAACATAGAGTTTGGATGAGAAATAATGGATTTAGAATGCTATCACTCCCTCTTATCTGGAGGTCTAATATCTCTGTTACTACTGAAGATAGTTACTGCAAACGCGGACTAGTCGTTAACTACTAACCCTTATCCTGCGGAATAAAAGAAATGAAACTTTCAAGCCGATAGTTAAAAACCCGAATTTTCCTATTTCAAAGGAAATTTTGGAGGAGAGTATCTCCTAATCGGACAGTGTAGATCCAAGATCAGACTGCACATTCTGTGCAGTCTGATCTTGATCTACGCTGTCCGCAAAAGGTCAGTGAGTCGTGCTTAGCAGCCTAAAGGTTAAAGAACCCTTACAACAGTAGTAGATAAACACCAAAATATTATTTTATATCAAAACCCCTTTGCGACAGTTATGCCCTCTTTTCGACTTTAAACTCGTCTTGCAAAAACTGAGACATTTTTATTATATCTCTCTGTCATTACTTAAGATATTTACTTCAAACCTGGACTAGTCGTTAACGTACGGAAAGGGAAACCCATACAACAAGTGCAGGAACCTGGGTCCGTATTCGCCAATCATTCTTAAGAACGTTTTAAGTAAAAATCTCCAAGATTCTCTAAATTTGAAAGTAACACAACTTGGTTTAGCCAATCAGAAGTTGTGTTACTTTCAAATTTAGAAAATCCTGGAGAATAAGACTAAGAACGTTCTTAAGAATGATTGGCGAATACGGATCCTGGTAACTATCAAATAATCTTTGACACTGTAAGGTCCCTTTTTCGACCTAGAAATTTCACTGAAAATTAATCTTTTTTTTTCTAAAAGCAACTGAAGCCGAGCGGTGGCACCCTCACGTGGTGCTCCTGTTTCGTCGTGCAGCAGAACACTTATAATTCTTTACAGAAAGAAAAAAAATCCGACTTGTTTAAACTGTAGCTTTTGTAGACGACAAATGAAATGACATGAAAGAAATTGCTTAATACCGGCATTTTCTCCTTTTTTCCACGATTTTTTTTTTAAGCCTTCCTGCTCAGGGTCGTTAAAACTCTCGATTTTGTTTTGTTGTAGAGGGTAAACGCAGCCTAAAACAAAATTATGACTTTATGACCAAAACCATCGGGGGGAACCAAAGACAGACAGACAGACAGAGAGAGAGAGAGAGAGAGAGAGAGAGAGAGGGAGAGAGAGAGTTTATATTTTGTTGGAAAAAATCCTATAAATGTGACTGTTTACCCTTAGTTTGGAAAATGAATACTATGAAAAATATGAAAAAAAAAAATGCCTCCACCTGGATACGAACCCGCGACCTTCAAAACTATAACCCGGTGACTCTGTCGACCAACCTTCCTGGTCACCTGACATTCTTCTGTTTTAACCCTTAGGCTGCTGTGCGCGACTCATGGACCTTTTGAAGACAGTGTAGATTAAGATCAGACTGCACAGAACGTGCAGTCTGATCTTGGATCTACACTGTCCGATTAGGAGATACCTTTCCCCCAAAAAATAACTTCGAAATAGCAAAATCTTGGGTTTTACTGTTGGCTTGAAAGTTTCAGTTCACTTGTTTAGTAGGATACGGGTTAAAACGGCATTCGTCCTTTTCTACGTTCCAACAGCTACCCCGTATCAGTGATTGAATGAATAGTGTTTTACGACGCTTTCAACATTATATCAGCTATATCATGGCGACAGCTCAATAGTTATGCATGTCCTGGGTTTAACAAGTACTAGCATAGGGCTCTGAAGTGTCTTGCCAAAGGACACTCCTACCAAAAACCCAGTGCGCCCTGTGAGGCTATCCCACACTTTACAATTTAGTCATGGAGGACCCCTTTCCCGTATCAATCCGAATAGGAAATTTTACAGAAAAAATACCTTCAATTAGGTCTAGTTTTTTCTAGATGTATTTCTGTCTACATTTTATTTTTGAAGCCATCTTTGCAATCGAATAGAAATCATCACTGTTCGTTACTATATTCTCAAAATTTGGTTCAACGAAATCTGGTCTGATATCACTTTAACCCTTAGGCTGCTTATCGCGACCCACCGACCTTTTGCGGATAGTGTAGATCAAGATCAGATTGCACAGAACGTGCAGTCTGATCTTTGATCTACACTGTCCGATAAGGAGATATCTTTCCTCCAAAAATACCTTTGAAACAAGAAAGTTTTCGGCTTCTACTATCTACTATAAAGTTTCATTTCTTTTATTCAGAAGGACAAGGGTTAACCTGCTAATTAAATTTGTTTGAAATTACCAACCGACAGAAAAATCCCAAATGTTGCAATTTTAAGGTGCTTTTCCTGGTAAAATCTCACCGTACCGGAAAGTGTAGATCCAAGATCAGACTACACGTTCTTTGCCGTCTGATCTTGATCTACACTGTCCGCATAAATGCCCTGCATCATGCCTTACTAGCCTGAGGGTTTACATTTAAAACGCATTATTCTAAAGACCTAATTTCCGTCGCATCAATAGTTTCTGTTGGCAGAAATACGTTCTATGCTTCCGCCTGAACACCGGTTCAATTACAGACTAAACTTAGCCCGAGGGATGTGATAACATTTTTTATACCAAACGAAGAGACAGTAGCTATTTAGCTCTTTGTGTCATAGTTAAGGAACAGAAAGCATTTTAAGGTACACCCATAAGGCATAACGAGTTAATGCGAAACAGTTTTAACGATGTCTTTAAGATCAATAGCCTAACTACACTGTTATTCAATTTGGGTTGATATCTTCTGGTGTTCTAGGTATAACTGTCACGCAGATAACAGATCAACTCTAATGGGTCGGGAAGCTCATAGGTAATGCGCGAGCCCTGGGCCAGTATTCACCATTCTGTATAATTCTTTTTTTTTTAGTAATATTTTTTAGAATTTTCTAAATTTTGAAGTAACAATTTCCGATTGGCTAAGCCAAATGGTTCAGCCACTAAGAAATTGGGTTACTTCCATTTTGTTTACTTTCTAATTCGGTATAAAACTAAGAATGTAATTTAGATGGCAAATGCAGGTCCTGGAAGCCCAAAGGAAATGCGAGAGCCCTGAAACTCATTGGTAATGCGTGAGCCCTTGAAGCTCATAGGTAATGAGAGAACATATAGAGCTCTGGAAGCTCAAGAGTAATGCGTGAGGCCCGGAGAATCATAAGTTATGTGCGAGCCCTGGAAGCTCATGGGTAATGACTGAACGCTAGGTTATGCTTGAGCATTGACAGCTCGTGGGTAATGTGTGAGCCCTGGAAGCTCATGAGTAATGTGTGAGCCTCGGGAGCTCACGGGGTAATGCGTGAGCTTTGGAAGCTAATGGGTGATGCATGTGCCCTTGAAGCCCATGGGAAATGTATGAGCTCTGGAAAGCTTATAAGTAATGCATGAGCTCTGGAAGCTCATGGGTAATGCATGAGCCCTGGAAGCTAGTGTAATGCTTGAGTCCTGGAAGCTCATGCCTAACGCTTGAGCCCTGGAGGCCAATGAGTGATGTGTGAGCCCTGAAAGCTCATTGGTAATGTGAGAGCCTTGAAAGCTTATAAGTAATGCGTGAGCCCTGGAAGCTCATTGGTAATGCGTGAACCCTGGAAGCTTATTGCTATTACGTGAGCCCTGGAAGCTTACGAGTAATGCGTGAGCCCTGGAAGCTTATGAGTAATGAGTGAACCCTGGAAGTTGATGAGTAATGCGTGAGCCCTGGAAGCTTATGAGTAATGCATGAGCCCTGGAAGCTCATTGGTAATGCGTGAACCCTGGAAGCTTATTGCTATTACGTGAGCCCTGGAAGCTTACGAGTAATGCGTGAGCCCTGGAAGCTTATGAGTAATGAGTGAACCCTGGAAGTTGATGAGTAATGCGTGAGCCCTGGAAGCTTATGAGTAATGCATGAGCCCTGGAAGCTCATTGGTAATGCGTGAACCCTGGAAGCTTATTGCTATTACGTGAGCCCTGGAAGCTTACGAGTAATGCGTGAGCCCTGGAAGCTTATGAGTAATGAGTGAACCCTGGAAGTTGATGAGTAATGCGTGAGCCCTGGAAGCTTATGAGTAATGCATGAGCCCTGGAAGTTTATGAGTGATGCGTGAGCCCTGGAAGCTTATGGGTAATGTCTGAGCCCTGAAAGCTTATGAGTAATGCGTGAGCCCTGGAAGCTTATGAGTAATGCGTGAGCCCTGGAAGCTTATTGCTATTGCGAGAGCCCTGGAAGTTTATGAGTAATGCGTGAGCCCTGGAAGCTTATGAGCAATGCGTGAGCCCTGGAAGCTTATGAGTAATGCGTGAGCCCTGGAAGCTTATTGTTATTGCGTGAGCCCTGGAAGCTTTTGAGTAATGTGTGAGCCCTAGAAGCTTATTGCTATTGCGTGAGCCCTGGAAAGCTCATGGGTAATGCGTGAGCCCTGGAAGCTTATGAGTAATGCGTGAGCCCAGGAACCTCATGGGTAATACGTGAGCCCTGGAAGCTCACGGGTAATGCGTAAGCCCTGGAAGCTCATGGGTAATGTGTGAGCCTTGGAAGCTTATGAGTAATGCATGAGCCCTGGAAGTGTATGAGTAATGCGTGAGCCCTGGAAGCTCATGGTTAATGCGTGAGCCCTGGAAGCTCACGGGTAATGCGTGAGCCCTGGAAGCTCACGGGTAATGCGTGAGCCCTGGAAGCTCATGGGTAATGTGTGAGCCTTGGAAGCTTATGAGTAATGCGTGAGCCCTGGAAGGGTATGAGTAATGCGTGAGCCCTTGAAGCTTATGAGTAATGCGTGAGCCCTGGAAGCTCATGGGTAATGCGTGAGCCCTGGAAGGTAATGAGTAATACGTGAGCCCTGGAAGATTATGAGTAATGCGTGAGCCCTTGAAGCTTATGAGTAATGCGTGAGTCCTAGAAGCTTATGAGTAATGCGTGAGCCCTGGAAGCTTATGAGTAATGCGTGAGCCCTGGAAGCTCATAGGTAATGCGTGAGTCCTGGAAGCTTCTGAGTAGTGCATAGTTACCAGCATTCTTTCCTTTTCCCACAATGATTTAAAAATGCTTCTTTCCCACGGTCGCTAAGACCTGGGATTGTGTGGTAATGGGTTAACCCTCGTTTGCAAGAGCATGGTTCATAGCAGTTCTACGCAGGCTGACCTGGGTCCAAACATTTTGCTTTTGGTAAATTTTCTGCATGTCCAAGGACTATTCTGCCTCATTGTTCAGGCAGTAGTAGTGTATAGGGGGGAGTTCCAGAAAAAATAAACCCACAATAACCACCATACAAAAATAACCCCCCCAACCATCCCAACCACAAAAATTTTTAAAATTGTCGTTAGTCATACATTAACCACAAAACCACAAAATCAAACCCACCCTTAAGCATATTGCTAGCCCTTATATAATACATCAATATAACAATAAACAACAATATAACAATTTTATGTAGCATTAAGCATGCTCATAAAATTAACATAAAATGGGTTAACAAGCCAATCTAATGAAGGTCAGCAAACAAAATGGTAAACCTCCTTTCTAAAATATTTTTTACTTAAATCAATTTTTATTTTTTAAAAAAATTTTTGATTTAGCTAGCTAACCAACTAACCGGCTTATGAGTTTGTGGGTGGCTTAAGATTTTGGTAAAAAAATTTTATTAAGAAAAAAATTTCGTTGCGTGCGTGCGTTGATTAAAAAAATTTTATTAAGAAAAAAATTTCGTTGCATGCGTTGATTAAAAAAATTTTATTAAGAAAAAAATTTCGTTGCGTGCGTGCGTTGATTAAAAAAATTTTATTAAGAAAAAAATTTCGTTGCGTGCGTTGATAAAAAATTAGCATAACGATGCATGCGTGTTAATATAAAAAATAAAAAAATAAAAATTAAAAAAAATTTAATTAAGAAAAACCATCTCATCATGCTAACCAACTAACCCATCAGCCAGACAAACCCTTACATCACACACTCACTTAACCTTTTATCTCCCCCATCAACCAACGCATGACGCAATGGCTAACCGGCTTATGAGTTAGTGGGTGGGTTAAGATGATGAAGGAAAAAAAAAAAAAAAAAAATTATGAAATTTTTTTGTTTAGTTGTATAAAGTAATATTATAAAAAATGGAGGTTAAAAATTTTATAAAATTAATATTAATTATCATGTTAATGACACCATTTGCTTTTGCTATATTAATTAATTTTTTAACAAGTAAAAGAAAAAATTTTTATTAATAAAAAATTGAAAAAAATTTTTGTTAAGTTCTATAAAATGTTATAGTAAATATGAGTGTGTTAGATAAACTTAGTAAAAAAGAAAAGAAAACATTAAATAGATGTATTAAAGATAAAGCTATTTCTTTTGAAACCTTGGAATGCTATGGGAATGATATGTCATTTAATTTTGTTACAAAACAAAATCCAACCATTTGTGAAGAAAGAAGAATTAAAAGATTTAAATCATTGTTTTATTTTGCTTTAAGTATGGAATTAAAAAGAAGAAATAATAAACTAAATTTTTATTATGGCATATGTTTTAGGTTTGGTATGGTAGATGACAGTATTGGGTTTGCTGCTTCCTTTCCTGCAATACATAAACCACCAAAGTTAGATGATGATATCATAAACAAGGCAGTTTTTATTTCCCGAGAAATGAGTTTGGATATTATTGGATTTTCTTCAATCACATTTCTTTTTAGAGAATAAATTTTTTATTTTTATTTGTTTTAAACAAATAAAAATATTTTAATATTTAATATTTTTTCTATTTTTTCTATGTCTCGATGACCCCAGGGCAATGTATTAATACTATCAGGTAAAATATATCTTTTATCATCATTTGCACTTAATGATATTTTATTTATTGTTTCCGTATAAATTTGATGGTCATAACTTCTTAAATTTTTCATATAACAATATTGTTTTTCTCTTGATTTTAAACACTCTCTATAATGATCCATAGTAATTCCATTGTTAATTACATTTTTCTTAATTCCCTTACATTTTTTATTTACATATTTTTTAGGTTTACCACAAGTTTTTACCTTACATGTCCCATCATCATTTGTTTCAGTAATTACTCCACAGCTTGCACAACAGTTTTTATCATCCATTTCATAACTATACATTTTTGGTTTTAAACCAATACATTCTAATATTTCATTTCCATTTGTTTCATTTTTAAACATACCAACAACCTTTTTATTTTTACCAACAGGAATACCAGAAGGATGACCATTTTTTGGATAATCACTAGTATCAAACCATTCATCAACATCATCAGAAATATCTTTATAAAAATCTTCTGTTTTAATCTCATATATTAAACTATCTGTATCTGTTGGTCCTAATTCAGCCCTATCACCATATTTAGGTTTAATATAGTTGTAGTGAAATTTATACATTGTAGTTTTACTTAATTCAAGAATAGAAAACCCCAAATAGATGGGCTTGATAAGTTTTACCTTTGTTTTTCCCATATGAATGCTTATTAAATTTTCATTAAATATTGTAAAATGTTTAAAGTTTGGTTTATTTATAAATTTTTGTGCCTGCTTTTTACTTCTAACAATCGTGACATTTTCCCTATTTCTTAAGTTTTCCATTGACTTACCAAAAAATGCATTATTAAACAGCTTATAAAGCCTCTTTTTAAATTCACTAATCCCTGGTTCTGATCTTAAGCGAGTATTTAAATCAATATAGGGTTTTAACCATTTGCTTTCCTTAAACTTAAAACCACGATGTATTATTGATAGTTTACACCCCAGGTCAATATACTGTTTTAAATTTTTATAGTGAATAGTATAGTAATTTTTTGGATAATAATCACATATCAATTTTTCAACTCCATCAACTTTTTTTCTTTCTGGAGCAGGAGGGTAATCTTTAAATTTATCATGATATTTTTCAGGAATAATTAAATCGACAACTAAAATACATGAGTAATTTCTCCAATTTTTTAATTCAGATTGTGTCATCCGTCTAAATCCACCAGTTGGTAAATCATCACACATTGCACCACCATATAAATTATTACAATCTAAATATATAATATATTTGCTTTCCTCTTCTTGATTAAAATTACTTAAATATTTATTATTTGCTTTTAAGTGTCTTTTAGCAATCATTGAAGTTCCTCCTTCAATCCCCCTTTCTACATCTAAAATTTTTTTAATATCTCTAATTACATGCAACGTTTCGTTTGTATACTTTAATGCAGCTTCCCATGTAAAACCAGGAGATGTAAAGCAGTGAGCAGGGTCTAATCCGTGAGTCTCTAAACAAAGCGTTCTAAATGCTTGAAAAACATCAGCCAATTGAAGAACATCAGATTTATTATATAGATGTAAATAATCCTTAATAGTTTTACATTCAAAAACATCAAACACCTTTAAAGCATGTTTATAATCTTCAGGTTTGATATGCTCATCATTTAAGCTTGAATAAAATTTCTCTATAGGTGGAAGTTGTGTTTCTTCTAATTTTTCAAAACAATCAAGCCACTCATATGGAAAAACACCCTTTCTTAAAAGTAGTTTTAACTTTTCTTCATCTTTAAATTCTTTTGTTAAAATTTTAAAATTTTCTAGTTTTCCTAAATCATCAACTAAGTTGCTTAAACTTGCATCTATAAATTTATAACTATCTAAAAACCTAGCTTCTTTAAAAACATCAACCGTTTTCTTTTTCTTCTTATCATAATAACTTTTAACCTTTACCTTTTTTGATAGAGATATATATTTTTCTTCATTTGTTGGAATGATTGAAATGACACCATCACTTTCACTTAAATTTTTAATAAATAAATGAAGGTCATAATTACTTGAATTATGTGCAAAAATTGGGATAAAATTAGGCTTTCTAAATTTTAAATTACATTTACTATGTGCCGCTCCTCGATACTTACCAGTAAAATGGCAATGATCACGCACTTTTTCTAATCCATTTTTCTCTTCTTTTTTCTCTTCTTCTTCATCATCACTAACATCTTCCTCATCACTTTCATTTTCTTCATCACTTTCAAAATCATATTTACTTCCAAATCCTTTTTTACATATGAAGCAAATTTCTGCTTCTTCATGTTCCTTTTTTTTCTTGTCAGTAAGTGGTATCATTTTTTTTTCTGGCAGAAGAAATATTTCTTTTACTATTCTTTCTATATCTTCTACAAACCTTTTAGTAGCATCTTTTCCACTATAAACTATTACATCAGGTTCATAAATTCCTTTTAAACCAGTCACATATATACAATAACTAACTGGTACATGCATCTGAGTTTTTGTGGTTGAACAATTTTCTGGATTGGGGCTTGCATATTGAATTGGTATCTGTATTGCTTCAAAATCATAAAATATAACAAAGTTAAGCCACTGTGTTTTCATCCAGTTTTTAAACTTTATTTTACTTTCCTTTTTTGTAGGCATCACAGTTTTTAAAGGTTCATTTCCATAACAAATCTCCTGATGATCTCTTAAATTATCTTCTTTATAAAAATGACCAAAACAATTCCAACAAAAATACATTTTTTTATGAGTTTTTGCTATTTTTGAACCTAATAGTGCACTTGGTTCTTTTACCCAAACATAATGACTGTTTCCTTCTTCATTTTTTATTAACAAAAGAATCACTAAATATTTTCTATTAAAAGTTTCTTTTCTTTGTCTTCTAAGGGGATATAATCCATCTTCCTCATCATAACCTATAACGACAATAGAAAAATCTGGATTTTGATTTTCAAATTTATTAATATCACACAATTTAACAGGACATTCTATTCCTTGCATATTTAATTCTTTTATTTGTTCTTTTAATTTTTTATCAGGTAAATGTGCATTATCCTCCTTTGGATATTTTACCCTCATACAACAATATTGATAACAGTTATGATCATCTTTATTTTTGATATTAACAAGTCCATTTCTATTATTTTTTTTCACTAGACCAGCAGGAAGGGGAATGAATAAACCAGCTGAACCACTAAGTGGATTAGATTCTACAGCTAGCAAAATTAATTTTATAACCCTATGAAATTCCCATCCACTTCCACTACGTACAAAGTTTACAAATTTTTCCATTATGTTTTTACACATAGTAGTATATTCTTCATCAACATCTGTATCTCTTAAAATAATGGATAGATTTTCGTGATCGGAAGAATGAAAGTAAGCTTTCTTATACTCATACCGCTCCTCATCTAAATTTACATTATGTTTTTCTTTTCTAAATTCACATATAAAAACAAGCTTAACCTTTATATTTCTATGTGTGCTTAAATAGTGTGTAATAGGATTTCTACATCCGTTTAAAAAATTATCTGGACCGATCCCTTCAAATCCATATATTGCTCGTTGTGTTGCTAATCCAGTAAATGCACTAGCCTCTTCCACTAATTCAAAGGTATGTCTTCTTGGTGGTTCCCATGGTTGTAATGGTTCTCGTACACGTGGTGGTCTTGGAGGATATGGTGGGTATTGATCTCTAAGATTTGAAGTAATCTGATTAAAAACTTGTGGTATCTGCTCTGGTGGAACATTGCCAGTCATCCAATTAGTAAAATCAGTTACTCTTCTTCTAACACTTGAGGAATTACCGCTGAGGCAACCCTTTGAGCACCACTATATAAATTAGATGCAATCGCTTGACTAGCATCTGTTAATCTGTTGATAAATCTTCGTGAAAAAGAATTCATCGCCATAATTTTTAAAACAAAATAAATTTTCTTAAGTCAAATTTTATTATTTTTTAAAAAATAATAAAATTATTGAATATCAATTCTATATTTACCATTCCACACCCTACCATTCCAGTTTTCAATCGTTTGAGGGCAACGGTCAATGTATTTACTTGCCTTGTAAATTGATGGAAATGTTGTTTCTTCTTCAGTTTCAACATTCTTTAATATTACCGTTTTAGGATTTTTACTAATATCCTTTAATCTATCATAATTAGGTACTTTTTTAAGTGGTATAACTTCTTTAGGATACAATCCATGCTCCTTTAAAACATCAACATACTTTTTCTTGTTCCAATATGAATACCACTTAATGTTATTATCTGTTAATATCTTTTTAAAATCAGCAATCTTTAGCATATTTTTTATATTAAACAAAAAATTACTTAATATACAACTGTCATCTTGTTTCCATCACTCTGAAAGTTAATTAACCTATCACTAAGTAAAACTGCATATGCTTCAACATTTGCTCCTGGATTAGCTGTAAAGCTAGCTCTAATATGAATATCTGTTACAGAATACTTAATTCTTTCACTTTGCTTTGATACATCAAATACAAACAAGGGAAAAAGTTTTTTATAATCATCAGGATTAATATTTGGATTTGATACTAGTTCATCCATGTTGTAAAACTTTTTTCTAAATGAAGCAGCTTCATCATATATTCTTCCAATTAGATTTGTATCAAAGTTTATTTGATGTTCATTATGTGGATATTGTTTTGTGGATAACACAGCTTTAATATTTCTTATATTTAAGTGGTCAAATATAGCTGGGTTTTGTTCTTGATTATCACGCTTATTTGATTGAAAACCAACAATGATAAAACGTGGTACCTCAGGTGATGATTTAGTTGCTAGCCTCCAAGCAAAGTTAGTATTGTTTGGTACCGCTATTGTATCTGATTGTATCATCCTATACCCAACAGGAAATCTTTCTTTCTTTTCAATAAATTTTAAAAGTTCTGATTTATTACCAAGTTCAGGTGTTACGTGTGGCATAAACCAAGTTATTTTACTTAAAACAACTTTTCCTCTAAAATTATTAGTTGGATTTCCACCTACAATGTTTGAAGCAGCTTTAAAAATTGCGTTATCATCACCTGTTCTTGTTAAGGTTAAACTATGCTTCATACCATATACTACTTTGTTGTAATCTTCACAAAAGCCAAATATATGTTTTAATGGTATGCAAACATTAAATGAACCAACCGGATCTGAACTAAAAACCCAATCTCTTCTTACTTTAAAACCATTATTAGTATCACGACTTGCTCTAAGTCCGGTATCTTTATACCATAGTTGGTTTAAACCTTGTGATTTAGAAAAATCATCAGGATATTTTAACAACCCCAACATCGTACTAACATAACCAGGATAATTAATATACTCAATATCTTGCTCTTCAAGTTGGTATCTGATACTTTTAAACAAATACATTATTGCATTATTTGTTAGCGCTACCAAATTATCATTTGCATTATTAATATCATTATCATAAGGATTACCATTATCTTCTCTTACAAGTTTCCCCTCAAAACTCAAGTATGATTCAGAAGGATGAAGAAAAACATCCTTGTTTCCAATATCAATCCTAATATTACCCCCATTGTTGTTCAAATTGGTTCCTATGGTAGGTTCATACTCAAAGTATTCATATTCATCAATACTATCATCTTTTAAAATTGGTGCTTTAACATTTAAAATGTCCATTTTTTATATATACATTTATAATTTTTAAGTTAAAATTATAATTGTGTTTTGTTTTTTAATTTTCTAACCATAGTTGAGGAAATGATTTATTCTCATCATTTACATAAACACCCTTAAGTTTAACAGTTTTAAGTTTTTCTACATTAACATTTCTTCTTACTTTTGGATAAATTTTATTACCATAAAGTAAGGTTACCTTTGGTATTTCATTTTCTTCTAGATATTGATTTACTTCATCTTCAAACTCCTTAACAACATCAGCTTTTTCAGGAGACAATCTTAAAACAACCTTTTTATAATCATAACTTGTTTTATTTACTTCAACAATTTCATCTTCTTCATCAATTTTAAATTGAGCATAAAGTATTCCAATTCTTTTTGTATTGTATTTTTCATATTTTGTTAATCTAAATTTTAGCTTTGTCATATTTTTTATTTAATGTAATAATTACTTAAGCTAAATCAAAAATTATATTGTTTTAATTCCTTTACCTCTTTTTTTGTTTAACTTCTTAACCATTGTTTGTATATTAACGGCACCACCATCAATCAATGAACTTACATTTTGTTCAACAGGTTGTATTGTTGGTATGGTTGGAACTTGACTATATTTTTCAATAATCTTTTTAGATTTAGGTGTTAAAACCTTTTTAACTAATCTGGTTCCTGCATCAACCGCAGCTGTTTTACCTGCTTCTAAAGCTTTCTTTTCTCCTTCTTTAGCTACACTTTTACCAACATCAACTGCAGAACTTGCTATTTGCTTAACTGCTCCACTTGTAAATAGCCTACTTAAAAAATTAGCTAAGGTATCAAATATACCTGCTCCACCATAAGCATAAGTTCTTTTAACTCCTCTCTTTTGTGATGTAATCATTTTATAGTATAGACATTAACTTTTTATAACTTTTTACGTTTAATACTTTTTGTCTTTTTAATTCATCACAAATACTTACCAACTCATTTTTTACACCTGTGTGACCCGCATCTTTACTAGACGTTAAAAGGTCAAACCTTTCTAATAGTGCGTTGGGGTCTGATGGTATAACAATGGTTGTTTTTTTCTTTTTTCTTAATCTTTTACCAGTTGTTTCCATTTCTTTAAGAATGTTTTCAATAACAGGATTAATTATTTTGTTCCATTTTTCATTATTATAATATTTTTTTAAATCTTTATTTCGATTATTATCCTTAAAAATAATATCACTTAAAAAAACCATTTCTTGATAATTTGCTAAATCTTCATCTTTATAATTTTTCGGATTTTTTGATAAAATCAATTCCCATAACCCATCACTAGCAGGATATTTTTTTCTTCAAAATAAAAAAAACCTTTATCATTTGGGTCTAAAAAAATTTCTTTATTACCAAACTTAAATATACCAAAATTTTTATCAAAAACTATTCTATAGATATCATCAAAATCATATTTATATTTTTGTGTAAAATTTTTATTAAAAACTTCAACAAAATGTTTAATTTCTTCTTTATTTTTTTCTATCTTAACTTCATGATAAGAAGGAAGTTCTGCAGTTGATGATTGACTAGTCATCATTTCTTTAGAAAGTTGAATAGGTAATAGAATAATCCCCTCTCTAATAGGTGCCAATTCCTCACTAATTACTCCTGGTAATTGTTGTATTCCCTCCCTAATAGGTGTCAATTCCTCAGTAATTCTTCTAGCTGCTTCTAGTTGATACCTACCAATATTTTTAGTTGCTTCTTCTTGTATCTCCTTTTGTGATTTAGTTAAGGGTTTAAAAAACTTAGTTAAGTCTTGTTGCAATTCGATATCTCCGGTTCTTTCAGCAAGAAACCTATCACGAACCAGTTTTTTTCTTAAAAGATAATCTTTTACCATCTTATCTCTTGTTTTATAATCAACATTTATAAAAGGCATTTTTTAAGTAAAAAATTATTTTAATTTATTCAGTATTACCTATCTCACAAGCACAAGAACACTTAAACTTAGGTGGTTTTAGTTTTAGCCTTAATGGGTTCCATTGTTTCTTTCTACTAGTCTGCGAAATCCCTCCCGTGCTTCCTGTTTCCCCTTCTCTATTAAACTCTCCTGTTCCTCTAACTTGCTTTTTTTCCTTGACTTAACTCTTATATCTTCCTTCATCGTTTTATATTTTTCAAGTTCTTCCATAATCAAAGTAAATTCAGAATGATCTACTTTGTTGTCACTAATAGCTTTAGAAATATGACTAAATAACGTATTTAACTTTGCCTCAGCTAACATTTTTATCTGAAGATGTTTTTCTGACTTTGTTCTGGTTCTTCTAACTACAAATTTTCCAATTATAGCAGCTAAACCAACACCTAATGCACAAGCCTCTAAAGCTATTGTTGCTGGTATCGCAACCACAGTTGATAGTAAAGCGATACCTCCTGCTCCGGCTCCTAATGCTATGGTTGTTAATCCTGTTTCAACATTATCGGTACCCTTACTAATCTTTAAATATTTTTTACTTAACTGTTCTCTAACCATAACTTCATTTTCAAGAAATGTTTGTACCTGAGATATTTTTTGCAACCTAAAAGATTGTCCATTATCTTCTACTCCTATTACTGGTTCTAATGATGGTGCATTTGGTATATTTCGTGCTTCTGGTAATTCAGGATATATCTTTTCTCTTAGCTCCATTTTATTTACAGCAACTATTTTTTTAAATAGAATAGTAAAGACGACATAAAAATTTATTTTCATTAATTTTTACTAGCTTACTTGAGTTGTTTGTAATTGTGGTAACCACATCTGGGGTTTCCTCCAACACTACCTCATTTGTTATTCTTATTTGATTAGTTTTTAGATCATAAGATAGAGAAATTAAAACGACACCCTTACTCATCATAAAACCAAAACCTAAAGCAATAGTTTTAGTTTCTTTTGGGTTTAATACAATAGGTTGTTGAGTAAAAACATCCCAAGTAACAGGATTAACTTTTTTAGCCGGATATTTAAGTTCTACAGGGTTCCAAAAAATAGTTTTTGGTTGAACCATTTTAGGTTTATTTCCAAATTTATACACATTCATTCTTCTTTTTAATTTATAAAATTGCGCCTAATATAGGAATATTAGCAAATGGGCTATTTGGTCCTAAAAGAAGACCTTTTCCATCATAAATTTTCCCACCTTGTTTTAAATACAATCCTTCACCTTTATTTTTTAACCCTTTACCTTTGTATGGTTTAAGATATAAACCTTCACCATCAGTTTCAACTTGACATATACAACCACCTTTCTTAAGATACAATCCATTACCCATTGCTTTTTGAACTCCTGTTGAAGCTAAACCAGTTAAGGCACCAACTCCCAAAGCATGTAAAACAGTTTTTGCTAATACGGGTAACGCAGCTGATGCGAGACCCGCAATTAATGGTAAAAAACCACCTTCTACTTTCATGTTGTGTTTAAGTTGTTTAATTGTCATTCTAATGGTCACCCATTTACCTCCCTCTAATGCTTTATTTAATTTGTTTAGTTGTGACCCGGTTACTGCTATTAAATCTTCACCTGTTAGATCATCATGATTTAATCTAATACTTACAGGACAACTTGATTTAACAGCATGTTGTAGCTTTTTCTTTTGCCCTTCTGTTATATTTACTTTAACTGTAATGTAATTTGTCATTTTATATTTAACTTGATTCTCTTATATGGAATCTAATCGTTAATGTTTCACCCCTTAGATTTAATACGTTTCCATCTTGGTCAGTTATCGTTACGTTATAATCATGTATTACATCTAATGTTAAAGGTAGATATACCAGATTAACCGGATTTTCTATTATTTTATAACCTGGAGCAACATTTGGAAAAAAGCTGTAAATTGTGTTTCTTTGAGAACCATTAACATAACTACCTGATATTAAATCAATATTAACAAGTATGCTATTAATACTTAAGATATCAACTAAATTTTCGCTTTCATGAAACCCTCGAACATATTTTGCTCTGCTAAATCCTAATACCTTTCCAATACTGTTTTCATGATTAAAATCTACCTGATATCCATTTTCAAGAATTAAAACTGATTTTAACGTATAAGTGTTTGCTGATAAACAAATATAATATTCTTCATTAAATTGATCATAATGTCCTTTTTTCTTCATTTCTTGTTGTATATAATCATTTATATCAACTATATCATAGCTACCTGTTGGTATCTTCATCTTTTCCCATGTGTTACCACTATCTTGAGAATAAATAAAAATGTTGTTGCTATCAGTAATATTAGGAAATGAATAGTAAGTTTCAAGATTGACTAAAGCTACTTCATATTTTTTATCACGTTCAAGTTGAAGTGGTGGAGTAAATCTTGTTTTAAAATTTGATTTGTTATCGCTTACGATAATTTGAAATGAAGATTTATGGTCTGTGTTTTTTACTATTTGTTTTAGTAATTCTTCTTGCATTTTATATTTAAAAATTAAAGTTTTTAATATGATTTAAATTATATCTTTTTGCTTAAGATATAATTTTAATATTCTCAACAATTTGACGGCATATAAAAATTATCAAAACCACGTCTGTATTTACCATTGTTTGCTTTACTTGTTAAGTCAATTACAACAAAACCATGTGGTTCATTCCAACATTTTTTACAAAAATTTCTAAATTCATTAAGATCCATATCTTCACTTACATAATCAGTATAAATATTTACTTGATCCTTTTTTGGTAATTCAAAAAGTATAATTAAGTTAGAATTTCCTCTTATGGTTCGTCTTGGTAATTCAAAAAAGCTTTGTGACAGATAGAAACAATCAGCGTTACTATGTCTTCCTCTTACATAGTAGCTTTCACATTTACCCTGACGCTCTAAAAGTAAGTCATCGAATATCATTAAGTTTTTGTTTTGTGCATTTAGTTCTCTTGGGTCTGGAACATCACTTGCATTTTCAAAAAACCCACACTTAATATCTGATTTTTCCTTAATTGTTTTTGCCCATTCTTCAACTAATGCTAAAGGTGAAATGTCATTATTTTGTACTTCATCCTTAAATGAAAATAATCTTAATATATATTCTTTTGGTATTTCCTCTTCAAATGCCTTTTTTAATATACGATATTCTGGTTGAAACAAACTTTTACCAAAAACACATAAGTTATCATAATCTAGCCAATTTGGACGTAACAAAAGATTAAGTAATAGTGTAGTTTTACCACATCCTGATTTACCAACTGTTAAACCTCTGATACTTTTTGGTAAAAGGGGGTGGTTAAATCTTTTTGCTAACGCTTCATTCCATGATAAATTAACAATATCCATTTTATATTAAAAAAATTAATTTAATATAAAAAATGTATTGTGTTAAGTGTAAAAAACAAACTGAAACAACTGATTTAAATTATGGTGTAAGTAAAAATGGAAGAAATATGAAAAAGGGTAAATGTAGTGAATGTGGTACAACTAAAACTCAGTTTATTAAAAAAGATAAGGAGGGTGGTTCGTTGTTAAACAAGGTTATCAATAACTTACCTGTTGAAATGCATTTACCTGGGCATAATTTTACTGGTCCTGGCACTAAGTTAAAGAAAAGATTAAATCCTGATTTAACACCTAAAAAATGGTCAAAACCTGTAAATCGTGTTGATAAAGCAGCATATCATCATGATATATGTTATCTTAAACATGATGACACAGCAACAAGAAATTCTGTTTGTGATGCTAATATGCTTAAAGAGTTAAAAGGTATTTATAATCCTACTATTAAGGAAAGAATGGAAAGAGGATTGGTTTCCTCATTGATAGGAACCAAGAAAAGATTTGGAATGGGAATTAAAAAAAAAAATCAGAAAATATAACGCTAGCAGAAGAATTACATAAACCAATAAAAAGAAAATTTAAGAAAAGGAGAGTTAGAGTAAATGGTGTCGATAGAATATGGGCTGCAGATTTAGTAGATATGCAAGCATTTTCTAAACTTAATCATGGTGTAAAATATCTTATTGCTGTCATTGATATCTTTTCAAAATATGGGTGGCTGATCCCCTTAAAAGATAAAACAGGAAAATCTCTTTCTATTGCACTAAAGAGTATTTTTAAGAAAAGAAAACCTGAAAAAATGTGGGTGGATAAAGGTAAAGAGTTTTATAATAAAGAGGTTAAAGATTTGATTGAATTATATTCCACTGAAAACGAGGAAAAATCAAGCATTGTTGAGAGATGGATTAGAACAATGAAAGAAAAAATGTGGAAGTATTTCTCTGCTCACTCAACAAATGTTTATATTAACGTGCTACCAAATCTTGTTAAAGAATATAACAACACAAGGCATTCTTCTATTAAGATGACACCAATTGTAGCAAGTAAGAAGAAAAATGAAAATAAAGTTTGGAAAACATTGTATCCTGATTATAAACAAGTAAGGGAGGATATCGAACCAAAGTTTTCTGTTGGAGATAAAGTAAGGATAAGTAAAAAGAAAAAGACTTTTGAAAAAGGTTATACTACAAGATGGACTGAAGAGGTTTTTACAGTTTCAGAAGTAAAACATACATCACCTATAACATATAAAATTGAAGATTTAAATGGTGAAGAAATAAAAGGTTCCTTTTATGAACCTGAACTACAAAAAACGAGTCAAGAGTTGTATAGAATAGAAAAGGTTATTAAAAAGGGAAAAAAGAAATCTCTTGTAAAGTGGAAAGGTTATTCTGATGAGTTTAATTCATGGGTTGATAATAGTGCTATTGTAAATATTTAAATATATAAAAAATGCATGATATTTCAATTGATAATATAATATTACCAAATAAACCTTTAAGCAATTTTGAGCTTGAGGATGCCGCAAAAAAATTAAGAATAAAAAATTTTAGAGGAATATTTTTAAGAGATACCCTACCTAAAAAAGTAAAAAATAAAGAATGTGGTATATTAAATCTTGATGATACCAACGGTCCAGGAACACATTGGGTTGCCTGGTATAAAGATGGTAAAACTAAAATTTATTTTGATAGTTATGGTATTCAACCACCTATTGAAATTATAGATTATTTAAAAAACCCTATACACTACAATACCGACCAATTACAGCATGCAGGGGAAGTATTTTGTGGTCATTTATGTTTGTTCATTCTTAAAGAGTTGGGTTTAGGTAATAAATTTCAAGATGTTTTAAATAAACTTTTTTAGTAATATTAAAAACTATGCCTGTTGATAAATTTGGAAGAATAGATGATGTTAAAACAAGTGGTGATGGTGATGGTGTGTCACTCGCTTACATAGGTAATAATTTTTTACGTAAAGATGGAACAACCCCCGTTACCGGTTCTATAAATATGGCGGGTAATTCAATAGTAAGGGTTAGTAATCCGGTAAATCCCCAGGATGTTGCTACTAAAAGTTATGTTGATGGTATCTCAGGGTTGTTAGATGAAAACGGTGGATACATTATGACGGGATATTTAAACATGAGTTTTAATAAAATAAGAAACGTACCTGAACCAATGGAGCATAGTGAAGCTGCTAATAAGTTTTACGTAGAAAATAGTGGTGCCATTGTAAAAAATTCAGATGAAAGTTTTTCCGCTGTTGCAGATATAAATATGAAAGGTCATACTTTAACAGATGTTAAGGCACCCTCAGAACCACAGGATGTAGCAAATAAGCTTTATGTAGATACAGTTGTGAATAAGGTAAGCGGTGGTGAAAAAGCTTTAACAAAAAACCATGCTGGGGCTTTTTTAGCAGCTGGTAAAATAGTAATGAACAGTAACCAAATCACTGGCTTACCAAATCCAATAGACCGTGATGCTGCTGCTAATAAAAATTATGTTGATAATGGTGGAGCTATCGTAAAATATCCTGATGGAAGTTTTTCAGCTGTTGCGGATATAAATATGCAAGGTTTTTCTATAAAAAATGTTGGGGAACCCATAGAAGAAAAAGATTTAACAACAAAATCTTATGTGGATAAAAAAGTATCACTCCCTAAACCTATTATAAGCGTGCATGCTGAGGAACAAGGAGAATTAAAAAATGGTAGTTATGAGTTTGCTTTTGGTAATGGGAGTACCGGAGAAAGCCATGGGTTAGGAGGTTATTGTATGCCTGCTTCTGGTAGAATTTTAAGAGGAACTTTAATGGTTGTTAAGGGGACCGGTATTCTAAGAGAAGAGTCAAAAGTTAATATTGTCATAAATGGAGTTGAACAGCCTGACTACTCCATAGTAAAAAAGAAAGGAGAAGGTTGTGGTTGTGTAGTTTTTCCACAGCCTTTAGAAATAGACCAATGTGATGTTATAAACTTTATAACTAGGAGAAACAATCCAAATGCTAAAAATGCATATTTGACAATACTGATAGAGTTGGACTTGTAAAAAATATTTAACCTGGTAAAAGGTTAAATATTAGACATGAGTGATCAAATAAACTTACACATTCCCATTAGGTGGTATTCATGGGAAATATAATTTTTTAAATAAATTATATTTCTCTAATGATTGTATTATCAGTTGTACACACTGGGCATTGTTTTTTGTTATATGCTATAAAACATGTATAACACATACATAGATGACCACAATTACAAAATAACATATTAGGTTGTTTAATGATGCATATTATACATTGTTCTGATTTAAATGTTTTATTTTTATTTTGGTTAACTTCTTTTTCTTTTTTTAGTGTTATTTCTTCTATGCCTAATGATCCATATGTTATATCAAATGTACCATCTATAAAATTTACAGTGTTGTTGTTCCAAAAATCATTAAAATTAGATTCTGTAAATTCGTTAAGTGAATGATTAACTGTTTCTTGTGGTTCTTCCGGGTCGTCTGTTATTTCATAATATCCCCAATCTCTAGCCCCAAATTGTTGCGGTCGATTTACAAATAACGGACCTGGTGCACCTAAATAACCTTTATAAATATCAATTCTTCCAAGTGGCTCCGGTCTTGTTAAATATTCTTTTAATTCGCTCCAATATTCTCTGTAATATTCCACAAAAGAAGTAAAATTAAAATGTACAGCTGGGTCAATATTTTCAAACGTTAAAATAGGTGTTATATTAAAAGTAATAGGGGTTAGTTCTCTACCATTATCTTTAAGTAAATCTAGTAAAGCATTTTTATAAGTTAATAAAAAATTATCGCTTTTATTAAACGGTATTCTAATACCAGTAAAAACGGGGTCATGTAATCTTCGATACTGTTGATACTCAGGGTTAATATGTCGTTCTCGTAAATCTGGCCATACTGCTATTAATGTTGTATCAAACCCACTTTTATTTAATCTTTGTTTACTATATTGATAATATATATAAGGTAGTGATTTTGAAAACATATAAAGAAAGTCTCTAGTGCATGAATCAAAACAAATAATATAAAATTTTTTTGTTTTATTATACGTAATTTTAAAATTAAAATAATTGTTTTTTAATGTTTCTTCTAATTTATTTATTTCTTCACTCGAAAATCTATTTAACACACTCATTTTAATATATTTCTTAAGGTAGTAAATTAAAAATTTTCAAATTTTTATTTTAAAATATTTTGTTAAAAAAAAATTTTATTTGTTGTAAAAAACAAATAAAAATAAAAATTTTCTTTATAATTTTCTTATAATTTTATTCTTAGTTTTGCATATTGGACATTGTTTTTTGTTGTATGTTATATAACAAGAATCACACAAGCAAATATGCCCACAATTACAAAATAAAACTTTTGGTTGTTCAATGATACATATTATACATTGTTCACTTTTAAATATTTTTTCTTCATTTTGATTAATTTCTTCTTCGTCTTCGCTTTCTACTGGTGATGATGGTGGAGACGGTGATGGTGATGGTGATTGTAATACACTTCTAATTCTATAATCATAATTTGTAATAACCTCATCTAAACTATATAGTGGTATCATCCTTTTAAAATATCTTTTATCTTTTCTATTTCCTTTTTTAAAAATTGATATATAAAAATGAGAAAAATAAAGACCAAGGCCAAAGTAATATATTGCATTTTTTTTTTCATACATATAATTAAATCTATTTTTAAAAGTATAAAGAAAATTATTTTCATTAATTAAACTTTGGTCTATAATAATATAATCATGAATTTTTCTTTCACTTTCTTAATCTCCATTATCATTCACAGTAAATTTAATATTAAAACAAAAATAATAACTATCAAAATTACCTTCATAAAGTAATTTACTATATTCATAGTAAATACTTGCATCATAATCATCTCTTTCAAAAGGTAAATCTTCTTGATCATAGCAAGAAAACCAAATTTCCTGATGTTTTTGTAAATTTTTATATTTTTTATCAAGTTTGATTAATAAAACGTTTTTAAGTTTTATAATTGTTTCTGTTGTTTCGTTAAATTGTCTAATTTCTGATAATAACTCACTCATAACCACATATTATTTAAGGTAGTAGATTAAAAAATTTTCAATTTTTATATTACATTAGTATATCAATAAATTTTTATTTTTAAAAGAAAGTTTTATTTTTTTAAATTTTATATTTTCTAAAAATTTAGTATCTTCTTCTGTCATCATCGGTAATATTATTTGGATTAATATTTTTTTCTCATAATTACCCGTGCGTTTTATATCTTTTTTATTACACGCAAAAAATTGTAAATTATGACTGTGTGTGTTGGTTAATATTTTTTCGCAATTCATTTTTTAAAAAATTTTTATTTGTTTAACATTCTAACAAATAAAAATAAAATTTTTTTAAAATTTAAATGTTATTTGTCTTCTATTATTTACTTCATAGTTTAAATTTGTTTTATATGCTGTCATTATGTTATTTATTTTTTCAACAGCATCATCATTAGAAAGATTTAAAAAATCTTCATCATCTTGATTAATTTTTAAAAAACATTCTTCGACTTTATTTATAAATTCATTTTTATAATGATTGTATAAAGCTTGTTTAACTGGTTTAAGTATTTGCTTTAATTCTGTTTCATTCTTTTCATAAATATCATCTAGTACCGAAGTTTTATAAAGATTGTTAAATCTTTTATATCTTCCTTGGTATTTTTCCTCTGGTATTATAGGTTTAAGCTTTGGTTTTTCATTTTCAATATCGCTTAAATCGCTGTCTATATCTGGTATATATTCGTTTATTTCGCTATCATTCATCATTTTTTTTAAATAATTTATTTATGTTTAATGCAACTTTTATTTTATCATCTTTAATTTTTTTGTTGCTTAAAATATTAATTTCAACTTGGTCATTTTGAAATAAAATATCAAATGTACTCGTTATATCATTTATAATATCATCTTTTAATTTTTCGTATAAATATTTTTGTTTTGCCTCTTTACAAATCTTTAAAATTTCGCTCATATGCATGATTAAAATTATGTTGATGCATCTAAGATTAAATTCAAAAATTTTTATTTGTTTAACATTCTAACAAATAAAAATAAAAATTTTTTTTTATTTAATATATTTTTATTATTTCACCATTACTCTTTTTATTACAACCTAAGCAATTTTTATTTTTGCCTGCTTCACTAATACAATCTTCACATACAGCTAAACATCCACAACTTATAGGAAGTATATTTGGTTTTATTTTACCACAATTTAAACAATGTTTTATAACTTTTATATCCTTTTTAATTAAAAGAGAAATTAAAGGAAATAGCCCTTCTTCTTTTAAATATTCACTTAATACATTAACCATTCTATCCATTAAAAACTCTTCCATTTTTTCTAATTGATCTAACGCCGTATTATTATTTTTACTCATGTTTTATAATAACTTTAACCAAGTAGATTTAATTAATTTCAAAATTTTTTTTTTATTTTTTTTTTTTATTTTTTATTTATTTATTTATTTATTATTATTTTTTTTTTTTTTCCTTCATCATCTTAACCCACCCACTAACTCATAAGCCGGTTAGCCATTGCGTCATGCGTTGGTTGATGGGGGAGATAAAAGGTTAAGTGAGTGTGTGATGTAAGGGTTTGTCTGGCTGATGGGTTAGTTGGTTAGCATGATGAGATGGTTTTTCTTAATTAAATTTTTTTTAATTTTTATTTTTTTATTTTTTATATTAACACGCATGCATCGTTATGCTAATTTTTTATCAACGCACGCAACGAAATTTTTTTCTTAATAAAATTTTTTTAATCAACGCACGCACGCAACGAAATTTTTTTCTTAATAAAATTTTTTTAATCAACGCATGCAACGCAATTTTTTTCTTAATAAAATTTTTTTAATCAACGCACGCAACGAAATTTTTTTCTTAATAAAATTTTTTTAATCAACGCACGCACGCAACGAAATTTTTTTCTTAATAAAATTTTTTTAATCAACGCACGCACGCAACGAAATTTTTTTCTTAATAAAATTTTTTTACCAAAATCTTAAGCCACCCACAAACTCATAAGCCGGTTAGTTGGTTAGCTAGCTAAATCAAAATTTTTTTTAAAAAATAAAAATTGATTTAAGTAAAAAATATTTTAGAAAGGAGGTTTACCATTTTGTTTGCTGACCTTCATTAGATTGGCTTGTTAACCCATTTTATGTTAATTTTATGAGCATGCTTAATGCTACATAAAATTGTTATATTGTTGTTTATTGTTATATTGATGTATTATATAAGGGCTAGCAATATGCTTAAGGGTGGGTTTGATTTTGTGGTTTTGTGGTTAATGTATGACTAACGACAATTTTAAAAATTTTTGTGGTTGGGATGGTTGGGGGGGTTATTTTTGTATGGTGGTTATTGTGGGTTTATTTTTTCTGGAACTCCCCCCTATACACTACTGGCAGTTGTTAGACAAAGTGGATTTTACGGATCCATAGTTATCCAATGACATGCTGAGTATAACAAATTAGGGAGATGCATTATTTAAAACCCCTTTTGCTACAGCATGGCTTATGTATCACGTGCAACACACGAAAAGGGGCTTTCGGACATATGCGTAAAAGTATGTCGTCCCAGACCAGCCTGTGCAGTCTGTGACCAATCCGAGACGACACTTCGCGTTTTTGTGCGATTTTCTGTTTCACGAAAGTGTACTGTATGTAAAAATCTTATGCAGTCGTAAAGTGTCGTCTCGGATTAGCCTGCGCGGACTGCGCAGGCTAATCCGGGACGACACCTTACGCAAATATCCGAGAGTCTCATTACGCAAATGTACGAGGGTCTCATTGCGTGCCATATTGCTTCGGATGGTTTTACCATCGAGCTATATACAGAGGATACTGACAATAGTCTCAAACTTTGCACAGCACAAATTGAGTTTACTAGTAACCATTACGTCTTGCAAAGTTCCAATCATGTTACGTGGAAGAGCATGGAAAAGTCAATCTGACTGCTGCAAGCTACTAATCAAATATTTATAGCTTATGTTTCTGTGTATCTTATTGACCTGTCGGTGGTTTATAGAAATATTGATAAGATAATAAGATTACTGTCAGTGTTGTAATAAGAGTCATGTCAATCATTTATATCAGTGTAGTTGAACATTGTTTCAACAATGTTTATGTGGGAAAGCAGCCAGTGGCTTGGAAAGAGTATTATGCGAAGTAGTGGCAAAAAACTCAATGACAGGTTCACTGACAGCCGCGAGATACAAATATGTGGGCCATGCTCCGTGAAAAGGTGGTTTAAAGCGTCTGCAAAAAGTATCGACCCAGGTCAGCCTGCGCAGTCCGCGCAGGCTGACCTGGGTCGAAACTTTTTGATATGGGTAAATTTTCTGCATGTCCAATGACTATTCTACCTCACGATTAAACAGGTTTTTAGACAAAATAGATCTACATTATGCCACGACTTGGTTTGTACAATACACTACAAAGATGCAGTAAACCCTCTTTTCCCGGAGCGTCACTCATGTCACATGTAGCATCCCTACATTCAGTTCTGCCTAGCTGGAGGGGTCGGCCAGTAACACCACGTGTTCATAATCCAAGAGTCAGTGTAAGTTCGAATCCTGGCCAGGTCAAAATTCTCTCTGGAGATCGATGAGAGTCATTGTCTAAGTTTTCACAAGGTCTTTTTCTTGCAGCGCTAAATCTTTTCTTTTTTTTTTAAATCGTGGGTAAGTAGTGGGTGGCTTGGAAACGGAAAAGTGGTCAGTTACTTGGAGGACTGTTGTACTTAGCACTTGTAAATAAACTCCAGGGTGTCGTGGAAAGGTGTACTGGTCGCGGTGAAATAACTGAAATAATATTCCATGGCATTCAGCACAGAACAGGCAAGCAAAAACATCCTTGGCCCTTATTTAACCCTTGTCCTGCTGAATAAATTAAACTATACCTTCAAGTCATCGGTTAAAAAAACCTAATTGCTGCAATTTCTAAGTTATTTTGGGGAGAGAAATATCCCCTTATCGGACAGTGTAGATCGAGATCAGACTGCACGTTCTGTGCAGTCTGATCTTCATCTACATTGTCTCCAAAAGGTCCTCGAGTCGGGCTTAGTAGCCTAAGAAATAAAAAGGTCAACAAATTCAAATGCTTTTAATTCTACTATTGTTCGGATTGCGCCGCTGCACCTGCGACCGGCTGAGTTCGAACCTAGCTTGGTAATACTAATTGTTACTATATGGCGTGCAACACACGAAAAGGGGCCTTCGGACATATGAATAAAAGCATGTCGTCCCAGATCAGCCTGTGCAGGCTGTGACTAATCCAAGACGACACTTACCATTTTTGTGCGATTTTCTGTTTCACGAAAGTCTACTGTATGAAAAAATCTTATGTAGTCGTAAAATGCCGTCGCGGATTAGCCTGCGCGGACTGCGCAGGCTAATCCGGGACGACACTTTACGCAACTGTCCGAAGGTCTCATTTCGCATGTTGCGGACCAATTATGGTGTTGTAATTTTCTTCAGGGATAACACGAGCTTCTGGGCAAGATGATCTGACAAAAACAAAAACTTTTTTTCAGAAAACCCCAAATTTGTATTTCACATGTTAAGGTGTCTAAATACTTTATTTTTTGTCCCCGTCTATTTACGGCATACCTACGGGATTCACACAGTCGTAGTGAAGCACAAATTAGATATATACAGATTTTATTGTTCCTAGCAAACAGACAGCGCGCCACAGAATTGATTTTGTCTTCAGAGCTATTTTGCCTTCCAGCAACTATCGACGTAGACGGAGAAAACTTACCCTTTTCTTTCACTATTTTGTTTTTGTAACACTTTCTAAAGCGATACCGTGTTTTAACGACCGTGAGTAAAGAGACTTTTGCAAAAAAAAAAATGTCGGAAAATAAGAATATGCTGGTAACCATTTCTAACCATTTTCTACCCCCTCAATAGCCAAATTCCGCTGTTTGAGAAACATCTAATTTGTCCATTGTAATGCTTTTTAACGCATAGACTGCTAAGCGCGACTCAAGGACCTTCTTTTGCAGACAGTATAGATCAAGATCAGACTGCACAGAACTTGCAGTCTGATCTTGGATCTACACTGTCCGATAAGGAGATATTTTTCCCCAAAAAGTAACTTTGAAATAGCATTGTCTGAGGTTTTACTATCGACTTGGAAGTTTTACATTAGTTATATATCAGCACAAAGGTTAATTTAGACTCGTCCAAATTGACAGCATTTACAGACAACAACTTTTATACGGTTTAAATAATGGCAGTTTTTCAATGGGTGCAAATATTGTGGGAAAGGGAGAAATGATGGTATACAACATTTTCTCAGTAGTTTTGGGGAAAGGCTTGACCAGTTATCTGACAACTGAAAGGGGATTTCAAGTCAAAGATAATAAAACCCAAACATCGCAATTTCAAAGTTCTTTTCCCATAGAAATTCTAATCGGATCGGACAGTGTAGAAAAAAAATAGGACTGTACGGTTTGTGGAGTCTAATTTTGCGTTGCAGTGTCTGCAAAAACACTGTGAGTCGCGCTTAGCAGCCAACTGGTTATCACTTTACAAATCATCAGACCAGTACTGTAGACTACTTTTTGAAAACACCGCGAAAAAAGGAGGAAAACTGCTGAAAAAAAAAAAATAGAAGAAATCAATCCGACTGTCTAGTCATCCTTACAAGGTAAAAATCTGTCGGAGTTCCACTGGATTCTGATTTCAACCGTGGAATGTGGCTGAAAATTTCGAACCAATTGCGCAAACCCAATATTTCGATTTAAAAATTTCATTTTCGCCGGAAAAAAATCACCGCATCTGACAGGGTAGATCCAAGATTAGACTGCATGTTCTGTGAAGTCTGATCTTGATCCAAAGGGTCCGCACTAGTGCATTGCTTTGCGCCTACCAGTCTGAGGGTGAAAGATTGGAGTGACATTCCCGCAGCAAAGACAAAGAGGATTTCATCAAGTCTGTCTGAATCTGTCTTACTGTTTACAGACGTACTCGACGTTTAGCAAGACTTCGGGCGGATTTTGCGTTTCTCTACGACAAGAATTCCCTGCTGTGAGTTTTATTACTTTTCTCCTGGGCCCTAATCGTTTCTCCTCTTCCAATATTTGAGCTGATGTAATTTTAACTTCCCTTATTTTCAGTGTAAAATAAAATTACGAATTTTCTTATCTTATATACACGTTTGATATCACCAATTGTGTGGCGTCATTTGTGATGTCATTTTGAACTTATTTCATAGAAGTGAATGTTTTTTTTTTTTAATGGATATTACCGCGCGTGAATTTACGTAGTTTTGCATCTCTAATCTATAAATTGTGAAATATCACTATGTGATAAAAAGAATTTGACATTCGTTAGCTTTTGGGATAAGATTTTATTACACTCGTCAAGAAAAAATGTTATTAAGCTAACAAAGGCTCACTTAAAAGCATTTTTCCTGTAGTCTGTTCGTTTAAAATTTTATCTCAAACACTAGTCTGGATTACCTGCCCCTACCACTACGTAAAAGGGTCAGGCAAAGCGCAATAATGGCGGCCTCCTTGGCGAACTCAAGCTTAGCCCTACATGCTTTCCTGTTTTTTCTCAATTTCATGTGATCCAGTTTGATCAGTGGATAAAATGAGATCAGATTTGAACAATATATACATTACCGAGTCTAAAACGTGCTGTTGGGGTTTAAGTATGAATTTGACAATTCTTGAACCATTTTAAAAGTAGCCCTATTTTCGTACGTTATATCGGTCCATTGACATTTCGGATACTTCAAGCATTTCTGGTATGTAATTTTTCTCGCTAAATAAGAGAGACAATTAAAAAAGCTAACTGCCATTACTTTTTTGCAACCGATCCGTTTTCAATTCAGTCCATAGTCGGATTTGATCAAGTGAAATAACAATAATCCGTTACTTCTGCATATTAAGGGGGCCGCCATTATTGCGCTTTGCCTGACGTACTTTTGAACTACGGCGGGGTACCAGACTACTCAAACACCACCTCAGGTCAGATCCTACATATATCTCATGTTGCTCGGAAGAGAAAAGTGTGCTTAGCCGTGTAGCTTACTTGGTAGAACCGAGCTTGAAACCTAGGAGTCGCTGGTTACGAATGACATCAAAGATGTATAATATTCTCACAAATAACGTTCGGCCTTCGAAATCTTCTGTCATACATGTAATTGACCTAGCTTTTCAACAAGAGCATGTGATATTTTTCGGTGCCTAACCCTTATCCTACTTAATAAGTTAAATAAAAAAGTTAAATAAAACTTTCAAGCCGATAGTATAAACGCAAGAAATGTTATTTCAAACTTATTTCGCGGAGAAAAATATCATTCTATCGGACAGTGCAGATCAAGATCAGAGTGCACGTTCTGTGCAGTCTGATCAGTCTGATCTTGATCTACACTGTCCGTAAAATGTCATTGATTCGCTCTTAGCAAGTAAAGGGTTAAATTCTATTTAGCTTGAAAAATAAATATTTTATTGAGCACGTAAACAACGATTACCGATGCAGCGCCGAACACGCGTACCCTGGCAGATTGTATTGTGAAAGAGATAATCTGTTACTATACGGTCAGTACAAGTGTTCGTCGCTGGCAAAAAAAAAAAATATGAATTTTAAAAGTAGGTCAAAAGTTACGAAGTCTCTCTATCTTTTTCTTTACTTTTCACCCGGTTTTAAATTTCGTTTTCCTGCTAGCCACTTACACTTGGATCGACCGAACAATTACAAATTGTCATCTTCTCAATAAATGCCATACTTTTAAACGGTATGATTTTAATTCAAAATCATTTTTACACCCGCATTGTTCACTTTTGGCGCTGTTGGGTTCCCAAGGTATAACATTTAATTTAACCCTTACGCTGCAAGGCGGGGACTCACTGACCTTCTGCTGGCAGTGTAGATCAAGATCAGACTGCACAGAACGTGCAGTCTGATCTTCCCCCCAAAAATAACTTTGAAAACATTGTGGGAAAAGAAGAAAAACTGGTGATCAGCATTTTCTTCTTTTCAAACAATTTTTCTACCCCTTCTGAGGCAAATCCCATCATTTGAGCCTCACTAAATACCGGTATGTCGTCTACACCTGCTTTGAATTTGGACAAGTCTAAAATATTATCGAGAGGTAAAAATTTAAGTACCTACCTTTGAAGTGACCGACGGTTCCATATTTCCGCACTGTAGACACATTAGATTTCCACAATCTACACACACGTTCTGTCCATCTTGCATCTGACCTTCTTTAATCTTTAATTCACTTTTCAGACATATCGGACATAGAGGAGAATCTTTCTTAAAGTCGGCGGCGGACGCCACGGCCTCGGATGCCCGCCTTTCGACGTCATTAGTGTAAGCTATGTAGTCATCTTCTAACTGTCTGAAATGGAAAAGTATGGAAACCATTTAGACTTTTGAGCACAACCTGAGGTGCTTTTGCGGACAGTGTAGTCCAAGATCAGACTGCACAGAACGTGCAGTCTGATCATGTATCTACTCTGTCCGATGCGGTAACATTTTTCAGAAGATAATTTTGAAATCGAAATATACTGATGTTAACTATCTACTGGATATTTTCATCAAATTCCATAAAGCAGTATACAGGTTCACTACATATTTCTTCATAACTGACGACTTTCAAAATAACCTTCTTGTTTATGAATAATCAACACGAATCAAGTTGTTTTTGACCTGTTCTACTGAATCAAGAATGTAACTATTTCTGTTTTTGTGGCCAGATTGGACCTCATTTTGTTTCATTATTTTCAAAAGTCATGAAATGTGAATTTTTCGAGACGTTTCAAAGATTAGCTCCTAAAAATGTCTGGCACGGCGTGAGGAGGTTTTGCAGACAGTAGAGATCTATGATATACCCTGGCCAATATCTTGTTTTATTTCATGCTTTTCGGTAGTTTATCGAGAAATAATGGTGCTTTGTGGTTTGATATTTCATGGTTACGACCAGTGAAAATACCGATTTTACATTTTTTTACTCTTCAATTGAAGGCGGGAACAGTAGTTCCCGCGTACTAGTTACCTACGTAATCGGCGCGTGCCAATCAAATGGAGGGAAATATGATGTAATTTACGCTATATTTCTTGTGCTTTACGTAATGCTGTAATGCGTTGTTATGTGAGTGGGGTACGCCACAGAGAAAATTTCACCGAAAACAAAATTTACTGGATTTTGATAAAAGTTCTAACAAAATAGGGGATAGAAGCATGAAATAAATAGATTTTTTTTTTTTCGGTGAAAGATCGAAATTTATATCATCCAGTGAGCATCATCGGTAATATGTCCACTCGTGGCTGCAATCGAAATTTATTTCATCTCGTGGACATCATCGGTAATATTTTCACTCGTGGAACAGCCAGTGGTGAAAATATTACCGATGATGTTCACATGATGAAATAAATTTCCATCTTTCACCGAAAAAAAAAAAAATCCACGATCTATTAGATATCTGAAAATTTTCCGACTCAAATACATGTGTCGCACGCGGATAAAAAAACACACACGACAGGGGAAAAAAAATCGTATCCACACAGCACGCTGTTAAATACAGTTCCAAATTATGGTATGGTGACGTAACTCACGCGTGAAGAACTTGCGCATTGATTGGTCAAAATGTTACTCTATAATATTCATCCGCCATTCATAAAAACGAATATACTGGCCACTTTACCATTATTTCTTTTATTCCGTTTGTCGTTATCGAACAAAATGTCAATAATCGCAAATGTTTGTCTTTGGAAGTGGTAGGTACATGTATATAATAAAGGAATATGATAAAAAGAATATTATTATGTTGTAGTAACTTTCCTGGTGCTTGTATTTACTTCTCGCTGCGTAAGAAAATCTTGACATCTCGCTCGACCTTCGGTCTTGGGAGATATCAAATTTTCTCAGGCTGCTTAAATCAATTCCGAGGACCAGGAAAGTTACTGCAACGTAATATTCCGTATTTATTTCATGCTTTTTGGCAGTTTATCGAGAAATAATGGTGAATTATTGTTTCATATTTCATGGTTACGACAAGTGAAAATACCGATTTTAGATTTTCTAACTCTTCATTTGAAGGCGGAAACAGTAGTTCCCGCGCACTAGTTACCTAAGTAATCAGCGCGTGCCATTCAAATGGGAGAAAATATGACGCAATTTACGCTATATTTCGCGCACTTTACGTATGATTGTAATGCTTTGTTATGTGAGGGTGTACGCCACGCGGAATTACCAAAAACAACTTTACTGAATTTTGACGAAAGTCCCAACCAAATAGGGGTTAGAAGCATGAAATAAAAAGAATATTTGGATTTTTGGTGAAAGATCAAAATTTATTTCATCTCGTGAACATAATCGGTAATATTTTACCGATTATGTTCACTCGATGAAGTAAATTCCGATCTTTCACAGAAAAGTACAAATATCCTTTGTATATTTTCTGACCATAGTGAAATTGAAGTTGATTTTGCCATTTCTAGTGATTGACAATAACTGTTTCGTTTATCAGCGCTGTCCGGTTCCTGTGTGTATCGGTTGTTGAGGAGAATAATTAGTAATCCTGGGTAGGTATTCATCAACCATTCTTAAGACTATTCTAAGTCTTATTCTTAGATAATTCAAGGAATTTAAAAAAGTAATACGACTTACGATTGGCTAAACAAAATGGTTTAGCCAATTACAAGCTGTGTTACTTTCTCAGATCCAGAATTACACTAAGACTGGTCTTAATAGTTGGTGAATATGGACCCAGAGCTGCTTGGTTTGATCCTTATTTGGAGCTCTGGGGTTTTCAAGGGACTGCTCTTTTGTTAGACCATAGTAGAGCCGTAGCTTAGCTCGAGTTAAAGCCTGGAAACAGAGTTTAAAAAAGTTGTTGAAAGCAGCTCAAACCAATAGTAAATCAATTAATCAACTCATCAATTGACCAATCAATTATTAGCATTCCAAGAGTAAATAGAGAATCGCACTTTGTTGCTTGATAGTTAGATATATTCCTTTGGAGCACACGCATTTCATGTCAGATGCATATTCCTCGACTTGACCCTTCCAGAAATCTGTACGCTGTGGTGGTAGTAGTAGTAGTAGTTGTTGTTGTTGTTGTAGTAGTAGTAGTAGTGGTAGTAGTAGTAGTAGTAGTAGAAGTAGTAGTCGAAGAAGTTATAGTAGTAGTAGTAATAATAGTAGTAGTAAAAGTAGTAGTAGTTCTATAAGTAGTAGTAGTTGTTGTCGTTGTTGTTGTTATTATTGTTGTTATAGGTGACGACAATAATGTGTGGTTTCTCGAAAAAAAGAAAACCTTTAAATTCCTAGAAATGCTTTATACTTTGTTATTTATGGCAGCCAATTGTGGATCTACAATACACCTTCTTTTGTAGATCGTAAAACTTAAACGATGAGAAAAATAATTATGAAAACCTTCCCGAAAAGTACAGACGCTTAAAACTGCAGAGTCAGCGAAATTCTTCCCTGACAAGTCAAGTTACAATTCAGGTTAGAGTAATCGATAAGATACCGTCCTGCGGCCAATGTCGTGAACATTATTTGTGGTGAAAATAATTTATACACTTAGAGGGCTATGCATTATTTAGTGGCAGTATAGTTCAAGATCAGACTACACAGAACGTGCATTCTGATCTTCAATCCACACTATCCGATAGTTTTTCATGTATGATGACAAAAAAAATGTTGAAGTAGCTATGTTTAGATCTGCTTTTCTGACAGAAAAGACAGTGTCTTTTATTAAGCAAAACCTCGTTGCACATTCTGTGCAGTAGATCATGCATCTACACTGTTCGATATGTCTGAAGGAAAAAGTAAAAGAAAGTAAAGAAAAAGAGGCAAGACAGACAGACAGACAGATAGACAGACAGACAGACAGTAATTCCCGTTAAGCAGGTCTAGAGTTAATCACCAGACTGAACTGTCGATCAGTTGCAGCGCACTTGTCAGTCGAGATCATGCTATCATCAATAATATAAGAGATCGGCTGTGTAATGTTTGGTATGTCAATAAATATTGCAACATTGGCGCCTATAAAATTAACCCCTTAGCATGCGTGCAAGGAATACTATGTGGTGTTGCGGACAGCGTAGATCAGGATCGGACTGCACATTTTTTTTTTTTTTTTTTTTTTTTTCTTTTACTACTTTGACTGCGTTTTTAAGCTCAGAAATGCAGAGCCGAGTCCAGCCGTAATCTTTTGATTCTTTGCGAACAGTTTATATAAAGATCAAAATCAGACGGCAATAACTTTCTATCACTGATAACAGATCTGGGTCTGTATTCACCAACCGTTCTTAAGAACATTCTCGGTCTTATTCTCCAAGATTTTCCAAATTTGAAAATATCACACCTTCTGATTGGCTAAACCAAATGGTTTAGCCAATCAGAAGGCGTGTTACTTTCAAATTTGGAAAATTCTGAAGAATAAGACAAAGAACGTTCTTAAGAATGGTTGGTGAATACGGACCCTGCTCTGATACCCCAAACATATGAACCATGCTCAAGCAAAGAGAGATCTAACTCATCTCCGTAATCCATTATACCGAGGAAGGCATCACATAATTATGGATCCATAAAATCCATTTTTCTACAACGGACAGAATCCTGGGTCCGTATTCACCAACCATTCTTAAGAATATTCTTGGTCTTGTTCTCCAAACTTTTTCCAAATTTGAAAGTAACACACCTTCTGATTGGCTAAACCATTTGGTTTAGCCAATCAGAAGTTGTGTTACTTTCAAACTTGGAAAATCTTGAAGAATAAGTCTAAGAACGTTCTTAAGAATGGTTGGTGAATATGGAGCCTGGTCCTTTAAAATGCAGCAAATTGACCAATAGCAAAAAGTTTCGACACGTGTCAGCCTGCACAGACTACGCTGGCTGACCTGGATTGATACTTTTTACAGATGCATGAGACCCCTCCCCCATCCCACCCCTTCCTCTTCACAGAGCATGGCTCATTTCTAAATTGGATTTATTTCCTACTAAAAACTAAAAATAAAAATACATTCTAAAGTAACACAATTCCTGATAGGTCAAACGGAAATGGTCTAGCCAATCAGAAGTTGCGATTCCTTCTTAAATTTAAACTAGATCATAAATGCAACATAATGCTGCTAAATACTGCTCCAGTCCGATAAAACCAACGATATTTCTGCCCTTCAATTCCTATCGACTGAGAAAAAAACAATAAAAGGAAGCAAAAATGTTCGGACTGGAAGCCAAACTATTAGTTGCCATAAATAGGCCTATTTCATCGAAGTGCGATTCTTCTTTGACTTACATGTATTTCTACTTTAAGTTTTTAATTTATTTGGCTTCAAAAAACACGTGAGGCTGTAGATATGAAACTTAAAAATAAAGCAATATAAAACTGACATTTAAATATGAGCCATGCTCTGTGAAAAGGGTGTTTAATGCATCTGCAAAAAGCTCCGACACAGGTCAGCCTGAACAGTCCTGCGTCCAAACGTTTTGCTATTGGTAAACTCTCTGCATGTCAAAGGATGAATGTACACAATAACTCAGTCTGTTGCTAGGCAGATGACTTGCTTAGTATCATGCATCACGGGGATGCATTAAACCACCTTTTCCTAGAACATGGCTCATATTTTCAGACTTGACAAAATATGATACGATAAGAAAACAATCTTTATCACTTCCGGCAGTGTATTACACCCATGACTTATTTTTGATAATACACTAGTGTATTATCGTTTCTTGGGTCCCGGATCTGATCAATTTTTATTCATGAGCGCGTGAAGCCGGAGTAACCAGCGACCGAACGTGTCGGAATTTATACCACTACCCCGTTTCGCGGAAAAAATGACGTCATTGTTACTAAGGCGAATACGCGTGGAAAGTTTATGATTTCCATGTTTAATAAAAAGCCAAGAAATACCTCGAAAGTTTTTTTTTTTTTACATCAACAAAATTGTGGAAATAGGTGGACTTACTCACTCTAGAAACCGTTTCATTCTACGTTCGGTGTAAATGTCAAAGAACTATCTACTTGTGTATACATTTGAAACCGAACTACAACTGTAAACATGGACCCGTGAATAGTGTATAGGCTAAAGGTTAGTGTGCAGGGTATTTTTGTCTTCCATTTGTTTTATGTGATAAAAAGAATCTCTCATTCGTGTTTATGTATTATCATTTTTATCAAACTCGTTGACTAAAATGTATTTGACGCTCGCCAAGGCTTGCGGCATTTAATTTTAGTCAACTCGTTTGATAAAAATGATAATAAATAAACACTCATGTATGATCCTCTATATCTGCTTAAAAGTGGTAACTATTTTCGAAAAACTTTTTTCGAATAGCTTTTAGACCACTACAACTTCGATACTAGACAACGAACAGTAATAGCGTATTAGTGTAAATAGTGTAAATAGCTCCAGTAACCTCGCTGTCTACCAGTGTGGTTTTTCTTAGAATTAGAAGTTGTGTAATTTTCATGCACACTGAAAAAATGCATGTAAATCAACTGGACTCAGTATTTGATCAAATAGATTTGGCCATTGACGGTCCTGGTGCGAAGTGCTTTTTTGCTTAATGGTTGCTTTGTCATTATTGATCGGAACACATTTCTCGCTCGGCGTGAATGAGAAACCCGCTAATATAGGGAGAAAGGTGGCCTAATAACACTTTGCCGATGAATTGTGTCTAAAAAGTGTAGAAAACATTGTGGGAAATGAAGAAAATGCTATTCACCAGCATTTTCTCCTGTTCTCACAAGGTTTTCAAAAGACCTCTTCCTCAGGGTCATTAAACACGGGATTGTCTGTTAGAGGGTTGAAAAGCATTGGTATTTTGCCAATGGTATCATATTATTGCCTAAAACATATAAAAGTGTTTTGCTCGGTTTTCTATAAAGAACAATTATCACCTTTTTTTCTTTATGCCATTTTTTTTTTACCCTGAAATCTGTCATGTGAACTGAGTAAACATTTCTCGCCAATATTTAAAACGGAATAATGCAATGTAAAAGTCCTTTCCGCCGAAAAAATAATCTCATCGTATCGGGTTGGCGTCACTCGGTAAACCTCGGGTGATCTGTTGATCAAATTCCTCGGCTGTATTGCGATGGATGATACATTTTCACCGTACTATTTTACAAACGGTAAGGTGGTGTATTTCCGGCGAAGAACTGTGCCTTGTAGGTGTATAATACCCATGGTAATACAGCCGAGGGATTTGATCAACCGATCACCCAAGGTTTCCGATAAACACGCCGAGTTACAACGACCCTACAGAGGGAGGTTTTCGACAACATCGTTGGAAAATGAAAATATAATGGTAACCAGCACTGTCTCTTTCCGTCTTCAGCAATGCTTTCTCCCCTTCCCTTCATTTGGGTCAGATTTGATAAGTTGTTTGCAAACGCACAAAAAGTAGATGAGTATGATAATAGTTTTTTAAACGGTCTGTGGCAAAATCTTACTGGCCGAATACCAAAATCAATTTATTTGAGTTGAGTTATAAAAAGTTTGTCCTTTAGTAAAGAATTAAACCTTAGGCACACAATTCCGAATTTTAAAGACCTTTGGGAAGAAGACTTTTTGAAAACATTGTGGGAAAAGAAGAAAAAGCTGGTAACGAGCATTTTCTCCTTTTCCCACATTGTTTCCCAACCTCTCAAAGACAAATAAGGCAATTTTTAGCGACTTTAATTTGTCGTCTGCAAATGCTTTGGATTTGAACAAGTAAAACATTTTGTCGTTTGGTAAAGAGTTCAGATAGAATTGAACGTAAAAAAGCAGATCATCAAGCACGTATAAAAATGATCACAAAGTGGTGCGAGCGTAACACTCATTCATCACAATAAATAACGCGGCCAAAAAGCAATTTACTCACTCATTAGACGCCATACTTGCGATAAATTAGTCCGTTGTGCAGTAAACAGCGTAAAGCGATGGTCCATTCCATTCAATATTTGTCCTATCTCTCCACAGTGAGCGTCCATTAGCATTGTGATTTTATTTCTCTTGTTTACCAAGGGGTCCGTTTTCATTTTTCAAACAAGAATTATTGATATTTGACAATTGGAGGGCGCCAGAAATCAAGTTCTATAAAAAAAAGTCTTTGTTCTTAAAAACTAAAATACACAGGTTCGGTCTGTTGCAAGATCCAGTTACTGCTGTGAAAGACTATAAACTGTCTTTGCTGTCCGATGATGAGCTACACTGTTCTCTAAAGCAAGTAAAACTGAGCCTTTCACTGGCAAATGGGGGTTTTATGCATCTCCATGATGCAGTATATCAAGCAAGTCATCACATAATTATGGATACATAAAATCTATATAGTCTAACCCAACCGTCTTTAGGCAGAATTGTCCTTGAACATGCAGAAAATTTACCAATAGCAAAAAGTCTCGACTGTGCAAGCTGACTAGCTCGATATTTTTTACAGATGCATTAAACCCTCCTTTTCACAGAACATGGCTCAATTGTCTTTGACGGCGAAAAGGTAGGCTTGTGCACAGAAAAAAAAATAGAAACGGTGGAATTGGCATCTTTGCATAGACCACCGAAGGAACCCTATAAGCGCCATTTGGTCGAAATACATATTGTGATTTCGAGGTTGCTATGGTCACATGACTGTGATTGAGTGGTATTTAACGCCGCTTTCAACATTATTTCAGTCATATCACAGCGACAGCTGGCTTTTCCATCTACGTTCTGGGTTTCATTAGTTCTAGGCTGGGGCTCTGAAGTGTCTTGAGGGGCACTCCGACATAAAAACCGAGTTGACCATTTCACACAGTGAGAAATTAAATGTGGCTCAAATAGGGAATTTGTCAGTGAAAGGGTTGAAAACAGTATAGGAGTAAAAGCGGCGTGTTAGCGAAGCAAGTCTTACGTAATTTGTCTTGCTTAATTAAAGCATAATTATAAAATACTATTGTATCACACAATTAAGATAATTTAAAGGAACTCATTGAAGTACTGTTGAGATTCTGTTTTATCACATAAAAACAACGAAAGACAAACACCCATCCTGTTGGCCCTTGCATCACTGTAAATATCATGAAACAAAAGAGTGCGACAGTTCATAACAACTTTTGGAGAGATATCCGGTCGTCCATTACAAGAGATTATTTTCTATAACCCGTCTAGAACGACGGTACTCAGAATATTCAATTCTCAGTAGATAGTATTGCGTAGAAATAATTAATGGCATCTGACAAATCAGGGACTGGGCAATGTTTTATATGCACTGGTTTAACGCCCCGTGGCCTTCTTCTGTATTGATTTCTCTCTGCTCTCTTTAACTCCTTACCAAACGACAAATTTTTTGACCTGTCCAAATTGAAAGCATTTGCAGACGACAAAATTTTATTAAACGGGGCCAAAAAACTGAAATATGCCTTTGGAAGTGTAGGCAACATTGTGGAAAAACGAGAAAATGCTGTTTACTAGCATTTTCTACTTTTCCCTCAATGTCTTTAAAGGCTTCTTCATCAAGGTCGTTTAATCTTCGGATTGTGTGGTGAAGGTTAAAAGCTATTACTCAGACAAAAGACACATTCAAATTATTGTAGCAAAAGGAAAAGTTCTCGGAATAAGTGAGTTCTCCTTTTTGCCACATTTTTCACGTGTATTCATGATGGGCCCTTAACCCTTAACCTGCTAAATAAGCGAAAGGACACTTTCAAGTCTGTAGTAAAAGTCCAAATTTTGCTATCTCACAGGTCATTTTGGGCGGAAAAGTATCTCCTTATCTGAAAGTGTAGATCAAAGATCGGACTGCACTTTCTGTGCAGTCTGATCTTGATCTACACTGTCCGCAAAAAGTCTTTGAGTCGTGCTTAGCAGTCTAATGGTCGGCTGCAAGTAGCCAAATCTTACTATCATAACTGAACATCAAAACTGTTGACACCGAAAGGTTGCTTTGGATTTTGTTACCATGACAATATCTATCATAGCTGTAGAAACATCTACAAGTAGCTAGAAATCAACATACTTGGTTTTTCTCAAACACCACCTGTTATATCCTAATAAAACAAACATAGGATATGGAATAAGTTGGAATTTGACGTAGAAATGTAATTTAACAAGTCTAGAAAGGTGTTATTAAGCGAGCCTATGGCAAACTTAGTAACTTTTTTTTTTTTTCAAGATGAGTTTATTAGAATTTTATCTCGAATGCCAATGAATGCCAGATGCTTATTTGATACATGGTTGTATTTCAAGAGATTAATTCAAAAAAAAAAAAGTCAACAGATCTCTATGAAAAAACCTACATATTCATGCATGAGACATACTCACTGGTTTTACATAAACTTGTACGCGTATGTTCGGAACTGAAAAAGATATAGGCAACAAAAACCTGACATGCAATTACTTGATCTTAGATCTTAAATTGGCACAAACCTTAGCTTTGCTACATTCATCAATTTCACAGTTGAATGACGTCAGAACATCTTATCTCAAACGTAAGATAAGAAAATTCGTAATGGGTATATTTGACTGAAAACAAGGGAGGTTATGTGATAAAAGGCCTTAAGTACAAGATTACATAGGGTGAAGCTTGTCAAAAAACCAAGCGCCTTTACCAGAAACACCGCCACCAAGTCTTCGCCTCCTGGCTAATCTTAGGGCATTTCTAAGAATATTCATTTATTTGAGCCGTGTTTGTTTCTTTAAGAACCTTTTCTTTTTTTTTTAAGGTTTGAAATTAAAGCCTATTTTTCGTAATTTTGACAAGAGTTATCCCCTGAGAAGAACTGTATCTTTGTATTTTGCTCCCCAACATGTATATGATTTTTATTTTCTTTCTTTTACTTTGCATAGATTATATTATTATCTGAGCGAAAATGAAAACAATCTGTCTGCAGGAAAAAACTGTAGCATATGTCCTTAACTTGTGCTATTTTACAACCATATGGGAATTTCTTAAAGAATATGCGGCTTATCAGATATTGCAAAGGTATCTAGCACCGATTGCTTCCATTCATTTCACAAAATCTCAACGATATTTTCTTTCCGAGAAAAACGTTGGAAAGCAAAAGGTCACGTTTAGACTAAAGTCAGTTGAAAACATCAGTATAACTAAAACTTGATTCTTTCAGAGTACAGTGACCAAGAAAAAACATTACCGGAGCGAAGCCGATCTCTAAGACTTGGGCAATAAATGTATAAAAAAAAAGTCTGCGAATGTCCCTTATTTCGATTTTGGCACGCGATTATTGTATAAAAATGCAGTCAATGAATTATTCAGAACAACCACGTATTTTATGCTAACCCTGTACAGATACGTCGGGCGATAAGACGTAATAGCCACATGCTTCTATGGTCGATTGTCTGTTTTTTTCAGCATTGTAAGGGTTATTATGGATTCAGTACTAGTGTTAAGAGCCCACTTAACCCTTTCCAAAACGACAAATTTTGGACTGGTCCAAATTGAAAGAGTTTGCAGACGACAATTTTAAATTTGATGAAAATGGCAGAAAGTTCTCAAAAAGGGTAGAAAACACTGTGGGAAAAGGAGAAATTGCTCGTTACGAGCAATTTCTCCTTTTCCCACAGTGTTTTCAAAAGACTTATACTGCAGACACGTGAAAACCAGGGCTTGTTTGGGAAAGGGTTAACTCATTTCTTCCTGGAACAACTCTTCAGCAGCTGACTTAGAAACCATCAATGTAGAACGTGGATGGTCTTGATTCTATAGCACAAGGTAAAACATTCGACTGATCCATATTGAAAGATTATGTTGTGTCATGTTGTGTTATGTTGTGTTGTTACGTGTTTTTATGTTTGGTTGTGGTAAGTTGTATTATGTGATGTTATGTTGTGATATTTCCTGCGATGTTGAGTTATGTTATGTCGTGTTATGTTGTGTTGTCTTATGTTGTATTATGTAATGTTATGTTGTGTTACCTTATGTTGTGTGATGTTTTGTTGTGTTAATTCATGTTGTGTTATGTCATCTTATGTTTCGTTATGTTATGTAGTGTTATATTGTGTTTTGTCATGTTACGTTATGTTATGTCATGGTGTGTTATTTCTTGTCGTGTTGTTTTATGTTATGTTTATGTTTTATTTATTATGTGCGGATGACAAAATAAATGTGATTGAAATAATTTGAATCTATCTTTAGATAGAGACCACTATGACAAAAGGGGAAATGTAGTTGAAAAGCATTACATATTTTCTCCAACAATGCCTTCAGAAAGCCTTCTTCCTAAGGGTCGATGAGACGCGAGATTTTGTAAAAGGGTTAACTCTTAGAGAGATAAGCACTACTTATCAACGCTTAACCCCTGGGCTGCTAGGTGCATCTCAAGGACCTTTTGCGGACAGTGTAGATCAAGATCAGACTGCACAGTCTGATCTTGGATCTACACTGTCAGATAAGGAGATACCCCCCCCCCCATTCAAAAAAAAAAAAAAAGAAAAAACGTAAAAATAGCACTGTTTGGGTTTTCACTTTCTGCTTGAAAGTTTCATTTGACTTATTTAGCAGGTTAAGGGTTGCCTGGTGAAACCCGGGACATACACGAATAGATGGGATGTTGCCTTGATATGACTGAATTAATGTTGAAAGCGGCGTAAACCACTATTGAACCAGTCAATCAATGTATGAACTTTCCTTGTGTATCTTTGTCTGGGTGACTGTGTGGCTTAGTGACCTGTGGTCAAGGTGGGAGATTATTAATCAAGATATTCTAGGTTGGATTTATAACCACGACGCTAGCTTTCTTAGGAGTGTTCTTAGGCAAGATACTACGGTGTCCCAGCAAAGTAGCTTACAGTATACTTGAGCACAGGGGGGCGTGAGTTCGAATCCCCAGCTCGGCCATTTTTCTTCCGAGAATTGATAAGAGTCATTGCGACAGGATTATGTAATTACTCTCTCGCCCGCCCGGGTAGCTCAGTAGTAAGCGTATCTGTCTCGTAACCTGGTGGTTGTGAGTTCGATACCCGGTTGAGGCAAACTTTCTTTCCGGCGATTTTCGCCTCTCACCTGAATCATGTGGGAAAAGTAGTCAGTGACTTGGAAAGTTGTATCAATGCTGGTGTGAGAAAGCCTGGAAACAGATGCGTAGGTGCACTGACCGCCGTGATATGACATAGGCTGGTATAAAAGGCATTAAACTCCAGTACAAGCAAACAAATAAACAAACAAACCATTCCTCCTTTATCGCTGCTTACTGTTCCGACGATGGTTACGTGGTAATACAGCCAATGGCTTGGGAAAAAATATTGTGCGAAATAATGGCAAAAAGGAACTCCAGAAAAGCATGAATAGGTACGCTGGCCGCCACGTGATAACTGAGATAATGTTGAAAACGGTGTTAACACCATACAATCAATTGTTCCACTCAGGATAGCATTAAACACGAGCATGACATAAATAAGTGACTTGTCGACGTCATATAACAGAAACATTGCTGGAATCGGCGATAAATGGCATATAACCGAAACTTTGTTGACATCGGCTCCAAACAAACAGACAAAGCTTCTTCAAATATCAATTATACTATACTTTGCGTAATTCCAGACGGGCAGACAAGGGGATAATGTTTGCATTCAAGCAATTATATCTCTTCAGATCTTCTTAAGTTTTTCTAATTCCATTCTATGAATAGCATTGTCGTATGCTAATCAGACTGACTTATTACTTCTATACGTCTTGCAGCACAGCTAGGTTTTGAAAACATTGTCGCCAAAGGAGAAGTTGCTCGTAACGAGCAATTTCTCCTTTGGCGACATTGTTTTTTTTTTCTATGTTTTTGTAAGATGTTATCAAGGTATTCTGCCGCAAATTTAATTCAGGTGTTAACTATTCAACGACTCTGGGGTGGAAAGCATCTAGAAAAACTGTGGGAAAAGGAGAGCATGCTGGCAACCAGCATTTTTCCTTTTGTTATAATCTTTTCCACCTTTCAAAAGCAAAGTTCATCATTTAGGCCATATTTCATTTTTTCGTCCGCAAAATATTTTCAATTAAGATAAGTCTGAAATTTTGTTGTCTGGTAAAGGGTTTAACCCTTTCCCAAACAAGCCCTAGTTTTCACGTGTCTGCAGTACAAGTCTTTTGAAAACACTGTGGGAAAAGGAGAAATTGCTCGTAACGAGCAATTTCTCCTTTTCCCACAGTGTTTTTCTACCCTTTTTGAGAACTTTCTGCCATTTTCATCATATTTAAAATTGTCGTCTGCGAACTCTTTCAATTTGGACCAGTCCAAAATTTGTCGTTTGGGAAAGGGTTAACGGTTAATAGGGGGGGGTTGTACGGCATGGACTGCAAAATTGTCAAAAATGGATTTCGTTGTGCAAAATGTGGCTTAGCAAATTCGTTTCAGGAACACAGGCGTTCGTTCTGGGACGAACTTCGCCATCTATATAGTGTAATATATTACTTTATATAGATGGCTAAGTTCGTCACAAAACGAACGCCTGTGTTCAGGAGTCACAGAGTTAATATAAGGGTATTGCGCGAGATGGAGTGCAAAATTGTCCAGAAATGGATTTCGTGATGCAAAGTGTGGCTTAGTCTAAATCGGCTTGATGTCGTGAAAGAATAATGACTTCATTGAAGAGTGGAGCATTTTGCCCGGCCGTCACTCCAACGTTTTGTATGCTCTAAGCTTTAAAGTGTCAAAATGAAGCTAACTGATAAGAAGTACAATGTATTGGAGTAAAACTGTTGCATTTTAACATGAGCCATACTCTGGAAAAAGGGGACTTAATGCACTTCCGTGATCCATGATACCAAGCAAGTCATCGGATGACCATGGATCCATAAAAGCCACGTTTTACATAATAGACTTAATCATGAGGTAAACTGGCCCTTGGACATACAGAAAATTGACCAATAGCGAAAAGTTTCCGTCCAGGTCAGACTGCACGGTCGATACTTTTCGCAGATGCCTTAAGCCCCCTTTTCACAGAGCATGGCTCACATCTATTTTTTTTTTTTTTTTTCAATGTTGTATGTCTCCGTCTTTTGATAGCGTTGTAATGTGTAAAGGAAAGTAACTGATTAAAGATGTTGGAGTAACAATATATCATATGAACGTTTTTTTCGTACGCCTCATTATTTTAATAGCTTCGAAATAAGTAAACGAAACTAATTTGTTCAAAGTGCTGGAGAACAAAATTAATGGGGTCAAACATTAAGTTTTTGCCTAGATCTATTTCTCGGTCTGTTCATAGTTTTCCACAATGTGTAAGATGTAAATTAAATTAACTGGTTAAAAATCTGATTAATACTGGATGTGAATATTTCTTTTCAGTGCTATATGCCTAGGTCTTTTCAAAGATTTGAAATAAACAAACGGCAATGTTTTCTACTCTTTCTAAAACAAAACCTAAACCCACTATTTCGGCATCATGTAACATGTCGTCCGCAAAATGCTTTTAATATAGACGATAAGAAGCCGGTAGCTTGGAAAGAATATTGTGTGACGGGCTTGTAAAAGAAACTCAAGGAAAACGTGGATTTGTGCAGTGGCCGCCGCGATATAACTGAGGTAATATTTAAAATGGCGTTTAAAGGGGCATTTAATCAGATTTCGACCCTTTTGTTTACTGGAGTAAGTTGATGTTTTGTTAACCCTTTCCCAAACAAGCCCTGGTTTTCACGTGTCTGCAGTACAAGTCTTTTGAAAACACTGTGGGAAAAGGAGAAATTGCTCGTAACGAGCAATTTCTCCTTTTCCCCCAGTGTTTTCTCCCCTTTTTGAGAACTTTCTGCCATTTCCATCAAATTTGAAATTGTCGTCTGCAAACTCTTTCGATTTGGACCAGTCCAAAATTTGTCGTTTGGGAAAGGCTTAAAAAACAAAAAACATTATAAAGACGTGACTGTTTACTTTTTGGTTGACAAAAAAACAGACAGAAAATGTGGTGAAAAAATCCCCAAGTGGGACTAGATACCACGACCTTCAAAACCGTGGTCGGCTATTTCACTTCAGAGCTATAGAACCTGCCGACAGATTGTTATGATAAAAATGTATTTATCCTTGTTATGCAATGACGGCTATACCGTTACTAATGAAATAGAAAATTTTACAGTTTTGTAAACAAAAATTATCATTTTCTTATTCCTCGTGTTTTCTACATTTATTTTTAGCTTTTAGTTCTAAAACCATCTTTTTGCTTTGGAAAATCCTAACAAAGAATACTAATTTTCATTGTCGAGAGTTTGCTTTGGAAAATCCTAACAAAGATTACTAATTTTCATTGGCGTACACTCTCGAAACGAAATCTGGTTTAAAGTCCTTTTAACACCAAACAGACCAGCAAAGTTTTTGTGGTCTTGGAAAGGGTGAAACAGTTTTTTCTGTATAACAAGGATCTCTAACGTCATCGACAGAGACAAGAGTTATTAACCTCCATCCTGCTGTCCGTAACCCTGGATGTATTAGAGGACAATTTAGACTAAGATCAGAATTTACTAACATTTAGTCTGACCTTGACTTAGACTCTCTAATTCTTTATAAATAGTTTATGTGTCTTACGATATGCATTATTCGCCAATAAACGTAAAATAAACGGAACTGTTTCTGTAGAAGTCAAATTCACAAAAAAGAAAAAAGTGTTTACATGACCCCCAAGGAAAGAAAAGCGTTCGATAATATTGAAGGAAAATGTGAAAATGCTGGTAACCATCATTTTATCCCTTCACACAACAGTACTCTGTCCTTTTAATGACAATTATCATTATTTAAACCACACTGACTTTGTCGTCTGCAAATGTTCTGCATTCGGAAAAATCTAAAATTTTGTCGCCTGGTATAGAAATGGCCCTTTACCACACATTACCCACTTTTAACGACCAGGAGGAAGAAGTTTTCTGAAAACATATTTTCGTTAAAGGAGAAAAAATGCTTGTAACCAGCATTTTCTCCCTTTTCAACAATGTTGTCTACTGCATGAAAGACAAATTACATGTTTTGAGTTGCAATTAATTTTTTGTCTGCAAATGTTTTCAATTTGGAATTCTAAAACTAATTGTCGTCTGGTGAAGCATTTACCCTTTCAGCATCATAGGCGAAACCATCGGCTTTTGCAGACGGTATAGACCAAGATCAGACAGCACACTAGGTGCAGTGTGATCTTGGATCCATACCGTCCGCTTCTTTAGTCATACCAATAAGATAAAATTCTCTCTAAACTTGGAATGTAATGTCAGCCGACGAAAGAAGTCGACTTTAAAGATACATATGAGCCATGCTCTGGCAAAAGGGGGCCTTAATGCATCTCCGTGATGCATCGTACCAAGCAAGTCATTGCTTAATGATGGATCAGTAATAGCCATTTTCTTTAATAAACGACTTAATCATGAGGTAGGATTGGTCCTTAGACATACAGAAAATTGACCAATAGCGAAAAGTTTCGGCCCAGGTCAGCCTGCGCGGACTGCGCAGGCTGACCTGGGTCGATACTTTTCGCAGATGCATTAAGCCCCCTTTTCACAGAACATGGCTCTTATATACTCGTTTTCAGCCAGCTTTTTACCCATTTTATCTTTCTTTTTCGCCAGTTTTTAACCCGTTTCATCTTTATTGTACGAAACTAATTATCATCTTGTGTCTTCATGCTAAATGTTGCCCATAACGGCTGCAAGATTGTGCAGGTTACGACGGATAGAAAATGTATTTCATTTTTGGGCAGTCGTTTCCGATTTTAAGTGGGACACGTTCCTTGAGTTTCTCTATCCCGTATATATACCATATATATTGGTAATTTATCTATGTTTACACAGCTGAGTCATTCCTTAGCCATTCTACGCACTTTAAAGTTTTAACAGCACTTTTTCTCTCTGGCTGTAAGAATGTATCTTTATTATGAGCCATGCTCTGTGAAAAGGTGTCTTAAAGCCTCTGCGAAAAGTATCGAGCCGGGTCAGCCTGCGCAGTCCGCGCAGACTGACCTGGGCCAAAACTTTTCGCTATCGGTCAAATTCTTGTATTTCAAAGGACCAGTCTACCTCACAATTCAGTCAGTTGTTACACAAAATAGACTTTGTGGATCCATGATCATGTGATGACTTGCTTGGTATCATGCATCACGGAGATGCATTAAGCCCCTTTTTGCCAGAGCATGCCTCATATATTTAGCGCGGACAGCGGACAGAGTTAAAAGTTTTCAGAAAACATTCCACTCAGCAAATCTTTCTCGTCTCACAAGTATGGAATATTAGATATTTTTTGTTCTTCGATCGATCAGCGTTATGCCGGCGTGCCGTAAAAGAAGACAAATTCTCGTCTGCATAAAACATGGCTATTCTCACTTGAGACGGCTTTTTTTTTCTTTGCCAGGAACTAACTCCTGCTTTGAGAATCGTAATGTTTTCTATTCAGACGAAATTGCCAGTCCTTTAACTCTTTACCAAACGACAACATTTTAGACTTGCCCAAATTGAAAGTTTTTGCAGACGACAAAATAAATGTGATTTAAAATAGAAAAATTCACCACTGGAAGGATGGAAAAAACATTGTTGGGAAAAGAGAAAAATGCTGGTTACCAACATTTTCTTCTCTCCAACAGGCTTCTTCCTTAGGGTCGTTTAAACTCGGTATTGTGTGGTAGAGGGTTAAACTTTAACCAAACAATCCGTATTTAACGACCCTGTGTAAAAAAAAAAAATGTTAAAAACATAGTGTGAAAAGGAGAAGATGCTGGTAAACAGCATTTTCTCCTTTTCCCACAATGTTTTCTACCCTTCCAAAAAAAATGATTTCACCTAGTTACTATGATATGAACAGAACCGAATGCTTTAGTTTCAACTTGAACATAAAGATTTATTGTCAAGTTAAACAGATTTAAACATACATGAATATGGATATGATGACATTTTTCCCTGGAAAAGCAGATCAATATCAGACTGCAATGTAAGGGGTCTGATCTTGAATCTACGAAATCCGAAATGTGTTCAGACTTGGTTCTGATTACCCTTTACGTGTCAAGATTTTCTTTTTTTCTTATGGCTCGAACATTTCCATAAATATGGTTTTATCTACCAAGGATCAACTTCAACTTCACTAAATGAAAAAAAAAAAATCGAAATTTTCCGAGGTCTTAGAATACAATTGTACTGCACATGAACAGAATCTTTGGTCACAGGTTGAATTTAAGCAGTGAATAGTCTAGATTCAATATATCCGGTGGCAGGTTCTGTGTTCTGTGCTGTCTGATCTTGATCTACGCAGCCTACAAATGCTGTAACAGGTTCCATATTTATCAACCATGTAAATTACATTTTTTGTCCAGTTTAATTCTTTAATTAGAAACTTACGCAATAACCGATTGGCTCTGAAATTGTGTTTCTTTCAAATTTAGAAAATCCTTGAGAATCAGAAAAAAAAAAAAATATTGAAATTCTACAAAATCGGACATTTGTTCGGATACTCTGGACAAAACTGGATTGAAACTGCCCTTTTACGTATCTGGTCTTTTCTATAGACCTAACATTTCCATATATATGGTTTTGTCTGGGTAACTAGGGATCAACTTACTGTCTCGTCGCCAAATGAATAAATTCGACATGTTTCGAGCTCTTAGAATACAGTTGGATTGCAAATGAACAAAATCTTTGATCATAAGTTGGGTTTATGTGGTGGGCAGTGTAGATACAAAATCAACTTGCACGTTCTCTGTTCTGTGCAGTCTGATCTTGATCTATATGGTCTGCAAAGGCCACCTCTGTCAGCCCAACAGGGCTAATATTCACCAACTGTGCTGAATTGCTTTCTTGTCTAGTCTAATTTTAGATTCTAGATTTAGAAAGTAACGCACTTTCTGTCTGGCTAAAACCATTATTTATTAAGCCAATCACAAATGGCGTTTCTGTCAAATCTAGAAAATTCTTGAAAATTGGATGAAGAATGTTACAAACCCTTAAGCTGCTAAGTGCGACTCACTGACTGACCTTTTGCGGACAGTGTAGATTAAGACCAGACTGCACAGAACGTGCAGTCTGGTCTTGGATCTACACTGTCCGATAAGGAGATATTTTTCCTCCAAAGATATCTTTGAAATAGGAAAATTTGGGTTTATTCTATCGGCTTGAAAGTTTCATTTCTTTTATTTAGCAGAATAAGGGTTAAGAATGGTTGGTGAGTACGTGCCAGGTTCTTAATTCACATTACTGCAAGTACGATATGTTATCTCCCTTAGAGCACCTCTTGTGCCTATTTGGTAAGAAAATGAACAAGTCTCGCAGACAGGGCGATATAATTCGGACTGATACCGAGCCCGTGCCGTCGACAAAACATTTAGTCACCGACAATAACAAATGAAAAATGAAAGCCTGCATATAGTTATTAGACACTGTATGGCAATGAAATGTGCCTACGTTAGTGTAGATGGTTGCATTTCATAGTATTTTTCATTTTTTGTCATTGATTTTTGTTTACGCGTAGTTCTGGTAGAAGGTCTAAACGCGCCTTCAACCTGAAGAGTTTCAGTAATGGAAATAAGCAGCAATACTGTGAGACTGTCAAAGACAGCACACAAATTAAGAACATTTCTCCAGGTTGACACACGGCAATAAATAAAACTTTTATCAGAGGTTTTCCAGTCATATCCAGCTCTAGGGCATACCGAAAGATAAGCTTTGTCGTAGTATTATAGCTCTAGTTGGTGTTCAGATACGAGTTATTGTCTGTAAAAAGGGGCTTTAATGCGTCTGCAAAAGGTGTCGACCCATGTTAGCCTGCAAAGTCCACGCAGACTGATCTGGGTCGAAACTATTTGCCATCAGATACTTTTCCGCATGTAGAGGGACAGTCAACCTCCAATCTATCTCCACATTCAGTCAGTTGTTAGACAAAATGGATACAAGTTGGCTTCTTTAAAAAAGAAGCCAGGAGAGGTCAGCATCAATGTTTTCAAATAGTTTATCGGCTTTTAATTTCAATATATACATAGTAAAATTAGTGTTGCACCCCCTGTATCGTGTGGTGTCCGTGGTTGTGAGGTAGAGCGTCGGCCTCGTAATCAAAAGGTCTTGAGTTCGATACCCGGGTGCGGATGTCAACTTTGGTACTGTTCATTGGCCCACACATTCGGCGCGAGTACTGGCGCAGTTTCCAGGAAGCAGAATCGAGAGAGATTAGTATAAGTTGTAAGAACTTGTTTCTCAATCGATGTCAATAAATAAATATGTTTAAACTAATCTAAACTGTGTTTTTAACGTGTTTAATTTTCTGGCGTGAATGATATGAAATGGGTTGGAAATTAGAATCTGGCTGCTGTATACAAGAAGAAACAAGTCTGTTGTCTCTGAAATGGAATGAACTGAGGTATCCCTTAACCTCATGGCAGCAGCTACTGATCGAGCTGTTTCAACCTCTCGTGAGAGGTGTGAGACAAAGACTGCAAGCTGTTTTGCATGTCCCGGGCGGAAGTACGCAATATTGCCTGATTTTGTGTGTCCATTCTCTGCAGGTCACTTTCAACCTGTCGTAAGTTTTGTTTCGACATTAAATTCCCTGTTTTAACCAAACTTAAACGCTTCTCGTTTTTCTTAAATTTGAAAGCAACATCTAGGCAAAAGATTCCCACTTACCATGAGGTCAAGGGATACCTCAGTTCAGTTCATTTTATGGGCAAAAGACGAGTCTGTTGGTGTATGCAGCAGTCGAATTCTAATTTCGACCCAATTTTATCTCATTCACGTCAGAAAATCAAATCTGGTAAAAAACGCAGGGGGTGCAACACTAATTTTACTATGTATATTTTGGTAGATGTAAACAAACAAGTAAGGCATCTTAAATGAATGGGAAAAAAATCGTTTTTCAATGTTGCTGGTGTGAAGGCACAAAACAGTAGATGTTCCACATGGTTATATATTCTAGGAACAAGATACCTATAAGGGCTAGAACCACTCTACTGGCAGTTTAGTACAAGCTCAGGTTTTTACAAAGAGTTGTTGGGGTATAATGAAGTTAAAAGCTGATATGAGCAAAGCTGTTCTGTTTTTAATTTAAATTTAAGGGCAAGAAATTTCTGACCCAATAATCCGACAGTTTGCAAAAGAACTCAGCTCTCATGCATATCTATAAATTATGTGGGTGTTGTGAAGATTGAAAGTAAAATAAAGGCTTTAAGCTGTTCACAAGCTGAAAAATGTCTCTTTTTTTTTTTTAATCCAAAAGCATGTGACTCCATGGTACGATTTTGCTCAATTTTGAAAGGGACCAAGCTCTCATAAATATCTAACAACGTGAGTTTGGTAAAGATTTGAAGAAAAATGTAGGTCATATGCTATTAACAAGCTAAAAATGCATCTTTTTAAAATTCAAGGACACAAAACTCAAGATAATGATCCAGTTTTGCTAATTTTCAAAAGGAACCAACCTCTTATGAATGTATGTATTGTATGCTCAGAAAAGCCAAAATGGTTTTTGGAAAGGGGAAATCATTTAATTGAAAAGTAAAAAGAAGAAATGGTCCTTTCAGAATGCATCTGTTGTGTGATTTGGTACAACAATTTTGAAGTTATGACCAATATGTCAACAACCAAAGTGCGAACGCAGGAATGTTGAAAATGGTTGAAAAATAGAGGTGATGAAAAAGAATACCTAGAGCTATGTAATAATATTACCAGAGCAACATAGGCAATACCATACAATGAAGAATGCTTTTTCTTTTTGCAAAAACAAAAATTAAGTTACAAAAGCAATGAACAATGGAAGTAAACAGAACACAATATGTTCATGAGAAAACTTATTTTCTGGATTTACAGCCAATTTCCACTACTCAAAAGACAACCTATAGCATAATGGACAGATATCAAATATTGCATTTTTTTCCTATATAACTGATGTAATTTGTAATATATGTGTTATCCCTGAGGAGGGGGTGGGGGGGGGGGGGGGCTGGCGAATGATAACGGTAACTGACTGCGAGCATTTTGTGCTCAGGTAAGCTTAGAAAGAAAAAGAAAAATACAAAATTTTAATACATAATAAAATATGGCCACTTCAGCAGTTTCATGTAATAACAAATACAATGTAGAGTTTACTTGCAAAGCCTTGATATGAAAACTTGTAGCTATGCTTTTTTAGAGGTGAAGGGTACCATGGTGTCAATTCGTAAACAAGCACTAAATAACAATTTGCTTATTCCTCTGAAAAGGTAAAAATTTTACCTGATGACAACAAATAAAGGTGACCCATACATGTACATAATACTAGACATGTTAAAAATAAATGTAAGTTACTAACATTTTTTTTTTCTTTTAACAAACAGCAAATTTTGGACTGTCCCAAACAGAAAGTGCATGTAGACGACAATTCAAACTTTGATCATTGATGTGTGTGAAAGATGGTGCTTTGATGTGATGGTAACCATGGTGACAAAAGGAGAAATTGCAGTAACTAGCAGTTTCTCTTCCTCCCACAATATTTTGAAAAGTTGTCTGCTGCAGACATGAATATGTTTGTCTAAAGGTTAAGAATTTAAGAAAATAGATAATTGAGTCATGCTCTGGAAAAAGGGTGCATAATACATCTGCAAAAAAGTATCGACCCATGTCAGCCCACGTAATCTACCCATGCCCAAAGGATCACGGACACTTTTGAAGTGTGCGGTACGTAGGGCGCAGAGGCAGGACTTTTTTGCGCTCGGAAGTTAGTTTTTACGGGATTCTCACAATCCCGCATCCTAGAGGCACCTCTGTGTGTTATTTCTACACATTGTACAAAAAAAAAACATCAAATCTACTGCGTTATAAATCCATACATTTTTTGTATAAAACTGAAAGAAAATGCGAGTCTAGACACTTTTGAAAATTATAACTTGAAAACATACTGATCGGCTCTCTTGATATCCATTTGTTGGGTACGAATTTTAGGGAAAACTCGTATTCTCGAGGTTAGGGCACGAGTTCTCCAGGGTACGAGTTCTCCTGATACCGCGTCAAGTCGCGTGATCTTTCCCGCAGTGTACTTTCTCTTTTTTAACGAAATTCTTTTTTTTTTTGCTTAGTTTTATTTGTTTAATGAAAATTACAATTAATGGAGAGGTCATTTGCAATCAAATCAATATAGTATAATAAATCTGTTTTTGAAATCCGTCATATAAAAAGAAACCACGTCCATTTCTTATTTCAGGTTTCTGACTTCGCTTTATTTATAAAACCATGACGAAACAGACTGTGTATCAGAACAATTTCGCAAGAAATATGGATTTAAACAGCAATTTCTGTGGCAGTCTGCCTTTTAAACTCACCACTGTTGGAGAGGTCTGATGACCTCTCCAATTAGGGACCCGTAATTGTGTGACAATTCGTTTGTTATAATGCATCACGGAGACGCATGAAACTCCTTTTTGCAAGTCACAGCATGGCTTATATGTTTTCGGTATGTATTCCATCAGTTCTGAATTCTATGGATTAAAACTATTGTCAGAGACTCACCAACCTGGCTTTAGTTCTCATGAAAATGTGAGTTTTGTGACAGGCAACCCCGCCATATTAAGTGCTTGTGAAAATACGGTTTTGTTAGAGACATCCCAACCATATTTTGCTGATCATGACAATATGGGTTTGTTTGAGGAACTCAAACCATAGTTTTACTACATTTGGCTTTTTTTGCGCACTGCAATGACCAAGAGGGTGGGAGTTTTGTTCGACAACTTTGGGACTGTTCAATGGCCCACACATTCGGCGCGAGCACTGGTGTAGTTTCCAGGAAGCAGCATCGAGAGAGACTAGTATAAGTTACAAGAACTTGTTTCTCAATCGATGTAAAATTAACATGTTTACACTGAACTAAGTTTTGTTCAGCTACATCAAGTGTTCATAAATGTGCTTTCTTGAACGAGGTTTATTGGGGGCGCATTGATGACTAAAGCTGGTGCTCATGAAAATATGAGTTTTTTGGAGGAATGCCAACCATATTTGGTATTAATGGAAATACGAATTCTGTTAACTCTAGATGATCCAAACCATAGTTGCTGCCCATGCAATTCCACACGTAGGATATTTATAATATTCTCTCTAATTATAACCAACGCAATATTTATACCACTGCAATGCGAGTATATTTAGGGAAAGCCGGAATCAGTTTGTCCGGCTACGTGTTCGTCAGTTAGGCCAACAATCGTCGTAGTAAATCTGTAATTTCGAATCCCACCCCCTCCCGATCTCCTGTTACACCATTTCCGCCCAAAACATGTATGTACTGGTATTGTTCCAGAAAAATATATTAGCCGCGCTCTGTGAAAAGGGGGCTTAATGCATCTGCGAAAAGTATCGACCAGGGTCAGCCTGCGCAGTTCTGCATGTCAAAGGACCAGTGTGCCTCACGAATCAGTCGGTTGTTATACAAAATGGATTTTATTGATCCATAATTATGTGATGAATTGCTTGGTATTATGGGTCACAGAGATGCATTAAGCCCCCTTTTGCTATAGCATGGCTCATAATATTTCAAATAAATCGCTGTCGCTCGAATTATTGCACGTTTGAATAATCAGGATACCATTGCCTCTGTACACACGGTTGTCGTGTAGAGTCGCCAATATCAATGAGCCATGCTCTGTAAAATGGAGGTTTAATGTATCAGCAATACGTTTCGACCCAGGTAAGCCTGCGCAATGCGCAAAGGCTGATCTGGGTCGAAACCTTTCGCATTCAGTCAATTTTTTGCATGTCCAAAGACCGTTCTACCCCATGATTCTGCCGGTTGTTGGACAAAAATTGACTTTTATGGATCCATAATTATCTGATGACTTGCTGTGTATAATATTATCAATAAGATGCATTCAACCTCCTTTTGCCAAAGCTTGGCTTCTTTCCCCATGTTCTCTGACCAGGCACCGGTATTGATTTACTCCTTTAATAAACAACCTCGCGATTTTACTACTCTGGAAGAGTAGCCCCCTTTGTGGGAAAAGGATAAATGGCTGTTCAGCGTTTTCTCCTTTTCCCACTATGTTTGCTGTTTTATCAGAGGAAACTCGCATCATTTGAGCCACATTTAAGTTTTGGTCGACAAACGCTTCCAATATGGGCCTGTCTGGTAAAGTCTAAAGAGTTTTAAGTGCATATTCAAGTTCCCAGCTATCCGTTTACCACTTGTCACAACTCGGCCGATTCCGTGACTACATCTAACCTTGTTCGTATCAAGCCTTCTATTTTTAAATACTGTCAGTCACATGATCTTAAACATGGCGGTGAGACTGACTTTGGTCGTAACCTTTAGCTTTTGGTAAATTCGCTGCATGTCCAAGAACCACCCCACCTCAGGGTTCAGTTGGTTTTTAGACAAAATTGATTTTATGGATCCATAATTACATGATAACTTGCTTGGAACAAAGTATCACGGGAATTAATCAAACCCCCTTTTTGCCAGAGCATGGCTCAAATACTGTGAGCAATAATCTATTACTTACTTTATCCTTTTGGTTTCTTCCTCTTTCATAGACTTTGCACGTCCGATCACTTCCTGTATTTTAGCGACCTCTTCCGGCGACAGATGGCTCAGGTCTGGTTCGGGAGGATCCATCGGCGACGGTATCCGCATGGAACCGAGCGACGAGCGTCTACCTGGTCTAGATCCATACGAGTACAAACTCTGCCAGTCAGACGCTTGACTTTCCGTATCTGACGGTAAACTCCCTTCATTTCCCATAATCAAGTGTACAGATAATACAAAAATCCAATCCCTGACATATAGTGTCAGTATGTAAACTCTAAGGCACAGCGCAAGTAACACTTCCAAATATCGTGACGGGTGCAAACAGCCATTGGCTTGGCCTACCCGTCGTAGTTGTGATCGCCAGATAACTACATTGAAGATAGACATTGACTGTTTCGCGGACTAGCAGTCCGGCACCGTACGAGAGAATCTATAACAGCACGAAATAACAACATTGATTGATCTACCGGAATACTGACAACATAATTCGATAGAATAACAAGAGTAAGTCGTTTGTACGTGGAAATCGATAGTTCTCTACAAAGATAGTTAATGAAGACGTCGACAAGTCGCGCTGTTTTGTCAGTAACAGATACCTTTAAGAAGCATCTTATATAGATCTACAGATCTAATCACTGACTTTGTTTACAAATGTCGGTGCTCTGTCCAACCATTATGGTACCGGCTTTTTGAACCTTTTAAAAATCTATTACGAATCTACGCAAACGGCAAAAAAAAATATAAATATATATGTCCTGTTTAATTACTACTAACCTCTTTCGTTAGGCTACAGACTAAATTATGAACCATGCTCTGTGAACACGGCGTTTAATGCAATTGCAAAAAGTTTCGACCCAGGTCAGCCTGCGCAGTCCGCGCAGGCTGACCTGGGTCGAAACTTTTTGCTTTTGGTCAATTTTCTGTATGTCAAAGGACGATTCTACCTCAGGAATCAGCCAGTTGTTAGAAGAGATGGGTTTTATGGATCTGCAATCATGTGATGACTTGCTATAGATATAATGCACCGAGGAGATGCATTAAACCCCCTTTTGCCAGCGCGTGGCTCGAATATATACTCGACTTTTTTTACGACGTTTACAAAAGAGATTTCCATGGCAATCGAAGATGGTTCTCACCAATTTTTGCATCAGGCAGTGGACGGTGTAAATTCAGGATCAGACTGTGCGAGCTGTGCTGTCTGATGTTGACCTACGCCGTCCGCAAAAGCTATCTAACTTTTCATTGGCAGGGAAAGAGGTAACCCTTTAACACAAAATCTCGATTTTTTAACGACCCCTTTGAGACAGAAGCCTTTTAGAAACATTGTTGGAACAGGAGAAAATGCTGGTAACCAGGAGTTTCTCCTTTTCCCACAATGTTTTCCATCCTATCAAAGACAAAGTCCAATATTTGAGCCACATTTAAATTGTCGTCTGCAAATGCTTCCTATTTAACTCTTTACCACACAATCCCGACTTTTAATGACCATCTGAAAGAAGCCTTTTGAGAACATTGTGGGAAAAGGAGAAAATGCTGGTAACCAGCATTTTCTCCTTTTCCCACGATGTTTCCTAAAACAATCCCAAAACAAATTTCAATTTTTCGGCCACATCTATTTCGTCGGCAAATGTTTTCAATTTGGACCAATCTAAAATTTTGTCGTTTGGTGGAGAGTTGAACAAGTCTACATATTTATATGCCTACTTTTGAAACCAAGGAAAGATAGATCTATTGTTTTTGCACTGCACAACATGAACAATTCCCTGTTACAAAAAAAGAAAAAAAAATTAGCTCCTTTCCCAAAACTTTCAAATGTTGGGGCGTAAAAGGTCATAAGTTATTGCACAAATGGGTATGAAAGAATCCAAAGAAATTCCTTGGAGAGAAAAAAGAAACAGACCTCAAAGTCACATTGTCAACAAACTAAATCTCGGCCTATTTGTATCCCAAATTCATAATTTTGCGTATACCTGAACAGAACCACACAAACATGTATTATTCGATTTGTAACTTCATTAAATTCTCCAAAATGTTTCCAATCGCAGACAGATTGAATATAAATCTATAATCCTAAGAATTAAATTTCCTGATTTCCAGAGAAGAAAACGTTTTTACAAGGAAAAATAAAACACATCGCGAAAGATGAAGAATCACTGGTCGAAAGAATCTAACGTATTTCCATACTGTTGGAGAAACTCCGGTCTATTTCATGTCACAGAAAACTCTGTATTGATTATTTTCTATCCTCTCTCGCAACCATTTTGCCTAGCTTTACCGATATCTCCCAAACCCCTATTCCACTCGTGAACAACGCCAATCCTACCCGAGTCAAATGGTCTGCTTTACCAATTAAAGAAAAGAAAAACATTGTGAAAATGAATAAATGGCTCGTTGCGAGCATTTTTTTCATTTTCCACTGTATTTTTTTGTTTGCGTCTCGAAACAAATTTCATTTTTATCCAGTATAACGCTCTCAATATTAATTGAAATTAGAAAAATCTAACCCTGCAAGGAGGGTAAAGGGTCGAATCTGCCTGAAAATCAATAGGGCTTTTGTGTGCACTCCGATCTCTTGTAAACCAATAGCTCTCCCTCTCTCTGGTACCGTCATATAACGTAATCAATATGTCATCAGAAGTGAAAGTAGGATCGGGATCGCTGTTGTGACGTATGCATAACTCTCTCTTTCTAAAACAGTGGAACATTCATACAGCGTTTTTCAATATGTCATCAGAATTTAGACCAGGACTCGTTTTCACCAACCATTCTTGGTTTCATTCTTAGTCTTATTATAGATGTAGACAGTAACCCAGCCTCTAATTGGCTTAACCGAATGGTTTACCCAATCAGAAGTTGTGTTACTTTCAAATTTAGAAAATTCTTGAGTATAAGACTTTGACTGTTCTTAAGAATGGTAGGTGAATACGGACCAAGATCTCTATCCGAAGATTGATGAACTCGCTTATAGCTCTAACAGAATTCATTCTTCTCTCAACGCTGTACACAGCTTAACTCTTTACAAAACGACTAAAATTTTAGACACATCCAAATTGAAAGCAGTTGCAGACGACAAAATAAATGTGACTCAAAAATTGAAATTTGTTTTGGGAAGAGTGGAAAACATTGTGGGAAAAGGAGAAAATGCTGGTTACCAGCATTTTCTCCTTTTCCCACAATGTTTTCAAAAGGCTTCTTCCTCAGGGTCGTTAAAGGTCGTTATTGTGTGGTAAAGGGCTAATTAAATATATCTTTATATTAGATTGTAGCCGGTGGCTGGGGAAAAAGTGAATACGTTACGTAGTAATTGCACCGGCCGTCGTTACAAAACTGAACTGCCGTTTGAACGATTTAAACACCAGACAAACAAAAGTGCATGAATTCATGACTCAATGATGTACAAAATGCGATTATTAAGATCTAAATCATTGAGCTGTTCTCTGGGAAAAGGTGGTTAAATGTGTCTTCGTATTGTACTATACCAAGCAAATGGTCGTATAGTATATGGCGTGCAACACACGAAAAGGAGGCCTTCGGACATATGGGTAAAAGTGTGTCGTCTCAGATCAGCCTGTGCAGTCTGTGACTAATCCGAGAGGACACTTCCCGTTTTTGTGCGAATTTTTGTTCCACAAAAGTCTACTGTATGAAAAAGTCTTACGTAGTCGTAAAGTGCCGTCTCGGATTAGCCTACGCGGACTGCGCGGGCTAATCCGCGACGACACTTTACGCAAATGTCCGAAGGTCTCATTTCGCATGTCGCGGGCCGTATAGATCTATTTTACCTAAAAACCAGCTGAATCTTAATGACAAATGTCCTTTGACATACAGAAAATTTATCAATAACAAAATGTTTCGAAATGATATTTTTTGCGAATGCAAAAATCAGCTGAATCTTGAGATACAGTGGCCTTTTGACATCCAAGAAATATATACGCATGGCAAACAGTTTTGACTCAGGTCAGCGAGCGCGAATTGTGCAGGCTGACATGGGTCGATCCATTTTGCAGATGCAAAAACCGGCTATCTCTTGAGGTAGAATGGTCCTTTGATATGCAGAAAATACAATAATAGCAAAAAGCTTCCACACAGCTCAGCCTGCGCAAAGTTGATACTTTTTTACAAATACATTAAACCACCTTCCCACAGAGCAAAACTCAGTAATGAGCCATGCTCTATGAAAAGGGCCCTTAATGCATCTTTGAAAAAATACCGACCCAGGTCAGCCGGTGCAGTCCGCGCAGGCTGACCTAGGTCGAAACGTTTTGCTATTGGTCAGTTTTCTGTATTTCAAAGGACCAGTCTACCTCATGATTAAGTCTGTTATTTAAAAAAAAAAGTGGCTATTGTGGATCCAAACTTATGTTATGGCTTGATTGGTATCATAGATTACGGAGATGGCATTGAGTCCCCTTTTGCCAGAGTATGGCCCATATTTAATAGCTAATGGATTTGGCGGTTTTCTTGTTGCAACTAGCTGTACATTGGGTAGAGCCTAATTTTCTCTTTGAATCAGTTTCTTTTCACTAATTGGATATATTAGTACTTTCTGAAATGAATTCCAAATAGATTGCTTCGATAACATCCTTGTTAAATATGAAGTATGGATAATCAACGGGTTATATACACGTGACAAACATTGTGGCTAAACGAGAAAAAAAGCAATTTCCTCTCTTTTTATATATGGCCCGCAACATGCGAAATGAGACCTTCGAACATTTGCGTAAAGTGTCGTTTCGGATAAGCCTGTGCAGTCTGCGTTATCCGAGACGGCACTTTACGACTACATATGATTTATTTTTTTTATACAGTAGAGACTTTCGTGAAACAGAAAATCGCACAAAAACGGGAAGTGTCGTCAAGGATTAGTCACTGACAGCACTGAGTTATCTTGAACGACACACTTTTACGCATATGTCCGAAGGCCATTTTTCGTGTGATGCACGCCATTATAATTATGTCAACGTTCCCAAAAGTTAACTTCTAGTACAACATGAAAAAAAGTCGTATGCGGACGAGAATGTATTAATTTCAGGTTTATGTTAACAAGAGAATAAGACTCGAGCACAATCAGAAAAAATATCAGTCATCCAGGGAAGTTATAAAGCTCTAGCCATGACAGAAAAATTAACCGCAAACACAAATATTTGAATAGTTGCTGATCTTGCGAAACAGGTGAAATGAGAAAAAAAAAAAATCGGAAATGTGTGAATTTCAGGTTTCTGTTGATTACAAGAAAAAAAAAAACTGCATCAACAATTTGAAAAATATAAATCATATACATGTAGCAAAGTTATGTTTATGACCAAAAAAGAAATACCACAAACACAAATAATCGAATGTTTTGCCGATCTTGCGAAATGGTTGATATGAGGTAAACCCGTTTGCGGATGGAGACGTGTGAATTTCAGGTTTAGGTTGACAAAAGAACGAGACTGCAACAATAATCAGGAAAATATCGATCAACCAGCAAAGTTATAGTTCTAGTTATGACAAAAAAAAATCAGCTGCAAACATAAATGATTAAATATTTTGATGACCATGCGAAATGGGTGATATGTGGGGAAAAAAATCATATGCGTGTTGAAATTTATCAGTTTCAGATTTTTATTAATTAAAAAACAAAGCTGCAACATTAATCCGAAAAATATAAATCATATGGCGAAATTATGCCCAGAAAAAGAAAGACCGCAAACACAATAATGGAATATTTTGCCGATCTTGCGAAGTAGGTGACATCAGGGAAAAAAGTCGAATGCGTGTTGGGATATATTAATTTCAGATTTTTGTTAATAAAGTAACTAGACAACATCAACCGTCTGAAAAATTTCAATTCCCTGGTGAATATGACACAAAAAACATCGCAAACACAAACAATTAAATATTTTGCTGATCTTGCAAAATGAATGTTATGAGAAAAAAAAATCGTATGCGTGTTGAATTGTGTCAAAAACTGCAGGTTTTTGTAAAGAAAAGGAAATCAAGATTGCAACAACAATCTGAAAAGAAATCAGTTATCTAGAGAAGTTATAGTTATATCCAAAAGAAATCGCCGCAAACACAAATAATTGAATATTTTGCTGATCTTGCGAAATGGACAATATATCTCAGGCAATATTTAATAACATGGTAGCATTAGGGTTTTTTTTTTTTCCGTCTGTCAGTTTCTAGAGGCTTAGCATGGCAACAAATATTTCTCATATTGATGCTATACAATGTCAGCAATGCTCCGGCAAAAAGGGGTTTAATGTATCTCCTTGGTACATTACACAAAGCAAGCCATCACATAGTTATGAAATAAAAAAAAAAATCCATGTTGCCTAACAACCGACTAATTCTTGAGGTAGAAAGATCCTTGGACTTGCAGAAAATGTACAAACAGCAAAAAGTTTCGACCCATGTCAGCCTGCGCGGATTGCGCAGGCTGACATGGGCCGATACTTTTTGCCGATGCATTATACATCCTTTTCACACAACACGACTTTTATTGTCGTCATCTTTCGACCCGACAGACTCAGAAACAAAATCACAATGTCCAATGGGTTTGCAATAATTTCTCTTTGGCCTTAGGGTCAAAAGGGCTTTGAAATCCCCATATTTGTTTCTGATAAGGCAGAAAATATTCTCGGAAATTAGAAAATGAAGTTTACCAGTATTTTTTCCTTTACCTACAATGTTTTTTTTTTTTTTTTCAAAAGACACGTCATAGTTTCATAAAGGATTAGACATCAATCATCTGACGTAGTTACATTTATAACAAAACGTAGTCATATTTATGACAAAACGTTGTTACATTTGTTACAAAACGTTGTTACATTTATGACAAAACGTTGTTACATTTGTGACAAGACGTAGTTGCATTTGTGACAAAACGTCGTTACATTTGTGACAAGACGTAGTTGCATTTGTGACAAAACGTCGTTACATTTGTTACAAGACGTGGTTGCATTTGTGACAAAACGTTGTTACATTTGTTACAAAACGTAGTTACATTTGTGACAAAACGTAGTTACATTTGTGACAAAACGTAGTTACATTTATGACAAAACGTAGTTACATTTGTGACAAAACGTTGTTACATTTGTGACAAAACGTAGTTACATTTGTGACAAAACGAAGTTACATTTGTGACAAAAAAAAAACCACGAAAAATAGATTAATTTCAATAGATAATTTTGCTGATCGTTGCGAAATCTATAATGTCTGGGACATTTCTTATGAACAAACGCAAAAATACGACGATGGATAATCTTGCTCTGCCTTGCGAAATGGACAATATCTCAGGCAATATTCATGCACGTTAAAGATTTTTTTTTTTGGTCTGTCTGCTTCCAGGAGGATAGTGGAACAACACTTTACTCGCCTTGGTCCGACTAATTGTGCGCTTCCAAACGGCCATTTTTTCCCAAACCCTTTTCAACCCTTAACCTGCTAAAAAAGTTAAATTTCAAGCCGATAACAAAAACCTAACCTGCACGTTCTGTGCAGTCTGATCTATATCTACACTGTCCGCAAAAGGTCCTTGGTCGCGTTAAGCAAGTTACCCGCCCTGTTTATGCATGGTTGCATAGTGATCCATCGAGGTCAGTCAGTTTAACACTTTAACAGACAAAAACAACTTTAGAGAACTAAATTAACCGGGTGTGTAGACGACATACGATCGTGGATCAAACGATGAGCTTGTCTTGTAAGTCTTTACCACAGAATCCCGACTTTTAACGACCCTAAAAGAGAAGGCTTTTGAAAACATTGTGGGAAAAGGAGAAAATTCTGGTAACCAGCATTTTCTCCTTTTCCCACAATGTTTTCTGTCCTATCAGAGACAAACTTATCATTTCGGCAACATTTAACTTGTCGTCTGCAAAAGCTTTGAATTTAGTCCAGTACAAAAATTTGTCGTTTGGTAAAGAGTTAAGGTGAAAAAAACATTGTAGGAAAAGGAGAAAATGTTGGGTACCTGCATTTTATCCTTTTTCAACATTGCAGTCACTAGTACGCTACCTCAGTGTCGTAAAAGAACGAAATTGTTTGCAAAAAGGGCTAAAGTGTAAGGAGTATTTTTGGTCAAAGTGTTGGAAGACTTGGTTCATTAATTGTATGGTGTTTAATGCCTTTTTTCAACATTATTTCAGTTATATCGCGGCGGCTAGTGCACCTATCCATGCTTTCCTGGAGTTTCTTTTACCAGTACTTCGCACGATATTGTTTCCAAACCACTGGCTGCTTTCCCACATAACCATCGTCGAAAGAATGGTCAGCGGTGAGAGAGGAATGAATCCTGTCGCAATGACTATTGTCAATCCTCGGAAAGAAATTGGCCAAGCCGTGGATCGAACCAGCGACCTCCTGTTCTCATTTCTTGTACGCTACCGACTGAGCTACTGTGCTCGGCGATGGAAGACTTGGATGTGGGTGTAAGATTGGTTTGACTGCATTTAAGCCATGCTCCGGCAAAAAGAGGGCTGAATTCATCCCCGTTATGCATTATACCAAGCGAGTTATCATATAATAATGAATTCATTCATTCCATGTTGTCGAGCACCCGACTGGATCATGAAGTAGAATGGTCTTTGGACATGCAGAAAATTTACCAAGGCAAAAAGTATCGACCCATGTCAGCCTGCGCGGACTGCGCAGGCTGACATGGGTGGATACCTTTTGTAGACGTATTAAGTACCATGACTCAATTTTTTGAGAAGTCGAATAATCAAGATAGTCGAACTATGAGATATGTTACTTGAGCTGTCTAAATTTCTACAATCTTCTGGTATTGTTTATATTTATACAAAACAACAGCAGAAATACAGCGAAAAAATGATTTGTCTGATTTTGCGAAATGGTTGATACCTCGATCAACGTTTATGAACACTGAAGGTTTTTTTTCTGTCTGCTTGCTTTTAACCCTTTCCCACATAGCTAGGTTTAGACTCTTCCAAATTCAAAACATCGGCAGACGACAAATTTAAAACTGGTACGAATGAGCTCTAGTTCCCTGACAAGGTAGAAAACGTTGTGGGAAAAGGAGAAAATGTTGGTTACCAGCATTTTCTCCTTTTCCCACAATGTTTTTTAAAAAGCTTCTTTCCTAGGGTCATTAAACTCGGGATTTTGTTGTAAAGGGTTGGGAAACATAAAAGAAGAGCAAACAGCACGTGTTGGTGCTGTATATACATGTAAAACCCTCTTATGCCAGGATTTTCTTATACTTGAATGGTATTTGATTGCGCTTAAAAATTAGCATCATTGTCAAGAAATATCAAAGCGACCACTCACCTATTCGTGATTTTCTGAGTTTCACAAGTACTAAACCAGAGTTCTGCCTTGCCAAAGGTTAGACTTGCTAGCAGTCATGCCTGCGAATTGATTGATTGATTTTGCGTTTAACTATAGTCGCCACCGGTTGCCCATATGGGCGACGTACCTTGAAGGCTGTTAGTTTTTGTTACGGGTGATAGTGCAAAACACAGGACGAAACCCATCCTAAGTTACGCCTGGTTCTTTAACGTGCTAGGTGTATAGCACCGGCACAAGGGACCCCGTTTAACGTCTCATTCGAAAAACTATTAGTAATTTTAGATGGCCAACCGTGGGGCTCGAACCAACACCCTTAAGTGACCAATGACTTGATGTTTACAAGTCCTACTCTCTACAACTAGAGCTATGCGAGCTGGTCATGCCAGCGGAACCCAAAGTTTTTCAACTATATATATATCTACGATCTTGGCCGCTGAACCACTGTTAACCCTTAGCCTGCTAAATAAGTGACATGAAACTTTCAAGTCGATAGTAAAAAGCCTAAATGTTGCTATTTCAAAATCATATGTGGGTGGGGGGGTATCTCTTTATCGGACAGTGTAGATCCAAAGTCTGATCTTGATCTACATTGTCCGCAAAAGTTCTTTGAGTTACGCTAAGCAGCCTTGGGTTAAAAAGATATGAATAGCGCTCTAGCAAAAGGGGGCTTGGTACATCACCATCATGCATTATACCAAGCAAGCCATCTCATACTTACGAATCCCGAATAGCCATTTTTTTTTAACAACCGACTTAATCATGAGGAAGACTGGTCCATGGACTAGTCCTATTTATAAGCCCCTACGTACGTTATTTTTCATTCTGACATTCATCGTGTACGTAGGGTCTTATCGGCTCCTTCATAGTTTCCTTTAGCAAACTCCGACATCGAATTTTGTCGCTGTTTGAACAGCAAATTTGGATACCTTCAAGTGAACTTGTTCAATAAAATTTACATCAGAAGTAAGATAAATGAATAATTTCTCGATTGAAAAAGGATATTTGTCCAAAACTTGCCTATTTATGAGCTAAATCCATTCCGATTCAACACCACTCTGTTTTGTTATGAATTGCCGTGGAAGAGATATGATTGTTCCGAATGAAACGTCATGTGCGGGTCAATGCAACTTACAGAATGGTATTATGTCTTTTTTTAAAATGAAATTTTGTTCGCTTCGGTCTTGTTTGATTATTGTAATAGATTTCGTTCATAAACTTAACGTCAATTCTTATTTGTTATGCAACCGTCTGCATGACTGAAAAACATGGCGGCGACTCTGTCGGCAATCCCACTTGCGAGTGATTTTATTGAATTCTGAATGAATCTGCTCATTATTTATCAAGACAGCGGCTGAATATTTTCAAAAAAAGTTCTTCCTACAGGTAAATGAAGTTCTCTTTCGTTATAATACTGGTTTTAGAGAGATCGGATTTGCTACATTGAACTGAATGGGACCCGTTTAGACGTTACATGCAATAAGAAAAATAAAATGTGAAATGTCCGATGATAAATGTTGAAAGGTAAATAAGCATGTATTCGTCTAAATATTTGGACTAGTCCATGGACCTACAGAAAATTGACCAAATAGCGAAAAGTTTCGGCCCAGATCAGCCTGCACGGACTGCGCAGGCTGACATGGGTCGATATATTTCGCAGCTACATTAAGTCCCCTTTTCACAGAGTATATCCCATATTTTGACGAAAAGGAGAGCAATTTCTGACATAGGATTATGAGTATGTCGTCATCGGCATAATCTAGTTGAGCACATGCATCTACATAAGTTTAGTAACCCGTAACTCTTTACCACACAGTCCTAAGTTTTAATGACCCTGATGGAGAAGGCTTCTGAAAACAATGTGGGAAAAGGAGAAAATGCTGGTTTCCAGCATTTCCCCTTTTTTCCACAATGTTTTCTACCCTTTGAAAGCAGATTCCATATTTTGAGTAACATTTAACTTGTCGTCTGCAAATGCTTTAAATTGGACATGGCTCAAATTTTGTGATTGGTAAAGAGTTAATTTCAGACACATTATTTAGCTCGCCGGAGCACGAAGTACTAATGGTGAACTTTTGTGATCGTCTGTCGTCAATCGTCCGCTGTACGTCGTCTGCAATATCTTTGAACATCTTCTCCTCCTAAACCAAGTGGCCGATCGCAACCAAAGTTCACAGGGGCTTGCTTCTTCAGTCCAGGTCTTTCAAAGGTGTTTAAAAAATTTGATTAAAATGAGAATTGTGGCTGCCATGGCAACAAAAAAAAATGAACATTTGGTAAAATTTAAAAAAAAAAAATCTTGTCCACTATCATAAGGCCCAGGGCTACCAAATTTTACACGAAGCTTCATCCAGTAGGCTTCTACCCAAAATGTTCAAATACCAGTACACAGGCTCAGCTGGGCTACTCAGGGCCATTATGACCCTGTTGTTTAACTCTTAACCAAACGAAGGAATTTTATACTCGTCCAAATTGAAAGGATTTGCAGACGACGAATCAAATGGGACTTAAATGATGAGATCGTCTTTGGAAGGGGAGAAACATTTTGGGAAAAGGAGAAAATGGTGATTACCAGCATTTTATCCTTTTCCCACGATGTTTTCAAAAACTCTCTTCTTCAAGGTCGTTAAAGGTCAGGATTGCTTGGTGAAAGGGGGTTAAGGGGACTATCTGCTTTCTGGATCTGTATTCGTCAACCATTCCTAAGAATATTATTAGTCTTATTCTCCAAGATTTTCTAAATTGGAATGTTACACAACTTCTGATTGGCTAAACCATTTGGTTTAGCCAATCAGAAGTTGTGTATTTTGTACTTTCGAATTTAGAAAATTCTGGAGAATGAGACCAAGAACGTTCTCATAGAATGGTCGGAGAATACGGGCCCTGATCTAAGACTGGGTTTAAAAAAAAGGACCAGATTTCTTGGATTCACCCACGAGCCTTAAAACCCTTTATTGAACAATTCCCTGTTTTATGACTCTGAAAAAGAAGGCTTTTTAACAACATTTGAGAATAGAATAAAGTGCTCATAACCAACATTTTCTCTCTTTTTTTTTTTTCCCACAAGTTTTCTATCGATTCAGACAAAAACCTCATATGAACCACATTTTAATTTGTCGTCTGCAAATGCTTTCAAATTGGACAAGACTGAAATTTTGTCGTCTGGCAAAAAGTTTTAAGCCTTATCCTGCTAAATAACTTAACTGAAACTTTCAAGTCGATAGTAAACACCCGAAAAGTGCTTTTTCAAACTTATATTTTGTAGAAAAATATGTCCTTATCGGACAGTGTAGAATCAAGATCAGACTGCACGTTTTGTGCAGTCTGATCTTGATCTACACTGTCCGCAAAAGGTCAGTGAGCCGCGCTTAGCAGCCTAAAGGGTTAAAATTAGATTAGATTTATTACGACTTGTATACACAGTACATCATCACAAAAAAATACAATAACGACATATAATAATAATAGTCACGTTCGATCATTGGTTGATTCATGGTTGATTGTATGGTGTTTAACGCCGTTTTCAACATTATTTCAGTTGTATCGCGGCGGCCAGTGCACCTATCCATGCTTTCCTGGAGTTTCTTGTACCAGTACTACGCACAATATTCTTTCCAAGCCACTGGCTGCTTTTCCACATAACCATCGTCGAAACAATGGTCAGCGGTGAGAGAGGAATGAATCCTGTCGCAATGACTATCATCAGTCCTCGGAAAGAAATTGACCGAGCCGGGGATCGAACCAGCGACCTCCTGTTCTCAAGTCCTGTACGCTACCGACTGAGCTACGGGGGCTCGGCATTGGTTGATTCAAAAAGTATTATACAACAGATTTCAAAAGAAATGGAGTATGGAATATTACAACACATACTAGAGTGATTGATTTTTTTTTTTGAGTTTAATGCCGTTTTAACAGCTTAGGTCATATCACGGTTGTCAGTGCACCCACGCATGTGTTTCCTGGCTTTCTTATACCAGCACTGACACAACTTGCTCTCCAAGTCATTGACTACTTTTCTCACATGCATCAGAGGATAGAGGCGAAAAATCGTCGGAAAGAAAGTTTGCCTCAACCGGGTATCGAGCTCGCAACCACTGAGCTAGCCGAGCGGTCCAATACATACTAGAGACTCATCGTAACATATTGACAAAAAAAAGAATGACATGATCACTCTGACCTAGCATTGCCATTATCAGTTGTCTTCAATGTCTTGGCAACCATTAACACATTCCCCATTAACAAACGACATTTTTTTTTTCCGTCTTTCAGCCACTTCCCCGTGAAAAACATTGTGCGGGAAAAAAAGAAATTACTCTTTACCGAGCAATTTCTTCTTTTGGCACAATGTCTTAACATGTAGACTATCTATGGTCTAAATCTTTAGTCATGTCCCTTCTGTGCCGTCTGGTCTTCATCTCCACTGTCTACAGATGTAACTAAATTTACATTTTGGCACCAAGAAGGTTATTTACTAAAAGCTAAAGCTTGTATCATCAGATGTCGATATCCATAACAATGTCTCTTCTGCCTATTAATCCTTATCCTGCTAAATAAAAGAAATTAAACTTTCAAGCCGATAGTAAAAACGCAAATTTTCCCTATTTCAAGGGTATTTTTGGAGGAAAGTAACTTCTCATCGGAGAGTGTAGATCAAAGATCAGACTGCACGTTCTGTGCAGTCTGTACTTGATTTACGCTGTCCGCAAGAGGTCAGTGAGTCGCGTTTAGCAGCCTAAGGGTTAAACCCTTTACCACATAATCCCGAGTTTTAACGACCCCTGAGGTAAAAGGCTTATGAAAACATTGTGGAAAAAAGGAGAAAATGCTGGTAGACCAGCATTTTCTCCCTTTTCCACAATGTTTTCTACCTTATCACAGACAGAAATCATCATTTGAGCTACACTTAATTTGTCGTCTGCATAATGCTTTCAATTTGGTACAGTACAAAATTTTGTCGTTTGGTTGAAATTTAATCCTTACTAGACGACAAAATTTTAGACTCGTCCATATTGAAAGCATTATGCAGACGACAACTAAAATGTGGCCGAAATGTTTGGATTTGATTTCGACAGGCTAAAAGACATTGTGGGGGAAAAGGAGAAAATGCTGGTTACCAGATTTTCTCCTTTTTTTCAATAATGTTTTCCAAAGCCTTCTTCCTTAAGGGTTGGTCATCCTCGGGACTTGTTTGATGAAGGGTTAAGCAGAGAAAATAGAAAGTAGATCAGATAATCTTAAAGTATTCCGAGTTTCAAAAAATGTAACCTCTGCCTGTGCTTATAAAATTTGAGTCCATACTAAAGTGAGTTTATGCACAAACTCTAGAGGTTTTTTTAATTCTTAACCCTTTCCCAAACGACAAAATTTAACCCTTCCAAATTCAAAGCATCTGCAGACGACAAATTTTAAAATGGTACAAATGAACTTAAGGACTTTTGACAGAGTAGAAAAAACTTTGTTGGAAAAGGAGAAAATGATGGTTCCCAGCATTTTCTCCTTTTTCAATGGGCCTCTTCATTAGGGACGTGAAAAAACGTGATTGTTTGGTAAAGGGTTAAATAAGTATGAAAGTTTGAGATGAAGGCTTGGATGGATGGATGGATCTAAGGCTCGCTTAACTTTTATCCGGCTAAATAAAAGAAATGAAACTTTCAAACCGATAGTACAAAACCAAAAATTTTCCTATTTCAAAGGTATTTTTTGAGGAAAGATATCTCCTTTTCGGACAGTGTAGATCCAAGATCAGACTGCACGTTTTGTGCAGTCTGATCTTGATCTACACTGTCCGCAAAACGTCAGTGGGTCGCGCTTAGCAGCCTATGGGTTAATAGCATTTGTTCTAGACTCGTTTACAAAAAGTTTATCGGGGGTCCTACGTGACCCCAGGTTCGAGCCTAACTGGATCCGCTGGGTCTTTCGCGGGAGTGTCCTTGGGCAAGACACCTCAGAGCCCTAGCCTAGTACTGGTGAAACCCATGTAATACATGAATATGTGAGCTGTCGTCGTGATATGACTGAAATAATGTTGAACGCGGCGTAAAACACCATTCAATCAATCAATCAATCTGAAAGTTTAGCTGAATTGCCAACTCATGTCTATAGGGCGATGCACCAATCTGCTATTTTTAGTAACGGTGTCCGATAATCGAGCAATGATAAATTTTAGTGTTCCGTAAAAGATCAATGGAACTTCAGTGGCCTTTAGTATGGTGTTCATCAGTCCCTTGACATATTTTTTTCCAGGCTGAAATTCCAACTTGCACCCCAATGGATACTGAAGTCAATTACCGGTGAGGTACCCAGAACTACACGTACTTTAACCCTTTCAGCGCCATAGGCGAAAACAGGGACTTTTGCGGACGGCATAGATCAAGATTAGACTGCACAGAACGTGCAGTCTGATCTTTGATCTATACCTTCCGCTTGTTTGGTCAAGCCTATATGATAAAAATCTTCCGGAGACTCAGTGGATTCTATTTACGGCCATCAAATGAAGCCGAGTTTGTTTATTTGGCGCCGAAAGAGTTAAGGAAGAGAACCATGTCAGTTTGTTGGACCAGTCTATTGAGTTATCTTTCTTGTTATAGTCAATATAAGGAAACACTTAATTTCAAGATGATATTTTTATTACCATGCTCCGTGGAATGGGGGTTTAATGCATCTGGGGGTAAAAAAGTATCGATCCAGGTATCATCCTACACAGTTGGCGCAGACTGACCTGGGTCGAAACTTTTTTGCTTATGGTCAATTTTCTGCATGTTAAAGGACCATTCTACCTGATTGTTAGGCAAATAGATAATATAATCTATATTATTTGCTTTGCATAATGCATCAAGGAGGTGCATTAAGCCCCTTTTTTGCCAGATGATGGCTCAAATCTAATGATATTTGAAAAGACGAATTTGAACATTCTGGAATCTTTTTGCAAAAGAAGAACATCATGATGAAGAAGCAGAAGAAGAAGAAGAAGGAGGAGGAGGAGGAGGGTAAGAAGAAGGAGAAGGAGGAGGAGGAGAAGAAGAAGAAGAAGAAGAAGAAGAAGAAGAAGAAGAAGAAGAAGAAGAAGGAGGAGGAGGAGGAGGAGGAGAAGAAGAAGAAGAAAGAAGAAGAAGGAGGAGGAGGAGGATAAGAAGAAGAAGAAGAAGAAGAAGAAGAAGAAGAAGAAGAAGAAGAAGAAGAAGAAGAAGAAGAAGGAGGAGGAGGAGGAGAAGAAGAAGAAGAAGGAGGAGGTGGAGGAGGAGGAGAAGAAGAAGAAGAAGAAGAAGAAGAAGAAGGAGGAGGATAAGAAGAAGAAGAAGGAGGAGGAGGATAAGAAGAAGAAGAAAGAAGAACAAGAAGGAGGAGGAGGAGGAGAAGGAGAAGAAACAGGAAGAGAAGAAGATGGTCGACTATCTTGTTGGGGATGAGCCTTGACGCGATGTAGTTCTCATACAGGACCTTTTATTTCGTCCTGCCCTCTTTCTCATCTTTCTCAGAGTTACAAGTTTAGTTATAGTATCAGGAGTACTTTTTCCACACCGTGTCTGAAGCACAGGTTTCCCACAGCGTCTAGTTACCTGGAATAGAATCCGTTGATACAGTATAGAAGATCAACATGAAAGAGGCAGTTCGTGTTGTTGTTATTATCACTTGACCACACAGTTCCGACCTTTAACGATCCGTAAGAAAAGGGCTTTTGAAAACATTGTGGCAAAAGGAAAAAAATACTGGTAACCAGCATTTTCTCCTTTGTCCACAATGTTTCTATCATTTTAACCCTTTCCTAAACGACAAATTTTGGACTAATCTAAATTGAAAGAGTTTGCAGACGACAATTTTAGATTTGATGAAAATGGCAGAAAGGTCTCAAAAAGGGTAGAAAACACTGTGGGAAAAGGAGAAATTGCTCGTTACGAGTAATTTCTCCTTTTCCCACAGTGTTTTCAAAAGACTTGTACTGCAGACACGTGAAAACCAGGGCTTGTTTGGGAAAGGGTTAAATCCCGTTATTTGAGCCAAATTTAGGTTGTTGTCTCTAAGTGAGCCACGCTCTGGCAAAAGGGGGCTTAATGCTTCCCCATGATGCATTATATCATGCGAGTCATCACATTAATGTGGATCCATTACGTCCATTTTGTCAAAGAAATGCCTGAATCCTGAGGTAGAATGGTCCTTGGAAATACAGAACATTTTATCAAAAGCAAAAGGTTTCGGCCCAGGTCAGTCTGCGCGGACTGTGCAGGGCTGACCTGGATCGATACTTTGTGCAGGTGCATTAAACCCCATTTTGCCAGAGCATGGCTCAAATGGTTTCGACTTGGTCGAGTCTAAAATTTTGTCATGCGGTAAAGGGTTAATTTGTTCCTTTGTTTCATTATTTTGGTGTCTCGTGCCTTTTTCAGTGGTATTTCCTTGAGGTCACAGCGCACAGTGCCCCCTATCTTATACTTTGACATACTCCTCCCGAGCTATTCACTGCTTTTCAAAAGAAGAACTGTCTTGATCATTGATCTGCACCGTCCGATATTTTGAGATTTGAATCATGCTCTGCGGAAAGGAAGTTAAATGCATCTGCAAAAAGTATCGACCAGGTCAGCCTGCGCAGTCCGCGCAGGCTGACCTGGGCCGAAACTTTTTGATATTGGTAATTTTCTGCATGTCAAAGGACCATTCTTTCTCAGGATTCAGCCGGTTGTTAGAAAAAAATGGAAATCATGGTTTCATAATTAACGTGATGACTTGCCTGGTATAATGCATCACGGAGATGCAATAAACCCCCCCCCCCCCCTTTCCCAGAGTATGGCTCATTTGTTATTTTAAGTAAAAAGAGAGGAAGCATCGCTACTAGGGTTTTTTTTTTTTCGACTGACTGAATAAAACTTTCAGTTAGCGGTCTAAGAAATTTAAAGGCCATTCGGGATACCTTGGGTAAAGTTCAAGGTCATTGCTCACGAATGGAGGGGATTAAAATCCCTTACTACACAAACCCGACTTTTATCACCCTGTGCGGGAAAAAAAAGCGTTTAATCCTTTCCCAAACGACAAATTTTGGACTGGTCCAAACTGAAAGAGTTTGCAGACGACAATTTTAAATTTGATGAAAATGGCAGAAAGTTATCAAAAAGGGTAGAAAACACCGTGGGAAAAGGAGAAATTGCTCGTTACGAGCAATTTCTCCTTTTCCCACAGTGTTTTCAAAAGACTTGTACTGCAGACACGTGAAAACCAGGGCTTGTTTGGGAAAGGGTTAAAAACATCGTGTGCAGGACTTGAGAACAGGGGGTCGCTGGTTCGATCCCCGGCTCAGCCAATTTCTTTCCGAGGATTGATGATATTCATTGCGACAGGATTCATTCCTCTCTCACTGCTGACTATTGTTTCGACGATGGTTATGTGGGAAAGCAGCCAGTGGCTTGGAAAGAATAAAGTGTACGGAGTAACTCCAGGAAAGCATGGATAGGTGCACTGGCCGCAGCGATATAACTCAAATAATGTTGACAACAGCGTTAAAAACCATACAATACCTTACAATACAACACAATGAAAAAAAAACTTTTTGGGAAAAGGAGAAAATGCTGGTAGCCAGCATTTTCTCCTTTTCTCGTAATTTTTTTTACCCTATGGGCAACAAATTTCATCGTTTGAGTCACATTTTGTTGTCCGCAAGTACTTTACATTTGGACAAGTCTACTTTTTTCTCACACGGTACAGAGACATTGACAGTCATCGCGACAGGATTCATTTTTCTCTCATGGGTCCGTTTTCACCTACCATTCTAAAGAACGTTCTTCGTCTTAATCTGCATGCAAGATTTTCCAAACATGAAAGTAACACACCTTCTGATTGGCTAAACAAAATGGTTTAGCCAATCTGAAAGGGTATTACTTTCAAATTTGGGAAAATCTGGAGAATGAGACGAAGAATGTTCTTAAGACTGGTTGGTGAATACGAATGATAAACACGGTTGCGACGATATGTAAGTAGGGTTCGGAGAGAGTGTAATTGTGAAGTTCTAGTGAAAGAAACTCCAGGAAAGCATCGATAGGTGCACTGACCGCCGTGATATGACTGAAATTATGTATAACTCTTCACTTATCCCGAGTTTAGCGACCCTGAGAAAGAAATCTTTTAAAACATTGTGGAAAAAGGAGAATTTAACTTCCACTATTTAAGATTTAGAAGAACTGATTCAAATATTGCCAAATATTGACAATATTTGAATCAATTCTCTGTTTGATGTGGTAGAAAACTTTGAGGGAAAAGGAGAAAATGCTGGTAACCAGCATTTTCTCCTTTTCCCACACTGTTTTCTATCCTATTAAAGAGAGAAATCATCATTCAGCTGCATTTTATTTGTCGTCTGCAAATGCTTTCAATTTGGTCTAGTACAAAATGTTGTCGTTTGGTAAAGCGGCATAAAAACCTTACATGCAAATAAATGACTGATGGAGGGACTCTACACTGCATAAGTCAATGTTCTTGCATCGTTTGTTTAACACTCAACCTGGTAAATAACTGAATAGAAACTTTCAAGCCGATAGAAAAAACCTGAATTTGGCTGTTTCAAAGTTTTCTTTTTTTAAATATCTCCTGAACGGACAGTGTAGATCTCCTTATCGTAGAGTGTAGATCCAAGATCAGACTGCACAGAACGTGCAGTCTGATCTTGCATCTACACTGTCCGCAAAAGGTCATTGAGTCACGCTTAGCAGCCTAAAGGTTAATACATACCCGTATTTTGTATCCGCTTCGAAGATTTTTTGTCATGTTGAACAAAAAAGTCATCTGTGTTTCATTCTACAAAAGAAGACAATATTTAAATAAATTCTTTCTAAACCTAGATATTGGAAGCCAAATGCTAGAACGAAAAGAAAATACAAGGCTATCATACTCTATACAATACAATAAGTATAATGTTTTTTTTTTTTGTAATGTTGGCTCCGGCCAAAAAAAAACAGCATTACAGAAAAGCATTAAACCCACCCACTCCTTTTCATAGGGCATGGCTCATGTAAACTGGACTTACTGCCACGAATGAAAAAAACTAAAACCACTAAAACTGAGAAAAAGTTTAATCTCAAAGGATTGGCTAAAGCATCAGATGGTATCAGATTTAAGGTCAGACTTCACATTCTGTGCAGTCAGATCTGAATCTATGCCATCAAACAAAAGCCTGTTTTCGCATATGGCGCTGAAAGAGTGAAAGTCACCTGCTGGAAAAGTACAAGAGATAGAGATACTCATGTACTCAGATACAAACCCACAAGAGACAGAGATACTCGTGTACTCAGATACAAGTCGACAAGAGACAGAGATACTTATGTATCTCAGATACAGACCCACAAAAGATAGATACTCATGCAGTCATATAAAAACCTACAAGTACTCAGAAGTCGACAAGAGACAGAGATACCCATGTACTCAGATACAGACCTACAAAAGATAGAAATACTCATGTACTCATGCATCAGATACAAACCACAAGAGACAGAGATACTCATTTACTCAGATACAAACCCACAAGAGAAAGATATACTCATGTACTCTGATACAAAACAACAAGAGGCAGAGATACACATGTACTCAGGTACAGACCCACAAAAGGTAGAAATACTCATGCATCAGATACAAACCACAAGAGACAGAGATACTCATTTACTCAGATACAAACCCACAAGAGAAAGATATACTCATGTACTCAGATATAAAGCAACAAGAGGCAGAGATACACATGTACTCAGATACAGACCCACAAAAGGTAGAAATACTCATGCATCAGATACAAACCACAAGAGACAGAGATACTCATTTACTCAGATACAAACCCACAAGAGAAAGATATACTCATGTACTCAGATACAAAGCAACAAGAGACAGAGATACACATGTACTCAGGTACAGACCCACAAAAGGTAGAAATACTCATGCATCAGATACAAACCACAAGAGACAGAGATACTCATTTACTCAGATACAAACCCACAAGAGAAAGATATACTCATGTACTCAGATATAAAGCAACAAGAGGCAGAGATACACATGTACTCAGGTACAGACCCACAAAAGGTAGAAATACTCATGCATCAGATACAAACCACAAGAGACAGAGATACTCATTTACTCAGATACAAACCCACAAGAGAAAGATATACTCATGTACTCAGATATAAAGCAACAAGAGGCAGAGATACACATGTACTCAGATACAAACCCGCGCAGGGTCTGTGTAGAAAGTCTTTGTGTGTTCTATGTGTCCATCCAACGTGATCAACTGAATGTCAACAGGAAACTTTAGTCCGCCATTACGAACAACTATTGTTGGTTTACTTGTCTCTACATCGGATATGTGAACTTCAGACTGGCATATACAGCGTTCTATTTCTTGCTTCTGTTTCCGGAATACACCTATACATGGACACAACAAGCAGTCAGTCGGGGTCAAGTTTACGTTTACTCTCTCTCTCAAGCTCAAAACGTCATTCGGTTTCTAGTGATTATAACACCACAATATCCAGGCAGTGGTATAACTTCCTGTGTAATCGTAAACTTTATTGAAACTCAGGGTTTTTTTTATCTTTCGTTAACCTGTTAACCCTTTGGCTGCTGAGGGCGACTTACTGACCTTTAGCGGACAGTGTTGATCAAGATCAGACGGCATAGAACATGCAGTCTGATCTTGGATCTACACTCTACGATAAGGAGATATTTTTCTCCAAAGATTAAGTTTGAAATAGCATTATTTGGATTTTTACTACTGGCTTGAAAGTTTCTTTTAACTTATTAAATCAATTAAACAAAACTTTCGAGTAAACTCAAATATTTCTATCTTACAGCTGTTTTGGGCGGAGGGGGATATATCTTCTTATCTGACAGTGTGGATCAAAGATCAGGCTGCATGTTCTGTGTGGTCCGATCATAATCTACACTGTCCAGAAATAGTCCTTGAGTCGCTCTTGGCAGTCTGAGGCTTAATTTTAATTGGTTGATTTTAACATTAACTTCAACAAGTTAAATCACTCTCCAATCCTGTTTTTATGACATGGGTAAAAAAAAATATTGTAGGAAAACGATAAAATGCTTGAAAAAAGTCATTCAATAGTACCTACAATAAATATTTGGTTTGGCTTATATGCAGTGTCAGCATCGTTTCAGTTACATAACAGCGATAGGAAATATTAGTACCGAAACTGATTTTCAAATAACTTAGAATGATCATTACCATGTTCAGTTTGTGGTTCAAACGCGACCTCTGCACCACTATATTGGTTCACCCAATATATCTTGTTTTTTGCTGACATGTTCACGGTTCCAAGCGACCAAATGTTTACCGACAACTTATATGTATCGGTCAAATCCAAACATCTATAGGTGAACAGTACGTCCTGAAAAAAAGAAAGTTCATAGTTAGCCAGTTAACCCTTATCCTGCTAAATAACTAACATGAAACTCGATAGTAAAAATCCAGATATTGCTATTTCAAAATTATTTTTCTGGGGAAAATTATCTCCCTATCAGACAGTGTAGATCAAAGATCAGACTGCACGTTCTGTGCAGTCTGATCTTGATCTACACTGCCCGCAAAAAGGTCACTGAGTCGCACTTAGCAGCCTAAGGGTTAAAGCTTACATTAGCCGACCCTGGAAGCTCAGTCCGGAACAAACAAGGCTTGAAGCACAGTGGTCACTGGTTCTATTCCCAGTTTGGCTAACTTCTTGCCGAGAAATAACCCTTATCCTGCTAATTAAGCGAAATGAAACTTTTAAGCCGATAGTAAAAACCCAAATTTTGCTATTTCGCTATAAGATATATTTTGGGGAAAATAATTATATCCCCATCGGACAATGTGGATCAAAGATCAGACTGAAGGTTCTGTACAGTCTGATCTTGATCTACACTGTTCGCAAATGGTCAGTGAGCCGCGCCTAGCAGTCTAAGACTCAATGATAGTCATTGCGACAGAGTCTTTTCTTTTTATGCTGCGAAACTTAGTTTTGACAATGTTTATGTTAGGAAGCAGCCAAGGGCTTTGGAACATAATAATGCAAAGCACTGGTAAAAGAAACTCCAGAAAAGCTTAGCCGCCGCAATGTAATAATAATTTTAAACGGTGTTATTCATCATATTATCATCATATTAATGTACAAACAAGACGCTTACGTCAACGTGTAACGTAAGTGCATAAAATAACCCTTAGCACACCACTATGTACTCTTACACTCGTGGTCTATATATGAGCCATGCTCTGGGAAAAGGAGGGTTACTGAATTTACAAAAACTATCGACCCATGTCAGCCTGCGCAGTACGCACAGGGTCGATTCCGTTTGCTCTTTGAAAATTTTCTGCGAGTCCAAGGACCGCTCTTCCTCCAGATCCAGTGGATCGTTAGATTAAATGGATAATTATGTGGATACTTATGTAGTATAATGCGTCACTGCAATTCATTAAGCCCCCTTTTGCCAGAGCATGGTTCACATACCAATGTGATATTTCTGAGCCCTGCGATAACAAAAATGTAGTGTTGTTATTGTATGTAAATAAGCGACTAATCAAATGACAAGATCACGATCACCAGGGACAAAACTGATATTAATGGAACAGCACAACAATTTGCATTTCTGTGTGGTCGAATCAGGTCAAGTTGCAGGTGTAAAGAAGTGCATTATCTTCAGTTAGGTGGCATTTTTCAAACACAAACCTATCTGATATGGGCATTCTGTGTAGCCAGCCGGACTACTTTTCAGGCGGCAGTCGAAACAGGTTAGCTATCATATAACCTATGCACCAGTCATTTATAAACACAGCCCCTATAGGCTCTGGAAATAGCCATGGTACATTTCTGTTGATAAATCCGGAAAAAGCCAGATGCATGCATCATGGGTTTTTTGAAATCTATATTAGGAAACTCTATGAAAAGACTTGCAGTCAACAACGATATTTTAAAAACTATTTTTCCCTTTTGAAATAATTAAATATTTAAGAAATTTGAAGCGAAAAACAAGCTAGATTTTTTTTTCACATATGTATTGTTTACAGCCATTCTCTCCATTGCTACTTTTTAGCGGCAGGATTTTAGTTTACGCACTGCGTATTGATATTTATCCTGCGCATATAGTGATGCGTCATAGCAGACAGGTTACTCTTCGAAGAATATGAAATGCGCAGACAATGTAAAGAGGTGTGTATTTGATGCGACCGAAGGTCGAGTGCGACGCGAAAGTCTTTACAGGCACAATGAGACCTGATCCGACCACAAAGATATGCAGACTGTTTCATGTTCCTTATACTGTAAACATTCCCTTCGTAATTGTAAAAAAATCACAAAATAGATTAAATAATACAAAAAATCAGAGACATGCAAATTTTCGGAATCTGACGGAAATAGTCGATTTTAAATAGACAGAAGAAGTCTGTGAACACAATGGTGTTCTAACAAAGTACATGCGCAATATGGAAAAACTTACTCAGAGTACATGCGTGATACACAATCTGGCCTGTTGTACGAATATATATATGTGTTTTAGATAACGTCTTAATTTAGGTCAGACCATTTTATATGTATGTAATGAAGGATTCGTGTATTAGAATTAATTTCGCTGTTGTAAATTCATTGCTCATGCAGTTTTGTACAGCGTAATTAAGAGTATTCCGGCTGTTTTGACGTTGAGTAAGAAAAATATCGATGATGTCATTCAAATGTCGTCATAAACGCATCCTCGTAACCCAGTTCCGATGTATTCCGTAAACTAAATCCATCGCCCCTGGGTTATGTCGCGTATGTTTTTTCGTTTTCATGAATTATTCATGAGGCATTTTGATTGGTAATCTCAGTTTTTCAGTGAGAAAATTTAATCTATTTTTAACAGCAACATGCCATCATTTCTATTTTTACCTCGTCTACAACCAATCAAATCGATGAATGTAGTTTACGGAGTATATCGGAACTGGGTCAACGAGGATGACGTCACCCCGGCTACATACCCCTATGGACTGCAGCAGCACGCCGTATTTCTGAATTTTTGCCTTTATATACAAGGCTTTATAATGTCTGCCCTGGATTGTCGTAAGGCAAATGCCACAGACGGAAGGCCCACCGGCGGCCGCCATATTCGTTGGTTATGATGTGGGTTTTACCCGGTATATCGATATTAATGGAAGAAATGTGATTATTCTCCACTACAAGAGAGTATCATTATGAAATCGACAAATTCGACTGGCTATCGGGTGTAATTCGCAATCTTATGAATATTCATAGAAACGACGGTTTCGCAATTGAATGTCCCAGGGGTGATGAATGGTAATACTTTACACCTGGGTTAACGAGGGTGTCATAAACGGGGCGTTTAAATTTCCATGGCAATGCAGTAAGATAACTAATCTATTAAAATGTTCACTTTTCTCCACGAAAACGGAAATTTACAGAATAACGAATAATTTCATATGTGAAAACCACCATTCAACACAAACATTCAACATTTTCACCTGTAGCTTCGCCATTTTAGGCTGAAAATCTCCTGGGAACTAGAAAGAATGTTGGCTGGCTCTCTTAATCTTATAGCATGATTGGTATTGCACTGGTACATATGATTGCAGAGTTCAAGTAAACAAAACTCACCGCCTTTCCTCTAGGTCGTGGTATCGGACCCAGCAGGAGATATTCTGTATATCGCATCACAGCGCCACCTTCTTCTTTATCCATGACAAACTTGGCGATGTAGAATCTTAACAACATAGACAGAAAACCTTGCAGAAAAAATACGAAACATTATAGATTATTGCCATCAACAAGTCTAAACAAAGAGTAATTAGTACAACCCAGACGAACAATGCGAAGGCGCCTAGCTGTAGCATTCAACTCTTGACCAAACGACAAAATTTTATACTTTTCCAAATTAAAAGCAATTACAGACGACAATTTCAGTGTGGCTAGAATTATAAGATTTGGCTGTAAATGACTACAAAACACTGTTATAAAAAAGGAGAAAATGCTGATTACCAGCATTTTTAATCCCCCCTTTTCTTTTTTTTTCCCACAAAGCAAGTTATCACATCAGTTTGGATCCATAAAATCCATTTTGTCCAAAAAACCAAATTATGAGGTACAGTGATCCTTTGACATGCAAAAAATTTATTAAAAGCAAAATGTGGCAACCAGGGTCAGGTTGACCTGGGTCGATACTTTTTGCAGATGCATTAGACTCCCTTATCACAGAGCATGGCTCAAATGCTTTAGCCTCAATTCATATTTCTTCACAAATCCCAAACATTTGTCCTAGCTTTGCTTTCCATTCGCACTCAGTGGTGTGAGGTAATTTCGCTAGCAATAATATGTCCCGTAGTAGTTCTTGTTCTAATTAATCGCCGTCGGTTGGGGTTTGATTGGTTCCGTTACGAAACTTTGCGAAATATGTGACCAGTAAATGGACACGTTGCAAATCACTTGTACGAGTTAAATTTCATGGTCTAATTTTAGTTTCGAAAGTTTCAAAATACCCTCTCTGTGGTCATTACTAGACTCCAATATTCATAGGTAGAAAGACTCACTGTTTAAACAGTCAAAAGTAGTGTTCCTACTATGATCTCTTATAGCTCATGAATGTTGATGAATATCAGTGAATAATGATGGAAACAAGACTGTCTGATTTCCCACAGCCAGAAAGGGAGGGTAAACAGAGGTATTAACCCTTTACCGCACAATGCCGCCTTTTGACGCCCCTAGGAAAGAAGCCTTTTGAAAACATTGTGGGAAAAGGAGAAAATGCTGGTTACTACCAGCATTTTCTCCTTTTCCCACGATGTTTTCTACCCTATCAAAGAAAAGTTGCATCGTTTGAGCCACATTGAAATTGTCGTCTGCAAATGTTTTCAATTTGGACAAGGCTAAAATTTTGTCATCTGGTAAAGGGTTAAAGAGGAGAAAAGAATATGGTTCTAAATTAACCCTCATCCTGCTAAAGAGCTTAAATGACACTTTCAAGTCGATGGTAAAAACCAAACTGTTGGTCTTTCAAAGTTATAGGGATTGGCAAAATCTCTCCTTATTGGATAGTGTAGATCCAAGATCAGACTGCACATTCTGTGCAGTCTGATCTTGGATCTACATTGTCCGCAAAAGGTCAGCGGGTTGCGCTTAGCAGCTCAAGGTTTAACCGATTACGTCAATAGACGACAGAAGAAAGTCACCTGTACTTTGTTTCCATCTTATACTGGCGTTAGATTGTTCAGAAGTCAGAGATAAAATGACATCTTTTGGTTTTTCGGGCAATGGTCTATATCCTTTTGTTCTTCTTAAAGGTGTCGGTCTTCCGTCAAAAAATTCTGTAAAGAAAAAAGCAAGGCCAGGCTTGGAGAAAGAAAGCAATGTGTGCGTAAAAAGTAACAAGAAATATCTTTTAAAAAGATAGACGGCGTAAATTTACCAGTAAATAGGTAGGGGCTCTAAGAATAAACATGTCTACATTTTTTACCACAGGGGCCCTTAGAATAAACATGTCTACATATTTGACCAATTACAAATTTCTATTTGTTCATATTTTATCAGTATCTAAAAGTGGGTCAAAAGCTAGCACATACAGCTACGCCGAAAAACAAAAAGTATAAGAATTGAAAAGTAACCCTGTGACTGCTACAAGGGCACGGCACCAATGCTCGATTGCAATCGCTTTTTCGCTTTTTCAGTAAAAACTGTAAGTCGATAAAGTGCAATAACTGCATCAAAAATATGTTGATAATTTGATAGCTTTCAACTAGTTCAGGTTTGTAGTAAATATCGTAATGAAAATTAGAGATATAGGAAATAAAAGTCAACTTTTCCCACGACGACGGTGATGATGACCACGGGGTTTTGCCGATATCTCGACGTTTTGGTTTTTTTCTTTCTTTGAAAAAAAAAAAAACCTAACTAGACTTTTCCAAAGATTTTCTAGCCAAGACGAAAGCAATGAGTACTCACAGTCTATCTTTTAATTAAGGAAAGGCTATGTATTAAAGTAACGAACATTATTTTTTCAAAGCCATTTACTACTTTCACACATAAACACAGTTGAAGCAATCTTAAGCTGTAATTATTACAAGTGATGAGTTTCATCAACTGTCCAATGGACCTTCGGCCGATTGTGGATTCGAACCCGCAACCCGTGACTTAATGTTATCTGTAAGCTGTAAAGGCTGTCGCTTCATGCTGAAAATTTCAAATGAAATAAGTACACACAGAGACTTGGTTCTCACCTTTAGTCACATCGGTTGTGTTAACTCGGACTTTTTCTTCACCGTCCTGCAAAAACACATATATACGTAAGCCTTAGAGTGCCAAATTTTCGAACTATTTTTTTCAGCCGCCCAACAACTCATGTTCGCGACGTAGCTTTCGCCCTTAACCTAATAACTAATTCGACTAATATAAGTCGAATGAAATTTTCAAGCCGACTTAAAACCTAGATATTGCTATTTCACATGTTACTTTTTGGCAGAAACATATCTCCTTATCGGACAGTGTAGATCAAAGATCTAACTGCACGTTCTGTGCTGTCTGATCTTGATCTTCACTGTTCGCAAGAGGTGAACGAGCTACGGTTAGCAGCATAAGGATTGGTATCATACGAATGCCGTTGACCATCCCTAATATCCTACACACGTTGGAGAAATATCTTGTCACGTTATTCAATCAATTATGTGACGTAGTAGGCTAAAGCAATGCAATTCCAACCATTACCTCCAACACATGTTATACCCACATTTCCTTGACGAACCAACTGTCAAAACCAAAACTGATGACCAGGGTAAATCGTGTTTACTTGTAAGATTTGCTACATATCAAGAAGTTAAACGTAATAAGCTGCTTTTGAACAATATTTCTCGGCCGTACAATCCAATTTAAATCCGTCAATCAATCTCATTCATGAAAAAAAAAGTCAGACGTAAATGTAGGTTTTCAAACATTTCTCATATGGAGTAAGTCTTGAAATACTGTTATGTTATAAAAAGAATATGACGGCTTTTGAGATACACTTTTATTGAACTTGGCCAAGTTAAAACACGCTTTTACGCATCCCACATGCTTGGCCCGCTTTCCTTTTTTAGCTGATTTGTATAGCAAATCAGCTTATTGTGATCGTTTTGACCGGAACCAAATACATCATGCGTAACGACGCATGCGCGCTCACACTGCAGTATGATAAGTGTTTGACCCAAACCAAATATACTGTCATTCACGCTTTCGCCCATTTTACTTTCAGTTTTGGCTAATACACCTTAACCTCGCGTTTGTCACTACCGTATATACTGTCCTACACGTGTATACCTATAGTCCGAAATCTGCTACCAGCCAAAAAAGCTGCGTAAGATCAACTGACGGATCAAATTACCACTCCTTAAACAGTAATAAAATAACAGCTACTGCGCGGCCCGCTCGGCAGAATAGTTTTGACTTTCCCTACCCTTGCTAACTCCGTTTTAAAATGATTGCGCATGTGTTGCAAGTGATGTTACTTTTTTATAACAACATATTACAGTTTTATGCTACTCCACAAATCCGCTTTCCAGGACTTTGAGTCCTTTGATTTTCTATTCTCGTTTAATAAAATTCTATCTCCAACGCCTTTTTGTTTTAAACCCTACATGTATGTCACCTTTTTGTCTTACGTGTTGATTTTTAGGGACAGCTGTATAAGCTGGATTTTTATCTATTACTTGGTATTGATATTCTCGAATGAATGTATATTAATTTGCGATTGGTCCAAAATGTGAGCACGTTTATACTGCGGGCATTTTCGACCTTTACACGAGCCCATTTGCGGGCCAAATCATGGCACAGAAAGTGTTGCTATCGTTGCTCGGTACCCCGCGGGTTTATAAATTCACGTCTTAGTAAATGGTTATGCTGGAGGATAATCCTTCTGTTGTACCTATCAGTCATCTAATATTTGAGCCGGGCTCTGGCAAAAGGGGGGTTAATACACCTCCGGAATGCATAATACCAATCAAGCTATCACATAATTATGGATCCATAATACTCACTTCTTTTTAGCAACCGATGTAATCATGAGGTAGACTGGTCCTTTGACATGCAGAAAATTGACCAATAGCGAAAAGTTTCGGCCCAGGTCAGCCTGCGCGGACTGCGCAGGCTGACCTGGGTCGATACTTTTCGCAGATGCATTAAGCCCCCTTTTCACAGAGCATGACTCATTTGTTTATGCGTTACCCTGCCAGTAACCCATTACTGTACGGTCCATAGTTATTTCCGGATACACCATTTTTAGCAGCAACTGCTCTTCTTCCAATAATGAGCCCGGTTGACATGTAACCTTCGAAAATGTGTGTAATTGAAAAATTCACTTTTCAACAACCTGCAACACGATAAGGGAAGAGAGGGATTGCCAGTGAGGTTACTTTTCATTATTTCTCTTTACAATTAACCACGAAAGAGTTTTTAATATTCATATTACAGTGCCTCTTTCGCCATCTGTCTTTGATTCTTTTCTTTTTTTATTATTATTTCCTTGTTCTTTCTCCTACTTACTGAACCGGGAAATTGACCTTGGTGCTGTAAAGTTAACCATTAAAACACCGAATAAACCAAACAGACAAGTTTCAGCCTGGGAATAAGACCCAAATAATTGCAATTCCAAGGTTGCTTTTGTCCAAAGTGTCTTAGCAAAGCGGACAGTGTAGATCAAAGATCGAACTGCGCATTTTGTTCCGTCTGATCCTGATCTACACTGGCCGCTAAAGCAACTACAGTTATGAAAGGCGCTTTAAAGATATATCCTTACAGCCAGCGAGAAAAGACACTATTAAAACTGATAGTGCGTAGAATGGTTCAGAATTTAATCAGTTGTGTACACATGTAAACGTAGATAAATTATAAGTGGTGTAAGGGATAAGGAAACTCAAGGGATTTGTCTTAGATTTAAACGGGATTTCTTTGAAGGCCTCCAGGAAATGAAATGTATTTTCTGTCGTAATCTGTGCAACACTGCATCTGTCAGGGGCAACATTTGGCATGAAGATACAAAAATGATTATAGTTTCATAAAATAAAGATGAAATGGGTAAAACAGAAAATGTGTGAAAACGAGTATAGATGTATCTTTAAGCGATAGAAAAGTTATCAGTAATCATACCTTTAAGACAAAGAAACATGACTTATCCGCTCGACCCACCCACCAAACGTTGAGAAATAAAACGATCGAGATCGGAACGTGATTGTATGATACACACAGCGTCATGATCGATGATTCTTGAAAACTGATGACGACCAACCTGACAAATTGACATCTTTATAGGCGAAGGAAATTATAGGTTTATAAGGATATTAATGAAGGAAAAATGTGAATAGGAAATAACAGCTTTTAGATAAAGTAAAATTTCCGAATAATTTAAAATCCGCGTGATACATTTAAATCTTTTACCGACATGAGTGAAAACAGAGGTTTTTGCGGACGGCATAGATTAAAGATCAGACTGCACTGAAAATGCAGTCTGATCTTGGATCTATACCCTCCGCTTGTTTAGTCAAACCTATACGGTAAAGAATCTTTCAAAGTTATCGCGGGCGGTATTTTCAGCCGTCTGCCGGTGGTATTTTTCAGCCGTCAGCCGGACTGCGCAGGCTGACATGAGTCGATACTTTTTGCAAATACATTAAGTCCCCTTTTCACAGAGCGTGGTTCATATTTAGAGCTAAAAGAGTTAGATATTCTCCAAGCGATCACAAGTTTTAACGGCCCCAAGGAAATGTTTTTTTTTTAAAACAATGTGGGAAAATGAGAAAATACCGATAATTTTTTTTTTCTTCTTTTCCCCACAATTTTTCTACCATTTCCAAGACAAATCTCTCCATTTGAGTAAAGATTAATTCGTCGTCTACAAACGCTTTCAATTTGGTCAAGTCTAAAGTTTTGTCGTCTGCTAGTAAAGAGTTAAATAAAAAAACAGGAACCTCGACATGAATTGTTGGTCTTTTGCAAAACAATTCAGAGCCCTTGCCTAGTAAAGGTGAATTCCACGACATACATGAATATATGAGCCGTCGCCGTGACGTGACTAAAATAATGTTGATAGCGGCGTAAAAAACAAATCAATCAATCAAATAATCACTCAATCAACATTTAATCAATCCATCCATCCATCCATCCATCCATCAATTCATCCATCCATCCATCCATCTCATCCATCCATCCATCCATCCATCCATCAATTCATCCATCAATTCATCCATCCATCCATCCATCTCATCCATCAATCCATCCATCTCATCCATCCATCCATCCATCAATTCATCCATCCATCCATCCATCCATCCATCCATCCATCCATCAATTCATCCATCAATTCATCCATCAATCCATCCATCCATCCATCCATCTCATCCATCAATCCATCCATCCCATCCATTCATACATCCATCTACCCATCCATCCATCCATCCGTCCGTCCGTCCGTCCGTCCATCCATCCATCCATCAATCAATCAATTCATCCATCCATCAATTCATTCAACCAACCAACCAACCAACCAACCAACCAACCAATCAGTCAGTCAGTCAGTCAGTCAGTCAGTCAGTCAGTCAGTCAGTCAGTCAGTCAGTCAGTCAGTCATCAATCAATCAATCAATCAATCAATCAATCAATCAATCAATCAATCAATCAATCAATCGAATTGAATTGAATTGAATTGAATTGAATTGTACATGAGGAGCTAGATATAGTCCGCTAGAATATTTCACCAGAAATCAAACCTTTTTCCAATTTCCGTCTTTCGAAGAAAAAAAGATAAAGATTTCGGATAAGTTAAAAAACGAGGAAAAATATAAATGACCAAGGGCGTGCTCGACTGATGGAATTTCAGTTTCACCTGTCTTTACAAGTCTGATTTCCTTATGTGTGTTTCCTCTATGTATTGTAAAATCTTTCAGTGTCAAATATATGAGCTATGTTCTGGCAAAAGGGGGCTTAAATTATCTCCGTGATGCCTATGATACCAAGGAAATCATCGCATGGTTATGGATCTATAAAGCCCATTTTGTCTAACAACCGACTTAATCATGAGGCAGACTGGTCCTTTGACACACAGAAAATTGACCAATAGCGAAAAGTTTCGGCCCAGGTCAGCCTGCGCGGACTGCGCAGGCTGACCTGGGTCGATACTTTTCGCAGATGCATTAAGCCCCCTTTTCACAAAGCATGGCTCATATAAACTAGACATCATTCGCCGGGTGAAAAGACAATCCACTGAAACTCACATATATTTTTATCTCATAGGCTGACAAAATAGATCAAAGATCAAACTACATGCTCTGTGCAGTCTGATCTTAAACTATGCCGTCCGCAAAAAAAGCCCGTTTTCGCCTATGTTGCTGAGATGGTTAAATGGACAAAATGATTTGATAAAAAGTATCACATTTTTTCTGTGTGTGTGTGCGGGGGGGAGGGGTTGTCGGTTGAGGAGTGAAATACGATAGTTCGTGATTTCCTGCAGAAGACCTCCTTTGCGTCTTGCGGTTGACCACATTTGAAAACATTACGAAAGAAGGAAGAATCACTAGCAACGCATCATTGTTGTTTTTTGCCTTTATACATTTACTTGTATTCATTCATCAAAAAAGTTATTTCACATTAATTTTCCTTATTTTATACTTGGAGATGCTGAAAATTTGTTTTAGAATACAGTAACTTAAGCTGTTCGAATTTTTAGCACAAAAGCTGTGCACTCGTCACAAGCAATAACTGGGATTTATTTCATGCTTTTCGGTAGTTTATCAGAAAATAATGGTGGATTATGGTTTGATAAAATTGCCGTTTCGACCAGTGAATTTACCCATCGATAAACTCACTGGTATGAAACTACCGAGAGCTCTCCTGTTCCTCGCCCTTTCAAACGCAACAGATCTATTTCAGACAGGGATTGAAACGAGTAATCGAAAAGAAAATCCCACCTTTTCAGAATGTTTATTAATCCTGTTAAATTCAAGTTTATGAGTTTTGTTGATTTTGTCACTTCGAATGTAAATAAATGGCGGACGCTAATGACACAAAATGCGGATTTTGATTAAAGTCCCAACAAAAAGGGTTTAGAGGGATGAAATAGATAGAACATTTGTTTGTTTCGGTGAAAGATTGAACTTTATTTCATCTCGTAAACATCATGCGATAATATTACCGATGATCAGAGCTCCAGATAGAGGGAGTGATTTTGATTTCAAAATTGAAAATATTTATTATTTTCCACTAAACCCTATGTTATGGGTACTCATTAGAATCGTCTCATCGAGACGATTCTAATGAGTACCCACAACATAGGGTTTGGAAGAAAAATTATGGATCTAGAATACCATCACTCCCTCTTATCTGGAGCTCTGGATGATGGTTACTCGCCCAGCCACTCGTGAAACTATCACCGATGATGTTCACTAGATGAAATAGATTTCGATCTGTCACCAAAATAAACAAATATCCTTCCTCTATGTCTCTTGCCTTTTCAGCAGCACATACGCATATTTATATCAACTCGACCTTTTTAAACGACTGGGAGTATAATCCATTGAAACTCAGATTTTCATCTTGAAGGTTTGACTGTTTTCACCTTTGAAAAGCTATTCTTTGGCATCTAGGAAAAATTGGTGTAATTGTACTCTGACATTTTACTCTGTAACTTCAGCATCTTTTTACCGTGCAGGAGTGTATTTTTAACGCTGGGTTGTAAATACTAGTGACGACTTCACACAAACGGCGTTATGAACGTCACAATTTCGCCCAGAAAAGATATCAAGTCGAATCAATTTTGTCATTTTTTAAGCATATAAGAAACAGCAAAATTGTTTGTTTACCTGTAAGATCGATATATAAGTTTTATTCGTGAACACCAAAAAATTATTCTTCTCACGGGTGACTTCGCCACTCTTGAAAGTATCAATTTTAGTGTTAACTTGGTGGAATTATACCTTGATCGTACAGTGAACCAAACACTTGTCCATTATATCACAGAATTACCGATATAATTTATAAATGAGCCATTCTCTGTGAAAAAAGGGGTTTAATTCATCTGCAAAAAGTATCGATTCATGCCAGCCTACGCGGACTGCGCAGGCTGACCTGAGTCAAACCTTTTTCTGCAGGTGCAAGGACCACTTTATCTGAAGAGTCAGTCGGTTGTTTGACAATTTTATAGATCCATAATTATATGATGACGTGGTATAATGCATCTAGGAGATGCATTTAACCCCCTTTTGTCAGAGCAAGGTTCAAACATACCGCTTAACGCCTGTGCATAGCCCCTGTACTCCAGAATTAACGCGCGGTGCTAGTAATCAAGAGGTTGAGAGTTTAAAACCAAGTTTGGCAACAACTCTGTCTGCAGACTGAATGAATTCTTTTATTTTTAAATTCAGAAATGATTAACATGAGTACCGTATGACATAACCAAGTCGATGGCGACATAAATTACCCACTGAACAGAAAAATTACACAATTTTATCAAGCACACAGTCATAACGAGGAAAAATGTTATTTCGTAGAAAGACGGACATTTACGACGAGAAGACATGGAAATGATCCGTGCTCTGGCAAAAGGGGGCCTTAGTGCATCTCCGTGATCCATTGCACCAAGCAAGCCATCACATAATTATGGATCCACGATAGCCACTTTTTTCAACGTTTGACTTAATCATGGTGTAAACTGGTCCTTTGGCATACAGAAAATTGACAAATAGCGAAAAGTTTCGGACCAGATCAGCCTGACATGGTCGATACTGTTCGCAGATGCATTAAGCTCCTTTTTCACAGAGCATAGCTCAAATGTATTTATTTTTCCAAAATACAATGTATTAACTTCATAATGGGAGAAAGAGAGAATTCTTCGTTTGATTTCATGTAAAATCTTTGGAACCTTAATCCCGAGATTTGTCATAATGCTGGAAGTTTTAATATCAAATTGGAATAACAAGATCATTTTATACGTGCTTGCGTGATTTAAAATATGGGCTGGGGGTGGGGGGTGCAGAACGTGCAGTCTGATCTTGGATCTTCACTGTCCGATAGGGAGTTGTTATTTCACCAAAAACAACTTTGAAATTGCAATATTCGGGTTTTTTTACTATATATCGGCTTGAAAGTTTTGTTTATTTTGCAGGATAAGGGTTAAAGGATCAAAAGGACGGTATCTGTAGGTGCACTGACATCTGTAGGTGCACTGATATCTGTAGGTGCACTGACATCTGTAGGTGCACTGACATCTGTAGGTGCACTGACATCTGTAGGTGCACTGACATCTGTAGGTGCACCGACATCTGTAGGTGCACTGACATCTGTAGGTGCACTGACGCACTGACATCTGTAGGTGCACTGACATCTGTAGGTGCACTGACATCTGTAGGTGCACTGACATCTGAAAATGAAAAGCGACACAAAACAAAGAAATGAACAATTTACTAACATTTTTTTCCCAATTCTTAGGATGGAGTCTAACAAACTGTAAAATGGATAAGAAAATTAACATTCTGTTTGCATTTAGCAATGTAGCAAGGCACTGCTAGAGAAATGTATTTGGCATTAGCTTTAACTTTGATAAAAGAATCGTGACATTGCTTCATCACATTAGTTCAGGCGAATTTCTTCATAAATGTTCCCGCCCGACGACTCATCTGTAGGCGTGTCTTGTTGTCTAATGGCGTGTCCTGATGTGTGGTAGGCGCCGTTAAAAAAGCCACGCCCCATTTCTCTGCTAGGAGATCTGGTCGCTGTAGCTGCTTCATACGTCGGTGGTTTAAATTCAGAATGAATGTCCTCGTATGACGGCGGTTCATACTTGGGTGTATAGGGTGGAAGTACAAAGTCAGCCGGCCGGCCGTTCTCAGCAACGAACACGTGACCACTAACTGTTGGAACCTGTGCGCGGTCACCATTATGTCGTCGAGTCCCTTGTGCTTTTCGGTGTCTATATATCAAACAGCCAATGAAAGCGATGATGATGATGGTGAAAACGGTGGAGAATGTCACTGCTAAAATAATAGAAGAAAACAGAACTGATGTCATGGAATCATACTCATCAATCATATGAACCATGCTCTGGGAAAAGGGGGCTAAATGCATCTCTGTAAGGCATTATACCAAGCAAGCCATTATTTAAATGATAATGGACCCATAAAATCCATTTTGTTTAACAACCGACTGAATCAAGAGGTAGACTGGCCCTTTAACATGCAGAAAATGAAAGGCCCAATAACGGCCAAAAAGACAATGTAGGTGTTAAAATGCATTTAAATTTAAATCGTACCGTTCAAAAGTATGGAAAATATTGTGAAGATTACAATCTTTTATTGCGTGATCTGTCCAAATGTTGGTTGCTGGCACTGATATTAATTTCAAGATCAGGCAAGAAGTAAACAAAAGATAGAGTGACATGGCAACTTTTAACTTAGCTTTGAAATTAATTTTTCTGCTGCTGGAACGACGGTACAATAACAGATTGTCATCTTCACAGTAATTTCCATGCTTTTAAATGATATGATTTGAATTCATGTGCACTAAAATACCTGCTTTGTTTACTTTTGACAGCCATTGTTACTTTACAAGATACCTAAAAAATAAGGCCCATGTCAGCCTGCACGGACTGCGCAGGCTGACATGGTCATTCCTTTTTTTACATATGCATTTTTAAACCCCCTTTTCTCAGAGCATGGCTCAATTAGGAATTCAACTCTTCTACCAGACAGCACTGGCTTAGAACCATGAAGATACTAAACCCTGTGCAAAAAAAATCTTTCTTCAATGACAGCCAGACAGGCAGCTTTGAAAGTACTATGAGTACCTGCGATTTCCACTTTTCCCACAATTTTTCAATTCATACAAAGAAAATTGACATCATATGTTCCAATTTACTTTGCCTTCTACGAAAGCATTCTATTTGGGTCTAAATTTCTCGTTTGGAAAACGGGTGACTACTGGCAGCATCAAGTTTTAAAAAAAAATGAGTTATGCTCTGTGAAAAGGGGACTTAATGCATCTGCGAACAGTATTGACTCAGGCCAACCTGCGCACTCCGCGCAGGCTGACCTGGGCCGAAACATTTCACTGGTGGTCAATTTTCTGTATGTCAAAGGACCAGTCTACCTTATGATACAGTCGGTTGTTAGACATAATGGTTTTTATTTTTTATGGATCCCTAATTATGTTATGTCTTGCTTGGTATGATGCATCACGGAGATTCATTAGGCCCTCTTTTTCCATAGATATATATATATAGAGAGAGAGAGAGAGAGAGAGGGAGGGAGAGAGGGGATAGAGAGAGAGAGAGAGAGAAAGAAATATCAACAGATAATTATGCTTTCCTTCATAATTAGATTTCCTTCTAAACTTAAAATGTCAACAAACGAATTACGAGTAAATTACCTAAACAATAAGTACAAAGTAAAAAATAATAATAGCTCTTTAGGGCGATCTCTCCATGAAGCATAATTATGATCTTTCATAATGCCATAGAATTACCAAAATGTACCAGTTAATAATGGCGAATATTTACGCGCAAATTAGGGGAACTTTACATTTCGGTAACTGTCTGTCTGTCTGTCTTTCTGTTTTAATTGTGAACATACATTTGAGTCATGCTCCGGCAAAAGGGGTCGAAACGATTTGCAGATGCATTAAACCCCTTTTCATAGAGCATATCTCATTTGTATGTACTATTGTTTTCCTTACCTATGATGTAGGCAGAGTTAAATCCCTTCTTCTGGCGTGATTTCAGTCCAGGTGGCATTGCTGACTCGCCTGTCTCTGCGATAGAAATACAACCATGTTACAAGTTAATTCAGACGACAAAATGTTAACTTAGCCAGGTTGAATGCATCTGCAGACGACAAATTAAATGTTGTGACTAAAATGATGTTTGTCTTTCAAAGTTTACAAATTTTTGGGGGAGACAAGCGTCATCCCCTTTTCCCAACAATTTGTTCAAAATCTGTTTTCCTCAAGGTTGTTCAAATACGGTATTTTTTTGGTTAACCCTTTCCCAAACGACAAATTTTGGACTGGTCCCGATTGAAAGAGTTTGCAGACGACAATTTTAAATTTGATGAAAACGGCAGAAAGTTATCAAAAAGGGTAGAAAACACTGTGGGAAAAGGAGAAATTGCTCGTTACGAGCAATTTCTCCTTTTCCCACAGTGTTTTCAAACGACTAGTACTGCAGACACGTGAAAACCAGGACTTGTTTGGGAAAGGGTTAAGAGCGAAGCAAAGGTATACATTCTATCAACACGGCTTCATCTAAATATGACAACGTAATATTGGCTACTTTTTTTTAGATCTAGGTAAGAATATATAAATGCTTTTCATGGTCTAATTTTTGTTATATGCGTGGTTTCACCACCCGTGAAAATGTCAGTATAAATGTTCATTTTCTGACGTAGCTATATGAGCTGGTTTTTGACCCACTTCTTTGTATTAGTCTCGAATGAATAAGAAGTAACTTGCGATTGGTTAAATATGTGGACATGTTTACTCTGCGGGCCCATTAATGACACCAATATATAAGGGTTGCTACTGTTAATCGATACCCTGTGACGTTAATTGACGCCTTAGCAAATGGATATAAGCCGCGCCCTGTGAAAAGGGGCTTAATGCATCTGCGAAAAGTATCGACCCAGGTCAGCCTGCGCTGTCCGCGCAGGCTGACCTTGACCGACACTTTTCACTATTTTCTGCGTGTCAAATGACCAGTGTACCTCATGAATCAGTTGGTTGCTATACAAAATGGATTTTATTGATCCATAGATATGTAATGACTTGCTTGGTATCAAGGATCACGGAGATACATTAAGCCCCTTTTTGCCAGGCCATGGCTCATATTATAGAGGATAATCCCTTCTTTGCCCTAACTGGTAGTTTAATATTTTTATGTGTTACCCTATAACCCATTAGACTAACGTACGGCAGACAGCGTAGATGTATTTTCAGACATCGTTTTTAGGAGCAAGTGCTCCTTTTCCAAAGGCCTTAGATTCACATGTTATCTTGAAAATTATTTCTAGTAAAAAATTTCACTCTTCAACAATATGCAAAACAAAGAGGAAAATCGAGGCAGTTGCTGCTGCGGTTATTTTTCATTATAGTGGACCACGAAAAAAAAACTTACATTGCAGTGCTTCTAAAGCCGTCTATCTTAAAAAAAATGATCTCTCTCTGAACTTACACGAAAATAGAATTTTTCTCTATGCATCGAATCTATTAGGTGTATGAATAAATAAACGTTCATAAAAATATTTATACACACCAGAATCGTACACATAGATCGTAAACTGACAGTATGCCTTGTTGCCGTCATAGTCCGCAGCTGTGCAAGTGACCGTATGATTTCCGGTCGAGAACTCTCCCCCATTCACGGTGTCACATGACTGATATTCTATTCCGACGTTGTCATTGGCTCGTGGAGTATTCCATTCGATCACCTCTCCCTTTTGGGCAAAAATGTCGGCGGGGCAGGAATTGTATTCTGGTGCATATGGATCTATGAATAAAGACAGGGAGCTCTGGATAGTTCTTAGATTCACTGTTAGGTAGGCCTATGTATTCAATCTTAAAATATGCTTACAATTAAACCTGCTAAAGATACCACCTGTATTTGACTTTTACCAGACGAAAAATATTAGACTTTTGTATATTGAGAGTGTTTGCAGACGAGAAATTTTAAGTGACTCAGCGCAATAATTTTGGTAATATGCAGAAGTAACGGATTATAGTTATTTCACTTGATCAAATCCGACTATAGACTGAGCTGAAAACAGGTCGGTTGCAAAAAAGTAATGGTAGTTCGTTTTTTTATTGTCGTTCTTATTTAGCAAGAAGAACTACATATCAGAAATGTTTTAAGTATCCGAAATGTCAATGGACCGATATAAAGTCCGAAAATAGGGCTACTTTTAAAACGATTCATGGTCAAACTTATATTCAAATCATTACCCAACAGCACGTTTTAGATTCGGTAAAGTATATTTTGTACAAAATTGATATAATCTTATTCAGTGATCAAACTGGATCACATGAAATTGGGAAAAACAAGAAAGCATGTAGGGCTAAGCTTGAGGTCGCCATGGAGGCCGCCATTATTGCGCTTTGCCTGACCCTATAACGTAGTGGTAGGGGCAGGTTATCCAGACCAGAACTTCACATGATCAATAACACGCGTCGATGACAAGGATTCGCACTCAAATAGTATGATGACGTCATATCTGACGCGATGAAAATATATGAGCCATGCTTTGTGAAAAGGGGGGCTTAATGCATCTGCGAAAAGTATCGACCAAGTTAGCCTGCGCAGTCCGCGCAGGCTGACCCAGGCCGAAACTTTTTCGCTATTTGGTCATTTTTCTGTATGTCCAGGATAAGTCTACTTCACGATTAAGTCGGTTGTTTAAATCAAAGTGTTGAAAACACTGCTGTGGCATTTGTCAAGGGAGCCATTGTGTGGAATAAATAATTTGAAAAATAACGACAGAAATAGTTTCAAAATAATCGCTTGAAAGTCAACCTACTATGTAGTCATGCAAAATCCGATAGAGAAGGGTGCAATCTTGTGGGCGAACAAGTCCGGGCGAACAAGCCCTGGAACGAATAAGCCCAAGAACGAACTGGTTTTGGGACGAACAAGCACGGTGTGTGTGTATCATTACGCCGCTATAGCGGATCAAGCTGTTTTCGATAAAAAGGAAGTATTTCCACGATCGATGGCCTGATCCAATTTATTGTAATACGCCATTTTCAATTTCATATCTGAGTGTAATCGAAACACTAATTTGTCTTTGAAAAATTGAGTTTAATTGGGTTTACTTCCTTCGGTTCTGCACAAACTACGATACATGATTTTCAAAATGCCGTATTGAACTCATAGTGGCATTGTCTTCGACAAATACCACAAAAATGGCTACTAATATGGATCCATAATCATGTGATGGCTTGGGTCGTAAAATGCATCACGGAGATGTATTGAGCCCCCTTTTGCTAGAGCGTGGCTCATATGGAGTTAGCTATTTTCAAATAACAGTCCCGTTATTTAAACGCTAAAAGTTGCATCTTCTTACTGATTTCAACGTGGTTTATACGTTTACAAAAAAAAAAACCCAATTATTTCCTGTTTATCTCGATGTTTTACAGGAAATTTTTGTTTTTACGGCAAGCCCAAAATTAAACTTTTTTAAACTTTTTTAATCTTCTAAGTAGTCTATAATACAGGTTTAAATGAGCCAGTGCGAAAAGGGGGTTTAATGCATCTGCGAAAAGAATCGACCCAGGTCAGCCTGCGCAGTCCGCGCAGGCTGACCTGGCCGAAACTTTTCGCTACTGATCAAGTTGATATTGAAGTAATAAAATCCCCGCGTTGAGGATTTTTTTCAGATTACTAATTTAATGATTGAACAGATATATTTATTTCAATTCCCGTTGTTGTATATAATAATTTTTGTACATATGTATTTTTTGGATGACAATGTACTTTGTACAAGTCTTTCAATAAAATATTCTGTCTGTCTGTCTGCATGTTGAAGAACCAGTCTACCTTATGCTTCAGTCGGTTGTTAGACATTGTGGATTTTATTGAAACACTATATTATATGATAATTTCCTTGGTATAGAGTGCATTATGGAGATGCTGTAACCTTTTCCCAAACGACAAAATTTTAGACCCGTCGAAATTGAAAGCATTTGCAGACGACAAAATAAATGTGACTAAAAAATTGAAATTTTCTATGGGAAGAGTAGAAAACATTGTGGGAAAAGGAGAAAATGCTGGTTACCAGCATTTTCTCCTTTTCTCACAATGTTTTCAAAAGGCTTTTCTCTCAGGGTCGTTAAAAGTCGGCATTGTGTGGTAAAGGGTTAAGCCACTTTAGCCAGAGCGTGGGTCAAATGTACTTTACAGGTTTGGTTTCTTTTTCCAAGTCCTACAGACTAGTGAAAGTTTACTTCAAGGGATAAAGAATTAAAGAACATTTGATTTAGCCAATCAGAGAATGTGTTCCATTCAGATTTAGAAAATTCTTGAGAATAAGACAAAGAATGTTATTAAAAAGGGATGGTGAATAACCGTTGTCCTTAAACGTTTTCTTCGAATACAGCCGAGTTAAAAATCGTTTGCATTCGTATCTCAACCTGTTTTGAAACAAAGTTATTTGTGTCATGATTCGGTGGTTTCTGATATATTAATAAACTTTTAAATTTACAAAAAAAAAGAGAGTTTACTTCCATAGATCTACTCATTTTCAGCCAGTTTTAAACTCACTTTGAACATCTTTACTTTATGAAACTAAATCTACAAACATTCTTGTATCTTCCTACCAAATGTTGCCCCTGACGGCTGCAAGGTTGCACAGATTACGACCGACAGAAAATGCAGTTTATTTTCTGGAGGCCATCAAAGAAATCAGTGTTCTCGTTTCCGATTTTAAATCTAAGACAAATCCCTTGTGTTTCTTTATCTTTCACACCATGTATATTCGTAATTTTTCTATCTTTGCACAGCTGACTAAATTCTGAGCCATTCTACACACTATCAAGTTGTAACAGCGTTTTTTTTTTTTTTTTTTTGTTTTTGTTTTTTTCTGGCTGTAAGGATTTACCTTTAAATAATTACAATATTTTAGTTACATGCAATAACAATACGTCATGGGTCGTACATCACTAACTAGTTAACCCTTATCCTGCTGAATAAAAGAAATGAAACTTTCAAGCCGATAGTATAAACCCAAAACTTTCCTGTTTCAAGGGGATTTTTGGAGGGAAGATATCTCCTCATCGGACAGTGTAGATCAAAGATCAGACTGCACGTTCTGTGCAGTCTGATCTTGATCTACGCTGTCCGCAAAAGGTCAGTGGATCGCGATAAGCAGCCTCAGGATAAGACACAGCCTGTGTTGTTAGAGAGCTCTGGTTCACTCTGGTGAGAGTGTCCTTTGGCAAGAAACTGCAGAGCCCTGACCAAGACGTGTTAAAACCCATGGAATACATTAATAAGTAAGCTGTCGCCATTATATGCTTGAAACATTGTTGATAACGGCGAATAACAGGATCGTTTTGCCATAATGTTTACAAAAGTGATCTGGAAGTCTTTAATCAGCCACCCAGTGTTTTCACGACGCTGCCTCAGTGTCGTAAAACACCGGATGGCTTGTTAAAGACTTACAGATCACTATTGTAAACATAGTGGCAAAAAGATCCTGTTATTCGCCGTTATCAACAATGTTCCCGGTAACCAGCATTTTCTCCTGTTGTCCACAATGTTTCTACCTTTTCAAAGCCAAATTTGAACATTTGAGTAATATTCTAACTGTCGTCTGCAAATATTTTCAATTGGGACAAATCTAAATGTGGTCCTAATGCTAGTATAGCGTTTTGACTCACCTGTCAACCTTTTACCACACAATCCCGACTTTTAAAAACTCTGAAGAAAAAGCCTTTTGAAAACATTGAAAACATTGTGGAAAAAGGAGAAAATGTTCTATCCTACCAAAAGCAAATTTCAATTTCTGTCGTCTGCAGATGCTTTGAATTTGGACCAGTCTAAAAATTTATCGTTTGGTAAATAGTTAACTCTTATCCTGCCGTATTTATATTGTTGACGATTACACAAATAAATTCCGTTAACCCTAATCCTGCTATATAAGTGAAATGAAACTTTCAAGCCGACCAAAAAGAAAACATATTCTGCTATTTCAAAGGTATTTTTGTGAGAAATATCCCCGTATCGGCCAATGTAGATCAAGATCAGACTGCACGTTCTGTGCAGTCTGATCTTGATCTACACTGTCCGCAAAAGGTCAGTGAGTCGCGCTTAGCAGCCTAAGGGTTAAGTTTATCGGCATTGGGCTGGGTTTGTATTACCAAAACTACTGATAAAACAGCGGAGAGTGTAGAGCAAGACCAGAATGTACATATGTGCAGACTGATCTTACTTTACACTCTCCACAAAAGACATTCGGTCGCGAACGGCAGAATAAGGTTTAATGGTCATGTCATATTTTCCTGCTTTCACCGTCATCAAGAGCCCATATTCACAAGCCATTCTTTGTAACACACTTGGTCTAATGCTTTTATTTATTTATTTATTTGCCAAGCCCCCGTAGCTCGGTCGGTAGCGTACAGGACTTGAGAACAGGAAGTCGCTGGTTCGATCCCCGGCTTGGACAATTTCTTTCTGAGGATTGATGATAGTCATTGCGACAGGATTTATTCCTCTCTCACCGCTGACCATTGTTTCGACGATGGTTATGTGGGAAAGCAGCACGTGGCTTGGAAAGAATATTGTGCGTAGTGCTGGTAAAAGAAACTCCAGGAAAGCATGGATAGGTGCACTGGCCGCCGCGATATAACTGACATAATGTTGAAAACGGCGTTAAACACCATACAATCAATCAATCAATCAATATTTATTTATTTATCTATTTATTTATTTATTTATTTATTTATCAAAATGACGCAATTTCTGATTGGATGATTTGTGAAAATGGACCCTAGGCCAATCACTGTGCTACTCACCTGTAACAATTACCCAGAATCCGCACGTATTGATGTCTCCTTCATATCTATTTCCTGCAATCGCCATGACGTAATATTTGGGTCGATAAGCAAAGGTGCATCCACAATGCACGATATGGTCTTTCGAATAGGTAACCTGCAAAGAGAATATAAAAGTTAAAGAATTGTACATACAAAATACTTTGTTGTAATAACTTTCATGGTGCTTGTATTTGGTTCGTTCAGCGTTAGAAAATTTAATATCGCTTGAGACCTCTTAACCCTTTACCACACAATCCCGACTTTTAACGACCCTGTGAAAGAAGCCTTTTAAAAACATTGTGGGAAAAGGAGAAAATGCTGATAACCAGCATTTTCTCCTTTTCCCACAATGTTTTCTACCCTTCCCAAAACCATTTTCAATTTTTCACTCACATTTATTTTGTCGTCTGCAAATGCTTTCAATTTGGACCAGTCTAAAATTTTGTCGTTTGGTAAAGAGTTAAAAGAAATTTGTTTATATACTACAACACAAGTTGTGCCTGAAAACCAGGGTCCATATTCACCAACCATTCTTAGATGCATTCTTAATTTTTTTCCAGACTTAGAAAGTAGCCCAATTTCTGTTAGGCTAAACCTTTTGGTTTAAATCTTTTCTACACAATCCCGAGTTTTAACGATTCGCAAGGAAATGGACTTTTAAAAACATGGTTACCAGCATTTTGTTCTTTTCCCACAACGTTTTCTACCCTTCAAAAGAATTTTTTTCAAAAATGTGCAACATTCATTTCGTCGTCTGCAAACCCTTTCAATTTGAACCAGTCTAAAATTTTGTCGTTTGGTAATGAGTTAACCAATCAGAAGCTACGTTACTTTCAAATTCGGGAATTGTAATACTAAGCATAGTTGGTGAATACGGACCCAATTTATCGAGGGTGTAAGCAACAAAAAACATAAGTGAGCCATGCTCTTGCAAAAGGCGGCTAAATGCATTTCCGTGATGCATGATGCCATGAAAGTCATCACATTATTTTGGGTTCATTATATCCATTTTCTCTAATGAATGACTGAATCCTGAGGGAGAATGGTCCTTGGACATGAATAAAATCGACCAAAAGCAAAAAGTTTCGACCCAGGTCAGCCTGCGCGGACTGCGCAGGCTGACCTGGGCCGATACTTTTTGCAGATGCATGAAGCCCCCTTTTCAAGAGCATGGCTCAATTATTGCCATTATCACCCTCTTTACATGGCAATGACTGTCACAAGGTTTTATAACTCTTATTCCGTACAAAAAACTCAGTTAAATGCTAAGGCAGTCGACTACTTGTTTGTTTTGTCATTTTGGGACAAGAAGCAACTGCTTTCTTCCACACCGTGTTTTCTATGTCATCTAATATTAGCGTTTACTTTTTTTTTTCAGCTTAGCTGAATACCCTGGCTTTTGACCTACTTCTTGGTACTGATAAGGAATAAATAGATAGTAATTTGCGATTGGTCAAAAATGTGTACATGTTTATTCGGCGGGCCCTTGCTCACACATTTATGAAACCACTATTAACAAGTGTTGCTACTGCTAATCGATACCCCGGGGCCTTGAGTCATACCATAGCAATATAATGTAGTAAAGAATGATTCTTTTCTTAAGGTATTTGGCAGTTTAATATTTTCATAAGCGTTATCTAATAACCCAATACTACTTTTCAACAAAATGAAAAACAGTGAGGAAAAAGAGGTAATTGCTCGCGAGGTTAAAAAGAAATCATCATTTTACTTAATATTGAGCCACAAAAGAGTTTCAATATTCATATTCCAATATCTCTTAAGCCGTCTATCTTTTTTTAAAGATATTTGTTGTTTCAAATGTTTACGTTCTATGGCGTGTTTGATAATGTAACGGTTTGTAATAACATATTAATAGCCTGCACAGAAATGTACTGGCCCTTTACCTAACAAACTCTAATTTCCACGACCCGCGGGAGAAAGGCTTTTAAGAACATTGTGGGAAAAGGAGACAATGGTGGTAACCAGCATTTTCTCCTTTTCCTACAATGTTCTCTACCCTTTCAGAAAACGTCATTCTAATTGTACCAATTCTGACTTTGCCATCTGCAGACGATTTCAATTTTAAATGGTCTAAAATTTGTCGTTTGGAATGCTGTTTAAAGGTTTGGCTTAGATCGATTCCACGAACAATGTTTTAAAGGTGCCACATCGGAAGCGGAAGTACACAACATGGGAGGAGGTATACAATGAATGAACCATGCTCTGTGAAAAGGGGGCTTAATACATCTCCAAAAAGTATCGAGCCAGGTCAGCCTACGCAGTCCGCGCAGGCTGACCTGGGCCGAAACATTTTGCTTTAGGTAAAGTTTCTGCGTGTCAAAGAACCAGTCTACCACATGATTCAGTCAGTTGTCAGACAAAATGGATTTCATGGATCCACAATTCCATGATGACTTGCTTGGTACGATGCATCACGGAGATGCATTAAGCCCCCTTATGCCACAGCATGGCACCTATGTAAAAGTAAACAGACTCCTTTGAGAACGGACTCAAGTTTTGTAAGGGTGAGCCCCGGATCGCGGTCATTCCCGACCGTTAACCTTTATCCAGCTAAATGAATGAAATGACATTTTCAAACCGATAGTAAAAACCCGAATAATGCTATTCTAAACTTTCTTTTTTGGGGGGGGGATTTCTTCTTATCGGACAGTGTAGATCCAAGATCAGACTGCACGTTCTGTGCAGTCTGATCTTGATCTACACTGTCCGCAAAAGGTCAGTGGGTCGCGCTTATCAACTTAAGGGTCAAACTCCATACTTACTGGTACATCGTTTCCTTCGCCATCTGTCGCCCTGATCTGTAAGTCGTCCAGAAATCCGATCTTTGTGTATTGTCTCACAGCGAGTTCTTTTACCTCCCCATTTTGACAGTTCTCGAACTCTACAGCGTCATAAGAGAAAAATATTTACATTGTTAACTCGTTAACCCTTTACCAAATATTCCTAATTATAGAAATATTTTTAACTACCATGATGAAAAAAGCTCTTGAAAACATTGCGGGAAAAGAAGAAATTGCTGGTAACCAGCATTTTCTCATTTTCCCATTATGTTTTCAACTCTTTCAGAGACAATTCCTATCATATGAGCCTCATTTAATTTGTCGTCTGCAAATACTTCGAATTTGAACAAGTCAAAAAATTTTGTCGTTTGGTGAAGAGAAGTGACCTGCAGACTACTTGTATAAACCTACGTGTCTAACAGCAGAGACCTTTTTGAAAACATTGTGATAAAGTGATTAACTGCCTTTGCCACGTTGATTTCACTTTCATTCTCTTATCAAGCTCTGACGACTAAATTAAGAGTTGACAAAGTTTGAAAGAAAAGAGTAACACCTGTATGATAAAATTTTAATCAAATATTTAATATCTACTCCACATTTTGTCGTTTGAGCTTTCTTAGTGATAAGATAATGTGCTAGTGTGACAAATTTTAACCCTTCCTAAGCTTTCAGATTAACGAATGAACGTGTCATGGTGGTTATCGCCATGTAAATGACATATCAATTAATACAAAATGAATTCTTAAATATGAGCCATGCTCTGTTAAAACGAGGTTTAAAGCATCTTTAAAAAGTATCGACCTAGGTCAGTCTGCACAGTCCACTCAGGCTGACCTGGGTCGAAACGTTTGCTACTGGTTAATTATCTGCAGGTCCAAGGACCAGTGAACCTAATGGTTCAGTTGCTTGTCAGTTCAAATCGATGTCACGGATCCGTGATGACTTGCTTGGCAATGTGCATCACGGAGATATATTTAACTCCCTTTTGCCAGGGCAAAGCTTATACTTTTGTTTCTCACACATATACAGCTACTGCTCTTCGCTCATCTACAGCGTTTAACAAAAAAATTAATTTGCCGCCAAAAAGTCTAAAACGGCCCCTTCAGATTGCTAAATAAATCAAATAAAAATTACAAGCCAATAACAAAAACCCAAGTAGATCTACATTTATTACGATTTCAAGGAACCTTCCGCTGAAAGAAAAAAAAAACTCATCGTAGCAGACAGTGTAGATCCAAGATCAGACTTCACATTCTGTGCAGAAGGTAACCAGCATTTTCTCCTTTCTCCCGATGTTTTCAGCCCTATCAAGGACAAATTTCATTATATGAGACACCTTTGATCTGTCGTCTACGAATGCGTTTAACTTTGACCAGTCCAAAATTTTGTCGTTTGGTGAAGAGTTAATGATGAAAACAACTTACGGGTTCTGGTGCCGTCATCTGAAACCAAAAAAACGAAATGACAAGTGGAGAATAAGGCTATGAGATTAAGTCTTAAAGGTGAACTGAAGTTCAGTAGCCTGGCAGCGCAGTCAGTAACTTACCGGGCTTGAAAGTTAAGGTTAACTCTTTTACCACAGACGACTTAAGTGCCTTTTTGCGGATGGTGTAGATTAAGATCAGACTGCACAGAACGTGCATTCTGATCTTTGATCTACACCATCCGCTACCCGATGCTAGACTATGACGCAATTCATCGTCAATAGCAGTGGGGATCTTCTTTCACACTTCGAAGAAAAAAAAAAACGAATTTCTTGAGCTAGTAGTGAAAGAGTTAATGCTTCGATTTTCACCTCAGCAAAAATATTTGACTCATACTCTATGAAAAGAGGGCTTAATGCATTTGCAAAAATTATCGATACTTTTTGCTAGTTGTAAATTTTCTGCGTGTCTAAGGACCATTCCGTATCCGGATTCAGTCGATTGTTAGACTCAATGGATATTGTGGATACAAAATCATGTGATGTATTGCTTAGTATAATGTATCACGGAGATGAATTAAGCCCCTTTTTGCCAGAGCATGGCTCGTTTCCAAAGATCGACGATTGCAAGTGCGACAGAATTCATTCCTCTGTCACTGCTGAAAATATAGTTGAGCCATGCTCTGTGAAAAGGGGACTTAATGCATCTGCGAAAAGTATCGACTCAGGTCAGCCTGCGCAGTCCGCGCAGGCTGACCTGCGCCGAAACTTTTCGCTATTGGTTAATTTGCTGTATGTCAAAGGACCAGTCTACCTCATGATTAAAAGATGATTAAGTCGGTTGTTGGACAAAATGGTTTTTATGGATCCATAATAGTGTGATGACTTGCACGGTATCATGCATCACGGAGATGCATTAAGCCCCTATTTGCCAGAGCACGGCTCAGTTTCATTGATGATCATACACGGAAAGCAGTCAGGGGCATAAAAAGTTTGTTGTGAGTAGCACAGGTAAAAGATAGTCTAGGAAAGCACGGATAGATGCACTGGCCCCCGCGATATGACTGAAATAATGTTCGAGACAAACTTTGTCACTCGTCACAACTCGGCCGATTCCGTACCTACATATAAGCTCGTCTGTATAAAGGAGGCTTCCATTTTGAACTACCAATCACATGATCTTAAAAATGGCGGCGCCCCTGTAGATCGCTTAGCAACGACATGAACAACCACGGTGAAGTTATTCACTTCTATCGATCTGTCGATGAAAGCTCCCAACGGAATTGATAAACCACGCTAAAAATTGAATGTACAAACTGTTTGCCGACTGAAATATTCTTAGAAAGATAACGACAGAAAATTTACTCATGTTTTCTTTTTCAAGAGGAGCCTTGCAATTTCAATAACGGTAAAGGGGTGTGCTTCCGGAGATGTGCGAAATGTACCGTGTAGGTGCATATCAAGCTACGTGATACAGCAAAGGGATTTGATCACCAGATCACCCGAGGTATGCCGAACGAAACTTTGTGTGATATTCGTTCTTATGCAATCTCTACCGACCGAGAAAAAAATATGACGACTTCAGTTGCCATGGGAACTATAACTTTACTTGACCATAGTCTGTTTTTACGACCCTGAGGTATCAAAAAATCCTCTTAAACTCTTAACCAAACAACAAAATTTTGAACTTGTCCAAATCCAAAGCATCTGCAGACGACAAATTTAATTTATGACTCAAATGACGAAAATTGTTTTTGCAAGGGTAGTAAACATTTTGCGAGTTGTGGTTACCAGCATTTTCTACTTTTCTAAAAATGTTTTCTACCCTATCAGAGAACTTCAGATCATTTGTACCAATTTTCAATTTGTTGTCTGCTTATGCTTTCAACATGGAGAAGTTGAAAATTTGTCGTTTGGAAATGGTTAACCCTTTACAGTACAATGCCGCCTTTGGACGCCCCTGGAAGAGAAGCTTTCTGAAAACATTGTGGGAAAAGGAGAAAATGCTGGTAACCAGCATTTTTCCTTTTCCCACAATGTTTTCAACCATATCAAAGAAAAGTTGCACTATTTGAGCCACATTGAATATGTCGTCTGCAAATGCTTTCAATTTGGACAAGGCTAAAATTTTGTCGTCTGGTAAAGAGTTAATTAACTCTTTACTAAACGACAAAATTTTACATTCGTCCAAATTCAAAGCTGTTGCAGACGACATATTAAATGTGGCCCAGCTGATGAAACCTTACTGTACAAGGGTAGAAAACATTGTGGGTAAAGGGGATAATGCTGATTATCAGCATTTTTTCCTTTTCCCACAATGTTTTCAAAAGACTTCTTCCCCAGTATCGTTAAAACGCGGGACTGTGTGGTAAAGGGTTAAATTAACCAACAACCATTTTTCAAAATAATCCTTTATTCGAGCCACGTATATTTTTCACTAAACGAAAAAAAATTGAATTGAAGAATCAAAAGTTGCTGAAATGAGGGAAAATATTTTTAATAGCGGTAGAAAATACCGTGGGAAAAGGTGAAAATGTTGGTTACATTTTACCCACGTTGTTCAAAAAAGCTTTCTTTGTCAGGGTCAGCCTACAACGTTATCGTCTGGTCAAGACTTAATCCTTTACCACAATCCCGAGTTTTACCCTGAAGAAGATGGCATTTGAAAGCAATGTGGGAAAAGGAGAAAATACTGGTTAGCAGTATTTTCTCCTTTTCTCACAATGTTTTTCTACCCATAGAGAATTTTCGCTTCGGGAGCCACATTTAGTTTGTTGTCTACAAAAATTCTTTCAACTTGGACTTGTTTAAGATTTCGTTGTTTGGTAAAATGTTAAACAATAGAAAAACTCTTTACTAAATGAAAAAATTTTAAACTTGTCCATATTAAAAGCGTTTGCAGACGACAAGATAGATGTGACTCAAATGATGAGATTCATCTTTTAAAAGGTAGAAAACATTGTGGGAAAAGGGGAAATTGATGGATAACAACATTTTCTCCTTTTCCCACAATGTTTTCCAAACATTTCTTTTTCAGGGTCGTTAAAAGTCGGGATTGTGTGGTAAAGGGTTTTAAAAAAGCATTTACTAACTACCTGGACAACTCGGGCAACAGGCGCCATGTTTAGAAACAGGTTCTTCTCCATTGCGACACGTGATGGCCGGGCACGTGAACCAGGAACAGTCCATCTGGCCTGTTACTAGGCAACGACATTCCTTTAATAAATCGAGGTAGCAGATCAGAGAACCTTTGAACTTAATAAAATCCACTGAATTCATCAATCAGCATAATTAACGGAATTATGAACACGCTCACGCTCTCTCTCTCTCTCTCGACAAGTCATCTTGAATGATTTATCTAATATATCTCACAGAAATTATCTCTGGTTTCCAGTTAAATAAAAAGACAAGATTATCAATTTATTGATCAATATTATTCTTTTAAAAATCAAAAAAGTGAAAACTTTACTTACAGTGCATTCGTCAGTGATCACGTCACCAGGCCGATACGTTTGACCGTTATGAAGACAGAACACAGGCCGGATACACTTCCGACAGCAACTGTCATGGCAGCACTTCTCGCCATTGTAACATTCGGAGTCATGGTGACATTCATCTCTGCAGTGTCGGCGTGGACCGCAGCAGTCCGTCCTATTGGGTTTCGGACACGACATCGACAGATCTGTTGAAAAGCGAATCGATTTTTGTTTTAGATGCATGCTGGTTTAGATGTACAATCAGAAGGTGAGGTTCGTGTTTACCGTGCGTAGGGCTATTATCTTCAGTCTCTATATATGCTCTGGCAATAGGGAGGTTTAATGCATCTCAGCGATCCATGATACCAAGCAAGTCATCACAAAATCAGGGATCCATAAAATCCATTATGTCTGACAACCGACTGTATCACAAGGTAGACTGGACCCAGAAAATTGACTAACAGCGAAACGTTTCGGCCCAGGCCATGAGTCGATACTTTCGCCGATGCATTGAGCCCCCTTTTCACAGAGTGTGGCTCATATACATTCCATTTAACCCTTTCCCAAACGACAAATTTTGGACTGGTCCAAATTGAAAGAGTTTGCAGACGACAATTTCAAATTTGATGAAAATGGCAGAAAGTTATCAAAAAGGGTAGAAAACACTGTGGGAAAAGGAGAAATTGCTTGTTACGAGCAATTTCTCCTTTTCCCACAGTTTTTTCAAAAGACTTGTACTGCAGACACGTGAAAACCAGGGCTTGTTTGGGAAAGGGTTAAAGTGGGCATATATCTATAAAATCTAGACGCTGTCAGTGTTAATTTGTACGTATTATCGAAACGTAATTTTAAGTAAAAGGGTTTTTAACCCTTTCCCAAACGACAAATTTTGGACTGGTCCAAATTGAAAGTTTGCTGATGACAATTTTAAATTTAATGAAAATGGTAGAAAGGTCTAAAAAAGGGTAGAAAAAACTGTGGGAAAAGGAGAAATTGCTCGTTATGAGCAATTTCTCCTTTTCCCACAGTGTTTTCAAAAGACTTGTACTGCAGACACGTGAAAACCAGGGCTTGTTTGGAAAAGGGTTAAATGTAACAATTTCCAGTGTAGTTCAGTATTCTATTTCTACCTGGAACTGTTGTTTCACTAGAGTGCATAAGCATAAGGATCAAATGCCATTGGTGTCACAAATTCTTAACTAGAACTGTTTGTATGGGTATTTCCTAACAAACAAGAAATCGTCATGAAAACACCGAAAAGGCATACTTGCCAGGATAGACAAATTGCTAAAGACCGCTAACAGGCAACTGCTGTGTCGAAAGGCACTTTATAAGTAGGAACCTGTCGATAATACTGTTACATCGTAAATATGTCCCGTGATTCAGCAAGTGTATAGTAATCAAAGTCAAAGTCAAGTCAAAATCCTTTATTTGGCGAAAAACATTGTGTTTTATTGCCTTATGCAAAGGCAGAACATGAATATGCATGGTATATTATCAATTACGAGAAAAGTATAATGTACATTTGGAAAAAGAAGAGAAAAGGTAATTGTATTATTACAAATATGTTAAATAAATCAATTTATGATCTGACGTAGATCAAAAGCAATATAAACAAATTTAGCCAGTTTGTTAAGCAATACAGTCGATGTACTGGTTAATAAACGAATAAATTTGTTTTTTGTAGGCCATCTACAGTAATACTTTGGTAATATTTCCAATCTAAGTTGTCGATAAAGCGGACAAACTAAAACAAAGTGATACTCGTCCTCAACAACATTCATATTACATTTTGTACATATTCTTTCTTTACGTGGAATACCATGACGACGTCCAACCTCTATTGCTAAATTGTGGTCTGAGCATCTCAATTTACATAACGCCTGTCTATGTTTTGAATTTGAAACACATGCTAAATAGTGCTCAAATAGAAAATCATTTTTAAAAAGTAAATATGAATCAAGTTTGCTGGACGCTTGGATTTCACCAAAATGCTGTTGTAAATATTGATCATATATTCGCTGTGTTACAGCGGATATATGTGCATTATTTACATCAGTGTTGCGCCACAAGTATTGAAAACCGAGATTGTACAGTAATTGCTTAATATTACCAGCCCATGTTTTACAAAAATTTGTATCATTATCATTAGTACACCCAAACAAAATCTTAGACATTAAACTGTCTGGAGACTGGGTAACTTTAAACCAGTAATTTATAATTCTAACTTTACGCATAACGTATAAAGGAAAACGGCCCAATTCTCCATAAATAGCCGCAGTTGAAACACTACGGTTTAGCCGAAGAATGTTTCTCATAAATTTCAAATATATTTTTTCTATGTCAGGTGACTTATGAAAACCCCACACCTCAGAACTATAAAACAATATAGGGCTTATCATAGAATCAAACAACTTAAGTTTATCCTTAATATCAAAGTCTACTTTGTTAAACAGAGCGTACAAAGAAAAAATTGCTCTATTGGCTTGTTCTGATAAAGACTTTTGTGCTTGATAAAAACTACCATTGCTCGATAAGGTTACGCCTAAATATGAAAATTTGGAAACATTATTCAAGCGTTTACCGTTGTAATAAAACTGTATATTTTCTTGTCGAGGTCCCGTTTTAAATATCATAACTACCGTTTTCTCAACATTGACGCTAATGCCCCATTTAACACAATAACTATGTAATTGATTTAAAAGACTTTGTAAACCTTCCGGGGTATATGATAACAAAACTGTGTCATCAGCAAATAGCAGTATAAAAATCTTTAAGTACTCTATGGTAAATGCATCATTATCTTGTATCACGATGTTTTCATACATATCGTTTATGAATAAAATGAACAGAAATGGTGATAAGGGTTCGCCTTGCTTGACACCTGAATTACTCGCGAAGAATTCTGAATATGTACCATTCGACCGTACGCAAGACTCTACTGTATGATAAATAGCCCTTAACATCTTCACAATTTTGGTAGATGCACCGTAAGTAAGTAGTTTTTGCCAAATGCCGTTTCTGTAAACTAAGTCAAATGCCTTCTGAAAATCGACAAAAGAGCAATACAGCTTTCTCCTCTCTTGCTTAATTACTTTGTTTACAATTGAACTAAGAATGAAAACGAGATCAACTGTACTACGCTTTTGACGAAAGCCGTATTGACAATCATGAATAATATCATTAGATTCTGCCCATTTTCGTAAACGGTTATCAAGCATTATAGAAAATATTTTTGAAAAGATACTGGTTAAAGTTATACCTCTATAATTATTTGCATCACTCAAATCTCCCTTTTTAGGGACGGGAACTATGATACCCTTAGTCCAGCTTACTGGATATAAACTATTTGTATATATGAAATTGAATAAATTGCACAAAATAGGACTCATGAATGTTTCACACTCGATAAACATTTCCGGTAATAAATTATCGAACCCTGCGCTTTTTCCCTTTTTTAAAGAATTAATAGCTGACGTTACTTCTTCCTGGGTAAAATCATTATCAAGCACCGGAACACTAATAGTTTCAGAGTCACTGTCATATAAGAAAGATTCAGTGGAAGGGTTCGTGAAAAAGTTGTCGTTACAAAATAAGTTTTTAAAATGTTGATACATAGACGAAATGTCGGCTTTTGGACTCATGTCGCGAGATCTCATGAGTAGTATAAGGAGCTAGACCGGGTCAGTTGACCCGGTCTAGCTACCCTGAGGGAGATTTTGACCCAGGGTAACTACCCTCGGGTAGTTACCCTGGGTCAATTCCGGTCGATTTGTGAAATTTTTGATCGATTTGGGTAAAAAATGGCATTTTTGCTCCCCCCCCTCCAACCCAGTCTAGCTACCCTGAGGGAGATTTTGACCCAGGGTAACTACCCTCAGGGTAGTTACTCTAGGTTGCTTCCAATGGATCAGAAGTCATTGACAATTTGAAGAAAAAAGATAGATCTTTCATGGTAGATGGTTAGCCCTGAAAAGGGCTGTTTTGTTTGGAGATTGTGTTTTTTCTCTCTACTGACAGCTTTTCTTCGTTTTTTGGGGGATTTTTGGGATTTTGAAGTCATCGAAATTATCAATGTTTTTCCCGTATTTACCCTGTCCTGTCAGTATCGGTGAAGATCTCTTTTGGTCAACATGCCGCTTGTGGAGATGGCTATCGTCTTCCTCTGATTTTCGTTTTGTTGTTCTTCTCGGTTGATTTTCTTTTGGTTGTTTTTCTTTCTTCACAACAGCTACGATAGAGTTCACTAGCTTGTGAAGATTTGTCTTATCGAAGTCAAACTCCACAGGAATCTTTACTGGAACTGCTGAAATGCTCTGACTTTGATAGCGTAGTGTCTCAATGTTTTTCCATAACCGTTCGGTGTTTGTGTTTAAAGTTTTAATCTCCTCCAAATGTTTGTTGAATGTTTCCAATTCTTTTAAGATCCGAGACAGCATAGAATCTTGTTTTGAATTTAACTGTTTCACCTCTTCGTAAATGTTATCCAATACAGTCGTCGGATTGATGTTTGCTGAATTCATAGCTGATGAAAGAATGTCTCCATTGTTTTCCACTGGAAGGAAAGCATCTAAGTTGAAATCGTTTAAGTTGTATTCCATATTGATTTTTAACTTCCGAAATGTTCGAGAGCTATGAGTCAAAATGATGAATGTATGGGAAAAATCGGTGTTTTTATAGCTTGACAGGAGGATTGACCTATTTTGACTTGGAATTAACGTTAACCAATCGTTAGTTTCGTTACATTTTTTTGGATTTGATACTCTTAGACGTTGTAGATAGATCATATAGTACGTTATGTTCTGTCTACATGCTCTCGCCCACGTTCGCGCTTTTAATTCTAACGCAAAGTAGGTCGATCCCCCCCCTGTCAAGCTATAAAAGAGACAGCATTTTTTATTCTTGTATTAACTCATTTCACGATGAAGTTATCGAAATTTTGCTGTGGGCTGTTTGGTGGCAAGAAGAATAAGAAAGAAATGAAAGAGAAATGGGGGCAAGAGGCCATGGAAAAGAAAGAAGACGAGGCAGAAGAAAGGAAGAGACTAAAGCATAAAGCTCTTCGGGAGTTCTTTGCAAGACGAGGGTATGAGTTTTATACTCGTACCCCAATCGTTAAGATCGGTAATATTTACCCAGACCTGTCAGAGTTGATACCGCCAACAGAACATCGCGGTTGGCAAAATAAATTAATGAGAATGTATCCTTCATTGAAATGGTAAAGAATACGTTCTCTTTAATTTTAAAACAGCCCTTTTCAGGGCTACCCAATACCAAGAAAAGAACTTTTTCAAATTGTCAAAAACAAAAAACTCAAGTCCTATATGTTTATTTAAAACTTTTTATTTTAGAACATTTTGTACAATATTCATTACAATGAAACTTTGAACTGTAAAAAAGACAAAATGAATGAAAAAACTTTTTTCACATAGCATGTTTTTCTTTTTTCTTCGGAATGTCATAGAACTTTTGAACTGTAAAAAGACAAAATGAATGAAAAAACTTTTTTTCACTTAGACTGTTTTTCTTTTTTTCTTCGGAATGTCAGATTCACATTTACTCTTACGTTTTTTTCCCCTTTCATTGTTTTTTAATACCATATCTGGACACATTTCATTCCCGTGTTTTGTCGATTTGCAAAAGAAACAGTTGTTTTTGTTGTTTTGTCGTTTTTTCTTCTTTTCGTTATTTTGACGTTTTTCCTCTGGTCTTTTTTCTATCAACACTAAATCTTTTGGTTCTTCCTTCCCGTTCGAACAATCCGACTCTGCAGAAAATTCGTTTTTTGTGGAATCTATGAGATTTTGTTTGTCCAGATTTTTCCGTAAAGTCTCTAATTTCTCTGCTATTTTGCAGATCTCTGAATCCTTGATACCCGTGTTGTCAGTCTGCATGTCTACGGTCTGAGTTTCAACGGATGATGTATCCTGTGGTGAACTTTTTTTCCATGTATTTTCATTGCAGAATGATTTGCAGAATGAATTTACTACCCCGACGTATTTCATATGTTGGAGTTTGACAGCTGTTGGTGAAATTTTGATGTCATGGCTGAGCGGGTCCACATAGACAAAAACATTTTCTCCTGTCTGTTTTTCTTTTTCTGGACATTGTCTGGCCCAATGCCCTGTTTTGTTGCACGTAAAACAAATATTTGTTCTCACGCCATCCATCCCATATCGTTTGTCGATCGTTGTTTGATCCAAAACTCTGTAGCTGGTCATGCGGTAAACATCTTTTTCTGCTAAATGTTGTTGGGATAAAAATGATCCCACGTAGACGCCATTATGTTTAACTTGATACTTTGATGGAATATTGCTGATCTCATAATCGTGGGTGTATGGATTAACATACAATGCCATCCTCTTTCTAAGTGGTGATGTATTTTGCAGTTTGAACTCGCTCATTTTCTTTTATCAACTGTACTGTCTGAGATTGATCAGAGGAATAATGAGATTTTCACAGTCGATGTCTCTATTTATACACTATTGCAAGGAAAGAGTCAATAAATTGTTAGGTTTTTTTCTCGCTTCCTTCATTTTGTCTTCTCAGCTAGAGCTGAAACGATGGTTAAAAGAAAAAGAATAGTAGATTATTCAGACAGTGAAAGTGACGATGAGTCGTTCACACCAAAAAAGAAAAAATCTTTGCCGTTGAAAGAAGAAAGTGATAGTGATGACGAGTCATTTCCACTAGCAAAAAAGAAAAAAACTGTACCATTGAAAGAAGAAAGTGACAGTGAAGATGATATCTTTTCACCAAATATGTTCGTGGATAAAAAAGAAGAAAACAGCAGCTCTACTTTGGATATGAAAAATCTATATGACTTAATAGAAAGGGGAAAAAAGAAGTCAAGAAAATTTAGAACAGAATCACATGTATTGTCAGTGAGTTTTAAGAAATTTGAAGAATTATCACCCCAGAGACTGCTTGGATTATTTGACGATGTTACCCATGAAATCATTCGAAAGTTAAATGCTAACCCGACAGATATGATTAGAATTAGCATCGATCATCCTTCATTGGAGATGGGGATTCATATTCCCTTTTTAGCTACAGATCAGCTGCAAGGTGAAACTATATTGAATGAAATTGAACGAGTTTTACAGTCGAATACAGATTTTGTCTTGAACGACGGATTCATGACATTTGACATTACGCATACAATACCTCCATGTGGTAGCGGAAAAGTGAAATATAGATCGTCGGAATTGGATTCAAAGGTTTTTGCCAAGAAGAAACAATGCATTATTCAAATTAACAACTATGATCAATTATGTTTTGCAAGAGCCGTTGTTGTGGGAATTTGCTACAATGAACGTGAAAACAACGAAGCGTGGAATAGGAGATGGAATAATATTCGTCGTTCAGACCACGCTCTTCAAAAGATTGAAGCCGAGAAATTGATGAATGAAGCTGGAGTTTTACCAACACAGTCTGTAGGAATTGATGAATTCAAAAAAATTCAATTGTTTTTGTATGAAAAAGACTATGTCATTAAAGTTCACGACCAGCATTCCAAAACGAGGAAAATATTTGAACATCCAGAAGTGAAAACCAATAGTAAGATCATACATTTATACTTCCATGAAAACCATTATGACTACATCAAATCCATCAAAGGTTTTTTTTTGTTGTACATATTATTGTGAGTTCTGTGATGTGGGCTATAACAGGCGGGAAGACCATGCTTGCTCAAAAATCTGCAAAGGTTGTTTTCGTGCTGGAAAATGTCCATCAGAATCCAAAGAGTATGTTTGCAGTTACTGTCATAGACGATTTTTTAGTGTTTTATGCTTTGAAAATCACAGAAATGTTCAAGGTAAAGAAAAGAAATCCATTTGTGAATTAGTGAAACTCTGTTCAAAATGTGGTGTACAGTATCTTACCAGAAAGAGAAATCATATCTGCAATGGAAAGAAACGGTGTCATATCTGTAAGAAAATTGTTGACTTTTCTCATCGATGTTATATTCAACCTTACCAAAGTAAGACGAATCATAACAGCGATGACGAGACGAGTTTTTCTGTAGTCAAAAAACCACAGTTCATTTTCTTTGATTTTGAATGCAAACAAGACACAGGGGTGCACATCCCAAATTATTGTATAGCACATAGAGTATGTGATGATTGTATCGATAAACCACTTGATTTTCATTGTTCTACATGCAGTGAATTTGAAGAGGGTAGGGAAGTTATTTTTCAAGGAGAAGAAACTTTGAGTCAGTTTTGCAAGTGGCTCTTTTCAAAACATCACAAAGGAGTCACAGCTATGGCCCATAATTTAAAAGGTTATGACGGCCAGTTCATTCTTAACTATATTGTCAAAGTTGGGTTAAAACTTCCAAAATTGATCATGAATGGAAACAATATTATGAAGTTAGAATTGAATGGTGTGCGCCTGATCGACTCCTTCAATTTCATGAACTTTGGGCTGGCGAAATTTCCAGCCACATTTGGTCTTCAAGAAATGAAAAAAGGTTACTTTCCTCACTGGGCAAATACAGATGAATTTTGGAGTTATATTGGACCATACTTGGATATGTCTTATTACAAACCCGACTCAATGTCTGAAGAGGGTAGGTCGAAATTCATAGTCTGGTATAATGACAAAGTTCAAAAGGGTGAGGAATTCAATTTTCAAAAAGAGATGGAATCGTACTGTAGGTCAGATGTCGATATCCTAAGACGAGGATGTGCTGAATTCAGAAAGCTGTTTATCGAACAGGGTGGTATTTGTCCATTTTTAGAGGCAATCACCATCGCCGATGCCTGTAACAAAGTCTGGCGAAGCAAATATTTGCCAGGAAATCAAATTGCTATCATTTCAAGTAAAGATTCGTCCAGACGTCGTTTTTCTATGAAAGCGATACGCTGGATTCAGAGCGTAGCTCGGGAAAAAGGTATTCATATTCGTCATGCAAAAAATGGTGGGGAAGTTCAAATCGGAAGATATACTGTAGATGGTTTTCACCGTCAATCAAACACTGTCTATGAATTCCTTGGGGATTTGTATCATGGTTTTCCTGTATGTTATACAGATCGAAAACAGATCAACCCCATCAATGGGAGACCCATGTCTGAATTGTACGAACATACTTTTAAACGTATAGCAGATATCAAAAAAATGGGGTATAATGTAGTGTACATTTGGGAGCATGAATTCGATGCTAAGATGAAGGATAAAGAGTACAAAAAACTTATTGAAAAGTTATATCCACATTTGGACCCCATCGATCCGAGGGAGGGATTGTCTGGGGGAAGATGTAATGCAATAAAAATTAGCGACGATGTTGATGAAAAAAGCAAGAAGGAAATCAAGTACATTGATATCTGTTCTCTGTACCCTTATGTTTGTAAACATAAATCCTATCCTGTGGGTCAGCCAGAAATTTTGACTAGTGAGAATATTGACATGAACAATATTCGTCAGTATGAGGGGTTAATCAAATGCAAAGTTTTACCTCCAACTGATTTGTTTCACCCCGTTCTTCCAGTTCACTGTAACAATAAAATGATGTTTCCACTCTGTATGAAATGTGCAGAAGAAAGTTCAAACATTTGTATCCACGGTGAAGAAGAGAGGGCTTTGGTTGGAACTTGGGTTACTTTTGAATTATTCAAAGCTCTTGACTGTGGCTATCGGCTAATACAAGTGTATGAAATCTGGCATTTCAATTCTGTTTCGGACCAGTTCTTTAAAGGCTATGTGGATAATTTCTTGAAAATTAAGCAAGAAGCCAGTGGTTACCCAAATTGGTGTCAATCAGACTCGGAAAAAGATCAATTCGTTTGTGAATATGAGAAGGCAGAAGGGGTTCGTCTTGATCCAAGTTGTATTCAAAAAAACCCTGGGAGAAGATCGTTTGCTAAGATTATGTTGAACTGTCTTTGGGGAAAATTAGCCCAGCGTGAAAAAATGACTCAGACGGAATACATCAGTGATCCGTCTAAATATTTCGAATTAGTCACCAATCCCAATTTCATTGTAAAGCATGTAGAAATCTTTGACGAGGACTGTCCATTCATCTTGGTTAACTATGAATCAAAATTGGAACATATTGATACCCACGCTACAGCCAACGTGGTAGTAGGGTCTTACGTAACAGCTTATGCAAGGTTGGAATTGTACGCCGTTCTTGAAAAGTTAAAAGATAGAGTTCTGTATTTCGATACAGATAGTTGTATGTACATTCATGATCCAGAATTATGGAATCCTCCCATTATTAACAGTAGGTTAGGAAAATGGACTGATGAAGAGCCTGACTGTAAAATTACTCAATTCAGAGGACTTGGGCCTAAAAATTATGCTTACAAAATGAAAACAAAAGATGGAGAAGAGATAAGTAAATGTAAAGTGAAGGGGATTACTTTGGATCACAATACCAAGCAGGTGGTGAATTTCGATACCTATTCAAAATGTGCTTTGGATCGTACGATAGAAATCAAAATTCAGTATGATTGTAAAATTAAAAGACATAGAGATAGAACGGTTACCAGCGAACCGCAGACAAAAACGTTTCGCTCTGTATACACCAAAAGAGTTATTGTAAATGCTACTGACACTGTGCCCTATGGTTATAAAAGTCTGAGAAAATAAATTTCTATATCGCATTGTTTTGCGGTAAACAGATAAAGTAAGACGGAAAAATATTAGACGTTTGGTGAAAAAAATGGCAAGCGTGTTACCGTTACCAATAGAGCTACGTGAAAAAGTTTATGGAGAATTTGTTCGACAACACACGCTCGATGAACAACTACAGTCTGATATTAAATTCAACTGTTTGAAACTTTGGATAGATAGATTGAATAAGGGAGCTGCAAAAGGAGAAACATCCTGCAAACTGTATGCCATACACAGTTTTATTATGATGTTGGTGCACGACTCAGGTTCAGATCCTATCCTCGAAGCTTTTTTAGTAGGTTGGTGGTGGAAAGATCTCAATACTGCTAAACAGATGTATAATTTCAGTAATCAAATGCAAGCCACAAGTCGATGGGTATTCATTATCATAGGAAGAACAGAAGAAAGTTTTCTGAACGTCCTGAAAATGAATTCAGTTCTGTTTGACCTTTACTTACGCTACAAAAGAGGATCCATTCAAGACAGTGAGGAGACAGTGGATACCCTGGAAGGGTATCTCCTATTTGATAGAGATGTCACAAAAGAAACCGTATATTCATCTCTTTCAACAAAAAACGTTTTTAAACATGTTTTTCCATCTAGTGGAGTACGTGACTATAGTGAAATGGATAGCGTATATCGTTTGTTTTTGGGTAATGAACAATTGCACAAAGTTATTGTGGAACATGAAGACAAGTGGAAAAATCGAGGTATCTGTGAATTTGCATTGTAAAAAAAAAAAATGTTATATGCTATACTGTAAGAAATGTTTCATTGTAAAAAAATGTTTTTTCATTGTTCACCTCTGTTCAATAAAAATGCTTTTATTTTCATTGATATTGTCATTTTATCAATAGCCTTTAACGAGAAAAGTAAAAAATATGGATGTACAATCCATATTATTTCAACACCCTTGTAATATTTTCATCACAGGACCGAGTGGATGCGGGAAAACAGAGTTCGTTCATAAATTAATTGACTATCGAGAAGACTTGTTCAACATCGTTCCTGAAAGAGTTGTTTGGTGTTACAAAGAACGGCAGCATGCTTACAATCTTATGCAAGAAAAGTTCAATTCACAGTTCAAATTGATAAAATTCGTGGAGGGAATTCCTGACGATGAAAACGAAATTGTCAGTGATGTATCTATTCCACATTTAATTGTCTTTGATGATATGTTGGGTGAGAAAGATGAGGAAAAAATTAAACTTTGGTTTACAAGAAAAGGACACCATCGTAATGCAAGTGTGATTTACATCACGCAAAATATGTTTCAGCAATCGAAATCGAGTCGAACCATTAGTCTTAATTCCAGATATATGATTTTATTTCGAAATGAACGAGATAAGAATCAGATTAAAACACTAGCTCACCAAATGCAAGCCCCACATTTGTTACCTGCCTATGAAGATGCTACATCGATGGATCATGGTTATTTAGTCATAGATTTTCATTCACAAACAAATAAAGAATTAAGACTACGAGCAGATATATTTCATCGTTGGCGTACACAAGGAGATGAAAGGGGACCCATTATTTATTCTCCTGCTTAAAAAAAACTTTATGCAAAATTCTTGCTTAAAAGGGAACCACATTTTGAACATAAATCATTTTTATGATTCACACCCGTGAGTAAACATGGCTTTACCATCCACATCGAGTTCAGTTTTAGCTGCTTTGCGAAATTTAAGTCAACAAACCGATAGACATGAAAGAGAAGCTGTGTTAAAAGCAGGATTAAAAGAAATTTTAAAATGGTTTACGTTGGCTGCGCAAAACATCGTTGAAAATAAAATCAAATTACCAACACAAACCACAATGTACATGACAAAACATAGAACAGATATTGAACGGCTAGCAGATCCATCCATAGACGAGGAAAGTAAACGTAAAATCATTTTAAAACCTGGAGGGGGAGGATTTCTAGGTGGTGTTATTATCAGAAGCTTACTGAGATGGGATGGAGTAAAAACCATCAGAAAATTTGGAGTTGAAAGACAAACTCGAAAACGTGTTCCACGAAAACGTGCACCGCAAAAGAAAAAATCTCCAAAAAAGAAAAAATCTCCAAGAAAGCGTGCTCCGCAAAAGAAGAAGTCTCCAAAGAAAAAATCTCCAAAGAAAAAAACTCAAAAGAAAAAATCTCCGAAAAAGCGTGCTCCAGCAAAGAAGCATGCTCCAATTACGATTGATGAAAGATTTGTTACTACCCGAAAACGAACCCCTGTAGTAAGTACCATTTCAGAACATCAACAATATCCAAAATCTAGAGAGGAAATACTTGGTGAAAGAATGCGGAATTACCAAAGAAAGTATTCAAGATTTATATTACCAGGCAAAAAATTAGCGTTTCAAAGAATTCCATCCAGCGCTTGGTCTCCAAATACATTGGCTAAACATAAAAAAGGATTAAGAAAATATAGACGGATGATAGAAGATATGCTGCGATATAACATTGGCACAGGAAGATATAAACTTGACGAAAAAAATCAGGTGCTTGACCTTGGGAAAGGAAGATCCGTTCCCGTGGATTCGTCCATGGCTAGCGCTGATACATTGGTTGATGCTCTCTATTCACAGTTTTCTTAAAAAAGTAATTCTGACTGTAAAAGACAGTATGTTAAAAAGTTTTCTTTTGAGAAAAACAGTATGTTAAAAACATCAGGTATAAATGATAACGACATGGACGTTGTATTATCATTTAATCCGATATCGAGTTAAAGTCAACATGAAAAGGAAAACGCCTCTGATAAAAAAACATGGTTCAATGGTTATGGCCATGATGCAGGCTACACCAAAAATACGTAAAAAACTTGTAAAAGATTCATCACCAGAAGTGATAAGATGTATATCGGAATGTTGTCATAACGTTTTAAAAGGCAATGTACATTTATCATCAGCTCAGAAGAAGAAATTGTATTCAAGCCGACAACATATCAGACGTTTAGCTTCGAAATCGGCTTCTGTAAAAAATAAAAAACAAATATTAAATCAAAAAGGTGGATTTCTTTCATTACTTGCACCTGCATTATTACCATTGTTAGGAAAAGCCGTTATCGGAGGAATAGGAGGGGCTCTTAAAGCCTTATAGATAAAAAATCTTGTAGATAAAAAAATCTTGTAGATAAAAAATCTTGTAATAGAAATCGCATCATGTCTGTTAAAAAAATGGTTATCGTGCCTTATCAGGTTTTAGAAAATATGAATCGTTGGAAAGACGAGCAATATCATAAACCTCGTTTACCACCCAATCCGCAAGTTGTGGATGCAGCACATCTTCGGCAGGGTATGGGTCATATTTTACAAAGCACTGATTTGTCAGAAACAGAAAAGGCTCAAAGGTATGGTGAAACTTTGTTTAAGTTACAAAATTCGCTTCAAAAAGCAAGACCAACTTTGTTCAACTCACTTCCAACGACAAAAAGTGATGATAGTATACAGAAATCAGCATCTGTTACCTTGCATGATCAAATTTTGCAAAGCGTACCAAAAACCATGAAAAGAAAAGCTGAGTTACTTTTGAGTATGATAAAAGATAACAATAATTTAACTTGGGACGAACAAGGAGTCGTGTCATACAAAGGTGTACGCATTCATGGTTCCAATATCATTGATCTTATCAATGATACAATTCGTCAGAGAAAAGGCACTGAACCCAGAGGATGGAAAACTTTTTCAAAGGCATTACACGAAAGCAATATACCGCGAGAAGTTATTGGTAACTCAAATAGATGGAGATGGATGCAAAAAGCTCAAGATAAATCACTGAGTAAATCAGTGAGCGAAGATGAAGAATCCTACGGCGGATCCGATCACTTATTTCACACGCCAAAAAGCGTACAAAAAAGTGCAAGGAAATCGCTTACAAGAAGTGTTAAAAAATCTGCAAAAAGAATAAAAGAATCATCTCCATACATGAAACCCGAAGAAAGAGAAAGACTGAGGCAATTCTATACTAAAGAGTTGTTAACTCCACCAAAATCTATAAAAAAGACCCCTAGCCGTAAAACGCTTCAGTCATGGGAATCCTGGTAAAGCCTAAACTTGATTACAAATTTGATTACGTGTTAAGAAAATTGTTTTATGATCCAAAAAGTACTGTCGCATTTACTGGAATAAAGCAACTGTATCATGCTGCAAAATCTGTTTTGAAAGGGATAAGATACAAAGATGTTCAAGAGTGGTTACGAGGTGAATCCACCTATACCTTACATAAACCAATTCGTCGTCGTTTCAAAAGACGAAAAACTATTGTAAGTGGTATAGACTATCAATGGCAGGCTGATTTGGCTAACATGCAACATTTAGCAAGACAAAATGATAACAAGAAATATTTACTTTGTATAATTGACGTGTTTTCAAGATTTTCATGGGTTATCCCTATTCCAAATAAGATGGGAAAAACTTTGATTCGAGCATTTCAATCTATTGTTCAGAAATCAAATCGAAAACCTTTGTCACTTCAAACAGATAAAGGTTCGGAATTCAAAAACAGGCTGTTTCAGCAATACTTGAAAAAGAATCAGATTCATTTCTTTACCACTGAAAATCCAGAGACGAAAGCAAGTATTGTTGAAAGATTTCAACGAACTTTAAAAATGAGAATGTGGAAATACTTTACGTACAAGAAAACAAGACGTTACATTGACGTATTGAATTCTTTAGTTAAGAATTACAATCATACTTTTCACAGAAGTATCAAAACATCTCCTGCAATGGTAACAAAATCAAATGAGGCAGAAATTTCGAAAAATCTGTATCCTCGTTTATCGACAATTGCAATGACAAAAAAGCCAAAATTCAAAATTGGAGATCGTGTTCGTATCAATAAAACAAAACGTACATTTGATAAGGGTTATTTACCAAATTGGACTCAAGAAATATTTGAAATCACTCATGTTAACAAGACATTTTCACCTATCACCTATAAAATAAAAGATTTAGAGGGTGAACAAATTTTGGGGACTTATTATGAATACGAACTTCAATTGATAAAAGATGATGAAATTTATGAAATTGATTCAGTTCTTGATAGACGTACAAGACGTGAGGGTAAAAAAATAATCAAAGAAATAAAAGTCAATTGGAAAGGTTATCCAAAAAAATTTCAAAGTTGGATACCAGAATCCCATTTGATATCTTGATTGGAAAAAAAATCTTATCTACAAGATTTTTTATAAATAAAAAGACAATACAATTATGATAAATTCGCAGTCAAACATTGAGACTGGGACAGAAAGTGTCGATAGTGTTAGTACTAAAAATTACAACTGTTGTGGAAATCGTGTTCCAAAGAATCAGTTTACGTATATTTCACAGATATTGGTCATTTACGCAATTATTGCAACCTCGATAGTACATTTAAGTATTTAAAGTCAAGATCGTGAATTGTGGTTGATACTGTTAAGCAGTTCACTCGGGTATATTCTTCCATCTCCAGGGCTAAAATTCACAAAGTCTGGACAAAAAACAACTAGTGGGGGTTGATTTCGTTGACAGTAAAAAATACTAAATCAAAAAAATTTAAAAAATGAATTCGTTTTATCTTACTCTACCTAGCGATAGTTCCATAAAACTTTATCCAAACAACACACAGTGCTGTTTTAAAGTTCATTTACCAAAAACAATTCATATTGATAGGGAAAATTGGGAAGTTGCATTAGTTCATCTTATTACCCCCTCTCAGTTTTTAAACATAACTGAAGAAGAAGCGAAGTTCGAAATTATAACTGCGGATGTTAATTTATACAATGCAGCAGCAGCGGCAGATAAAAGAAGAGATAATATGAAGATAATTCCATTAAAACGAAACGCAAAAGGTGAAGCAGTAAAATGGTCAATTGGATTTAATTTTCCACCGGGTAGTTACACTTCACCAAAACATGTTATAGAGGTAATGGAAGATTTGATTCAAAATAACCTAAGTGAAATCTTTCAGAAGCATTCAATCGGGGTGTCTATTAGCTATTCAACCTCAAGCAAACGTCCGAAATTGGGATTCACAAATATAACAAGAACCGGATTCAAATTTCATCCACAGCTGTTTTTAAAACTGGGAGGATCACCAGAATTCAAAAATGAGATAATTTATTCGAGTAGAAATATTTTAGATGTATTTAAATACAGTCCTAACATTGATGCTGGGTACAATCATCTGTTTGTTTATTCAGATGTTGCTGAATACACTATAGTGGGTGATACATTGGCTCCCATACTTCGTGTTCTTCCGTTCAAAGCAAGCATATCAGGTGAAAATAATTATGAAGCCCAACATATCAACCATGAAATTACACTACCGCATTACGTCCCCGTTTCGAAATCTGATTTCGATACTATTCACATTCAAATAACAGGGGATTCTGGTATACCGTTTCATTTTATTATTGATAAGACAATCGTCAAGTTACATTTCAGACAGAAAAATAAAAATATTTGACAAATAAATATTTAAATAAATATTTAAATAAATATTTAAATAAATATTTGACCAAAAAATGCTACCAGTTTATCGCGGCGAAAAACATCAGTATGGCTACGGACTAGGTTCCCTATTTAGATCAGCACTTAAAACAGTGACTCCATTGCTTAAACCCTTGGTCAAATCTGGGTTGAATGCTGTAAAAAAAGAAGGAATCAGACAAGGATTAGGTGCGGCAAGAGATATCCTTTTACGTGGTGAAAACCCCCAAAAAGTTGTAATTTCAAGGGGAAAACAAGCCATTCATGATCTAGCACAACAGTTAATACCGGGGATAAATAAAAGAAAATCACAAAAGACACGTCATTCATCTTCTCGATCTCGCTAGGGCGAGATCATTAATAAAAGACAAAGAAATCATTACAGTAGATCAAGGACTCTCGATATATTTGATTGAAATATTATATATATATATTATATAAAAATGATGCAAAACGGATCTTGTGAATGCAGTAAATCAGAACTCAATGTTCTTTCTGTACCACCTACAATGACAACGATGCAAGAAAGTCAATGGGTTGAACATTTTCCAATAGCATCTTTGACAAGCAATTCACCGATAGAATTCATCATACCACCTCAAACCGAACATTGGACAGATTTGTCACAATCGTATTTGTATATCAAATTCAAAATCGTTAAAGCCGACGGTACTAATTTAGACGTCGGTTCAAATGTGGCACCTGTAAACAATTTCCTGCATAGTATGTTTAGCAGCGTCGATCTGTATCTAAATAATAAACTAATCAGCAGTAATTCAGATACCTATCCGTACAGAGCATATATCGAAAATCTTTTGTCATATAATGCTGACAGCAAGTCTACGTTTTTGAAAGCTGGTGCACTTTGGATTGAAGACACCAGTGGGCAATTTGAAACACTCAACCATGATGCGGGAAATACTGGACTAGTAAACAGAATCGATGTAATCGGACTAAGCAGAACTGCAGAGCTTTTCGGACGATTGCATCTTGATCTATTTCAGCAAGAAAAATATTTACCTAATGGAGTTGAAATCAGACTTAGATTAAACAGATCCTCATCAAACTTTTGCCTTACAGGAGGTACTGCTGCACCAGATGCAAAAAATTGTAATGGAAACAGTCAGTCTTCATGTACGAAATATTGAATTGTTGCCTATTGTTGCAAATGATCTAAATCATCTCATAGCTCAGCAAAACATGAAAATTCCTATCCGTAGGGTAGAAGTAAAGACGTTTACTATCGGTAATGGACTTCAGTCTAAAATTGAAGATCATTTGTTTCAAGGCCAGCTTCCAAAACGTGTTTTCATTGCAATGGTAACAAATGCTGCTTATAATGGGGGTTATGCTAACAATCCATTTTTCTTTCAACACTTTAATCTGTCAAAAATAGATGTATCATGTAATGGACACAGTATTCATAACAGACCCTTTGAGCCTGACTTTGAAAATGGATTGTATTTGAAATCATATTTGTCTATGTATCAGGCTGTCTCAGCCTTAGGACTCAATAAATCATTTGATATTGCTAAAGAAGACTATGTTGGTGGATACTGTTTGTGGGGGTACGATTTGACACCTGATCAAGGCAGTGAAGAAGGACAACTTCATCCTATAAAAACTGGAAGTCTTCGCATTGAACTTCAATTCGCGCAAGCCTTGCCAACAGTGATCAACGTTATTGTCTTTGCTGAATTTGACAATCAGATTGAAATCAACAGTTTGAGAGAAATCATCACAGATTATTAATCCTGAAAAAATCAACAGAAACACTCTGATCAAAAAAAAGATAGCTTTCACAAAAAACAGTCCTTATCAGGACTAAAGAATATAATATCGAAAAAAACAGTCCTTTTCAGGACTAATTAACTTTTGAAAGATATATATCAGAAAAAACAGTCCTTTTCAGGGCTAATAAACAATGTCGGGAGTCAGATTTGCTATTTCACTGAGAAAAGAAGCAGAAAAAGTGAAATATTCCACCTCAGAGTGTCTTTCTACTCGGAAAAATGACATTCACAACAGCTTTGAAAAACATATGATTAAAGAACTACAAAATCTAATAGCCAGTGAAGTTCACAACGAGTGTTACGGATGTCAAGTGGATCATCCCAGTCAAGTACAGCATGAACTATGTTTATTCAAGGATAGACAAGAACATACAGATATGTTCATAGAACAAGCCATGAAGGAATTAAATCCATACAGAATCATGAAAAAATGGTATCCTGAACTCATAGAAATGAAACTCGATGAAACTGACTATGTGGAAGCCTACAGATTTTGGCGAAATATAAAACAAAACATTCTATCTGATATCACGGAGTCGTTCTTAAAATATTGGTGTGACAAAGTAAAACAAGCCTGGAAAAGTGATTAGAAAATGTATACTTCTGAAATTCAATACATATTGGATCATGGAACATGGATAAAAAATCTACAGGCAAAAGTCTGTGCAAAAGATCAGTTACCTCGACAAAAACCCAATCATTTGAAAGCCTACATTGTGAACACAGAGAAATCAACCGGTCCAGGAGAACACTGGGTAGCCGTGATATTTGATAATAATAACAATGTACTATACTTTGATCCCTACGGCCTACCACCACTTGAGCCAGAAATCATTAACTTTTTAGACAATCATTCTTATTCGTGGAGATATAATCGACAAACTCTTCAGAGTCTACAGGGTAAAGTTTGCGGAATTTACTGTATCTTCGCATTGGATGCTGTTGCTAGAGGATATAATATACAGAAATATCTTCAACAGAAATTTCTCTCAACGGAACACCATCGAAACGATCGAAATGTATCATTGTGGTTTAATCAACACTATGGAAATCTATACAAGAAAATTTAAGAGACTTCTCCCCACAAACAGTGAAAAAACATTTTCAAAAATGATTTTTTATTGTTAACAGTTTATTGATATTATGTTCATTTTTTGTCTTTTTTACAGTTTATTGTAAATATGTTCATTGTTTCAGTTCTGTTCAATAAAAAAGTTCAAAAAACAGTCGAGTTTTTTCATTCTGTTTTCCAAAAGACTCTAATCTGCTTACATTTTTTCCCATGCTACGAGTCATAACTTTTTTACTATATTAGCATGAAAACGTAGTTGGGGAAAAAATGTATATGCTTTCCACCAGGTCCGCGCTCTTATTTTTCAATCCACCTGCTATCGCATTTAAGAAAGCCCGATATTTCCCAATACATTCATCATTCGACTCTCAGCTCTCGACCAGTTCGGGAGTTAAAAAATCAATATGGAGCAGAACAATATGGAGAAAATCAACCATCAACTGCGTGAGACTCTCAAAGACTATCTAGATGTCGGACAGCAGATATTGCTACTAAACACTCAGCTCGTACAACTACACCGTATATCACAACCGTACAAAGATCTCGGTGAAAGATTAGTTCAGCTATTCTTAAAGACAACACCTGATATTATTTTGGTTGATGTCAAATTTGGGAGAAAGATAACTTTCAATAACGGAGTAATGACAATCACAAAAAGAGTTGGAGTATGCCCCGTCTGCCAGGCGAATTTCGGTTGTTGTCATTAGAAGTTGAAAAAATCACAACCTCCAAAAACAAAACAGCCCTTTTCAGGGCTAACCATTTACCAAGAAAAGAACTTTTTCAAATTGTCAATTCTTTCTCTCAGAAGAATTAAACTCAGAAAAAAGTCATAGTCAGAAAAAACACAAGATAGTCAAACTCTAGTTTTTCTGTCCCGAACAAGAAATTGTAACAAAGCTATGGATTGGTCAACGTTAATTCGGAGTCAAAAAACATGAGACAAGTAGGTCAATCCATGTTGTGAACTATATAAGGGCGATGTTTTTTCTCACAAAAAAACATAAATGCTTCAGTATGGTTCAGATTCTTCTCTGCCCTCACTGTGCAAACAGATGTGAGATAGAGTGTGGAAAATGCTTTGCACTCCTGGACTATCTTGGTCAGAAGCATAATTGTCCAGACCCAGATGAAGGATTTTTTGATGATGATGAGGGATCTACAGTTTGCTGTGAATTCTGCGGATGTGAAATCATCCCAGTAATTCACCCAGAAGAATTGTAGGTCTTGACAATTCATCAAATCCTTCTAAAAAGCCCTTTTCAGGGCTAACCATTTACCATGAAAAGATCTTTCTTTCAAAATTGTCAACTAAGCTCAAAACACTAAAGAAAATGTAACAAATTATGCATTGGTCAACATTTACCAAATGTAAACACTAAAAAACTCCCATTTACTACTCAACTATCGTAGAGGTAAGCCGATATTCGCAATGTTTGGATTGACAATTATACTCGCATTCCTTTACTGGTTAGAAGAAAGAGAACGTATCAGATGTATCAAACATGAAGTGGAGCATCTGATACAGATCCCATATCCAGCGGAAAATATGGATAGAGAAAAGAGAGGTTAAAAAAGTGTATTTTACACAAAAAAACAGCCCTTTTCAGGGCTAACCATTCACCAAGAAAAGAACTTTTTTCAAATTGTCAATTCTTTCTCTCAGAAGAATTAAACTCTGAAAAGTCATAGTCAGAAAAAACACAAGATAGTCAAACTCTAGTTTTTCTACCCCGAACAAGAAATTGTAACAAAGCTATGGATTGGTCAACGTTAATTCGGAGTCAAAAAACATGAAACGCTGAAGCGGGAAAATATAGGAGAAAATGACGTCATGAGACAAGTAGGTCAATCCTCCTGAAAAGCTATAAAAGGCGACTCTATTTCATCATTTTCATTTCACGATGGAAGATCTTAGAAAGAGTGTGAAAAATCTTATGAGGGTGGCAGAGACCCTCCATCTAAAATTAGAAAAGATGGATAGGCAGTTGGCGGAGATGACTAGAGAGAAGAAGGAGTTTGTCATTCCAACAACAGAATGTTGGGATGATGATGACGAGCCACCGTTCTCGTTGAAGTTCAACTTGGATGAAAGTCAAATGAGAAGACTCAGAAGGCGAGCGGCGAGCAGCTGTCCGGCCTGTGGGAAAGTTGGAGGTTGTGCATAAAAACACAATCTCCAAACAAAACAGCCTTTTTCAGGGCTAACCATCTACCATGAAAGATCTATCTTTTTTCTTCAAATTGTCAATGACTTCTGATCCATTGGAAGCAACCTAGAGTAACTACCCTGAGGGTAGTTACCCTGGGTCAAAATCTCCCTCAGGGTAGCTAGACTGGGTTGGAGGGGGGGAAGCAAAAATGCCATTTTTTACCCAAATCGATCAAAAATTTCACAAATCGACCGGAATTGACCCAGGGTAACTACCCGAGGGTAGTTACCCTGGGTCAAAATCTCCCTCAGGGTAGCTAGACCGGGTCAACTGACCCGGTCTAGCTCCTTATACTACTCTCATGTTCTTAATTTCGTTCCAAAATTTTTGTGGACTTTCGCGTGACAAATTATGCAAGGTACGCTTCTTTTCATAGTTGTATTTACGTTTTGCAATCTTTTTAACATGACGATAATTATTGCGACAAGTTTACATCACTTCTCTATTCCGAGAGGATTTACATTTTTTGTAAGCACGACATGAAAAACGAAGTTCGCGGCGAGCTATTTCACAAGCCCCGTTAAACCACGGGCTATTGAGTTTCCGACTGTTTATACAAGGGCCAGTACCGCCCTTTTTACCAAATATGGTAAATGCGCAATTATAGATAAGATTAGACAGCTCATCGATACCCTTATCTACATTCAGCTCCTCACGAGTAATTTTTTCAATAATGGAGTTAACGTCACATACTTGTGAAAATAAAAGATTGTAATAATCCTGAGCAAGTTCGGGTTTCCATTTCATACCTTTGTAATCGCATTGCGAATACTTATGGGCGCTAGAATTGACGCTATTGTTCTCAATATGAAACACATTTAAAATTAATTGTATAGGTGTATGAGATGAACAAGATTGGAAATCGTGTACAATGAAATTACTGATACATGGAAATAAGTCACAAGGGAATACAACATAGTCGATTAGGCTAGAACCCAAAGTAGACATATATGTATAATTGCCAACGGCCGAATCGTCCCCTACGCGACCGTTAACTATTCTCAGATTAGTGTTTTTACACAACTGTAAAAGTTTTATACCCGACGCGTTTACTGTTTTATCTAAACTATATCTATGGAGTTTGTCATTGGGTAACGAACAAGTTTCATCGTTTTCAAAATATCCCTCCAAAACGGTCAAATCCTCTAAATAGTCTGATCTTTCGCCACAACGTGCATTTAAATCGCCAATAATACAAAAATTGTCGTAGTCGGAATACCGTAGGCATTTTTCCTCAAGAATCTGAAAATAATCTGTGTCATTCAAATCAAAATAACGTGAACTGCTCTGGGGAACATAAGCAAAACAAATATACATATCGTCAGTAATACTGAAAAAATCATGCTTTAGCTGCACAATAATCAGACCCTTCTCATTCTTTTCCACAATGTTTATCCCTTCCTTTAATGAAGACTTATAAAAAAGACCTACACCACCATGGCCTCGTTTCACAATGTTTACTAAACTTTCGGGTCTAGGAACGAGGACACTTTCATAACCCTGTAAACAAAAATCATCATAACCCTTTTCCCAGGTTTCAGAACAGAAAATAAGGTCATTATTTTGAACAACATTAAAGAAATCCGAATCGTTCAGACAGTTAGATAACCCTTCTACATTCCATGAAATAATACTCAGTTTATACTTTTCTCCATATTGCTAATCACGGTTATTGTTATCCTTCGCAACATACAGTTTATTGTCGATGTAAAGTTTGTCGCGCACCAAAACTGCTCTGCTACCCTTGTTACGAGCCGCAGTCAACACAGGGAAAAGTTCCTTGCGTCTTGCCTGGACCTCAGGAGGAAATTGCTCCGAAACATTGTACTGCGAGCCGCGTAGGTTGACCGTTTTCAAGGCATCTTTCACTCTCATTTTTGAATTGGTATCTTTAAATTTTACCACCACTGGACGAGTTTTATTGGCTATTTTCCCTCCCATCCTGTGTGCTCTGTCTATGCTAATACTTTCTCTCGGATTTGTTACTTTTAAGACTTTCTCACAAAAATCGAGCACTTTTTCCTCACAGTTTTCAATATTACGGTTAGTAGTAGAGCTCGCTGGGTTATTTGCATTACTCTCGCCGGGCATGTCGTGGATCGAACCCGTGGGCTCGGGCAACCCGAAAAAAATCATATTATCCCGCATAGATCCTACTTCAGAGAAAGCTTGTCCTGCTCAGATTTCATTTTTTCGCTCTGAAGCTCGGAAATTTTTGATTCCAAAATCTTAACCTTCTCAGAAGTATCAGTAACACTTGTAGACATAACATCGTACTTGTCGCAGATAAAATTTTGGCTTGACTCCAGTTCACCTAGTTTTTTGTCCAATGAATCTAACCTTGATGTGATCGAGTTCACTTTTAGAGTTATTTGGTCTAGCTGGCTTAGTTTACTGTTCATATTTTCTAGTCGATTATCTAGAATCTCGAGACGGGATAATATTGTCTGCAATGGATCACTGTTACCCTGTGTAGTTTGACCGAAGTGAGGAGAAGACTGGGAGTAGACAGGTGATATAGGGTTCATACTCATAAATGGTTGTGGATATTGATACACGGGAGGCAACGTATACGACTGATTAGCATGATTAGCATGACTAGCTTGGTTAACTGTATGACCAGACGGCAAACACGTTTGTTGATTTGAGTTCATACCCTGTTGTGTGGATTTGTTGTTTGCGGCAGCCATCTTGGTTTGTCGTTTGTTATCGCCTTTGTTCTTTACATCCACCGGTGAAATTTCGTCCGCAGTACGCTTTTTGTTTGGTTTACCCATCAAATTTCTCAAAAAAAATAATCACGGAGAGGTTTAAAACAAATTAGATCCCTCATTTTGTGTCATAACCATTCTAACAAAGTTATTTTCCACATTTTGGCGATTTCTTCACCACGCTAAAAAATTCATGTCTGCCATTCTCACGCGTGCGCAATCGGTACAGACTACTGAAAACCGTTGTCTACGCATGTCATATTCTTGTTTGTTTGTTTGTTATTTCCGTTTATTTATCGTCGCTACCGGTTGCCCATCTGAGCGACGCCCCCGTTGTTACGGGGGATAGTGCAAGGATACAGGTCGAAACTACTGAGAGCTTCGCCTGGTTCTTTAACGTGCTCGGCGTATAGCACCGTCACTCGGGACCTCGGTTTAATGTCTCATCCGAAAGACTATTAGTAATTTTTAGTTGGCCAGCCGGGGATACGAACCCACAATCTGTAGGACATTGTGTTCACGAGTCCTACGCTCTACCTACTGAGCTATATCGGCTGGTAAAATAGTCATATTCTTCGAAGATTCGACCTGTCTTATATGACGCATCACCCATCCCCCGTATACCGGGGAAAAGTAGGGCTTATATTGAAGCTATTAGCCTATTACCAAAGCATGTAGGGGCTGTTTTAATAAATGGTCTATGCATAGGTTACATGTTAGCCGATCATAGCTGAATAAATGGCACCAGGTAGCGTTTTATTGAGTAAACGTTTATTTCATTTGAAATTCAAAGTCACGGTTGTTGTTTTGAAAAATTACTCCGCTTCTGTACCCAGGATGCCCAAATTCGATAGATGTGTATTTGTAGAATGCCATCTAGCGGGAGATAATTACTGAAAACGAGCAGAATACTGCCCGTCTATTTTTAGAATAGCGATATCGCGAGATTCAGGAAAGGTCACTCTCGCTTCATGTATAGTAGATAGTAGTATAGTATAGATAGTTTTGATCTCACAAATAAGTGAATTGTATATGTGATATCACCTTTTAATGTTAATTTCTGTTATTATTAATTTAGTTTCGATTACGAATTTCAAATTGTGCAAAAAAATCGCTATGTTGCCTATACTTCCAAACTGGAAACGTGTAAAATGTTCCGATTGGCTATTCAAAGATATTGATGTAACCCAATGAAAAGCATCGTTACAATGGCATGTGCGAGTTGTAATAGGTATACTACAACGGAGACCAGTTTATTTGCATGGGTACATGTGCAAACAGCTCCATTTGTTTTGATAGCACTTTCCTGCGATAAAAAGGCTAAGTTTTAAGATGCCGGAACCGGAAATGCCGATGAGTAAGAAGTAAAATCAATAGAAACACGTATATACAATAGGCCAAAAGGGGAAATGGCTCGTTCCAGGGAATTTCTCCTTTTTGCCACAATATTTCAAATGTAAACCAAAACCTTACCTCTTGCGCTATAACTGCACGTTTTTCCATAAAATCCCTCTGGGCAAGAGCAAACAGTGCCCGAACCATCAACTACACAAGTCCCTCCATTTTGACAATCTTCCTCGCATTTTACTGTGAAAATATATGAGACATGCTCTGTGAAAAGGGGGCTTAATGCATCAGCGAAACGTTTCAACCCAGGTCAGCCTGCGCAGTCCGCGCAGGCTGACCTGGACCAAAACTTTTCGCTGTTGGTCAATTGTTTGTACGTCCAAGAACCAGTCTACCTCATGATTAGGTCGGTTGTCTAAAAAGTGGCTATGATGGATCGATAATTACATATGTAGGTGATGTTTTGCCTGGTCTAATGGATTACGGAGATACATATATATATTGCCTATCTAGAAGATGTCTCTTATAAAGGTATCAATTTGTATTAACTTACTGTTCAAATTAAGACTTTTTTTTTTTTGTCTTGGAGCATATTACATGATAAAGTATCGTGGCTACCAAGTGAGCATCAGTATCTATATTTTCACGAGTGACGAAGTCACGACTGGGCATTTTGATTTTGGTGTTCAAGAATGAATCTATGGATTGGCTTAATCTTACATCAAAACATTTTTTTTTTTTTCTTACATGCTAAAATTGACAGAAATGAATATTCCATTCAATTTATTTCCATGGTAAAACGCCACGTTCATGACTACGTCTGTGTGACGCCATCGACTTTCAAAATGGCCAAGTGTACTAATAATAATTTAACCCTTAAGCTGCTAATCGCGACCCACTGACCTTTTGCGGACAGTGTAGATCAAAATCAGACTGCACAGAACGTGCAGTCTGATCTTTGATCTACACTGTCCGATACAGTATTTTCTTTCCGATGAAATCAACTTTGAAACTGCAATGTTTGGGCTTCTAGTATTGAGTAGAAATTTGTGTTTCATTTATTCAGCAGCTTAAGTGTTAATGCCATGGACAAGGATACAAAACGACGCGCGCAGTGACGTCACAGCCGTGAAATTATCAGGTTATATATATAATAATATTTTCCTCAATCCGAAGAATAGCTTGCAACGTTTACTATAATTTGTTTATAATGGTAAAACAGTAAAACTATACCATTTTGACAGGTGTCCCCGAAGAATGGCCCCGAACATGCACACTTCTGCTCCCTTTGATCTCCTTCCGTAGACCAAACGCACGTCCCGCCATTTTCGCAGCGTTTGTCACAATAGGCTGTAAGCATAAAGTAAATGAGCAGCGCTCTGGGAAATGGGGGTTTAGTCTTCGTAACGCATTATATACATCATTATACAACATATAATTGAGCCATGCTCTGTGAAAAGGGGCTTAATGCATTAGCAAAAAAGTATTGACCTAGGTCAGTCTGTGCAGTCCTCGCAGTCTGACCTGGGCCGAAACTTTTTGTTGTTGGTCAATTTTCTGCATGTCCAAGGACCAGTCTACCTTATGATTCAGTCGGTTGTTGTACATAATGTACTTTATGGATCTATGATCATGTGATGACTTGATTGGTATCATGCATCCCTATCTACAGGATTCATTCCTCTTTCACCGCTGGTCGTTGTTTCATCGATGGCTTAGTGGAAAAGCCTTGGATTGAGAAGAAAAGTGTGCGAAGTACTGCTTAAGAAGAACTCCAAGAAAGCAACGGATAGGTGCACTGGCCGCTGCTATATAACTGAAATGATTTTGAAAATGGCGTTAAACACTACAGTATACAACCAACAACAATCTCAAGGCCTGCTGTGTCTTGATCTCAAGACATTGATTTTTAGAGGACTACTAAACCTGTTTTTCTTTTATCTAAAATAATCATGGACAGTTTGCAGAACTTTTAAAACTCTTTACCAAACGACAAAATTTTGGACTGGACCAAACTGAGAGCATTTACAGACAACAAAATAAATGTTTCTCTAATGATGATTTCTGTCCTTGATGGGGCAGAAAACATTGAGTGAAAGGAAGAAAATGCTGGTAACCAGCATTTTCTCCTTTTCCCACAATGTTTTCCAAAGCATTCATTCTTTAGGGTCGTTTAAACTCAGGACTATGTGGTAAAGGGTTAACTGGTGGTTTTTTTTTTGTACCCCAAGAAGAAAGTTTAAAGCACGTTGATAATATTGTACATAATCACAGGCACTTGTTTTGCGACAGACTTCGCCCTATTATCATTGAAGGCGAAGTTTAAATATACATCCTTACAGATTGACTCATTGTATTGGGTTTAACACAGTTTGCAACATTTCAGTTATATTGCTGCGGCACCTGTCCATGCTTTCCTGGAGTTTCTTTTACCAGTACTCTGCTCAATATTCTTTCAAAGTCACTGACTGCTTTCCCACATAACCATCGTGGAAACAATGATCAGCGATGAAAAAGGAACGTATCCTGTCGAAATGACTATCATCAATCCTCGGAAAGAAATTGGACGATCCAGGGATCGAACCAGCGACCCCCTTTTCTCAAGTCCTGTACGCTACCGACTGAGCTACCGGGGCTTGGTACATCTATACAGCCAGAGAGACAAAGGTGCTGTTCATTTGATAGAATGTAGAATGGCTTATAATTTAGTCAGCTGTATAAACATAGATCAATTACTAATACATGTACATATATCAGAAAGATTCAATTTAAAACCGGAAACGCCACAATTATTCTTTGGGTGGCCTCTAGAAAAAGAAATGCATTTTCTATGGTGGAAATCTATACAACCTTGCAATTGTCAGGGGCAATATATGGCAAGAAGATATAAGATTGGTTATAGTTTGATAAAAAATAAAGATGATATTGGAAAAAAAAAAAACCGCTGAAAACGAGTATAGATGTATCTTTAAAAGCAAAAACAAGTGGGCCATGCTCTGGCAAAAGGGAGTTTACAGCATTGCAAAAAGTGTCGACCCAGGTTAGCCTGTGCAGTCCGCGCATGGTGACCTGCCGACACGTTTTGTTATCGGTCATTTTTCTGCATGTCAAAGGACCATTCTACCTCATGATTCAGTTGGTTGTTGAACAAAATGGATTTTTATGGATCCATAATAACGAGACTCGTATGTAATGGCTTGCTTGGTACGTTGGATCACGGAGATCCATTAAACCCCCTTTTTTTACATAGCATGACTCAAGTGTTTGTGAATGGATCGTCTCTCGTATTTACCATGAAAAAAAAACTTCTTATCAGTAGATACGGGTCGATTTAGTGACCTATTTTCTTCAAGTATATTTCAGTTCCTTTTACCCCTGCCCTCGTTCACAGTACAAAGCATTGCGTACGAGGAGTGTTCAAATATGAATGCATCTAAGCACCAAAATTTTCATTCTTCATAGGTTTCACTGAAATTATTATTTTGTTCCCTCAAAGTATTCACCTCCAACAGATATTCAAAGTTTCAGTTTCCGGATCCAGTCTTAGAAGGCATTGTCATGGTCTTTTTTATGTATACTATGAAGATACTGGAATATTGCAGAACCGATGTGTTTGCGCTGAACAAATTTTCGACCTGAAAGGATTTTTTTAAAGCTTTTGAAACAAAAAGAAGTCACAAGGTCAAGGTTAGGTGAATACGGAGGGTAGGAGAGCATAAAGACTTTTTCTTGCTTCAGGAAGTCTTGCACCTGGCACAAAAGACAATGACTGAAACTGATGGTTTACACACGTTGCAATAGAACTGACAGAAAATGAATTCCTGTGTCTTCATAGTTTACCTAAAAGAGACTATGAAAATGTCTTCAAAGATTGGATCTGGAGACTGAAACTTTGTATACCTGTTGGAGGTGAATACTTTGAGGGAACAAAATAAAAGTTTCAGTGAAACCTATGAAGAATAAAATTTTAGGTGCTTAGATGCATTCATATTTGAACACTCCTCGTACAATCATAAGTTTTCTCTATGATATTCGTTTAGCTGGTGAGAAACTGTAAAAAAAGATTATCAACTGTGACTTACGGCTCTCGCATTCGCCGTAATCCTCCGTGTAAAAGTCCGTACAGCACGTCCTTTGACAGGAATACTTTGTACAATACCCGTTGGAGATTCTCAAGCAAGGACTGAAGAAAAGAAGAAAATGTTCAACAAATTGTGTTACATTGTATTTGAACACTTCTTGAGAATTGGACTAAGAATGTTATGAGGAAGGTTGGTTATATACAGTTTACGTGGACATTTCCAACTCTAACAGCACCAAATATTTGAGCCATGCTCTGGAGAAAAGGGGGCTTAATGCATCTCCGTGATGCATTATGCCAAGTAAGTAAAGCCCCCTTTTCACAGAGCATGGCTCATATAAAGATACATCCTTACAGCCAGGGAGAAAGAAATGTCGTTAAAGATTGAAAGTGCGAAGAATGGCTCAGAATTTGGTCAGCTGTGTAAATATATATAGTTTACCAATATATATGATGTAAGGAATAGAGAAGCCCAAAGGATTTGTACTCATTTTAAACCGGAAACGACAACAGTGATTTCTTTGAAGGCTGCCAAAAAAATGAAATGCATTTTTATCTGTTGTAATCTGTGCAGGCGTCGTGGGCAACATTTGGCGTGAATATACAAGAATGATTATAGTTTCTAAAATAAAGATGAAATACAGCTGTAGTTCAAAACTGGCTGAAAACGAGTACAGACGTATCTTTAAACTCGACCCCTTTCAACGGCTGACATATACAAACCATGATAAACGATTTTTATCCTACAGGCTTGATTAAACCTGCAGACTGTGTAGATCCAAGATCAGACTGAATGTTCTTTGCAGTCTGATCTTAATCTATGCCACCCGCAAGTGTCCTTGTTTTCGTCCATGGTGCTGATAGGTTTAAAATAGCTCGCTACAAAATGTCTCAGAGGGCATGGAGTTTACCCTTTACCAAATAAGCATATGTTCTATAAACCCCAAGAAGGAAAGATTTCAGAAGTATTGGGCAAAAAAAAGGAGAAAATGCTCGTTACTCTTTTGATCGCAATGTTTTCTACTTTCTTCTTAAAAATAGATTCAGTCAATAGACTAATTTTCCGTCTGAAACTACTTTGAATTCGGACATGTCTGAAATTGTGTGGCATGGAGTTTACTCAAGTTTGTAACTGATACAAGGTCGAGACGGGACACGGCAAACTGATTTATGCATTTCAACGCTTCAAACACATCCCTTATCTGAAAACAAACAATTTATTTACTTCTCGTGTTTTAACTCTTTACCAGACGACAAAATTTTGGATTCAACCAAATTCAAAGCATTTGCAGACGACAAATTAAATGTTACTTAAATGTTTGGATTTGTCTTTAATAGGTTAGAAAACATTGTGGGAAAAGGAGAAAATGCTGGTTACCAGCATTTTCTCCTTTTCCCACAATGTTTTCAAAAAGCTTCTTCCCCAGGGTCATTGAAACCTGGGATTGGTTTGTAAATGGTTAATAACCCAACTCTGGGTACAACTTGATTTATAGCTTCGTGACTCCTACCCACCTCATTGTATTGTCTTAACACGTGACCTCCGTGTTCCAATTTACGATCCGGAAGGTCTCGGGTTCGAATCGGCGTTATTTCTTTTTTCCACATGCCACTTAGGTATTAGTAAACAAAATTCAACTTACCCTTCATTTACTTTCGTAATTTAATATGTCTCAATGTTTTAAACTTCACAAAATAAAGATATATTTATTATTATCATCATCATCATCATCATCATTATTATTATCATTATTATTATTATCAGCAATAATAATAACGTACGGAGATAACCGAATATGCACCGAGGGCACGTCCAGCTTTGTCTCATAATATACCAGTAAGAGTGTTACATGGGTACAAAAAATAGCAAAGGAAAGAATCTTGCTTGAATGAAATAGAGAACATTGTGGGAAAAAAGGTTTAAAATTGTGTAATTAATATTATAAAGAATATCCATCACCGTTTCTTTTTAGCTGTCGACTGGAGGGGAGTGAGAAGCCGTAGTTGTATGGATTGGATTTAAAATGCTTTACCAGACTACAAACTTTTAGACTCGTCCACATTGAAAGCATCTGCAGATAAAAAAAATAAATAAGGCTTAACTGGTAGGATTTCTCTTAAAATCATACAGTACATTGTGAGAAAAGGAGAAAATGATGGTTACCAGGCATTAATCCTTTTCCAAGTATTTGTCAAAAGCCTACTTCCTCAGGGTCGCTAAGACACGATTTTGTGGTGATGGGTGAACACGTGACCTATTTATATTATTCTGTTGAGTCCCTATTTATATTATTCTGTTGAGTCCCGGAAAGTCTCAGGTTCGAATTGGAGCTATTCCTTTAGCCCTTAAGCTGCTAAACGCGACTCAAAGACCTTTTGCGGATAGTGTAGATCAAGATCAGACTGCACAGAATGTGCGGTCTGATCTTGGATCTACACTGTCCGATAGGAAGATATCCTTCCTCCAGAAGTATCTTTGAAATAGTAAAAATTGGGGTTTTTGCTGTCGGCTTGAAAGTTACCCTTCTCTTATTTTGCAGGATAAGGGTTAAGAAATGCCAGTTTCCAGTCAAAATACGCCAAGCAAAGGCAAAAGGGTCTACCCTGCTTGAATGAACTATAGAGCAAAGTGGGAAAAAGAACAACAAATTGTTAGAAAAATAAAATTCGCACACTTTTCAATGGCTCTTCGGTACAGGGAAGTAGTTAGTTATAACAACTGCATTAAACCTGTTTACCAGACGACAAAATTTTAGACTTGCCCAAATTGAAAGCATTTGCAGATGACAAATTAAAAAGTTTTCCAAATGTTAAGCTACGTGTTTGAAAGGGTAAGAAAAAATGCGTGGGAAATGGAGAAAATGCAGATCACCAGCATTTTTTCCATATCCCAAAATGTGTTTAGAAGCTTTTTTCTTTGGGGTCGTTAAAATACGGGGTTGTTTGGAAGAGCGATATACCCGGAAAACCCCTTATCTTAAACCAGCTCATGATTTGGGGTATGCAAACAGTACCCTGGGATTTTATTGATAAACGATTCGAAATTTATAGACTAGTCGATTTAACCCATTACTACCTTTTAGGGAAAAAAAATGTAGAATCAGACTTGGAAAATATCATTGTTATTTATTTATGATGAATAATAATAGGTCTGCGTGAAGTGATAGGAAAAGTTGTGAAAATAAAAGTTGATTAGTTGGCCTATGCGCAGTTTTCCGTTTGACACAATACAAGTGATTTACGCTCATTGAAAAGGCAGTACTAATGCAAGTTTTATTGGAGAGGTCATCAGACCTCTCCAACAGTGGTGAGTTTAAAAGGCAGAATGCCACAGAAATCGCTGTCTAAATCCATTTGTTTTTGCGAAATTGTTCTGATACACAGTCTATTTCGTCATGGTTTTATAAATAAACCGAAATCAAAAAACTGAAATAGAAAATAAACGTGTTTTTTTTATATGACGGATTTCCAAAAAGATTTATTATACTACATGTATATTGATTGTAAATGACCTCTCCAATAATTGCAATTTTTCATTAAACAAATAAATCTAAGCAAAAAGAAAAAAATTCGTTAAAAAAAAAGAAAGAACACCGCGGGAAAAGATCACGTGATTTGATACGATCTGGAGAATTCGTACCCTGGAGAACTTGTACCCTTATCACGAGAGCACGAGTTTTCTGGAGAACTCGTACCCCACAAATAGATATAAATAGGTTGATCAGTATGTTTTCAAGTTTTATTTTTCAAAACTGACTAGACTCTAGCATTTTGCTCAGTTTTATACAAAAATTCTATGGATTTATAATAGATTTGATGAAATAACACACAGAGTTGCTTCTAGGATGCGGGATTGCGAGAATTCCGCGAAAATCAACTTATGAGCGCAAAAAAGTCGTGCCCCTTCGCCCTGGTCCTTTGGTTTGGGGCGGATTGCTCAGGCTGACATGGGTCGATACTTTGTGCAGATGCATTAACCGCCCTTTTCTCAGAGCATGGCTCATTTATCTACTTTCTTAAATTTCTAACGTTTAGACAAACAACCTCTTCATTTTACAAGTCTGCAGCAGACAACTTTTCAAAATATTGTGGGAAGAGGAGAAGCTGCTAGTTACAGCAATTTCTCCTTTTGTCACAATGTTTTCCATCACATCAAAGCACCATCTTCCAGTTTAATTATCAAAGATTGAATTGTCGTCTGCATGCTTTTTCTGTGTGGGACAGTCCAAAAATTGCTGTTCGTTAAAAGATTAAAAAATGTTACATTTATTTTTAACGTGTCTGGTATTAGTACTATGTATAGGCCACCTTTATTTATTGTCATCAGGTAAGATTCTTGCCTATTCGGTGGAATTAGCAAATTGTATCAAATTTTATTTGAACGATTTCTCCTTTTCAAAAATATTTTGATTTATCTGAGTACACATTACAGTCATTCATTAGAGGTTTGTTCCTTTTGAAAATGAGCCAAATTGGATCATCATCTTGAATTTTGTGTCCTTGAATTTTGAAAAAAAATATGCATTTCTGAGCATTTTAATGGCATATGGCATACAATTTCTTCAAATCTTTACCAAAGTCGCGTTGTTAGATATTTATGAGAGCTTGGTTCCTTTCCAAACTGAGCAAAAACGGGTCATGGAGTCACAAATTACATGCTCTTGAATTAAAAAAAAAAAAACATTTTTAGCTTGTGAACAGCTTACAGGCTTCATTTTACTGTCAACCCTCACAAAACCCACACAGTTTATAGATATTCATGGGCGCTGGATTCTTTTGCAAACCGTCGGATTAGTGGGTCAGAAATTCCTTGCCCTTAAATTTATAAAATGCATTATGAGCCTGTCAAGAGCTTACCGCACGTATTTTTTTAAACTAACATGAAAAAGAATAGCTTTGCTCATATCAGCTCTCAATTTCATTATACGTCCACAACTCTTTGTAAAAATCCGAGTCTGTATTTAAATACCAGTAGAGCTATTTTTAGTCCTTATAGGCCTCTTGTTCCTAGAATATTATAACAATGTGGAACATGTACTGTTTTGTGCCTTTACACCAGCAAAATTAAAAAAAAAACACGTTTTTTCTCATTCATTTAATGCCTAACTTGTTTGTTTACATCTACCAAAATATATTGAAATCAAAAGCCAATAAACTATTTGAAAACATTGATGCCGACCTCTCCTGGCTTCTTTTTTAAAGAAGCCAACTTGTTTTATATATTTCCACTAAAAATCTTAACTCTTAAGCTGCTAAACGCGACTCGCTGACCTTTTGCGGACAGTGTAGATCAAGATCAGACTGCACAGTGCAGTCTCAAGTCCTGTGTTGACACAACGTTTCGGACTCAACTCAGCAAAACAATGGACTTCAGTCTGTTAATTGACTTAAGTCCGTTTATCTTGCTTAGCTGAGTCTGAAACATTTGAGAACATTTACTACAGTCCGTTAATGTTGCTGAAATGTGTCTCAACAAACTCAACTTAAGTCAGAACCTGGGACCGTTTGTAGATTTGAGTAAAATAGGAGACTTAAGTTCTATTCGTGAAACCGTGCCCTGGACCCATATTCGCCAACCTTTCTAAATATAGCAGTCTTTGTCTGGTATAATTCTAAATTTAGAAAGTAATACGATTTCTGACTCTGAACCACAGGTTAAGCCAATCAGAAATGTGTGTGTGTGTGTGTGTGTGTGTAAAACCGACCAAACGGGGAACTTTGTGGGAATACACACCAGCCAACCAGGGAACACCTACCAAACGGGGACGTCCCCGTTTGGTTTTTATTTCAAATTCGCATTCCAGACCCCCTAATTATCAACATGTCAAATTAAATTAGTAATCTGACGCATTCCCCGATTGGACGGTTAGGAGCACACAGAAACTAGAAAATACACATGGAAACGTTTATCGCCCTTACAGAGAGGAAGACTTGATTTCTTTTTAATGACTCTTCCCTTAGTTCCCTTTCTAAGAAACTGTGATATAAACATAAGTTATAAATCTGATCATTCAATCATTGTTCTTGAACTTCAACTTTCTGAACAAAATCATGGAAAAGGATTTTGGAAGTTAAATAACTCACTGCTGAACGATAAAGATTATGTTGATTGTATAAATAGGAAGATAGATAGTGTTATTACACAATACTGTTTACCTGTGAACAACACCGATAACGTGCTCAAGATGGAACCATCAGACATACAGTTTATTATAAATGATCAGCTCTTTTTGGAAACATTACTAATGGAAATTCGCGGAGAAACAATATCATATTCAAGTCACAAAGCCAAAACAAAATATCAAAGAGAAAAAACTATTGAAGATGAAATTGCTCATTTAGAATATAATTTAAATGAAACAAATAAAGATAGGTTAAGTATACTACATACTCAATTGGAAAATTTGAGGCAAGAAAAACTATATGGTTACTTGACCAGAGCTAGAGCAAATTGGATTGAAAATGGAGAAAGAGCAACAAAATACTTCTGTAACCTGGAAAAACAACATATAGTTTCGAAAAAAATACCTTTCCTAGTAAAAGACGATGGAAGTCATATTATTGATCAAAATGAAATTTTAGTGGAAGCAAAGAATAATTTTGAAAAACTATTTACTGAAAAAAGCTCTAATATAGACATAAACTTTGAAGTTTACATGAAACATTGCGCAGCGAATAAATTAGATGAAAAACAAAAAAATGCAATCGAAGCACTTTTACAATACAGTGAGGTAACAGAAACGTTCAGAAGTATGAAAAATGACAAAAGCCCTGGTATAGATGGTCTTACTACAAACTTTTACAAGGTATTTTGAAAAGGATTGGCCACTTTGTAGTAAAAGCTTTAAATTATGCATTTATGACTAACTCTTTTTCTAAAAATATTAAGACAGGGATTATTACACTAATTCCAAAAGAAGATAAACCTAGACAATTTCTAAAAAACTGGAGGCCGATTACACTTTTAAATGTTTTATATAAACTTGCATCTGGTAGTATAGCTAAACGAATTAAAGATGTTTTAAATTACGTAATATCAGGAGATCAAACCGGTTTTTTACAAGACAGATTTATAGGCGAAAATACAAGACTAGTCTATGATATTATGCAACACTGCGAAGAACACCATATTCCTGGATTGTTGATGTTAATTGACTTCGAAAAAGCTTTTGATTCTTTATCTTTTAACTTCATTGAAAACACATTGACCTATTTCAATTTTAGGGAAACAATTAAGAAAATGGATTAAATTATTTTTGTATAATACTGAAGTTTCTGTTCATTCAAATGGATTTTTATCAGAGTACTTTACCATAAGGAGAGGCTGTCGTCAAGGGGACCCAGTATCTGCTTACGTTTTCATTCTTTGCACAGAGATACTAAATATTAAAATAAAAAATGATAAGAATATCGCAGGAATAAAGATACAAAACCAAGAATACATAATATCGCAATTCGCAGATGGCACAACCCTTTTTTTAGACGGGTCTGAAAAAACGCTCAACAGTACTTTGGAGCTGCTTGAACACTTTTCACACATTTCTGGTCTTAAAGTCAATTTTGATAAAACCAAATTAATATGGGTTGGTTCCAGGAAATATAGCATTCGAGCAATTAAAACGAAATGGAAATTAGCATGGGGGGAAACGCAATTTAAATTACTTGGAATCTTATTCCATGTTGATTTGGAAAAAATGTTAAACTTGAAATATGAGCCCAAATTACAAAGTATAAGTAATAGCATTTCATACTGGAAAAAAAGAAAATTAACTCCTATTGGTAAAATAACTGTGGTTAAAAGTCTCCTTGTGCCAGTTCTCACACATTTGTTTATCTCTTTACCATCACCGACCAATGAATATTTAAAAAGAGTGCATGATATTCTTTATAAATTTGTATGGGATGGCCCAGCTAAAATAAAACATAAAGTGATGACCATAGATTATGTGGACGGGGGATTAAGGATGATAGATATACAGAGTTTTAATACAACCATGAAATTAAAATGGATGAAGAAAATAGCTGCTAACGGTAAAAATGATTGTTACAAATTTATTCATGGAAACGTTTTCAAATACACACGAGATACTTACACCCAATGGTTACAAACAAGAATAGTGCATCGTATTATTGCAACAAACTCCTTACTTTTTAAAATGAAGCTGAAAGATACAAATTTATGTACATTTTGTGGCACAGATGCTGAAACAATTATACATTTATTCTACGAATGTAGATACACGAGATCTTTGATAAATAGAATCACAGGAATAATAACCAATTTTGATCAAACTGTGCAAATTAACAGCTCTATTTTACTTTTGGGCTCAAGTGCACCAAATATTAATTTGGATATACTTCTTTTGGAAATCAAAAAGTATATCTATTTTTGCAGAAATAAAGTAAATGAACCTTCAATAGGTGGATTAAGGAACCATCTTATCACTAATTTACAAATTTACAAAAATACTAAGATGTTTGAAAAAGGAGAACGTACCATGGCATTTGTAGAACATGTCATACAAAACCTCCCATGAGCAGATTAAGATAGTGAATAAACGAAGACAAAACCAAACATAATCTATAAGTAAAAAGTAGAATTAAAGACAAAAAAAACCTGGTCAATTTTAGCGCGCAAACACACACACCCACCCACACACCCCCCCCCCCCCACACACACACACTTTTTCATCACACAAAAAAAGCTTTGTTGTCACCTTTTGATCATTAATTTGGCTTATCAGTTAATATGTAAATTGGTTAAACTTGAAATTTTGTAATGGTAAACTTATAAAAGAAAAGAACTTGAAATTTATAAACATAATGAAACATAATGATATTGTGAATAAATCTATGTATTACTAACAAAATATTTACTAACACTGATTTGTAAAGTATATTGGGGGATGGCCACGACCCTCACATACTGATTGACGTGGCAAATAAAGCTTTAAAAAAAACATGTCAAATTGAATTAGTAATCTGACGCATTCCCCGATTGGACGGTTAGGAGCACACACACGTTATACACATATTCTGGTATGATCCGAGTTGGTGTGTATCTGTTGGAATCCATTTCCCCAGTTGTGCGGTAAAAAATTCTTACGCTTTGTCCAGTACAGTTCCCCGATTGTGCCGTAAAAAATTCATACACTTTGCCGCCATTTCTATTGAGCTATTTCAAGAACACACATTGGAGCAGATCAGCAAAATGCAGAAAGCTGAAGTGTTTATTATTTTTAACCCTTTCAGCGCCAAATATATAAATATGACCTCTTCTGGCGGCTTAAAATACCATCCACTTAAACTAAGAAAGAGTTTTACCTCGTAGGCTTTCCAAAACAAGCGGACGGCATAGATCAAAGATCAGACTGCCCGTTCTGTGCAGTCTGATCTTGATCTATGCCGTCCGCATAAGCCCCTGTTTTCGCCTATGGAAATGCCTTTGGCCCTGAAAGGGTTAAATGAATCATTTTTGTAGTTTTATATTCAAACAAGGTCATGTCGAAAACTAACAATTTCTATCTTTTGACTTCGGTCAAAATTGTGCGAAAAACATCGACCATGTAAATGAAGAAAATACGATTGCAAGATTATAAGCTATGTATACGCAAAAACTAGATTACTCCTTTCAGTTTTTTTTTTTTTTCTTCAACTAGTGAAACATATTTACTGTCTTGAGGTTATATAATTATATACATAAAATTACAACTACTTTCTTTTTCGTGCAGGTTGACGCGACACATTTTTTTTTATGTTCTAGAGCTTGGAAACTCATTTTCTTTTCAATTAATCTTCATATTTCGTTATCTTGAAATTATCCCATAGATATTTGTATAGAGTTATAAAAACATGCGATTATTTTGTTTTCACAATTTACATTAGGACAGTGGCACAGATACAGTAACTACGTCCCCTCTAAGAACAGTTATGCTTCGTCAGATGAATTCCAGATAGTTACACTGAGACTTATCAGTTGTTTGGATATCAAGAAAAATATTGCGGAAGAAGTCTGCGTCTAAATTTGCAATCATGCTGGAAAATCAGGACAATTACGTGGGAAAACGATTATTCATTAATTGGGAAAAAGACCAAACAAGAGATAGAGACGATCAATCGAGTAAAACATCAATATGATACCAAAAACTAGTAATAATGACAACAGACATTATGGCAAGCGATTTTACTGTTTGTTTTATAAATGATCCGTCGAAAACTGCAGAAACATTTAGATGTTTAGAATTATATAAATGAAAAGAACAAAAAAAAAAGAAGAGAGAACAACTCATGTTTGAAAAAATAAGGAATGTAGGTAAATCAACACAACTCAGAAGTTTGGAAAGGCGAGGCTGGAGAATTAGCAGTCGCATAAAGACCACTCGAACATCCAGTTTTAACACTATGTGATTGCAGAACATGTCAAAATCTGATACTCATACCTACACTGAAAGATAAAAATTGTGACAGCACAACAAAATTACAAATTTGTACCGAACTAGAACTGTCACTAAGCGGAAAAATACCGCCGCCACACAAGCACCTTGTCACTGAATCAGCACAATCAGAGAAAGGAAAATATTATCAAAACAAAGCTCACCCGTGACCGTGACCGTGACCTTTAACCCATGTATCCCCGAAACAAGAGGGCACCTCCTTGGGTCATGAGCAACACTTGTATACAGTTTCAGGGTCCTAGCTAAAACGCCTTTTGGGTAAGAGCACGGAAACGATTTTTAAACAAAGTTCACCCGTGACCTTGACCTTTGACTCATGAAACCCAAATACAATAGGGCGCCTTCTTGGGTCATGGGCAACACTTGTATAAAGTTTCAAGGTCCTAGGTCAAACGACTTTTGAGTTAGAGCACGGAAACGAAAAGATGGACAGATTGACGGACGGACGGACGGACGGATGGACAGACAGATAGACATGATGAAACCAGTATGCCCCCTCTTCTTCGTAAGTGGAGGATATAAAGATTAAACAAGAAAGACCTTTAAAAAAGAGAGAGAGAGATAGCATAAGCGGTATTCGGAAATGAATATTGAAACTCTGTGAGATTCAATATGAAGATAGTTAAAGGCCCAATAGCGGCAAAGAAAACACAGATGTTAAAATGCATTTACATTTAAATCATACCATTCAAAAGAATGGAAAATATTTTGAAGATGGCAATCTGTTATTGTGTTGTTGGTCCAAGTATCAGACGCTGGCAGAAAAACAAATTTTTAAATCAGGCATTTACATTTACATTTAAATGCATTTTTAACATCCGCTTTGTCTACTTTTGACGGCTATCGTTACTTAAGGGTAATCACGACAATTAGTACCTCTTTTTCCTCATTGTTTTCCGTATTATTGAAAAGCTAAATTCAACTATGACTGGACAAGAAGCTTCTGCTACTAATAGGAGTGTGTTGTGTTTATTCTAGAGCGGAACAGCACTGCGCGCCGTCCTGCCCACTTTTCATCCCGCCCTTACGCCAATCTCCGAGCAGAGTTGTCGTTCGTTACCTCACATACATCTCTGCGATGGGCTAAATGACAAGAATCTTGTCAAACCGAGGAAAACATGTTTTGTTACTGTTTAACTGTTTCATGTGTAACATAATAAAGTAGACAAAGCAAATATGATTCCAGATGCATCATAGGTGCATTTAAATTGATGAATTTACCTGTATACAATGGAACTATTTTTTCGAGTTTCTTCACTGATCAGATTCCTACGCCAATTGTAAACCGAATGGCTGCGCCCACGAATGAAGACAAGTTAAACAAAACTATACAGTCCTGTGACAGTTTCGACAAACCGATGGATCTAAGTTTGTAACATCAAAGAAGAGATTGTCGTCCTTTAAAACACATTTTAGCTTTTCAGAAAACCCCTCTTTTCCACATTTTCTCCCACTAAGTTTGATTGGCCGTATGCTGTTTGAACAGCAAACAAAACAATCGATACATCTTTCTTTCACCGGCGTTTGTGTCGCCATTTGGGGTTATGGTCATGTGACGGAAAATCTCGCGAGAGGACGGACTACTTTCTGAGCCCACTACAGAGGTGAATGTGAATGAACCGGAGTGCAAGAGAGTGCCCTTACGCCTCCGAATCTAGATAGATTTTTTAGATTTTATTAATTACTTATGCATACACATGCACTTCGTAACATACTCATATATAATACAAATTAAAGGTCACTACAAGTGTTGAAATAGATAATGAAATGACGTAACAAAAAAAAAGAGAGAGAAAAACAGAAAAGAGAAAGGAATCAGGAAATAGAAGGTGGAGAATGAGCACTAACAGTTTCAGGTTCGAGTCACAGTACAAGTATGATTATACATGTTCCTTGCAGATGGCAATCGTAAGAGTTACTTCTGCATTTGTCAAACGGTCGAATACATAAGCAACTCCATCGACCAGCCACATTACTAAAGTGTGGATTCTTTGGGTTAAACACTCAACCCAGTATTCTATAGATCTTTTCGGAAATAGACCTGTGAAACCATTGCGTGAAAAGCAGAAAAAGCCGGTGATAAACCCGCATTTTCCTCCATTCCCACGACGAGAAAAGACATTATCGTGTTGCAAAGACGCAACTTGGCTCATAAAAGCTACAGAATCCATAGAAAACAGAAAATACAGGTCTAATAAAATAAAGACTTCAAATTACATTATAAGTCAACACATGGCTCACAAAGAGTACCCGAAAGAGAAACTCTCGACTTTCGACTTTTGCAACCACAGTTTATCTATATACAAACGCCCTTTTCATATACTTTCATATACTTACAAAAAATCGGCTGTTTGTTGTTTTGGTTTATCTTGTATTACCTAAGTGCACTTCAGTCGACTATAGGTAAACAAAACACGGGTCGCAAAGCAACTGAAGTTTTGAAAGGTTCTTGAAGGGCTGAATCTTTCCCAGCAGTTTCTCCTTTTTTTCGTAACGTTACCTTATACAGTTTTAAGTAAGAAAAGTCGTTTCTGTGAATATGCGGGAAATGGTTGTCCCTCTATAAAAGATAGATCTGTTAAATAATAAATAAATACTAAACCTCGTCATTTCTTTATTTATCGGTAGCCTAATCCATTTATATGAAAAATTATGCATTCTTTTTTTTATTTCGGCTGCAAGGATTTTTTTTTTTTATTAGAAAACAGCCCAACTTGTTTTTCTGCTGAATACATAAAACATATTGACACGACTGCCCAGGTGTTCTAGAAACAACCATTACTAAACGCAAAAAGGCACTATCAGCTAATGTAAAGAAGGCATGATACTGGCTTATTGCGTAATCATTTTGTGTGGACTGGCAGTCACCGGGTATGAATTTCTTGGAGCAGAGCAAATATAAATATGTACAACAAACGCCTGCATTACGACCCTCTCGCTTCAAATGCACGTTAAATCATACCTCTAATCCAAATTTTACTGCAAACATTTGTGTACCCGTGACAAGCATGAAATCTTGTTGACAGAATGGGTAGACGGAATAGGTGACCCAAATAGGTAGGATAATTAAAACACTTACATTTCAAAATTGAAAACATGCCGAAATAGATCTTAATTTGTCGGATAGTCTTTTACCCCTCCTCTGTCGGACATACATTTGGACAACAAGGTAAAACTTATGACGACCACACTTTTTTTTTTTCAAATGATAATTAATTTCCTGAAGATTCGGACACTAAACAAATAATATTTTCCCCTATCCTAATATATCGGCGAATTATGGTCTTGTCAAAGTAGTCGACGTCATTTTAAAACATTCCTGACATCTTCTGATCAATAAATATGTATGACGTGTAAACTGGTTTGTGCTATTACTGAAGTACTATACTTGCTCTACTATTTGACGACTAAATTTCGGAAAATCGACTATGAGATAAGAGCACCCTGTCGTCGTTTTGCACGGCACCCCCGACGCGTTAAGTAGGTGAAATCCGGTATTTAAGTGAGAATGGGTTAATAAACAAGAAAAAGTACTTTGTTTTAAATTTCAAATAATGTATGAAAATAAAAACAAGTTAACATTTTATTGTGTTCATCTGTATGCCCTGCTTACATTTAACTCTGTACCAGAGGAAAAATCCGACTTATCGAGTGAATTTTAAGTTTATCATTATGCTTTTAATACACTTACACAGGTTTAACAGCGCCATTAACACCTATTCGACTCTGGCGCTGAAAGTAAGCAGTACATAACAAAAATATCATCAAATTTTAGGAAGCAATGCTATAGAGAATGACAACAAAGACTGCAATCTATAGCGGGAGCTCTTTCCATAATATCTGACTTCAATTTGTCAGATGAAATTTAGTCTACTGTATTACGCACACTTCAAAATGTACATTCCAAGCATAGTTCACTGGCAGACGATGTGATTTTTGTTCTGTAGATACAAAGATTTACAGAAGCCTTTTCGAGTTATATCTGTGTGTGTGGTTTTTTTTTTGAAAACGTCAATTTTCATCTTTAAAACCTCTCCAGCTCTGCGTCTGTTAAACAATACAGTGTATGTGAGACAAATTTTTAGACAGATGCACCGAATAGCTCTTGGTCGGTTCACATGAGGCATCTGCTTCTGTACGTAGATATTCAGACATTCATCTCGTGTTGTTTACGATTAGACTCTGCTTGGAATGTACTTTTTAAAGTGTGTGTAATGCAGTAGGCCAAATTTCATCTGACCAGTTGAAGTTCAAATTGTGGAAGGAGATCCTGCTGTAAATTGAAGGCCTTTATTGTCATTCTCTATAGCATTGGTTATAATGATTAATAGAGATATTTTCGTTATGTCCTGCTTACTTCAAGTGCCAGAGTTAGCGTCGTATATTCAGCTGGCCTAAACGGGCCTATGTGCGTGCCCATTTATTACACCAATATCAGTCGTTGAGCTACGTTGGCGCTTACTAACACCTTAAGCCTCCGTCACACCAAACTAGTTCTTAGAACGTCTCACCCCGTCCTAACAAAATCGTAAAACGGGTTGCGGTCGGGGTAGGACGTGTAATTTCGGCCTTATTATGCCTAAAGCCCCCGTTACACCTAGCTAATTCTTAGAACGTCTTGCCCTGTCCTAAAAAATCGTAAAGCGGGTTGCAGTCGAGGTAGAATATGTAATATTATGCCAATTGAATGTCCACTGCACCACGTCGTTACACGTCCCTAAAAGGATCGAAGTACGGCAGGTCCGTTTGTAGTACGTCCCTCTCGTTTTAAGTACGTTGTCATTCCGTCAAATTACAAGACGGGATGGACGGCAAAAAATTTTGAGCAGGCTCAAAGTTCTGGAGCACCCTTCCGGTCCTAGCCCGTCCATGAAGTTCGCAAACAGATTGTAAAAGGTTGCTACTACGTCCACTCCGTTCGAACACAGTTTGAGTCCGTTTGGCAACTATTTTCGGAACGTAGTGAGAACGAGTTCGGTGTGACGGGGGTATTAGCAAATGGATTCGTAAAAAAAAAAATGTATTTCTTTGATGCAATACAATTCTACTCATTACTATACAGCCTACACATATCTTAGACTCACCAGTCAAGTAGCAGCAGCTTCTTTGAAAAATATATCAGTCTGAAAATTTGATTTCAATAATTCGCAAAAAAACGAGGAAAAAGAGGCGTGGTTACCTTAATTATCTCTCTTCATATTGAACTCCAGTAGAGCTTCAATATTAATTTCCGAGTACCTCTTATGCCGTCTATTTTTTTTTTTCAAAGGTCACTCTTGTTTAATCTTTCGGTACAAATTTGCAGATTGTGTCGTGCTGTCACAATTTTTTTCTTCCCGTGTAAGTATGCGTAACAGTTTAGGCATCTTCTGCAATCATATAGTATTAAAATTTGATGTTCCCGAGGTCTTTATGTTACTGCTTATTCTCCAGCCTCGCATTTCCAAACTTCTGAGTTGTGTAGATTGACCTACATTCCTTATTATTTCAAATAACAGTTGTCCTTTTTTTTTTTTCATTTAAAAATAACTATGAACATCTAAACTAAATTTACTGCAGTTTTTCCGAAGGATCATTCATAAAACAAATGGTAAAACCGCTTGTCATAACGTCTGTAATTATAATTGCGAGTGTTTGGTATCATACTGATATTTTACTTGATTGATATTCTCTGTCTTCTGTATGGTCTTTTCTCAACGAACGAATAACCATTTTTCTCACGTTATTGTCATGATTTTCCATGTTTGCATGTCATTTGAATATCACAACGACTGAGCACGACCTGGATGATTGACATGTAAACAGCAAATTTCCTTTGAGTAAAAAGAGAAGATAGGAAATGTAAGCAACCGATGGAGTAAATCTATAAGTAATTAAAAAATCAAATTTTAAAACAGTATCACTCGGCAGTGCCCTTATAATGTTACTTGAAAGTGTTATCCTGATAGATCTACTTTGTAATTTAACTGAAAGTTTTGTAATTATTTTTATTGTTTGTATACCTATTGTCATTCTCCCGATCACCATATAATTGCTTGTATGTGATGAAATTGTTTCCTTAAATGATTTTAATGATTGTTTGATTGATTGGTTGATTGTATGGTGTTTAACGCCATTTTCAACATTATTTCAGTTATATCACGGCGGCCAGTGCACCTATCCATGCTTTCCTGGAGTTTCTTTTACCAGTACTCCGCACAATATTCTTTCCAAGCCCGGTGGCTGCTTTCCCACATAACTATCGTCGAAACAATGGTCAGCGGTGAGAGAGGAATGAATCCTGTCGCAATGACTATCACCAGTCCTCGGAAAGAAATTGGCCAAGCCGGGGATCGAACCAGCGACCTCCTGTTCTCAAGTCCTGCACGCTACCGACTTAAATGATTTCAACAATCATTTATCGGTTTGCTTTTAGAAGGAAGATCTAATTATTTTCCCGTTGAAAAATCAAATGTCATACAAAAATTTCACTCCGTGCTATGTTACCCGTTTGGTATATTCGATTTCCACTTCCTTATACATAAAGACCCCATTTGGTATGTATACACAAGGTCCCTGTTTGGTTTACACAACTTGGTTCCCCGTTTTGCTTGTAAAAATTTCAGTTGGAAAATCTTCAATTTAGGATGTTTTTTTCACAACTAGAAACGAATTAAGCAGCCCTAAAACTGTCAAATTCTTCATCTGAGTTGCTCACGATGATCGAAAATACAGGTCCCCGATTAGTAGGTTTAGAGCTTAGGTCCCCGTTTGGGAGGTTTTACAAGTGTGTGTGTGTGTTAATTTAGAGGAAATACCTTAGAATTAACCCTTATCCTGCTGAATAAAAGAAATGAAACTTTCAAACTGATAGTATAAACCCAAAACTTTCCTGTTTCAAAAGGATTTTTGGAGGGAAAATATCTCCTTATCGGACAGTGTAGATCAAAGATCAGACTGCACGTTCTGTGCAGTCTGATCTTGATCTACGCTGTCCGCAAAAGGTCAGTGAGTCGCGATAAGCAGCCTAAGGGTTAAAAGTAGAATGGACTTCAAATACTTGATGAATTTAACCCGTGCTATTGCTGTTATTTGTAAGAAAGACCCACAGTGGGCGTCATAGGCATTAACGAGCCATGCTCTGGAAGAAGCGGCTTCATGCATTGCCGTGATCTCTTATACCTAGCAAGTCATCACGTGATCAAGGATCCACAAGATCTATTTTTTGTAACAAGCGACTTGAAATCATGAGGTAAACTGGTCATTGGGTGTACAAAAAATTGACTAATAGCGAAAAGTTTCGGCCCAGGTCAGCCTGCGCGGGCTGACCTGGTCGATAGTTTTCGCAGATGCATTAAGCCCCCTTTTGCCGGAGCATGGCTCATTTGTTTTTATTTTACTAACTTTGACACTTTACCTAATATACTACTCAAACTTTGATAGGGATCATTTCCAATATTCCAAAAAATGTTACATTTTAGTATCACATTAAAAAAGATGGTTTTCCACAGGCAGTCGGTTTTATCAGTGTTACAATAAAGCATATTTAAGTATCCAAAATATAGCATATTTCAAATATATGGACTAGCTCTTTATAAAAACAGATTTTCTGAAATTGAAGGGGATGGAGGAAAACATGGTGATCCCTAGCAAATTTTGAGTAGTATATATAAGTCTTTAATACCAGACTACAGAGAGCAAATTTTGTCAAAACAAGAAATGTCTAACGAAAAATTTCTATTAAAAAAAAGATAGACATAAATTTGCCCGCCAATAGATAGGGGCTCTTAGAATAAACATGTCTACATTTTTTACCACAGGGTCCCTTAGAATAAACATGTTTACATATTTGACCAATCACAAATTTCTATTTATTAATTTTTTTATCAGAACCAAAAATAGGTCAAAAGCCAGCAGATTCAGCTACGCTGAAAAAAACAGAAAAAGACAGACGACGTAAGAGGTACTGGAATATGGATATTTACTATCATTTGTGGTTCAATATGAGGAGATATAATGGAAAGTGACCACGCCGGCAATTTCTCGAGAATAGGTCCGCAGAGGCCCGCAGAATTAACTCTTTACCACACAATCCCAAGTTTTAATGACTCTGAGGAAGAAGCCTTTTGAAAACATTGTGGGAAAAGGAGAAAATGCTGGTAACCAGCATTTTCTCCATTTCTCACAATGTTTTCTAACCTTTCACAGACAAAAAAAAACATCACTAGAGCTACATTTATTTTGTCGTCTGCAAATGCTTTCAATTTGGTCGAGTACAAAAAATGTCGTTTGGTAAAGAACTGCCATGCTCACTATTTTTTTAACCGATCGCAAATTACTTTTTTTTTAAGCCTAATATCACAATACCAAGAAGTAAGTCAAAAGCCAGCGCATTCAGCTACGCCGGCAAAAATTTGATAGTACATGTATGTAGTACATTAGGCCGATATACAAACCAAGTTTCTGTCACTTACCCATTCGATCCATGGAATCTGTGGTCGAAGTACCTATCTTCAGTACAATGGCCGAACGTGAGATTTATACATCGGACCTGGTGGTGGACCATCTCGTAGCAGATACCATCTTCTTTGCTACCCTCGGGACAAGACACGGGCTCCAATGGCACGAGGTCCCTGGGGCGAGGAGGGTTACATTGACTATAGAGACGATCTTTTCGTTTAACTTTTTATCGGATGACAGTTTCTAGCTTTGTCCAAATTAAAAGCAATTAACAGAAGACAGATTGACTGTGGCTCAATCGAGAGGAGTTGACTTTGAAAGGGTGGAAAGCATTGTAGGAAAACGAGAAATGGTGGTTGCCGGCATTTTCTGTTTTTAACCGCTACCTCTAGGTAAAGGGTCAAATGGTATCTTGATTTCTCTTTTAAGATTATTTTAGTCATATCATGGCGACAATTCGCCTAATCATGTTTTTCCTGGGTTGTACCACCACAATTCCATTCCTTTGCAAAACACACAAACAAAGAAAACTCTCCCATGTGACTAAAGCCAAATATAATCTCTGTCAGCCTCAATCGGGGTCTGTATTCCTAGTCTTTAATCTCTAAGGCTTTCTAAACTTGAAAGTAACACGACATCTGATTAGCTAAAGAAAACAGTTTAACCAATCCGAAGTTGTGTTACTTTCAAATCTAGAAATTTCCCTCCGAAGTGAATATCCAAGCTCCGAGAGATTTGAGGACTAACGTTAAGCCTTTACAAAACAATAAATTATACCATGTTTAAACTACCCCCACGAATAAGGCTTTTAAAAAATCCTCAGGAAAAAAAAAGAAGAAATTGCAGGTAACCAGCATTTTTTCTACTTTTCCTGTAATGTTTTCTACGCTTTCAAAGACAATTCCCATTTCTGAGCCCAATTTATTTTTGTCGTCTGCAAACGCTTTCAATAAGTATGGGTCTAAAATTTTGCCGTCTGGTACGGGGCTAATCCTTTACCAAACAGTACCGAGTTTCAACGACCCTGAGGAAGACTTCCTAAGAAAACATTGTGGAAAATGGGGGAGATGATAACCAGCATTTTCTCCTTTTCCTACAATGGTTTACCATGTTTAAAATGAATTCCATCATTTTAGCTACATTTAATTTGTCGTCAGCAGACGCTTTCAATATGGACGAGTCTAAAATGTCGTCTGGTAAAGAGTTAATTCTTTGCTACAAAATTTTGTTCTCAACCAATTTGAAAGCATTTGCAGACGACAAATCTAGGTCACTCAAATGATGATTTTTTCTTTGATAGGGTAGAACACCTTGTGGAAAAATGCTGGCTACCAGTATTTTTTCCTTTTCCCACAATGTTTCAAAAGGCTGTTCTCCAGGGTCGTTAAACTCGAGATGATTTGGTAAAGAGTTAAGCTATTCGCAACCCGCAAACAAAGTTGATAGAGGCGCAGACGGCAGGGTGGGAGATGGTTAGCAGCAATATCCTGAGATGTTTGGGCTCTTCTATCAAACTTTTTTTTTCGCAAGCAAGCACAGTATCGTCCTGGCGAAAAAAAGCAATAGAAATACTTAGCCCTTCAGCTGCTAAATAAATGAAACGAAAGCTTTCCCTGAATAAAAGTAAAATATTACGATTTCAAAGTTGATTTCACAGGAAAGAAAATATCATATCGGACAGTGTAGATCCAAGGTCAGACTGCACGTTCTGTGCAGTCTGATCTTGATCTACACTGTCCGCAAAGGGTCAATGAGTCGCGCTTGGCAGCCTAAGGGTTAATATAGGTCGACGGGTTATACATGTAGGTTACCCCTATAAGGGTTAATATAGGGGTAACCACTGAGTGCCAGTCGCTCACTGGTTACCCCTTTACCAGACGAATAAACTTTGGATTCATCTTTGTTGACAGCATTTGCAGACGACAATTTAAAGGATGCTCAATACATGGCCTTTGTCTGTTAAAGGGTAGAAAACACTGTGAAAAAAAAAGGGGGGGGGAATGCTGGTTACAAGCATTTTCTCCATTTTCCACTATGTTTTAAACAAGCATTTCACATAAGGTTCAGGTTGAAGCACGGGACTGTGTGGTACTGGGTTGAAAAGTTGGGGTTATATGTTTGATTCCCACCAGAGACACTGACTGGGAGTCCCTTTGGAAAGACACATAGCCCTGCGTGGCTCTGTGGTAAAGTTATATAGATTTCGGAATCCGGAGTTTCTTGGTTCGATCCACAATCTGTGAACTAGGAGTGGTAATTTTATGTCGAAGTGTCCTTGAGCAAGAGACTTCAGAGATCTTGCTTAGTGAAACCTAGGACACACGCGAAGAAGTGAGCTGTCCCTGTAATGTAACTGCAATGATGTTACAAACAGTGTAAAACACCATTCAGTCAATCGTGCATCGAGTTTTTCGTCGGAGTGTCCTTGGGTAAGACACTTTAGAGTCCTAGCCTAGTACTGGTGAAACCCAGAACGCACGTAAATATGTGAGGTTTTGCCGTGATGTGACTGAAATGACAGCAAAAGCAGCATATAACAGCATTCATTCAAACAGGTAGTTAGATAGGGTCCTAATGTTGCATTGGTGAAAAACGTTAAATAGTGAGGTGATATGATTGAATTAATTGTTACATCGGTGTAACTCATCATTCAAACAAACGACCAAACAAACAAGAAAAACAAAGTAACTCACCAACAAATGACAACACAAATTATACTAAAAATCCACACAAAATACACAATCGTTATCTTGGCCGCCATATTGTTTTTTACTTTATCAGGACTTCCTTCTAGGCTCTACCACAGTTTTATATTGTCGTTTATATCTTGGCGCTCCGGTGTTATCACTTCAAAAGTATTGATCTGACCTTTAAACCTTTACTAAACGACAAAATTGTAGAGCGGTCCAAATTGAAAGAATTTGCAGACGACAACTAAAATGTGGCTCAGAAATTGAAATTTGTTATGGGTAGGGTAGAAATCATTGTGGGTACAGGAGAAAATGCTGGTTACCAGCATTTTCTCCTTTACCTACAATGTTTTCAAAAGCCTTTCTGATCAGGGTCGTTGAAATTTAGGAATGTTAGGTAAAGGGTTAACCCATTACCAAACTATTCCAAGTTTCAATGGCCCCAAGGAAAAAGACTATTGAAAGCATCTAGGGAAGAGGAGAAAATGCTAGAAACCAGCATTTTCTCCTTTTTCCCAGATGTTTTCTATACTTTCTAAGACATATCTCACCACTTTCGCCACATCGAATATGTCGTCTACAAAAGCTTGAATTTGAATGAGTCTAAATTTTTTCGTCTGGTAAAGAATACTGGTAAACATTATTTTAATTACATACTTTCTTAGAGCGCATTTCACGAGTATAGATGCCTTTGTAGCTAGTGTAGATCAGTTTTAGTTTAAACACATTTATTTTACATCCATTGAGAAACAAGTTCTTACAACTTAAACTAATGTGTGGGCCAATGAATGATTCCGAAGTTGACATCCGCTCACGGGTATCGAACTCAGGACCTTATGGTTACGAGGCCGACGCTCTACTGCACAACCACGGACACCACGACTAAGATCAGACTGCACAAACGTTCAGTCTGATCTTTGATCTACACTGTCCGCTTTGGTGAGACATTCTGGCCAAAAGCAACCTCGAAAGTGCAATCACTTGGGTTTAATTCAAGTCTGAAAATGTATGTTAGGTTCATTCAGCACTCTATTATTTTTTTTTAGATATACAATCCAGTGGCTCTGCGACCTTTATTACTGTGGAAAAAACAGAAAATGCTGATACTCTTAAGGGTAGTTGTGTGTAGGTGCAACAGCCAGAAGCGCGATCATTTGAGGTGCCATATTTTTTTAGTCCCGTCGTGTAGGCTACTTTACTTATATATGTGATAGAAACAAACAGCAAAGCTCTGCGTTCGCTACTTAAAGACGGTCAAAAATAGTGATTTTCGCTCCAAGTTCATTATTGCGTAAAGCTTTTGTGTGACACCTGGTATGACACTTGGAAGCGGTGTCCGTTCTTTTCACCAAGTTATAAGAATTTGGATGAGTATTTTTTATGGATCAACTATTTCTCACTAACTCTTGCGAAATGTTGTTTGGGCTTGAACTGTGCAATATTGATTTTACGTCGGCAAGCCAATCAGGTTGCAAAACTAATGTACAGGTATGCGGAAGGTAAGTGTGAAAAATCATTTTCAACTTTAATTGAATAATGTTTGTGCATGGTTGGATTATGACATTGGCTATCTCATATATTGTATGATACAGCGCCATTGACAGTTGTGACAGAACTGTGACAGGTAACCCAGGACAGGTGTGTTGTAGATCTACCCAGCCTCCATTACGGGGTACATCGTCTAATGACGTCATTCTTCATTCAAGTACACGTAGTTTAACCCTTTCCCAAACAAGCCCTGGTTTTCACGTGTCTGCAGTACAAGTCTTTTGAAAACACTGTGGGAAAAGGAGAAATTGCTCGTAACGAGCAATTTCTCCTTTTCCCACAGTGTTTTCTACCCTTTTTGAGACCTTTCTGCCATTTTCATCAAATTTAAAATTGTCATCTGCAAACTCTTTCAGTTTGGACAAGTCCAAAATTTGTCGTCTGGGAAAGGGTTAAGTAAAAACTCAGTGTTAAAGACGGGTCTGCGATGCAGATTTCACTTTTAAGGATCTTTTTAATAACTCTTTACCAAACAAGATTTATTTTTATAGTTGACCTGAAATTGAAAGGATTTGTAAATGACAAATAAAAAGTAGTTAAAATGAAGATTTCTGGCCATGAGGGTAGAAAACATTGTGGGAAAAGGAGAAAATAGTGGTTATCAGGGTATCTACATTCTATCCGAAAGCGAGCTCCAATGTTTTATTTTTGTTTCTCCGCTCACCTTCGTATCAGCCCTTCATATGTCAATTCTGGAATAAAATTTGTTCTTACCGGCATCTCTTCAAATGGCTCTATGCAGCAATATTTTTGTTGATGGCTAGTAACATGGGCACGGATCGTTAGATAAATGATTTATCTTCACAAAACACCAAGATATGTGTAAATAATGATTCTTACCTTCTTGCAAATCCATATTTTTCAACATAAATAAACGTTGACCTACTTCAAATGAAATCAGAACTTGGCAGAAACATCAATCTGCAGTTTTCGCAGTTTCTCAGACATGCTACAGGACAGTTCATTCAGGAGTTGTAACATGTCCTGTAGCATGTCCAAGAAACTACAAAAACTGCCAATACATGCATCACACATGAACAAAATTCCACACTCACTAGAAAAAAAAAATCCTTTATCTACAGCAGGGGTGCGGAATTCCTATGCCCGACTTCTCCATCTCGGGACTTTCTGCTAGCAGACAATTAGATTTTCTGAGAGCGCTTGTCTGCGGGCAAGTGAATTTTGGAGCCAGACCAAATAAGGAAATGCCATATTTATATCGGTGACAATTCTCAGACACTCTATTCCAAGTTTTGCATAATCCATGTCAAAGTTAACACCTTCAAAGTACAAACTTCATGTATTGACCCCGTTTGAGGCCTCTCACTACAGGCAGTAACTGTTGCTACTGGAAAAAAAAACTGGGCTGTATCGAAGCAAATATGTATTGTTGTAGTAAATATGATGCTCGGTAAAATAGTCGCATTTTACAGGTGTTTTTGCATGCAAAATGGACAAATTCGTTGTAAGATGGGGTGGTTCAAAGCCGCCGAAAACATCCCACAAACCCAAAAAGCATGTATTTAAAGGGCAGATCCATGGACAAAGAATATCAAATAATATGATGCAAAGAAGTGCAAACATGTGTTTAAAGAGAGCTGGTTTACTGACTTTAATTCGCTCCAAAAGGACGATAGTTCAGATACGCTATATTATCTATATTGTATAAATTATGATGTTGAGTTTTATTGTGCACAAGTTCACATTTCATAAAAAGATGTTGGACAAGTGTACTGTGAGAAAAAAGTTGGTTTATCAAAGCCATTTTTACAAACCTAAAACTGATTTACTCTACTTATCAGGACAAGTAAACTTAGACTGCAGACAAGTAGAAAATTCAGTCTATAACTTGCCTATGGGCAAGTGGGAAAATTCTAAAATTGCACATCCCTGTACAGAGTGCCAAATGCAGTTCTTAATATATGTAGTATGATGACTTATCTGGCACATGGGATAAGTACACATTGATATGCGATTTGATTTGTAAAAATATTAAACCTTTACTAGACGACAGAATTTTAGACTTGTCCAAATTGAAAGCATTCGCAGACAACAATTTCAGTGTGGCTCAAATGGTGCAATTTTTCTTTGATAGGGTAGAAAACGTGGGAAAAGGAGAAAATGCTGGTTACCAGCATTTTCTCCTTTTCCCACAATGTTTTTGAAAGGCTCCTTTCCCAGGGTCATTAAAAGGCGGCATTGTGCGGTAAAAGGTTACACTATAGTAAAAATATTATGTTGCAGTAACTTTCCTGCAGCATGCCCACTGGGTTTTCAATTTGGGGGTACATGCACCCTCCAGGTTTTGAATTGGGGGTACAGAGAAAAAATTGGGGGTACACTGTACCCCCTAGGTTTTGAATTGGGGGTCCGAAGAAAAATTAGGGGGTACAGAGTAACTTGGGGCCGTTTCAGTTTTATTAATGAATTTTAACACCCTAGCTCCTTTACCATCATATGTCTCCAGGGCATGCACGTACTTAGGTGTAATCGCAACAGCGGTCAGGGTTTAAAAGCCGAACACGGCCATGAGGTTTGATAATCGACCGCCTTTATGCAGGATTTTTCACCTTTATTCCTTCTCAAAGTTGCGAAGTACATTAGAACGGTATGCAGTCACTTCGTACCTAACCATTTCGTACCATTCAGTTTATGACCATTTCGCACCATAGATTTACCACTTCATACCATAAATTTTCCATTTCGTACCATAGCGTTACCACTTCATACCATGATAATACCATCTCGTCCTGTGACCAAACATATCAATAAATGTGACAAAAAGTGGTATTTGATGTATTTACTTAGTATAAACCGTAATGCTTTGGTTACCTTATTTACGTGATATAATCATAAATCATGAATAAAGGTATCAGTTAGTATGCGACTAAGAAGATAGATAATTGGTCTGTTTGTCCGTAATGTTTGTTGGATAATTAGAACTGGGAACAAACAAATTACATTAAATTGAACATTTAATCGAAGAATTAAAATTGTTTAATTACCCTTGATTGTAGATTGTCTATTATCCTGTTTGTCATCTTTTTTTGTATGTTTGTTTATGGGTATGTTTTGAAATAAAGTGAACCTTGTATGACGCCGAGACAAGGACAGGGTCAAACGTCAAGGTCAATATGACATTTTTTTTTTTTTTCTTGTAAAAACATCATTTTCCACTATATTTACTTACTTAAATTATACACCTTACGAAAGCAATTCATTTCTAACGACCCTTTGAGAATCTGCTTTGAAGACATAATGGGAAAAGGAGATAATCAGAAAGTGTTATGCTCATAATTTCTTAAATGAATAGTTAACTTGAATAAATAGCGTTTTTGTTTTCGTCTTTTAATACCGTCATAACGACAGTTTTTCATGATCAAAACTTTGTCATACGTCCCAAAATACATGGTACGAAATTGTATGACTATAGTACGATGAGGTAAAATTATGGTATGAAATGGTAAAATTATGGTACGAAGTGACTGGTACGAAATGGTTATGGTACGAAACGTCCGTAATTCCATTAGAACTGCTTTAAAAAGGAAGCGTATACAGACTGATGCTCGTACCAGCCGATATAGCTCAGTAGGTAGAGCGTAGGACTTGTGAACACAATGTCCTACAGATTGTGGGTTCATATCCCCGGCTGGCCAACTAAAAAATTACTAATAGTCTTTCGGATGAGACATTAAACCGAGGTCCCGTGTGACGGTGCTATACGCCGAGCACGTTAAAGAACCAGGCGAAGCTCTCAGTAGTTTCGACCTGTATCCTTGCACTATCCCCCGTAACAACTAACCGTCTTCTGGGGGCGTCGCTCAGATGGGCAACCGGTAGCGACGATAAATAAACGGAAATAACCAAACTGATGCTCGTTGTCCAAGATGGTGTTCGTAGATCTGGCTATTTTAAAATCACAGAGGAGCAGGCCGATTGGCTCATTGTAAGGTCAAACTCTGTCAAATAAAGGCCATGCCGTGTTAGGGGAAAATAAAACAAAAGGTGTAATGGTAGAATCACATGTGTAAACCTGCCTTTCTCTAATCTTCACGCTGTAAAATATTTTAACAGCTTTTGTTGTGATGACATTTTTTCTGCAGCAGACGCCATACATACGAAACTTACACGTTTAATTTGCGGCTCGATTTCTCAGCCTTCATATGTCAAAAAATGTGTTTTTAACGATAACTGTGCATCATAATATTATTAAATGATTTTAATTTCTCACTGAAAATTAAGTACCAGATTTCCTGTACACGTGGTAGATTTTGACACCGTAAAAAATCGTAGCGAAAATTATTTAGACAGACGAGGGAGCCGCAAAATATATATAGTGAAAATATTTGGTAACCCGCTCTATGTTGAGGCCAAAGCGTGGTACCCATTTACGAGGAAAACTACTTTCGTTTTGTTTGTTTGGCATGCAATACGAAATGGTATCTAATTTGTACGTGCAGTGTACGTAATTACTTTCCTTTTTGTACGTGCATACTTTTGACAGTGCGTGCATGCACGTAAGCACAAAAAATTGTACGCGCAGAGTAGAATTTATACGTGAATTACGTACTGCAGTACGTGATTGGGCACCCTGTCCTGGTCACAGGTGAACGGCGAGCGACACTGTAAATCCTGTATTACACACTAATATACTGAAAGGTAAACAACTTGTGATGTATTTTCAATACCCCAGTCACGAATTCCATGCTGTTTACAGGTCATTTTACTACCAATATTAACATCCATAGTACCAATGGATAGCGGAAATATTATTCTACAAGAAAATCATGCCATAATTTGAGCCATTTCAAGTTGCTAAGAAATATCTAGCTCGAAACTGTCAAACAACCCAACTCGGAAGAGATCTGATTGCAATTGATTCGCGAAAATTTTCAAGAGATAAAACCCATTTTCAACGCGAAAAATGTACGTCCTTGTGCAAGGTGCATTTGAAGCCTACAAATTTAAAAGTATATCTGCACTGAAAATAGAACTTCAATATCTTTTTGTGTTATACGAACCTTCTTTTATCTGAACATGTCCAGCTGTGTAAAACTGTCATCCTTTTATGGCCTACTAAGTATGCTTTTGTATCGCGTTTTCTCATTGGCCGGGTCCAGACACACCTTCATAGATAACCAATGAGAAAACACGTTTTGAAAAACAAACCGAACATGCGTAGTACGTCAAAATGGCAGGCAGCTGAGCGCTGGACAGATTTACCAATGGAAATAAGGATTGTACAGCCTATTCACATCAAATAGTTTAATGTTTCAGGTTTATATGCCTTATCATTGCTGGACCCGAAATGATACTCGTCAAATATTCAACGGCTTTGGCGTTGAAAATGGGTTTTATCTCTTGAAAATTTTCGCGAATTAATGCAATCAGATCTCTTCCGAGTTGGGTTGTTTGACAGTTTGGAGACAGATATTTCTTAGCAACTTGAAATGGCTCAAATTGTGACATGATTTTCTTGTATAAAAATGTTTCCGCTATCCATTGGTACTATGGATGTTAATATTGATAGTAAAATAACTTGTAAACAGCGTGGAATTCGTGACTGGGGTATTGAAAATACATTACGAGTTGTTTACCTTTCAGTATATTAGTGTGTAATATAGGATTTACATTATCGCTCGCCGTTCACCTGTGGTCCTGGTGCTTGTATTACTATTAGCTTCTTGCAGCGTAAGAAACTTTTGACATCTTGCTCAACCTTCATGCAGTGACTTGTGCGATACCGAATTTTGTCACGCTGCTCAAATCCAATACAAGGACGAGGAAAGTTATGACAGCATAATATCCAGTATATATTTAAAACATGATGCAAATAGATACTGATCAGTCTGTAAGCGATGATATTTTTACAGAGCTCCAGATAAGAGGGGGTGATGCTATTCTATATCCATTATTTCTTTTCCAAACCCTATGTTGTGGGTATTCATTAGAATTGTCCCAATGAGATGATTCTAATGAGTATCCATAACATAGGGTTTAGTGGAGAATGGCTAATATTTTCAATTTTGAAATCAAAATCACTCCCTCTGTCTGGAACTCTGATTTCTTGCTCTTTATCCAATGTGTTTGCATACAATAAATTCATTGTGGCTCAAATGATTGGATTTTTCTTTGAAAGGATAAAAAAAAAAACATACTGGTAGTTGGAAAAGTTGAAAATGCAGGGTACCAAGCATTTTATCCTTTTCCTTCAATGTTTTTTAAAAAAAACTTTCTTCTCAAGGTCATTAAAATATGGGATTGTGTGGTTAATGGTTATGAAAAGCATTAACCTTTTATCAGACGACAAAATTGTAGCCTGGTCCAAATTGAAAGCATTTGCAGATGACAATTTCATTGTGGATCAAAGATAAGTGCAATTTTTCTTTGATAGGGCAGAAAATATTGTGGGAAAAGGAGAAAATGCTGGTTACCAGCACTTTCTCCTTTTCCCACAATGTTTTCAAAAGGCTTCTTTCCCAGGGTCCTTTAAAGGTGGTATTGTGTTGTAAAGCGTGACAGCTTAAAAGTTTGAAATATAATAACAGTCCCTAACATTCAAGTACATTTTATTTCCTCAGTCACCAGTTGACTGTCATATAGCTTGGTTTTGGATGTACATTTTTGTGGTTACCTTGACTAAGTGATATCCCTAACAATGTTTCAAAGACCCAAAGTAAGGAGACATTTGAAAACATTGTAGAAAAAGGAGAAAACGCCGGTAACCAGTAACAAGCATTTTCTCCTTTTTCCACAATGTTTTCTACCTTTTGAGTTTCAGAGACAAAGTCCATCATTTACGACATTTTTAATATGTTGTCTGCAGATGCTTTCGATTTGGATAGGACTAAAATTTTGATGTGTGGTAAAGAGTTTTAAAGTGATGCACATGGCACTGTACTCTGTTTTGGACTATGGCCTGCACAGTCCTGTCTGATCTTTGATCTGCACTGTCTACACTGTCTGCTTTGCTAAATCATGCAGACATAAGCAACCATTTGAGTCATGTGCTGTGAAAAGGGGGCTTAGTGCATCTGCAAACGGTATTGAACCAGGTCTGCCTGCGTGACCTGGGCCAAAACTTGTTGGTCAATTTTCTGCATGTCAAAAGACCAGTCTACCTCATGTCAGAGAAATCGGATTTTATGGATACACAATCACAGTGATGACTTGCTTGGTATCATGAATCAGGGAGATGCATTAGGCCCCCTTTTGCCAGAGCAAGGCTCAGTTATTTGGGTCTTATCTTTTGACTTCAAATGTCTATTGGGTTTATTCTCTGCTCAAAGGGTTAACAGGGAAAAAAATCATATGCAGAAAATATAGAGCGCTTAAAATGCATTTAAATTATGACATTTAAAAGTATAGACAGTGTGAAGATGACAATCTATTAATGCACTTTAAGTCCAAGTATTAGTCGCTGGCAAAAAAAACAAAAGTTAACCCGTTGTCTTTTGTTTACTTTCTACCTGCTTTTAAATTTCATTTTTCTGCTAGAGACCAATACTTAGACTAACCGTACAATAGCAGAATATCATCTAGACAATAATTACCATTATAATTATTTAACCCTTTCCCAAACAAGCCCTGGTTTTCACATGTCTGCAGTACAAGTCTTTTGAAAACACTGTGGGAAAAGGAGAAATTGCTCGTAACGAGCAATTTCTCCTTTTCCCACCGTGTTTTCTACCCTTTTTCAGACCTTTCTGCCATTTTCATCAAATTTAAAATTGTCATCTGCAAACTCTTTCAATTTGGACCAGTCCAAAATTTGTCATTTGGGAAAGGGTTAAATGGTATGATTAAAATTGAAATGTACATGTATTTTACCACCCACTTTTTAACTTTTGGCAGCTACTTGGCCGTTAACTCTACCACACAATGCTACCTTTAAATGATCTTGAGAAAGAAAGCTTTTTTACCTTTTCCCACATTGTTTTCTACCCTATCAAAGACTAATTGCACCATTTAATTGAGCCACAATGAAATTGTTGTCTGTAAATGCTTTCAGTTAGGACAAGGCTAACATTTTGTCTATTGGTGAATGGTTAAGTCTATGTTGAAAGACTCATGAGAATTGCCACATGAGTACCCACAGTAGAGGTTTCAGTAAAGAACACAACAGCTGGTAGTACTCCTAGAACCTCTTAGTACTTTCTCTACTGGGATAAACTGTAGGCTCTTTCTACTTTCAGATTTTGAACTGTCAAGAGGACTGATGATTGACCCAGTACTCAAGTACATTGTAAATTTCGTTTCGTCTTTACTAAGTCACGATATTTTTGTGTTGTGAAGAAAAATCTGGAAAGGTTACTAACGATGGCAAATATATGTATCAGGATGTGTGAATCTATGTATCAGATTCCTACGCGGGTGATTTGTATCTTGTTTGTTGTGTTGCAAGGTGCCATATTAGACTACTACCTAATCAAGCATAAAAACATATACTGGTACTCCTGGGTTGTTGCTGATTTGGCACTTGTCTTTGTCTTTACGATGGCTTTCATCATTTCCTACAGACATCTGATTTTAGCAAAAGAATCTGCAATAAAGAAAGTCCATGTGCAAACAGGTGGTCTACCTTTGGGCTATTTTGCTTGGTTTGTCTACAGCACTCTACTTGCCATTAGAGTTGCGATAATATTTAAAGACTTTGCCTGGCAATTAAAGGAAAAAGACTTTTTTGGTCCAAATACTTTGAAGATAAACATATCCCTTGCTGCTGTAATATTTTTGTTACTCCTGATGTCCCACAATAACGCAAGTCCGAGACTTGAATTGGAGCGTAAATATTTTATCACCGAGCTGACTGGCACTGTTGTATTCGACGTTCTTGATTCTGTGGATGTTTTAGACATTTTGTTCGACCTGAAAGCCATAGAAGATTTTCCAGCTCACATGGATACCGCCATTATAGTGATCGCTTGTTTAAATTTTATCCTACCAACCATTCCCTTGATGACGTTGAGCAGAACCCATTTCGGACATAAGAGTGTCCCAAAAGATATCATGATGATGCACAAAATGTTGCTGGTGTTTTTAGTGAACTTGCCGTTGTTAAACATACGGCTGCTACTCTGGCATCTTCTGAGTAAGGAAATCTCTGTTTTCCCAATGAAAAATGTGATCGTAATTTTTCTGGTGTTTCACGATCTGTATGAGAAGAAAAGGGAGAAGTTAGAAAGAGAGGAAGCATCACTGAACGATGAAACAGGAGAAGCATCAGAACTTGCACCACAAGCATAATCATTACCAAACAACAAAATTTTGACTGGTCCAAATTGGAAGCATTTGCAGACAACATATTAAATATAGCTGAAATGATGGTAATTGTCTGTTAAAGTGTAGAAAACCTTGCGAGAAAAGGAGAAAATGCTGGATACCAGCACTGAAAAAATAGTCATCACCAAATGACAAGATTTTAGACCGGTCCAAATTGAAAGTATTTGCAGGCCACATATTAGATCTAGCTGAAATAATGGTTATTGTCTCTTAACTCTTTACCAAACGACAAAATTTTAGACTGGCCCAAATTGAAAGCATTTGCAGAAGACAAAATAAATGGGACTGAAAAATTGAAATTTGTTATGGGTAGGGTAGAAAACATTGTGGGAAAAGGAGAAAATGCTGGTTACCAGCATTTTCTCCTTTTCCCACAATGTTTTCAAAGGCTTCTTTTTTAGGGTCGTTAAAAGTCGGGATTGTGTGGTAAGGGTCAAAGTGTAGAATACCTTGAAGGAGAAGAAAATGCTAGTTATCAGCGTTTTCTTCTTTTCACGCAAGGTTTTTAAGACTATTCGCTCATGGTCTTTAAAGCTCGGGACTGTGTGGTAAAGAGTTAATCTATTACCAATCCTGTGTTTTTATGAACCTGACATTGAAGGCTTTTGAAAACATTATGGGAAAAGGAGAAAATGCTGGTAACCTGCAGTTTCTTTTTTCTCCCTCAATGTTTCTGTCCTCTCACAGACAAATCTAATTATTCTAACAAAGAATACTTAGTCTAGTACTTTGATTTCTGTATATTCTTTCAGTATAAGTAAGTCTGAAATTTTGTTGTCTTGAAGTACCATCAAAATGGACATCTCTAATTAGAAAGAAAGACCCATATATCACAGCTTTAGGTTTAACTTTATTATCACTCTATTATCCCATGCAATATTTGATAGTGTAGACCCAAGATCAAACTTGATATACCATGCAGAAGTACACCAGCAATATCAAAAGCAGGTAATTAAGGGAAATTGATTGTTTTTGGTTCCATGTCAATCTGATACAAAATTTTCAAAGGCTTACTGTGGCAGAGAAAATTTAAGGGTGTTTTCAACAGGTTTTAGGGATCAGAAAAAGGCACCATCAAACTGGCAATCTTGAGTTGGTTAGTTTCTGTATCTTTCACATTTTTTTTTTTTTTTTTACACTTTACGAACCGACAAAATTTTAGATGAGGCCAAATTCAAAGCATTTGCAGATGACTAATTCATCGTTGATGATTTCTCACTATGATAGGGCAGAAAACATTGTGGGAAAAGGAGAAAATGCTGGTTACCAGCAGGGGACCGGAAAAATTAATCGGGTAGATATGATGTGTCAGAGCATTTATTAATCTGCTGTTTTACAAGGAGTGCTCCCAAAGTACAGCAGAGTATGCTGTGCTACCATAACCAAGAGCATTTGTTACATATGGTACCCACCCAGTTTAATACTTTAAACACTATTTTAAATGCATTTCAAGCTGTAAGATCTAGTTCTTAATGGATCTGAATTATGTTTTGGCGCAGATCTAGAATCTACTGCTACATTCATACTTAGCCAAAATTTCAGGCAGACAGTGATTACTTTGAAAATTCTAGGGGGGTCCAGACCCCCCACTCCTCCTCGACCCCCTGCTTGATCTGCCATTGACTTTGTGATCTTTTGGACTAAAAAGTTCAAGATTTATGATCTGTAGGGTTTGATCATGGATCTACACTACCCCATATCTTCTATTATACTATCAAATTTGTGTAGTTGGTCATTCTGTTTAAGCAGCAACCTGTGATAAACAACCACCATTCCATGTCTTAGTTTTGAATGTTACAGTCCCTGTGTTATTACCGCTTCTCTAAAGCATGTTCATCCTAAGATAAAGGCTATGTTTTACTAATCCATTATACTGCTCAATCCTTTAGCAATCAATCCTGGGTTGTTACTGCCAGAGAACAAAAAAGCTTTTTAAAACATTGTGGAAAGTCTAGCTTTTTGAGTTCGGGTTGTTTAAGTTATGGAAGTGATATTGGGCAGTACACTTTAGAGCCTCAGCCCTTTAACTAAGAACCTTATGGAAAACATGAATATGTGAGCTGTTGCCATTATATATGTATAGCATGTAATATACTGTTTATATATATAACGGGGCTGAAACTGTCTATTGAACAGCAAAATTTTAGACCTCTTCAAATTTTGCAGACAACAGATTGAGTGTAAGTCAATGATAAAAAACATTGGAGGAGAAAAGGAGAAAATACTGGTTACCAGCATTTTCACCTTTTACCACAATGTTTTCAAAAGCCCTTTTCCTCAGGGTCATTAAAACTCAGGATTGTTTGGTAAAGGGTTAAACTCCATTCTGAATAAGGTTGTATTATATGTAGATTATGATTCTTGTGATAATTTGAAAACTTTGTTAATAATATTTGGTAAGATTTTAATTTATGTAAACAACTAAAAACTGCCATTTTAGTTTGTATTTTTGTGAAATTATCCACTGGAAAAAAAACATTGTTTATATTTATATCATTGTTTGATTGTTTGAAATCTTTCTTTGAAAATTAGCAAATATGTTTTCCCTGCTGTGCTTTCATTACTTTTTATACTTGGCAATCTCAGTTTTTAAGGTTTGAATATTTATTTTTGTCTTAATTTACTGAATTTTATTCTTTATTATTTTAGCTGCTCTGGCCACAGGCCAGTGAGCTTATGTCATGGCTTTGTGTCTATTCATATTTGTGTTTAATTTTATTTCAAAATTCTTGTTCTCTGAAAATAATTGTCCAGCTTGAACCAAATACCATACAAATTAATGTAGTCCCATTTCTTTCAGATTTTAAAGAAAAAACGATTAGTTCCATGAAGAATTGTTGCCCTGGCAACAAAACTGAAAAATTTGCAGTTCCCAGTAATCTTCTCCAAATCTGCAGGTTGGATTTCTTGAATTATCCTTTTATAAACTTCTTTCTGATATCTTGATAGAATCTCCATCGATCTATCAAACAACATTGGCATAGAAGCAGTAATGTTGTTGGAAAATTCTTTGTCCTTTTGCCTTCATAAATTGCCCCCCTTTCAGAAAATGTAAACCCCCCCCTTGGGGGCGTAAAAAAGGGACAGTATGGTAATTGTCACAGCCTGTGCTAATTTTAGCTTGTTCGTAAGTGTTATTAGCCAGTGGAGCAATACAAGGCCATCATGGTCCTCTCTTTTTTTTGTAAATTTTAAACTTATTCCTGTACAGCCACCAGAGATTCTGAATGTAATTTTTGTTCTTGTTATTTTAAAGTCAATTATTTTATTCCATTGTATATTAGATAGAATCAAAATCATGTACACTTTTTCACTGCCATTGTTCACATAGAAACTTTTGCAGATAGCATAGATCAAGATCAGATTGCATGGAACAGTAGAGGTAGTAAAACCAGCTGTCAGTGTTAATTCACAGCTGGTGTACAACAGTAATCCTGTGAAAAAAACACATCCATCTCTTGACCAGATGACAAAATCCTGTCCAGATTGAAAGCACTTGCAGACGACAATTTAAGCGTGCCTCAAATGATGGAAATTGTCTTTGAATGACTAGGAAACATTGTGGGCAAAGAAGGAAATGTTGGTTAAATAAGATTTGAATTTTTCAGTGATAGATGAGTTAGTCAAGCCTTTACACGTCAGAAGAAGGTTTTGAAACCATTGTGGTAAAAGGAGAAACGTCCAGCATTTTGTCCTTTGTCCAAAATGTTTTCTGCCCTTTCAAAAACAAATACAATCACGTCAGCTATGATTAATTTCTTGCTGCAAATGCTTTCAATTTGGAGAATTCTTATAGTATTGCTATCTTTGGAAGACTTGGGATTAACCCTTAAGCTGCTAAGCGTGACTCAGTGACCTTTTGCAGACAATGTAGATCAAGATCAGACTGCACAGAACATGCAGTCTGATCTTGGATCGACACTGTCCAATTAGGAGATATTTTTTGGAGAAAAATAAGTTTGAAAGAGCATAATTCATGCTTTTACTATTGGCTTGAAAGTTTTATTTGACTAATTTAGCAGGATAAGGATTAATTTCCCCACCCAGAATATGCAGTCTGGTCTTGGATCTACACTGTCAAGAGTTCATCAGGCTAAACTTTGACCAGGGTCCATATTTACCAACCATTCTTAAGAACATTCTTAGTTTTATTCTCCAAGATTTTGTAAATTTTAAAGTAACAAAACGTCTGATTGGCTAAACCAGAATAAGACTAAGAATGCATATATATGTATATATGTTCATAAGAATGGTTGGTGAATATGGACCAAGATGTCCCGTCATTTTTACTAGAATTGTATTTTCAGCAGTCAAGAGTTGTTGAGTTTACCTTATTTTGTGTTTACTGTTTTTCTAGAAATTGTTAAAAGATAAAAGCAAAATATTTCAACCCACTATAGTTCCTTTCATAACTATAATTGCACATGCAGGCAGTATAGTTCACAATCAGACTGCACAAAAGGTGCAGTCTGATCTTTGATCTACCCTGCATCCTTTGCTGTAAATTATAAACAAAAGTAACCATGAAATTGCACTTACCGTATTTCACCTAATCAACGCTTGAGGCACCATGCAAAATACTGACAGGGTGCACCTATCTCATAGCCAGTTTACTGAAATTTAAGTGCCGTCATAACGTAGAGTAAGTACAGTACCATGGTCAGTGTTTTAGTCAGTGCCAACTGCGAAGCAATCGCCGTAATGTAAAACCTGCTGTTTTAATGCAGAATATCAATTTCACTGCTTATCATGATTCATTAGGACATTAACCCTTTCCCAAACAAGCCCTGGTTTTCACATGTCTGCAGTACAAGTCTTTTGAAAACACTGTGGGAAAAGGAGAAATTGCTCGTAACGAGCAATTTCTCCTTTTCCCACAGTGTTTTCTACCCTTTTAGAGACCTTTCTGCCATTTTCATCAAATTTAAAATTGTCGTCTGCAAACTCTTTCAATTTGGACTGGTCCAAAATTTGTCGTTTGGGAAAGGGTTAAATAGCATTCACAACTGATATGGGACACAGGTCTTCGGTACCTCACTTTCTTCAAGTTTTTCCAGGTTTTTTGACAACTTTTGTGTTACCGGAAGTTTATAATGTTATCGAAAGTGTATGTATATTCGGATAGTCAGGTGTTAATGACACCAATTTGTTAAGTATAATAAAGTATTATTAGAATTATGTTGATGTTGAAGCAGTAAGTTTATTTTTGAAATGTTGGTCATCAATAATTTTCGTCAGTCTGTGTTTGAAAAGTTTTAGTGAAATTATCTTACATTTTGAATTGTCACTCCAATTGTCGATTTTAAGCTAAGGTCGGGTGTGGGTGGGGGTTGTCTGTAGGCCTCTGGAGTAATATAGTCGGGGCACTACTATTAGGGGGGAAGCATTAATTAGGGAAAATACGGTATTGGAGTGAAAATGTGTGTTGGGTTAAATCGGAGCTCTATGGGTTAAATGACAAATCATGGTTTTCATTCTTTTATGTAGGATGATATTTACATAAGTGCTGCTCAAGAATGAAGTATTTATGATTAATTTTGTATTTTCAATCTTTGCCCCAGAATTATTCAGAGTTAAAACTTATTTTGACTGAAAATCTTGAAATAGAATTTTCCAACTGTCCTGTGCACAGGTCTAGATTAGATGGGGGATGGGGCTTAGCCTTTTTTTTTTTTTTTTTTTTTTTTGAAACCTGTGTTGTAGGTAGTCATTAAAACTTGGCTTTCTAGATAGCAATTATTATATATGTATATTAAAGTTTATTTTTTAAGTTTTGTTTTTTAGATAGAAAATGTCCATGTTTCGGTTGAATTTTTCTGAATTTCATGCTCTGATCAGACCTGCTGTTCTTTGGACCTGAACACTTCATTTCCTTTTCTTGGAAATTTAGAAAAATCAATTTAGATTTGTGTATTTGTTCCTGTGTTTCAGCTCTGCAGTATTATAATGAGAAAACCACACATTAATGTCCCTGTTTCCAATTGACTTCCACCTTTGAATTCTTTGATAGACTAGTGTGTGTTTGACATTAGTTCATTATTGTTTTGAAAGTTTGATGTCCCTATGTATGTCTGTTTGACTCACAAGTTTTAATTAAATGTAACAAGTTTTAAATCAGATTTTGTCATTAGAAATGTTGGTATTGTTATAAATCGGCTATGTTTTTTAGCAACATGAAGTTTCTGAAATTTTCAATATGTATTATATCTATTTACTCTTTACCAAACGGCATAATTTCGCACTCAAACAATTTGAAAGCAATATTTTGCAGACGACAAATTAAATGTAGCTCAAATGATTATTTCTACCTTTTATAGGATAGAAAACATTGAAGGGAAAAAGGTAAATGGTGGTTGCCAGCATTTTCTCCTTTTCCCACAATGTTTTCAAAAGCCTTCCTCCTCAGGGTCGTTAAAACTCGGGATTGTGTAGTAAAGGCCTAAACACTTTACCAGTCATCTAAGTAAGAGACTGCAGTCCAAATTGAAAGCATTTGCAGACGGGTTTGCAGACTTAAGTTTTGTCTTTGAATGGGCAGAAAACATTGTGGGTAAAGGTGACTAGCATTTTCTCCTTTTCCTATTAAGTTTAGGTCTTAACCCTTTCCCAAACAAGCCCTGGTTTTCACGTGTCTGCAGTACAAGTCTTTTGAAAACACTGTGGGAAAAGGAGAAATTACTCGTAACGAGCAATTTCTCCATTTCCCACAGTGTTTTCTACCCGTTTTGAGACCTTTCTGCCATTTTCATCAAATTTAAAATTGCCGTCTGCAAACTCTTTCAATTTGGACTAGTCCAAAATTTGTCGTTTGGGAAAGGGTTAAGCAAGGGATCATTCGGTACATTCCTTTTCCCTCCAAAAAAAAAGGGGGGGGGGGGGAAGAATCCCATTATTTGAACCTATTTTCCTGTATTGTCTGCAATTGATTTCAATTTGGATATATCTGAAATTTTATCATCTATTAAATAGTCAAGCAGTGGCATCTGTAAAGTGTAAATTTAAAAAAAAAAGGTTTTTTTCCAGATTTTAAGCGTCTGTTTGTCTTTTTCCATCACAAACATTCTCTGAAATTTTGCCTAAAAGTTTGTCCAGATTTTATGTTTATAAGAATTTATTTGTTGTCATTCTTTTTGGCAGTAACCTTGCTTGCCTTCCAAAAAATATGTTTTTGAATCATTTTTTCATGTTTTTATATAAGGCCGTGTGAGTTTAATTTTTAGCTCTACTGGCTGAAAGCCAGCAGAGCTTATGTCATGGCGGGGTTTCCGTCGTCCGTCCGTCTGTCTGTCCGTCCGTCTGTCCGTCCGTTAGTCTTTTTCTTGTTTACGCGATAAAGTCTGCATTTGTTGCCGGATTTTCATGAAACTTGCACAGTTTGTTTATCTCATCAATAGCTTCAACCCTATTGAATTTGAAAAAAATCCAACAAACAGTATGGGAAAAGTAGCCATTTCAAGTTGAAAATTTCCAGTTCTTGTTTACGCGATAAAGTCTGCAAATAACTTCAGATTTTCGTGAAACTTGCACAGTTTGTTTATTTCATCAATAGCTTCAACCCTATCGACTTTGGAAAAAATCCAACAAATAGTATGGGAAAAGTAGCCATTTAAAGTTGAAAATTTAAATTTTCTGTTCTTGTTTACGCAATAAAGTCTGTATTTCTGGTCAGATTTTCATGAAAATCACACAGTTTGTTTATCTCATCAGTAGCTTCAACCCTATTGATTTTGAAAAAAAAATCGAAGAAACAATGTGGGAAAAGTAGCCATTTCATGTTGAAAATTTCCAATTCTTGTTTACATGATAAAGTCTGCATTCCCTGCCAGTAGAGCATATTCAGGGCCTTCTAGTGTTCAAAGTTTATTTACATCTTTACCAAATGACAAAATTGTAGACTAGTCCAAAGTGAAAGCAGTTGCAGATGACAAAATAAATGTGACTGAGAACTTGAAATTTGTTTTTGGAAGGGTTGAAAACATTGTAGGAAAAGGAGAAAATGCTGGTTACCAGCATTTTCTGTTTCCTACAATGTTTTCAGTGCTGGTTACCAGCATTTTCTGTTTCCTACAATGTTTTCAAAAGGCTTCTTTCTCAGAGTCAAAAGTTGGGAATGTGTGGTAAACAGTTCAGCAATTAAAGTTAATGCCTTTTACATCTTGAACTGCCCTTGCAGCCAGCGCATGAGATAAGCCAGCACAAAATATGCAGTCGAATTTTTGATTTACGCTGTCTGCTTTGTTGAGACAATCTGGACAAAAAGCAACCTTGAAATGTCTTATTTTGGCTAGTAGTTATGTAGGTCGTATTTATAATTTAATGATGTTCACTGAGTTTATGCTGCACTCTAAGGAATAAATTATTTGAGCCATGCTCTAGCAAAAGGGGTTTTGATTCATCTCCTTGATGCATGATACCAAACCAAGTCATCACATAATTATGGATCCATAAAAATCCATTCAATTGACTGGATCTGGAGGTGGAATGGTCCTCTGCAATGCAGAAAATTCACAAACGGCAAAGAGGATGGACCCATGTCAGCCTGCACAGACAACCTCGGCTGACATGAGTCAATACTTTTTGCAGATGCATTAAGCCACCTTTTCACAGCGCATGTGTCATTTGTTGTACTTGCTGTACACTAAAATGCAAAATGTTTTCACAACTGCCTTTTATTTTAACCCTTAACCTGCTAAGTAAGCGAAATGAAATTTTCAAGCTGATAAAAATAACCCAAAATTTGCTATTTCAAAAGTATTTTTGGAGAAAATGATATCTCCTTATTGGACAGTGTAGATCCAAGATCAGACTGCATGTTCTGTGCAGTCTGATCTTGATCTATGCTGTCCGCACAAAGTCAGTGAGTCGCGCTTAGCGGCCTTAGGGTTAGGCTCACCTGGGCACATAGTGCTCTTAAATGTGAGGCTTTAAGTTGAATTAGGCTTCAATAGTGATTTGTCTGTGTTCTGTTGTGTGTTGTCAACCATTTTTATCCCCAGTTAGCTCTTTACCAAACAACAAAATTTTAGCCTTGTCCGAAGTGAAATCATTTGCAGATGACAAAGTAAGCGTCAATCAAAACATGAAATTTGCTTGAGGTAGGATAGAAAATTGTGTGAGAAATGGAGAAAATGCTGGTTTCTAATCACCATGAATTGTGTATGCTCTCTATATGATTTTGAGCTTAAACCTTAAAGCTGTGAATTAATGATTTGGACCTTTTTAATTACGCAAAACAGCCCAAAATATTGCTATCTTAAGGTTGTTTCAGTTGGAATATGTAACATAGTAGCAGACAGTGTAGATCAAGGATCAGACTGCACATTCTGTGCAGTCTGATCTTGATCTACACTGTCTGCAAAAACAACTTAAGTTGGTTCTAGGGTTGATAGGTCAGAGATTTTCAATTTAATTCAAACTTCAGACTTTGAAAGATTTAGTTGTCGCTACAAAGAATTGTTATTTTTTCACTTTTTCTAGACCTAAGTCTTTGCACTGTTTGAGTGGTGATGGTATTGAGTTGAACTCTTTACCAAACGACAAAATTTTAGACCAGTGCAATATGAAAATATTTGCAGACGACAAAATAAATATGACTCAAAGATTGAAATTTGCTTCGGGAATGGTAGAAAAGATTGTGGGAAAAGGAGAAAATGATGGTTATTACCAGCATTTTCTCCTTCTCCCACAATGTTTTCAAAAGCTTTCTATGTCAGGGTCATTAAAAGTCGGGATTGTGTGGTATAAAGAGTTAACCCTTTACCACACAATCCTGACTTTTAATGACCCTGAGTAAGAAGCCTTTTGAAAACATTGTGGGAAAGGGAGAAAATGCTGGTAACCAGCATTTTCTCCTTTTCCCACAATGTTTTCTACCCTTCCCAAAACAAATTTCAATTTTTCAATCACATTTATTTTGTTGTCTGCAAATGCTTTCAATTTGGACCAGTCTAAATTTTTTTCGTTTGGTAGAGAGTTGAGCCAGCTTTGATTTCCTGTGAATGAGCCATACTCTAGAAAAAGAGGGTTTGATACATCTTCATGATGCACGATATCAAGCAAGTCATCACAGATGGATCCATAAAATCAATTGTGTCGAAGAACCAACTAAATCATGAGGTGGACTGGTCCTCTGACACACAGAAAATTGACCAAAAGCAAAAAGTTTCGACCCAGGTCAGCCTGCACTGACTTACTGTGCAGGCTTACCTGGTTCGATACTTTGTGCAGATGCATTAAGCCCCCTATTCACCGAGCATGGTTCATGTGTAACTACTGGCAGTTGTGTATGCAGGTTTTTATTTCCTGCAGTATTTCTTTGAGTTAGGAAGGTGATACACAATACAGGGGCAAATATAAATGAAGACCCTTAGAGGAAGAAGGAAGTTATATGGACTTTTCCTAAATCATAACATCTAAAAGAAAAAAAAAATGCAAGTAAACATAGGAAAATGAAACTTGGATGTTGACAAAGATGAATAAACCTTGTAAAATCTTGTGAAACTGCTTTTTATGAGCAGTTTCACAATGTAATTAAACTATTTATCACATGACAAAATGCAAGTCTTGTCAAAACTGAAAGCATTTGGAGACAACAAATTGAACAGGTTACTAAAAGGATAGAATTTCTGTTTGAAAGGATGAAAAACATTGTGGGAAAAGGGAAAACAAGTTTAGATTTTTGTTGTGTGGTAAAGGGTTAAGTCAGTGCCTGTTGCAGAGGGTTTTTTTTGTCAGGTTGCAAACTACTTAAAATATTGTGGCAAGAGGAGAAATTGCTTCTCATGTCGATTAACTCTTTACAAGTTGATTAACTCTTTACCATACGACAAAATTCTGGAGTTGACCAAATTGAAAGGATGTGCAGTCGAAAAATTAAACGTAGTTCAAAGGATAATTTCTGTATTTGATAGAGTAGAAAACATTGTGGGTAAAGGAGAAAATGCTGGTTACCAGCATTTTCTCCTTTTTGCGCAATGTTTTCAAAGGTCTTCTCTTTCAGGGTTGTTAAAACTTGGGATTGTGTGGTGAAGGGTTAAGGAAATTTTATACATAGTTATGGTCATGACATGTACAGTGCTTATCATATATATTCAAGTTGAGTTTTTAACACTTTACCAAACGACCAAATTTTGGGCTGAACCAAATTGAAAGCCTTTACAGACAATGATTTCAATGTAGATCAAATGATGATTTCTGTCTTTAATAGGGAAGAAAACATTGTGGGAAAAGGAGAAAATACTGGTTACTGGCATTTTTTCCTTTTCCCAACAATGTTTTCAAAAGCCTTCTGTTTCAAGGTCATTAAAACTTAGGATTGTGTGGTAAAGGGTTAATGCAATATCAGTTGACTTGTATCCCTTCTTTCAATACAAGTTAGATAACAGATTTAATATACATGCATTAAATTTTGTATTTTATTGTTATATCTAGAGTATTCCTTTAACCATTTTCCGCACAACGAAATTTAAGCCTGGTCCAAATTGAAAGATTTTTGCAGATGGCATATTAAATGTTATTTAAAACATAAAATTTGACTTTCAAAGTATAGAAAACATTGTGGGAAAACCAAAAAATGCTTGTTACCTCTTCAGTTCAGGGTCTTTAAAACTAGCAGTATTTCTAAAGATACTGATTTTAAGTCTATAACAGAAACCAATATACTGGAGTTTTAAGGCCTTTTCTTTTGCCAGAATCTTGCAAAATCTAGTGGACATTGCAGTATATTAACAATCATACCTGTCCTTAAACACTACCTGTATTAAGCCGTCTGTTATTTCAAGAGGCCACTAATTGGATTCTACATTCCCTTTAAGCCCTTTAGGAAAGAGGCATTTGGAAACATTAAAGAAAAAGGAGGAAATGTTGGTTACCAATAGTTATAGCTATTGGTTCTTTTTCTACAATGTTTTCCATATTTTGAAACGGTGTTTCATTTCTCTTCCAAATGCTTGCCATTCATGAATGCAGTATATAATAGTTTTGGTAGGTAAACCATCTACATGTTCTGAGTAATAGGTTTACCAGAGTTCCTGACAGAGGGAGTGATTTTGATTTCAAAATTGAAAGTATTAGTTATTGTCCACTAAACTCTATGTTATGGGTACTCATTAGAATTGTCTCACTGAGACGATTCTAATGAGTACCCACAACATAGGGTTTGGAAGAAAACTAATGGATTTAGAATACCATCACTCCCTCTTATCTGGAGCTCTGGTTTACACTTTACAAGATGTCAAAATTTGAGACTTGTCCAAATTGAAAGCATTTGCTGACAATATCATGAGATATGGCCATAAGGATTGAATTTGACTTGAAAAGGGTAAAAAACATGGTGGACAAAGGAGAAAAATGCTGGTCTCCTTTTCCCACCATATTTTTGAAAGGCTTCTTAAAATGTGGGTTTGTCTGGTAAAGCATTAAGCACAGTCATATATCATTTAATGTTAGATATATTTTCATTTTCATCGTCAGATTCCCCTATCTCTGTAATCTTTCTGTCAGCAATAATCATGTATATTTTAAGTCCATTATTATTTTACATGTATTATGTAACCTAGTCCATTAGCAATATTATGTTATATACATTACTGTATAGAAGTTTTTATTCACCACAATAGTTTATCCTTGTGCAATTGTGTATAGGATAGGCAACAAGTTGGGTTGTCTATGCCATTTAGGCAGAAATATTAGCAAGTGTTTACATCACATAGACAATCCCATGAGCTTTGGCTATCCAACTTAGACCATGTGGAATGATAAAGCATTGTGTATGCAAAAAAAATACACAGACCAAAATACTGAGTGCTGATTGGTTAACTCTTTCCCAAATGACAAATTTTGGACAGGTCCAAATTGAAAGAGTTTGCAGACGACAATTTTAAATTTGGTGAAAATGGCAGAAAGTTACCAAAAAGGGTAGGAGACACTGTGGGAAAAGGAGAAATTGCTTGTTATGAGTAATTTCTCCTTTTCCCACAGTGTTTTCAAAAGACTTGTACTGCAGACACGTGAAAACCAGGGCTTGTTTGGGAAAGGGTTAAGTTATCTGAATGGTGATCTAAATGCAGGTTGAACCTTTCATCAAACAATTCTGGGTTTTTAATGACCCTGAAAAAGGCGGCAGATTAATGCAAGTTTAAACCTTACCAAAGGACCCTGTGCTTTGACCCTTAGAAAGAAGGCTTTTGAAAACAAAGTGTGAAAAGAAGAAACTGCTGGTGAACAGCATTTTCTCCTTTTCACACAGTGTTTTCTACCTTATCTAAAGACATATTTTATCATTTGAGCCAAAGTTCATTTCTTGTCTGCAAATGCTATCAGTTTAGACCAGTCTGCCATTTTGTTATTTGATTACAATTTAAGGCTATGTTAGTAGAATTGGCAAATAAAAATTGGGAAGTATAAATGCAACTTCAGACTTCACATTCTGTATATGGTCTTATGATCTTGATCTACACTTTATGCTAAAACAACTGAAGGCTTAGGTTTGAAACATGAATGCAACAAGTTTGTTGAAAAAAGATATTGAAAAGAGATATCCCCCCCTCCTCTTGTTTTATATCAAAACCATTTTTTATACCTTTCTTGTATTTGTATTGTTGATGATGTGCCCTAATTTACATACAGGTTTAGAATTACTTAAACCCTATCCTTATTTACTCTTTATCACACAACAAAAATACAGACATGTCCACACAGAAAACATTTTGCACACTACAAAATACATTTGGTTATAACTATGGGATCTGTCAATGAAAAGGTTGAAAATATTGTTGGAAAAGGAGAAAAAAGTACTGGTTACCAGCGTTTTCTCCTTTTCTCACAATGTGTTCAAAAGCCTTCTTCTAAAGTTAAAACTGTGGTTTCTGTGGTAAAGGGTGGACATTTTATAGTATGACATGACTTTCAGTGTGGTGAACAAAAAAAGTTATTGCTTGACATGCAAGAATTCCTCTTTTTGCCACCTCACTTTCAAGGGATGAAAGCTTCTTTCCTTGCACTGTTTCCACACTGTGTCACAGTTTTAGAAAGTAACATGTTTAAAAAGTATAACAGGTCAGAAAGAACAAGCAAGTCTTTTTTTTTTAATCCCATAGTAAGTAGCTTGTGGCCGCAACATACATAATTGAGCCATGCCTGGCAAAAGGGGGCTTAATCCTTTCCCAAACAAGCCCTGGTTTTCACGTGTCTGCAGTACAATTTCTCCTTTTCCCACAGTGTTTTCTACCCTTTTTGAGACCTTTCTGCCATTTTCATCAAATTTAAAATTGTCGTCTGCAAACTCTTTCAATTTGGACCAGTCCAAAATTTGTCATTTGGGAAAGGGTTAATGCATCTCTGTGATGCATTATACCAGTAAGTCATCACATAGCTGTAGTATATCCATATATTTACCAAAAGCAAAACTTTCAACACAGGTCAGCCTGCGCAGGCTGACCTGGGTCAATACTTTTTGCAGATCTATTAAGACCCTTTTCACAGAGTATGGCTCAATTATGTATTTTTTATTTCCATGAGTTTATTTTCCTGTTACCTTGAGGTAAATAACTAGTGGCTGGCTACAAGATAATTGTGCAATGAAACAATTATTTTCAATTTGGACTATTCTAAAATTTTATTATTTCGTAAAGGGTCAGATATCAATGAAAAATTGCATAGATCATGACTTAATTACTGAATTTGAAGTTTAACCCTTTCCCAAACAAGAAACTTTGGACTGGTCCAAATTGAAAGAGTTTGCAGACGACAATTTTAAATTGGATGAAAATGGCTGAAAGTTCTCAAAAAGGGTAGAAAACACTGTGGGAAAAGGAGAAATTGCTCGTAACGAGCAATTTCTCCTTTTCCCACAGTGTTTTCAAAAGACTTGTACTGCAGACACGTGAAAAGCAGGGCTTGTTTGGGAAAGGGTTAAACTCTCTACCAGACAACAAAATTTTTGAGTCGTCAAAATGGTGTCATTTGCAGAGGAAAAATAATTGGTGGCTAAAATGACGAAAAGTTTCTTTGCTAGGGTAGAAAATGTTGTGAGAAAAGGAGAAAATGCTGGTGACTAGCATTTTCTTCTTTTTCCCACAGTGGTTTCTAAAGCCTTCTTCCCTAGGGTTGTTAAAACTTGGGATTGTTTGGTTAAGGGTTGAACATTCTGTAGTCTTCATATTTGCTTCAATGTTTTGTGATCATAAAAAATTACAATCATGCCTACAAAACATTCTGTAGTCTTCATATTTGCTTCAATGTTTTGTGTTCATAAAAAAATTACAATCATAGTTGCAAAGACATCTTGTTGTGTTACGTTGTTTTTTCTCAGTATAGCTGAATGTGCTTGCTTTTGACCTACTTTTTGGTACTGATCACAAATGAATAAATAGAAATTTGTGATTGGTCAAATATGTAGATATGTTTATTCTAAAGACCTCTCTGGTCAAAATTGTAGGCATGTTTATTCTAAGAGCCGGCAAATTTACGCCATCTGTCTTTTTTAACTCTTTTACCAAACGACAAAATTTTAGACTAGTCCATTTTCAAAGCATTTGCAGACGACAAATTAAATGTGACTCAAAAATTGAAATTTGTTTTGGCAAGGGTAGAAAATATTGTGGGAAAAGGAGAAAATGCTGGTTACCAGCATTTTATCCTTTTTCCACAATGTTTTCAAAAGTTTCCTTTCTCAGGGTCGTTAAAAGTCGGGATTGTGTGGTAAAGGGTTAAAGAAATTTATTGTGTATATTGTAGACATTTCTTGCACTGTTAGATCTTACATCACATCAAAATTTTGTTTCAAACATTGTAAGAAATGGGGCATAAGTCTGAAGCAAGTAATTTCTCTTTTCTTTCCCCACAATGCCATTCAATACGAAACAAAAACAACATTTTCATTAAATGTGTGACCATTATTATTTTGTAGTTTTTGTAAGCCTAGTGTTGCATTCACAGCATTGGATTGATTCTTTACCCAATGCTAAAATTTTAGTCTTCCATTATGAAAGCGTTTGCAGACAACATCTTAAATATTACACATGTGATTGAATTTGTCTTTGAAAAGATAGAAAACATTGTGGGAGAAGGAGAAAATGTTGTTTACCAGCATGTTCTCCTTTTCTCACAAGGTTTTCAAACGCTGTCTTGCTTAGGGTTGTTAACCCTTTACCAAATGACAAAATTTTAGACTGGACCAAATTGAAACCATTTGCAGACGACAAATTAAATGTAGCTTAAATGGTGATTTATGTGCTGGGTAGGATAGAAAACTTTGTGGGAAAAGGAGAAAATGCTGGTTACCAGCATTTTCTCCTTTTCCCACAATGTTTTCAAAAGGTCAGTTCCTCAGGGTCATTAAAACTCGGGATTGTTTGGTAAAGGGTTAAAACACAGGATTGTATGGTAAAGGGCATATAGAGAAACTTTTTCAAAGTATTTCGTTTAGGATTTTGAATTGCAAATTTGGCCTTGAACATTATCAGATAAACACTTTACCACACAATCCCAAACTTTAACGACCCTGAAAGAGAAGGCTTTTGAAAAGATTGCGGGAACAGGAGAAAATGCTGGTAACGAGCATTTTCTCTTTTTTCCACAATGTTTTGTTCTCTATCCAAGACCAAAATAATCGTTTGAACTACATTTAATTTTTTGTCTGCAAATGCTTTCAATTTGGTCCAGTCCAAAATTTTGTCATTTTGTAAAGGGTTTACTCTTTACCAAATGACAAAGTTTTGGGCACGCCTAAATTGAAAACATTTGCAGAAGACAAAATAAATGTGGCTCGAACATTGACTTTGGTGCTCAGAAGGGTAGAAAACGTGGGAAAAGGAGAAAATGCTGGTTACCAGCATTTTCTCCTTTTCCCACAGTGTTTTCAAAAGGGTTTTTTTTTTCCTCAGAGTCATTAAAATTTGGGATTGTGTGGTTAAGGGTTAGACAATTTGCTACAGGATAGATATTTAACCCTTTACCAGACAATCTGGACTTTTAACGACCTTACAGAAGAGGACTTTTGAGAATATTGGAGGAAAAGGAGAAAATGCTGGTAACCAGCATTTTCTCCTTCACCCCCAACATTTTCTTCCTTTTCACTAACAAGTTTCAGTATTTGAATCATGTTTATTTTGTTGTCTGCAAATACCTTCAATTTCAACAAGTTTTTAGTTTTTTAATTTGGTAAAGAGTTAACTCTTTCAACAGATGTATATACTCAACCTCTTGGAAATACTGAAAATACTATCAGCTGACCTCATGGAAATGCTAAAAATGCTATGAGCTGACCTCATGGAAATACTGAAAATACTATCAGCTGACCTCATGGAAATGGTTAAAATACTATCAGCCAACCACTTGGAAATACTGAAAATACTATCAGCTGACCTCATGGAAATGCTAAAAATATTATCAGCTGACCTCTTGGAAATACTGAAAATACTATCAGCTGACCTCTTGGAAATACTAAAAATACTATCAGCCGACCTCATGGAAATGCTAAAAATACTATCAGCTGAAACTCAGAAAGATTGTAATCTTTTAGGCTTGACTTGAACAAACGTACAGTATGGATCTAAGACCAGACTGTACATTTTACACAGTTGATATTGATCTATCCTGTCCACAAAAGCCCCCCCCCCCCCCCCCCCCCCATTTTTAGTATGTGACGCTGAAAGGGTGAATGTTGGACTATATATAAGGATGACAACAGTTAGAAATTCGGATGTTCAAATTACACAGCACACTTACTACACACTGATCTAAGATATAGATCTACTAGTATATCTTATTGCAATAAAGCGTGTTTCAGTTGAAATTGAATTTGTCATTTTTTTTTACACAATTTTGTTAATGTTGGTTGGCTATATTTCATGTCCACGTATTTTGAAGGGGTCTGCATGACTCGGTTGTAAAAGTGTAGGACCAATATAACCTGGAGGTCCTGGGTTCAAGCCTCACTGGAAGTATTGGGCAGGACACTTTAGAGCCCTAGCCTTGTATTGGTGAAACCCAGGACAAATTTATACGTGAATGTGTGAACTGTTGCTGTGATAATGTTGAAAGCATGTTGTTCAAAACCAGTTAAGAAAATATTGCTGAAATTTTTATTTTGCTCATATTCATGTTTTATGTCCCCGAAAAAAATTTGGGGGCATAGAGTTTTTGTTTAGTCTGTCTGCCCATCCTTCCATCTGTCCATCAGTTTTTTGTGTGTCCAACCATGACTCTCTCTCTCCCCCCCCCCCATGACTGAATTTCAAAATAGCTTTGCACATTTGTCAACCGCGTCAAGACAATTTGTCGTGCACAGAGTCATGTCCCTAGATTAAATGTCAAGGTCAAAGCAAGGTCAAGTGTGAGTGTGTGTGTGTGTGGGGGCGGGGGGTTTAGTACTTATTTCAGGCCTGTAACTTTTTTAATTATGAATGAATTTCAGTATAACTGTGCAGAATTATTAACTCAAGTCTGTGTGTCACCCCCAAGAACCAATTCTGTAGGTTAAGGTCATGGAAAGGTCAAATATGTTTAAAAAAAAAAAAGAAAATTTAGACTGTTACATTCGTGTCCGGCCTGTAACTTTTTACATGCCCGTCGAAGACGGGATGTATTATGGGATCACCCATGGCGTACGGGCGGGCGGGCGGCGTCCAGTTCTTTGTCCGGAGCATAACTTTGTCATCTTAAGTCCGATTGACTTGAAACTTGGCATTTGTGTTTGTTGCAATAATACCGAGTGCAGTGCAAAAGAACCATAACTCTACCTCATGTCTTTGAGTTATTTCCCTTTGATTGTCATTTTTACAGCATTTTCTGCTTGTCTGGAGCATAACTTTGTCATCTCTAGTCCGAACATCTGCAAATTTGGTATGCATGATTTTTGAAAAATTACGGAGTGCAGTGCACAAGAACCCTAACTCTTCCTAGCACAAATTTTGAGTTTTTCCCCCTTTGATCTTCATTTTTACAGCATTTCTTGCTTGTCCTGAGCAGAACTTTGTCATCTCTAGTCTTCAGATTTGGTATGCATGATTGTTGAAAGATTACGGAGTAGACAAAGTAGACAAAGCAGATGTTAAAATGCATTTAAATGTAAATCAAACAATTTAAAAGTACGGCAGCTATTGTGAAGATGACAATCTGTCATTGAAAAGTCGGTGCAAATGGTAGTCGCTGACAGAGAAATTAATTTCAAAACTACGTTAAAACATGAGGTCAGCTGATAGTATTTTCAGTATTTCCAAGAGGTCAGCTGATATTATTTTCAGTATTTCCAAGAGGTTAGCTGATAGTATTTTCAGTATTTCCATGAGGTAAGCTGATAGTATTTTCAGTATTTCCATGAGGTCAGCTGTAGTATTTTTAGCTCACCTGAGCACAAAGTGCTAAGGTGAGGTATTAGGATCAGTCATTGTCCGGCGTCCATCTGTCTGTCTGTCCACAATTCCTTTAAACATCTTTTCTTCCTAAACCGGCCAACTTGGCAGGCATGTTCCTTGGGTGAAGCTTTACCAAAGTTGTTAAAAGAAATGAATTAACCCATTAACTCTTGTTGCCATGGCAACAAAAAAAGGAGAAATTTACAACATCTTTAAAAATCTTCTTGTCTGAAACCAGAAAGCCCAGAGCTTTGAGTCTGAAACTAGAAGGCCTAGAGTGTTGATAATTTATATGGATCATCTCCTGGTGAACTTCAACCAAGTTTAAATGATGCCCCTGGGGTCAAAATCAGCCCTGCCCCAGGGGTCACAAAGTAGGACATAAAGGTATATAGAGTGAACTTTTGTTTTGACTCATATCTTGAAAATTATAGAGTTTTTACATCGAACTTGTAACATCTATCAACCACCATTAGGAAATGCAGGACAACAAGTTTCACCCAGATTGACCATGCAACACCACAGTTATATACCTTTGTTTTGTTTTTATTGCTGTGTCATGGAAAAAGGGGCCTTGACGTATATTTTCATTGTGGACCAATATCTCTAACTACAGGACAAAATGTCATGAAACTTCATCTTTATATTGTTTATTACAAGCCACAGACAATAGTTATTTGTTTTTATTTCATGAAATGCCATGTTATGAAAGAAGGGGGCTAAATGTTTAATTTCATCATGGACCAATGACCATCTGTTTGTCCATCTTTCAGGACAGATATCTTCTAAAATCCTTGACAAAAACTAATAGAAATTCATACAGGTGTTCCTAATGATGTCCGCCAATATTTATTGTTTTTTTTTGCCTTTTTGATATCAAATACGGTCTCATAGGAAAAAGGGGCTTCATGTATATTTCTGTTGAGGATCAAAAATTTGTGAAACTTCATATGTATGTTCCTTATGATAGTCCGCAAATATCATTATTTTAGCTTTTTTTAATTAAATGTCATGTCATGGAAAATGGGGGCTTCAAATATATTTTCATTATGGATTAATATCTCTTTAACTACAGAACAAAATGTTATGAAACTTCATCTTTATGTTGTTTCTCACAAGTCACAGACAATGGTTAGGCCTGTGTGTTAGCTCACCTGAGCACAAAGTGCTGGGTGAGGTATTGTGATTCGTCAATTGACCTGAAAATTGGTCAGAATATTTGTCGTGATGAAATCTCGAATGAGTTTGAATTTGGGTTACCCGGGGTCATAAACTAGGTCACTAGGCCAAATTAAACAAATACCTTTTGGACACTCTAGAGGCCACATTTCTAACTCAATTGACCTGAAAATTGGTCAGAATGTTTGTCTTGATGAAATATTGGATGAGTTTGAATTTGGGTCACTTTGGGTCATAAACTAGGTCACTAGGGCAAATTAAAGAAATACCTTTGGGCACTCTAGAGGCCACATTTTCTTACTCAACTGACTTGAAAATTGGTCAGAATGTTTGTCTTAATTAAATCTCGGATGAGATTAAAATCAGGTCACCTGGGGTCATAAACTAGGTCACTAGTCAAATCAAAGAAATACCTTATGGACACATTTCTTACACAATTGACCTGAAAATTGGTCAGAATGTTTGTTATGATGGAATCTCGAATGAGTTTGAATTTGGGTCACCTGGGGTCATAAACTAGGTCACTAGGTCAAATTTGATAAATACCTTTTTGGCCTTCTAGAGGCCACATCTCTTACTCAATTGACCTGAAAATTGGTCAGAATGTTTGCCTTGATGAAATTTCGGATTAGTTCGAATTTGGGTCACCTGGGGTCATAAACTAGGTCACTAGGTAAAATTAAAGAAATACTTAGTGGACACTCTAGAGGTCATGTTTCTTACTCAATTGACCTGAAAATTGGTCAAAAAGTTTGTCTTGATGAAATCTCAAATGAGTTCGAATTTGGGCCTCCTGGGTTCATAAACTAGGTAATATTAAAGAAATACCTTGTGGGCACTGTAGAGGCCACATTTTGTACTCAATTGACTTGAAAATTGGTCAGAATGTTTGTCTTAATTAAATCTTGAATGAGTTTGAAATTGGGTCAGCTGGGTTCATAAACTAGGTCACTAGGTCAAATTTAATAAATACCTTGTGGACACCCCAGAGGCCACATTTCTAACTCAATTGACCTGAAAATAGGTCAGAATGTTTGTCTTGATGAAATCCTGGATAAGTTCAAATTTGGGTCATCAACTTGGTCACTAGGTCTAATTAAAAAAATACCTTGTGGGCACTCTAGAGGCCACATTTTCTTACTCAATTGACTTGAAAATTGGTCAGAATGTTTGTCTTAATTAAATCTCGGATGAGATTGAAATCAGGTCACCTGGGGTCATAAATCTCGGATGAGATTGAAATCAGGTCACCTGGGGTCATAAACTAGGCCACTAGGTCAAATCAAAGAAATACCTTTTGGACACTCTAAAGGCCACATTTCTTACTCAATTGACCTGAAAATTGGTCAGAATGTTTGTCCTGATAAAATCTCGGATGAGTTCGAATTTGGGTCACCTGGGGTCATAAACTAGGTCACTAGGTCAAATTAAAGAAATATGTTTAGGGCAATCCAGAGGCCACATTTCTTACTCATTTGACCTGAAAATTGGTCAGAATGTTTGTTATGATGAAATCTCGGATGAGTTTGAAATTGGGTTACCTGAGGTCATAAACTAGGTCACTAGGTCAAATCAAAGAAATACCTTTGAATGTTTGTCTTGATAAAATCTCGGATGAGATAGAATTTGGGTCACCTAGGTCATAAACTAGGTCACTATGTCAACTTAAAGCAATACATTTTAGGCACTCTAGAGGCCACATTCTGTGCTCAATTGACTTGAAAATTGGTCAGAATCCTTGTCTTAATAAAATCTCAGATGACTTCAAATTTGGGATACCTTGGGTCATAAACTAGGTCACTAGGTCAAATTAAAGAAATACCTTGTGGAAACTCTTAAAGGCCACATTTCTTACTCAATTGACCTGAAAATTGGTCAGAATGTTTGTCTTTATGAAATTTCGGATGAGTTTGAATTTGGGTCACTTAGGGTCATAAATTAGGTCTCACTAGATCAACTTACAAAAATTCCTTGTGGGCGCTCTGTAGGCTACAATTATTACTCAATGACCTGAAAATTGATCAGCATATTTGTCATGATAAAATCTTGGATGAGTTTAAAATTGAATCACATAGGGTCATAAACTAGGTCACTAGGTCAAAATTAAAGAAATATCTTGTGGGTGCTCTAGCGGCCACAATTCTTGCTCAAATGACCTGAAAATTGGTCAGCGTGTTTGTCTTTGTGATATCTCGGATGATTTCAAAATTGGGTAACATAGGGTCAAAAACAAGGTAACTGGGTCACATTGAAGAAATACCTTGTGGGCACTGTAGAGGCCACAATTCTAGCTAAATTGACCTGAAAATTTGTTTACATGTTTTACGTGATGATATCTCGGATCAATCAGAAATTGAGTCTCATAGGGTCATAAACTAGGTCACTAGGTCAAATTCAAGAAATGTATCGTGGGCGTTCTAGAGGCCACAATTTTTGCTCAACTGACCTGAAAATTTGTCAGCATGTTTGACTTGATGATATCTTGAATGGGTATGAAATTGGGTCACATAGGGTCATAATCTAGGTCACTAAGTTAAATTACAGAAATACCTTGTGGGCACTCTAGAGGCGGTAATTCTTGCCCATTTCACCTGAACCTTTGTTAACAAGTTTGTCTTGATATTTTGGATGAGTTTGAAATATGGTTACATAGGGTCATAAAACTAGGTCACTAGGTCAAATTTTGGACACTCCAGAGGCCACATTTTCAGCTTAATTGACCTGACCATTGGTCAGAAAGTTTGTCTTAATAATATCTCAGATGAGTTTTAAATTGGGTCATTATGACCCTGGGATGAAATTTCGCCTATTGACTCAGGTTAGCGATCCAGGGCCATCATGGCCCTCTTGTTAGCATTTCCATGAGGTCAGCTGATAGTATTTTCAGTATTTCCAAGAGGTCAGCTGATAGTATTTTTAATATTTCCAAGAGGTAAGCTGATAATATTTCAGTTTTCTTTTTTTTTTTAATTAAGAAAACAGCCGAACTTATCTTTCTGCTGACGACATAAAGCATATGACACGACTGCCCAAGTGTTCCAGAAATGGCCATTACTAAACATAAAAAGGCACTATCAGCTAATGTAAAGCAGGCAATTTGCTTTTTGTGTGATCATGACTGGCAGTCAGCGGGTATAAATTTCTTGTAACAGCACAATTGTAAATATGTACAACAAGCGCTTGCATTACAACTCTCTCGCTTCGAATGATTTGCACGTTCCAAATTTTACTGCAAACATTTGTGTACCCGTGACAGGCATGAAATCTTGATGACAGAATAGGTGACGCAAACAGGTAAGAAAGCATGCATTTCAAGATTGAAAACATGCCGGCATAGACCTTAATTTGTCGAATAGTCTATTAGCCCTATTCTTTTGGACACGCATTCAGACAACAAGGTAAAACCTATTATTGTTCAGATGAAATTCAGTCTGCTGCATTGCACACACTTGGAACAGTACATTCCAAACAGGGCCTACTGGCAAACGATGTGAAATCAATGTCTAATTATCTACAGATAGAAGCAAGTGCCTTATGTCGACCAACCTGCACACATTTATAGTTCAAAAGAATGGACACTTCTTTAAATAACAGTGCGTTATTCAATCTATTGCTCTGAAACTCTGGTACTTTATGTGGGGAATATGTAGAAGTTTCTAAGGTCGCTAATTCATAATTCCGGAGTTAATATATTTCGCCTCTTCACCCACATTTTGCAAGTATTTTTTATACAAAGATTTACAGAGAACCTTTTCGAGTTTGGTCTATGATTTGTTTCTGAGATCGTCACATTTTATCATTGAAACGTCTCCAGCCCTGCGTCTGTTGAACAATATGGTCTATGCGAGACAAATTTTTAGACAGATGCACCGAATAACGCTTGGTCAACATGAGGCATCTGCTTCTTTCCGTAGATATTCAGACATTGATCTTACATCTTTTACGAGTAGACCCTGCTCGGAATGTAGTTTTTAAGTGTGTGCAATGCAGTAAACTCAATTTCATGTAACCATTTGAAGTCGGAAGAGATTCCGCTCTACATTGAAGGCCTTTATTGTCATTCTCTTGAGCATTGGTTATAAAGATTTGAAGCTATTTTTCGTATATCCTGCTTACTTCCAGTGCTAGAGTTCACTACATGTCGAATAGGTGTTAATGGCGCTGTCAAACCCTTGTAAGTGTCTGAACCACATAAGATAAATTTAAATTTCTGTCGATATATCGGAAGTCTTCTCAAGACGTGTTACGATTACCGTTTGATGCTCCAATTTCTTGCAGTAAATTCGGTATTTCAAGTACTTATTGTGCGCTATATAGTTGTGTTGTTTTCTCATGACCTTGTCTTGAAGAAAGTTTCTTACCGTATGCCTATATGGTCGAATGACTTTTTGCGAGCCTACTGACTTTGTTCAGCTTCATGCTCGCAAATGTTTTCCGTTTTCGTGGGAGTAGCAGCAGACTGGAGATTGCGTGACACATAATTCCTCGGCCTAGCTTTGAAAGCTGGCTTTTGATCTGCTTCTTAATATTGGTCGCGAATGTATAGATGGTAATTTGTGATGAGTAAAAATGTGGTCATGTATATTCTGTTGGCCTTAACGGGCCTATGTGCGCGCTCATTTATTACACCAATATACAATTGTTGCTACCATTTATTGATACCCCACGGCTCTTATTCACACTTTAGCAAATGAATTCTTCCAAAACATAAATGAGTAAAAACAATTTTACTCATTTCTATACATGTTACACATATTTTAGACACACTATTCTAAGCAGCAGCAGCTTCTTTGAAAAATGTATCTCTTTGAAAGTTTAACTTTTCAATAATACGCAAAACAACGAGGAAAAAGAGGCAGTTATTGGCGTGATTACCTTAAATATCACTATTCACATAGAACCCCAGAGAGTTTCAATATTCATTTTCGGGTACCTCTGAAGCCGTCTATCTTTTTTTTCCGAAGGTCTTTCTTGTTTAATCTTTCGGACAAATTTGCGGGGTTTGTTGCGGTATCACACGGTTTTTTTTTTTTGTAGGTATGCATAACAGTTTGGACTTGTTCTGCAATCATATAGTATTAAAACTTGATGTTCCCGAGGTCTTTATGCTACTGCTAATCCTCAATCCTCGCCTTTCCAAACTTCTAATTTGTGTAGGTAGATTTACCTACATTCCTTATTATTTCAAATAACAGTTGTTCCTCCGCCCCCTTTTTTGTGTGTGCGTGCTCTTTTCATTAACACAATTCTTAACATCTAAATGTTTAGAAGAACTGCAGTTTTTCGAAGGATCTCTCATAAAACAAGCAGTAAAACCGATTGTCATAATGTCTGTAATCATTATCGCTAGTTTTTGGTATCATACTAATATGTTACGAGATTGATAGTCTCTACCTTCTGTTTGATTTTTTCTCAATGAAGGGATAACCATTTTTCTTACGTTATTGTCCTGATTTTCCCTGTTGACATATCTTTTGAATATCGCAACGATTGAGCACGACTTGGATAAATGACATGTACATAGCACATTACTTTTGAGTAAAAAGAGAATGGAAATGCAAGCAACCGATGAATGTAAATCCTTAAGTAATTAAAAGGTCAAGTTTTAAAACAGTATGACTCGGCAGTACCCTATAATGTTTCTCCACAGTGTTATTTGGATAAAGCAACTTTGTAATTTTACTGATAGTTTTGTAATCATTATTATTGCTTGTATCACAATTGTCTTCTCCCGATCAACATATAATTGCTTATATGTGATGAAACTGTTTCTTCAAATGATTTTTATACGCCCGTCGAAGACGGGACGAATTATGGGATCACCCGTGGCGGGCGGGCGGGCGGCGTCCAGTTCTTTGTCCGGAGCATATCTCCAAAACTATACTACCTACGGTTATGAAATTTCATGCGTGGATAGATCTCATCAAGGGGGAGTGCAGTGCACAGGAATCATAACTCTTGCTTCCTTAATTTTTGAGTTATTGCCCTTTCTTGTTTTTCATACTTGAATTTTGTCCGGTGAATATCTCCAATACTATACTACCTAGGGTTATGAAATTTCATGAGTGGATAGATCTCATCAAGGGGGAGTGCAGTGCACGGGAATCATAACTCTTGCTTCCTTAATTTTTGAGTTATTGCCCTTTCTTGTTTTTCATACTTGAATTTTGTCCGGTGAATATCTCCAATACTATACTACCTAGGGTTATGAAATTTCATGAGTGGATAGATCTCATCAAGGGGGAGTGCAGTGCACAGGAATCATAACTCGTGCTTCCTTAATTTTTGAGTTATTGCCCTTTCTTGTTTTTCATACTTGAATTTTGTCCGGTGAATATCTCCAATACTATACTACCTAGGGTTATGAAATTTCATGAGTGGATAGATCTCATCAAGGGGGAGTGCAGTGCACAGGAATCATAACTCTTGCTTCCTTAATTTTTGAGTTATTGCCCTTTCTTGTTTTTCATACTTGAATTTTGTCCGGTGAATATCTCCAATACTATACTACCTACGGTTATGAAATTTCATGTCTGCATACATCTCATTAAGGGGGAGTGCAGTGCACAGGAATCATAACTCTTGCTTCCTCAATTTTTCAGTCATTGCCCTTTCTTCTTTTTCATACTTGCATTTTCTCCGGTGAATATCTCCAAAACTATACTACCTAGGGTTATGAAATTTCATGCCTGCATACATCTCATTAAGGGGGAGTGCAGTGCACAGGAATCATAACTCTTCCTTCCTTAATTTTTGACTTATTTTCATACTTGAATTTTGTCTCGAGCATATCTCCAAAACTATACTACCTATGGCTATGAAATTTCATGCGTAGATAGATCTCATCAACTGGGAGTGCAGTGCACATGAACCATAACTCTTGCTTAATTTTTGACTTATTGCTCTTTCTTTATTTTGAAACTTTAATTTTGTCCAGTGCATATCTTCAGAACTATACTAGCTAAGGATATGAAATTTCATGCGTGGATACATTCCATCAACGGGAAGTGCTGTGCATATAAATTTCAACTCTTGCTTGCTTAATTTTTCAGTTATTGCCCTTTCTTGTTTTTTTTTCGAACTTGAATTTTGTATGATGCATATCTCTCAAACTATACTACCTCGGGTTATGAAATTTATCTATCACCTAGACACTTTTGAAACGGCAACACTCAGCCAAACAGTTTCCCTAAGCAATCTGTTTAAGAGAAACACAAACTGTCTTATGTCGCCATCCGAAAGTTTTCTCTCGGAAGAAAGTGTTTCACAGACGATCCCGAGGGCTTTGCTTGGTATCCTTCGCGTATTTCAACGGTAAAATATAATAGCGGTCGAATAGCATTCCATTTTTCTTGTTAACGTTCAAAGAAGAGAAATAACTGAAAATACCGAGCACCTATCTGACAGACGGGTTGTTTACGAGCTACAACTTCGGAGCCACAGGTGTCCCGGAAGACCAACACAACATTTTAAGTGCGGAGCCAGCGACTCCGTTTTGTTGATTACCCACAGTGATCTAAGCGTTTTTCATGCGGTTTAAGGTGTAAGGAAAGTGCCTGGGGTGTAATAACAGTGGTCTGCTGTGTTTTTGAGTGGTTTTGGGTGTTTTGGGATGTTTCTTTACTCACTGATTTTATAAACTATGTCATGTCAAAGCGGCAAAAAAAAAAAAAAAAAAAGCCTTCGGGGGCGTCGCCCAAATGGGCAACCAGTGGTGTCGATAAAGACCGCAAATTCAATCAAGCTGCGAAACGAGGCCAATTTTTTTCTGATTTTGTTCTGGTTCTTCTAACCACAAATTTACTAACAATTGCAGCAAATCCAACAGCTAAGGCACAACCTTCTAAAGCTATCGTTGCTGGAATTGCTACAACGGTTGATAGTAAAGCGATACCACCTGCTCCGGCACCTAGTGCTAAGGTGGTTAGTCCTGTTTCAACATTATCAACTGATTTACTAATCTTTAAATATTTTTTACTTAACTGCTCTCTAAACTTAACTTCATTTTCAAGAAATGATTGAATTTCTGATATTTTTTGTAGCCTAAAGGATTGACCATTGTCTTCTGCTGATAGTATTGGTTGTAATGATGGTGCATTTGGTATATTTCGTGCTTCTGGTAATACTGGATAAATCTTTTCTTTTAGTTCCATTTTTATTAATTACAACTATTTTTTAAATAGAATAGTAAATACGACACAAAAATTCATTTTCATTAATTCTTACTAGCTTACTTGAGTTGTTTGTAATTGTGGTAACCACATCTGGGGTTTCCTCCAACACTACCTCATTTGTAATACTTAATTGATTAGTTTTTAGAGCATAAGATAGAGAAATTAAAACGACACCCTTACTCATCATAAAACCAAAACCTAAAGCAATAGTTTTAGTTTCTTTTGGGTTTAATATAATAGGTTGTTGTGTAAAAACATCCCAAGAAACAGGATTAACTTTTTTAGCTGAATATTTAAGTTCTACAGGGTTCCAAAAAATAGTTTTTGGTTGAACCATTTTAGGTTTATTTCCAAATTTATACACATTCATATTTTTAATATTATAATATTGCTCCTAATATAGGAATATTAGCAAATGGACTATTTGGCCCTAAAAGAAGACCTTTTCCATCATAAATTTTCCCACCTTGTTTTAAATACAATCCTTCACCTTTATTTTTTAACCCTTTACCTTTGTATGGTTTAAGATATAAACCTTCACCATCAGTTTCAACTTGACATATACAACCACCTTTCTTAAGATACAATCCGTTACCCATTGCTTTTTGAACTCCTGTTGAAGCTAAACCAGTTAAGGCACCAACTCCCAAAGCAGGTAACACAGTTTTTGCTAATACGGGTAACGCAGCTGATGCGAGACCCGCAATTAATGGTAAAAAACCACCTTCTACTTTCATGTTGTGTTTAAGTTGTTTAATTGTCATTCCCTTTACCCCTCTCTAATGCTTTATTTAATTTGTTTAGTTGTAACCCGGTTACTGCTATTAAATCTTTACCTGTTAGGTCATCATGATTTAATCTAATACTTACAGGACAACTTGATTTAACACCATGTTGTAGCTTTTTCTTTTGCCCTTCTGTTATATTTACTTTAACTGTAATGTAATTTGTCATTTTATATTTAACGTGATTCTCTTTTATGAAATCTAATCGTTAATGTTTCACCCCTTAGATTTAATACGTTTCCATCTTGGTCAGTTAGCGTTACGTTTAAATCATGTATTACATCTAATGTTAAAGGTAGATATACCAGATTAACCGGATTTTCTATTTTTTTATAACCTGGAGCAACATTTGGAAAAAAGCTGTAAATTGTGTTTCTTTGAGAACCATTAACATAACTACCTGAGATTAAATCAATATTAACAAGTATGCTATTAATACTTAAGATATTAACTAAATTTTCGCTTTCATGAAACCCTCGAATATATTTTGCTCTGCTAAATCCTAATACCTTTCCAATACTGTTTTCATGATTAAAATCTACCTGATATCCATTTTCAAGAATTAAAACTGATTTTAATGTATTAGTGTTTGCTGATAAACAAATATAATATTCTTCATTAAATTGGTCATAATGTCCTTTTTTCTTCATTTCTTGTTGTATATAATCATTGGTATCAACTATATCATAGCTACCTGTTGGTATCTTCATCTTTTCCCATGTTCTACCACTATCTTGTGAATAAATAAAAATGTTGTTGCTATCAGTAATATTAGGAAATGAATAGTAAGTTTCAAGATTGACTAAAGCTACTTCATATTTTTTATCACGTTCAAGTTGAAGCGGTGGAGTAAATCTTGTTTTAAAATTTGATTTGTTATCGCTTACGATAATTTGAAATGAAGATTTACGGTCTGTGTTTTTTACTATTTGTTTTAGTAATTCTTCTTGCATTTTATATTTTAAAATTAAAGTTTTTAATATGATTTAAATTATATCTTTTTGCTTAAGATATAATTTTAATATTTTCAACAATTTGTTGGCATATAAAAATTATCAAAACCGCGTCTGTATTTACCATTGTTTGCTTTACTTGTTAAGTCAATTACAACAAAACCATGTGGTTCATTCCAACATTTTTTACAAAAATTTCTTAATTCATTAAGATCCATATCTTCACTTACATAATCAGTATAAATATTTACTTGATCCTTTTTTGGTAATTTAAAAAGTATAATTAAGTTAGAATTTCCTCTTATGGTTCGTCTTGGTAATTCAAAAAAGCTTTGTGATAAATAGAAACAATCAGCGTTACTATGTCTTCCTCTTACATAGTAGTTTTCACATTTACACTGACGCTCTAAAAGTAAGTCATCAAAAATCATTAAGTTTTTGTTTTGTGCATTTAGTTCTCTTGGGTCTGGAACATCACTTGCATTTTCAAAAAACCCACACTTAATATCTGATTTTTCCTTAATTGTTTTTGCCCATTCTTCAACTAATGCTAAAGGTGAAATGTCATTATTTTGTACTTCATCCTTAAATGAAAATAATCTTAATATATATTCTTTTGGTATTTCTTCTTCAAATGCTTTTTTTAATATACGATATTCTGGTTGAAACAAACTTTTACCAAAAACACATAAGTTATCATAATCTAACCAATTGGGACGTAACAAAAGATTAAGTAATAGTGTAGTTTTACCACATCCTGATTTACCAACTATTAAACCTCTGATACTTTTTGGTAAAAGGGGGTGGTTAAATCTTTTTGCTAATGCTTCATTCCATGATAAATTAACAATATCCATTTTATATTAAAAAATTTAATTTAATATAAAAAATGTATTGTGTTAAGTGTAAAAAACAAACTGAAACAACTGATTTAAATTATGGTGTAAGTAAAAATGGAAGAAATATGAAAAAGGGTAAATGTAGTGAATGTGGAACAACTAAAACTCAGTTTATTAAAAAAGATAAGGAGGGTGGTTCGTTGTTAAACAAGGTTATCAATAACTTACCTGTTGAAATGCACTTACCAGGTCATAATTTTACTGGTCCAGGTACCAAGTTAAAGAAAAGATTAAATCCTGATTTAACACCTAAAAAATGGTCAAAACCTGTAAATCGTGTTGATCGTGCAGCATATCATCATGATATATGTTATCTTAAACATGATGATATGGCAACAAGAAATTCTGTTTGTGATAAAAATATGCTTAAGGAGTTAAAAGGTATCTATAATCCTACTATTAAGGAAAGAATGGAAAGAGGATTGGTTTCCTCATTAATTGGTACCAAGAAAAGATTTGGTATGGGAATTTAAAAAAAAAATGGACAAAATATAACGCTAGCAGAAGAATTACATAAAGCTGTAAAAAGAAAATTTAAAAAAAGAAGAGTTAGAGTAGGGGGTATCGATAGAATATGGGCTGCAGATTTAGTAGATATGCAAGCATTTTCTAAACTTAATCGTGGTGTAAAATATCTTCTTGCTGTCATTGACATCTTTTCAAAATATGGTTGGCTAATACCATTAAAAGATAAAACAGAAAAATCTGTTTCTACTGCACTGAAGAGTATTTTTAAGGAAAGAAAACCTGAGAAAATGTGGGTGGATAAAGGTAAAGAGTTTTATAACAAAGAAGTTAAAGATTTGATTGAATTGTATTCCACTGAAAACGAGGAAAAATCTAGCGTTGTTGAAAGATGGATTAGAACAATGAAAGAAAAAATGTGGAAGTATTTCTCTGCTAACTCAACAAATGTTTATATTAACGTGTTACCAAATCTTGTTAAAGAATATAACAACACGAGGCATTCTTCTATTAAGATGACACCAACTGAAGCAAGTAAGAAGAAGAATGAAAATAAAGTTTGGAAAACATTGTATCCTGATTATAATCAAGTAAGGGGGGATATCAAACCAAAGTTTTCTGTTGGAGATAAAGTAAGGATAAGTAAAAAGAAAAAGACTTTTGAAAAAGGTTATACTACAAGATGGACTGAAGAGGTTTTTACAGTTTCAGAAGTAAAACATACATCACCTATAACATATAAAATTGAAGATTTAAATGGTGAAGAAATAAAAGGTTCCTTTTATGAACCTGAACTACAAAAAACGAGTCAAGAGTTGTATAGGATAGAAAAGGTTATTAAAAAGGGAAAAAAGAAATCTCTTGTAAAGTGGAAAGGTTATTCTGATGAGTTTAATTCATGGATTGATAATAGTGCTATTGTAAATATTTAAATATATAAAAAATGCATGATATTTTAATTGATAATATAATATTACCAAATAAACCTTTAAGCAATTTTGAGCTTGAGGATGCCGCAAAAAAATTAAAAATAAAAAATTTTAGAGGAATATTTTTAAGAGATACCCTGCCTAAAAAAGTAAAAAATAAAGAATGTGGTATATTAAATCTTGATGACACTGGTAGGCCTGGTACTCATTGGGTTGCTTGGTTTAAAGATGGTAAAACTAAAATTTATTTTGATAGTTATGGTATTCAACCACCTATTGAAATTATAGATTATTTAAAAAACCCTATACACTACAATACTGACCAATTACAACATGCAGGGGAAGTATTTTGTGGTCATTTATGTTTGTATATTCTTAAAAAGTTGGGTTTAGGTAATAAATTTCAAAATGTTTTAAATAAACTTTTTTAGTAATATTAAAAACTATGCCTGTTGATAAATTTGGAAGAATAGAAGATGATGTTAAAACAAGTGGTGATGGTGATGGTGTGTCACTCGCTTACATAGGTAATAATTTTTTACGTAAAGATGGAACAATCCCCGTTACCGGTTCTATAAATATGGCTGGTAATACATTAATACGGGTTAGTAATCCAGTAAATCCTCAGGATGTTGCAACAAAGAGTTATGTTGGTGGTATCTCAGGGTTGTTAGATGAAAACGGTGGATACATTATGACGGGATATTTAAACATGAGTTTTAATAAAATAAGAAACGTACCTGAACCTATGGAGCTAAGTGAAGCTGCTAATAAGTTTTACGTAGATAATGGTGGTGCTATCATAAAAAATTCAGATGAAAGTTTTTCCGCTGTTGCAGATATAAATATGCAAGGTCATACTTTAACAGATGTTAAGGCTCCCTCAGAACCACAGGATGTTGCAAATAAGCTTTATGTAGATACAGTTGTGAATGAGGTTAACGCTGGTGAAAAAGCTTTAACAAAAAACCATGCTGGAGCTTTTTTAGCAGCTGGCAAAATAGTAATGAATGGCAACCAAATCACCGGCTTACCAAATCCAATAGACCGTGATGCTGCTGCTAATAAAAATTATGTTGATAATGGTGGAGCTATCGTAAAATATCCTGATGGAAGTTTTTCAGCTGTTGCGGATATAAATATGCAAGGTTTTTCTATAAAAAATGTTGGGGCACCCATAGAAGAAAAAGATTTAGCAACAAAATCTTATGTGGATAAAAAAGTATCGCTTCCTAAACCTATTATAAGCGTGTGTGCCGAGGAACAAGGTGAATTAAAAAATGGTAATTATGAGTTTGCTTTTGGTAATGGGAGTACCGGAGAAAGTCATGGGTTAGGAGGTTATTGTATGCCTGCTCCTGGTAGAATTTTAAGAGGAACTTTAATGGGGAACCGGCATTCTAAAAGAAAAGGCAAAAGTCAATATAGTTGTAAATGGAGTTGAACAGGTTGATTACTCCATAGTAAAAAAGAGAGGAGAAGGTTGTGGTTGTGTAGTTTTTCCACAACCTTTAGAAGTAGAGCAATGCGATGTTATAAACTTTATAAGAAGGTCAGATAACCCTAATGCTAAAAATGCATATTTGACAATACCGATAGAATTAGACTTGTAAAAATATTTAACCCAGTAAAGGGTTAAATATTTAAAAAAGGTTTACATATCGATACACACTCCAATATCACATGGTATAGTATTTCACAACTTTTTCCAATATTTTGAAATACACTTTAGACTGGACTTTTGAGGGAGATGGTTGTATGTTATGATATTAATAATTTTTTTGCTTTGTTTTTTCTAAAAATGAACTGTATATGGTAATTGTATAAAATATAATTTTTATTATGATAAATAAAGCAGTCTTACTTCCTTGTTGAAAAAAATTATTATTAATAATAACACGGTAACCTCTGGCGTGGTCTAACAACCCGTAAGTTAATACCATATCACAATGTTGTAAGGCTGCTGTTAAAAAAACAATATTAAGTATTTTATACAATTATCGTACAAGTTAAACATTTTTTAAAACAGAGTAAAAAATGTTTGTTAATATTATAATGTACTACCATTTTGGTGTGTTAAGCAAAAGTTAAAGGGTTATGCATTAAATAACTTCCTCTTTCGTTTTCGGTGAGGAGGCATGTAAAAATGGTCATAACATGGTAGTTTAACGTTTTTCAACATTAGTCAAGGCAGGAATATCAAAGTTTAAGTCTCTCTGTGTTTGGGATTCACAGAATTTATCCTCAGATAAATACGTCCCCCGATATTCCTGTTAAAAATTATAATTTACAATAAATATTTAACCTTTTAATAGGTTAAATATTAAGCATGAGCGAAAACAGACAAAAAATTTTTCCCATTAGATGGCATTCATGGGAAATATAATTTTTTAAATAAATTATATTTCTCTAATATTTACGTTTTCAGTTTTACATATGGGACATTTACTTTTGTTATAATTTTCAAAGCATGTTTTACACATACATAGATGACCACAATTACAAAATAAAATATTTGGTTGTTTTTCGGTACATATTACACATGTATCAGATTTAAATGATTTGTTTCTATTTTGGTTATCTTCTGGTTGGTTATCTTCTTTTCTTAATTTAATTTGTTCGATACCTAACGTTCCAAATGTAATATCAAAGGTTCCATTTATAAAGTTAACAGAGTTATCTGCCCAAAATTTATTAAAATCGCGCCTTAGGTATTCAAATCCAGATGTAAGATTGGTGGTTGTAATTGTTTCTAATGATGCTTGGTGCTCTTCAATAAATCTTCTTTCTCTTTCTTCATCATCTTCTGATTCATCTACTGATTCATTTACTGATTCATCTGATAAATAACGGTCTAAGTGTGAAGTTAGATCACATAGTTCAGTAAAAGGTGGATAATTCATAGTTTCTTCAGTTTCAAAATAAATAAAAATTTTTTCATGCCTACCTTCACCAAAGGCAGCAATTTGTTCTTCATACCGGCCAACATAGTTAAATAAATGATCATTTATATCTTCTATAAAACTGGTGCCATTATTAAAATGACTAAAATGTATTTTTGCTAGTAGTAATCTCCTCGGTTCTTCACCTGGTTTTGTAAATTCAGAACATATATTTAACCAAAAAACTGTGTTTGGGTTTTCGTATATAAATCTACTATATTCAAAATAAAAATCTGCATGATTAAATTTTTCCTTATAAATTTCTACACTATCTTCATAATTAAATATAACTTCCTTCATATTTTCGTTGTAAATTATTTTAGATTTATTCTCATATTTATCAGTTATATCCCATAAAAACATACTATTATATTCACCATTACTAAATTTTTTTAACACACTCATGTTTATATATAGCTTAGGTTTATAGATTAAAAAATTTCAATTTTTTATTTAAAATTAATTAGTTAAAAAAATTTTTATTTTCTGTATATTGCAAATAAAAATAAATTTTTTTTTAATTTTTTAAAAATTTCTAAATCTTTCTTCTATTAAACTATCTATCTTTTCTTCAATGCTCTCAACAAATCTATCAACAAGGCATTCTTTTTCTAATTCCACTTTCCACAATGGTTTGTCATCTAGTTCATAATCATCCATAACACCTTCTAAATGTATGTTTAAGTCATCATCAAGTTCACTAAAGAACTTTTTAATGATTCGTAGTAAACTATCTTCTAACCCATGTATTTGATAGGCCAGTCTTTCATGCATACGTTTATCTATTTTTTCTAGTTCTTCTTCTCTATCACCTTCTTCTTCATCAAATATCTTTTTCTTAAATTCTTTCCTCTTCATTTGCTGGTTCATATGTATAAGTTTGAGTTGCCTTATTATTATCAACACTTTTACTAATGTTTTTATTTTCATCTGCCATCATTTTCATGTATGGTATATTATTTTAGGTAATTTTTTATAAAATTTCACTTTTTTATTTAAAATAAAATTTTTAAAAAATCTTTTTTTATTTTTTTTTATTTTATTTTTTATGATTTAAAAAATAAAATGTGATACTAGAAATATAATTATTTTTAAATGCTAGAATGTTATTTAGCAAATCCCATTAGATGTTGTTCATGGGATATATAACCTATTTAGGTTATATATCAATAAAAAATTTTCATTTTTAAAAAATTTTAATTTGTTAATAAATTTTCTAAATATTTTCCTGCTCCAATTAAAAACCCACGAACCTCTTCTTTACTGTGAACAGTTCTTTGTTCCAATTTTCTTTTAACAATCTCTCTCACATCATCAACAGTTTTATCAATATCTTTTACTTTACACTTTGATTTAATCTCAAGTGTGTTTCCATAATGTTCATAACTACAGTTATTATATACTATGATTTCAGCATATATTTGATAAAGACTTAAAACATAATTTTTAATTTGTTCCTCGAGGCTTTCTGCTTCAGGAATATAAATTGTCTGCTTTTCAGAGCAAAATGCTACATATGTCTCTTCTTGTCTAAAATCTTTTATATCCATAACCTCAATATTATTATTTTCATAAGCCATGATTATTTTTTCACCTATATATCACGGATATTATTTTTAGGGTAAGTAAAAATAATATCAAATTTTATTTTTTATAAATTTTTTAAAATTTAAATTTTTTTATTTTTTAAATTAAAAATTTTTCTTTTAAATCTTCTTTCAAAGCATTAACATAAGATAATGTAAGTTCTCCTATTCGTTCTTTTGCTTTATCTGTTTCAAGGATTGGAAACCCCTCCTCATTTAACTCTTCATCTATGTATGTTTTTAGACCTGTATTTTTTCCTGTATAAAAATATTCATCAATTCTTCTTTTAAGAGGTAATATGATAACTTTTACATGATAATCAAATTTATCATGTATTTCATCTTTTATTTCATCATAAATTTTATCAAACTCTTCATCCCGTTTTTGCTCTTCTTCAATCAATACATCCTTAAGCCTTCTTATACTTTTATTTTTAACATCAATATCACTATGACTAATATTTTTATTCGCTGCCATCTTTACATATTATTTTGTAGAATATTTAAAGATAATTTCAAATTTTATTTTTTATAAATTTTTTAAAATTAATTTTTTTTTTTTTTTTTTTTTTTTTTTTTTTTTTTTTTTTAATCAAAAATCTTAAGCCACCCACTAACTCATAAGCCGGTTAGCATGATGCGTTGGTTTTTCTTAATTAAAATTTTTTTTTTTTTTTTTTTTTTTTTTTTTTTTTTTTTTTAATTTTTTTAAATTTTTTTTTTATTTTAAATTTTTTATTTTAATTTTAAAAAATTTTGATTTAAGTAAAAAATGTTTATAAAAAAGGTTGCGCCATTTGTTTGCTAACCTTCATCAGATTGACTTGTTAACCCATTTTTATTTTAATTTTATGAGCATGCTTAATGTTACATAAAATTGTTATATTGTTGTTTATTGTTATATTGTTTTATCATATAAAGGCTAACCATATGCTTAATCGTGGGTTTGTTGGTTAAGGGTTAACCATATGCTTAATCGTGGGTTTGTTGGTTAAGGGTGGTGGGATTGCATAAGTGGGTTGATTGGTTTGCTGGTTTGTTAAGGGTAGCAGGATTTGTGGTTTGTTGGTTTATGGTTAGCTAGCTAAATCAAAAATTTTTTTTAAAAAAATAAAAAATTAATTTAAGTAAAAAATATTTATAAAAAAGGTTTTGTTAATTTGTTTTATGAACTTAATGTGTTGTGCTTGTTAAGTCATTATATTACATAATTTTATGAGCATGTTAATGTTACATAAAATTGTTATATTGTTTAATGGTTAGCCATATGCTTAATCGTGGGTTTGTTGGTTAAGGGTGGTGGGATTTGTTAAGTGTGTTGATTTTTGCATGGGTTGATTGGTTTGCTGGTTTGTTATGGTTAAAATATTTTTGGGACGTATGAGAAATGATGAACAAAATAGGGGGGGACATATGAATTCCCCTTTTTCAATCTACTCATATATATTTTCAAATTATTTGCGCAAAAATTAGGAAGATTATATCAGAAATAAATGAGTAATAGGGCCTACCAAAACTTTATTAAACAAAAACCTTTTTCTTCAATTTGTTTTTTTCTGCCACTACTACTACTACTAATTGTAGAATTCCGAGCACGCGCAGCTTGCTGGCTCGGCGAGGGTTTGTAATCCGCGAACAGGTAGATAGATAGATGCATTGTTAGATGATGTATGGTATAAGTAATAAGTTGTTGAAAACGAAATTTAACGCAAATTTATACTTATCACCGTTCTTGTTGTGGGTACCAACGACATAGGAAAACAGTCCCCTAAGCAGATATTGAATGACATTCAATATTTATGTGAAACTCTTCACGATAGTTCACCTAGGTAACGTTTTCTGACAGTTACTTCTCCTTCCTTCCCTCTCTCCCGTCCTTCCTTCCTTCTTCCCTGTAGTTTGTTTGTTTTTTCGTCCCTTCTCTTTCTCTCTCTGTCTCTGGTACAAGTTGAACATAACACAACCAGCAATTTCTCCCTTTCACACAATATTTTCTACCTTACCAAAGACAAATTTCACCAGTTATTCGATGCTATTCGATGTTTAATTTGTCGTCTGAAAATGCATTTGGTTTGGACCAGTCTAAAATTTCGTTGTTTGGTAAAGAGTTGAACAGATTGTTCAATACAAGAGAAATTTTTGATGCATAGCATCAAAGAAGCCGGCAATTTTTTTGTTACCATCAATGAGGAAGGTGCTTTAGGAATAACTCGCTTATCAGAAGTTGTGTTACTTTTAAATTAAAAATTCTGGAGAATAAGACTAAGAATGTTCTTAAGAATGGTTGGTGAATACAGACCCAGTAGAAAATTTTACCGACTGCAACAATTTGGGGGCTAATTAAGATTTTTTTTTTTTACTGTGAATCCTATTTTTTGTTTAACTCTTTACCAAACGGCAAACTTTTAGACTAGTCCAAATTATGTGGTAAAGATTTAATCCTTCACTAAACAATTATATGTTCTAGTGATCCTGAAGAAAAAAGCTTCTGCAACCATTGCAATAAAAGTAATAAAATGCAGCTATTGCCTTATTAAATTGAGCAATAAAATATTTTCAAGTTTGGTTTGACTATGAAAATCTGAATAGCCCCCTTACAATGTAATAGTTGAACATGTAAATGAGCCATGCTCTGGCAAAAGGGGGTTTAATGCATCTCCGTGATCCATGATACCAAGCAAGCCATCACATAATTAAGGATCAACAATACATGTAGCCTCTTTTTTAATACAATCAACTTAATCATCAGGTAGACTGGTCCTTAAATATACAGAAAATGTACCAGTAGCGAAAAGTTTCAGCCGAGGTCAGCGGGCTGACTTGGGTTGATACTTTTCCCAGATTCATTAAGACCCCTTTTCACAGAGCATGGCTCAAGTGCAGTGATGTACAACATCAGTCAAAAGCTGTCGAGGGTCATTTATAAGTAGGTGCAAAACCCAACTTTGGCTGGAGCCCTAAAGCCACAAAAATAAGTGTAATGCCCTTAAACGCTACATCAAAAGTTCCATTACATTTCCTTTCCAGCCTTACTTTAAACCTTTGAAAGGGTAGAAAACATTGTATGAAAAGGAGAAAATGATGGTAACCAGCATTTTGTCCTCCTGCAACTACGTTTCAATAGTCTTCTTCCTCAGGGTTATTAAATCATATGAGACATGCTCTGGCAAAAAGGGACTTAATTTATCTCTGTCATCCATAATTCAAGCAAGTCATCACATATTTATGGATCCATAAAATCCATTTTGTCTAGCAACCAACTGAAACGTGAGGTACACTGGTTTTTGACATGCAGAAAAATTACCAAAGCAAAAAGTGTCGGTCCAGGTTAGCATGCGCGGATTGCGCAGGCTAACCTGGGCCAATACTTTCTGCAAATGCATCAAGCCCCCTTTTCACAGAGGATGGCCCATAAATAAATGCCCAAGGATTTAGTGTGTCTCAATTGTGCTCTGAGTATGCAAGGCTTTTCACAACAAAGGTACATTCTTACAAAAAAGTTATTACAAAAAGTTTCCAATAGTAAACAGATTAATTACACACCTACAAACGTTCCTGCTAAAAGACATTATATTGCACACAGATAAGAATAGACACAGTGGAACAAAAAATCTGAGACATGCTCTGTGAAAGGGGGTTTTAATGCATCTGCAAAAAGTATCAACTCATGTCAGCCTGTGCAGTCCCCACTGGCTGATGTGGGTCACTACTTTTAGCTATTTGTACATTTTCTGCATGGCACAGGACCATTTTACCGATTAAAATCTTATTGAGCGTTTTTAGAAATAAGAGTTCAAATACAAAATCTGTAGTTTTCATGCTCGCAATTTATGTGAACAGCACAAGGGGAAAAAAATGCGTTATATTGCGCTAATCTACTAGTTTTAAACTGGTCCCTTGTTGTATCGTGTATTACACGTATAGTAGTATCAGGGGAGGTAACCAGTCTATACTAGTTTAAGAAGAGTTACGCTGCCTGTGGGGTCAATCATTAATCATTTATTCAATAAATATCTATAAATACGAAATCTTTACTTTTCATGCTCGAAATTCATCTCAACAGTACATACAAAAAAAATGCATAATTTTGAGCTTAATAGCAACATACTATTAAAAGTATTTGAGTGAATACGTCGGAAAAGTTGTGCAATGATGTATCCCAAAATTCCCCATGTGCATAAAAAAAATGCATTCCTGCTGGAAGCCGGCTTTAAGAGCCGGCTTCCAATAATCAATCATGCGAACAGTTATCTGTGTCGATAAACTTTGATTGGTTACCTCCCCTGATACAGCCAGTGGATCCATGTATACTGCCCGTCTATTTTTAGAACAGCGATATCGCGAGATTCATGGGAGGTCACTATCGCTTCATATACAGGAGGATTTCCAATAATTTTGACCTCACAAATTAGTGAATTGTACCTATGGTATCACGTTTAATGTTAATTTCTGATAATATTAATATATTGATATATGAAAAATAACCTGCAGGTTGAAAAACCAATAACACAAACAATGAACTTCAGACTTAAATGTCACAGTTTTAAGATTTAAATTGGCCTCGTTTCGCAGCTTGATTGAATTTGCGGTCTTTATCGACACCACTGGTTGCCCATTTGGGCGACGCCCCCGAAGGTTTTTTTTTTTTTTTCGCCGCTTTGACATGACCTAGTTTATAAAATCAGTGAGTAAAGAAACATCCCAAAACACTCAAAACCACTCAAAAACACAGCAGACCACTGTTATTACACCCCAGGCACTTTCCTTACACCTTAAACCGCATGAAAAACGCTTAGATCACTGTGGGTAATCAACAAAACGGAGTCGCTGGCTCCGCACTTAAAATGTTGTGTTGGTCTTCCGGGACACCTGTGGCTCCGAAGTTGTAGCTCGTAAACAACCCGTCTGTCAGATAGGTGCTCGGTATTTTCAGTTATTTCTCTTCTTTGAACGTTAACAAGAAAAATGGAATGCTATTCGACCGCTATTATATTTTACCGTTGAAATACGCGAAGGATACCAAGCAAAGCCCTCGGGATCGTCTGTGAAACACTTTCTTCCGAGAGAAAACTTTCGGATGGCGACATAAGACAGTTTGTGTTTCTCTTAAACAGATTGCTTAGGGAAACTGTTTGGCTGAGTGTTGCCGTTTCAAAAGTGTCTAGGTGATAGATAAACAACCACATTTGTCCCCCGACGTGTTTCTGAGTAAAATCACAGAAAGTTTGCTCAAACCACATCGTTTACGTAGTGTGGCTCCGTTTATGTAATATGGCTCTGAAGTTGTAGACATACTTTTGTTAGCGGTCGAACAGCATTCCATTTTTCTTGTTAATACCGTTCAAAGAAGAGAAATAAATGGAAATACCTAGCACCTACCTGACGCACGAGTTGTTTACGAGCTACAACAATGGAGCCACAGGTGTCCGGAAGACCGATACAACATTTAAGTGCGGAAATTTGTAAATTTCGTGCCGCCCAGTTTCACAGGTTGACTATGCTCATTGAACGAATCAAATCAGGAACATTTGATGTGAAAAGCAGGCGCTTTCAAATGGTTCTCTTTCTACCTTGTATGGTGTTTAGCGCCGTTTTCAACATTATTTCAGATATATTGCGGCAGCCAACAAAAGGTGTTAACTGAGCACAAGGGCTACTATCACGCTTTTTGAGAGAAAAAAACATACTATTCTGCGATTGTCTGCGCATGTCAATATTCCTGGAAGACTAGACATGTCTACTATGACGCATCATTATTCTGTACAGAATAAATATTGATACGCGGTGCGTAAATTGACGATAAAAAATAGCAAGCGGAAATAGCTATAAATAATACGTCTGTGGAAAAATCAAGCCAGTTTTTCGTTACAATTTATTGAAAATATAATGCTTTCAAACATGGAAAATAATTTTATAAAATAACATTGTTCACTGCAAATCTATGTGGACAGTTTCTAAATATAGACATGGGGAAAACACGTATTTGTGCAACAGACTGACAACAAAATTAACGTCCCCACCTTGCTGGGCTTATACCGGGGCGTCTTTCCAAGCTTATAGGGGCTATGTTTATAAATGGCTGCTGCATAGGTTATATACTAGCTAACCATGGCTGGATGAATCGTATGATGTTTTCTATCCCTTTAAAAAAAAATCCAATTATTTGAAGTACTTCAGATTTGTAATCTGCAAATGCTTTCAAAAAGGGCAAGTCTAAAATATCAATGTCGTCCTGTCAACGGTAACTATAGTTTCAACAGAACTTCTAATGAAAGTGTGCCCAGCCCTGGGAGCACAGCCAGTAGCGGACTTGAGAACAGGAGGTCGCTGGTTCAAATCTCCAGCTGGGTCAGGCTTTTCCGAGGACTGATGGTAGTTATTGTGACAGGATTCATTCCTCTTAGCCGCTGATCATTTTTTCGACGATGGTTGAGTGGGAAAACAACCAGTGGCTTGTAAGACTATTTTGCGAAGTGCTGGTAAAAAAAAAAAAACTCCAGGTAAGCATGGATATGTGCGCTTACTGATATAACTGAAATAATGCTGGAAACGGCGTTAAACACCATACAATCAATCAATCTAATGAAAATGTTTATAAGTAGATAGATAATGACCCGATCTGGCTCATTACCATTATGCTCACGCATTCGCTTTTAAAATAATCCGTGGTTAAATGAGCCATCAATTTTGAGTTGTGCATGCATCTCATTATGCTAACGCATTCACTTAACAAAATAATCCATGGTTAAGTGAGCCAGCTTTTTTAAATTATGCAATTCATTATCGTTTTTTGAAATATTAAGCTAAAAAGGTGCATCATGCTAACCGGCTAACACATCAGCCAGACAATCACTTACATCAAACAATTGCGTAACCTTTTTCCCAGCCCATCAACCAACGCACCAGCTAACCGGCTTATGAGTTAGTGGGCGGCTTAAGATTTTGGTAAATTTAAAAAAAAATTAAAAAATAAAAATTTAAAAAATTTAAAAATTTAAAAAAAAAAAAAAAAATGAAATTTTATAAAAAAAATTATGCAAAATAATATTATAACCACATGTAAGATAAAAATATGGCTTATGAAAATAATATTGGTATATTTGATGGTGATAAACCTTATATAACCGCAAAAGACCTTGGATTTGATGATGATGATGAAGATTATGGATTTTCGATAATTACAAAAGACCTTGAACCTATACCTAAACCAATAAAAATACATATGAATGAAGACAGATACTATCATATTAAAAAAGCGGTGTTTGAATCTAGGTATGGCGTCTTATCAGAAACAAGGAAAACCTTTTTTAATGAATTTCTTGATTTTGTAAAATCTTATGGTGATTTTTACACATATAAATGTTGTAGAAGTGTTAATGTTTATATTGAACAATTTTATAAAGATTTATTATTAGCGAATGATTCAGAAGGAATTAAAATTTTAAAAGATGGAATTCATAAATTTAAAGAAACGTTTGAATCAGGTAGAGAGTTAAAAAAGCAAAATAAATTTTAAAAATTTTTTGCATATATAACATTACAAAATGTTATATATCTATTTATGAAATACACATAAGTGGAAATATGAGTAAAAGAGGAGCAAAAGCTGATAAAATTAAATATATTAGTCGTCCTAATGCAAATGCATATCTAAGATTTAATAAGTTTAAAATGGTGGAAGTAATGGAAGAAGTTGGTAAAATTACAACACATTTACTAGAATTGGTTGATAAGGAATGTAGTAATAGAGTTCTTGATTGTATTGTTTTTTATATTAATGGTATAGTAAGAAAATTTAGTGGTTTACATAGAAATGAAGAAAGAAAAGAATATATTTTAGAACATATTCTTCAAAACTATAATTTAGCAAAAGAAGAAGCTAAATTTTTTTATGAAGTTGAAGAAGATAAAACTAACAAACACCATTTAAGAAAAAGAAAAAAAATAATGGCAAATGTAACTTTTATTTTTTGTGTTTATGGTATTGCAGCAGTAAAAGGTGGAGTAGATGTAAATTATAGAAAATAAAAATTTAAAAATAAAAAATATTTTTTTTTTTTTTTAATTTATAAAAAATAAAAATTTGAAATTATCTTAAAAACATCTACCAATATAATATGTAAAGATGGTTGAAAAAAATAAAATGAGTTTTCAGGATATGGATGTTATAGAAACACAAGAAAAGTTTGATTAATTTTTTTATGAAGCGAGAGATGATATTGATAGCTGGTTTGATTACCATACAAAAAAGATAATATGGCCTCTTAAAAGAAGAATTGATGCATATTTTGATACAGTAAAAAATGAGGACCTACATATGAGACTAGATGATTTAAAAGAGGAAGAAGAGCTAATAGCACTTGAACCAGATGAAGTAAAAGAACGTATGAAAGACGTTTTAGAAGGCTTGATTGATGATATTAAAGAAGATTTAAAAGAAAAATTTAAAATTTAAAAAATATTTTTTTTAAAAAAATTTATAAAAAATAAAAATTTGAAATTATCTTAAAAATACCCACTAAAAATATATGAAAAGATGAGTGATAAAATGGTTAACTCACCCTTAAGTGAAAAAAAGAAAAATTGGATAAAAAAACATGTTTTAAGTGAAGCAGAAGTATTTACATGTGTTTTAGATGATGATTATGAGATAGACTATGAAGAAGTTACTTTTAACTATGAAGATAATGATATTATGGTCCCTTTTTATAAAGAAGGTGAAATAATTTACCATTATTTTAAAATGAAAGATTATCTAGAAGCTTATGATGATGAAGGAGGTACCGATGATGAAAATAATAATGAAGAAGTACGTGGTATACATGAAGGAAGACAAGAAGAAGCTTATGATGAATTAACCAGTATAATTACATGTAATGGAAATTCTTTTATTTCATCTTTAGAAAAAGAAGCTGAAAAATGCTTGGATTATTTAAAAAAGTAAAAGGAATTACTGAGGAAGATAAATTAAAAGATTTTGTTGAAGATTATAAAGAAGAGCTGGAAAAATTAATTGAAGAAGTATTAGATAAACTTAAAAATAAAATTAAAAATTAAAAATTAAAAAAAAAGTTATTTTTATTTCTTACAATACAAGAAATAAAAATTTTTTTTAACTAACTAATGTTAAATAAAAAATTGAAAATTTATAATTTAGATCCTTAAGTTATATATAAGCATGGATAGAAAACTAAAGTGTTTTAAAAACCTTGATAATGACCAAATTTTTTTCTTTAAATTACGTTTAAATAAAATATTTAAACAAAAACTAGAAACTAAAATAACTTTTGATAAGTATAAGTTTTTAGAAATAAGATTTGATTGGTTAAAAACAGAAAATATTTATGGTGGAAATTTATTTAATAAAAATGTTAGCGGTTTAGCTGAGGCTATATATTATGAATACAGTAAATTTAAAAAAGAAATGTGTGATGAAAGAAGTGTAATGTTACACTTATGTTTATTTTACAATACAACTTTAAGAAAAATATGTTTAAAAAGTATACCTTTATCACCATCTACTAATAATTTTTTTAAAGAAATATTTGATAATGATTTTTTAGATAATTATCTTAACTATTTACCATTACCACAAAGCAATGAAACGGTAAGCCCTTTTATACATTTAGATACAGAAGAAGAAGTAGATTACCCTATATTTCCTGAACTATGTGATATTGTTGTTGATGCTCAACGAGAGGAACAAAGAGAAGTATATGAAGAAGAGCAAGAAACAGAAGATGAAGATGAATTAACTACAATACAACAAAGTGAAAGAGACAACAGCCAACAAACAAGTAGATTAACCTTACAAAATGTACTAGAAAACTTTACAACTAACGATTTTAACATATTTTGGGAAAATAGTAATAGATTTTTTGAAAGTGGAAGATATAGAACATCATTTAGCAGTTTTGGTATTGAAAGAATTGAAAGGATAGGAGATGTAGATGAGGAAGGTAATGTGGTTGAGGAAGACGAAGAGGAACAAACAGTAAATAAAGGAAAATCATTTAAAAGTGAAACATGCGTAATATGTGTTAACCATCAACCAAATGTGCTATTTTGTAGCTGTGGTCATCTATGTATGTGTAAATACTTGTTTTGAAAATTATAACAAAAACAAATGCCCCATATGTAAAACTGAAAAATTATTTAAAAAATTATATTTCCCATGAATACCATCTAATGGGAAAATAGTTCACTCATACTTAATATTTAACCTTTTACCAGGTTAAATATTTTTTTTACAAGTCCAATTCTATCAGTATTGCTAAATATGCATTTTTAGCATTAGGGTTATCTGACCTTGTTATAAAGTTTATAACATCACATTGCTCTACTTCTAAAGGTTGTGGAAAAACTACACAACCACAACCTTCTCCTCTATTTTTTACTATGGAGTAATCAACCTGTTCAACTCCTTTTACAACTATATTAACTTTTGCCTTTTCTTTTAGAATGCCGGTTCCCTTAACAATCATTAAAGTTCCTCTTAAAATTCTACCAGGAGCAGGCATACAATAACCTCCTAACCCATGGCTTTCTCCGGTACTCCCATTACCAAAAGCAAACTCATAATTACCATTTTTTAATTCACCTTGTTCCTCGGCACACACGCTTATAATGGGTTTAGGGAGCGTTACTTTTTTATCCACATAAGATTTTGTTGCTAAATCTTTTTCTTCTACGGGTGCCCCAACATTTTTTATAGAAAAACCTTGCATATTTATATCCGCAACAGCTGAAAAACTTCCATCAGGATATTTTACGATAGCTCCACCATTATCAACATAATTTTTATTAGCAGCAGCATCACGATCTATTGGATTTGGTAAGCCGGTGATTTGGTAAGCCGGTGATTTGGTTACCGTTCGTTACTATTTTGCCAGCTGCTAAAAAAGCTCCAGCATGGTTTTTTGTTAAAGCTTTTTCACCAGCGGTAACCTCATTCACAACTGTATCTACATAAAGCTTATTTGCAACATCCTGTGGTTCTGAGGGTGCCTTAACATCTGTTAAAGTATGACCTTGCATATTTATATCTGCAACAGCGGAAAAACTTTCATCTGAATTTTTTATGATAGCACCGCCATTATCTACATAAAACTTATTAGCAGCTTCACCTAGCTCCATAGGTTCAGGTATGTTTCTTATTTTATTAAAACTCATGTTTAAATATCCCGTCATAATGTATCCACCGTTTTCATCTAACAATCCTGAGATACTATCAACATAACTCTTAGTAGCAACATCCTGTGGATTTACTGGATTACTAACCCGTATTAATGTATTACCAGCCATATTTATAGAACCGGTAACAGGGGTTGTTCCATCTTTACGTAAAAAATTATTTCCTATGTAAGCGAGTGACACACCATCACCATCACCACTTGTTTTAACATCATCTATTCTTCCAAATTTATCAACAGGCATAATTTTTAATATTACTAAAAAAGTTTATTTAAAACATTTTGAAATTTATTACCTAAACCCAACTCTTTAAGAATGAACAAACATAAATGACCACAAAATACTTCCCCTACATGTTGTAATTGGTCAGTATTGTAGTGTATTGGTCTTTTTAAATAATCTATAATTTCAATAGGTGGTTGAATACCATAACTATCAAAATAAATTTTAGTTTTACCATCTTTAAACCACGCAACCCAATGAGTACCAGGTCCACCAGTGTCATCAAGGTTTAATATACCACATTCTTTATTTTTTACTTTTTTAGGTAGGGTATCTCTTAAAAATATTCCTCTAAAATTTTTTATTTTTAATTTTTTTGCGGCATCCTCAAGCTCAAAATTGCTTAAAGGTTTATTTGGTAATATTATATTATCAATTAAAATATCATGCATTTTTTTTATATATTTAAATATTTACAATAGCACTATTATCAACCCATGAATTAAACTCATCAAAATAACCTTTCCACTTTACAAGAGATTTTTTTCCCTTTTTAATAACCTTTTCTATCCTATACAACTCTTGACTTGTTTTTTGTAGTTCAGGTTCATATAAGGAACCTTTTATTTCTTCACCATTTAAATCTTCAATTTTATATGTTATAGGTGATGTATGTTTTACTTCTGAAACTGTAAAAACCTCTTCACTCCATCTTGTGGTATAACCTTTTTCAAAAGTCTTTTTCTTTTTACTTATCCTTACTTTGTCACCAACAGAAAACTTTGGTTCGATATCCTCCCTTACTTGATTATAATCAGGATACAATGTTTTCCAAACTTTATTTTCATTTTTCTTCTTACTTGCTTCAATTGGCGTCATCTTAATAGAAGAATGCCTTGTGTTGTTATATTCTTTAACAAGATTTGGTAACACGTTAATATAAACATTTGTTGAGTGAGCAGAGAAATACTTCCACATTTTTTCTTTCATTGTTCTAATCCATCTCTCAACAACGCTTGATTTTTCCTCGTTTTCAGTGGAATATAATTCAATCAAATCTTTAACCTCTTTGTTATAAAACTCTTTACCTTTATCCACCCACATTTTCTCAGGTTTTCTTTCCTTAAAAATACTCTTCAGTGCAATAGAAACAGATTTTCCTGTTTTATCTTTTAATGGTATTAGCCATCCATATTTTGAAAAGATATCAATGACAGCAAGAAGATATTTTACACCATGATTAAGTTTAGAAAATGCTTGCATATCTACTAAATCTGCAGCCCATATTCTATCGACACCCCCTACTCTAACTCTTCTTTTCTTAAATTTTCTTTTTATTGGTTTATGTAATTCTTCTGCTAGCGTTATATTTTCTGAATTTTTTTTTTTAATTCCCATTCCAAATCTTTTCTTGGTTCCTATCAATGAGGAAACCAATCCTCTTTCCATTCTTTCCTTAATAGTAGGATTATAAATACCTTTTAAATCTTTAAGCATATTAGCATCACAAACAGAATTTCTTGTTGCTGTATCATCATGCTTAAGATAACATATATCATGATGATATGCTGCTTTATCAACACGATTTACAGGTTTTGAGGTGTTAAATCAGGATTTAATCTTTTCTTTAACTTGGTACCTGGACCAGTAAAATTATGCCCAGGTAAATGCATTTCAACAGGTAAGTTATTGATAACCTTGTTTAACAATGAACCACCCTCTATTTTTTTAGTAAATTGTGTTTTAGTTGTTCCACATTTTTTACACTTACCTCGTTTCATATTTCTACCATTTTTACTTACCGTACATTCAAAATCGGTTGTTTCAGTTTGTTTTTTACACTGAACACAATACATTTTTTATATTAAAATAAAGTTTTTAATATAAAATATGGATATTGTTAATTTATCATGGAATGAAGCGTTAGCAAAAAGATTTAACCATCCCCTTTTACCAAAAAGTATCAGAGGTTTAATAGTTGGTAAATCAGGATGTGGTAAAACTACACTTTTACTTAACCTTTTGTTAAGACCTGATTGGTTAGATTATAACAACTTATGTGTTTTTGGTAAAAGTTTGTTTCAACCAGAATATCGCATACTTAAAAAAGCTTTTGAAGAAAAAATACCAAAAGAATACATACTAAGGTTGTTTTCACTTAAAAATGAAGTTCAAAACCGTGATATTTCACCTACAGCATTAGTTGAAGAATGGGCAAAAACAATTAAGGAAAAATCTGATATCAATTGTGAATTTTTTCAATATGCTAGTGATGTTCCTGACCCAAGAGACTTAAATGCATCAAATAAAAACTTAATGATATTTGATGACTTACTTTTAGAAAGGCAAAACAAGTGTGAAAACTATTATGTAAGAGGAAGACATAGTAATGCTGATTGTTTTTATCTAGCACAAAATTATTTTAGATTACCTCGTCAAACTATTAGAGAGAATACTAACTTAATATGCTTGTTTAGACAAGATTTAAAAAATCTTAATCATATTTATAGTGACCATGTAGGGGATGATATGACTAAAACAGAGTTTATCATTTTTTGTAAAAACTGTTGGGAAAAACCACATGGTTTTGTTGTGATTGATTTAACTAAGAACCGTAACGATGGAAAATATAGATGTGGTTTTGACAACTTTTATTTACCAAGAGATTATAGAGATTACTATTAAAAATATATTTTTGTTTAAAATATATTTTTAGTAAATATAAAAAATGGAAGCAGAATTACTTGAAAAAATAGTAAAAAACACCGACCACAAAACATCATTTCAAATTATTGTAAGTGATAACAAATCAAATTTTAAAACAAGATTTACTCCACCACTTCAACTTGAAGCTGATAAAAAATATGAAGTAGCTTTAGTCAATCTTGAAACTTACTATTCATTTCCTAATATTACTGATAGCAACAACATTTTTATTTATTCACAAGATAGTGGTAGAACATGGGAAAAGATGAAGATACCAACAGGTAGCTATGATTTAGTTGATATCAATGATTATATACAACAAGAAATGAAGAAAAAAGGACATTATGATCAATTTAATGAAGAATATTATATTTGTTTATCAGCAAACACTAATACATTAAAATCAGTTTTAATTCTTGAAAATGGATATCAGGTAGATTTTAATCATGAAAACAGTATTGGAAAGGTATTAGGATTTAGCAGAGCAAAATATGTTCGAGGGTTTCATGAAAGTGAAAATTTAGTTAATATCTTAAGTATTAATAGCATACTTGTTAATATTGATTTAATCTCAGGTAGTTATGTTAATGGTTCTCAAAGAAACACAATTTACAGCTTTTTTCCAAATGTTGCTCCGGGTTATAAAATAATAGAAAATCCAGTTAATCTGGTATACCTACCTTTAACGTTGAATGAAATACATGATTTAAATGTTACACTAACTGACCAAGATGGAAGCATATTAAATTTAAGAGGAGAAACATTAACGATTAGATTTCATATAAGAGAATCACGTTAAATATAAAATGTCAAACTATATTAACGCAAAAATAAATATATCAGAAGGGCAAAAGGAAAAAATTTTACATTCTTTTAAAAACAAAAACCCAGCAAGTATTCATTTAAAACATGAAGATTTACATGGTAAAGATGTAATAGCATTAACTAAGTCTCAAGTAAATAAACTTACTAAAGCTTATAAAGCTGGTAAGGGAACCACGTTTAGAATGTCAACTAAACAACTTAAACATAACATGAAAGTAGAAGGAGGATTTTTACCTTTGATAGCTGGATTGGCATCAGCTGCTTTACCTGTATTAGCAAAAACAGTATTACCTGCTTTAGGTGTGGGTGCCCTAACTGGTTTAGCATCAACAGGAGTTCAAAAAGCAATGGGTAACGGATTGTATCTTAAGAAGGGTGGTAGTATTTGTCAAGTTGAAACTGATGGTGAAGGTTTATATCTTAAACCATACAAAGGTAAAGGGTTAAAAAATAAAGGTGAAGGATTGTATTTAAAACAAGGCGGAAAAATTTATGATGGAAAAGGTCTTCTTTTAGGTCCAAATAGTCCATTTGCTAATATTCCTATATTAGGCGCAATTTTGTAAATTAAAAAAATGAATGTGTATAAATTTGGAAATAAACCTAAAATGGTTCAACCAAAAACTATTTTTTGGAACCCCGTAGAACTTAAATATCCAGCTAAAAAAGTTAATCCTGTTTCTTGGGATGTTTTTACACAACAACCTATTGTATTAAACCCAAAAGAAACTAAAACTATTGCTTTAGGTTTTGGTTTTATGATGAGTAAGGGTGTCGTTTTAATTTCTCTATCTTATGCTCTAAAAACTAATCAATTAAGTATAACAAATGAGGTAGTGTTGGAGGAAACCCCAGATGTGGTTACCACAATTACAAACAACTCAAGTAAGCTAGTAAGAATTAATGAAAATGAATTTTTGTGTCGTATTTACTATTCTATTTAAAAAATAGTTGTAATTAATAAAAATGGAACTAAAAGAAAAGATTTATCCAGTATTACCAGAAGCACGAAATATACCAAATGCACCATCATTACAACCAATACTATCAGCAGAAGATAATGGTCAATCCTTCAGGCTACAAAAAATATCAGAAATTCAAACATTTCTTGAAAATGAAGTTAAGGTTAGAGAGCAGTTAAGTAAAAAATATTTAAAGATTAGCAAGAGTGTGGATAATGTTGAAACAGGACTAACCACCTTAGCACTAGGTGCCGGAGCAGGTGGAATAGCTTTATTGAGTACCGTTGTAGCAATTCCAGCAACGATAGCTTTAGAAGGTTGTGCCTTAGCTGTTGGACTTGCTGCAATTGTTAGTAAATTTGTGGTTAGAAGAAGTAGAACAAAATCAGAAAAACACCTTCAAATTAAAATGTTAGCTGATGCAAAGTTAAATACACTATTTACACATATATCTAAAGCTATCAGTGACAACAAAGTAGAACATTCAGAATTTACTTTAATTATGGATGAATTGGAAAAATATAAGGTGATGAAGGAAGAGATACGAGTTAAGTCAAGGAAAAAAAGCAAGTTAGAGAAACAAGAAAGTTTAATCGAGAAGGGGAAACAGGAAGCACGGGAGGAATTCCGCAGACTAGTAGAAAGAAACAATGGAACCCATTAAAGCTAAAACTAAAACCACCTAAGTTTAAATGTTCTTGTGCTTGTGAGATAGGTAATGCTGAATAAAAAAATAAGATAAAAAAATTTTTTACTTAAAAAAATATGTCGTTTTTAAAGATAAAAGACCCTGTGAAAAGAGACCAAATTGTAAAAGAATATCTTGCAACAAAGAAAAGAATTCGTGATAGTCAGCTTGCAGAGAGAACAGGTGAAATTGAATTACAAACAGACCTTTCAAAGTTTTTTAAACCTATTACAGAAACACAAAAGGAAGCAGCAACGAAAATTACAGAAGAACTTAAACCTATTAAAGAGGGGATTGAACAGTTGCCTGAACGGTTACCTCAACAACAATTAATTCCTGAAGAGGAAGAGGAAGAGGAATATATAGGATATTCAATCTTTGATGAAAAATACAAACAATTAAAAGAAGAATATGAAGAAAATATTGATAAAACATTTGGTATTATAAGGAAAAATATTAATTATTTTATAGGCAATAAAATGGTTGATTACGATGGTGAATATATTTGGGTTGGTGCAGATAGATATCCAGCAACGGATGCATTATGGGAACTTATTATGGCAAAAAATCCAAGTAAAAAACATAATTTTTTATCTAAAGATCTTGAAAATTATGAAAAAATATTAAGGAATTCCAATGTTATTTTTCGTGATAATGACCCAACGAAACCTCCTAAAAGCAGCAGTGGAATCAAATACAATGTTTTTATTAAAGATCTTTATCATGAAATCAAAAAAGAAAAAGAAGCAAAAGAAGCAAAAGAAGCAGCTGGAAAAGGAATTACCATTATCCCATCTAACCCTAACTCACTATTAGAAAGATTAGACCTTTTGATGGCAAGTAAAGAAGCTGGTAACACAGGTGTAAGAAATGAGCTTGTAAGTATTTGTGATGAATTAAAAAGACAACGTGTATTAAATTCAAAGAGTTATAAAAAATAAATGTCTATACTATATAAATGATTACATCACAAAAGAGAGGATTTAAAAGAAATTATGCTTATGGTGGTGCAGGGATATTTGATACCTTAGCTAATTTTCTTGCAAGGTTTTTTACAAGCAGCGCAGCTAAACAAATTGCATCTTCAGCAGTTGATGTTGGTAAGAGTGTAGCTAAGGAAGGAGCAAAGAAAGCATTAGAGGTTGGAAAGAGTGCCTCGGTTGATGCAGGTAAAAAGTTAGTTCAAAAGGCTTTAACACCAAAATCTAAAAAGATTTTAGAAAAATATACTCAAAAGCCTACTACAACAACTCAACCTGCAACACAAAATGTTAATACCTTAATAGATGGAAGTGCCATTGCTATACAAGATTTAGTTAAGAAATTAAATAGTAGAGGTTCCGGAGTTAAAGTATTATGAAAAAATAAAATTTAAGTTAAGCAAATTATGTACATTAAATAAAAAAGAATGTCAAATCTTAAATTTAAAATAACTGAATATGAAAAATATAATACTAAAAGGGTTGGTATCCTTTTTGCTAACTTTAAGATAAATGAAGATTGTGAAATTCTTGAAGTTACTAATACAAGTTATGATTATAAAAAGGTTGTTTTAAAATTATCACCTGAAAAAGCTGATATCATTAAGGAATTAGAAGAAAATGTAAATCAATATTTAGAAGAAAATAATATACCTAAGGTAACCATTCTTTACGGAAATAAAATTTATCCTAAAATGAGAAAAAAGCTTTCTGCAGAAAAACTTAAAAATATTAAACTTAAGGGTGTTTTTGTAAATGATGAAAACAAATCATTCCCTCAACTATGGTTTGAACACTAAAAACAAAACACAATTATAATTTTAACTTAAAAATTATAATTGTATATAATAAAAATGGATATTTTAAACATTAAAGCACCGATTTTAAAAAAAAGATGGTATTGATGAATATGAATATCATGAATATCTACCTATTACAGGAACCAATCTAAACAACTCTGGAGGGGATATTAGGATTAATATCGAAACTCAAGATATTTTTTATCACCCTTCCGAGTCATATTTACAAATTATAGGTGAATTAGTAAAAAATGATGATACCATTTATGGTGCAGCTAATGAGGCAACCTTAACAAATAATGGACTGATGTATCTGTTTAAAAATATCAGATATCAACTAAGTGGGCAAGAGATAGAAAGCATTAATTATCCTGGTCAGGCTACAACAATGCTTGGACTTTTAAAGTACCCAGATGACTTTGCTAAATCACAAGGGTAAAACCAACTGTGGTATAAGGATACCGGAGTCAATGCAGCCAGTGCTACTAATGCTGGTTTTTCAGAAAGAAGACAGTATATTTTTAGTTCAAATCCAGTTGGGACTTTAGTTTTAGGATACCCCTAAAACATATATTTGGTTTTTGTGAAGATTACAACAAAGTTTTATATGGTATGAAACAAACTTTAACCTTAACAAGAAATGATAACAATGACGCAATTTTTAGAGCTGGTGGTACCGATGTTGGTAAAGTTAATTTACTGAAGGTATCTTGGTTTATGCCTCATGTAGAGCCGGAAGATGGTAATAGGATGGAACTTTATAAATTTATCGAGAAAAAAGAAAAATTTCCAGTTGGATATAGAATGATACAAAGCGACAGTATTGCGGTTCCACAGGCAGCAACAGGTTTTACTTGGAGGTTATCAGCTAAATCATCTCCTGAGGTGCCACGTTTTTTAATTGTTAGTTTTCAAACTGGTAAAAGTGGTGACCAAGAACAAAACCCAGCTATATTTGACAACTTAAATGTTAAAAATATTTATGTAATGTTAGGTTCAAAAAAATATCCGCTATATGATTATGATATAAATTTTCCTGCTAATCAAATTGCAAGAATATATAGTGAAGCCGCTTTGTTTAGAAAAAAGTTTTTTAGCATGGATGAATTAGTATCAAACCCTAATATTACTCCTTCAGATTACAAACTCCTTTTTCCTTTGTTTGTGTTTGACCTATCTAAGCAAAGTGAAAGGTTAAAGTATTCTGTAACTGATATTCATATTAAAACAACATTTACTAATAACCCTCCTGCAAATACTGAAGCATTTGCGGTTTTACTTAGTGATAGGTTAATTAACTTTCAGAGTGATGGGAATAAGATGAGTGTTGTGTATTAAGTAAATTTTTATTTTAAATAAAAAATATGCAAAAGATTGCTGATTTTAAAAAGATATTAACAGATAACAATATTAAGTGGTATTCCTATTGGAACAAGAAAAAGTATATTGATGTTTTAAAAGAGCATGGATTGTATCCTGAAGAAGCAATACCACTTAAGAAAGTGCCTAATTATGATAGATTAAAAGATATTAGTAAAAATCCTAAATCAGTAATATTAAAGGATGTTGAAACTGAAGAAGAAACAACATTTCCATCAATTTACAAGGCAAGTAAGTTTATTGACCATTGCCCTCAAACGATTGAAAATTGGAATGGTAGGGTTTGGAATGGTAAATATAAAATTGATATTCAATAATTTTATTATTTTTTTAAAAATAATAAAATTTGACTTAAGGATTATATTTATAATATTAAAAAGTAATTATGGATATCAATTATGATAATTATACTGTAAATGGATTAAAAGCTTTAGCAAGAAATAGAGGATTAAGGGGTTATTCACGTTTAAGACGACAAGAATTAATTCAATTTTTAAATTTGGGGGGTAATCCTATATTAGATACAAAAGTTGAAAATATAAATGCTCCAATATTACAACCGACGGTTGCTCAACCTTTACCATTAACAACAAGACAAAGACCAACTACTTCAGTTAATGATTTGTTAAAAAGTTTAGAAAATGTTAGAGTGGAACAACCTAGTATATCACCTGAACTTAATGCTTTAAAAAATAAAATAAAAAGTATATATGATAAAGTGGATAAAATAAAAGTAATAAAAAATAAATCTGCCTTAAAAAATTATGCAACTGAACATAAAATAGAAGGAATACCTGTTTCTACACCATAAGAGTTTTTAGAGCTAACGCAACCATCAATTATAAAACATTTAAAAAGCATGCGGGGGTTTAAAGTAAAATTAAATCTTCAATGTTTAATGAAAAGAGGAGAAGGTGATAATGAAGAAATAGTAAAGGCAAATTTTTCTTCTTCTTCTGAAGATGGTTATGAGATTATTTTAGAAGGAACTAATATAACAGAAGTATACTATGAAATGATTGAAAGAATTTTAGAAAATTTTGTTAATTTTACTACAAGTAGCAGTGGATGGACATTTGTTAGTGTGATTCATTTAAAATTACATAGTGTTATTTATGAACCATTAAGAGCAGGTGGATGGATACCTTTACCTAAGTGGATTGCTAACAAAAAGGCATGTATTAATATGACAAGTAAGGATGATGAATGTTTTACAGATTGTATTTTAAGGCATTTAAATCCAAAAGAAGAAAATGCAGAAAGAGTTGATTGTGATTTAAAATCTAAGAAAAATAACTTAAATATGAAAGGAATTAAATATCCTGTTTCTTTACTTGATATAGATAAGTTTGAAAGACAAAATCCAACAATTAGGGTTAATGTTTTTGGAATAGTAAAAGGTAAGGAAAAAATCAAACGTATTAGAGCTATAAAAAGATTAAAAGAAAATCATGTAAATTTATTATATATTGAAGATGAAGAAGAAAAATCGCATTATGTTTTAATAAAAGATGGAAAATTTAATGCTTTAATGAGAACACAAGTAAGTGATAATAGTAATGTAAGGTATTGTATGCTTTGTATGAATCATTTTGGAAGTGAAAAACTTTTAGAAAAGCATATGGAGCGTTGTGAAGATCATGATGGAGTTGATTTAATAATGCCTAAGTTTAATCCTAAAAACCCTGAAAAAATTTTAATAAAGTTTGAAAACTATTGTAGAAAAATTATGGTACCTTTTATTGTAGTTGCTGATTTTGAATGTATTTTACAAAAAATAGAAGCAGAAACACAACAAGAAAGTAATACTATTGAAACACAAAAGCATATACCTGTTAGTTATAATTATTTAATTTGCAGTTTTGATAGAAATGTTTTAAAACCGAAATTAAAAGGATATGTAGGTGAGGGTGCCGAAAAACATTTTATAGATACTTTAACTAAGGATAGTAAACAACTTTATAATGAATTTTATAAAAAACCAGTAAAAATTAAGATAACAGAAGAAGAGAAAAAAGTACATGATTTAGAAACTAACTGTTGGATATGTAATGGTGAATTTACAGAAAAAAATTATAAAGTAAAAGATCACTGTCATTTTACTGGTAAGTATCGTGGTGCTGCTTGTAATGCTTGTAATCTTAAAGCAAAAGTTCCTAATTTTATCCCTGTTTTCTTTCATAATTTATCTGGATATGATGCTCATATTTTTATTAAATACCTTGGTAAAACTAGTGGTGTAATTGATTGTATTCCTAACACTGAAGAAAAATATATTAGTTTTACAAAACATCTTATGGCAGGAAATAAACATCTTAAGTTAAGATTTCTCGACAGTTATAAGTTTTTAGATGCTAGTTTAGATAAACTTGCAGAAAATTTAAAAGATGAAAATTTTAAAAATTTAAAAGATTATTTAGAAGAACATCGTGACGGTTATACAGAAGAAAAATTACATTTGTTAAAAAGAAATGGTGTTTTCCCATATGAATGGTTAGATAGTTTTGAAAAATTAGAAGAAACACAACTACCTCCTATAGAAACATTTTATTCAAGTTTAAATGGAGAGAATATTAAACCTGAAGATTATGAACATGCTTTAAGGGTATTTAATGTTTTTGAATGTAAAACAATTAAGGATTTTTTACAACTATACAATGAAACGGATGTTTTACTTTTAGCTGATATTATGGAAAACTTTAGATTTTATATTCATAAAGAATTTGGTTTAGATCCTGCTTGGTATTATACTTTACCTGGATATGGTTGGGATACAATGCTTAATATAAGTAAAATAAAATTAAAAAAACTTACTGATATAAATATGCTTAACTTTCTTGAAGGAACAAAAAGGGGCGGTGTATGTATGACAAGCGTTAGATATGCAAAGGCAAATAATAAATACATGGGTGATGAGTATGATCCAACAAAACCTAGTAAATATTTGTCTTATATTGATAAAAACAGTCTTTATCCTTGGGCTATGAGTAAACCTTTACCTGTAGGTGATTTAAAATGGATGACTGATGAAGAATTAAATAATTGGGAAAATTATCCTTGCTTTCTAGAGGTTGATTTAGAGTATCCAAAAGAAAAACATGATTTACACAATGAAATGCCTTTAGCAGCAGAAAGATTAAAAGCAGGTAAAGTAGAAAAGTTAATTCCTAACTTAAATGATAAAAAAAAATATACACTACATTATCAAGCTTTAAAGACTTACATTCGGTTAGGATTAAAAATTAAAAAAATATATAGTGGAATTAAATTTAAAGAGAGTACCGATATTAAAAAATATATAGATAAATGTGTAAAATTAAGAACACAAGCAAAGAAGGATAAAGATAAATTTTCAGATCAGTTATGGAAGAAAATGATGAATTCTGTTTTTGGTAAGACTATGGAAAACGTAAGAAATAGAGTAAATTTAGAATTAGTTAATGGTGACAACTGTGATCGTTTTAAAAAGTTAACTGCAAAACATAACTTTCATAATCATACTATATTTGATGAAAATTTGGTTGCTATTCATATGAAAAAAACACGGATTAAATATGAAAAACCTATTTATTTAGGAGTAAGCATACTTGATATTAGTAAAACAACAATGTTATTAGATTATTATGAATATTTTAAAAATAAATTTGGAGAAGAAAAAGTATATATGTGCTATACTGATACAGATAGTTATGTTTTAGTAATAGAAACTGAAGATTTGTATGAAGATTTAAAAGAGGATGCCGATGCTATGTTTGACTTTAGTAATTATCCACCTAATCATCCATTGTATAGTGAAAAAAATAGAAATGTGCTAGGTATGTTTAAGGATGAATTAGAGGGGGATCTTTTAACTGAATTTGTAAGTCCTGGAGCAAAAACTTATGCTATGAAAAAATTTATCTTAAGAAAAGATGAAAATGGTAATACGTTAACTGATAAAGATGGTAAGTTTATTTATGATAAGCCTGTTAAAAAAGATAAAGATGGTAATATGGTATATAATGAAAAAACAGAAACTAAAAAATGTAAAGGTGTTAAATCATCCGTGATTAAAAATGAACTAAGATTTGCAACTTATAAGGAGTGTTTAGATACTGGAAAAGATTATTATACAAGTATGGGAGGAATAAGAAGTAAACTTCATGAATTAACAACCATAAAAATGAACAAAAGAGCATTAAGCTTTGAAGATGATAAAAGAGTGATACTCTTGGATGGTAGTTATAGAACTTTAGCAAGGGGGCATCATAGGATATCTGAGTTAACTGAAGAAGAAAGAGAAATGTATGAAGCACAGGGAGCAAGACCAAAAACATATTAAAATATTTAATCTAGTAAAAAAAGATTAAATATTTATCTAACTGGAAAATCATCTATAGTTGTAAGAGGAGCCAGCACATCTATTAAATCATCTTTTAAAAGTTTTGAATAACCTTTTAAGTTTTTCTTTTTTGCTAATATTTTTAGTTTTATTACACCATAAGTATCTAATTTTTCACTTATTGACTTATCATCCCACTTTTTATTTAATGCTTTATCTTTACAACTATTGCATATAAATTTTCTACAGTCTTTACCTCTGCATTCAGTTTTAAAACTCTCACATCCCCAATGTATTCTATTCCAATCTCTATGATGATTATAACGTTTATAATGATATTGACCACCACATTTACTACATGGAGGGTTTAAACACCTTTCACAAATAATATATAAAACATCTATTTCATCAACCCATATACAATCACACAACTTATAAAGTTCATCATCATCAACCCCATAATCAGCAAGACATTTTCCATTTTTTCTACACCAAGAACATTCTAAAAAATAATTTTCTTCATTTATTATTTTTCTTTTTAATTTATCATTACAACAAATACAATTAAGTAATAAAATACTATTATTTTGTAAATTTTCAGGTGCTGCTATAATTTCCATTCTACAATATCTTTAGTAAACTGGCTTAATCTAATTCATTTTTTTTAATTCTTTTATTTTTTTTTTTTTTTTATTTTTTTTAAATTTACCAAAATCTTAAGCCGCCCACTAACTCATAAGCCGGTTAGCTGGTGCGTTGGTTGATGGGCTGGGAAAAAGGTTAAGCAATTGTTTGATGTAAGTGATTGTCTGGCTGATGTGTTAGCCGGTTAGCATGATGCACCTTGTTAGCTTAATATTTCAAAAAATTTTTTATTTTTTTAAAAATTGATTTAAGTAAAAAATGTTGTTAAAAAAGGTTATGCTATTTTGTTTGCTGACCTTAATCAGATTGATATGTTAACTCCATTTTGTTTTTAATTTTATGAGCATGCTTAATGTTACATAAAATTGTTATATTGTTTAATGACTAGCTATAATCTTAAGGATGGGTTAAATGGATAAGGGCTAGCTATAAACTTAAGAGTGGTTGGATTGCATAAATTTACACAGTGTGCTTAAGCGTGGTTGATTTTGATAAACGATAATGAATTGCATAATTTAAAAAAGCTGGCTCACTTAACCATGGATTATTTTGTTAAGTGAATGCGTTAGCATAATGAGATGCATGCACAACTTAAAATTGATGGCTCATTTAACCACGGATTATTTTAAAAGCGAATGCGTGAGCATAGTGGTAATGAGCCAGATCGGGTCATTATCTATCTACTTTTATAAGTAGGCGAAAAACAAGAAGTACTTAGATAAGGTAGATAAGCGGCAGATCTGTGTCAGTATCAAAATGCATCCTAGGTCAAACAGTCCAGAAGTTTCAAAATTTTAAAGACATGCAATTTCTCACTGGAAAACCCTTTACCTCACAATCTTAAGAAAAAATGCTTTTGAAAACATTGTGGGTAAAGGAGAAAATTCTGGTAAAAAAAAGCATTTTCTCTTGTGCCATCAGTGTTTTCTATCCATTTGAAGGTAAATATTAACCTCTTCATTTGAGCCACATTTTGACGTGTCATCTGCAAATGCTTTCAAATTGGACAAGTGTTGTTTGGTAAAGAGTTTAACAAAGTCATGAAGCCAATCAGAAATCATGTACTTTCTACATCTGGAATAAGACCATGAAATCTGAATTATTTGGTGGATATACGGCCAGTATATCTTCTCTCTTATGGCTAGTGAAGATGTCCTAATTGTGATGTTTGAATTTTCTCATCTGGGTTTTTTTTTTTTTTTTTTTTCCTAAAATAAATCCACTAATTTCAGGGATAACGATAAATGGCTGAGTCAAGAGCACCTGGAGAGCTACCCAATAGAAGGGACCTGTACAAAAAAGTGTTGGAAAAGACGCGTAAAATCCTACTCGAAAACCTGTCTGAAGTTGATGAAATTCTGGATTGTCTGCGAAGGGATGAAATCCTAACTGATATAAAGTACAGAGATTTAAAGGTCAGAGATTCTGTTGGTATGACTAAATCTTAACCAAACAATCAAGAATTTAAATGACCATAGGGAACAAAAGCCTTGTAAACATTATGTGACATTCCCTGTTCCCACATTTTTCCATATTACCTAATTTCAAAACAACTTTGCACGAATTTTAACCACATCATGCGAAAAAGTCGAACTCTGTAGATCAAAGGTCAAAGTCACAGCAAGGTCAGTTGTGTAAGTGTCAGGCAGGTAACTTGTTTAATTACGAATGAAATTCAGTATAGCTTTGCAGAATTGTCAACCACACACAGACGATGTGTTGTGCGCAAGAACTATGTCCATAGGTCAAATGTGTTTAAATCAAAGGACTGATAGTCCTGAGAGTCGCCTGGAGGGTAATGGGTTAGAAGCTTTCACCCTTTTTTGCTCAAATCTATTAAAAGCATTCAAGATACAAAAAGAAAATAACCATAAGACAGCATTATAGGCAATCATATTTCTAAGTTGTCATCCTAAAATTACAAACATTAATATTAAAATGTACATGAACAAAAAATGTGGGAGAATTTAAATTTAGGCACCAGGTACAGGTTTAAAAAGTTCGATGTCTCTTACCCCTGGTGACTTCATTTAAAACATGGTTTTCAAAAGATACAATCAATGTAAAACAAGTCATTTCGTTGAAATGATATCCACCGCCAAAAAAGAATTTTTTTTTTTTTTTTTTTTATAGAAATTATAAGAGGTATTGTGTTTTGCATGTAAATGGCCTTTTTCGTTATTGGTGAAAATATACATTAAGCCCTTATTCCATGACACGGCATTTAATCAAATAAAAACAAATACTGATTGTCTGTGGCTTATGATAAACAATATCAATATGAAGTTTCATAAAATTTTGACCAGTAGTTAAAGAGATATTGGTCCATAATGGAAATATAAATCAAGCCCCCTTTTTCCATGACACCGCATTAAAAACTAAAACAAAATAAAACAAAACAAGCAGACCGGAAGACACCAAGCCTCATTTTCCCATGATAAGGCATTACATTAAAAAAAAAGTATATCGGCGGACTATCATTAGGAACACATGTATGAAGTTTCATTAACTTTCGTTAACGATTTTAGAAAATATGTCTGCATGAACGGAAGATCGGACGGACGAACGGACAGAAAACATGAAAACTATATCTGAGACAAACAGCCGGGCAATTTAATGATCACTGGATTAAAATGTAGCCTCTGGAGCACACACAAATATTTGACTCAGTAATCTACCTGTCCATTGGAATAATCTGTTTTTGTTGTTGTCCGGGTTCAAGTTTTGTCCACAGTGGACTTTAGGAATGTGGCTGGGACAGCTCAAGAAAAACAGCATAACCCAATAGCATGATCATCAGCCTTTTAACTTTGCGTTTTATAACGTCCCAGGAATTAGTACTGCTTCCACACCAAATGAAAATTGTAGGGATCTACATGTAGGCCTATACTGCTTTGGTGTAAACTAAATATTAGCGATTCGCTCTATTACCCTTTACAACAACCCTTTACAAGATTACAAACACCACAATAAAGAACTTGTTGTGCTACTGTGATAACATTGATCTGTTCTTTTATATTTGAAATATATTGGAGTAAATAGTCAAGTTCTCAGATTGCTGGTTGTTAGAACTGCGTAGTTTCAAGTCGAATTCCCGTTTGAATTCAGATTTCGGCAGTTACGAAAGCTCTTTGCGTTCTAACACCCGCACTAATAAATTGTTGTTTCATAGATACTAGATCTAGGTTAATCGCACATTGAAAAAGAAAAGCAGCATACTTTGACAAATTCACCTCTTTAAAAATGAAAAAAAATTAATTAAACACAATAAACTTTAAACCACACTCTCTGCATGGATCGGTGAAGCGCCAGGTCGGTGTACGCTGAAAATAAAGAACGGTTCAGCGACTGATTCATAAATATGTAAATTCATAGAGAATTCCGTGGTGTGAATGACGTTATACGTCACGTGATTATAAGATCTATATTGGTCGCACAGCTACATTCCAGAAAGCACCTGCTAAGCGATGACTTGGTACAGCCTAGAACGTGCGCATTACATACGCTGTGTATGATCTCTGCCTCTGCACCTAGAATATGGGTGTGCAAAGTATTTAATGTCTAGAATAAAAAGCTGTGAAGAAGCAACGTGTAAGAATGTCTAAGAAGGCAACGCAACCATTCCAAGTCGTTATAAATTTGTGTGAACCGTTAAATAGCTTGGTGAACAGTCTTTATAGACATATTCATTAACACAAAGTCACAATGGTAAGTCATTTACAACAGAAAAAAACTGGGTTGTTTACCGAATAATTAGAAAACTATGTTTTATCTCGTAAACCGGAACTTGGGACAGGGAGCAGTACAAGGCCGGAGGTATGCTTACGTCACCCCATAGATCAAGATTATAACAATGAGAGCCTGGCTGCTACGCAACGAGGCGAATCAAAAATGGAAATTTTGGGAGTTTCTGTTCATGTCCGGCCTGCCTTTTTTTCCCATTCTAAAATTAATTTCAGCATATAAACTGTGCAAAAATATCAACCACATAACCATACACAGACAATGTATCATGTGCAAGAATCATGTCCTAGAGGCAACGGTCAAGGTCATTGCAAGGTTAGAAGCGTTTGTACATCGTCAATGTTCATGTTCATAGCATACATGAAAGTCTCATAACGTTTTTTTTTTAACGCTGCCAATTTTTACTTTTGTTTGGACCCAGACACGATTCGTAAAATTGCCCTCATATAAAATTGACAGCACATAAACTAGCGTTGTGCCGATTGTCGCCAACAATCGAAAACTAATTGAAAGGCGTGAAGTCGGCGGCAGTCGATTATAAATTTTCATCAACGAATATTGTGCGTACTTTTTAGCGGATTTGTATAGCAAATCCGCTTACTGTGATCGTTCTGACCGGAACCAAATACACCATGCGTAACGACGCATGCGCGCTCACACTGTACTATGATATCTGTTTGACCTGAACCAAATATACTGTCATTCACGCATGCGCCCACTCTACTTTCAGTTTTAGCTAATACACCTCAACCTCGCTTTTGTCACTACCATATATACTGTCCTACACGTGTATATTTCTTCCGAAATCTAATACCAGCAAAACACTGCGTAAGATTGAAGGGCTCAAATTACCAATCCTTAAACAGTATAAGAACAACTTTGACTTTCTCTGCCCTTGCTAGCTCCGTTTTAAAATGATTGCACATGTGTTGCATGTGATGTTATCTTTTATTACAACACATTACAGCTTTATGCTACTCCACAAATCCGCTTTCCAGGACTTTTAGTCCTTTGATTTAACATTTCGATTGATTTTGTTTCTTTTCGGTACTAAGTAAGTCACGCTCATTCAGGTTTCCCGCTGGGCATCGAATTTCGTGCCATTTGTAAGAGATAATTCTAGCGCGGATCCAGGGAGGGGGGATCGGGGGTTTATTCATTGCAAGGGAGTATACCGGCAACTTACGGTTTTCTGGATATGGTATTCAGATGTCCTGGCCGGCCAGTCTGCTAAAGGTTGCCTGCAAACAGGTCCTCGCAAGGTTGTTCCGCGATACAGTAATTTAACTAATCAGGTTGAGTTAGTGAAGTCGAGTGCGGTGAATCTTGGAGCGGTGCAGGCCCAGGTAAACACCTGCGCATGCGCAGCAGCCGCAGCTGTATTTCCCTATGATTGGATAATTCCAAAAGTTGTTTACAAGCAACTCATCGCCTAAACTCGGGTAGATTTCGGGATCCGAACTTCTGCCGGAAAGTAACGATACTACATATGGATATAGCGGCAACTTACGGTTTTCTGGATATGGTATTCAGATGTCCTGGCCGGCCAGTCTGCTTAAGGTTGCCTGCAAACAGGTCCTCGCAAGGTTGTTCCGCGATACATTAATTTAACTGTCTAATCAGGTTGAGTTAGTGAAGTCGAGTGCGGCGAATCTTGGAGCGGTGCAGGCCCAGGTAAACACCTGCGCATGCGCATTTTTAGGGTTAATTACTATTATACTATTTACAACATTTGAATAATGTGTCATCTATTTATAACACAGTACGCAACAATTACATGTATTCGGCTTTTTACCTGTAAAAAATTCAAATGTCCGTCACTATTTACTTTTATATTGCATTTTCTAATAATAAAATCACATTGAAAATGACACTTATTATTATCACTGATGTGTCATCTTACAGTATTAGGCGCCTAACACTCACAGATACAAACCACTGTAGATATTCTGTTGATGGAATAGTTGTCGTCGAGTTTTTGAATATCTATTACAGCTTTGGCAACCTTAACGATCAAAGATTAATGGTGATCATTTTTGCTATGTAAACTTAAAATTTCTGTTACCGTTATTGCGATTTGTAATGCATGTAGAGCGAGTAATCCAGTAATATTAATAGACTTGCAGTATACTAAGAATTGTTACAGACAGCATTTGCAAATTGTGTGTTCATTTTCTTGTTATCAATTTGGCATAAACTTATGATAAAAGTAAATTTTCTGTTTCTAAAATTCCCGTGACCAAAATCCGTAATTTTCTGCTGGAGATATACAAACTTTACATTATACCATTGTGTAGTTTCATTTTATAACATGTTAACATCGCACAAATGTTTAAGTTTTGTAGATATCCAACACAAACTAATTTGAAAATAGAGAATACCTGCAGGTACGTAGGCCATTTTATTCAAGTGCATTTATGAAACTAACTTCACGGAACTGAGTTATAGAATCAGTTTTGTTTTGTAACTGCCCCAGGCCAATTTAATAAAACCAGCGCCAACAGTGAATTGCAAAATGCAAACTGTTTATAGTTGTATTAATGCAATAAATTTTCCGTGACCTGTAGGTAACAAAGATTTTATGTCATCGCCGGTGTCAAAATAGGACGCATTGCATTGTATTTTCGCGCATTTGAGGCCAAGTTTGTTTTTTTTTTTTTTTTTTTTAGCTCACCTGAGCACAAAGTGCTCAAGCGGAGCTTTTAGGATCACCCGCTGTCCGTTGTCCGTCGTGCGTCGTTCGTCGTGCGGCGTCAACAATTCTTTAAACATCATCTCCTCCTAAACCGCTGGGCCAATTTGGAACAAACTTGGCAGGAATGTTCCTTGGGAGGTCCTCTTTAAAAACTGTAGACAGAATTTGATTCCATTAAAAACTCTGGTTGCCATAGCAACCAAATGGAATTTTCTAAGAAATTCTTTAAAAATCTTCTCCTCTGGAACCACTGGTCAGATTTTAAAATAATTTCACAGTAATGTTCCTTGGGTGACCCTTTCCAAAAGTTGTTTGCGAAATTTTGATCCGTTGAAAAACATGGCTCTGGTAACTGGGGGCTACTTGCACTATACGGATATGAAGAAATTCTTAAAAATTCTTCTTCTCTGACACGGCAGGTCAGATTTTGAAATAACTTCACAGAGATGTTCCTTGGGTGATCCTTTTCAAAAGTTGTTCGGGAAATTTTGATCCGTCAAGAAACATTGCTCTGTTAACTGGGGGCTACTTGCACTATACGGAAATGAAGAAATTCTTAAAAATTCTTCTTCTCTGAAATGGCTGGTCAGATTTTGAAATAATTTCACAGAGAATTTCCTTGGGTGATCTTTTTCAAAAACTGTTCGCGAAATTTTGATCCGTTGAGAAACATGGCTCTGGTAACTGGGGGCTACTTGCACTATACGGATATGAAGAAATTCTTAAAAATTCTTCTTCTCTGAAACGGCTGGTCAGATTTTGAAATAATTTCACAGAGATGTTCCTTGGGTGATCCTTTTAAAAAGTTGTTCGTGAAAGTTTGATCCGTCAAGAAACATTGCTCTGGTGACTGGGGGCTACTTGCACTATACGGGAATGAAGAAATTCTTAAAAATTCTTCTTCTCTGAAACGGCTGGTCAGATTTTGAAATAATTTCACAGTGAAGTTTCTGGGGTGACCATTTTCAAAAATTGTCAGCGAAATTTTGATCCGTCAAGAAACATGGCTCTGGTGACTGGGGGCTACTTGCACTATACGGAAATGAAGAAATTCTTAAAAATTCTTCTTCTCTGAAACGGTCGGTCAGATTTTGAAATAATTTCACAGAGAATTTCCTTGGGTGATCCTTTTCAAAAACTGTTCGCGAAATTTTGATCCGTTGAGAAACATGGCTCTGGTAACTGGGGGCTACGTACACTCTAAGGACATGAAGAAATTCTTAAAAATTCTTCTTCCCTGAAACGGCTGGTCAGATTTTGAAATAATTTCACAGAAATATTCCTTGGGTGACTCTTTCCAAAATTTGTTGGCAAAATTGTGATCTGTCAAGAAACATGGTTCTGGTGGTGGGGGCTATTTGCACTATAGGGACATGAAGAGGAATTCCTTAATTCTTCTTCTCTGGAACGGCTGGTCAGATTTTGAAATATATTCACAGAAATGCTCCTATGGTGATCCTTTTCAAAAATTGTCAGGGAAATTTTTATCCGCAAAAAACAACAGCCAATGTTGGCACCTGTATGTGGTGCTCTTGTTCGACTTATGTTTTTAGTCACTATCGAGCATGTGCTCTTCTTCAAGAAATTGTCCTTGGGTGATCTATCCAAAAAATTATTTGCAGAATTCTGATTCATCAAAATCATTGATGTGGTGATGATTATAGGGGTGATGACAGATTTTGAAATGACTTTTACAGGTGACCTTTTCAAAATTGCTCGGCAAAATAATGATTTTGTTTCCAAAGTTTCAATACCTCAAAAATAATTGGCTATGGTCCTCTCAAAAATTCAGGTGAGCGATCCAGGGCCATTCTGGTCCTCTTGTTTGGTTTAAATGTCGCTCTGTGATAAGCTGCTTTCTTATGCAGAACATGATTTTAGGTAAAAGACTTCAGCAAAGCCGCCTATTTTCCGTAGTGACACAAGAATGATATGCATTCCTTGTTCAAAGGTCCTCATATTCCGAAATAAAACTATTGGAAGTACACTTTAACTTTTTTTACCCGATATTCAAACAAAAACGGTGTAAGTTAATCAGTATTTCGTATCAAAATAAGAATTTGGTTTTCCATATTGGTTGCATTCCATTTTGGGTACAGAAACTAGCTTTGGTAACGGAAATTTGAATACTTTCGGGAACAAAAGAAGAGCAAAAATCAAGCGCAGATATCTAATAGCGTGTTTTGTTGAGTAAATGTGTTTTATGTAAGAAAGGTATACAAATACCTACATGTATAAGTGACTGGGTTTATACTTATATTGGTTGATTAAAAGCTTATAAACAGTGGCAATAAATAATACACTGCTCAAAATAATTAAAGGAACATTTTTTTTTCTGTTAAACCTTAGGCTGCCAAACGCGACTCAAGACCTTTTGTTGACAGTGTAGATCAATATCAGACTGCACAGAATGTGTAGACTGCACTTTTGTGGACAGTGTAGATCAATATCAGACTGCACAGAACGTGTGGATCTACACTGTCCGATAAGGAGATATTTTTCCCCAAAAAATGACTCTGAAATAGCAACATTTGTGTTTACTATCGGCTTATTAGTTGCATTTCACTTATTTAGCCGTATAAGGGTTGAATTGCGGCGTTTCAATCAAACAAATTTGAAAATTTCAAGTTTATATAAAACTACATTCCATTTAATGTATACAGGTAGATCGACACATGTCTGCCTGTTCTCATGGAAAACATGCAAGTCGTTGAAGCAGACCACCCACTTTTAACCAGTGCTTCAGTGGCTCAAAATAATTAAAGGAGCATTTTTCCCTGTCAAATTGTGGTGTTTTACTCGGAATAAAGTTTTACAATTTCATAATTATATGAAACTATATTATATTCAGTGAATACAGGTAAATCGACATGTGTCTACCTGTTCTCATGGAAAACATGCAAGTCGTTGAAGCAGACCACCCACGTTTTACCAGTGCTTCCGTGGCTCTACTTGGTTTTTGTGCCTTCACATTTGTTCTGAAAATGACTGTCTGTGCAAGGATTTCGATTCTTTCTTGTGTCTATGGATTACCGGGCACTGTCAGACACCATCTGAACATGACTGAAACAACCAGAGCTGTGCAAATGACTGAAGATGGATTCTCCCAGCGTCAAGTGGCAGGTACGCTTGGTGTGTCTCCCAGTGTTATTAACAGACTTTGGGCTCGTTATCTGGAGACTAGATATTACAGCAGAAGACCAGGGCAGGGTAGGGTAGGCCAAGGGCAACAACTAACGTTCAGGATCGTTATTTGTGGGTTTTAGCTTTATGTAACCATCACTCAGCGGCTAGAGGTCCATGTAATGAGCGATACATGAACTGTAACATTGTTGAACATGACAGATTCGGAGGTGGGTTAGTCATGTTCTGTGGTGGGATTTGTTACGACGAACGTACGGAGTTATACAGGGTCGATGGAAGAAGTCTAACAGCTTTAAGGTATAGAGATGACATTCTGGATTCAATTGAAAGGCAATTTCTTGATGCCATAGGTGACAATTCTCTTCTAATGCAGGATAATGCCAGACATCACACTGCTTATGTGGCACAGAACTACATTGAAAAGGAATCTATCCAGATTATTGACCGGCCATCTAGGTCACCTGATCTCAACTGTATAGATCACATGTGGGACGTAGTTAATCGGGTGGTTTCGAGTAGTGCTAACTCGATTGCGAAGTGTTCGGGAACTGGAAATCGCAGTTGTGCGAGCCCGGACAAAATTTTAATGTACCCCAACAACAGATTCTGTCCTTGGTTCAAGGCATGCCGAATTGCTGCAGAGAGTGCCTAGATACCCGTTGTGTCATACACATTAATAAATCATGCATTTAAAGCATTTGCATGAATTGAAATAGATTCTTCTACCTTCTGTAGAAGTGCCAAAAACTGTCATTGTTCTGATTTTCCAGCATTTTTGGAACATCTGGCAAGTGAGATTCTTCAAAGAATGCTTAATTGAAGAAGGCTTTAATAAACTATTATTGAATGTCATTAAAAGTTTACCTGTCAAACATCTGTATTTTATTTTCTTCAGAAAAAGCAAGTGTTCTGTTAAAGTCTCAGCAGCAGTCAAAAGTAAACAATGCGAGTGTCAAAATGCATCTAAATTTAAATCATGCCATTTAAAAGTATAAAAATTATTGTGAAGATGATAATCTATTATTGTACGGTCATTCCAAGAGTTAGTCACTGACAGGAAAATGAAATTCAAATCCATATAAAAAGTAAACAAAATAGAGCTACCTGGCAACTTTTAACCTAGTGTTAAAATTCATTTTCGTGCCAGCGACTAACACTTGAACAATAACATATTGCCCTTTTCACAATTATTTCCATTCTTTTAAATGGTATGATTTAAATTTAAGTTCATTTTATCACCCCCTTTGTTTACTTTTGGCCGCCATTGGGCCTTTAATTATTTTGAGCAGTGTTTTAGTACATTATTGGATTGAACACATAATATACGAGTGATTTACAGGGATAACTTCACTGAAATGCTAAGTCTATCAAGTGACACATCTTGATGTTCTTTTGTTTCAATCACATTTATTTTTTTTTGGGGGGGGGGGGGGGAATGCGATGAATGACACTAGCTAACACATGCTTTTGTTGAGTTTTCATGTTAGAATGAAATATCCGTTACCAGAGCAACTATATTTTCTCATGGAACATATCTTTGCACAGTGAGCTTAAGCTGTTCTAAAAATGTCAAAATTTGATTTAATCTCCAATCAGTAAAGAAAGAATATCTGAAACGTTACAGTATCTCTAATTATTCAATGTTATAAAATTGTCAAATTAAAATAAAATAAAGATTTTATATCTACTGTGCTATGCCATTAGATTGGTTGATATTTCACTGAGAAAAACCTTTGTTATAGACAAGTATGAACCAGTGGAACAGAACCTACATATTAATGTGTGCATTGATCTACATGTACTTAGTACTTGCCAGCAAATATAAATATCAAATTCATAGGAGTGCACCTAATGGATCTTGGGGGGGGGGGGGGGGGGGGGGGTTGTCTATTTTGCGAGACCAGTGTCATTAGATAACCATTCATAACTTAGTAACTATCAAAAGCTATGCATTCAAAGTTTTAGATTTAAGATCCTGAATGCATCCATCGCATTAAAAACAAACATCGTGGCATTCGTATTTGATGAAGTATAATTTTTGACAAGTTGACAGCTGCCGTGTTCCTACATACTGAGTAAAGCCATTTACCACCCAATCCTGGGTTTTAAAAACCCTGAGAAAAAAGACTTACGAAAGCAAAATACGGTAGGACCCAGCATTTTCTCCTTTTCTAACAATATCTTCAACCCCGTCATAGACAGAAATCACCTCACCGCTGACCATTGTTTCAACGATGGTTATGTGGGAAAGCAGCCAGTGGCTTGGAAAGAATATTGTGCAGAGTACTGGTAAAAGAAACTCCAGGAAAGCATGGATAGGTGCACTGGCCGCCGCGATATAACTGAAATAATGTTGAAAACGGCGTTAAACATCATACAATCAATCAATCATTTACACTAAGAATTTTCCTTTTTATTGTAAAACATGTTAAATAGACAATCAAAAAGAGGTCTGAGCGCTGTCAATCACCAGGTAAATCGCATGTTTGCCCCGGTTCAGTGGCAAACAGCATATTTATTGAGCCGGTATTGTCCTTTCTCCACCTACTCTCTGTGTCCTGCAAACAGTCTACATCATTCACAGAATTGCGCAAATCTTCATTGCGTAACATAGCAACTTTTGAAAAACATTATTTTTTATCATTCTCTGAATCGGAAAAATCCAACTTGTCCTCATCTGCAGAATCATTAATGCCAAAATTCAACTCCAAAACCCTTTGACATTCATCCTTCCCGCCGCCATGATTTCGTAATGAAAAATTGTGCATTGATGTTGGAAAATCCCAAGATATTTTCGTGTATTTAAGAGGTCTTCTTGATATTCATTGATATTACCACGTGAGAAAATTTATTTAACAGAGGGGTGGTAAATTTTCATTCATGCATTTGTATATTTACTCAGACCATGGCTAGTTTTGCCTTCAACCCACAAAACGTAAATATACGTGATCGGCACTCAGTGGGAGACTGAGTAATAGCGTAAATATACGTTATCGGTACGGTAAGGGTTAACCCTCAGGCTGCTAAGCGCGACTCACTGACCTTTTGCGGATACTATGGATCAAGATCAGACTGGACAGACTGAACAGAACGTGCAGTCTGATCTTGGATCTACACCGTCGGATAAGGAGATATTTTATTTCTAAACGTAAGTTTGAAGTAGCATTATTCGGTATTTACTACAGGGATGAAAATTTCATTCCACTTATTTAGCAGGATAAGGGTTAAAAAAAACCTCTTAATAATGTGTTTGTTTACCTTCAGTTTGAGAAACAAAAAACGAAAAAAATACTGCAAAATGTTTTGTCTAAAATTTTGTTGTATGTTACAGAGTTAGGAGTCGATCTGCTACAAGTTTGTCTCACAAAGTAATAAGTGGACCTAATGGTAACTGATATACATGAACCATGCTCTGTGAAAAGGGGGCTTAATGCATCTGCGAAAATTAAGCAGTCAACGCAGGCTGACCTGGGCCGAAACTTTTCGCTATTGGTCAATTTTCTGTGTCTGAGGACCATTCCACCTCATGATTAAGTTGATTGTTAAGAAAAGTGGCTATCATAGATCCATGATCATGTGATGACTTGCTTGGTATCATGCATCACGGAGATGCATTAAGCCTCCTTTTGTCAGAGCATGGCTAACATGTATTTGAGCTATGCTCTGACAAAAAAAAAAACGGGAGGATTAATGTATTTTCGTGATGCATGATACCAAGGAAATCAGCATATAATTATGAATACAATATATCTATTTTATCCAACAACCAACTGAATCATTCGGAAGACTGGTCCTTTGAGATTCAGAAAATTGACCACTAGCAAAAGGTATCAACCCAGGTCAGTGTGTGCAGACTGCGCAGGTTGCCCCGGGTAGACACTTTTTGAAGAATCTGATGTAATATCATAAACCCCCTTTTCATGGGGCATGACACTTATGTTTATTGAAGGATGCCATGAGAAACAAGACAACAACAGATGCTATACGCCAACTGTTAGATACAGTCCTTTTGCAGTCCAAGACAAATTACGAGACCTTCCTCACTATATTGCTAGAAACAAAGAATGAATATGCGCATGAAGAATTACGTAAAGCAGGAGATGCTCTGGAATATGTGTATGGTGAATTACGTAAAGAAGAAAATGCTCTGGGCGAAGAACCTTCAGAACCCCACGAAGGTACATGTTGCTTGTTAACCCATTACCAAACAATACTGTGTTATAACAACCCCGGGGAAATAGCCTCTTGAAAAGGAGAAAATGCTGGTATTTTCTCCTTTTCGTACAATATTTTCTATCTTTTTAAACCAAAATTTGTTCACTTGACACGACAAACATTTAATTGCCAACTACAAATACTTTCAATTTGGACAAGTCTCAAATTTTGTCATCTTGTGGAGAGTTTCTTCCTTCTTCTAACTCTACATTAGACGGACAAAAAGTTTTACTTATCAAAATTGAAAGCATTTCTAAACAAAACTAATTGTGGCCAAAAAAAATGGGTTCGTGTTTTACTATCGACTGGAAAGTTTTCTTTCACTTATTCAGCAGGTTAATAGGAAAGTACGGCGACATCATAAGTATGAGGATCTGTTAAAGTACAGTCATTCACAATTCCAGTCACTGGCGGAACAATCAAAAATAAAATGTGGTTAACATTGCTAGTGACTTGAACCATGACAAACATACTTAAACAGATTTTCATACTTACAATGTTGGCGTAAGTTTAAATGGTATGAATGAAATTTACCAGTGTTTTATAAACAGGGCTGTTAACATTAACTATTAAACGACAAATCAACTGTTGCTCATAATGATTGAGTTTGTCATTGTAAAGGCAAAAATCATTGTGGAAAATGTATGAAATTCAAGTTTTTCCATGATTTCTAAAAATGCCTCCCTTAGAACCTTTATCCTCTACCTCACAATTCTGTGATTTAACGATACTGAGGAAGAAGGCATTTAAAAAAGTTGTAGGAAAAGGATAAACTGCTGGTTACCAGCATTTTCTCCTTTTCCCCACGATATTTTGTATCCTACTACAGCTTATTTGTACTAATTTGAATTTTATATATATATATATAGAGAGAGAGGGAGAGAGAGAGTTAAAAATAATTGGAATGTTCGGTAAAAGAAAATAAATAATGGCTTCACATAAGCTTGATAGCGACTGATGTCTGGTTACTTTTGTTTTATAGATATTGCAGAAAGACTTCAAGAAATTGATTTAAAGTAAAACTAAGGAAGATCACTACGATGTCTGCATTCTGTTTGAAGATCTAGTTCAAGATTTGGCTGTGACGATTAAAAAATGATAGAGGATATTGATTATAAAGTGGATGAGCCTATCAAAATAATTTCTATGGTGGAATATAACCGTTTGCTTCGAAAAGTGTCCAACTGAACATGATTTACAGTGCTACTACTATGCAATTTTATATCGTACCTAATTTTGAAACGGAAGATAAATATGTGACTTGGAATCGGGATTCTCTGATACTGCAAGGGGTCAGAGACCAATTAAACTAGTGAGAGTTCTGCTTACAGAAAAAAAAATTAAAAGAAAATAAGATATCAATCTGGCTAAATTACAGGAACTAAAAATGTACGACTGTCACCTTGATTGCTTTAAACGTAAAATGCTGCAATTGCTAAAAACCTTAAAAAGCAAACGACCACGGGTGAGAAAAAAGACATAACAGTACTTCATCTTTATATTGAGGGCTATGAATTCCAACACTATTACAGGAGCATATGACTTGATTTTGAACAAAAAATTGGGAGGGGTGGGATGGTTTGTGTGGTATTTTGTAAGGAAAACTCTTAAGAATGTGTTTGTTTACTTTCAGTTAGAGAAAAAAAAAAACGGTTGTCTCGGCTAATATTTGAACTCAAGACCTTTATAACCATAACTCAGCGGCTCTGTGAACTGAGCTTTGCAGGCATCTGTAATTGTTTTCAAAATGTATTATCTCTTGAAACACAATAGCTGCTATCTAATTACTAACAGAATCAGGATTTCGCAGAAAAATACACTAAACTGGGTTATTCTTTGTGTTTTCTACACGTTTTTCTATGTAAATACACATACATGTACATGTATTTGTAATTTTATAAGTTTTTATATCTTTGATTGCGCACATAGAATTCTTAACCTAAAAATTCAACAGATAAACAGAGAATACGTACACAGTGTTGCCGTAGATCAAAAATATCTAACGAGGTTGGAAGAATTGATAATTGTCGAGCCCTGGCGAGACAATTATCAATTTTCACAACCGAGTTAGATATTTTTTATCTACGACAACACTATGTACGTATTCTATTTATCTTTTAACCTATGATTTGTACTCATTGTGAAAAAGATGCGAAAAACGTTGCTGACAAAAATACATTATAAAAGTTTATTTATATCGGCACACCCATTTTAAAATTGCATTACCGACATATATAGTACTTTATTGTTGTAAGTAAACGTCCGAAAATTGCGATTGAGATCGCTTTTGGATTATTCTATTTGAGAAGACGCGGAAAACAAGTATTCGAGTGACGTCACGGGCAGAAAAGAAGTAGACAGACCATTGCAAAGTAGCGCGCGTGCTATGACATCGTTCTTTTTTCGCGGGATATCTGTAGTAATCGTTACTATTTTTGGAATGCATTTCATTCATAAATGGAGATAGGGGGCGGAGTCACTGTAAATTACTGAAATATAAATATCCGTGGTATATAAAAAATCTATCAATATCCGTGGTATATCAAAAAAAAATGTCGCTTGTGTGTTCTTGCATGGATAATCGGTCAGTTGAAACATAAATAGAGAATACGTACATAGTGTTGTCGTAGATCAAAAATATCTAACGAGGTTGGGAGAATTGATAATTGTCGAGCCTTGGCGAGACCATTATCAATTCTCACAACCGAGTTAAATATTTTTGACCAACGACAACACAATGTATGTATTCTATTTACCTTTTAACCTCTTTTTTGTTCTCATTGTGAAAAGATGTGAAAAATGTTGCTGACAAAAATACATTTTAAAATTTAATTTATATCGGAACTCCCATTTTAAAATTGCATTACCGACATATATAGTACTTTACTGTAGCAATTAAACGTCCGAAAATTGCGATTGAGGTCGCTTTGGATTATTCTATTTGAGAAGACGCGGTAAACAAGCATTAAAATGACGTCACGGGCAGGAATTACGTAGGCAGATCATCGGAAAGTAGCGCGCGTGCTATGACATCGTTCTTTTTAATCGTTACTATTTTTGGAATGCATTTCATTCATAAAATGGTGATGGGGGCGGAGTCACTGGAAATTACTGTTCTATAAATATCCGTGATATACCAAAAATCTATATATATCCGTGGTATATCAAAAAGAATATCGCATGGGTGTTATTGCATGGATATCCAGTTAGTTGAAAGATAAAAGTCTTTTTTTCCTGAATGTATCGTCTTCTCTTATTTACAAAAGTATTTAATTGTATAGATATAGAGAATACGTACATAGTGTTGTCGTAGATGAAAAGTATCTAACGAGGTTGGGAGAATTGATAATTGTCGAGCCTTGGCAAGACAATTATCAATTCTCACAACCGAGTTAGATATTTTTGATCTACGACAACACTATTTACGTATTCTATTTATCTTTTAACCTCTGATATGTACTCATTGTGAAAAGATGTGAAAAATGTTGCTGACAAATACATTTTAAAAGTTTAAATTTATCGGAACTCCCATTTTAAAATTGCATTACCCACAGACACAGTACTTTATCGTAGTAATTAAACGTCCGAAAATTGAGATTGAGATCGCATGGGATCATTCTATTTGATAAGACGCGGCAAACGAACATTCAAATGACGTCACGGGCAGGAATTACGTAGGCAGATCATCGGAAAGTAGCGCGCGTGCTATGACATCGTTCTTTTTTCGCGGGCTTTCTGTAGGAATCGTTACTTTTTTTGGAATGCATTTCATTCATAAATGGTGATGGAGGCGGAGTCACTGGAAATTACTGTTCTATAAATATCCGTGGTATATCAAAAATCTATAAATATCCGTGGAATATATATATATATATATATATATCGCATGGGTATTATTGCATGGATATCCGGTTAGTTGAAAGATAAAAGAGTTGACAGTTGAAATTCAATACCTTGCCATCATCATGCTCTAAAAAGTAAGTTCGGTACCACAATTGTGCTCACTTTAATGGACTAATAGACTAAATGACACGGAAAACTGGGAATTTATCGACACTCTGAGCGTAAATGATGGATGTGACTGCTTTGCAGGTAAGTTAATTGACACGTTGTCTCAATGCATTACTTCAAAAGAGATCACCATGAGACCCAACGACAAACCTTGGTATGGCTCAGATATAAGACGACTTAGTAGAAAACGTGACAGACAGAAAAAAATGTGATGAAACTAGGACATCCGACCTATTGGAAAAGATACAAAGTACTGACAAACAGAGTCAACAACGAAATATGTTTTGCTAAACAACGCTATTTTAGTCATCTTGATGAATGTATTTGAGATTCCCGTGTTGCCAATCCACAGAAATATTGGAAATATCTGAGGTTTCTGGTAAACGCGAACAAAAATATCGGCCAAATACCAATCTTTAAATCTTTAAAAAACGATCTTGAAGTCTTACATTACAGGGGCAAAGAGAAAGCATGATGTTTAAACAATGTAGGACACTTGGACAAATCTTAGAAAAACCTTCTGTGCAATCCAAAGGCCTCATTTCAGATGTTCTAGAGGCCTCATTTCAGACATTCTAGAGGCCTCGTTTTCAGATGTCTTATTCATGAAAGTTGATCAGCATGTTTGTCCTTATGATGCCTCAGATGAGTTCTGAAATTGGAAACATCCGATCATAAAGTCGGCCAGGCGGACAAATCCGAGAAAAACTTGGTGTACACTCAAGTGCCACATGTTATTATAGATCTAAATACTCAGGAAAGTTGGTCAGAATGTTAAAAATGTTAAAACGTTGTTCTGATAATATCTCTTGTTGATTTAAAAATGGGTCATATCAGATCAAAAGGGACACATTTTAAAATAACCATGTGTGCGCTCTATAAAGGCAATATTTTCAGGCCAAACTCATGAAAGTTGGTCAGAATATAGGGGTATATGAATGGGTCATGTTGTGTAAAAAAGTAGATCACTGGGATAAATTTTACAAAATCTTGTGGCTACATTTTCCGTCCAATACACATAAAATTTCGTCAGAATATTTGTCTGGGTGATCTCTTGGACAAGTTTCAAAATAGGTCATGTTGGTAAAAAAATAGGGCACTGGGACGAATCTTAGAAAAACCGTGTGTGCAATGTAAAGGCCTCATTTAGGACATTCATTCATGAAAGTTGATCAGAATGTGTATCCTTATGGTACCTCAAATTGGGTCTAGAATGGTTTACATAGGGTCAAATAGTAGGGCATGTGGACATATCTCAAAAAAACCTTGTGTACACTCAATTAGTCATATTTTCTGATATTTACTGAGGAGATTCGGTCAGAATGTTTGTCCTGGTAATATTTCTTAATTCTTTAAGAATGAGTCATATCAGGTCGAGAAGCCACTCGGATAAATCTTGGAGTAACCTTGTGCACACTGTGCAGGCAGTATTTTCAGACTAAAACTCATGAAAGTTCTTCAGAATGTTTGTCTTTATGCTATCTCATAATTATTAACTTGAAAGTGGGCCATGTCGAGTCAGAAAGAGGATGACTGGGAAGAATCTTAGAAAAACCTCATGATCACCGTTGAGTTTGATATTGGGTCACATAGAGTTAACAAGTAGGTCAGTGGGACAAATCTTAGAAAACATAGTAACCTAATAACCAGCATTTTCTCCTTTCCCACAATGTTCCCTACTCTTACAAACAGAGATTTTATCAATTTAGCAGTATCTAATATGTTACGAGTATACAAATTCCTTCCATATTGAAAAGTTACCATTTTGTGAGAATTGACAAGACCCAGAAAGAGGTTTTGATGAGCAGGGATTTGAAAAAGGGACCTTTTCGCTACTAGCCTTCAGCATGACTACCAAGCTATTGCAAGTCTTGGCTGCATAGTTTTAACTCTTTACCACACAATTCCGAGTTATAATAACCCTACTTTAAGAAAAAGACCTTTGAAAACATTGTGGGAAAAGGAGAAAATTTCGGTAACCCAGCATTTTCTCCTTTTCCCACAATGTTTTCTAACCTTTCTGAGATCAACCCAACAATTTGATCCACATGTAATTTGTCGGTTGATAATGCCTTTAATTTGGGCAAGTCTTAACTTTTGCTGGGCGGTAAAGGGGTAACCAAATCTTTTATATACTTTTTTTAATTAACTGATCATACTATTGTGTGAGATTTTTTGACACCATCTTTCTTAACATGGCTTTCATTTTGTGACATATCGTTTGTACAGAACAATTGGAATAAAATTGTTTTATAATCATTTGAGCCATGCTCTGTGAACAGGGGGCTTAATGCATCTGCGAAAAGTATCGACCCAGGTCAGTCTGCGCAATTCGCGCAGGCTGACCTGGGTCGAAACTTTTCCCTATTGGTCAATTTATCTGTATGTCCAACGATCAGTCTATCTCATGATTCAGTCGATTGTAAAAAAAAAATGGCTAGTTTTGATCCATAATTACATGATGGCTTCATAGGTAAAATGCATCGCAGAGATGTATTAAGCCCCATTTTCATATTTTCACTTAGTATGGCTCATTTCTTCCGACACAAAAATTATTGCTCAGATTTTAAAGATTTTACGATAATGATTAATTCTATTGTTGTATATGTTAAAAGATCTCAGTTAATTTATGTAAATACTTTATTTCTTTCATAAAAGTATTTCTTCAATTGTTTTGTTGTCTGTTTTTTAACTCTTTACAAAATGATCCTGATTTTAAGCTCCACTGGCTTAAGGCCAGCGAGCTTATGTCATGGCCCTGTGTCCGTCTTGCGTCCATCCGTCTGTGCGTGAGTGTGTTAACTTTTATTTCAAACATTTAATTCTCAGAAACTACCAATCCAGTTTTGATGAAACTTCACAGAAATGATCCTGCCATAGCCTTCTTCAGAGTTCCAATGAAAACTCTGGTTGATGGCAACAAAACTAAAATTAGAGGCCCTTGAGGGCCTGAAATCGCTCTACTGGCAGTGAGTTTGCTTTTTTTTTCTAGCATTCATAATGAATTCATTATGCAAAAAGATGAGAGACAAACATCCCCCTCCCCCCTCCAAAAAAAAAAAAAAAAAAAAAATACGGAGGTACTGTTGCATCTGGGCTTGAACCTACTAAGAAAGCACAAGTAGGCATGTTGAATTGAACAAATATTGAAAAAAAATGAAGTACAATTTCTCAAAACCAATTGTCTGAAATCCAGCCAAATTTGATAGGGTTTCAGTATTCATTGTATTAAACAATTCAAGGAAATGGACTAATAATGTGGACTGTGTTGAGTAAACAATACTAAGTCTTCAAATGGCTGCTTTTCCTTAACTGAACGCTAGATTAGAGTTCAATCCCTTGATGACATAAATAATCTTTGCAAGTTTCAAAAGAATTGGATCTAAAATGCGGACCTATTTGTGTAAAAAAGAAATGTAAATTTTCAACTTCAAATGGCTCATTTTGCCATACTGATTGTCGAATGTTTTTCAAAATCGATAGAGTTCAAGCTATTGATAATATAAAGCAACTGTGCAATTTTAATGAAAATTCGACCACAAATGCCGAGTTGTTGCGTAAACAAGAAATGTATTTTTTTTTTTTTTTTTTTTTAAATTCAAATGGCTCCTTTTACCATACTGATTGTCAAATTTTTATCAAAATCAATAGGGTTCAAGCTTTTCATGATACAAAGCAAATGTGCAAGTTTAATGGAAATCCAATTACAAATGCTGAATTTATCACGTATACAAGAAATGAACATTTTGAACTTTAAATGGCTACTTTTCCCATACTGATTGTCAGATTTTTTTCAAAATCAATAGGGTTCAAGCTATTGATGAGATAACACACTGTGCAAGTTTCACGAAAATCTGACCACAAATGTAGACTAAAACACATAAGAAAAGGAAATGTTGAACTTTAAATGGCTACTTTTCCTACACTGATCGTCAGAATTTTTTCAAAATCAATAGGGTTCAAGCTTTGGATGAGATAAACAATTTGTGCAAGTATCACAAAATTCCGACCACAACTGCAGACTTTATTGCGTAAACACGAAATTTAAATGTTGAAATTTAAATGGCTTTTTTTCCTACACTGATTGTCAGATTTTTTTCAAAATCAATAGGTTTCAAGCTTTCGATGAGATAAACAATCTGTGCAAACTGTGAAAGTTTCACAAAAATCTGACCACAACTGCAGACTTTAATTGTGTAAACAAGAAATTTAAATGTTGAATTTTAAATGGCTGCTTTTCCTACACTGATTGTCAGATTTTTTATCAAAATCAATAGAGTTCAAGCTATTGATGATATTAACAAACTGCAAGTTTCACGGAAATCAGACCACAACTGCAGACTTTAACACATAAACAATAAATTGAAATTTTGAACTTTAAATGGCTGCTTTTCCTACACTGATTGTCAGATTTTTTTTTTTTTTTTCTTTTTTTTTTTTTTTTTCTAAATCAATAGGATTCAAGCTATCGATGAGATAAACAAACTCTGCAAGTTTCACAAAATTCAGACCACACCTGCAGACTTTATTGCGTAAACAAGAAATTGAAATTTTGAACACTAAATTGCTGCTTTTCCTACACTGATTGTCAGATTTTTTTCAAAATCAATAGGGTTCAAGCTATTGATGAGATAAACAAACTGTGCAAGTGTCACGAAAATCCGACCACAAATGCAGACTTTATCGCGTAAACAAGAAAAAGACAAACGGACGGACAGACGACGGAAACCACGCCATGACATAAGCTCTGCTGGCTTACAGCCAGGAGAGCTAAAAATTGAAAATATTCGAAAATCTTTTTGTCTAAAACCGTTGGCCTAGGGCTACCAAATTTGGGTATGTAACCTCATCTAGTGGACCTGTACCAGATTTCTTCAAATTATACCTCTGGGGGTCAAAATTGGCCCTGTCCCAGGGATCACAAATTTTACGTGGGTTTATATATTGAAAACTTTAAAAATCAAAGACCTAGGGTCAATATTGGTCCCAGCCCAGGGGTCACAAGTTGTACATGTGCATATACAGTAAAAACTTCAAAAATCTTCTTCTAAACCGTAAGGCCCATAGAGCTTCGTCGAGTATACTGCTACCAGGTTAGTCCCAATCATAGCTTTTGGGTCAAAACTGGGCCCACCCGGGGGTCAAGTTTTAACATTGTCTTGTACACTAAAAGTATGGTTCCTAACCGTAAGATCTAGGTTTATCAAAGCTTGGCATGTAGCTTCATCTAGTTGGCCTGTAGCAAGATTTAGTATAGTACCGGGGTAAGCCCTTGTGAGTAACACGGTTTACAAAGGCTTATGTAGTCAGAACTCTAAAAATCTTCCTGAATTTAATGAAGTCAATATGACTAACGCCTATATACATACATGTGTATATTGATCAAGGGAAATAACTGCTGTTTACTCATAACAGACATACATGTACATAATTTGTTACCATTTACCTCCCTTGATTATCAACCTGCACTATTACATGCTTGGTGTTGGGTATTTAAGATTTCTTTTATAGAAAATGTTCAGTTTTTAGTGAGAGTGATGTATTTTGATGTTTATTGTTATGCTCTGATAAGTTGGTTTCTATCATTCAGTTTTTTGTTCCAAAAATTCACCATTCATGCCACTGAAAAAATGTTGTTTGCCACTTAAGTTTTGGAAATCTTCTTATCAAAGCTCTTCTTTGTTAGAGTTCATTGATTTCTGGTATGAACAATATTTGATTACACCTGCTTGTATTCATTGGCATCATCTTCACATTGGAAAAAAAGGACTTGGGGTGGCTGTTTTATCTATGAAAGCTTATACAGATTGCCATACAGATTTCTCATGATTTGTCTGTCAATGCCAATTAAAGTTGGATATTTCACGAAGTGAGGTTTCTATTATTCAGTTTTTTGTTCCTAAAATTCACCATTCATGCCACTGAAAAAATGTTGTTTGCCACTTAAGTTTTGGAAATCTTCTTATCAAAGCTCTTCTTTGTTAGAGTTCATTGATTTCTGGTATGAACAATATTTGATTACACCTGCTTGTATTCATTGGCATCATCTTTACATTGGAAAATCAAAGCGTTCAAAACACTGGTGTGGCATTTGTCAAGGGAGCCATTATGGGGAATTAATAATTTTAAAAAAATAAACAACAGAAGTAGTTTCAAAATATTGGCTTGAAAGTCAGCCTACTATATAGTCATGCAAAATCCGATAGAGAAGGGTGCAATCTTGTGGGACAAACAAGTCCGGGCGAACAAGCCCTGGGACAAATAAGTCTAGGGACGAACTGGTTTTGGGACGAACAAGCATGGTATGTGTGTATCATTACGCCACTTTAGAAGGCCATAGCGGATTAAACTATTTTCGATAAAAAGGAAGTATTTCCACGATCGATAGCCTAATCGAACTTATTGCAATACGCCATTTTCAATTTCATATCTGAGTGCAATCGAAACACTTATTTGTCTCAGATAAATTTATTTTAATTGGGTTTACTTCCTTCGATTTTGCACAAACTACGATACATGATTTTCAAAATGCCGTATGTGTCTAGTTGTGCATGTGACTCTCAATATTTGGATCGCTGTTTGCGTTCTAAAATTATCTGCCCTTGATTTCTGAAATAGCCAACTTTTCACTTTGAATTTTTGTTCAGGCCATAACTTTCAAGCTATTAAAGGTATCAACTAGAAACTACATACGCCGATAGAACAAATTATGGAAAAGTGTGGTGCATATGAACCATAACTCTAATACTCTTTTTTTGAGTTATTGCTCTTTGTTAATTTTCATTTTGAATGACCAGGCCATAACTTCCAAACTATAAAAGCTATTAACTTGGAACTTTAAACACTGATAGAACATATTATAGGGAAGTGCAATGCACATGAACCATAAATCTGCCACCTTAATTTTTTTAATTATTGCCCTTTGTTAATTTTCAGTTTGAATTTTTGTCCAGGCCATAACTTGCAAACTTTAAAAGCCATTATCTTGAAACTTCAAAGACTAATAGTCAGTAATAGAACACATTATTGAGAAGTACAGTGCACAAGAACCATAACCTGGCACTTTTATTTTCTGACTTATTGCCATTATTTTGTGAGCAATTTCCCTTTGATATTATTTACACTTAGGGCTTTTCTTTCATATCTGGAGCATTTCCCTTTTTAATTATATTTCAAGGTGTTAAGAAACCTCAATTTCTTGATAGTATAGTTCTAGTGACAAGGCCTTGGTGGGGGCAGTTTTAACACATTTCACTTACAAGCCCCTTTGGGCGTATAGGCTGCGCTCTGCAAAGCCCTTGTTTGTCCTGGTACACTGTGTAAATGGGTTGGGCCAAACGCGGAATGGTATGTGAACCGGCACGGCGTAGACGGTCTCAGTGGAGCACACGGCAATAGTCATTTACACAGGGTGTCACAGAACAAATGCACAGGCGTAGCTGGCATCCATTTTTGTCCCTATGGGTACAATCTTTGCCATTTTCCGGCCAAAATTTGCATGAAAAGCACATCTTTTGGGCATTTGCCCCCAGCTTCACCTTGGATGTGATGGATAGGCCTAAGACTGGATTATTAGCTGGGGTAGTCCATGGAGGATATGGGTAATCCAATCTGAATCAGTATACATGTTAGACAATATAAAGGACTACATTATCAGTACTGTAGTGATTCTCCCTCACAAGGAAAATAAAATGGTTATGGTTGTTTTTTATGTAATGAATGAAGGCTAACAATGAATATTTCACAAAAAATAAGGCTTCTCTTTAATTTCAGAATTGAATTCACATCAGCAAGTTCAAACAATTCAAGGTACTTACCTATCCTAGGTAATACATGTAATGGACAAACATAAATCTCTCATGGAAAACCTATCATACCATTCAAAATTCAGACTAGGCTTTTAACGATACCATATGCGCAAAGCTACCAACCAGTTAGGACTAGTATTCTAATATTGCACAATGCCATTTTGTGCATGTACATGTATCAAAATTGGGTATTGGGAACCTAATACAGTTCTTATGCCATGTCAGTGACTTACACAAAATACCATTCTGATTCAACAATATCCCAAAGCTCAGCCTGTTTAACTCAATACCAAACGACAATATTTTAGGCTTGTCCAAATCGAACGCATTTACAGACAACAAAATAAAAGTGATTGAAAATTTGATATTTGTTTTGTAAAGAGTAGAAAACAATGTGGGAAAAGGAGAAAATGCTGGTTGCCAGCATTTTCTCCTTTTCCCACAATGTTTTCTAAAGGCCTCTTTCTCAGGGTCGTCAAAAGTAGGGATTGTGTGGTAATGGGTTAAATGACACAATAAACGCATCTGTACGCGTTGCTCTGGCAGTCATTTTCATCAACGTCGTCAGTAGGCAGACCGACACAGCAGTTATGCATCCAGCGACTACAGTAATCACATTGGGTCCATGGAATCTTCTTCCCCGCAGGCTTCTCACAAAATGGCAAGTCGCAGATTATTTCAGTCTCATTACTTTTTGCACAGTGGAGTAACCTTCCAAGTATGTACTGACGATACATTTCACAGTGGAACTGTCGCATAACGACTGGTGAGACATCCTTGAGCAAGGCCTCAGCATTCTGAATAAGAAAGGATACAAAATCTACCAGAAGGTATCAAATGCACTTACTTTAAGAACTTTACTATGCCCCCCTTTAACGAAGTGGGGGTATATTGCTTTGCTCATGTCGGTCGGTCCCTCGGGCGGTCGGTAGACATTGCCATGTCTGGATTATAACTAGACACAGAATTTACCTAGGTTCGTCAAATTTGACACAGACATGCGTCTTGGAGTGTAAATGATTCCTACTGATTTTGAGGTCAATCGGTCAAATGTCAATGTCACAGTGACCGTCAACATGTTGATATACAGACCAAACATGGTCCGGACGATAAGCAGACACAGAACTGACCTAGGTTCGTCAAATTTGGCACAGACATGCGTCTTGGAGTGTAAATGATCACTATTGATTTTGAGGTCAATCGGTCAAAGGTCAAGGTCACAGTGACCGTCAACATGTTGACATATAGAGCAAACCTTGTCCGGATGATAACTAGACAGAGAATCGACATAGGTTCATCGAATTCTGTACAGATATTCATCTGGGAGTGTAAATGATCCCTATCGATTTTGAGATTAATCTTTCAAAGGTCAAGGTCACAGTGGCCTTCAACTTAATAATATAACTTAATGATCAAACCTTGTCCAGATGATAACTAGACAGAATTGACCTAGGTCCTTCAAATTCTGTGCAGATATTCGCCTTGAAGTGTCAATGATCCCTATCGATTTTACTTACAATTACCTTAATCCTGACATCGATATTTCCCAAATCAATTCTTTTCATATCAGTGTATGAACTGCGCAACTTCCTGTATCAATGTGGCATTAGGGGGGGCATAACTGTTTTACAAACAGACATCTTGTTTGATTTGCAGCAATGCAGCAATGATAAGAAGTTTCAGAGTGATCATCTGATGAAGATGACTTAACAAACCGGGGCTGCTTATTGCCCACAGGTACATGTATTTGAAAAATTAGGGCACTTTGCTGCCGTGTCTAAGTGAACACCTAACTAATCAAAAGTAGACTGCCTTCATCTTACCATCAAAACAGACACTCCACAGCTATTTCCATCTTCCTGGGTGCAACATAGATACTTCATAACGGACCAATCGGCTTCACAACCACGAGCCTTCATGAATAACCTGAAAATAAGGATTGGTTCGTTCAGACAAAAGTTTTTCTATAACTTTCTTTGCATTATCAGCAAGTCCTTGTGACTATAAAGAAGCACAGTATGTCCTGGTTTCAACTTTTCTCAGTCTATGATTCACAGGCCTTGTCTATTAAGGCCAGTGATCACTCGCCCACACCATAGCTCACCTAAAAGGGATTTTAGGTGTGATTTTAACGTGAAATTTCATCTTTTCACTGAAAATCACTCGCCTCAAGTGCTCAGAGTGAGCTATTGCGATAGTGCTGTGTCCGTCGTCCGTCGTGCGTCAACAACTTTTTTACTTTGTGTACGCCCTAGAGGCCACATTTTCAGTTCGATGCTCATGAAACTTTGTCAGAATGTTTGCCTTTTTAAAATCTCAAACAAGTTTGAAAATGGGTCATATCAGGTCAAGAAGTGGGTGAAATCTTAGAAAAATCTCGTGTACCCTCTAGAGGTCACATTTTCAGTCCGATACTCGTGAAGCTTTGTCAGAATGTTTGCCTTATTGAGGTCTCGGAAAAGTATGAAAATGGGTTATATCAGGTCAAAAACTAGGTCACCAGCTCTAATTTTAGAAAAATCTTGTGTACGCTCTAGAGGCCACATTTTCACTTAGATACTCATGAAAACTGGTGAGAATGTTTGCCTTAATAAAATCTCGGACAAGATCGAAACTTGGTCATGTCAGTTAAAAAACTAGGTTACTAGGGCAAATCTTAGAAAAACCTTGTATATGCTCTAAATGCCTCATTTTCAGTCCGATACTCATGAAACTTAGTCAGAATGTTAGATTCAATGAGTTCTCGGCCTAGTTTGAAAATGGGTTATTTCAGATCAAAAACTAGGTCAGCAGGTCAAATCTTAGAAGAACCTATGCTTGTAAATAAGGGGTTGTGATTTAAATCCATGCCCTTTAATGCTATACCACACAATGCGGAAGGCTCAGGTGAGCGACTCCAGGGCCATCATGGCCCTCTTGTTTCAAAGGCAAGGCCTGGGTTGATACATACCTCCAGGATTTGTAGTACACGTCATATCGGTTTTCATTCCAATTCAGAGAATTCAAGACCCCAACTGTATTAGCAGTCATGTCAGCAACAAGCAGGAACCAATGGGAAGCCGTGCATATTGGCAACAGAACCCATCTGTAGTCTTCGATAGCAACCTGAAATAAGCATAATGTTCTTAGCATTCACAGATTCAAACTGGTCCTACATGTAGATGTAACTCATCCTATCTCGACATCAAATCACTTAATCCTAATTAAGGTGCAAGAAGGACATGAAGGCTGACCTAAACACATAAAACACATTTTAAGTTTGATGTGACAGATTCGTGCCTTATATAGATAAACATTCCTTGCAGTTAGCTACATACGAGTACCTATTCCAAATATTGGATAACCCATATAAATACATGTACATGTTGGCGATTACAGATTCTAACAGTTCACTAAAACCTGCCTGAAAGGCACGGCCAAATACATACCTTTTGGAACAGCCAAGACTGGTAGTTCCCTTTCTCCCATTTCAAGGCCAGAAAGCTTGGCAGGACATATACAATGTTTGGCGTCGAAGCATTCACATCACGTGCTAAAATGTTGAGGTAGGCATGGACAACCTGCAATTGAAAAAACAATAGCAAGATTAAAGTTCTCTGTACATGTATCCAGGAAGGGATGGATAACCTGCAACAGAAAAAAAAAGATACCAAGATTTTGAGGTGAATGTAGAGTGATATCGCCAACCTTTTCATCAGTTTGGTTTTAGTTTACCTCGGCTGGGTAAAACAATGACCTATAACAAGACATTGCACACGAATGTAATGTATTACACCATTGGACAGGTAGGAACGTGGTCTCTGTCAGGCGGACAAAAAGTCCATTTCCAGACTGTTAGAAAAATAACAATGCAACATGAGGTTTAAACCGTACCTTATCATTCAGCCATTTCGCTGGCTCCAGTGTCCCCAGGTCTTCGTGGTTCAAACTGTTATTCCCTACGTAGAGATTAACCCTCAAATCAGCATGGAGTTTGTCTTTAACTGCCTTCTTAATGTAGGAGTGGCCATTGGTCAAGTGGCTGGGAATGTCCTTCAGTGTTTCCAACACAATAAAAGTGTCAAGTTCCACCTCAAATGCTCGAAGCAAGACAGCAGATGTAACCATCAGCACATCGACATCTTTTCGCCCTGGGTCCTGGATCGATTTCAGTAAGAAAGGCATCATATCGAAGATGGCAGACTCATCTGTACGGCTGAGGAGTGTGTAAGAGCCCGAACCCTTTGCTTTTATCATACTTGTGACGTTTTTGAACGAAGCCCTGCAATTTATTTGCTGACATTTGTCATAAAGTACCTGAAGCTCGGAGATGGATAACTTGGCAAACTGTTCCTGGAATCTGAATTTAGTACTTTGTTCAGAAACTTTGGTACTTTTCTTTTGAGGTGCCTTTCCTTTGTTTTGACTTTGTTTGACTTTAGTGGTTTCAGTCTTTTTAAATGCCTTTGCTTTAGGTGTCTTTCCAATGTCATCACCCTTTCTCTTCCTGTTCGTGCTTATTTTTGGTTTACAGTCAGATTTTTTTTGCAGGCCAGTAGCCGACAGGTTTGTGCCTTTAGGACGACCTCTAGTCTTCATCGTTGTTGGAAGATGCACATTGGGTTTTTCTTTCAACAACTGCGAGAAACTTGCATTGCAGGAAGGAATACAGGGCGGCAATGTCAACATCTTAGATGTCTGGTTATTATTATTTACATCCACAATGTCCGAGACTGGAGATCTTCCACCCAAATCTGGTAACTCATCATCATCTAATTGGATCCCATTGGAGACATCTTTGCAATCTTAAGTATCGGCATCAACATCCATTGGCTTCAATGTAGGGTCACTGGGAACTTGAACTGGACTGGAGGTAAGATCTTTTGACTCTTCTACTACATCAAGTTTGATAATTGGTTCCACTGCCGCTGGAGTTGATGGACGACTTGCATTCTCTTCTTTCGTATTTTCCTCAACAATGATCTTCAACAACGCAGAGTCACTAGGAACATCCACCGGCTTCAATGCAGGAGTCACTGGGAACTTGAACATGACTGGAGGCCAGATCTTGTGACTCTTCTACTACATATTCAAATTTGATAATTGATTCCACCGCCACTGGAGATGATGGACGACTTGAATTCTCCTCTTTTGCATTTTCTTCAACAATGACATTCAACGATGCCGCAGAGTCACAAATAACATCATTTGGACTAGACGCAATGTCCTGGCAGAGGGACTCCTCAAAAGGTGCAACTTTGCTCATTCGTCCTACTTGGGCAGAGCAATCACCTGAGTTCTCTTCATTTTCAGTAACAAGGCATAAATCTTTTCCACTGGTGATTACATCCTTAACCCTCTGCATCTCATGAATATACCTCTCAAACTTTGATTGACCATGATCCGCCATTGCACTGGCTACTTCCTTACAAATGTTCAAGGCTTTGTTATATTTTTCACATCTGTTGAGAATACGTGTTATGTTCGTCTTACACATTACAGTCGCGGGACTCATCAACTGCCTACCACAAGCAGGGTCCTTGTCCGAAACAAAAAATTGATATTCCTTTTTCCATCGGTTTGCCACCAGTGATGCTTCAAAAAGAGAGAGTGATGGGTCGCATGACTGAGCTCTGACAAAGAATATATGTTTGCAAGGTAAGAGCATTGTGGAGTTATATATGCAGGAACACGAATCCATAGAATCATTCACAACATAACTGCCTTCAGTTTTAGTGACATGGCGAATGGAGTATCCCTCTGGGACCTTCTCACAGGTATACTGGCCCAATATCTTCTTCTTCTGGTTCAGCGAATCTGTAACCTGTTTTGCTGCAAACGGTGTACACATTGCATATACCTGTCTCGAAGTTTCACAAATCCGAGTTGCACAATATGAAATTGTCGAAATCGACAAAAATACTGTGTGCAATTTGTCCTGTTGTTTTTTTCGCACTAAAATGGACCAGCACCATGACACACTTAGCCAATGAATGCGACGACTTCATTGTGGTCTTCAACTTCTGATGGAACGACTCCAGGCGGTTTATTGTGCGGTTTCCAAAGGTTATACTTTGGTTCCTCCACGCACAGACCCACATTTCCCGGCAGTTATGCCAATTTTTTGTGTAATACTGTAGGAAATTGCTTTGAGCTACATCCTGGAGCTTTTTGAAATGTTTATTGTACACGGATTCTGTATTCAAATAGACCAGTTTCTGCAACAAGTCCAAAAGTTCAGTCTTTTTCTGCCCTTTATATGCTGCTATTTCCTTTTTAAACGTCTTCATGACGTGAAACAGACATAAGTGAATTTTCGTATTTGGAAAATATTTTTTTATCAGTGAGATTTCTGTAAAATCTTTGTCCACGAGATATAGCTGGTTTTTCAATAGCACCTCTTTTCCAACTGATTTCTCAAGGGCCTGAAACCCAAGCTTTACAACATCTGCACATTCACTGCTAACGAAGAAATGTGCAGCAGGGATGCTGCATCCATTACCATCTTCCGCTATGATAGTGAACAAGGGCATCTTAGAACTGTTCACACGGTAGGTAGCATCTAAGAGCAACAGTTCAGGGAAGTTCTCCAGAACTCTTTTCATGAATGGCAACTGTAAGAATAAACACAATATTTTGCCATCTTCGTCAACTGAAAGCTGCACTGAGGCGTCCGGTTCTTTCATGAGAATTTCATCAAGGGTGGCCATCAACATGTGAACATCGCTGTTTCGACCGACATTTTCCCTCTTTAACTTTGCCTTCAAGTTGCCGATATCATGAGAGGTCAACATTTTTCCAGATACCTTTATCAATGTCTCACGAAATGCTTTCGGAGGCACTGACAAGTTGAACATAGTTCTACCCAAATCTTCAGACTGCTTGTCAAGGCGGCGTAGCTCAGGATACCGTTCATAATTTTCTCTTGCCACTGCATGATTGTGCTGTAAATTCACTTCGGTAACTACCAGATTAGAAGTCTTTCGGTCAGCATTGATGAGGAAACCGCTTTCACAACCACTCTTGTATGTTCTGTAAATAGAAAGATACATTGCACACATCAGTCATGTCGGTCAGAGACTAGAACAGCCCTTAACCTGGACCCTAGGGGCCCTGCGTGACTCAGTAGTAGTGGGTAGATGAGAGTTCTAAGAAAAAAACATTTAAGCCGATTGCCCCCAATTAAGCCAAATCACCACGCTTATGGCTTACCCCCACACTTAACAATCAACCACCCCCGTATGCCTGGCTAACATGCTTAACAATCAACCACCCCCTTATGCCTGGCTAACATGCTTAACAATCAACCACCCCCTTATGCCTGGCTAACATGCTTAACAATCAACCACCCCCTTATGCTTGACTAACCCACTTAACCAAACTAACCAAGCTTATACTAGACTAACGAGCTTACGCAAATTAACCACACTTACGGCTTACCCCTCCCCTTAACCAATCCATCCACACTTATCCAATGAGAAACCCATTAACCATACTATTGCTTTAAGTAATTTCATAAACACAAACATGCTTATAAAATCCACATACAACACGCATTAGACTGTTATATAACAAGGCAAAAAATCAACCAGCATAACCTCTTTCTTAAACGTTTTAACTTAAATTCAATTTTTAAAAAATTTCCAAAATTTTTTTAATATCAGGGCAAGGCTACACCTTAAACCATATCAACGCATCAAACAACGCATCAGCTAACCGGTTACTCATATGCCAAGCTTATAACGAGAACAATGCTTAAGATTTTATAAGAAAAAAAAATTTAAAAAAAAATTGAATTTTGTTGGTTAAGTTTATATGAAGATATATAAAGATGAGTGTGTTAAATAGAATGCAAGGTAGACAAATTAACAACCTTTTAGATTGTTTTAAGCAAAAATCTCAAATCATTATTAAATATGATCATGAATATTCTTATGAAATTGGTGGATTAGATGAACATATATATGAAATAGACTTTAAAATCGATAAAAGATACAAAGACTATTTGTTCCTCCTAAAATCATTAAAGCCTTTATATTACTATCTTTTTAGTGCTGAATTATATGCGGGTAAAATGGAAATGTTTTATGCAACTGCTGCAGTTGCTTGGAAAGATAATAGAGTATTTACCGAAGGCGAGAGAACAGAACAACATGCTTATAGATCAATAGGAACGCCTATGTTTACTGGTGTTCATATACCAACAAAAGACAAATTTAATTTTATTTCAATCTTTAATAAATTTATTCTAGAAATAGCTGGCAATAAAGATAGAGAAACACAAAAATGTGAAAATGTATTAACATTTATATATTTTGATAAAGAAATATGTAGCGAAAATGACTATTCCATATCTATCTGTTCAAAAGTAACACTTACGGGAGCAGCCGATAAAATAGCCGAATCTTATTTTGGTTATGATGAAGAGATTTTAGAAGAAGATAATTACCCCGATCAATTTAATGTTATAAACGGTAGAAAAACCCATAGACCAAATGAATGTTTAGTATGTTTTTCTAGTAAAGCCGTTGTGATGTTTCGTTCGTGCGGTCACATACCTATATGTATCGAATGCGATTCAGTTTCAGACTCATTTTTCTGTCCTGTTTGTAGAAATATGACAATCATAAAAAGGAATTTATGTAATTAATTAAAAATATTTAACCTAATTACAAGGTTAAATATTTTTTATAAATCCAACTCTATCAGTATCGACAAATACGCGTTTTTTGCATTGGGGTGGTTAGACTTTGTTATAAAAGTTTATAACATCACATTGGTCTACTTCTAAAGGTTGTGGGAAAACTACACATCTGCATTTTTCTCGAGCATTTTTTATTATGGAGTAGTCGACCTGTTCAACTCCGTTTATGACTATGTTGAATTTACCTCTTCCGGCAAAAACCTATTACCTTTAACAACCATTAAAGACCCTCTTATAATTCTACCAGGGGTAACCATACAATAACCTCCTATCCCATGACTCCTTCCCGTGTTTCCATTACCAAAGGAAAACTCGTAATTACCGTCTGCTAATGCTCCCTGTTCCTCGGCGCACACGCTTATAATGGGTTTAGGGCCTATGAGAGAAGGAAGTGATACTTTTTAATCCACGTAGGATTTTGTTGCTAAATCTCTTTCTTCTACAGGTGCCGCAGCGTTTTTAAGAGAAAAGCCTTGAAGGTCTACGTCGGATATTGCTGTAAAGCTTCCATCCGGATTTTTTACAATAGCACCACCATTATCAACGTAATTTTTATTGGCAGCGGCGCCACGGTCTATAGGATTTGGTAAGCCGGTGATTGAGTGACCGTCCATGTCTATTTTGCCAGCCGCTGAAAAAGACCCGTCTTGGTTTTTTGTTAAAGCCTTTTCACCTGCGGTAGCTATCTCAACAACAGTATCTACGTAAAACTTATTTGCAACTTGTTGATTTTCTATAGGCGTTCCAACGTTGAAAATTCTTCTCCAACCCATAGAAATGTCACCACCTGCTATATAAACACCAGCTTCATAAACAAAAGCTCGATTAGCAACATCCACATAATTTTTAGTTGCGACAACTTGTGGTTCTGCAGGTTCTATAACATTCGTTAAAGTATATCCTTGCATATTTATATCTGCAACAGCAGAAAAAGTACGATCTTGATCATCCACATATTTTTTTAGTAGCAGCTTCACTTGGTTCTATTGGTTCCTTAATTTTTTTTATAACATTATAATTCATGTTTAAATATCTTTGTACATTATATCCTCCATTTTCATCTAACAACCCAGTGTTTGAGTCAACATAGTTCTTTGTAGCAACATCCTGGGGATTTACTGGATTACTAACCCTCGTTAATGTGTTACCACCCATATTTATAGAACCGGTAACGGTGGTTGTTCCATCTTTTCATAAAAAATTATTACTTATGTAAGCAAGTGAAACACCATCACCAGTTGTTTTAACATCATCCATTCTTCCAAATTTATCAACGGGCATTTTTTTATATTGCTAAAAAAGTTTATTTAAAACATTTTGAACTTTATTACCTAAACCCAGTTCTTTAAGAATGAACAGACATAAATGGCCACAAAATACCTGGCCTGCTTGTTGTAATTGGTCACTATTGTAATGTATTAGAGTTTTTCGGTAATCAATCATTTCAATAGGCGGTTGTATACCATAACTGTCAAAATAAATTTTAGTTTTTCCGTTTTTATACCAAGCAACCCAATGAGTACCAGGTCCACTCAAGTCATCAAGATGTAATATACCACATTCCTTTATTCTACACTTTTTTGGTAAAGTGTTTCGTAAAAATACTCCCCTAAATTTTTTTATTTTTAATTTTTTTTACGGCATCCTCAAGTTCAAAATTGTTTAACGGTTTGTTTAGTAAAATTATATTATCAATTAAAATATCTTGCATTTTTTTATATTTAAATATTTACAATAGCACTATTATCAACCCGTGAATTAAACTCATCAGAATAACCTTTCCACTTTACAAAAGATTTCTTTTTTTCCTTTTTAATAACCTTTTCTATCCTATACAACTCTTGTCTTGTTTTTTGTAGTTCAGGTTCATAAAAGGTACCTTTTATTTCTTCTCCATTTAAATCTTCAATTTTATATGTTACAGGCGATGTATGTTTTACTTCTGAAACTGTAAAAACCTCTTCAGTCCATCTTGTGGTATAACCTTTTTCAAAAGTCTTTTTCTTTTTACATATCCTTACTTTGTCTCCAACAGAAAACTTTGGGTTTATATCTTCTTTTATTTGATTATACTCAGGATACAATGTTCTCCAAACTTTATTTTCATTTTTCTTCTTACTTGCTTCAATTGGTGTCAGCTTAATAGAAGAATGCCTCGTGTTATTATATTCTTTAACAAGATTTGGTAACACGTTGATATAAACGTTTGTTGAGTGAGCAGAAAAATACTTCCACATTTTTTCTTTCATTGTTCTAATCCATCTCTCAACAACACTAGATTTTTCCTCATTTTCAGTGGAATATAATTCAACCACATCTTTAACTTCTTTGTTATAAAACTCTTTACCCTTATCCACCCACATTTTATCAGGTTTTCTTTCCTTAAAAATACTCTTCAGTGCAACAGAAACAGATTTTCCTATTTTGTCTTTTAATGGTATCAGCCACCAATATTTTGAAAAGATGTCAATGACAGCAAGAAGATATTTTACACCACGATTAAATTTAGAAAATGCTTGCATGTCTACTAAATCTGCAGCCCATATCCTATCAATACCGTTTACTTTAACTCTCCTTTTCTTAAATTTTCTTTTTACAGGTTTATGTAATTCTTCTGCTAATATTATGTTTTCATTCTTTTTTTTTTTTTTAACTCCCATTCCAAATTTAGCCTTGGTCCCTATTAATGAGGAAACTAACCCCCGTTCCATTCTTTCTTTAACTGTAGGATAATAAATCCCCTTTAACTCTTCAAGCATATTTTTATCGCTAACAGCATTTCTTGTAGCAGTATCATTATGTTTGAGACAACAGATATCATGATGATATGCTGCTTTATCAACACGATTTACAGGTTTTGACCATTCTTTTGGTGTTAAATCAGGATTTAATCTTTTCTTTAATTTGGTGCCAGGACCAGTAAAATTATGACCAGGTAAGTGCATTTCAACAGGTAAGTTATTGATAACCTTGTTTAACAACGACCCACCCTTTTGTTTTTTAATAAATTGTGTTTTAGTTGTTCCACATTTTACACACTTACCACGTTTCATATTTCTTCCATTTTTACTAACCGTATATTCTATATCAGTTGTATCAGTTTGTTTTTACATTTAACACAATACATTTTATATTAAAATTAAAAAATTTTAATATAAAAAAATGGATATTGTAAATTTATCATGGAATGAAGTTGTATCAAAGAGATTTAACCATCCTCTTTTACCAAAGAGTATTAGGGGAGTAATAGTTGGTAAGTCGGGATGTGGTAAAACAACTCTTCTACTTAACCTTTTACTAAGACCTGATTGGCTTGATTATGATAATCTATGTGTTTTTGGTAAAAGTTTGTTTCAACCAGAGTACCGCATACTTAAAAAAGCTTTTGAAGAGAAATTACCAACAGAACTTATTCTAAGGTTGTTTAATATTAGAGATGAAGTTCAAGATTTAAATGTTTCTCCTACAGCGTTAGTTGAAGAGTGGGTTAAAACAGTTAGAAAAAAATCTGATATAAATTGTAGTTTTTTTGATAGTGCCGGAGATGTTCCTGACCCGAGAGAGTTAAACTCAGAAAACAAAAATTTAATGATTTTTGATGATTTACTTTTAGAAAGGCAAAACAAATGTGAATGTTATTACATCCGAGGAAGGCATAGTAATGTTGATTGGTTCTATTTATCACAAAATTATTTTAGATTACCTCGACAAACTATTAGAGAGAACGCAAATTTTATTTGTTTATTTAGACAAGACCTTAAAAATCTTAATCATATCTATAGCGACCATATAGGGGATGATATGCCCAAGGATGAGTTCAGTGAATTTTGTAAAACAGGTTGGGAGAGACCTCATGGTTTTGTTATCATTGATTTAACCAGTAAAAAAGAAAATGGTAAGTACAGAAATGGATTTGATAACTTTTATATACCTAAGTCGGTATAAATTTTGTAAAAAAATTTTTAAAAATTTAAAAATTGAAAATAACTTAAGAAGATTTTAAGTATAATTATAAAATGACAACCTTTAATAATATATTTGGATTTACTACTTATAATTTTCATAGTTTAAGTTTAAAAGAAATTTTGTTTTATACTAAAAGAGAAGTAGAAATAAACATACCAGAAGTTCTTGAAGTTATTACACTACCAAATTTAAAGAAAAAAATTATAGGTCTCAAACTAAAAAAAGAGCTTCACTCTTTTGCGAGAAACAACAATACTCTTAGTGAAAAAGAAAAAGAAAAATATATTTATTTTGTAGAAGACTATGTTTCAAAACTGTACTCACGTAAATAAATGGGCAGAGTCTTTTGAAACTGAAGAATTGGATAGAACTAAAGAAAAACATAGAAGACATTTAAAAGAAATAATTCCTAGTGTAAATAGAATACATGAAATAGAATTAGCACTTGGAGTAAGAAAAAAATATGGAAATAAATATTTTATAAGATCAAGAGCTAATGCATTTTACAGTCAAAATAATTATCAACATATTTAAAAAAATATATATTTTTGTTTTAAAATATATTTTCAGTAAATATAAAAATGGAAGAATTGTTAGAAAAAAATTGTAAAAAACACTGACCATAAAACATCATTTCAAATTATAGTAAGCAACAACAAAACAAGTTTTAGAACAAGGTTTATCCCACCGCTTCAATTAGAAAAGGATAAAGAATATGAAATAGCATTGGTTAACCTTGAAACTTACTATTCATTTCCAAACATTGATAAAAGCAACGACACTTTAGTTTATTCTCCAGACAATGGCGCTTCATGGGAAAAAATAAAAATACCAGAAGGAAGTTATGACCTTGTTGACATCAATGATATCATTCAACAAGAAATGAGGAAAAAAGGTCATTACGATGTAGTTAATGAAGAGTATTTTATTAATATTTCTGCAAACACTAATACTTTAAAGTCTGTTCTTTCTCTTGAAAATGGCTATCAAGTAGATTTTAATCAACCAAATTCTATTGCTAAAATTTTAGGATTTACTCATGCTAAATATACACAAGGTTTTCATGAATCAGAAAATGTAGTAAATATTCTTAGTATTAATAGTTTGCTCGTTAACATTGATATTATCTCAGGAAGTTATGTTAATGGAACTACTAAAAACACTATTTATTCATTTTTTCCTAATGTTTCACCAGGGTATAAAATAATAGAAAATCCAGTAAATCTGGTTTACCTACCATTAACATTAGATGTAATAGATAACCTTAATGTATCAATTACAGACCAAGATGGAACATTACTAAATCTTAGAGGTGAGAATTTAATAATCAGATTTCATATTAGAGAAGCAAGATAAATAAAAAATAAAATATATATAAAATGACAAGTTATACTACTGTTAAAGTAAATATATCAGATGGACAAAAAGAGAAACTTCAATATGCAGTTAAAGCTGGTTGTCCAGTAAGTATTCGTTTAGGCTATGAAGATTTAGAAGGTAATGATGTTTTAGCAATTAACAATTCACAAGCAAAGAAAATGGCTAAAGCCTATGAGAATGGAAAAGGCATCACAATTAGAATGACTAAAACTTAAACATAATATGAAGATGGAAGGAGGTTCTCTTGGAATGTTAGCAGGATTAGCCTCATCAGTTCTACCTACATTAGCAAGAACCGTTCTACCAGCTTTAGGCGTTGGTGCTTTATCTGGATTAGCATCATCAGGAGTACAAAAAGCAATGGGGTCAGGTCTTTACCTTAAAAAAGGGGGATGCGTTTGTCAAGTAGAAACTGATGGAAAAGGTCTTTACCTTGGACCAGCTAAAGGTAAAGGATTGGATTCTGTTGGTGATGGTTTATATTTAAAACAAGGAGGAAAGTTTTATGATGGAAAAGGACTTTTTTTAGGTCCTAATAGTCCATTTGGTAATATACCTATTTTGGGTGCAATATTATAAATAATTTTTTAACAAAAATAAAAATGAATGTTTTTAAATTTGGATCAAAACCTAAAATAGTTCAACCAAAAACAATTTATTGGAAACCATTTGAAGTTAAGTATCCTCCTAAAAAAGTTAACCCTGTTCTTTGGAAAATTTTTACTCAACAACCTATAGTAATACAACCTAATGAAACGAAGACAATAGTATTAGGTTTTGGCTTTTTAATGAGTAAGGGGGCCGTTTTAACCTCTCTATCTTATAATTTAAAAATTAGGCAATTTAGTTTATCAAATGAAGTTATTCTTGAGGATACCGTGGATGCCGTCATTACTATTACAAACAACTATACAAACAGTAAGCTAGTAAAAATTGAGGAGAATGAGTTTTTATGCCTCGTTTATTACACAATTTAAAAAAATATCCCTCTAATAAAAATGGAGATGAAAGAAAAAATTTATCCAAACTTACCTACTGAACGCAATACACCTAATGCACTTCCTATTGAATTATCCTTAATGAGCAATGACAATGGCCATTCATACCGCTTACAAAAGATATCAGAAGTTCAATCTTTTCTTGAAAATGAAGTTAGAGTTAGAGATGCAATGGCAAAAAAGTATTTAAGAATATCTAAAGGTGTTGACAATGTTGATACAGTTTTGATAACGGTGGCTATGGCAGCAGGTGCTGGGGGGGATAGGTTTACTTTCAACTGTTGTTGCGATACCCGCAACTATTGCATTAGAGGCATCTGCTTTGGGTATTGGGGTAGCTTCAATTATAGGGAAATATATAGTTAGAACAACAAGAACAAGGGTTGAAAAGCATTTAAAAATTAAGATGTCAGCAGAGTCAAAGTTGGATACACTAACCACACATATATCAAAAGCATTACTTGACAATCATATATCTGATGATGAATTCAAATTGATAATGGAGGAATTGGAGAAATACAAAGCTATGAAGAATGAGATAAGATCTAAAACTAAAAAGAAGATAACAGCTGAAAATGAAGAATCATTGATTGAAAGGGGGAGGTAAGAAGCACGTGAGTCCCTTTCGGAGGTTGGTGGAAAAAAATCGTACCACAGATTAAAGTATCATGTCCTAAATTTAAATGTTCTTGCGCATGTGAAATAAAAAATATTGATTAGAGACCTATGCAAAAAAACTGTAATAAAAACTGCGTTGAAAACGATATAAAAAATTATGTTTGTAACATAAAATGTCATTTTTAAAGATAACGTAAAAAGGGAACAAATTGTAAAGGAATATCTTGCAACAAAAAGGAATGTTCGTGATAGTCAACTTGCAGAGAGAACAGGTGAAATTGAATTACAAACTGGTCTTTCAAAGTTATTTAAACCTATTATAGAAACACAAAAAGCAGCAACAAAGGAGATTACAGAAGGACTTAAACCTATTAAAGAGGGTATCGAACAATTGCCTAAACAGTTGCCTCAACCAGAACTATCACCCCCTGAAGATCTCGGAGATCTTGAGGAAATGGGGATTATATAATTAGGAAAAGAAAAAGATACTGATACAACATTTGGTATTTATAAAGAAGGAGGAAAAAATTATATTGGTAATGAACAATTTGTTTATGATTCAGTCAATAATTATTTTATTATTGGCGATAAAAAATATGAAGCAACGGGTGGATTATGGGAACTTATTACATCGAACAACCCAAGAAGTAATACCTATTCTGCTAAAGATTATTCAAATTATGAAATTATGCTGAAATCTTGAACCAAACTAGTGCCCTAAACCGCGGTAATAACCCGGCCAACCCTTTCCCCAAAGCCAACAAACGGGATAAATGGGATAAACCTATTTGGGAAAGGACCACAAGAGCAGTGGGCTTAAGAAGAGGAAAAAAAAAAACTGGAGATGGAATTATAGTTATCCCATCTGACACTAACGCAATGTTAGAAAGATTAGACCTCTTAATGGCAAGTAAAGAAGCCGGCAATACTGGTTTAAGAAATGAGTTGGTAAGCATATGTGATGAATTAAAAAGGAAAGGTGTATTAAATTCAAGCAGTTATAAAAATCTAATGTCTATATTATAAAATGATTACACCAAGAAAGAGAGGATTTAAAAGAAAATATTCATATGGAGGTGCCGGAATCTTTGACAGCATAGCTAATTTTTTAGCAAGACTCTTTACAAGTAATGCCGCAAAACAAAATGCATCTTCAGCAATTGATGTTGGGAAGAGTGTTGCTAAGGAAGGTGCAAAAAAGGCATTAGAGGTTGGAAAGAGTGCCGCGGTTGATGCAGGTAAAAAAGTAGTTGAAAAGGCTTTAACACCAAAATCTAAAAAGATTTTAGAAAAATATACTCCAAAGCCTACTAAAACAACAACTCAACCTGCAACACAAAATATTAATACCTTAATAGATGGAAGTGCAATTAAAATTCAGGATTTAGTTAAGAAATTAAATAGTGGTTCGGGGATTAAAATAATTTAATTTAAGTAATTTATGTCATTAAATAAAAAAGAATGTCAAAACTAAAATTTAAAATATCAGAATATGAAAAATACAATACAAAAAGAGTTGGCGTCTTTTATGCATATTTTAAACTTCATGAAGATTGTGAGTTTCTTGAAGTTAATGATACAAATTATGGTTATAAAAAGGTCATTGTAAAATTGTCTCCTGAAAAAGTTGATATCATAAAAAGTTTTGAAGAAGAGGTAAATGATTGTTTAAAAGAAAACAATATACCGATAGTAACAATTGTTTACGGAAATAGGATTTATCCAAAAATGAAATTAGGTTTACAAATAGAAGAACTTAAAACCATTAGACTTAAAGGTGTTTTTGTTAATGATGAAAACAAATCATTCCCTCAACTCTGGATAGAGTATTAAAGAACTCAACTCAATTATAATTTTGATTTAAAAATTATAATTGCATATAAAAAATGGACATTTTAAACATTAAATCACCAATTTTAAAAGATGATAGTATTGATGAATATGAACATTTTGAGTATGAGCCTATCACTGGCACCAATCTAAACGACTCTGGAGGAGATATTAGAATTAACATTGAAACTCAAGACCTTTTTACACATCCATCTGAATCCTATTTACTTATTATAGGTGAATTAGTAAGAAATGATGGAACAGCTTATGGCGCTGTTAATGAGATTACGATAACAAATAATGGCTTGTTGCATCTGTTTAAAAATATCAGATACCAACTTAGTGGACAAGAAATTGAAAGCATTACACACCCTGGTCAGGCTACCACAATGCTTGGTTTGTTAAAATATCCAGATGATTTTGCTAAATCATAAGGGTTAAACCAATTATGGTATAAGGATACCGGAACTAATGCTAGCAGTGTTACCAATAATGGTTTTTCAATAAGAAGACAGTATATTTTTAGTTCAAATCCAGTTGGAACCTTTAGTTTTAGGGTGCCCTTGAAACATATATTTGGTTTTGTTTTGTTGTGAAGATTATAATAAAATTCTATATGGAATGAAACAAACTCTCACCTTAACAAGAAATGATGATAATGATGCAATTTTTAAAAGCAATGCTGTAGATGGTGGAGGTAATCCTGTTGTTGTTGACGGTCGAGTTAATTTACTTAAAATATCTTGGTTTATGCCTCATGTGATGCCAGCAGATAATGAAAAGATAATGAAAAGTTGGAACTTTATAAATTTATCGAGAAGAAAGAAAAATTTCCAGTTGGGTATAGAATGATACAATGTGACTCTATTGCAGTTCCACAGTCAACAACATTTACGTGGAGACTATCAGTTAAATCAGTTAAATCATCTCCTGAAGTGCCACGTTTTATTATTGTTAGCTTTCAAACCGGTAAAAGGGGTGACCAAACACAAAATCCATCTATATTTGACAACGTAAACATTAAAAATATTTATACAACGTTAAATTCAACCAGATATCCAGCAGTTGATTATAATTTAAATTTCACTGCTAATCAATTTAGTAGAGCATATGGTGACGCTGCTTTGTTTAGAACTAAGTTTTTTAACATGGATGAGTTAGTATCAAATCCAAACATTACCCCTTCAGATTATAAAACACTCTTTCCTTTGTTTTTGTTTGATGTATCAAAGCAGAGTGAAAGGCTAAAGTATTCTGTTACTGATATTCAAATTAAAGCAAATTTTAATGCAAATGTTCTTGCAAATACCGAAGCATATGCTGTTATCATTAGTGATAGATTAATTAACTTTCAGAGTGATGGAAATAAAATGAGTGTAGTGTATTAAGTAATTTTTTATGTTATATAAAAATGCTAAAGATTGCTGATTTAAAATTTTTTTTAAAAGACAACAATATTACCTTTTACTCTTACTGGAATAAAAAGAAATTTATCGACACAGTAAAAGAGCATGGGTTATACCCTGAGGAAGAACTTAAAAAAACATTATAAAAAAGTTCCTAATTATGATAGATTAAAAAATATTGCTAGTAATCCAAAAAAAGTTACCTTAAAGGATGTTGAAACGGGAGAAACAACAACCTTTCCATCAATTTACAAAGCAAGTAAATTTATAGATCGATGTCCTCAAACTATTGAAAACTGGAATGGAAGGGTTTGGAACAACAAATATAGAATTGACATTCTTTAATTTTATTATTTTTTAAAATTGACTTAAGGAGAGATTTTTTATATAAAAAAATATGGAGAATCAATTTAAAACACTCAACGCAAAAGGTTTAAGAGAATTAACAAGAGATAGAGGTTTAAGAAGATATTCAGGGCTTAGGCGTAATGAATTAATTAATCTTTTAAGTAACCCTGGGCCGCCTATATTAGATGAGGATATCGGAATTATAAGGGCTCCAGTTTTACAACCAACAATTGCACAACCTTTACCATCTACATCAAGACAAAGGCCTAGCACACAGTCAACTTCAGTTGAGGATTTGTTAAAAAGTTTAGAAAATGTTAAAAATGTTCCATCAAGTATTTCACCTGAACTTAATGCTCTTAAAAGGAAAATAAAAAAATTATATAGTGAAAAAGATAAAGTTGTAATTAAAGAAGGTGAATCAGCTTTAAAAGGGTTTGTAAGATGATATAAAATAGAAGGTATAAGCAATTATGGACCTCGTGATATTTTAGAACTTACACGTAATGAGATAGTAAATGCTTTAAATAATAACCAAGGTAGAAAAGTAAAATTAGTTCTGCAATGTACTTTGATAAAAGATACTGAAGAAGGTTTAAAAACACGTAATGCTAATTTTCATTCTGATTCATTTCATATTAATCTAAGGGGAACCGATACAAATGATTTGTATGATATTATGATGAAGAGGTTTTGGAGGAACTTGAAAGACTTTTGAGGATATCAGAAACCGGATGGAGATTTTATAGGGTGTTAGATTTACAATTACACACCGTAACGTATAATCCAATGAGAGCAAACACATACATTCCATTACCAAGAGAATTAGCCCTTAAAAAGGCTATCATTAACATTAAAAATAAAGATAATAAGTGTTTTTCATGGTGTGTTTTAAGAGCATTAAACCCTGAAGAAGAACATCCAGAATTAATTGATAAGGATTTAAAAACAAAGGAAAATGAAATAAGCATGAAAGAAATAGAGTATCCTGTTAGTGTAAAAGATATTGACAAATTTGAAAAACAAAATCCAACAATATCCATTGCAGTTCTTGGTTATGAAAACAAAAATATTTACCCTCTTAGAAATAGTAATTTTACGGATAGGGAAAATAATATAATCCTACTTTTAATAGAAGAAAACGGAGTAAAACATTACTGTTTAGTTAATAATCTTAGTCGTTTGTTGTCCTCTCAGTCATCAAAACATACTGGAAAAAGTTATTTTTGTTTAAGATGTTTTAATCCTTTTTGGTGCCAAAAATCCTTGAATAAACATATGGAATACTGTAAAGAACATGAATCTGTTAGTATAAAACTACCTGAAAAAGGCACAATGTTAAAGTTTGAAAACTTTTATAAATCAGAAAAGGTTCCATTTGTTGTATATGCTGATTTTGAAAGTTTTATCAAACCATTAGATGAAATAATAATAAAAATAAAGAAAGTTATACAATAAAAACTCAAAAACATGAACCATCAAGTTTTTGTTATTATATTAAAGCTTTTGATGAAGAAATATTTAAATCAAAATTAGTAAGTTACACAGGAGAAAATGCTCCACAAAAAATTGTGGAAATGTTAACTGAAGATATTAAAAAGATTTCTAATATACCAGAAAAAGGAATAATATTTAATAAAGAATTAGAAGATAGTTATAAATCAAAGTACTGATAGTACTGAAGGCCAGGAAATCTAGTGATCTGTAATCTCTAAAGAACGAAGGATACGAACTCACACGAGACCTCATTTTCTAATTATCACTACCATACAGACAGTCAGGCCAATTAAATTATGCCAAAAGAATTCATTGGTAAAGGGGTACTGTCACCCATAATATGGAATAATACAATAATCAACAGGAAAAATTAAATTAATGCAAAAAAAAAAAAAGCAGTGCTCAGAAGCCAGATTCTATAATTAAACCGAAGCAAATAGTGGATACCAACGCTCGGCTATAGGGTGCATGATAATGGCTTTAAAAATTTCTAAGTCGAAAAGGGGCTTAAATCAAGCAAATTTATTTTTGAGTTATTTGCCGTATTGGTTAAGGTTGGTCTTTATGATAACGCACATATATTCCAAGTTTCAAATAAATATCGTCAATGATAAGAAAGATAAGACACAATTTAAAATTGGACACAACGCGAATACCAACGCTTAATATCGCGAACGCAGGGCAGGGTGATGTCAATACATCGCAGTTTTGTTCTCAAACAGTCGATCTAAATCTATTCTTTTGACTATATCATACAAAGACGTCCACTAGCCCTTCTCGTCCCATTAGAGAGAGAGAGAGAGAGAGAGATTCCAACGACGGCTTCTGGCGCTTAAAATGAATTTGCACATTCGGGATGTATTTCAAAATAAATATTCTTAAACTTTCATTTCTCCTTTTCAAACAATGTTTCGGAAACTACCAGTTATGTGAATGAAACTCTAGGTATGTAAATGTGATGAATAACTGATAAATTAAAACCTAATTTTTTAAACACACCTTTTATTTTCGAATAATTTTGTTTGAAAGTTAAAAAATGTCCAAGGATCGCACAACACTTTCATGATTTCTAATCAATCAACAGTCGTCACAAAAAAAAGAATATAAGCAGATAACATGATCGATTATCGGAAAATGTAGATAGAACAAAAAATTCTTATTTTTCCATAATGTTTGCCTATTCTTCTGACTAAAAGAGAGATGTTTTAAATCGATTCACACAGAAAAAAGAGAGTATAATTTCTTTTAATTTCTGCATATTTCTTAATTCTATCGTTTTTTTTTTTTTTTTTTTAAACATATAGAGAAAATCAAGTTCAGTTCTAAATGATTAAAAGAACCTGATAATAAATGTAGTTAATACACCAATAATCTCATTCAACTATCGACATTTCCATGGAAAATCGTATATCTCAATCTTTTCACCAGGCAGTCAAAGGAGATGCGGCGTGCGGTTCCCTTTGATCTTTATTTGAAACGCGGACAGTAACTAGCAAGTGACAATACATGGATCCGTGGCGATGAGATAAACCGACTTCCTTGGTTACCGTAACCAAGGGCTCACAAACAAACGCAGTAAATACATATAGGGTATAGCAGAAAGGCTACTTAAATCTTGCTATCATGACTGTTTCTATCGATTAAATCCCGGAAAAATATTCCTTTTCATATGTTTCTGTTGATGATGGATCCTCGGTAAGAAATATATGGAAACTTGAACTTATTTACACAAGGATATGTAGAAAAAGTGTGAATTTCAGGGGCTACAGACAATGTAATACCTGTGCCAGCAAAGTTTTGAACATCTACGAGAAAGAGTGAAACACCTCATAAAGCTCAGTTTTGCTTAAAAATAATAAAATTAAAGATGATTAATATTTTTGTAAAGCTTGTTAAGTTGTCTCAACATCGTATTCGATAATAAGTCACACTGAATTAGGCTACAAGCATTTTGAAATATTTATAGATTGTCTCATTCAACAGAGAGGTGGAAGTCTAAGAAATGTTTAAATAACAAGTTAAGGGAAAATTGTTGCCTGATGAATTTAAAATGTGTAAAGTGTGCTGTCAGTTAACAAACTTGTTAATATCATTGGCGGTAGTTTGTTTTATCTTGTGATAGGCCTATACTGAAGACAACGGGTGGTCGAGTGGATTACAGGGGCAATCAAACACACATCCTATCAGTTAACAGTTTACCGACATACCCTTTGAAATGGCAGATGTGCTAATCCACTTAAATATGGCTAAGTCAAAAGCTGATTTAATTAACTTAAGTTGCCTTTTGAGCTGAACTTCTTAAACTGTACAAAACAGAACTTAGTCTGTTTCATAAATGAAATCTACACATACCTTCAGTAAAAGAATGCACGTAAATAGACTTAATTTAAGTAGCAGATGGTTTGAATCCAAGAATAAACTGCATTTTTTCCACTCTGATCTGTATCTACACATTCAGCATTCTTCACGCACCAAGGGTTGATGTTAACGTCAAATTGAAACACTGATGACACGTGCCCCCTTTTGGATGTACGGAGGTTATTAAACAAGGTTTAGATATTTTAGTGAACGTACTTTCTTTTCAGTAGTATTTCATATATTTTACCTTTGTTTTCCACTGTAAAACAGTTTATGTTTTTTTTTTCAGAAAGTTTCAGAGAATATTAATTAATCCATTGCGTAATATACCGTTGATCGAAACTATTTGCTCATGTCCCATTGTCAGTCATAATCATAATGCAAACTTGTCATCTCTTCGTATATCTCACGTAAGCCGTACACGATCGCATAGCACATCTTTTAAACTTTTTCCTAAAATTCAAGCGCTGAAAACACACATGATATCGCACTTCTCCAACATCAACAGTCGTTTGTTTGTGAGCCGAAATAGCAGACAGCAAGGGTGGACATCGGGCCAAATAAATGCGATGACCTGATTGGTCAAATATCGATTTCCACGGATCCATGTATGGAAACTAAAAATAGAAAACTGGCTCTCGGGTTTTTCCCTCGCGCTAGTACACTAGAAAGTGATATCAGGGGCTGTGATCATGTCTATAATACGAGAGGATTTCAGTATCCAATCACAGTGATGGAAAAGTTGGTAGAGGTTAAACGTACACCGAATAAGTCTGTACACCGAATAAGTCTGATGTCAGTCATAATACGGCAACGCCTTAATTCACAGTTCCTGACAAGATTTGTGTAACTATAAACTCCGCCCATAGGCGGTATCGGATAAAAATAGACATCAGACTTAAACGGTGTACAGACTTATTCGGTGGACGTTTAACTTTTATCTGGAAAATTTATTGACCGTCTGTTGTGTGTTCAACAGGGACACAACCCTTAAAACACACTCGTTGGTTACTAAAGGGCTGTAATACCCTTGCAATTCCATAGCACTATGCAGATGTCGGAAAGCTTTGAGGAAAGGAAAACATTCACGCCGTGTGATAAGCGATCTCTGTACTTACGAAACTAGTTGTTTTGGCGGACTCAGCGATATAGAGTGGACACACCGTTCAACATTTTGTCTGAAAGTAGTCCGGAAAAGTCAGCTTACGATCGCTATAGGCAAGGGAATCCCTTGAGAGGGATTCCCTGGCCTAAAAAGAAAGTATATGTTGGATTTGTGGTGAAGGAAATTTTACTGATAAAAATCATAAGGTTAGAGACCACTGTCATTTTACTGGTAAATATAGGGGAGCCGCACATAATTTATGTAATCTTAAACATAAAAAACCTAAGTTTACTCCTGTGTTTTTTCATAACCTTAGTAATTATGATAATCATTTATTTATAAAAAATCTTGGTGGAACTGATGGAGATATCGATTGTATACCTAACAATGATGAAAAGTATATTAGTATTACTAAAAAAATACCTGTTGGAAATTATACTGACAAAAACGGAAACACTAAATCTACTTAGCATCAAATAAAATTTCTTGATAGTTTTAAGTTTATGTCAGACAGTTTAAGCACACTTGATAATAATTTAGATAAAAATGATTTTAGTAATGTTAAAAAGTATTATTCAGGAAATAAACTTAATTTAGTAATTAAAAAGGGGGTATATCCTTATGAGTATATGGATTCACCAGAAAAGTTAAAAGAAACTCGTTTACCACCAAAAGAAAAATTCTATTCAAGTTTAAATAATGAACATATAACTGATGAAGATTATGCTCACGCATTAAATGTTTGGAAAGAATTTGAAATGAAAACTTTAGAGGATTATCACAATTTGTATAATGAATGTGATGTTTTGCTTTTAGCTGATATCTTTGAAAACTTTAGAAATGTTTGTTGTAAAAATTATAACTTAGACCCTGCTCATTATTTCACAGCGCCAGGTTTAGCTTGGGATGCTGCATTAAAAACAACCAAAGTAAACCTTGAACTTTTATCAGACCCTGATATGCTCTTAATGATAGAAAAAGGTATCAGAGGAGGAGTATCAATGATTTCTAATAGATATGCAAAAGCTAATAATAAATATATGGGTGAAGATTATGTTCCTGATTTAATTAGTGAATATATTGTTTACCTTGATGCAAACAATCTTTACGGTTGGGCAATGTCTGATCTTCTTCCAACACATGGTTTTAAATGGATGAATAAAACAGAATTAAAAAATTGGAGACGGAACCCTTGTATATTAGAAGTAGATTTTGAATATCCAAAAGAATTACATAATTTACACAATGATTATCCTTTAGCACCAGAGAATATAAAGATAAATAAATGTAGAAAAATTAATTCCAAATTTAAACGATAAAGAAAATTATGTAGTTCATCATAAAAATTTAAAATTATACGAATACTTAGGTTTAAAAATAATAAAAATTCATAGAGGAATAACATTTAAAGAAAGTGCTTGGTTAAAACCTTATATCGATTTAAATACAAAACTGAGAACAAAAGCAACAAATGAGTTTGACAAATCCTTATTTAAATTAATGAACAACGCAGTCTGTGGTAAGACAATGGAAAACATTAGAAACCGGACTGATTTTAGATTAGTTAATGATGAAAAAAAGACAGAAAAATTAGCTGCTAAACCTAACTTTAAGCATGTAAAAGTTTTTGATGAAAAATTAATAGGAATGCATATGAAAAAGACACACTTAACTTTTAATAAACCAGTTTATTTAGGTATGTGTACTCTTGATTTAAGTAAAACTTTGATGTATGACTTTCATTATGATTATATTAAAGTAAAATATGATGAAAAAGTTAAACTCTTGTTTACTGATACAGATAGTTTAATGTATGTGATTCAGACTGAAGATTTTTATAAGGATATATCTGATGATGTAAAAGAAAAATTTGATACAAGTAATTATCCTAAAGACCATCCCTCTGGTATACCAACAGGCTTAAACAAAAAAGTAATTGGGATGTTTAAGGATGAATGTGGGGGAGAAAATATAGAAGAGTTTGTAGGGTTAAGAGCAAAGTTGTATAGTTATAAAATAACAGCTGGTAATGAAAGTAAAAAATGTAAGGGAATTAAAAAATCTGTTATTGAAAAGGATATTATACATGAGGACTATAAAAATTGTTTGTTTACAAGAAAAGAACAACTTAGAAAAATGAAAACAATTAAAAATTATAATCATGTGATATTTACAGAAGAAATAAATAAGGTTGCATTAAGTGCAAACGATGATAAAAGATTTGTATTAGATAATCAAATAGATACATTTGCTTGGGGTCATTATTGTATTCAAAATATTTAACCTGGTAAAAAAGGTTAAATATTTATATTTTCACTCTTTTTTATAACCAATTTCATCTATAACATGACCAAAAAGCGACATAACATCATAACCTCTAAAATATAAACAAACAAAAGTTTCACCTAAACCTTTTATATTTGTATTAGATAAGTCATCATATTTACTTAAAAAATTATTAACATCATCTAAGTATATTGTAAGTTGACACTTTGCTATCTTTTCTTTTTTACTAAAGGTTTTTTACTTTAAAAAACATTTTTTTACATTTTTGATCAAATTTATCAATAAATCTTATAACATAACTAAATTCATAGTATACAGCAGGTCTTAAACGCTTTATTAATCCATCAATATTTTCTTTTGCATAAACATTTTTAAATGCTAATACCGATTTAAAAGTTTCTTTGCTTTTTTTGTCAAAATAAATTTTAGTTTTACATTCTATTTTTCTTTTTAAAGTCTTTTCCAACTTTTCTTTAAACTCATCTGAAATTTTATTTAACACAATCATCTTATATATCTTCATAACAACTTAACAAACAAAAATTCAAATTTTTTTCTTACAAAATCTTAAGCCTTGTTCTCGTTATAAGCTAGGCATATGAGTAACCGGTTAGCTAATGCGTTGTTTGATGCAGTGATATAGCTTAAGGTGTGGTTTGCCCTGATATCAAAAAAAATTTGGAAATTTTTTAAAAATTGAATTTAAGTTAAAACGTTTAAGAAAGAGGTTATGCTGGTTGATTTTTCGCCTTGTTATATAACAGTCTAATGCGTGTTGTATGTGGATTTTATAAGCATGTTTGTGTTTATGAAATTACTTAAAGCAATAGTATGGTTAATGGGTTTCTCATGGGATAAGTGTGGATGGATTGGTTAAGGGGAAGGGTAAGCCGTAAGTGTGGTTAATTTGCGTAAGCTCGTTAGTCTAGTATAAGCTTGGTTAGTTTGGTTAAGTGGGTTAGTCAAGCATAAGGGGGTGGTTGATTGTTAAGCATGTTAGCCAGGCATAAGGGGGTGGTTGATTGTTAAGCATGTTAACCAGGCATAAGGGGGTGGTTGATTGTTAAGCATGTTAGCCAGGCATAAGGGGGTGGTTGATTGTTAAGTGTGGGGGTAAGCCATAAGCGTGGTGATTTTGCTTAATTGGGGGCAATCGGCTTAAATGTTTTTTTCTTAGAACTCTCATTTACCCACTACTCTCAGTGGTGAAGTGTTTGACTCGTAATCCAGAGGTCCTGGGTTCGAGCCGCACTGGATCCTCTACCGCCGCGGTGGCCTAGTGGTTAGAGCGCCCGCCTCGTGAGCGGGAGGTCGTGGGTTCGATCCCCGGCCGCGAGAGACCAAAGTCTTTAAAACTGGTAGTAGTGGCTTTCCCCCTTGGCGCTCAGGATTATGGGAATAGCACTACGACTGGCCCGCAAGTGTCAGGATAATGGACTTGTTAAGTACTGGTTGAAAAAATAGTCCAGGAGGAAACATGGATTTGTGAACTGTCGCCGTTAAATAACTGAAATACTATTGATACGGCGTAAATCCCCCCCCCCCCAAAAAAAAAAATGGATCCTCTTGGTTTTTCGTGGGAGTGTCCTTGGGCAAGACTCTTCAGAGCCTCAGCCTAGTATTGGTGAAACCCAGGAAAGACATGAACAATGTAAGCTGTCGCCGTGATATGACTGAAATACTGTTAAAAGCGGCATGTGCATACAAGTGGAATGGCCCTATTCTTCCAGGTAGGTAGGCCTATAACTGCAGTTTTCGTATTTTGTGGCAAAAATTACGGCAATTTATGCATAAGGCCCCTGATGTTGATGCTTTGCCACGAGGCAAAAAATCTTGATTTTTTTTTTCATGCTGTTCGTAATGAGGAACTGGATCGGATGAAATAACGTCACAACGTGGCGCTGCAATCGATGTGACCGAATTATAACTTCTGGCATGAAATCGACACTATTTTTTCTGTCGCATGACGTTAAAATTTACTCCATCTTGTCGCAGCTGCAAGTTTCTTCAATTTCTTTACTTTTTTCCTTAAAATAACGTGGTAGGATGGCGATAATAAAAACGTCTTTATCTCATTTTTTCCTATAGAAAAATGTACAGCTGATTTTTTCATGACACAGCGTCACCACATAAAACAACTTCAATGACATCGGTTTGGTTCGGTTGCAGTGCTCGCGCTCGCGCTCGCAGCGCTGATCTGTCAGGATAAATGGCACGCGGGTTCCTCATTCAGTCATTGTCCACACTGATGTGCTGGGGTCTAAGGAAAAATGTTTGGGAACACTGCACTCACTGTACCATCATCACCATAATAGGCCCTACCATATACCACAGGCACAGGCCCCTAGATACCGGTACGGGGTAGGCCCTAGCCCTGCATGTATGGTCGTTTCGCCTCTGTTTTTCACCCCCCCCCCCCCCAGTCGTTTCGCCCCCAAACCATTTCCTCCCATAGTTGTTTCGCCCCCAAAACAATTTATTAAGAAATTGAGAGAGAGAGAGAGCACCTTTAGAGAATATTGTTTCAAAGAACATCGAATGACATTGTAAATTACGATTTTTGACAACAACTTTAATTATTCGGAAATGGAAAACAGACCGGGAAAAAGAAGAAGAAAGAATATATGTTTACCGATGTCGGTGTACTTTGTAATCTTTTAATATACTCGTACTAAACTGAAATTACTATCCCTCGTAACAACTAACCGTCTTCTGGGGGCGTCGCTCAGATAGGCAACCGGCAGCGACGATAAATAAATGGAAACAAACAAACTCATCATTATTCATCTTTGAAATTGTCGTTCGTGTTGTACAGGATTATAGAATGGAATTATGTCAGTGTTTTGCATTTCATGTCAAGAGAGAAGTAAATGGCCGCCACCATTCTATTTCTTGCGATAGGTGTGAGGGATGGCGGCTTATCTCTCTGTAATTTAGCTTGTTTCTGCCACTGCACTCCATTCTGTGGCTTGCAACACGCGAAAAGGATCATTTGAACATTTGAATAACATGTCGTCGCGGATCAGCCTGCGCAGTCCTCGCAGGCTAATCTGAGACGACACTTTACGTCTACATTAGATTATGTTCCTCAGTAGACTTGCGCGAAACAGAAAAAAATCATCAAAACGGAAAGTGTCGTATCGGATTAGCATGCCAGGACTGCGCAGGCTGATCCGAGTCGACACTTTATTCAAATGTTCGAATGATCCTTTTTGCGTGTTGCAAGCCATGTATAGCTATCTAATTCATTCCCGTTTTCATTGTTTTCATATTTTTTTTTGCCTTGATTTTTCAATTTACATTTAGGGTTCAGAATAAACTTTCTTGCTGATTTATCGACTGTATGAAATTGGAAAGTAATCATTTACAGCTGAATCTCCTTTTTTGTCACAAAGCTGATCATCTAATGTAGACAAAGATGCAACAGCACATGATGCCGATCTGATCTCGGTATTTGCCTCTCTTTCACCTTCCATTTTTTTTTTTTTTTTTTAAGGATTAATGCCATCCAAAATTGTTCACCGGTTTTAAAGAGTCCACCGCGTTGCTGATCAAATGTCTTTTAGATCACGTGCCGTCGTAATCCTTTTAGGCACGGTTATCAATTCGTTAATTACGTATTACGCAATCTATGTCATTTTGACTTTGCTACTGTGAAGTCGTACAATTCATTGTAAACGCAACCCTTTGTCGCATCATATTTTACTTTCACTCAATTGAGGATTGAAAACATCTTAGGAAAATGATTTAATTCAAGAATGCAATTTAGTTTTACCTTGTATGGGGGGGGGGGGGCCAAAACGACGATGGGGGAAACGACTGGGGGGGGGGGGAGCGCGAAACGACTAGGGGTTGGGGCGAAACGATCAGGGGGGGGGGGGGGCGAAATGACTAGGGGAGGAAATGGTTTTGGGGCGAAAACGTTCCTGAACCGGCCAATGCATACTACATATATCAATGCAGTGCATGCATGCACATGATGCACTGGATGCATGCAGGCCTAGGCCTTTGGACCGATGATATTTACCCGACTGTCGTGTACACACTGAAGAAAATTCATACTGTGAGGCCGACTGTCGTGTACTCAATTGCATGCCTGCCATTGCCATGAATGATGATGCGCATTGATTGCAACTTGCTTACATTGCCCACTAAACAGAGTGTAGGCCAATGTACTAACCGCTGGTTTGGTCTTTTTCCTGTGCTCCTTGAACGGTAATGCCCCCCATGTTTGCAGGTGAACCGAAGGCGCGAATACTTCAGCTGCGCTGGAAATTTATTCTCAGCCCTGGTGACCGATTTGTTGGCTTGCTCGACCGTTCTGCTAATCGACCACAACATATTTACAAAAGGTGGAGTCCTCAAAATTCTTGAGGAACTCTTTAAATTTGCCATAATTGGCGAATTTTTGGCCAACTGACATCGCAACCGTCCGAGCGGCAACGGCCATCTTGCTTTCTTTAGCTGTGGATGGTTATACAATGAGTTCTCTTCCCTAACGCTCGTGTACGAATGTGCCGTTTTAATCGGTGCGTACACGACGGTCGGGTAAATAGTCACTCCGAAAAAAAAACTTACTACTTATACAGAGCTACATATTGTACATTGCTCGCAGACAGCGCAGATTAAGATTAGACTGTACTACTCACCATGCAGTCTGATCTTTTATCTATGCAGTCCAATCTTTTGTAAAATTTTCTAGCTAAAGCAGTCGTTCTTTTATTCTATTTGATAAAGTCCCAATCGGATCTACTATGATTTATTCAGGACTTGCAAGTCAAACCCTTCCCAAAGTACAAGATATCTACCCTTCAAAATAGAAGGCATCTGCAGACGACAATTTAATATTTGATGCAATTAAGACCTTTCACTGAAACAATTTTTGTGTGTGTGTTCAAGTTTGATACGCATTCTGTCTTTCTTCATTCCAGAGTCTGAATTCGATATTGTAGAGGCTCGTTTTAACGCGACAAAAGCATGAGAATTTCAAAATAGTAAAGGATTGTGGTGGGTCAAAGGCAATGCGTGATCAACTGCTCCTATATTGAATTTTTCAAGGTGATAAACACAGTAGGGGCGTACTAAGTCATACTTGTGAGATAATGTGTTCATTCTAAATGCATTATTTGCTGTGGAAATCTTAATCAGGAAAATAATGCAAATAATGTTTAATTAAAGAAATGCCGCATAAAATACTGCCGCCTTAGCGGAAAAAATGTTGAAAATCAAAATCTTGCAACTGTGTTCAAAGTTCGAGTCCTATTTTCGCTTATTATTGATCTCAGCGCCTTGACCCATTACTACAGTAGTTAATTCTAGATTTAAAAAAAAAAAAAACATTTTGATATGGGAATAAAACGGAAATGTGAAATTGCTGCTTTTCCTTCAATGTTTTCCACAGTAGTAAACTGCATGACTCAAACCTTAATCTTCGGAGCAGAGTATCTTACAAAATACAAGAGAGTATATGTAGATCCCAGATAAAACCTCACGTTCTATGCAGTCTGGTCATAATCTCCTTGGTACACTCCCCACAAAAACAAATTAGCTTTTGCCAGGGATCGTGTTCATGTATATGAGTAGATGTGTATAGAAGATCCCTGGTTTTGCTGAGCACTCCAAAAAACTGCAACAAATACATGTACTTCTACACTCATTCTCAAAATAAGTGGTAAAATAAAATTTTACATTCGACTCGATTTTTTTATTATTATTATTTTTTTTTTTTTTTTTTCATAAACTCACAAAAACCATTCAGTTTTGAAAATGGCCCTGTCCTGAGACACATTTAAAATTTCAGGACTCGGTCTTGAGTACATGTAGTTTCTTTTGTATGCCTCTGCCATGCACAAAGGTGAAAACACGGTGTAATCTCCGTTACCCATCAAAATAAAACAAACTGTAGGAGAAAATAAGAAGGCTTCGCACCTGTTGTCAGGGAATAAGTGTTTAAACACACAAACTATGCTGTTGTCTATGGTGGCATATTTCTGCCGCGAGATACGAGATAGCTATCGTGATAATTTTAGAAAACTTTCACGATAATTCGAAGTTTCCTGGAAATTTTATCAAGATAATGAAAAGTTTTCTGAAAAAAATATCACGATAAACTTTGTTATCTTGAAAATTTTATGTTGATTATTTCTCATTCGTGCACGAAGCTGACATCGAGGTAAAATTATCGCGATAGTTGGACCAATATGTTGCTTGAAATGTTTTTTCAAAGGGAGATTATTTACTTTCGATATTAGGGGAGGTTATCACCATGTTATGATTTACCATGCACACCATACATTTTCAGGCTTTTCCTGGGGAAATGGTATTTCGAAAAAATACTATGTTTACACAGTTTTGCCTTTCGGCATTTCCACTGCTGGTTATATTTTCACAAAGCTAATGAGAGTTGTTATAGAGAAATGGAGGTCCCTGGGTTTTAAAGTCGTTATTTTCCTCGACGATGGTTTAGGCGGGGAGAGCGTTTTTGAAAAGGCTTTGAATGCCAGTACTTTTATCAGAAAAGATTTAGAAATGTTTGGGTTTTTGATCGCAGTCGAAAAGTGCAATTGGTTTCCACGGTTGGGGGCTTCTTGGTTAGGGTTAGACTGGGATACTGAGAACGGTATTTTGTCCGTAAGTCTGGACAGATTGCATAAGGCAGAAATGGCATTGGATCAGATTATAGCTAAAGTGACAAGCGGGCATGTTTCGATATCTGCTAGGCTTGTGGCCGGAATTGTTGGCCTCTTGTTATCAATGCAGTGCGTTATGGGAAAGGTCGTTCGATTTAGATCGAGGTTTTTGTATCGATGCATTGCTGGCCGTGCCAGTTGGGATGCCCCAGTAAAGATAGACTCGTATGCCTTGGATGAGCTGTTGTTCTGGAGAGAAAATTTGAAAACTTTGAACGAATGTGAATTTCGGAAGGGTGAAGATGCTTTTGTTAGCCCCGAGATTTGTAGCAACGTCTTTGTTGACGCCAGTGGATCTGGATTTGGGGGTCATATTGAGCATGTGATTGATAGCCACGTTATTGGTACTTGGTCAGAGCGGGAGTGCTGGTTAAGCTCCACTTGGAGAGAGCTTGAGGCAGTCCGTAGGTCATTGTTATCGTGTGCGTCCCATTTACAGGGTCATACTGTTACGGTTCATTCAGACAACAAGAATGTATGCAAAATTCTCGAGATAGGGAGCAGAAATAAAGATTTGCAATTGCAAGCACCGAACATTTGCAATTAGTGCCGCAAAAGTGAAATTGAAATTAGCCCGAAATGGATTCCTAGAAATTTGAACGTTCAGGCCGATTGTTTAAGCCGAGCCTTTGACAGTGATGATTGGTCCATAGTTGATCATGTTTTTAGCAAATTTGATACAAAATGGGGTCCGCACACTTATGATAGATTTGCACATGACTATAATACCAAATGCGTAAAATTCAGTTCCCGTTTTTGGTGTCCCGGTACATCCGGAGTTGATGCGTTAGCGCAAAGTTGGAGAAATGAAAACAATTGGGTTGTTCCGCCACAGCGTCTAATTGCGAAGTGCTTGAATAAAGCTATAATGCAGAAATGCTGTTGCACTTTTGTAGTTCCAAGTTGGAAATCGGCCCCTAACTGGCCGATAATATTCCCAAATGGGCTCATGCCAGCAGAATTCATTAAAGAATATGTATGTTATGGGCCCGGAGTTCTGACTAAACGCGGCAGAGGCAAAAACGGCATTTTCGACGGTAAACCTCTACGTTTCGGGTTTCATGCTTTAAGAATATGTTTCTAATAACACATTTTTTGTCTTCAGGTTTAAGTTTGAAACAATCCATCGAAGATGAGTTGAGGAAGACTGGGATCAGCCGTGTTGCTTTCATAGGACTCATCGGGAACATGGCAAACTATATGGTAGATTCAAAGAGCCAAAGTACATACATGTTCGAAGTATTTCGGTTATTTTCGAAAATGGGAATGTTTCATAACGTCAAAGGGGGGATCATCTTTACCAGCTTCTCCTGTGCTGATCGCGCTGTATATAACTGATTAAGGAGTGTTCTTAGTGTTATTTGCTCTACTGTTTATAGTATTAAGTGGGCGCATTCATTGAAGGGTTTTGTCGATCCCACTGACAATTTGTATGTGAAAAATCTATTGCAGTCAGCGAAACGTTCCCTCTCCAAACCAGTTACTAAAAAGGAGCCCGTTACCAAGGACATGTTGTTAGACATTTGCCAGAAGTATGCTTGTAGTGACGATATTTTGATCGTTAGGGAATTATGTTTTATCTTGTTAGGCTTTTCAGCTTTTCTTAGATTCGACGAATTAAGAAACCTGCGCTGTAATGACTTGAAGTTTCATGTTGACCATTTCTCAATAAGCATTCGTAAAAGCAAGACGGATCAATTCAGACACGGTAACGTTATTGTCGTTGCTAAGGGTGACTCGGTGTCTTGCCCGTATGCAATGGTAAAGCGTTATTTGGACCTTACAGGTCAGAACACATCTATGGATAAATTCTTATTCAGGCCGTGTTTTCAATCTAAAGGCTCATGTAGATTGATTTACAAAGACAAACCCTTAAGCTACACCCGTTCAAGGGAAGTTATTTTAAGTAGATTTAGGGAGGTATCTGGAGGCTCGAACTTTGATTACATTCTTTAAGATCTGGTGGGGCGACGTTAGCAGCCAATTATGGTGTTAATGACAGATGCTTGAAGCGTCACGGTAGATGGAAAAGTGACACTAGTAAAGACGGCAATGTTGCCGACTCTTTGGAAAAGAGATTGGAGGTTTCTCGATCATAGCATTTGTAAACCTAATTTCGTGCCTCCAGCCCGTTCTTTTGATGTTCTATAGACGCCTCGTCTGGTATTGCAAAGAGTTGCGTTGTGTTTTGTGTACGTTAAGAGAAGACTACAAATTTCACGCGTTTCGGTAAGAATAGCGTGAAATATTTGTCTTCACGTAACATTCCATAGTTCGATGCTATTGGCTTGGGTCGGGGCGGATTGCACGGGTTTTTGATGTCCTACGTATATGTATGTTTCGTATATTTGGTAGTTGTGGGTTCATTCTACCAGGCGACAGCAAGCTAGACAGTTTCATAAATTCGTGTTTAACATTCATAGTTCTGTCACATTCGTTAAGTATTTTTTTATGAATGCGGTCCAACATTCTCGATCTGTCATTGACAAATGGACACAGGTTTCCAGAGTTTTTTGCCCTAAGGGTTTTATCTCTGGTTGTTTCTGGGCGAGACGGATCGGAAAAGATGACTTATTAGATAAGATTAGACTGTCTTTTATTTATACAGTCATGCTGAATATTGCCGTGCCTCAGTTTTCCATTTTCATTTATACGTATTCATGTTGACTTCTGCTTTTCTCAAATACATATATAGACGCCTCGTCTGGTACTGCAAAGAGTTGCGTTGTGTTTTGTGTACGTTAAGAGAAGACAAAGGTGATCCGAAACCGTATCTAATTATACATACCGTGAATGTCAGTTGTGGGCAAGATTGTAAAAAAAATCGTGATAACCGTTAGAAATATCGCGATATTTTTATCGTGAAACTTTTTGTTATCTAGATAATATTTCCAGGAAAGTTTGTTTTATCGCGATAGTTCTCTAAAATTATCATAATAGCTATCGCGTATCTCGTGGCAGAAATATGCCATCATAGTTGTCGATTGTATCATCGCCATTTACACCGCTAGTACTGTTTTTTCGCTAGTGTATAGGGCCGTCAATATCAATCTTCATTTTCGAGGCACAAACTTTCCTTTTAACTCTTTATCAAACGACAAAATTTTGGACGTTTCCAAATTGAAAGCATCTACAGACGACAAAAAAAAAATGTGACCCAAAAACTGAAATTTGTATTGGGAAAGGTAGAAAACATTGTGGGAAAAGGAGAAAATGCTGGTTACCAGCATTTTCTCCTTTTCCCACAATGTTTTCAAAATGCTTCTTCCTCAGGGTCGTTAAAAGTCGGGATTGTGTGGTAAAGGGTTAAGCAGATTTACATACATGTACATGATGAATTGTGATTTATGTTACCAGACGTACCGTACTGCTCGATCACAGTAGATAGTATGTATAATAAACTAGGCCAGATGCATTTCTTGTCAATTCAATCTGTTACTGTACTGAAAAATAGCTTTCGTTGAGCATAACGTAAATTACAATTCTGAAATACGTAGTACAGTTCTATAGGTTACTGAAAGGTCTCATGTGCAACACAAGAAATAATATCATTTCATTGCCTTGATATGATTGTAATTAACATTATACAAGCAATTTTATGTAGGTTTTTTCAGTAAACATATGAATTCTATTTACACATAACGCAGATTACAGTTTATTGACAGGATTACATGCACACCACTTTCGAACATGCCACAGCGATGTTTCATTAATAATTATTTCTAACCGAGTTTTAGTATTTCAAACTGATAAACAGACAAATATTCAGACACAATTAACAAAAGATCTTTTTTCTGAATTACATGTATGTTAAAAGTTCAAGCAGAAAGTATGGTCAAATTTGAATCTCTCTCACCAAACCCGTTACCAGACAAAAATGACTTTTTATGTCCCTTTAAAGGACAGCTTTTGAAACACGGGGGGGAAAGGGGACCATTCCATTTTTAAAGTATTGATTCAAATATTTTCCATAGAAAATATTTTACCGTCCATTGAATTTTGCCATTGGGCCATTTGTAATATTCAGTAATAAATCTAAGTAATCTCGGTTGTAGCTTCTTTTTCCACGTTTAATCCTAAGTCTCTCTACCTTGAATTCAGGCATATACACATATATCAAACTTACCGCAGTAGACAACAAGTTGGCTTCTTTAAAAAAGAAGCCAGGAGAGGTCGGCATCAATGTTTTCAAATAGTTTATTGGCTTTTACTTTCAATATATTTTGGTAGATGTAAACAAACAAGTTAGGCATTAAATGAATGAGAAAAAAACTTTTTTTTTTCAATTTTGCTGGTGTAAAGGCACAAAACAGTACATATTCCTCATTGTTATAATATTCTAGGAATTGTAGGCCATATGCTATTAACATGCTCAGAAATGCATATTTTTTCAAAATTCAAGGACTCAAAACCGAAGATGATGATCCAATTTGTGGTCATTTTCAAAATCTCTAATTAATGTTTGTAATGTGTGCTCAGATAAACCAATTTCTTTCTCTTTTTTTTTCAAAGGAGAAATCGTTCAATTAAAATTTGATACAATATGCTAATTCCAATGAATAGGCAAGAATCTTACCTGATGACAATAAATAAAGGTGGCCTATACATAATACTGGTACCAGACATGTTAAAAATAAATGTAACATTTTTTAATCTTTTAACAAACAGTAATTTTGGACTGTCCCAAACAGAAAAAGCATGCAGACGACAATTCAAACTTTGATAATTAATGTGGAAGATGGTGCTTTGATGTGATGGGAACCATTGTGACAAAAGGAGAAACTGCAGTGACTAGCAGCTTCTCCTCTTCCCACAATATTTTGAAAAGTCGTCTGCTGCAGAAATTTAAGAAAGTAGATAAATGAGCCATGCTCTTAGAAAAGGACGCTTAATGCATCTGCAAAAAGTCTCGACCCATGTCAGCCTGCGCAATCTGCCCAAAACCAAAGAACCACGGACTCTTTTGAGGTGTGCGGTACGTAGGGTGAAGAGGCACTTTTTTCCACTCATAAGTTGATTTTCGCGGGATTCTCGCAATCCCGCATAATAAAAGCAACTCTGTGTGTTATTTCATCAAATCTATATCATTATAAATCCATAGAATTTTTGTATAAAACTGAGAAAAATGCTAGAGTCTAGTCATTCTTGAAAAATAAAACTTGAAAACATACTGATCAACCTATTTATATCTATTTTTGGGGTACGAGTTCTCCAGAGAACTCGTGCTCTCGAGATTAGGGTACGAGTTCTCCAGGGTACGAATTCTCCAGACAGTATCAAATCACGTGATCTTTTCCCGCGGTGTTCTTTCTCTTTTTTAACGATTTTTCTCTCTCTTTCCTTAGATTTATTTGTTTAATGAAAAATTGCAATTACTGGAAAGATCATTTACAATCAATATAGAATAATAAATCTTTTTGGAAATCCGTCATATAAAAAACGTTTATTTCCTATTTCAGTTTTTTGATTTCGGTTTGTTTATAAAACCATGACGAAATAGACTGTGTATCAGAACAATTTTGCAAAAACAAATGGATTTGGACACCGATTTCTGTGGCAGTCTGCCTTTTAAACTCACCACTATTGGAGAGGTCTGATGACCTCTCCAATAATGTATATCAGAACTTAATCTTTGCAAAGAACCCTTAAAAGGCAAATCAAAAGGTTTCAGAAAATGTTAATTTTCAAAACTACATTAATTTTATCAGTTGGTAACCTGGTAATGTTGTAATTACAAGAAAAAAAAAAAAGAAAAAAAATCGGAAAAAGTACTTTATTCCAATTTGTATTTCTGCTTATTAGTTTTTACGACATCGCTTATCTCCTTTACTTATTGATGCGTCCCTTGATTTGTGACGTCATAGGCGTACTTGTTTCAAAATGGACGTTGTGTTTGATAGCGATTTGAGCAGTATTGAAGACAAAGAAATAGACGATTTTGGTCCCGTATTGCCGTACATGTACGAACCAATTCGTAGAGAAAATAATGTAGTTTCAGAGGATGAGGATAAGAGTAATACGTGGATCCGTGGCAATGAGATAAAACGACTTTCCTTGGTTACCGTCGCGAAGGGCTCACAAACAACCGCAGTAAATACATATACAGTATAGCAGAAAGGCTTCTTAAATCGTACTATCATGACTCTTTCTATCGATTAAATTCCGGAAAAATATTCCTTTTCATATGTTTCTGCCGATGATGGATTATCGGTAAGAAATATATGGATACTTGAACTTATTTACACAAGGATTTGTACAAAAAGTGTGAATTCAGGGGCTACGGAAAACGTAATACCTGTGCCAGCAATGTTTTGAACTTCAATGATAAAGAATGAAACACCTCATAAACCTCAGTTTTGCTTAAAAATAATAGAATTAAAGATAATTAATATTTTGGTAAGGCTTGTTAGGTTGTCTCAACATCATATTCGATAATAAATTACACTATATTACAAGCATTTTGAAATATTTATAGATTGTCTCATTCAACAGAGAGGTGGAAATCTGAGAAATGTTTAAATTTCAAGTTAAGGGAAAATGGTTGCCTGACGATTTTAAAAAAGTGTAAACTATGCTGTCAATTAACAAACTTGTTAATATCATTGGCGGTAGTTTGTTTTATCTTGTGATATACTAAAGACAACGGGTGGTCGAGTGGATTACAGCGGCAATCAAACACACATCCTATCAGTTAACAGTTTACCGACATACCCTTTGAAATGGCAGATGTGCTAATCCACCTTAATAGGGCTAAGTCAAAAGCTGATTTAATTAACATAAGTTGCCATTTGAGCTGATCTTTCAAAACTGTACAGAACAGAACTTAGTCTGTTTAATAATTGAAATCTACATGTGTCTTCAGTAAAGAATACACGTAAATGTACTTAATTTAAGTAGCAGATGATTTGAATCCAAGAATAAACTGCATTTTTTGGGACTATGATCTGTATCTACACATTCAGCATTCTTCACGCACCAAAGATTAATGTTAACGTCAAATTGAAACAATGATGACATGTGCCCATTTTTGGATATGCAGAGGTTATTAAACAAGGTTAGCTATTTTGGTGAACGTTCTTTTTTTTTATTAGTATTTCATATATTTTACCTTTTTTTTTTCAGGTGGAAAAAACGAACATTAATTAATCCATTGCGTAATATAGCGTTGATCGAAACTCTTTGCTCGTGTCCCATTGTCAAGCATAATCATAATGCAAACTTGTAATCTCTTCGTATATCTCACGTAACCGTACATGATCGCAAAGCACATCTTTTAAACGTTTTCCTAAAATTCAAGCATTGTAAACACACATAATTTTGCGCTTCTCCAACGTTAACAGTCGCTTGTTTGTGAGCAAAAATAGCAGACAGCCAGGCTGCATATCGCGCCAAATAAATGCGATGACCTGATTGGTCAAAAATCTATTTCCAAGGATCCATGTATTCTTCGTTTGGTGAAGACTATGAAATTGAAGATTTTGTAGCGGATGTTTCTACATGGTGAGTATCGATAAATTTGGATACGATGAGGTGGATATTGTTTATTGAAAAAATGATTTATATGTGATAGAATTAAATATATTGCATAAAATTTGTTTCATTTGAAGAAGTTTCGGTCGGCCGACGGGCGGAATTAGGAGAAAAAAAGTTGTGAAACATTTTTAATGTACTTTCATAATTTCTGGATTGTTAATTTCTGTTTCGATGTTCATCTAATTATACGTCTACGGAGATATATATACGTGACGAATTTCCTTGCAGTGAGATTTGTATTGCTATTAATTAATCCTTTATCACACAATACCTACTTTTAACCACCCTGAAGAAGAAGGCTTTTGAAAACATTGTGGGAAAAGAAAATGCTGTAACCAGCATTTTCTCCTTTTCCTACAATGCTTTCTACCCTATCAAGGACTGAAATTGTCATTTGAACTATGTTTAATTTGTCTTCTGCAAACGCTTCCAATTTGGTTGAGTCCAAAATTTTGTTGTTTGGGAAAGATTTAAGAAAGGGTAGAAGAAAAGTAGTCATGTATTTTATTATATGATCTGTAATGTAATACTGTAGAGTATTAGAACAATGTCAAACAGCATCAAGTGACTGCAGAGTAGGACAACATTCAAGTTGATTATTTAGTGGTCTAAAGGATTCACATTAGAAAAGTACGTTTTGTACGCCTGCTAGAATTAGAATAATTTTAATTACTTTCCCTGTTCTCAAAATCAAACCTCTCTGCACAGACAGCAAAAGTTAGACTAACCATAAATTCCCAAGTATCAACAACCCAAGCGAAAAAAAGCTTTTCAAACGTTGGGAAAAGCTTTATACCTTTATCCACAATATTTTCTGTCCTTTCAAAGACAAATTGCGACCCATATTTTATTTGTTATTTTGGATTTGGACAATTCTAAAATCTTATAATTTGGTAAAGGGTTAACCCTTTACTCCCTTTACTAAACGACAGAATTTTAGATTGTATGGTGTTTAACGCCGTTTTCAACATTATTTCAGTTATATCACAGCGGCCAGTGCACCTATCCATGCTTTCCTGGAGTTTATTTTACCAGTACTCCGCACAATATATTCTTTCCAAGCCACTGGCTGCTTTCCCACGTAACCATCGTCGAAACAATGGTCAGCGGTGAGAGAGGAATGAATCCTGTCGCAATTACTATCATCAATTCTCGGAAAGAAATTGGCCAAGCCGGGGATCGAACCAGCGACCTCCTGTTCTCAAGTCCTGTACGCTACCGACTGGGCTACGGGGGCTTGGCGACAGAATTTTAGACTTGTCCACACAGAAAGTATTTGCAGACGACAAATGTGGCTTTGACAATGGGAAGGGTCTGACAAAGGATAGAAATCATCGTAGGAAAAGGAAAAGATGCTGGTTTCCTGGAGTTTCTTTTTCCAACTATGTTCTCAAAAGCCGTCTCCGTAAGTATGGTTAAAAGTCCGAACTCTGAGGTAAAGAGTAAAAGCATTGATTTGTAAAGCTGGTCAGGAACATTCTTATTCCGATTAACTTTTTTTCCACTTTACAAAATCTAAATTGTCCAAATTGAAAACAACAAATTTACTGTGTTTCAAATGATGAAGTTTGTCTTGAAAAGGGTGGAAACATCGTGAGAAAAAAAGAAAATGCTGATTACCATCATTTTCTCCTATTCCCACAATGTTTTTCCAGGCTTTCTTTCTTGGGGTCGTTAAAATCCAGGATTGTGTGATGAAGTGTAATTTCAGCAAAATGCAGATTTTTTGCCATATGCACCCTTTTTTCTGATTACCAGACGGCATAACTTGTATCTAAAGTCTGACCTCGAAATATCATGTTGTCATCGAATGATAATTCGTCGCGGTGGTTCCAGAACTCAATTATATCTTTATGACATTCTGAACGCATGCGCGGCCAGCCTTCTAATATAGTCTTTTTCAAAATTTGCATTTGCGCATCATTTCGAGTATTGTTTCTGACTTTTTCCAAACGACTGTCGGTAACAAATAAATGTTTCCTGACTGAATGTACGTGCAGATCAAGACCTTCGATGATGTTTGGGTACGTTTCTTTGACTGATTGACGTAAAAGACAATCACTGATCGGTATTTCTTTTCCACTGACATGACGAACTGTAATTTTGTACTTTTGCAACTGCAGTAACATTCTTTGTAACCTAGGCGGAGCAGAGGCGAGCGGTCTTTTCATGATTGACGCAATTGGCTTGTGATCACAGTGACAAATGATTTCTCTGCCATATGTAAATTGATGAAAACGTTTGCAACCATAGAGGATAGCGAGTAACTCTTTCTCAATTTGTGCATACATGCATTCACTCTGCGTCAAACTTTTAGATGCATATGCTATCGGTTTATCATCTTACATAATGCAGCAACCTAAACCTGATTTCGATGCGTCAGTCTCAAGTACCAGCTGTTTGTTTGGGTCGAAATATCCAAGAACTGGTGCATTTGTAATTATCTCTTTGACCTTATGAAAAGCTCCAGTTTGTGCTTCGTCCCATATGAAATCTGATTCCTTCTTTAGTAACATCCTCATTGGAGCAGTGACCTCGGCTAAATTTGGGGCGAATTTCGCAAGGTAATTAACCATGCCTAGGAAGGTCTCCAGTTTCTCACGGTTTGAGGGGATCGGAATTTGGGCTATGGCCTCTATTTTATCCGCCTGGGATCTGGTTTCAGTCCTGAACTACTTACGATATGTCCGAAAAATGGTACTTCAGTCACGCCTATGGTGTATTTATCTGGATTGAAGCGAACACCCTTTTCCCTTGCGCCATTCAATGCATTCCTGAGATTTTGGTCATGCTCAGATTTTGTTTTACCGTAAACAAGCGTATCATCGACGATAGCTTGAATGCCTGGCAAACCTTCAAATACTTCAGAGACTTTCTGCTGAAATATGTCACCTAATGCATTGATTCCAAACGGCAATCTTAGATAGCAGTATCTGCCAAAAGGGGTATTAAACGCGGTAAGCAATGACGATTGCTCATCAAGTTTAACAGACCAGTATGTGTGAGTAATGTCAAGGATGCTGAAATATTTCGCTCCTGATAACTGAGAAGTAATATCATCGAGTATTGGCATTTGAAAATGAGACCTTCGAATTGCTTTATTTAGTGCTTTCGGATCTAAGCAAATTCTGAGTTTGCCTGTTTTGGGTTTTTCTACAATTACAATTGAATTTACCCAATCTGTCGGTTCAGTTACTTTTCTAATTACTTTATTTTTGACCATCTGATCCATTTCCGCCTTAACTTTTGCCTTTAAAGCTTCTGGAATTCTGCGCGGAGCGTTTACAGTAGGAGTGACATTATCTCTTAAACGCAGATGTGACTCTCCGGGAAGCAACTCTATGCCCTTGAATAAATCTTTATACTCCTTCATAACATACTCTTTTGTCATTGTTCGATTATCTATTGCAAAGGTGAGTTTAATCAAACCAAGATCAATTGAAGTTTGTGTGCTTATCGACGGAGGTGCGTTTGTGTGAACGATATAGAAACGTGCATTAACCTTTCTACTCTGATATGAACAATGAAGAGTTATCATGCCATGAGTCTTCAGCATGTCCCCCGAATAAGCAATTAACTTGCAATCTGGCTTTTCTAATGTGCTCTTAATGCCGAAAGATTTGAACATTGCAAACTGAATTATGTTGGCACTACTATCTGTATCAGCTTTAAAATTGATCTTTGAGGATTTGGGACCAACTTTGAGTATAACAAATAAGGATTCACGGCTTAGTAGATTTGCAGAAGAAGAAGAAGCGCTTACCATGTTCACGCTATATTCCGCATCTACACAACCATCACTCTCACTCATATTTTCATTTATATTGTTCGCAAATTTCTTTGAGCGGCACATTTTCTGAAAATGATTCAGTTTCTTGCATTTTCTGCAGCGTTTACCCTTTGCAGGACAAAACGAGTCACTGTCATGGTGTGTACCACATCGGTCACATGGTTTCGAGTGTAGCCCTGGTTTCGACTGTTTCTTGGATTTTGCCCCAGATCGTTTGTGTTGACCCAAAGCATCTACGTTTATCGGTAGGTTCATCGTCATAGAGCTGAGCTGCTTTTGGCAATATTCATGGTTTTGGACGATCTGAATTGTTTTATCCATAGTTAACTTATCGCCCTCGTTGATAAGCTTTTCTCTTACTTTCGGATCATTGCACCCGAATACGATGCGATCAGGAATCATATCATCTGTTATGTCCGTGTGTTCATTGGCTCGAAAGTTACAGTCTCGTGAACGTGTTCTGAGCCTAGTTACAAAAGCATCAATAGAATCTTGTCCCTGTATCTCGTTGTAAAAACGAAAACGTGCGGAGATTGGGTTGAGCTTTGGCTGAACGTGGTTTTTAAAACGATCATAATATGTTTGTAACTTTTTGGCATCGGCGCCTCAGATTCCTGCCTAAGATTTATAAATCTGACGGCCTTCTTCACCGACCCATAAACGTAAATAAGACACTTTCTCTTCCTCCTGTTTATCACTAAGCCGGCCAGAAAAAATCAACTCGACATGAGTCTGACATTGTTCAGGTAAGTTTGAACTGTTCCAGTTCATCACAGGATGAGGAATACCACTTACATCCATGACTTAATGATACAAACGAGAAATATGTCCAGTTGTCAAAAGACGTTTTTATTCTGACACCATGTTGTATATTTTGGCAGGTTGTATATCTCGAATTAACACAAATGTAGTATTATACAGGAATATATTCTAAAGAATTATAAACGTGTATATACATCAACAATATAACAACAACTACGCTAAGCAATAAGAGTAAGCACGAGATATATATATACATGCAGACAACATTACTATAGTCTGTTTCACACATTCAACATACACACAACACTGAACGAAAATATTTATATATTTAAAGCTGGATACGAAATGACCAATGTGGGTACGAAATGACCAAAGTGGGGTACAAAATGACCAAAATGAAAAGTAAAGGTGGGTACAAAACACAAAGTTCAAAAGCAGTAGTCATTCAGAAAACATCACAAAGAAGTATCATTAAAACTAGGACCTGAATGACCAAAAAATGTTTAAAGCTGAGTACGAAATAACCAATGTGGGTACGAAATGACCAAAGTGGATACGAAATGACCAAAATGAAAAGTATAGGTGGGTACGAAATGACCAAAAACGTACGAAATGACCTAGGTACGAAATGACTGGAAGCCGTTACAAGGGAGATCACTGCGATAGCATCGTAGGACGGTCTACTTTCGCTTTCAAAGAAGGTCAAGACAGGTATGTTTTACAGTTTTCTTGTCGAATTCATTCCTTTTTCAGACGGGTCACATCTTCATTCAATTTCAGATTGGTCTTAGAGTTTATGAGGTGTAATTTAACTTAACCTGTTAAAGAATCATTTATATCTAATTAGATTAGACTAATCTACATCAAATGAAATTGAAAGGAAGTGTTTCAACTTAATTCAATTTCAAGGTGTTTTTAATGTCCAAAAACACTGCACAATTGATAATACTGAGTCTCTCAGAAAAGACACTTATTAAAGATCCGAGATAAGACTGGATGTTTTGTGCATTGAGATCTTCACCCTATAAGCAAAAATAACAAAATATCATGAAGAAATGTGCCTTTTTCTGCAAGGCTTGCACTCATGAAAGATTATAGTTGAAACCTCCACGGCCCAGGTTCCTATGCTTTGGGTAGTTCCAGTCTCAATAACAAGATGTTTGCAGTGTTTCATTTCTTATTTGGATATTTACTGTGGCATTTTTTTGCCTTTGATAGTGTAGAAAACATTGTATGAAAAGGAGAAAATGCTAGTTACTTTCTAAATTCAGAATTACACCATGAAATCTGGAATGGTTGGTGCATATATGGACCCATTGCCTATTTTTATGGCTGGTGGATTCTGATGCTCGAACTTATGTTTGAACTCTATCATTTATTTTATCCCCACCCCCACAAAAAAATGTAATTTCAGGGAAAATTATTAATGGCCGAGTCTAGCACACCAGGAAAAGTAGTCGATAAGAGGGACCTTTACAGAAAAGTATTGAGACGGAAGCGTACATTCCTGCTTGAAAATCTTACTGATATTGATGGAATTCTGGACCATCTGCAAGGGAATGATATCCTAACGGATGATATCAAATACAGAGATATAAAGGTCAGAGATTCTGTTCATGCAAATTAATCTTTGTCAGACAATCAAAATGAAGACTTTTCCATATTGAAAGCAGTTGCAGACCACAATAAAAATTTCTCAAATGATTGAATTTGTCTTTGATAGTGTAGAAAACATTTCGGGAAAAGGAAAAAAATGCTGGTAACCAGTATTTTCTCCTTTTCCCACAATGTTTTCAAAAGGCTCCTTTCTCAGGGTCGTTAAAACTCGGGATTTTGTGGTAAAGGGTGAAATCGTTACCAAACAATCGTGAGTTTTAATGATCTCTAAGGAAAATAGGCTTGTAAACATTGTGTCAAAAGAAGAAAATGCTGGTAGCCAGCATTTTCTTTATTTTCTACCATTTCAAGAATAAAATCATATCTTATTGTTAATATGGCTCAAAATGATGGCGCTTGTCTTTGAAAGGGTAGAAACCATTGTGGGTACATGCGTTTTCTCCTTATCTCATAATGTTTTCAAAAGCCTTTTATCTTTGAAGGGATTGTAAACATTATAGGAAATGAAGAGAATGCTTGTTACTAGCATTTCTGCTTTTCCTACATTGTTTTCAAAAGCCTTTCTCCTCAGGGTGGTTAACCGCTAAAGGGCATTTCCATAATTTAGTTGCCTCTGAGGCCAGCATAGATCAAGATCAGACAGCACAAAACATGCAGCCTGATCTTTGATCTACACTGTCCACTTTGCTGAGACATTCTGGACAAAGAAAATCTTGAAATTGCTATGATGATGATGATGATGATGGTTATTATTATTATTATAATTTTTTTTTCTATCATGAAAATGCCCATTGAGTTTATTTGGCAGTCTGTGAGTTCAACACAGTTCTAGCTGCTGGCAGAAAAATGAACTGTAAAACCAGAATTAAAGTTGCAACCTTTAATCCTAGTTTGATTATTCATTTTTCTGTCATCAACTGAAAATTTGACAGACTTCTCACACACATTGTCAAACTCATGATATTATTTGAACTTTTAATCATTTTGCTAGATTATATGACCGCCCTAATCTCATGCTATATATTAACCCTTCACTACACAGTGACGACTTTTAACGACTCTTAACGATCCTAAGAAAGAAGCTTTTCAAAAACATTGTGGGAAAAGAAGAAAATGCTGGTTATCAGCATTTTCTCTTGGTTACTAGCATTTTCTCCTTTTCGCTCAATGTTTTCTACCCTTCCCAAAACAAATTTCAGTTTTTGGGTCATAACTTTTTGTCATCTGCAAATGCTTTCAATTTGGACCCTAAGAAAGAAGCCTTTCGAAAACATCGTGGGAAAAAGAGAAAATGCTGGTTACCAGCATTTTCTCCTTTTCCCTCAATGTTTTCTACCCTTCCCAAAACAAATTTCAATTTTTGAGTAACATTTATTTTGTCGTCTGCAAATGCTTTCAAGTTGGAGCAGTCTAAAATTTTGTCATTAGACAAAATTAGACATTAACCCTTTCCCAAGCAAGCCCTGGTTTTCACGTGTCTGCAGTACAAGTCTTTTGAAAACACTGTGAGAAAAGGAGAAATTGCTCGTAACGAGCAATTTCTCCTTTTCCCATCGTGTTTTCTACCCTTTTTGAGACCTTTCTGCCATTTTCATCAAATTTAGAATTGTCGTCTGCAAACTCTTTCAATTAGGACCAGTCCAAAATTTGTCGTTTGGGAAAGGGTTAAGAGTTAATGTAACTGAGAGATGACATGTTATATGATGACATGATTTAGTATAATGCATCATGAAGATATGTGAACACAATCCTGGGTTTTAACAACCCGAATAGAGAAGGCTTTTGAAAACTTAGTGGGAAAAGGAGAAAATGCTGGAAACTAGCATTTTCTCCTTTTCCCACAATGTTTTCAATCCTATCATAGACAGTAATCAACATTTGAGTTACATTTTGTCATCCGCAAATGCTTTCAATTTGGTCCAGTCTAGAATTTTGTTGCTTGGTATAGAGTTAATCTTCCTTTTCCCAGAGAGCTGCTCTTTATGTTTATTGAAGGATGCCATGACAAACAGGACAACAACAGAAGCTATACGCCTATTGTTAGATACAGTTGTGTCGGTGTCCGACAAACATTACGAGACCTTCCTCGCTATATTGAAAGAAATGAAGATGGAATTTGTGCACAACGAATTATGTAAAGCAGAAGATGATCTGGCCAAAGAACCTCCAGAAGGTAGCTTGTTAACCCTATACAACACAATCCCAACTTTTAACAACCCTGAGAAAAAAAGCATTTTGAAAACATTGTGGGAAAAGGAGAAAATGCTGGTAACCAGCATTTTCTCCTTTTCCCATAATGTTTTCTACCCTTTTCAAAACTAATTTCAATCTTTTAGCCACATTTATTTTGTCTTCTGCAAATGCTTTTAATTTGGACTGGTCTAAAATTTGATCGTTTGGTAGAGAGTTAAGCCATTAATAAACAATACTGTGTTTCAACACAGCATAGAAGGAAGCCTCTTATAAAATTTAACCATGGTATGAGGCACCCAGTGCAGTTCAATTATTTTCTTTACCTTCTAACTCTTACCACACAACAAAATTTTAGACTAGTCCAATTTGAAAGAATTTGCAGATGACAAAATGAATGTAACTCAAAAATTGAAATTTGTTTTGGGAAGGAAAGAAACCATTGTGGGAAAAGGAGAAAATGCTGGTTACCAGCATTTTCTCCTTTTCCTACAATGTTTTCAAAAGGCTTCTTTCTCAGGATTGCTAAAAGTCGGGATTGTGTGGTAAAGGGTTAACAGCATATAAAAGAGTTGCTAACGAAATTTAATTTGCTTGAAGGTACATCAAGATTACCCCTAATGTCATTACAATGTTCCAGAAAAAAATGATGTCATTTGACTGTTGCAAACAGAAGTAAACAACCTTCAAAGTTCACTGATACTGACATCAATATGTTACGTCATGGCGGCAATGAATCATATTGAAAATCCTGCAGTTATCAAATTCTGCTGAGATCTTGGGAAAATTACAACAAAAACATAAAAGATGATAAAAGAGACACAAAAGAAGATTTCTGTTCAGCATGTACTTATTTTTAAGTCTTACATAAGGTCTGAGGAAAGTGGAGATTTAATTCAAGAATGCACAGGTTTAGGTCATGGCCTAAATGATAACAATGTTGTTGACATCATGTAAACCCAGTTGACGTGTCAAAGGTTCATGGTAATGACCCTCTTTGACAGCCCATTACTTTTTATGTAGTCATTGGAACTAAACCAAACTCGGTGATAGGAAGGCAAAATGACATGACTGACATAATTTCTATCACCATGCTATACTGTAGTGTAAAGTTATCAAGAAAATCTACAATATTTCTGAAAACCCATCATATTTAATTTATCAGCTGCAAATGCATTCAATTTGGGCAAGATGAAGATATTGTTGTTTGATAAAATGTTTCCAGATGATTGAATTTTGGAATCATCCATATTGAAAGCATTAGTGGCAAATAACAAAATTAATGTTTCTCAAATGATGGAATTTGCCTTTGTAGGAGTAAAAACAGTGTGAAAAATAAATTTCCACTTTTCCATGAGGTCAACAGCTGCCTCCATCGATCAGCATCTTTATCAGCATTTTCTCCTAATATTTTGTACCCTATCAGAGAAATATAGCTTGTTTGTATCAATTTCAAATGTTTCATCTGCAGTTTCTATTGATTTGGACAAGTCTAAAAGTTTTGTCCTAAGTTAAATTGTTGGTACTATTTTAATTTTTTTTGAAAGAAACAGATGATGGCTACACATAAACTTGACAGTGACTGATGTCTACTTAATTTTGGTGGCAAAGCTGAGTGCACTTGCTTTTGAGCTACTTTTTGGTATTGATATATTCAAATGAATAAATAGTAATTTTTGATTGGTCAAGAATGTGGACATGTTTATTCTATGGGCCCCTGCAGAACTATTTTGTGTCACAAATATGACACCAATCTACAACTATTACCCTGCTAATCTATACCATGGGCGTTTTTTGACATCATGGTAAATTAATAATCTTGTGAAACATATCTAACTGAAAATTTCACTTTTCAACAGTGAGGTAAAAAAGAGACATCTGCTGACAAGGTTACTTTTCATTAGTTGAGTCATGCTCTAAAAAGGGGGCTTAATGCATCTGCAAAAAGTATCAACCCAGGTCAGCCTGCGCAGGCTGACTTGGGCAGAAACTTTTTGCTTCTGGTACATTTTCTGCATGTCAAAGGACCAGTCTACCTCATGATATAGTTCATTGTTATACAAAATAGATTTTACAGATTCATAAGTATGTGATAACTTGCTTGGCATCATGGATCACCAAGATGCCTTAAGCCCCCTTTCGCCAGAGCATGGCTTATTTTTATTATTTCTCTTCTTATTGAACCACAAGAGTTTCAATATTCATATTCCAGTACCTCTTACGCTGTCTATCTTTTTAAAATATTTTTCTTGTTTATAGATATTGTAGAAAAAGTTCAAGATATGAGTCTCAAAGATAAGTCTAAGGAAGTTCACTACGATATCTGCATTCTGTATGAAGATCAAGATCGAGATTTGGCAATTACGGTTAAAGAAAAGCTAGAGGAAATAGATTACAAAGCTGATGAGCCTGTGAAAATAATTCTCTATGATGATGAAGATGTATCTACGTTTGAATCAAAAAGCGACAGATTGAGAAGGATATGGGATACTACTACTATGCAGTTTTATATCGTACCCAAGTTTGAAATGGAAGATAAAAATGTGACTTGGGATCGGGATTCTCTGATACTGCAAGGGGTCAGAGACCATAAAGCTACAGTGAGAGTGCTGCTTACAGAGAAATCTTTGAGAGAAAAGTTGGATATCAGTCTTGCTAATTTACAGGAAATCAAATGGTACAACTGTGATCTTGATGACTATAAAGGTAAAATACTGAAATTGCTAAACATCCTAAAAGGCAAACGACCACATGTGGTAAAAAAGCATAAAAATACTTAATTTTTATATTCAGACAAGCTATGAATTCAGACACCATTACAGGGCCATAAAACTTGATTTCGACCCAAAATGGGGGAATTGATATTTTGTAATGAAAAATCAGAAGAATGTGGCTTTTTACTCATAATTCTTTACCAAACAACAAAATCATAGACTTGTCCAAATTCAAAGCATTAGCAGACCAAAAAATAAATGTGGCTCAAAAATTGAAATTTTGTCTTTGGGTGGGTGGAGGACACCATGGGAAAAGGAGGAAATTCTGGTAACCAACATTTTCTTATTTTCCCACGATGTTTTCAAAAGCCTCATATTTCAGGGTAATTTAATCCTTTACCACATAATCCTGACTTTTAACGACCCTGGGGAAGAAGCCTTTTGAAAACATTGTGGGAAAAGGAGAAAATGCTGGTAACCAGCATTTTCTCCATTTCCCACAATGTTTTCTACCTTTCCTAAAACAAATTTCACTTTTTGAGTCACATTTATTTTGTCATCTGCAAATGCTTTCACTTTGGAAACGTCCAAAATGTTGACGTTTGGTAAAGAGCTAAAATTCAGGTAAAGGGTTAGTCGTAAACATGTATTTCTATCTAAATTTTAAAGCCATCAATACACACAAATGAAAATTGTAGGTCTTCATTAAAATTACTTGAAGAAACGAAAATTTGAAATTCAGTTTGATTCCACTTTAACCTTTTACTACACGCAAAATTTTCCAACGCATATGCAGGTGCCAAATTAAATGTGCCTAAATTGTGGAAATTTTTTTTGTTAGGTTAGAAGACATACAATAATGGCTTACCAAAATTTTCTCATTTTCCCACAATGGCTTTTAACAGTCTTCTTTCTCCAGGTCAGTTAAAGTTAAGATTGTGTAGTAAAGGGTCAATAATATATTATAATAATCTTTTGAAATCATTTATTTCACATATCTAACTTCAGACACTATCCTCAATTTTTTTGTCTGCTGTAAAACCGGAAATGTTTGCATCATGGAAATCTTTGCGATTTTGGCATATTGATAAAAATCATGAAGATATCCGCTGGGATAAGGTACATTAAAGGTATGTTTTACCTAAAGTGGTACCCATTGTAGCTCCTGTAACCGTCCAATAGACAACAGGCAACATCCCATTTATCGAGGGCAGTTATTGGTTTTCATATGCACTAAATCGACCAATCAGACAACCCATAACAAAATGCTTTAATTTGTTTTAAAATAACTAAGCAATATTTTATCTTTGGCTAAGATTTTCATGATAGACAAAAAATTTTCTGACCGCAATCAATTTATCAAACTCACTGTAGACCTTAACTTTTATTGATAAGGTCTGTCTCTGTGCATAAATCAAAACACAGTTTAAATTTCCAACTATTGTATTATCTCATAAAATCTTGAACCGAGTAGAAACCTGTCTTGTAATCATTGGGTAAGCACTGGGTGTTACCTGTCATTGATAGGAAGATCAATAACAGGCTGCCAGTTCATATTTTACTTAGACACCGGGTCATAATGGGAGGGATTGACTGGGATCCTTGTTAACATTAATGAGTGCCTTTTTTTTCATCAAAGTCGACCAGAATACCAGTCTAATGGCAGTTAATACTGCCAATTAAAGGGGTTGTGGTTTGTCAGTACAGGATGCTGGCACATAAATGACTTGTATGCAAGATTTTCAGTTGCAGGTTTTGCAGAAATCAAAACATGCACAAGGTTAGTATTTGGTAATTTGCAAAATTTTAGACCTGCAGCAATATCTATTTTTACAGATGACTTCAAACACTAAGTTTGTAACCTAAAAATGCAACAAACAAAACCATTTTCTTTTTTCATCAAATGTACTCGTATTTTCAAAAGTGTCAACTCTTTACCACACAATCTCGAGCTTTAATAACCCTAAGGAAGAAGCCTTTTGAAAACATAGTGGGAAAAGAAGAAAATGCTTGTAACCAGCATTTTCTCCTTTTCCAACAATGTTTTGTCCAAGACAAATTCCATCAATTGAGCTACATTTAAATTGTCTGCAAATGCATTCACTTTGGATAAGTCTACGTTTTCCTCATATGGTAGAGTTAATCCACAGATAAGAGTTGACAGGTAATGTATCTGTCACACACCATTGCATGGATTATGCATGGAAGGACTAGTGTTATTGTTCCTACAAGTGTGACTAGCACATTCTCTGCCACCTGTAGTAAACTGCACATATGGCGTGCAACACACGAAAAAGGGCCTTCGGACATATGCGTAAAAGTGTGTCGTCCCAGATCAGCCTGTGCAGTCTGTGACTAATCCGAGATGACACTTCCTGTTTTTATGCAATTTTCTGTTTCACAGAAGTCTACTGTATGAAAAAATCTCATAAAGTCATAAAGTGCTGTCTCAGATTAGCCTGCATGGACTGTGCAGGCTAATCCAGAACAACACTTTACGCAATGTCCAAAGGTCCCATTTCACATGTTGCGGGCCATATCATGACTTTTTTCCATGTCAGTGACATTCACAGGATTGTGTAACCCTTTCCCACAAGCCAAAGTTTTACATTTGTCCTAATAGAAAGCATCTGCAGATGACAATCATGATTCGGATGATGGAACTTGTTTTTGACAGAGCAGAAAACATTGTGGAAAATAGAGAAAAAGTTGGTTACCAGGTTTCAAGTACTTTCTTTCTTAGGGTCTTTCACAGTTGGGGTTAGCTTTAGAGTGGGAAATTAATCCTTCTACAAATTGAGTAAATGGGATACCAAAATTCAAAGGGACTTTTACCATTTTTGTCTTTATATTTTTCAAGTTCAGATCAAATGAGGATGGAAAACAAATGTTGAAAAGTAATTTAATCTATTTCTGACCAATTTATTCAAATCTACAAGGGCTGAGCTAAAACTTCATGGAATTTCTTTTATTAAAACAAAACCACTGGTGCTATTACGCTTGAACTGTCATATGTTCAGGATCCGCTCATAAAGGACAAAATTGGAAAGTTTCGGACAAATTTATTAAAAAATGTAGTTGCTGTGACCCCTTTTACAGCAATCATAATGGCTACCCAGAGCAAGCCATGATGTTAACATCATTTAACTAGCATGTAACATATATCTGGCCCCCAACATGCAAAATGAGACCTTAGGACAGTTGCGTAAAGTGTTGTCCTGGATTAGCCTGCGCAATCCATGCAGGCTAATCCAAGACAGCACTTTACGAATACATAAGGTTTTTTCATACAATAGACTTTCGTGAAACAAAAAATCGCAGAGAAACGGGAAGTGTCGCCTCAGATTAGTCACAGACTGCACAGGTTGATCCAAGATGACACACTTTTACACATATGTCTGAAGGCCCCTTTTCATGTGTTGCACGCCATATGATGTTATGTCGATGCTGTCTGTTGGATCCTCTTCAATAATCTTTTGTCTTTTTTTTTAAACTGTCCATGCCACTTGAAATCCGCAGATTTTTTCAATTGTGGCTTTCCCCAGCCTCTTTTAACAAGTTATATGTTTCAAATGGACTATGTGCCAAGTTTCACAAAATTTTATCCCAGTGCGAGTTTCTACCACTTCCTAACCTACCATTTTTACCCCATTTTTCCTTCTATAGATCTCAAAAAGACTATCAGACTAAGATTGTTTTTAGGAAGTGACATCAGAAACTTTTTACAGAATGTCAAATGGAGCCATCCATTACTTCAACATAATTTCAAAAGGTTTGAATCAGACTATTTTGAAATATGTTTGTTTTTAAAAGTATGAGAACAGTGATTTTACGGTGTGCTCCGGGGTAGCAATCCTTGCACTTTTTTGGTTGAAAATAAAGATATCTAAAGTGAAATCAGACTGGTGATTTTACAATTAAAGTCATGAAGAAATTCCACAAACTTCTTCCTTAGCCCTCATATATGAGCTGCAATCTGTGAAAAGGGGACTTAATGCATCTGCGAAAAGGCTATTGGTCAATTTTATACATGTCAAAGGACCAGTGTACCTCATGAATCAGTTGTTATACAAAATGAATTTTATTGATCTATAATTTTGTGATGACTTGCTGTATCATGGATCATGGAGATGCATTAAGTCCCTTTTTGCCAGGAAATTTTATAAATTGCCTGTAACAATTTTCCTATTCGCTCAAGAGAGTATATTGTTTCACTTGTACATTGAAAATAGGTCACATCAGGTCAAAGGTATGTTATGACTTGACCCTAAATCCTTTTGTGCTCTTTGGAAGCCACATTTCTGTCTAATGAAACTTTGTAAGAATGTTGGCCCAGCCTTGGGAATCACAAGGTTTACATTGGCTTTTAATAGTGAAAACTTTGAAAACTGTCTTGTTCCAACCTGATAGGCATACAGCAGTTGTTTTTGGTATGAAGCACTATTGTGGACATCTACCAAGTTTCTTCTTATGATGCCATCCCGGGTAGCTCAGTGGTTAGCGTGTCGGACTCATGACCTGGTGGTTGCGAGTTCAATACTGGGTTGAGGCAAACTTTCTTTTCGGCAATTTTTCACCTCTCACCTCTGACGCATGTGAGAAAAGTAGTCAGTGGCTTTGGAAAGAAAGTTGTGTCAGTACTGGAGTGAGACAGCCAGGAAACACATGGGTGCATCACTGACCGCCTGAGCTGTTAAATGGTGTTAAACTCCAATACAAACAAACAAACAAACTGTTGTTCTTATGATGCCCCTGGGATCAAAATTGGCCCCCTCCTGTGGGGGTCATAAGTTTTACATGGGCTTCACCCTGCTTGTATAGTGAAAACTTTAAAAATTCTTGCTCCAAACGGACAAGACTAATCAAAAACCCTAAAAATTTGAAAAACCTAACCTTCCATAACCTAGTATAGAAAACAAGGCAACTTATTTTACTAAGAGTTATTAGCAATATCATGTGATAATCAGATTTTCATTGATTCGGAGACTTGAGAATATTTGTTTTTGGTCTGTTATTTCATTTTTTTTAACCCTTTACCAGACCATAAATTTAAGATTGGTCTAAGTTCAAAGCATTTGCAGACGAAAAATTCAATGTGACTCAAATGGAGGAGGTAACAGAATGCGTAGAAAACATTGTGGGAAAAGAAGAAAATGCTGGTTACCAGCATTTTCTTCTTTTCCCACAATGTTTTCAAATGCCTTCTTTCTCGGTTGTTAAAACTCAGGATTGTGTAGTAAAAGGTTAACCCTTTACTACACAATCCTGAGTTTTAACTATCCTAACAAAGAAAGCCTTTAAGACATACAGGGAGAAAATGCAGGTAACCAGCCTTCTTTTCTTTTTCTTACAGTTTTCTACTCTTTCAGTTTCAGTTTTTGAGCCACATTTAATGTGTTGTCTGCAAATGTATTCAATTTGGACCAGCCTAAAATTTAGTCTTTTGGTAAATTGTTGATTAGCTCGGCTGCTTTCCAAGAAAACATAGAGGTATTATTAAAATCATAACCCAGTCATCTACATGGTCACATGTGAAAAATTCTGATATTTTCAGAATTCTCTTTAATTACGGAAGATATTTACTTCAAACTTTGGCTAGTTGTTGACTATCAAAAAGGAAACCCAGACCTGAAGGTGAGGTTGCTGTCAACACACATATTTGACATAGTTATGTCCATTTTTTCAACTGAAATTTGAAATGAAAAGGCACCAGCTGCCTAGGGCTGGCACCCACACGTGATGCTCTTATTATTTCTATTGACACAAGTATGATTGCTCACTCTTTAACCCTTTACCAAACAATCCTGTGTTTTCACGTCCCTTAGGAAGAGGCCTTTTGAAAACATTGTGGGAAAAGGAGAAAATGCTGGTAACCAGCATTTTCTCCTTTTCCCACAATGTTTTCTACCCTGACAAAAAACCTTAAGTTCAATTGTACCACTTTCAAATTTGTCATTTGCAGATGCTTTCAATTTGGAAGTGGCTAAAAAGTGTCGTATGGGAAAGGGTTCACACTTTCAGAGCCAAAGTTATAAACTCAGCCTCTCTTGATGGCGGAAAATATATATTCACTGAAACTTTGAAAGATTTTAATCTTGTAGGCATGACTAAACAAGCGGACGGTATAGATCCAAGATCAGACTGCATGTTCTGTGCAGTCTGATCTTATCTATGCCATCCGCAAAAGTACCTGTTTTTACCTATGGTGCCGAAAGGGTTTTGTAAATATGAATAATTCTTTTATCAAATGATGCTCAATGATTTTAATTAAATTTATTAAATTTATTTTTTGATAATTGTATAAACTCTATAAATGAACATTTTTCTATAATAAAGTTATCCATATTTCTTGTTTTGGGTCTTTTCTTTAAATCCTTTACTATATGATTCTGTTTATTATGACAATGAGGAATATGGTTTCAGAAAATAATGTGGGAAAAGGAGAAAATGTTGATAACCAACATTTTCTCCATTTTTTGCAGTGCTTTCTTTACAGTCAGAGTAAAATTCAGCCATTTGAGCCACTTTTAATGTGCAAATGTTTTCAAAATTGACGAGTCCAAAATTTTGTTGTCTGATAAGTTAAACAGCTAAAACACTAACTCTTCACCACACAATCTGGATTTTAATGACCTTAATGTGGGAGGCTTTTGAAGAAATGGAGAAAAAAGGAGAAATAGCTGGTAACCAGCATTGTCTCATAATATTTTCAACCCTTTCAAACACAATTTCTGTCATTGAGCCAGATTTACTTCTTTGAATGTTTTGAATGTTTACTAATTCAAAACTTTCACATTCTGTACAGAGTTGACACTCGGACCAATCTTTTGTTCTATCAGGGTTGATTGATTGATTGTATGGTGTTTAACACCGTTTTCAACATCATTTCAGTTATATCTCGGCAGCCAATGCACCTACCATGTGTTCCTGAGTTTAGTTTTACCACTACTCCGCACAATATTCTTTCCAAGCCACTGGCTACTTTCCCACATAACCATCGTCGAAACAATAGTCAGCGGTGAGAAAAACCATAGTATTTTATATGCAAAAACATATTGTGAACTTCCTTTGTTGTTTGCAGACAGCATGCATCAAGATAAGACTGCACAAAATATGCAGTGTGATCTTTGATCAACATAGTCAAACCTTTACAGAGATTTTCTAAATAAAACCTTTTTAGCCACTTTCAATTTTGTTGTCTGCAAATGATTTCAATTTTGGCAAATCTTTATTTTGTTGTTTCATAAACTTAAGACTCATTTAACCCTTTACCACACAATCCGACTTTTAACGACCCTGCATGAGAAAGAAGCCTTTTGAAAACATTGTGGGAAAAGGAGAAAATGCTAGTAACCAGCATTTTCTCCTATTCCCACAATGTTTTCTACCCTTCCCAAAACGAATTTCAATTTTTGGGTTACATTTATTTTGTCGTCTGCAAATGCTTTCAATTTGGACTAGTCTAAATTCTGTCATGTGGTAAAGATTTAACTGCAGCAAAACCATAATTTTTCTGTATGGCAAAGAGTTAATAACAACACTGAAAAAGGCTTTTGAAGCCAGAGTGGTAACCAGCATTTTCTCTTTTTTTTTTCCACTTTGTTTTCTTCCCCGGGAAAGATAGATCCCAACATCTGAGTCAAATTTGTCACCTACAACACTGCTTTCAACTTGAACTAGTCTAAAAGTTTGTTATTTGGTAAAAATTTAATTTCAACCATATCTGTACAATCTATTTTGTATACAAGCATTGTACATAACAAACAATTATACATAAAAATTTACTTTTTCTACAATGTTTCAAATGCTGTCAACTGTAAGGATGAAAAAAGGAGCAATGTTTTTGGTAGTAAATTTTGTATACTTTAATATGGAACTATTAGCATGTTGACTTTACAATATTTCAGACTTGTACAAGTCGAAGGAATGAGGAGATAATCTAAACACAGCTCAGTTGATGGGATTTGTCTTTGAAAGGGTAAAAAACATGAGAAAAGGAGAAAACGCAAGTTACCAGCATGTTCTCCTTTTCTCCCCAACATTTTCAAAAGCTTTTTCTCTAAACATGGGAATGTTTGGTATAAAAGGTTTTAGGGCATTTCTACCAATAGTTGGACCAGTATAAAATTGTGTTGTTTGATAAAAGAGTTAAAAGTGGTCTCGGATTTTTACCAAAAAATGCACATTAACCCTTTACCATACAATCCCGACTTTTAACGACCCTGAGAAAGAAGCCCTTTGAAAACATTTTGGGAAAAGGAGAAAATGCTGGTAACCAGCTTTTTCTTCTTTTCTCACGATGTTTTCTACCCTATCAAAGAAAAATTGCACCAAGTAGGCTTCGGTTCAGCCCTGTCACTGTGGGCTGTATCACAGGTCACTGAAGTTCCATTGGTCTGTCATGAATGTCGTATGTAACACCACTATAAGAAATAGAGGCAATGCACAAATGTGCTATTTTTAGTAACATGACTGATAATCCAGCAATGTAAAATTTCGTGTTTCATGATAGACCAATGGAGCTTCAAAGGCCTGTGGTACAACTGGCTGAGCTGAGACAGTAAAACAACGCTCTTGTCTCTGTTTTAACTCTTTACCACATGGCAAAATTTTAGACTCGTATTGAAGGCCAAAACAATTCAAATGTTTTTCCAAAGGATAGTATTTGTCCTTGAATAGGTAGAAAACATTGTGGAAACAAGAGCGGCAAATTGTCGCAAGATACGCCCGTCCCACCGCCAGTTGTTGAGGGGGATAATAATCGTAAAGGGCAGGTAGAGGAAAATACCAGTGCAGCAGAAATCATGTAAGTGATTGAAATATGCATGAAATTCTCCGGAGAAGAGCATAACTTGTCATCTCTAGTCGGAACATCTTCAAATTTGGTATGCATGATTGTTGAACTGCACTCCGTAATTTTTCAACAATCATGCATACCAAATTTGAAGATGTTCCGACTAGAGATGACAAAGTTATGCTCCGGACAAGCAGAAAATGCTGTAAAAATGACAAAGGGAAATAACTCAAAGACAGCACAAGGTAGAGTTATGGTTCTTTCGCACTGCGCTCTGTATTATTGCAACAAACACAAATGCCAAGTTTCAAGTCAATCGGACTGAAGATGACAAAGTTATGCTCCGGACAAAGAACTGGACGCCGGACGCCCGCCCACCCAGACGCCCACCCGCCCAGACGCCATGGGTGATCCCGTAATACGTCCCGTCTTCGACGAGCGAATAAAAAGAGAAAATGCTAGTCACCAGCATTTTCTCCTTTTCCAGCAATGTTTTCAGCAGGCTTTTTTTTCAGGGTCGTTAACCCTTACAGTGCTGAATTTACAAAATGGACCTTTTCATTGAAGAAAAACCTCCAAAATATTGTCATTTCATGGTTGTTTTAGCCAGAAAATTTAATGAAGTAGCTGACAGTGTAGATCAAAGATCAGACTGCACATTCTGTGCAGTCTGATCTTGATCTATACTGTCAGCAAAAACAAGTTAAGTTGGTTCCAGCACTTTAAGGGTTAAAACTGAGGACTGTTTGGTAAAGGGTTAACAAGAAATCTCCACTTGGCACACTATCCCTTGCAGATGGCCTTCTATGCAGGCGTCAGAATGGTGTCGCAATACAATAGCCTTAAGAATCCCATCAATGAACACTAGGGGTGTTTTATGGCCGTGACATATACCGCCCCGGTGTTTTATGGCCGTGACATATTCCGCCCACACCATTACAAAACCTCCACCGAATCGATCTGCCTCTGAAATGCAAAAATCTGTTAAACATTCATTCCAACGTCTGTAAACACACTTATGTCATCAGATCTGTAAAGCAAATACCAGGACTTGTCCAGGAAGAGAACTTGCCTCCAAGTACCTTGAGGAAAAATGTTGGGTCAATGTGCAGTCAACCATGCCATCCTAACCAGGCGAGGTCGAGCATTTAATGACGAACCGACATGGATGTCATACTCTGAGTCCCAACTCCTTTCAGTCTGTTCCACAAAGTTTGGCCAGAAACTGGATTATTGTGGAGGCCTTGAGTTCGATCAGCAGTCTCTTTTGCGGTCCTGAACCAATCTTGAAGGTAAGACAACCCAATGAAACGATCCTGCCTACGGGTTGTTACTCTGGACGGCCACTACGTGGTCTGTCATTTGTAGTCCTGGTGCGTGTCAGGTGAGATACCGTTGATTTATGTACTCCACAAAGTGTGTAGCCACTGCACTTTGAGTCTGTTCACCAAGCAGCATTCTCACAGCAGCCTGACGCTGATTTTGACATAATCCTGGCATGCTCACAGGAGCGATTATGACTATAACGCTGTAGCCTTTTACTTGCCAATGTTTAATCTTCTTTTTAGGCAGAGGTTGATTTGATGAGGGACCCTTCATGTCCACTGGCACAGGATTGTGGAAAATGTACGTTTTCCAAAGCATCACTTGGTAACAAATACCAACAGAAAACTTCTTTAACCCTTTCCCAAACGACAAATTTTGGACTGGTCCAAATTGAAAGGGTTTGCAGATGACAATTTTAAATTTGATGAAAATGGCAGAAAGGTCTCAAAAAGGGTAGAAAACACTGTGGGAAAAGTAATTTCTCCTTTTCCCACAGTGTTTTCAAAAGACTTCTAATGCAGACACATGAAAACCAGGTCTTGTTTGGGAAAGGGTCAACGCATGCCTTAGAATACATGCAGATGCCGTCTACCTTAAGTATCCACCTGCTATCTGAAGGAAATGTCCGAAAGAAAAATTACTGACTTATTTAAATGGTTGCATATCTTTTTTGTCCTAGTATATAAAGCAAGCCATCACACTATTATGGATACATAAAATCCATTTTGTGTAAGAAACAGCTGAATCATGAGGTAGACGAAGGCTCTTGAAACATTATGAGAACAGGAGAAAATGCTGGTAACCAGAATTTTCTCCTTTTTCCCACTATATTTTCTACCCTTCCACAAACAAATTTCAATTTTGAGTCATATTTATGTTGTTGTCTGCAAAGGCTTTCACTTTGGACAAGTCCAAAACTTTGTCATGTGGTAAATTGCACAATACCATTTTTGGCTCCAAGGGTGGATGGGAAAATGTTCATTTATTTAACACTTTACCATATATAGTGCCATAGTATTGTCAACCCAGAAGAGAACTTCTGGAAATATTATGGAAATAGAAGGAAATGCTGGTCATCAGCATTTTCTCCATTTCAAACAATATTTTCTAACCTTTTAACCATTTACCACGCAATCTCCAGTTTACACCACCCAAAAGAGAAGGACTTTTAAAAACAATATGGGAAAAGGAGAAAATTGTGGTAACCATCATTTTCTCCTCTTCCCCCAGTGTTTTCTACTTTTTCAAAGACAAATTTCATGATCTGTGTAATTAACATCTAATCTGTTGTCTGCAAATGCTTTGAATTTGAACCAGTGTAAAATATTGTCATGTGGTAGAGTTAAAGGTAAACCCCATTACATGTAATTGATTCACATTTGGTTTTTCATTTGCATATTCTTTCAATTTTGATCATTCCTAAGTATTGTTGTTTGGTAATGAGTCAACAGTCTTAAGATTCATCCATCAATCCTGAAACAACTATGCGTGAGATGACCCCAAGTTGTCCATAGAAGGCAAATGGCTAAAACCTAGAACTGTCCCAAAGCAGACAAATACCCCCCACCAGCACCTTGTCACTGAAGCAGTATAATCAGAGAAAACAAATTTCACCTGTGACCTTGACCTTTGACCCATGTGACCCAAAAACAATAGAGAACCTCCTTGGGTCATGAGGAACACTTGTATAAAGATTCCGGGTCCTAGGTCAAATGGCTTTTGAATCAGAGCATGAAAACAAAAACATGGATGGATTGACGGATGGATGGACAGACAGACATGGTGAAACCAGTATAACCCCCCCCCCCTTACAATGTACATGTAGGTGGGGGTATAATGAATTCAGCATGTAATTAGATTGGCCTAAATGAAGGCAGATGGGCCTTGATGAAGGCCAATAGGCCTCAAAGAAGGCAGACTGGCCTCATTAAGGCAAATAGGCCTCAAAGATGACAGAAAGGCATCAATGAAGGCAAATAGGCCTCAAATACACAAGAGAGGCCTCAATGAAGGCAAACAGACCTCAAAGATGGCATACAGGCCTCAATGAAGGCAAATAGACCTCAACAATGGCAGAAAGGCCTCAATGAAGGCATACAGGCCTCAAAGATGGCAGAAAGGCCTCTATAAGGCAAAAGGGCCTCAAAGATTGCAGAAAGGCCCAAATGTATGCAGACAGGCATCAATGAAGACCTCACTGAAGGCAAATAGGTTTCAACGAAGGCAGTCCTACATGACAAGAGAAGAAAACAAAACACATAGTGTTTCTAAAATTTGATAATGGAAGAAATAATATGTACAACAGAATGTTATTGCATGAGACAAAAATGTTGAATTTCAACCCTTTACCAAACAAGCTCATACTATAATCCTTAGGCTGCTAAGCGCAACTCACTGACCTTTTGCAGACAGCATAGATCAAGATCAGAGCTGCACAGAATGTGCAGTCTGATCTTGTATCTATACTGTCCGGTAAGGAAAGTCTTTCCACCAAAAATTATGTTTGAAAGAACATTATTGGTGTCTTTAACATCGGCTTGAAAATTTCATTTCACTTTTTTAGAAGGAAAAGGGTTAATAGAAAGACTTTTGACCAAAAAAAAAAAGTGGAAAAAGGAGCAGGTAGCACTAATATTTCTACCTGTCCAACAATGTTTCCTATTGTGTTGAAAAACAAATCCCTTTGTTTGTGCCATATTTGATTTTTGGTAGTGCTTTCAACAAGGCCAAGTCTTAAATTTTGTAGACTGGTAAAGTACTGCACAATCCAGAGTTTTAACAATTGTTTTGAAAACATTGTGGGAAAAGAAAAGATGCTGATTAACTGTATATCTCATTTTCCTACAATGGTTTCTACCCTTTTGAACGATGAATCACATTATTTGACTATCATTTGACTTCTGGGAATACTTTCAAAAGGAGGATTCAGAAATTGCGTTGTCTGGTAAAGAGTTAACCCTTTACCACACAATCCCGACTTTTAACAACCCTGTGAAAGAAGCCTTTTGAAAACATTGTGGGAAACGGAGAAAATACTGGTAACCAGCATTTTCTCCTTTTCCCATAATGTTTTCTACCCTTTCCTAAACAAGTTTCAATTTTTCGGTCACATTTATTTTGTCGTCTGCAAATGGTTTGAATTTGAACCAATCTAAAATTTTGTCATTTGGTAAAGAGTTAAATGAAAAAAGAAATATATATGTCAAAAAATACAATCTAACATGAACAATATGGATGAAAGTGAAACAAACATGATAGATTTTCATTGTTGATTTTATACACTACTTTCTGCAAGATATTAATGCACCATACTCTGTAAAAAGTGAGCTTAATGCATCGACCCAGGTAAGCCTCCGCAGCACGTGTGGGCCGAAACTTTTCACTATAGGTCAATTTTCTGTATGTCCAAGGACCAGCCTAACTTATGATTAAGTCGGTTGTTATAAAAAAAAGTGGCTATTATGGACACATGGTTATGTGATAGCTGGATTTGTTTCATGGATCAATGAGATGCATTAAGCCCCCTTTTGCCAGAGCATGGCTCAATTGTTTTACTCATTCTGGAGCGCTCTTTTGAGAGTGGTAAAAGGATTTATTGCACACAAAGACAAATTATCCTTTTACAAATACATGTTTTCACACATATTTTGCAATGTGTTAACTCTACCGAATGGCCAAATTTTAGATACAGTAGAATTTCATTAGTTCGCACGTCGCCATGTGTTGGTTTGTATGCTATCTCCGGTCCCGAAATTTACCCTTCTTTATCATTGTTAAATTCCTCAGAATACTTCGAACATTGGTGGTCCGTAGTTTGTAGTGTATTTCATGCCCCAAAAGTAGTTTTTTAAAACAAACTCCTACCTTTAATTGGTATATCATTAATCTGCTTGCAAACTTGAGGTGTAAAAACCGGTACCCAACCCCGATATTCACACCTTTTGATTGACGTCGACTGGTATCATTCAATAGTTAACAGCAAGCAAATTTAATTAAAGGCATTATTTTGTTTGTTACATCAATTAATCAGTCAAAATGACAATTAATAATTCCCAAATTCCTTAAAACATCCAACAAGGCATAAACGGATCTCTAGAAGGGGAAATCACTCCGACAGAGTTCAACAAACGAAAAATCAGTGGATAAATTTGTTTCATGCGTTTACTATAATAAACATGTATTTATAGATGGATGAAAAATAAAGATAAGTAAACTTTCTTGTTTCCAACGGTCACGTGAGACTACCCCCGATTCGGAAGCTTGCTCCGATGTTTTTTTTTTTAAAATGTGTCTTCGCTAGGTGAGCGGAGAAACAATCACAAAAATAACATCGGATCAAGCCTTCAAGTTGAAGGAACGGGAGATATACATGTATAACTGGTACTAGTTCAGGGTACTACAAGACATGGTGTGTAAATCTGATTCTATTTCCATATATATACGGCACGGAAAATACCCAAACACAGTCATACCTTTTGGTTCGCACTACAATTAGTTCGAATAAAATACTCCGTACTCTTGCGCTACAAACTACCGAGATTTTACTGTATGTCAAAATTGAGAGCATTTGTGGAATACAAATGAGGTTTGCTCTGTGAAATGGGAGCTTAAGGCATCTGAGGAAAAGAAAAAACGATCCAATCATGTCAGCCTGAGCAGTCCGGGCATGGGTTGAAACTTTTTGCCACTGGTCAGTTTTCTGCAAGTCAAAGGTCAATTCTACCCTATAATATTTTCAGTTTTTTAAACATTGTGAAAGAAATATTTCACAACTTATATTAATCAAAATATTTCACAACAACTTATATTAATCACTCTCAATAACTGCTTCCTGGAAACCTTAAGCAGTACTTGTGCTGAGATTTAGTTCGGTCAAATGGTTGACACTGCTCTTAAAGGGATTCCAATCCAGAACCTTTGATTTGAGAAGCAGATGCTCCACCATTGTCTCCCACAACAACATTTTCAAAAACCTTCATCCTTGAGAGCTGCTAAAACATATGATGGTTTAATAAAGGGTAAAACAGATACTGACAAAAAAGACTACCAATGTAAAAAAATTAGCATGAACCTGTCCTCCCCTTTACCACACAATCCTATTTTTTAACTACTCTGAGGAATCTGGGTTTGAAAAACATTGTGGCAAGAGGAAAAAATGCTGGTTTACAGTATGTTCCCTTTTCCCACGATGTTTTCTACCCTTTCAAAGACAATGACCATCATTAGAGCCACATAAAATTTGTTGTCTACTGTGTCATTTTTAGTTTTACAAGTGTAAATTTTTGTTGTCTGGTAGAGAGTTAAAAAAAAAACAGAAAAGTAAAATGTATATCTGAAATAATGATAAAATTGTGTCTGTAATGATACATGGAACATGATTTCAACAAGTTATCAGTGAAGAGACATTAACCCTTTAACACACAATTCCGACTTTTAACAACCCTGAAAAAGAAACCTTTTGAAAACATTGTGGGAAAAGGAGAAAATGCTGGTTACCAGCATTTTCTCCTTTTCCCACAATGTTTTCTACCCGATCCAACACAAATATTAATTTTTAGGTCACATTTATTTGGTCGTCTGCAAATGCTTTCAATTTGGACTGGTCTAAAATTTTGTCGTTTGGTGAAGGGTTAACATGTTATTTACAGTGAAACATAAAGCCTTGCTGTCCACTTCATCCTTTAGCACAAAATCCCATGTTTCTAATGACCCTGAAGGAGAAGGCTTTTGAAACATAGTGGGAAAAGAAGAAATTGCTGGTAACCAACATTTTCTCCTTTTCTCACAATGTTTTCTACCCTTCAAACAACAAATTTCAATTTTGAGCCAAATTTAATTTTTGTCGTCTGCAAATGCTTTCAGTTTGGAAAAGTCTAAAATTTTACTGTTAGGTAAAGACTTAAGATGTTTTGACTCATATAACTCTCTGAACATTCATCAGTTTCTTCCCTTCTATGTACTAGATCAAAGATTAATTGCCACAGAGCAAAATCAAATAAACTACTTTCTCCATTCCAATTTAGTTTAGCATGGAAAGTAGTTTAACTCTTTATGAGACGACAAAATTTTAGACTAGTCCAAATTGAAAGTATTTGCAGATGACAAAATAAACGTGACTGAAAATCTGAAATTTGTCTTGGGAAAGGTAGAAAACATTGTGGATTACCAGCATTTTCTCCTTTTCCCACAATGTTTTCAAAAGGCTTCTTTCTCAGGGTCGTTAAAAATTGGGACTGTGTGGTAAAGAGTTAATACATTAGCTAATAGAGGGCAAAATTTGCCAAAATACTGGTGCCTGTGGGTTTTCAATACAAATTTGACCAACTACCTAACCATTCCATTGCGGGAAGGCTTTTAAAAACATCGACAGAAAAGGAGAAAGAATGCTGGTAATCACCATTTTCTCCTTTTCCCAAACTGTTTTCTGCCCTTCAAATGAAGAATTCCATCATTTTAGGGACATTCACTTGCTGTCTGCAAATCCTTTAACGCTTTACCAAACAATTCCAGGTTTTCATGACCCTGGGAAAAAAGGCTATTGAAAACATTGTGGGAAAATGTGAAAATGCTGGTAACCATTTTCTCCTTTTCTCTCAACGTTTTCTGCCGTATCTGAGAGCTCAACCTCATTTGTACCAATTCTGAATTTTTCGTCTTCAGATGTTTTAAATATGAAAGAGTCTTAAATTTGTCATTTGGGAAAGGGTTAACTCTACCACACAACAATATTTCAGTCTTTTCCAAATTGAAAGCATTTGCAGATGACAAATTGAATGCATCTCAAATGATGATTTCTGTCTTTGATGACATAGAAAACATTATGGGTAATGGAGAAAATGCTGGTTACCAGCATTTTCTTTTTTCTCCCAAGGTTTTCAAAAGGCTTTTCCAAAGGGTCATTACAACTTGGGATTATGTGGTAAGTTTTCAGTCTGGTATAGAGCACAGGCCAATGTTTTGCCGTTAAAGATGCATTTTTTTCAGATCACTCATAGTTCAACAATTAAATTTTACTGAGATATTGCATCATGGAACGCTACTAAGCCGACAAATGATCAAAACAATCAAAAAAATAAATCAAACCAAAACAAACACAACAAATATAGCTAACATGTGTATTTTACCCAAATCTTTCTTTCTTGCCCCACAAGTAGACCGATCGTAAAAATCCTTGTGCTCTAAGCATGCAAAAAGGTAACCAGTAAAGGTTTTTGTATTTGTTGATCAAGACCAGACTGCAAAAGATCATGCATTCTGATCTTGGATCCTCTATACATAATATTGAGACTATGTAAATATGCAATATCCAAGTCGAACAATCCAGACAATTAAACAATGAGAGTTAGAAGGCATTTGGAAAACATTGTGAGAAAAAGAGAAAGTGCTCGTCATCAGCATTTTTCTCCTTTTACAACAATGTATTCTATCCTTTCAGAGGCAAATAAGCCACATTTCAATTGTTGTCTGCAAATGCTGTCAATTTGGACAAGTCTAAAATTTTGTCCACTGGTAAAGAGCTAATACTTAATTAGCCTATGTTCGGAGACTTAACCCTTAGGCCGCTAGGCGAGACTCAGAGACCTTCTGAGGACAGCATAGATCTAGATCAGACTGCACAAAATGCGCAGTCTGATCTTGAATCTACACTGTCGAATAAGGAGATATCTTTTCCCCAGAAATCTCTTTGTAAAAGCAGAATTTGGGTTTTTACTCTCGACGTGAAGTTTCATGTCACTTGATTAGCAGGATAAGGGTTAAAATTCAAATGGCACAATCAATTCCAAACAACTTTAGCATCAACTATCTAGTAAAAAATATATAACATATGTACAAGTAGATGCATCGGGACAAAAAAAGACTTTATTACGTCATAAAACATTTCAAAACCTAGCACTGTAAATAATACACTCTAAACCTCTTTTCTGTGGTGTTTCTCTCAAACAGGCAAACATCTTTTCATTTTTCAGATTTAAAAACCAAAGTCTGATACAAAATCAACCCTTATTCTGCCATTCTAGCTTTTGAACCTATGTTGCTTGATGTATAGATTAATATCAGCCTACAAAAATAACCAGGCTGATCTTGGTCTACACTATTTTCTTTGTAAGATTGGAGTCACGTAATTCCAACTTAATAACAACAAAACTTTACACAATCGAGCCATGCTCTGTGAAAAGGGGGCTTGATGCATATAAAAAAGTATGGACCCAAATTTTGCTGTTGGTCAATTTTCTGCATTTCAAAGGACCAGTGTACCTCATGATTCAGTCAGTTGTTACACAAAATGAATTTTATGGTGCAATAGTCATGTGACGACTTGCTTGTTATCATGCATGAAAGAGATGCATTAAACCCCCTTTAGCCAGAGCATGGCTGAATTGTTTATATAGCCAACAGTATATAATATCATAAGTGAGTTTCCCTAGTAATAGAATTTCACTTTTTTAGTTCCCTTGGGATATTTTGGATGTGTAACATCATCTGTAAAAAAATAACCCTCTACCACACAATCCCGACTTAACGACCCAGAGAAAGGAGCCTTTTGAAAACATTGTGGAAAAAGGGGAAAATGCTGGTAACCAGCATTTTCTCCTTTTCCCACAATGTTTTCTACCCTTCCCAAATTAACTTTCAATTTTAAAGTCACTTTTATTTTGTCGTCTGCAAATGCTCTAAATTTCAACCAGTTTAAAATTTTGTCAGCACATCAGCATAGGTTTCTTTAGCTGTCATCTCTATCCAAAAAGGAAAGTACCTACAAGTGGGGCGAATGTTCTATGGCCACCTACCACATGATCTTTTGGGGGGGGGGGGGGTATTTTGCTCAAATTACAAGGCTATACAATCAGAGAAGAAAATGTGGCTGTTTTGTGCATTCCACAACAGCAATATCCCTTGGGTTGGCAAAATTGGAAGACACCAGTATATGAGCCATACTCTGATAAAAGGGAGCTTAACGCATCTCCGTGATGCATGACACCAAGCAAGTCATCACATGATCATGGATTCATAAAATCAACTTTGACCAACAACCGACTGAATCATGAGCTACACTGGTCCTTTGACCAATAACAAAAAGTTTCGACCCAGGTCAGGCTGTGCGGACTGGGTCGAAACTTTCTGCAGATGCATTAAGCCCCCTTTTCACAAAGCATGCCTCATATATTGGGTAGAATAAGAGTAAAGATGTATCTTCTTTCGTAAACTCTTTTGCACACTAATTGTTTTAGAGCTTTGAACATTTTATACATGAACATGCAGGTATTGTCTGTTTTGTTGTTTTACTCATTATGCACACTTAAGATCCTTATGTAGCAACGAATATTAATAAATGTACATGGAAGGTGCTTCTGTTTCCTCCGTCTAGATGCCCTCTTCATCTGTCCTGATTTTCTTTATTTGGCTCAAAGCCTGAAGCTGAGACCTAAGATAATGAAAAGTTCAACTTTGTTAGTACAACATACTTAATGATAGGTTGTAAATATTCTGACGGATGACAAATTCTCAACTAGAGCCTGCAAATGATACAAGGTTGATAACATTGTGACAAAAGGTGAAGTTGCTCGATATGAATAATTTCACCTTTTGCTACCATCTATTTGGAACCTATCAGCGGCCAAAACCTCTACATTTAATGGAATTATACCAATTTTGTTCTACATAAATTCCGGTATGCAGCCCAGTTCCCTTGTGTAATGACTGGTTTGGTTTGTATTGGAGTTTAACGCCGCTTTAACACCCTAGGTCATATCACGCGGTCAGTGCACCTATGCATGTGTTTCCTGTCTTTCTTACACCAGTATTGACACAAATTTCTTTCCAAGTCACTGACTACTTTTCTAACATGCAACTGTGGTGAAAGGTAGAAAATCGCAGGGAAGAAAAGTTTGCCTCAACCAGGTATCAAACTGATAACCACCAGGTCACGAGTCAGATATGCTACCCAATGAGCTACCTGGCTGTGCGTGTAATGACTGTCTAACTCTTTACTAAATGACAAAATTTGGGGCTCATCCAAACTGAAAGTATATGCAGACGACAGATGAAAAGGAGCTCAGATGATGATCTGTCTTTGACAGGGTAGAAAACATTGTTGGAGAAGGAGAAAATGCTGGTTACCAGCATTTTCTCCTTTTTCAACAAGGTTTTCACAATCTTTCTTTCTCGTGGTTGTTAAATCTTGGGATTGCGTGGTAAAGAGTTAATACAGACCAACAGGACAAAATCTTTATCAATTTTTCCTAAATACATTCAATCATCAATATGATTTGATAATTTGTGTGGTGCTTAACACCTTTTTCAACATTATTTCAGGTTAGATCGAATTTCAATTTGTGCAAAAAATTTGCCGCAGGCAATTTTGAAAACATCTGTATGTACTAAAGATAATCAACAACAGTTAAAAGCTCTACATGTGATTACAGTATCTTGACAAAAGGAGTAAATGCTCATTACAAGCGATTTCTCCCTTTGCCATACTATTTTTAAGTGGTCTGTGGCAGGATGAAAGAAGTCATCTGCAAAAGGTAATGTTTATCTATTTAACACACAATCCCTAAAGGAGACAGCTTTTGAAAACATTCTGGAGAGAGGAGAACAAATAGTGGCAACCAGCATTTTCTCCTTTTCAACCAATTTCAGCATCCCACTCTAAAGGCTTATTTACACAGTATGTTTTAACAGAATGATAATGTAGGTCTAATTTTAAGCATATGTGTTTTTCAGCCCAAAATATATATACTCAAGTCTTTCACAAGCTGAAAATAAAATCAACTGAAACTCACAGACTTTTAATCTTATCGGCTGGACTATACAGGAAGACAATATGGATACAAGATCAGACAGCATGTTTTGTACAGTCTTATCTTAACCCTTAACCACACAATCATAAATTTTAACAACCCTGAAAAAAACTGTGGGAAAAGGAGAAAATGCTGGTAACCAGCATTTTTTTCCTTTTCCCACAATTTTTTCTACCCAAATTTCATCAATGATGATATGTTTTCTTTGTTGCCTGCAAATGCTTTCAAATTAGCCAAGTCTAAAATTTAATTGTGTGGTAAAGAGTTAATCTATGCTGTCTGTGAAAGATCCTGTTTTCACCTCTGGCACTGAAAAGGTTATATTGTATAAACTATACTTACGCATCAACTGTTCTTTTTACCGCCATTTTTGGAGTACTTGATCCTGATCCGCCTTGAGCTGCATCTTTAATGAAAACAAAACAATCAGTCTCATATCTTAACCCTTATCCTGCCAAATAAGTGAAATGAAACTTTCAAGCCGACAGTTAAAACCCAAATTTTGCATTTCAAATGAATTTTTTGGGGGAAAGATATCTCCTTATAGGACAATGTAGATCCAAAATCTGACTGCATGTTCTCTGTAGTCTGATCTTGATCTACACCATCCGCAATCAGTGAGTCCTGCTTAGCAACCTAAGGTTTAACTTGTTACCAAACAATCCCTGGATTTACTGACTACAATTACAGAAGTTTTTGGAAACATGTGGGAAACGGAGAAAATGCTGGCAAACCAGCATTAATTTTTTTCCTTTACCCGTGACTATTTACAAAAACTAGTAGACTGGTCCAAACTGAAAGCAATTCAAGATGAAAAATCAAATGTGGCTCAAATGATGATATTTGTCTCTGAAAGAGTTGAAAACATTGTGGGAAAAGAAGAAAATCCTTGTAACCTTGCATTTTCTCCCTTCCCTGCAATGTTTTCAAAAGCTTTTTTACTGTGGGTCATTAAAAATTGGTACTGCTAAAATTTTTACACACTGAAGATTTCAAAATCATTAAATCAGCACAACGGACAGGCTTTGAAACACCCAAGTTCTAAATCATGATGGATTGAAAGTTTAAATGATTTTACCAGTTAACTCTTTACCACATAATCCCGAGTTTTAACGACACTGCAGATAGAAGCCTTTGAAAACATTGTGTGAAAAGGAAAAAATGCAAGTAACCAGCCTTTTCTCCTTTTCCACAATGTTTTCTCCTCTCCCAAAATCAACTTTCAATTTCTGAGCCATACTTATTTTGTCGTCTGCAAATGCTTTGAAATTGAAAAAGTCTGAATTTCTGTCGTTTGGTAAAGAGTTAAGCTAATTACCAACAACACTCATATTGCAGCTATCTTCTTTCCAAAACATTGTGGCAAAAAGAGAAATAACCTTTTTTCTCCTCTTGCCAGAATGCTTTCTCTTTTATTCACATACCAAACTAGAACTATTGTGATTACCCAGCTTTTCAATAAACATCTCTAACTCTGTACCGCGGGACAAAATTAGACTTTTCAGAATTGGAAGAAAGCATTTGCAGACAACATTTTGAATGTGGCTCAAACATCAAACCTTTCTTTGATAAGGTAGAAAGCATTGTGGGCAAAGGAGAAAATGCTGGTTGCCAGCATTTTCTCCTTTTCTCACAATGTTTTCAAAAAGCTTCTTCCTAAGGGTCAGTAAAAGTGATGACCGTGTGGTAACAGCTTTAAGTATTCATCTGCATATGCTCTTGAAGGTAAAGATGTAGGCGGAAAAAATTTCCATGCATACCTTGTAACCACCTGACTTGTGTCGCTGGACCGTAACCTTTCTCATTTCTAGCTGCTATTCTGAAGATAATGGCTGGCTTCGTCGTATAGTCAATGTGTGCCGAGGCTAGGCTGTTTGAGTTTACCACACAAGCTGCACTAGGTCCACAATACACACGAACAAATGCTAGCTGCGCTGCCGTCCCTGGTTTCTGTTCTTGCTGCTGAGCTGCATTTCTGACCGCAAGATAGACGGAATACTCGGTAATTTTACCTGCTGTATTTTGGGGTGGCTCCCAAGACAGATGGGCACCATCAGCACTCTGAAAAGAGAGCAAAGAGTGATGAAATTGGTATAAATAAACTAATGCAAACAACATCAAGAACATCACATGCCGACACAAAATCTTGCAGAGAAAAAGGGACATAATGTTTGAAAAGTATTTTGAGGGTTACCGTGCTTTATGGTTTCTCTTTGGAAACAATATGCCCACGTTCAAGGTACGTTTCTTAAATAATAACAGAGAAATGAAAAAATGTCCAAGGTTTTACAGTGACAATAACGACAAAGACAACAACATGACTATCACAATAACCTGATATTTTCTTCGAAGACTAGCTAGCTAAGCTAGAGATGATATACATTTAACCCTTTACCAACAATCTCAACTTTTTATGACCCTCGTTATAAATACTGATCATCGACATTAACTCTCTACCAGACGACAAAGATCAGACTTGTCCATATTGATTGAGTGGTGTTTATGCAGCTTTCAACATTATATAAGTCATATCACACCAGTATTTGGCTACAAGTCAGAGGTACCAAACGACTCTCCCAAGAAAACCCAAAGCTTCCAGTGAGACTCAAACCCAGGGCCTCAAGCCTTTTTTCTCACTGTTGTCAAAACAAGGGATTGTTTGGTAAAAGGTTAACCCCTTTATACCGCTGAAAATGCATTAGTAGAAAACTGCCAGTTAGAGGTAAATGTTTACAATGATGAAAAAAAGTAGAGTGACAAATACTACCCACCTTACTGATCTTGATTGCAGAGGGAGCTCCTGGGTACCCGGGCAAACAAGTTTTAAACGCTGATATCTCACTGAATGGTCCCCGCCCACAGGCATTGATCCCCGCCACTCTGAACTTGTACGCTGTTCCTGGCATTAGTTCCTGTCTCTTGAGTACACTATGATCTTGTACACTGACAACGTCTATATCCTGATCAATAAATACAGACTATTGTTATAGACCTGTAATTTTTTGGGCTAAAAATACATGCATTGCACACTGATAAAAATAAAACACACACACACACACACACACACACACACACACACACACACACACACACCTAACACACATCTAACACACACACACACACACACACATCTAACACACACACACACACACACACACACACACACACACACACACACACACACACACACACATCTAACACACACACACATCTAACACACACACACACACACACATCTAACACACACACACACATCTAACACACACACACACACACACACACACACACACACACACACACACACACACACACACACACACACACATCTACACAATGTCAAATACGGTTCCAAATACGGTATATTGATGTATCTTGTGCACAGAACATGCATGTATTTTGCAATTTGTCAAAATGTTACTCTACAATATTCATTGTCATTCATGAAAATGAAGTTAATATCCACTAAACCAATATTTATTTTGTTCACCATTCTCTGATAAAATGTAAATAATTTGCAATATTTTGTCGTTGAAAGTTGTAGGTATATCATAAAAGGAATAGTATGCTGTAGTAGCTTTCCTGGCGCTAGTATTTGCTTCTCGCTGCATAAGAAAATTTTGACATCTCCTTCAGTCTCAAGCAATATCAAATTTTCTCACACTGCTTGAATCCAATACAAGCACAAGGAAAGTCTCTACAATATCATATTCTGTATTTATTTCACACCTACAATCTAAATCTCAATGAAATATCTTAACTCTTTACCACATAACAAATTTTTAGACCAGTCCAAATTGAAAGCGTTTGCAGACAACAAATAAAGTGGGGCACAAATGACAGTATGTCTTTGAGATTGTTGAAAACATTGTATTCAAAAGTCTTCTTCTTCAGGGTCGTTAAAACTCTGGATTGTGTAGTAAAGAGTTAAATACTACCGTGTGAGTACAAATTTCTGAATCCATATTGGACTCTGTAAAGTCCCGAATATTGATTTTTCAGAATAAAGCAATGGTCTAGGAATATGGAGTTCTCAAAACAAGGCACGAGTCCAAATTTGATATTTGTGTGAAAGTGTTGTCTACCAAAATCCCTTGTCAAACAGCACCATTTTTTGGTTATAAACCCTCTTCTTTTTTTTTTGCGTCAAATATTTCTCAATGAAATAGCCCTTATATTTGTCATTTATTTTAAAGTCAATATATCTATGAAATAAAGAGGTTCTTCAATATGCTTGGGTACAAAACTGAATTCAACAGGATTAGCATACTGCAGAACTAGTCTATATTAGCCCTTTACCACACAACCCCAAGTTTTAACGACCCTTAGAAGAAACCTTTTGAAAACACTATCGGTAACCAGCATTTTTTTTTCATTTCCCACAATATTTTCTACCCGTCCTAGGACAAATTTCAATTTTTGAATCACATTTATTTTGCTGTCTGAGAATGCTTTTAGTTTTGACTAGTCTAGAATTTTATTGTTTGGTAAAGGATTAACATGCTTTGGTACCATACTGAATTCAATTAAATTTGTGCCCTGCAGAACCAGTCTATATCAAATGTAGACTGGTTCTGCAGTGTACTCATCCAGCAGAATTCAGTACAGTACTCTGTACGCTAAATAACCCCATATTATGTTGTAATAACTCCCTAGGTACTTGTACTCACTTTTTCAAGTCACATTGGAAAATTTGATATCTTACGAGGCCAAAGGTTGAGCAATAAGTCGATTTTTCCTGTGCAGCCAGAGGCAAATACATGCCCCAGAAAAGTTACTATAACATGATATAATTACTATTCCTTTTCATTATGTACCTACAAGTTTTAACTACAAAATACTGCCGTTGTGAACAAATCTGTTAGAAATCAATTTGTTAACCCTTTCCCAAATGACAAATTTTGGACTGGTCCAAATTGAAAGAGTTTGCAGACCACAATTTTAAATTTGATGAAAATGGCAGAAAGTTATCAGAAAGGGTAGAAAACACTGTGGGAAAAGGAGAAATTGCTCGTTACGAGCAATATCTCCTTTTCCCCCAGTGTTTTCAAAAGACTTGTACTGCAGACACGTGAAAACCAGGGCTTGTTTGGGAAAGGGTTAAATGCATTCACTTTCAGTTTGGACAAGACTAACATACTGACATCTGGTAAAGAGGATATACATATATATGAACACAAGTGGAAACTTGTGAACAGTTTCTCCTTCATGTTTTCACAAAAAGTCTGCTGCAAGACCAAATAAATTGTCTGCAGTAAGTCATGAATTTTAACACTGTATGAAATCAACTATCTTACCTTTTTATCGCCCACATCACCATTACCCTGACCCGTCTCTGAGGGTAAATGATAGTAGGACACGAGACAGGAGGTCCCTTTAATAATACCGACATCAAACCACTGGTTCCCGTCCTTCTTTTGTGGCGTTTGGAGGTTTGGTAAGGCTGTTACTTTCACATTCTACATGAAACAGTGAAAAGATATTTATATAGCTGTTTCCTAACTCTTTTTAACATTACAAAATTTTAGACTTTTTCCAAATCGAAAGCATTTCCAGACAACATAATTTAAGACATGTTCTGTGAAAAGGAGGTTTAATGCATCAGCAAAAGTATCAATTCAGATCAGCCTGCACAGTCTGACATGGATTGAATCTTTTTGCTATAGGCCAGTTTTCTGCATGTCAAAGGACAGGCTAAGTCATGATTCAGTCTGTTGTTGGACAAAACAGATTCTGTAGATCCATAATCATGCAGTGACTTGTCGGTCGGCATCATGAAGATGCATAGAACCCCCTTTTGCCACAGCATGGCCCATTTATATTATCTTGCACAGAAACAAGGTCTCTTTAACTCTTTACCACACAGTCACAGGTTTTAAAACCCTGAAGAAAAAGCCTTTGAAAACCTTGTGGGAAAAAGGAGAAAATGCTGGTAACCAAGAGGAAGGCCTTTGAAAACATTGTGGGAAAGGGAGAAAATGGTTGAAATTAACATTTTCTCCTTTTCCCACAAATTTTTCAAAGGTCTTTTTCTTCAGGGTCATTAAAAATCAGGATTATGTGGTAAAAGGTTAAACTTAAAGCCCTTATTTTAACAAACACTTCCAGCTAGTTTTGAAGAAATGATGAATAGTGTGGAACCAAGTCTGACAATATCAGACAGTATAGACATCAGACTGAAGAGCAAATTCTGTGCAGTCTGATCTTGATCTACAACTGCCTGCAAAACTGCTTTGAGTCGTGCCTGGCACCCTTAGGACTAAGTAGAAATTCCATTTTGAGTTAATCTTTGACTATTTACCAAACAACAAAATTTTGGACGAGATCAAGTTGAAAGCATTTGCAGACGACAAAATAAATGTAGCTCAAATGATGATTTCTGTCTTTGATAGGGTAGAAACATTGTGGGAAAAGGATAAAATGCTAATTTCCACCATGTTCTCCCTTTCCCACAATGTTTTCAAAGGCCTTCCTCTTCAGAGTTGTTTAAGACAAAATTTTACCCTAGTCCAAGTTTAAAGCATTGAAATTTTGCAGACAATAAATTGAATGCAACTCTTATGTTAAGATTTTTTTTCGAATGGAAAGAAAACATTGTGAAAAAAGGAAAAAATGGTTATCAGAATTTTCTCCTCTTCCTACAATGTTTTCAAAGTCTTCTAAACAAGTGTAGTTAGACCAAGGATAGTTTTGCAAGGGGTTAATTCAAGTACAAAGTTTAGCTTTGATTTCCGAATACCATGTTTTGCCTAATTAAAGCGCCTGGGCGCCATGAAAAAAGCCGACAGCAAGCTCCTATTTCATGGCCAATATCCCAAATTTAAGTGCCATCATATATTACAGCAAGTATGGTACTTTGATCTGGGTTTTAGTCAGTGCCGACTGCAAAGCAATCGCCACTTGAGAAACCCAATGTATTTATGCAGATTAATGATTTTACTTTCAATCATGATTCATTTGGACCCTACTTGCATTCAGGATTAATATCGGACACAGGTCTTTGATACTTCACTTTCTTAAAGTTTTTCTTAGTTGAAAAATTTTTGTCACATGAAGTTTATAATGTTATCATCGGAAGTGTATGTATACTCAGATAGTCAGGAGTTAATGACATTGATTTGTGAAGTAACTAGGACTGTCAATGCTATACGGGTAAGCTGATTTATAAAATATGGGTCATGAATGATTTTCGTCTGTCTGTGTTTGAAAAGCTTTAGTGAAGTTATCTTGCATTTGAAAGTTTGTCACTCCAGTTGTCCATTTAAATTTAGGTGTCTGGTGTGGGTGGGGGTTGTCCCAATGCCTCTGGAGTAAGATATATAGTGAGGGCGCTACTACTAGGGAGGTAGTGTTAATAAGGTGAAATATAGTATACTTACAATACTTTGTTTGTTTTCTGCTTTCACAGCAGTCACTGCTCCAGCTGACGATGCTGCAGCCATTGCAAGTGTAGCCAGAGGGTCTGAAATAGAAGAAAAGAAAAACAAAAGGGTAACACAAATTGGTTAAATAAACTCCAATCTTTTTTTCACAATCTATTCTTGCTGTTTACCAGCATTTTTCTCCCAAAGGATTAACTCCCTTACCACACAACAAAATTTAAGACCCATCCAGATTGAAAGCATTTGCAAACAACGACTTCAATGTGGCTCAAATAATGTGATTTTTCTCTGATAGGGTAGAAAACATGGTGGGAAAAGGAGAAAATGCTGGTTACCAGCATTTTCTCTATTCCCACAATGTTTTCAAAAGGCTTCTTCCTTACAGTAGTTAAAAGTTGGGATTGTGTGGTATAGGATTAACTCCTGCCACCTGAAACAACTGTTGCATCAGACTAAACTTAAAACATCTCCTTGAATTTGAATTTATGCACAGAAAGTTTTCATGCAGTAAAACATAAGAAAAGATTATCTCAACTTGAGCAACTGTTCATTCATCCTACACCTTATATGCAACACACGTATTTAAGATGTAATATTCTATTGTGGTTTATTGTAAATAAACCACAGCTGTGAGTTATGAGGCACAAAAAATAATCCACCAGGACAATAGTGCGACTGGTTTATTCATTGCACCTCATCATTCACAACCATGGTTTAGTGAACAATAAACCACAACAGAGAGAAGATTATTTCGATTCTAACATGACTAACTCTTCATAAAAGGAAAACAAGTTCACATTTAGAATACAAAAGTGGATGCCGATTAATTCTTACTTTACACAGAATATAGACTGACATCGATTTTACCATGCTTCCATTGCAGTGTGTTTATAGAGCTGACTTCGCACATCATGTTAGAATACTTACTTTAGTTGTCCTGGTGTGTTTTCTCACTTTCCCTTCAAGTTTTCTACCATTTTAAAGACATGATCAATCACTTGAGCCCAACTTAACCCGTTACCACACAATGCCGCCTTTTGACGCTCCTGGGAAAGAAGCCTTTTGAAAACATTGTGGGAAAAGGAGAAAATGCTGGTAACCAGCATTTTCTCCTTTTCCCACAATGTTTTCTACCCTTTCAAACGTTGCACCGTATGAGCCACATTGAAATTGTCGTCTGCAAATGCTTTCAATTTGGACAAGGCAAAAGTTTTGACATCTGGTAAATGGTTAATGTCATCTGCAAATGCTGTGGATATAGACAAGTTTTAAAATTGTCCTTTGGTCAACTATTCTCTACTAGAATGAAACTATTTTCATACCACAAATTCAACATGACACGTACATTGAGATTTGTCTTGGAAAAGGTAGAAAATATTGCTGAAAAAAGATTCACATATAATTTGTTGCCTGCAAATGCTTTGAATTTGGGCCAGTCTAAAACTTTGTCACCTGGCAATGAGTTAAGGGTTTAAACATGGGATTGTGAGGTAAACGATTAGAAACTGATTAATCCAGAATTTTACCTCCATCTTGACCATGTGTAGCACTAGGCATAGGCTCATCCATTGGTTCCGACTTGGGCACTAACAAGTCTTCCGTTTTTGTACCACTGCTTCCATTTTCTTGTGAAGGAGCAGCAAATATCTGATCCGGAAGGGACGTGGACTGTCCCAAGAGACTACTGCTGGTTCCAGTGTCCAGCTGTACTGGGACCCCATTCTGTAACCCTGTTGCTGGGTCCACAGTTGGTAGACTAGTGGACTGCTATGTAAACAGAGATAGTAATCTTTGAATATTGCAAACTGAGGCACTTTCTCATTCAGTGCAGGGTATGATCAGACAGCACAGAACTTAACATCCAATCTTGCTAAACACTGTCAAGTGAGAAAGTCTAAACAAAAAAGGCTTTACCCTCTACCAATCAATCCTTTTTTCTAGCCAGCTTGAGGAAAACAGCTTATGAACATATTGTGGGAAATGGTGAAAATGCTGGTTACCTTCGACCAACCAGTACATTCAATTTGTTGTCTGCAAAGGCTTTCAAATTGAACCAGTTTCAAATTTTTGTCTGGTAAAAAGTTAAACCCTTTACCGCCCAATGCCGCCTTTTAACGACCCTGTGGAAAAAACCTTTTGAAAACATTGTGAAGATAGGAAATAATGCTGGTCAAGGAAGACATGGTATTTTAATTTTGTTACATCAGCCTATCATTTTGCGGGTCAAAAACGCAAAAACACAGACTTTCTGAAAGGCTAAGTGTCCCTAAAAAAAAAAAAAAAACCAGCACTCACTGATAAGCATAAATGTAACAAAAATAATGTGTCAGTAGTGAATAAAGCTAATTTAACTCTTTACCAAACAATCCCGGTTTTTCACGACCCTGAAAAAGAAGTCATTTGAAAACATTGTTGGAATAGGAGAAAATGCTGGTAACCAGCATTTTCTCCTTTTCCAACAATGTTTTCTACCCTTCCCATAACAAATTTCAATTCTTGAGTCACATTTACATTGTCGTCTTCAAATACTTTCAATTTGGACAAGTCTAAAATTTTGTCGTTTGGTAAAGAGTTAATTATCTTTACCAAACGACAAAATTGTAGATCGGTCCAAATTGAAAGAGTTGCAGACGACAAAATAAATGTGTCTGAAAAATTGAAACTTGTTTTAAGAAGGGTAGAAAACATTGTGGGAAAAAGAGAAAATGCTGGTTACAAGCATTATCTCCTTTTCCCACAGTGTTTTCAAAAGGCTTCTTGTTCAGGGTCGTTAAAACTTGGGATTGTGTGGTAAAGGGTTAAACAACTGGAATGGATTTGACTCTATACCACAAGGACAACAGTGTAGCCTTTTCCAAATGTTTGCAGACGACAAATTGAATTTGGCTCAAATGATGAAATTTGTCTCCGATATGGTAGAAAACGTAGCGGGAAAGGAGAAAATGCTGGTTACCAGCAATATCTCCTTTTCCCATTATGTTTTCAAAAGGCCTTTTTTTTCAGGGTTGTTAAGTCAGGATATTTTGAGAAGGGTTATACAGATATATAAATATTTAAGGCATGCAAGAGATATTGCCAGAGATTAAAAAAAAAAAAAAACCCTATTCACAACATGGAGAAAATAAAGATTAATTGATTGAATGGTGTTTTACCATTGCTACTTTCAACAATATTTTGGTCATATCACGGCAACAGCTAATTCATGTATGTCCCTAGTTTCACCAGTACTAGGCTAGAGCTCTGAAATGTCTTGCCCAAGCACACTCCCACAAAGAACCCAGCGTTTTGAGCAAAGATTAAATCCTACACCTTCAACTTACCAGTCCTGTATTCTACTACTGAGCCATGCAGGGCCCCACTAATAATAATGAAGGGGACTCAAGTTAATTGACAGAAAATTATGGTAAGGATTAGAAAAAACACTGGGGGTGGAGGAAAAATATTTCTATACATGAAAACTAACCTGGTCAGCATCAGTAACATCCATAGGCTCATCTTTAATGTCATTGTTCAGTTCACCTTCAGTACCTGCCAGATACATTTTATTTGAGCCATGCTCTGGAAAAAAGGGGGCTTAATGCATCTCAGTGATGCCTTGTACCAACCAAGCCATCACACACAGGCAGACCTGGGTTGATACTGTTTGCAGATGCATTGGGCCCCCTTTTCACAGAGCATAGTTCATATACTTGATTCATCAACCAGGATACCCTTTATTTAACATTTGAGTGCTTTAACTTTTTACGTATCAAACAATCCAGTGCTTTTTAATCCCTGAGGAACAATGCTTCTAAAAACATTGTGGGGAACAGGAGAAAATGCTGGGTACCTGGGTCCTCTTTTCCCACTATGTGTTTTACCTTCATACACAAAATTTCGTTATTTGAACCACTATTTATTTGTCAGCTGTAAATGCTTGATTTAAACTGTAAAATTTTGTCATCTGGAGAAAAGTAACCTCTTTCATGCCTAAAGGCAAATACCTTTTAACCCCTAGGCTGGTAAGTGAGCCTCAAGAATCTTTTGTGGACAGAGTAGATCAAGATCAGACTGCACAGAATGTGCAGTCTGATCTTGGATCTTCACTGTCCAATAAGGAGATATTTTTTCAAAAAAAGTACCTTTCCAATAGCAAAATTATGGGTTTTACTATCGGCTTGAAAATTTGTTTTCACTTATTCAGCAAATTAAGGGTTAAAATATTAACATTAAGTCCGGCTTATTGATACAAATCAAGGATAAACACATGCAAACATAGTTGAAAAATGAGAAATTGCTTGTTCCATTTTTCACTGTGTTTTCAAAAGTGGTCTGCTGACAGACTATAGAAGTTGTCTGCAGGTGATAAATAGTTTGATCTGTGATGAAATTTATGACCCAAAAATATTGAATGTCAAACTTGACCCTGATATCACAGAGATACACAATCTGACAAAGTTTGTGAGAGATTTGATGAAATTGGTGATTCTTAGGGTCAAAACACAACTTTTGTCAATTTTACTCATTGACCTACTATTTTAGTTGAAGAAATTCAATTTAAACTTGAACTAAAATTGATGCAAGAGTACAACTTCCCTGCTCCCCCCCCTCCCCCCCCCCAAACAGCACCTTGTCACTGAAGTAGCACAAACAGAAAACAGAAATGATTTTCACAATTTTCAAAACAAAGATCATCAGTGACCTTGACCTTTGACCCATGTGACCAAAAAACAATAAGGGCACCTCCCACCTCCTTGGGTCATGAGCAACACTTGTATAAAGTTTCAGGATCCTAGGTCAAATGGCTTTTGGGTTAGAGCACAGAAACTAAAAAGTCGACAGACGGACGAACTGACGGACGGATGTTCAGACAGACAGACATGGTGAAACCAGTATACCAGGATATAACTAGGGACTATGGAATAGGGGCAAAGAAGAAAGGGACACTAGGAGTGTGATTTATGAAATGTGAATGAGTATATCACTTCTGAACAAATCCTTCTTAGCTAGGGCTGTTTTAAATTTTCAGTTTTGGCTTCAAGGGGAGGAAATCCTCTGAAACCAGGTAAACTCACACCCCTGGGATACTGACAGAGACGGATATCTTTTTAACACTTTACCAAACATCAGATTCTTAGTATGTGAAGACAACAAAAAATAAACATAGCTCATATTATGATTTCTGTCTTTGACAGGGTAGAAAACATTGTGGGAAAAGTAGAAAATCCTGGTCACAAGCATTTTTTTCCTCTACAATGTTTTCAACTGGATTCTTTCTTCAGGGTAGTTTAAACTCAGGATTGTGTGGTAAATGTTTAATTGAAGCACTTCTATTATATTTGAGCCATGCTTTGGCAAAAGGAGGCTAAATGCATCTTTGCGATGCATGATACCAAGCAAGTCATTACATGATCATTGATCCATAAAGTCCATTTTGTCCGACTGAAGAGTGAGGTAGACTTGTCCTTTGACAAGTAGCGAAAAGTTTCAGCCCAGGTCAGCCTGCGCAGACTGCACAGGCTGACCTGGGTCAATAATTTTCGCAGATGCATTCAGCCTCCTTTTCACACAGCATGGCTCAATTATAATGAAAAACTGTGCAACTTCAGCTTTTCTGTTATTTCTTTTACAACACTCACAGCCCCTTGAATATTAGCCCTGAATATTACTATCAGAGCAAACCAAGCTTGGCTCAAGCTGATGGATAATGTCTACAATCATTTGCTTAACCCTTTACCAGTGATCAAAATTTTAGACTCATCTAAATTGAAAGCATTTGCAGACAACAAATACATGTGACTCAAAAATTGAAATTTGATTCGGAAAGGGTAGAAAAGAGTGTGGGAAAAAGAGAAAATGCTGGTAACCAGCATTTTCTCTTCTTTCCACAATCTTTTCAAAAGGCTTTTTCCTCAGGGTTGTTACAATCGGGATTGTGTGGTAGACTTTACTCATCAGGTGCAAAAGATTTAGACCGCTCCAAATCCAAAACCAAAGTATTTGCAGATGACAAGAAAAATGTGACTCAAATCTTAGAAATTGTCTTTAAATTCTTTATAGATTAAAGAAATTGTCTTTAAATTGTCTTTGTGGAAAAAGGAGAAAATGCTGGTAAAAAGCATTATCTCCCTTTTACACTATAATTCCAAAAGCCTTCTTCCTCAATGCCGATAAGCATCAATTTCTCCTTTTCCCACGTTTTCAACAGCCTTACTCCTCAAGGTAATTAAACTAATTGAATGTATGATGTTCAACACTGTTTTCAACATTATTTCTGTTATATCGCAGCAGCCAGTGCACCTATACATGCTTTTCTGGAGTTTCTTTTACCAGTACACCACACAATGTTCTTTCCAAGCCACTGGCTACTTTCCCACATAATCATGGTTGAAACAATGGTCAGCAGTGAGAGAGGAATGAATCCTGTCACAATGACTATCATCAGTCCTCGGAAAGAAATTGGCCGAGCTGGGGATCGAACCAGCAACCCCCTATTCTCAAGTCTTTACACGCTACCAACTGACCTACCAGGGCTAGGCTCTCAAGGTAATTAAACCTTTCAACTGTGTCATGAAGGATTTAAGTATACAATTACCATCAGGTTGAGGCTGTGAAAGAGAATCTTCAGCAGCAGTTGTCTGATCTTCCTGTTCTTGCTCCGGTTCATTTACCGGCAGATCCGTATTTGTTTCATCTCCCACTCCGTCCTGATCAGGTACAGAGTCCTGAACGGGCTCAGGCTCTCCCTCTTCCGGGGTCTGGTCTTCCTCTGCTTGAGATTCGTTTGAGATCAGTGTAGGTTCATCTGTAGATACAAGCTGGGCCATGTTGTCCATCTCTGTTGAACTGGATTCTACAGGCTCTTCATTTGTTGATGTTTCCATTTCTTCTGTGGCTTCTGCCTGTGCCTGTTTTGCTGCCTAGAAAGTATAGAAATTAACTTTTAGTCCATTGAAAAAAAAAAAATGAAATAAAAAACTCTACTATTCGATATTTTGACTATCCCTTTACCACATAATCCCAACTTTTAACGACCCTGTAGAAGGCTTTTGGAAACATTGTGTGAAAAGGAGAAAATGCTGGTAACCAGCATTTTCTCCTTTTCACTCAATGTTTTCTACCCTATCATAGACAGAAATCATCATTTGAACAACATTTCAGTTGTTGTCTGCAAAGTTGTCGTCTGCAAAAGCTTTCAATTTGGTGTTTAATGCCATTTTCAACATTATTTCAGTTATATCACGGCGGCCAGTGCACCTATCCATGCTTTCCTGGACTTTCTTTTACCAGTACTCCGCACAATATTCTTTCCAAGTCACTGGCTGCTTTCCCACATAACCATCGAGGAAACAATGGTCAGTGGTGAGAGAGGAATGAATCCTGTCGCGATGACTATCATCAATCCTCGGAAAGAAATTGGCCAAGCCGGGGATCGAACCAGCAACCTGTTCTCAAGTCCTGACGCTACCGACTGAGCTACGGGGGCTTGGCTGTCATTTGAAAAAGATCTATTGCCTTTTTCTAGAGTTTCTGAAACACGTTGTGTGAATATTTTCAGGTTTTCAAAACTCTTGAAAAAGGCATAAGCCAAGCCAAAATATCGAATAATAGTGTATTTATTTTTTTTTTTCTTAGTGTTTCATTTGTTTCCTGATGAATTCATACAGTCATTGTAACATTTAGTATGTTGCCTAAATAAATGACATGTGTTTTCAGTCAGTGCCAAAAATTTGGCATGTTAAAGTTTAGGACTTTTCCAAAAAAAAAAAAAAAAAAAAAAAAAAATGAGGCATACTCTGACTCTGTGAAAAGGGGATTTAATGCTAAAAAGTACCAAATCATATCAAAACTTTTTGCTATTGGACAATTTTCTGTTGTTAAAGTTGATTTTATGGATCCATAATTGTATGGCAAATTACTTGGAATCACAGAGATGCATTAAAACCCCTTTTTCCAGAGCTCAGCTCAATTACAGCTGTGCTGAAAATGTAAAAGTCATTGTAGTAGTACTCCCCTCTCACTGATATTAAGTGTTTCAGCTTTATGTTGACATGCTAGTACAGGCTAGAGAGACTCTTTTGCAAGGTAATGTAAAAAAGACCCTAGAAATTTGCAGACAGAGGCACTGACCACCACAATACAACTGATTTTTTGTTGAAAACTGCATACAAGACAATCACAATTCTTTAACCCTTTACCACACAATCCCGACTTTTAACAACCCCAGGAAAGAAGCCTGCTGAAAACATTGTGGGAAAAGGAAAAAATGCTGGTAACAAGCATTTTCTCCTTTTCCCGCAATGTTTTCTACCCTTTCCAACACAAATTTCAATTTTTTTTCAGCCACATTTATTTTGTCGTCTGCAAATGCTTTCAATTTGGGCCGGTCTAAAATTTTGTCATTTGGTAAAGAGTTAAGAAAAATATTGCAGTTTTTACAATGCCTAAGCCTAGGAGTTTTCATTTCAGTCATTTTGCAAAAATTTAACTGGTAAATTAAAATTGTACCGATTCAAAATAGTTTTATCCGTAATGATATTATTCAATATTATTCTAACCCTTTACCAAACGACAAAAATGCAGACTTGTCCAAATTGAAAGCATTTGCAGACGACAATTTAAATGTAACTCAAATGATGGAATTTGTCTCTGACAAAGTAAAAAACAAAGAGTTGTGGGAAAAGGAGAAAATGCTGGTTACCAGCATTTTCTCCTTTTCCTACGATTTTTTTAAAATGCTCATTTCTCAGGGTGGTTAAAACTTGGGACTGGTAAAGGATTTAAACTGACCCTAAACTCTATTCTGCAAACCATACAAAACCTTATGTTGTGTAAATATAGAGATACAAAGACTAAAAGCAATCTTTGTCTCAACACAAAAATGAAAGGTAAGAGATCAAGAACATAAAGAGGCAGAGCAAAGAGTTAGGCAGGGCAAAGAGTTTCTCAGGGAGAAGGAAAAATTCAAACAAAATTGATAAAACAAAAAGATTCTTACCTCCGCTTCTTCTGCATTTTGATTTTCTTGGTTTTCTTGTACCACTTGGTTTTCTAGGTTTTCCTGCTCAGCATTTTCCTCTGGTGGTGGTGGGGTTCCACAGTGTATACCATCTGTACACTGCTCTGGAGGCGGTGTGCCACAGTGGATACCATCTGTGCATTCAGCAGGAGGTGGTGTGCCACAGTGAATTCCATCTGTACACTGCTCTGGAGGAGGTGTGCCACAGTGTATACCATCTGTACACTGTTCTGGAGGAGGTGTGCCACAGTGTATACCATCTGTACATTCACCTGGAGGTGGTGTGCCACAGTGAATTCCATCTGTACATTCACCAGGAGGTGGTGTGCCACAGTGTATACCATCTGTACACTGTTCTGGAGGAGGTGTGCCACAGTGTATACCATCTGTACATTCACCTGGAGGAGGTGTGCCACAATGTATCCCATCTGTACATTCCCCTGGAGGTGGTGTGCCACAATGAATCCCATCTGTACATTCTCCATTGCTTATAGGAATAAAGTGTGTGCTTTCTGATGGTGGCGGTGTTCCACAGTGTATACCATCTGTACATTCACTGGGAGGGGGTGTGCCACAGTGGATACCATCTGTACATTCACTTGGAGGTGGTGTTCCACAGTGGATTCCATCTGTACATTCACCTGGAGGTGGTGTTCCACAGTGAATCCCATCTGTACATTCACCTGGAGGTGGTGTGCCACAGTGTATACCATCTGTACATTCACTGGGAGGTGGTGTGCCACAATGAATCCCATCTGTACATTCTCCATTGCTTATAGGAATAAAGTGTGTGCTCTCTGATGGTGGTGGTGTGCCACAGTGGATACCATCTGTACATTCACTGGGAGGTGGTGTGCCACAGTGGATCCCATCGGTGCATTCACCTGGAGGTGGTGTTCCACAGTGAATCCCATCTGTACATTCACCAGGAGGTGGTGTGCCACAGTGGATGCCATCTGTACATTCACCAGGTGGTGGTGTTCCACAGTGAATTCCATCTGTACATTCACCAGGAGGTGGTGTCCCACAATGAATTCCATCTGTGCATTCTGTTGAGCTATCTGCTTGAGTTCCTGCTGTTTGATTTACAGATGCAGCTGTTGTTACCTGCCCTTGAGGAGTGATGGTTATCTGTACTGGTTTGGGTGTTTGTACAACTTGTGTAGGAGTTGTGGTGGCCACTTGCTGGATGACCTGTGCAGGTACTTGTGCTGTACCAGCTTGTGTGATGAGAGATATTGTGGGTGTGGATGTGGGTGTGGTCAAGAGAGAGGAGGCAGTCACAGAGGCTGCTGAAATCAGTTGTGAGGCAGATATGGTCCTAATGATGGATGTAGAGCTTGATCCTGAAATATTTCAATAAAAAGTTATCTGCACTCAGAAACCAGAGGACCATGACTATGTCTATTATTAAATATTATGAGACAGAAATTAATAATAAGGTTCAACTTCAGAAACATGGGCCAAAATCTTAATAATTATCTCTTTACAGAATTTACCCTTTGAAAAGGTAAAAATCATTGTTTGAAAATGTTAAGGAGCACAAAATGATGCAAGCACAAATTCAAGTCTAGGCCTACCAGTTCCTGACAAGTAGACAGTGATTTTGCTTTCAAAACTTCCGACAATTGAAATGTAAAGCCACTTTGAAAAGAGAATATTATTTCTATACAAAGTGAACCCAAGTATCAAATATAGATAGGCTCTAACTTTAACAGGCTTAAATTTTCTTGGTACAATCGCTTATAGAATGTATGAATACATATAAAAGATTTTCATTATACCTTCTTCAATAGCGTCTAAAGCGAATCCCAAACTGAGTCAAAAATTCAAATTTACCTGCTGATGTTACAATGGTTATGTTTGGTTTGGGTGCAGCAGGTGAAACAGTTGCCGTGACAACTTGTGGGGACTGGACAACGCCACCTAGAGTCTGCTGTAAAGCTGATACATTGATCGTCTTCTGTTGAGCCCCTGTAAACAAAGTATAGAAAAACTTTTCTAATTCTTTCTCTATACGTATGAGGAATCTTCCTAATGCATTATACGGATACTATGGATCCATTTTGTATAAAGACCAGATACATCAAAATTGAGGTAGAACGGTCCTCTGACATGCCAAAAAATTTACCAATAGCAAAATGTTTTGATCCAGGTCAGCCTATGCAAACTGCACAGGCTGAAGTGGGTACAAAATTTTTTGCTGATGCCTTAACCCACCTTTTCAGAGAGCACAACTCATTTCTATTCAATTCTATTCAATTGATAGCTGATGAACACCTAAACCTATTCTGTATTTGCAACAGAAAATGGATACTGTAAAAGGTAGCCCATATCTTTTCTTTTTCAGGCATTTTACATACAATTTTTCTTCTTCAAGTCACTTAACTGTTTACCAAACGCTCCCCTTTTTTACAACCCAAACAAGGTAGGCTTATAAAAACATTGTGGGAAACGGAGAAAATGATGGTTACCAGCGTTTTCTCCTTTCCCCGCAATGTTTTCTACCCTTCAAAAGTATAATTTGAATCATTTGGGATACCTTTAATTTATTGTCTGCAATCGCTTTCACTTTGGACCAGTATATATAATTTTATCATTTGGTAATGACTTAAACAAGATTATTTGGTATGGTGATGGTATAAGTTGGACTGTACACACCTTGTCCAATAGCTGAAGCCAGAGTATTTCCCCCTTGTGAGACAACACTGCTCCCCTGTGGACTGACCACAATAAACTGTGTGTTTCCTTGACCAGCGAGTTTTGGCATGGATGATAAGATCTTCGTTGGAGTCTGCCCTGCAGCTGAGCTACCTTTCGGGGCTGCTATGACTATAGTCTTTGCTCCACCAGGTGTGGTTTGAATCCCTGCCTGTCCAGCTTTAGCCATGGAGATAATGGAGGAGGGGATGGTACGAATGACTGTCTTTGTCTGTGACTGTAAATACGAAAATTTTATTTATTTTAACTTCATTTCCAAATCAAAGACCAACCATCTAATAGACTATGACAATGAACTTTCTCCTTTTCACACAATGTTTTTTACCCTATCAAAGACATATCCATCATTTAGACAATTTTATCACTTGGTAAAGATATAACCCTTTCTGAAACTAGCCAATGTTTTTTGATACACACAACAAGAAATATTGCTGAGAAAGGAAAATATCCCAGTCAACTACCTCTTTCTCCTTATTCATCAGAGGTTTCTACCCTTTAAAAGGCAAACTCAATTAGATGAGCCACAAAGAATATGGCATCTGTAAATGTGGTCACCATGGATAGCCATTTAAATTCTGCCATCTAGTGAAGAATTAACCCTTTACCAAACAATCCACTCCAAGACCCTGAAGAAGAAGGGTACACAGCATTTTCTCCTATTTCCCCCAGTTTTCTTCCATTTTAAAGACAGCAATCATCTTTTAGCTATACTGAATGTCAGCTGGAAATGCTTTCACTTTGGTTGAATCTATACTGCTGTTTGGTACAGAAATAAGCTACATACTGCAGGTCTAGCTTGTGGTTGAACAGAACTCAGTCCAATTATGTTGGAGGGTGTTTGTCCACTCTGGCCTGGTTGACTGCTAGTTATAATGGCTGTTGGTTTGCCTTGTCCACCAGCTTGTGAAGTCACCAGTTTAACAATTGTGGCTCCTTGTGGTAGGGTTCCCCCTTTAGTCTGTAAAAATCAAACACTGATATTTATTGAAGGCGAAAGTAAAGCAAATATTTTTTTCAAAAAAACAATTCAGTAACATTTACAATTCAAACAAACAAACAAACAAAAAACATTTACAATTCTGTATAATATCAACCCTTTACCACAAAATCCCGACTTTTAACGACCCTGAGAAAGAAGCGTTTTGAAAACATTGTGAGAAAAGGAGAAAATGCTGGTAACCAGCATTTTCTCCTTTTCCCACAATGTTTTCTACCTTTCCCAAAACAAATTTTTAACTTTTGAGTCACATTTTATTTGTCGTCTGCAGTTGCTTTCAATTTGGACCAGTCTAAAATTTTGTCCTTTGGTAAAGAGTTAAGGATGCAGACGAAAGATTTTGAAAATGTTACTAAACAACAAGATGCCTAAAATACCTTAAGTCCATTTTGTACAGACTGATACTACATCTATGTTATCTTGCAAAATTCTATGCTTTTATACTCAACCATTTCTTGAAGATACATCTGTACTCATCTTCAGCCAGTTTGTAACCCATTTCATCTTTATTTGATCAAAATATAATCATTCTTGTTTCTTCCTGCCAAATTTTGCCCTGATTGTTGCAAGGTTGCCTAGATTGACTGATAGAAATTGCATTTCTTGTTCTGGAGGCCTTCAAAGAAATCACTGTCATGGCCTTTCCAGTCTTAAACCTAAGATTCCCAATATATAAATTTATCCCTTCTTCTATACACTGTTTATATATTGGTAATTCATATATGTTTACAAAGTTGCCCAAGTTCTGAACAATTATACAGTCTATCAATTTTTTATAGCCTTTTTTTCTCTCTGGCTGTACTCTTTAACTCTTTACCACACAATTCCAAGTTTTAACATCCCTGTGAAAAAAGCCCTTTTTGGTAACCAGCATTTTCTTCTAATATATTTTCTACCTTTTTACAGAGATATCCCATTATATAAGCTGTATTGCTGTGCAGCATACTTTAAGATCTATCAAAAACTATTATATTTTCAAGGAGGGACAACATTTGAAGGAAATAAAACTCTTGCTTTCCATGTCAGGAAAAAGGCTTTTGAAAATGATGTGGGACAACGAGAAAATGCTGGCAGTCAACATTTACTTCTTTTCGCATTATGTGTTCTACCCTTTCAAAGACAGAAGCCAAGCCCCCGTAGCTCAGTCGGTAACGTACAGGAATTGAGAACAGGAGGTCGCTGGTTCCATCCCTGGCTTGGCCAGTTTCTTCCGAGGATTGATGATAGTCATTGCGACAGCATTCATTCCTCTCTCACTGCTGACATTGTTTTGACGATGGTTATGTGGGAAAGCAGCCAGTAGCTTGGAAAGAATATTGTGTGGAGTACTGGTAAAGAAACTCCAGGAAAGCATGGATAGGTGCACTGGCCAATGCAATATAACTGAAAAAATGTTGAAAATGGCATTAAACACCATACAATCAATCAATCAAAGACCGAAAAAATTACAGCAACAGTTCATGTGTTGCCTCCCAAATTCTTCTAGAATGGATGCATCTCAAACTTTGTCAACATGTTACAAAACTATAAACTTACAGTTGCCACAGTCATTCCCTGTGATGTTTTTACCAGGGTCACAATCTGTGGTTGGCCAGAGCCACTTCCTGTTGCTACACCACCACCTTTGTGCACTGTTATAATTCTGTTGGAACCTGGAGTCAATGTCTGGCTTCCTGCTGCTCTGATGATAGTGCTGCCAGGGGTGGCAACTCTAATTGTTTGGTTTCCTGAGTGAAGGGTACCAGCTGAAGTTAACCAAATACTGTATAAGCCAATATGGCTCCTATATTTTGGTTTCTAGCACCTAGAAAACCTGGCAATGGTGAATACACCAAAAATCCATAATCTATGCATATTCATCTTTCTCATTCCAAATCTCTTTCTTTCTGAAACACTGTGTAGAAAGAAGTATTTGCTTACCTCTTTACCACATGACATAATCATAGACTTGTCCAAAGGGAAAGCATTTGCAGATGACAATTTAAATGTGGCTGAATTGATGGTATTTGTCTTTGATAGGGTAGAAAACATTGTGGGAAAAGGAGAAAATGCTGGTTACCAGCATTTTCTCCTTTTCCCACAATGTTTTCCAAAGGCTTCGTCCCAAGAGTTGTTAAAACTGGGGATTGTGTGGTAAAAGGGTTACTCTGTCAGTAAAAGTAAATTTAAGTACTCTAACAAGCTCCATTTGTCAAAATTGTATATTTTGACCAACAAGAGTCACCCTGATCTAGGACCTACCATAGTTATACGGATGATATGATCTTATTTCTCATCAAATAACTACAACAACAAAGATTTTCAAAACCAGTGTATAAATGGAGAAGTACAGGTTGTAATAAGGTCGAATTATGATCATTTTATTGTTTGACCTTCACATGAATCCTTGGTAAGTCATATTACTCTGATATCCAAGCATAAAACAAAAATAATGGCTTGGACAAGCTCTATTTGTGACAGTTGTATCGTTCAACCTTATCTCTAGACATAATTGAGTTACATGGTTATCGACTTACCAATCTGTCTAGATACAGGTGTGACCTTTACCCCTTGTGGTGTTACAATCGCTGGGGTAACCACTTTAATGCTCGACGCTTGGGTGGTGGTTGTCGTGGAAGCAGTACCTGCCTGTGTGGAGCCCTGTATTTTCTGTGTAGCTGCAGCAGCAGCGGCCAAAGCTGCTATACCAGTCATCTGTCCTCCAGTGGTCTGAAATAGATACAGGTGCCAAGGCTCAGCTGCGGATGCTCGATTTTCAGTGAAAATTCAAAGTCGAAAAAGGGGCATGACTGTCAAAAATACTTTGATGATTACCTTCACTTGTTATGTATGTTAATTAACAACTTGTACAAGTTTGACGCAAAAATCTTCAGTAATAACCCAGATATTATAAAATGTCAAAGTTTTCGCATGACCACGCAAACAACGAACACTTTTGATAATTAAAAACTTCTTCGAAAACAGTTAAGCTAATAACTAATCAGTTGGCAAGCTATTTTAGAATATTGTACAGAATAACATCGCAATTTAGAATGATACGGTATTAACAGGGAACAAATAATTCAGTGGTAGAAAGCGGAATCGATATGATTCTGCAGTTACAAACTTGACAGTGACAAATTAATTAAATAAATCTTTTACATGTTACTTTTTAGTTGATTTATGTTGCGTCAAGGAAGGTGCGATGAATTAATTTCATTTTGCACATCAAAAACGCCAAAAAGCTGACTTCCTGAAACGCTAATTTGAGCCATATCTAATTTGTCAACTGCAATAGCTTTGAATTTCTACAAGTCCAAAATTTTCTTGTTTTGCAAAGGGTTTTCAAGGGATCGTGAGCTCCTAATTGCGGCTTGCCGTAAACTTTTTTTGAAAACTGACATAAAGTCATAGTAACAGGATCCATTCATCATATCCCTAAACATAATTAGAATTTATTAAATCCTTACCTAATGCTAAAGTTTTAGGCTGGTCCAAATTCAAAGCTTTAACTGTAGACAACAGATTAAATATTGCTTAATTGATGAAATTTGTCTCTAGCAAAGTAAAAAACATTGTCCCAAATGGAGAAAATGCTTGTGACCAGCATGTTTTCTGCTTTTTTAAAGATAAACCCCAACACTTAACCCTTTACCACACAATCCCGACTTTTAACGACCCTGAAAAAGAAAGCTTTTGAAAACATTGTGGGAAAAGGAGAAAATGCTGGTAACCAGCATTTTCTCCTTTTCCCACAATGTTTTCTACCCTTCCTAAAACAAATTTCAATTTCTGAGTAACATTGATTTTGTTGTCTGCAAATGCTTTCGAATTGGACAAGGCTAAAATTTTGTCATGTGGTAAAGGGTTAAACAACATCTAATTTGTAGTCCGCAAATGCCTTAAATTGGACAAGTCTGAAAGTTTGTGATACAGTAAAAAGTTCGACATTAAACAAAGATAGAACTTACTGCAGCAGGGACAACTTGGCGTGTAACTTGACTCTGTGGAATACTAACAACTTGTGGGGAAGCCATCCTCACAGTGCCAGGTAGAGTTGTTACTGTGATTGGTGTCTTTAGCTGGGGGCGTGTCACAGACGTCACTGAAATATTGATCGAACAATGAAACTTTCATAATTTGAATACAAGGGAACAAGTCACTGCTCCTTTTCCCACAATGTTTTTACAAAGTAATCTATGTCAGGAGCGGGAAGTTTCATATCTGCACTAGAATAAACTTACTAAATGTACTTCAACATATTCCCTCATCCAAAACATACGAGCCATGCTCTATGAAAAGGGGGCTTAATGCATTTGCAAAAAGTATCAACCCAAGTCAGTCTGCGCAATCCGCACAGGCTGACCTGGGCCGAAACTTTTTTGCTTTTGGTGAATTTTTCTGCATGTCAAAGGACCATTCTACCTCCAGATCCAGTCGATTGTTAGTGTTAGGAATACATTTTATTGATCTGAAATTATGCGATGGCTGGCATGATGTAATGCATCACAGAGATGCATTAAGCCCCCTTTTAACAGAGCATGGCTCATACATTTTACAAATATTGCTTTGATTTGACCCTGATGTATCTTTAGCTATAGCTTTGGCCCATTATCAATTGCAGACAATTTTTATGCCTTACAGCAGTCTTCTTTGGGGAAAAAAATTGTAGCAATAGGAGAAATTGGAATTATGAGCAATCTGTCTTCTTGCCACAATGCTTTCGTATGTATTCGTAAATCATGAAAATAAAATAAACTAGAGGTCCTTGAGGGCTTGAATCACTCTCCTGGTAGTGATTTTGCTCATTTTCTAGAGTACATCATGAAGTCATGATACAAACAGGGAAAAAACAAGAGGGCCATGATGGCCCTGTATCGCTCCACTGGCTTATAAATATAAACCATGAAGAGAAGTCTTCACTATATAAGCCCTTATAAAACTTTGACCCCAGGGCTACAGTCAGACTACATGGGGAATATGTGTATTAGAAGAATAACATGCCAAATTTGGGAGTTCTTGGCCTTATGGCTAGTAACAAGATGGTTTCTGAACTTTTCACTCCATAAACCCATGTAAAACTTGTGACCCCTGGTGCAGGGCCAAACTTGATCCTAGGGCTGTAACTTGGGCCCTCTTTGTAGTTGTCCACTAAATAATGCTATAATTATGCAAAATTTGGTAGCCTAAGCCTTATGACTATGTACACCAAGATTTAAAAGTTTTCCCTATGTAAGCCTATGTAAATCTTGTGAACCCCCCCCCCCCCCCACCATGAGGCCAAATTGACCCCAGGACTATAATTTGGGCACTTTTGGTAGACCCCAACTAGATCAAGCTAAATGCAAAATTTGGTAGCTCTAGGCCTTATGGCTAGGTACAGGAAGATTTTTAAAGTTTTCTCTATATAAGCCTATGTAAAACTTGTGACCCCTGGGGCAGAGCCAATTTTAACCCCAGGGCTATAATTTCAAGAAACATGATAGAGGTTTACTACGTAAAGCTACATGCCAAATTTGGTAGCCCTATGCCTTATGGTTTCAGACAAGAAGATTTTTAAAGTTTTCTCTATATAAGCCTATGTAAAACTTGTGACCCCTGGGGCAGAACCAATTTTGACCCCAGGGCTATAATTTCAAGAAACTTGATAGAGGTCTACTACATAAAGCTACATGCCAAATTTGGTAGCCCTATGCCTTATGGTTTCAGACAAGAAGATTTTTAAAGATTTCCAATATTTTTCAGTTTTGTTGCCATGGCAACCAGAGTTTTTGAAGGAATCAAATTCTTTCAAGAAATTCTAAAGAGGACCATGGCAGGATCATTTCTGTGAAGTTTCATGAAAATTGGATGGGTAGTTTCAGAGAAGAAGATGTTTGAAATAAAAGTTAACGCACGGACGGACGGACGCACGCACGCACGCACGCACGCACGGACGGACACCGGGCCATGACATAAGCCCGCTGGCCTTCGGCCAGTGGAGCTAAAAATACACAAAAAAAGGGAATTTCTCAAAAATGACTGTTTGGAATCTAGCCATATTTGATAGGGTTTTAGAATTCATTGTTTTGCAATCCTTGCAAATTTCCAAGAAATTGGACCAGTAATCTGAGCTATGTCAAGTAAACAAGACTAGTCATCAAATGGCTGCTTTTCCTAAACTGATTGCTGGATTTTTTTTTTCAATTTAAACAGGATTTAATCCCTTGATAATCCAAATAATCTGTGCAAGTTTTGAAAAAATTGGATCAATAATGCAAACTTTATCATGTAACCAAGAAATGAAAATTTTCAACTTCAACTCTTTACCGCATAATCCCGACTTTTAACGACCCTGTAAAAGAAGCCTTTTGAAAACATTGTGGGAAAAGGAGAAAATGCTGGTAACCAGCATTTTCTACTTTTCCCACAATGTTTTCTACCCTTCCCAAAAGATATTTCAAATTTTCATTTATTCTTATTTTGTCGTCTGCAGATGCTTTCAATTTGTATCATTTTAAATTTTGTCGTATGGTAAAGAGTTAAACAGCTACTTTTCCCTCACTAATTGGCAGATGTTTATCAAAGTCATTAGGGTTCAAGCAATTGATGATATAGGAAAGTGTACAAGTTTCTTTGAAATAGGACCACAACATTAATGCACACTTTGAGTAAACAAGAAATGTAAATATTCAACTTTAAATGGCTACTTTTCCCTTACTAATTGTCATGATTTTTTTTTTTTTTTTTTTCATCAATACAGTTCAAGGTATTGATGATATAAAGAAATTGAACAAGTTTCAAGAAAATCCGACCACATCTGCGGACTTTAATGCGTAAACAAGAAATGAAAATTTTCGACTTTAAATGGCTATTTTTCCCTTACTAATTGCTGGACGTTTATCAAAATCAGTAGGGTTTAAGCTATTGATGATACAAAGACACTGGTGCAAGTTTTATGAAATCTCACTACAGATGGGGACCTTATTTCATAATCAAGAAAAAGACTAACAGACAGACAGACGGAAGGCGGGTGTCAAAAAGCATGCCACACCATACGCTCTGCTGGCTTTCATCCAGTAGAGCTAAAAATTGAAAAATCAATAAAATACATGTAAGTTACCCCTTGAAATTAAATACATGTACCATCCTAGAGATATGCATGCTATCTTTCAATAATACATGCAAGCAAACATTTACCTAACATTCAACCCAGACATTACAATATAAATCCAAGATCAGGGTTAGATTTGCACATTCTCTACCATCCAATCCTGATCTCCACTTTCAACAAAAGCTAGTAAATCTGTGCAATGCACTATACTTGGCAACTTCTTAACACAAATTTGCAGCACTGAACTTTGAAAACATTCTTTTAGAACATTGATAGTAATCAGAACTAAAGATGTAGTACAAGAGTGCATATGATAACATGGTGCCAAATGAAAAGAAAATCTGAAAGGAAGAGCAAAATTTTAGTCTTGTCCAAGTTGGAAGCACTTGCAGACAACAAAATATATGTGACTCAAAACCTGAAGTTTGTTTTTGAAAGGGTAGAAAACATTGAGGTAAAAAGAGAAAATGCTGGTTACAAAAATTTTCTCCTTTTTCCACAATGCTTTCAAAAGCATTCTTCTTTAGGGTCATTAAAACTCAGGACTGTTAGGTAGTGGTAACTCTTTTAACTCTTTACCAAACCAGATTTTCACGACCCCGAGACAAAAGCCTTTTAGAAACATTGTGGAAAAAGGAGAAAATGCTGGTAACCAGCATTTTCTCCTTTTCCCACACTGTTTCCTACCCTGTCAAAGAAAAATTGCATCATTTGAGCCACACTGAAATTGTCATCTGCAAATGTTTTCAATTTGGACAGGTCTAAAATTTTGTCATCTGGTAAAGAGTTAACACACGGAAAAAATTTGCACTTCTCCAAATTGAAAGTGTTTGCAGATGACAATTTTAATATGGCTTACATGATGGAATATGACCTGGACACTGCAGAAAACACTGTAGAACAAGAGCTTCACAGAGCGGCGCATATACATCCGAAGGTGCTTGTCAGTGAAATGAGTTGAAATGAAGGATGGGCCGTGAATAAAGAGTAGTTATTCTCCATGATAAAGAAAGTAAGTCTTGATTGTCTGTAATAGTTTATTGAAGGAAAAAAAAGCATTTAACCCTCTACTGCTATCAGCGTTTGAAGTTTCAAGTTGAGAGCTTTTATAGTTTGGAAGTTATGGCCCAGACAAAAATTCAAAGTAAAAATCTAAAAATAAATAAAGGGCAATAACTCAAAAAATAAGGGTATCAGAGTTATGGTTCTTGTGCATGACACTTCTCCATAATGTGTTCTGTCAGTATATGAAGTTTCAAGTTGATAGCTTTTCTAGTTTGGAAGATGTAGCCAGGACATAAATTCAAAATGAAGCTATTCAAGGGCAATTACTCAAAAACTTAGGGTGACAGAGTTATGATTCTTGTTTACTGCACTTCTCCACAATCTGTTCTTGTTTACTGCACTTCTCCACAATCTGTTCTATCAGTGTATATTGTTTCAAGTTGATAGCTTTTATAGTTTGGAAGATATGGCCCAAACAAAAATCTAATGTGAAAAATATTAAAGGGCAATAACTAAAAAAATAAGGGTGGCACAGTTACAATTTTTGTGAATTGCTCTTCTCCACAAGGTGTTCTATCAGTCTTTGAAGGTTCAAGATCATAGCTTTTATAATTTAGAAATTATGGCCCAGTTGAAAATTCTAAGTGAAAACTAACAAAGGGCAATAACTCAAAAAGAAGGATGGCAGAGTTATGGTTCTTGTGCAATGCACTTCTTCATAATGTGTTCTATTAGTCTTTGAAGTTTCAAGATGATGGATTTTAAAGTTTGGAAGTTATGGCCTGGACAAAAATTCAAACTGAAAATTAACAAAGGGCAATAACTCAAAAAAATAAAGGTGGCAGAGTTATGGTTCATGTGCACTGCACTTCTCCATAATGTGTTCTATCAGTGTATGAAGTTCCCAGTTAATAGCTTTTATAGTTTGGAAATTATGGCCTGGACAAAAATTCAAACTGAAAATTAACAAAGGGCAATAACTCAAAAACAAGAGCAGCAGAGTTATGGTTCTTGTGCACTGCTTTTCTCCATAATGTGTTCTATCAGTGTATGTAGTTTCACGTTGATACCTTTCATGGTATGGAAGTTATGGCCTGAACAAAAATTCAAAGTGAAAAGTTGGTTATTTCAGAAATCAAGGGCAGATAATTTTAGAACGCAAACAGCGATCCAAATTCTAAGAGTCAGGTGCACAACTAGACATCATGGAGATTCACTGTGGCAAGTTTCAAATAATTCCGATGGAAACTGTAGGAGGAGTTGCGCACACAAGAAATTGCCAACGGACAGACGGACGGACAGACAGACGGACGGACGGACGACCGGGGGTATAACATAATACAACCCTTCGTGCGTATAAAAAGGAGAAAATGTTGCTTACCAACATTTTCTCTTTTTCCCACTATGTTTTCAAAAGCCTTTACCCTCAAGCTCATTAGGACCAGTGATTGTATGGTTTAGAGTAAAAGGCTAACTAGCAGCCAAAAGTTAACAATTCTGACGTCAAATTGCAGGTAAATTTAACTCGTACCATTTTAAAGTATGGAAATTATCATGAGTCTGACCATGTATTAACCCTTTACTGCACAATGCTGCCTTTTAACGACCCTGTGAAAGAAGCCTTTTGAAAACATTGTGGGAAAAGAAAACAAGAGGGCCATTATGGCCCTGTATATAATGGCCCTGTATCGCTCCACTGGCTTATAAATATAAACCATGAAGAGAAGTCTTCACTATATAAGCTCTTATAAAACTTTGACCCCAGGGCTACAGTTGGACTAAATGGGGAATATGTGTATTAGAAGAATAACATGCCAATTTTGGGAGTTCTTGGCCTTATGGCTAGTAACAAGACGGTTTCTGAACTTTTCACTCCATAAACCCATGTAAAACTTGTGATCCCTGGTGCAAGGCCAAACTTGATCCTAGGGCTGTAACTTGGGCCCTCTTTGTAGTTGTCCACTAAATAATGCTATAATTATGCAAAATTTGGTAGCCTAAGCCTTATGGCTATGTACACCAAGATTTAAAAGTTTTCCCTATGTAAGCCTACGTAAATCTTGTGAACCCGCCCCCCCCCCCCCGCCAGCATGAGGCCAAATTGACCCCAGGACTATAATTTGGGCACCTTTGGTAGACCCCAACTAGATCAAGCTAAATGCAAAATTTGGTAGCTCTAGGCCTTATGGCTAGGTACAGGAAGATTTTTAAAGTTTTCTCTATATAAGCCTATGTAAAACTTGTGACCCCTGGGGCAGAGCCAGTTTTGACCCCAGGGCTATAATTTCAAGAAACTTGATAGAGGTTTACTACATAAAGCTACATGCCAAATTTGGTAGCCCTATGCCTTATGGTTTCAGACAAGAAGACTTTTAAAGTTTTCTCTATATAAGCCTATGTAAAACTTGTGACCCCGGGGGCAGAGCCAATTTTGACCCCAGGGCTATAATTTCAAGAAACATAATAGAGGTCTACTACATAAAGCTACATGCCAAATTTGGTAGCCCTATGCCTTATGGTTTCAGACAAGAAGATTTTTAAAGATTTCCAATATTTTTCAGTTTTGTTGCCATGGCAACCAGAGTTTTTGAAGGAATCAAATTCTTTCAAGAAATTCTGAAGAGGACCATGGCAGGATCATTTCTGTGAAGTTTCATGAAAATTGGATGGGTAGTTTCAGAGAAGAAGATGTTTGAAATAAAAGTTAACGCACGGACGGACAGACGGACGCACGCACGGACGGACGCACGCACGGACGCACGACGGACACCAGGCCATGACATAAGCCCGCTGGCCTTCGGCCAGTGGAGCTAAAAATGCTGGTAACCAGCATTTCCTCCTTTTTCAACAATGTTTTCTACCGTATCAAAGAAAAATTGCACCATTTGAGCCACAATGAAATTGTCGTCTGCAAACGCTTTCAATTTGGACAAGGCTAAAATTTTGTCATCTGGTAAAATGGTGCAATCTGTCAAAATCCCAGGAGATCTAAGTTGGTAATTTTAACTGTCAGACTGATTATAACATCCATTCTTTAACCCTTTACCACACAATCTTGAGTTTTAACAACGCTGACAGAAAAGGCTTTTGAAAACATTGTTGGAAAAGGAAAAAATGCTGGTAACCAGCATTTTCTCATTTTCCCACACTGTTTTCTTACCTTTCAGAGACTAATTTCATTATGTGAGCCACATTCAATTTGTCATCTGCAAATGCTTTCAATTTGGACAAGTCTAAAAATTTGTCACTTGGTAAAGATTTAACTCTTTACCAAACCAAAGCAACCTTTCTCAGTGTCATTAAAACTTGGGATTATGTGGTAAAGGGTCGAACAGTATGAGTTAACGTGCATGTATTTTGACTCCCCTGTTATTTACCTTTGGTTGCTAGTGCGCCTTTAAGTCTGCATCACAGGTCCTTTGTAATCAATGTAACACATGTTTCAAAGCATCTTTAACTCTTTATCAGACAAAAAAATTCAGACTTGCTTTAAAGGAAAGCCTTAGCAGACAACAAACTGAATGCTGGCTCAAATGATGGGGTAGGAAATGTTGGAAAACGGGAAAACGCCAGTTTAACAAATTTCTTTTTTCTTTTCCAACAATTTTTTCTACGACCTTCTTCCTAAAAATCAAACAACATAGACTTGTGTAGGCAAACATCTAAGTTTTTATCACACAATCCCATCTTTAATAACCCTGAGAAAGAAGCTTTTTGAAAACATTGTGGGAAAAAGAAGAAATGCTGATAACCAGCATTTTCTCCTTTTCCTGCAAATGTTTTCTACCCCTCCCCAAACAAATTTCAATTTTCTTGTCACAATTATGTCATCTGCAAATGCTTTCAATTTGGACTAGTCTAAAATTTTGTTGTTTTGTACAGAGTAAAATAAAGCACATTGAACTGTTATTTCCAAGCTTTGTATTTAAGCCAGTAAGCTAAGCATTGTGCAATAGCAAACATACATGTACAGCTTTGCTTCTATAAATAAATTTGAACCATGGTCTGGCACAAGGGTGCTTAATGCTTCTCCATGGTGCACCATTCAAAGCAAGTCATCACATAAATAGGGACCCATAAAATCCATTTAGTCGAACAACTGACTGAATCTGGAGGATAAGTGGTCCTTGGACATGTAGAAAATTGACTGATAGCAAATAGTTTCAACCCATGTCAGCAAAGACTGCGCATGCTAACAACGGTCAATAGTTTTTGCAGATGCATTAAGCCCCCTTTTCACAGAGCAAGGCTAATATTACATGTAACAACTGTATGAAGTAAAAATATTACAAATATCTAGTGTAAGCTACATGCTTGATAGTAAAAATATTACTACAATATTCATGCATTGTATAAACTTTCTACCTTTGATAGTTTGCGGAGAAGAGAGAGTTCCAGCAATCGCTCCTGAAGCAGAGCGTATTTGCGCCACTGTGAAAGAGAGCAGATGTAGAAGTAGTAGTACTAGTAGTAGTATGTCATAAAAGATGACAAAAATGATTATTTTCATAACAAGAGAGTTGTAAACCTTCAGTGTTGACTTCAAAAGATTTCTTGTTTGGTGATGTACAGAGGTAGTGATCAGGGCTGCATTTCTTCAACCCTTTCCCAAATGACAAATTTTGGACTGGTCCAAATTGAAAGAGTCTGCAGACGACAATTTCAAATTTGATGAAAATGGCAGAAAGGTCTCAAAAAGGGTAGAAAACACTGTGGGAAAAGGAGAAATTGCTCGTTACGAGCAATTTCTCCTTTTCCCACAGTGTTTTCAAAAGACTTGTACTGCAGACATGTGAAAACCAGGGCTTGTTTGGGAAAGGGTTAAACTGTGTCCACATGAAATTTGCGAATGCAGTTTCGATAAGCAAGCAGCAAGTCCAGAAACAAGTTTCACTAAACTGCCTAACTTCACGATTTGAGTTAATGTTTACATAACTTTATGCCAGCTCATACCTTTGGGTAAAGCAGGAATTGTATCTGAGAGTACAATCCTAAATAGTTTGTTGTAAATCTACACAATTTAGTGAAAGGCAGCCCAGAGTATTCGGGGAGATTTATCCCTTTACCAAACAATCTAGTGTTTTAATGACACTTGGTAAAAAGGCTTTTGAAAACATAGTGGGAAAAGCAGAAAATAATGAGTACCAGCATTTTCTCCATTTCCCACAATGTTTTCCAACAATGTTTTCTTTCCTTCCAAGGGCAATTTCCATTATTTGAGCCATATTTCTTGTCTGCAAATGCTTTCAATATGGACAAGTTTAAAATTTTGTCATCTGGTAAACAGTTAAAGACTAAAATAACTTCAGATTTTAACACACACCTTTGGTATGGATAGTCATCAAAAGCCATGGCATGGGTTTTAATAAAGACATATAGAAGTTTAGGGACTTAAATACCCTTCCAATTCATCTGAACCTCTTAACCCTTTACAACATGACACGAAGTTTAAACTACCCCACGGAAGGAAGTCTTTAAAACATATCGGGAAAGGAGAAAATGCTGGTAACCACCAAAATGTTTTCTTCCCCTTCAACGATAGATTCCTATGTTTTAGTCACATTTGTTTTTTTCGTCTGCAAATACTTTCAATTTGGACAAGTCTAAAATTTTGTCATCCACTAAAAGTTTAATACTACAAAGTTTTACAGCCTTTTCTAAAATCTGTGACAGTGAAATTGTCAAGTAGAAGCAATTTCTTTAAAATATATAGACTGAGATACTACCAAAACATTCTGTTTATCTCTTTTAAAAAATTCATAGGTTTTAATTGTGTAAAGTACAACATTTGTAGATGTAAAAAATGCGAGAGCCAACACTCGGCAGTGGTTGCTCGATTTTCAGTGAAAATTTAAGTCCAAAAAGGGGCATAACTGTGTCAAAACACTTTGATGGTTACCCGCTCTTGTTATATGCAAAATCCCAAAATTTTAGCAACATTTTAATCTTCGTCTGCAAATGCTTTCAATTTGACTCCAAATTTTAAGTCATGGTGAAGAGTTATTTGTTGTGAATACATGTTAGAAAAAGGAGCAATACATGTTACATGATATTTTCAAAACCCGAAACAGAATGAGATTCAAAAAGTACTTTATATGCATGAATTGACGCATAAACCACTAAACTTATCTGCAGCTCAAATCTATACCAAACACAGCTTACCTGGTACTGGCTGCCGTGGTGATGCCAAAGCCACGGTTGGAGTTGTTGGTTGTTGTACAGGAGGAGTCGCGGGTGTAACCGCTTTAGCAAGGGGATTTGTTGTAGGTACTGCCGTGGGGGTGGCAGTCTGTGCTGGGGGAAGGTCGTACTTCTGTAGCTGTAGAAGGTAGGCGTCTGCAGTTGGAACAGCTCCCCAACATACCTCGAGGGCATTTGTGCTGGCACGCACCAGTTGTACTCTAGTTGGCGCTGGTGGCTTTTCTGAAATGTGGGAAAGATATTGAAAACTCTTTACCAAACAACAAAATTTTGGACTTGAACGAATTGAGAGCATTTGCAGATAACAAATTTAAGGTAGCTCCAATTATGATTTATATCTTTGATAGGGTAAAGTACATTTTGCAAAAGGGAGAGAATGCTGGTCACCAGCATTCTCTCCTTTTCCCACCATGTTTTAACAACCTTTTTTTCTCAGGGTTTTTGAAAGTTGGGATTATATGGTACAGAGATAAGATTAAAGCATGATAACTCTATCCCTTCAAGTTTAAATCAGATTCTTTTGGTATCTATATTTTATATCTTACTGTGATTCAAGGTGAAAGTCTGTGCTGTCTGATCTTGGATATACATGGTCCACAAAAGCTATTTGAGATGCCATGGGTATTGAAAGAATTCAATTAATTTAAAAAAAAAAATCTAATGTTAATCTCTGTTTGAAAAGTGCAATAAAAGCTCAACTCTACAAAATGACAGAATTTTGGACTTTACCAAGTTGAAAGCCTTTCCAGACAACAAAATATACGTAGGTCAAAGGATCAGTTCTATCTTTGATTGGGTAGAAAACATTGTGGAAAAAGGAGAAAATGCTGGTAACTCTCCAGCATTTTCTCCTTTTACCACAATGTTTTAAAAAATATCCTTCTTCTTTAGGGTCTTTAAAACTTGGCATTGTGTGTTAAAACATTAACCCTTTACCACACAATCCTGACTTTTAACGACCCTGTGAATGAAGCCCTTTGAAAACATTGTGGGAAAAGGAGAAAATGCTGGTAACCAGCATTTTCTCCTTTTCCCACAGTGTTTTCTAGCCTTCCCGATACAAACTTCAATTTTTTAGCCACATTTATTTTGTCGTCTGCAAATGCTTTGAATTTGGACCAGTCTAAAATTTTCTCGTTTGATAAAGAGTTGAATCATTGATGTACATGTCAAGTGTAGACCAACCCAAAGGTGTTGCAAAACACACAAAGGACAAAATTGTACATTAAATAAACCTTAGAGCACTGACTTAACCCAACAGACTTTGTCAATCTAGTAAAAAAAAGACACTAGTAAGAGCCTTTGCCCAGAATATCACAGAAAAGCAGACAGTGTAGATCAAAGATCAGACTGCATGTCTTGTGAAGTCTTATCTTGATTGCAAAGGCAACTAAAGTTGTGAAAAGCTCTTTAACCCTTTACCACTCAATCCCAAGTTTTAATGACCCTGATAGAGAAACTTTGGCAAACATTGTGGGAGAAGGAAAAAATGCTGGTAACCAGCATTTTCTCCTTTACCCTCAATGTTTTCTACCCTTTCCAACATAAATATCCACATGTTATTTACATCTGTCATCTGCAAATACTTTCAATCTGAACCACTCCAAAATTTTGTCATGTGGTAAAGGGTTAAGGGTTTACAGACACAGAGATTTCACACAGCCAAGCCAGGCTTCCTTTAAATCTTGACGGGGCATTTTATTTCTCTTGAAGTTCTCGCCATTAAGCTACTCACATCTGATCATTTTTGCCAAAATTTCAATCCTGTGTGGTGAATAAATGCAAAACTATTTTCAATCAACATGAAAGACACCATTATCTGACTATTTCACTTGAATATCATCAAAAGTTTTAATTCTGTAAGTCTTTATTTAGCTAGAAGATCTCACAAAATACATGCATTGGACTGTTTTGATCCATGATCTCATTCAACATTTCACAATCTGATCTTGATCTATATGATCCTAACCTAAAAGTGTATTTAACTCTTTACCAAATGACAGAAGTTTAGACTGGTCCAAATCGAAAGCATTTGCAGATGACAAACTAAATGATGCACAAATTTGGAAGTTTTTCTGTGAAAGGGAAGAAAACATTGTGGGAAAAGGATAAAATGCTGGTTACCAGAATTTTCTCCTTTTACCAGTGTTTTCAAAAGTCCTTTTCCTTGGGGGTCATTAAAACTTGCGATTTTGTGGTAAACGGTTAAAAAGATGTTTATCAAGGTTAACTTTTCTCTCCATTCTTCATTTTTTTTTCCTTTCAAATTTCAAACAACAAACAAATGCAAAGCTGCAGTATTGGATTAATTTTTGCATGTATCCTAGAATGAGAAGGGTATGAAAACAAAAAACATGTCACTTATTTACCTGTTTCAAGGAACCATAAATCTTTAAAGCACACCTGCAATGGACACAAAACTTAATTGGGTCATTAGGAACACAACTTGAAGTTTAAACTTTTAACACATATTAGTCCATAGTGCTCCTAACATTTTCAGGCTTGAAAAACTGACTATTTTATTCAAAGCCCTTTTTGCCATAATATGTGGTATAAATATATTATGTACATATATATCGGTACATTTTGTGTAATTAATGCACGCATGACCTACACTGTCTGCAAAGTCAACTTGAGTTGTAGTAAGCCCTCTCCAGGTTAAGTTAACAATCATTTCCTGGTTTACTATCAGTGCAGACAATGCAGGGTGTTCAATTCCCACCCACGTGCCACAGGCATCCAGGTTTTCACTTATTTAATTTACCTTACAATGATCATGAAACAACTTCTCAAGCCTGCATTTACCCTTTAATGCATAATCTCGACTTTTAATGACTTTGAGGAAGAAGGCTTTTGAAAACATTGTTGGAATAGGAGAAAACGCTTGTAACCAGCATTTTCTCCTTTTCCAAGAATATTTTCTACCATTTCAAAGAAATAAACCATTATTTGAGTGACATTTAATTTGTCATCTGCAAACACCTTCAAATTGGACCAGTCTAAAATTTAACTGCCTCCTGCAAAACTACTTGGGCAAAGCTAGACATGGTAGGAAATTCCAAAGACCCCCCTAGTTATTATGGGGATCTAGATCTTGTTAAGCACAAATCATGGATCAAGATCACACTACACACAGCATGCTATCGGATCTTTGAGGGTCACTGTCTCATATTATATCTATTTCATTCACTTCAACGAAACTAGAGTTTTCTTCTTTTCCTGAAATGTTCTCTACAATTTTAACCCCAAATCTTACTGTTAGGCACACTTACTTCAACTCTTTACCAAAGACAAAATTTTAGACTTGTCCAAATTCAAAACATTTGAAGGCAACAAAGCAATGGTTGTAGACAACAAATCAATGGTGGCTCAAATGATAAAAACCTGCATTTGACTGAGTAGAAAACATTGCGGGAAATAGGAGAAAATACTTGTTACTAGCATTTTCTACACTTCTCACCATGTTTTCAAAAGCTTTCTTTCTAAGGATCATTAAAACTCAGGATTGTTTGCTAAAGGGTTAAGCCGCACTCTTTTCCAATATGGTCTTAGTCTAAAATTTTGTTGCCTGGTAGAGTTAGACCAGAACATACCTGGTTATTCCAAGCCTTTCTGTATCCATCTCTACCACTCCAGATGTAGAGACGTGTGTGTATAGACACGGAGCAGTGACCCGCCCTGGCACGTGGTAGTGCATCCTCAAACACCTCCATGGCTAGTGGCTCCCATGTCATTGTATCTGAAAAAATCAACTGTGACCTGTCTATATTCTGCTGAGTACACCTAACAAGGCTCACACAGTGTGTGCCTAATCAGATTTAATCCCTAATTCTTTAGCAAATGACAAAAAGTTTTAGTCTTGTCCAAATTGAAAGCAAATACAGATGACAAAATCAATGCGACTCAAAAACTGAAATTTGTTTAGGGAAGGATAGAAAAATATTGTGGGAAAAAGGAGAAAATGCTGGTTACCAGCATTTTCTCCTTTTCCCACAATGTTTTCAATAGGATTTTTCTTCAGGGTTGTTACAACTCGTGATTGTGTGGTAAAGAGTTCAAGTGCTAAATAAACAAAATGGACTCTAACAATCAGGAAGACAGATCAAAATATTGCAAAATCAAAAGTGTTTTTGGCCAAAAAATTTTACAAACTTTCAAGTTCTATGTTGTCCGATCTTTGATCTACAAAGAGCCAAAAAGGTAGTCTGATCCTAATCAACAAAATGAACTTGAAGTTGTCACTCTTAGTTCATGTAAATAGTTGAGCTTTTGTTGTTTGATGGAATAAGTCTTATGATACATACAGTGTTTTAAAACATACTATAAGAAAGTCTGTTTCGTGTTAACCTGTCGTCAAATCTCATGATCAAAGCAGTCTTACGGAACAGTTCAATGAATGTAACCCCTTAACACAATACCGCGTTTTAACGACCCTGAGAAAGAAAGCTTTTGAAAATAATGTAGAAAAAGGAAAAAATGCTAGTAACCAGCATTTTCTCCTTTTCTCACAATATATTCTATCATTTCAACGACTAATTTCATCAATTGAGCCACATTTGAACTGTCATCTGCAAATGCTTTCAATATGGAGAAATCCAAAATTTTATTGTTTGGTTGAGAGTTGAATTGTGTGTATTGTCCAGGTATGGGAAAGTTTGAGTTCTAACATGTCAAACACTCGAACCCTTCAAATTTCAGAAGAATTTTTAGTTATTTAAAGTTAATTGATCGTATGGTGTTTAACACTGTTTTCAATATGAACACCGATTTCAATGTTGTTTCAGTTATATATATCACAGTGGCCAGTGCACCTATCCATGCTTTCCAGGAGTTTCTGATCACCAGTCTTCTTCCTAAGCCACTCGCTGCTTTGCCACATGAGCAGTGAGAAAGGTATGAATCCTGTCACAATAACTATCATCAATGCTCTGAAAAAATTTAACGGGCTGGGGAATCGAACCAGCAACCCCAGTTCTCAAGTCCTGTACTCTTACGAATGCAATACCATAGTTCTATAAAGACCTACTTACCCAGGTTCAGAGATGCCAGTGTGTTAGTACATTTCCACTCTTTCTCATGTGTAGCAAACTTAACATCATCCATTACAAGGGGTACCCAGCCTCCAAATACAAACATCCTGTTCCCTATCACTGTAGCAGAGTGTAAACTTCTAGGTAAGGGAGGCAATCCATTGATCACTGGTTTTGTCCATGTCATTGTGTCTGGAAAAACATGCAAAATTGGGGAATGGGGTAGGTACAGCAAGATGAAAACAACTGAGCTATGCTCTGGCAAAAAGGAGTTTAATGCATCTCTCTAATGCATCATACCAAGCAAATCAACACATAATTATGGATCTGTAAAATTCAATTTGTCTTACAAACAACTAAATCATGAGGCAGACCGGTCCTTTGACTCCAGTGTTCAATCTGGCTTTACTTGTAAGGGGGCCCATCGGGCCCCCGGACACCGAAATGGGGGGGGGGGGGGGGGTACTTCTGGCCACTTTTCCCACACTGATAGTCAGATTTTTTTCAAATTCAATAGGATCCAAGTTTTTGATGAGATAAACAAACTGTGCAAGTTTCACGAAGATTCTACAACAGATGAAGGCTCTATCATGTAAACTGTTACTAAACAAGAAATTGAAATTTTGAACTTTAAATGGCTACTTTTCCCACAGTCATTGTCAGATTTTTTTCAACATCATTTGGACTGAAGCTATTGATGAGATAAACAAACTGTGCAAATTTCATGAAAATCCGACTACAAATGCAGACTTTATCACCGAAACAAGAAATTGACATTTTGAAATTTAAATGGTTACTTTTCCCACACTGATTGTCAGATTTTTTTCAAAATCAACAGGGTTTAAGCTTTTGATGAGATAAACAAACTGTGCAAGTTTCACATAAATCCAACCACAAATGCAGACTTTATTGTATAAACAAGAAATTGAAATTTTGAACTTTAAATGCCCACTTTTACCACACTGATTGTCAGTTTTTTTTCAAAATTAACAGGGTTGAAGCTTTTGATGAGATAAACAAACTGTGCAAAGAACATGAAAATCTGACCACAAATGAAGACTTTATCGCGTAAACAAGAAAAAGACTAATGGACAGACAGACAATCGGACGAACAACGGAAACCATACTACGGTATAAACTCTGCTGGCTTAAAGCTAGTAGAGCTAAAAAAAAAAAGCAGGAAACAGTTACACACCTATTTCAAGCTGCCATAAGTCCCCAAGTCGACATCCACTCATACCACCATAAATGATCAATCTTGGTCTTCTCCCATCTTTATCTGTGTATCCCACAGCTGTATGGGACTCTCGTGCCGGAGGTGGAGTACCAACCATTAGAGGGTTGTCCCATTGTAACTGGTTAGAATTTGCCTTTAATTCCAACACAACAAGATCATTCAGGTATCTGGAAGGAAACCATTCATACAAAACTCATTCTTAATTGAAAAGAAAAACCTTTTTATTCTTTCTGAAAACATTAATGACAAGTCTACCAATCATCAAAAAAAAAAAAATGAGTTCGTACAACTCTGGATTAAACTACTTTTGAAAACATTGTGAGAAAAATGGCACAACTGACTGTAGCAACCCACTCCTCCTTTTACCCACAGTGTTTGTCTATTTCATGCGAAAACAATCATTTTACTTTCCTTCTATGTTTTGCGCTTTGTGCAATTTAAAACAGTATTTGTTAAACCTTTACGAAACAATGCCCTGTTCTAACACTGCTCAATTTGAAGGCTTTTGAAAAAGTGACGATAGGAGAAAATGCTGGAAACAAGCATTTTTTCCATTTCCCACAATGTTTTCAAATTTGTCCAGGACAAATTTTGTCATTTAACCCTTTACCAAACGACAAAATTTTAGATTCATCCAAACTGAAAGCATTTGCAGACGACAATATACATGTGACTAAAAATTGAAATTTGTTCTGGGAAGGGTAAAAAACATTTACCAGCATTTTCTCCTTTTCCCACAATGTTTTCAAAAGGCTTCTTTCTCAGAGTCGTTAAAACCCGGGATTGTATGGTAAAGAGTTAAGCCACATGCAATTCTTCGTCTGCTATTGCTTTCCACTGGACTGGTCTAAGATTTGTTGTCTGTTAATATTTTACCACACAATCACGAGTTTTATTAACCCCAAGAAAGACTCCTTTTAAAAACATAGAGGGAAAAAGAGAACATGCTGGTAACCAGCATTTTCTCTTTTTTCCCACCATGTTTTTGCCCTTTCAGAGACAGAAACCCCACAATTTAAGCTGCAATTAAATTGTCATCTGCAAACGCTTTCAATTTGGACCAGTCTAGAATTTTGTCATTTGGTAAAGGGTTAAAGTGTTAAACCTCTATTTCCTCAAGGCAAGAATGAGCTAAGAAGATGTTCAAACAATGACACGACAAAATTTCAGACTTGTCTAAATTGCAAGCTTTTGCAGACTACATACTAAATCTGACTCAAGAGATGAAGCTTATATTTGAAAGAGTAGAAAAAATTATGGGAAAAGAAGAAAATGCTCCTTATTAGTATTTTCTCCTCTGCAATGTTTCAAAATGCATTCTTCCTCAGGTTCATAATACACTAGATTGTTTGTCAAAGGCTGAAAGCACCATCTGCATACAAAGAAAAGCTAATATATGTTACACATTTCTTTATTCAGTTCACCTAATATATGATATAGGTCCCATCCCTAACAAGAACTATCATCTCACCTTGGAATATTATTCTTAGGATCTTCACTGTCATTGGCTAAACCTCCAAACAAGTACACTCGATTTCCAACCAAAGTAAAACTGTGTCCTGTACAAAGTAAAACTTGTGCCTGTAAACTGGTTTTCACTTCTATTATGTTTACAGAAGAATTTCCCTTATTCAATGTTATTCAACGAGCCCCTGTCAAATCTTAAGTCTTTACTCAGTTTTGAAACTTGAATATAGAATTGTTAGAACCACATACTTTCCTTTCCCTATCTCCCATCCCTCAAAATACATAACTATGTTTTTTAACACTTTACCACACAATCCCAACTTTTAACAACCCTGGGAGAGAATGCTTTTGAAAACATGGTGGGAAAAGAAGAAAATGCTGGCATCCAGCATTTTCTCCTTTTCCCACGATGTTTCCTACCCATCCCAAAACATTTTCAATTTCTGAGTCACATTTATTTTGTTGTCTGCAAATGCTTTCAATTCGGACAGTCTAAAATGTGTTGTCCGGTGAAGAGTTGATAAAGAGCTGCAAACAAAAAGAGGGCTAGTAGATTGGGATCTAAGGGTTTTTTTCCTTATTTTTTAAAGACTTTTTTGGGGAGTGGATGAACCATGTTTGCCTGACTTAAATATAAGCATATGTTCAGTACAGATGTATTATACCTAATCTTGGGCACGGTGGAGCCCCTGTTCTAGGTGATTTGGGTTTCAATCGCTTCCACTCCCAGCGACTTGCTTGAAGCTCATACAGCTCATTGGAGTACTTGCCATACTCCACCATTCCACCAAACACCAGTATCCTCGTCCCATCACAAACAAATCCATATGCAGCACACCCAGGGGGTATGTCTCCTCTCACAGCAGGTACAAACCACTGGTTAGTAGCTAAAACAGAACAATGGTACTTTTGTGTGTGTGTTTTTTTCTTTTTTAAATTACATAATTATACACTGTATGCTAATCGGTAATTGCTCACTAAGATCTAAGCTTTCAAGATGCCATGAGGTCAAGCCCATTAACTTGAAACTCTTTTTGTATACATGGATCCGTCTCGATGAGATGAACCGACTTCCTTGGCAGGGGTGTGCAAATACTATGCCCGACTCATCCGACTCGGGAAAATTCAGCGTCGGACAAGTGAATTTTTTCAGTCTAGTTGTCCATCCACGGACAAGTAGTAAATATGAGAAAAAGTTTGAAACAAAAATCTGTTGTACATACATATCTAGTGAAACACATTATGCTCTCACTTCATACAAAATGACATTTCAAATGATAAACAATGTCTTGAGATGATCCCTGATTTCTGGACACCCAAAATACACATTTGGTTAACCTCCGCTTTCACCACATATGACAAGATCGGTAAAATATGCAGCTGTGTTTGTACGTCAAATTTTTTTTGAAAATGTGTAAACACCATCAAGATCATCATTACCGATTAAAATAATTTTATTAGTATCATTTTAATACCGATTCAGAGATCTTTGATGACAATGTCGCACATGTGAAAATTTTAGCCTTTAATCTGATTTTAAACAGCTTTTGTGCGAAATGGGCCTTGATTTAACACCTCTGCCGGAAGCTGTCTCAACATCCAAAAGTTTATGATTCAGCGATCAATTTGTGCGTAAAATCGGAGAAAATGTTTTTTTCTTTTTTAATCAAATTTGCGATGCAAACAGAAGTGGGAAGTCTGAGACTCCAAACCATTTAGAGGCTCCAAACGTAAAACGAACCATGACAAGAAATATGACAAAAACTTTTCTTTTTAAAATGAGGCGTGCTTGAAAGAATTCCCGTGGTTGAATGCAGATGATCGTAACATTATTTTTTTAAGTTTCTCGAGAGTATCCCCATGTTGCGGACATGTCACTTTATGTGTACCTTTTAAAATCGTTTTGTTTTGGACAAGTGAGCCACACTGGCGTACAAGTAGATTTTTGTAATTTACTTGTCCATGGACATGTAGAAATTTCTAAGATTTCCACACCCCTGCTTGGTTACCATCGTTAAGGGCTCACAAACAAACGCAGTAAATACATATACAGTATGGCAGAAAGGCTACTTAAATCGTGCTGTCATGCCTGTTTCTTACAATTAAATTCCGGAAAAATAATCTTTTTCATATGTTTCTGCCCATGATGGATTCTCTGCAAGAAATATGGATACTTGAACTTTATATTTACACAAGGATATGTACAAAAAGTGTGAATTTCAGGGGCTACGGACAATGTAATACATGTGCCAGCAAAGTTTTGAACTTCTATGGGAAAGAATGAAACATCTCATAATCCTCTGCAGTTTTGCTTAAAATTAATAGAATTAAAGATGATTAATATTTTTGTAAGGCTTGTTAGGTTGTCTCAACATCGTATTCGATAATAAATTACACTATATTACAAGCATTTTGAAATATTTATAGATTGCCTCATTCAACAGAGTGGTGGAAGTCTGAGAAATGTTTAAATTTCAAGTTAAGAGAAAATGGTTGCCTGACAATTTTAAAAAGTGTAAAGTGTGCTGTCAATTAACAAACTTATTAATATCACTGGTGGTAGTTTGTTTTATCTTATGATATACTGAAGACAACGGGTGGTCGAGTGGATTACAGCGGCAATCAAACACACATCTTATCAGTTAACAGTTTACCGACATACCCTTTGAAATGGCAGATGTGCTAATCCACCTAAATATGGCTAAGGCAAAAGCTGATTTAATTAACATAAGTTGCCTTTAGAGTAGAACTTCCAAAACTGTACACAACAGAACTTACTCTGTTTCATAATTGGAATCTACATGTACCCTCAGTAAGAATACACGTAAATGTACTTAATTTAAGTAGCAGATGGTTTGAATCCAAGAATAGACTGCATTTTTTTGCACTCTGATCTGTATCTACACATTCAGCATTTTTCACGCACCAAGGGTTAATGTTAATGTCAAACTCAAACACTGATGACACATGCCCCTTTTTGGATGTGCAGATGTTATTAGACAAGATTAACTATTTGAGTCAACATACTTTCTCTTTATTAGTATTTCATATATTTTACCTTTGTTTTCCACTGTAAATCAGTTTAAGTTTTTTTAGGAGAGTTTCAGGGGGAAAAAAAAAATTAATTAATCCATTGCGTAATATAGCGTTGATCAAACTCTTTGCTCATGTCCCATTGTGGATCATAACCATAATGCAAACTTATTATCTCTTCGTATATCTCACCTAAGCAGTACATGATCGCAGAGCACATCTTTTAAACTTTTTCCTAAAATTCAAGCATTGTAAACATACATAATATTGCACTTCTCCATCATTAACAGTCGCTTGTTTGTGAGTTGAAATAGCAGTCAGCAAGGCTGCAAATCGGGCAAAATAAATGCGATGACCTGATTGTCGAATATCAATTTCCATAGATCCATGTACTGCCGCAGTAGCACAGTAGGTAGAATTAAGGACTTGAGACAGGCTGGTTGCTGGTTTGAATCCCCAGCTCTGCCAATTTTTTTTCAGTGGCTTAATGATAGTCATTGCAACAAGTTTCATTCCTCTCTCACCGCTGATCATTATTTTGACAATAGAAAGCAGCCAGCGGCTTGGAAAGACTATTATGTGTGCAAAGTACTGGTAAACCAAATTCCAGGAAAGCAGGGACAGGTGCACTGGTAACTGCGATATAACAAATAATGTTGAAAAACGGCATTCAACACCAAAAAAAAGCAGACTGAACTCTTTACTAAACGATAGCATTTGCTGCCAAAAATGTGGCCCATAAACAGATTTCTATCTTTGAAATGGTAGAAAACAGTGTGGGAAGAAGAGAAGATGCTGGTAACCGCACTGTTTTCAAGACTTCTTCAGGGTCCTTAAAACATGAGGTGGTGTGAAAAGGGTTCAGCTATGTTTGAAAATATAGGATTTTGTAGGTACCGCTTTCAGGGTTCCCCCTGGCCATTTTTTTTCTTGCGCCACCACTTTCGCCAAATGAGAAAAGTTTGCGCCACATTAAAATAATTGGAGCCAGTTGGTGCCATTTTTGAAATGAAAGTACATGGGGTTGGCCAGGATAAAAAAATTGGTTAAATTAATAAAATATCTTTTCTTTGTTTGTATCATGAGCAATGAAATAAATGAGAAAACATTTTTCCATTTGATTAGTTTTTTAACCCATATCTATATTCATTGCGTGAATATAGTTCGGCAGCAGGTGCTTGATTAGGGAAAATCCCAAGGTGAAAAACGGGCATGGCTGTGTTTCAAAATGCTTTGATTGTTACCTGCTTGTTGTATAGGTTCCTCTTTTGAGTTACTAACTTGCCCAGGTTTTAAGTAAATAGCTTAACTCTTTCCCAAACAACAAAATTTTAGATCGGTTGATATTGAAAGCACTTGCAGACGAAAAAATAAATGCGACTTTAAGATTGAAATTTGTTTTGAGTGGGGTAGAAAACATTGTGGGTAAAGGAGAGAATGCTGGTAACCAGCATTTTCTCCTTTTCCCGCAATGTTTTCTAAAGGCTCCTTTCTCAGGGTCGTTAAAAGTCAGGATTGTATGGTAAATAGTTAAGTAATAACAGAGGTATTCAAAAAAATTCAAACTTGTTGCACAACGACGACAGGGCTACGGCAATATAACTCGACGTTGTTTTCTTCAAAACCAGCTGAGCTAAAAATGTTGACTTGTCCGTATTGAAAGCTCTGACAGACAAGAAATTACTGAGTTATTCATAGATCAAGTTATAAATCTTGTCTTTTGAAAGACAGAAAACATTAATGGGCAGTAAGATCATAATCATAATCTACCGATCCCTTTTTACATAAAAAAAATAGCGACCGACTTCTTTAACTGAGAAAGGAATAATCAATCGCGAACATTCCTGTTTGCAAACATAAGTGGCGAGCCGATAAATCGGTTATCCCGAGGTCCAATCTTCTTTCATTGATGTGTTAATTACCGAATTTAATCCACGTAAAAATGGTGTGGTCGTCGCTAAATATGAGCCATAATGCCCTGCATGTATCATGCATATAACACAGAATCAAGGCGTGGCTTTAGAAATTATGGGCGGCGACTAAATCTCGTATGTGATTCTTGATTGGTTCGCAGTACGTTGTGTAAAAATTCTGTTTTCACACCCTTTGATGCAGATGGGGCGTGGCGAAATTGATATTTGATTGATTATTAGCATTGCATGGTGTATATGTGTGTATTGTGTGTAACTAGACAATTCCATGTAATATACAGACTGTTATTTAGATCACCTGCCGTGATGGGGTGTATTGGCGACAATTTACAAACTGCTTAACGATTTTTCGGTCATAGATACGCTTTCACGCAGTGAGGTGACGGGGACCAGTATCAAAATGTACGGCACCCCGATGTGAAAAATATCGGCGCCAGTCATTTTCGCCATGTGGCTTTTTGTTGCGCCACATTTCATAATTTATCGCAAATGGCACCAAATGCGAAGCCCAGCGGGAACCCTGCCGCTTTACAGGTGAAGACTCAAAAGCATTGCAGGGAAGGGAGCGACTACTTGTGCATTTTTCTTTAGCCCTGATGTTTTCTGTACTTTTGAAAAACTATGTGCACAGAAATAGGTTAAAATGCTTTACTGTACAGTGAAGACTATGATAAGCCAGTACATACTGTGTGAAGAATCAATCTAATCTTGGATCAATACCGAAATTTGTAGATTTTTCCATTTAAGTTTTTGTGGCTTTCAATCAAAATTTTGATGAGATTGTTTAGTCTCAAATATTTCATAAATGACCTCTCCAGATGGCGAGTTGTCTTTCAAAGACTTTTTTGGTGGCTATGAGGTAGATCTAGAAGAATTTCAAAATCAATGCAGAAAAAGTGTTTGGGTGGGTTCTAGTATGAGGCGACATCCCAATTTTTCATGGTAGGTCATAAAGCATATTAACCCTTGTACCCACAACACTACAAACATTTTTGGAAGTGATGATCAAGATCAGACCACATATGAACATGCATTCTGATCTTGCATCTAGAAATATTGGTGTTTTGAGAAAACTGGCCAAATCACCAACTGAATGGCTATATTACATTCATTCCCAAACAATTTTCAAAGTCAAACCTAGAAGTCAAGGGCTTAATCCTTTACCAAACAATCCCGGATTTTCACGATCCTAAAAGAAAAGGCTCTAGAAAACATTTTTGGAAAAGGAGAAAATACTGATAACCAATGATTTCTAGGTATGATTTCTACCCTATCAAAGACAGATTTTATCATTTAAGTAACATTTAGTTGGCCTTCTGTAATTTGAATTTGGTCCAGTCCAAAAATTTCTTGTTTTGGTAAAGACTTAATTAAAATAAAACACCAAGGGAACAAGACCACAGTAAAAGCTATTTAACCTTAGCCCCGCCCACTCCCCCCCCGTTCGCAAATCTCGTTTCAACCGTGATCTAAACAAAGGCGGGACGCCATCTTTGTTATTCCAATATCGGCATCACAATATTTCAACTTTAAGCAAATAAAGAGTAACAATGATTTACACAAGATAAATTCCCTTTCCACATTATCAAAGTTCTTTTCAAACTTGACATGACAACACTTCTTTCCACATGAAAAATATTCAAGCTTCGTCTAAAAATGTTTGCAAAAGGGCGCCGCCATTTTATGTGCCGCTTTCTGCCGAATAATGCCCCAACTATTTCAGAGCAGACAAATTACAATGATGAACAAATTAAGCTTTTACAAATATGCTGAAATTAACAAACACACTTCTTAAAGGTTAGGAACTAGATCTACTCAAATCAACAATTATTTTCGATTTGATTACTCCAAGCAAGCCGCCATTTTGAATACTCTCTAGTTTTAGCTACATATTCATACTTGCCTGTGTTGTAAACATGGAGCTCGTCAACAATGCCTTCATTACCACCACCGAAGACAACCATCAAATCTTTGATTGCCACTGCACGATGTCCATGCCGAGGCCGCGGACAAGGTCCAGAAGTATTTGTTACTCGCTTCCATTTTAGAATGGGAGCGGCCATTTTTAACAAATATCCCAGAATGCAATGCAGAATGCCCGGATGTCTCGCTAATTTAAATAATTATTTTTAATTTCAACCATAAAAAAAATTATGTTACGTAAATGCTGTTACATTCTCCCTTGTTTATTGTTATGTTTGACATCAATGCCTAACAATGATATGAATCTTTAAAAAAAAAGCCAAGATGCATTAATGGACGGGCTCTCAATTCTTTTACGTGTGAATGGGTGACTGGTTGCATGCCCCTGATATTCTATTTTAAGATTAGGGGAATTCCGACGAAAGGGATTTCAGACCTGTCTTGACAAACACTGCCGTAAAAGCTTACGATCTTGATCTTAAGACTTATTAAGTTATGCAATGATATTTTTGGGATAGGAATAGGTCTAAGAAATTTCCAGATTAAGTCGGTCTAAAACAGAGGAAGTAATGTTGGAATTCTTTACAAATATCATGTATGGCCAAGAGGCAAAGGCAAAGTTCTGCTTTTAAAAAAATGTGGACAGAATGATCAGACCTTACTTGTAAATCGCTGAAGTTGCCTTGCCAGACTGTGTAGAACAAGATCAAAACCCACAGAACATGCAGTCTGGCCTTCGAACTACATTGCCAAATAATAAGAAAACTGGGGAAGTCTTGAAATGGCAATTATCTGCATCATTTTGTACAGAGATTGTCTTATTTTTTTTAGCACTGCAAGGATTAAGATCAGACTTCAGTCTGATTTTGGACAAATGCACTTGCTGGTGTTTGGGAGATATAGCAACCTTTCTTCCACCAGCCTAGTAAAGATCGTTACTTCACCACACAGTCCGTGAGAAAGCAAATATTTGAAAACATTGTAGCAAAAGGAGAAATGTTGGTAAACCACTCAAAGACATATTCCATCACTTGAGCCATATATTCAATTTGTCATCTGCAAATGCTTTCAATTTCAAAGAGTTATAAAAAATGTCTGGTAAAGGGTTAACTCAACCACACGACAAGATATGTAGAGTATTCCAAATTGAAAGCATTTGCAGACAACGATCAAAGTATGGCTCAAATGATGAAATTTGTCTTTGACTGGGTAGAAAACATTGTGGGAAAAGGAGAAAATGCTGGTTACCAGCATTTTCATCTTTTCCCACAATGTTTTTAAAAGCTTCATCTACAGGGTCGTTAAAACTTGGGACTGCGATAAAGAGCTAAAGGTTAATCAATTAATCCTTAGGGTGCCTACTGGAAGTCGGGTTGCTTTTACAGGCTTTGTAGACCAAGACTGGACTACACAGTGCACTTCAGTCTTGGATCTTCAATTTTTTTTTTTTTGATATTCTGCTCAAATCAGCCCTAAGATTTTTTTGTCTGTTTATGGTAACATGTTACTAAACACCCATGTGCTTTGATAACCCAGTGGTAGGCCCTTGAAAACATCTAGAGAAAAGGAGAAATGTTCATATTCATATATCTAGCACCCCCCCCCCTATTTTTTTTTTCACACTTTCAGAAGCAAATCTTGTCATTCATCTCTAAGAGCTTTAAGTTTGTTTCCCCACAGTATTTTCAAAAGCCTTTTTTTTTCTTGGATTCTTTAAAACTTGGAATTATGTCATCATTAATTATCTCTCTCACACACAATTCAGAGTTTTAACGACTCTGAGATAGAAAGCTTTAGAAAACAATGTGGAAAATGGAGAAAATGCTGGTAACCAGCATTTTCTACTTTTCCCAGGTTTTCTACCCTTTCAAAGATGGATCCATTTTTTGAGCCATACTGAAATTGTCGTCTGCACATGCTTTAAATTTGGACAAGTCTAAAAATTTGTTTGGTAAGGAGTTAAACCTAAGATGAGCACATCTGTCGTTGTTTTTGTAGACAATATAGATCAAGATCAGGGTCCGTATTCACCAACCATTCTTAAGAATGTTCTTAGTCTTAATCTCAACGATTTTCTAAATTTGAAAGTAACACAACTTCTGACTGGCTAAACCAAATGGTTGAGCCGATCAAAAGTTGTGTTACTTTTAATGTTAGAAAATCTTGGAGAATAAGACCAACTACATTCTTAAGAATGGTTGGTGAATACGGACCCAGAATGCATTTTGCAAAAAGTGTAGATTCAGATCATATTATACAGAACATGCAGTCTGATCTTGGATCTCCAGTGTGCTATTTTGCGTAGAATTCTAGCTGGCATAAAACACCCTTGAAATTTCAGTTTTTGTCTGTTTTTCTGATTCATAAAATCCATTTCATACTTACAGAATTTTTGAGCACGTTATGAAAGATTAATGTCAAATCATGTTGCAAGCCCTTGAACCCTTTACCAGACGACAAAATTTTAGCCTTGTCCAAATTGAAAGCATTTGCAGACAACAATTTCAATGTGGCTTAAATGGAGCAAGTTTTCTTTGATAGGGTAAAAAAACATTGTGGGAAAAGGAGAAAATGCTGGTCACCAGCATTTTCTCCTTTTCCCACAATGTTTTCAAAAGGCTTTTCTTTGATAGGGTAAAAAAACATTGTGGGAAAAGGAGAAAATGCTGGTCACCAGCATTTTCTCCTTTTCCCACAATGTTTTCAAAAGGCTTCTTTTCCAGGGTCGTTAAAAAGCATTGTGCAGTAAAGGATTAAACCTTAGATAAGCACATCTGTCATTGTTTTTGTAGACAATATAGATCAAGATCAGAATGCATTTTGCAAAAAATGTAGATTCAGATCATATTGCACAGAATATGCAGCCTGAAAACTGATCCACTTCTCAAAATTAAAAGCATTTGCAGTCAACATATGTAAGGTTGATCAAATGGTGGAACTTGCCTTTGATAGGGTAGAAAGCATTGTGGGAAAAGGAGAAAATGCTGGTAACCAGCATTTTCTCCTTTTCCCACAATGTTTTCAAAAGCTTTCTCAGTGTCATTAAAATTCAGGATTGTGTGGAAAAGGAGGTTTAGTAGGACACAATGTTTTTATTTTTCAGAATTCATCTACAAGAAACAACTTCAATAGCCAGACAAGAAGAATAAAATGGTCAATCAGCCAATGGTATGTGCTTTTGCAAATGTGGCCTTTGTGACAGCGGTCATGTGTCTTGCTGTATATTTGAATTATTTCAGGACAGCATTTGGTATCGACATAGGTATCGCACATTACGCTGAGCGTGTCATCCCATCCTGGAAACCATATTTACCACGCAAAGTCCAGATGCCTTTTAACAGCATTATAAACTGTGGGTATGTGATTGTTGGTGCCGCATGGTGTGCTGCTATTACAATTATGCTAAAGCGGGACAAGATTACACAGACGGATGCTTTGTGCTTTTATGTTTTCAATCTTGCAAGTTGTTGTTACGGACCTATACAGTTTTTACGAATTCTTTCACAGCTGCATGGGTTTGGAGTGTTGGACCAGTGGTATACATTACCTTTCTTTATGTGGATTTTTAATTGGGGACTTTATTTAAAATATGGTTGGAACTCTAGCCGAACTTTTGCACTGACTGCTATATCAGTTTTAAGTTACATGTTAGTACTGTATTACAGATACGGGTTTGAGATTTGTTTAGGAGTTCATATATTTTTAGCTTTAGTAGGAGGCATTTTAGCCTGGAGAAGTCATCCGCAAGCTAAAGTTGCTGGTCCTTATTCTAAAGCTTTGGTTTCCTGCCTTGGCTTTGTAGGGTTCAAATTAGTAGATCATAAGTTGTTGAAATATCATATAATATTTAGGTACATAACGGGCCATTTCATTTCCAAAATATTTGATATTGGCCAGATTTATTTTTGTAACATGTTTTTTCTTGGAATCACCTTGGCAGCGTACAAGGACAGCAAAAAGAAATTGTCTTAATCCATAAAGAGCTTCATAAACCAAACAGACATGCTGTTCAATCTAGAAATAAGTACCAGTTTATTGCACTTTAAGGTTGCTAAGGTCCAGGATGTATCAGCAAAGCCCACAGCTGGTGTAGATCAACGACTAGACTGCACATTTTGTGCATTCTGGTTTTGATCTACACTGGCTGCAAAGACAATTATAGTTGTAAAAGGCACTCCAGGGGTTTTTATTGAACATTATGGTGTTTCTTGAGAAAGAGTTAAAAAAGTGTTTTATTGATGAAATTTTATTACGAACTTGTTTATCCCTTTCCTAGAAAACAAAATTGTAAAGCTTAACTCTTTACCACACCACAAAAATGTACACTTATCCAAATTAAAGGCATTATGCAAACAATTTAAATGTTGTTCAAATGATGGAATTTGTCTTTGATAGGGTAGAAAACATTGTGGGAAAAGGAGAAAATGGCTTCATTCCTGGGGTCATTAAAACTCGGGATTGTGTTGTAAAGAGTTAATGCTTTGTTGCACCTTAGTTAAACCTTTACTAAACGGTCCCATTTTTTATTCCAAGGAAGGAGGCTTTTGAAAACAGTACAGGGAAAGGACAAAATGCAGGTATTGATGGCAACCAGCATTTTCTCCTTTTTCCAACAGTCTTTTCAACCCACGGAGACTTCTCATATCACTTGAGACAGATTTGATTTGTTGCCTGCAAAATGCTTTCAAAATGGACAAGTCCAAACTTGTTGTCTGATATTAACCTAAGCCTGATAAATAATGTAATAGATATTTGCAATCAGTGGAAAAAGTCTGGTTTTCAGAGAGAAACATCGAGGTGTTGTCATAGCCTTGGCATTGTCTGTGTCATGCGAAAACTTTAACATTTTACAATATCTCTGTTATTACTGAAGAGGTTAACTTCAAACTCTGATTGGTTGTTAACCTTCAAGAGATGAGCCCATACAACAGGGGCAGGTAACCATCAAAATATTTTTGACACAGTTCTGCCTCTTCTTTGACTTGGATTTTCTAAAAGTGACATTTTATGATATCTTGGATTAGCTATTAACTGTCGAAATGGGAACCCATACAACTGGGGCAGTAAATGATCAAAGTATTTTTGATAGTTATGCCCCTTTTTCAACCTAAAATTTTCATTAAGAGCAACTGCAGCTGAGTGGTGGCACCTGCATGCATTGCTCGTTTTTTTTTTTTTTAAATTTCAAGACCATTTTGGCCCAGACATCTCACATAACGTCAGATGATTAAGACTTTGCAGCAGATCATTTTGAAATTTGAAACAATTATGGTAAAAGAAGTTTCTATCACAATGTTTTCATGAGTATTTATGTGTTAGGATGACCTTAAACCTTTAGCACACACCTTAATTAATTTTCAGACTTGTCTCAATTGAAAGCTTTTACAGAAACAAATTATCTTTGCCTCAAGTGTTGTGATTTGCCCTTCAAAGGGTAGAAAACATGGTTAGCAGCATTCTCTCCTTTCACTACAATGTTTTCTAGAGACTTCTTTGTAAGTGTGGTTAACCCTTTACCACACAGTCCCGACTTTTAATGACCCTGAGAAAAAAGCCTTTTGAAAAACACTGTGGGAAAAGGAGAAAATGCTGGTAATCAGTTCAATTTGGACTGGCCTAAAATTTTGTCGTTTGGTAAAGAGATAAAACTTGGGACTGTGTGGTAAATGGCTAAATGATGTTGATAAACCGTATTTTCCATGATTTGTTAGACTTTTGCAGCCAGCTGTTAAGTATGGGGGCTGGATATGCTCAAGAAGTAATTAATGATATAAACAATCCATTCCGGAAAGATATCTTGAAAAGTTGGTATCAATTTTGCAATTCAGTAGAGGTTAATAGCATTAAAGATGTGTTGGATTCCCCCATCTGGTATAATAAAAACCTCACAAATGGACATAACTTTTGCATTAAAAACTGGTATGAAAAAGGAGTGAGATACATATCTGATCTATTAGATGAACATGGTAATATTCATGTGTTTGAGGATTTTAAAACCAGATATGGAATAAGAGGTACCTTTTTAGATTATCAATCACTTTTAAGGAAAATACCAAAATTTTGGCAGGGTTTGTTAAATGAAAATAAACCATTTAGTATTCTAAACAGACTCAATGTCAAACATAATATATATGTAAAGGAAACACTAAAAGATAACAAGAGGACCATGATGGTCCTAAATCGCTCACCTGAAATGCAACTGAGCTCAACACCATAAGGCTACATGCCAAATATGAAAGCTCTAGCCCTTACGGTTTGGGACAAGAAGATTTTTAAAGATTTCCTTCTTTATCTCTATGTGAAATCCGAGAACCCACAACATAGGGCCAATTTTTAACACCAGGGCCATAATTTGAAGTATTTTGGTAGAGGGTCACTAGATGATGCTACATGCCAAATATGAAAGCTCTAGCCCTTACAGTTTGGGACAAGAAGATTTTTAAAGATTTCCTTCTTTATCTCTATGTGAAATCCAAGAACCCACAACATAGGGCAATTTTCCACACTAGGGCCATAATTTGAAGTATTTCGGTAGAGGGCCACTAGATGATACTACATGCCATATATGAGAGCTCTAGCCCTTATGGTTTCGGACAAGAAGATTTTTAAAGATTTCCTTCTTTATCTCTATGTGAAATCCGAGAACCCACAACATAGGGCCATTTTCAACACTAGGGCCATAATTTGAAGTATTTTGGTAGAGGGCCACTAGATGATGCTACATGCCAAATATGAAAGCTCTAGCCCTTACGGTTTGGGACAAGAAGATTTTTAAAGATTTCCTTCTTTATCTCTATGTGAAATCCAAGAACCCACAACATAGGGCAAATTTCCACACTAGGGCCATTATTTGAAGTATTTTGGTAGACGGCCACAAGATGATACTACATGCCATATATGAGAGCTCTAGCCCTTATGGTTTGGGACAAGAAGATTTTTACAGATTTCCTTCTTTATCTCTATGTGAAATCCGAGAACCCACAACGTAGGGCCATTTTCAACACTAGGGCCATAATTTGAAGTATTTTGGCAGAGGGCCACTAGATGATGCTACATGCCAAATATGAAAGCTCTAGCCCTTATGGTTTGGGACAAGAAGATTTTTACAGATTTCCTTCTTTATCTCTATGTGAAATCCGAGAACCCACAACATAGGGCCATTTTTTAACACTAGGGCCATAATTTGAAGTATTTTGGTAGAGGGCCACTAGATGATGCTACATGCCAAATATAAAAGCTCTAGCCCTTAGGGTTTCGGACAAGAAGATTTTTACAGATTTCCTTCTTTATCTCTATGTGAAATCCGAGAACCCACAACATAGGGCCAATTTCCACAGTAGGGCCATTATTTGAAGTATTTTGGTAGAGGGCCACTAGATGATACTACATGCCACATTTGAAAGCTCTAGCCTTTAAGGTTTGGGACAAGACGATTTTTACAGATTTCCTTCTTTATCTATATGTGAAATCCGAGAACCCACAATATAGGGCCATTTTCAACACTAGGGCCATTATTTGAAGTATTTTGGTAGAGGGCCAATAGATGATGCTACATGCCACATATGAGAGCTCTAGCCCTTATGGTTTGGGACAAGAAGATTTTTAAAGATTTCCTTCTTTATCTCTATGTGAAATCCAAGAACCCACAACATAGGGCAATTTTCCACACTAGGGCCATAATTTGAAGTATTTCGGTAGAGGGCCACTAGATGATACTACATGCCATATATGAGAGCTCTAGCCCTTATGGTTTCGGACAAGAAGATTTTTAAAGATTTCCTTCTTTATCTCTATGTGAAATCCGAGAACCCACAACATAGGGCCATTTTCAACACTAGGGCCATAATTTGAAGTATTTTGGTAGAGGGCCACTAGATGATGCTACATGCCAAATATGAAAGCTCTAGCCCTTACGGTTTGGGACAAGAAGATTTTTAAAGATTTCCTTCTTTATCTCTATGTGAAATCCAAGAACCCACAACATAGGGCCAATTTCCACACTAGGGCCATTATTTGAAGTATTTTGGTAGACGGCCACAAGATGATACTACATGCCATATATGAGAGCTCTAGCCCTTATGGTTTGGGACAAGAAGATTTTTACAGATTTCCTTCTTTATCTCTATGTGAAATCCAAGAACCCACAACGTAGGGCCATTTTCAACACTAGGGCCATAATTTGAAGTATTTTGGCAGAGGGCCACTAGATGATGCTACATGCCAAATATGAAAGCTCTAGCCCTTATGGTTTGGGACAAGAAGATTTTTACAGATTTCCTTCTTTATCTCTATGTGAAATCCGAGAACCCACAACATAGGGCCATTTTCAACACTAGGGCCATAATTTGAAGTATTTTGGTAGAGGGCCACTAGATGATGCTACATGCCAAATATGAAAGCTCTAGCCCTTACGGTTTGGGACAAGAAGATTTTTAAAGATTTCCTTCTTTATCTCTATGTGAAATCCGAGAACCCACAACATAGGGCAAATTTCCACACTAGGGCCATTATTTGAAGTATTTTGGTAGACGGCCACAAGATGATACTACATGCCATATATGAGAGCTCTAGCCCTTATGGTTTGGGACAAGAAGATTTTTACAGATTTCCTTCTTTATCTCTATGTGAAATCCGAGAACCCACAACGTAGGGCCATTTTCAACACTAGGGCCATAATTTGAAGTATTTTGGCAGAGGGCCACTAGATGATGCTACATGCCAAATATGAAAGCTCTAGCCCTTATGGTTTGGGACAAGAAGATTTTTACAGATTTCCTTCTTTATCTCTATGTGAAATCCGAGAACCCACAACATAGGGCCATTTTCAACACTAGGGCCATAATTTGAAGTATTTTGGTAGAGGGCCACTAGATGATGCTACATGCCAAATATAAAAGCTCTAGCCCTTAGGGTTTCGGACAAGAAGATTTTTACAGATTTCCTTCTTTATCTCTATGTGAAATCCGAGAACCCACAACATAGGGCCAATTTCCACAGTAGGGCCATTATTTGAAGTATTTTGGTAGAGGGCCACTAGATGATACTACATGCCACATTTGAAAGCTCTAGCCTTTAAGGTTTGGGACAAGACGATTTTTACAGATTTCCTTCTTTATCTATATGTGAAATCCGAGAACCCACAATATAGGGCCATTTTCAACACTAGGGCCATTATTTGAAGTATTTTGGTAGAGGGCCAATAGATGATGCTACATGCCACATATGAGAGCTCTAGCCCTTATGGTTTGGGACAAGAAGATTTTTAAAGATTTCCTTCTTTATCTCTATGTGAAATCCAAGAACCCACAACATAGGGCAATTTTCCACACTAGGGCCATAATTTGAAGTTTTTCGGTAGAGGGCCACTAGATGATACTACATGCCATATATGAGAGCTCTAGCCCTTATGGTTTCGGACAAGAAGATTTTTAAAGATTTCCTTCTTTATCTCTATGTGAAATCCGAGAACCCACAACATAGGGCCATTTTCAACACTAGGGCCATAATTTGAAGTATTTTGGTAGAGGGCCACTAGATGATGCTACATGCCAAATATGAAAGCTCTAGCCCTTACGGTTTGGGACAAGAAGATTTTTAAAGATTTCCTTCTTTATCTCTATGTGAAATCCAAGAACCCACAACATAGGGCAAATTTCCACACTAGGGCCATTATTTGAAGTATTTTGGTAGACGGCCACAAGATGATACTACATGCCATATATGAGAGCTCTAGCCCTTATGGTTTGGGACAAGAAGATTTTTACAGATTTCCTTCTTTATCTCTATGTGAAATCCGAGAACCCACAACGTAGGGCCATTTTCAACACTAGGGCCATAATTTGAAGTATTTTGGCAGAGGGCCACTAGATGATGCTACATGCCAAATATGAAAGCTCTAGCCCTTATGGTTTGGGACAAGAAGATTTTTACAGATTTCCTTCTTTATCTCTATGTGAAATCCGAGAACCCACAACATAGGGCCATTTTCAACACTAGGGCCATAATTTGAAGTATTTTGGTAGAGGGCCACTAGATGATGCTACATGCCAAATATAAAAGCTCTAGCCCTTAGGGTTTCGGACAAGAAGATTTTTACAGATTTCCTTCTTTATCTCTATGTGAAATCCGAGAACCCACAACATAGGGCCAATTTCCACAGTAGGGCCATTATTTGAAGTATTTTGGTAGAGGGCCACTAGATGATACTACATACCACATTTGAAAGCTCTAGCCTTTAAGGTTTGGGACAAGACGATTTTTACAGATTTCCTTCTTTATCTACATGTGAAATCCGAGAACCCACAATATGGGGCCATTTTCAACACTAGGGCCATTATTTGAAGTATTTTGGTAGAGGGCCAATAGATGATGCTACATGCCACATATGAGAGCTCTAGCCCTTATGGTTTGGGACAAGAAGATTTTTAAAGATTTTCTTCTTTATCTCTATGTGAAATCCGAGAACCCACAACATAGGGCCATTTTCAACACTAGGGCCATTATTTGAAGTATTTTGGTAGAGGGCCAATAGATGATGCTACATGCCAAATATGAAAGCTCTAGCCCTTACGGTTTGGGACAAGAAGATTTTTACAGATTTCCTTATTATCTCTATGTGAAATCCGAGAACCCACAACATAGGGCCATTTTCAACACTAGGGCCATTATTTGAAGTATTTTGGTAGACGGCCACTAGATGATACTACATGCCATATATGAGAGCTCTAGCCCTTATGGTTTGGGACAAGAAGATTTTTACAGATTTCCTTCTTTATCTCTATGTGAAATCCGAGAACCCACAACATAGGGCCAATTTCAACACTAGGGCCATAATTTGAAGTATTTTGGTAGAGGGCCACTAGATGATGCTACATGCCAAATATGAAAGCTCTAGCCCTTATGGTTTGGGACAAGAAGATTTTTACAGATTTCCTTCTTTATCTGTATGTGAAATCCGAGAACCCACAACATAGGGCCAATTTCCACACTAGGGCCATTATTTGAAGTATTTTGGTAGAGGGCCACTAGATGATGCTACATGCCATATATGAAAGCTCTAGCCCTTACAGTTTGGGACAAGAAGATTTTTAAAGTTTTTTCTTTCGGTTGCCATGGCAACCAGATTTCTTCATGGAATTCAAATCTTTGAAGTATTCTGAAAGTGCATCACCTAAGGATCATTTCTGTGAAGTTTCACTGAAATCTGTTGGGCGGTTTTAGAGGAGAAGATTTTTTAAGTAATTGTTCACGGACGGACAGACGCACGGACGGACGGATGGACGCCGGACAACGATCGATCACAATAGCTCACCCTGAGCACTATGTGCTCAGATGAGCTAAAAAGGGGTGTAGAAGATTTTATGACATCATGACACAAGCCTTCAAAATGGAATCAGAGAATAAATGGAGTCAAGAACTAGGAATGATAAATAAACAAGAATATAAAAAATACAATAAAGTCATACAGTGTGTGAAAGAAATAAAATTAAAAGACTTTCAATATAAAATAACTAATAAGATATTGGTTACAAAATATTTTCTTCAAAGAATAAATAAGATTGATAATAATTTATGTGAATATTGTCAACATGCGCCAGAAACCATATTTCATTTATTCATAGAATGTGAGATAGTTAAAAGATTCTGGGAAAACCTCAAAGTCTGGTTAAAAGACAATGTAAACATTAATATTAGTTTAACAAACAAAACCATTCTGTTTGCAAATCAAGACAATAATCCATTAAAGAGTTATATTATGGTACTGGCCAAGTATTATGTATATGCAAATAAATTCCATATGACTGATTTAAGTATCGATAGGTTTATAAATATGTTAGGGAAAAAGTTCCAGGTGGAAAGATATATTGCTTATCAAAATAATACAATTGCAAACTTTTTTAAAAAATGGACACCACTGTATAATTTTTTCATGAGAAATGACCATTAGAACTAATTTGTTTTAATGACATTATACTGCTGTTGATGACAGAGGAGGACACTTAACTGTTTTTTCTTTCTTGATGAGACGAGAGTAAAAATTTTAAATCTAGAGATCTGAAATGAGGGCACAAGGCAATGAAATACCGAAGCTGACGCTTTATATTGTGTGTTGGGATTGGTTAAAATGGAAGATATAATGAATACAATTAGTACTGGTTTTCATACCACTTTATTCGTTTAAAATAATTATATTTGGATGTACAGATTATTATGATGACATGTTGAATTACGGAAATAAAAAATTAAAAAAAAAAGACTTTTGCAGCCAGTTTGTCTGAGGAGGTAATGAGTTATTGAAAAGGAATTACCAGTAACTCTTTACCAAACAACAAAATTTTAGACTGGTCCAAATTGAAAGCATTTGTAGACGACAATATAAATGTAATTGAAAAATTGAAATTTGTTTTGGGAAGGGTAGAAAACATTGTGGGAAAAGGAGAAAATGCTGGTTACCAGCATTTTCTCCTTTTCCCACAACGTTTTCAAAAGGCTTCTTTCACAGGGTCGTTAAAAGTCGGGATTGTGTGGTAAAGAGTTCAATCTGAAATATTCCAAGTATGACTAGAGCTGTTGCAAAGCTGACAAATACCCCCACCAGCACCTTGTCACTGAAGCAACACAATCTGAGAACAGGAATGATTTTCAAAACAAAGATCACCAGTGACCTTGACTTTTGACCCATGTGACTCAAAAACTGGGGCACCCCCTTGGGTCATGAGCAACACTTGTATAAAGTTTTAGGGTCGTAGGTCAAACAGCTATTGAGTTGGAGCACGGAAACAATTTTCAAACAAACTTCAGCTGAGACCTTAAACTTTGATCCATGTGACCCAAAAACAACAGGGCACCTCCTTGGGTCATGAGCAATACTTGTATGAAGTTTCAGGGACTTGGGTCAAACGGCTTTTGGGTTAGAGCGTGGAAACAAAAAACAAGACAGACTTATTGTCGGACAGACGGACAGACTCATGGTGAAACCAGTATACCCTCTCTACTTCTTAGGTGAGGGGTGTAAAACAAAATATTTCCATAACTCTTTACCACACAATCCTGAGTTTTAACAACCCCTAGAATAAGGACTTTAGAAAACATTATCATTGTGGAAAAAGGAGAAAATGCTGCTAACAAGCATTTTCTCCTTTTCCCACAATGTTTTCTACTCTTTCAAAGGCAAATTTCATAATTTGTGCAATGTTTAGTTTGTCCTCTGTTAATGCTTTCAATTTGGACCAATCTAAAATTTTGTCATTTGGTAAAGAATTAACTCTTTACCAAAGGACATTTAAGGCTTGTCCAAATTAGAAGCATTTGCAGATGTGAAAACAAATGTGACTCGAAAATTGAAATTTGGTTTTTAAAGCCTACAAAATATTGTGGCAAAAGGAGAAAATGCTTGCAACCTGCATTTTCTCCTTTTACTACAGTGTTTGCAAGATCATTCTTTCTCATAGTTGTTAAACGTCGGGATTGTGTGGTAAAGGGTTAAATAATGAAAGTGTAGATCCAAGATCAGACTGCACATGGTTACAATTCTATTCTGTACTGTTATCCCTCTCCCTGTCAACAAACTTTGAACTGTCCAAGATTGAAACCATCTACTGATCACTAGTTCAAAGTTTGTACAAAATGAGTTTTAGTTCTCTTAACCCTTTCCCAAACGATAAAATTTAGACTGGTCCAGATTGAAATAGTTTGCAGACGACAATTTTAAATTTGATGAAAATGACAGAAAGTTCTCCAAAAGGTTAGAAAACACTGTGGGAAAAGGAGAAATTGCTCATTATGAGCAATTTCTCCTTTTCCAACACTGTTTCAAAAGACTTGTACTGCAGATACATGAAAACCAGGGCTTGTTTGGGAAAGGGTTAAAGGGTAGAATGAATGAATGAATGTTGTTTTATGGCACATCAATACCTTTGGTCATTTAGCGAACATACCTGTGTTTAAGGAATGATTAAGGCAGAATTTTTGAGCTAAAAAGATTTGAGACATGCTGACAGTAAAAGAGTTGAATTGAGAAGGGTTATGTGTAATCTTAATATGCATAAAATATAATTGAGCAACTAAAGGGTAGAAACATTGCAGGAAAAGGAGCAATTGCTTCTTACAAGCAATTTCTTCATTTCCTGCCGGGTACACGTATTTAAAATGGCCTCCTCTGTACACATGTTCAAGTACAGGGTTCCTGTGTAAAAGTGATTCTTATAAAATGTAAAGTTTGTACTGGTATGTAAGGTGTTTAGCACCATCTTAGCATTCTTTCAGTTATATTGCAGCAGTCGAAGCAACTATCCATGCTTTTCTGGAGTTTCTTATACCAGTGCTTTGCATGAAGTGCAAAAAAAGTGCTTTCTACAGAAGAAAACAAATTTTACTGTGGGTGAAAAGAATAATATCCCCTTAGTTTGAATTTACAAATATTTCCAGTGGAAAATGTCTAAAATGGGCAATTTGTAAACTCTGACATGCAAATATTACAGCATAATTGTAGAGTACATGTAATTGTTTACATGGCTCAGTACAATGTGACCGGACTGGTTACTAGTTCTTGTTGTAATGAGTAGAAATTATTCCACCAGGCCAGTATTAAAAGCCCGGTAAAGTATCAATAATGTCACTGAGATACTGAATATTTGACTTGAAAAACAAATAATAAAGAAAAAAGAAGTATTTTTTGTTTTTTATTACCACCTTTAACTCTTTCAGCACCAAATAAATAAACTCGACTTCTTTCAGTGGCCATAAATGCAATCCACAGATACCCAGAAAGATTTTTATCGTAGGGGCTTGACTAATTAAGCAGACGGTACAGATCAAAGATCAGACTGCATGTCCTGTGCAGTCTGATCTTGATTTGTGCCGTCCGCAAAAGTGCCTGTTTTCACCTATGGCGCTGAAAGGGTTAAACAATATTTAGACATATGTCAATAAACACAAACAATTTGTCATCACTACACTAGCCACAAAGATAAAATGACAGAAAGTTACAAGCTTTCTCGGAATAAAACAAAAGCAGCACCGCATGCATGTGCCAATGCTTGGCTGCTGGTGATTTTTCATCGAAAAAGGGTACATAATTGTGTCAAACTTGTATTGAGAGTGATCTGCCTTTCTGGTACGGGTTCCCCTTTTGATAGAAATTAACTAGCCTAAGGTTGAAATGATATCATCACAAAAAAAACAGAGATATGAGAAAATGTAAAGCTCTGCATGACAATCACACGGACAAACACAACAGGGCTATGACAGTAGTATAATGTAATGAGAAATCTGCTATACAATGATTCTAATGAATTTATAAGTGGGTCAAAAGTTGCCAGATCACTCTACCTTTTGTTTCCTTTTCACCTGGTTCTAAAATTCATTTTTCTGCCAACGACTAACACTGGACAGACCGTACAATAACAAATTGTCATTTTCGCAATAGTATCCATATTTTTAAAAGGTATAATTCAAGTTCAAATGAATTTTAACACCCACATTGTTTTCTTTCTGGCCACTACAAGGCCTTTAACCCTTTCCCAAACGATAAATTTTAGACTGGTCAAATTTGAAACAGTTTGCAGACGACAATTTTAGATTTGATGAAAATGACAGAAAGTTCTCCAAAAGGGTAGAAAACACTGTGGGAAAAGGAGAAATTGCTCGTTACGAGCAATTTCTCCTTTTCCCACAGTGTTTTCAAAAGACTTGTACTGCAGACACGTGAAAACCAGGGCTTGTTTGGGAAAGGATTAAACTGTAGAAAAGACTGAGAAAAGGAGAAATTAATATGCCACCAGCATTTTCTCCTTTTTCTATGATGTTTTCATAGGCCTTCTTCCTTTGTAATTAATGATCAGGATTGTTTGTTAAAGATTCCAAAACTATTGTTTTTAATGTGGCAATCTGTGTTCAACAGCCATCTGTCCTGGTTTGTCTGTTCATTTGTGTGGTTGCCTTACACAGGTTTGTCTGCCTTTTTGTTACAATGTTTCACATACATGTATCCCTGTCATTGATTCTTTTCATGCTAGAGGTAACATAATGAACCTTTGCATACATCCAGTCTGATCTTTGAAATATACCATCCAACATTTTTAGCTCGCTGGGGAATGCATTGCTCATGGCGAGCTTTTCTGATCTCCTAGCGTCCATGGTTTGTCGTTCTTTGTCAAATTTTTTTTTTCCTCCTAAACCACAAGGCCAATCGCAACATAACATCACTGGATTGTTGCCTAGGATGAGGTCTGTCAAAGGTGTTCAAAGAATTGGAGTAAAAGCAGAAGTTATTTTGCCATGACAACAAAAAGTGGAAAATTTTGTAAATTAAAAAGTCCTGTTCAAAACCATAAGGCCTTGGGTTACCAAATTTTGTGCAGAGCTTCATCTAGAAGACCACCATTAAGTGTGATCAAATGTAACCCTGGGATCAACATATAAAATGAGCCATGCTTTGGCAAAAGAGGGTTTAATGCATCTCATCATACCAAGCAAAGTATCATATTATAACTAAGGACCCATAAAATCAATTTTTTTAACAACAGACTTGATCTGGAGGTAGACTGGTCCTTGGACACACAGAAAATCTACAAGTGGCAAAAAGTTTCTATCCATGTCAGCTTGCATGGATTGCGCAGGCTGACATGTGTTAATACTTTTTGCAGATGCCCCCTTTTCACGAAGCATGGCTCATATGTATAACAATAACTTAAGAAACCAATGCATGTATTAGAATTAAATAGAATATCACATGTTATAATAACAAAAAGTAGGTCCTATTAACATTAAAAACAAAGTAAGGTAGATTAATTTAGCCCAATACTACATATTACGACTTAATTCCTTTTGAAAATATTTTGTTACATAAAAAAAAGTTCCAACTAAGAAAATACAAAGGCACTCTAAGCATGGGTTAGAGGCTGACAGAATTTTAAGGATGTTCTAGCATACACTGCACCAAACTCCCCAATTTGTGGATGTCGTCTGCTTTGTCCTTATTGTTTGCACACAGGGATGGATCCACGATAAACTTGATATTTCCATCACACTCTGTCTCCTGGTAAAAAAAACCAAAAATATGGGGCTGTATTGACTTGTGATTCTGAAAAACGTAATGCCATACTTCAACTTCGATACTTTGTCACCTATACTACACAAAGAAAGACAGAACAGGTACAGTCAAATCTGTGCAAGCAGCCACACATGATCAGCAACCAATCTGTGTGCAGCAGCCAACACAAGTCTGCCCGCCCTATTTCTTCTTCAATTACTATGTACACAGCACTAATCTGTCAAATGTAGCCAGCTTAATTGGTGTGAATTAACTGATTATGACACCTACACAACAGCCACATTATCACACTTTCACACAGTGTGTACTTGAAAAAAAATTCAATAATTACTGTCATGATTACAGGATTAAAGCCGATTAATGCCAGTTGTTGTTTTTAATCAAAGATGATAAATTTAGATGTTCGATTCAATTGATCATCATTAAACACTTTGATAAATCATCTTTTATTAAACTGTGTGTTAAACTGTGAGAATGGACAATTGAGACAAATATGAACATGTCCAGTGTCCATGCAGATTGACCCAAAATGGTCATGAGGTACAATTTTCCACAATGTTTAAAAATATTGCATAAGCTGCAAAATGTTTTTCCTTTAATTAAGCTGTATTTTCATTTTATGAATTATTTTTGTTAATTTCTTTTTGCAAAATGTTGCTGAAAACTTTTTTTATGAACAAGTACAGTGAACTGTCCATAAAGATTGGCCAAAAATGGTCATCAGGTACAAATGCAAATAAATGTATACAAAAAGTAGAAATACATGTTTAAAGTATATTTTATTTGTCATACAAATTTTGAACTAGATCAAAATTTATAAAAATGTTTTTTTTTTTTTTTGGTTTATTTTTGTGTTTTAAAATAGAAATAGATTGAAAATTCATTACAAACCTTTACCGATTGAAACCCTCTTATTCACATCTCAAAATAGTGTGAGAAGTACACATTCTGGACAACAGCCAATCTGTGAACAGCAGCCACTTTCAGTGGCTGCTGTACACATTTGACTGTATATGTATATTTAGGAATACAGTTTTTATCTTTCAGATATATTCGAGTCTTATAGACATACGGAATATTATGTTGTAGTAACTTTCCTTGTGCTTGTATTTAGTTCGAGCAGCATGAGAAAATGTGATATCATGCCAGACCGAAGGTCAAGCAAGATTTCAAAATTTTTTTATGCAGCGAAAAGTAAGTACAAGCATCAGGAAAGTTACTTCAACATAATATTCCCTTTATTATATACCTATACAACTTTCAACGACAAAATTTTGCAGTTCTTGACATTTTATTCATAAATTGGTAAACAAAAGAAAATAAACAAAAGTGTAGTATCTAGTCAAGTCATTTTTATGAATGGCAGATAAATATCATGGTGTAAATTTTGACCAATCAAATCGCAAATCGATATGTATGTTTTTCGCACGTGAAGAACATCATCAATACCATATTTGGAACCATATTTCAGAGTGTGTAGATACAGATTTTTTTTTCTGTCCTGCAACATTTTATCCCCATGTGATGCATATATTTGAGACAGAAAAAATACAGTTATATTAATAAATGTATTTATTTACTTCAGCTGAAAAACCATTTGGTTTAACCTACCATGACACATCCTGACCTTGTTATACTATACCATCACACTCTGTCTACCAGATAAAACAAACCTCTAGGGCAGTTGGTATTCAACAATGATTCAGTAAACATGTACTGTTCTGATTCTAAATTGCATGACTTGCCAACTAGCTGAGATAACCTGTACTAGCCAATCTGTCTCAGCAAATCAGACAGACAGTCTCCAGATTTGGGGTTAGAACTGAATTTGACGCAGAATGGCATGTGAATCAACCCTTAAGCTGCCGAGCACGACACAATGACCTTTAATGGACAGTGCAGGCCAAGATCAGACTGCACAGAATGTGCAGTCTGATCTTAGATCTACACTGTCCGATAAGGAGATACTTTTCATCCAAAAAATAACTTTGAAATTGTAACATTTAGGTTTTTACTATCTGCTTGAAAGTTTTATTTGGCTTATTTAGCAGGATAAAGGTTAAGACCCTGAGAGTTTCTTCACAAGCATATCATTCTGGACTGGCAAAAAATGTAATGCAGATAAATTTTTTCATATTATTGACTGGTTTTACAGAAAAGAGGAAAAAAAAAAGGCTGTTGAATATATTGTGGGATACAGAGAAAATGCTGGTAACTGAACTATTCCTTTTCCAACAATGTTTTCTACAATTTTAGAGAAAGAAATTATCTTCTGAGCTCCACTGAATAAATCATCTGCAAAAGCTATCAATTTGGGCAATTCTAAAATTTTGTCATTTGCCAAAGTGCTAACTCTTTACCAGACAGCAAAATTTCAGACTGCTTTCTATTGATAACATTTGCAGACCTTAAATAAAATGTGTCTCAAAAACTGAAATTTGTCTGTGGAAGCTTGGAAACATTGTGGTAGGAGAAAATGCTGGCTACCATCATTTTTTCCTTTTTTTTCAAAATGTTTCCAAATCTAGGATCGTTAAAACAAAGCATTGTTAGATAAATAGTTACCGGTCTTACCCCATCATCAGATAGAAAACGTATGCCATTCATTTTCAAATGGATCCTGTGTAGCAGACGGAGGCAGTGAGCCATCTGCAGGGCAACTTTTCCAATTTCTACGATATTCAGCTTGGTGAGGCTTTCGCACCACTCAACTTGATCCTTGTCATTTTTTCCCTGACCAAACTGAAATTTCCACAAGCGCAGCATTCTCTTCAAGAGGATTAACTCTCCTGAAAAACAGGTCAATAAAATGCATTAGTAATAAAATGCATTAATAATGGAATGCATTACTTTGAAAATGTGAATACTTTTAGTTCTTTAGCACAAATCAAAATTCTAGACTGGTCCAAACTGAAAGTATTTTGCAGACAACAAAATGAATGAAATGTAAATCAAATGATGAACTTTGTCTTTTGAGGGGAAGAAAACATAGTGAGAAAAGGAGAAAATGCTGGTCACCAGCATTTAAAGTGCTTTATCCTCAGGGTTGTCAAAATTCGGGCTTGTGTAGTAAAGGGGTAACCTTTTTCAGATATTTTGTCCCTTTTCCCACAATGTTTTCAAAAGCCATCTTTTTCAGAGTTGCTAAAACTCAGGATTTAGTGGTAAAGAGTTAAACCGTCATGGCCATCTGTCACAGCCCTCTGATAATATATAAACAAAGAAAAAAGAGATGACAAAGAAGCAACAAAAGCCATTATGAAGAGAAAATGAGATCATCTTTGGATAAAACATACCTGGATCCAGTCTTGTTTGCTCATCAAGTCTTGGCTTGAATGCCTACAAAAGCATGACTAAAATTAACCATTAAAGCCCCTTTCACAAATATAGTTGCCTTTGCGCCTAGTGTAGATCAAGATCAGATTGCACAAAATGTGCAGTCTGATCTCTGATCTACACTCGAAGGCTAACCATGTTTTTAGCTGTATCCCAATACCAGTATATGCTATGTGAAGGGGACTGATTGATTGATTGATTGATTGGTGTTTTATGCCGCTTTCAACATTATTTCATTCATATCATGGCAACAGCTCACATATTCATGTATTTCCTGGGTTTCACCAGTACTAGGCTAGGGCTCTGAAGTGTCTTGCCCAAGAACACTCCCACGAAAAACCCAGCAAATCAGGTAGGGCTCAAACCCCGGTTCTCCAGGTTACGAGTCCAATAGTTTACCATTGAGCCACACACGACCCCCATGTGAAAGGGAAGCCAGAATAGAAAACCTTCATTCAACACAAACATAATAAGAGAATGATATTGATTTATATTGGAACTTGGAACTAAATTCTCTTTAACTCTTTACCACACAACAAAAATTTGGAGTTGTCCAAATTGAAAGCATTTGAAATAGATGTCGTTGAAGTTATGCTCTTTGGCCGTGAAAGGGAAGAAAACATTGTGGGAAAAGGAGAAAATGCTGGTAACCAGCATTTTCTCCTTTTCCCACAATGTTTTCAAAAGCTTTCTTTATCAGGGTTGCTAAACCTTGGGATTTTGTGGTAAAGAGGTATGCCATTCCAAATTTAGACTCTTGAAGCCAAAGCAACTGGAAACATTTACATAATGAAGTGTAACATAATTAAGGCCTTACTGCTTTTACATAACGATTAATTTGTCATTTTGATTTTCAAAATTCACATATTACCACCTGAGACAATATGCAGGAGACGATTTCAAAGCATCCTTGGGAAATAAGGATGAATACTCGACAAACATAAAGGTCTTGTACATGAGAAAGGTAAAAATTGCTTGTCACCAGCTATTTCCCCTTTTGCTACCATGATTTCACAAAAAGTCTATGGTGCAATAACAACAAAAAACGTCATTCTGTTGAAGGTATTGAGTTAATCAGCCTTACATTCTTGTTCAGAACGGCAGACAGTGTGTACAAAAAAGGGTTCAAGGCAGAGTTCACAGGCAGAATCAACACCGCAGTCCATGCATATACCTTGGGTGGGATACTGCTTCCAGCAATAGACATCAAACCTGTCAAACATGAAATAAACATGATCTTGGTTCTTCTGTGGAGCAAGTACATGTACATGTACTTCAAAATATCAACTCTATACCAGACAACAAAATTTTAGACTAGTCCAAATTGAAAGCATTTGCAGACATCAAATTAAATGTTGCTCAAGTAACGGGATTTGTCTGTGAAAGGGTAGAAAACATTATGGGAAAAGGAGAAAATGGTGGTAACCAGCATTTTCTCTTTTTCACACAATGTTTTCAAAAGTGTTCTCCACCAGGGTTAGTAATTGCTAAACAAGAGGGCCATGATGGCCCTGGATTGCTCACCTGAGTCAATAGGCCAAACATTCTGACCAAATTTCACAAGTATCTGACTGAAAATGTGGCCTCTATAGCGTACACAAGGTTTTTCGAAGATTTGACCTAGTGACCTAGTTTTTGACCCCACATGACCTAATTTTGAACTCGTGTGAGATTTTATCAAGCCAAACATTCTGACCAAGTTTCATGAGGATTGGACCGAAAATGTGGCCTCTAGAGCATACACAAGGTTTTTCTAAGATTTGACCTAGTGACCTAGTTTTTGACCCCACATGACCCAATTTCCAACTCGTCAGAGATTTTATCAAGACAAACATTCTGACCAAGTTTCATGAGGATCGGACTGAAAATGTGGCCTCTAGTGCGTACACAAGGTAAAAAGTTGACGACGGACGACGGACACAGCACGATCACAATAGCTCACCATGAGCACTTTGTGCTCAGGTGAGCTAAAAAAAGGGCTTGTGTGGTAATTGGTTAATGTATGCTAACATAAGTAAGCAGTACCAATACATGCATGTTGCACATCTATATGACAAGATAATACAATCATGTGTTAGCTTCTATATTTAGACCTCAAAGTCATGTGACAATTGGTCTGCCAATGACACTTTGTATCATAGTTTTTGCTTGTCATAGTGGTTATAGCAATCATTTACTTTAACCTTTTACCCAGCAGTCCCAGTTTCAAAACCCTGAGGAAAAAGGTTACCAGCATTTTCTCCTCCTCCCATAATGTTTTCTACCCATTTGGCATACCTCGGGTGATCTGGTGATCAAATCCCTCGGCTGTATCACGTAGCTTGATATGCACCTACACGGTACATTTCGCACATCTCCGGAAGCACGCCCCTTTACCGTTATTGAAATTGTAAGGCTCCTCTTAAAAAAGAAAACATGAGTAAATTTTCTGTCGTTATCTTTCTAAGAATATTTCAGTCAGCAAACAGTTTGTACATTCAATTTTTAGCGTGGTTTATCAATTTCATTGGGAGTTTTCATCGACAGATCAATAGAAGTGAATAACTTCACCATGGTTGTTCATGTCGTTGCTAAGCAATCTACAGGGGCGCCGCCATGTTTAAGATCATGTGATTGGTAGTTCAAAATGGAAGCCTCCTTTATACAGACGAGGTTAGATGTAGGTACGGAATTGGCCGAGTTGTGACGAGTGGTTTTCTACCCTGTCAAAGTCAAATTCTATCCTTTGAGCCACCTTTAAATTGTCGTCTGCAAATCCTTTCAATTTGGACAAATCTAAAAGTTTGTTGTGTGGTAAAGGGTTACATATTTACACTGTTTAGTGAAGGGTTTAGGGGTTAATACAAATGAACCACAAAAGGGGGCTTAATACATCGCTGTGATTCATGATACCAATCAAGCCATCACATCATTATGGATCCATAATTGCCACTTCTTTTACCAATCAACTGAATCATGAGGTAAACTGCACAGGCTGACCAGAGTTGATATTTTTCGCAGATGCGCCCCTTTTTCAGAGCATGGCTCATATTAATTAAAGCCCATTAAATAATGAAAGTGAAAAATACAGGCATGGTAATCATTCTTTCAAAAGGTTAATCAAAATTGTTATGTGAGGAACTCATTCCTCACTCTCCCCTAGCAACTGAGGGATCCTGCATGGCTCTGTGGAAAAGTGTAAAAATTTGTAACCAAGTGGCCCCACCTCCCTTCCCTAGTACTGGTGAAACCCAGAACACGCATGAATCTATGAGCTGTTGCTGTGATATGACTGAAATAATGTTGAAAGGCAGTGAGACACCGTACAATCTCTCTTTCTATACACTGACCTGAATTTGTAAATCCTTAACTACAAAATTCAAAGTTTTAACAAGAAAAAGGCTTTTTGAAAACATTATGGAAAATGGGAGAAAATGCTGGTAATTAACCATCACTTTCTCCTTTTTCCCTAATGTGTTCCACCCTATCAAAGACAGCAGTTATCATTTGAGCTACATTCAATTTGTCGTCTCCAAATGCTTTCAATTTCAAGGTAACTCTTTTTCAGGACAAAGGTGAAGGCTCATCCTAGTCAAAAGCATTTCTAAATGAACCAAAGTGTTGGAAGCACTGGTGTGGCATTTGTCAAGGGAGCTAATGTGTGGAATTAATAATTAGAAAAAGAAACAATGTGGGACACACAAGCCTGGATGAACAAGCCAAAGGATGAACAAGCCTAGGGACAAACTGGTTTTGGGATGAACATGGTCATGAGACAAAAGTTGTGTGTATCACTGTGCCAATAGAAGGCCATAGCGGGTATTGATATTTTGAATCAAAACAGAAGTATTCCCATAATCGATGGCCTAATCCAGTTAATTCTAATACGCCGTTGTTAGTTATATATCTGAGTGCTATCAAAACACTTATTTGTTTTAGAAAAATTGAGTTTAATTGGGTTTACTTCCTTTGGTTTTGCACAAAGTACGATACATGATTTTCAAAATATGCTAGTGAACTCTTAGTGGCATTGTCTTCGACAAATGCCACAAAAATGAAATACAGATAAAGTGACGAGATTTGTTACAGAAAGTGTAGAAAACACTGTAGGAAAAGCAGAAAAAGCTCCTTCTCATCAGATCTAATACATATATTTATCTTATTATGAAATACTTTTTCTTCATGCCAGTGTCCTGAAGACGCTTTCTGTCTCCAGGGTTTTTCTAAAAGATTTGTCCCCAAAATGCTCAGTATACTTAGTTTAAAGCCTTGCCAAACATTCATATTTTAACAAAACTGACGAAAACAGTTTTAGAATACATTGTGGGAAAAGGAGAACATGCTGGTAACCAGCACTTTATCCTATTTCAGCAAAGTTTTCTACCTTCTCAAGGACAAATTGCCTTTCAGTCGCATTTGAATTGCCATCTGCAAATGAACCATGCTCTGTGAAAAAGGGGGCTTAATGCATATGCGAAAACTATCGACCCAGGTCAGCCTGCGCAGTGCACACAGAATGACCTAGGTCGAACATTTTCACTGTTGGTCAATTTTCCACATGTCAAAGGACCATTCAGTTGGTTATTAAAAAAGGTGGCTGTTTATGGATCCATAATTATGTGATTGCTTGCTTGGTATAATGCATCACCGAGATGTGTTAAGCCCTGTTTTCACAAAGCAAAACTCAAATACTTTCAACAAGCCTAATGTTTTGTTGTCTGGTAAAGGGTTAGTTGGAGAAGAACACATACACCAAAGATGACTCACCCATACAACCAACTGGTCCCCAACACAGAAAGTCTGTCGAAACCACCAACAAAAGGTTCCTAGCAATCTTCAGATCATTGGTCCTGGACGACTTCCCATGCTTGAATTTCTTGCTACTGTTCTGTACTTCCTGATAGATAAGGAGTTGACCAAAGGCAATCAAAATGAACGTGGTGAAGTTGAACCCAACAAAGACCACGATGGAGTAAAGCCAGCCCTGATATCGCTCCTGGGTCAGTGGTAAAGCAATGCACACGCCAGATTTTGAGCAGAACTTATTTTGAAAATAGTCAGAAAATATGACTGGGACAACACTTAGGATGATGACAGTGATCCAACATATACCGACTGAAATAAGAGCAGAAAGAACTCGAAATCGCACTTGACCAAACGGGAACTTGATGACCAGAATTCTATCGAGTGTGATGAGGCACATAAACATGATGCTGGACTCGGAGGACATCGTGGAGAGAATTCCGGCAAATGTACACCAGCCACTGTTTCGCCAATAATCATCCATCCAGATGTATCTGTAGAACAAAAATAAAGTAAAGCATTAAACATCATATCAAAACCAGTGATTCATACGATCTGACATGAGTTGGCATCTGAGATAAAATTTTATAAATCAAGTCTAGAAAAAATGTTATTAAGCCAGTCCTTTTTTCTTGACAAGTTCAAAAAAATTTTATCTCAAATGCCAATGAAAGTCAGATTCATTTATCACATAATTATATTTCTTTGCTTTAAGTCACTCTTTTATTTGCTTTACTTTCTTGTATGGTATGTCTTAATCGTTTATCAAACAAACCAAAGTTGTAGCAATCCTGCGGATGAAGGCTTTTGAAAACATTGTGGGAAAAACAAAACAAGAGGGCCATGATGGCCCTGTATCGCTCCACTGGCTTATAAATATAAACCATGAAGAGAAGTCTTCACTATATAAGCCCTTATAAAACTTTGACCCCAGGGCTACAGTCGGACTAAATGGGGAATATGTGTATTAGAAGAATAACATTCCAAATTTGGGAGTTCTTGGCCTTATGGCTAGTAACAAGATGGTTTCTGAACTTTTCACTCCATAAACCCATGTAAAACTTGTGACCCCTGGTGCAGGGCCAAACTTGATCCTAGGGCTGTAACTTGGACCCTCTTTGTAGTTGTCCACTAGATAATGCTATAATTATGCAAAATTTGGTAGCCTAAGCCTTATGGCTATGTACACCAAGATTTAAAAGTTTTCCCTATGTAAGCCAATGTAAATCTTGTGACCCCCCCCCCTTCCCAGCATGAGGCCAAATTGACCCCAGGACTATAATTTGGGCACTTTTGGTAGACCCCAACTAGATCAAGCTAAATGCAAAATTTGGTAGCTCTAGGCCTTATGGCTAGGTACAGGAAGATTTTTAAAGTTTTCTCTATATAAGCCTATGTAAAACTTGTGACCCCTGGGGCAGAGCCAATTTTGACCCCAGGGCTATAATTTCAAGAAACATGATGGAGGTTTACTACATAAAGCTACATGCCAAATTTGGTAGCCCTATGCCTTATGGTTTCGGACAAGAAGATTTTTAAAGTTTTCTCTATATAAGCCTATGTAAAACTTGTGACCCCTGGGGCAGAGCCAATTTTGACCCCAGGGCTATAATTTCAAGAAACATGATAGAGGTCTACTACATAAAGCTACATGCCAAATTTGGTAGCCCTATGCCTTATGGTTTCAGACAAGAAGATTTTTAAAGTTTTCTCTATATAAGCCTATGTAAAACTTGTGACCCCTGAGGCAGAGCCAATTTTGACCCCAGGGCTATAATTTCAAGAAACATGATAGAGGTCTACTACATAAAGCTACATGCCAAATTTGGTAGCCCTATGCCTCATGGTTTCAGACAAGAAGATTTTAAAGATTTCCAATATTTTTCAGTTTTGTTGCCATGGCAACCAGAGTTTTTGAAGGAATCAAATTCTTTCAAGAAATTCTGAAGAGGACTATGGCAGGATCATTTCTGTGAAGTTTCATGAAAATTGGATGGGTAGTTTCAGAGAAGAAGATGTTTGAAATAAAAGTCAACGCACGGACGGACGGACGCACGCACGCACGCACACACGGACGGACGGACGAACGACGGACACCGGGCCATGACATAAGCCCGCTGGCCTTCGGCCAGTGGAGCTAAAAATGCTAGTAACCAGCATTTCATCTTTTTCCAACAATGTTTTCTACTCATTGAAAGAAAGATCCCATCATTTCAACCACATTTAATATGTCGTTTGCTAATGCTTTCAATTTGGACTAGTCCAAAATTATGTCATTGGGTTAAAATTGAATTAACACAATACTGAAAACAAAATTTTAAAGTACTAAAAAAACTTGCCAAATTAAAAACACTGGCAGATGATAAATTACATGTTGCTAAAATGATGAGATTTGTCTTTGAAGGGTTAGAAAACTGTTTCAAAAGGATTTTGTCCGCAGCGTGGTTAAAACTCCGCATTGTTCTGTAACAGATTAGAACAGCATTCATGTGATAATGATCTTCATTAACTCTTTCACTACCAATGTCACCTTGGACATCTTTTGTGGATGGCATAGATCAAGATCAGACTGCACAAAACATGCAGTCTGATCTTGGATCTACACCATCCGCTACCTGATACTAATCTTTGACCAAAATCAGATTTAAAAGCAACAAAAATCTACTTTCAGACCTCGAGAAATGTTGAAACCATTTATTTGGCAGCAAAAGAGTCAAACATCAAACCACTTCCATTAACATACTGGCTCATGATGATCTACTGGAAACACAAAATTTCTGCTTTTGCTTTTGAATAGGTAGACTACTTTGTGGGAAAAGGAAACAATGCTGGTTACCAGCATTTCCTCCTTTTCCGACAACGTTTTCAAAAGCCCTCTTTCTCAAGGTCGTGAAAACTCAAGACTCTGGGGTAAAGGGTTTAAAGTTCATACCCATTTCACTTCAACTTTACCTTAACTCTTTACCAGACAACAAAGTTTTTGTCTTGCTAAAATTAAAAGCATTTGCAGACGACAAACTGAATCTTACTCAAATTTGTCTCTCATTGAGTAGAAAGCATTGTGGGAAAAGGAGAAAATGCTGGTTTCCACCATTTTCTCCTTTTTCCACATTGTTTCCAAAGGCTGCCTTTCTTGGGGGTCGTTAAAAGTTGGGATTGCGTGGTAAAGGGTTATAGAACATGAACTATTAATAAGATTTTATCAAATGAATCAAAGAAATCAGTGATACATATTACTTACACATTTTTCTTCAAGGAGATTCTTTTGTGAAAATAGCACAGGTTTGGTTGACTTTACAAGCTAGGGGAGGGAGATTCAATGACAGGACTCTCCCTACCTGTACATGTTTTTTTACCCCTTTCCCAGACAAGCCCTGGTTTTTACGTGTCTGCAGTACAAGTCTTTTGAAAACACTGTGGGAAAAGGAGAAATTGCTCGTAACGAGCAATTTCTCCTTTTCCCACAGTGTTTTCTACCCTTTTCGAGAACTTTCTGCAATTTTCATCAAATTTAAAATTGTCGTCTGCAAACTCTTTCAATTTGGACCAGTCCAAAATTTGTCGTTTGGGAAAGGGTTAAAACCAGCTATAGGAGATAATTATGTGTCATGTAAACAAATCACAAGCAATGTGTAAGCTATAACTGTCAGTTTTGGCAGAGCAATGAATGCAAATGATATACAAGGATACATACTGAATTATGTTGTAGTGACTTTCCTGGTGCTTTTATCTAATTCAAGCAGTGTGAGAAAATTTGATATTGCATGAGACCAAAGGTCGAGCGCGATGCCAGAATTTTCTTACAGTGCTCGAATTAAATACAAGCACCAGGAAAGTCACTACATAATATTCCTTTTGTTATATACCTACCACTTTCAAAGACAAAATTTTGCAATTATTGACATTTTATTTGCAAACAGTACACAAATAATGGTGAAGTAGACAGTAACTTTTCATGAATGGCGGATGAATATTACAGCATCAAATTTTGGCCAATCAAATTGCAAATGAATACAAATATATTCCGCGCATGAGTGAAATCATCATTATGTAATCATATCATATTTGGGACCGTATTTCACAGTGTGTAGATACAAATTTTTTTGTCTGTCTTGTGCAATATTTTATCTGCGTGCAAGGCATGTACTTGAGCCATAATTTTTTTTAAAGTATATATAAAAAAAGGATTTAATTCTTTTATACAAAGATGATCTCAACATCATCTGTCCTAATTTATTTCAGGAGGCAATGACTTTATGGAAAGATTTGGTATGTTGAATAACCAGCATTTTGTCCATTTACCAAATGTTTTCAGGTCTTTGTAAGACAATTCCAATATCTCAAATACATTAAATTTGTTGTCTGCAAATGCTTTCAATTCAGCCAATTTAGCCAAGTCTTAAATTTTGTCATCTGCTAAAGAAAAACTTTTGATATGTTGATGAAAGTCAAACTAATACTTTACCTATCTCTGAAAATCTGATCCGCCACTGAGATGATAATCAGGTAAAGTCCCATGAAAAAATCTGCCATAGCCAAGCTTGTCACAAAAATACCATGACCGATTTTCAGATGGCTGCGATCATACACCACCCTGTATAAGACGACCACCAAGTTGCCGATTAATGCCACCAAGCCAATAATCCACAGCAAGGCTCTTTGTGATAAATTACGCATCAGGTCTTCACAAGAAGAGAACTTGTCTTGGCTTGGCGTGCATTTTTCTTCCTCAACAGTCGGTGGACGAATACAACAAAACTTGTAGGCAGATGTTTGCATTTCTTCAATCCCAGAAATTCCACTAAATATGTCTGCTGTAAATGTTCTGATGGGACAGTTTTCAATGTTTATACTTTTAGATGTCAGACCAGTAAAGCCGTTGTCCTGGACACTAGATAGTTTCAAGTTTCTGGATAAGTCTAGCAAGTCAAGATTCAGTCCCATGAAAGGTTTTGTATTTATTTCCTCAATATCAGTATCGCTGATTGATAATGACCTGATTTTAGTCAGTCCAAGAAATGCTTGATCTTCAAGTAATTTTAGGTATCTGTTACCAGATAAATAGATTTTAAGCAAAGATCCTAGAGTCAAAAATGTATGTTTTGAGATACTTGTAAAAAGATTGTTCCGCAAGTCTAGAATTTGTAAATTAGGAAATGTTCTAAAGCTTGATTTGTCAATCTGTCTGATACTGCTTGATGACAGATTTAATTTTGTTAAAAGATGTGTTTCTACTTGCATCTGAAACGCACCATTCGATAAATAAGGATTCAAACTCAGGTCCAAATTTCTTGCACTAATTGGTATTTGAGTCAGGTCAGTATATGTGAAGTTCCGATCCCTGCAATTAACGACATATCCTTGACATTCACATTTTGAAGGACAAGTAATACCGCAGATGCATTCATCATCACCAAGAGGACAATGACGTTTACCGTCACATAGACGAGAAAGAGGGAGACACTTTCTGCTTGCTTGACATCTGTATCCATTCCTGCAGGCTCCAGTTGTATTCCCTAAAAAGGAACAATATTTCAAACTGTAAATAGTTAACTCTTTACCACACGATAAAATTTTAGACTAGTCCAAATTGAGAGCATTTGCAGATGACAATTTCAATGTGGCTCAAATGATGCGTTTTTTCTTTGATAGGGAAGAAAACATTGTGGGAAAAGGAGAAAATGCTGGTTACCAGCATTTTCTCCTTTTCCCACAATGTTTTCAAAAGGCTGCTTCCTGAGGGTCATTAAAAGTCGGGATTGTGTGGTAAAGGGTTAAAAGGAACAACATTCTAAACGATAAATAGTTAAATGTGGAAGAAAAAAATATTTGGGCCTTGCTCTGTAAAAAGGGGCTTAACCCATTTACTGACATTGCTTGTAGCTTTTTGCTATTTGTAAATGTTCTGCAAGTCAAAGGACCATGCGAACTTATGATCCAGTCAGTTATAAGAGAAAATGGTTTTCAAGGATACATAGTTATGTGACAAATGGCTTGGTATAATGCACCAGGGTGGTTCATTAACCCTTTACCACACAGTCCCGACTTTTAACGACCCTGTGAAAGAAGCCTTTTGAAAACATTGTGGGGAAAGAAGAGAATGCTGGTAACCAGCATTTTCTCCTTTTCCCACTATGTCTTCTACCCTTCCCAAAACAAATTCCAACTTTTCAGTCACATTTATTTTGTCCTCTGCAAATGTTCTCAATTTGGACCAGTCTAAAATTCTGTCGTTTGGTAAAGAGTTAAACTCCCTTTTCACAGAGCATTGCTCATTCTGACCTGACTGCAAAATCATGACCAAAACTTAACCCTTTCCCAAACGACAAATTTTGGACTGGTCCAAATTGAAAGAGTTTGCAGACGACAATTTTAAATTTGATGAAAATGGCTGAAAGGTCTCAAAAAGGGTAGAAAACACTGTGGGAAAAGGAGAAATTGCTCGTTACGAGCAATTTCTCCTTTTCCCACAGTGTTTTCAAAAGACTTGTACTGCAGACACGTGAAAACCAGGGCTTGTTTGGGAAAGGGTTAAATTACTTCTGCCATACATGTTTCTTAAAGTAACTTAACCCTTTACCAAATAATCGAGTTTTAACAGCATTAAGAAAGAAGGCTTTTGAAAACATTAAGGGAAAAGGACAGAATGCTTGTAACCAGCAATTTCTCCTTTTTTTCCCACAATGTTTCTACCCTATGAGAGACAAATTTCATGTTTTTTGTAACATTCAATTTGTCCTCTGCAAATCCTTTCAGTTTGAAAAAGGTTAAAATTTTGTCATCTGGTAAAGATCAAATTAAATTGCCTTAAAACCCATACAAAGAGCATATAGTCTAAATTGGTCATAAACACTTTCTCCTTTTCCCTATAATAATCTTCTCCGGGGTCATTAAAGGACAGGATTGTTAAATAAAAGGCAATATTTTCCCAAAATACAATCACAATGGGCTAGACTAGCTGATTCTCATTACATTGCATTGTGGAAAAAGGTGAAAATGCTGCTTCATAGCATTTTCTCCACTTCCTATAGAGTTTTTTAACTCTTTACCAAACGACAAAATTTTAGACTAGTCCAAATTAAAAGGATTTGCAGACAACAAATTAAATGTGACTTAAGAATTGAAATTTGATATGGGATGGCTAGAAAACATTGTGGGAATAGGAGAAAATGCTGGTTACCAGCATTTTCTCCTTTTCCCACAATGCTTTCAAAATGTTTCCTTTTCAGGGTTGTTAAAAGTCGGGATTGTGTGGTAAAGAGTTAAACTTTGAAAAAACTCCCATTATTGAGGCCACATTAAATTTGTCACCTTGAAATGGTTTTAACCCTTTCCCAAACAAGCCCTGGTTTTCACTTGTCTGCAGTACATGTCTTTTTACAACACTGTGGGAAAAGGAGAAATTGCTCATAACGAGCAATTTCTCCTTTTCCCACAGTGTTTTCTACCCTTTTTGACAACTTTCTGCCATTTTCATCAAATTTAAAATTGTTGTCTGCAAAGTCTTTGAATTTGGACCAGTCCAAAATTTGTCATTTGGGAAAGGGTTAAACCTTTTATTATGCAATATGGACTTTTTCACAACCCCAAGAAAGGACGCTTTTGAATACATTACAGGAAAAGGAGAAAATGCTGGTTACCAGCATTTTCTTCATTTCTCACGATGTTTTCTTCCCTTTGTTAAACAAATACTAAATTTTGAGGCACATTTATTCTGTTGTCTGCCAATGCTTTCAATTTGGACAAATCTAACATACTGTCGTTCCGTAATAATTTAAGATGGAAATGTCTATAATTCAAATGTGTCTATAATTTAGTTGTTTGGTAAAGAATTAGCAAATTTTGGCTGTATCACTTTTGAGATGATGACCATACCTTGACATATATTGTCAAAAAGTAGGAATCCACCATATTCCAGATATATTGAGTCATACAATTTGATCTCTGTCCGGTCGGCTCTTTCTTCTGTACCAGCAATTCCCCGAATACTTTTATCTACTATTACTCTGTAAGGTTTGACTCCACTAAAAGTAACTTTATTTGGCGAGTATATAGCATCCCATAATGTTGTATCATCTATAACATCATCTATTACAATAATGTAAAATGGCGGTGGATGTTCAACCAATATGTGTCCTGAAACAGGGTCCATTCCATTTGTTGAATTCACCCAAGACTTTTCATGTTCCTCTCTCAAAATGAAGTCCAGAACCTCATCAGTACTCCTCACTGCTTCCTCATGTGATGTACCAAGCTTTGATAAAAGACGATAATCCATTTTCGTAACAACTTCTCTTTCAAGTTTTATCTTATTGAGAAAATAACCAAAATCTGGGTGGACAGAGTATTGGGGGTCTGATACAAATGTCAGTGATACTTTATGTGTCAAGGTCACAAACTGCTGGGCAAAGTGATATAAAATTTCTTCCTCTGACCATTGATATGAGATGATGTGAACATTGTGAGTTCTTCCTTCACAATCTGAAATATGTGAAGATAAGGCTGAGTAAACAAAATTTGGACAAAATTAACTCTACAATTTACCAAACGACAAAATTTTGGACCAGACCAGTTGACAGCATTTGCAGAGGACAAATTAAATCAAAATTAACTAATGATTTCTGTCTCTGAGGAGAAAACATTGTGGGAAAAGGAGAAAATGCTGGTTACCAGCATTTTCTCCTTTTCCCACAATGTTTTTAAAAGCATTTTTTTCCCAACGTCATTAATAGTCGGGATTATGTTGTAAAGTGTCAAGGGACTTTACACTTTACTTTTCTTGTAGGGCTGAGGCAAATACAAATTTTGAACACAGGTTTGCTTCAAAGACAACATCAAGAGATGTTTGGAAGCATTTCAGTCTACTCAGTCTACCGCACTTCAAAACAAAAAAAGGACAAAATGCAAGTTATGTCAACAGAGCTAGACTGCAAAAGATTTGTATCATAAATGGACCCACATACAGGCTTTGCTAAAAGGTCCACAGAGGCCCACAGAACAAACATGTCTGCATTTTTTTACTAAACACAAGTTTAGTTGAGACTATTCAGTTGAAACTAATACTAAGAAGTAGATATACAGCCAGCTTATACAGCTATACCAAGCTAGAATAAGTGGACAAATACTCCCCACCAGCACCTTGTCACTGAAGCAGCACAATCAGCAAATGGAAATGATTTTCAAAACAAAGATCACCTGTGACCTTGACCTTTGACCCATGTGACATAAAAACAATAGGAAAACACCTTGGATCATGGGCAACCTAGGCAACCTAATGTATAAGGTTTCATAATCTTAGGTCAAACAGCTATTGAGTTAGAATACGGAAATGGTTTTCAAATGAAGTTCAACTGTTACCTTGACCTTTGTCAAATGTGACCAAAAAACAATAGAGCACCTCCTAGGGTCATGAGGAACACTTGCATAAAGTTTCAATAAAGTTTCAGGGTCATAGGTCAAACAGCTTTGGAGTTAGAGCACCGAAACAAAAAAAGTCTATAGACAGATGGAAGACAGATGGAAAGACAGACATACCCCCTCTACGATGTAGTTGGGGGGTATGATAAAGAATCAGAACAAGGAAGGATAATAAGAAATGAATACCCCACTTTAACTCTTTAACAAACAACAAAATTCTAGACATGTCCAAACTGAAAGCGTTTGCACACAACAAATTGAAAGTAACCCAAACAATGATTTTTCTCTTTAATAGTGTAGAAAACATTACGGGAAAACGACAAAATGCTGGTAAAGGATAAACAACACTTACAACAATTTTCTTCATCCTCCCCATTAGGACAGTGCCTCCTTCCATCACAGACTAGACTTATTGCCAGGCAGAAAGATCTAGGACATTTCACGTAATATTTGGGACAGACTTTGTCTTCTGAAATGGACAAAAAAAAACCTTGCCTTAGTGGCCACCTCTATCGAGCAAGCAACCTTAACCCATTATCAAACAACAAAATGTTGGAGTCTTCCAAATTGAAAGAATTTGCAGACAACAATTGAAATGTGGCTGGAATTATAAGATTTTGCCATAAAAGGGTAGAAAACATTGTGGGAAAAGCAGAAACGATGCTTACCAGCCTTTTCTCATTTTCCCACAATATTTTCAAAAGCATTCTTTTTTAGAATAGCTATAACTTGGGTTTGTATGGTAAAGAGTTGGTTAACCCTTTCCCAAACAAGCCCTGGTTTTCACGTGTCTGCAGTACAAGTCTTTTGAAAACACTGTGGGAAAAGGAGAAATTGCTCGTAATAAGCAATTTCTCCTTATTCCACGGTGTTTTCTACCCTTTCTGAGAATTTTCTGCCATTTTCATCAAATTTAAAATTGTTGTCTGCAAACTCTTTCAATTTGGACCAGTCCATAATTTGTCGTTTGGGAAAGGATTAAGCAAGGACTTTTGGGAATTGCTTAGGCATTACTTAACACTTTACCACAAAATCCAAGTTTTAACAACCTAAAGAAGACAGCTTTCGAAAACATTTGGGGAAAAAATGAAAATACTGGTAAACAGCATTCACTATTTTCCCACAAGTGTATTCTACCATTCTACTACAGTTTCTACCATTTAGCTTGTTGTCTGCCAATGCTTGAATTTGGCCAAATCTGCCAATGCTTGAATTTGGACAAGTCCATATTTCACGGTGAGTAGCATTTTATCCTTTTCCCACAATGTTTTCTGCCCTTTCAAAGACAAATCCTACCCTTTAAGCTACAGTTGTTATGTCATCTGCAAATGCTTTCAATATTTGCAAGTGTCAGTTTTTCTCTGGCAGTCCTGAGATTTGGACAATCCTGTTGGGGACAGTTTTCAGAAACTTTATGGGAGAACGAAAAAATGCTGCTAACCAGCATTATCCCTTTCCCCACCATGTTTTCCTTGGAGAGAACCTAAGCTTGTTCATACCAAGTTCGAATTTGTTGTCTACAAACGTTTCAAATTTGGAAACATCTAAATTTTATTGCTTGGGATAGGGGTAACACAGGGACCATTAACATTGATTAACTCTTTACCACACAGTGCCGAGTTGTAAAGACCCTGAAGAAGAAGGCTTTTGAAAACATTGTGGGAAAAGGAGAAAATGCTGGTAACCATCATTTTCTTGTTTTTCAACAATATTTTCTATCCTATCAAAGTTGGAAATCATCATTTCAGTTAGTCATTCAATTTATCATCTGTAAATGCTTTCAATTTGGTACAGTACAAAATTTTGTCATTTGGTAAAGGATAATGGTTCAATATGTAAATACTTTGCTAAACATTATGAACCATTATGTGAAAAAAGAAGTTGTTTATTGCAAGCACGTTCTCTATAATGGACTAAATTTTTAAAATAAAACTGAATTGAGAACAAAACAGATATCTGTAGGACATAGAGAAGTTGTGAGCAGAAGACCTTGAAATCTTCTGCTTCAAAAAAAGAATCATTAACCCTTTACAACACAATCCAGACTTTTAACGACCCTGTGAAAGAAGCTTTTTGAAAACCTTGTAGGAATAGGAGAAAATGCTGGTAACCAGTTAGTTAACAAAACCACTGCGTGCAGGTGCCAAAGCTCGGCTGCAGCTTCTTTGTTGCAAATTCTAGGTCAAAAAGGGGCATACCCCTTTACCAAACGACAAAATGCTAGGCTGGTCCAACTTCAATGTGGCTCAAATGGAGAAAATTGTCTATGAAAAGGTAAAAAAAAAAAGGTGGGAAAAGGAGAAAATGCTGGTTACCAGTATCTTCACCTTTTCCCACAATGTTTTCAAAAGGCCTTTTTCTAACGGTCGTTAAAACTCGGGATTGTGTTGTAAAGAGTTAAAGCACAAAATAAATGAAATACACTTTGAAAACAGGCCAAGGCACTGGAAGTTCAAGGTTCTTTTTTTCCTAAATACTTCAGCAAAACCTGGAGAATGTAGATCCTGTCTGATCTGGATCACCATTGCCCTGTCCAGACATTCTTCTCTTGAACTATTTTGTCTTACAAAACTACTATGGTTGTATTGTACACCCCCCTTTTGACAAGGCATGGCTCTAATGGTTTGATTCAATCAAATGTAAGTCTACTTACCACAATTCCATAAGTGTGACAATGTTCTGCAACCCAAATCCAAATAATCATCATTGTATAGACAAAATCTTCTGGGATCAATAGCTTGTAGACGACCTTTACAGGGTAATCTGTATATACTGTTATAATGTCCTTGAAAGACAAACCAGAAAAATACAAGGCAATTAAAATGCATTGATCTCATGATGTTTTCCTGTAATAGGAACAAGCAAAGTACAAGGCAATGCAGTAACAGCATGATATTATCTTATGCTGTTATAATGTCCTGGGCCCAATTTTATCAACCATTTTTAAAATCATTCTTCATGTAAGTCTCTAGAATTTTCTAAATTTCAAAGTTAAATAATGTCTGCTTGTCGACAATGGTAAGGTATAGAAATTGTTGCAATACTGATATGATCAGCATCAATTTTAGTGGACAAGCATGTATTAACTAAATGATGGTGTATACTGGCCCTGGAATGGAAACCAGGGGAGGGAATAGGAAGGGAGAGGGAAGAAAATGAGAGAGCGAGAGCAAGAGAGACACAGACAGAGACAGAGAGAGGGGGGGACAAGAAAGATGGAAAGAAAGATGGAAAGAAAGAATAGAAAAGAAATAAAAGAGAGAAAAGACAAGAAAGGAAAGAAAAAAGAAATGAGAGAGAGAGAAGACAAAGAAAAAAAAGAAAAGAGGGAGGGGAGGAGAGAGAGAGAGAGAGTCTAATGACAAACAAAGTTGAAATGAAAAGGAATTTACTCTTTCACTAATAATGATGACTTAAGTAGCTTTTGCAGATGATGTAGATCAAAATCAGACTGCACAGGACATGCAGTCTGATCTTTGATCTACACCATCTGCTACCCAATGCTAGATTATGATGCAATTCCATCATCTTCAATAACATAGGAATCTCCTTTTTAGACTGCAATAAAAAACGTGGAATTTCTTAAATTAGAACTGAAAGCGTTAAGGCATGACTTACTGTTTCTGCATGTAACATCAAGATACCGCAATCTTTTATAGGGTGCCAATCTTGTCTCAAACCCCATCACTTGATTTAACTCTACATCCTTTAACCATGCAAGGTCTATGTAGGAACTTAAAATACAAACCACATCATTATCATGTCTCTAACCTTTTACCAAACAATTCCTGCTGGTAGATCTAGCCCGTATTTCCACTTTTCCCAAAATGTTTTCTGTCCTTTCAAAGACATTTCATCACTTTTGCTGCATCATACAAACAGAGATAAATTTTACTGTGATGCACTGTAGAACATATTTCTACTATCATTTCTGAATTGTTATTCTTGTGTTGGGTTTGTTTAGGGTTTGTCTACCTTACCTGTTACTGCGAATGTCCTGATAACCCTGTGCTGTTACTAGTAATGTACTTTTTCTAACCATATGTGTACAAGAGTGTTCAAAGAGCCATAACTCTATCAGACTGCCCACAATATGTGTTGGTAGAGAGAGTATGTAACAATGAAAACAAGTACAGTTATGTCACATGAAAAATAATACAATCTATTATGCATGCATATGAGCCAAGCTCTGTGAAACGAGGGCTTAATGCATCTACAAAAAAAATAATAAAAAATATCAACCCAGGTCAGCCTGTGCAAGCTGTACCATCATTTTACAGCCAAGGTAAAAGTCAAAGTAACTAATACTAAGAGTACACAAATGAATCCAGGCTCGCATCAGGATTTGGACTTGCCCTTTAGCATTCAAAAGTCTTGGTCATACTAGCATGAGTCATTGTTGCAGGATCATCAAATGTCAACCAGGTCAGCATGTGCAGTCCACACAGGCTAGCCTGGGTCAAAACCTTTTAGCTTTTGGTTAATTTTTTGCATGTCAGAGGACAAGTCTACCTCTTGATTCTGTCGATTGTCACCCAAAATTGATTTTATGGATCCAGAGTTACACGATTTCTTGCTTGGTATAATGCATCACAGAGATGCATTGAACCCGCTTTTGCCAGAGCATTGATCATATATAAACTGGCTGAATGGTTGAAGGTAAGGAAAGACATGCAAACAGGGGGTTGGGCTTGGCTTCACTTACTTCATCAGTGAAAGCGATCAGTTAAAAAAGGGGAATAACTGTCAAAAATATTTTGAGGGTTACCTGCCCTTCAAGTATTATTTCTCCTTTTGATGGAGAATAAATTAACCCAAGTTTTAGGTACAGTAAAACCCCTCTATTAAGACCATCCATGGTACTTTGGAAAATTGTCTTAACAGTGGGGTTGTCTGATTTCCGGGTTTCACTCACCTAGATTTTGAATCAAACCCGGACTCTGTGTAGACGTGTGTAGATTTAAAGTATATGCAAAGTAATAATGTAGTCAGGGAAACCTATACCCACACATGAAAATGACAACAAGAAAATGTTCATGTTCATTGAAAAGTTGATATGTTTCTTGAATTTTATGAACAGATCCACATGTAAATGCATGTCATTTCATAATTGCCTATTTAAACTCTTACAGTCAGATATGTACATAAATTAAGAATCTGAACTTAAAGACTACATAATTTAATGTTACTGACAGAACTTGTCATATTCCCTTTTTTGATCCGCTTTTTTGTTTTGTGTAGTCTCATGAACTCATATTCCATGTGCTGATTTTCATTTTCAAACAAAGAATTTCGAATAAGTGCTTATTATTGAACAGCTGATGTTTACAGTATATTGTTTTTCTTTGTGTTTTTTTCCATTTTGATTCTAGTTGAATGTTTGAACAGTCCTACTAACTGTCGATCACACTTGTAGCATTCACCTGTTTACAAACTGCATATTCTCTACGATATAAGTATGGCTTCAATGTGTAACAAAAACAAAATAATTATCCCATCTCGATCACTAGATATTACCACAAGAATTTTAAATTACAAAAGCTGGATGTAAAAATCAAATCATAATTTAATCATAATCAAATCTGATGTCGACATGTTTTTCACCTGGGTCAGCAACGTGTGATAAACGCCTGTTTACTACATATAAGCCAAATTAATTCTTATCAATTCATTGGTCATTCTAATATGTAAGCTAACACCCTGATTACTAAACACAATCATGTTACAATAGTCAATAGATAAACAAAAGATCGATAACTGATTGTCGATTCCATCGGACCCTAGAATATTCATACATGAACACTGCCTACAGTTTACTATCATTGACGCGTGAAAATCAGCTGGTCGTAAGGAAGTTGTGAAAATCAGTGGTCATTTCACGGGGTTAAAATCTATTTGTAAATTCTCGTTGGTACTGAAAATGGTGGTTGTAATTTCAGAAAAGCAGGGTGCCGTATTTCCGGGTTCATGATCATTGATCACTAAGAAGGAAAAATTCTGTTCTGACAAAAATCATTCGTGATAGCAGGTGCTTGTATTGACGGGGTGTTCATGAGGAGAGGTTTTACTGTAGTTAGCCGAAGTTCTAGGTAAATATCTTCAGTGATAACAGAAATATGAGAAAAGTACTTGCAGAAATGATGATGTCACAGACACAGACAACTCAAAGACAACAGAGCTATGACATTAGCCCGAATTTTTCTATGAAAACATCCAAAGAAGCTAACAGACAGTATAGTATCATACCTAAAGTTATAGGTGCTGAAAACCTCATCTGAAACTCCACCTAGACCATCCGCAGTCCTAACCATTTTTACAGCAGGCTGGTAGGTTTCCAGTACCTGAAACACAGGATTGGCTGTCTACACCCGTTACCATATGTTAACCCTTTCCCACACAATCCCAACTTTTAACGATGCCAAGGAAGAAAGCTTTTGAAAACCTTGCGGAAAAAGGAGAAAATGCTGGTCACCTGCATTTTCTCCTTTTGCGACAATGTTTTCTACCCTATCAGCACAAATTTCATCATTTAGGCCATGTTTAATTTGTTGTCTGCAAATGATTTCAATTTGGACCAGTCTACAACTTTGTTGTAAGGTAAAAAGTCAACCCTATACCAGAGGACAAACTTCCAGACTTTTCAGACTGAAAACATTTGCCTTGGGAGGTTATTTATCAGAACTGTTACATTTGGCACCCAACATAAATTATTACCCCTCTACTTTGACATGGATGTCCTTTTTAGGAGGCTGAGAGACCAGATCAGCTTTATTTATTGGACGTTTCACTGTTTCAAGGTGACTTTCAACATTCAATGAAGGACCATTTACTTTCATCCACAACCAGTGCTTAACCCTTTACCACACAATCCTGACTTTTAACGACCCTGAGAAAGAAACCTTTTGAAAAAATTGTTGGAAAAGGAGAAAATGCTGGTAACCAGCATTTTCTCCTTTTCCCACAATGTTTTCTACCCAATCCAACACAAATGTTAATTTATAGGTCACATTTATTTTGTCGTCTGAAAATGCTTTCAGTTCGGACTGGTCTAAAATTTTGTCGTTTGGTAAAGAGTTAAAGGTTGAAAGTCACAGGAGAACAGTGAAATGTCCAATAAATAATCTCCCAAGGAGGGCATTGGACCAAGGACCTCTAGGGCCCAAGGTGAACACTCTACAATGTTGCTATGTTACTACCATGTTGTACATGAGTGGGGCTCAAATTATGGGATTTATCTGAGATAGGGTTGAAAAACTGGAAAAATGTTCCATAATGTTTTCAGAAGCCTTCTTCCTAAGGGTCCTAAGTTTGGGATCTGTTGGTAAAGGGTCTACCAAGTACTGTATATTAAACCTTCAAAAACCTTTTGACTTATATAATTGAGCAGCCATCTGGCTAAATGGGGTTTAATGCATCTCACTGATGCATGATACCAAGCAAGTCGTCACATGATTATCTATCCATAAAATCCATTTTGTCTTAACGCTTTACCACACAATCCCGAGTTTTAACGATCCTGAAGAATAAGGCTTTTGAAAACATGGTGGGAAAAGGAGAAAATGCTGGTAACCAGCATTTTCTCCTTTTCCCACCATGTTTTCTACCCTACCAAATATAAAAGTAATCATTTGAACTACATTTAAATTGTCGTCTGCTAATTCTTTCAATTTGGTCGAGTCCAAAATTTTGTAGTTTGGTAAAGAGTTTGGTATCTGAATCATAAGGTAGACTGGTCCGTTAACATGTAGAAAATTGACCAATAGTAAAAAGTTTTGACTTAGGGCAGCCTGTGCCAACTGCGCAGGCTGACCTTTATTAATACTTTTTGTACATTTATTAAATCCTCCCTTTTTTTACAGAACATGATTCAATTATTTGGTTTAATCTTTACCACATATCAAAATGTTAGACTGGCTGTAACTGAAAACATTTACTGACGAGATAGAAATGAGACACAATTAATGGAATGGGAGCCATTCTTCAGTTATTTCCCTTGATTCCTCTCTAGTACTACATTGGTCTTGATAAAGAAATTATTTGGATTTTAACTTTGATTTTCTTGCACTACACAAGTATGTTCTTGATGTAATATCTCAGCTAAATCTGATTATATTCTTTTACAAATCGATATCACTGTCAATGCAAGCTAGTATTTGCTTACCACAATATAACAGCGATAATCGTTCATTAGCAACAAAACCCGTATAAACATATGTATGTTGTGAGTTTGGACAGAATCCCCATGGTAGTTATACATTTCCTGCGTGAGATTCAGAACTAGGTCAAGTGGTATCATCGTCTCCGTGTAGGAGTCACTGAGTCTGTTAAATACACACTGTACCTGCTGTCCATCTGCAACGAACAAATAATGACGACAGTATTGTAGGTGCACAGTGTCAGCCTCTAATGTCAGAGGTCCCCAGTTTGAACCTCCTAGTGAATTATGTCAGTCTTGACGTGAGCACTGGTAGGTTGTCTAATAGAGAACCATCAGACTAGCTGATATAAGTTGTATAGTTTTCACTTGAGATTAAATATTGGATTATGTTATTGCTTGTACGAAGGAATACAAGTCTAAATTCACACACCATGACAAATTACAAAACATACGAGCCATGCTCTAACAAAGGAGGTTTAACCCTTTCCCAAACAAGCCCTGGTTTTCACGTGTCTGCAGTGAAAGTCTTTTGAAAACACTGTGGGAAAAGGAGAAATTGCTCGTACCGAGCAATTTCTCCTTTTCCCACAGTGTTTTCTACCCTTTTTGAGACCTTTCTGCCATTTTCATCAAATTTAAAATTGTCGTCTGCAAACTCTTTCAGTTTGGACCAGTCCAAAATTTGTCGTTTGGGAAAGGGTTAATGCATCTCCTCAAATCACATACATGTAGTTATGGATCCATAAAATCCATTATGTCTGACAACCGACTGACTCATAAGGTCGACTGGTCCTTTGACATGCTGTAAATTCACCAATAGCAAAAAGTTTTGATCCAGGTCAGCCTGCACAAGCTGACATAGGTCAAGACATTTTGCAGATGCATTAAACCCCCTTTTTCACAGAGTATGGTTCTTATCAAATTGTAGGTATTAGTTACTATTGAAATAAACCTACGTATAGCTGGTCACTTGGAATGGGGTTTATCAATGAAGTAAACATTATCATGCTGGATTCATAGGACCTTCTATAACCCTTTACCAGACGACAACATTTTAGCCTTGTCCAAATTGAAAGCAATTGCAGACGACAATTTCAATGTGGCTCAAATGGTGCAATTCTTCTTTGATAGGGTAGAAAACATTGTGGGAAAAGGAGAAAATCTCCTTTTCCCACCATGTTTTCAAAAGGCTTCTTTTCCAGGGGCGTCAAAAGGCAGCATTGTGCGGTAAAGGGATAATCAATGCAAAACAAGTAGCTTCATACTAGGCAAACAAGTATTGCACTTTGTACCATCACTGTATTAAATATAACCCTTATGGCCTCCGGATTTTGACGTATTTTGACAAAAGCCTGCAGTGTAGATCCAAGATCAGAGGGAACGTTACCAGCATTTACTCCCTCTCTTCAAATGCTTTTATAAGCCTTCTTCATCAAGGTGATAAATACATGAAATCGTTTTGTTAACTCTTTACCACAAAATTTCAGACTCAGCCAAATTAAATGCATTTGCAAACAACAAATTTAATATAGTTCAAAACATTATTTCCGCGTTGTGAAAGGTTAAAAACATTGTAGGAAAAGAAAAACAAGAGCATCGCATGTGGGTGCCAACACTCCGCTGCAGTTGCTTGTTTCCAGTGAAACTTCAAAGTCAAAAAAGGGGCATAACTGTGTCAAAAAATTGATGGTTACCTGCCCTTGATGTATGGTGTTGGGTTTCCCTTCTGATAGTTAACAACTAGTATGAGTTTGAAGTACATATCCTAAGTAATGACAAAGGTACTATATTATGTCAAAGTTTTTGCACAAAAACAGGGCTATGACAACAGGGCTATCACAATGTCTCGAAGTCTTCTTCAAAAACAACCATGCCAAAAATGCTGCTTACCAGCATTTTCTACTTTCCCTCTTTGTTTTCAAAACCCTTCTTTCCAAGGGTCATTTAACCCTTTACCACACAATCCCGAGTTTTAACAACCCTGAGGAAGAAATCTTTTGAAAACATTGTGGGAAAAGGAGAAAATGCTGGTAACCTGCATTTTCTCCATTTCCTGCAATGTTTTCTACCCTATCCAAGCCAAATTTCATCATTTGAGCCACACCTAGATTGTCATCTGCAAATGCTTTCAATTTGGACAAGTCTAAAATTTTGCCGTTTGGTAAAGAGTTAAACAGAGGCTTGTTTGATGACAGGTTAATTTTATAAGGAAAGCAGGGTAGTACCTATCTCAACAATGGCATTGTCTTTAACTCCTAGGCCCCACCAATCATCACATGACTCTATTGGGAACTGACTGCAGCCACTTTCATCGGCACCATCTCTACATTCCATATACTTGTCACATGTTAAAGCCCGCAGAACACAGTTTTTGGTCAAACCTTTACAGTGTAGGACTTTAGGGTGACATGAAGCTGAAACAAAAAAGGTGAAAACTTGTTCATTTGTTTGTTTGTTTCAACAGTATTTCAGTGACATTATGGCAGCCAGTGTACCTATCTTTAGGTTTCTCAGGTTTTTCTTTTGACAGAACTTCAAATAACAGCCTATCCATCCAACAGTGGGGACAGCCATGGCATGATACATGTTTATCATTGAAAATAGCAAGCCTGTGCCTGATTTATGAGCCACCTTTTTCTGGATCCTTTACCTTCCAGGTCCTAGCCTTTTAGGCCAAAGCATCATGCAGGTAGGCAACATATAAGCTATATCAGAACCCTCCTGGTACTGGAATTTGAGCCTATGACCTACAGCTTTGTACACAAATACCTATACCACAGTGCGCGTTTGATCTACAGTTCAGGGCCAAGTCAGACCACCACTAATCTCCACCAATTACATTGTGTTGCCCAGTGTAAATAACCCATGTGTATAATGGTTCAGTTTGTACTGAGCAATCATCAGTATGTGTTGGGAATTAATCCACTCTTTCAATGAATAATCTATACCTTGCTCTGTGAAAAGGGGGCTAAATGCATCTGTGAAAAGTATCGACCAAGGACAGCCTGTTCATCCGCTCATGCTGACCTGGGCCAAAACTTTTCCCTGTAGGTCAATTTTCTGTATATCAAAGGACCAGTCTACCTCATGATAGTCTGTTGATAGACAAAATTATTATGAGATGACATGCTTGATGTAACCCATCATGGAGATGCATTAAGCCCCCTTTTGCAAGAGCATGGCTCATATAAAAATGATAGCTGGGCCAGACATACCCTGACAGCTCAGTAGAGCACTTGCAAGAAGAGTATGAGGTCCAGGGTTTGAGTTCTGCAAGGTAACTACTTTTCTCCTCCTGTTATATCTGTTGCCAAATATGGACAACTTACAGCTGATGACATTGCACACATCCTTGTTGATCCTGAATGTGCAATACATTGTCCCAAAGTGGACATTTATCCTTTTGCAACAATGTTTTCAAAAACTGCTGACAGGCCTGGAGATAACCATCATCTACAGATTGTTAATATCACTTTCAACAATAACACAGTACAAGAGCACCGCATGCGGGTGCCAATGCTGGACTGCAGTTGCTTGAATTTCGGTGAAAATTCTAAGCTGAAAAAGGACCATAACATAACGGAAAGTGCAGGCTGACATGGGTCGATATTTTTTGCAAATGTATTAAGCCCCCTTTTCACAGAGCATGGTTCATTCAATAGTTGTCTGCACCTGTTTTAATAGTTGACGACTTGGCTAAGTTTGAAGTAAATATCTTCTGTAATAACAAAGATATACTAAAAGATTAACCAGGGGCAACATGTTGAGAGTGCCATGTGGGATTAGTAAAGAACCTTATAAGCTGCACATGGAAAAAAAGTAACCAATCACTCAATGTACATCTATCTTATGTCAGGTCCCTTTGTTTTCAAATTAGCATGAGGATAGGAGAATTCCCTACTTATGAACAAGAAGAAGCTTAATTTATGGCCTTCAAATATGACCATGACACTACCGAAGTGAATATTGCAGAGAGACACTTACTATATACTCATTAAGTAGGAAAGTTGTCAAAAATTTTACACTTTACTAAAATTGTTTTTAATTCTATTGATATGTGTAGAAGTTGTAGCTCAAAAATACTCTATGACAATTTTACCATTTGACCTTCAAGTGTGACCTTGACCTTGGATCTACGTGAACAAATGATTTAAATGGCATGTCTACTGGTAAAGGAAAACAAGTGTGTAAATTCTTTTTAAATCCATCCATAAATGTAGACGTTGTAGCTCAGACAAGCTATATGTATGACAATTTTATCATCTACTCATGAAGGAGAATGATTGTGCCAAATTATTTTGAAATCCATCTATAAATGTAAAGGTTACCATCTGGACAAGCTCAATGTATGACAATTTTATCATTTGACCTTCATGTGTCACCTTGATCCCTTGATCATGGACCAACCAGAAAAAATCTTTCATATGGCATTTCTGCTCATAACAGAGAACGTTTCTGCTAAATCATTTTGAAATCCATCCACAAATATAAAAGCAATGGTCTGAACAAATTCGGTGACATGCACAGACGTACGGATGCACGCACATATGCATGGACGCATCGAAGCGACATTGTGACAACTATGTCTCACTCACCACATGTTGGCTCGACAAAAATGTCAAAGTATTTGCAAGACAACACAGACACCAACAATGCTAAAGCTACGACAATAACAATATTTCTCCAAAAACAGCAAAGCTAATAAAGACAAACCACAGCCTGATTCATCTGTTCCATCCATGCAGTCAAATTCACCGTCACATACAACATCCTGTGCAACCTTTTGATGGTTACTGCATTCAAAAAAATCCACCTCTGACTCTAAAATAAAGAATCATTGTAAGGAGAAGTGGGTCCTATTGTAACCTTCAATAATTAATCACATTTGTTAGTTTGCTTGGTGTTTAAACTTTAGGCTGCTAAGCACAACTCACTGACCTTTTGCGGACAGTGAGATCCAAGATCAGACTGCACAGAATGTGCAGTCTGATCTTGGATCTACACTGTCCGATAAGGAGATATTTCTCTAAAAAAAATTATGTTCAAAAAACATCCGATTATTTGGGTTTTTACTATCAGCTTGAAAGTTGTATTTAACTTATATAGCAGGATAAGGGTTAACTTTTTACCACAAAACAAATTCTACACTCTTCTAAATTAAAACATCTGCCATTTTCTTCTTTTTCCACCATGTTTTCAAAACCCTTCTTCAGGGTTGTTAAAACCCCAGGTTGTCTGTGACACAGTTAACACCATTTCCAATATTACCTAGCATATATAACATACGTCAGCTAGCGTACACTATCCAAGCTTTCCTGGAGTTTTTGTAACCAGTAATTTACACAACACGCTTCTCAAAACACTTGCTGTTCTCCCTTATAAACAAAAAACATGAAAACAATGCCCAGCACTGAGAGAGGAATGAACCCTTTAACTCTTTACCAAATGACAAAATTTTAGACCAGTCCAAATTGAAAGCATTTGCAGACGACAAAATAAATGTGATTGAAAATTTGAAATTTGTCTTTGGAAAGGTAGAAAACATTGTGGAAAAAGGAGAAAATGCTGGTTACCAGCATTTTCTCCTTTTCCCACAATGTTTTCAAAAGCCTTCTTCAGTGTGGTAAAAAGTTGAGATTGCGTGGTAAAGGGTTAACCGACTTTTAACGACCCCGAGAAAGAAACCTTTTGAAAACATTGTGGGAAAAGGTTTACTATCATAAACACCCTTGAAGAATTTGGCCAAAATTGGAATCAAAGCTGCAGCCGCTGGATTGAAAGCCCTGTATGTTACTGAAAGAACTATAAGGCTCTGCATACATCTTGAAACAAATTTGCAGGAGGAAACTTTGAAAGTGTTCCATAAATATGGGTCGCCTATCCCAAAGAAAGATAGAAATATATAGCCTTGTGTTTGTATAAGGGGACACTTGCATTGCCTTTCTATAGAGCTAGCTTTTGTAGCTATGTGGTAGAGCATTCGCAATGAGACATAGAGGTCCTGAGTTCAATCCCCTCCTTGGGAGGTTATCTATAGACACCCAACATAAATTATCATCCAACTACTTCTACATGGATATCCTTTTTAGGAGGTCGAGAGACCAGATCAGCTTTATTTTTTGGATGTTTCACTGTTTTTTGGTGACTTTCAACATTCAACGATGGACCATTTACCTTTCATCCAGAACCAGTGCTTGACAGTTGAAAGTCACAGAAAAACAGCAAGACATCCAACAAATATTGGACGAATAACCTCCCAAGCCAGGGATTGGACCCAGGGCCTCTAGGTCCCAAGGTTGCTACAAAAGCTAGGTCTACAGCAAGGAAGTGTAAGTTTCACCTTGCGCACACACACACACACACACACACACACACACACACACAAGCCTTAAATATACATTATAATTACGAGGGACACTTTTTAAGTTCGTAGAGTAAGCCTATAACTTTTTAACGCGATTATGAAGTTGCACGATTTTTTACACAGAACTTGCGTAATCATTCCTCTCTCGAACGGTGTCACGGTATGCGGCGCAGGAGGTCCACGTGCGCGCTGCGCTGGGTATTTTCAACACGTGGTCTTATACACTATAGTAAAATATAGCGTTCAATATGGATGGAAAAATCTCTGAACAGAGGGTATATTGTAAGATTCGAGCACAGCTCGGGTTTCCGCCAACAGAAATTCATGCTGATTTGCAAAAAGTTTATGGGAATGGTGCTTTAAAATATGCTACAGTTTGCAAGTGGGTACTTCATTTTAATGATGGTCGGGAGTCAATTGAAAATGACCCTCGGGTGGGTAGGCCGCTTTCCGTTTTGACGGAAAAGAACGTTGCTAATGTGAAAACGTTAATTGAGAAAGACGCACGTTATACCGTGCAAGAGATAGAAGAATTAAGTGGCATTCATTCGTCAAGTGTTTTGAAGATCTTACGTGAACGACTTGGGCTAAGTAAGATCTGCACGCGCTGGGTGCCCCATTTGCTCACTGACGAGCAGAAACAAAGTCGGGTTAGACTTGCATCGCAAGTTATAGAAAAATATGATAAATGTGACCCACGTCGTTTGGAAGAGATAGTTACAGGTGATGAAACCTGGATCTATCATTTTCAACCCGATTCTAAGGCTAAAAATAAGGTTTGGGTTTCATCTGAGGGCGACAGACCTGTCATTGCGCGCCGTTGCAAAACATCAAATCGCATGTTGTATGCGATATTCTTTGATTCGAAAGGTCCAGTCCTTCAAATTCCAGTCCCGAAAGGTAGTTCTGTCACTGGAAAGTTTTACAGAGAAAGTGTTCTTACTCAACTTGTTGATTTCTATCAGAAACGCAGACCGCGCACCGGTGTCCGCGGCATCAAATTACTCCATGATAACGCACCGGCCCATAAATCCACTACAGTACAGGAATATCTGAAAGAATCTGGGCTCGATGTCTTAGATCATCCCCCATACAGCCCTGACCTGTCCCCCTGTGACTTTTGGTTGTTCCCAAGACTAAAGGAAATGCTGGCAGGGCACCGTTTTGAATCCCGTTGTGGTATAGGCAGTGCGGTCTACCAGTGTCTGCAACATATACCTAAAGAGGACTACCGGGCGGCGTTCCGGAAATGGGTAGATCGGTGTAAAATGTGTGTGGAGGCAGACGGGGAATATTTCGAAGGTCTTAGATAAATAAAATTTTGATATTTCAAGCGGTTTTAAAAAGACCACCCTACTCTATGAACTTAAAAAGTGTCCCTCGTATCTATCTGTGGGATAGACAAGTTTAGTACAAAATATCCATGAACACTTTGCAGCAAGTGAAGAAGCTGAAAAGCGGTTTTTCCTCGGCAAAAATACTTGGAAACTCTCTAGAGCAAGACTAAAACATTTTGTCTGAACGTGGGTAATAAGTTAGCCATTAGGCCAATAAAAAAAATTTACTAGTTTTCCACATTATAACAGTTTAAGAGACGACGAAATCAAAGACTTGTCTGTTTTGAAAACATCTGCAGACAACAAATTAAATGTGAATAAAATGTTAAGATTCATCTCTGAAAGAGTAGAAAACATTGTGGGAAAAGGAGAAAATGCTGGCTACCAGCATTTTCTCCTTTTCCCACAGTGTTTTCAACGCCTTCTTCCCCAGGGACATCAAAACACGGAACTGTCTGGTATAGGGTTCAGAGATAGACACTTACCACAATGTTCATCTTCTCCCTCCAAACAGTCTCTATAACCATCACATACTTCATTGTATGTTATACATCGACCATTAGAACACTGAAACTCTTCGTCCCTGCATGTATCACCTGCAAAAAATTTAACCCTTAACCCTTTCCCAAACAAACCCTGGTTTTCACGTGTCTGCAGTACAAGTCTTTTGAAAACATTGTGGGAAAAGGAGAAATTGCTCGTAACGAGGAATTTTTCCTTTTCCCACAGTGTTTTCTACCCTTTTTGATAACTTTCTGCCATTTTCATCAAATTTAAAATTGTCGTCTGCAAACTCTTTGAATTTGGACCAGTCCAAAATTTGTCATTTGGGAAAGGGTTAAGCTGCAAAGCTCGACTCACTGACCTTTTGTGGACAGCATAAATCAAGACCAGACTGCACAAAATGTGCAACCTGATCTTGGATCTACACTACCCAATAAGGAGTTATTTTTCTCCAAAAAATAAGTTTAAAATAGCATTATTCAAGTTCTTTACTATCGCCGTGAAAGTTTCATTTAACTTATATAGGAGGATATGGGTTAATTCCTTAACTCTTTAGCAGACCACAAAATTTCAGACTTGTACAAACACAAAGTGTTCTGCAAACTTCAACAGGTTTAATGTGGCTTGAGTGATAGAGTTTGACTATGTTTCTTATAACATTTAACTTTGGCCGAGTTTAGAATTTGAACAATATTTAGAATGGCTGGTATTCTAAATTCCTAAGACTATAAATCTGATTAGTGGAGACAGAAAGTCTCAGCCAATCAGATGACAAGTCTTAAAATTCAAAATTGAAACTGCACAGGAATATGAAATTAACTCTTTACCAGACAACAAAATTTTAGACCATTCCAAATTGAAAGCTTTTGCAGACGACAAAATAAATGTGACTCAAAATTTGAAATTTGTCATGGGAAGAGTAGAAAACATTGTGGGGAAAGGAGAAAATGCTGGTTACCAGCATTTTCTCTTTTTCCAACAATGTTTTCAAAAGACTTCTTCCTTAGGGTCGCTAAAATTTGGGATTGTGTGGTAAAGGGTTAAATGTGAAAACACACCCTGATGATTTTAAAATATAAACATCAGTGAAATAGTTACCTTGATTACATTGTAATTCATCTGACTGGTCATCACATTCTGGAATGCCATTACATACGGACAGCCATGACAAGTATTCTCCACTGTCACACTGAAAGTGACTGGTTTTGTACTTAATACTGGATGAACTTGGAAATGAACTGCCAAGACGATCTGAAAGAAGAAACACTTCTTAAAATGCTCTTCTAAATACTAACCCTTTACAATACATTCCCGTTTTAATGACCCTAAAGAAAAATCCTTTCAAAAACATTGTGGGAAAAGAAGAAAATGCTGATAACCAGCATTTTCTCCTTTACCCGCAATGTTTTCTATCCTTCCAAAGGCTAATGGACCTTTTGTAGACAGTGTAGATCAAGATCAGACTGTTCATTATGTGCAGTCTGATCTTGAATCTACACTGTCGGATAAGGAGATATTTCCCCAACCCCCATAACCTTGAAAAACCAGTATTTGGTTTTTACTAAACTTACTTTTACTAAACTTACAAAATTTCATTTAAGTTATCAAGCAGGAGAAGGGTTAATGGTCAGTACTTTTTACTCAAAAGGAAACCTGTGATAATTACATAAAACAGGTGTAAGTTAGAGGCCCATGCGGGTCCTCAGTGCTTTACTGGCTATCAATGGCTCTGGCCATTTATTGCAAAGGAAACTTTCTATAATCACATCATAGGTGCCAACGCTTGACAGCAGTTGCTTCTACAGACAGACTGATTTAAAGTGAAAATTTTAAGTCTAAAAAGGGGCATAACTGTGTCAAAAATATTTTGATGGTTACCTGCCCTTATTGTATGGGTTCTTCTTTCAACAGTTAACAACCAGTCCGAGTTTGAAGTAAATATCTTCAGTAAATGACAGAGATATTATAAAATGTCAAATTTTTGCATGAACATGATGCAAACAACAGGACAGTACCTCAGTACTTTGCAAACAGCTGAGCTAATGATTTAACCCTTTACCACACAATGCTGACTTTTAACGACCCTGTGAAAGAAGGCTTACAAAAACATTGTGGTAAAAGAAGAAAATGCTGGTAACTAGCATTTTCTTCTTTTCCAACAAAGTTTTCTACCCTATGAAAGACAGTTTTATTTTTTGAATAACATTTGGCGTCTGCCAGTGCTTTCAACTTGGACCAGTCTGAAATTTTGTCGTTTGTTAAAGAGTTAATGATGAAATATGTATAATATTTAAAAAGAATAATGGAAATCCTATACTAGTCTGTTCTAAGCTCTCAACTCCACAGTGACATTTCAAGAACTCACGTGCAAAAGATGAAAATGTGATAACCAGCATTTTCCTACAACATTTTCTATCCTTCAAAAGACAAATCTGACAATTTAGGCCACATTTTTATTTGTCCTCAGCTTTTAATTTGGACAAGTCTGAAATTTTGCTGTTTGGTACAGAGTTAACCCTTAACCCTTTCCCAAACAACAAATTTTGGACTACCGTATTTTGCTTAAATTTTGGGACACCCAAAAAATTGGGACACCATCAAAAAACGTGAAAATTATTATTTTTCATGACCCAAAGATTTGGGCCATACTAAAAATTGCAAAATAAGACAGTATTTTTTTGTACCAAAGAATTGGGACAGTGAATATCTACTCCGAAAAAAAAAATCTTTGATCCGCTTGATAACCTTTGTTTACAAGCATTTGCTTCGCGCAGTTTTATTTCTGCATGTAAGCATTGCTTCCAAACCCTCTCGATATCATCAGGAATCTCCCGTTTCAAGGCAAATAAATCCGATCACTCCGACAGACATTAAAGAACCCATTTGTTAAAAAAAAGAACCTAAATAAGGGTAAAAAGGGTGTGATTAACTTGTTCCAAAGGGCAAATGTACATGTCGTGTATACGTACATCCGAAGTCAACAAGTAGTGTGTGTGTGTTTCACGGTCAATCGGGTTCGTTGTATAAAAATAGAAATCAAGATATCCTATTCTAACTGGAGTTATTCGATCGAAGATTGTCAACCAATCAAATTTGAGAATGGGCCGAGCAGGTACTTTTCAGAGTGGAAATCAAATCGTTGTTTACCTCACGTTAACAGGTAAAATACGTTGTAAAAGTATTTATATATAAGCGCAAAACACCAATGCTGATTGCTTTCCCGGGATGCATACAAAAATGACTGAAAACATTTAGTTTATCAGTAACGAAAACAATGAAAATATACAAAGTTTTAAATTCCTACTACACGAATCGATTACAGGAATTCCAATTTGTCTAAAAATAGACCAGCATGTGATCATGGTTTTATTGAAATCGCAGCACTAATATTCGACGGGTAAGTGGTCAGTGACAAACAGTTTGACAGCTTGTCTTGTTTGACCCAGGGATCGTATATTAAGTGTAATATACAATCCCTGTTTGACCATAAGTTTTGGGACACCACGGAAAATAATTATTTTTTCGTCAACCTAAATATTGGGACATCTAAAAAATTAATTATTTTTTACTGTCCCAAAACTTACGCAATTTACGGTAGTCCAAATTGAAAGAGTTTGCAGATGACAATTTTAAATTCGATGAAAATGGCAGAAAGGTCTCAAAGCGGATAGAAAACACTGTGGGAAAAGCAGAAATTGCTCGTTACAAGCAATTTCTCCTTTTCCCACAGTGTTTTCAAAAGATTTGTACTGCAGACATGTGAAAACCAGGGCTTGTTTGGGAAAGGGTTAAACAAACTACAAAAATTCAGACTCATTTCAATTCAAAGCCATTGCAGACGACAAATTAAGTGTGGCTTTAATGATGAAATTAATCTCTTAACACTTTACCAAGCAACAAAATCTTAAACCAGTCCAAATTGAAAGCATTTGCAGATGACTAAATAAATATAACCCTAAAATTGAAATTTGTTTTTGGAAGGGTAGAAAACATTGTGGGAAAAGGAGAAAATGCTGGTTACCAGCATTTTCTCCTTTTCCCACAATGCTTTCAAAAGCTTTCTTTTAAGGGGTCATTAAAAGTGTGGATTGTGTGGTAAAGGGTTAAGTATGGCTTTAATGATGAAATTAATCTCTTAATAGGTAGAAAACATCATGGGGAAAGGACAAAAGCTGCATTACCAGCATTTTCTCCTTTTCCCACAATGTTTTCAAAAGCCTTCTTTCTCAGGGTCGTTAAAACAAGGGATTTTGTGGGAAAGGATTGAGCAAGGTCATCTGAGCTTAATATGAACCATAGTTGGGTCATAAAGGTTCCCATTATGATGCTCTTTACCAAACAATCCCGAGTTTTAACAACCCTGAAAAAGAACACTTTTGAGAACACTGTGGGAAAAGGAGACATAATGTTTTCTCTCCAATGAAAGAATGTTCTCACCATTTGAGCATTTTTTAATTTCTCTTCTACACATGTTTTTAATTTAGACCAACCTAAAATTTAGTCTTCTGGTAAAGAGCAAAGCCTTCTTGTGTTCTTGTCATAAGATTTCAAAGCCTGTGTCCCAAAACCATTACACATATTTAGCAAAATTTGCTAAATCAAAAATGTCCCTTCTAAAATTTTTGCGTCCTTAGGACAGCGGGACACCCTTAATGTCAACCCATGAGTTCTCATGTATTCTTACACTGAGGTTGTTGCTGGGAACTGGGTGTATTATCCATCTTTTTCTCACAGATAAAATATCCTGCCACACTCCCCTGGGCATCTTCACATGGCTGACTGTACCAGTTATCATCGTGACTGAATATTCGCAGCCTCATTTTGGTACATGGATTGTCTATAACATGGGATGGTTGGTTAATGGCCCTGTTTGAATGGAAATGAAAGAGTAAGCTTTAACCTAAAGCTGCTAGGCAACACTCAATACAATTTTGCAGACAGTGTCAACCCAGATCAGACTGCAAGGAATATGTAGTCTGGCCTTGAATCTACAATGTCTGATACTGATTATCTGTGATTGTTCTTGTGAAAAGAGCTTTAAAATCACAATATTTGAATATTTATTATTAGCTTCAAATATAAATTATGTCCAATCTATTGGGCACTTTCAGGGTTACAACATCAAAATCTTTCTCTTTTCCCACATATTCTCAAAATCAGTATCACTAACCTAAGCAGCATAAAAAGCCATATTTGTACAGTAATTGGTAAATTTGATGTTGTAAAAAGCTCCTACAGTTCTCATTATACCAAAGGTTTGACTTTTTACCAAACCACAAAGTTTAGACTTGTCCAAACTGAAAGCATTTGCAGAAAAAACAAATTTAGTGTTATTCAAATGATTGGAATAGTCTTTGAAAAGATAGAAAACATTGTGGGAAAAGAAGAAAATGCTGGTTACCAGCATTTTCTCCATTTCTCACAAAATGTTTTCAAAGGCCTTTTTTCACAGTGTCTTTAAAAGATGCGATCATTTCATAAAGGGTTAGTGCTTAGCTTCATCCAGGAAGCTGACCTTGATTATCCCTTAACAGAGACAACTGACAAAAAAGTCAATTTATAAATTCAGTAAGGCTATAACGCCACTATTTAGGCATCACTTCACCTTAATTGCTTATTAATTTGGGGACTATTTAGCTTAGGATCTTTTAGACTATAATGCAATTATTTAGGCACCAATTCACCTTAATTTTTTATTTATCAGGGAATCGTTTAGGCTATAACGCCATTATTTTGGGCACTGCTTCATCTTTAACACTTATTTAACAGGGCACAATTTTAGCTATAATGCCATTAATTGGGCAATGCTCCACCTTTATTGCTTACTTATCAAGGGACTGTTTTATTATAAGTACTTACACAACTGTAAGTCTAAAATTTTTTCATAGTTTGGTGCAAAACTAGAACTGCAACAGGATAAAGATTACTGCCCTTTGGATTTCCTTGTCACTGGATCAGCTACAAAATTGAAGGGCAATAACTCCTGTAAGAGTAGACTAATCATACTGAAAGTTGCAGGTGCACAAATTCTAATAACAGTAGGAAGGCTTCCATTAAGCTTTCAGCCAAACTATATAAAAACTGTAGGGCAAAAAGAAGACACAAAACTGTATCTTTGGTCAGATGGACAGACAGAAGGATAGAAGGACAGACAGATGGACACCCTGATTCAAGTATACACCCATAACTTTGGGAATGGGGTGGGGGATTAATGGGAGCAATGTATTTCTCAAAATGTCATCAATGGCTGATATGTCTTTGTGAAATTAAGATTTAAAGAATACAGCCCCGAAAGGAAAATAGCTCTCTTACCATGCTGAAAAAATGAGTGGATTTCCATCCAGCCACATATCTACCAATGACTGTCCTTCTGGAAACCGTACCAAACCTGTAACATACCTATACATTTAATTTTTTTTCTTAAAACTTTGGGAAAAAAATTGCCTTCTCTGATTTTTTTTTAGAATAGCTTGTTCTGAATGACATGATTACCTCCCATTCATCAATTCAAACAAGATAGGCTTGTTGAAGTGTTGGGATACATGCATTTAAACATGTGAGCTGAGGCTGAAACATTTAACCCTTTACCACACAATCCAGACTTTTAACGACCCTGAAGAAAAAGCCTTTTGAAAACATAGTGGGAAAAGGAGAAAATGCTGGTAACCAGCATTTTCTCCTTTTCCTACAATGTTTTCTACCCTTCCCAAAACAAATTTCATTTTTGAGCCACATTTGATTTGTCGTCTGCAAATGCTTTAATTTGGACTGGTCTAAAATTTTGTCGTTTGGTAAAGGGTTAAGTCATGTTCTGGCAAAAGGGGGTTTAACCCACCTCCATGATGCATTATACCTAGCAAGTCATCACAATATTATGGATTCATAAAATCCCTTCTGTTTAACAACAATCTGAATCATGAAGTAGACTGGTCAATGGAAATGCAGAAAATTTACTAAAAGCAGAAAGTTTTGACACAGGTCAACCTGCACAGGCTAACCTGGGTCGATACTTTTTGCAGATGCATTAAACCTCCTTTTCACAGGACATGACTAATTTCTGGTGAAATGTCAGTGCCTGAAGTAGGTAAATCCTCACATTTTTCTGGCTAGTCTTGTATGAACTTTGTTTGGACTTGCTGAGCATAAACTCTGCCTAAAAGTTAGTAATGCATTAAAAATTCAGTCAATTATAACTTGTTCTGTCTTTAATCATCGAACAATTATAAATTTTGTTGCTTCATGCCAAAGGTTAATCCTGGCAGTTGCAAGGTTGTATAGATTATAGCCAATATAAAATGCAATTTTAGGAAAAGCTTCATTCCACACATCCAATGGAAGATATAATGATGCTTGTCACATTACTGTTTACTACCTTTGCCATGTATATTAATGAGGAAAGCAAAGAAAATTTACACAAATACTTTACACAAAAAAGTTATTGCAACAGTCAAGGTCACATGAACTCAACACCAAACTGCTTAACTCTTTACCAAACAACAAAATTTTAGATTGGTTGAAATTGAAAGCACTTGAAGACGACAAAACAAATGCGACTTTAAAATTGAAATTTGTTTTGCAAAGAGTAGAGAACATTATAGGAAAAAGAGGAAATGCTGGTTACCAGTATTTTCTCCTTTTCCCACAATGTTTTCAAAAGGCTTCTTTCTCAGGACTGTTAAAAGTCGGTATTGTGTGGTAAAAGGTTAATGAAGTAAGGTTACTAATGTAAACAAGATGTAATTTTGATAGTAATCAAAGTGAACCTGCATCTCATTGACAAAAGACACATACAAAATTTGGTATAAATGTTCTTGTCTATGAATCCAATTAATAGGCTATTAAACCGTTACCGCACAATCCCGAATTTTAACGACACCAGGAACGAAGGCCTTTTGAAAACATTGTGGAAAAAGGAGAAAATGCTGGAAACCAGCATTTTCTCCTTTTCCCACAATGTTTTCCACTCTTTTAGACATATATAACAAATTTTGAGCTACATTTCATTTGACATCTGCAAATGCTTTCAATTTAGACAAGTCTAAAATTTTGTTGTTTGGTAAAGACTAAAACAAAAAGCAGAAAATTTCCAATTTCAATTTTTCAGAATCCCACAACTCTTCTAAAATAATCTGATTTTTACCCTTATCCAGCTCAATCCACATGTCATTTACATAAAGGATGCCTACAAAGTTTGGAACGAATCTGTGTCTTACTCAAAAGAGACTCATTTGACCTTTACCAGACGACATAATTTGAGCCTAGTCCAAATTGAAAGCATCCACAGATGACAAATGTTACTTGAAATAATTTGTCATTCCAAGAGAAGAAAAAATTGCGGGAAAAGAAGGAAAGGCTGGTTACCAGCATTTTCTCCTTTTCCCACAATGTTTTCAAAAGGCTTTTTTCTTCTGGATTGTTAAAAGTAGGGATTGTGCGGTAAAGGCTTAATGAGTAAATCTGACGATTGAAGTTAAAATTATCCATAGGAATAGCCTCCCCCCACTTGCTTCAACCTAGGAAACAATTCAAAGGGCCAAACTTACCTATGTGTAGATCTGTCCTTTGGGGATTTAGTCTAAGGAAGGAATATCTGTAATCATAGCCTTCAACAGTTCTTGTGTAATTTTCCGCTATTAGTCTTACATAGAGGTATTCTTCTTCGGTATTTAGTGAGACCAGATTTTGTCCCTGTGAAACACATAACTCCTGGGCCCTTGTCCAACCCTGATCTGTTCTTTGGAATGATGTCTCGGATGGAAACATTGTATAACAACTGTGAAATCTGTCTGAGCACACTGAAATTGCAAAAAAAGCCCAGTAAATTTATTCCGATAATGCATTTCGATGCACAGTGTAACTGTATGGATAAAAATAATTTCTGTATACTCAAATTACATTTCAACTGTCTTTGAAATCATTCCAGTATACTCACAATTTCAAATTCAATTCAATTTTGAGTTTTTGTGGCCTTGATTATTGTGACAGCATACCTATGTACAGGAGTATCTCTACTCCCCTTTCTTTGCTTGCCGTAAACAGTCACATGATCAGCATTATATGATATTCTCGGCTGAACAGGCAGAGTGACGCATGATCCAAAATTACATTTTGTATTGGTTGTAAACTGTGCAACCTCACAACTGCCAGTGAGAATTTTTGGCATGAAGCCACAACAATGTCTACGGTTTGAGAGATCAACAACCAACTGGCTTGAAACATCTTTGCAGAAAAGGGCTGAAAACATCTTGTGAAATAGAAAAAGTGAACAGGAAGAAAGATTTATACATAAGTACATGTAAACATATTCAGACAAAAGGAAAATTTGCTTCTGTTGCTACAACGTTTTCTGTTACAAAACCCAAATATTCATCTACAAGTGGTAATGTATAAATTTAAGGGAAAACAAGAGGGCCAAAATGGCCCTGAAGCGCTCACCTGAATAAGTTTTACTTTTTCCTTCTGATAAATGAAATTCTGCAAACCTGATAGCAGAATACAATACCACTTCTATTATAATGCCAGTACATTTTTCAACTTTTTTCAAACAATTCCACCTTTCAACTAGGCCGTTAAAACCAAGAAAGACACCCTATTCATAACTGGTGAAAGTAAAGTGAATATATTCCAACAGAAACAATTTCTATCATCCCTTGGAATATGTAGAGACCATTTACATTAAGAATACAGCTTTTCATGGAAATTTGCAAGTTTCACCAGGCACTTACCTGGTACTGGCTGACGCCTGCAATAGCCCTTACTTTCAAAATACATAATCTTCTTCTGAAAATTACTTTCTGAAGAGCAAATATGGGTTAAAACTTTAATTCGTGAATGTGCACAAATGGTACACAAAAATCTTGGCCAATTGAAGATCAGACAGGAATAACTTGTTGCATTCATTGGATCTATTTTCCTCTGAGACATTTCACCACATCTGACAGGAAATAAACAATCATGATTTATATCAAAATAATGGAAATTAAAACTGTCTCTGAAAGTGACTTAATACCCCCACCAGCAGTTTGAAAGAAACAGGCAATTATTTGTACACAGACAAGCACATGTACACACAGACAGACAAATGGACAAACAGGCTCATCCCAGTATAGCCCTGAAAATATTCGTTTTACCAGGGTATAATAAGCCCCCCTACCCATCTTTGCTGATGAGAAAAAAATAGTATTCCAGTGAATTCCATTATTTCAAAATCAGCTCAACGGTTTGTGAGAAAAAGACTTTTAACTCTTTAACCAAACGACAAAATTTTAGATTGGTCCAAATTGAAAGCACTTTCAGACGACAAGATAAAGGTAACTCAAAAATTGAAATTTGTTTTTAGTTTGGATAGAAACATTGTGGGAAAAGGAGAAAATGCTGGTTACCAGCATTTTCTCCTTTTCCCTCAATGTTTTCAATAGGCTTTTCTTTCAGGGTCGTTAAGTCGGGATTGTGTGGTAATGGGTTAAAGAACTTCTTTGAGTTTGCAGGGACAAAAGAAGTCCCCCAAAAATGGCCAGGGATCAATCCAGTCAAGTTTGGTTGGATTTTGTTTCAAAGAAGAAAATTCTTAAAGAATTTTTTCTAAATTGAAACAGAAACTGATTAATTTGATATAAAGCATATTCACTGGTGTTGTACAACATAATGTGAACACATAGTGGAAATACATCACGCCCAGTTGTGCCATGTTTTTTCACAAAATCAAAATTTCACTAGAGTCTACTAATTTTTCAAGAGGGCCACCCAGAAATCAATCCACCCAAATTTGATTGAAATTACTCCAGTGTTTTCAGAAAAGATTTTCAACGGATTTCTTCTAGCACCCATAGTGAAAATAAGATCCGCCCATTACAGCCATGTTTTTTTATGAATCAAAATTTTACACACAATTCGTGAACAAATTTTGAAAAGGGTCATTCAAGGAACATTGCTGTGAAATTATTCTGAAATCTGACCAGCGGTTTCAGAGAAGAAGAATTTCCATATAGTGCAAATAGCCCCCATTCACCAGAGCCATGTTTCTAGATGGATCAAAATTTCACGAACAATTCTTGAAAAGGGTCACCCAAGGAATATCTCTGTGAAATTATTTTAAAATCTGAACAGCCGTTTCAGAGAAGAAGAATTTTCAAGAATTCCTTCATTTCTGTATAGTGCAAGTAGCCCCCATTCACCAGAGCCATGTTTCTTGACATATCAAAATTTCATGAACAATTCTTGAAAAGGGTTGCCCAAAGAACATCCCTGAGAAATTATTTCAAAATCTGATCGTTGTTTTCAGAGAAGAGGAATCTTCAATAATTTCTTCATTTCTGTATAGTGCAAGTAGCCCCCATTCACCAGAGCCATGTTTCTTGACGGATCAAAATTTCGCAAACAATTTTTGAAAAGGGTCACCCAAGGAACATCTCTGTGAAATTATTTTAAAATCTGGCCAGCAGTTTCAGAGAAGAAGAATTTCTAAGAATTTCTTCATTTCCCTATAGCGCAAGTAGCCCCCATTCACCAGAGCCATGTTTCTTGACGGATCAAAATATCACGAACAATTTTTGAAAAGGGTCAACCAAAGAACATCCCTGTGAAATTATTTCAAAATCTGACCAGCGGTTTCAGAGAAGAAGAATTTTTAAGAATTTCTTCATTTCTGTATAGTGCAAGTAGCCCCCATTCACCAGAGCCATGTTTCTAGACGGATCAAAATTTCGCGAACAATTTTTGAAAAGGGTCACCCAAGGAACATCTCTGTGAAATTATTCTAAAATCTGGCCAGCGGTTTCAGAGAAGAAGAATTTTTAAGAATTTCTTCATTTCTGTATAGTGCAAGAAGCCCCCATTCACCAGAGCCATGTTTCTTGACAGATCAAAATTTCGCGAACAATTTTTAAAAAGGGTCACCCAAGGAACATCTCTGTGAAATTATTTTAAAATCTGGCTAGCGGTTTCAGAGAAGAAGAATTTTTAAGAATTCTTTCATTTCTGTATAGTGCAAGAAGCCCCCATTCACCAGAGCCATGTTTCTTGACGGATCAAAATTTCGCGAACTATTTTTGAAAAGGGTCACCCAAGGAACATCTCTGTGAAATTATTTTAAAATCTGGCCAGCGGTTTCAGAGAAGAAGATTTTTAAAGAATTTCCTAAAAAATTCCATTTTGTTGCCATGGCAACCAGAGTTTTTGACGGAATCAAATTCTGCCAACAGTTTTTAAAGAGGACCTCCCAAGGAACATTCCAGCCAAGTTTGGTCCAAATTGGCCCAGCGGTTTAGGAGGAGTTGATGTTTAAAGAATTGTTGACGACGCACGACAACCGACGCACGACGGACACTGGGTGACCCTAAAAGCTCCCCTTGAGCACGTTGTGCTCAGGTGAGCTAAAAAGGCTTAAAAATCTCAACGCATAAAAAAAAATCTATCTATAAGGGAGAATTATAACAAGGGTTTACCTGTACGATGAATTTTGTCATATGGATCCCAGGAAGTGGCAGCTTCTGCAAGTAAAGAGGCCATAAAAAAACTAAAACTGTCGCAAAGCGGACAAATACCCCCCACCAGCACCCTGTCATTGAAGCAGCACAATCAGACAACAGAAATAATTTTCAAACAAAGATCACCAGTGACCTTGACCTTTGACCCATGTGACCCAAAAACAATAGGGCACCTCCTTTGGTCATGAGCAGCACATGTATAAAGTTCAAGGGTCCTAGGTCAAACAGCTATTGAGTTAGAGCACGTAAACGATTTTCAAACAAAGTTCACCTGTGACCTTGACCTTTGACCCATGTGACCAAAAACCAATAGGGCACCTCCTTGGATCATAAGCAACACTTGTATAAAGTTTAAGGGTCCTAGGTCAAACTGCTTTTGAGTTAGAGCACAATAACGAAAACCAGACAGACAGATTGAAGGACAGACGAACAGACAGTCTGACAGACATGGTGAAACAAGCATACCTCCTCTCCACTACTAAGTAGATTGGGGGTATAAATATGCAAAACCATACTCCTCACCGGTGCCAGAGGTTTACATTAAAATTTAGTTAGGGTTCTCACTTTTACCTATTTTTATGCATAAGTTATCCTATGCAGATCAGTTCAACTAGTTCAGAGTGTTAGAAGTATTTGGATGTATACAGCAGCTGACTTGGCACATTGAGCAGGTTAAAGAACCAGGCGTTACTACGATAGGTTTCATCCTGTATCTTGCACCATCCCCGTAACATAAGTAATAGCTGTCTGGGACCATGTGGACAACCAATGACGACGATTTAAAAATTAAAAATCAATAGAAAAATAATTACAATGAAATGTCAATGCCTCAGCCCATTGTCTGCAATCTATTCTGAGTGTTGTATTTAGACAGACGTTTTGTTGAGCCTTTTAAATACATTGTGAGAAAAGGAGAAAGTGCTTGTAACCAGCATTTCTTCTTATTCCACACTGTTTTCTACCTCATCAGAAACAAATTCCATCATTTGAACCATATATACACTGTCGTCTGCGAACGATTTCAATTTTGATAAGTCTAAAATTTTGTCATGAGGAAAAGAGTTAAAACAAGTGCATTTTTTACGACAAATATCTTTAAGCTTCTTTGGTGATTTGTAAGAAAATCATTTTCTTTGTGTTTACTAATCAATTATATTGCAAGCTACAAACTTAATTTTATCAGCACAGGAACTTACTCAAAGGCAGCCAATCAAAAAACAAACCTGCGACAGAGGTTGTCCAATTATACACAGTTTCATTGTTGTAGACAAATTTATAATGTCCATAAAATCCATGCCATTTTTTGTCCTTGTACTCGCAGGTAACCATGTAATTCCAGTAGAAAAGCTTGATGCTCACATCCCATAAAGTACTTTTATATAGTAAAGGAGGTCTATCAAACGTACAATACTGTTTCTGTACGCTGTCTCCCAGGTCATCAATGATCAACTGTAAGTAGTCTGAAATATTACATTATTTGCATATGTTTATTTATAGAGTATAAATAAAATGTGGTCAAAGTGATGGGATTAACCTTTGAAAGGGTAGAAAACATTGTTGGAAAAGGAGACAATACTGGCTACCTGCATTTTCTCCTTTTCCACAATGTTTTCAACTGCACTTTTTCCTCAGGGTCATTAAAACTTGAGACTGCAATAACTGAAAGTGTCTAACAATTCATATTGGTGCAAGCTAATTGGAGAGGAACAAAAAACTAAGAATTACAGGGCTGTCAGCTTTTGAAAAGCGGTATGGCCAAGGAAGGTCTCTTTCATTCCCTATAGTAGTGAAGGCACAAGTGGGGGGTAGAGCACAGGAGGGGGGTTGTGGAACTGCTCTCCGAGAATTTTTGTTTTAAGACATCTCTAGAAGCAAATCTATTGTAGATCTATTTTGAGATCATTTTTGCTTGTGAAAAAAGCAAAGACGGAAAAATGAAAAAAAAAAAAAAAAAAAAAACGGGGTACTGCCAATACCATATTTGTAGGAAAAAGTAGAGCAACCATGAGGGGCCTTGTATTGTGACAGAGCTAGGATTCAAACTTACAACATCTCAATAGTATTAGCTCTGCACTTCTCCCATTGTGCAACAGCAAATTCTTATACACAAATCTGAAGTAAAAGAAAAGTCATCTCAGAAGAGCTTGAAAGATAAAGTCACTTCATCCACAAGCAACAAACAAAAACGTGTACAGAGCCCTCAGCCAGGTCCTTCAAGGCAATTGGAAAATGTGTCTTCCCATGGTGACTCATATCTGTCTTCAGAGGATGAAATCATAGATGATGAGAAGCGCTGTGTATGCCATTTATTTCAGCCTAGAGAGCTTCAAAAATATATTGCTGTGGTGTTTACCAAATGGGCACAATCTGACTATCCATCATGTGGTCATTGGACAGATCCCAAATATTGTTGTAAGCAGTCTGTAGTAAGACTGCATGATGATTTCATTTGCCTGTATCATATGAATACCAGCATAGAAGAATAAGTGAAAACTGTATGACATTGTGTTTAAATCTTTTTGTGAGTTAATTTGTTCATGTTAGTGACCAGAAAAAGTATCCTTTTATATAAACACCTAGCTACTTGGTGCACCTCTTCATTTGGTTCCGTAAACATTTTTGGACTATTTCTGTACATGAATACTCTTCAATGTGGAGTTGTGGAAAGTATCAAACAAGAGGGCCAAAATGGCCCTGAAGCGCTCACCTGAATAAGTTTTACTTTTTCCTTCTGATAAATGAAATTCTGCAAACCTGATAGCAGAATACAATACCACTTCTATTATAATGCCAGTACATTTTTCAACTTTTTTCAAACAATTCCATCTTTCAACTAGGCCGTTAAAACCAAGAAAGAGACCCTATTCATAACTGGTGAAAGTAAAGTGAATATATTCCAACAGAAACAATTTCTATCATCCCTTGGAATATGTAGAGACCATTTACATTAAGAATACAGCTTTTCATGGAAATTTGCAAGTTTCACCAGGCACTTACCTGGTACTGGCTGACGCCTGCAATAGCCCTTACTTTCAAAATACATAATCTTCTTCTGAAAATTACTTTCTGAAGAGCAAATATGGGTTAAAACTTTAATTCGTGAATGTGCACAAATGGTACACAAAAATCTTGGCCAATTGAAGATCAGACAGGAATAACTTGTTGCATTCATTGGATCTATTTTCCTCTGAGACATTTCACCACATCTGACAGGAAATAAACAATCATGATTTATATCAAAATAATGGAAATTAAAACTGTCTCTGAAAGTGACTTAATACCCCCACCAGCAGTTTGAAAGAAACAGGCAATTATTTGTACACAGACAAGCACATGTACACACAGACAGACAAATGGACAAACAGGCTCATCCCAGTATAGCCCTGAAAATATTCGTTTTACCGGGGTATAATAAGCCCCCCTACCCATCTTTGCTGACGAGAAAAAAATAGTATTCCAGTGAATTCCATTATTTCAAAATCAGCTCAACGGTTTGTGAGAAAAAGACTTTTAACTCTTTAACCAAACGACAAAATTTTAGATTGGTCCAAATTGAAAGCACTTTCAGACGACAAGATAAAGGTAACTCAAAAATTGAAATTTGTGGGAAAAGGAGAAAATGCTGGTTACCAGCATTTTCTCCTTTTCCCTCCATGTTTTCAATAGGCTTTTCTTTCAGGGTCGTTAAGTCGGGATTGTGTGGTAATGGGTTAAAGAACTTCTTTGAGTTTGCAGGGACAAAAGAAGTCCCCCAAAAATGGCCAGGGATCAATCCAGTCAAGTTTGGTTGGATTTTGTTTCAAAGAAGAAAATTCTTAAAGAATTTTTTCTAAATTGAAACAGAAACTGATTAATTTGATATAAAGCATATTCACTGGTGTTGTACAACATAATGTGAACACATAGTGGAAATACATCACGCCCAGTTGTGCCATGTTTTTTCACAAAATCAAAATTTCACTAGAGTCTACTAATTTTTCAAGAGGGCCACTCAGAAATCAATCCACCCAAATTTGATTGAAATTACTCCAGTGTTTTCTGAAAAGATTTTCAACGGATTTCTTCTAGCACCCATAGTGAAAATAAGATCCGCCCATTACAGCCATGTTTTTTTATGAATCAAAATTTTACACACGATTCGCGAACAAATTTTGAAAAGGGTCATTCAAGGAACATTGCTGTGAAATTATTCTGAAATCTGACCAGCGGTTTCAGAGAAGAAGAATTTTCAAGAATTCCTTCATTTCCATATAGTGCAAATAGCCCCCATTCACCAGAGCCATGTTTCTAGACAGATCAAAATTTCACGAACAGTTCTTGAAAAGGGTCACCCAAGGAATATCTCTGTGAAATTATTTTAAAATCTGAACAGCCGTTTCAGAGAAGAAGAATTTTCAAGAATTCCTTCATTTCTGTATAGTGCAAGTAGCCCCCATTCACCAGAGCCATGTTTCTTGACATATCAAAATTTCATGAACAATTTTTTAAAAGGGTCGCCCAAAGAACACCCCTGAGAAATTATTTCAAAATCTGATCAGTGTTTTCAGAGAAGAGGAATCTTCAATAATTTCTTCATTTCCCTATAGCGCAAGTAGCCCCCATTCACCAGAGCCATGTTTCTTGACGGATCAAAATATCACGAACAATTTTTGAAAAGGGTCAACCAAAGAACATCCCTATGAAATTATTTCAAAATCTGACCAGCGGTTTCAGAGAAGAAGAATTTTTAAGAATTTCTTCATTTCTGTATAGTGCAAGTAGCCCCCATTCACCAGAGCCATGTTTCTTGACGGATCAAAATTTCGCGAACAGTTTTTAAAAAGGGTCACCCAAGGAACATCTCTGTGAAATTATTTTAAAATCTGGCTAGCGGTTTCAGAGAAGAAGAATTTTTAAGAATTCTTTCATTTCTGTATAGTGCAAGAAGCCCCCATTCACCAGAGCCATGTTTCTTGATGGATCAAAATTTCGCGAACAATTTTTGAAAAGGGTCACCCAAGGAACATCTCTGTGAAATTATTTTAAAATCTGGCCAGCAGTTTCAGAGAAGAAGATTTTTAAAGAATTTCCTAAAAAATTCCATTTTGTTGCCATGGCAACCAGAGTTTTTGACGGAATCAAATTCTGCGAACATTTTTAAAGAGGACCTCCCAAGGAACATTCCAGCCAAGTTTGGTCCAAATTGGCCCAGCGGTTTAGGAGGAGTTGATGTTTAAAGAATTGTTGACGACGCACGACGACCGACGGACGACGGACACTGGGTGACCCTAAAAGCTCCCCTTGAGCACGTTGTGCTCAGGTGAGCTAAAAACATGTCAAAGTTGCAAATGGTAAACTAGTTTCACCATGGACAGAAATGTGTTTGTGTTTTAGTACTTTTTGACTTGATTTTCAAGATAGCAGCCTTTTTGAAGACCACAAAGAGTTATATTAAAAGGGATATGCCTGATTTTGTACGATTGTTACTTTATTTTCCCAACAGTGACTCTGAATAGCTAGAGTATCGAAAATTAGTCAAACCACTATACAACAGAGCATCCACGGCTCAAGTCCAGGCTTAGTTATAAAAAAAACATGATGACATTTACCTTTCTTACATGGGATATTTAAGTCTGTAATCATAAGCTCTATATATCTGATGTTTCCTTTCACATCCCCAAAGATGTTCACATAATAAATCTGTGGTTCCTGGTCGGACAGTAAAAGTTGTGTTGAATCAAAGTAAGTTGGTGAACCAAAAAACATTTCCCGCTGAGAGCAGGCCATGGCACGATCAGCTTTCATATCCCATCCACCATAACAGTATGAGCTGTCTGCGAGAGAGAAAAAAGAGAGGTCTGTTCATTCTTTACCAAACAACATGCAAAATTTGGACTTTCCCCAATTCAAAGCATTTACAGACAACAAATTAGATGTGGCTCAAATGGTGGAAATTGCTTTTGAAAGAATAGAAAACATTGTGGATAAAGGACAAAATGCTGGTAACCAGCATTTTGTCCTTTTCCCACATTGTTTTCAAAAGCTGTATTCCTCATGGTCGTTGAAATTAAGGATTGTGAGGTAAATGGTTATATGGATCCATATTCACCAACCATTCTTCAGAACCTTCTTAGTCTTATTCTCCAAGATAAAAAATTAAATGAACACACTTCAAAATTAAATCTCAACTTGGTCACCCATTTGAGCACTAACCATAGTACCTGTTTCTTAACTGTATCAAAGACTTGCACATCATTCCATATTGCTGTCACAAAAACTTGGATATTTACTATGCTTTATGTGTTTATATCTAGATAATTACTCTCCATGACACATACATGCATTCATTCAGGTTGGTTGAATTACCAAATAGTATAAGAAAAGGATCATTCACTGTCATATTAGTATAATGTATAGAGGCCTGACGTTATCAATTAGCAGCACCAAAGCTTGCATGTTAGTGTCATAAATGTGCATGAAAATAGGCCAGCTGGGTCCTGCCGAATAAAAGTGCACATTTTTGACCAATTGCAAATTATTATCTATTCATTCTATTTCATTATACCAAGAACTAGGTCATAAGACAGCGGATTCAGCTCTGCCAGAAAAAAATCTAAAAATTCTTTGCGAGAGAAAATTCATACCAGTTTGTCGAATGAGGGCTCTAAAACCTTTCCCAAAGTGCAGTGGTTGAACTGACGATTCACAAGTCTCAAAGATCACATAGGCAGCTGACGACCCTCCCCAGTATACAACAGCCTCCCCATTACTTCGAGCAGTAATGGTTTGTTTAATCAGGTTTTTATTTTCCATGCGAAACCTAGTAAACTGTGAGGGAGAGATACTGATCCTGTCCTGACAAACAGTAGTGTCCTACAACAAAAGTAAAACATGGCATTATGCTACAGTCCATGCTCTTTTTTCCCTATATGCATAGCTTAACCCTTTACCCAACAATTTCAACTTTTAAGGATCCTGAGACAAAGGGCTTTCGAAAACATTGTGGGAAATGTGAAATGCTGGTAACCAGCATTTTCTCTTTTTTCATGAAGATTTCTACCCATTCAAAAACATTCTATAGTTTGACCCACATTTGTCACCTGCAAATACTTTCAAATCAACAAGTTTTAAATTTTGTCACATAGGTTAGAGTCAACTCTTACCACACAAGAAAAATTTAGACTGGTCCAAATTGAAAGAATTTGTAGACAACAATTTAAATGTGACTAAAACAATGGAATTTGTCTTAGATAGAGTAGAAAACATTGTGGAAAATGGAGAAAATGCTGGTTACCAGCATTTTCTCCTTTTCCCACAATGTTTTCAAAAGGCTTCTTCCTCAGGGTCGTTAAAAGTCGTTATTGTGTGGTAAAGATTTAAACTATGTAAAGATTTCAGTGAGTACAGACTGTTAGAGTAATCAGGGTCTGTAATCACCAACCATTCTTAAGAAAGTTCCTCGTCTTACTTTTTAAGATTTTGTAAATTTTAAAGCAACAACACAACTTCTGATTGGCTAAACCAAATGGTTTAGCCAATCAGAAGGTGTGTTACTTTCAAATTTGGAAAAATCTGGCAAATAAGTCTGAGAATGTTCATGAGAATGGCTGATGAATAAGGGCCCAGATGTGAGGCATAAGTTGAGAAAGAAGTACTCTATCGGAATACGGGATGCCTCAGTCTACTGTCAACTCTAAGTGTTCTAGCTTATGAGATGTCTGTATTTGGTTGGATGTCTTCTTATACTATGCATGAACAGACATTGGTGATATTTCATAGATTGATATTGATTGATTGATTGACTGATTGTTTGATTTGTTGACTGATATTCTTCCATGAGCAAAATACTAAATTCAGCATGAAAAATGTTTCTAATCACTGGCTCTGGTTTCAAAGCAGAGATAAAGAAATAGATTACACTCACCTCATATACATTGAGTGAAATGTTTGTAAAAATTATTTGTACAACCATTGAATCATCGACACTTATCAGCCACAGTGTAACATCTCCAGCACTGTATGATATTGGATATCCCAGACTTGTTAAAACACCCTCTCCATGTTTGTACATGTACCGCCTCTGTCCATCCTTAATCACCATAGCGGCAGATTCTGTTTTGTAAAACAAAAACAAGAAAATAAATTGCACAATGTTGGAAGAATCCACACTTATCAGCCAAAGCATTACATCCACAGTACTGCATGATATCATTAGAACACCCTCTCCTTGCCTATGCATGTGTTGTCTCTGTCTATCTTTTACCATCATCGTGAGATTCTGTTTCGTAAAGCTAAACATGAACATGAATTCTGCAATGCAAACATAGAATCATTCCCACTTATCAGTTAACTCTTTACCAAACGACAAATTTTAGACTTATCCAAATTGAAAGCATTTGCAGACGACAAAATAAATGTGACTCAAAAATTGAAATTTGTATTGGGAAGGTTAGAAAACATTGTGGGAAAAGGAGAAAATGCTGGTTACCAGCATTTTCTCCTTCTCCCACAATGTTTTCAAAAGGTTTCTTTCTCTGCAGAGTCGTTAAAAGTCGGGCATGTGTGTTAAAGGGTTAAGGTGTAAAGCCTTTGAGTGCTAAATAAACCCAACAGACATTTTCAGTCTAGGAATAAGACTCATATAATTGAGCCATGCTCTGTGAAAAGGGGGCTTAGTGCATCTGCAAAAAGTATCGACCCATAATACGGGCCAAAACTTTTTACTAGTGGTCAATTTTCTGCATGTCAAAGCACGATTCTACCGTGTGATTCAGTCAATTGCTACACAAAATTGATTTCATGGATCAACAATTATGTGATGACTTGCTTGGTATAATGCATCAAGGAGGTGCATTACGCCCCCTTTCCACAGAGAACAGCTCAATTGCAATTTCAAGGTTGCTTTTTCTCCAGAATGGCTCAGCAAAGGGGAACCAGTGTAAATCAAAGATCAGACTGCATGCATTGTGCAGGCTGATCTTGATCTACGCTGGCCACTATGGCAACTACAGTTGTGAAAGGCATTTTAAGGGTTATATCCCTAACATGATATTGGATATCCCAGACTTGTAAAGGTACCCCTCTCCATGTTTGTGCATGTACTGTATAACGTGGAAATTTTTGCAATGTGGAAATTTTTGCGATTTCATGAATTTGAAAAATTCACAATTTCACGTGTATTTTACCACAAGTATGCTAACAAATTAAGGAGTGTCTTCAATTCGCAAACACTTACGTATGCAAAAATGTCTGTAACGGTAATTTTTCAAATTTTGCTACAAGCGTATATATCCATGTATACAGTGATGTCTCTGTGTCTCATTTATAATCATCATGGCAGATTCTGTTTTGTAAAGCCAAAACATGGAAACTGTACAAACACAAAATCATTCCCACCCATTGGTAAATGTGTTTAATCTGCAGCTTATTGACCATCATAGAGAAATATTCTGTTTCGTAAAAGCAAAAACATGAAGATACATTTTGAAAAGATGGGCTCATCCACATATAACTGGGTATTTACTTACATATGATGATATTAAAATAGAAAAGGTTGGGTTGAGAATACTTTTGGGACCACGGTCCTCGTAACTCTTTACAAGACAACAAAATTACAGACTTGTCCAAACTGAAAGCATTTGAAGACATCGGGTGCCATATATTAAACAAATATGATCAGTTCCAAATGCTTCGGTATTGTCTGAACACACTTTAAGATATTGTTTTGTCTACTTTTTGTTCATAGTCTGTTGTGCTGCTAAAGTGCGGGCCGAAAACAAAAAGTTTCCCCTGAAACTAAAATCGGGGCAATTTTTTAATTCTTTAAGCACAGTGAGGAAGAAAATAGTACATCTTGTGATATTAGTATTATTCAAGGCTTGTTGGGTTTGGTCATTATGGCCGGTAAGCAAAATGTTAACAAAGCATCACGCCAACCTCACATATCTGAAGCCTGGGTTCGAGCCTAATCATTTTTTCCCTTCATATATTCCGACATAGCATGGGTTCCAGCCCAATCATTTTTTTCCTATTATATATTCAGACATTACTTTGTCAAAAGTAAGGTAATAACTACGAAGCGATAAACCGTTTTGCCACAGATGTATATGGACTGTGAAAGAAGACTGCGATAAAGAGTGATTAAAAGATAATTACTGCCAGGACCCGAGAAAACCCTGAAGGCATGGCAAAAAACAAGTCTGTATCGACTTGCAAGCTCAACAGTCGGGCCTACTTTCGGTTAAATTTTCTTTTTAATTGAGATACAGTCAAGAAACTTAAGTTTTGAAATAATGTGACATTGTCAAAGTAGACATAACTTCTCTGCCATCAAATTCAAAATTAACCATGTGAAACAGGCAATGAATAAATATGTGATATCAGAGGTAAGTGTTTTTAAATTTTTAATTTCTTTTTTCACCATTTTTAGAGCAAAGAGAATTTAGCCATATGGGTGAATCACTCATTTGTTGCCGCAAGTGGGGAGTGAAGACTCTTTCACTCTGGAAATTATCTGGAGCTCTGAAAGACCCCCTATTCTGAAGTCCTCTATGCTACTGACTGTGGTACCTGGGCTCAGCCTGTTGGTTTCTGGTACTTACCATCTAAACAAAGACGAGTAGAAAGAGTGGCATTGACTGTGCTGTCCTCTGAAAGTGTCCTCATATTACTGGTACTGTTGTATCCATAAACCATACATAACTGGCTGCTCTCTTGGTACTGCAGCACACTACACTGTGGTTCCACTGTGTTACAAATATCCAGACAATCAGTCCATGATGTTACATTGTCAGATGTAAGTGGCTGATCCAGTGACACATATGTAGTTGATGTATTCAGCAACAGGGACACATTCGAGCACTCCATTGATAAAACACCTGAAATACAAATTGACAATGATAATCTTTATTCAAACATTAGCAAGACAGGCATAGCTAAAAAACTAATCGACCAAATACTAAATTAGAATTTCTTGTATGGTAATATAAGTATCAAGTTTAACTCTTTACCACACAATCCCAACTTCTAAGGACTCTGAGATAGAAAGTGTTTGGAAATGTTGTTGGAAAAGGATGTAATGCTGGTACCAACATGTTACTCCTTTTCCCACAATGTTACCTCCCTTATCAAATTAAATTCCATTTTTTGAGTCACATCTATCTTGTCATCTGCAAATGGTGTCAATTTCAGACTAGTCTACAATTTTGTCCTTTGATAAAGAGCAGTGTTCAACCCTTCATCGAATGACCAAATTTTTCACTCACCCATATTGAACCCATTTGCAGACACTTAAATGAGTTAATAGGCTCAAATGAAATGATTCATCTTTAAAGGGTAAGATAAAAAATGGAAAAAAGATAAACTGCCAATTACCAGTATTTTCTCCTTTCCCATTTGTTTTCAACACTCTATTGCTCTGGGTCATTCACCCTTTACCACACACCAAAATTTTAGACTCTGAACTCAATGCACTTGCAGATGACAAACTAAATGTGGCTGAAATTATGAAAGTTATCTTGAATTGGGTAGAAAGCGATGTGGGAAAAGGAGAAAATGCTGGTTACCAGCATTTTCTCCTTTTCTCACAATGTTTTCAAAAGTCTTCTTTCACAAGGTCGTTAAAAGTTGGAATTGTGTGGTAAAAGGTTTAAGTTGGGAATTGTTTGGTAACAGGTTAACTCACTTATAAACCATCATGGAAGAAATTATAAGTAGGTATTACATAGACAGGGAAGGTCAAAACAAGACTTCAATCTAACAATCAAAGAGTTGTAAAAAATTTCAAATCAGTCAACCAAATATGAGAAAACAACTAAACTGGAATGCACACAACAGATTAACTCTTTACCAAACGACAAAATTTTAGACTGGTCCAAACTGAATGCATTTGCAGACAACAAAATAAATCTGACTGAAAAATTAAAATGTGTTTTGAGAAGGGTAGGAAACATTGTGGGAAAAGCAGAAAATGCTGGTTACCAGCATTTTCTCCTTTTTCCACAATGCTTTCAAAAGGCTTCTTTCTCAGGGTCGTTTAAAGTCAGGATTGTGTGGTAAAGGGTTAAGGCACCTGACATTTCAATACAAAGGAAAGGCTTCAATGATACACAGTGCCTAACTCCAAGTATCTGATACCCACACTACCAGAAAAAGCACAGTCCATTTTAACACCATCACACCATGCAAATAATGCTGCAAAGAACTTTGCCAACAGTATGCTCATACCAAGAAAACATTGTGGGGGGAAAAAGGTGAAAATGCTGGTAGCCATCATTTTCTCCTTTTCAACAATTTTTTTCACCATTTCTTACATATACAAATTCTGTCATTTGAGACACTTTAATTTGCCATCTTCAAAAGCCTGAAATATTGACATCTGAAAATCTTTGTTGTCTAGTAAGAAGTCAAACCAAATATTAATAACTTCATATTTTCATCAAAGGTCTAGATACAAGTTGAATCACTATAAAAAATTAAATTTTTACCAGACAGCAAAAATTTAGACCAGTCCAAATGGAATGCATTGGCATACAACAAATTAACCCTTTACCAAACAACAATAATTTAGACTGGTCCAAATTGAAAGCAGTTGCAGACGACAAATCAAAAGTGGCTCAAATGACAAAATTTGTACTTGATAGAGTAGAAAACATTGTGGGAAAAGGAGAAAATGCTGGTTACCAGCATTTTCTCCTTTTCCGACAATGTTTTCAAGAGGCTTTTTCCTCAGGGTTGTTAAAAAGTCGGGATTGTGAGGTAAAGGGTTAAATGTGGCTCAAAGATGGAAATTGTCTTTGGAACTGGAGAAAACATGGTGGGAAATGGAGGTTACCAGCATTTTCTCCTTTTCCCACCATGTTTTCAAAAGGTCCTATTTTTTTCAGGGTAGTTAAAACACGAAATTGTTTGGTTATAAACATCCCATTCAGTTAACCCTTTACCACACAATCCCGACTTTTAATGACCCTGAGAAAGGAGCCTTTTGAAAATATTGTGGGAAAAGGAGAAAATGCTGGTAACCAGCATTTTCTCCTTTTCCCTCAATGTTTTCTACCCTTCCCAAAACAAATTTCCATTTTTCGGTCACGTTTATTTTGTCATCTGCAACTGCTTACAATATGGACCAGTCTAAAATTTTGTCGTCTTGTAAAGAGTTAACCCTTTACCACACAATGCCGCCTTTTGACGACCCAAGGAAAGTAACCTTTTGTAATGATTGTAGGAAAAGGAGAAAATGCTGGTAATCAGCATTTCCTCCTTTTCCCACAATGTTTTCTACCCTATCAAAGAAAAATTGCGCCATTTCAGTAACAGGGAAACTGTCGTCTGCAAATGCCTTCAATTTGGACAAGGCTAAATTTTTGTAGTCTAGTAAAGGGTTACTGAATTGAGTATTATTATACACCACAGCATAAAAGCATGACAAAAACAACATACCATTATTGTTATCAGAACATTCCAGCAGTTCAAACTTCAAACAGGCTCTAGACGCTAATGGAACTGGATACAGTCGTACATATCTTGCAAAAAATCTCCTTTGGAACAGAAATGTGTGAGTTGTATTGTAGGGTTGGGATGTATCCATTTCAAATGGCTGTAAAAACAAGAGCACTGCATGAGGGTGTCAATGCTCGGCTGCAGATGCTAGATTTTCAGTGAAAATTGTAAGTCAAAAAAGGGGCATAACTCTGTCAAAAATACTTTGATACTCTACTCTGCCCTTGTTGTGTGGTTTCCCTTTTTGATAGTTAACAACTTGTCCAAGTTTGAGGCAAATATCCTTGGTAACAATAGAGATATTACAAAACATCAGTTTTCTTTAAAATTCTAAGTCAAAAAAGGGCATAACTCGGTCAAGAATACTTTGATGGTTACCTGCCTTTGTTGTATAGTTTCCCCTTTTGATAATTAACAACTTTTGATAATTAACAACTTGTCCAAGTCTGAAGCAAATATCTGCAGTAATAATACAGATATAATAAAATATCAAAGTTTTCGCACAACAATGCAGACGACGATGATGCAGACAACAACGCCAGCGCTACGACAATACCTCGACGTTTTCTTTAAAAACAGTTGAGCTAAAAATCATTAACCCTTTCCCAAACAAGCCCTGGTTTTCATGTGTCTGCAATACAAGTCTTTTGAAAACACTGTGGGAAAAGGAGAAATTGCTCATAACGAGCAATTTCTCCTTTTCCCACAGTGTTTTCTACCCTTTTTGAGAACTTTCTGCCATTTTCATCAAATCTAAAATTGTCGTCTGCAAACTCTTTCAGTTTGGACCAGTCCAACATTTGTCGTTTGGGAAATGATTAAGATGGAAAGGCACAAAAGGCATGAAAGAAACAATCCTTCTAACAATGTATTGTAACAATCAAGAAAGAAGCCTTTTGAAAACACTGTGGAAAAAAAAAGAGAAAATGCTGGAAACCAGTTTCTGGACTGTGTAAATTCAGATCAGATGTCATGTTTGGTGCAATCTGATGTTGGTCTATATTGAGGTACTCTGCTCAAAAACAGCCTAGAAATCTCGACTTTGAATGTATATATTTTTTTTTGTGCTCTTTAGCCAAAAAAATTAAATAGCATCCATGAGTGACAAAAGTCCCTTACCATGTTTCCATATGGTATAAATTTATCATCCTTGACTCCATATGTCAGATTAAATGCACGAACACCTAATGGAATGGTATTCTCTTCAACTGCCCAGTTCTTAATTTTGATACCAGAAATCAGTGATGGAAAAATGAAATCTACCTGCAAAATACAGTGAGTTGTAAAAAAAAAATTAGACGATTAATTCAGAAGTAACTTTCAATCGATTAAGTTTTAGTCAATCAACTTCATGCCCTTTCCCACACAATCCCGACCTTTAACGACCCTGAGAAAAAAACCTTTTGAAAACATTGTGGGAAAAGGAGAAAATATTGGTAACCAGCATTTTCTCATTTTCCTACAATGTTTTCTACCCTATCAAAGACAAATTCAATTATTTGACCTACATTTAAATTGTCATCTGCTATGCTTTCAATTTGGACCAGTCTAAAATTTTGTCATTTGGTAAAGAGTTTACCTTTTACCAAAGGATGAAATTAAAGACATGTCCAATTTGCTGAAAAAAAAAAGTTACTAAAAATTGAAATTCGTTTTTGGACAGGTTGAAAACATTGTGAGAAAAGGAGAAAATGCTGTTTACCACCATCTTCTCCATTTCCCATAATGTTTTCAGAAGGCTTTTTCCGCAGGGTCGTTATAAGATGGGAGTGTGTGGTAAAGGCTTAATCAGAACTTTTTAACTTGCTTTGGTTAACTTTTAGAGCTTTTGTGGACAGTGTACATTGGGTTCAAACTGTATAGCATTTTGTAAGTTGACAATGTAACAAGAACTTCTGCATTTCCTTTCCTTTGAATTTCATCCTTGCTGTATTTTTTCTTTCCATTTCGGAATATCCAAACATCTTAAAGAAGCAGCTGACAGTTCAAGTATTAGACAAAATGAGCCATTCTCTGGGAAAAGGGGGTTTAACATATCTCTGTGATGCTCTTTATCACACGACAAAAATGTAGACTAGTCCAAATTGAAAGCATTTGCAGACGACATTTTAAATGTAGCTCAAAACATAACATTTGTCTCCCTAAAGGGAAGAAAACATTGTGGGAAAAGAAGAAAATGCTGGTTACCAGCATTTTCTTCTTTTCCCACGATGTTTTCAAAAGGCTTCTTTCTCAGGGTCGTTAAAAGTCGGGATTGTGTGGTAAAGGGTTAAACATGCAGGAAAATGATCAACTGTGAGAAGTTTTGGCCCCCATCAGTCTGTGCAGACTGTCCTGGATCGATACTCTTTGCAGATACATTAAAAACCCCTTTTCACAGAGCAAGGCTCAAATGCATGTAATAAACAATAACATCATATGTGGGTGCCAAATCTTAGCTGAGGATACTTTTTCAGTTTCAATTCTAAGTTGAATTAGCTGTGTCAAAAAAAAAAAAAGGGAGGGTCACCCCCCCTTCAGGAATGCGTTCCACTTTTGATAGTAAAGTGAAGTGTATACCTTCAGTAATAACTGATAATACTTCAATGTTTTCATCGAAAGCAGTCAAGCTAAAAGATTTCCATTTTCTATTATTTTTCATTTCATAATTAGTGATCTGGCTTACACATAGTTTAAAATATAAATGGGCCATGCTCAGACAAAAAGAGGTTTAATGTATATCTGTGATGTATTATACCAAGCAAGTCATCACATAATTATGGATCCATAAAATCCATTTTGTATAACAAACAACAGAATTATGAGGTTCAATGGTCCTTGGACATGCAGAAAATTAATCAAGAGCAAAAAGTTTCAACACAAGTCAGCCAGTGTGGACTGAGCAGACTGACCCGAGTCAATACTTTTTGAAGACGTGTTAAACCCACTTTCACAGAACATGACTCTTATCTCTTTACCAAACAACAAAATTTTAGACTGGTCCAAATTGAAAGCAGCTGCAGATGACAAAATAAATTGACTCAAAAACTGAAATTTGTTTTGGGAAAGGTAGAAAACATTGTGGAAAAAGGAGAAAATGCTGGTTACCAGCATTTTCTCCTTTTCCCACAATGTTTTTAAAAGGCTTCTTCCCTAGGGTCATTAAAAGTTGGGATTGTGTGGTAAAGGGTTATACAATATGTACGACTATAAACTATACACAGTAAAAAAAACAGTCCTGCACCCCCTGTGTTTTTCTACCATCTTTGTTTTTCTGGCGTGAATAATATAAACTGGGTTAGGAATTAGAATCCGGCTGCTGCATACACTAACAAACCAATCTTTTGCCTATGACATGAAATAAATTGAGGTATCCATTGACCCCATTGTAAGTAGGAATTTTTTACTTAGATATTGCTTTCAAATTTAAGAAAAATGAGAAGCTTTTAAGTTTGGTTAAAACTGGGAATGTAATGTCAATATGAAAATTTATGACAGGTTGAAATTGACCTACAGAGAATGGGCACACACAATCAGTCAGTATTACATACTTCCACACAGGGCTTGCAGAACAGCTTGCAGTCTTCATCTCATACCTCTTACAAGAGGGTGAAACAGCTCGATCAGTAGCTGCTGCCATAAGGTCAAAGGATATCTCAGTTCAGTCCATCTCAGAGGCAACAGACTGGTTTGTTGGTGTATGCAGCAGCCAGATTGTAATTTCCAATCCATTTCATATCATTCACAACAGAAAATCAAATCCGGTAAAAACCCAGGGGGGTGCAACACTATCTTGATTGTGTACATTTAAAGTTTATGTCAAGTAAAAAATGTTCTGTTCTTTTTCTGCTAATCATTGACATTTCAAAATGAATTTTTCCTCATTTTTAGCAACAGTGCAAAGTACAGTTTGCTATCATGCTCAAACCTAATTCATAGTTGGGAGAGAAATCTCCACTGACATTTAATCAATTCTCCTTTTTTCTCACACATCTCTACCCTTTCAAAGATTTATCCCATCATTCAAGCCACATTCAGGTCATTAGTCTTCAAATGTTTGCAATATAGACAGCTTTGAACCCTTTGCCACACAATCCTGAGTTCTGAGGTTCCCAAGGTAGAAGGCTTTTGAAAACACTGTAGGAAAAGGAGAAAATGCTGGTAACCAGCATTTTCTCCTTTTCCCACAATGTTTTCAAAAGCCTTTTTCATTAGGGTAGTTAAAACTCTGGATGTTTGGTAAAGGGTTAAGCAAAAGATTTTATCACAAAGGGTTTATTTTGTCAAAACCTGTAGATATGGAGTAGGATCTAAAGGATCAGCACACCAGCCAAAATCATATAAACCTGAGCTGTTGGCAGTCTGACCTATCATGTGTGAGGATGCTGATAACTGGAAATCTCTCAGTACCCTGGTCTTTCCACATCTCTCTGGAAAACCTATAATGTTTCACTCCTTGCCAATTGAATGACAAAAATTAACAGTCGTCAAAATTGAACCCATCTGCAGATGACAAATTCATTGTGGTTTAAATAAAATAGCAGAAAACATTATGGGAAAAGAAGAATATGCTGGTTACCAACATTTTCTTCTTTTCCCACAATGTTTTCAAAAGCCTTCTACCTCGTGGTCATTAGCACTCAGGATTTTGTGGTAAAGGGTTTACTGGCTCATCAGAGCCACCACTAAAGTTGCTTTGGAAAACAGATTAAGATCAGGCTGAACAGAATGTAAAATGTGATCTTGGATCCACAACCTTTACTTAATTCTCTTGTAGACAACAAATCTAAGATATGTTGAAATTGGAAGCACTGATTTTGTCGAAGACAAAATATATATGACTGACATAACTGATTTCATGTTGGAAAGGTAGAAAATAGGAAAAGGAAAGAAACCTAGTTACGAAGATTCTCTTTCTTCTACAATAATTTCAAAAGCTTTCTTCCTCTGAGTCATAAAAACATTGAATTGAGCAAGATACTCTCACAAAGGAACCTGACTTTGCATCATTTAGGGGTTCTTCCTTCACTGACAATTTCCATTTCATTTGAGTCATGCTCTGGCATTAGGGGGTTTAACATACCTGAGATTGCAGTATACCAAGCAAGTCATCACATAATTATGGATCCATAAAATCCATTTAGTCTAACAACTAACCAAATCATGAGGTACACTGGTCCTTTGACATGCAGAAAATTTGCCAAAAGCAAAAGTTTCAACCCAGGTCCAGAATGCACAGGCTGCACAGGCTGACCTGAATCGATACTTTTTGCAGATTCATTAACCTGCTTTTCACAAAGCTTGGCCCTAATGTACTAAACAAGGAGAATTCTGTCTAATATCAGATTAACATACCTTCTTTGTCCAAAGGATTTCCATTCCAGTGCAGAGATCTTACCTATGTGGTTTATGCACAAAATGGCTTCCCTTGCACAATTCTAGAACTATACTGATACCATTTAAGTGCAATTCCAGAATGGTGGGCAAAGATGGGAACTCCTCTTTTGTGCAGAAAAACTCTAGATTTGTACTTATTCAAACTTTGTGCAGAACATACACACCTTTCTCTTGGGGCAGGATATGGAACCCAACCATTCTGTTAAAATATCTTGACAGAAGCCTCTGTTGCTCATCTTCACTTTGCTTATGTTGTGGAAAGTGTATCATTATATACTGTCCCACAATTCCTCTGTAAATACGTAGAATTCAATAGTTAGACACATTTTTTCCGGCAAAAGCAGGCGATTTTTTTAAACCATTGTGGCAAAAGAAGAATATGTTCCCCACAAGTAATTCATCCTTTTGCTACAATGTTTTCCCCTGTATGTGCTTATTTATAAAAACTTAATTCGTTTTGGTAATTCATACTTTACAGGTGTATTTTCAAAGCTTTCACTGTTTCTGGTGGTAACAAGTTAAGAGATACAATATAAATCACCCTTAGGGAGCTTGCAACAACTTTAGATAATTGAGCCATGTTCTGTGAAAAGGGGGCTTGATGCATCTGCCAAAAATATCGACACAGGCCAGCCTGTGCAGTCCACGCAGGCTGACCTGGGCTGAAACTTTTCGCTATGGGCCAATTTTCCTGTTTGTCCAAGGACCAGTCTACCTCATGATTACATCAGTTTTTGTGGCATTTGTCGAAGACAATGCCACTATGAGTTCAATACGGTATTTCTAAAATCGTGTATCGTAGTTTGTGCAAAACTGAAGGAAGTAAACCCAATTAAACTCAATTTTTCTAAGACAAATAAGTGTTTTGATAGCACTCAGATATACAATTAACAGCGGCGTATTGAAATAAACTGGATTAGGCAATAGATTATGGGAATACTCCTTTTTTTTTATTGAAAATATCTATACCTGTTACGGTCTTCTATTGGCGCAATGATACACACAACCTTTGTTTCCTGACCAAGTTCGTCCCAAAACCAGTTCGTCCATGGGCTTGTTCGTCCCTTCATTTGTTCGTCTAGGCTTGTTCATCCCACATTATTGTTTATTTTTCAAATTATTAATTCCACACAATGGCTTTCTTGACAAATGCCACACCAGTGCTTTCAACACTTTGATTAAAGAAAGTGGCTATTATTTATTTCATGCTTTCCGGTAGGATATTGAGAAATAGCGGTGAAAATATTTTTCGATATTACACGGGTACGACCAGTGACAATACCGACTACGGGGAGTTTGTACTGATTTTTATGGAAGTCTCGACAAAAAAAGGCGTTAGAAGCATGAAATAAATAGAATATTTGTTTTTTTCGGTGAAAGATCAAAATTTATTTCATCGAGTGAACATCATCGGTAATATTTTCACTCGTGGCACGGAGCCACGAGTGAAAATATTACCGATGATGTTCACTGGATGAAATAAATTCCGATCTTTCACCGAAAAAAACAAATATCCTCTATGTATCCTAAATATGTGATGGCTTGCTTGATATTATGCATTACTGAGATGCACTAAGCCCCCTTTTGCCACAGCATGGTTCATATGTATGCAAATTCTAGACTGGTCTGAACTGAAAGCATTTTCAGAAAACAAATGTAGCTCAAATGATGATTGCTGTCTTTGATAGAATGGAAAACACTAGTGGAAAAGGAGAAAATCCTGGTTACCAGCATTTTGTCCCTTTCCAATAATGTTGTCAAAATCTCTTTCTCAGGGTCGTTAAGACTCTGGATTGTGTGGTAAAGGGATAAACCCCCTTTTCCTAGAGCATAATTTCAGTTATATCATGGCAGTTTGTGCACCCATTCATGTTTTTCTGGAGTATTTCACACGTTTTTCTTCTTAAGTCATTGGTTTCTGTGGAAACAATGATCAGCGGTCAGAGAGAAATGAATCCTGTCACAAAGACTATCATCAATCCTGGGAGAGAAATTGGCCGGGAAGGGGATTAGAACTGCGATTCCCTGATTTCAAGTCCTGTACATTACCAACTGTACTGCTTGGCTCAGCACTTACCTCTTGAACTGATGTTGTACAATGATGTGTGGAGTAGGCAGATCATAGATGTATCCGGTCATGTAGTAGTCCAAGGCACTGATGTGGCGTTTGTAGAATAAACTGGACATGAAGTCAACTGACAGAGCCCCATGATTCCAAAATGCAGCCTCTGATTGGCTAACAGATATGGCAGGATTTATAAACTCAGACTGATTGATCAGGTTTTCTGAAAAAAAAATGATAAGCATAGGATTTATCCAATGGGATTAACAATAAAGGGCCAAATAAATAGTATTATTTTTAGGCATTAAAAATAATAATCATTATTTTTGGCGAAACAGGGGCCAAGTGTCACTGTTTACCTTGGTGACGGTGGCAGTGATACATAGTTGTTTTGGTTGTTTCATCCAAAAGCCTGTGCTCAACCGTCAGTCACACTCTTTTACAGCGAAACAGCATCATAGAAAACCGTGTGACAAACTTTTGCCCACCCACCCATATCCCAGTTATCAGCTGTTTATCTAGTTCCTGCTGAGTCTGTAACTTCATTTCTTTGTTGGTAGTGTCTTATGTAGTCGTTGCACAAACCCTGTTTATACAGGTAGATAGATTATGGTTGTAGTTAATTGTCTTGTTCTGTCAGGTGTTACAGATCTTACTATACTGTCGTGGTCACTGGCATATTAAATGCATCCATGGGATAGTTAAAACTCATCAAGCTTGCTGAGATGACATTCCTGAACAGACAATTGACCTCTGCAGTTAGACTCAACAACAGCCAATTCTTTTGACTTTTAAAGAATTAACAGTGCTGTCTAATTGCAATGATCTCAGTTAAAGATTTCAATGATGTTCAATAGGTACAGTTACGTTAAATAATGAATACGGTGTTGAAACATTTGAAAGATTTCGATGATGTTAAATAGGTACAGTTACGTTAAATAATAAATACAGGTTGAAACATTTGAAAGTATCCATTTCTTAGTTCTTTTAAAGTCTTAAAAAAAAAAATAAAATTGTCGCAGCTAAGATCAATATTAAGTCTCCATATTGGAGAACCAAGTAAGCTGTTCGTTCTTTTGTGACTGCGCAATACTTCTTTCAAAATGTATCCAAAGAAATGCAATGTGTGTCCTGGGCTTCGGCACTCTCCATTCGTGAAATGCATTTCCCACAGATCACAAAATAAATTTGTGATACACGCATAATAGTGCTTGGTAAATATTTTGGGTATTTGTATTTAAAATGAGTAAAGCTCTTTGGCATAATTAAAACAGTGACGTTTCGAGCTGACACTCTGTAGATGATCCCAGGCAGTGTTATTAGTAGTAGTCACCTGAAATAGTGTTGGTTACACTTTTCAGGTGGTGTTGTTGGTGATTACCTGAAACAATGTTGGGCTACATTTTTCAGGCAGTGTGGTTTTAGTGCTCACCACCGGTACTAAAAGTCATATGAAGAAGTGTTGGCTACACTCTTCGGGCGGTATTGCTGGTGACCACCTGAAATAATGTTGGGCTACAATTTTCAGGCAGTGTGATTAGTGCTCACCAGCGGTAGTAAATGTTGTATGTTCTGTTTGTGTTCTTGTGTTTTCACCTGGGTTTGTGTTCATAGTCACACATTCGTTCCAAGCACTGTTCTTTGTTTTTTAGCCTGGGTCAGTGTTAGTCACACATGTAGGTACTGCTAAGGTATCCGTGAGCTACCCGTCCGATTTGCGTGCCACGGTTTACCGTTCAGGTTCAGTACAAAGTTATTTGTGTGAAAGTAAGAGTTGTCGGCGGAAAGTCGCTTGGAGAAGTTAAAAAGTTGTTGTTAAGAGTTTTCTGACATGTTTTGCGCGGGTAAACTTTTCAGGCTTGCTTGGACATCTTAAGTGGCAACAGGGCTGGTTACACTCTGCCATGCTGCCAATCTAAGCTGCGATCTTTACGCCACCTTTTTGCTTTAATTATGTGTATAGTGGAAAGTTTTCACAAAGAATGTAGTACAGCGAAATATGTTCTGTATAACTCGTCCGTCTTTTTGTTGAGTCATAAAAGAAATTAACATTAATTTACAGCCCAGATAAATAGACTTACTAAAAAGTGCTACTTCATCTTCCTATTTTTTTTTTTTTTTTTATTGATGGGGGGGGGAGAGGGGGAGAAAGATGGATAGCATAAGGCATTTTAACAGTAAACCTCAGGACTGTTTACCCAGTGTTATTGAAACCATTGAAAAGAATAATGGGTAATCTCCTTTGTAGAAGAGAAGAGCGTTCAAAAACAATAAATTCATATTTGGAGAAGGTTCAGTTATCAATGAAATCACAAAATATTGCCACTTCCGAACAGAAAACAGTCTAATTAAATGCTGTATTCTTCAGATACCAAGGGTAACTGTGATTGGGTTTATTTCTGGTTTCACAAAACTAAAAACATATGTAATTACAGTTTCTTCTGACATTTCTGAAAGTGAGAAAATGTAAAACCAAACTTCTTAGCAACAAACCTGGATTTTCTCCTGAATAAACAGTCAAAGCCACAAAAACTGAGTCAACAGAATGTTGAGATGGAATTTGTAACAGAATCCATGGATAGTCTGCTGGTTTGGGCACTTCAGGGACATGAAAAATTGGTTTATTATCTACAAGAATAATGGAAAAGAAAATTTTGTTAAGATTTCTGGTTTGTCAAAAGTTTTCAGAATTGGTCTGGAAAAAAAGTGATGGAAAAATTTGTGATAAATAATTGCTGCTTTTGGCACAATATTTTATACAAGCACTGCATGTGGCTGCCAATGCTTGGCTGCAGTTGCTATTTCAGTGACAATTTCAAATTGAGAAAGGGGCATAACTGTGTCAAAATATTTTGAAAGTAACTTGCCCTTGTTGTGTAAGTCCCCCCATCTGACTCTTAATACTTAGCCACAAATTGTAAATATCTTGAATAGTTACAAAGATATGAAAATATATCAATTTTTTGCACAATGGCAATGCAGACATTTGTTCACACAACATTACAAAAGAAAACACAAAGCAGCACTTTGTGAAATAATTAGAAACGCAGCTAAGCAGTAATGAAAAGTGCACATTTATGGAAGGCTTAGTACAGCTAAATTGATCCTTTTTTCTCACTTTGTGAATTTAAATTTTGGTCCCTTAACTCTATACCAAACAACAGAATTTTAATTGAAAGCATTTGTAGACGACAAATTAAAGGTTGCTAAAATGATGATTTCTCTTTTTGATAGGGTAGAAAACATTGTGGGAAAAGGAGAAAATGCTGGTTACCAGCATTTTCTCCTTTTCCCACAATGTTTACAAAAGCATTTTCTTTCAGGGTCGTAAAAAATGGGATTGAGTGGTAAAGAGTTAACTCTTCACAAGACGAGAAAATTTTAGATTCGTCAAAATTGAAAGCATGTACAGATGAACTATTCAATGTGACTCATATGAGTGGATCTGACTTTGAAAGGTTTGAAGACACTGTGGGAAAAGGAGAAAATGCTGGTAACCAACTTTTACCACAATGTTTTCAAAGCCTTCTTCCTCAAGGTCATTCAAACAAGGGATGCTTTGGTAAAGCAGCCAGCTATGGAATGATTAAAAAGTGCTTGCCAGCACTAAGTCCTTTTCCTATACAGATTGATTGACTGTTTTCAACATTATTTCAGTTTTATCGCGGCAGCCAGTGCACCTATCCATGCTTTCCTGGAGTTTCTCATACCAGTACTACGCACAATATTCTTTCCAAGCCACTGGCTGCTTTCCCACATAATCATCGTCGAAATAATGGTAAGTAGTAAGAGAGGAATGAATCCTGTCACAATGACTATCGTCAATCCTCAGAAAGAAATTGGCTGAGCCAGGGATCGAACCAGTACCCCCATGTTCTCAATGCCTGAACGCTACTGAGCGAGCTACAGGGACTTGGCTTTTCTATACAGGTAATTTTTTTTTCCATATGATGAGAACTTGAGACAGGTTGATTGCTAAAATCTTTACCAGATGATAAAATTTTACACTAATCTAATTCTGTGGCATTTGCAAACAACAAAAACTAAACAGTGGTTCAAATGATATCAAAATGGGAAGAAACTATTACAGGAATAGGAAAATAAAATCTCTTTTTTCCTTTGATATGTTCATAAAACCTCTATTTGACAGTCATTAAAACATGATATTATTTTGTGAAAAGTTAAGACAGGTTGGTTGCTTTATGGTTTACCACATAATCCTAGATTTCAACGACCCTGAAAAGGAAGCCTTTTGAAAACATTGTGGAAAAAGGAGAAAATGCTGGCTACAAATGTGGTAACCAGTATTTTCTCCTTTGCTCACACTGTTTTCTACCCTTTGAAAGACAAATTTCATGTTTTAACTTACATGTAATTTGTCATCTGTAAATGCTTTCAATTTGTCGTCTGGTAAAGATTTAATAGGGATGACCACTTAGACAGGTTTGAAATTACTGTGCTATAAGGGGTCCTATGTGGCTCTGTGGTAAAGTGTAGGACTCATAACCTGAAGGCCCAGGGTTCGAGGCTCGCTGGAAGCACAGGGTTTTTTGTTCGAGTGTCCTTAAGGAAGAGCAATCAATCAATCAAGAAAAATTGTACTGTAATAGTTACATACACCACTTACCTCTGTCTGTGTTGTGTCTGTAGGAGTGAACTCCATACATATCTGTGACAATATCATAATTTCCTTTCATCTCTGGATATGTCTTTAATATTCTGACACCATACAGAAGTTTGGATTGCACAAAGGTTTCTGTAGCTGTGGAATAAAAATGTTTGCATTTCTCAGAGCTCCAGATAGAGGGAGTGATTTTGATTTCAAAATTGAAAATACTAATCACTCTCCACTAAACCCTATGTTATGGGTACTCATTAGAATCGTCTCATTGAGACGATTCTAATGAGTACCCACTACATAGGGTTTGGGAGAGAAATAATGGATATAGAATACTATCACTCCCTCTTATCTGGAGGTCTGATTTCTACTTTTTGTATACAGACTATCTGATCTGATTTAAAAAAAGCCATAAATGCAAAATATTTATGCATGTAATAGTAACATACGCACACACTGAATACTTAGATACTAATTTGAAACTTTACATGACAATCAATCAAGAAGTAAAGTATGACCCTTTACCAGACAACAAATTTTAGTCTGCTGGAGGTTGAAGACATTTGCAGATGACAAATTAAATGAGGCTAAAAAAAATGGGATCTGTTGGTCACTGGGAAAAAAAATGTTATGGGAAAATGAGAAAATGCTAGTCACCGACATTTTCTCCTTTTTGCCATGTTTTCAAAAGATTCTGTGGTAAAGAGTTAAGTGTACATTTATACACCTTAACAAACTAATATTTTATAGGTACAAATGACTGATCACCAAATAGAGTGGCATGAAGTGAAAATTAGTCATTTAAAGTTCTAATCTCCCAACCATTGTTGCTGTAGTTCTTAAATGGAGCCGCTGACTATTGATGCAACAACGTTTATGTGGAAAAGCAGCCAGTGGCTTGGGAAGAGTATGATGTGAAGTGCAGGTAAAATACACTCCAGCAAAGTTTTTTTAAGTTCAGTGAATGCAGAAATATAATGTTGAAAAACAGCTTTGATCACACAAAACAACCAATCTAAATCGGAGCCATCATCTCCCAACCAAATTTGTTTTTCCTTGCTTTATTGCAGTCTCTTTCCGTGATATATTGCAGTATATTCTCGTTGTTTACTGAAGTCTCTTCCCTTGATTTATTGTAGTTTCTCCCCTCACTTCATTGCAGTCTCTTCCCTTATTTTTGATGGTCTCTTCCTGTGATTCATTACAGTTTCTTCCCTTACTTTATTGCAGTCTCTTCTCTAGCTTTTTGCAGTCTCTTCCCTTGTTTTATTGCAGTCTCTTCCTGTGATTTACTACAGTTTCTTCCCTTGATTTATTGCAGTTTCTTCCCTTCTTTTTTGGTGGTCTCTTCCTGTGATTCATTACAGTTTCTTCCCTTACGTTACTGCAGTCTCTTCTCTAGCTTCATTGCAGTTTCATCCCTTGCTTTATTGCAGTCTCTTCCTGTGATTTATTACAGCCTCTTCCCATGATTTATTGCAGTTTCTTCCCTCACTTTATTGCAGTCTCTTCTCTAGCTTTTTGCAGTCTCTTCCCTTGCTTTATTGCAGTCTCTTCCTGTGATTTATTACAGTTTCTTCCCTTGATTTATTGAAGTCTCTTCCCTTGCTGAATTGAAGTATCTTCCCTTGCTTAGTTGCTGTCTGTTCTCTTGATTTATTGCAGTCTCTTCCATTGCTTTATTGCAGTTTCATCCCTTGCTTTATTGCAGTTTCTTCCCTTAGTTTATTGCTGTCTTTTCCCTTGCTTTATTGCAGTCCCTTTCTGCGATTTGTTGCAGTCTCTTCCTTTGTTTTATTGCAGTCTCTTCCTGATATTTAGTTCAGTCTCTTACAGTGCTTTATTGCAGTATCTTCCCTTGCTTTATTGCAGTTTCTTCCTTGATTTATTGCAGTTTCTTCCCTTGTTTTATTGCAGTCTCTTCATGATATTTAGTTCAGTCTCTTACAATGCTTAATTGCAGAATCTTCCCTTGCTTTATTGCAGTTTCTTCCTTGCTTCATTGCAGTATCTTCCCTTGATTTATTGCAGTCTTTTCCTTTCTTTACTGCAGTCTCTTCCCTCAGTATACTGCAGTCTCTTCCCTTGCTTTATTACAGTCTCTTCCCTTGCTTTATTACAGTCTCTTCCTTTGCTTTATTGCAGTCACTACCCTTGCTTTATTGCAGTCTTGCTTATTTGCTGTCTCTTCCTTTGATTTATTGCAGTCTCTTTCCATGGTTTATTGTAGTCTCTTCCCTTGTTTATTTGCAGTCTCTTCCTGTTATTATTGCAGTCTCTTCCCTTGTTTTATTGCAGTCTCTTCCTGTGATTTATTGATGTTTGTTTTTCACTCTAATTCCTGTAATTCATTGCTGTCTCTTCCTGTGATTTATTGCAGGCTCTTACCTTGATTCATTGCAGTCTCTTCCATTGCTTTATTGCAGTCCCTTTCCTTTCATTATTGCAATCTCTTCCCTTGGTTTATTGTAGTTTCTTTCCTTTCTTTATTGCAGTTTCTTCCCTTGATTTATTGAAGTATCTTCCCCTGATTTATTGCAGTTATCATCACCTCACCTACATTGTTCCATTTAGTCTTGCTGTCTACATTGAAGCTATTTCTCCAAACAAGCTATGCCATTTTTCATTTCTAAATTGGAGGAAACCTCAGTTCATCCACTCTTATAATAGTCTCATCTTCTTAACAAAACTTCTCTCCAGTTTTATCTTTATATCGGAGCCTTTATCGACTTACCAATTTTGTATTTCTATTTTTTTCAAACTTCATCTGCCATCTATGCTACTTCTTGACATCTGAACAAACACCAACGAACAATTTGCCCTGTTTCTATATCATAGCCTTCACCCCCTTAAGAAATACCAACTCTACATGCATATGTGATACACCGTACAAAAGCAGAAATACCAAAAAGAGAAAAAGAGACTGGATTACCTTTCCTTCTATGACCGAAAGGTATTTGGTACATGATGTCAATATCGGGGATTTCTTCTGTCAGTTGTTTCACCCTGTCTTCTGAAATATACAAGTAATAAACGCAATGGCCATTGATAATTTTGGAATATTCTAGAGGTCTCTGGAGAAAAAGATAAAATTTGTGCACAAAAAAAAAAACCTGGGTGCAGATCATCAGCCTTTTATATCAGAGATTTGGGGTTCAAATTTCATGATAAGCAAAGTGAAATTTGGAGCTACCCATATCACACGGTATCAGCTAGCTTTCTAAAATGCAATCATGGAGTGAGAAAAGTTTCACTCTTTACCACATGACAAAAATGTAGACAAATTAAAAGCATTTGCAAGCGACAATTTCAATGTGGCTAAAATGATGGAATTTGCTTTTGATAGGGAAGAAAACATTGTGGGAAAAGGAGGAAATGCTGGTTACCAGCATTTCCTCCTTTTCCCACAATGTTTTCAAAAGGCTTTTTCCTCAGGGGCATTAAAAGTCGGGATTGTGTGGTACAGGGTTAAGTCATAGACCTTATTTCACAAATGAAGTTAGTTAACTGTTTACCAAACAACAAAATTTTAGACCAGTCCAAATTGATAGCTTTAGCAGACGACAAAATAAATGTTAATTAAAAATTGAAACTCGTTTTGGGAAGAACAGAAAACATTGTGGGAAAAGAAGAAAATGCTGATTACCAGCATTTTCTTCTTTTCCCACAATGTTTTCAAAAGGCTTTTTCCTCTGGGCTGTTGGAAGTCGGGATTGTGTGGTAAAGGGTTAAAACATTATTTAATTATCTCTGTTTAAACCTATACCAAACAACCCCTCGTTTTAACGACCCTGAAGAGTTAGGTTTTTAAAACAATGTGTGAAAAAGGAGAAAATGCTGGTAACTAGCATTTTCTCCTTTGTCCACAGTGCTTTCAACCCTTTAAAACACAAATCTTACCAATAAGCCATGTTTTATTTGTTATCTACAAATGCGATAAATTTGGAAGTGTCTAGAATTTTTGTAACATGGTAAAAATTTGATTAACAAGAGGGCCATGATGGCCCTGTATCGCTCCACTGGCTTATAAATATAAACCATAAATACTAAACATTTCAATTCTGAGCCAAATGGTTTCAAAATGAAGACTTACAAAGTTTTCTCTGTAAAAGCCCATGTTAAAGTTGAGACCCACAGGGAAAAGCCATTTTTGATCCCACAGCGATAATCACTTGAACCCTGGTAGAGGTCCACAAGATAAAGCCACATGCCAAAATAATACAAGTCTATGCTGTATGGTTATAAATACGGTGATTTTCAAGTTTCGTTCATATGAAGCCTCTGTAAAACATAAGACCCCTGATGCAAGGCTAATTTCAAAAAAAAATCAAAAGTGCTCCAGATTTGGTAGCCCTTGGGTTTGCGGTTAGGAGCAAAAGGATTTTTTGAATTTTCACACTATAAGACATGACCAAATTTGGGAGTTCTTGCCTTATGGCTAGTAACAAGACGGTTTCTGAAGTTTTCACTCCATAAACCCATGTAAAACTTGTGACCCCTGGTGCAGGGCCAAACTTGATCCTAGGGTTGTAACTTGGGCCCTCTTTGTAGTTGTCCACTAGATAGAGCTATAATTATGCAAAATTTGGTAGCCCTAAGCCTTATGGCTATGTACACCAAGATTTAAAAGTTTTCCCTATATAAGCCCATGTTAATCTTGTGAACCTTCGCCCCCCCCCCTCCACCCCCCAGCATGAGGCCAAATTGACCCCAGGACTGTAATTTGGGCACTTTTGGTAGACCCCCACCAGATCAAGCTAAATGCAAAATTTAGTAGCTCTAGGCCTTATGGCTAGGTACTGGAAGATTTCTTAAGTTGTCACTATGTACGCCCATGTAAAACTTGCAGCGGGGCCAATTTTGACCCCAGGGCTAAAATTTTGGCCTGCTTGGCCCACTAGATATAGCTACATGCAAAATTTGGTAGCTCTAGGCCTTATGGCTAGGTACAGGAAGATTTTTAAAGTTTTCTCTATATGAGCCTATGTAAAACTTGTGACCCCTGGGGCAGAGCCAATTTTGACCCCAGGGCTATAATTTGAAGAAACATGATAGAGGTCTACTACATAAAGCTACATGCCAAATTTGGTAGCCCTACGCCTTATGGTTTCAGACAAGAAGATTTTTAAAGATTTCCAATATTTTTCAGTTTTGTTGCCATGGCAACCAGAGTTTTTGAAGGAATCAAATTCTTTCAAGAAATTCTGAAGAGGACCATGGCAGGATCATTTCTGTGAAGTTTCATGAAAATTTGGATGGGTAGTTTCAGAGAAGAAGATGTTTGAAATAAAAGTTAACGCACGGACGGACGCACGACGGACACCAGGCCATGACATAAGCCCGCTGGCCTTTGGCCAGTGGAGCTAAAAATTAGATACAATAGACAGTATGTCTAAATCTACCTTCTACAGAGAGAGGATTGGTCATGTGACATTTTGATAAAAAAAAAAAATCACTTAATTCAAAATGTTAAAATTTCCTGGGGCATTTCAATATATTAATTTCTATAATCATAAACTAAATCTAAAGATCTAATTAATTAACCAAGATACTGGTAATACTTCTTGTTTCCATCTGTAGAACTCTTCAAGTTAATGGCCCGTTTGGACCTATTACCATGACTACACCAAAAACAAACATCAATGCAACATATACCAAATATAATCAAATGCAACTATCTTTCAGTTCATTGCAACATGGTGTTTAACTCTTTACCAAATGACAAAATTTTAGGCTTGTCCAAATTCAAGGTATTTGCAGACAACAAATAAAATGTAGCATAAAGGGTGATTTCTGTTTATGAAACAGTTGAAAACATTGCAGGAAAAGCAGAAAATGCTGGTTACCAGCATTTTCTCCTTTTTCACAATGATTTCAAAAGCCTTCTTTCTCAGGGTCGTTAAAATTCGGGATTGTTTGATGAACGCTTAATAAGGATATTCAGGCTTATAATTCTCATTTATTATTCTCATTATGGGTTTGTTCATGCTTTGTCTTTGTTAAGATCACTGTGTCTGACCTAATAATGTCATGCTGTCCCGCATGACTCATTCATTTTTTTTACCAAATATACAGAAGAGTGCTCAAAGAGAGATAACTGTATCAGACTCGGGATAATACAATAATACATGTAACTATTAAAATCATTATCAATCCTTAGAATTTCTGGACAAACTGTAGCTGCTTTTTGGAACAATGTAGATCAAGACAGGCTGCACCAGATGTACAGTCTGTCTTGATGTGCAGTCTGATCTAGTATCTAAACTAACCTAAGGTATGTTTTGTTACATGTTCTTTAAAAGAAAAATTGAATTTGTTGTCAATAGTAATTTCTCCAAGAGCCAAACTATTTTAAACAGTTGTTGTCTGAGGGACACAATGTGTTACCAATCAATCACATGTAAAGATCAGGACATTTGAAAACAACACAGAACAAGAGGACCATGATGGTCCTAAATCGCTCACCTGAAATGCAACTCAGCTGTCATTGTTATGGCCACTTGCCTCTTGTTTTTTGCTCTACATATAGGCCATCGTTCACAGATATGGCCTTCATATTCAGTCTTAATATTGTGATTATACCTTTTTTATGAGTAGGTCCAAAAATAAATTAGATATGCAATGACCTTTTGATAGACAGGCAAATGAAAAGTTGACAACAATTAGACAATAATTGCAGAAAGCAGTTAAAAGACTCAGTGTTTCCCAATAGTGGCACATGCCTGGTATGGGTTGACATCTGCGACAGCCCAAAATAGGGTTCCACTTATAATGATACTCAGGGGACCGAAGAAATCATATCGTTTTATCTGAATATCATTTTAACTGATGTATATTCTTATAAAAAGAAACCCTTTTGGGACCAAGGGATTAACGTAGTTATAAGCAATATATCGTATTAAGCAATATAGTAATAAGCAAAGTTTACTGTAATTGTTGCAGAGATGCTCAAGAAATTAATTAATATTTTAGCAGATCAGTATTGAGTTGACTCTTTTCAAGATATAATGGTGATCAACCTCTTTCCCACAACCACTTGCAAGAAGACTCAACACCATAATGCTACATGCCAAATATGAAAGCTCTAGCCCTTACGGTTTGGGACAAGAAGATTTTTAAAGATTTCCCTCTTTATCTCTATATGAAATCTGAGACCAACAAAATATGGCTAATTTTCAAACCAGGGCCATAATTTTAAGTGTTTTGGTAGAAGGCCACTAGATGATGCTACATGCCAAATATGAAAGCTCTAGCCCTTATGGTTTGGGACAAGAAGATTTTTAAAGATTTCCTTCTTTATCTCTATGTGAAATCCAAGACCCCACAACATAGGGCCAATTTTTAACACCAGGGTCATAATTTGAAGTATCTTAGTAGAGGGTCACTAGATGATGCTACATGCCATATATGAAAGCTCTAGCCCTTACGGTTTGGGACAAGAAGATTTTTAAAGATTTCCTTCTTTATCTCTATGTGATATCCGAGACCCACAACATAGGGCCAATTTCCACACTACGGCCATTATTTGAAGTATTTTGGTAGAGGGCCACTAGATGATACTACATGCCATATATGAGAGCTCTAGCCCTTACGGTTTGGGACAAGAAGATTTTTAAAGATTTCCTTCTTTATCTCTATGTGAAATCCGAGAACCCACAACATAGGGCCAATTTTCAACACTAGGGCCATAATTTGAAGTATTTTGGTAGAGGGCCACTAGATGATGCTACATGCCAAATATGAAAGCTCTAGCCCTTACGGTTTGGGACAAGAAGATTTTTAAAGATTTCCTTCTTTATCTCTATGTGAAATCCGAGACCCCACAACATAGGGCCAATTTTTAACACCAGGGCCATAATTTGAAGTATTTTGGTAGAGGGTCACTAGATGATGCTACATGCCATATATGAAAGCTCTAGCCCTTACGGTTTGGGACAAGAAGATTTTTAAAGATTTCCTTCTTTATCTCTATGTGAAATCCGAGACCCACAACATAGGGCCAATTTCCACACTAGGGCCATAATTTGAAGTATTTTGGTAGAGGGCCACTAGATGATGCTACATGCTATATATGAAAGCTCTAGCCCTTACAGTTTGGGACAAGAAGATTTTTAAATTTTTTCTTTCGGTTGCCATGGCAACCAGAGTTCTTCATGGAATTCAATTCTTTGAAGTATTTTGAAAGAGCATGACCTAAGGATGATTTCTGTGAAGTTTGATTGAAATCTGATTGTTAGTTTAGGAGCAGAAGATTTTTTTTGTAATTGTGAACGGACGGACGGACGGACGGACAGACGGACGACGGACATTGACCGATCACAATAGCTCACCTTGAGCACTTCGTGCTCAGGTGAGCTAAAAAGAAGAAAATGCTGGTTATCAGCTTATGCCTACTCTGGCACAATGTTTTCTACATTTTTAACTCTACCAAACAACAAGATATTAGACTTGTCCAAAATGAAAGCAGTTGCAGATGATAATTCAAATGTGGCTCAAATGATGGAATTTGTTTTTGATAGGATAAAAAACACTTTGGGAAAAGAAGAAAATGCTGGGTACCAGCATTTTCTCCTTTTCTCACAATGTTATTAAAAAGGCTTTTCCCACAGGGTCTTTAAAACTTGGGATGGTGTGGTGAGGGGTTAAAGGTACATCCTAATATTTGAGCCACATTTTGTCATCTGCCAATGCATTTAATCTGTGAGTCTTATTTTTTTTTCCAGTAAAGGATTGATTAAAAAATAAAAAACATATTTACCTTGAGGTAAAATTTTCTTGTAAAAGCAATATTTCAGAGTGATGGAATTATCTTTTAATTCCAGATTCTGAGTAACATTTCTATCTGTGTCTGTGTTATTAAAATCTATAATTATTTTCTCCAATTCAACATCCAAGTCTTGCCTGCTTTTGCATTCTCCATCTCCCTGAAATTGTTTAACACTGAACCGTTTACCAAATGACAAATATGTAACCTTGTCCAAATTGCAAAACATTCATAGACCACAATTTAAATGTGACTCAAATGATGGAACTCATTTTCAGTAGGGTAGAAAAGATTTTGAGAAAAGGAGAAAATGCTGGTAACCAGCATTTTCTCCTTTTTCCCTAATGTTTTCAATAGGTTTATTTTTTAGGGTTGTTAAAACTTGCAATTGTTTAGAAAAGGGTTACCCTGTGAAAGTAAATGAAATGAAACTTTCAAACTGATAGTAAAAACTTAAATTTTGTTCTTTCAAATTCATTTTAGGGCAAAAATATCTCCTTATCGGACAGAGTAGATCCAAGATTCTATGCAGTTTGATCTTGATCAACACTAGCCGCAAAAGGTTCTTGAGTTGCACTTAGCAGCTGAAGGGTTAATATGTCTTGCAGCTAGATCACATTCGGAAACATTTAAAGTTTCTCCTTTTGTTCAATGTTCTCTGACCCCAACTCTAAGTCTGGCTTTGCCATGTCATATCGCCTTGAAAATGATAAACTAATTGCTTTTTTTTTATGTTGCAGTACCCATTTATGAAAACATTGTGGCAAAGGAGAAAAATATCAGTGAAAAGTAATTCTCCAGGAGCCACACTTTTTCTATGTTCAATAACTCTATACGCTATAGTTGCTGTACTTCAAACTGGAGCTAGTTCTTTACTATAAAAAGGGGAACTTGGAAGGGTAAGTAACCCTAATAATATTTTTCACACAGTTATACCCCTTTTACAAATTTGAATTTCACACAGGAGCCATCCTCTGGCTAAAAGGGGCTTCATGCATCTCTGTGATGCACTATGCCAAGCAACTCATCACATAATTATAGATCCATAAAATGCATTTTGTCTAACAATCAAATGGATCTGGAGGTAGAATGGTCCTTTGACATGCAGAAAACTGACCAATGGCAAAAAGTTTTGACCCAGGTCAGCCTGCGCGGACTGCACAGGCTGGCCTGGGTCGATACTTTTTGCAAATGCATTAAGCCCCCTTTTCACTGAGTATGGCTCATATGAGGAAGCCCATCTGCTTATTTTACTCACCTTTGGTACAATAAACTGGTCATAAGCTGCATCACTATTGCCCTCTCTTGAACTATTTAGTCGTTCACAGGTGAACATTGTAATATACACTGCAAGGTAAGACATAATTTGCAGCATTGATGCAGAAAGCAGACAACTGGATATCAGTAAGGAAGGAGCAATTCCCTTTATTGCATGAATCCTTCAAATTACAGGAACTGAATTCATGAAACGGAGGTCAGGAGAAAACGGTAACACCATGAATAAATTGACTGTACAGTCTTACAAACATGAAAGTTCGCAACAAATGCATAGCTCAAATACAAACCGGCCTGGCTGGGATTCGAACCCATGCTGCAAATATCCTCGTTTATTGAAGTTTAAAAGACCAATACACTAAACCCTGAGCTAAAGAGAATTCTCTCGAACGCAGCCATCAGGTATTGATTTTATACGGGAAGAAGCTATGCTGTAAGGAAGGAGTGATCTCCTGTAACACACCCCCTCTTAGGAGAAGTCATCAACTGATGAAGGAAAGCCTTATTGGGCAGGAAGTCTATTATTCAGACAACAAATGGCTCAATGGCCAATAACGGGCAGAAACAAATGGCTCAAAGGCCAATCCTGGATGAGCCCCCATCTTATGAACATGAAAGTTCGCAACAAATGCATAGCTCAAATACAAACCGCCCCGGCTGGGATTTGAACCCGTGCGGCAAATATCCTCGTTTATTGAGGTTTAAAACACCAACCTGAGCTAAAGAGAATTCTCCCCAACGCAGTTGATTTTATAGGGGAAGAGGCTATGTTGTAAGGAAGGAGCCATCTCCTGTAACAACAGAAAAATAGCTTAAAGGACTTTTAGACTTTACAAAAACTTTTAACACTTTGTAAACAGTTTTTTTAAAAATTACCAATACAGTGGAGCCCCGTTATAACGACCTTCGTTAACTCGCTGATTCCGTTAGAACGCGGGTGTCCTATGGCTCCCAAAATTGGGGGGGGGGGGGGGTGACCATTTTGCGTCCGATCAGGATCTAGGATACGCTGATCTGGATGCTCAATGTAAAAAAAAACAACCTACTAATCAATTGCTCAAAATCGATACGCGTGCACATAATCAGACAGTCTTTCACACCTTTATGTACTATATTTTTTCTGTCCTTTCAATGTTCATGTCAGGTAACTTACCACCTGTATTCAAGTACAGAGATACAAAAAATTAACAATTAACCCTTTCCCAAACGACAAATTGTCAACCATTTCAAATTAAAAGCATAAGCAGACAATAAAATTTAAAATGGGTTTAACTCTTTACCAAACGACAAAATTCAAGACTTGTCCAAATTGAAAGCATTTGCAGACGACAAAATAAAAGTGACTGAAAAATTAAAATTTGCTTTGGGAAGGGTAGAAAACATTGTGGGAAAAGGAGAAACAGCTGGTTACCAGCATTTTCTCCTTTTACCACTATGTTTTCAAAAGGTTTCTTTTTTAGGGTCGTGAAAAGTCAGGATTGTGTGGTAAAGAGTTAAGTGCACTGAAGTTATCTGAAAGGGTAGAAAACTTTGTGGGAAAAGGAAAAATCTGTTCACATGTTTTCAAAAGCCATCTTCCCTCAAGATTGTGAAGACTCGGGATTGTGTGATGAAAAGGGTTGAGGATATTTTACAAAAACTGAACACTTTGCTTCACAAACTTACCAGTATCATTTTTTGCCCTGTCTACATTCATGTCAGGTAATATCCCATCTATATTCAGAGCCACTACATCTGGTATTGCCATATAGAAGTCCTTCCCAGTCTGAAACCCTGTTTTCAATATGATAAAAAAAAGCCCAACTAAACTCTCACCAAATACAAAATTTTAGACTTGACTAAATTGGAAGCATTTGCAGACGACAAATTAAATGTAGCTCATATGATGATTTCTGTCTTTAATAGGGTAGAAATGTCGTGGGAAAAGGAGAAATGCTGGTTACCAGCATTTTTCTCCTTTTCCTACAATGTTCTCAAAAACCTTCTCTTCTCTTTCAGGGTTTTTAACCCTTAGACTGTTAAGCATGACTCACTGACCTTCTAGGGACAGTGTGGATTAAGATCAGATTGCACAGAAGGTGCAGTCTGATCTTGGATCTACACTGTCCGATTTGGTGATATTTTTTACCAAAAATAAATTCTGAAATAGTGACATTCGGGTTTCACTATCAGCTTGAAAGTTTCATTTAGCAGGTTAAGGGTTAAAAACCAGGATTGCGTGGTAAAGAGTTAAAGGGTGGGAAACTTAGGTACCACACTCTACATGATGAGTTTAGAATTATACTTACATTATAACTGAAGTTTTATGCTCAGCTAAGATGAGTAAGAAAACAAGAGGGCCATGATGGACCTGAAGTCGCTCACCTGAGCTTTTTGACCAAACATGACCCATTTCCAATCATTTCCTAGATAACATAATCATTCCAACAAAACTTTCATGAGTACTGGACTGAAAATATGGTCTCTAGATCAAACACCAGGTTTTTCAAAGATCTGTCTCCATGACTTGGTTTTTGACCCAATGTAAGCCATATCCAAACTCATCAAAGAAATCATCCAGACAAACATTCTGACTAATTTTCAGGAGCAGTGAACTGAGGATGTGGCTTCTAGAGCATATACACAGTTTTTTGAAGATTAAGCCCAGTGACCTACTTTTTGACCTGACATGACAAATTTTCACACTCATCTACTGAAAATATGGCCTCTACAGCATACAGACAGTTTTTCAAAGATCTTATCTGGTGGCCTAGTCTTTGACCTGATATAACCTTTTTTCAAACACATCAAAGAAATCATCAAGAAAAACATTCTGACCAACTTCCATGAGTACTATACATATGGCCTCTACAGCAAACACAGGGATGCATGAAGCCCCTTTTAGCCAGAGGATGGCTCCTGTGTGAAATTCAAATTTGTAAAAGGGGTATAACTGTGTGAAAAATATTATTAGGGTTACTTACCCTTCCAAGTTCCCCTTTTTATAGTAAAGAACTAGCTCCAGTTTGAAGTACAGCAACTATAGCGTATAGAGTTAATGAACATAGAAAAAGTGTGGCTCCTGGAGAATTACTTTTCACTGATATTTTTCTCCTTTGCCACAATGTTTTCATAATGTTGATAAATATTTGTCTTTGAAAGGGTAGAAAATATTGCAGGGAAAGGAGAAAATGCTGGCTACCACCAATTTTCTCCTTTTCCTATAATATCTTCAAAAGCCTTCTTTAACTCTTTCCCAAACAAGCCCTGGTTTTCACGTGTCTGCAGTACAAGTCTTTTGAAAACACTGTGGGAACACTGCTCATAATGAGCAATTTCTCCTTTTCCCACAGTGTTTTCTACCCTTTTTGATAACTTTCTACCATTTTCATCAAATTCAAAATTGTCGTCTGCAAACTCTTTCAATTTGGACCAGTCCAAAATTTGTCGTTTGGGAAAGGGTTAATTGAGTCATTAAAATGCAGGATAGCATAGTAAAGGGTTAAAGCTTGGACTAGCTATGGTGATTCAGTGATATACTGGCACATGGCTAACTATAATAAGTTGTTGTGAGAACAATCGGAAATCCTGACTCGGGGAATAGATGATAGTCATTGCAGCAAAATTCTTTTCCTTTCTTTTCCCAATACTTACACCTTTGTGGGAAAAGAGTAGTGGCTTCAAGGAAATGTTATGTGAAAAGCTAGAAAAGAAATCACCTGGTAATGCATTCAATGCATGTAACTGAGCCATGCTCTGGCAAAGGGGGATTAAATGTATCTTCATGATGCATTTTACAGAGCAAATCATCACATAATTATGCAGAGCTCCAGATAAGAGGGAGTGATGGTATTCTAAATCCATTATTTCTCTTCCAAACCCTACATTGTGGGTACTCACTAGAATCGTCTCCATGGGACGATTCTAATGAGTACCCATAACATAGGGTTTAGTGGAGAATAACTTATCTTTTTAATTTTGAAATCAAAATCACTCCCTCTATCTGGAACTCTGATTATGGATCCATAAAATCCATTTTGTCTAAGAACCAGCTGAATCCTAAGGTAGACTGATCCTTAGAAATGCAGAAAATTTACCAAAAGGAACTTTCCTCATCATTTAACGCTTTACAAAACGACAAAATTTCAGACCCGTCCAAATTGAAAGCATTTGCAGACGACAAGTTGAATGTGACCCAAATGATGATTTTAATCTTTGAAAGGGTAGAAAACATTGTGGGAAAAGGAGAAAATGCTGGTAACCAGCATTTTCTCCCGTTCCCACAATGTTTTCAAAAAGGCTTCTTCCTCTGGGTCGTTAAAACTCAGGATTGTGTGGTAAAGAGTTAAGAAAGTGATTTTTATTCTTCTCATCAAAATCTTTCTTCTTTTTCTCTCATGTATTTGTTAACTTAATGGTGCCTTGAACAAACCTATTTGAAAAATGAGTTTCTATTAGAGTACTGAATAAACCCAATGTACATTCATAACCTAGAAATAAGACCCTAATAAAATCAGTTTCAAGATCGAAATTGTCCAAAGTGTTGAACCAAGAAGAAAGTGTAGATCAAAGATCAGACTGCTTGTTTTGTCCAGTCAGATCTTGATGTACACTGACAGCAGAGACAACTAGTGGTAAAAGGTGCTTTAAAGGCTTTGAACTTAATCTATCACAAAATTATCCTGTATTACACTTTCTACTTTTGCAGTGTGCGCTTTTTTTGGCATAGATGAATGCGCTGGCTTTTAACCTAATTCTTGGTACTGATAATGAATGAATAGATGGTACACATTTATGAAACCACCATTTACAAGCATTGCTACAGCTAATCAATTAATCAATACCCTGGGACCTTGATTCATACCATAGCAAATTAATGTAATAGAAAATGGTCCATTTTTTGTGCTATTTGGAAATTTAATATTTCATAAGCATTTTCCAATAATGCAATTAGTACTCCTTTTCAAAAAAATGTAAGATGAAGATGAAAAAGAAGCAATTTCTCGCAAAATTAATATTCCTTATTTTACTTTATATTGAGCCACAGACGAGTTTCAATATTCATATTCCAGTATCTCTTATGCCTTCTATCTTCTTTAAAGACATTTTTTGTTTTATCTATCATACAATTATCCTCAAGTTCACATTCTACTTTTGAAGATCTTCACTCACACTGTACCGTTTTTTTTTGCGAATGTAAAAACATCGTGTGTTTTGGAGCTATGTTGGGGGGGGGTATATTTTTAAAGTTATTTCTCTGTTGATTACTTACTAGTTGTGCATGTGATGCCTCTGAATTCCTCTGTACATGCACAGTAGCACTGCTGAACATTGTTCTTTAACAATGTCCCACCATTTTCACATCTGATACCTTGGCAATCTGTAGAATTAATAACGACAGTTTGAGTGGTCATTTTTAATAACTGCACTCAGCACTCAGTAATCTTTCAGATACATGAAGTTTGTTGATTGATTGTATTGATTGTATGGTGTTTAACGCCGTTTTCAACATTATTTCAGTTATTTCGTGGTGGCCAGTGCACCTATCCATGCTTTCCTGGAATTTCTTTTACCAGTACTCCGCACAATATTCTTTCCATGCCACTGGCTACTTTCCCACATAGCCAATTGTCGAAACAATGGTCAGCGGTGGGAGAGGAATCAGGAAGTTTGTAAGAATTGGTCTAAAGTTTCTTTCATCCCGCCCCTCCATCAATTTTTCTCCAGTCATATGCAGATCTACATGTATATATCATAATGTAGATTTATATGAGCATCACGTTAATCAGTTTGGATCACAAGCTGCATCGCTGGAAAAAAAAAAAAAAACAGCTCTTGAACAGCGAGCGATAGATTTTAATGTTTTCGACCAACCTATAGTTAACATTTTCATCTTCAAGAAGTCTCGACCACGAGAATAAAATAAACTACTTCTACTCTGAGTTACTCGACAACTCGTGTACTTTCATTAGTCCATCTCTGCTTTCAAATGAATCGGCCTGGTCACCCATCTAGTATTGTCGAATCATCTATATAAGTTGCCACACATCGAATGTGCGGCCATTTTAATTTTCTTATAAATCATGTGATAGCTTATCGAAATCGAGGCTGATGATGTCATACGATTAGTTCACATCGTCTGCAAAAATCGCAGAAAAAATGAGGTTTAGACAGGTTAATGGATAAATTTTAAAACCACATTTCCAAAAAACCGTAATTTTTCTCATACAAAAAAGCCTCATTCATCAAAGATGCAAATTAGATTCTAGATCTATTTCAAGACAAAACTGCGTTTGAAAAAAAAAAATGACACTTCCGCCTGGTCTTGCTGTTAATGGCCGTCACATGACCGTATCAACGAAGTAGGTTTAAGGCAAGTCTATTTTTGAAATGCTTGATTATTCTCACTCTCTACGAATACTGCCTATAACAAAATGGATGCTCAGTGTCTGATGTATCATGCTAACAGGAATAGACTAGTTTTCTAAATATATGATCTAGATCTAGATCTATTCAAAACATATCCATAGGATTTGTACAGATCTCTAGATCTACATATAATGACATTTATTGATTGACTAACACATACATGCAGATTTATTTCTATGTGGAAATTTATTTTTCCCCAGTGCTTTAAGTTAACAAGCACGGGGGCTTAATAGATCTATCGCGATTATCGCTGTGTCCAGGTTAAGCAGTAGACACAAGGCACACAAGGGCGTAGATCTAACGCCCATTACGAACATTTATTTACGCACATGTATAAATGTGTGCGTATGTTATACGAAATTCCACGACCAAAGTTGAAAATCACAAAATCATAATGTATTGATCTTTCTCTAGATCTTCGGGTCTTTTCAAATTGAATAGATGGGTTAAATAGATGGGCTGATGACTATGGAATTCCTCTCTGTTTTAGGCTACAATAAATACCACCATCCCGTTCCATCCCCCATCGGCACTTCGTGCCTCACTGTGCGTATAAATATTATAATCCTGGCTACGCCTATGGCACATACCGTAACTTGTACAGAGGTACTGGCGACCACCAGGTTTACAGCACATCTGAAAGAACTAGGTACCTCTAAACGGTGGACATGTGAGTTCATAGCAAAACGCACTCCTTGCCAAAAGCAATTTACTCGGATACAAATTCGACTGGTCAGCCATGTTACGTGATTATTGATGGTGGAACATCTGGCCTCATGACAAAGGAACCCGATTTTGATTAGTTTTAATCTCTATAACCCGAAATGTATATAGACTAGTATTATTTTCGTCTACCTCTGTCAAAAGGGGGCTTCAAGCATCTGCAAAAAGTATCGACCTAGGTTTGCCGGCGCAAGCTGACATGGTACGAAACATTTTGCTATTTTTAACTTTTTAATTTTTGCGGCATGTGCAAGGACCTTTCTACCTCCATTCCAGTCAATATTTCAGACTAAATGGATTTTATGGATCCCTAATTATATGATGACTTGCTTAGTATAATGCATAACGGCAATAGCGCCACTCATTTATGTGACACTACAAATTTTGTTACACCCTTTCCCAAACGATAAAATTTAGACTGGTCCAAATTGAAAGAGTTTGCAGACGACAATTTTAAATTTGATGAAAATGGCAGAAAGTTCTCCAAAAGGGTAGAAAACACTTTGGGAAAAGGAGAAATTGCTCGTTACGAGCAATTTCTCCTTTTCCCACAGTGTTTTCAAAAGACTTGTACTGCAGACACGTGAAAACCAGGGCTTGTTTGGGAAAGGGTTAAATACTAGTGCATATACAGCCTGACCACACGAGCTCAACATTTTATGACTGCTTTTTCGGGTCATCACAGACTGCACATGAAATTTCCATCAAAGAGTTATTGATATTATACGTCCACTAGCATGATTCGGGCAAATTTTAATAACTAGTCTTCGACGATATTAATACCGATGCGGCTGGTTCATATGGCTCAAGTTTTAAGGCTCTCTGTAATTTGAAAAAAAAAATTAGACGTGTTTAATCGTGATTTTGGAACCCATCTCGTCTTAATCCTATCAAATCTTACTCAAACCGAACTGTAATTAACTCAGTTACCTTAAAAAAAAAGTAAAGAAACAAGGACACATTTCGGAAAACTGTAAAACCTACTTAAATTAGCAATTTCCCGCCTTATTCACAATGTTTTCAAAAGTCGTTTGTTGTTAGACGATATGATTAGTCAGACAGACATCATGATTACCTGTTATGTCCCCGGCCACGATCACACCGATAGAAAAAGACATGAACAGTATTACTCCTGTGTCCCTGTGCATGGTTAAATGCAACTGCTGATGCAGACAATATAGCATTGCGTTAATGTTTACACCACAATCACAACTGCGATTTTAGTTTATATCCATATGCAAATTCTGAATATTGGGCGCTGTTGAATGCCGACACGCCCATATTTTAATTGATAACACACATTCTAAGGGAAAAGTAAGACTAAGTCAAGAGGGCCAAGGCGGCCCTAAAATCGCGCGCCAGAATTGTCAGATTCTGATATTCTACAACTTCTTCGATTATATGACAAATATAACGCAGAGGTTGAAATTACATGCCAAAGATCAAAAGAGCTTCATTCTTTGCCGCACACACACAAAAATAAGACATGTCTGAATCGAAAACATTTGCAGATAAGTCGAACGTAGTTCGAATGACGAGATTTTCACAATTTCTGATTTTGCGTTAATGTTTAAATCTAGAATAAGACAAAGACTATCCTAAAGGATGGTTGGTGAATACGGGCCCTGTACTCTGATCTTTAGATCTATATCGTCTACCTGTTTAACCCTTTACCACACAATGCCGCCTTTTAACGACCCTGGGAAACAAGCCTTTTGAAAACATTGTGGGAAAAGGAGAAAATGCTGGTAACCAGCATTTTCTCCTTTTCCCACAATGTTTTCTACCCTATCATAGAAAAATTGCACCATTTGGGTCACATTGAAATTGTTGTCTGCAAAAGCTTTCAGTTTGGACAAGGCTTAAATTTTGTCGTCTGGTAAAAGGTTAATCAAGGGGCAATAGCCTAGATAAGGTATACCTAAACATCCTTCGAGTTTCAGTGGATTCTTTTTTTCGGCCGTCTAAAGAGTTCGAGTTAACACTTAAGCTGCTGAATAAATGAAACACAAATTTCTACTCAATACTAAAAGCGCAAACATTGCGGTTTCAAAGTTGATTTCACCGGAAAGAAAATACCTCATCGGACAGTGTAGATCAAAGATCAGACTGCACGTTCTGTGCTGTCTGATCTTGATCTACACTGTCCGCAAAAGGTCAGCGGGTCGCGATTAGCAGCTTAAGGGTTAATTTACCTGGCAGTGAAAAAGTTAATGACGCTAAACCGTCTACTTTTAAGGCCCCGTGGTTTTAGACAAGAAGATCTTTTATATCTCTTCATTGAACCTTTATGTAAAATATCTGAATTCAAGGGATAAGGCATCTTTTTATCAAGGGACATGCATACATGTAGTTTTAATAAGTTCTCAAAGGACAACGATAAAAGACATACCATATCAAGGTTTTGGGCCAAAGAATTTCAAACAAGAAGGAAAAAAGCATTTTTCACATTGTATGATGTGAAAAATAATTATATAAAACATGTAGGTTAGACCTAAGACTAATCCTCGATGACGGGAAGTCTATTAGCCGGTTCGTTTGGGCCAACGGTAGAGCTGCCAGAATTGGAGGAGATATTCCGGTGCGTTCGATTGGGCGTCTTCCGCTTTTAGAAGCTCTGCCGTCTCTTCCACTCGATATTTGCAAGAGCCGGCAGAGATTCGAAACAAAATGGCGGAAGCGGCCAACGAAACGTGAGTTGAAGAATGGTTTCTTTTCAGTTGACATTTGTTTTTTTTTTTTGTTGTTGTTGTTGTCATGTGCAAATATTCGTGTTTTTACTTGCTGAAAAGATTGCTCTTGCTCAGTATCCAATTTGCGGTGGTAAATATACAGTAAATACTGATTAATTCCTCCGCATATCTTGAATCGCCCTAAGAATTTTTAGGGGCGAAATGTCTTGGGTTTGAAACGTTCTAATATCTCTCGAATTGGTATAAAAAGTATATATATTTTTATCACTAATTCGACTTACACTGGTGAATACAAAGCTGCTATTTTGGGGATTGTTCAAGGCCTGTTTAGACAGAACAAGCTAGCGCCATTCTCATCAAATAGCCATTCTTCTACAAACAACAGTAGTTTGTTGTAAAAAGCCGCCATGTTGAATGATTCTAAATTCGTTCGATTGGCTTTCTATTCTAATCGCTTCTGTGAATAGCATTCTCTTCTTAGCAGAGCTCAAACGAACCGGCTATATCTTTGAAACCCCCCCCCCCCCCCGAAATAAACAAAGCACTGAAAGTACTAACAGAAGGTGATGGTAGAAATTTCCTATCAAATAGACTTTAACAGTAGACCGTTTGTTTAATTAAACAGCCATGCATCTGACGATTGACAACATTTTTTCTACGATTGATAGCATTATTTCATGACAATTTTCCGTTAAATCCGTTAAGCGTATTGAATGCGGTTTAAGGTGTTAGAATAGTGGTTTTGAGTGTAATGATAGTGATATGGGGGCTGTGTTTTTGTAGTTTTGTGTGTTTTGGGGGTGTTTCTCTTGTTTGTTCATCTAGGAAGAAGACTTTATAAACTAAGCCACGTCAAACCTGCGAACAGAGGCCAATTTCAAATTTAGCACTAATTCTATGACATTTAACTCTGAAATTCATTGTTCCTGTAATTATCTTGCACAGTTTTCCAATCCCCATGTTATTTTCACATATCAAATGACACAGATGCGTCTGTTCATTGATCTACGTGGACCTATTTTTCTTGAAACAGAGGAGTGATTCGTCGTCACATGATTTCAGTTCGCCGGTTGACATAAGAAGGTGATGTTTATTATCTTTCGCTTGATGGCATTTTTCCGACAAATACATAATCTATCTGATATGCACATTATGGGTACAGAATCGATCCTGGTTTTCCCATGTCTGTATTTACAAAGTATCTAGAGAGATTTGCAGTAAACAATGGTATTTTATAGAATTATTTTCCCCATTATTTATTTCATTATATTTTCAACAAATTTGTGGCGAAAAACTGGCTTGATTTTTCCATAGGCGTGTTATTTATAGCCATTTTCGGCTTGCTATTTCGCGTGTTAATTTCTCCTGTACAGGAGGAAATGATGCGCCATAGCAGACACGTCGAATCTTTCAAAGAATATTGACATGCGTAGACAACAGGTGATGCCTTAAGGTCTTCACCTTCTAAAATTTAAATAAAAAAGGACCGCTACATATCGTATCAGTATCATGCAAGATATCCAAATTGCACGCCTTTTTAGTTTAAGACGAACTTTGAAGTTTTTTCCTACAAAAAGTTAAAGAACGCAATGGACGAGAGAGTTTACTTATCATACAACAGGTCAAAAGTTGATCATCACCTAGTAGGGCTTTCGATTCAAATGAGTCAAGCTCTTTGAAAAGGGGGTTTAATGTATCTTCTAAAAGTATCGACCTAGGTCAGCCTGCACAATCTGCGTAGGCTGACCTGAGTCAAGACTGTTGCTACTGGTCAATTTTATGCGTGTCCAAGGACTAGTCTACCCCATGATTAAGTGGGTTGTAAGACAAAATGGATTTTATTAACCCGTGATTACATGATGACGTGCTTGGTAAAATAAATGCATTACGGAGATCCATTATACCTCTTTTGCCACGGCATGGCTCAAATAAATCGAAGAAAATTTCAACGCCAACTATACTCTCGGTTCTGGAGGAGAAAACATACGGTTTGTTCTATTTTCAGTTATTACATTCATAACGAAAAGATCTTTGAACATTCGACGTTTTGTCACATTTTTATATCGTAAGAAATGGCTATGAAATGAACCGGTTTACCTACCCTTAGTATAAAAATTAAAAATGGACCGCCAAGGGATAAAATATATAAAGTACTGATCCCATGTTTCGGGGGAGGTGGGTTGTAAGATGTTTAATGTAAGAGTTGAAACACCTAAGCACGCCAGACTTTGATCCATCCTAAAAGATGCGTGAACCATACTCTGTGAAAAGGAGGCTTAGTGCACCTGCGAAAAGTATCGATTCCGATCAGCCTGTGCAGTCCGTCAGCCTACGCAGTCCGCGCAGGCTGACCTTGGTCGAAGTCTACCTCATGATTCGGTCGGTTCTTTAAAAAAAAGGCTATTATGGATCTATAATTATATGATGGCTTGATTTGCATAATGCATCACGGAGATGCATTAAGCCCCCATTTGCCAGAGCAAGGTTCATATATAATTTTTTAGTGATAAGGGCTGCGTTTCAAAAATCTGTGTGGATGTACCCAAATTATTTGGGATTGTATATGCTCACATACGATACCTGCTTTATCTAAACTGATTTGACGTGGAGTTATGCAAATATTTACTCAAATCGTAAATTTATGCAGTTCGGTGAAACTTGTTTTTGAGACTTGATGCTTACTTACTTAAACTATGTACGCAAATTTCGTGCATATGCAGTTTAGTGAAAGGCAGCCCAGGTAAGCTCTAGTGGTTGCATTATGATTATTTTCCAAGTTAAAATATAGTAATCACAACATAAAACCAAATAACAACTTGAAATTCCTCCTTTGAATTTTGACCATTTTATATTCTTCTGTGCGAAATATTTATTGAAACGTTCTACAGATTAGAATGTCGTGATTATATTTAAAAAAAATTATAGTACTAATTAATTGAGCCATGCTGTGTGAAAAAGGGGCTTAATGCATCTGCAAAAAGTATCATTCCATGTCGTCAGGCCCAGTCCTCGCAGGCTGACCTGGGTCGAAATATTTTACTGTTTGCTCATTTTCTGAAGTCAAAGGACAGTTCCACCTCATGATTCAGTCGGTTGTAAGACAAAACGGATTTCATAGATCCATAATTATTGAATAACTTACTTAGTATAATGCATCACGGAGATGCATTAAACTCCCTTTTGCCAGAGCGTGGGCTCAATTATTTTTACATAATTCAGAAACAAGATTTCAGCAAAATTAAAATTGGTCTACAGAGAAATCATTTTCAGGGCATATCGCCATTAAGTAAATTAAAACATAAAACAATTATGATATTTCTACTTAATTCGTCTGTGATCCCTTACCTAGAATAAAATCTGTTTTCGCCTTTCTATACTGTATAGGAGATGGTTGAAAAATTTTATTGGTTAACCTTTTACAACACAATCCCGAGTTTTTGACGCTGAAGAAAAAGGCTTTTGAAAACATCTTGGGAAAAGGAGAAAATGCTGGTAACCAGCCAGCATTTTCTCCTTTTCACACAATGTTTTCTATCCTATCAAGGACAGATCATCAATTGAGCAAAATTTATTTTGTCGTCTACAAATACTTTTAACTTTTCTGGAGTCCAAAATTTTGTCATTTGGAAAATTTTGGACTTCTCCAAATTCAAAGCATTTGCAGACGACAATCTTAATTTGACTGAAATGGTGGTATTTGACCTTAACAACATTTTCTCTTTTTCCCACAATATTTGATGTTTCCAAACGCCTTTATCATCAAGGTTGTTAAAACTCGTGAATGTGTGCTACAGAGGTATATCTGTTTACCACGCCATGCCGCGTTTTTTACGACCCTGAGGAAGAAGTCTTGTGAAAACATTGTGGTAAAAGATGAAAATCCTTTTCCTACAATGGTTTCTACCCGTTCAAAGACAAATCCTATCATATGAGCAACAATTAATTTGTCTTCTGCTATTGCCTTAAATAGGGACAGGTAAAATTTATTGTCGTTGGATACAGAGTTAAATTGTTAGATGGGACACGCCGTCTCAACAGCAAGCCGTTTTCAGTTATTTCGGCTAATACGAGGAGTGTTCAAATATGAATGCAAAAAAGCACCAAAAATTTGAATCTTCATAGGTTTCACTCATTTTTTTTTTTTTTTTTTTATTTTGTTCCCTCAAAGTATTCACCTCCAACAGATATACAAAGTTTCAGTCTCCGGATCCAATCGTTGAAGGCATTTTTATAGCCTTTTTAGATATACTATGAAGACACTGGAATTCATTTTCTGTCAACTCTTTTGCAACGTGTGTAAAAAATCAGTTTCAGTCATTGTCTTTTGTACGAAGTGCAAGACTTACTAAAGCAGGAAAAAGTCGTTGTGCTCCCCCACCCTCCGTATTCACCTGACCTTGCCCCTTGTGATTTCTTTTTGTTTCCAAAGCTAAAAAATACCTTTCAGATCGAAAATTTGTTCAGCGCAAACACCTCGGTTCTGCAATATTCCAGTATCTTCATAGTACACATAAAAAAGACTATGACAATGCCTTCAAAGAGTGGATCCGGAGAATGAAACTTTGTAGACCTATATCTGTTGGAGGTGAATACTTCGAGGGAACAAAATAAACATTTCAGTGAAACCTATGAAGAATCAAATTTTAGGCGCTTAGATGCATTCATATTTGAACTCTCCTCGTCAAAATGATTGATTACAATTTTGAAAATTGCACACACACTCGCACGCACGCGCGCGAGCACACACACACACACAGAGAGAGAGAGAGAAACAAGGCAAAACACGTTTGTAGGAAAAGAAGAAAATGCTTATTACCAACCTCAGTCCTACTCTTTTTAACTTTTTACCAAACGGCAACACTTTGGACATGTTCCATATTGAAGGCATTTGCAAACGACAAATCAAATGTGGCTCAAAAGTTGAATTTTGTCTTTGAAACGGTAGCAAACATTTTGGGGAAAAGGAGAAAGGGCCGGTTACCAGTATTTTTCTCCTTTTCCCAAATTGTTTTCAAAACCATTCTTCCACAGGGTCATTTTCATTCGACTTTGTGCGGTAAAGGGTTAAGCCCAGTGTTTTCAAAGCCTTCTTCCTCAGCTTAGTAAAAAATGCAGGATCGTTTCGTAAGGAATTGTCTGACTGAACAAATCGCGCGATTTGTTGTGAGCTATGCTCTGGCCAAAGGGGGCTTAGTGCATCTCCGTGATACATCATACCAAGTAAGACATACATAACTATGGACCCATAAAATCCATTATATCTAACAACCAACTGTATCGTAAGGTGGACTGGTCCTTTGACAGACAGAAAATTGACCAATAGCGAAAAGTTTCGGCTCAGGTCAGCCTGCGCGGACTGCGCAGGCTGACCTGGGTCGATACTTTTCGCAGATGTGTTAAGCCCCTTTTCACAGAGCATGGCTCATATATTTGTTTTTCCATGCTCGGTGTGTTTTAAAAGTTATTAATTGTGGCCACAATTGTCTTGAAAACATGTTACATGAGAAAACAGTTTCTATTTTTATGAGCTATGCTGTATGAAAAGGGGGCTTAATGCATCTGCGAAAAGTATCGACTCAGATTAGCCTGGGCAGTCCGCGCAGGTTGACCTGGAACGAAACTTTTCGCAACTGGTCAATGTTCTGCATTCCAAAGGACCAGTCTACCTCATGATTCTGTCGGTTGTTAGACATAACGAATTTTTCAGATCCCTAATTATGTGATGTCTTGCTTGGTATGACGCAGCACGGAGATGCATTAAGCCCCCTTTTGCCAGAGCATGGCTCATATACATACAATGTAGGTATATGTCCACCTATCCTCTAATTAAAGGGTCTAAGGTTTTCTTTGCAATATCGTATAAACTTTACTGTTGAATTTAATGAAAAGGTGCATTTTTTGGCTTTTAAATAACGGGATGGATTATTTCAATCGGTAACCCCGTCTATTTTCATTATCAAATAATCATGACGTCATCACAGTGATTTGGAAAAAGAATTAATCCTTGTAATCGACGCATGTTACTGATCGTGTGACGTTCCAGCAAGTCTTTGCAAAACTCTGGCGCGAAATCTGAAAATACCCAGAGGCTACGTAGCTCATCAGATTTGGAAACACTACTCAGCGAATAAATGATTTTTTAGCAATACTCAAAGATCGTGAGATTAACTATCCAAATTGGTGATCAATACTCACCGATTTTTGTAAATAATATGAGTCACACTCTGAAAAAGGGGGGTTAATGCATCTGCAAAAGTATTCATCAACCCATGTCAGCATGTGCAGTCCACAAAGGCTGACCTAGGTCGAAACCGTTTACTAGTGGCTAATATTCTGCATGTCAAAGGATCGTTGTACCTCGTTATTTAACCATTTTTTTTTATAAAATAAAGTCATGTCATACAACGCCTTGCTTAGTATAATGCATAAAGAAGATAAATTACCCCCCCCCCCCCTTGTCCAAGGGCATCACTCAATCAACCAGTGTTTTGTGATCATTACCCATCGATTCATAAGAATGGCTCACCCATCGATTCATAAGAATGGCTCACCAATTTCGTGAATAATAATAACTAATCACGTGAAAAGTAGGGTTTTTTTTTTTTTTAATAACGCCACTAATTTCAAGAAACAACAGGACCATGATGACCATGGATCGCTCAACGGAGTACCTGTGAGAGAATTATACAAGGACAAACATTCTGACCAACTTTCATGTATCTTTATCAGCAAAATGTGGCTTCTAGAGTGTACACAAGGATTTTATAAGATTTTTCCCAGTGATTTACTTTTTGACCTGACATGACCCATTTTCGTACTGATCAAAGCTTCTATCAAAACACACATTCTGACTACCTGTAATGATCAATGGACTGAAAATATGGCCTTTCAAGTGCAAACAATGTTTTTTCTAAGATTTGTCCCAGTGACTTTTTTTTAACCAACACAACCCACTCGGAACTTGTCTAAGAAATCGTCAAGACAAATTAATATTCTTACAAAATTCTTATGTTGCTTCTGGAGTGTACGCAAGGTTTCTCTAAAATTTGTCCCTGTGACCAACCTCTTAACCCAATATGAAAACAGACCAACTTTGATGAATTTTTTTTAACCAAAATGTGGCCTCTAGAGTGTATTTGTTTTTCACTTTAAGACCACATTAAACTTGTGATCCCAGGGCAGGGTCAATTTTGACACCAGCGGTATCATTCTATCAAGCTCAAGGTCCACTAGATAATGCTACATACCAAATACTACAGCTCTTAGCCTTTCTGTCTGGAAGGAGTTTTCACAATTAAACCCCATGCAAACCTTGTGATCCCCCCCCCCCCCGGGCCCAATTTTGACCCCAGGGATATCGTTTGAACAAACTTGGTTGGGGTCTACTTGGTAGATTTTTTAGAGTTTTCACTGTATAAGACCATGTAAAACTTGTGACCCCCACGGATGGGGCCAATTTTCACACCAGAGGTGTCATTTGAACATATTCGGTAGAGAACTAATAGATGATGCTACATAACATTTCTAAGCCTTTTGGTTTGGAATAGGAAGATGTTCAGAGTTTTCACACTAAAAAATAACGTAAAACTTATTGCCCCCCACCCTTCCGGGAGTGGGGCCAATTTTGACCCTAGAGACATCATTTGAACAATGCTACACACCAAATACCACAGCTCTAAGTCTATCAGTTTGAAACAAGATGCCTATGTAAACATTGTCAACCCCAGGGCAGGGCTAATTTTGACCCCAGGTTGAATATGGTTGATAAGAGGTCCAGTAGATGCTGCTGCACCCCAAATATTACAGCTCCAAGCCTTTTGGTTTGGAAGAAAAAACTTATCCAAGTTTTTACAATACAAGCCCATGTAAAAAACACGGCAGGGCCAATTTTGACCCAAGCGGCATAATTTGAATATTCTTGGTAGAGACTTACTACATAATGCTACACACCAAATTTAAAAATTTAACAGCTCTTAGCCTTTAGTGTTGGAACAGGAAAATTTTATAAGCTTTTTACTATAAAAGCCAACATAAAATTTATGAGCCCTGGGGCAGGGCAAATTTTGACCAAAGGGGGATCATTTGAACAAACTTGATAGAGACCCACTAGATAAAGCTCCATGCAAAATTTGGTACCCCTAGGCCTTATGTCTTTTGACAAGAATTTCTTTCTTTTAGATCTACCCAATTTTCCCCCTTTTGTGGGGTCCACAAAAAGCTATTTAAAATCACCGTTGGTTGTGGAAGAGCTCAAGCCACAGTTGATGACACACAACCGGTGACAGACAATGCAAAATTGATAGTTAACAAAGCGCAACCAAAAGTACCCAAGAACACTTGCTTGTTAACAAAGCACAGCCAAAAGTACCCAAGAACACTTGATTGTTAACAAAGCGCAACCAAAAGTACCCAAGAACACTTGATTGTTAACAAAGCGCAACCAAAAGTACCCAAGAATACTTGATTGTTAACAAAGCCCAACCAAAAGTACCCAAGAACACTTCATACACCTGTGTGCTAAACAGACATAATGGTTTGTTTGTTTATTTGGTGTTTTACACTGTTTCAGATTGAAATCAATTATAGTGTGTGAGCCAGTACACCTATCAATATTTTCATCTTGTTTCTTTTATGTGTACATGTACTTTGCACAACGTTTTTCCTGGGCCACTGGCTGTTTTCCCAAATCAACAGAAATTGGAATGATTGCGAGTCAAAACAGCGACCCAGACTTTGAAGTCCTGGAGGTTTAAGACTGAGGCTCAGGGCTAGGCAGAGAACAAGTTTCAATAATAACATACATAGTTCATTAGTACATTTGGTTTTAATTCCATAATAAAAAGTATAAACCAACCAAGCCATATACAACTTTGACAAAATTATACAAATTATGCACATTTATCCCAAAACTAAAGAATAAAGACATTCACAATGCACAGAAAATTCTGTATATTTTCCTTTTGTTTCATCTGACAAAATTACAAACCAACTGTTGGTTCCTTTCCTTATTTTTTGAAGAAAAAAAAAGATTGAGGGAAATAAAGTGAAAGCAAAATCTAATGTGCACTTCTCCTAACTCTTTAACAAATGACAAAATTTTAGACTGACAATTCCAAATTGGTAGTATTTGCATACGACATATCAATTGTTGCTGAAATGATGGTAGTTGTCTGTGAAAGTGTAGAAAACCTTGTGGGGGAAGGAGAAAAATTAATGCTAGTTACCAGCATTTTTCCCTTTTCCCACAAGGTTTTCAAAAGGCTATTTCCTCAGGGTCGTTAAAATTTGGGATAGTTCTGTAAAGGGTTAACTCTTTGCTGTATTACTTTACAAAAAATTTGGACAATGTGGAGCAAAGATCATACAGCACATTCTGTGCAGTCTAATCTTTATCTACAATGTCTACCATAGCAATTGATCCTTAATCTGCTAAATCAGTTAACTGAAAATTTCAAGTCGGTAGTAAAAATCCCAATGTTGCTATTTCAAACTTATTTTTTCAGAGAAAACATCACTATGATGGACAGTGTAGACCCAAGATCAGACAGCATGTTCTGTGCGGTCTGATCTTGATCTACACTGTCTGCAAAAGGCCACTGAGTTGCACTTTGCAGCCTTAGGATTAAGATTGCCTTTGCTGCTAAAACAGTTAAAGACCCAATAGCTGCCAAATGTAAACAATGAAAGTATAAATATGCATTTAAATTTAAATCATACTATTTAAAAGAATGGAAATTACTGTGAAGATGACGATCTGTTATTGTATGGTCGGTCCATGTGTAAGTGGCTGGCAGAAAAAAGACATCTAAAACTAAGTTACAAGTTGCCAGGTCACCCTATCTTTTCTTTACTTTTTACCTGATTTAACTCTTTAACAAACCACAAAATTTTAGACCAGTCAAAACTGAAAGCTTTTGCAGACAACAAAATAAATGTGAATCAAAAATTGAATTCTGTTTTTGGAAGAGTAGAAAACATTGTGGGAAAAGGAGAAAATGCTGGTTACCAGCATTTTCTCCTTTTCCCACAATGTTTTCAACAGGCCTCTTCCATGGTCGTTAAAAGTCGGGATTGTGTGGTAAACGGGTAAAGGGTTATAAATTCATTTTTTTGCCAGTGACTAATACTTGGAGTGACAGTACAATAACAGGTTATCATCTTCACAATAATTTCCATACTTTTAAATGGTATGATTTGAATCTAAATGCATTTCATCACCCCACTGTTTACTTTTGGCAGCTAGAGGGCCTTTAACCCTTTCCCAAACAAGCCCTGGTTTTCACATGTCTGCAGTACAAGTCTTTTGAAAACACTGTGGGAAAAGGAGAAATTGCTCGTAACGAGCAATTTCTCCTTTTCCCACAGTGTTTTCTACCCTTTTTGATAACTTTCTGCCACTTTCATCAAATTTAAAATTGTCGTCTGCAAACTCTTTCAATTTGGACCAGTCCAAAATTTGTCGTTTGGGAAAGGGTTAACAAAATTCTGTAAGAAAAATGGTTCACTATAGCTCACTGTTTGGTCAATTGTTCTCAGTCTGTAACATGCTGTGAACTACAGTGCATGTGCAACACCACTGGGGCTTATCAGGGCTGCGCTTCAATAAACTGCGTACATTTACGCAAATTATTTTGGACAGTATATTCACACATACGATCCCCGCTTTACCAAAAGGTGTGAGCTGGCGTAAAGTCATGCAACTATTTACTCAAACTGTTAAGTTATGCAGTTTAGAGAAACTCGTTTTTCAGACTTGATGCTTTCTTACCTAAACTGTGTTTGCAAATTTTGTGCATCTATAGTTTAAATACATGTATTAATTCTTAAGGAGGATCAAGTGCACATGCGATGCACTTCTTTAACCCTTTACCACACAATCCAAAGTTTTAACGATCCTGAGAAAAAAGGCTTTTGAAAAAATTTTGGGCACAGGAGAAAATGCTGGTAACTTTGAAAACATTGTGGGGAAAAGAGAAAATGCTGGTAACCAACAGTTTCTCCTTTTCCCACAATGTTTTCTACACCATCAAAGACAAATTTCACTATTTTAGCCACATTTAAATTGTTATTTCCAAATGCTTTCAATTTTTTGGACAAGTCTATATTTTTGTTGTGTGGAAAAGAGAAAAACGAAGAAAAAAAAAAATAACAATGACCAGACTTGGTTCATCATACTCTAAACTTCCTTTCTGTCCTAATTTTAAAATCACAACAAACATGCAACATTTTGTTTCACAATAAGAAAAACCAAACAACAACTATAAAGTGTTCACGTAACTGACAAAGAAAATATTGGAGACTCTGAAACTAGCAAAGCAAGTTTTTTTTTTCCACAAACAGCTTTCTCAAGAGTAAAGTGTTGGTACATATATTTCACAAAATGATACCTTTAACCCTTTACAACACAATCCAGAGTTTTAACAACTCTAAGAAAGAATCATTTGAAAACATTGTGAGGAAGGAGAAAATGCAAGTAACCAGCATTTTCTCCTTTTCCCACAATGTTTTCTATACTTTCACTGACAAATCTCCTCATTTGAGCCACATTTGTCTACAAATGCTTTCAACATGGACTAGTCTTAAGTTCAGTCATCTGACAAATGACAAAATTTTAGGCTGGTCCAAATTGAAAGCATTTACAGACGACAAAATAAACGTGATTGAAAAATTGAAACTTGTTTTGGGAAGGGTAAAAAGCATTGTGGGAAAAGGAGAAAATGCTGGTTATCAGCATTTTCTCCTTTCCCACAAAGTTTTCAAAAGGCTTCTTCCTCAGGGTCATTAAAAGTCAGGATTGTGTGGTAGAGGGTTAAAGAGTTTTGAAAGAAGCAGTTGCACATCATAAATCTGCCAATGAGGGAAAGGGCTATCTCATTACCAAATAACAATATTGTGCTAATTTGACAGGATTTGCAGACAAATCAAATTATTTTCATGTGATAGGATTTGGCTAGGAAAAGACAAAAAAAAAGCTATCATGGGAAAAGGAGAACACAGTGGTTACTAGTATGTTCTCCTTTTCTCACAATGGTTTCAAAAGCTTTCTTTCTCATGGTTATTAGAAATAAAGGTTCTTTGTAAAAGCGTGAAACAACAAAACATGTAACAACAGCCAAGAAAAATTGTCAGAAATATACATAATCAAAATTGCTACTCCAGTGACGCAAGAAAGATCCCAAACATTGCAGCTTTATGAGCCTTTCGTCAGGATATTTCACAAAATGGTGGACAGTCTAGATCCAAGATAAACCCTAAATGCTAAATAATCCCTTGTATGAACAACACTGAATGAGAAAACCTTTGAATACATTAGGGGAAAAGGAGAAATCTCCTTTTCCTATGATATTTTCCGAATACTCTTACTCCAGCGGTTGTCAAAACATCAGATTGCTTTGTTTCCAACATCATGAATGAATGATGCATAATTTGTGAAAAAAGGCAATTATTCAGTAAAACAATAAACAAGAGGCTGGTTCTTTTTAGACAAATATCATATCTACAGAGAGAACATATTACATGGAGAAAATATCATTAAAGATTTTTAACTTTACTGTATAATACAATATGACTCTAAAGTAATTTATACAACGCTACATACAAAAATGAGCCCTGCTCTGGCAAAAGGGGGCTTAATGCATCCCCATTATGTATGATACCAAGCAAGTCATCACATTGATCATGGATCTTAAAAATCCATTTTGTCTGACAACCGACCATATCATGAGATAAACTTGGCCTTAGACATGCAGAGCATTGACCAACAGCAAAAAGTTTCAGCCCAGGTCAGCCTGCACGAACTGCACATGCTGACATGAGTCGAGACTTTTTGCATATGCATTAAGCCCCTTCTTCACAGAGCATGGTTCAAATATTGAAGACATATCATACCTATGAGCCGTGCTTTGTGAAAATGGGGTTCAATGCATCTGCAAAAAGTATCGACCCTGATCAGCTTGCCCAGTCCATCCAGGCTGACCTGGGTCAAAACTTTTTGTTATTGGTCAATTCAGTCAAAGAACCAGTCTGCCTTACGAATCTGACGGTTCTAAGACAAAATGGATTTTATGGATTCATAATTATGAGATTACTTGCATGGTATTACGCATCACAGAAAAGCAATAAATCCCCTTTTGCCAGAGCATGGCTTATATGTCAACAGGTACAGGATGAAAACTAAACATAGGTTTTGATTAAGGAACTAAACAAAACATAAAGAGTTTAATAGATACGAAAACAAAAAAAATGTTGGCACATTATGCTTCATAAAGTTGTAAAGCTGTTAAAAATACAAGAAATTTAACTTGGTGCTTTCTATGGGCAACATACATTTATTGCAGGATATGAAGATCAAGAACAAATGTGTTGAACCTACTGTTTGATCTTGATTTATAATGTCCCAAATTATGCAAGATGTTTAAGAAAAACATTTTTGAAATTGAACTATTTTTGTCATTTCACTACATGTGCCCTCTGATCTTGGATCAGAAGATTCTGCTATGCTGTGACATTCTTGCCAAATACAGCACTGAAATGGTAGTGACTTAGCAGATTCTTAATAACAGAAAATTTTGATTACATTTATTTGGTGCTCTTAAGGTTAAGGCAGCCTTAGGGTTTATCCGCCTATAATCATTCTACAGGCATTTTTGTGTGCCCCTTTGCTGCTTCCATAATGTAGGATAAGAAGATAAATTCTTTACACTTGCAAATCAAGATGGACATGTAATAGCAAAACTATAGGTTAACCCTTTCCCACACAAGCCCTGGTTTTCACGTGTCTGCAGTACAATTCTTTTGAAAACACTGTGGGAAAAGGAGAAATTGCTCGTAACGAGCAATTTCTCCTTTTCCCACAGTGTTTTCTACCCATTTTGAGAACTTTCTGCCATTTTCATAAAATTTAAAATTGTCGTCTGCAAACTCTTTCAATTTGGACCAGTCCAAAATTTGTCGTTTAGGAAAGGGTTAAAAGCTCCCTAATGTACACTTACAAGTACTTACACTTACAAGTACTTACACTTACAAGTACTTTACACTTACAAGTACTTACACTTACAAGTACTTACACTTACAAGTACTTTACACTTACAAGTACTTACACTTACAAGTACTTACACTTACAAGTACTTTACACTTACAAGTACTTACACTTACAAGTACTATGTATTTTCACACTTCTTTGGGCACAACGTCATTTCTCTCCCCATAACTGGCTTTGCACTGTATCAACCCTTTACCACACAATCCAGAGTTTTAATGACCCTGAAACAGGAGGCTTTTGAAAACATTGTGGGAAAAGGAGAAAATGCTGGTAACCACCATTTTCTCCTTTCCCCACAATTTTTTTCGACCCTATCAGAGACAGAAATCATTTTTTGAAGTACATCTATTTTGTCGTCTGCAAATACTTTCAATCTGATCGTGTCCAAAATTTTGTCATCTGGCAAAGTGTCCAACATCTTACCACACAATACAATTTTAGATTCTTCCATATTGAAACTACATACATTTGCTTCCAAATACATGTACAAGTTGAAGTTCACTGAACTGCACTTTGAGCCAGTCAAAAAATCTGCAAGTTTGTGGTACGAATTGAAAAATCCATTCTCCTGGTTCCGGGTTTGGCTTCATGTAACCCTCAGAGCCCTTAATTAACTCTTTACCAAACGAAAAAAATTTTAGACTGGTCCAAATTGAAAGCATTTGCTGACAACAAAATGAATGTGACTGAAAAATTGAATTTTGTTTTGGAAAGGGCAGGAAACACTGTGCGAAAAGGAGAAAATGCTGGTTACCAGCATTTTCTCCTTTACCCATAATGTTTTCAAAAGGCTTCTTGTACTGGGCCATTAAAAGTCGGGAATGTGTGGTAAAAGGTTAATGAGGTGGTCAATTCTAATAAGGAAGAAAAAGCCAATGTATTGAAATTTCAAGGTTGCTTTGAACAGAATATGTAACAAAGTAGTGGACAGAGTAGATTCGAGATCAGACTGCACATTCTGTGCAGTCTGATCTTGATCTACACTGTCCGCAAAAGCAATAAAAGTTGTCCTAAGTACTCTAAGGCAACTAACAAGTACACAGCTATGCTAGGATCCAGCCCACTACAGTACCAAACAATTTATCTACCAATCTTTTTACAACATTTATTCACCACAAGTAATATCAATAAATTAAGTTCTCTATCTATGTACAGTATATAACTCTTTACCAGATGACTAAGTTTGTGATTCTTCCGGACTAAAAAATCAAAAGTGACTGAAATGATTGCATCTTTTTTAAAAGGGTAGAAAACTTTGTTGAAAAAGAAGAAAATGCTGATTACCAGCATTTTCTCCTTTTCCCATATTTTTTTTTAAAAAGCTTTCTTCCTCAGGGGTTTGAAAATGTGAGATTGTTCAGAAAAGCTATGACCCTTTAAACTCTGAACAAATGCAGGGAACATGCATTTTCTTCTTTTTCCAAAATGTTTTCAAAAGCCTTCCTTTCTGAGTCATTAAAACTAGGGATTGTTTGGTAAATAGTTAAATTGAATAAGAAACTATCAAAATGTAAAAGATCATATGTTATTGGATTTTTTCTTTTTTTACTTTTACAGTGCTAAGCAAAAATCTTTGTGTAGACAATATAGATCAAGATCAGAGTGCATTTGCAGACAGTGCAGATCAAGATCAAATTGTACAGAACATAAAATCAGCTCTATGATATTTCAGATTTCTTTACAACCATTTTCTCCTTTTCCTAAAAAGTTTTCTACCCTAACAGAGTACTTCATATCATTTGGAATGATTTCCAAATTATTGCCTGCAGTTGCTCTCAATTTGGAAGAGTCTAAAATTTGTCATTAAGGAAAGGGTTAATTAAAAGGTATAATTGTATTGTGGCTCAAGGACAGGATTTCTACAACGCTTACAAAACATCTTAAATAAAGAGAAAGACAATTAATGACTTACAAAAATACAGACAAACCACGTTGTAACCTTGTGTTCCGGCCAGCAACTCCCTACATAGGGTAAATGAGACAAGCCTGATAAGTATGAAGAAAGCGCCTTACTGGGGCACCTAACACACACAGACAGACTGAGGCATCCAATATTTCAATGGAAATAAGCCCTGTTTGGGTAAAAGGAGGCTTAATGCATCTCTATACTGCATTATACCAAGCAATTCATCACATAACTATGGATCCATAAAATCCATTTTTTTTTTTTTTTTTTTTTTTTATTCAAACACGAAAAATTTAGAGTCATCCAAATTAAAAGCTTTTGCAGACAATAATTAAAAGATGGCTGAAATTGTGAGATTTGACTGTGAAAGAGAAGAAAACATGGAGGCAAAAGGAGAAAATGCTGGTTACAACATTTTCTCCTTTTCTCAATGTTTTCTACTCTATGGAAGACAAATTTCATGTATTGAATTACATTTGTCGTCTGCAAATGCTTTCAATTTGGACCAGGCCAACATTTTGTCGTATGGTAAAGAGTAAGAGGGATGTAACAGTGCAAGCCATAATACTTGAGAGACTTATGCCATATATGGCGTGCAACACATGAAAAGGGGCCTTCGGACATACGCATAAAAGTGTTTCTTCCCAGATCAGCCTGTGCAGTCTATGACTAATCCTAGACGGCACTTCCCATTTTTGTGTGATTTTCTGTTTCACGAAAGTCTACTGTATGAAACAATCTTATGTAGTCGCGGACTATGCAGGCTAATCCAAGATGACACTTTATACAAATGTCTAAAGGTCTCATTTTGCATGTTGCGGGCCATTTAGAGAATTACAAAATGTGGTCCTTACAAACAAAACAGTTAACAAAATACACTTTGATCATTCTAAAGCAAGTCTTGTAAATACAATGTAACACATATGGCACGACAAATAAATGAGCCATGCTCTGGCAAAAAGGGGGTTTAATGCATCTCACTGATGAATTATACCAAGCAAGTCATAATATTGTTACATATCCAAAAATCCCTTCTGTCTAACAACCAATGAACCCGGAGGTAAAATGGACCTTTGACATGCAGAAAAGTTTTACAGTAGCAAAAAGTTTTACACCAAGATCTGCCTGCACGGACAGCACTGGTAAACCTGGACCAATACTTTTTGCAGATGCATTAAACCCCATTTCACAGAGCATGGCTCAAATAAGTAGTAAAATTATTATATACAGGTATTTCAATTACAACTCCTTTTACAGTCGCAGTAGATCAAGATCAGACTGTACAAGATATGCAGTCAGATCTTGGATCTCTACTGATTCTTTGCTTTCTGATTGACCATTCTGACCAGCGTTAATATTGCTGCATTAGGATTTTATTTCCCTTATCACACTGTCTTTATCACTGACCCTTTCACTGGTGAAAATGGAGGCTTTCGCTGAGGCCATACATCAAGATCAGACGGCACAGAATGTGCAGTATGATCTTGGATCTATACCATCAAGTTATAGTAAAGTCTGTAAAATAAAAATCTTTGTGAGTTGCAGTAGATGATATTTTCTGCTGTCGAAAGAGGTCAAGTTTATATGAGCTATGTTCTTTGAAAAGTGGGCTTAACTCTTTACCACACCACAAAAATATAGACTGGTCCAAATTGAAAGTATTTGCAGATGACAATTCAAATGTAGCTCTAGTGGTGGAATTTGTCTTTAATAGGTTAGAAAACATTGTGGGGAAAAGGAGAAAATGCTGGTTACCAGCATTTTCTCCTTTTCCCACAATGTTTTCAAAAGGCTTCTTCCTCAGGGTCATTAAAACTCGAGATTGTGTGGTAAAGAGTGAATGCATCTGCACAAAGTTTCGACTCAGGTCTGCACAGGCTTACCCCAGTCGAAATGTTTTTTGTCAATTTTCTGTCTGTCAATGTACCAGTGTGCCTCATGGTTCAGGTGTTATATAAAACAAATTTTATGGATCCATAATTATGTGATGACTTGCACGATATCAAGCATCACAGAGTTGCATTAAAACCCCTTTTGCCAGAGCATGGCTCATAAATTGGATGCTGAGATGGTTTAAACTGGCCATGTAAGGGTTACAAAACAATTCAGCCAATCTGTGACTGTATAGATATACCACAGGCATTGTGGGGTAGATGTACTTTAACTCTTTACCACACGAGAAAAATGAAGATCTGTGCAAATTGAAAGCACTTGCAGAGGACAATTGAAATGTGGCTCAAATGAAGAATTTTGCCTTCAGATGATATTGGTATGGTATTTTCCAGTGGACTATTTATAGATCCATTACCAGGCACAGGGGATTCCATTCTATTATTTATAGTACTACTGCGTGGTATAGCTACTTCAGGTTTACTATTTATAGCAGTTCTTGGAAAAGTTCTATTTTTCTTTGCAGAGCCTAAATGAAGTCTTATAGAACTTAGTGAAGACTGTTTGTCTCTTTCTGACCATTCTTTTGATAAACTCTCAGCTGAAGGCAAAAAGGGTAAAAAAGTAGGTCACTGGGCTAAATCTTAGAAAAACTGTGACTCAAATGTAGAAAGCATTGTTGGAAAAGGAGAAAATGCTGGTTACCAGCATTTTCTCCTTTTCCAAAACACTTTTCAAAAGGTTTCTTCCTCAGGGTCGTTAAAAGTTGGGATTCTGTGGTAAAGAGTAACTCTCAGACAACAAAAACTTTAGGCTTGTGCAAATTGTAAGCACTTGCAAAAAAACAAGTTAAATATGGCTCAAAAAATGAAATTTACCTTTGGAAGGGTAGAAAACATTGAGAGAAGAGGGCACAATGTCAGTTACAAGTATTTTCTACTTTTCCCACAACATTTGCAGAGGCCTTCTTCCTGAATGTTGTTAAATTTTTACCAAACAACAACATTTTGGACAAGACCGAATTGAAAGCATTTGCAGACAACAAATTAAATGTAGTTCAAACAATGATTTGTCTATGATAGAGTAGAAAACATTGTAGGAAAAGGACAAAAAGCTGGTTACCAGCATTTTCTCCTTTCCCACAATGTTTTCAAAAGGCTGTCTTCTTTAGAGTCGGTAAAACTCAGGATTGTGTGGTAAAAGGATTAAACCACAGGATTGTTGGGTTACAGGTTAAACAATTGATTTATCATTTATCCATGCCAAAATTCTTGTGGTTTATCTATACATGATTCAGCATTCACAATCAGGGGCCATCCCATTCTAAATTCAGCGGCTAACAATCTAATTGGCCGAGAAACACTATTGCTACAGCCAATCAGAAGACCAGTCTTTGAATATAAAATGGACACAACATGTACAGCCGTTAGTGATTACACACCTCAAAATTACTGTCAAAGAAGAAAAAAAAATCAAATAAAACACTCGTTTTTAAAGATAATTTCTGTATAAAAAGTAAGAGGACCGTTTTTTAAGTTCATAGAAAATGTATATAACTATTTAAAATGAATTAAAAATTACATGATTTTTACACAGTGCTAGTATAAACATTCTCCTACTGATTGGCATCAAGGTAAAACATGTGGTTATCGTGCATATCGCACTGAGATTTTACAACAGGTTTTATACACTAGATTGAAATATCGCTTTCAATATTATGGCAGAAATTACGTCTGAACAGAGGGTATTCTGCAAAATTCAGGCACAGCACAGGTGTCCGTCAGTAGAAATTCATGCCCATTTGCAGAAAGCATATGGAAAGGATGTGTTAAAACTCAGTACAGTTTGTAAATGGGTCCACCTTTTTAAAGATGGTAGGGACTCAATTCAAAATGGCCTTAAGTGAAACCGACCTCGCTCTGTCATGATGGGAAAAAAATGTTGACATCATGAAATCATTAATCAATGAAGAAGCATGATATACAGTGCAAGAGATAACTGATATAACAGGCATTCATTCATCAAGTATTTTTAAGATATTATGCAAACGCATTGGGCTTCGGAAGGTCTGTGCACAATGGGTCCCTCATTTTTGCTACCTGATGAGCAGAAACAAACTAAGGTTAGACTGGCATCACAAGTAATCAATTTGTTTGTTTGTATTGAAGTTTAATGCCATTTCAACAGCTTATCAAGGCGGTCAGTGCACCTATGCATGTGTTTCCTGGCTTTCTCACACTAGTACTGACACAACTTTTTTTCCAAGTCACTGACTACCTTTTTCACATGCATCAGAGGTGAGGGCTAGAAATCACCAGAAAGAAAGTTTGCCTCAACTGGGTATCAAACTCACAACCACCAGGTCATGAGTCAGATACACTAACCAATGAACTACCCAGCTGGGCCACAAGTAATAGAAAAGTGTGATAAATGTGATCCACATCATTTGGAAGAAATTGGTTCCACTTTTTCGCTGCCAACTATTAAACAAATAAATCTTTTTTCCCATGTCGAGTTTAGAACTTTACAATGGTTAACCCTTTACCACACAATCCCGACTTTTAACAACCCTGAAAAAGAGGCCTTTGGAAAACATTGTTGGAAAAGGAGAAAATGCTGGTAACCAGCATTTTCTCCTTTTCCCACAATGTTTTCTACCCTATCAATGACAATTTCCATCACTTGATTAACATTTTTATCGCCGTCTGCAAATGCTTTCAATTTGGACAAGTCTACTTTTTTGTCATTTGGTAAAGAGTTAAAGATGATTTTAGTTGTAGTTTAGCATCAGAAAACTGTGGAGTCAATCTAAGATCAGACTGCAAAGAACTTGCACTTGTTCAAGATCAGACGACATGTTTTGTGCAGTCTGATCTTGAATCTCACTATCCTCATGTTCTGTACAGTCTGATCTTGATCTGCCGTGTCTGCAAAAGCCATTGAAATGGTCACTGGCAGGGAGAGAGTTACATCAGGTTCATCTATTACCTCCTCAAAAGCATTTTTTGCACCAGATCGCTTTTGAAACAAGTAAGAAGTAGCATCTCGATTTATCACAATGTTTTGTAAACAGTCATGTATTGTACCATAATTTATGCTGATCATCCTGTTTTGTTTGCGGGTCAGTATAAGGAACTGATGAGTAAATCAGGCTGGCACTGACACAAAGCGAAAATGGTATGTCACACAAGCTATATAAATACAAAATGAGCCATGCTCTGTAAAAAGGGGGCTTAATGTATCTGCGAACAGTATCGACCCAGGTCAGCCTGCGCAGTCCTTGCAGGCTGACCTTCAACATTTTTTTGCTACTGATGAATTTTCTGTATGTCAAAGGAACAATGTACCTCATGATTCAGTCAGTTAATAAACAAAATAGACATTCAGAGGTCTCTAATTATGTGATGTCTTGCTTGGCAAGATGTATCATGGGGATGCATTAGGCCCTTTTCTGCCAGAGTATGGCTCAGATAATTATACTGTACACTTGGGTTCCTATATTGACCAACCTTTCTTAACCCTTTACAAAACAACAAAATTTTAGACTGGTCCAAATTGAAAGCACTTGCAGACGACAAAATAAACGTAATTGAAAAATTGAAATTTGTTTTGAGAAGTATAGAAAACATTGTGGGAAAAGGAGAAAATGCTGGTTACCAGCATTTTCTCTTTTTCCCACAATGTTTTCAAAAGGCTTCTTCCCCAGGGTCGTTAAAAGTCGGGACTGTAAGGTAAAGGGTTAAGCCTTTACAAAACAATTCTGTCAATTAACAACCCTGAGGAAGAAGCCGTATGCAAACATTGTTGGAAAAGGTGAAAATGCTGGTAAACAGCATTTTCACCTTTCCCACAATGTTTTGTACCCTTTCAATGACAAATCCTGTTATTCAAGACATATCTAACTGTCTTCTGCAAATGCTTTCAATTTGAACCAGCCTGTGATTTTGTCATCTAGTGAGGGGTTATCACATTCTCACTATAATTCTCAAGAATTCTAAGAATTTGTACATTATGCAATTTCTGATTGGTGTACTCAAATTGTTTAGGCAATATTTGGTTGAGCCAATCAGCTACCATGTAACTTTCTAAATCAAGAGCTGGACTAAGAATGCAATTAAGAATGGTTGGTCAATATAGGACCTGGCTCCGGTTTCACGGAAAAACTTAAGTATCTTGTTTTAACCAAATTTACTAACAGTCCCGGGTTCTGACTTAAGTTGAGTTTCTTATTTGAGACATATTTTAGCAAAACTGATAAAATGTAGTAACATTCTCAAATCCTGAGTTGACAATACATTTCAGACTCAACTAAGCAAGATAAATGGACTTAAGTCAATTAACAGACTTAAGTCCATTATTTTGCTGAGTTTAGTCTGAAATGCTGTGTCGACACAGGATTTGAGAATGTTATAAGTCTTTACATGTTAGTGAAATACGTCTAGAATAACAAACTCAACCTAGGTCAGAAAATAAGTCTGTTTGCAGATATGAGTAAAATAACAGACTTAAGTTTTTTCATGAAACAGGAGTCTGGATTCCTTAACAAAGAGCGAGTCATATCGTCTCTTTTGGTAGACTGGTGCACTATAATCACACATTTGTCTCTGTTTTACTGTTTATAGTAGGACTTCTTGGTATGGCATATTCCAGTGAACTATTTAAAGACCCATTACCAGGCACAGGGGATTCCATTCTACTATTTATAGTACTACTGCGTGGTATAGCTACTTCAGGTTTACTAGTTATGGCAGTTCTTGGAAAAGTTCCATTTTTCTTTGCAGAGCCTAAATGAAGTCTTATAGAACTTGGTGAAGACTGTCTGTCTCTTTCTGACCATTCTTTTGATAAACTCTCAGCTGCTTCGAATAAAAACAAATAGTTTTCCTGAAAATAAAGAGAAAAAATATTCAAGGTTGGATAAAGTCAATTTTACGGGACAGCCAAAGTTACAGATAACGGGACTGAGGGCAAACCTGTCCTAATGACCACCTTAACTCTTTACCCTTTGAGAATGGCATAAATGAAGATCAGACTGCACAGCATCTTTGACCTATACTATCTACATGCTTAGTCAAGTCTTTACCTCTTTACCACACAACAAAACTTTAGACTAGTCCAAATTGAAAGCATTTGCAGACGACAGTTTGAATGTAGCTCAAATGATGGAAAATATTCTTGAGAGGGTAGAAAACATTGTGGGAAAAGGAGAAAATGCTGGTTACCAGCATTTTCTCCTTTTCCAACAGTGTTTTCAAAAGGCTTCTTTACCAGGGTCGTTAAAAGTCGGAATTGTGTGGTACAGGGTTTAGATAAAAATCTAAGTTTCTAAGTGGATTATATTTTCAGCTGTCAAGAGTTGAGTTTATGAAGTTGGCCCTGAAAGAATTAAAACAGGTATAACTGTACAACGAAAGGGTTAATTCAAAACGTTCACGAAACATAATTATATTGCCTCTGCTCATTAAAATTGTCTTGATTTATGTTGATAACTATAAGAATGCTTACAAAGTGATATGCAAGTTTGTTTCCAAAAATAATGTGTTTGAGGCAATTTATCATCATCACTGGTTGCCCACTGGTGTAGCCTGGGTTGAGAAGGTAAACAATTTTAATTACTCCTGTCTGCTATCCATCTATGGCAGATATCTGTTTATCGTTTTCGTTATTATTACTGCCTAGGGACATTTGAGGGTTTCCCCATAATTATTAGTTGTGCCGATAATCTAATTATGGATTTGTTTATCGTGTGACATCACAGCTTTAATAACAATGTATTCTTGCATTTTCCGACCAATTCATTGCACACTCAAACAACAACTGTTACAACATTCTTTTAAATAGCTGTCAGTCAAACAGCTGAAACAATTAGCAGCTATTATTCTCCTCCAAAGTCATTGTGAATATCCTGTTTGAAATTTTGTTGTCAATATTTTCAAAGATGGCTCACAAACAGGAAGTGATCAAACCAAGGCTATTGGAATTTCGGTATCTATATATAGCTCACCTTGAGCATGAAATGCTCATGGTGAGCTATTATGACTGTACTTTGTCCGGCCTCTGTCAACATTTATCTTGTGTGCACTCTAGAGGCCAAATTTTCAGTCAGATACTAATGAAATTGGTCAGAATTCTTGTCTTGATAAAATCTTGGACAAGTTCGAAATTGGGTCATGTTGGGTCAAAAAGTAGATCACTGGGCTAAATCTTAGAAAAATCTTGTGTGCACTCTAGAGGCCACATTTTCAGCCTAATACTCTTGAAAGTTGGCCAGGATGTTTGTCTTGATAATGTCTTGGACAAGTTCGAAACTGAATCATGTCAGGTCAAAATGTTGGCCACTGGACCAAATCTTAAAAAAACCTTGTGTGCATTCTAGAGGCCACATTTTCAGCTTGATACTCATGAAAGTTGTTTGGAATGTTTGTCTTGATGATATCTCGGCCCTGTTCGAAATTGGGTCATGTTAGGTCAAGAAGTAGGTCAAAGGGATCTTAGAAAAATCTTGTGCGCACTCTATAGAGACCACATTTTTTGCCTGAAACTCATGAAATTTGGTTGGAATTTTTGTCTTGATGATATCTCTGACAATTTCGAAACTGGAACATGTCAGGTCAAAAAGTAGGTCACCTGGCTAAATCTTAGAAAAAGCTTGTGTGCACTCTAGTGGCCACATTTTTAGCCTGATACTCCTGAAACTATGTCAGATTCTCTGTCTTGATGATATGTCAGACAAGTTTGAAATTGGGTCATGTTGGGTCAAAAAGCAGGTCACAGAGCTAAATCTTAAGAAAACCTTGTGTGCACCATAGAAGCCACATTTTCAGCCTTCCACTAATGAAACTTGGTCAGAATGTTTGTCTAAATGATATCTTGGACAAGTTTGAAACTGGGTCACATTGGTTCAAAAAGTAGGTCACTTACACTCATGTGTTTTTAATCATTAAAACCAGGCTCTCTTCAGATTTATCAACTGTAGTAGACTTTACTCAGGTGACCACTTTAGGGCCAATAGTCATTTACATTCAAAAACTGATTGCAGCAACATCTACTTCACACCACTGTGAGATTGGGGTACACTAGATGTCGCTGTGATCGGATTTCGGATGTCCTCAGGCTGTCATTTTTGATAAAGTAATATCATAATGATAGAAATGATAGAAAAGGAAAAAATGAAAGGATTGGAGCCCAGGCTACCATATATATGCGCCCCCAGGAAGCTTTTAATCATTTAAGAGTGGGATAGTGCAAGATACATGACGAAATTCATCCAAAGTTACCCCTATACATAACAAGCTTTATGTATAGCACTGTCATGCATGACCTAAATTTCAAAAAATCTCATTCAAAAGACTTTAAGTAATTTTAGCCAGCCCTGGGTATCGAACCCACACCCACAAGTATACTGACACAACAAATCATGCACTCTATCACTTGAGTTAATCCAGCTGACAACCCAGAGGTAATTAATTCTTTACTATATGACAAAATTTTAGCCTGGCCCAAATTGAAAACTTTTGAAGATGACATTAAGAATAAAATTTGTCTGTCAAAGGAGAAAAAACATTGTGGGGAAAGAAGAAAAAGCTTGTTACCAGCATTTCCTTTTCCAACAATGTTTTCCAAAGAGCCCCCTCTTCCAGGTCATTAAAACTTTGGATTGTGTGGCACAGAGTTAACCCTTTCCCAAACGACAAATTTTAGACTGGTCCAAATTGAAAGAGTTTGCAGACGACAATTTTAAATTTGATGAAAATGGCAGAAGTTATCAAAAAGGGTAGAAAACACTGTGGGAAAAGGAGAAATTGCTCGTTACGAGCAATTTCTCCTTTTCCCACATGTTTTCAAAAGACTTGTACTGCAGACACGTGAAAACCAGGGCTTGTTTGGGAAAGGGTTAATAAAATCAGCTCATTAGTACTCAAAATCTTGTCACCAATCTAAATACTTTTATGTTAAGTTTTCCTACCTTATTTCCTATGACACCTGCCCTTTTTAAGTGGTAGAGTTTCGACAGTTGATAGATGCTGATAGATTTATCATACTGCATCTGGTCATAAATACTCCACAGTGCACAGAATGTAGCGGCTTCAACACCTCCGTACCTGCAATATTTCACAGTGTTATAGAATAGAGGCTTAACCCTTCAACACACAATCCTGACTTTTAACATTCCTAAAGTAGACAGTTTTGGGAACATGCTGTGCGAAAGGAGAAAATGCTGGTAACCAGCATTTTCTCCTTTTTCCCACCATGTTTTCAACACTTCCGTACATGGAATGCTGGTAACCAGCATTTTCTCCTGTTTCCCACCATGTTTTCAACACTTCCGTACATGGAATATATCACACGATTACAAAATACAAGCTTAACCCTTTACCACACAATCCCAACTTTTCATGATCCTAAAGTAGACATTTTTTGAAAACATGGTGGGGAAAAAGGAGAAAATGCTGGTAACTAGCATTTTCTCCTTTTTCCCACCATGTTTTCTACCCCTTCAAGGACAAATACCATCAGATGACTAAGATTCATCATTGTGCTTTCAAATGCTTTCAATACGGGCAGGTCTAAGATTTTGTTGTGTGATAAAAGGGTTAAATCTACCAAACAACCAAATTCTAGACTCTACCAAATTGAAATTAACTGCACAGAATGAATTAAATGTGCCTCAAAAGTTGAAATTTGTCCTGAAAAGCTTGGAATACATTAAGGTAAAAGAAGAAAATGCTAGTAATCAACATTTTCTCCTTTTTCAAACCTTTCTAACCTTTGGAAGACAATCCCCTCTGACAGTTCAGCCACCTTTCATCTGCAAATGCTTTCAATTTGGTCCTGTCAACAAATCAGTTGTTAGTTTAAGAGTTTAGTGTAAGACTTTTATCAGTTTTCTTTCCCTTTCTTTTATTAATCTGTTATCGTATAAGGTTCATTCTTTATGTCCATGCAGCTGTGGAAAAGATCTTTTTTTTAAATCCCACTATGTTTTCCTGAGCTGTTGAAAAACATTTTGTTTTCTGGAATTGTTCACTTTTGCTTGCTATAGATGGTTTACATAGCCTTTCTCTTTACAACACAACATAGTTTTACACTTATCCAATTTCAAAGTCTTTGCAGATCACCAAAATTTTCTCATTTTTACAAAATGCTTTTAACCCTTTACCAAACGACAAAATTTTGGACTCAACCAAACTGAAAGCATTTGCAGATGACAAATTAAATGTAGCTCAAATGATGATTTCTGTCTTTGATAGGGTAGAAAACCTTGTGGGAAAAGGAGAAAATGCTGGTTACCAGCATTTTCTCCTTTTTCGACATTGTTTTCAAAAGGCTTCTTCTCCAGGGTCATTAAAACTTGGGACTGTGTGGTAAAGGGATAACTCTTTTGCACACAATCCTGAGTTTTAACAACCCTAAAGAAGAAGACTTTTGGAAAGATTTTGTGAAAAGGAGAAAATGCTGGTGACAATCATTTTCTCTTTTTCTAACAATGTTTTCTACCCTTCCTCCCCCCAAAAAAATCAGCTATTGAGTCACATTTATTTTGTCCTCTGCAAATATTTTGCATTTTAGACATGGCTAAATTTGTTGTTTGGTGGAGTTAAATATCTTTCCACTCAAGGACTTCAACTTTTCATCAAATGACAAAATTTTAAACTCAAAAATGGAAGCAATTGTGATCATGAACTTAATGTGGCTCAAATAAAGGATTTGTTGTTGTAAGTGTAAAAACATTGTGGGAATAGAAGAAATTGCTGGTTACCAGCATTTTCTCCCTTTTCCAGAATGGTTTCGAAAGCCTACTTTCTGAAAAACCCAGGATTGTTTGGTAAAGAATTAAAAGCTCAAACAGTAAAGGCAGAAGCTTTTGGTAAAGGGTTCAGTAGTAACCGATGGATCCTTGATAAGCTATTTTACAGATAAAAAAAAGCTTCAAACCTGTCCACCACAATAACAGCTCCAGTATCATTTTGTTTGTGTAACGTTTGAACCTCGTCAATCAGATCAAACACTTGATGGACTGGCTGACAAGAATCTGGCCACTTCATATTCGGTGAAATAATTCGCGTCATCAACACATAGTCATCCTGCCAAGAGAAGTATCTATGTTTTCACATCATATACAGTGTAACAGTCCTTATTTCCACATCAGTTTATGCTTATCTGGAACCAGTCTCTTATCTGGAACGAATGCCCTGACTAAGCCAAGTAACTGTATGTGGCTGGTTTATTTCTTGAACTTAGCATTGGTTGTGACCTTCAGTTACAAGACTATGCTGACAAACCTTCGTAAGATCCTGCTACTTGTAATTGAGCAATGCTTTGTGACAAGGAGATTTCTCTCTGATGCAATAAACTAACCAAGTCATCACATAATTATGGATCCATAAAATACATTTTGTCTAACAACAGCCTGAATCACGATGCAGAATGGTCCTTGCAAATAGCAAAAAGTATCGAACCAGATCAGCCTGCGTGGACTGCACAGGCTGACCTGGGTCGATACTTTTTGCAGATGCATTTAACCCCCTTTTCACATAGCATGGCTCAACTAATAATACATGGCATAGGTAGAATCTTGCTTTCAATCCTCTAAAATACTTAACTCCTCAAGAATTATAAAAGACTTGGCTGCCACAATTTTTTGGGGTAACTTGGTAAGAATTCCAAGTCAAGAATGGATACTTCATAATGAATGTTTTAGACAAGGTCATTCTGTGAATCATTTGATTTACAAATCCACTAAGCCACATGGGACCTTCATCCTGAAGCAAATAAACAATTGTTTGAGAAATAATGGGTTTGTTGGTTTGGATGGCATTTAATGCTGTTATCAACATTATTTCAATTAAATAAGATGGGACCTTCATCCTAAAGTGTAAACATTTGTTTGGGTAATAATGGATGTTTTGTTTGGATGGTGCTTAACGTTCTTTTCAATATTATTTCAGTTCTATTTGTGGCGGCCAGGGCACCTATCCATGCTTTCCTTGAGTTACTTTCACCAGTACTTTGCACAGTATTCTTCCCAGGCCACTGGCTGCTTTCCCACAATAACCATCCTCATAACAAAGTTCAGCTGTGAGAGAGGAATGAATCCTGTAACAATGACTATCAGCAGTCCTCAGAAATAAGGGAAATAACAGGTCAAGTGTTATTCCAACCTGTGTAGACTGTAGAAGGAATTCTTTGATGTTGTATTTCTTCCTCTCGTCATCTTCTCTGTATGTCAGCTTGAAACATCCTATATCAGTAGGTTCATCCTTGTTTGGCCAGAAACTCTTGAATTCCTGTAGAATAAAAAAACACATTTAAACCTTTACTAGACGACAAAATTTTATCCTTGTCCTAATTGAAAGCATTTGCAGACATCAATTTCAATGTGGTTCAAATGGTGCAACTTTTCTTTGATAGGGTAGAAAACACTGTGGGAAAAGGAGAAAATGCTGGTTACCAGCATTTTCTCCTTTTCCCACAATGTTTTCAAAAGGCTTTTTTCCTTGGGGCGTCAAAAGGCAGCAATGTGCGGTAAAGGGTTAAGCCATACTCTGTGACAAGCCCCCTTTTCAGACCGCATGGCCCAAATATTTTTTATTCTATCAAAGACAAATCCCATCATCTGGGTCAGATTTACTCTGTTGTCTGAAAATGCTTTCAACAGGGAAAAGATCAACATTTTGTCATTTGGTACAGTCAGTTTTCTTGTATGCCATATGACGACTTACAGAAGTTTCTCAGTGAATTATGATCTTTTAATTTTATGTGATCTTTTAATTTTATGGAAATAGTAATTATTACAAACAGCAACTTATAAGGTTCTATAGCTATTTATACCAATCATAACCTTTTACCAAATTCTCATACAAAATTTTCGGAAGTTTGAAAACACCCCTTTTTTTTTTACACAAGAAGAAATCTTACTGACAAAGTATTCTTGAATATCTCGATACAGGTTTTGATATATGAAAACCCTGTTACAAAAGTTTTGTTACAATGTTTTTTAAACAGTCTCCTGCAAGTCAAAATACTGTTTGCTAGAGTTAATATATTAATCAAATAGCATTTTTATTGTCAGTAAAAGTATCGAAAATTCATAGCTTGTTTTGTTGGAATATTTCATAACACACTGTTCTTTCATGATACAAAGCTAAGTGTACAAGGAGAAAAGGACAAGGATGGAATTGATCAGATTGGTTATCAGCATTTTCTCATCTTTCCCCAGTTTTTAAAGTGGTCTTTCTCGAGCTCAGTAAAAAAACAGGGTTGTTTGGAAAAGGGATGATACTCACATCTTCATCCACATCCGAGAGCTGAACTATTACACAGCTATTCTGATCCCAGACCATTCTCCAGAAATCATCAATCGTATGTTCCAAGGGATGCTGGGTAATTATGAACTCATTACTTCTATTGAAACCCTGCATTTTGAACAATAACAAAAAAGTTTTTAAATAGCTTGTTTGTCTATTTGACTGTTAATTAACTCTTTACCACACAACAAAATTTTAGACTTGTCCTAATTGAAAGCATTTGCAGACGACAAAATAAATGTGACTCAAAAATTGATATTTGTGTTGGAAAGGGTAGAAAACATTGTGGGAAATGGAGAAAATGCTGGTTACCAGCATTTTCTCCTTTTCCCATGCTGTTTTCAAAAGGCTTTTTGTTCAGGGTTGTTAAAACCCGTGACTGTGTGGTAAAGGGTTAAAGGGGGGAATTCAAACCTTCATAATCAAATACAACTTCAAAACTGTTGCGTCAAAGAATTTAGTGTTAAAAGGCAGCACAAGAAAAACCATAAATTAACAAGAGAGAGAAGTGTACTTCTCAATATTTCTAAGTATTTTATCAGGGTTTTCAAAAAAAACTTTGATCACAGCTAAAAACACCAGATAGCCCCCCCAACCCCCCCCCCCCCCCCATAATGCTCTTAAAATTCTAACATTCAGATTAAAATTCTAATTTCACTCTACTGACCTTGCTTCAAGCCATTAAAACTTGAAACTCAAGTTCAAATCTAAAACAAGGAATTAACTATAATTTTTCTGTGCCAGGTTCACAAAGCAATTTGTGTCTGAAAAGAACAGTTGTGGCCAGGTTGAGCATGTGGTGCTTTATCAAATTGCATAAATTGTGTAAATGGCTTCTGACTGGGTTGTTATGGAGTGTCTTATTTTGGAAGGTGGCACTCCTATGAAGGCGGATGATCAACCAGATTTGAAACTACTGTAAATTTTGTGCAAAAGTGCCTTGGTAAAATAGGCTGCAGGTCATCACATCAAATGATACCATTTCTAGGATTTTCTTTTTACCAAGCTATGAAATTTTAGACTTATCCAAATTGGAAGGATTTCCAGACAATAAATTCAGTCAAAAAGATGATTTGTTATTGGAATGGTAAAAAACATTGTGGGAAAACGAGAAAATATTGGTAACCAGCATTTTCTCTTTGTCCCACAATGTTTTCAAAAGCCTTCTTCTTCATGGCACTGCTTGGTTAAAGCTTCATTTACACTGCACAACTTTTCTGTTTTTATCATGGTAGAAAACGTTGAGGGAAAAGGAGAAAATTCTGGTAACCAGCATTTTCTCCTTTTCCCAAAAGGTTTTCAAGAGCCTCATTCAGAGCTCCAGATATAGGGAGTGATTTTGATTTCTAAACCCTATGTTATGGGTACTCATTAGAATCGTCTCATTGAGACGATTCTAATGAGTACCCACAACAAAGGATTTGGAAGAGAAATAATGGATTTAGAATACCATCACTCCCTCTTATCTGGGACTCTGCTCTTTCTTCAAGGTTGTATAAACATGGTATTGCTTGATGCAGGGTTAATTCAAACTGCACAATTCAACTTACATGTAAGTAGGTAGCATTGATGTAGTCTGACCCTTCCACACCAGGTTTCATGGGCAGGAGCACCCGTTTAACACTCAGGGGCACCATTTCTAACGATCTATTCTTACACACATTGACCCCTTTTAACGCGTGGAACTTATCATCTGGCTTTGGGGCAAAACTTGTGACCAGCTGAAAAAAATGTACAAGGATACTAGTGCATGTTATTTGAAACTGAATAGCCTTCAGTAACAATGGAATTCATAGCTGTAACTCTTGTACAATTGGTCCATATTAAAAGAATTTGCAGATGGAAAATCAAATATTGCTGAAATACATGTACCATGCTCTGTGAAAATGGGGCTTGATGCATCTGCAGGAAGTTTCGACCCAAGTCAGCCTGCGCAGTCTGACCTGGGCCGAAACTTTTTGCTATTGGTCAATTTTCTGTAAGTCCAAGGACAACTCTACCGGAAGATTAAGTCGGTAATTAACAAAGATGGCTATACAGGGTCCGTATTCACCAACCATTCTTAAGAACGTTCTTAGACTTATTCTTCAAGATTTTCCAAGTTTGAAAGTAACACACCTTCTGATTGGCTAAAACCGTACGGTTTAGCCAATCAGAAGATGTGTTCCTTTCAAATTTGGAAAATTTTAAAGAACAAGACCAAGAATATTCTTAAGAATGGTTGGTGAATACGGACCCTGGATCCATAATTATGTGATGGCTTGATTGGCATCATGCATCACGGAGATGCATTAAGCCCCCTTTTCCAGCATCTTTTCCTTTTCCTGTTATTTCAAAAAAAAAAATTATCAAGGGAATTAAAACACTGGATCTTGTGGTATTGATTTAACATATTTCCTGCTGCATACAACTTTATCTGTCTTGCAAGAGACAAATTTGGAAAACTATATAGGACATGAAAAAATACTTTTAACTTGCAATTTCTTCTTTTGTCACAAAAATTTGCATGTACGAACTAAACCCTAATTTGCCTTGATTAACCTTATTTTACCCTTCATCAAATAATCATACCTTTGAAGAAGGATTTGAAAACATAACGGGAACAGGAAAAATGCTGGTTACTGGCATTTTCTCTTTTCTAAAGGTCAAAAGTCCTGTAACAGTCCATCAACATGATGAAAAGTGCTGGTGTATAAATTCCCATGGAAGAAAATTTCTATTAACTCTTCACCAAATGACAAGATTTTAGACCAGTCCAAATTGAAAGCATTTGCAGACGACAAAATAAATGTGACTCAAAAATAGAAATTTGATTTGGGAAGGGGAGAAAACATTGTGGGAAAAGGAGAAAATGTTGGTTACCAGCATTTTCTCCTTTTCCCAAAATGTTTTCAAAAGCTTTCTTTCTCAAGGTCGTTAAAAGTTGGGACTGTGTGGTAAAGGCTTAAAATGGTTTCTGGCAAATTGGTTGGAAAACTACTGGAGGAGATGAGGACATAGAATTGCATAAATAGACAAACAGGTGGACAGACAGACACTCTAGTTCCAGAATGACCTCCAAACGTCACTTGAGAGGGGATAACTAACTGTCCACAGGAGGGTCATAATAAAGCACATTTACTCAGTACAGGATTTAATCATCTCTTGAACAAAAAAAACAAAATTTCACATTGGATGTCCACTTCTCTTACATTATACTGTATTTGTAAAGCTGTAATTTCTCCATTCATTTGCCTGGTGAGGTCCGACACATATTTTGATATATCCAAGTCTTTGATTTCCGTCTCCCCCTTCGTCAGTATAAACTCTGCTATAGCATCATGTATCAACATGTACTGCTCCTGTGATATTGAAAATAAAACACGTAATTAGTGAGAGTTACGAAAATCATGGGCTGCTTTCCACCCCCTTCCCCCAACATTTAACTCTTTACCACACGACAAAATCTTAGACTTGTCCAAATTGAAAGCATATGAGACCACAACTCCAATGTGCCTCAAAATAATTGAATTCATTTATGAAAGGTTAGAAAACATTGTGAGAAAAGAAGAAAATGCTGGATACCAGCATTTTCTCCTTTTCCCACAATGTTTTAAAAAGGCTTCATCCACAGAGTAGTTAAAACTCGGTCTTGTGTGGTAAAGGGTTATCCCTCTACCACACAATCCAAAATTTCAGCTACACTGAGGCAAACGCCTTTTGAAAACATTGTGTGAAAAGGAGAAAATGCGAGCAACCAGCATTTTCTCCTTTTCCCACAACATTTTCTACCCTTTCAAAAACAAATTACTGTACATCATTGAGTCACCTTCCATCTGTCTGCAATGGCTTTCAATTTGGAGGAGGCTAAAATTTTGTCATCTGGTAAAGGCTTAAATTATATTTCTTATTCTTTTCTGAAAAAAAAAAAAAAAAAAAAAGGATTTTCTAATTTGCAAAGGAACTCAATTTCTGGTTGGTTTAGCCAATATCATCTGAAATTGTGTTACTTTCTAAATTCAGAATTAGAATGCACTTTGAAATGGGTGATGAATATAGTTCCAGCTCTAGGTCAAAGGCAGGATTCCTGCTTACTCAACATTTGAAACAGTGTGTCAGTTGTATGAAAGCCTTTACACCTATCTATCCTGGTGGTATCTAACAAGTAATATGCAATTTTACCAGTCACAAGCATCTTTCTCACATTAGCGTTCTCCAAACATTGTAGAGCAGTGACAGAGGAATGAATCCTGCCACAAAGACCGCCATTACTCCTTGGAAAATAGTTCTGGCAAGGCTATCATTCAAACTTGCAACTCTAGGATTACCACTGAGCACTGGGACTAGGCTCAAAGCTGACTATTGGTCAAATGCATATTTGTTGCTAAACTGGTGTATTGCAAATGGTACTTTTGTTTTGTACTCAATTGTCAATTATACATATATTTTGTCGTGTAAGTAGCCATCAATTTTACTTCTTTAGAGTTCACTACGTTTAGTTTCTTCATATACACCGCACAAGCACCATTCAGTCAGTCTCTCTCTATTGCTCAACACTTTGGTAAAAAGGATTAACCCTTTACCGCACAATGACGCCTTTTGACGCCCCTGGGAAAGAAGCCTTTTGAAAACATTGTGGGAAAAGGAGAAAATGCTGGTAACCAGCATTTTCTCCTTTTTCCACAATGTTTTCTACCCTATCAAAGAAAACTTGCACCATTTTAGCCAAATTGAAATTGTCGTCTGCAAATGCTTTCAATTTGGAGAAGGCTAAAATTTTGTTGTCTGGTAAAGGGTTAAACTTATCCTGCTAAATAAAAGAAATAAAACTTTCAAGTCGATAGTAAATACCCAAATTTTCCTACTTCAAAGGCATTTTTGGAAGAAAGATATATCCTTATCAGACAGTGTAGATCCAAGATCAGACTGCCCAGAATGTGCAGTCTGATCTTGATCTACACTGTAAACAAAAGGCCATCAAGTCTCACTTAGCAGCCTAAGGGTTAAAAAGGTTTTGAACTCACCTCCGTCTGCACAAGGTACTTTCTCTGTTGACGTATGTGCAACAAGAATGCTGGGATGTTGACAGTGTTTTTGTCTCGAATCTGTCGTATCATTGTGTCTATCAAGATGTAGGTACCGGTTCTACCTACCCCAGCACTTGGCAAAGAGAGAAGAGAAATACATCATAATTAGAGATAGAGCATTCTGACGAATGATACAATGGTGTGGTACACAAGGCAAGGCAGTAACCTTTACGGCAGGTCATCCAAAGCTGTTATGTAGCAAAATTGGGATACCATACGCTCTTACACCTTTACCACACAATCCCGAGTTTAAACAACAATAACAGAAAAGACTTTTGAAAGCATCGAGGAAAAAGGAGAAAATGCTGGTAGCCAGCATTTTCTCCTTTTCCCACAATGTTTTCTAACCTTTAGAGGCAAATATGCCATCATTTGAGCCACATCTAATTTATCTTCTGTAAATGCTTTCAATTTGGACATATCCAAAATTTTTGTCATTGGGTAGAGTTAAATGCTGTATGTAAGGCATCCCTTCTACAACTGTAATCTCCCAGGGATTGTTGGAAACTGTTTGGTATGTATGTATGGATGTATGGTGTTAAATGCTGTTTTCAACATTATTTTAGTTATATCACAGCTGCCATTGTACTTAACCATGCTTTCCTGAATTTCTTTAACCAGTACTTGCACAATGTTCTTACCAAGCCTGCTTTCCCACACACCCATTGCTGAAACATTGATCAAAGAGAGGAAAGAATCCTGTGGCAATGGCTATCATCAATCCTCCAAAAGAAATTGGCCGAGCTCGGGATTCAACACTCACATTCCCCAATTCACCCAGTTTGAAGTCCTGTACAGTACCAACTGCACTGCCACGAATGAATACACTGATATTTTGAGTCAAGGATGAAATCTTTTCACCCTTAAAGATCTACTTTTTAGTAATCTATCTGAGATTCTACCAAGATAAACATTCCTACAAGTTTCATGAGCACGAGACTGCGAAAATATGACTTCAATTTTTCATGAATTTTTTTTTTTAAATTTGAGATATTATCAAGGCAAACCTGCAAAAAGCAAGTGTCTTCAATAACAGCATCCTTACCTGCAATGGATAATTATGGGACCAGCCCCAGGTGGATTTTCATTGGATGATTTGAGGACAAATTTGAGTACAGGAAGTGTAAAATCTGGTACCCCATGATCTGGCCACTCTGTATAATGATACTGGTAAACAATCCTCTCAGATACATGCTTCTGTAAAACAAATATGTTTACGTATGTCATTCACTGATTTCAATAATCACTAAAATAACAATAGCTGCCGAAAGTAAACAAAAGCTGGTGTTAAAATGCATTTAAATTTAGCTCATACATTTTAAAGTAAGAAAATTATTGTGAAGATGATAATCTATTACTATATGGTTGGTCCAAAAGTTAGTCACTGGCAGAGATATTAATTTCAAAACTAGGTTAAAAGTTGTCAGGTCACTCTATCTTTTGTTTACTTCTTGCCTGATTCTAAAATTCATTTTCCTGCCAGTGACTAACACTTGGACCAACCACACAATGACAGATTGTCATCATCACAATATTTTCCATACTTTTAAATAGTAGGATTTAAACTTAAATGAGCCATGCTCTGTGAAAAGGGGGCTTAATGCATCTGCAAAAAGTATCGACTCAGGTCAGCCTGCGCAGTCCACAAAGGCTGACCTGGATTGATACCTTTTGCTATTAGTAAATTTTCTGTAAATTTTCTGCATGTCAAAGGATCAGTCTACCACATTATTCAGTTGTCTGTTAGACAAAATGGGTTTTAGGGATCCCTAATTAAGCAATGTCTTGCTTGGTATAATGCATTACTATGATGCATTAAGCCCCCTTTTGCTAGAGCATGTCCCAAATGCATTTCAGTATCTGCACTGATTTTTTGGCCACTATTGGGCCTTTAAGCTACTTCATTAAACCCACAGAATCCCAAACTTTTACCTCCCTGAAAGGCTTTTGAACAATTTGTGGGAAAAGGAGAAATGCTGCTAACCAGCATTTTCTCCTTTTCCAACAATGTTTTTCTACCCTATCAAGGACAAATTTTGTCATTTGAGCCACCTCTGTTTTCTGCAAATGCTTTCAATTTGGACAAGGCTAAAATTTCACCATTGGCAAAGAGTTAAATGGGTATTAAATAGGTATAAAACCAGGTTTCATTTCGCAAGGTTTTTCAGAAAACTTTAACAAACACTAAAACATGGGGAATTATCGAGATTTTTATATGCATGTATTTACTGTAATGTTTCGTATTCCCTTAGAAACTGTACAGCCAATATTGTTTGACAAGGAATAAATACATTTCTAACTTCAAAATATTGGTTGTCTCCATAGCTCAGTTGGTAGAGTTGCCTACAATGGTTCGGAGGGTTCTGGGTTTAGAGTCTCACCAACGGCATTTTACCCAGCTTTTTATTTATTGTGCCTGTCGTAAAGGCTTTTAGACGAGACAGCTCATTCTTTTGCAGTCTGGTCTCTAAATGTAACTAGTATCGCACTAAGAATTACGAGACTTAACTCTTTACAAAACAACAAAATTTTAGACTCGTCAAAATTGAAAGCATCTGCAGATAACAAAATTAATGTGACTCGAGAATTGAAATTTGGTTTGGGAAGGGTAGAAAACATAGTGGGAAAAGGAGAAAATGCTGGTTACCAGCATTTTCACCTTTTCCCATGATGTTTGCAAAAGGCTTCTTTCTCAGGGTCGTTAAAAGTTGGGATTGTGTGGTAAAGAGTTTAAAGATATTTACCTTTTTGTTCTTGCTACTTTTCAACGAAAACATCCTGACTGTATAATGCGCCCTTGAAAAGGTATTAATATGCTTTACAGTGACACATCCATAGGTTTCCGATCCTTCCTCCGGCCAATACATGTCACACTTTCGGCGACCTCTCTCCACAAGGTTTGTAATCATGACAATAACAATGGATCCTTGTTCCCACACCATTTGCCAGAAATCGGCAAATGTTTGAGGCAAAGGTCCTTGAGTAGCAATGTAAGCATTAGGTTTCTTGTAGCCCTGAAAAAAAGTAGTGAAAATTTGTACTTCAGGCTCAGTGCTTTATCAGTTTGAGCCATGCTCTGTAACATAGCAGTTTAATGCATCTCCAAAAATTATCGACCAAGGTCAGCCTGCGCAACCCCCACAGGCTGACCTGGGTCGAAACCTTTTGCTTTTTGTCAGCCTGTCCAAGGACAATTCTGCCTTAGGATCCAGCTGGTTGTTAGATAAAATGGATTTTTATGGATCCATAACTATGTGATCACTTGCTTGGTATATTGGATAACACAGATACATTAAAACCCTTCTTGCCAGAGCATTGCTCATCTGCTTGGTGCAAAACGTTCTTCTTTATCAGAGCTCCAGAGAGAGAGAGAGAGAGAGAGTGATTTGATTTCAAAACTGAAAAATATTGATCACTCTCCACTAAACCCTATGTTATGGGGTACTCATTAGAATCGTCTCATCGAGACGATTCTAATGAGTACCCACAACATAGGGTTTGGAAGAGAAATAATAGATTTAAAATACTGCCTCTCCCTTTTATCTGGAGGTCTGTTTATGGTACATACAGAAACTGTTATTTTGCCTAGATGATACACCTATCCATGTTTTTTCACACTATTTCTTTAGCAGCTGTGTGAAACAACATTTTATCAACAACGCTTTCCCACATCAACAAATTTTTAACAATTTTTGACATTGAGAGAGGAGGCTTTAATCCAATCTTTTGCCTGAGCTTTTACCCGATGCTGTATTCACCACCAATTCTATGAACCATGCTCTGGCAAATGGAGCTTTATAGGCCAAGTGGCAGCCAAAAGTAAAGAATGTGTGTGTTAAAATGCATGTAATTCATACCAATCACAAGTATGGAAAGTATTGTGAAGATGACAATCTGTTAGTATATGGTCAATTCCAGTGTAAGCGGGTGGCAGAAAAACAAGTTTTAAAACCATGTAAAAAGTAAACAAAGGATAGCGTGACATGACAACTTTTGAAAAAAAAAAAAAGAATGTTTTAACCCTTTACGGCACAATGCCGCTTTTTGATGCCCTGGGAAAAAGATGCCTTATGAAAACATTGTAGGAAAAGGAGAAAATGCTGGTAACCAGCATTTTCTCCTTTTCCCACAATTGTTTCTACCCTATCAAGAGAAAATTAAACCATTTGAGCCACACTGAAATTGTTGTCTGCAAACACTTTCAATTTGGACAAGGCTAAAATTTTGTTGTCTGGTAAAGAGTTAATAGCAAGATCAGACCCACTTACATCTATAAAGTTTGCGTTGATGTAGTCTGATGTTTTAGGTTTTCCTGGTGTCTGCTGCAATATGACCCTGGTATGATCATCTGAAATAGGGTGAAAATAAAAATCTATGAAAACAAGAACTGTACACTACCACCACAGGGTTTTAAAGTCTCTGAAAACAAGAACTGTACACTATCACCCCAGGGTTTCAAAGTCTATGCAAACAAGAACTGTACACTACCACCCCAGGGTTTTAACTCTTTACCAAACGACAAAATTTCACACTGGTCCAAATAGAAAGCATTTGCTGACGACAATATAAGTGTTACTGAAAAATTGAAATTTGTTTTGGGAAGGGTAGAAAACATTGTGGGAAAAGGAGAAAATGCTGGTTACCAGCATTTTCTCCTTTTCCCACAAAAGGCTTCTTTCACAGGGTCTTTAAAAGTCAGGAATGTGTAGTGAAGAGTTAAAGTCTCTGAAAACAAGAACTATCAACTACCACACCTAAGTTTCTGTTTACGTCATAAAAGTATCTGCGTAATGCCCTGGGAAAAAAGGTGTTTTGTGCATTTCCTTAACCCTTTCCCAAACAAGCCCTGGTTTTCACGTGTCTGCAGGACAAGTCTTTTGAAAACACTGTGAGAAAAGGAGAAATTGCTCGTAACGAGCAATTTCTCCTTTTCCCACAGTGTTTTCCACCCTTTTTGAGAACTTTCTGCCATTTTCATAAAATTTAAAATTGTCGTATGCAAACTCATTCAATTTGGACCAGTCCAAAATCTGTCGTTTGGGAAAGAGTTAATGCATGATACCAGGAACGTCAGCACATAATTATGGATCAATTTATTTTCTCTAACAAACGACTCAATCATCAGGTAATCTGGTCCTTTCACTTGTAGATAACGGATCATTCGTAAAAAGCCTGTGGAAGCTGACCTGGGTCGATATTTTTTGTAGATGCATTAAACCCCCTTATCAGAGAGCATGGCTCATCTATCTATACACGAAAAAAAATCTGTTTGGGGGAAAAACGCCCAAGCTCATTGTGTCCCTTGGACGGAAACAAAAATAAGTCAAAACATAGAATTAATCTAACTACAGCAGTAACCAAAACAATGAAATATAGAAAGTTTTTAACTCTTATAGCACAAATTGAAAAGCACTTTTTTTGGAGGCAGCTGAATGCGCTGGCTTTTGACCGACTTCTCAGTACTGATAGAGAATAAATAGATGGTAATTTGCAATTGGTAAAAAATGTGCATGTTTATTCGGCGGGCCCCTGCTGGCATATTTGCTCACACATTTATGGAACCACTATCAACAAATGTTGCTACTACTAATCAATAACCTGGGGCCTTTATTCATAGCAAAATAATGTAGTAGAGAATTAGTCTTTTCTTGTGCTATTTGGAAATCTGACATTTTCATCAGAGTTACACAATAACCCATTACTACTTTTCAACAAAATGAAAAACAGGAGGAAAAAGAGGCAATTGTTTGTGAGGTTAATTTTCATTATTTTACTTCATATTGAGCCACAGAAGAGTTTCAATATTCATATTACAGTATCTCTTATGCTGTCTTTCTTTTTTAAAGATATTTCTTGTTCCTTTTTTTTTTTTAAACACTATTTTCAGAAGTAGATAGATAAAAGATTGATCCGGGCCAATCCCATTATGTTCTCGCAATTGCTTAATAAAAATAATCCGTGGTTAAATGCACCATCTATTTAACTTGTGCATGCAATGATGTGTTTATCAAAAATCAACCACGCTTAACCACACTGTGTAAATTTATGCAAACCAACCATGATTAACCATATAGCTAACCCTTATCCAATCAACCCACCCTTAAGCCTATAGCTAACCCTTACCCAATCAACCCACCCTTAAGCCTATAGCTAACCCTTACCCAATCAACCCGCCCTTAAGCATATAGCTAACCCTTATCCAATCCAACCATCCTTAAGCCTATAGCTAACCCTTACCCAATCAACCCACCCTTAAGCATATAGCTAACCCTTATCCAATCCAACCATCCTTAACCATATAGCTAACCCTTACCCAATCAACCCACCCTTAAGCCTATAGCTAACCCTTATCCAATCAACTCACCCTTAAGTTTATAGCTAGCCCTTATCCAATCAACAGCATATTAACAATTTTATGTAACATTAACATGCTCATAAAATGGGTTATCAAGTCAATCTGATTAAGGTCAGCAAACAAAATAGCATAACCTTTTTTATAAACATTTTTTACTTAAATCAAAAATTTTTTTAAAAAAATAAAATTAAAAAAAATTAAAAATTAAAATTAAAAATAAAAATTTAAAAAAATTTAAAAATCAAAATTTTTTTTGTTTAAGAAAAAACCAATGCATGACACACCAACACATAACCCCCAACAAACCCTTACATCACACACTCACTTAACCTTTTTCCCAACCCATCAACCAACGCATGATGCAATGGCTAACCGGCTTATGAGTTAGTGGGTGGGATAAGATGATGATGAAAAAATTAAAAAAAATTTTAAAAATTTATAAAATAAAAAATTGAAACTTTATTAAAATTTATTGCAAAAATAATATATAAGCATATATAAAAAAATGGATAACGCTTATAATGAAGAAGATAGAAGAATTAGACTTACTGATGAAGAAATGTTGTGGTATTATGAAAGACAAAAAGAAAGAGAAGAAAAAAGAGACAAACATGAAAGAAAGAAATTTTAAGGAATTTTGTGAAGCTATAAATGAATATAGGATACTTGAGGAAAATTTAGAAAATAAAGTAATAGATAAAGTTGTTGAAGAAGTTTATAAAAATATAAATGAAATAGATGATGAAGGAACCATAGACACAATTATCACAGAGGCAATTGATTATATAATAACCCATTTTAATTTATAACCAAAGTAAAAGAAAAACTAAGAGCATTACTATATTAAAAAAAATTTTTTTTTGAAAAAAATAAATAAAAATAAATTTTGAATTATTTTAAAAAGGTTATCATAAAATAATATATACATGACAAAAGTGTATAAAATAAGAAAACATGAGTGTGCTGAATAAACTTACAAAACAAGAAAGAAAAAATTTAAATAGATGTTTAAAAGATAGATCTAAATATTTTTATGTATCCCCATCATTGAAGAACGAGAAAACTATACTTCCTATTTTTGATGTAATATGTGGGGAGTATAGAAATTACAAAAGATTATTATCTGTGTTATATTACTTAGTAAGTAGAGAAAAAATAAAAAATGAAAATGAATTTATTGTTGATATTACATGTTATCCAAGCTTTGTATTTACGGAAATGGAAAATAAAAATGTTGTAGATATAGATAATTATGCTTTACTTCGAAACATAATGAAATCAAATGAAATTTTTAATGATGTTAATTTAACTTTTTTAAAAGGATTATCAAATTTTTTTAATCCACCTTTTCATTTAACTTTTTTCTTTACTGAAGGAAATTTTGATGAAGATAAACCAAAAAATATTAACAAAAATAAAATTTTTAAATCTAAAGAATGCTTAATATGCTTAGAAAATACACCAGATATTTATTTTGTTGATTGTGGTCATCAATGTGTTTGCAATAACTGTTTTTATAAAATTATTAATATTAAAACACATGGAACTAACTGTCCAATGTGTAAAACTGAAAATAAAATAATCCGCAGTATATAAATACTTAACCTATTAAAAGGTTAAATATTTTTACAAGTCCAACTCTACCAGTATTGACAAATACGCATTTCTTGCGTTATCGTTGTCTGACCTAGTTATAAAGTTTATAACGTCACACTGATTTACTTCTAAAGGTTGAGGAAAAACAACGCAACTACAACCTTCATTTAGTTTTTTTACTATGGTGTAGTTAACCTGTTCAACTCCATTTACAACTATGTTGACTTTTGCCACTGCTGGTAAAAAATTACTACCTTTAGAAACCATTAAAGACCCTCTTATAATTCTACCTGAGGCTGCCATGCAATAACCTCCTATCCCATGATCCTTTCCAGTGCTTCCATTACCAAAAGAAAACTCATAATTACCATTTACTAATGGTCCTTGTTCCTCTGCATGAATGCTTATAATGGGTTTCAAACCTATTTTATCAACGTAGGATTTTGTTGCTAAATCTCTTTCTTCCACAGGTGTTGCAGCATTTTTTATAGAAAAACCTTGAAGGTCTATATTAGATATTGCTGTAAAGCTTCCATCAGGATTTTTTACAATAGCACCACCATTATCAACGTAATTTTTATTAGCTGCAGCATCACGATCTGAAGGATTTGGTAAACCAGTAATTGAGTTACCATTCATAACTATTTTGCCAGCTGCTGAAAAGGAACCATCTTGGTTTTTTGTTAAAGCCCTTTCACCTGCTGTAGCCACCTCAACAATACTATCTACGTAAAACTTATTTGCAACTTGCCGATTTTCTATAGGTATTCCAACATTGTTAATCCTCCTTCCACCCATAGAAATATCATCACTTGCTAAATAACCACCTGGACCATAAACAAAGGCTCGATTAGCAACATCTACATATCTTTTAGTTGCAACATCTTGTGGTTCTGCAGGTTCTATAACATTTGTTAAACTATACCCCCGCATATTTATATCTGCAATAGCAGAAAAAGTACCATCTTGTTGTTGAACTATTGCTCTACCACTATCATCCACATATTTTTTAGTAGCAGCTTCACTTGGTTCCTCAGGGTCAGCTATATTTTTTATTTTATTAAAACCCATGTTTAAATATCCTGTCATAGCGTATCCACCGTTTTCATCTAACAACCCTCCGGCTCCATCAACATAACTTTTTGTTGCAACATCTTGAGGATTTACTGGATTACTAACCCGTGTTAATGTATTGCCATTCATATTTATAGAACCGGTAACAGTGGTTGTTCCATCTTTACGTAAAAAATTATTACTTATGTAAGCAAGTGATACACCATCACCACTTGTTTTAACATCATCCATTCTTCCAAATTTATCAACAGGCATTTTTTTAATATTGCTAAAAAAGTTTATTTAAAATATCTTGAAATTTATTACCCAAGCATAATTCTTTAAGAATGAACAAACATAAATGACCACAAAATACTTGACCTGCTTGTTGTAATTGGTCAGTATTATAATATAATGGGCTTTTTAAATAATCTCTTAACTTCAAGAGGTGGTTGTATACCATAACTATCAAAATAAATTTTTCTTTTACCATCCTTAAACCATGCAACCCAATGTGTACCAGGACCGCTAGAGTCATCAAAGTTTAATATACCACATTCCTTTATTCTACACTTTTTTGGTAAAGTGTTACGTAAAAATATTCCTCTAAAATTTTTTATTTTTAATTTTTTTGCAGCATCCTTAAGTTCAAAATTGCTTAAAGGTTTATTTGGTAAGGTTATGTTATCAATTAAAATATTTTGCATTTTTATATATTTAAATATTTATAATAGCACTATTATCAACCCATGAATTAAACTCATTAGAATAACCTTTCCACTTTACAAGAGATTTCTTTTTACCCTTTTTAATAACCTTTTCTATCCTAAACACCTCTTGACTTGTTTTTTGTAGTTCAGGTTCATAAAAGGAACCTTTTATTTCTTCACCATTTAAATCTTCAATTTTATACGTTACAGGTGATGTAAGTTTTACTTCTGAAACTGTAAAAACCTCTTCAGTCCATCTTGTGGTATAACCTTTTTCAAAAGTCTTTTTCTTTTTACTTATCCTTACTTTATCTCCAACAGAAAACTTTGGTTCGATATCTTCTCTTACTTGATTATAATCAGGATACAATGTTTTCCAAACTTTATTTTCATTCTTTTTCTTACTTGCTTCAATTGGTGTCATCTTAATAGAAGAATGCCTTGTGGTATTATACTCTTTAACAAGATTTGGTAAAACGTTAATATAAACATTTGTTGAGTGAGCAGAAAAATACTTCCACATTTTTTCTTTCATTGTTCTAATCCATCTCTCAACAACGCTTGATTTTTCCTCATTTTCAGTAGAATACAATTCAATCAACTCTTTAACATCTTTGTTATAAAACTCTTTACCTTTATCTACCCACATTTTCTCAGGTTTTCTTTCCTTAAAAATACTCTTCAATGCAATAGAAACAGATTTTCCTGTTTTATCTTTTAATGGTATTAACCAACCATATTTTGAAAAGATATCAATGACAGCAAGAAGAAATTTTACACCATGATTAAGTTTAGAAAATGCTTGCATATCTACTAAATCTGCAGCCCATATCCTGTCAATACCATTTACTCTAACTCTCCTTTTCTTAAATTTTCTTTTTACAGGTTTATGTAATTCTTCTGCTAATATTATATTTTCTGAATTTTTTTTTTAATTCCCATACCAAATCTTTTCTTGGTACCAATTAATGAAGAAACCAATCCTCTTTCCATTCTTTCCTTAATAGTTGGATTATAGATACCTTTTAACTCTTTAAGCATATTAGCATCACAAACAGAATTTCTTGTTGCTGTGTCATCATGTTTAAGATAACATATATCATGATGATATGCTGCTTTATCAACACGATTTACAGGTTTTGACCATTTTTTAGGTGTTAAATCAGGATTTAATCTTTTCTTTAACTTGGTGCCAGGACCAGTAAAATTATGACCAGGTAAGTGCATTTCAACAGGTAAGTTATTGATAACCTTGTTTAACAACGAACCGCCCTTTTGATTTTTAATAAACTGAGTTTTAGTTGTTCCACATTCAACACACTTACCCCGTTTCATATTTCTACCATTTTTACTTACTGCATATTCAATATTAGTTGTTTCAGTTTGTTTTTTACACTTAACACAATACATTTTTTTATATTAAATAAATTTTTTTAAATATAAAATATGGATATTGTTAATTTATCATGGAATGAAGCGTTAACAAAAAGATTTAACCATTCCCTTTTACCAAGAAGTATTAGAGGTTTAATAGTAGGTAAATCAGGATGTGGTAAAACTACACTTTTACTTAACCTTTTGTTAAGACCTGATTGGTTAGATTATAACAACTTATATGTTTTTGGTAAAAGTTTGTTTCAACCAGAATATTGCATACTTAAAAAAGCTTTTGAAGAAAAAATACCAAAAGAATACATATTAAGATTGTTTTCAATTAAGGATGATGTTCAAAAAAATGATATTTCACCCTTGGCATTAGTAGAAGAATGGGCAAAAACAATTAAAGAAAAATCTGATATCAATTGTGAATTTTTTGAAAATGCTTGTGATGTGCCTGACCCAAGAAATTTAAATGGACAAATCAAAAACTTAATGATTTTTGATGACTTACTTTTAGAAAGACAAAACAAATGTGAAAACTACTATGTTCGTGGTAGACATAGTAACGCTGATTGTTTTTATCTATCACAAAATTATTTCAGACTACCACGTCAAACTATAAGAGAGAATGCAAATTTTATTTGTTTGTTTAGACAAGACTTAAAAAATCTTAATCATATTTATAGTGATCATGTGGGAGATGATATGACAAAAAATGAGTTTGTTAATTTTTGTAAAAAATGTTGGGAAAGACCTCACGGTTTTGTTATCATAGATTTAACCAGCAACAAAAACAATGGTAAATATAGAAACGGATTTGACAACTTTTACATACCACAAAATTACAGAGATTACTATTAAAAATTGAAAATAACTTAAGGAGATTTAAATATAGATATAATAAAAAAGATGACAGGTATTATACGTAATTCGTTTTGTACAATTGTTGATGGAAAATATAATGGCATAACAGTAAATGATCTTGAAGATAAAATAAAAAGAGAGGTAGAAGAGTATTATAAAATAATAAATGGTGAAGAATACTCATCAAGATATTTTAAAAAAATATTTTATATTTTAGGTTTAAGAAAAAAATATCAAGAATATGCAAAAAGTTTTAATATAATGGATGAAAAAAATGTTTGTATTTTTTTTATTCAAAATCATATTTCTGAATTACTTAACAATATTGAACACAATACAAAAATTTTTAAGAAAGAAGAAGAAAATAAAACAAACAAGAAACATTTACAACAAAGAAAACAAGAGGGCCATGATGGCCCTGGGTCGCTCACCTTAGTAGAGTGCCTTAAAGGTATTTCTTTAATTTGACCATGTGACCTAGTTTTTGACCGCAGGTGACCCAATTTCAAACTCAAATTTCATGAAGACAAACATCTTGACCAATTTTCAAGGCAATTAAGCAAATAATGTGGCCTCGAGTGCCCTAAAGGTATTTTTTTAATTTGACCAAGTGACCTAGATTATGACCCCAGGTGACCCAAATTTGAACTGGTCTTGGACTATATCAAAAGAAACATTTTAACCAATTTTCAAATCAACTGAATAATAAATGTGGCCTCTAGAGTGCCCACTAGCTATTTCTTTAATTTGACCAAGTGACCTAGTTTATGACCCCAGTTGACCCAAATTCAGACTCATGTGAGATTTTATAAAGACAAACATTCTAACCAATTTTCAAGGCAATTAAGCAAATAATGTGGCCTCTAGAGTGCCCACAAGGAATTTCTTTAATTTGACCTAGTGACCTAGTTTATGGTTCCAGGTGACCCAAATCCAAACTCATCTGGTATTTCATCAAGACAAACATTCTGACCAAATTTCAGGTCATTTGAGCAATAAATGTGGCCTCCAGAGTGCAAACAAGGTATTTCTTTGAATTGACCCAGTAAACTAGTTTATGACCCAAGTTGACCCAAATTAATCTTATGCGAGACTTTATAAAGACAAACTTTCTAACTAATTTTCAAGGCAATTGAGCAAATAATGTGGCCTCGAGAGTGCCAACAAGGTATTTCTTTAATTTGACCTAGTGACCTAGTTTATGACCCAAGATGACCCAATTTTGAACTCAATGAACTTGTTGTGCTTAGATGGGCAAACAAACTTAGAAGAGAATCACTACATACCAAATATCAAAGCTCTACGCCTTCCAGTTTTAAAGAAGAATTTTAAAGTTTTCCTTCTTTGTTCCTATGTTCGAACTTGTGACACCCGGAGCTGGGCCAGTTTTGACCCAAGCAGCATCCTTGGAACAAACTTGGTAGAGGTCCACTAGGAGATGCTACATACCAAATATCAAAGCTCTACACCTTCCCGTTTAAGAGAAAAAGAAATTTAAAGTTTTCCTTCTTTGTTCCTATGTTCGAACTTGTGACCCCTGGGGCGGGGCCAGTTTTGACCCAGGGGCATCATATGAACAAACTTGGTAGAGGTCCACTCGGAGATGCAACATACCAAATATCAAAGCTCCACACCTTTCGGTTTCAGAAAAGAAGAATTTTAAAGTTTTCCTTCTTTGTTCCTATGTTCGAACTTGTGACCCCAGGGGCTGGGCCAGTTTTGACCCAAGCAGCATCCTTGAAACGAACTTGGTAGAAGTCCACTAGGAGATGCTACATACCAAATATCAAAGCTCTATGCCTTCCCATTTAAGAGAAAAAAAAAATTAAAGTTTTCCTTCTTTGTTCCTATTTTTAAACTTGTGACCCCCGGGGCTGTGCCAGTTTTGACCCCAAGGGCATCATATGAACAAACTTAGTAGAGGTCTTCTAGGCGATGCTACATACAAAATATCAAAGCTCTACACCTTCCAGTTTCAGAGAAGATGATTCTTAAAATTTTCCTTCTCTGTTCCTATGTTCGAACTTGTGACCCCCCGGGGCAGGGCCAACTTTTGCCCCAAGGGCATCATATGCACAAACTTGGTAGAGATCTACTAGAAGATGCTACATACTACATATCAAAGCTCCATGCCTTCCTGTTTCAGAGAAGAAGATTTTTAAAGTTTTCCTTCTTTGTTCCTAGGTTGGAAATTGTGACCCCCGGGGCGGGGCCAGTTTTGACCCCAGGGGCATCATATGAACAAACTTGGTAGAGGTCCACTAGAAGATGCTACATACCAAATATGAAAGCTCTACGCCTTCCAGTTTCAGAGAAGATGATTTTTAAAGTTTTCCCTCTTTGTTCCTATGTTTGAACTTGTGACCCCCGAGGCAGGGCCAGTTTTGACCCCAAGGGCATTATATAAACAAACTTGGTAGAAGTCCACTAGGAGATGCTTCATGCCCAATATCAAAGCTCTATGCCTTCTAGTTTTAGAGAAGATGATTCTTAAAGTTTTCCTTCTTTGTTCCTATGTTGGAAATTGTGACCCCCCCCAGGGCGGGGCCAGTTTTGACTCCAGGGGCATCATATGAACAAACTTGGTAGAGGTCCACTAGGAGATGCTACATGCCAAAAATCAAAGCTCTACTCCTTCAAGTTTAAGAGAAGAAGATTTTTAAAGTTTTCCTTCTTTGTTACTATGCTCAAACTTGTGACCCCCGGGGCGGGGCCAGTTTTGACCCCAGGGGCATAATATGAACAAACTTGGTAGAGGTCCACTAGGCAATGCTACATACCAAATATGAAAGCTCTACGCCTTCCAGTTTCAGAGAAGATGATTTTTAAAGTTTCCCCTCTTTGTTCCTATGTTCGAACTTGTGACCCCCAGGGCTGGGCTAGTTTTGACCCCAAGGGCATCATATGAACAAACTTGGTAGAGGTCCACTAGGAGATGCTTCATGCCAAATATCAAAGCTCTATGCCTTCTAGTTTTAGAGAAGAAGATTTTTAAAGTTTTCCTTCTTTGTTGCTATGTTGGAAATTGTGACCCCCGGGGCGGGGCCAGTTTTGACCCCAGGAGCATCGTATGAACAAACTTGGTAGAGGTCCACTAGGAGATGCTACATGCCAAATATCAAAGCTCTACGCCTTCAAATTTCAGAGAAGAAGATTTTTAAAGTTTTCCTTCTTTGTGACTATGCTCAAACTTGTGACCCCCGGGGCGGGGCCAGTTTTGGCCCCAGGGGCATCAAATGAACAAACTTGGTAGAGGTCCACTAGGAGATGCTACATACCAAATATCAAAGCTCTGTGCCTTCTAGTTTCAGAGAAGAAGATTTTCAAAGATTTAGCTATTTTTTCCTTTTTGTTGCCATGGCAACCAGAGTTGTGGGTGGAATTCAATTCTTTGAACAATTTTGGTAGAGCTTCACCCAAGGAACATCCCTGCCAAGTTTCATCAAGATTGGCCCAGTGGTTTAGGAGAAGAAGATGTTTAAAGAAATTGTTGACGGACGACGGACGACAGACGACGGACGACGGACGCCGGACACAGGGCGATCACAATAGCTCACCTTTAGCACGTTGTGCTAAGCTGAGCTAAAAAGTAATAATTTATATAAATAAAATAAGAAATATACTAAGTCTATTTCATTACGAGTTAAAAATGAGTAATGATTTTACTTTTAAAGAAAAAACATTTTTTAAACAATAAGCTTAAACAATATTTTCAATAAAAATATATCTTAACCAAAAAGATATATATTTACACATATAAATAATATTTTTAGTAAATAAAAAATGGAAGAACTTTTAGAAAAAATCGTAAAAAACACTGACCACAAAACATCATTTCAAATTATAGTAAGTGACAACAAAACAAGTTTTAGAACAAGGTTTAATCCTCCACTTCAATTAGAAAAGGATAAAGAATATGAAATAGCATTGGTTAATCTTGAAACTTATTATTCATTTCCTAATATTGATGCAAGCAATAACATTTTAGTTTATTCACCAGACAATGGTGCTTCATGGGAAAAAATAAAAATACCTGAAGGAAGTTATGATTTAGTTGATATTAATGATTTTATTCAACAAGAAATGAGAAAAAAAGGTCATTATGATGCAGTTAATGAAGAATATTTTGTTAATATTTCTGCAAACACTAATACTTTAAAGTCTGTTCTTAATCTTGTAAATGGTTATCAAGTAGATTTTAATCAACGAAATTCTATTGCTAAAGTTTTAGGATTTACTCGTGCTAAATATGTACAAGGATTTCATGAATCGGAAAATGTAGTAAATATTCTTAGTATTAATAGTTTGCTAGTTAATATTGATTTAATTTCAGGAAGTTATGTTAACGGTTCCCAAAGAAACACAATTTACAGTTTTTTTTCCAAATGTGTCACCAGGATATAAAATAATGGAAAATCCAGTAAATTTAGTTTATCTTCCACTAACATTAAATGAAATACATAACCTTAATGTATCAATTACTGACCAAAATGGAACTTTACTAAATCTTAGAGGTGAGAATTTAACAATCAGATTTCATATAAGAGAAGCAAGATAATAAAAAAAATAGAATATATATAAAATGACAGACTATACTACTGTAAAAGTAAATATTTCATCAGGACAAAAGCAAAAACTTCAATATGCAGTTAAAGCCGGTTGCCCTGTAAGTATTCGTTTAGGTTATGAAGATTTAAAAGGTAATGATGCTTTGGCAATTAATAATTCACAAGCAAAGAAAATGGCTAAAGCTTATGAGAATGGAAAAGGTATAACAATTAGAATGAGTAAAAAACAACTTAAGGATAATATGAAAATAGAAGGTGGTTTTCTTGGAATGCTAGCAGGATTAGCATCAGCAGCATTACCTGCATTAGCAAGAACCATTTTACCAGCTTTAGGTGTGGGAGCCCTATCTGGGTTAGCGTCTTCAGGTGTTCAAAAAGCAATGGGTAGCGGTCTTTTCCTTAAAAAGGGTGGTTGTGTATGTAGAGTAGAAACTGATGGTGAAGGTTTATATCTTGGTCCAGCTAAAGGTAAAGGATTAGGTTCTGTTGGTGATGGATTGTATTTAAAACAGGGTTCCAAAATTTATGATGAAAAAGGTCTTCTTTTAGGACCTAATAGCCCATTTGCTAATATTCCTATATTAGGAGCAATATTATAGAATTAAAAATATGAATGTGTATAAATTTGGAGTTAAACCTAAAATGGTTCAACCAAAAACTATTTTTTGGAGACCAGTTGATGCTAAATATCCAGCTAAAAAAGTTAATCCTGTTACTTGGGAAATTTATACTCAAAAACCACTAACATTAAAAGCTGGTGAAACTAAAACCATTGTTTTAGGTTTTGGTTTTATGATGAGTAGAGGGGTTGTTTTAATATCTCTATCTCACAACTTAAAACTTAAACGCTTAAGTTTATCAGATGAAGTTATACTTGAGGATATCAATGATGCAATCATTACAATTACAAACAACTCTGGTAACTCAGTAAAAATTAATGAAGGTGAATTTTTGTGTCAACTTTACTATTCTATTTAAAAAAATAGTTGTAATTAATAAAATGGAATTAAATGAAAAGATATATCCAGTGTTATAAGAAGCACGAAATGCACCAAATGCACCAACATTAGAACCAGTAATATCAGCAGAAGATAATGGTCAATCCTTTAGACTACAGAAGATATCTGAAATTCAAACATTTCTTGAAAATGAAGTTAAGGCTAGGGAACAACTTACTAAAAAATATTTAAAGATTAGCAAGACAGTAGATAACGTTGAAACTGTATTAACCACAGCAGCACTAGGAGCTGGTGCAGGTGGTATTGCTTTACTATCAACTGTTGTAGCAATTCCAGCAACAATAGCTTTAGAAGGTTGTGCCTTAGTTGTTGGTCTTTCAGCATTAGTAGGTAAGTTTGTAGTTAGAAGAACCAGAACAAAATCAGAAAAACATCTTCAAATTAAAATGTTAGCTGATGCAAAACTTGATACACTTAATACACATATATCAAAAGCAATATCAGACAACAAAATAGACCATTCAGAATTTACTTTAATTATGGATGAACTTAAAAAATACAAGGTGATGAAGGAAGAGATACGGGCTAAGACAAAGAAAAAAAGCAAGCTAGAGGAACAGGAGAGCTTAATCGAGAAGGGGAAACAGGAAGCACGGGAGGAATTCCGCAGACTAGTAGAAAGAAACAATGGAACCCATTAAGAATAAAACTAAAACCACCTAAGTTTAAATGTTCTTGTGCGTGTGAGATAAGTAATACTGATTAAAAAAATAAGATAAAAAAATTTTTTACTTAAAAAAATATGTCATTTTTAAAGATAAAAGACCCTGTGAAAAGGGAACAAATGGTAAAAGATTATCTTGCAACAAGGAAAAAAATTCGTGATAGTCAGCTTGCAGAGAGAACAGGTGAAATTGAATTACAAACAGACCTTTCAAAGTTTTTTAAACCTATTACAGAAACACAAAAAGCTGCAACAAAGGAGATTACAGAAGGGCTTAAACCTATTAAAGAGGGGATTGAACAATTACCTCAACAATTGCCTCAACAACAATTAATTCCTAAAGAGGAAGAGGAAGAGGAATATGTAGAACGTACATTATTAGATGAAAAATATATAGAATTAAAAGAAGAATATGAAGAAAATATTGATAAATCATTTGGTATTAAAAGGAAAGGTATTAATTATTATATAGGTGATAAAATGATTGATTACGATGGCAGCTACATTTGGGTTGGTGCAGATAAATATAAAGCAACAGATGCATTATGGGAACTTATTATGTCAAAAAATCCAAGTAGAAAATATAATTTTACTAATAATGATTTAAAAAATTATGAAAAAATATTAAAAGATACCAATGTTATTTTTCGTGAAAATAATCCAAAAAACCCCCCTAAAAGCAGTGGTGGAATAAAATACAGGATTTTTATTAAACCTATTTATGATATGATAAAATTAACTGGAAAAGGAATTACCATTATCCCTTCCGACCCTAACTCATTATTAGAAAGATTAGAACTTTTGATGGAAAGTAAAAAAGCTGGTAATACAGGTGTAAGAAATGAGCTTGTAAGTATGTGTGATGAATTGAAAAGACAAGGTGTATTAAATTCAAAGAGATATAAAAAAATAATGTCTATATTATAAAAATGATTATATCACATAGAGGATTTAAAAGAAGTTATGCTTATGGAGGAGCAGGGATATTTGATAGCTTTGTTAATTTTCTTACAAAACTCTTTACAAGCAGCGCAGCTAAACAAATTGCATCTTCAGCAGTTGATGTTGGAAAAAGTGTTGCTAAGGAAGGAGCAAAGAAAGCATTAGAGGTTGGAAAGAGTGTTGCGGTTGATGCAGGTAAAAAGTTAGTTCAAAAGGCTTTAACACCAAAATCTAAAAAGATTTTAGAAAAATATACTCAAAAGCCTACTACAACTGCACAACCTGCAACGCAAAATATTTATACCTTAATAGATGGTAGTGCCATTGCTATACAAGATTTAGTTAAGAAATTAAATAGTAGGGGTTCCGGAGTTAAAGTATTATGAAAAAATAAATTTAAGTTAAGCAAATTATTACATTAAATAAAAAAGAATGTCAAATCTTAAATTTATAGTAACAGAATATGAAAAATACAATACAAAAAGGGTTGGTATCCATTTTGCCAACTTAAAGATAAATGAAGATTGTGAAATTCTTGAAGTTACCAATACAAGTTATGATTATAAAAAGGTTCTTTTAAAATTGTCACCTGAAAAAGCTGATATCATTAAGGAATTTGAAGAAGATGTAAATCAATATTTAGAAGAAAATGGTATACCTAAGGTAACCGTTCTTTACGGAAATAGAATTTATCCTAAAATGAGAAGAAATCTTTCTGCAGAAAAACTTAAAAATATTAAACTTAAGGGTGTTTTTGTAAATGATGAAAACAAATCTTTCCCCCAACTATGGTTAGAATATTAAAAACAAAACTCAATTATAATTTTGACTTAAAAATTATAATTGCATATAATAAAAATGGATATTTTAAACATTAAAGAACCGATTTTAAAAGATGATAGTATTAATGAATATGAATATCATGAATATCTACCTATTACAGGAACCAATCTAAACAACTCTGGAGGTGATATTAGGATTAATATCGAAACTCAAGATATTTTTTATCATCCTTCCGAGTCATATTTACAAATTATAGGTAAATTAGAAAAATCTGCAGCTGCAGGTGGTGGTGAATATGATAGAGCAGCTGATGAGGTTGCCTTAATAAATAATGGTCTGATGTATTTGTTTAAAAATATTAGATACCAACTTAGCGGTCAAGAGATAGAAAGCATTAATTACCCTGGTCAAACTACCACAATGTTAGGATTGTTAAAATATCCTGATGATTTTTCTAAATCACAGGGGTTAAACCAACTATGGTTTAAAGATACCAATAATGCTATTGCAAACAATACTGGCTTTACTGTAAGAAAAAACTATATTTTAGCAGTTGGTGATGTTTTTAACGATCCAAATAGACTATCAGGTGTAACAGATGGTGATGTGGGAACATTTAGTTTTAGGATACCATTGAAACATATATTTGGTTTTTGTGAAGATTACAAAAAAGTTTTATATGGTATGAAACAAACTTTAACCTTAACAAGAAATGATAACAACGATGCAATTTTTAGAGCTAATGGTGTTGATGCTGGTATAGTTAATTTACAAAAAGTGTCTTGGTTTATACCTCATGTAACACCAGAAGATGGTAATAGGTTGGAACTTTATAAATTTATCGAGAAAAAAGAAAAAATTCCAGTTGGGTATAGAATGATACAAAGCGACTCTATTGCAGTTCCACAGGCAGCAACAGGTTTTACTTGGAGGTTATCAGCTAAATCATCTCCTGAGGTGCCACGTTTTTTAATTGTTTCTTTTCAAGCTGGTAAAAGCGGTAACCAAGAACAAAACCCAGCTATATTTGATAACTTAAATGTTAAAAATATTTATGTAATGTTAGGTTCAAAAAAATATCCAATATATGATTATGATATAAATTTTGGACAAAATCAATTTAGTAGAATATATAGTGAAGCTGCTTTGTTTAGAAAAAAGTTTTTTAACATGGATGAATTAGTATCAAATTCAAATATTACTCCTTCAGATTATAAAACCCTTTTTCCTTTGTTTGTGTTTGATGTATCAAAGCAAAGTGAAAGGTTAAAGTATTCTGTAACTGATATTCATATTAAGGTAACATTTACTAGAAATCCTCCTGCAAATACCGAAGCATTTGCGGTTTTACTTAGTGATAGGTTAATTAACTTTCAGAGTGATGGGAATAAGATGAGTGTAGTGTATTAAGTAATTTTTTACTTAAATAAAAATGAAAAAGATTTCTGATTTTAAAAAAATATTAGAAGATAATAACATTAAGTGGTATTCATATTGGAACAAGAAAAAGTTTATTGATGTATTAAAAGAGCATTGTTTGTTTCCTGAAGAAGTAATACCACTTAAGAAAACACCTAATTATGATAGATTAAAAGATATAAGTAAAAATCCTAAAACAGTAATATTAAAGGATACTGAAACTGAAGAAGAAACAACATTTCCATCAATTTACAAGGCTAGTAAGTTTATTGATAGATGTCCTCAAACAATTGAAAATTGGAATGGTAGGGTTTGGAATGGTAAATATAAGATTGACATTCAATAATTTTATTATTTTTAAAAATAATAAAATTTGACTTAAGGATTATATTTTTTATATTAAAAAGGAATTATGGATATCAATTATGATAATTATACTGTAAATGGATTAAAGGCTTTAGCAAGAAATAGAGGATTAAGGGGTTATTCACGTTTAAGACGACAAGAATTAATTCAATTTTTAAATTTGGGAGGTAACCCTATATTAGATACAAGAGTTGAAAATATAAATGTTCCAACATTACAACCAACGGTTGCTCAACCTTTACCAACAACAACAAGACAAAGACCAACTACTTCAGTTAATGATTTGTTAAAAAGTTTAGAAAATGTTAGAGTAGAACAACCTAGTATATCACCAGAACTTAATGCTTTAAAAAAGAAGATAAAAGATATTTATAGTAAAGTAGAGCAAATTAATATAAAATTAAGTAAATCTGCTTTAAGCAAATATGCAGAAGAACATAAAATAGAAGGGATACCAGTTGCTACACCACAAGAGTTTTTAGTGTTGTCACAACCATCAATCATAAAAATTTTAACAAGTAAACGTGGGGTTAAAGTAAAATTAAATCTACAATGTTTTATGAAAAGAGGAGTGGGTGAAAATAAAGAAATATTAAAAGCTAATTTTTCCTCTAATGAATATAATATTAATTTAAATGGAACCAATGTAACAGAATTATACTATGAAATGATAGAAAGAATTCTAGAAAATTTTGTTAATTTTTTGAAAAAGGGTAGTGGGTGGAAATTTCATAAAGTGGTTCATTTAAAATTACATAGTGTTATTTATGAACCATTAAATGCTGGTGAATGGATACCTTTACCTGATTGGATTAAAAACAAAAAGGCATGTATTAATATGAAAAGTGAGAAAGGTGAATGTTTTACAGATTGTATTTTAAGACATTTAAATCCAACAACTAGTCATCCTGAAAGAGTTGATGGTAATTTAAAATCTAAGAAAAATAGCTTAAATATGAAAGGAATTAAATATCCTGTTTCTTTACTTGATATAGATAAGTTTGAAAGGCAAAATCCAAAATTTAGCGTTAATGTTTATGGATATACTAATAATAAAAAAATCATACGAATTAGAGCTATAAAAAAATTAAAAGAAAATCATGTAAATTTACTTTATATTGAAGATGGTAAAAAATCACATTATGTTTTAATAAAAAATATTAATGCTTTACTGAGAACTCAAGTAGCCTCTAATCATAGTGTTGAGTATTGTATGCTTTGTAATAACCATTTTGGAAGTAAAAAACTTTTAGAAAAGCATATGGAACGTTGTGTAGATTATGATGGAGTTGATTTAATAATGCCTAACCAAAAAGACCCTAAAGATAAGATCATAAAAGAATTTGAAAATTATTGTAGAAAAATAATGATACCTTTTATTGTAGTTGCTGATTTTGAATGCATATTGGAACCTATAAAAAATATAAGTCAAGAAGAAAGTAATACAATTAAAACACAAAAGCATATACCAGTTAGTTATAATTATTTAATTTGTAGTTTTGATAGAAATGTTTTAAAAAAACCAATATTAAGAGGAGATGTTGGTAAAGATGCAGAAAAAAAATTTATAAATAAATTAACTAAGGATGTTAAACAACTTTATGATGAATATTATAAAAACCCTAAAAAAATGTTAATATCAAAAGATGAAGAAGAAAAATATAAAGAAGAAACATGTTGTTGGATATATAATGGTGAATTTACTGATGCAAATCCTAAAGTAAGAGATCACTGCCATTTTACAGGAAAATACCGTGGTGCTGCACATAATGAATGTAATCTTAAAGCAAAAATTCCAAATTTTATCCCTGTTTTTTTTCATAATTTAAGTGGTTATGATGCACATATTTTTATTAACTATCTTGGTAAAACTAATGGGCGTATTGATTGTTTACCAAACAGTGAAGAAAAATACATCAGTTTTACTAAGTATCTTATGGTGGAGGGAAAAAAATACCTTAAAATAAGGTTTCTTGATAGTTTTAAATTTTTACCACAGAGTTTAGATAAACTTTCAGAACATTTAAATGATGAAGATTTTAAAAATTTATTAGAATGCAACTATACAAAAGACCAAGTACAATTACTAAGAAGAAAGGGGTTTTTCCATATGAATGGTTAGATAGTTTTGATAAATTAAAAGAAACACAACTACCACCTAAAGAAGCATTTTATTCAAGTTTAAAAAAAGAGCATATTAGTGATAAAGATTATAATCATGCTTTAACAGTTTGGAAAGAATTTAAGATGGAAACATTTGAGGATTATTTAAAGCTATACAATAAAGTAGATGATTTACTCTTAGCTGATATTATTGAAAACTTTAGATTTTCTAGTCTTGAAAATTTTGGTTTAGACCCTGCTTGGTATTATACTTTGCCAGGATATGCATATGATGTAATGCTTAAAAAAAGTGAGATAAAACTAGAACTACTAACAGACCAAGATAAACTTTACTTTAATGAAAACATAAAAAGGGGTGGTGTAAGCATGTCTAGTAAAAGATATGCAAAGGCTAACAATAAATATATGGGTGATAAGTATGACCCATCAAAACCTTCTATATATTTGATTTATATTGATAAAAACAGTCTTTATCCTTGGGCTATGACAAAACCTTTACCTGTAGGTGGTTTTGAATGGATGACTAGAGAAGAATTAGATAATTGGGAAAATTACCCATGCTTTTTAGAGGTTGATTTAGAGTATCCAGAAGAATTACATGATGAACATAGTGATATGCCTCTTGCAGCAGAACGATTAAAAATAGGAAAAGTTGAAAAATTAATTCCAAACTTAAATGATAAAGAAAAATATACACTTCATTATGAAGCTTTAAAAACTTACTTACGTTTAGGATTAAAAATTAAAAAAATACATGAAGGAATTAAATTTAAAGAAAGTAGTGCTATTAAAGAATATATTGATATGTGTGTTAAATTAAGAACAAAAGCAAAAAAAGAAAAAAATAATTTTTTAGAACAATTATTTAAGTTTATGATGAATGCTGGTTTTGGTAAAACTATGGAAAACATAAGAAACAGAGTAAATATAGAATTAGTTAATGGTGAAAATTGTAAACGTTTTAAAAAGCTAACCGCAAAACATAACTATCATGACCATACTATATTTTCTTCAGATTTAGTTGCTGTTCATATGAAATAATTAAAGTTAAAATATGATAAGCCTATTTATTTAGGTGTAAGCATACTAGATATTAGTAAAACACCAATGTTATTAGATTATTATGAACATTTTAAGAAAATGTATGGTGAAAAAGTAAGAATGTTATATACTGATACAGATAGTTATATACTAGAAACTGAAGATTTGTATGAGGATATGAAAAAAGATGCTGATACCATGTATGATTTTAGTGAATACCCACCAAACCATCCATTATATAGTGAAAAAAATAGAAATGTACTAGGTATGTTTAAGGATGAATTAAAAGGAGATATGACTGAATTTGTAAGTCTAGGTGCAAAAACATATTGTTGTAAAAAAACTAACATTAAAAAAAGAAAAGAAAACAAAAGAAAATCCTAATCCAAGTGCAATTTTAGATGAAAATGGTAAATTTATATATGAAGATAAAGAAAATGAAGCAGAAATTAAAAGATGTAAGGGAGTAAGCAAGTCTGTTGTTAAAAATAAAATGAGATTTAAAACTTATAAGGATTGTTTAGATACAGGAAAGGATTATTATACAAATATGGGGGGAATAAGAAGCTATCTTCATGAATTAAACACTGTGGAGATAAACAAAAGAGCATTAAGTTTTGAAGATGATAAAAGGTATATACTTTTGGATGGAAGTTATGATACTTTAGCTCTTAGACATTATAAGATTAAATTAACTGAAGAAGAAAGAAAAAAATATGAACAAGAAGGGGCAAGACCAAAAAACACATTTTAAAATATTTAATCTAGTAAAAAGATTAAATATTTATAAATTTTAAAAATTTTAAAATTATTATGTTATGTTATAAAAATTCATTATATATTGCTCAGCCTCCATTGTTATTTCCATCATTTCTTCATCCGTAACAGCATTATTTAGTTTATCATAAACTTCTCTACAAACTTCATCTATTATTTTATGTGGATGTTCTTCATAAGACCTAAACTTTTCTATGCTGTTACAAAACACATAATGGTGTGCATCAACTATAGGAGCAATTTCTTCCTCAGTTAAATCACTAAGGCTCTCCATTTGAGCACCAGCCTCATCAATTAATGCTCTTAGTTTTTCTTTTACTTCTTCTAAAAACAAAAGCACTTCATCTTTATTGTTGAAAGTTTTTGTTGCAATTTCTTTTTTAAGTTCTTCTTTTGTTGCATCAACAATCTCATCAATGTCTGGTGCTTCACAGCTAGATTTTATTTCAATTGTGTTATGATCTCTTTTATCAACATTGCTTTCACCATATATTAGGTTTGTTGCTATTATATCATACATTGTTGTGATATAGTTTTTTATTTGCTCTTCAAGCGTTTCTGCTTCAGGTATATGAATTACCTGTTTTTCAGAAGAGAATGCTATACAGTCGAACCGCGTTTATCCGGGCTCCATAATTCCGGAAATCTCAGGATCCGGACAAAAACATCAGGGAACGGATATTTTCTGTACAAATTTTACTTTTTATTCCGGAAATCCGCGTTCCGGAACCGGAATGAAAAAATCGGGAACGAAGGGCTAAAAATTAATACAAACCTTATCCAAGAAACCGGACGTGGCCTGACTGTGTATCACACAATTTAAACTGGTACCCGTTGTATCTCCCGTAACCGTCCGATAAATACAAAAATCGATAACAGGCTACTAGTTTACACACAATTTAGACTTGTTATTTTCCACGGGACCATAGACTGGTTATCATAAATATCATAAATACAGTCTACTTCGAGCGATTTCGGACTGGTTCGTCGTGAATAACACGGGTATCAGTCTAAATAGTGTCAGTTGTTGCAGACGATTTTCACACGTTTTGAAAACACGCGTGTTAATTAGTACTGTTTTCGAAAACCGTTAAATGACGTTCTCGTGCCATCGATAATTGTCAATTTGACAGATTATCCATACACATAGTACTGAAGTGACAATTCCACGCTGTTGTTGTTTAATTATTACTGGATCTACTTGATTACAGTAACAATCGCTAAAAAAATAACTGAAATGTCCGCAAAGATTTTGTGGGCATGTTTAAACTTATCTTTCAAAACTAAACGCAAAACTAAAATATGAACATACCGTCTGCTTGCATATTCAATAATCCTTCGTTTCAAAAATAAATATTTTCAATTTAAATGGTAAACCATAGGAAAAAAAAAACAGTTTGATTCATGTGTTAACTCGATATGTTTATGTTCCCCAAAGTACACACAAAATGGCCACCAAACACGATAAATTTCGTTAGGTTTTTCGAAAATATTTTACTCCTAACAGACTGTAAAGATGATTGAAAATATGCCTGTCTTCGATATCGAATCAATTGGCAATCAATCTCAATTAGTCTTTGCCATTTTACCACTTTGAAAGTACGACTATCAGAAGCCAAACAGAATGTCTATACCACCAGCAAAAGACGAGTTGAAGTTTCGACTTCCGTGAAAAAAGACATTTGTCAGTACAAAGAAGACCATCCAAAAAAGCACTTTTGCAGGAATTCGACAACATGTCATGTACATTTAAAATACTGTGCATATCGTGTTTTCCTTTTGTTTCGCCCTTTTCATGGTGTTTTCAAAAGTAATAAATGTGCCGAGCTTTACAAGCGCACCTGTTTGCACAATAGGTATGCATGTGCATGTAATTAGGTACAAGTAAAAAGACATGTACAAAAACAGACAAATAACAAAAAGGCTAAATGCAAATTTATGACACCCTTTATTTTATAAACCTGAACAATCGTAGGAGCAATAATGACATGGATACAAGTGCTTGTGTAAAACATACGCTGTTGTAATTCTTACGATACACGGTGTCCCTTATCAACATGGAGGTTATTGACCTAGCTTAACTTGGATGCCATGCCAGCAATCACTGCTCGTCGATCCGGAAATACGGCTGATCCGGAAACATTCATAGGAAACAGAAGTGGCCGGATAAACGAGGCTCCACTGTATATGTTTCTTGTTGTCTAAATTCTTCCATGATTTATATGTTATATATCATGTATATTATTTTGTAGGATTTAAAAAGAAAAATTCAATTTTAAAAAATTTTAAATTTTTTTTTTATTTTTTATTTTAAATTTATCAAAATCTTAACCCACCCACTAACTCATAAGCCGGTTAGCCATTGCATCATGCGTTGGTTGATGGGTTGGGAAAAAGGTTAAGTGAGTGTGTGATGTAAGGGTTTGTTGGGGGTTATGTGTTGGTGTGTCATGCATTGGTTTTTTCTTAAACAAAAAAATTTTTACTTTTTAAATTTTTTTAAATTTTTATTTTTAATTTTAATTTTTAATTTTTTTAAATTTTATTTTTTTAAAAAAATTTTTGATTTAAGTAAAAAATGTTTATAAAAAAGGTTATGCTATTTTGTTTGCTGACCTTAATCAGATTGACTTGATAACCCATTTTATGAGCATGTTAATGTTACATAAAATTGTTAATATGCTGTTGATTGGATAAGGGCTAGCTATAAACTTACGGGTGAGTTGATTGGATAAGGGTTAGCTATAGGCTTAAGGGTGGGTTGATTGGGTAAGGGTTAGCTATATGGTTAAGGATGGTTGGATTGGATAAGGGTTAGCTATATGCTTAAGGGTGGGTTGATTGGGTAAGGGTTAGCTATAGGCTTAAGGATGGTTGGATTGGATAAGGGTTAGCTATATGCTTAAGGGTGGGTTGATTGGGTAAGGGGTTAGCTATAGGCTTAAGGGTGGGTTGATTGGGTAAGGGTTAGCTATAGGCTTAAGGGTGGGTTGCTTGGATAAGGGTTAGCTATATGGTTAATCATGGTTGGTTTGCATAAATTTACACAGTGTGGTTAAGCGTGGTTGATTTTTGATAAACACATAATTGCATGCACAAGTTAAATAGATGGTGCATTTAACCACGGATTATTTTTATTAAGCAATTGCGAGAACATAATGGGATTGGCCCAGATCAATCTTTTATCTATCTACTTTCAGAAATAAACTAGATGGTTTATGCAGGCAAAAATGGGAATCAGAAGGAACTTAACTCTTTACCGCACAATGACACCTTTTAATGCCCCTGGGAAAGAAGCCTTTTGAAAACATTGTGGGAAAAGGAGAAAATGCTGGTAACCAGCATTTTCTGCTTTTCCTACAATGTTTTCTACCCTTTTAAAAACAAATTTCAAAATGTGAAGCACATTTACATATTTTATTGTCTGCAAATGCTTTCAATTTGGTCAAGCCCAAAATTTTATCGTTTGGTAAAGAGTTAAATAACCTCCTATTATCATAAAGATGTGGCCAACTCACATGCAGTAATATTGACATATCTATTCTTGTTTTTATTTTCAGGTCGGAGAGATGCCTCGGCAGGTATATCCATTCCATTTGCATCGCCCTTTGAACTCTTCGTAATGTCGTCAAACTCCACAGCAAACCCGTTATCACTGTCAGCATGCATATCTCGTACATGTCTCAGGAAATGGGAAGTGTCGATTTCGTGATACTTTGTATCCTCTGTAAATATAAAATATCAATATATTCCTTGTCTTCATTAGCTTTTGAAAACATTGAGAGAAAACGAGAAAATGCTGATTTTTCTACAATGTTTTTTCTATCATTTCAAAAAGACAAATTCTGTCCATTAGGCTATGTTATATTTATTATCTGCAATTACTTTAATTAACCCTTTCCCAAATGACAAATTTTGGACTGGTCCAAATTGAAAGAGTTTGCAGACGACCATTTTAAAATTTGATGAAAATGGCAGAAAGTTATCAAAAAGGGTAGAAAACACAGTGGGAAAAGGAGAAATTGCTCGTTACGTGCAATTTGTCCTTTTCCCACAGTGTTTTCAAAAGACTTGTACTGCAGACACATGAAAACCAGGGCTTGTTTGGGAAAGGGTTAAATGCGGAAAAGTCTGAAATTTTGTTGTTTGATAAAGAACTAAAGGACGAAATACCATGTTGGGTCATGTGTACAAAAATGTCCACTGAAAAGCTTTTCAACACTAGATGTTTGGTGGTTTTTTTTTTTTTGAAATAATGTCTCCCCACCAACCTTTCAAGCCTTGCTGTGACCTTGATCTTGGAGACTAGAATGTTAAATTCTAGCTCTGCACACCGTTTCATCAAGGTGAACACTTGTTGAGATAAATGTATATTTGGAGTCTAACAAGGGGTACGGAGGAGAAAATGTACATCCCCGGCCAGATCCCAAACACTGGACCCCACACACACTGTGTGGTTGTTCTAACAATTGAGTTATAGAGCCCTGTAAATCTATTTGATGAATAAATAACCCAATCACATTCTTCTGTTGCAGACCAATATTCATCCTCAAATACTGCCTTACCCCTTAACTCTTTACCAAACGACAAAATTTTAGACTGGTCCAAATTGAAAGCATTTGCAGACGACAAAATAAATGGGACTGAAAAATTGAAATTAGTTATTGTAAGGGTAGAAAACATTGTGAGAAAAGGATAAAATGCTGGTTACCAGCATTTTCTCCTTTTCCCACAATGTTTTCAAAAGCCTTCTTCCTCAGGGTCGTTAGAAGTCGGGATTGTGTGGTAAAGAGTTAATATCAGCCACACAGACATGATCATAAACTGCCGTACCACTCAGTTTCAGCCACACAGATATCTTTGAGAGTTATTTACGTTGGTCCCCAAATGTAACAGGAGGAGAGAATGTAGTGGTCAGCTGCTACTTGAACAATGGACCCTTGTTCATCCTGGCAGTGCCCTACCAAGTGAGCCATTGAGCTACTGTTCTACTATCTGTTTAACTCTTTACCAAACGACAAAATTAAAGAGTCATCCAAATTGAAAGCATTTGCAGACGACAAATTCAATGTAACTAAAAAATTAAACCGTGTGCTGGGAAGGGTAGAAAACATTGTGGGAAAAGGAGAAAATGCTGGTTACCAGCATTTTCTCCTTTTCCCACAATGTTTTCGAGAGGCTTCTTTCTCAGGGTCGTTAAAAGTTGGGATTGTGTGGTAAAGAGTTAACCCTTTATCAAACAATCCCATGTTTTAATGACAATGGGGAATAAAGAACTGATAATACTGTACGAAAAGGAGAAAATGCTGGTACACAGTATTGTCTCCTTTTCCCACAATGTTTTCTACTCTTTTAAACACAAATCCACAAATCTTTTAAGTAGCTTCTGATTTTTCATCTTCAAATACTTTTCAAATTTTGTCATCTGATAAAGAGTCAAATTTATTTGAGGAATAGATAACCCAACCACATAATAAACAGAATAAAAGTGTACTTACCAACAGTTTCCGGTGGAAAAACAACTGTACTTTGTGGAGACTGAGAGTGGGTTGGCACTGTCAAATAGTACAGAGACCTGGTGTATTTTCTACAGGTAACTGACCTGTGAATAAAATTCAACCAATGACAATCAACCAATTTACTCATTACTACATGCAAGTAACCTTTCTCATTCTGCAGTAGAAAACAAAAAGGAGAAGTTGCTTTAGAAACTGCTGCAAAGGGTAAATATAGCTCCTTTGCTTCGGCCCCAATATTTCCAAATGTATTCATGGACCAAACCCTGACTCTTTATCACATGAAAGTTAGACTTGTTTATTTAGCATCTGCAGATGACAACATCAACGGTTCAAATGATGGCATATATGTTTGGATTGATTGATTGTATGATGTTTAACGCCATTTTCAACATTATTTCAGTTATATCAAGGTGGCCAGTGCACCTATCCATTCTTTCCTGGAGTTTCTTTTACCAGTGCTCCGCACAATATTCTTTCGAAGCCACTGGCTGCTTTCCCACATAACCATCGTCGAAACAATGGTCAGCAGTGAGAGAGAAATGAATCCTGTTGCCATGACTATCACCAATCCTCGGAAAGAAATTAGCCAAGCCGGGGATCGAACCAGCGACCTCCTGTTCTCAAGTCCTGTGCGCTACCAACTGAGCTGGGGGGCTTGGCTATATGTGTTTAGAAGAATACAAAACATTGTAGGAAAAAAAGGGAAAATTTTTCTCTAGTAAACAGCATTTTCTCCTTTTCCCACAATGATTTCAAAAGCCTTCTTCCTCAGGGTCAATAAAACTCAGGATCGTTTGGTAAAGGATCAAACTTCAATTTATGCTGACTGTCCAAAACTGCATACTTTCAAAGTCATCTAATGAATAAATTTATTTTGTGGGGTAAAGAGTTAATCCTTTACCAGACAACACAATATTTTACCTGTCAACATTAAAAGCCTTTGGCAGATGACAAATCAAGTATAACTCAAAATATGGAATTTGTCTTTCATAGGGTAGAAAACATTGAGGGAAAAGGCAAAAATGCTGCGCAGCATTTTCTCCTTTTCCCAAAATGTTTTCAAAAGCCTTCTTTCCCAGGGGTTTTTAAATGTAGTGATTGTGGGATAAAAGGTTAAAAGAATAAATAACAGGATGAAAGGTGGATAATCAATCATGGAATGTGGTTTCATACATGCCTCTAGGAGAACACATTGTGGCAAAAGCAGAAATTTGTTTCAGGAGGTATTGTTTATGTTTATTATAAGCAACTCTTATCTTTCATCATAAATCTTTCAAAAACTGTCCGCTACAAGACAAAAACATCATCTGCAAGGGAAACCTGTTCAATAAATTCTGAGCTACAAGGGTTAACCCTTTACCACACAGTCTTTATGAGATTTGAACCCCAAACCTCAGACGACAAAATAAATGTTACTCAAAAAATGAATTTTTTTTTTTGGAAAAGTGGTAAATATTGTGGGAAAAGGAGAAAATGCCAGTAACCAGCATTTTCTCCTTATCCCACAATGTTTTCAAAAGCCTTTTTCCCAAGGCTGTTAAAAGCGAGGATTGTCAAGTAAAGGGTTAAGTTCTGTAGAAGACTATTCAATGCTTTTTTCCCTTCTTCTTCTTTACTATTTCTAACCATGGCCGCCAAACTTGTCATATGACAAAATTAATATAAATATTTCAACCAATAGTAAAAAGACTACCGGAACCCAGCCTCTGCAGTACATGTACTTACCTGTTACAAACAAGAATGAGGACAACTGTGCTGAGGACCAGCACTGCAAGAACAATCCCAGCAATCATGCCGGCTGGTACCACTTCAACTGAAGGGCTGACTATAACTGTAGGATCTAAAACAAAGACAACCACAACTTTTGTATGTTTGAGTGGAGTTTTACTATACTTTTAACTCTACCAGACAGTTCAGAGGTTTAACCACACAGAGAGGCAGCTTTCAAAACATTGTGGAAAAAAGGAGAAAATGGTGGTTGGCAGCATTTTCTCCTTTTCAAAAAAAAGTTTTTTACCCTCTCAAAGCCAACTTTCATCATTTGAGCAACGTTAACTTTGTTGTCAGCAAATGCTTTAAATTTGGACCAAAGTTGACTGTTTATCAGATCTCAGAATTTTAGACGTTTATATTCACACAATTTTCAGAAACTGCATTATATCTGGCTCAAATGATGTACCATCTCAGAGCTCCAAACTGAAGTGATTTTGATTTCAAAATTGAAAATATTAATTTTTCTCCACTAAACCCTATGTTATGGGTACTCATTAGAATTGTCTCATCGAGACGACTCTAATGAGTACCCACAACATAGGGTTTGGAAGAGAAATAATGGATTTAGAATACCATGATACTCCCTCTTATCTTAAGCTCTGCCATCTGTAGGAAAGGACTGAAAAAATTGTAATACAAGAAAATGCTGATTAGCTGCATTTTCTCCTTTTCCTACAATGTTCTCAAAAGCTTATTTACCTTGGACTGTTGAAACATGTGATTATTTGGTAAAGGATTAACCATTTATCAGTGATATCCAGGCTAGTGTTCACTTCTACATAGGTTTCAACAGTACAATGCTTGGGCTATGCAGTGACTGGCACATTCGCATTCCAGTAACAGTTTAAACACTTTCAACACTGTTGAGGAATCAGACCCAGGACATCTTTTTTACAAACCAACTTCCTTATCTACTGAGCAAGGCAACCCCCCCTTACATCATACAGACTTGATAAAGAACTAAACCCTTGTAAAGTTAAATAAAATTTTGATAAAAATACAGTACACATTCTCGGTCAGTATTCCAGATGCAAATATTGCATATTTAACACTATTTTTGTCAAAAAATGTGGCAAAGAAGGAGATAGTTTAGATCCAAGATCAGACTGCAAGTTCTGCAGAGAACTTGCAATCTGGCCCCGTGCTTATAAAGAAATATTGAGAACGATCTCATGCTCAGCACAAAACTGTACTCAGCGGCTTGAGTTTTGCTCACGGGAGTTTTGAACTCAGACGTTGCTAATAAACGTCGCTTTAGCACAGTACGCACTTAAAAATTTGCGACTAAACTTCTAAAAATAGCCGATACCAACAGATTCGACCCATGGCCCATGACTGACAGGGTTTTTAGAGAATATCCGGCCCAGAAATTTTGAAAATTTGGCCCCAAAAATGAGAAGATTCCGCACAGTTATGTTGCCCAAGTATGGTTATGCATAACTTGTCAAGATTTATGGTACATATAGGTTTGGGAAGTGGCACGTTTGGTGTAATAATATATATTGTAAATGATTTGAGGTTTCCTTGAAACAAAAAATTACATAACAAAAGAAGTTAAGCATACTTTAAGTACTTCATTATCATTATTTCTACTATTTCAATTTTTAAATGTTTCCAAGACATCCCCCCCCCCCCCCCCCCCCCCACTTTTTAAGAAGTTTAGACCTAGATGCAGTTGTCATGTTATCATTGATAGGTTTTGTTCCATGACTGGAGACAAATATTGGTGATGAAAACCAGGTAAAGATGTGATAAATGCCGTTCTGCAGTATCTCTATCCATTTTCTGCAATTTAAATCAATTAACCATCCATAGATATCCTTCTTACCAAATTTCATTGTTATTTATCAAAACGCCTGTCCCCATTGATATGAACCTTAGTTGCAGTCATAGTTCATCCAAGTATTTCTGTGGGCATTTCATAGACTTAAAATTGGGAAAGGCTTGAACTGGGATGTGTTTCAGCATTTCCGATTCTGCCACCTAACATCTTGATAATAAGCAGATGTTGTTGCATGCTGACGCATTGTCACTACTTTTTTTTTTTTAAAACAAAACTTGGACATTGTCCAAGATCAAATATGAACAAAAACACATGCATAGGTACGTAATATAGATCTATATACCTTTAGTTTATATTTCAAACATAATCATTTTATAAACAGTCAATCAAGATAGGTTCGATCCCCGGCTTGGCCAATTTCTTTCCAAAGATTGATGATGGTCATTGCGACAGGAAAGAATATTGTGGAAAGAAGATTGTATGGTGTTTAACACCATTTTCAACATTATTTCAGTTATATCGCGGTGGCCAGTGCACCTATCCATGCTTTCCTGGAGTTTCTTTTACCAGTACTACGCACAATATTCTTTCCAAGCCACTGGCTGCTTTCCCACATAACCATCGTCGAAACTATGGTCAGCAGTGAGAGAGGAATAAATCCTGTCGCAATGACTATCATCAATCCTCAGAAAGAAATTGGCTGAGCCGGGGATCAAACCAGCAAACTCCTGTTCTCAAGTCCTGTGCGCTACCGACGGAGCTACAGGGGTTCGGCATAAAAACAATCAGGAAAAGGTACGTAAATGGGCAAAAGTAGCACAGTATCTCGATATCTTCTCCACTGTTTTCCTTGGGTCCAATCGTCCTGCACACAAAAATAACATGTTCTAATCAGATGTTGTGCTGATCCAGCTAGTCTGCCGGATCTTGCAAAAAAAAATTAATTCTAGCCCTGAGCAAAAGAGTGATTTTGGGGGGAAAATTATCGAAAGTTCCAGCAGTTTTAACGAAATTACTGCATACAAGATTAGAAGCCACCCAACTTAAAATGTATTGATTACAGAAGTAGCCACCAGCCTTGATAGTATTGATTACATGACAACCAATCAACTTCCGTTTAAAAATAGAACTCCGTTGAGTTTTTGTTTTGAAAATTCCAACTAAACTTATTACCGACATTATCTGGAAGAACTCCCGTTTTGTCCTTCCAGCTTCGATTTCGATGGGGAAAACCTATAATCTGTTGGAAAAAATTTTAAACCAACACCTCCTTTCTTCATATACACTGTCCTGCTGTTGTTCTGCCTATAGGCCTATTCAACTTGTCCTCGACACAAATCATGAATTGCACCTGTCAATAAATTCCTTTGAGCCATCCAACTATAAGGGTTGATATAGGTTAGGAGGGCCAAGTTTTTCCTTATCGCAGATGCACCAGTTTTGAGCAAGCCAATGATAAAACTATGTGGTCCCTATTCTAAACCGATATCGTTCAACCACTGTACCCTAGCCAGTACCAACATTCTAAGGGGTTACTTCGGTCTATGAATGTTCAACGCTGTTTTGCCTCCTTTCACGCCGAATCTGTCTTTTAAAGAGGCGAAGGTATGCGGCGGCATTCATTATCACGGAATACAAGACAGAGCAAACTCTCTTGAGTCTGGTTCAGACCATACTCAAGAGAGTTTGAGTTTCATGCTCAGTTGAGTATGATCTCAAGCTCAGGATTCTTTATAAGCACAAAATTCTGAGTTGGACTCAGGGTTGAGCAAGAAACCGCTCCTTGAGCCTGAGATTGTGCTCAAAAAAGTTTTATAAGCATGGGGCCTGATCTTGGATCTATACTGTCTTCTTTGGACGAAACTCCATCAAAGTAAGTCACCCTTGAGTATTTTCTGCTTAGGTAGGCAAAAAAAAAAATTCTACAACTAAATTCCTTGTTTTCTTTAACTCTTTACCAAACGACAAAATTTTAGACTAGTCCAAATTGAAAGCATTTGCAGACGACAAATTAAATGTGACTTAAGAACTGAAATCTGCCATGAGAAGGATAGAAAACATTGTGGGAAAAGGAGAAAATGCTGGTTACCAGCATTTTCCCCTTTTCCCACATTGTTTTCAAAGGCGTCCTTTTTAGGGTCGTTAAAAGTCGGGATCGTGTGGTACAGAGTTAAAACGATCAATTCTTTACCACACGACAAATGACTCATGAGTACCTCAAATGATGGAATTTGCATTTGAAAGTATGAAAAACAGTGTAAAATTCGAATTACAAGTATTTTATGCTTCTCTCACTGTGTTTCCAAAAGTCTTCTTCTGCAGATTCATACAATTTGTTTGTATAGTGTTTAATGCCATTTTCAATATTATATAGTTGTATCATGGTGACCAGTGCACATGTCCATGCTTTACTGGAGTTTCTTTTGCTAGCACTTTGCACAATTCTATTCCTAAGCCACATGCTGCTTTCTCATATGACCAGGGTTACTTTACGATGTTAAAGTATCCATGTATGCACGAAAATCAGCTTGGATGCAAAATATCGAAGATGATTGCATCCCTTGGACTCATCAAAAATGAGTAAAGACCATGATTTAACTAGATCTACATCAATAACGAAAACAATGCAAAATACCCAGTACGAAGATTTAACATTTCTTGTACAAACTGACCTTCGGAATTCCAAAGTGTCTGTAAATAGATCTTGGCATGCCAAGATATAACCAAAAATGATAAAATAGATCTCTTTGTCATTGACTTTGACTGGTTACCTGCGCTAAGCTCACATCGTCTTTTCTGGCGAACTGATCGCAGGTAAACAGCTGTTCTTAGCATTTCTTTCCTGAAGATGGCTTCCTGGGCCAAAAAGAAAAAGCATTTGTGATCTTTCCAAGACCAATGGCTGAAAGATCCTGCCTTCCAAGATCAGATTCTGAGAAAAATTTATCTCTACTCCTCTATTCGTGTAAATGTGTTTGATTTGTTATGAAACTAAGCAGAAATAAGGCTTTTACAACAGGTTGTATGGACTTTCAAAGAAGTTTCATTGTCACGCATGATACATACTACTTTCAGCGATGGTCACCAGCGTGCACAGCACACTAAATCTGCGAAAGGTTCCATAAAGACGTCATTTGAGATAGCTAAACGGACAATTTATGCAAGCAAAAAAGGGACTCAGAAAGAACGCAATGGGACTCAACTTTTGCAGTTGCATTGGGTCCCATGGACTCTGTAAAATTTTATTTAAATGCAAACACTGTATAACTATTGTTGAAACAATGATCAGCACTGAGAGAGGAATGAATCCTGTCACAATGAATATCACGATTCTTTGGAAAGAGATTTATACATAACATTTGATTGGGAGCTAATGATGAAGTTACCTTCAAGTTTAAACCGTATTGCATCTGAGAAGTTGCCGATGTAGGAGGAGGGTGCGTAGAGACTTTTCGTTGCACCTGCTATCTGAAGCTTGTATTCGTGATTGGTCGGCAAATCCGATATCATAGTCTGAAAATATCGCATATAGAACAACAATAATAAGACATACCTTAAACCCATTATCACACAATCCCAAATTTTAACGACCCCATTGGAGAGGACTTTTGACAACACTGTGGGAAAAAGACAAAATGCTGGTAACCTGCATTTTCTCCTTTTCCCACAGTGTTTTCTTCCATGTCACAGAACTTCAGTTTATTTGTATCACTTTCGAAATAGTCGTCTGCAGAAGCTTTCAATTTGGAAGAGTCTAGAATTTGTTGTTTGGTAAGAGTTCAATAAAAGATACACAATGTAAATCTATCTGCAAACAGGCCTGCAGGGGCCCTGAGAATAAACATGTCCACATTTTCTACCAATTGCAAATTTTTATTTATTCATTCAAATATATTAATACCAAGAAGGAGGTCAAAAGCTGGCACATTCAGCTACACTGAAAAAGTAAGCTTTGACTGTTAAAAAGGGTAAAGCCAACAGATTACTAAATAAGTCTTTACCAGATAATATAGGATATTTGGATTTTTTTGTTGAAAGATTGAAATGTATTTTTCCAAGTGAACATCATAAGTATATATTTTCATGAGTGTGATAATGTGATGGCTTGGTTGGTACAATGCATCACAGAAACGCATTAAGCCCCCTTTTCACAGAGCATGGCTCATATTATTATGCCATATGTTTCAATAATTTTTTTTTCCACATGTTTTACAATAGAAGTGATCAGACTGCCTTAAGTTTAGTTCTACAACTGGTTTATCACCAGTGGCATTAAGATTTTATCAGAAAACCAAATTTTAAAGTTGTCTGTATTGAAAGCATTAGCCAACAACAAACTGGATTAACTCTTTACCAAACGACAAAAAATTTAGACTGGACCAAACTGAAAGTATTTGCTGATGACAACTGAAACATGAATCAAATGATGTAAATTGTCTTTGATAGCGGAGAAAAAATTGTGGGGAAAAAGGAGAAAATGCTGGTTACCAGCATTTTCTCCTTTTTCCATAATGTTTTCGTAAGGCTTCTTCCTCAGTGCTGTTAACACTCTGGACTGTGCGGTAAAGAGTTAAGCTAAAAGAATCAAATCTACTTATATTTCAAGTATAGAAAACACTGTTCTGACTGGAAAAAAATGCTGGTCACCAACATTTTCTCCTTTGCAGACAATGTTTTTAAAAGCCTTTTTTCTCGGGATTGTTCGGTAAGTGTTAACAGTGATTACCCCTTTACCCAATGACAAGAGTTTAGACTCATCCAAAGTGAAAGAAGAACAAGAGGGCCATGATGGCCCTGTATCGCTCCACTGGCTTATAAATATAAACCATAAATACTAAACATTTCAATTCTGAGCCAAATGGTTTCAAAATGAAGACTTACAAAGTTTTCTCTGTAAAAGCCCATGTGAAAGTTGAGACCCGCAAGGCAAAGCCATTTTTGATCCAAGAGCTATAATTACTTGAACCCTAGTAGAGGTCCACAAGATAAAACCACATGCCGAAATAATACAAGTCTATGCTGTATGGTTATAAATATGGTGATTTTCAAGTTTTGTCCATATGAAGCCTCTGCAAAACATAAGACCCCTGATGCAAGGCTAATTTCAGAAGAAAAAAAAATCAAAACAGGAAGATTTCTTAACTTGTCACTATGTAAGCCCATGTAAAACTTGTGACCCCAGCGGCGGGGCCAATTTTGACCCCAGGGCTAAAATTTTGGCCCCCTTGGTAGAGGCCCACTAGATATAGCAACATGCAAAATTTGGTAGCTCTAGGCCTTATGGCTAGGTAGAGGAAGATTTTTAAAGTTTTCTCTATATAAGCCTATGTAAAACTTGTGACCCCTGGGGCAGAGCCAATTTTGACCCCAGGGCTAAAATTTTGGCCTGCTTGGTAGAGGCCCACTAGATATAGCAACATGCAAAATTTGGTAGCTCTATGCCTTATGGCTAGGTAGAGGAAGATTTTTAAAGTTTTCTCTATATAAGCCTATGTAAAACTTGTGACCCCTGGGGCAGAGCCAATTTTGACCCCAGGGCTATAATTTGAAGAAACTTGATAGAGGTCTACTACATAAAGCTACATGCCAAATTTGGTAGCCCTCTGCCTTATGGTTTCAGACAAGAAGATTTTTAAAGATTTCCAATATTTTTCAGTTTTGTTGCCATGGCAACCAGAGTTTTTGAAGGAATCAAATTCTTTCAAGAAATTCTGAAGAGGACCATGGCAGGATCATTTCTGTGAAGTTTCATGAAAATTGGATGGGTAGTTTCAGAGAAGAAGATGTTTGAAATAAAAGTTAACGCACGGACGGACGGACGGACGCACGGACGCACGACGGACACCGGGCCATGACATAAGCCTGCTGGCCTTCGGCCAGTGGAGCTAAAAATTAAATTAATTACAATCAAATTATGGGATTTGTCTGTTACCAGCATTTTCTCCCTTTCCTACAATGTTTTCAAAGGCCTTCTCCATCAGGGTTGTCAGAATTCAGGATTAAGTGGTAACGGGTTATGGTAAATTAGATCTAACAAGACACAGTGTTAGAGCATAAATCAGTGCTGTTTTTACATGTTACTTTTTATGGTATGTGATATCAAAAAGCAGGCTGGTGAAGGTGGTCAAACAATGGTTAATATACAAATCAGAGCTCCAGAGAAGAGGGAGTGATAGTATTCTAAATCTATTATTTCTTTTCCAAACCCTATGTTGTGGGTACTCATTAGAATCGTCTCAATGAGACGATTCTAATGAGTACCCATAACATAGTGTTTAGTGGAGAGTAAGTAATATTTTCAATTTTGAAATCAAAATCACTCCCTCTATCTGAAGCTCTGTACAAATGATCGAATTTTCACCTATCTGCTGCAGATAAATGGGAAACACTGTTACAAATGGGGTGAAAAACCCAAATTTGTTTAGTCAGGCCATCTGATTTTCACGGCTGCAGATAGAGGGAGTGATTTTGATTTCCAAAATTGAAAATATTACTTATTCTCCACTAAAACCTATGTTATGGTTACTCATTAGAATCATCTCATCGAGACGATTCTAATGAGTACCCACAACATAGGTTTTGGAAGAGGTTTGTATTTTGGAATCAAGTCTGCTGTGGACATGTTGATTTATGTGTATCACTTATCAAAAGAGTTAACGATCATGAGGCTGAATAACTAAAATGGACATTCTCAGACAGTACTAAAGACGCAGATAATGCAATTTCAAAATATTTGGCAAAAAGCTGACAGTGCAGATCATCAGTCAAACTACACATTCTGTGCTGTCTGATCTTGGATCTACCCTGTCCAATGCAACAATTAAATCCAGGTTGAGAGCTGCAAGGGTTAAAAATTGTAATTGGCAAAACTAAATGAGCTATGTTCTGACAAAAGGGGGCTTAATGCATCTCCGTGACGCATGATACCAATCGAGTCATCACATAATTATGGATCCATCATATACATTTTCTCTAACAAATGACTGAGCCTTAGGTAGAATGGTCCTTGGACCCACGGAAAATTGACCAATGGCGAAAAGTTTCAACCTAGGTCAGCCTACGCGGACTGCGTTGGCTGACCTAGGTTGATACTTTTCACAGAATGCATAGCCTCCTTTTCACAGAAATGTAAGAAATCAGGATCAATATTCACCAACCATTCTGAAGAACAGTCTTGGTCTTATTCTCAAGAATTTTCTAAATTTGAAAGTAACACAACTTTTGATTGGCCACACCAAATGGTTTAGCCAATCAGCAGTTGTGTTACTTTCTTAATCTAGAACTAGACCAAGGATGAAAAATCATCTAGCAAGTTTAATAGAGAATGATTTCAGAAAATCGGCTTGGTAAGCAGATGTTCAGAGACATGACTGAGCTATACTTTTTGTCCTGAGGATCTATAACCTTACCAAACAACAAAATTTGGTACTTGTCAAAATTTAAAGAATCTTTAGCAACAAGAAAATTTTAGACTTGTGCAAACTGAAAAAATTTGCAGCCAACAAACTGAATATGAGTCAAGTAATGCTATCTTTCTTCAAAAGGGTAGAAAACATTGTCGGAAAAGATGGAAATGCTGGTTACAAGACCATTTTTATTTTTTCTTTTTGAAGCAATGTTTTCAAATTCCTTCTACTTCAGGTTCATTAAAACACAGGCTTGTTTGTTTGTTTTGTTTGAATGGTGTTTTACACCGCTTTCAACATTATATCAGTCATATCACGGCGACAGCTCACATATTCATGTGTTTCCTGGGTTTTACCTGGACTAGGCTAGGGCTCTGAAGTGTCTTGCTCAAGGACACACCCACAAAAAACCCAACAGATCAGGTGGGGCTTGAACCCTGGGCCTCCAGGTTATGAGCCCCACACTTTACCACTGAGCCACGCAGGACCCCTCAGGCTTGTTTGGGGAAGGGTTAAATGTGGCTCAAACTGATAGAACTTTTTTTTTGAAAATGTTTAAAAATATTGTGAGTAAAGGAGAAAATGCACAAGCATTTTCTCCTTTACCCACAATCTTTTCAAAAGCCTTTCCCTCAGGGACCTTAAATTTTGGGGTTGTTTGGTAAAGTGTTAATACATGGAAAAAAACTCTAAAAAAATCTAAAAGTTTTGAAAAATAAACATCTCCCTGTCTGTCTATTCCAATATCTTAGTTCAATTTCTTTCAATTTGGACCATTTATTCCAGTATAAGATTATCAAAAAGCCCGTATTTCACTACATGCCCTGCAGACCATATTCAAGCAGGAAAGCTTTAGAAAAATACCCACATCAAGAAACAGGTAGAAAATCCCAGAGTTGAACATTTATTTTGATTATTATTGAAATAAATGTATACAAAAACTACATTATATAATGCACCCACAAAAAAGCCATAAACACTCAAAGCTTTACCACACAATCCCGAGTTTTAACGACCCTAAAGACCAAAGCTTTTGAAAACATCGAGGCAAAAGGGAGAAAATGCAGTTAACCAGCCTTTTCTCCATTTTCCCATAATGTCTTTCAAAACTTTCAAAGATAAATTCAATCATTTGATCTACCTTTGTTTTGTTCTCTGTAAATACTTTCAATTTAATCCTTTACCAAATAATCCCGGGCTTTCTTGACCCCAAATAAAAAGCCTTTTGAAAACATTGTGGGAAAAGGAGAAAATGCTGGTAACCAGCATTTTCTACTTTTCCCACAATGTTTTCTAACAATTCATAGAAAGGTCAAGTTATTTCAGCAATATTTAATTGTCGTCTGCAAATGCTTTGAAATTGGAAGAGTCAAAGATTTTGTCGTTTGGTAAAAAGTTAAGTCTAACCCTTTACCAAATGACAAAATTTTATGCTAGTCCAAATTCAAGGCATTTGCAGATGACAAAACAAGAGTGACTCAAAAATTAAAATTCGTTTTGGGAAGGGTAGAAAACATTATGGGCAAAGGAGAAAATGCTGGTTTCCAGCATTTTCTCCTTTTCCTACAATGTTTTCAAAAGGCTTCTTTCTCAAGTCGTTAAAAGTCGAGATTGTGTGGTTAAGGGATAACCTCCTGTTATTTGATAAAAAGTCAATTCCATATAATTACCGGTATGTTCATTTACCCATTATATGATGACCTTCACTATATCATTCAATATGTCAAAGGTCATGGGATCTGAATAAACTTTTATTCACTTTGCATGCACCCAGATTGTTACTCTTTGCTAGTTTACAAAATCGAAGGATTCTCAAAATTAAAAGCATTTCAGGAACGACAGATTAGAAATTGGTTAGATGATGGGATTCCTCTTAAATAGGAGAGAAAACAGTTTGAAAAAGGAAGAAATGCTGATTACTATCATTTTTTCCTTTTCCAGAGATGTTTTCAAAAGCCTTCTTCCTCACTGCCTTAAAAGCACGGGTTAATTTGGTAAAGGGCTAACCCATATCCTGCATATTCCAATCTCCAATGTCTATTGCAAAGTGTAAATACAGATTAGACTGCATAGGCCAGACTATAGAGCCCTGTATGTTCAAATTAAATTGAACCTTGTCAATCAAATCTTTGCAATTTGTAAGCATCAGCAGACAAGTGTAGATCAAGGTTTATTAGATAAAGCTACATGCCAAATTTAGTAGCCCTAGGCAATATGGTTTACGACTAGAAGACTTAAAGTTTCCACCATAGAAGCCTATGTAAGCCCCAGAGGTGGGGCCAATTTTGACCCTAAGGCTGTAAGTTGATGAGTTTTTGTAGAGGTCTACTAGATGAAGCTACATGCCATATTTGGTAGCCCTAGGCGATATGGTTTAGGACAAGAAGATATTTAAAGTTTCCACTACATAAACCAAAGTAAAACTTGTGACCCTTGGAGCGGGGCCAAATTTGACCCTGGGGCTATAATTTGATGAATTTTTGTAGAGGTCTATTAGATAAAGCTACATGCCAAATTTGATAGCCCTAGGCCATATGGTTTAGGACAAGAAGATACCGGTATTAAGCAGACGGATGACGGACACAGGGCCATGACATAAGCCCGCTGGCCTTCGGCCAGTGGAGCTAATAAAACCATAACCTAAAATATATCAGAAAATAATCATAAGACATGCTGATATGACCCTACAGAAGCCACTGTTATTCTCTGAAACCCGCTCTCTCAGATTCACCATGTATATCAATATGAGGGAAAGTGTTTTGGAAAACAGAGTAGATATGTTATGTTCAAACCCCTCTAACACTAAGGACTGTTAGGACACAAACCAGGTATTGGTTAACAATGTTATACATAACTTCCTGCAGACCACTATTTTACTGAACTCTTTACCAAACAACAAAATTGTAGACCAGTCCAAATTCAAAGCATCTGAAGACGACAAAATAAACATTACTTAAAAATTAAAATTTATTTATTTATTTATTTATTTATTTATTTACCGGCATTTTCTCCTTTTCACACAGTGTTTAACAAGTTTTTCAAAAGGTTTTTTCCTGAAGGTCGTTACAAGTTGGGATTGTGTGGTACTGGGTTAATGCAAAAGAAAACACCGTGACGAAAGGAAAAATTTCATGTACCAAGCCAATATCTCCTTCAGCAACAATGTTTTCACATTTTTCTGTTTTAACCCTTTCCCAAACGACACATTTTGGACTGGTCCAAATTGAAAGAGTTTGCAGACGACAATTTCAAATTTGATGAAAATGGCAGAAAGGTCTCAAAAAGGGTAGAAAACACTGTGGGAAAAGGAGAAATTGCTCGTTACGAGCAATTTCTCCTTTTCCCACAGTGTTTTCAAAAGACTTGTACTGCAGACACGTGAAAATCAGGGCCTGTTTGGGAAAGGGTTAAGCCTTTGCCACAAGATCTCAATGCTTAACCCTTTACACCCACTACCAAACAATCCCGTGTTTGGACGATCTTGAGAAAGACAAATATTGAAAACATAGTAAGTATTGGAGAAAATATGGGTAACCACAATTTTCTCCTTTTCCCGCAATGTTTTCTATCTTCTAATGACAAATTTAATCATTTGAGTACCTTTTAGTTCATTGTCTGAAACTGCTTTCAAAATGGAAGAGTCAAAAATTGTGTTGTTTGGTAAAGACATAACCCTTTACCACAAAATCCTGACTTTTTACAAGCCTGAGAAAGATTGAAAACATTCTGGGAAAAGGAGAAAATGCTAGTAACCAGCCTTCTCTCCTTTTCCCACAATGTTTTCTATCCTTCCCAAAACAAATTACAATTTCAGTCACATTTATTTTGTCATCTGCAAATGCTTTCAATTTGGACAAGTCTGAAATTTTGTCGTTTGGTAAAGAGTTAAGGAAGAAGACTTTTCAAAACATTGTGCAAGAAGGAGAAAATGCTGGTAACAATGTTTCCTACCCTATTAAAGACAATGCTACCATTTGAGCTGCGTCGAATTTGGCATCTGCAATTTGCTTTGAATAATGGACTAGTCCAAAACTTTGTTGTTTGGTAAAGAGTTATTTCACACAGACAATCAACATTTTACAAGGATTTTTTCAAAGTCATCTGCTGCAAATTTACTCCGAGAGGTAACAAGCAAGAGGTCATAGGTTACTAACCCTTTATCACATAATACCAAGTTAAAATGACCCAGAGGTGAAAGGCTTTTGAAAACATTGTCGGAAAAGGAAAAAATGCTGCTTAATAGCATTTTCTCCTTTTCCTGCAATGTTTTCTACCCTTTCTGATACAAATCCCTTCATTTTTTTTCACATTTATTGTGTCGTCTGCAAATGCTTTCAACTTGGACCAGTCCAAAATTTTGTTGTGTGGTAAAGAGTTAAAGATTTGCTAAACTAGGCCCAAAAGTGAGACAGTGACAACCTTTCTATACCTGTCTTAAACGGCACATCTCACCAATCTAAATTTAATTACAAGGGAAAGAATCGACTAAGTAACCACCAAAACACTATACACCTTGTCTAACATAAAAAGGACCCCACCAAATTGTCAAAATGTTAGCTATATATAAACCTCCACCACACAACAAAATTTTAGGCCTGTCCTTACTGAAAGCAATTTAACTCTATACCAAATGAAAAAATTTTAGACTTGCCAAAATTGAAAGCCTTTGCAGACGACAAAATATTTGTGACTCAAAAATAGTAATTCACATTTGGAAAGGTAGAAAACATTGAGGGAAAAGAAGAAAATGCTGGTTATCAGCATTTTCTCCTTTTCCCACAATGTTTTCAAAAGGCATTTTTCTCAGGGTCATTAAAACTCAAGATTGTATGGTAAAGAGTTAAAGTGACATCTAAACCGTTGCTTAACCCTTTGCCAAACAAAAAAAAATTTGATCAGCCCAAATTCAAAGCATTAGTAGATGAACAATTAAATGTGACTCAAACAACAGGATCTGTATTGGAAAGGATAGAAAACATTGTGGGACAAGAAGAAAATACTGCAATTTCTCCTTTTCCCACAATGTTTTCAAGAACCTTCTCCCTCTGGGTCGTTAAAATTCAGAATTGTGTGGTAAAGAGTTAGACAGTGTTCTGCACTGGAGGGAGATTCCGCGAAACTGTTCCATCAAATTAGAAAAATGTCCCATCATAATTCACATGGATGGGACATAGTCCCTTTTTACATGATTTGATAATTTATCTCTAATGCATTTTGTCTTATTTATTTCAAAAGTGATCCCTATTTCTGTAAGATTATGGAACAATCGTCCCCTCTTTGAACAATCCTTAGCACATAACAGCCTAACCCTTTACCATACAATACCAAGTTTTAACAACCCTGAGGGAAACGGCCTTTAAAAACATTATAGGAGAAGAAAATGCTGGTATTCAGTTTCTCGAGTTTCTTTGCCCAGAGCTTCATACAACTCGTTCCAAAGTACTGGCTACTTTCCCACATAAACATTCTCAACTCTTTACTAAGCAACAAAATTTCGCACTCAAAAATCAAAGCTGTTGCAGACGACAAATTAAATGTGGATCATTTAATGAAATTAGTCTCTGAAAGGGTAGAAAAGATTGTGGGAAAAGGAGAAAATGCTGGTTACCAGTTTTTCTCCTTTTGCCACAATGTTTCAAAAGCCCTCCTCCTCAGGGTCGTTAAAACATGGCATTGTTGTGTAAAGGGTTAAACAGTGCAGAGAGGTGAGGTAGGAATAAAAGCTGTCGCAGTTACTATCATCAAGCCTCGAAAAATAGTTTGACCAAACTTGGACTGAATCTCACAACTGTTGGATTCCTAGCCTCAGTCATCACTAACTTTATCAAACGACAAAATTTTGGACTGGTCCAAATTGAATGAATTTGCAGAAGACATATCAAATTTAGCTGAAATGATGGTAACTGTCTGTGAAAGAGTAGAAAACCTTGTGGGAAAAGGAGAAAATGCTGGTTTCCAGCATTTTCTCCATTTCCCCCAAGGTTTTCAAAAGGCTATTTCCTCAGGGTCATTAAAACTTCGGGTTGCGTGGTAAAGAGTTAACTGAGCTATCTTGCCCATTAATTGCAGGTCCAAATTGAAAGTATTTGCAGACGACAGAATAAATGTGACTTGAAAATTGAATTTTCTTTTGAGAAAGGTAAAAAACATTGTGGGAAAAGGAGAAAATGCTAGTTACCAGCATTTTCTCCTTTTCTCACAATATTTTCAAAAGGCCTCTTTCTCAGGGTCTTTAAAAGTTGGAATTGTGTGGTAAAGGGTTAACAGCTGTCTACTGTAAAGAGGTAAGATGTCATACTGGTGTGGTAATGGGTTAATTCGATAAATAATAGACAGAAAAGAATAAATAATGGTAATCTGATCACATTCTACTGTGAATTGTACATGTATAAATCTTGTTGAAGACCTGGGCATCTTTGGACAAGAAAGAAGAAAAAAATATGAGTAATGCTATGGGAAAAGGTGGCTTAATGTGCCTACAAAAAGTACAGAACCAGGTCAGCCTGTGTCATCATTGCAGGCAGACCTGGGTTGAAACTTTTTGTTACTGGTCAATTAACTGGATGTCAAAGGAACATTTTACCCCATGATTCAGTTGGTTATTAGGCAAAGTGACTTAAATGGATCCATAATGATATGACAACTTGCTTGGTATAGTGGAGATGCATTCAACTCCATTTTGCCAGAGCGCCTCACATATACATTTGAGCCATGCTCTGGAAAATGGGGCTTAATGCATCTCCGTGATGCATCGTACCAATCGAGTCATCAAATAATTATGGATCCATAATAGCCATTTTTTTAACAACCAACTTCATCATGTGGTAGACTGGTCCTTGGATATACAGAAAATTGACCAATAGCGAAAAAAGTTCGGCCCAGGTCAGCCTGCGCGGACAGTGCAGGCTGACCTGGGTCGATACTTTTCGCAAGTGAATTAAGCCCCCTCTTCACAGAGCAAGGCTCATTTATATATCCCTTCCCAGTCAACAACATAAGACCCAACTCAGCAAAATAATGAACAAATACCAAACTCACCTTCAGTCAGAAGAGGGGTCTATTAGCGGTCTTAAGCAACATAAGAGCCTTAAGTTTTTTTCATGAAGCCGCACCCAGGACCCAGTTTCACAAAAAAACTTGAATCCGTTATTATGCTCAAATCTGACAAAAGTCTCAGTTTCTGACTTAGCCCTTTACCAGACGACAAAATTTTAGCCTTGTCCAAACTGAAAGCATTTGCAGGCAACAATTTCAATGTGGATCAAATGGTGCAATTTTTCTTTTATGTAGAAAACATTGTGGGAAAAAGAGAAAATGCTGGTTACCAGCATTTTCTCCTTTTCCCACAGTGTTTTCAAAAGGCTTCTTTCTCAGATGCATTAAAAGGCGGAATTGTGCGGTAAAGGGTTAAGATGAGTTTGTTATTTGAGACATATTCCACTAATATTAACAGACTTAAGTAACATTCTCAAATCCTGAGTTGACACAATGTTTTAAACTCAACTGAGCAAATTAAATGAACTTAGCTCAGTTAACAGACTTAAGTCCATTTTGCTGAGTTGAGTCTAAAACGCTGTTTGTGAAAAAGTTTCGTTTTCAGATTGATTAACCCTTTACCACACAATCCCGACTTTTGTCGACCCTAAAAAAGAAGTATTTTGAAAAATCTGTCGGGAAAGGAGAAAATGCTGGTAACCTTCTCCTTTTCCAACAATGTTTTCTACCATTTCCAACACAAATTCCAAGTTTTGAGTCATGCTCATTTTGTCGTCTGCAAATGGTTTCGATTTTGGAGAAGGCTAAAATTATGTCATTTGGTAAAGAGTTAATTCCTGTAAAAGACATTGTCCAAAGCAATAAATCTCACATACTTCCAAGGGCAGCAAAATGAGGTCTAATTATTAGTTTGTCTTATTTATAACTCACCTTATACTCCTGGCCATCAGCCATGATTTCTCCCCGCACTTTTTCTCCTGTTACACTCCAATACTTGATGAAGTACGAGTCGATTTTGTTGAAAATAATTCTTGGCTCCTCCCACTGGAGAAAAATTACCGTAGGCGTGAGCACGGTAAAATTAACAATGGCTGGTTTACTGGGACCTAAAATATCAACATGAATTTGTTAATGCTTTACCACAAAATCCCAAGTTTGAATGACCTGAAAAAAGAAGGCTTTTGAAAAGATTGTGGAAAAAGGAGAAAAATACTTACTTTCTGCTTTTCCCACACTGTTTTCTACCATATCAAATACAGAAATCACCATTTAAACTTATCTAATTTGTCATCTGCAAATGCCATCAATTTGGTCCAGTCCTAAATTTTGCCGTATGATATAGAGTTAACCATAAATTGTTCATATTTAATTCATACCTAAACAGGCATTTTCCTTTTGAAATTTAGGACCATATATGCAGAGGTCCAGATAGTGGGAGTGATTTTGATTTCAAAATTGAAAATATTAATCACTCTCCACTAAACCCTATGTTATGGGTACTTATTAGAATCGTCTCATCGAGACGATTCTAATGAGTACCCACAACATAGGGTTTGGAAGAGAAATAATGGATTTAGAATACTATCACCCCCTTTTATCTGGAGGTCTGTATATGGGTCCCAAACATTCCCAAATCTTTTCACCCAAAATTCCAAAACTATCAAAGAAATAAAATAGAAAGCCATAGAGTAAAAAATTTACATAAATACTTTTTTTCAAATTTCAGGAGCCCGTGCCCTTGCATGAAAAAAAAAAAAGTGGAAAAATAACTGTTACTAAAAAGCGGCACATACCATATAAACAGGAGAAACCTTAGACCATTTGAATGGAAATTGACAACAGAGGTTTTACTGAAAAGCTATAGAGAAAGTATTCTTTGAACCTGAAACTTCATCGTTAGCTATCCCTTTACCACACAATCCTATTTTCTACAACCCTAAAAACAAAAAGATTGTGGGCAAAGGAGTAAAGGCTCATTACAATTCTCTCCTTTTCCCATGGTGATTTTTATCTTTCCAAAGACAAATATCTATCATTTGAGTTGCATTGTCTTCTGTACATGCTTTCAATGTGCACCAATCCAAAATCTAATCATATGATACATGAAAAAACTTCTATATCAGTGAAAAGAACAAAGTGTACATGTTACTCATAAAAAATCTCATGATATTTCCTTCCTTCTGATTTTCCCATTCTTTCAAGAATTAGTAATATCTGCCGTTTTATTTTCTTCTTTTTGAATACACACTTTCCATCAATACTTTTGGTTTCTGTTGTATCAACTCTTTACCAGATGATAAATTATAGGCTTGTCCAAATTGTAAGCATTGGCAGACAACAAATTAAATGTGGTTCAAAAGCTTGGACTGACTTTTTACCACTGGGCAAGATTTTAGACCTGTCCTAAGTGAAAATATTTGCAGATAACATATCAACTGTTGGTCAAATTATTGAATTTCTCTTTAAAAATATAGAAAACATTGTGGGAAACATGCTGGTTCCCAGCATTTTCTCTTTTTTCCCCCCAATGTTTTCAAAAACCTTCCTAAAAAATTTTGTTCAAATTCGAGATTGTTTGGTAATGGGTTAAAAGGATAGAAAACATTGTGGGGCAAAGAAAAAAATGCCAGCAACCCTGGGTTGTTAAGACTGGATTGTGTGGTATAAGGTTAACTCTCTACCACACCACAAAATGTCTGATTGGTCCAAAATGAAAGGATTTCCAGACAACAAATTAAAGGTGGCTTAAATGACAAAATTTATCATTGATAGGGTAGAAAACATTGTGGGAAAAGGAAGAAAAGCTGGTAACCATCATTTTCTCCTTTTCCAACATTGTTTGCAAATGCCATCTTCCTCAGGATTGTAAAAAGTCAGGACTGTGTGACTTAGGGTTAATTAGTCTACTGCCCATATTTAACTCTTTACCAAACAACAAAATTTTAATCCAAATTGAGAGCATCTGCAGACGACAAAATAAATGTGATTCAAAAATTGAAATTTGCTTTGGGAAGAATAGAAAACATTGTGGGAAAAAAGGAGAAAATGCTGGTTACCAGCATTTTCTCCTTTTCCCACAATGCTTTCAAAAGGCTTCTTCCTCAGGGTCATCAAAAGTTGGGATTGTGTGGTAAAAGTTTAAGCTGTATACGAGGGACACTTTTTAAGTTCGTAGAGTAAGCCTATAACTTTTTAACGCGATTATGAAGTTGCACGATTTTTTACACAGAACTTGCGTAATCATTCCTCTCTCGAACGGTGTCACGGTATGCGGCGCACGAGGTCCACGTGCGCGCTGCGCTGGGTATTTTCAACACGTGGTTTTATACACTATAGTAAAATATAGCGTTCAATATGGATGGAAAAATCTCTGAACAGAGGGTATATTGTAAGATTTGAGCACAGCTCGGGTTTCCGCCAACAGAAATTCATGCTGATTTGCAAAAAGTTTATGGGAATGGTGCTTTAAAATATGCTACAGTTTGCAACTGGGTACGTCGTTTTAATGATGGTCGGGAGTCAATTGAAAATGACCCTCGGGTGGGTAGGCCGGTTTCCGTTTTGACGGAAAAGAACGTTGCTACTGTGAAAACGTTAATTGAGGAAGACGCACGTTATACCGTGCAAGAGATAGAAGAATTAAGTGGCATTCATTCGTCAAGTGTTTTGACGATCTTACGTGAACGACTTGGGCTACGTAAGATCTGCGCGCGCTGGGTGCCCCATTTGCTCACTGACAAGCAGAAACAAAGTCGGGTTAGACTTACATCGCAAGTTATAGAAAAATATGATAAATGTGACCCACGTCGTTTGGAAGAGATAGTTACAGGTGATGAAACCTGGATCTATCATTTTCAACCCGATTCTAAGGCTAAAAATAAGGTTTGGGTTTCATCTGAGGGCGACAGACCTGTCATTGCACGCCGTTGCAAAACATCAAATCGCATGTTGTATGCGATATTCTTTGATTCGAAAGGTCCAGTCCTTCAAATTCCAGTCCCGAAAGGTAGTTCTGTCACTGGAAAGTTTTACAGAGAAAGTGTTCTTACTCAACTTGTTGATTTCTATCAGAAACGCAGACCGCGCACCGGTGTCCGCGGCATCAAATTACTCCATGATAACGCACCGGCCCATAAATCCGCTACGGTACAGGAATATCTGAAAGAATCTGGGCTCGATGTCTTAGATCATCCCCCATACAGCCCTGACCTGTCCCCCTGTGACTTTTGGTTGTTCCCAAGACTAAAGGAAATGCTGGCAGGGCACCGTTTTGAATCCCGTTGTGGTATAGGCAGTGCGGTCTACCAGTGTCTGCAACATATACCTAAAGAGGACTACCGGGCGGCGTTCCGGAAATGGGTAGATCGGTGTAATATGTGTGTGGAGGCAGACGGGGCATATTTCGAAGGTCTTAGATAAATAAAATTTTGATATTTCAAGCGGTTGTAAAAAGACCGCCCTACTCTACGAACTTAAAAAGTGTCCCTCGTACCTACACTGCCTGCGAGACACAAGTTTTGAAAACACAGTGACTAGCATTGCATTTGTATGCTTACTGGTTGAAAGAAATGAGCATTATAAAAATAAACCAAACAACTGCCTTTCACAATATTAACTTGTTAATGGACAGTGTAGATCAAGATCTGACTTAACAACAGGCATAGGCACCAGAAAACAAAACTTTAGACATGATCTTATTGAAAGCATTTATGGCACAAGTGGGTTTAACTCTGTACCAAACAACAAAATTTTAGAGTAGTCCAAATTGAAAGCATTTGCAGACGACAAATTGAATGGGACTTAAAAATTGAAATTTGTTATGGGACAGGTAGTAAACATTGTGGGAAAAGGAGAAAATGCTGGTTACCAGCATTTTCTCCTTTTCCAACAATGTTTTCCAAAGCCTTCCTTTTTAGGGTTGTTAAAAGTCAGGATAGTGTGGTTGATTGATTGTATTGATTGTATAGTGTTTAACGCCATTTTCAACATTATTTCAGTTATATCACGGCGGCCAGTGCATCTATCCATGCTTTCCTGGAGTTACATTTACCAGTACTCCGCACAATATTCTTTCCAAGCCACTGGCTGCTTTCCCACATAACCATCATCGAAACAATGGTCAGCAGTGAGAGAGGAATGAATGCTGTTGCGATGACTATCATCAATCCTCGGAAAGAAATTGGCCAAGCCGGGGATCGAACCAGCGACCTCCTGTTCTCAAGTCCTGTATGCTACCGACTGAGCTACGGGGGCTTGGCGGGATGGTGTGGTAAACAGTTAATGCATGCCTTTGATACATTATACACAGCAAGTCATCACATAATTATGGATCCATAAAATCTATTTTGGCAGCCAACCCACTGAGTCATGAGGTTGACACGAGAAAATTTACAAATAGCAGCAAGTTTTGACCCTAGTCAGCCTTTGCAGACTGACCTGGGTCAATACTATTTGCAGATGCATTAACCCTTTCCCACACAGCAAGATTCATAATACTCCAAATTCAAAACACCTGCAAACGACAAATTTGATATCGGTGTAAATGAGCTCAAGCTCTTCGACAAGACAGAAAACATGGTGGGAAAAGGAGAAAATGCTGATTATCAGCATTTTCTCCTTTTCCCACTATGTTTTCAAAAGGCCTCTTTCAAATGGTCGTTAAAACTCAGGATTGTGTGGTTTAGGGTTAAACTCCCTTTCACAGAGCACAGCTCATATGTAGATGACAAATGTGTCTAAATAGATGGCATTTATCTTTGAAAGGAAGACAACACTGTGAGAGAAGGAGAAATTACTGGCATCCAGCGTTTATTTTTTCTTCACGATGTTTACGATGTTTTTGAAAACCTTATTCCCTAGGGTCGCAAAAACGCTTATCTGCTTAGCGAAGGATTCAGATGTATAGAGATATCCTTACCTGCCACGTCTGTGATAGCTGGAAACAGATCACTATAGTTACTGTACCCTCCCCCGGTCTCTGCCCGCACTCTTAACTGGTAACTGGTGTAGGGTTCTGAAAAATCATAATGTTTACTCTTCACCAAACTACAAAATGTTGGACATGTCAAATTCCAAAGCATCTGTAGATGACAATTTAAATGTGGCTAAGGCGATTTTTTTTGTCTCTTAACAGGCAGAAAATATCGTTAGAAAAGAAAATATATTGGTAACCACCACTTTCTCCTTTTCCAAATGTTTTCAAAAATTCCATTATTTTGAGGGTTGATAAAACTTACGATTGTGTGGTAAAAGGTTAAAATGGTATGCTGCAAGATGAAAATGATAACTGTCGCGGGCGGACAAATACCCCAACCTGGTGGCTTGTCACTGAATGACTGCCCATTCCAAACCGAAATTTAAAATAACAATGGGCAAATACTCAACAAGAGGGCCATGATGGCCCTGGGTCGCTCACCTTAGTAGAGTGCCTTAAAGGTTTTTCTTTAATGTGACCATGTGACCTAGTTTTTGACCGCAGGTAACCCAATTTCAAACTCATATTTCATGAAGACAAACATTCTGACCAATTTTTAAGTCAACTGAGCAAAAAATGTGGCCTCGAGTGCCCTAAAGATATTTCTTTAATTTGACCTAGTGACCTAGATTATGACCCCAGGTGACCCAAATTTGAACTGGTCATTGACTATATCAAAAGAAACATTTTAACCAATTTTCAAATCAAATGAATAATAAATGTGGCCTCTAGCGTGCCCACTAGCTATTTCGTTCATTTGACCAAGTGACCTAGTTTATAACCCCAGTTGACCCAATTCAGACTCATGTGAGATTTTACAAAGACAAACATTCTGACCAATTTTCAAGACAATTAAGCAAAGAATGTGGCCCCTAGAGTGCCCACAAGGTACTTCTTTATTTTGACCTAGTGACCTAGTTTATGGTTCCAGGTGACCCAAATCCGAACTCATCTCGTATTTCATCAAGACAAACATTCTGGCCAAATTTCAGGTCATTTGAGCAATAAATGTGGCCTCCAGAGTGCAAATAAGGTATTTCTTTAATTTGACCCAGTGAACTAGTTTATGACCCAAGTTGACCCAAATAAATCTAATATGAGACTTTATACAGACAAACTTTCTAACTAATTTTCAAGGCAATTGAGCAAATAATGTGGCCTCGAGAGTGCCAACAAGGTATTTCTTTAATCTGACCAAGTGACCTAGTTTATGACCCAATTTTGAACTCAATGAACTTGTTGCGCTTAGATGGGCAAACAAACTTAGAAGAGAATCACTACCAAATATCAAAGCTCTTCGCCTTCCAGTTTTAAAGAAGAATTTTAAAGTTTTCCTTCTTTGTTCCTATGTTCAAACTTGTGACCCCTGGGACTGGGCCAGTTTTGACCCAGGGGCATCATATGAACAAACTTGGTAGAAGTCCACTAGGAAATGCTACATACCAAATATCAAAGCTCTACACCTTCCCGTTTAAGAGAAAAAGAAATTTAAAGTTTTCCTTCTTTGTTCCTATCTTCAAACTTGTGACCCCCGGGGCGGGGCCAGTTTTGACCCATGGGCATCATATGAACAAACTTGGTAGAGGTCCACTAGGAGATGCAACATACCAAATATCAAAGCTCCACACCTTTCGGTTTCAGAAAAGAAGAATTTTAAAGTTTTCCTTCTTTGTTCCTATGTTCGAACTTGTGACCCCAGGGGCTGGGCCAGTTTTGACCCAAGCAGCATCCTTGGAACAAACTTGGTAGAAGTCCACTAGGAGATGCTACATACCAAATATCAAAGCTTTATACCTTCCCATTTAAGAGAAAAAAAAAAATTAAAGTTTTCCTTCTTTGTTCCTATGTTTGAACTTGTGACCCCCGGGGCAGGGCCAATTTTGACTCCAGGGGCATCATATGAACAAACTTGGTAGAGGTCTACTAGGCAATGCTACATACCAAATATCAAAGCTCTAAGCCTTCAAGTTTCAGAGAAGATGATTCTTAAAGTTTTCCTTCTCTGTTCCTATGTTCGAACTTGTGACCCCCGGGGCAGGGCCAACTTTTGCCCCAAGGGCATCATATGCACAAACTTGGTAGAGATCCACTAGAAGATGCTACATACCAAATATCAAAGCTCCATGCCTTCCTGTTTCAGAGAAGAAGATTTTTAAAGTTTTCCTTCTTTGTTCCTATGTTCAAACTTGTGAACCCCGGGGCGGGGCCAGTTTTGACCCAGGGGCATCATATGAACAAACTTGGTAGAGGTCCACTAGGCAATGCTACATACCAAATATCAAAGCTCTATGCCTTCAAGTTTCAGAGAAGAAGATTTTTAAAGTTTTCCTTCTTTGTTACTATGCTCAAACTTGTGACCCCTCGGGGCGGGGCCAGTTTTGACCGCAGGGGCATCATATGAACAAACTTGGTAGAGGTCCACTAGGAGATGCTACATGCCAAATATCAAAGCTCTACGCCTTCAAGTTTCAGAGAAGAAGATTTTTAAAGTTTTCCTTCTTTGTTACTATGCTCAAACTTGTGAACCCCGGGGTGGGCCCAGTTTTGACCCCAAGGGCATCATATGAACAAACTTGGTAGAGGTCCACTAGGCAATGCTACATACCACATATCAAAGCTCTATGCCTTCCAGTTTCAGAGAAGATGATTTTTAAAGTTTCCCCTCTTTGTTCCTATGTTCGAACTTGTGACCCCCGGGACAGGGTCAGTTTTGACCCCAAGGGCATCATATGAACAAACTTGGTAGATGTCCACTAGGAGATGCTTCATGCCAAATATCAAAGCTCTATGCCTTCTAGTTTTACAGAAGAAGATTTTTAAAGTTTTCCTTCTTTGTTCCTATGTTGGAAATTGTGACCCCCGGGGCGGGGCCAGTTGTGACCCCAGGGACATCATATGAACAAACTTGGTAGAGGTCCACTAGGAGATGCTACATGCCAAATATCAAAGCTCTACACCTTCAAGTTTTAGAGAAGAAGATTTTTAAAGTTTTCCTTCTTTGTGACTATGCTCAAACTTGTGACCCCCGGGGCGGGGCCAGTTTTGACCCCCAGGGGCATCATATGAACAAACTTGGTAGAGGTCCACTAGGAGATGTTACATACCAAATATCAAAGCTCTGCGCCTTCTAGTTTCAGAGAAGAAGATTTTCAAAGATTTTGCCTTTTTTTCCTTTTTGTTGCCATGGCAACCAGAGTTGTGGGTGGAATTCAATTCTTTGAACAATTTTGGTAGAGCTTCACCCAAGGAACATCCCTGCCAAGTTTCATCAAGATTGGCCCAGTGGTTTAGGAGAAGAAGATGTTTAAAGAAATTGTTGACGGACGCCGGATGCCGGACATAGGGCGATCACAATAGCTCACCTTTAGCACGTTGTGCTAAGGTGAGCTAAAAAATGCAAAAGACAGAGTTATGGATCTTGTGCACTGCACTTGTCCTCAATATGATCTATCTGTATTTGGAGTTTTAAGTTGATAGCTTCTATACTTTGGAATTTATACTCCAGATAAAACTTAAACATGTTAAATAACAAAGGACAATAATTCCAAAAATAATGAAGACAGAGTTATGAATCTTATGCACTGCACTTTTCCTCAATGTGATTTATCTGCATATGAAGTTTGAAGTTGATAGCTTTTATACTAATGAAGTTATGCTCCAGACAAGATTTTAAAGGATGGACAGCAGGATGGATAGACAGACAAGGTGACTCCAGCATACCCCACAAACTATCATCTGTGGGGGTATAACAAGAGCAGCCCATGCAGGTGTCAAGGCTCGGCTGCAGATGCTATTGTTAAAAGTTCGAAGTCGTACAAGGGGCATAACTGCATCAAAAATATTTTGATGGTTACCTGCCCCTGTTGTATGGGTCCCCTTTTGATCGTTAGCGACTATGTAAATATCTTTAGTAATGACAGACATATTACAAAATGCCACAACGCAGACCAGACAGTCAAAGCTATGACAATACTTTGACATTTTCTTCCAAAACATCCAAGCTAAAAAGTAGTCTGCAAGAAATAACTTTTTTTTTTCTTTTCAACCTTTTTTTTTTCCCTAAAAACAAGTCACATCTGTGTGAGCAGGAAATAATGTTTTTAACCTTTTACCACACAACAAAAATGACTCATCCATAATGAAAGCATTTGTAGGTGAGAAACTGAACATGGCTCAAATGATGAGATTTGTCAAAAGACAAAATTTTAGACTTGTCCAAAATCAAAGCATTTGGAGACGACAAAATTGATGTGACTCAAATACTGAAATTTGTTATGGGATGGGTAGAAGACATCCTGGGTAAAGGACAAAATGCTGGGTACTAACATTTTCTCCTTTTCCCAATGTTTTCAAATGGCTTTTTTCTCAGGGTCTTGAAATTCAGGCATTGTTTGGTAAAGGGTTAATCACACGAAAAGTTTAGATACATAAACCTACGGAAGGAAAGAAGCTTTTCATGACTGAGGCTTCCCTTACTTCTGAAAAGGGCCAAAGTACAGTCAAAAACACCCCTGATTGCTTATACTCAGCAGAACTGTCACTCTGCTTACATCTTTGCCCAAATGAGAGAAGTGACATGTCCAAATTGAAATCATTTGCAGACAACCACTTAAATGTGACTCAAATGATGAAACATTTTTCCTAGGGTAGAAAACAGTGGTAAAAAGGAGAATATGCTGGTTACCAGCATTTTCTCCTTTTCCAACAATGTTTTCAAAAGGCTTCTTCCTCAGGGTCTTTATAAGTTGGAATTTTGTGCTGAAGGATTTAATGCGCCACCAGAATCGCTGCTACACTATTTTATCAAATCTAGTTTAGCCAATAAGCTATTCAACTCTTTACCACACAATCACAGGTTTTAACGACCCCTAGGAAGAAGCCTTTTGAAAACATTGTGGGAAAAGGAGAAAATGCTGGTAACCAGCAGATGTTTCCTACCCTGTCAAAGAAAAATTCTATCATTTAAACCACATTGAAATTTTTATCAGCAAAATGCTTTCAATTTGGACAAGTCTACATTTCTGTCGTGTGGTAAAGAGTTGATATATTTCAAAGTCTAGTCATTTCAAGCATTAACCCTTTACCGCACAATGCCACCTTTTAACTCCCCTGGGAAAGAAGCCTTTTGAAAACATTGTGGGAAAAGGAGAAAATGCTGGTAACCAGCATTTTCTCCTTTTCCCACAATGTTTTCTACCCATCAAAGAAAAATTGCACCACTGGAGCCACATTGAAATTGTTGTCTGCAAACACTATCAATTTGGACAAGGCCAAAATTTTGTCATCTGGTGAAGGGTTAAACTTGTTGAAACCTTTGGATAACTTGAACATATAAAAATTCAGATTTTTCTGTACCATGCAAAACTTTATCAAAGGTATTGGTTTCTGAAACCGGTTTGTCCTGCAAAAGTTATGGTTTTAGTAAAATGTAATATAGAAACTTACCAGGGTCTTCAATTTTTGTTATCATTATGGTTTATTGAATGACCTACAAAAACTTGGTTTAGTGAAAATGTAACACTTTAAACTTACCAAGGTTGTTAATTTTTGCCAACATAGGGTTTTCCAGTTATAATTTTGGTTTCATAGAGAAATTTTCCCAACATCTCTGATTTTGTAGAGATACCACTTAACCCTAGCAAAGTTATTAATTTTTGCCAACATACAGTTGGTCAGATATCCCTTTCCAAGCCCCCGTAGCGCAGTCGGTAGCATACAAGACTTGAGAACAGGAGGTCGCTGGTTTGATCCCCGGCTTGGCCAATTTCTTTCCGAGGATTGATGATAGTCATTGCGACAGGATTCATTCCTCTCTCATAGCTGACCACTGTTTCGACGATGATTATGTGGGAAAGCAGCCAGTGGCTTGGAAAGAATATTGTGCGGAGTACTAGTAAAAGAAACTCCAGGAAAGCATGGATAGGTGCACTGGCCGCTGTGATATAACTGAAATAATGTTGAAAACGGCATTAAACACCATACAATCAACCATAGTCAGATGTCCCATTATAATTCTGGTCTTGTGATATGATTTAAACTTAACAAGATTATTGATTTTTGCCGACATGAGGTTAGTCAGATATCCACTTACACTTTCCTGTTATGTAGAGATAAGATTTATGCTTACCAAGGTTATTAATTTTTGCTGACATAGGGTTAGTCAGATGTCCTGTTATAATTCTGGTTTTGTAGATATTGTCGGAAATCCACTGTAATTGGTAATTCTTTAACACGCCATTCACTATCTTTGGCCCCTCCCAGTTCACCACCAGAGAGGTGGACATCTTTTCTGAGCAGTGAAGAATTCTTGGTTTATCTGGCACTGAAAAAACATGTGTAAATTAAGTGTCACATGACCCTTAACCCTTTACCACACAAACCCGACTTTTAACAACCCTGAAGAAAAAGCTTTTTGAAAACATTGTGGGAAAAGGAGAAAATGCTGGTAACCATTTTCTCCTTTTCGCACAATGTTTCCTACTCTTCCCAAGACAAGTTTCAATTTTTAGTCACATTTATTTCGTTGTCTGCAAATGCTTTCAATTTGGAAGAGTCTAAAATTTTGCAATTTGGTAAAGAGTTAAAAAAGAATTTCTTTCATTTTAGCCACATTGAATCTGTCATCTGTAATCGTTTTGAATTTAGAAAAATCCAAAATTTTATCATTCTGTGAAGTGTTTTTGCTTGCTTGGTGCTTCACTAAATGAATGTTTTCAACAGTATTTTAGCTACTCTATCTCAACAGTCAGAGCATCAATCCATGCATTCCCTGAGTTTCTACCACACTCCTACATCAGCAAGGTCAAAAACTATGCACAGTCTGATCTTGATCTACACTCTCTGCAAAAACTCACTGGGATCACATCGCTAATATGTTTATATCCAAAGAATACGCCATATGCACAAAAAATAAATGAGCCATGCTCTGTGAAAAGGGTGTTTGCAAAAAGTATTGACCCATGTCAGCCAGCACAGTCCACACAGGCTGACAACGGTCAAAATCTTTTGCTATTTGAAAATCTTTTGCATGTCCAACGACCATAATCCCTCATGATCCAATCCCTTGTTAGACAAAATCTATTTTATGGTTCCATGATAATATGGCCTGCAACATGTGAAATGAGACCTTCGGACATTTGTGTAAAGTGTCATCCCAGATTAGCCTGCGCAGTCCGCGCAGGCTAATCCGAGATGGCACTTTACGACTGCATAAGATTTTTTCATACAGTAGACTTTCGTGAAACAAAATCGCACAAAAGCGGGAAATTGTCGTCTCGGATTAGTCACAGACTGCACAAGCTGATCCGGGACGACACACTTTTACGCATATGTCTGAAGGCCCCTTTTCCTGTGTTGCATGCCATATGATGACTTGTTTGGTCCAGTGCAATATGGAGATGTCTTAACTCTGTACCAAACAATTCCGGGTTTTCACGGCCCTAAGAAAGGAGCCTTTTGAAAACATTGTGGGAAAAGGAGAAAATGCTGGTAACCAGCATTTTCTCCTTTTCCCACAATGTTTTTACCCTTCCCAAATAAAATTTCCATTTTTCATTCACATCTATTTTGTCGTCTGCAAATGCTTTCAATTTGGACCAGTCTAAATTTTTGTCATGTGGTAAAGAGTTTACAAAGCATGGCTCAAGTGCATGTTTCAGAAACTTATACTTCAATATTCTTACCTCCTTCAGCAGTTGTGACAGAGATTTTAGCTTCAGGACTATTTCCAACATCATTAAACATCAAGACAGAAACAGTGTAGTTGGTGAATGGTTCCAACTTGTCAATAACAGCAGACTGTAGGTATAAGAACATAAATCATTCACAGCACTTAAATCTTATACTAGACAGAAAAATTTTAGATTACACCAAACTAAAGTATTTGCAGAGGACAAATAAACTGCGACTGAAAGTGATGGGATTCATCTTCAGAAGTGTTGAAAAAGTTGTACAAAAAAAGGAGAAATTGCTGGTAATGAGCGTTCTCTCCTTCTCTTATGCTGTTTCAGAATTCCAGATAGAGGGAGTGACTTTGATTTCAAAATTGAAAATATTAATAACTCTCCACTAAACCCTATGTAATGGGTACTCATTACAATTGTCTCATTGAGATGATTCTAATGAGTACCCACAACATAGAGTTTGGGAGAGAAATAATGGATTTAGAATACTATCACTCCCTTTCATCTGGAGATCTTCTGTTTTTAAAATCTTTCTTCCTCACCGTTTCCCACACAAGTTTTAACAACCCTGAGACATTAGCCTTTTGAAATCATTGTAGGAAAACAAGAAAATCCAAGTAAACAGCAATCCCCCCCCCCCCCCCTCCCCGCCCCAATAGTTTTCAACCCTTTCAAAGCAAATTTTAATTTTTGAGTCGCATATATTTTGCCATCTGCATTTGCTTTGAATTTGGACAAGTCTAAAATTTTGATGTTTGGTCAAGAGTTACAACACAAAATCGTTTGGTGTAGGGTGAAGCGTCAGAGAGCAAAATACGTGAAAAGAACATAAGCATGTCTCTAACAAAATTTGTTGCTTGTTTGTGCTTACCGTAATATAAATCCTTACAGCGCCGAAAAAACCTGTCAGACATTTTTATCCTATCAATATGACCTAAATAATTGCAATTTCATGGTTGCTTTAATTTGTCTACAGGGATTGATCAAAGCAGACTGTAGATCAAAGATCAGGCTGCAAATTTTTTACAGCCTGATCTTGATCTACACTGGCTGCAAATAAAACTATAGTCGTGAAAGGCGCTTTAAAGGTTGAATAGCATTTCAGTTATCTCACTGCGGTGAAAGTACCTATCCATGTTCTACAAATTTCTGTATCCAATGCTATGCACAATATATCTGTTCAAAGCCACTGGCTGCTGTATTATATTAACAAAGTTGGGTTTAGTTCAATCTAGTGAACAGAATGACTCCTGTTGCTATGACTTCCACCAACCCTCAGAGAGAGTTTAACTCTTTACCAAACGACAAAATTCTAGACTAGTCCAAACTGAAAGCATTTGCAGACGACAAAATAAATGTAACTAAAAAGTTGAAATTTATTTTGTGAAGGGTAGAAAACATATTGGGAAAAGGAGAAAATGCTGGTTACCAGCATTTTCTCCTTTTCCCACAATGTTTTCAAAAGGCTTCTTTTCTCAGGGTCATTAAAAGTCGGGATTGTGTGAGACCCAAACAAGAGAAGAATGTCTCAGCAAAGTGGACAGTGTAGGTCAAAGATCAGACTGTAGGTTTTGTACAGTCTGATCTTGATCTACACTGCAAACAAAAGCAACGAAAGGAGTAAAAGGCGCTTTAACACTTCACCAAACGACAAACTTTTAGACTGTTCCAAATTCAAAGCATTTGCAGAGGTAAAATAAAATGATACTCCTAAAGATGGGATTAGTATCGGAAAGGGTAGAAAACAGTGTAGGAAAAGGAGAAAATGCTGGTAACCAGCATTTTCTCCTTATTCCTACTAGGTTTTCAAAAGCCTTTTCCCTTAGGGTCCTCAAAAGATGGGTGCTTAAAGCTTAACAGAAGTTGCAAACGAACAAAGGACACATACTGTTCTTGTTGGGTTTTCAAAAGTGATGGCGAATTTCATCCCCGATCCCACTTTTTCATAGCTAACTATGTATCCTTTCAAAATTCCATTCACCGTGTCATCAGGTGGAGCAGTCCATTGTATCTCAACCTGGGTGCTCTTTGGGCTGGAGAATCTCAAGCTGAGAGGGGCTTGGGAAGGCTCTGTAAAGATAATAGATGGATGAAAATGTTGAGAACTGATTTATTTTACCCTTTACCACATTGTCCCCACTTCCAACAGCCCAGGGAAAAAAAAAAACTTTCACTCTTCACCAAACAACAAAATTTGTGACTTGTTCATTATTGAAGGCACTTACATACGACAAATCAAATGTGTCTTAAATGACAAAATTTGTCTCCGAAATGATAGAAAACATTGTGAGAAAATGCTAAAATACAGTGTTTTCAAAGGGTTTCTTCCTCAGGGTTATTAAAACTCAGGATATTTTGGTAAAGGGTTAAAAAATTGTGTGTATGGACGAAAAGCTGGTAACCAGCATTTTCTCTTTTTCCCACATTGTCTACTGTTTCATCCACAGTACCTATCATTTGAAACAAATTTAATTTGCTGTCCGCAAGTGCTTTCAAATTGCACATCTAAAATGTTATAAGTTGGTAAAGAGTTCAAACTTAATCCACAGCAGAAAGCTGTGCGCTTTGCAACAGACCACTTTTGAAAATGAGCCTCTTTTCAAGCTGTGCTCTGGCAAAAGGGGGTTTAATGCATCACTGTGATACATGATACCAAGCAGGACATCACATGATTATGGATAAAAAAAAATCCCTGCTGTCTAACAACTGACTGAATCACAAGGGTAGAATCATCCTTTGATATACAGAAAATTGCGCGCAGTGCGCATGCCAACATGGATCAATACTTTTTGCAGTTGCATTAAAACCTCTTTTCCAAGTCGTTTGTGGCGAGCAGAAAAAAGTGCATTGCATGCCAGTGCCAACACTTGGCTGATGTTGCCTTTTCAGTAAAAATTCTGAGTCAAAAAGGGACAGAACTGTGTCAAATATATTTTGGGGTTTCCTGCCTTTCTGAAATTGGTTCCTTTGTTGATAGTTCAGAACTAACCCAAATTTAATATAAGAAAATGTCAAATTTTTCCCATGACATCATCTACCCAAAACACTTTAGGGCTATTACAGTAAAAAGGGGTTGTCTTTAAATACAGCCATTCCAAAAATTCTCAACTATATTTAAAAATTATCGTTTATGGTCAATATCCATAACTTGCTGTAATATTTTACGAGTTGTATAATTTCATTAGTTCAAGTGTTGCTTGTTCAAAACTGTGTTGGTTTATATACTATCTATGGTCCCAATATTTATTCTTCTTTATCATTGTTAAATTCCTCCAAATATTTTGAACATAGGTGGTTTGTAGTTCGTAGTGTATAACATGCCCGAAAAGCAGTTTTTGATCACAAGCTCCTACCTTTAATTGGTATATAACTAATCCTCTTGCAAACTTGCAAAGGTGTGAAAATCTGTGACCTACTTGGTTTTCACACCTGTTAAATGATGATGTCGACTGGTATAATTCAGTCGTTAACTGTGCGCGAATGTAATTAAAGACATTATTTGGTTTGTCATATCAATTAATGGATAACAAGCATTCACAGCATAGCAATACACAGTCCCCTACCGGCCGTATGTATCGCTGGCATGTCAGTGAAATTTTTTAAGTCCAAGACCCATAAATGTAAGTCATGTTGGTTAATGTACACGCCAAAAATCAGCTCTATATGTAGCAGCGTTTAGAAAAAAAGTGAGGAAAATTTTTTATCTGTGAAATTTTGTAAGTCCAAGGCCCATAAATGCGTGAAAAAGCAGTGGACCGGGACGAAACTCGAACTTGATCTGTAAGTCATGGTGGTTGAGTTACACAGCAAATCTGAGATCAATACCTACCAGCGCTTAGGAAAAAAGTCCAGAAAACTGATTTATCAGTGAAATTTTGTAAGTCCAAGGCCTGTAAATCTGTGAAAAACCAGTGGACCGGAACGAAAGTCGAACTTGATCTGTAAGTCATGGTGGTTGAGTTACACAGCAAATCTGAGATCAATACCTACCAGCGTTTAGAAAAAAAGTCTGGAAAACTGAATTGCCAGACTGATGGACAGATGGACATACTGACAGATGGACAGACAGACGGACGGAGTGCAAACCTAAAGTCACCTTCAGCTTCGCCGGTAGGGGACTAAAAATGACAAGTAATAATTCCGAAATTCCTTAAAACATCCGACAAGGCATAAATGGACAACAGTCTGAAGTGGCTACTAGAAAGACATGAAAACACCTTATGACTTAAAGGAACAGGAGATGTACATTATAATAGGTACTAGTTCAGGGTATTGCAAGATATGCTGCGTAAATCTGATTGTCTATTTCCGTACAGCACTGAAAGTACGCCAACACAGTCACACTTTTTGGTTCGTACTATGTGTAATTCAAATAAAATACTCCTTGTGCAACAAACTACTAAGGTTTTACTGTGTATGTGCTTAACCCTTTACCACAAAATCTGTAGTTTTAATGACCTTGTGGAGAAAGCATAATGGGAAAAGGAGAAAAAAGGCATTTTGGCCTTTTCCCACGTTTTCTACCCTTCCACAAATAAAATTTAATTTTTGAGTCACATTTATGTTGTTGTCTGCAAATGCTTTTAATTTGGACCAATCTAAAATTTTGCCCACATGTAAAGGATTAAAGATCTTGAACAGCACTGTAGGCTATAGTTAGGCCAGTTGTGCTTTGCAATAAAGCCTGTCTAAAATTTATTTATCAACATGTTTAAATTCTTTTTTATACGACCTTGTGGAAAAAGGCTTTTGAAAACATTGTGGGAAAAGGAGAAAATGCTGTTAACCAGCATTTTCTCCTTTTCCCACAATGTTTTCCACCCTTCCGCTAACAAATTTTAATTTTTGAGTCATGTTCAGGTTCTTGTGTGCAAATGCTTTTGATTTGGAACAGTCTAAAATCTTGTCTACTTGTAAAGAGTTAATGTTGTTCAGAGCATGTTATGGAGTTAACTATTCCAGACAACACAGCATATCAATCCTTATAGAGAGCATTTGCAGACAACAAATGAGCCATGCTCTGTGAAAAGGGGGCTTAATGCATCTGCGAAAAGTATCAATCCAGGTCAGCCTGCACAGTCGGCACAGGCTGACCTGGGCTGAAACTTTTCGGTGTCAGTCCATTTTCTGTATGCCTAAGGACCATATCTACCTTGCAAATCGGTTGATAAAAAAAGTGGCTATTATGGATCCATAATTATGTGATGGCTTGATTCGTACAATGCATCACAGAGATGCATTAAGCCCCCTTTTGCCAGAGCATTGCTCAAATATAATATGGCTCAAATAACATGCTTGTCAGATATAAACACTGTTTTCTACCCTTTCAAAGACAAATCCCATTATTCAGGTCACAATCAATTTGTCATCTGCAAATACATTCAATACGGACAATATGGGCAATTTAATATGGACAGATCTCGTAAACTTTAGTTGTCAGGTAAAGTGTAAACAAGCAAGAATAAATGTCTTATCAAGCAAGAATAAATGTCTTATCAATTCTTCCTACCTTCTGCTTGGGTAAAAAACAGACTACTGGGCACGCTTGGTAGACTATTTCCAAGGGCGTTTTTAGCCACGACCCGAACCTGGTAGGCTGTGTAAGGGATCAGTTCCTTCAAGGTAATCTGAAGTGTCTTTCCACTGACCAGTATAACTTTACTGTCTTCCCATGGATCATCATTTCTAAAATATAAAAGAACTGAAATGAACCATGCTCTTGCAAAAGAGGGTTTAATGTTACACTGTGCTGCATTATATCAAGCATTTCATCAGATGATTGTAGACCCAGAGAATCCATTCAGTCTATCAATCGCCTGAATCATGAGGTGGACTGGCCCTTTGACATGCAGAAAATTTAGAAATAGAAAAAGGTTTTGAACAGGGTCAGCGTGCACGGACTGTGCAGGCTGACATGGATTGATACTTTTAGCAGATGCATTAAGCCCCCTTTTATTATGCAAGTGATACGTGTAAACATTATCCCTTAGCTATGCTACTTACAATAGTACAATGAGCGCTGTTCCATAAATTCACTGAACTTTGTTGTAAAAATAAAACAAGAGCACCGCATGCCAGTGCCCATCACTTGGCTGCAAATTATTGATTTTCAGTGAAAATTCCAAATTGAAAAAAGAACATAAGTCTTCTTATCTGCCCTTATTGTACAGGTTCCCCTTTTAACACTTAAGCTGCTGAATAAATGAAACGGAAATTTCTACCCAATACTAAAAACCGAAACACCGTGGTTTAAAAGTTGGTTTCACCGGAAAGAAAATATTTTATCGGACAGTGTAGATCAAAAATCAGACTGCACATTCTGTGCAGTCTGATCTTGATCTACACTGTCTGCAAAAGGTCAGTGGGTCGCGATTAGCAGCTTAAGGGTTAACAATTAACTACTTTTCAAAGTTTGAAGCAAATATCTTCAGTAATAACAGAGATATCGTAAAATGTCAAAGTTTTTGCACAATGACCCAGATGACAACACTAACACCAGGGCTGCAACAACACCATGACGTTTTCTTCAAAAACAGTTGAGCTACATATGTTACTAGGACACCAATTCAGATCATACTTTGCTTACTTGTTGAACAATCTATATCAGAAGGATCCTCCAAATTTCATACAGATTCATTTCAGGAATGACAAAAATTTTTTGGTTTTTATGGAAGTATGAAAACAAAAAAGCTTATCACACTCTATGAATGTGATTACGTTTTTTGTTTTCATACCTCCTTAGTATTTCATAGCGTGGGAAAAAAAAAACACTCGTTCATGACGTAATGTGTAACTCATGACATCATCATAGCATTGAACATTGCAGATTTAGTAGTTCTATAACTAGAAGTTTAATATGCTGAAGGTCAATTGAAAATTGTTCTAATTCATACCCAGTAACTTGACAATGAGTTTTAAGTTCTCTCTTAGAGTTTATGAACTTTTTGTTGGATATTTTTTTCAATTTATGATATTCAGAGAAAATTCACTTAGCTAGCATTTGAACTTTGGAATCCATATAAAATTTGAAGGAAAAACATTATGAAACCTTGTATACATGTTTGTTTACATGAGTTTGACAGCAAAAATTAGTCAGATCCTGTGTAAGGAGATGATGCACTGTGGAATAAGACACACTAAGTCATCCGATATGCCATGCAATGTAACCTGCCAGGCATTTTTCACCTTGACACGCACAGTATCCAAATTTGACACTGTTAAATTAACTGGCCATCCTTCAGGAGGATCATCTTGACCCTTTACCAGACAACAAAATTTTAGCCTTGTCCAAATTGAAAGCATTTGCAGACCACAATTTCAATGTGGCTCAAATGGTGCAATTTTTCTTTGATAGGGTAGAAAACATTGTGGGAAAAGGAGAAAATGCTGGTTACCAGCATTTTCTCCTTTTCCCACAATGTTTTCAAAAGGCTTCTTTCCCAGGGGTGTTAAAGGAGGGCATTGTGTGGTAAAGGATTAAAGCAATGTTCTCCCATTCCTAAATCGCTCATGTCACTTGCAGACAAATGAAGTACTAAAGGAACTTAAAGGTGTCAACTCCATATTCAATTCTATGGTTTACTTTGGTATTTTACCAAGTCCAACACAAAACTTTATTATTGTGTGTAATTCAACATCCATTGAAGACGTCATTGCGTCAAAAAAATTACCTGGCACTGACAAGACAAAAACAATCTTATTACACTAACTGAAAGTGCCAATGCAACTTAACAGAAACTACCTGTATGTTATATTAACAGAAATTATGTTATGATTTTATTTGACGGTATGCCCCATTTTTACACATTTCTGAATGTTCATTTTACACAAAATAACATGTTACAGATCAGGAGAAAACTGGAGCCCAGACCATAAGTTAAATATAGCTGAAATCATAATTTCTGTCTTTGATAAGGTAGAAAACATTGTGGGAAAAGGAGAAAATGCTGGTTAAACGCATGTTCTCCTTCTCCCGCAATTTTCTCCAAAGACTTCCTTCAGTCATAAAAAATCATTGAAATCACCATCCTCATTGATCCAGTTCCGATGTATTCCATAAACTACATTCATCGCCCCTAGGTTATCTTGCATATGGTTTCTCATTCTCATGAATTATTCATGAGGCATTTTGATTGGTAATCTCAGTTTTTCAGTGGGAAAATTTCATCTATTTTTATCAACCATATGCCATCATTTCTATTTTTACATTGTCTACAACCAATCAAATCGCTTGTTTCAAATCAAGCTTGGCGATACTTTAAATATGGCTGGGGCCGTGAACATCGGCGGCGGGAAAAGTCTCTGTTATATTCGTTGATAATGATGTAGGTTTTACCTGGTTTATTAATAGCAATGGAAGAAATGTGATTATCCTCCACTACAAGAGAGTATCATTATGTTATCAACAATTTGATTAGCTATTGGGTGTAATTCGCAATCTCATGAATATTCATAGAAACGATGGTTTTGCATTTGAATGTCCCAGGGGTGATGAATGGTAATACTTCACACCTGGGTTAACGAGGGTGTGAAAACACCTGCAGACAACAAATCTGATTTAGCTCAAACAATGATTTCCGTCTTTGATATGGTAGAAAACACTGTGGGAAAAGGAGGAAATGCTGGTTAACACCATTTTCTCCATCTCCCAAAATGCTTTTTCATTGTTGTTAAAACTTGGGATTACATAGAAAAGGGTTGGCAAAGCTTTAACCCTTTCCCAAATAACAAATTTTGGACTGGTCCAAATTGAAAGAGTTTGCAGACAACAACTTTAGATTTGATGAAAATGGCAGAAAGTTATCAAAAAGGGTAGAAAACACTGTGGGAAAAGGAGAAATTGCTCGTTACGAGCAATTTCTCCTTTTCCCACAGTGTTTTCTAAAGACTTGTACTGCAGACACGTGAAAACTAGGGCTTGTTTGGGAAAAGGTTAAAATAAAATGGACTTACTTTTTCAGGTAGATGAGGTAATTAATGATTGGACTGTTGTTGTCATCCATGCTTTTCCTCCACAAAATGACAGCAGTTCTGGAGGTTATATTGTTTGCTGTAGGCATGCCTGGTGGACTGGGTACATCTATAAAAGTACAAGTACACATGGGTACTGCAAACATTTTGCAAACATAAATTTTTGTGAATTCAAGACACTTGTTATTTGTGGTAAAATACGCGAACAGAAAAGTTCATGAATTTTTCATGAAATCGCAAAAATTTCAATGTCACAAAAATTTCCACTTACACAATAAAAGTGAAAAAAAAAAGTACTATGAAAACTTGCTGTAACCTTCTACCAAACAGTCTCACTTTTTAATAACCCTGAAGAAGAGGACTTTTGAAAACATAAAGGGAAAAGGAGAAAGAGTGCTGGTTACCAGCATTTTCTCCTTTTCCCACATTGTTTTCTAGTCTTCTAAGACAGAGCCCATTATTTGAGCCACAGTTATATTGTCATCTGCAAATGCTTTCAATTCCGACAAGTCTAAAATCAGGTCATTTGGTAAAAAGTTATTTCATGGATTCTTCTGAACACAATGTAGCAGAAAGGACAATTTTTTTCCTTTTGCCAGTTTTTCTGCAGTAGGAAATCAGTCCAACATATTCATAACTGAGAAACTTTGATAATACTGACCAAAAAAAAGAAAAAAATATGGAGACATCAATAAATATGGAGACATCCAGTAGACTAAAACGCATTTTGACCAGCTTGTACTGGCCACAAACCATCGAAAATAAGAAGGGAAAAATAACTCCTACAACAGCCTCCTTTTTCTGAGCTAGTGATCAGAATTTCTTACTTTACGGTAGGATTAGTTCTCATGTATTTAATATCTAAACAACACTCTGTAAAAGAGGGGTTTAATGCATCTGCAAAACATATAGACCCATGTCCAGTTGCACAGTCCCTGCTGACTGACCTAGGTCGTAATTTTTGTTCTTTCAGTAAATTTTCTGCATGTCTAAGGACAATTCTACCTCATGATTTAGGTGGTTATTAGACAAAATGGATTTTATGGATCCATAGTCATCAAATGACTTACTTGGTTTACTGCATGATGGAGATACATATGAGCCATGCTCTGTGAAAAGGGGGCTTAATGCATCTGCTAAAAGTATCAACCCAGGTCAGCCTGCCCAGTCCACGCAGGCTGACATGGGCTGAAACTTTTCGCTATCTTTAAATTTTCTGCATGCCAAGGGATAATTTCACCTCATGATTCAGTCAGTTGTTTGGTAAAATGGATTTTATGGATCCATAATTAGATAATGTGATGTTTGGTATAAGGCATTACGGAGATACATTAAACCACTTTTTGCCAGAGCATAGCTCATTTGCAAATTATCGATTAAAGTATAAAACTAATGGACCATGGAACATTGACAATAGTTATGAAGAAGACACAAAATTCATCCCAGTTCTTTGCAAGAAAATTTTACAATAACATTTTGCTCTATTTCCAGAGAAAATTATTAACCCTTTACCACACAATCCCGACTTTTAACGACCCTGAGAAAGAAGCTTTTTGAAAACATTGTGGGAAAAGGAGAAAATGCTGGTAACCAGCATTTTCTCCTTTTCCCACCATGTTTTCTACTCTTCCAAAAGCATATTTCAATTTTTAAGTCACAGTTATCCTGTCATCTGCAACTGCTTCAATTTGGAATGGTCTTAAATTTTGTCATTCGGTAAAGAGTTAATAGATTTCCTTCATTCTAAAGGAACATGATAACATAAAGAAGCTGTACATGTTTCAAAAGACTAGTTTTATTGCATAAACATTTTATTCAAGCTATTTTTTCCATTTTGTCTCCTTTTCCTACATTATTTATTATTTTTTCCAAAAGGTTCAAGCCCCAAAGATACAAAAGAATCATGAGAGAATAAGTAATTTTTCAACACAAAAGTTGTTTGTTTTTTTTTCAGAGAGAAAAAAAAAATAAGCTTGATAACAAGGAGATGAAAAGCCAATCTTATTACAAAGTTACTTCTCTACTTATCACACTGCTACCAAATGTCATACTTGTAATGGCATCCAACAAAGCCTGCAGGGCAGGAGGGTTTGACTCTTTACCAAATGGCAAAAATTTGGAGTCATCCAAATAAAAAGTATTTGAATGTGGCTAGAATTAAGAGATTTGGCTGTGAAAGGTTAGAAAACACTGTGGAAAGAGGTGAAAATGCTGGTTACCAGCATTTTCTCCTTCTCCCACAATGTTTTCAAAGGCCTTCTCTTTCAAGGTGGTTAAAACTCAGGACTGTGTGGTAAAGAATTAAGTTAGCACCACTTACCATGCAATCATAAAAGTATCCCCATGCATTAGTTCAAACAAATTAGTAAAACAGTCTACGAGTCTTTCAATTTTTTTTTTTTAATTTTTCATATTCATGAGGAACTCCATGTAGGAACAATGTCAATCAAACAAAATGATTGACGTATCCGTAAATACGGTAAACTCTTTAAAGACAAAATTTTAGACTGGTCCAAAGATAGAACATCTGCAGACGACACATTCAGAATCGACACAAATGAGCTTAACTCTTTACCAGACGACAAAATTTTAGCCTTGTCCAAATCGAAAGCATTTGCAGACGACAAATTAAATGTTTCTCAAAACATTGAATTTGTCTTTCATGGGGTAGAAAACATTGTGGGGAAAAAAGGAGGCAATGCTGGTTACCAGCATTTTCTCCTTTTCCCATGTTTTCAAAAAGCTTTCTCGTGGTCATTAAAAGTTGGTACATGTGGGAACAATGTTTTCAAAAGCTTTTTTCCTCAAGATTACTTAAACCTGGGACTATGTGGTAAAGGGTTATCACTTTACTACACAATCAGGAGTTTTAATGAAATAAAACAAATATCGATTTAGTTGGTAATAACTTCGTTTTTATAAAATGGCAGATTAATATACCCAAAGGAAAAAGAAACGCAGGGTAAAATTTAGAGGTGATTTATGGTAAATTATATGAATGGTATCAAATTTTGTTTATTACACTATCAAGAACTATCTATCATGAATTATTTCTGAAAATTTCACTGAATTTTGACCTTTACTTTTAGAGTTATTTGAACCAATTTGGCGATACCCCACAAAAACGTAATTTCAAATCGGCGTATAGTTCTCAGTACCGGATATGTCCACCTCCCGCAGCTGTCACAGCCCTTATTCTCCTGAGTGTTTATCTTTCTCATGGTGATATTGTTCCACTCTTCCAACAAGGCATTTCTCAGTTGGTGGAGCGTGGTGGGGGTGTTCTGATACCGCCTTACCCTCCTGTCCAGTTCGTCCCAAAGATGTTCAATTGGAGACAAATCTGGACTATAGGCTGGCCAGTCAAGGGGCTGAATGTTATGATTCACCAGAAACTGTCTACAAACTCTCACAACATGAGGTCGGGCATTGTCTTGTTGGAAAATGAGATTATTTTGTTGGACTAAAGGAACAGGAACCGGGCAGAGGATTTCATCCCTATACCCGACGGCGGTCAAAACCCACCCAACACAACTAACAGTGACTTAACCCTGTGAGATATTCCACCCCAGACCATAACTGATCCACCACCAAACCTATCCACCTCAGTAACGCATGCGTCGGCGAAACGTTCACTATGACGTCGGTATATACGACGTCAACCATCCTGACGAAAAAGGGTGAATCTCGACTCGTCGGTGAAAAAGACCTGTCTCCATTGCCTCATTGGAAATATTCTGGGGGCATATGCCGCCAACCAAGCCATTCGGCACGCGCAACGTGGACGAGTGAGAGGCAGACCAATGCATGGACGTCTACATCGCAGACCCGCCTCATGTAATCGGTCCTTACAGTTTTGGGGTGAATATGACAGTTATGATTGCCTACTGTATTGTTAGCAGTTTCAGTGGTAGTAACGTACCGATTACGCAGGTGGGCAAGACGTATAGCCCTGTCTTAACGTTGTGTTGGTACACGCGGACGCCCTGTTCGAGGTCAGTCGGCAAGCCTTCCAGTTTCTCTAAGACAACAAGTCGTTCTATGGTAGAAACATTCACGCCAAACTGCATAGCAACCTGCCGTTGTCTTTGACCTTGCATTAGTAACACAATGGCCAGACCCCTCTGAACTTCCATAAGCCGTGCCATTACCGTAGGTAATTAAAACAGAGTTTTAACTACTAAAAACAGAGTGTAAATCTGTAGAGTATCGAATGATATGAAAAACTGTGTTGACGAAATAATCAGATTTATTCTGCACGGAATTTTTGCGTTTCACTGCTTGCACTACGTGACACGGTACGTTACATGCTTCGGTAATTTTTCTTACCATGTGGAGTACACAGTGACCGAGATAATAACCTGACAAATTTTCATGATAATAAACGAAGCCGTTTAAATGTTATTCCATATTATTTTCCCTGCGTTTCTTTTTCCTTTGGGTATAGTATAGGATAAGTTTTTGACCAACAAAACAAGTCTGAATGCATTCTGTGTATGGGTTACATCATCATACCATATTTGGAACAATGTTTGACACCGCGTACATACAGACATTTTTTCCATAATGTCTGATTTTATCTGCATGCCAAGCATGTATTTTTGTGGAAAAATTTACACGTACAGAATAAATACATGCATCAATACATGTATATTGTTCCCATGTATTTTGTGTACTTACGTAAGTTTTATGAATTTAGCTACCTTCAAACAGAACTGCACTTTTTCTGGCTATCAAAACTTTGTATTTTAACCACTTACCGTACAATCCCCACTTTTAACGACCCTGAGGGAAAAGAGCCTTTCAAAACATTGTGGGAAAAGGATAAAATGTTGGTTCCCAGCTTGGTTATCAGCTTTTTACTCCTTTTTTCCATTTTCAAAAAAAGACTTCCTCAGGTTCATAGAACTTCAATTCTTTACCAAGCAACAATGTTTTAGACTTGTCTAAATTGATAGCATCTGCAGTTGACAAACATGATTTCATCAGAATGATGTAAGTTGCATCTAAAAGGGTAGAGAACATTGTGAGAAAACGAGAAAATGCTGGTTACCAGCATTTTCTCCATTTCCCACAATGTTTTTAAAAGCCTTCTTCTTCATTGGTTGATTGTATGGTGTTTAACATTATTTCAGTTTCAGTATGGTGTTTCAACATTATTTCAGTTATATCGGGGCAGCCATTGCACCTATCCATGCTTCCCTGGAGTTTCTTTTACCAGTACAGTACTATGCACAATATTTTTTCTAAGCCACTTGGTGCTTTCCCACATAACCATCATCAGAACGATGGTCAGTGGTGAGAGAGGAATGAACCCTGTCGCAATGAGTATCATCAATTGGCTGAGCTGGGGATGGAACCAGTAACCCCATTCTCAAGTCTTGCATGCTACCGACTGAGCTACCAGGGCTCGGTCCTTCTTCTTTAGGATCGTTAAAACTTGGGATTGTGTGGTAAAGAGATAAAACATGGGATTGTCAAAAAAGGGTTACTAGAATTAGAAAAAAATATAATGCATGAACTCTGAAGCATTCTGGGGGAAGACAAAACCAGGAATTACCCATAAATAATGCCACATTCTGTCCATGCAGCAGAACGTTTTTGAAAACAGGCAGAATGATGAGGTGCCAGCTCTTTCTATAGGAAGTTTCACCTTTTTAACCCTGCACCACACGAATCCCACCTTTTAAAGACCCTGATGAAAAAACCTTTTGAAAACATTGTGGGGAAAAGAGAAAATGCTCATAGCTAGCATTTTCTCCATTTTCAACAATGTTTTATATACCTTCTTACACAAAAAACAAGGCGAAATATTTGTCATGTGGTAAAGAGTCAGCTAATAAAAAAACAAGAGGACAAAGTTTTAGACTAGTCCAAATTAAAAAAAAAACAAGAGGGCCATTGGCCCTAAAGCGCTCATCTGAGTAAAGTCATATACAGTTGATAAAACTGAAGAGATCCTGGTTTTAATGATGTAAAACACCTGAGTGTCAGTGACCTACTTTTTGAACCAATCTGACTAAATTCCAAACTTGTCAAAGATATCATTAGAACAAACATTCCGACCAAGTTTCATGAGTATCTGACTGAAAATGTGGCCTCTATGGCGCACATAAGGTTTTTGTAAGATTTGGTCGTGACCTACTTTTTGACCAGATGTGACCCACTTTGAAACCTGTCCAAGATATCATCAAAGCAAACTTCCGACCAAGTTTCATGAGGATCAGGATGAAAATGTGGCCTCTATAGTGCACACAAGGTTTATCTAAGATTTGACCATGTGACCTTCTTGCCCCGACATGACCCACTTTCAACTTTGTCTGAGATGCCAACAAAATGAACATTCTGACCAATCTTTATCAGTATAAGACTAAAAATGTGGCCTCTATGGAGCACCCAAGGTTTTCCTAAGGTTTTGCCCAGTGACCTACTTTTTCACCCCACATGACCAAATTTCAAACTTATCTGAGATACCATCAAAACAGACAATCGGACCTAGTTTCATGAGTATCCAACAATAAATGTGGCCTCTAGAATGCACGCATGGTTTTTCTAAGATTTAGCCCAGTGATCTACTTTTTCACCAGACATGATCCAATTTCAAACTTGTCCAAGATATTATCAAGACAAACATTCTGACCAAGTTTCATAAGTTTCAGGCTGAAAATGTGGCCACTAGAGTGCACACAAGGTTTTTCTAAGATTTAGCCCAGTGACCTACTTTTTGACCTGACATTACCCAATTTCAACGTTGTCCAAGATTTTATCAAGACGAACATTCTACCTAACTTTCGTAAGTTTCAGGCTGAAAATGTGGAATCTAGAATGCACACAAGGTTTTTCTAAGATTTGGCCCTGTAACCTACTTTTTCACCCGACATGACCCAATTTTGAATTTGTCCAAAATATTATCAAGACAAACATTCTGACCAAGTTTCATGAGTATATGACTGACAATGTAGCCTCTAGAGTGCACACAAGGTAACTGTTGATGCCTGGACGATGGGGGACGGACGACGCACGATGGACGACAAGACACAGCACGATCACAAAAACTCACCTTGAGCACTTCATGCTCAGGTGAGCTAAAAAGTGATTGAAAAATTGAAATTTGTTATTGGAAGGGCAGAAAACATTGTGTGAAAGGAGAAAAATGCTGGTTTACAGAATTTTCTTCTTTTCCCGCAATGTTTTGAAACAGGCTCTTCTTTAGAGTCATTAAAACTCACATTGTGTGGAAAAGGGTTAATGCATGCACATCTAAATGAAATGCCAAAAAAGACTTTGAAAACAAAGACAAAAAATAGAAATACTCAAAATATAAAAAAAAAAAGCTTTAGAATAAAAATATGAGCCATGCTCTGTGAAAAGGGGGCTTAATGCATCTGCAAAAAGTATTGACCCAGGTCAGCCCGCGCAGTCCGCCCAGGCTGACCTGGGCCGAAACTTTTCACTTTGGTCAATTTTCTGTATGTCCAAGGACCAGTCTACCTCATGATTAAGTCGGTTGGTGAAAAAAAGTGGCTATTATGGATCTATGTGATGGCTTGATTGGTATCATGGATTACGGAGATGCATTAAGCTCCCTTTTGCCTGAGCATGACTCATATATTGAATTTCAAGTGATGTGACTCAAACATGTATATGTCTTAGGTGAAATACGTCATAATTTCGTAGTGTATTCAATACGACAGAAAGTATATGAACCATGCTCTGTGAAAAGGAGGTTAATGCATTTGCAAAAGGTATTGATCCATGTTAGCCTGTACAGTCTGTGCAGGCTGACATGATCTGAAACATTTTGCTATTTGTAAAATTTCTGCATTTCCAAGGACCATACTAACTCATGATCCAATCTGTTGTTAGACAAAATGGATTTTATTGATCCATGATCATGTGACGCCTTGCTTGGTATAATGGATCATAGGTATGCATTAAACTCCCTTTTCCCAGAGCATGGCTAATATTTTATGTGAAATATTTCATAATATTATACTGTATTCTCTATGACAGAAAATATGTTCTTCCATTGAAATGTGATTTCATACGAGATGATCATGAATATATCATAATTCATAATTATGGTCCATGACTGTGAAGTGATATATATTTTAGCTATGTGAATTATATGTATTGTGGATCACACAAAATCTAAGTCCTCTTAACTCTTTACCAGAAGACAAAAATGTAGACTTGTCAAAATTGAAAGCATTTGCAGACGACAATTTAAATGCTGTTCAAATGATGGAATTTGTCATTGACAGGGTAGAAAACGTTGTGGAAAAAGTATATTTTCCCACAATGTTTTCAAAAGGCTTCTTGCTCAGGGTCGTTAAAAGTCGGGATTGTGTGGTAAAGATTTAAACAGAAAACAAATTTCAGTTGACCAAAAAATGAACAATGCTCTGTGAAAAGGGGGCTGCATCTGCAAAAAGTATTGACTCAGGTCAGCCTGTGTATTCCGCACAGGCTGACCTTGATTGAAACGTATTAATATCATTCAATTTTCGGCACGTCAATGGATCAGTGTACATCATAAATTAGTCGGTTGTTACACAAAATGGATTTTAAAGATCCATAAATATGTGATGTCAATTTGTTCAATAAACATGATAATACATAAACACTCATGTCAGACCCTCTGTTTATCTAAACCTCAACGACCTAAATTATCCTACACCCGAAATTCTATCCATACCAACAAACTGATCACATAACCATTGACAGATGACTTTTTTTTTTTTATCTAGCAGCAGAAAGTTTTTGAAAACATAGTGGCAAAAGAATTTGCTGGTAACAAGCAAGTTCTCCTTTTACCACTACATTTTCATCTGAATTCATGCACATGTATCATCAGAGCTCCAGATAGAGGGAGTGATTTTGATTTCAAAACTTAAAATATTAATGTTTCTCCACTAAACCCTATCTTATGGGTACTCATCAGAATCGCCTCATCGAGAGGATTCTAACGAGTACCCACAACATAGGGTTTGGAAGAGAAATTATGGATTTAGAATACCATCACTCCCTCTTATCTGGATCTCTGTATCATGCACTCATTCGTGTTTTATATCCCTTTTTTACAGGGGTAGTTTAACTCTTCACCAGACAACAAAACTTAAGACTGGTCCACAATTAAAGCCTTCATAAAAGACTAATAAAATGTGGCTTAACCCTTTACCACACAATCCTGGGTCTTTATAACCCTAAGGAAGAAGCCTTTTTGAAAATACTGTGGGAAAAAGATAAGTCCTGGAAACCAGCATTCTCTCCTTTTCCTATGATGTTTTGTACCTTACCAGCGAAAAATTCCATCATCTGAACCACATTTAACCCTTTACCAAACAGTCCTGAGTTTTAACAACCCCGGGAAAGACGCCACTTGAAAACATTGTGGGAAAAGGAGAAAATGCTGGTAACCAGCATTTTCTCCTTTTCCCACAATGTTTTCTACCATATCATAGAAATATTTTAACATTTGAGCAACATTGAAATTGTTGTCTGCAAATGCTTTCAATTTGGACTGGTCTAAAATTTTGTTTTGTGGTGAAGGGTTAAATTGTTGTCTGCTAATGCTTTCAGTTTGATGTAGTCTGATTTTTTGTAGTGTGGTTAAGAGTGTAAAGGTTGTGATTAAACTTTGAATTGGTAGAAAACATTGCTGGAAAAGGAGAAAATGCTGGTTATCAGCATTTTCTCCTTTTCCAACAATGTTTTCACAAACCCTTTTTCTTTAAGGTCATTAAAACACAGGATTGCTTGGTAAAGGATTAACCTTTAACGAAACTGAAAAAGAGGCCTTTTGAAAACATGGGAAAAGAAGAAAATGCTGGTAACCAGCATTTTCTCCTTTTCCCACAATGTTTTCTGTCCTTTTACAGACAAACCTCACCATATGAACCATATCTAATTTGTCGTCTGCAAATGCTTTTGTTTTGGACAAGTATAGAATTCTGTTGTGTGGTAAAGGTTTTACAGTCATCTGCTGTACTTACATACTTGACAGGCCATGTCTCTAAAAACCCATACCCCAAATTCCATCCTTACCAACAAAATTAACAGGTCAAGTATTAAAAAGCCAGGGGGGCAACATGGTTCTCTACCCAATCTAAAAATAGGTTGATTATGATCACATCTAAACTCTAGCGAAATAAAGGTTATTGTTTTATACACAAGTACTTACCGTATGGAAAGTGAATATGGCCTAGCAAATTAACACAGTATAAAAAATGCGATGAAATATGAACATCATTTATGGTATCTATCATTTTATAACTTAACAATGTTTGCTCAATAGAGCTTAATTTATTCTCAAGTTAAAATAGTAAACTTGAACCAATCTAATACAAAAAAATATCTCTGTCTTATTCATTCCGATGTTGAAATAGTAAAATTGAACCAATCAAATGCAAGAAAAGCATTTCCATTTTCTGCATAAACTAAACTCTTCACCAAGTGACAAAATTTCAGACTTGTCCAAATTGAAAGCATTTGCAGACGACAAAGTGAATGTAGGTCAAATGATGATTTCAGTCTTTGAAAGGGAAGAAAACAACGTGGGAAAAGGAGAAAATGATGGTTACCAGCATTTTCTCCATTTCCCACAATGTTTTCAAAAGGCCTCTCCTCTGGGTCATTTAAGGTCTAGATTGTTTGGTAAACGTTTAAATCATCAAGATAAAACATAAAAAGTTTTTTTCTCCCTCCCCAACCCCGCCCCCTTTTGTCCCAAAAAAAGCATAAATCATAAGGGGAAAAAATAAAAGTTATAAAACCTTATTCTGAAGAAAATTGTTAAATATTCAAATTCTATGATACCATTAAGTAATTCAAAAAGACAGAATTTCAGTATTTCAGCTTTCATGAACATTATTTCATTCAATTTTAACTAGAGAAGTTTTGCCCCATACAAAATCTACACAACATCAAACCAACCGTGCATTTCTAGTTAGGAATTACTGGTGCAATAAATCTATCAATCAATAACAACTAGATCTACATTGTATTGTTACAAAAATCTTTCAATATTCTAAGACGACCCTAAGGGAGGTAATACAACAGAGGATAATGATTTCTATCAGTCTATGATCGAAATTTTTTTCATCCTGTGAAAAGCAAAGGCTATATTTTCATGAAAATTCTAGACAAAATGAACTAAAAGGGGCTCAAATAAACCTTTGTTCAACATAAATAGAATTCACCCCTTTACCTCACAATACCGAGTTCTAAAAACCCTAAGAAAGAAGCCTTTTGAAAACATTATGGGAAAAGGAGAAGATCCTGGTACCCAAAATTTTCTCCTTTTCCTAGAAAGTTTTCTACTCTATCAAAGACAATCCTATCATTTGAGCCACATTTAAATTTTCTTCTGCAAATGCTCTCAAACTGGAATAATGTACATATTTTGTCATGTAGTAGAGTTAAAACACTTTCTCAACATATTAGTAACTCTAGACAACTTTTTTTTTAGTTTCCTGGTTATCACTGATTACCAGTATCTTTTTCCTTTTTTCACAATTTTTTCCAACAGCTGTTTTAATCAGGGTCATCCAAATGTGACTGTGTGGAAAAAAGTTAAACCTTAACCCTTTCCCAAACAAGCCCTGGTTTTCACCTGTCTGCAGTACAAGTCTTTTGAAAACACTGTGGGAAAAGGAGAAATTGCTTGTAACGAGCAATTTCTCCTTTTCCCACAGTGTTTTCTACCTTTTTGAGAACTTTTTGCCATTTTCATCAAATTTAAAATTGTCGTCTGCAAACTCTTTCAATTTGGACCAGTCCAAAATTTGTCGTTTGGGAAAAGGTTAATTTATGTTAACCCTTTACCAAATGATAAAAATTTAAGACTCTTCCAAACTGAAGGAATATGCACATATTAAATGTGGCTCAAATAACGAAATTCATCTCTCAAAAAATGAAAAGCTTCTGAGAAAAGGAGAAGATGCTATTTACCAGCATTTCTCCCTTTACCAAAATGTTTTCAGATGACCTTTTCCCCTGGATCTTTAAAACAGGATTGTTCGGTAAAGGGTAATTATTTATACTTTACAAGGCTGTTTTCAGTCATCTGCTAAATTGTTTCAGGATTTCAGACACAGCTAAAAAGTAACGAGCACACAGCATGCTGGTACCAACACTCAGCCACTGTTGTTTTTGGGAAATACAGGGCATGCTTGATTTCTAGCAGCACTATTAAACTCTTCAACAGATGGTAAATTTTATGACATGCACAAATTGAAAGCATTTGCAGATGACAAATTCAACACAGCTACAGTGATAAGAACTGTTCTGGAATAGGTACAAAACTTTTTGGGAAAAGGGGAAAATGCTGGTTACCAGCATCTTTTCCTTTTCCCACAATATTTTTAAAAGCCCTTTTTCTTGGGGTTGTTATAACTCGGGCTTGTAGGGTAAAGGGCTAAATGAAAAATTCTGCATGACTGTATCAAAAAAATTTTGAGGGATACCTGCTGTATTGGTACAGGTTTCCCTCTCTATAGTTAACTCTTTACCACACAATCGCAACTTTTAAAGACCCTAAAAAGGAAGCCTTTTGAAAACATTGTGGCAAACTGAAAAAATGCCGGTAACTAGCATTTTCTCCTTTTCCCACATTGTTTTCTACCCGTCCCATAGCAAATTTCAATTCTTAAGTCACATTTAATTTGTTGTCTGCAAATTCTTTCAATTTGGACTACTCTAAAATTTTGTCATTTGGTAAAGAGTTAACTCTTTACCAAACAAGGTAAAGAGATACTCTTTACCAAACGACAAAATTTGAGGCTGGTCCAAATTGAAACCATTCGCAGACGACAAATTAAATGTGACCAAAATAATTACAGTATTTCAATCTTTGAAAGGGTAGAAAAAATTGTTGGAAAAGGGAAAATGCTGATTACCATCACTTTCTCCTTTTCAAACAATATTTTTCAAAGGCTTCTACCTCGGGTCATTAAAACTTGGGATTATGTGGTAAAAGGTTAAGATCTCATCCAATTTTGAAGCAATGATATATCAGAAAAGGTCAGAGTTTTAGATAACAAGTCTACTACAAAAACCTTCATGTTTTCTTTGGAAATAAGCAAGCTGCAAATAAAGAAATGAACAATGGAGAAAGTCTAAAATGGACAACAACCAACTAAACACAAGGAACAATAATTGTTGTTAAAAACAATAAACAGCTAACAACCGAAACAGAACACGATACAACATTCATTCGCTAAATCAAGATGCTAAGTCTCACCCTCAGACAATGGTGTTGATGATGATGACGGAGTTACGGTAGATAAAATAATTGTTATATTCTCTTCGTTGTCTTTTGGTTCTTCATAAGTAGTGACATTATAATCATCTGTAAAATTGGGTGGCAACTTATTATGTACAATACCACAGATAAAGCCAGATTGTGGAGGTTCAACACGTAATACTGACTTACTTTTCCACTGAAACCTACTGCATGGGTATTTAATACAATCAATGTCTGTGATACAACATGGATTAGGATAAAGACAATGTCTTTAGGGTTTGATAACAATTACTCCCAATAAGTTGGACCTTTTTATATAAGAAACAATAATATAATATGGCGTGCAACACACAAAAAGGCCCTTCGGACACATGCTTATAAGTGTGTCGTCCCAGATCAGCCTGTGCAGTCTGTGACTAATCAGAGATGACACTACTCATTTTTGTGCCATTTTCTGTTTCACCAAAGTCTAATCTTTAGTAGTCGTAAAGTGACATCATGGATTAGCCTATGCGGACTGCACAGGCTAATCCATTTTGCTACAAATAACAGATATGAGCCATGCTCCAACAAAAGGGGGCTTAATGCATCTCTGTGATGCATGACACCAAGCAAGTCATCTTATCATTATGGATCCTTGAAATCCATTTCATATAACAACCGACTGACTCATGAGGTACACTGGTCCTTTGATACGCAGAAACTGACCGATAGCAAAAGGTTTTGACCCATGTCAGCCTGCACAGATTGCACGGGCTAACATGGGTCAGTACTTTTTGCAGATGCATGAAGTCCCCTTTTCACAGGGCATGGTCTTGAACATGGGCTTGTCCAGTAAAGGGTCATCCAACTTTTTTCCTCCAGAAAACTTTTAGCTCCTTGCAGATGAAAACTTTTGAAACCATTGTGTCAGTAGGAATGCTCATAATGAGCAATTTTTCTTTTTGCCATACAGTTTTCCTGTGTTTTCATGTGTTTTCATGTCAATTGCCCATATTTTACAAGAGTGTTTTCAAAGTTTTTAGGAGCTGATGAGTTTGAGTAACAACCACACTGTTGTACAAAACTGCAAAATGACCTCAAAGTATTTTGGATGGGTGAACTTTTAACCCCACAACAAACAAAAGTATTTTTATATCCTAAAGAAAACAACACTTAACCCTTTACCACACAATCCCAACTTTTAACGACTCTGAGAAAGAAAGCGACCCTTCCAAAAACAAATTAAAGTTTCTGAGTAACATATATTTAGTCATCTGTAAATCCTTTCGCTTTGGAAGGGTCTAAAATTTTGTTGTTTGATAAAGAGTTTAACTCATTGTTGGTAACTTTAACTCTTTACCACACAATCCCGTGTTTTAACGACCCGAAGGAAAAGGACTTTTAAAAATATTGTTGGAAAAGGAGAAAATGCTGGTAGCCAGCATTTTCTCCTTTTCCACCGATGTTTTTTACCTTTTTAAAGACATATTTCAGAATTTATGCAACTTTATTATTGTCGTCTGCAAATGCTTTCAATTTGGACCAGTCTAAAATTTTGCCTTTTGGGAAAGATTTAAGAGAAAATCTAGTTTCAACATTGTTCTAAAGTCTTTTAAAGTCTTTCATTTAACTCTTTTCTAGACAATCCTGACTTTTAACGACACTGAGAGAAAAACCTTCTGAAAACCTTGTGGGAAAAGGAGAAAATGCTGGTAACCAGTATTTTCTCCTTTGCCCACAAGGTTTTCTACTATTTCATAGACAATTGCATTCATTTTAGCGAAATTCAATTTGTCGTCTGCAAATGCTTTCAATTTGGACCAGACTAAAATTTTGTCGTTTGGTAAAGAATTAAGAACTTCCATAATTTGAATCGTATTTGATTTATTGCTTGGAGTTGCTTTCTATCATGTTGTAAGCTAGTAAAAAGCTGAACTGCGGTGTGCTATATAAAAACAATAAGGGCATTTTAATTCAGGAATAGAATTTTAAAAAAAAAAAGATGTTTTATAATTTGAAGGTCATTTGCAGTCAAGACTGACCTACACGTTTTTATGCAGTCTGATCTTGATCCACATAAGCTGCAGTATAAATTGCACTTGTTATAGGCACTCTAAAGGTCAAGAGCCCCTAGACTCTAATCTCATCCTGTCATCGACCGATACAATGTTAACCCTTTACCACACAAGCCTACATTCTCACACAAGCCTACATTCTAACAACTCTTTATCACACAACAAAATTTTACACTTGTCCAAATTAAAAGTATTTATAGACAGCAAATTAAATGTTACTAAAAACATGAAATTTGTCTTTCATAACGTTGAAAACATAGAGGGAAAAGGAGAAAATGCTGGTTACCAGCATTTTCTCCTTTTTCTCCTTTTCCCACAATGTTTTCACAAGTCCTTTTCCATAGGGTCGTTAAAAGTCAGGGTTGTGTAGTAAGGGGTTAACAGGGAGGCTTTTGAAAATATTACACGAAAAGGAGAAAATACTGATTAGCCTGCATTTTCTCAGTTTCTCACAATGTAATCTACCCTCTGCGGACATGGGTATTCATTAGAGCTACATTTATTGTCTGCAAATGAATAAAATTTGATAAAATCTAAAATTTTGTTTTCTAGTACAGAGTTATAGAGGATAGATCTCTCTACATTCATGGGAAAAAAGACAACTTCTGTCAGTTATAAAACACTGTCAATTAATTCATTACCAAATAACAAAATTTTGGACTCGTCCAAATTGCAGACATTTGCAATCAACAAATCATTTGTAGCTAAAATGACGAGTTTTGTCTTTGACAGTTAAAAAACATTGTGGGACAAAGGAGAAAATGCTGGTTACCAGCATTTTCTCCTTTTCCCACAATGTTTTCCAAAGCTTCCTTTCCTAGAGTCATTAATACTCGGGATTGTGAGATAAAGTGTAAACCCTGTATCAAATAAACAAGAGTTGTCAAAACCCTAAGGATGAAGGCAGCAAAATTTGATTCCATCAATTCTTTACCCCTATACCAGGGGACAAAATCACAGAATTGTCTTAACCTTTTTCCACACAAGAAAAATGTACACTTGTCCACATTGAAAGTATGTATTTGCAGACAACATTTTAAATGTGGCCCTAATGTGGACATTAGTCTTTGATAGGGTAGAAAACATTGTGGGAAAAGGAGAAAATGCTGGTTACCAGCATTTTCTTCTTTTCCCACAAGTTTTCAAAAGGCTTCTTCCCCCAAAGTCATTAAAAGTCATCACTGTGTGTTACAGAATTAAATAAATACATTTGCAGATGGGAAATTAGATACGGCTAAAACAATCAGATTTGTCTCTGAAAGGGTAGAAAACTTTATGGGAAAAGGAGAAAATGCTGGTAACTAGCAATTTCTCTTTATTCCACAATATTTTCTACCCTTCCAGAATCAAATTTCTTAGTCTCATTTATTTTGTCTCAATTTGGAAAGGTCTAAAAATTTGTTATTGGGGAAAAGGTTGAGAATACTTGGCAATGCTGAAATATTGCTTCCTGTTTAACTGTTTATTTAGCCTTCTACAAAGGATCCATGACATTTCCTCGAAAACCATTCTGTCGAAGGACATTTAGGTTGAAGACCCATCTCTCTGAAGAGACGTTTTGCCGAATATGATGTTTTGTTGAAGTGAAATTTTGCCGAACTTTGTCGAATTTAATTGAATTTCGACAAAAAGAAAAACAATGTCCAAATGCATAGACAAGAAGAAGGTCTGCATAAAATTTATCCATAAATCCTTGACTGTAACATTTTAATTCAACCGACTATCTAGAACTGGTAAGGTTGCGTTCGATTGATTGGGTTAATACAGTGAAATGTAATATTTAAACAAGCAAGAGGATGAAGCTACATCTAAAAATACATGTATAATCAGCTGATAGTCCATTAAATATTTAAAAAAAATCTAGCTCTGTTGGATCATTCATATCTGTTTTTCATGAAACAGTACAGAATTTTTTTTCAATCTAGCAGCAAATGTTATAAGCAATTTCCCTTCAATAATCCATCATGGATCGACTGATTGATTGATTGACTGATTGTATGGTGTTTAACGCCGCTTTCAACATTATTTCAGTTACATCACGGCGGCCAGTGCACCTATCCATGCTTTCCTGGAGTTTCTTTTTACCAGTACTCCGCACAATATTCTTTCCAAGCCACTGGCTGCTTTCCCACATAACAATCGTTGAAACAATGGTCAGCGGTGAGAGAGGAATGAATCCTGTCGCGATGACTATCATCAATCCTTGGAAAGAAATTGGCCAAGCCAGGGATCAAACCAGCGACCTCCTGTTCTGAAGTCCTGTATGGTACGGACTGAGCTACGGGGGCTTGGCCTATCACAGATTTAGGATACATAAACAAATGCACACAACAAATAACGGTAAACATAGTGAAAAGACTCTTTAGATTAAATTTTGGTCATTCTCTGCGAAAAACAGCATTCAGCAAAATGTTCCTTTGGCAAGATTGATATTCGATGAAAGTGTTTTTCGACAAAGTGGTTTTTGATGAAATGTTGTGCAGCATTCTACTAACTGTTTTGCTGTAAATATTAGACTAAGAACCATGTCACCCCTTTATGAAACAATCCAGTGTATTAATGACCATGAAGAGTTCAGCTTTTGAAAACACTGTGGGAAAGGAGATAGTGGATTGTAACCAGCACTTTCTCCTTTTCCTACATTGTTTTATACCCTGTGACAAAATTTAGTGCCATCATTTGAGCCACATTTCTCTTCTGCAAAGGCTTTCAATTTGGACAAATTGTAAGTTTTATTGTTTGGTAATTAAGTTAATCTTACCTGTAAGTTTGTAGATAGAAGAATACATACTATAGGAATACAATGTACTCTGTACAATAAATAAAAACCCTTTCAGAGATTTCACCCTTCCTTGGCCAAACAGCGCACACAAAAACCAAAACTACACAGCATAACACAATATGTATTTTAACCCATAACTGCACAGGCTTATACAATACAAAAGTACAAGTGACAAAAACAAGAAATCATTTAATGGAAACAAAAATACCTATAGCTCTATCGTTTGAAAAACATTGTGGGAAAAGGAGTAATTGCCTGTATGAAGTAATTGCCCCTTTTCATACAATTTTTTCAAATGATATGAAGGCAATCATATTTGTACAGTAATGGGTTTCTGGTATAATATATGTCTGGTTATCAAATCTGACACAGCAAAACCCAAGGTAGCTGCAGCCAATACCTACCCTGCACAATCAGTTCAGTGGTTTTGTTTTCTTTCATCACGCCGACATTAGGTTGCTTGGTAAAACTCTTCTCACATGTGTAATTGGCCGTGTCCTCTTTTGCCACAGATATAACTGTCAGAGAATGATTGTTGGGGTCCATCTGGTATTTTTCTTTGACCATCTCATATGCATATGTAATCTGCCCATCTTTTCCTAAAATAAATAAATTTCAAGGGTTCTTGATCCTTATTGGGAAATCATGTGATAACTACCGTATTGTCTCTTCTAAATGCCCCACATGGCATTACAATTTACAAAAGGGGGCAATCAATAGAGGTAAAACTACATAGAATTTTCCATGGACTACGATAACATTATTGGCCAAGTTTCAGTCAGTACAGACTGCAAAGTGATAGCCATTTGAAAAATCAGCTGACCTGTATTAATGCAGAATATCAATTTTACCCCCATCATGGTTCATTTGGACATAAAATAACATTCATGACTAATACGGGACACTGGTCTTTGATACTTTTACTTTATTAAAGTTTTTCTAGGTTACTTGATTAATATTGTGTTACCAGAAGTTTATAATGTTATTGGAAGGGAATGTATGTACATGTATTTAGATTGATTTGTAATGTTTGTAGGATTATGTTGATGCCATAAGTTTATTCCAGCTGTTTTATTTCAACTTTATCAATGGATTGGCCAACTGATAAGCCCACTTTTGCCTAGAAAACTGCATTTCTAAGTTTTATCTACATGTATCCTTCTAATTATAAACTCAAAGACAAGCTATCAAAGTGGAGGAGATAGTATATCCAGAGCTTCAGATAGGGGGTGTGATTTTGATTTCAAAATTGAAAATATTAATCACTCTCCACTGAACCTGATGTTATGGGTACTCATTAGAATCGTCTCATCAAGATGATTCTAATAAGTACCCACAACATAGGCTTTGGAAGAGAAATAATGGATTTAGAATACTATCACTCCCTCTTATCTGGAGGTCTGAGTATGTCTATGCAAGTCAAACAGATGGTCCTAAAATATAGAATTACAATTGCACTTAGAATGATTAATGAAAAAAGTCTTAGATATTTTGTACAATAAACTAGTCAAAGCCATTTGGCTTTTTACCACACAATCACAATTTCAAACGACCCTGAGAAATAAGGCTTTGAAAACATTGCGAGAAAAAGCGAAAATGCTGGTAACCAGCATTTTCTCCTTTTCCCTCAACATTTTCTAGCCTTTCAAAGACAAAGTTTGTTTGTACTTGAAAACACTGTTAGGATTGTGACAGAAGTAGAAAATCCCAAAACTGAAAAAGTCTACCTTTACTAAAAAATTTCAAAAAAAGCTGTTGTGAATGAAAAAGCTTAGCACTGGAACTGGAAATTCCAATGTGCAACAATAGTTCTAGAGGGAGAAAAAAAGAGAAAACCACATGATCTCTATCGCTGTTTACTAGTTAGATGAGTAAGAAGGGGATGAAAGGCTTTTTGGCAGAACAAAGTTTACCTTTTGCTAATAAATATGTACTTCCTTTAAACCATATCAAAGTGAGGAACTCTTCGTCAAAGGGAAATGCAAGTCCACAAGGCAAAACTGCATCTGTGTTCAAGCGAGCATACCTTAAACCCTCCCGGGGTGAGAGGTCCAGGCCATCATCTTGACCCCAGGCACCTACTGAAAAGGGTAAAACATTTGAAATGCTCCAATGTTTTATGCATGGAAAATATCAGTGGGCTAAGATCATGATTTTAACCCCTAGAGAGCCAAATAAACCCAGCAGATATTACAAGTCTGTCTACAAGCACTGTAGGATCAAACTAATTGCAGATTCAATGTTGCTTTTGTCAAGAATCTCTAAACAAAGTAGACATCATAGATCAAAGATCAGCCTGCATGTGTTATGCAGACTGATCTTGATCTACAATAGCAGCAATGGCAACTATCGTCATTAAAGGCACTTTAAGGGTTAAAGAAGTGATAAACCTCATATGCAGTCCCCTCAGAGACAGAACAGAAAACACAGAGACAATGGAAAGCTTTTACAGTTCTAAAGTCAAAAAAATCTGTGACAAAAGTCTGCTAGAGACATGCTTGGGTGCAAGACTTGTCAATTTTTTTTTTTTTTTTTTTTTTTGGGGGGGGGGGGGGTTGATAAAAATTTTGATAATGTGTATACAACTGTAAAGTACATAAATAAGACGTAGTATAACATAAAATTGAGAAGCTAGATTTCAAAAATTATAGCAGATGGCCATAACAGCCAGTGGTAGTATTGTGCTCTATTGCAGTGGACAAAATGAGGTCTCTCAAAATTTCTCTTTCAAGACGAGTGACAAGCCTTGAGAACAGAGTTGCAGTTTAAACTTAGTTCCATCATTCCATGTAGCTTCAGACATGTAAATGTGGCTAGGCTAATTACACAAAGGCCCATTACTCTTTACCAAACGACAAAATTTTAGAACGTCCAAGACGGCATTGGCAGACGACAAGTTAAATATTGCTAAAATGATGATGCCTATCTTTGAATGGATAGAAAACATTGTGGGAAAAGCAGAAATGCTGGTTACCAGCATTTTCTCCTTTTACCACAATGTTTTCAAAAGGCTTCTTTCACAGGATTGTTAAAAGTTGGGATTGTGTTGTAAAGGGTTAATTTGACCCTTTGATGATACCCTATAAATTGTTAAGAACTTTTCCAATGTTTTCTATGTATTCAAGGACAAATACTATCATTTGAACAAATATTGCTGTCATAATTACATGTATATAAATTCTTTTACTCAGTAAAACTTTTAGTAATGGACAAGTTCAAATTTTGTCATGTGGCAAAGGGTTAACCCTTACTAAGAAAAATCCTTTTTTTTTTCAAGTAACCCCGTGGAAAAGGCTTCTGAAAGCAGAACAAGCTGTTTACCAGCATTTTCTCCTGCCCCCCCCCCCCCCCCCCGGAGTATTTTGTACCCCTTAAAAAACAAATGCATCCACTTTAGCCACCAGGGTTTTCCCTGGACTTTGTCATATTTGGATCATTTGACCCTTCAAATTAAGTTAAGAAGGCAAACATTTTAATATTAAGGGTCATTCTGAAAATTTGGGGGTCCAAATTCAAAGAAACTACGGGTCAGAGGAAACCCTGGCCACATTTAATTTAGCCTAAGCAAACACTTTCAAAATGGACATGTTTTTAGTGCTTGGTAAGGAGTAAAGAATGAGTAAACATGTTTAACCATTTACCAAACAACAGAATTTTAGACTGGTTGAAATTGAATGCATATGCAGATGACAAAAGTGATTTTATAATTGAAATTTGTTTTGGGAAGGGTAGAAAACATTGTTGGAAAAGGAGAAAATGCTGGTGCCCACAATGTTTTCAAAAGGCTTCTTCCTCAGGCTTGTTCAAACCCGGGATTGTGTGGTAAAGGGTTAAAAAAAAAAACATTAATAATAGATAATAATAGAATGCCCAACACAACTACAACTTCTTTTGCTGAGTGAAGATTTCCGTACATAAGACAGCATAGAAAGTAGTCTGATCATGGATTTATCTGGTCGGATATTTTGCAGGATATCAAAATTATCATTAATCTGACAAAGACAGCGAAGCCATAATTGAGCCTTATTTACTGACAGAAAATACCTTTTTCATTTACATGACGTATTTGTTTTCAAGATTGCAAATATCAATTCGTCAGCAGAGACTCATATACAGTGTACCACAATGGAAGACAAAAATCATTACCTATAAATGATAAGACTAGAAGAAAGAGACCCAAACTCTGAGCAGGTGTCCTGGTAGCCTTTTCCATATCTCATCTCATAATCCTGCAAAATGTAAATGACAGATATATAAATGATGGTCGTAATCCTAAACCAAAGTTGCAAAAAAGAAATCAATTCTTGAACATTTGCCGACAGTCGCAATCAGCTGCACAAGCCCTGCATATTAAATGTATGAATCACTACAATGACCCCCCTTCATGATTTTTGGTACCAAGTTGGGTCCTACTAAATACCACAAAGACACCCTAAATTCCACAAAGACACATAAAGACACATAAAGACGCATTAAGAGAATACAAAGATGCACAAAGACACCACAAAGAAATACAAACACATAGAAAAAGAAAAGAATATTAGTGTTTTAAGTTGTTTGCATTATGCAAGTTTAAAAACGCACAAATTTATGCACACACGTGTACGTGGGTTCGAGCCCTGCTGGGTCAGATCTTTCTCGAAACACACAAAGATATAGAAAAAAAATGAACTTTTTTTAGAGCCCCAGATAATTTTTTGAGCCAAGGATTAATTAAGCATCATTTTTTTCATGGCAGGGGTAAAATCATATGACTTTGCTTAAGCAGGAATTTTTTAAGCAAGAAAATTCTAATGGCAGCGTAAAAATCGAGTTTTCCCCCATAATTGAATAATCAATATAGCGTGTTTCAATCCCATAATGTTAATTTTTTTTAAATTTTATATAGTGTCCTGCTAATAAGACTGGTTATGGCAATTTTATTTTATTCTTTTTATCTGTTATATGCTGAGCATGGTATAAAAAGAAAATGTGTTGCCAAATATGGATACATTGATTACAACAGTTTAGTATTTCCAAGCACTTGATCATCAGAAAGATGGAGAGATGAATTTTAACTTGCAGCCGATGCATGCAGTTCAGCATTATGAATAAATGGACACAGACAAGGTTTTATCAGTTTTCTGAACAACATAATTTTAGACTTTTGTATTTAAGTAGCAGTAGCAGACGACAATTCCAATGTGGCTTGGATGACTGGATTTGTCTTTCATATAGCATACTAGAACACAGCCGAAAAGGGAGAAAAGAAAGGTCACCATTATTAACCCTTAGGCTGCTTATCGTGACTCACTGACCTTTTGCGGACAGCGTAGATCAAGATCAGACTGCACAGAACATGCAGTCTGATCTTTGATCTACACTGTCAAATAAAGAGAGTCTTCCCTCCAAAAATTCCTTTGAAACCGGAAAGGTTTGGGCTTATACTATCAGTTTGAAAGTTTCATTTCTTTTATTCAGCAGGATAAGGGTTAAAGGGTTCTTTTATTCTAGTGTTCTTTCTTTGTATGAGTGACCAATACCTTCTTTAACACTTGTTCCAGTGCTAACACTGTAAAACAAGAGGGCCTAACTTCCAACCCCCTCTGTCTAATTTGTAGATTGTCATATATTTTTATTTCATAACACAACCAATGGTTTTAACTTACTACGAAACAGATATTTTTGCTTCCACTACTTAATTTATACAGAGATTTGTGTAAATTCAAATTTTAAATTCATTCTTAAAGACAAGACAGTGCCTCTGATCAGACAATATCAAACTGACCATTGTTGTGTCATGGGTTTTCGCGTTTTTTTTCAGCATCCAATTTTTTCAATTTTTGGAGAAGTATTTCTGCATCATTTGACATGAATTTTTTAATCAGGGTAGCAGGTAACACTAAAACCTGTCATTTTACACTAGATGAAGGGATGGACACTTTTATCACGTTTTCATAAAATGACAGGTTGATTAGCTGTGATCAGGGACAGTATATTGTAATATACGATCCCTGCTGTGATAAACAGCTGTGTGCGTACTTCACATTTGATACTGATTGTGTAACTTATTAAAGCCCATATATCTGCCAGGTACATGCCCGCAAGCTAATTTATGTGAAGCTTTAGCTGATGATTTCATGTGTCAGATTGACCCTTAGGCAGATTATTTTTGGCATAAAAAAACACGGGTTATTTCAAATTTTTCTTTTTCTAAGTGGAGTATTACGATTTAAGAATGGTAATGCGGTTTATTTTCTTACAAGGAACGTACTGTGTAGAGGCATATCAATCTATGTGATACAACTGTGGAATTTGATCAAAGGATCGCCTGAAGTTCGCCGAATGCCAAACCAAGTATACGTATAATCAGCATTCGGCAAACCTCGGGTGATCCGTTGATCAAGTTAGATGTAGGTACGGAATCGGCCGAGTTGTGACGAGTGGTATAATCAGCTGATCTAAGAAGCTTGCAGTTCGTTCCGAAATGTTTCAGTGACAATAAAGCTGATCAAGATGACGACCTCGGTTGTCAACAAAATATGCAATGAAAATCAGTCACATTGCGTATCGTGAGAAATATATGTGTATTTGTTACATTTTAAAATAATTTTTGGTGTGTATTTGCTGTTCCAAATAGCGTAAAATAAGCAAATAAGCAGCTTATCTGGAGCGCTGCTTTTTATTGTTTTGACTTGTTCACCACTCACTTTCATGACAATTGAAATTGTAAATAAAATTAATTAACCCTTTACCACACGACAAAATTTTACAATTGTCTATATTGAAAGCATTTGCAGTTGACATACTGAATGTAGTTCAAATATGACATTTGTGTGTGAAAGGATTATATTCCAGACTATTACTGAATATTGTATTTTTTTAAACATTTCCCCATTTTGTATTATTTGTACATGGGAGTAATAAAGAATAAAGTAGAGTAGAGTAGAGTAAAATGTGTTAAGTGTGCTGTCAATTAATGAACTTAATAATATCACTATCGGCAGACGGTAGTTTGTTTTATCTTATGATGTACTCAACAGGTTGTCATGTGGACTATTTAAATTTGGTTTGCACTCGAACACAAACCTTAGGTAGCAATTAACAAATTCTCTAAACAGTCCAAATACATGCTATGACCCGACCCGATTGGTCAAATATCGATTTCGAGAGTTCCACAAATTCTCCTTAAACTTTTACAGATTTGTTTTACAATATCCAGTATTGAGTCCCAAAGGTGCAAATAGAATAGCAAACAATGTTCTAGATCCTGAAAAGTTGAACACCCCTCGTTTTCATAGCAGCAATTTTTATGTCTGTTGGTGATTTTTTTTTCAAATTTTTGTTACTTCTTTTTAATTCAGATATTACAGATCCTGATAAGACTGCTCTTTCAGTAGTGATCTTATCTGGGTCTGCACTGTTTGCTTCGGCCTATATGAGGCGCAAAAAGATGGCTTTGCTGACATACAGGTGTAGTATTTTCATTTTACTAGCACCTTTTGGTGTCTTTGTAGCATCTTTGTGTGTCTTTGTGGTACTTAGAGTGTCTTTGTATTATTTAGTAGGAACGACTAAGTCAGTGTCTGATCTAGAGCACATGATTACGGGAATCGCCGATACTTTTTGTAAATCACACATATTTTCAAACAAACTGCGGGATAATCTTGCATTTAAATTTTCCTACCTATTTTCCACCAATTTATATGTTTATGGAGAAAGATAGACAGATCGAGCACACCACTATTGCATAGATTCCTTTTTGTTTACAATAGAGTTACCAATTCAACCCAACAGATTTTTTTTTAAACAAAAAAATAAACTGCATTTTTATCTAAGAAAGCCTGGTAAAAAATAATTTTGCCATATTTACAAAAATGTTAGTATTTTTGATGGTTTTTTTTTTTCTGAATATGAATTTATCTTATCGACAATAATATAAAAGGAGGGTGGTAAAAAGTAAATTAATTTTTTTTGTCAATTTTTTCCAAAGCCGATTCTGTAAGTCTGGTTGTTTTCCTATCTACTTTTTTCCTATCTCGGATTCCCCATACTTTGGAGAAATCCCCCATCTTTTTCAAAGTAATGGGGATTTTCCCCCTCATTTTTCAAATCCTCGATCAGACACTGCTAAGTTAACTACCCAGTTCTTGTAACTCTGCTCACAGGTCCAGCACTCCAATAAAATCACACAGACCACTCAGTTTCACTCTAAGTATTTCAATATGATCAGTTCTTTCATCTGAATAAACAGGAATTTTGACGTCTCCATGAAGTCCCTTTCCCAAATCATCCTTGCAATTTTTTCTATTCCTGTTCAAAACAAGAGAATTACTAGAACTAGAAGGGGCAATCAACCTTACACCTGAGTATTAAGTTGGTTGCCCCTTCTATATCTACTGTAATTTAGTGAAGATTGTTTAATTTCCTAGTTTATGAATACTAGGTCTGTAGAAGATATAAGCAAGAAAAAAAATCTGTCAAAATTTGTGTTACCCTTATTTAAATTTATTTCCAAAACAATTGACGATAAACCTCATCAAATTTGTAAAAAAAAAGATTGAGATTATTAACCGTAAATAGCGTAATCTTTATTTAGGAATATTTTAAATGAAAAATAAGACAGTAAAACGAAACACTAGACCATTAAACAAGATATAATCCCGAATTATTGAAAAATTTATCTCTCGCCGCCATGTTGATTGGTTACTTCCGGTCAGTGCTTGACTGGTTTGCTGTTCGATTTTCACATTTTTTCTGAATGAAAATGTATATGAGTAGCGAAACGGACGTTTGATTTTTATCTACAAACGAGCTCAGCCTCAAGTGGGTTACGGCATTTCCTCAATTATTTATTCAGTCAGTGGGAGGCTCATTCATGAAATACACAAACATGAGTAATTGGATCAGATTGTTTACAGTATGTAGACCATTCTAGGTTACAGAAAGTACCTACGGCGCTTAGTAAAACATACAAGTCTGGAAGGCCGGGCTTTATCATCAAATTTGCTAGAATGCCTTGTCGTGTACTCAACTCTTTTAGAGCCAAATATATGAGCCATGATCTGTGAAAATGGGGCTTAATGCATCTGCAAAAAAATGTCGATTCAGGTCAGCCTGCGCAGTCCGCGCAGGCTGATCTGGACCGAAACTTTTTGCTTTTGGTAATTTTTCTGCATGTCAAAGAACCAGAGTACCTCATGATTCAGTCGCTTGTCAGACAAAATGGACTTTATTGATCAATGATGACTATCATACATCATGGAGGTGCATTAAGCCCCCTTTCGCCAGAGCATAGCTCATATAAACTCCGACCACCTCTTTCAACGGTTCAAAATACAATCAACTGAAACTTAGAAATAATTTCATTTTATAAACCTAGCCAAACAAGCGGACAGTATAGAACCGAGATTAGACTGTATGTTCTGTGCAGTCTGATCTTGATCTATGCTTCTGTTTTCGTCTAAATGGTACTGAGAAGGTTAAGAAAGTAAGCAATGACTAACCCTTAATGTGCTAAGTACGACTCACTGACCCTTTGCGGACAATGTAGATCAAGATCAGACTGCACAGAACGTGCAGTCTGATCTTGGATCTACACTGCCCACAAAGGAGATATTTTTCTCCAAATAAATAAGTTCTAAATAGTATTATTCTGGTTTTTACTATCGGCTTAGAAGTTCATTTTACATGATTGATTCTACGTTAAACTGATCAATTCTGTTTGTTTTATGCTTGTCGTTTTGCTTGCGCATTGAAGAAAATGGACATAGCTGAATTTGTATATGTTTTTTATTGTCTTTGACCTTCTGTTCAACCGTCATAACTGAAATATTTTGTTTGTGTGTACATTATAACTTTCAGATATTACAAAAAAAAAAAACTCAGCCTGAAAATGCTTTGTCCCAGCTTGCTTATTTAGCGCGATAAAGGTTAAGAAAGAAAAAGGTAAAACAAGTTGAGATATGCCGAATCACAGAGCGGGCATCATCAAAATAGACTAGACCGTAGGCCTTGGAAAAAGGCAAACAGGGGCACACCAGGAGAAAGAAGGCTTTTGAAAATCTTGTGAGAAAATTTAAAAAATGCTTGTATCCAGCATTTTCTTATGGTCCCGCAACGTTTTCTACCTCTTGAAAAAAGGTTTCCACCATTTTGGTCACATTTTGTTTGTCGTCTGCAAATGCTTTCACGTTTTTAGGCGTCTAAAATTCAGGACGAATCCCATCCTAAGTTAGCCCTGGTTCTTGAACGTGCTCGGTGTACAGCACTGTCATGCCGGGCCCGGGTTTAAATTCTAATCCGAGAGACTGTTTTTAATTTTAGATGGCCAGCCATGGAACTCGAACCCACACCCTCAAGGGACCGGAGAATATTGTCGTTTACAAGTCTCGTGTCCTACCACTTAAGCTATTCGGGCTGATCAAAATTTGGAAAAGAAATGGACCCCGCTCTGTGAAAAGGGCGCTTAATGCATCTGCGAAAAATTTCGAACCAGGTCAGCCTGCGCAGTCTGCGCAGGCTGACCTGTGCGGAAAATTTTCGCTACAGTCCATTTTCCGTAGTCTAAGGAGCATTCTACCTCATAATTAAGTCGGTTGTTTAAACAAGAGGGCCATGATGGCCCTGGATCGCTCACCGGAGTCAATAGGCGAAATTTCGCTCCAGGGTCATAATGACCCAATTTAAAACTCATCTGAGATATTATTAAGACAAACATTCTGACCAATTGTCAGGTCAATTGAGCTGAAAATGTAGCCTCTGGAGTGTCCAAAATGTCTTTCTTCAATTTGACCTAGTTACCTAATTTATGATCCTATGTGACCATATTTCAAACTCATCCGAGATATTATCAAGACAAACATGCTGACCAATTTTCAGTGCAATTGAGCAAGAATTGTGGCCACTAGAGCGCCCACAAGATATTTCTTTAAACCTGACCTAGTGACCTAGTTTATGACCCTATGTGACCCAATTTTGAACTCATCCAAGTTTTTATCAAGACAAACGTGCTGATCAATTTTCAGATCAATTGAGTAAGAATTGTAGCCTCTCTCTAAATTTCTTTTAGTTGACCTAGTGACCTAGTTTATGACCCAAGGTGACCAAAATTCAAACTCATCTGAAGTTTCATCAAGAAAAACATTCTGACCAATTTTTAAGTCAATTCAGCAATAAATGTGGCCTCTAAAGTGCCCACAAGGTATTTCTTTAATTTGACCTTGTGACCTAGTTTATGATCCAAGGTATCCCAAATTCAAACTCATCCGAGATTTTATTTAGACAAAGATTCTGACCAATTTTCAAGACAATTGAGCAATAAATGCGGCCTCTAGACTGCCCACAAGGTATTTCTTTAATTTGACCTAGTGACTTAGATTATGTCCCCAGGTGACCCAATTTTGAAGTTATCCAAGATTTCATCAAGACAAATATTCTGACCGATTTTCGGGTCAATTGCTCAGAGCAATAAATGTGGCCTCTAGAGTGCCCACAAGGTATTTCTTTAATTTGACCTAGTGACCTAGTTTATGACCCCATCACGTCCGAGATTTAATTAAGACAAACATTCTGACCAATTTTCAAGTCAATTGAGCAAACAATGTGGCCTCTAGAGTGCCCACAAGGTATTTCTTTAATTTGACCTAGTGACGTACGTTATGACCCCAGATGACCCAATTTCAAAGTCATCTGAGATTTAATTAAGGCAAACATTCTGACCAATTTTCAAGTCAATTGAGCGAAAAATGTGGCTTCTAGAGTGCCCACAAGGTATTTCTTTAATTTGATCTAGTGACCTAGTTTTTTACCCCACAGGACCCAATTTCGAACTCATCCGAGTTTTTATCAAGACAAACATTCTGACCAAGTTTCATGAGTATCGGACTGAAAATGTATCCTCTAGAGCGCACACAAGGTTTTCCTAAGATTTGACCTAGTGACCTAATTTTTGAACTGAGGTGACCCAGTTTCAAACTCTCCCAAGATATCATCAAGACAAAGATTCTGACTTAGCTTCATTAGTATGGGACTGAAAATGTGGCCTATAGAGCGCACACAAGGCTTTTCTAAGATTTGACCTAGTGACCTAGTTTTTGACCCCACATGACCCAATTTCGAACTTGTCCCAGATTTTATCAAGACAAAAATTCTGACCAAGTTTCATGAGGATCGGACTGAAAATGTGGCCTATAGAGCGTACACAAGGTTTTTCTAAGATTTGACCTAGTGACCTAGTTTTTGACCCCACATGACCCAATTTCGAACTCGTCCGATGTTTTATCAAGACAAACATTCTTACCAAGTTTCATGAAGATCGGACTGAAAATATGGCCTCTAGAGCGTACACAAGGTAAAAAGACGGACGACGTACGACGGACGACGGACGCCGGACACAGCACGATCACAATAGCTCACCATGAGCACTTTGTGCTCAGGTGAGCTAAAAAAAAGTGGTTATTATGGATACATAATTATGTGATGGCTTGATAGGTATCATGCATCACGGAGATGCATTAAGCCCCCTTTTGCCAGAGCATGGCTCAATCACTTACAAGGTCTTGTATCCCCAAACATACACACTCTCCCGTTCCTACCCCGTCACCGACCGCTATAGGGGCCTTCTGTCTGCGCCTGAGACAGTCTTCAGAATTACAATTCTGCTTAAGCCTGTCTCACACAGAACACACGGCTTATACGGTTGGCCACCCGTATAAACCGTACATACAACCGAACCAACCGTGGCCTTATCCGAGTTACACTCGGGCCATTCGAGTGTATCCGTGAAAGCCGTGTATGATTTTTAAAACTTTTAAAAAACTGGCACGGGTGCCATGTCCGTGTATGATCGTATTAGCGATCGTACAAGACCGTGAGAGACCGTGTGAGACCGTACGAGACCGTATATACAACCGCACATGAAGTCCACTCCACGAGTGAGCTCAACCATGTCAATATCGTATATAAATCGTATGGAATCGTGTGAAACCGTTCCCAAGTCCTACATCCAACACCCGGATTAACGCTCGAATGTCACACGATCACCGTACGATTCACACGAGTGTACACACGGTTTTATACGATCGCCATACGACCAATACGGTTTCATACGATCGCCATACGACCAATACGGTTCAAGTACGAATTATACATGGTCAAGTACAACCAGACACGGTCTCTACGTCTGTACAAAGCTCGTGTATGATCATACAGCACTCGAACACAACAGAAAACACAACTACCTGCTGCCACCTTGAAACAACAGAGTACTTGCTACATAATGCCTCTTCTTCTTCTGTTGGCTTGTTCTTGTCTCCCCTCACGCCTTCTGGCCAAAATAATCTCAATGTCTATCAGTCTTATCATGATTTCTAATTCCCTTATTCTGTCATCTGCCATTTTTATAACTTCTCCGTTGAAAGTTCGAAAATTTATGAAGCCAAGCCATCAAAACGAGTCAATTTATATCAAAACATACACGAATGTGTGATAATTCGAGCATAACTCGAACAAAAGTCGGTGGGACCGTATGTAAACCCTGTAAATGTCCAGTTAATCGAGTAAAAGTCGTGTTTAATCGTACTAGGCCGTACTTGGAACCGTACAACAATCGTATGAAAATCGTTTGCAAATCGTGTTCAAACCGTGACAAACCTTGCTTGACCGAGTATATTCGTGCTTTGTTCGTACATACTCGTGCTACATTCGAGTCTAAATCGTACCAACTCATCCCCAGGCACGGTTGGAGCTCAATACTCGTACCAGTCAACCCGTGTATAACCGAGTATACCGTATTGGAACCGTGTGCCCAACCGTGTTCTGTGTGAGACAGGCTTTAGACTGGTTGTTGCACACGGCCCAGCATTTTTACAATCGTTCGCCCAAGACACGAAAACATTTTAACTTATAAAATTTTAGAAGTAAAACTACGCGGGGTTGACCCAAAATACTAGGATTATCCAGCAACGTTCCTGACAGCACGGGCAGATGTCCCCGAAACTAAGTCATTCAGGTGGTATCCCTATGGCTCAGTCATGGCTTTTGGTTGCTGCTTTGTTACATGAGGCATATTTTGGCAAAAGCAGGTTTAATGAATTTCTGTGATCCACTATACCAAGCAAGTCATCACATAACTGTGGAACCATAAAATTCTTTTTGTCAAACAGACGCCTGATCCATAAGGTAGAATTGTCCTTGGTAATGCAGAAAATATACCAAAAGCAATAGGTTTCGACCTAGATCACTCTGTGAGGACTGTGCAGGCTGACCTGGCTCGATAATTTTTGTAGATCCATTAAACGCCATTTTAAAAGAGCAGGTGTTATACAATTACTTATTCAACAATACCTTGACCATGAAAATACATGTACATGAGCAACGCTCTGTCAAAGGGGGGCTTAATGAATCTCCGTGAGGAATAATACCCAGCAAGTCATCACATCATATTATGGATTGCCAATACCTATATTCTCACAACCGACTTAATCATGGGATTGACTGGTCCTTGAACATACAGAAAATTGACCGATAGCGAAAAGTTTCGGCCCAGGTCAGCCTGCGCGGATTGCGCAGGCTGACCTGAGTCGATACGTTTCGCAGATGCATTAAGCCCCCTTTTCACAGAGCATGGCTCACATGAATTTGACCACTATAGAGTTGGAAAAACTGAAGGGAGATTTCTGTTTGGATGTAATCAACGGACAGAAAAAAAAACATATATGTTATCACTGCGACTGATGTTGTCGCGCAGTTATACAAGCATGTCAGGTTGACCAACACTAGGGTTATCCTACAACGTTTCTGTCACCACGGGCCGATGTCCCCAGAACTGAGTAAACCAGACGGTATCCCTGCCGCTCACGGATTTTCGGTTGCTGTTTTGTTGACACTGTATCAACATGAATTACATTTAAGCCATGCTCTGGCAAAAGGGAGTTTAATGCGTTTCCGTGATCCATTATACAAAGCAAGTCATCACATGATTGTGGGTCCATAAAATAAGTTGTGTCTAACAACCGGCTGAATCCTGAGATAGAATGGTCCACGTGCATGCAGAAAATTGACCAAAATCAAACAGTTTCGACCCATCTTAGTCTGCGCGGACTGCACAGGCTGACCTGAGTCGATACTTTTTGCAGATTCATTAAACCCTCCTTCGCAGAGACAATACTTATTCCCAGACTCCGTGTGTTCTATCTTTTTTGTCAACAATACCTAGATTATATAAATACATGAACCATGCTTTGTGAAAAGGGGGCTTGATGCATCTGCGAACAATATCGACTCAGGTCAGCCTGTGCAGTCCGCGCAGATTGACCTGGGCCAAAACTTTTCGCTACTGGTTAATTTTCTGTATGTCCAAGGACCAGTGTACGTCATGATTTAGTTGGTTGTAAGACAAAATGGGTTTTATGGATCCATAATTATGTAAAGACTTGCTTGGTATCATGGATCATGGGGATGCATTAAGCCCCATTTTGTCAAAGCATGACTCACATGTATTTTACAAAAAAAGCATTGGAAAAACTGAAGAGAGATTTCTGATCCAATCCACGGGCAGTTCCTGACACCACGGGCAGATGTCCCCGGAACTAAGCCAAACAAGCGGGTTCCTTGTGGCTCGTGGCTTTTGGTTGATTTTTAAGGTTTTTTTTTCTGCTTTGTATCAACACAACCTGAATTAAATTTGAGCCGTGCTCTGGCAAACGGTAGTTTAATGCATTTCTGTAATCCAATATACCAAGCAAGCCATCAGATAATTGTGGATCCATAAATTCGATTTTGTCTAACAACCAACTGATTCATGTGGTCCTTGGATATGCAGAAAAATTACCAAAAGCACCAAAAGCGAAAAGTTTCAACCCAGGTCTGCCTGCGCAGACTGCGCAGGCTGACCTGGGTCGATACTTTTTGCAGATACATTAGACCCCCTTTTCACAAAGCATGGCTTATCTATGTATTAAACAGCGATATTTCACATATTTATATTGCATATACTATTGTGGACCAGCACTATCTGACAAGCCAAAAGCATCTCCTTATAGCTACATAATGTTAGCTATAACAATTACCTGTTAGGTCTTTATTACGGTCAGCCTTGGGCCTGAGCTAGTGATCTCCATTCAACAGACCAGATTCAGTAGTTTATAAACATGGTAATATGTCGTGCATTGCCCAAGGACATTCTAACCACTAGACAGGGTCCTCCATGGCTTAATGGTTACGGCAGTGTAAGCTTGATTGTCTGGATATGATCACAGATGAACAGCGAGCAACAGTATCTCAAATCATATTAGTGTGTAGTATGATTTATATACTGTCGCTCGCCGTTCACTTGCGGGTACGATCTTCGGCGACAACCACGGTCTCGTGGGAGTGTCCTAAGACAACGCGCCACAAAGCATTTACCTCAGTATTACTGGTGAAGCCCGGGAGAGACATGAATAAGTGAGCTAGTCGCCGTCATAAAACTGAAAAATCGGTCAAATACTTTACTTTTAACATATTTTCTTCAAAAAATGAATGGGGCCGGACCACAACTTCTTCCAACTTAGTATCGGCCCTTCCTCTACAATCAAATAAACAATACAAACAGATGATGACAACAAAACATATAACAGACAGGGTGTAAAAAACAAGCAAAAACGGACAAGAGAGAGAGAGAGAGAGAGAGAGAGAGAGGGAGAGAGAGAGAGAGAGAGAGAGTAAAAAGATTGAACGAGGTCGAATGGAAACAAAATTAGGTAGAATAGCAAAAAAAAAAAGTTGAATGAGGGATTGGATAACGATGGTCTGCGATTAATTCAACGCCATTTTATAATCCGTTACTATTATATTTATATGTATTATCAGACGTGCTTTGTGACTAATCAGATAGTTGTCTAAAACCTTGATAAAAAACAGATTTACACTTCAACGCTTAAAGCGCCTTTCAAGAATACATTTTTTGCGGCCAGTGTAGATCAAGTTCAGACTGCACTAAACGTGCAGTCTAATCTTTTATCTACGCACCCTTCTTTACCGAGATATTCTGGCAAATAGCAGTTTTGAAATGACAGGTTTTTTTTTCTTTCAGACTGAAAAATTTCGCTTTAGTTTTTTTGTTGCGCACTGAAGGTAAAAACACCCACAAAAGAGTTAACTGTTAACCCTTTACCACACAATCCCGACTTTTAACGACCCTGAGAAAGAAGCCTTTTGAAAATATTGTGGGAAAAGGAGAAAATGCTGGTAACCAGCATTTTCTCCTTTTCCCACAATGTTTTCCACTCTTCCCAAAACAAATTTAAACTTTTCAGTCAAATTTATTTTGTCGTCTGCAAATGCTTTCAATTTTGACCAGTCTAAAATTTTGTCGTTTGGTAAAGACTTAAAATAGTGTATGCAACAGTTCATGTGCATAGCTGAAATTCTTGCATAAATATAACGTTCGTGTCAGATAAATCTCATAATTCATATACGCCCATCCTTACTGGAGCGAAGATAAACAAGATATATGATCCATGATCTGGTAGAAGGGGGCTTAATGCATCTCCGTGATGCATTTTACCGTGCAAGTCATCACATAATCATGGATCCATAAAATCCATTTTGTCTAACAACTGACTGAATCATTGTGGTAAAACGGTTCTTGTGTTCGCAGAAAATTGACTAATAGCAAAAAGTTTCGACCCATGTCAGCCTGCGCGGACTGCGCAGGCTGACATGGGTGGATACTTTTTGCAGATGCATTAACCCACCTTTTTTCACAGAGCATGCCTCATGTATATGTGTCTTTTTATTAAAAATAAAAGAGTGATGAACGGCGTAAGAGATACTAGAACACGAAAATTTAATCTCTTTCGTGGTTCAATATGAAGACAAATAATATAAAGTAACTTAGCCAGCAAATTGCCCCCCCCCCCCCTTTTTTTTTTGCTCATTGTATTATACATTGTTGTAAAAGTGAAATATCAAGTTACAAATATTTTTCAAGATGAGATGTTAATCCAAGTCATCGTTGAAAAAGGAGCAGCTACTGCCAAAATTGATATATCTGAAAGTACAAGAGTAATGTGCAATAGCTTGATTATCCGATTATGAATTACTCGTAAGGGTACCCTCATAAACAATAAAATTATATTTAACCCTTTACCACACAATCCCGACTTTTAACGACCCTGAGAAAGAGGCCTTTTGAAAACATTGTGGGAAAAGGAGCATTTTCTCCTTTCCCCACAATATTTTCTACCCTATCACGGACAAATTTTAATATTTGAGCCATATTTAAATTGTCGTCTGCATAATGCTTTCAATTTGGACAGGCCTAAAATGGCGTCGTTTGGGAAAGAGTTTATCTGTTGAGTTGTTCATGAATAGATTTGATTGATTTCATCCATTTTTTAATTAATAAGTAGATCTATGACATTTGATGGTAAGACGTTTTTTTTTTTTTTTTCCATTCCATTTTATCATTTCAAAATACTGCTTCATAAATCCGATTTTCGGGACTTTCAGGCCTTTGATTGTTTTCCCCGCAATGCTTTCTACTGTTTCAAAGACAAATTCCATTATCTGGGCCTCATTCAATTTATCGTTTGCGCAATGCTTTCAAATCAGACAATTTTTTGTTGTCTGGTAAAGCATTAATACTTCACTGTATCGCCTCGCCGAGCCCAATAGCTCAGTCCGTAATATACAGGAGTTAAAACTAGCAGGTCGGTGGTTCGAATCTCCAGCTAGGCCGATTTCTTTCCGAGGACCGATGATAGTCATCACGACCAGATTCATTCCTCTCTTACCGCTGATCGTTGATTTGACGATCGTTATTAGGGAAGGCAGCCAGTGAAATGAGGAAAAAATAAAACAAGTGCGTAGAACTGGTAAACAGGAACTCCAGGAAAACATGAAGGACCGAACAGACTACCGCTATGTAAGTTAAATAATGAAGAAGGCGGCGTTAAGCACGATACAAACAGTCAATCTTTTACCGTGTGCTATTCGTAGGATTTACCGAAAAGGAAAGCAAAGGATGAAATGCGGATTTGTTTAGGGAAAAGGAAGTTATAGGTAAGATAATATGAGCTATGCTCTGTGAAAAGGGGGCTTAATGCATCTGCGAAAAAGTATCGACCCAGGTCAGCCTGCGCAGTCTGCGCAGGCCGACCTGGGCCAAAACTTTTCGCTTTTGGTGAATTTTCTGTATTTCAAAGGAACAGTATACCCTATGATACGGTCGGTTGTTAGACAAAATGGACTGTATGGATCCATCATTAAGTGATGACTTGCTTGGTATCATGCATCACGGGGATGTGTTAAGCCCCCTTTTGCCAGAGCATGGCTCATATACATGTATGGGTAAAAGTGTTGCGAAAAGAAGCAATCACGTAGCACGGGCAATTGCCCGTTTTCCCTCAATGTATTCGTTTCTCCCCAGTATTTAGGCCAGCTGCAAGTGTGTGCAAAGGAAGGAATTAACCTTTAGGCTGCTAAGCGCGACTCAAGGACCTTTTTGCGGACAGTGTAGATCAAGATCAGACTGCACAGAACGTGCAGTCTGAGTTTGGATCTACACTACCCAATAAGGAGATCCCTTTCCCACATAAAATACGTTTGAAATAGCAAAAAAAAAATTGTTTTTTTACGATCAGCTTGAAAGTTTAGTTTCACGTATTCCGCAGGATAAAGGTTAACCCTTTCCCAAACGATAAAATTTAGACTGGCCCAAACTGAAAGAGTTTGCAGACAACAATTTTAAATTTGATGAAAATGACAGAAAGTTCTCCAAAAAAGGGTAGAAAACACTGTGGGAAAAGGAGAAATTGTTCATTACGAGCAATTTCTCCTTTTCCCACAGTGTTTTCAAAAGACTTGTACTGCAGACACGTGAAAACAAGGGCTTGTTTGGGAAAGGGTTAATGCGAACTGCAATAACAAGATTTTTTTTCTAAACATGAATACAATAGCATATAACCACTTTCTTTTGATATCTCGCTGTAGACCCCGTTCGAAAACATTATAACAACGGGAATTTTCGAGCAAAAAGCAATTTCCCCTTTAAACATGTACATTTTGAAATTTATAAGCACTACCAAGTTACTGGTAAGTATATTGGTAATACTGTCCTGTAGATGAGAAATTGTGCATTATTTTCCTGCTATCTATACTTGTAAAAGTACACATGTACACGTATATCGGGAAATAAAGTGTTAACCCTTTCCCAAACGACAAATTTTGGACTGGTCCAAATTGAAAGAGTTTGCAGACGACAATTTTAGATTTGATGAAAATGGCAGAAAGTTCTCAAAAAGGGTAGAAAACACTGTGGGAAAAGGAGAAATTGCTCGTTACGAGCAATTTCTCCTTTTCCCACAGTGTTTTCAAAAGACTTGTACTGCAGACACGTGAAAACCAGGGCTTGTTTGGGAAAGGGTTAAGCCCTAACCTACTATGTAAGTTAACCCTTTACCAAACGACAAAATTTTAGACTTGTCCAAATTGAAAGCATTTGCAGACGACAAAATAAATGTGACTAAAAAATTGAAATTTGTTTTGGGAAGGGTAGAAAACATTGTGGGAAAAGGAGAAAATGCTGGTTACCAGCATTTTCTCCTTTTCCCACAATCTTTTCTAAAGGCTTCTTCTTCAGGGTCGTTAAAAGTCGGGATTGTGTGGTAAAGGGTTAAATGAAACTTCAAAGCCGATGGTAAAAATCCAAATTTTATCATTTCAAAAGTTATTGCGGTAGGGGAATATCTCCTTATCGGACAGTGTAGATCAAGATCAGACTGCACGATCTGTGCAGGCTGATTTTAATCTACATTGTTTACAAAAGGCCCCTGAGTCGCATCTATGAATGACGGATGTCACCAGCTGGCTACTTGATCAGTAACCTTCCTGTCACTTATTTATTACTTGGACTTTGGTCATTTTCCTGATCACGTACGAAGATGATTGATACTGCAGGTTTCGTACTCTTTTTAAGTATCCGCCTGCCATCCGTGACAACAGATGCATGGAGCTTTAAGCGGTCAGTGTGGATCAAGATTTGCCTGTGCATAAGTGTAGTCTGATCTTGATCTTCACCTCTCCGCTACTCTATAGCTTTTTTCGGTCATATGATAGTATATTCCCTCAATGTTTTCCAAAGCCCTCTTCCTTAGTGTCGTTAAAATTCGGGATTATGTGGTAAAGAGTTAAAGATACATCTGTGCTTGTTTTCAGCCAGTTTCAACTTTATGTCATGAAACTATAACCATTTATGTATCTTCGTGCCATATGTTGCCCCTGGCGGCTGCAATGTTGCACAGACTACGACGGATAGAAAATGCATTTCAGTTTTTGGCAGCCTTCAATGAAATCACTGTTGTCGTTTCCGGTTTTAAATGAGGACAAATCCCTTAACCCTTTCCCAAACGACAAAATTTGGACTGGTCCAAATTTAAAGGGTTTGCAGACTACAATTTTAAATTTGATGAAAATGGCAGAAAGTTATCAAAAAGGGTAGAAAACACTGTGGGAAAAGGAGAAATTGCTCGTTACGAGCAATTTCTCCTTTTCCCACAATGTTTTCAAAAGACTTGTACTGCAGACACGTGAAAACCAGGGCTTGTTTGGGAAAGGGTTAAGTTTCTCAATCCCTTACACTTTATATATTGGTAATTTATCTATGTTTACATAGCAGGCTAACTTCTGAGCAACTCTAAACATTTTCAAGTTTTAGCAGCCTTTTTTTCTCTCTCTGGCTGTAAGAATGTACCTGTAAATGACGAAATTTGTCTTTAAACTGGTAGTTTTGTCCCGGAATATTCTTATCTTGTTCTGTACACTCTGCATATCTTTATATTATGGTTTAACTTTTTACCACACAATCCCAAGTTTTAACGACCCTGAGAAAACATTGTGGGAAAAGGAGAAAATGCTGGTAACCAGCATTTTCTCCTTTTCCCACAATGTTTTCTACCCTGTCAAAGACAATTCACATCATTTGATTCACACTGAAATTTTCTGCAAATACTTTCAATTTGGACTAGTCTACATTTTTGTCATTTGTTAAAGAGTTAAGATATGTAATCGCGATTCATTGACGATAGTCATTGCGACAGGATTCATTCCTCTCTCACCGCTGACCATTGTTTCGACGATGGTTATGTGGGAAAGCAGCCAGTGGCTTGGAAAGAATATTGTGCGGAGTACTGGTAAAAGAAACTCCAGGAAAGCATGGATAGGTGCACTGGCCGCCGCGATATAACTGAAATAATGTTGAAAACGGCGTTAAACACCATACAATCAATCAATCAACATAAGGTCCCAAATCTGCTGCTGTTATAGTTAAGCCTATATCGGGAAAGAAGAAGCTAAATTATTTCAGTTAAAATTTAGCGGCCTCTCAGGCACAGTGGTTGAGATTTAGGATTTGTAATGCTGAGGTTTTGAGTTTGATCACCACCTGTCGCTCCTGGGTTTTGTTTGAGTCTCCATATTGGTAAAATATGAATAGTCATAAGAACAATGTTAACCCTTCTTATCCTGCTGAATAAAAAGAAATGAAACTTTCAAGCCGATAGTATGAGCCCAAAACTTTTCTGTTTCAAAGGTATTGTTGGAGGAAATATATCTCCTTATCGGACAGCGTAGATCAAAGATCAGACTGCACGTTCTGTGCAGTCTGATCTTGATCTACACTGTCCGAAAAAGGTCAGTGAGTCGCGATAAGCAGCCTAAGGGTTAACTACATAAACATGCTTGAAAAACACTGTGGTAAAAGTAGAATTCTCCTTTAACCAAAACAGTTTTTCTTTATTTCCAAAAGCGGTCTACTGCAAGAAGAAGAAACGGTCATCAGCCGGTTGTAACTTATTTCCTCTCTACCAAACCATAAATTTTTGGACCAGACCACATTGAAAGCATTTGCAGACGACACATTCTGTGAAATAATGATTTCTAATAGGACAGAAAGCATTGTTGGAAAGGTAACCAGCATTTTCTCCTTTTCCCACAATGTTTTCAAAAGCCTTCTCTTACAGGTCGTTAAAAGTCGGGATGGTGTGGTTTAGGGTTGACTGATGTTACTGGCCGAAACATACCGCCCCCACGGTCCGCAGTAGTGCATGCATCGAGAATACCATAAGCTTTATTTGTTATTCAACAAAGCGAAACACCTGAATATTTCTCAAACAGATTTCGCTAATTAACAACGAAAGAACCCAAGGGCAGTATATTAAAACATGGCTTACAGTGAGTGACGCGACAGTTTGTTTTTCGATAAGTATTGAAAAAATGAAATAGAATGACTGTCCCGAATTAACTCTTAACAGGGTAAGAATACGTTTGGATACTTGCAGGAATTACGTAGATCAAGGCCAGACTGCATCATGTGGGAGTTGATCTTAGATCTACACTACCTAATGACTAACAGTGATTGTTTATCATAGTGTCACCCCTTTTCTGAAAGGGCAAGTCTAACTGGGAGAGAGAGAGGGAGGGAGAGACAGACAGACAGACAGACAGAGACAGAAAGAAAGAGAGAGAGACAGAGACAGACAGACAGAGGAAGGGGAGTGTGGACAGACAGGAAGTGGGAGACAGAGAATGAAAGAGGGCTGGAAACAGACAGACAGACAGGGGAAGGGGAATATGGACAGACAGAAAGGGGGAGACAGATACAGACAGGGGGCGGGAAAGAGACAGAGAGACAGACAGACAGAGGAAGAGGAATATGGACAGACAGGAAAGGGGAGAGACAGACAGACAGAAAGACAGAGAAAGGGGAATATGGACAATATGGACAGACAGGAAGGGGGAGACAGAGACAGAAGCGAGAGAGAGAGAGAGAGAGAGACGGGGAGAGAGAGGGGATACTTTTGCAGATTACTTACTTTTCCCCTGTCCTTCTATATTGCACTGTCTCTGAAAATTATTTCCGTATCTGTATATTTCAAAAAACACACTATCAAACGTCCATGGAAAGGCAACAAAAATCTTGGTACATGTATATCCAATGTTTGACAAATCTATATATAGACTTTCCGTAACGTCCGTAAGTTAATTCAAAATTAAAATAAGCCTATATACAACAATCGTTACCTTAATTTTGCTCGTCACTTAAATTTGTTTAACCATTTACCAAACAATCTCGTGTTTTAAAACGACCCTGAGAAAGTATCATTTCGAAAACATTGTGGGAAAAGGAGAAAATGCTGCTATATACAGCATTTTCTCCTTTTCCCGCAATGTTTTCTATTCATTCATAGAGAAATTTGGCCATTTGAGCACCGTTTAGTTTATCGTCTGCGAATCATTTCAATTTGGACGAGTCAAAAACAATGCTGTCAGGTAAAGAGATAAAGCATAACTTTAGAGGCGTTAATCCCATTTTACTCATACTTACTATAAATACAGCGGCACACCCTTTCCCCCATACAGCATATATGGAAGAATCCACAGAAAGAATGCTTTGGAGACATTTTAGCGGACAATTGCTTCATCTCTCACAATGTTTTGTGACCGTCAAAATTACATTCAATTATTCGTTCATGGGTTCTGTATTTTCACGTGTTTCTGTCATTCGGTCATAAGGATATACAAAATGTCCCTAAGACTTTCTCGCGGACAACAAATTCATTTCTCACAACGTTTTTGTGGCCGTCAAACTGATGACATTACATTATTCCTTTATGGGTTCTATATTTTCACATGTTTCTGTCATAAGGAAATTTTTTTTTTTTTCAAACTCTTTCAGCCCCGAATATAATAAACTAGACCTCTCTCGACGGCTTAAAATACAATTTACTAAACTCAGACAATTTTATCTGAGGTGTGATCTCTTTACCTGACGACAAAATTCTAGGATTGTCCAAATTGAAAGCAATTGCAGACGACAAATTAAGTATGTCTAAAACTGCAGGATTTGTCTCCGAAAGGGTAGCAAACATGGTAGGAAAAGGAAAAAAATTCTGGTTACCCACATTTGTTTCCTTTTCCCCCCCACAATGGTTTCAAAACCCTGTCTCCGAGTCGTTAAAACGCGGGATTGTCTGGTAAAAAGTTAAGTAAGCAAGCGGACGCCATAGATCTAAGATCAGACTGCAAGTTATGTGCAGTCTGATCTTGTTCTATACTGTCCGCAAAAGCTCCTGTTTTCGCCTATGGGGCTACTTAACTCTTTACCACACAATCCAAACATGTAACGGCCCCGGGGAAGAAGTCTTTTGAAAACACTGTGAGAAAAGGAGAAAATGCTGGTAACCAGCATTTTCTCCTTTTCCCACAATGTTTTCGAACTTTTCAAATGCAAATTTCAGTTTTTAAGTCACACTTATTTTGTCGTCTGCAAAAGTATCAATTTGGACGAGTCTAAAATTTTTTCGTTTGGTAAAGGGTGTAGGCAGTTACCAGTGAAGAAAGGGGATTTACTCTTTAATGTGTAAGCCATTTTCAGACTTGTCAAAATCGATCTCACATTAAGAAAAAGACAAATATTTGAAGACAAAAAAACATCATTTCTCTTAAAGTTTGGAGAATATTGTGGGGAAAAGGAGCACATTGCGTGTTACAAGCGATAACCCCCTTTTCTACACTATTTTTCAAATATGTTAAGTGTAGGGTAATAAAAAGAGTCATAATTAGACCGTTCTGGGTCAATCCTTTTCCAAATAATCAAATCTTGACTACTCTGGGGTAGAAGGTTTTTCAAACATCTGACGAAAAGGAGAAATTGCTGTAAAGCAGCACTTTCTCCTTTCCCTCGATGTTTTCTACCATTTTTCTAAGGCATACTGTATTCCGTCCGTTTAACAAAATTCCGTTTACAGTTTATAAATGTTCTAAATTTGGACAGGTAAAAAATTTTGCCGTCTGGTACAGTGTTACGGCTTTACCAGACGACAAAAAGTTTCTACTTGTCCAGATTAAAAGTATTTGCAGACGACAAATTAAATATCTCTTAAAAGATGGCATTTGTTTTCAATACATAGGATAGAAGAAGTGACATTATAGGAAAAGGATATAACGCTGGTAACCCGCATTTTCTCCTTTTCTTGCCAAGTTTTCAAAAACCTTTTTGTCTCGGGGTCTTTGAAACACGGGGATTGTGTGGGAAAGGTTTTAACTCTATACCATACGACAAAATTTTAGACTGGCCCAAATTCAAAGCATTTACAGATGACAAAATAAACATGTCTCAAAAATTATTTTTTGCTTTGGGAAGGGTAGAAAACATTGTGGGAAAAGGAGAAAATGCTGGTTACCAGCATTTTCTCCTTTTCCCACAAAGTTTTCAAAAGGCTTTTTCTTGAGGGTCGTTAAAAGTCGGGATTGCGTGGTAAAGGGTTTTAAGTATTACATATACGCAGAAGACAATACGGTATTGTAACAAGCTTATTTTTCCCATTCATTGAAATTATGAATGAGTGTACTAGTGTTTGTACATAAAGATTGACGTCTATTCTGACCCTTCTTCCTCGTGCTTAACACTTATCTTGCAAAATAAAAGAAATGAAACTTTTAAGCCGATAGTAATCAAAGTACTGAAAGTACTGACAGACTAGCGAATTTGATTGATTGATTGATTGATTGTATGGTGTTTAACCCTGTTTTCAACATCATTTCAGTTATGTAGTGGTGGCCAGTGCATATACCCATGCTTTCGTGGACTTTCTTTCACCAGTACTCCACACAATATTCTTTCCAAGCCACTGGCTGCTTTCCCAAATAATCATCGTCGAAACGTGAGAGAGAAATGTATCCTGTCGCAGTGACTATCATCAATACTCAGAAAGAAATTAGCCGAGTCAGAGATCGAACCAGCGACCTCCTGTTCTCAAGTCCTGTACCCTACCGACTGAGCTGCTGGCGCTATGCGTGCTATTGGTTAACTATAATCCGGTTAAAGTTTAACCCTTAACATGCTAAAATGTTGACTGAAACTTCCAAGCCAATGGTAAACACCTGAACATTGCTATTTCACAGTTACATTTTGGAGAAAATATTTCCTCTTATCGGACAGTGTAGATTCAGGATCACACTGCGTGCTCTGTTACACTTAATCCACCCTGTCCGGTCATTGAGTCGCGGTAGTGCTGGTAAAAGAAACTGCAGGAAAGCATGGATAGGTGCTCTGGCCGCCGCAGTATCACTGAAATGTTGAAAATAGCATTAAACACCATGCAGTCAGTTAGTCAATATCAAATAGCACAAGATGTAGTTACATGTAACTGTTTAACTCTCTGTACAAAACGAAAAATTTTACAATCGTCCAAATTCAAAGCTTTTGCAGACCATAAATTAGATGTAGCTGAACTGATGACACGTGATTCCAAAAGGGCAGAAAACGATGTGGGAAAAGGAGAAAATGATAGTTACCAACATTTTCTCCTTTTCCCGCAATGTTTTCAAAGGGGTTCCACCCCAGTGTCGTTAAAACTTGAGACTGTTTTGTAAAGGGTTAATATTCAAGACATAGAATAACAGTTTAGCATAACAGTTTAACTGTACACAATGGTCTAAACAATGAATGACTGAAGGAATGACAAGGGTCCAGTGAGGGTTAATATAGCTGGGATTTGCAACAAGTTACCTAGGTGTATCTATTAATAGATTCATTCATAATGTTACAGTTGTGTATGAATAAGTGATGATTCTCTGCTTTGCATAGGTCACTTAATTTACATATAAGCAAAGATCTTGTACCTTATAAATGACATCTTGTTCAGTCTATTACTTTGTTAGAAGACATGTTCAAATTGGAGTGGTAGAAATTGAGTGGTTTTTGTCAAAATTGTCATATATAACAGAATTAAGAATTCAAACAGAAAGTAGTGTTTTCTGTGAGGCAGTATTTGGCAACTGTGGGGTTTTTTGTTTACATTGACACTAGGTCAGTCATGATGCCTATAGACTAGCTTCGCTAGTCAAAAACGCAATTTTTCCTATTTCAGAGGTGTTTTTGGAGGAAAGATATCTCCTTATCGGACAACGTAGATTCAAGATCAGACTGCACGTTCTGTGCAGTCTGATCTTGATCTACGTTGTCTGCAAAAGGTCAGCGAGTCGCGCTTAGCAGCCTAAGGATTTAGCGGTTTTGGGCCAAGACACGGTAGCGCAGTCGGTAGAGTACAGGTATTGAAACCAAGGGTCGTTGGTTCGAACCCCCGGCTCGGCGAATTTCTTTCCGAGAATTGATGAAAGTCATTGCGACAGGATTCATTCCTCTCTCGCCGATGGTTATTGTTTCGACGATGATTATGAGGGAAAGAAGCCATGGCTTGGAAAGAATATTGTGCTAAGAACTGGTAAAAGAAATCTCCATGAAACAATGCATAAGAGCACTAGCCACTGCGATCTAGCCAGAGCTAAACTCAAAACAAAGGAACAAAAACAATCAAGCCATGCTCTGTGAAAATGGGGCTAGATTCATCTGCAAAAATTATCGACTGAGGTCAAGCTGCGCAGTCCGTGCAGGCTGACCTGGGCCGAAACTTTTTGCTTTCGGTTAATTCTCTGCATGTCCCAGGACCAGTTTACCTCATGATTCAGTCGGTTGTTAGACAAAATGGACTTTATGGATCCATAATTATGTGATGACTTGTTTGGAATTAAGCATAACGTAGATGCATTAAGCCTCCTTTTGCCAGAGGATGGTTCATTTGTGAGCGCTTTTGGTCGTCTCGCTTATCAGGTATTGTTTGACAACAGAGTGACCAATGGAGAAAATTTTCGGACATTTCCCCACTTGTGAATTTTTTTTTCTTGAGCTTTTAGCTCCACTAGCCGTTGGCAAGCGAGCTTCTGTCATGGTTTTGTGTCCGTTCTGTGTCCGTCCGTCCGTGCGCCAACATTCTTCTCTGGAACTACCCACCAAATTCTAGCCAAACTTCTGCGACGGAAAGCAACTTCTAATTGGCTAAACAATACGGCTTTAGCCAGTTAGATTCGTATAACTTGCAAAATTTAAATTAGACTCTGCCATCGTCCTCCTTCGAATTCCTTCAAAGAATTTAATCCTGGCAAGAACTCTGGCAGCCATGGCACACACAAAAACTGAAAATATATTGTAAATATTTCAAGCCTTCTTGTCCTAGCGCTACTACATTTGGAATGTGGCTCCATCTCATGAACCTCTACCTGTGTTATCACCATCATCTTGTATGCTCTACCGAGGTTATTCAAATTATTGCCTTGGGGTCAAATTGGCCGCAACCAGGGTGGTTACAAGTTTAACATATATACTTAAAGTTTAAGATGTCTCCTAGTTTCTAACCATAAACCCTGCTGCTACTTAATTTGACATGTAGCCCAGTCAAGTGAATCACTACCAAGTGTTCAAAGAGTAGCTCTGGGGTAAAAGTTGGCCCTTGCCCTGGGGGGTCATACGTTTCACAAAGGCTTAATATTGTGCAAACCTAAAACATCATCTTGTTTTTAACCATTTAGCTTAGACGTGTATGTGTTATTTGGTATGTACCAGGACTGAACTAATTATAGCCCTTGGCTTGTGTTTCGCAAGTTTTTTTTTTTTATGAAAAGCTTACAATTAGCCACAATGCTTGTTTTTTTATACGTATTCTTTTGTGCTCAAAAGTTTGTAAAATGCACTGTTAAAATGACTTATTGCATTAATTTTGTATTACTACTCTTAAATGACAAGGATTTCTTAGGTCCACAGTATGTTTGGTTACTTGCTACATACATAGCGTTTTGTAACGAAACCAACACGGTTCTGTTGAACATCTGCAACTGTTTTCATCAAGTTCTCTGACGATTACTATACCACAGGCGATATCACCTTTTGTCACGTTCTGTAATGCTACGTTTACACTTTGTTCCGGCGGCCACGGTAGGCACGTTTCAGACAACCGTTGACAAAACTGAATTGAGAAAGGCAACGCAGAGGAATGAGATAAGCAAACTTGATAGACCGTGATGGCCTTTGTAGTGCCGTGGTTGCCGTGCTAGATTTTTAAACCACAAAAAAAAAATTGCCAGTCCCGGCAGTCCCGGCGCAGATGAGAAACATAACAGACCGTAGCGGAACTGACCCGTCGCAACAGAACTTATCAGGACGTAACAGGCCGTAAAAAGACTTAGAGATGATACGTGTTGGGACATGGAAGCACTGTTCTTACCAGTATCTCACAGCTCTTTCGAGTTTTGTCTGGTTTTGTTGCGTTTCTTTGCGGTTCTCCCTGCTAGCTCGGCTAAGTCCCAGCCGTTTCATTGCGTCCTATCAAGGCACATCCTGGCATGTGCCAGTTTATGGATCCGGCGTGTTATGGAGCGTTAAAATCTACTATGGCCATGACCCGAACTGCATGGTCTTGAAGCACATAAAAGCTGCGATAGGAAATTGAGTCCAAGAAGTCGAAAGTATGCATCTGGAGAGTCAAAAACAAAAACGGAAAAGGGCTATCTTAACAGCACCATCACAAATGCCACCAGTGGAGATCCAGATTGAACCTGATGATCCTCTCGCGCTTTAAGTCACCGGGTCTCCCCATTTATCGGGTCCCACGGGAAGAGCGAACACTTTATCATTGTACGCTTCTGCAATGGCATCGCACACCTCTCGCTCCATATGGCAGATCTGACTGTTTTACAACGCTAAAAAATGCATTGGAAAGTGAAGAGTAATTTTCCCCTATGGCAAGATTTTTCAGAGTTTGGAATAACTTCAGGCCCAGGTTGTAATGCAAAGCGGTACCTCGTCTCCTCTCTCTATTATTGACTGGTGTTACCTTTTCCAGGTCTTCGTCAAAGATCTCTGGAGGCGTCCTTTATTAGTTCTGGAAAATGTTCGTATCTTCAATGTGAAACTTTCTGGTGATAATTGTTCAGCAGCAGCCGAGGTGTTAAAAATAAGACCAAAATCAGACGGCACACCACGTTTCTGACAAACGGGGCTGCCGTAGTCTTCTGGAACATGGTATAAACGTATATTTGGCCTCGACTGGATCAAGATTTTCACAATTCTAGCAGATTTAGATTGCAAATAGGAGGCACCGATCATCCTTCCTGTTAGACCAGCTCAAATTTGGTAGAGCATGAGACAAATCTCAGGCCACTTGTAGGTGCGGGTTCGATTCCCACAGCTGGTCATATGAAATTACTTTAAGTCTTTCGGATGAGACTTTTAAACCTAGGGTCCATATTACGGTGCTACATACCTACACCGAGCACGTGTAAGACCTAGCTGGTGTAACTTAGGATGGCGGTTTCTTCCTATATCTTGTCCTATCCACCGTAACCTAACTAATAGCCTTCTAGGAGGCGTCGCCCATACTGACAACCTGTGGCGTCAATAAATTAACGAAACCCAATGAAATCAATCCATGCTCCTAGTCTTTTCCAAAGATTCCAAGGAGGGACGATTTATACACCCAAGAGATATAAGATTTCTATGTTCCTGAGAGCTGCACGGTTCTCAGTTTTAGTAGTAGACGCACTAAACTTTCCGCCACGTGAGTCAGAAGTGTGCCCACCAGCATTTCCTTAGTGATGAAAATAACCAGAAGACAAATGGAGTGAAGGTTTGGCCATATGCAGGAAGAAGCTATGACAACATAAATCAGTGACATAAGACCTGTAAAGAAGTCGAGATCAAGGCACAATGCAATGCTGAAGAGACTAGATCTGAAATGAAAGAACTATTAGTATTTATTATAGTGACTTAAAGATTGTTCTGAGGAAACTGACCCCTGTTTGTTTTTCATCTTGGCTTGGTTTTCTTTCGACGTAATAAATAAATACATGTACGTAGATTACCAGAGCCGGTTTTATATACTAACTAGATTTATATTTCAATTAGCTAATTCTACTGTACAACCCAAATGATCTCGTAACGGCTGTATTTCTTAACCCTTATCCTGCTAAATAAAAGAAATGAAACTTTCAAGCCGATAAGTTTTGATTGATTGTATGGTATTTAACGCCGTTTTCAATATTATTTCAGTTATATCGCGGCGGCCAGTGCACCTATCCCTGCTTTCCTGGAGTTTCTTTTACCAGTACTCCGCACAATATTCTTTCCAAGCCACTGGCTGCTGTCCCACATAACCATCCTCGAAACAATGGTCAGCGGTGAGAGACGAATGAATCCTGTCTCAATGACTATCATCAATCCTCGGAAAGAAATTGGCTAAGCCGGGGATTGAACCAGCGACCTCCTGTTCTCAAGTCCTGTACGCTACCGACTGAGCTACGGGGGCTTGGCAAAAAAAAAAAAGCCGATAAGTAAAAACCCAAGTTGTCCTGTTTCAAAGGTGTTTTCTGGAGGAAAATTGTTTCCTTATCGGACAGTGTAGATCCAAGATCAGACTGCACGTTCTGTGCAGTCTGTACTTGATCTACGCTGTCCGCAAAAGGTCAGCGAGTCGCGCTAAGCAGCTTAAGGTGTTAATGTTTCACAGTGAATACATGTACATGTATGTTCAATGTCTGAAAACAACGAGAACACGTATGTTTGGCGTATTGTACTGATCACATGACTGAAGTCACAAGACAAGAATTTTCGTCGCTGTGTGTCGAATGAGGAAGAAAATCATGGAAAGAGGAATTGAATGTCACTCCTGTGTGAAAAGGTTAAAAATAGAAGTCATGCTTCCCTGATTTTGAATTCTTGGGTGCAGATGGTTACAACTCTTCTCCTTGTCGTCTGCTTTGTATTACCACCTTGATCCAATTTCAAGGTTTTTCTTTTTTACTTGGGCGTTCTTTTTCTATTATAAATTTTATAGAGCTCCAGATAAGAGAGAGTGATGGTATTCTAAATCCATTATTTCTCTTCCAAACCGCATGTTGTGGGTACTCATTAGAATTGTCTCGGTGAGACGATTCTAATGAGTACCCATAACATAGGATTTAGTTGAAAAATAATTAATATTTTCAATTCTATAATCAAAATCACTCCCTCTATCTGGAGCTCTAATTAGAAAACGCCACCACCATACAATCTCAAGTTTTAACTCGGTGCATGACATTTCGTCGAAAGGGTGTTTCGTCAAAACCCATGTATGTTTTTAAAATGCCGATTGCTAAATTCCTAGATTTATTTCATGAAAAGCTCTGTCTGGGAGAAAGATTTGAGCCACAATTCGTCTGGGTTAGAGTAAGAGCTAGGGATCGTTTTCGATGAACGTGGTTTTCGACGAAATGTCGCGGATCCGTTTTAACGGCTTTAACTCTACCACACAATCACTACTTTTAACGACCCTGGGAAAGAAGCCTTTTGAAAACATTGTGGGAAAAGGAGAAAATGCTGGTACCCAGCATTTTCTCCTTTTCCCACAATGTTGTCTACCCTTTCCAAAACAAATTTCAATTCTTGACTTGCATTTGTCGTCTGCAAATGCTTTCAATTTGGACTGGTCTAAAATTTTGTCGTGTGGTAAAGAGTTAAAGAAGAAGACTTTGGTAAGATTATTGGTAAAGGAGAACATGCTGGTACAAAGCATTTTCTCCTTTACCCACAGTGTTTTCTACCTTTCAAAATACAAAATTCTAGTTTTTGAGTCACATTTTTCTCGTCTGCAAATGCTTTCAATTTGAGCAAGTCTAGCATTTTGTTGTTGATGGATTTAATCATTTGGAGTTAATGGAGGTGACGCCTTAACACACGATATTTCAGTCATACAGCTTGCGTAACTCAATACACTCTAAATTGACTGAAATTATACGGGACTTTAATTTGAATTAACCCTTAAAACGCCTCTCAGAATTTTAGTTGCTTTTGCGGCCAGTGTAGATCAAGATCAGACTGCACAAAACGTGCAGTCTGATCTTTAATCTACATTGCCTGTTTTGATGAAACGCAATAGACAAAAACAACCAAGTCATTGCACTGAATTAGGTCTTAATTTTGGACTAAAAGTGCCTGGTGGGTTTATTCGGCGCGGTAAGGGTTAAGATTCAATACGAATACAAGTAAAACCACAAAACTGAGTAGTCTGGTATTCCGCCGTACTTCAGGCAAAGCGCAATAATGGTGGCCCCCGTTGGTAATGCAGAGGAGACGGGATATTGTTATTTCACATGATCAAATCGGATCATACGCTGAATTCAAAACAGGTCCCTTGCAGTAAAGTAATGGCAGTGAGTTTTTCTACATGTCGTTCTAATTTAGCGAGAAAAATTACATATCAGAAATGCTTTAAGTATCCGAAATATCAATGGACCTATATAACGGCCGAAAACAGGGCTACTTTTAAAATGATTCATAGTCAAATTTATATTTAAACCATACCCCAACAGGACGTTTTAGATTCGGTAATGTATTTTTTGTATAAAATTGATCTCATTTTATTAACTGATCAAACCTGATCACATAAAATTGGGGAAAACGGGGAAGCATGTAAGGGTACGCTTGAGGACACCTAGGAGGCCGCCATTATTGCGCTTTGCCTGACCCGATAACGTAGTGGCAGGGGCAGGTAATCCAGACTAAAAACTGGGCAGCAATATGCAAGAATTGCTTATTAAGAGGACGACCTCTTTTTTTAAAACTCTTTACTAAACGACAGAATAATAGTCTGACCCAAACTGAAAAGGATTCGCAGACGCCAAATTAAATGTGACTCAAACGATGTTTTCTGTCTTTGATAAGGTAGAAAACACTGTGGGAAAAGGAGAAAATGCTGGTTACCAGCATTTTCTTCTTTTCCCGCAATGTTTTCAAAAGCATTCTCTTTCAGGGTCGTTAAAACTCGGGACTGTGTGGTAAAGGTTTGAAGAGGTCTGCCCCAATAGTGACTCTATTTACTCTTTACCAGACGACAAAATTTTTTAGACTTGTCCAAACTGAAAGCATTTGCAGACGACAAAATAGATGTTGCTCAAAAATTGAAATTTGTGTTGGGAAGGGTAGAAAACATTGTTGGAAATGGAGAAAATGCTGGTTACCAGCATTTTGTCCCTTTTCCACAATGTTTTTAAAAGTCTTCCTCCTTCAGGGTCCGTATTAACCAACCATTCTTAAGAACGTTCTTTGTCTTATTCTCCAGAATTTTCTAAATTTGAAAGTAACAAAACTTCTGATTGGTTAAAACCATTCGGTTTAGCCAATCAGAAGTTGTGTTACTTTCAAAGTTAGAAAATCTTGAAGAATAAGACTAAGTACGTTCTTAAGAATGGTTGGTGAATATGGACCCAGGTCGTTAAAAGTCGGAATAGTGTGGTTAAAGGTTAAGAGTCCATGACTGCAAGAAGCAAACTGTTCTCTGTGCACAGAGGGACATGAATATGCTGCCATATTTCTAGTGTTTACAAGTTCAATCGATATAGATCTATACGAATCGATTATGTACATAGCATGTCTCTAGTGAGTGTTTGTTAGACGTTTTACAAGCGAGTGGTCCAAAATATTAACCGTTATCCAGCTATATAAAAGAAATGAAACTTTCAAGCTAATAATAATAACCTAAATTTTCCTATTTCAAAGGTATTTTTGGAAAAAAGATATCTCCTTGTCGGACAGTCTGGATCAAAGATCAGACTTGCACGTTCAGTGCAGTCTGATCTTGATCCTCGCTGTTCGCAAAAGTTTAGTGAGTCGCGCTTAGCAGCCTAAGGGTTAACAAGTTAGGACAAACATTATTTTGAAACATGCTGACAAGAAAATTTCGGGTATAACATGGCCATATCAATTCATCTGTCATTCCACAGGCTTCTTTTTTTAACTGTGCTCAGCTGAGACTCGGGACAAAACATCGAAGGTCAGGACATTACCATTTGTGAATAATATAGCAATGAAATAGGAAAATGAGCAAAGTCTCACAAAAAGCATTTTGTGGACAGTGTCTACAGATCAAGGTCAGACTGCACAGAACGTGCAGTCTTATCTTGGATCTACATTGTCCGATAAGGACATATCTTCCCCCCCAAAGATACCTTTGAAATAAAAAAAAAACCTTGGTTTTTACTATCGGCGTTAAAGTTTCATCTTACTTGTTTAGCGGGATAAGGGTTCATATGTGTTAGTTTAAATAGAATAAATGTCATCGGAGACGGATCGATGTATCACTTTACCGTCTGCAGACGACTTTCGTCTTACAACATACCACTATTGAAAACTTTATGACAAAACAAAAAAAAAAAATGCTCGTAACAAGCAATTTTTGGTTTTATCACAAAGTTAACCACACTTTTTTTTTTTTTAATTTTCTACACGTATTCTTTTGTGTTAAACTTGATTTCATACTGACGAGCATGTGACTTGAAGCGATTTGAAGCATTGTGTTTTAACCCTCTTCCAAACGAATAAATTTTACTCTTCCAGATTCAAAACATCTGCAGACGACAAATGCAAACTTCGTAAAATTGAGGGCCGTTAAAAGTCTTGATTGTTCGGTAAAGGGTTAAGTCGTGTGCTTTGACCAGTTCACGAATAATTCAAAGTTTTGACCGACCTGAAAAAGGAGACTTTTGAAAACAGCAGGAAAGGGAAAAAGTGCTAGTTACCAGCATGTTCTCCGTTTCCCACAATGCTTTCTAATTTTTCAAATACAAACCCCTTCATTTTACCGACATGTCGTTTGTCGCCTGCAAAGCTTCGGATTTGGACTCGTCTTAAGTTTTATCGTCAGGCAAAGAGTTAAATACATTTTGAATCACAGGTAAATGTAGCCTATAAACTTCTGGCATATATGTATAGGTGGAGTACGTGAAACGATCTACATGAGAATGTCTCTCAAAGAGTGTTGTGTCAATACATAACTTACTGCTTTTACTGATCGTTGCGAAAAGATGGATAAAGAAAAGAGCGAACATATTGACAAATTCATGACCGCGGCTCTGGAAAATAACCTTGAGGTTTTGGAAGATATGATTGAAAGAGAAATCTGTGGTCCAGGTGTAAACTTCACGGATAGACTACGCAGGGCTCCATTACATTGCATTCTCTCAGGAGACAATTTTCAAAACTTAGAGGATCTTAAACGAGGCTTAAGGCTATTGAAAGACAAAGGAGCTGCTGTAAATTTGCAGGATCACTTGTCAAATACTCCACTGCATCTTATCTTTGAGACTTACGACGTAGAAATTCCTATGGTGGTTGAACTTGTACTTGAAATCTTTCCCGATTACGATTGGACCCTGAAGGATGCTGACGGTCACACTGTGTTTCATATGTTTCTGTCTGATGTGGGCCAGCATTTAGAGGAATCAGATCAACTGGACACCATATTGCAATCACGACATGATTTCATTATACGGTTTCTCAATGGAAATGTGCAAGGAACTGACGCGGAAGTGATTACAATTTTACTAAACACCAGGAAAAACACGGGTATCTCAGCATTTCAAACTTATCTAGATGGGAAATATTATGATATGGACATCGTAAAGTTGATGATTGAGAAAGGGGCAAATATAAATTCTTGTAGTAACCTTGGAGTTACACCTTTGATGGATGCAGCTTTAAGACAGAGGGATGACCTAGTCAATATTCTACTTGGAGCAGGGGCTGACCCTAATGCACGTGACATGTTTGGTCAGACAGCGCTATTCAGGGTCCGAACCGAGTTACCGTTTCAATTTCTTTGTGAATATGGGGCCGACCTGTCTGTCCGTGATCGATCTTTGAAATCGCTTTTGACTCATTATGAATTCTTTGTACCACAAGATTTACCTCTGAGTGGTCCCGTCTTGGACAAAAACATGTCTCAATATCCACCCTTGGCAACACTGTTACTAGACAAGGGACTCGACCCGGACGCCATCGATATTTATGGTTCATCACTATTACACTACGCAGCATGGTGGGGAGATCCGGAGATCATCCAGTTATTTATAAAACACAATGCCACGCTTGACGTGACTGACGGCTTGGGGATGACACCTTACGACTTTGCAGTGCACCATGGAAACTATGACATCCTAAATCTACTTGAAATTGAAAGCTCGCAACCAATTGATTCCCTCTGTATCCAAACCAAGCTAAGAGTTGAAAGGTATTTTAGAATTGCAATTAATGAAATAAACATTGACGACATGAATAATGTCCTAGATATGTTGAACATTAGGGATGAACCAGAAGAGCTTATCCCTCTGTTGTTTTCAGTTCCACACTTTGGAATGGTGAGTCGAAAACCTGAGGCCGTTGCCGTAGTGCAGTCAGTAAATGAGGTAATGCATAAAGCAGCTATTGCTATGTCAACACTGGATAAAAGATTTCGGGCAAGCGTAAAGCCAACTGGAAGCTCCTCAGAAGGAACCATGATAGGAGATCCATGCGAATTTGATTTTGTCTTTTGTTTGGAATATTTCTCCAAAGAATGTGAGGTAATACAAGAGGACAATTTGCTTGGTACAGGCTTCTGTAAGCTTGCTCTCAAATACAATAAAGATGATAATCATCCCCTGAAATGTTTTGAGAAAAGAGAAGGGTTCATTTGTGCATCTGATGTAAGAAATGTATTTCAGGATCTCATGTGTCAGGCTTTGAATCAGTCTGAAGTTTGGCAGGATATTCATGTCTATTTTGATGGCTTGCTCGAGTTTCCTGTGGATAAACCAATCCTGAAGTTACAGATGGGATGGAATGGACCTATCTACAAGAAGATAACAGTGAATGTTGATATGGTTCCCGCCATACATAAAACCAACTGGTTTCCTAAAGAAATAAACCATGAAAACTTAAACATTCTCAGTGACAGAGTCAAGAAAGCGGGGTTTTTCATATTGTTTCATGGTCCAGAACTTTCAAATGATCAGTTTGATGATTATGTGAGAATATCAAGCGCAGCAATGGAAATAGAATTCTTTAAAACTTCACCAGTAATATTTCATGAGATATATGCTATTTGTAAAATCTTGAAAAATTCATTGTTTTGTCCAATGGCTCAGTTTAATGAGGTCTTAGACACAGATGAAAGTTCTTCCGGAGAAGATGATAAAATTAAGAAAGAAGAAAAGGAAAAGGAAGAAGAGAAGGTGGAAGAGAAGATGGAAGAAAATGAAGAAGAAGGAGAGGGAGAAAGTCATTACGCTGAAACAAGTAAACTCGAAAAAGAATTGCCTCAAAGACAAACTCCTGAAGAAATACAAAATATCGTTGTGGATGAAGACATCCATGAAAGTCAAATGTTTGAAGAAAAACAGGTTATTCAGAACAACAAAGGCAAAAAGAGAAATGCAGTGGATGAAAAACTGGAGGACATTCAAGCGGATGAAGAAACTGATCTGAATTCGATTATGGACACAGACAAAAAAGAACAGGAAAGATGTCTCTCTTACTGGAAATTCAAAACTAAAAACTCTAACAGTTCAAATGAGAAAGGTGTTCAAATAGAAAGTTTCTCACATCACATAAAGTCTGAGAGTGTCAGCAACTGGGTTGCCATATCTGACCCAGTGACAAGGAAGCTGAAGAGTATATACACTCCTAAAAAAGTCAAACATAAGGAAACAGATCCAACAGAAGAAAATGCGGGCACAAACTTAACAGATAGCTCAATTTTATATCTGAGGCAAAGAGATTCTAAGATCATAAATCTAGCAGATAAAAATACTGACTTGAATTGTACACAGAAACACTCTGAAATGGAGAGACTTGAGAACAGTTGTAGTGCAGGAGAACCTTCATCTGTTGGTGATATGCAAATTGTAAAAGTCCAGGTACACGACTATCCATCTACAGGGAATTTTAGAAAGAAAGATACACATGAATCGGAAGATCAGTCTTCAAAGAAATGGAGAGCACAAGTGATTGAATGTTCCACCATGACAGAGGAAGAGTTCGATAGTGTTTCTAGCTCAAAACCAGTAGAACAAAAGAAATTTCCGAGCATAGATGAAAAAACTGAGTTGGAAGGTGGAGAAGTTGTCGATGCGGATGAATACATCACTAGTTACATGTTGAAGAACTGCCTACTGCACGTATTACACAAAAAGAAAATGCAGACTACCAATTTTGACCCGTCACATTTATCGATGGTAAGGGAGATTTTTACCTACCTACTCCGTTGTTCAGAGGAGCGCCGCCTGAATGCATATTGCATGCCATTTGTAGATATATTTTCATATGTGAATGAGTTTATTCGACAAGTTGACCCCGACGAAAAGGAAACAGAACTTCAGTTGCTGTGTTACAGGATCGGCTGTTTTTGTAAGATCATATTGGGTATAATTAACCAAAGTAGGCAACAACCGAAAAACTAAAATAACTTTACCAGACGACTGAAGTTTAGACAAGCCCAAATTGAAAGCATTTGCAGAAGACAATTCATCGTTGCTCATACAATGGGATTTGGGTTTGATGGGACAGAAAACATTGTGGAAAAAGAAGAAAATGCTGGTTACCAGCATTTTCTCCTTTTTTCCACAATGTTTTGATAGACCTTCTTTCTCAGTAGCATTAAGACTAGTCATTGTGCGGTAAAGGGTTATTATAGCTCTTTACCAGCCAACAAAATTTTAGACTGGTCCATGGTGAAAGCTCTTGTACACGACAAACTATAAGTGGTTCAAACGACAGGATTTTGCACCAACATGAATGTAAACGTTGTTGAAAAAGGAGCAAATGGTGATATTTTCTCCTTTTTCCACAATGTTTTCTAAAGGCTTGTTATGAAAGCGTGGGATTATGTGGCAAATAGTTAACTCTTGTATTGCTATAGAAATGAAATAAACATTTTCTGTAGAAAGATACAGATTTTGCAGTTTAAGGCCAGTTGTTTTTTTTACAAATCTTTTCCTAGAATATCTGACAAAAAGAAAAAAGTGTAGAACCAGTATGGGACTGCACATTTTGTGCAGTCTGACCTTGATCTATATCGTCTGCAATTTAAGCAATTAAATCCTGGTTTAGCCATGCAAAAGTTAAGATTCTCTCATGCATATTCCTTACGATGATTATGCTTTAGTAAAAATATATGACACTTTTTAACAGAGCCACTGGTATCCGCTTTAGCAAGCAATAAAGAGCAACAAGTTGGCCTCTTTAAAAAAGAAGCCAGGAGAGGTCAGCATCAATGTTTTCAAATAGTTTATTGCTTTTAATGTCAATATATTTTGTACATGTATACGATTGCCGCTGAGTAGAAAGAAGAAACCTCTTATGCATTACATGACAGACACGTGACCTTCTTCCCACGTTTTTAAGTCGCTAGATCTTTTCCCGCAGTGTTCTCTTTTTTAAACGAAATTCTTTGTGTGTGTAGCTTTATTTGTTTAATGAAAAATTACAACTACTGGAAAGGTCATTTGCAATCAAATCAATATAACAAATCCTTTTTGAAATCCGTCATATAAAAACAAACCACGTTTATTTCCTACTTCAGTTTTTTGATTTCGGTTTATTTATAAAACCATGACAAAACAGACTGTGTATCAGAACAATTTCGCAAAAAAGCATGGAGTTAGGCAGCAATTTCTGAGGCAGTCTGCCTTTTAAACTCGCCACTGTTGGAGAGGTCTGATGATCTCTCCAATAAAGATTTAACCCTTGACCAAACAATCCCGAGTTTAAACGACCTTGTGGAAGAAGGCTTTTGAGAACATTGTTTGGAAAGGAGAAAGCGAAGATTTTTTCGTATTCCTACTGGTTTTTTTTTTTTTTAGCTTTTTATTGATATGTAATTTGTCATCTGCAAATGCTTTGAATATCGACAAAGATAAATTTTTGTCGTTTAGTAACGAGTTAACCCTTTCCCAAACAAGCCCTGGTTTTCACGTGTCTGCAGTACAAGTCTTTTGGAAACACTGTGGGAAAAGGAGAAATTGCTCGTAACGACCAATTTCTCCTTTTCCCACAGTGTTTTTTTTTTTTACCCTTTTTGGTAATTTCTGCCATTTTCATCAAATTTGAAAAATTTTCGTCTGCAAACTCTTTCAATTTGGCCCAGTCCAAAATTTGTCATTTGGGAAAGAGTTAAGCCACATTTAACTCTTTACCACTCGACAAAACCTTAGACTCATCCATTCTGATGGCACTTGTTGAGGAGAAACTAAACATGGCTCAAAAGAGATTTCCATTTAAAAGGATAGAAAACAATGTACGAAAAGGAGAAAATGCTAGTAACCAGAATTTTCTCCTTTGCCCACTATGATTTCAAAAGCCTCATTTCTCAGCGTCAGTAAAATTTGGGATTGTGTGAAGACTAAATTTGTTGTTATCACATGCTTTTAGCCCTCTGCCGGGCGAAAAAAAAAATGGAATTATTCAAACTGAAAAGCATTTGCAGACGACAAATTAAAAGTGGCTCGAGTTATGGAATTTGCCTTGGAAAGTTGGAAAACTTTGTGCGGCAACCAGCATTTTCTCCTGTTCACACAATGTTTTCAAATGCGATTTTTTCAGTGTTGTTAAAACATGTGGTGTTTGGTAAAGGGTTAATGTGACCCAAGTCTAAAACTTTGTCATTTTTTACTTGACATGGATTGTAAAGGACTTATTATCTGCAAAAAAACTCATAACCAATCGACAAAATTTTAGACTGGTCCAAATTCAAAGCATTTGCAGACGACAAAATAAATGTGACTCAAAAATTGAAATTTGTTTTGGAAAGGATAGAAAACATTGTGGGAAAAGGAGAAAAAGCTGGTTACCAGGCATTTTCTTCCTTTCAGACTATCTTATCATCTCTTTTTTTTAGTTTCCATTACAGAATCGTTTCATAACACTTCTTTCATGATTCGTGTACTCCTTACTCCCATACTGACAAGATAAATGTAATATGTAAGTACATATTTTGTCTGTTTTGGTGTTTAACCCGATTTTCAACAATATTTCAGTTATAGTTTGGCGGCCAATGCACCTATCAATGCTTGCCAGAGTTTCTTTCCGTACCCAGTGACTGCTTTCCCACATGAACATTGTCAAAACAAAGTTCAGGGAGAGAAACGAATCCTGTCGCAAAGACTATTTACCCCTTGCCAAAAAATCCCGACTTTTAACAGCCCTGGGAGAGAAAGGTTTAGAAAACATTGTGGAAAAATTGCTGGTAAGCACAATGTTTTCTACCCTATCAAAGACAATTATCATCATTTGAGTTACATTTATTTTGTCGTCTGCAAATGCTTTCAATTTGGATTAGCCCAAAATGTTCTCGTTAGGTACAAAGTTAAAATTCCACGTGGAGCTGAGAAATCTAACTCTTGACCCCTGGGTTTCAAGCCCTGTAAGTTACCAAATGAGCCAACCGGAATGGCACAAAAATCTTGTATTTGTGACATAGTGATTGGATAGATGTAATTTTTATCTGCAGGTAGTTTGGTACAAGGGACATAACTCCATTGTGTTTTGAATACCTTTTGATATTTTTCTAAGGTATGTCAAATTCCGAGTTCTTTAACCCTTTACCACACAATCCCAAGTTTAACGACCCTGAAAGAGAAGGCTTTTGAAGACCATGTGGGAAATGGAGGAAATGCTGGTTATCAGCATTTTCTTCTTTTTCCGATAATGGTCTCTATCCTATCAAAGAGAAATGTTGTCTTTTGAGCCACTTTTAATTTTTCGTCTGCAAATGCTTCCAACTTGGACAAGTCTAGAATTTTGTCGTTTGGTTCTTTTAAGAGATACAAGTTCAAAGGGTGAGGAGGGTTTTCCCAACCTGTGTCCAGCCACGAGAAGAGGATTCGTAAGCCTACTGAAGTAAGTCTACAGAAGTACCGGTAATAGAAAACTCCAGGAAAACATGGATTGGTACTGACCGCCTCGATATAACCGAAATAACGAGGAAATGGTAGTAAATACCATACAAACAAACACATTTCCTTCACCATTCGAAGTTTGTGTAAATGTATTTTGACCTTTCAAAGTATGCCTTTCTTCCTCCACACACACTGTACATCGATATATCCATGTCCTATAGGCCGCATAGCACCCACTATAGGTATATGTTGGAGACATCGGTAGACAGCACTATAAAAGCCGTTACAGGAGTCATACCGGCGACTTCCTAGCGTTTCCTGAACCCTTTATTACACAATCCCTAGTTTTAACATGTCTGAGAAAGAAAGTTTTTGAAAACCTTGCGGGAAAAGGGCAAAATGTTGGTAACCAGCACTTTCCCCTTCTTCCAAAAATATTTCCACTTTATTAAAGGTAAGTTCGAGCATATAAGTCACCTTAGAGTTGTTGTCTGCCAATGCTTTGAACTTGGACAGCTCTGAAATTTTGTCATGCGGTAAACAGTTAAGTCGAGGAAAATAACCAGAAGTCACAGGGATAATCTTAGAGGTATGGGATATATGGACGATGTTCTTTAGCATATAGCCCCGATTTCGTCAAAAGCTTGTTTACTTTGGCGGATATTTATGCTGGTGATCGATCATGGAATATTAGATTGATGTCGCGCACAGTGGTGCGTGGTCTGCGTTTTTGATAGAGTTACACACCTTGAGTGAGAACCTCCTCTCTGTAGAAGCTCCCAATTGCAGAACTACCTTCGGTAACAGGGGTCTTAAAAACAATATTGCAAACAACCATACAAGAGTTTTAAGGTCTTAGTTCCGTGGCAAGAACAGGTCTGTCGTCCCATGAAGTTATCTAAACCACATCTCAGGATTTAGACACTAGCACAAAGTGGTATACCTAGGTTTCATCAGCCGGAACTATTTCTGCTAAACGACAAAATTCACTGTTCGATTATTCGTGATGCCAGTCTAAGGCTCAATTCAAGATTTACTCTTGTGTAAATGTATTGTTTGTCTCTGCCCATCTGCGACTAAATGGAGGACCAGGCGGGGGCAGGCCTTAATGGAGTATATCACAAATTTTTCTAACAGACGGATTTTTTTTTAAATTGTGCACATTCACAGCTCATCATATCTCTAGGAGATTTCAGTCAAAAAGATATGGGTCATCGTGTTCGCTCTGGGGAAATTTGCCTTTGAAAAGGGTATATACTGGTCCAAAATTCAGTATATATATTACATTTTACACATTTTTCTTTTTAACAGTTAGTTTAACAGAATAAAATATACTAAAAGAATGTACAAATATACATTATTTTAATGAAAATCCATTTTTTTTGTGCATAAAAAATACATAAAAGCACCGTTTTGAGCATGGTAAATGCACATATATGCATGTTATATATTGACCATTGAGGAAAAAAAGGGAGATAATTTGACTGGTTAAAGGGATATATATGTGTGTGTGTGTGTGTGTGTGTGTGTGTTACAGCCAATCTGTGAAATCAGCCATTTCATGAAATGCCTAATTCATTCAACCATTTCATGAAATGACTCAAATATTTCAGCCATTTCATGAAACGGCTGGAAATTTGCTCTAGCCATTTCATGAAATGGCTGAAACTCAAAATTATACACGTATTACTTATTTTGAACATATTACGTGCGTACATTGATTTTTTTGTCAAAAGTGAAGAAGCTAGTCGATGACAAATTAGGTGGGATTAAACCATTACCAGACAACAAAATTTTAGACTGGTCCAAATTCAAGGAGATTACAGACAACAATTGATAGTGTATTTGAAATGAAAAACAAGTCCTATAAAAATAGAAAACGTTGTGAGGAAAGGAGAAATCACTTATTACAAGCAATGTCTCCTTTTCCTTTACATTTTCCTTTTTTTTTTTTGCAAAAGGTCAAATGCGGGGTTGTGTTTAAGGAATAAAATTGTTGAATTTCGGCAAGTCAGCTTTTTTCATATTTCTTTATCCAGCATTAATTTTAAATTCTTTGAGAAAAGGTTATGTTTTGTCGATGAACGCAAGTGATGAGAGTGCGGAAGGTTATTATGGGCAGCTAAAGAAAAGACATTAAAACATGACTTGGTGAACACACACCGCAGCTATATCTTATTGTCTTTCCTTTATTTATTCATTCTTCAGAAAGCATAAAGAAGAAAGCAATTAAAGTCTATAAAACTGAACTTTATTTTTCATGAAATACAAGTAATATGGTTCTAGAAACAATATTAGAATTAACAAACTGATGTCAGTTTAAGGAAAAAATACGATATTTCAAAATGTATCATTTTTTAATTCTAATAATGCACGTAAGTCAATCCAATTACTTAATTCATTACCACACAATACCTCATTTTGACGCATTAAAGATATATAGCTGTGGAAAACATTGTGAGAAAAGGAGAAATTGCTTGTAACAAGCAATTTCTCCTTTTCTCACAATGTTTTCTACCTTATATGGTACTCATTTTCCATTTTAAATGCACTTGAAAATGTCTGTAATTTGTTTCAATTTGGACCAGTCAAAATTTTGTCGTATAGTAATGGGTTAATACAGGTAGTGTTGTTGTAAACAACTACCACATAATTTCATTTTAAACAAAACATTCATATTAATCCTTTACAACACAATCACTTGTTTTAACACCCCTTTAAGAATGATGTATAGGAAAACATGGTGGAAAAATGAAAAAATAACTGTTATAAGAATATTTTTTTTTTTTTTTTCATTTTTCCACTATTTTTTCTAACCTAGATGATACTTATTATTCAATTCACATGCACTTTTAAATGCCGTCTGCAACATTTTTTAATATCGATTGGTCTAAAATATTGTCAAATTTCAATATTGGTTAAAATGGGAAACATCATAGAAAAAGAACAAAATATCTATAAACAATATCCCTGGCAGTATAAGTCCATATGTTTGTTTCTGAAATTTTTTGAAGCACAATTGATTTTAACAGCATATGTACATTTTGCAAGTTTTTTGAGTTCATTTATTCTTACAAGTGAGACTGTTATGGCATCTACTGTTACACATTTTACCAGCCTTGAAGCACTTACACCGATTGGTTTGGCACTGTTTTTCACCATGTCCACAATCACATCGGAAATAACCCTGTCCACCTAAAGTTGTTGCTTTCACTGCTTGGCGAAGTGTCACTTTACATTCCGTATTTACATCACAGTCAGTTAGGAGTTTTTGCGGACACAGATCAAACTGATTTCTTGAACACTTTGAACTTATAATTCCAGACTTAACAGCAATAGTGTACATGTTTAGTTCATCACGATCAAGAATCACACCTAGGATGTTTCTTCCCCTGTCAACCATAGGTATAGGGATGGCAACATTGTCTCCAACTTCTCCGGACTTGAGCTCTACACGGGATCTTTTAACCATTATCTCTGCTTGTGTTAACTGTGAAATTCGAGCTCTCTTTCTTTGTTCTACAATTTGCTGACGCCGTTGATCAAGGATCGAAGATGGCTCGTTAGTAGTGGTAGCTGGTAGAGTGTTGGTATTTGTCGATTGTAAACTGTCGGTATTGGTAGCTGGTAGAGTGCTAGTAGTGGTAGCTAGTAAAGTACTGGTAGTGGTAGCTGGTAGAGTGTTGGTAGTTGTGGGTTGTAGAATGTCGGTAGTGGTAGCTGGTAGAGTACTGGTAGTGGTAGTTAGTAGAGTACTGGTATCGGTAGCTGCTAGAGTGTTGGTAGTTGTGGGTTGTAGAATGTCGGTAGTGGTAGCTGGTAGAGTCCTGTTAGTGGTAGCTGGTAGAGTGTTGGTAGTTGTTAATTGTAGAATGTCGGTAGTGGTAGCTGGTAGATTAATGGTAGTGGTAGCTGGTAGAGTGTTGGTAGTTGTTGACTGTAGAATGTCGGTAGTGGTAGCTGGTAGAGTACTGGTAGTGGTAGTTGGAAGAGTACCGGTATCGGTAGCTGCTAGAGTGTTGGCAGTTGTGGGTTGTAGAATGTCGGTAGTGGTAGCTGGTAGAGTACTGGTAGTGGTAGTTGGTAGAGTACTGGTAGTGGTAGCTGGTAGAGTGTTTGTAATTGTAGACTGTAGACCGTCGGTAGTGATAGCTGGCAGAGTGTTGGTAATTGTAGACTGTAGACCGTCGGTAGTGGTAGCTGTAGACTGTAGACCGTCGGCAGTGGTAGCTGGTAGAGTGTTTGTAGTTGTAAACTGTAGACCGTCGGTAGTGGTAGCTGGTAGAATGTTGGTAGCTGTAGATTGTAACAATGGTGTAGGTAATTGTGGTTGATGGCAGAGTGCTAGTAGATCGTCTTCAGACTGTAGTCTTTCCAGGATCTCAGCTGGCAGACTGGAAGATGTAAGTCCGACTTTTGGATTTTCGCCAAACAGTGCTTTGTAGGGTGTCTGGTTTATTCCGGAGTGGTGAGAACATTTTTTCTGCTGTTGGGTAAATTTCAGGCCAATTGTCCAATCATTCGTATTGTTGTCTCTCATCCAGGATACTAGGATATCTTTTATGTCGCTGTTTGCTCTCTCCACAGAGCCTTGACTTTGGGGATGTCTTGGTTTTCCGTGAACCATAACAAGTTGTGGCCACAAACTCTTCAGTTCTGTAATGACCTGGGCTGTGAATTCTGATCCGTTGTCGCTCTATAGGATCGCTGGGGCACCGAAGAGAAGAAAGATATCAAGGAGTTGGAAAGCGACTTCTGTGGCTCTTTTCGAAGTATGTGGTCGTAGAATCACGAATTTCGTTAGGTGGCATTGGTATACCATAATCCACCTGAATTGTCCTTTGGGTAGAGACTGCATGTCGATGAGATCAACCTGGGCGCGGGAGCTGAACTCACTGGATAGGATTGGCTTAATGACGACACCTTGAGTCTTTGGGCGTTTTCTTTTCTCTTGACAGACGAGACAGTAGGACTTGAACAATTCCACTGAGTCTTTCGTTATGTTGGCGTACTTGTCTTTCAGGTGTTTCACCATTCTGTCTCGGCCAGCGTGACCTGTAGTAATGTGAGCGTTGTGGATAATGTGGAAAGTGTCTTCGATAGTAGTAAAATACAGTGGACGTTCTTCAGCGGATTGTCTTTTCTTGATCAGCTTCTCTACATCGCCGCACTGGAGTAGTTCGTATTTGGACAGCAAGTAGTACTGGTGTCTGGATTTCTTCGTTTGTGGGTCGATGGCTAATTTCAGGACTGTAATTGTCTGGTTGTAGATATTTCTTGGTAAGAGATGCTTCTCACATTGGGAGTACTTCTGAAACAAAGCTTCTCTGAATTTGAGTTTAGCTATTGTCTGATCCATCTTGATAGCAAGGATGTAACAAACTAAACAAGGAATTTCTGAATGTGCTCTTTTTATATCAGAGAAATTAATTACATTGCTAAAATCAATCAGTTTGGAAACAATGATTAAAGCATAATCAGAAATTGTTAAAAATTAGTCTTTAAGTTGATAATGGCCAAGGTAATTAATAACACAAAGATAGTTTCCATAACATCACCCGTGATCAAAGTAACCAATAATTGGATAAGTAACTACATGTACTTACATTAGGATGTTTTCACACATTTATAGTTCATACTACAGATAATCTTTTGATCTGTTACATTAAAGTTATCCTTTAATTAGAGAATTCTTGATAAGAAAATCAATCAATCAAACAAACAAACTTATTTTTAAAAAAAATAAACAAGCAAACAACTTATCAATGTATGTTTCCTCAACAAACCAATGAATCAAATATTCAATAATTCAATCGAAAATGTAATGATATTTTTCTAAATAAATAAATAAATAAATAAAACTAAAAGGAATCAATTACAAGAACAACAAAATCATCAGTTTTCTAATCAAATAATGAATCAATTCATTAATATACTCATTTACCAATTTAAATAAACTCTAGATTTTTTTCACACAGATTGGCTGAAAATCCATCAGACAATCTATGTAATATTGACATCAGAATTTCAGCCATTTCATGAAATGGCTAAAAAATTCAGCCATTTCATGAAATGGCTGACTGGTTTAGGCATTTCATGAAATGGCTGATTTCACAGATTGGCTGTAATACACACACACACACACACACACACACACACACACACATATATATATATATATATATATATACTTTCTAACGAACAGACTCTTTTTTTAAAATTTCAACAGATGCAGTATTTATAATTCTCAATAAAAAGAAATAAGATGAGGGCCGTTGGCCCTGAAGCGCTCACCTGAGTAAAGTCATCTACATTTGATAAAGCTTAAGATATCCTGGAATAAATGATGTAAAACACATGAGTGTAAGTGACCTACTTTTGGACCTGACATCGCCAAATTTCAAACTTGTCCAAGATATCATCAAGACAAACATTCTGACCAAATTTCATGAGCATCAGGCTGAAAATGTGGCCTCTAGAGTGCAACTAAGGTTTTTCTAAGATTTGGCCCACTGACCTACATTTTGACCCAATGTGACCCGATTTCGAACTTGTCCAAGATATTATCGAGACAAATATCCTGACCAAGTTTCATGAGTATCAGGCTAAAATGTGATCTCTGTGTATAGAAGGTTTTTTATTTTTTTTTAAGATTTGGTCCAATTACCCAATGTCATCCTATTTCAAACTTGTCAATGATATCATCAAGACAAACATTCTGACCAAGTTTCATGAGTATCAGGCTGCAACAGTGGCCTCGAGAGTGTACACAAGGTTTTTCTTAGATTTGGCCTGGTGATATAAGTTCAAAGAGTAGGGCGAGTTTACATATTTTCAAAAGTCTCCTTACAGCGAGTTTCCTTATCATAGATGTATATATACGATCCCTGGCTTCCCTCGGGCTGCTAAAAGCGCGTGACAATTTGGTAGAGTGTTGAACATGGATTGTTTTTGTTTTACACATATTATGTAAAATTTTATGCTGAATAGAAAAAAAAAGATATCGTATTCCTTTTATTGTTAAATGCCTGTTTCCATGGTAACAGTATACCCATAGATTCTAAAAACTGTGACTTTTGCTTGAAAATGACAATAACATTATCAGACAGCTTTGGTTTTATTAGCTGTACTGGCTGTAAGCCAGCAGAGCTTATGTCATGGCGTTGTTTCCGTTGTCCGTCTGTCCGTTTTTCTTGTTTATGCGATAAAGTCTTCATTTATAGTCGGATTTTCGTGGAACTTGCAGTTTTTTTTTATCTGATCAATAGCTTGAACCCTATTGATTTTGAAAAAAAATCTGACAATCAGTGTGGGAAAAGTAGCCATTTAAAGTTCAAAATTTCACTTCCTTGTTTACGCAATAAAGTCTGCATTTGTCGTCAGATTTTCGTGAAACTTGCACAGTTTGTTTATCTCATCAATAGCTTGAGCCCTATTGATTTTGAAAAAAATCTGACAATCAGTGTGGGAAAAGTAGCCATTTAATGTTCAACATTTCAGTTTCTTGTTTACGCAATAAAGTCTGCATTTGTCGTCAGATTTTCGTGAAACTTGCACAGTCTAGAGTGCCCACAAGGTATTACTTTAATTTGACCTAGTGACCTAGTTTATGACCCCAGGTGACCCAATTTTGAACTGTCTGAACACGTTGTGCTCAGGTGGGCTAACAAACTTAGGACAGGTTCACTACAAACCAAATAACAAAGCTCTATGCCTTCAAGGTTTAGAAAAGAAGAATTTTAAAATTTTCCTTCTTTGTTCCTTTGTTCGAACTTGTTACCCCCGGGGCAGGGCCAGTTTTGACCCCAGCGGCATCATTTGAACAAAGTTGGTAGAGGTCTACTAGGAGATGCTACATACCAAATATCAAAGCTCTACACCTTCCAGTTTTAGAGAAGAAGAATTTTAAAGTTTTTCTTCTTTGTTCCTATGTTAGAACTTGTGACCCCCGGAGCAGGGCCAGTTTTGACCTCAGGGGCATCTTATGAACAAACTTGGTAGAGGTCCGCTAGGAGATGCTACATACCAAATATCAAAGCTCTACACCTTCCAGTTTCAGAGAAGAAGAATTTTAAAGTTTTCCTTCTTTGTTCCTATGTTCAAACTTGTGACCCCCCCCCCCGCAAGCAGGGCCAGTTTCGACCCCAGGGGGATCATATGAACAAATTGGTAGAGGTCCACTAGGAGATGCTAGATGCCAAATATCAAAGCTCTACGCCTTTCAGTTTCAGAGAAGAAGAATTTTAAAGTTTTCCTTCTTTGTTCCTATATTCGAACTTGTGACCCCCAGGGAGGGGCCAGTTTTGATCCCAGGGGCATCATATGAACAAACTTGGTAGAGGTTCACTAGGAGATGCTGGATGCCAAACATCAAAGCTCCACGCCTTCCAGTTTCAGAGAAGAAGAATAGTGTCGGTAAAGTACAGGACTTGGGAACAGGAGGTTGCTGGTTAGATGCCCGACTCGGCTAATTTCTTTCCAAGGATTGATGATAGTCATTGTGACAGGGTTCATTTCTCTCTCATGTTTCGACGATGGTTATAATATAAATGTGGGAAAGCAGCCAGTGGCTTGGAAAGAATATTGTGCAGAGTACTGGTAAAAGAAACTCCAGGAAAGCATGGATATGTGCTCTGTCCACTGCTACATAACTGAAATAATGTTGAAAACACGGTTAACACCATACAAACAAACAATCAATCAATCAAATTAGCTAATCTGTCAGTACTTTCAGTACTTTGATTAGACTAGCCCAAATTGAAAGCATTTGCAGACGACAAAATGAATGTAACTCAAAAATTGAAATTTGTTTTTGGAAGGTTAGAAAACATTGTGGAAAAAGGAGAAAATTCTGGTTACTGGCATTTTCTCCTTTTTCCACAATATTTTCAAAAGGCTTCTTTCCCAGGGTCGTTAAAAGTCAGAATTGTGTGGTAAAGGGTTAATCTGGAAACATTATTACCTCTTTACCACACGAGGAAAATGTAGACCAGTCCAAATTGAGAGCATTTGCAGACAACAATTTAAATGTGACTCAAATGAGGAATTTTGCTTTCGATATGGTAGAAAACATTGTGGGAAAAGGTGAAAATGCTGGTTACCAGCATTTTCTCCTTTTCCCACAATGTTTGCAAAAGTTTTCTTCCTCAGGTTCGTTAAAAGTCGGGATTGTGTAGTAAAGAGTTAACTCTTTACCAAATGACAAAATTTAAGTCTTTTTTGAATTGAAGGCATTTCCAAGACAAGAGGACCATGATGGTCCTAAATCGCTCACCTGAAATGCAACTCAGTTCAACACCATAATGCTACATGCCAAATATGAAAGCTCTAGCCCTTACGGTTTGGGACAAGAAGATTTTTGAAGATTTCCTTCTTTATCTCTATGTGAAATCCGAGAACCCACAACATAGGGCCAATTTCAACACTAGGGCCATTATTTTAAGTATTTTGGTAGAGGGCCACTAGATGATACTACATGCCATATATGAGAGCTCTAGCCCTTATGATTTGGGACAAAAAGATTTTTAAAGATTTCCTTCTTTATCTCTATGTGAAATCCGAGAACCCACAACATAGGGCCATTTTCAACACTAGGGCCGTAATTTGAAGTATTTTGGTAGAGGGCCACTAGATGATGCTACATGCCAAATATGAAAGCTCTGGCCCTTTCGGTTTGGGACAAGAAGATTTTTACAGATTTCCTTCTTTATCTCTATGTGAAATCCGAGAACCCACAACATAGGGCCAATTTCCACACTAGGGCCATTATTTGAAGTATTTTGGTAGAGGGCCACTAGATGATACTACATGCCATATATGAGAGCTCTAGCCCTTATGGTTTGGGACAAGAAGATTTTTAAAGATTTCCTTCTTTATCTCTATGTGAAATCCGAGAACCCACAACATAGGGCCATTTTCAACACTAGGGCCATAATTTGAAGTATTTTGGTAGAGGGCCACTAGATGATGCTACATGCCAAATATGAAAGCTCTAGCCCTTAAGGTTTGGGACAAGAAGATTTTTACAGATTTCCTTCTTTATCTCTATGTGAAATCCGAGAACCCACAACATAGGGCCATTTTCAACACTAGGGCCATAATTTGAAGTATTTTGGTAGAGGGCCACTAGATAATGCTACATGCCAAATATGAAAGCTCTAGCCCTTATGGTTTGGGACAAGAAGATTTTTACAGATTTCCTTCTTTATCTCTATGTGAAATCCGAGAACCCACAACATAGGGCCAATTTCCACACTACGGCCATAATTTGAAGTATTTTGGTAGAGGGCCACTAGATGATACTACATGCCATATATGAGAGCTCTAGCCCTTATGGTTTGGGACAAGAAGATTTTTAAAGATTTCCTTCTTTATCTCTTTGTGAAATCCGAGAACCAAAAACATAGGGCCATTTTCAACACTAGGGCCATAATTTGAAGTATTTTGGTAGAGGGTCACTAGATGATGCTACATGCTAAATATGAACGCTCTAGCCCTTAAGGTTTGGGACAAGAAGTTTTTTTCAGATTTCCTTCTTTATCTCTATGTGAAATCCGAGAACCCACAACATAGGGCCATTTTCAACACTACGGCCATAATTTGAAGTATTTTGGTAGAGGGCCACTAGATGATACTACAAGCCATATATGAGAACTCTAGCCCTTACGGTTTGGGACAAGAAGATTTTTAAAGATTTCCTTCTTTATCTCTATGTGAAATCCGAGAACCCACAACATAGGGCCATTTTTAACACTAGGGCCGTAATTTGAAGTATTTTGGTAGAGGGCTACTAGATGATGCTACATGCCAAATATGGAAGCTCTGGCCCTTATGGTTTGGGACAAGAAGATTTTTACAGATTTCCTTCTTTATCTCTATGTGAAATCCGAGAACCCACAACATAGGGCCAATTTCCACACTAGGGCCATTATTTGAAGTATTTTGGTAGAGGGCCACTAGATGATACTACATGCCATATATGAGAGCTCTAGCCCTTATGGTTTGGGACAAGAAGATTTTTAAAGATTTCCTTCTTTATCTCTATGTGAAATCCGAGAACCCACAACATAGGGCCATTTTCAACACTAGGGCCATAATTTGAAGTATTTTGGTAGAGGGCCACTAGATGATGCTACATGCCAAATATGAAAGCTCTAGCCCTTAAGGTTTGGGACAAGAAGATTTTTACAGATTTCCTTCTTTATCTCTATGTGAAATCCGAGAACCCACAACATAGGGCCATTTTCAACACTAGGGCCATAATTTGAAGTATTTTGGTAGAGGGCCACTAGATAATGCTACATGCCAAATATGAAAGCTCTAGCCCTTATGGTTTGGGACAAGAAGATTTTTACAGATTTCCTTCTTTATCTCTATGTGATATCCGAGAACCCACAACATAGGGCCAATTTCCACACTACGGCCATAATTTGAAGTATTTTGGTAGAGGGCCACTAGATGATACTACATGCCATATATGAGAGCTCTAGCCCTTATGGTTTGGGACAAGAAGATTTTTAAAGATTTCCTTCTTTATCTCTTTGTGAAATCCGAGAACCAAAAACATAGGGCCATTTTCAACACTAGGGCCATAATTTGAAGTATTTTGGTAGAGGGTCACTAGATGATGCTACATGCTAAATATGAACGCTCTAGCCCTTAAGGTTTGGGACAAGAAGTTTTTTTCAGATTTCCTTCTTTATCTCTATGTGAAATCCGAGAACCCACAACATAGGGCCATTTTCAACACTACGGCCATAATTTGAAGTATTTTGGTAGAGGGCCACTAGATGATACTACAAGCCATATATGAGAACTCTAGCCCTTACGGTTTGGGACAAGAAGATTTTTAAAGATTTCCTTCTTTATCTCTATGTGAAATCCGAGAACCCACAACATAGGGCCATTTTTAACACTAGGGCCGTAATTTGAAGTATTTTGGTAGAGGGCTACTAGATGATGCTACATGCCAAATATGGAAGCTCTGGCCCTTATGGTTTGGGACAAGAAGATTTTTACAGATTTCCTTCTTTATCTCTATGTGAAATCCGAGAACCCACAACATAGGGCCAATTTCCACACTAGGGCCATTATTTGAAGTATTTTGGTAGAGGGCCACTAGATGATACTACATGCCATATATGAGAGCTCTAGCCCTTATGGTTTGGGACAAGAAGATTTTTAAAGATTTCCTTCTTTATCTCTATGTGAAATCCGAGAACCCACAACATAGGGCCATTTTCAACACTAGGGCCATAATTTGAAGTATTTTGGTAGAGGGCCACTAGATGATGCTACATGCCAAATATGAAAGCTCTAGCCCTTAAGGTTTGGGACAAGAAGATTTTTACAGATTTCCTTCTTTATCTCTATGTGAAATCCGAGAACCCACAACATAGGGCCATTTTCAACACTAGGGCCATAATTTGAAGTATTTTGGTAGAGGGCCACTAGATAATGCTACATGCCAAATATGAAAGCTCTAGCCCTTATGGTTTGGGACAAGAAGATTTTTACAGATTTCCTTCTTTATCTCTATGTGAAATCCGAGAACCCACAACATAGGGCCAATTTCCACACTACGGCCATAATTTGAAGTATTTTGGTAGAGGGCCACTAGATGATACTACATGCCATATATGAGAGCTCTAGCCCTTATGGTTTGGGACAAGAAGATTTTTAAAGATTTCCTTCTTTATCTCTTTGTGAAATCCGAGAACCAAAAACATAGGGCCATTTTCAACACTAGGGCCATAATTTGAAGTATTTTGGTAGAGGGTCACTAGATGATGCTACATGCTAAATATGAACGCTCTAGCCCTTAAGGTTTGGGACAAGAAGTTTTTTTCAGATTTCCTTCTTTATCTCTATGTGAAATCCGAGAACCCACAACATAGGGCCATTTTCAACACTACGGCCATAATTTGAAGTATTTTGGTAGAGGGCCACTAGATGATACTACAAGCCATATATGAGAACTCTAGCCCTTACGGTTTGGGACAAGAAGATTTTTAAAGATTTCCTTCTTTATCTCTATGTGAAATCCGAGAACCCACAACATAGGGCCATTTTTAACACTAGGGCCGTAATTTGAAGTATTTTGGTAGAGGGCTACTAGATGATGCTACATGCCAAATATGGAAGCTCTGGCCCTTATGGTTTGGGACAAGAAGATTTTTACAGATTTCCTTCTTTGTCTCTATGTGAAATCCGAGAACCCACAACATAGGGCCATTTTCAACACTAGGGCCATAATTTGAAGTATTTTGGTAGAGGGCTACTAGATGATGCTACATGCCAAATATGAAAGCTCTGGCCCTTACGGTTTGGGACAAGAAGATTTTTACAGATTTCCTTCTTTATCTCTATGTGAAATCCGAGAACCCACAACATAGGGCCAATTTCCACACTAGGGCCATTATTTGAAGTATTTTGGTAGAGGGCCACTAGATGATACTACATGCCATATATGAGAGCTCTAGCCCTTATGGTTTGGGACAAGAAGATTTTTAAAGATTTCCTTCTTTATCTCTATATGAAATCCGAGAACCCACAACGTAGGGCCATTTTCAACACTAGGGCCATAATTTGAAGTATTTTGGTAGAGGGCCACTAGATGATGCTACATGCCAAATATGAGAGCTCTAGCCCTTACGGTTTGGGACAAGAAGATTTTTAAAGTTTTTTCTCTCGGTTCCCAGGGCAACTAGAGTTCTTCATGGAATTCAAATCTTTGAAGTAGTTTGAAAGTGCATCACCTAAGGATCATTTCTGTGAAGTTTCACTGAAATCTGTTGGGCGGTTTCAGAGGAGAAGATTTTTTAAGTAATTGTTTACGGACGGACGGACACACGGACGGACGGACGGACGCCGGACAACGATCGATCACAATAGCTCACCCTGAGCACTATGTGCTCAGGTGAGCTAAAAACAAAAAACAAGAGGACCATGATGGTCCTAAATTGCTCACCTGAAATGCAACTCAGCTTAACACCATAATGCTACATGCCAAATATGAAAGCTCTAGCCCTTATGGTTTGGGACAAGAAGAATTTTAAAGATTTCCTTCTTTATCTCTATGTGAAATCCGAGAACCCACAACATAGGGTCAACTTTTAACGCCAGGGCCATAATTTAAAGTATTTTGGTAGAGGGTCACTAGATGATGCTACATGCCATATATGAAAGCTCTAGCCCTTACAGTTTGGGACAAGAAGATTTTTGAAGATTTCCTTCTTTATCTCTATGTGAAATCCGAGAACCTACAACATAGGACTATTTCAACACTAGGGCCATTATTTGAAGTATTTTGGTAGAGGGCCACTAGATGATACTACATGCCATATTTGAGAGCTCTAGCCCTTATGGTTTGGGACAAGAAGATTTTTAAAGATTTCCTTCTTTATCTCTATGTGCAATCCGAGAACCCACAACATAGAGCCATTTTCAAGACTAGGGCCATATTTTGAAGTATTTTGGTAGAGGGCCACTAGATGATGCTACATGCCAAATATGAAAGCTCTAGCCCTTAAGGTTTGGGACAAGAAGATTTTTACAGATTTCCTTCTTTACCTCTATGTGAAATCCGAGAACCCACAACATAGGGCCAATTTCCACACTAGGGCCATAATTTGAAGTATTTTGGTAGAGGGCCACTAGATGATACTACATGCCATATATGAATGCTCTAGCCCTTATGGTTTGGGACAAGAAGATTTTTAAAGATTTCCTTCTTTATCTCTATGTGAAATCCGAGAACCCAAAACATAGGGCCATTTTCAAACTAGGGCCATAATTTGAAGTATTTTGGTAGAGGGTCACTAGATGGTGCTACATGCCACATATGAAAGCTCTAGCCCTTAAGGTTTGGGACAAGAAGATTTTTAAAGATTTCCTTCTTTATCTCAATGTGAAATCCGAAAACCCAAAACATAGGGCCATTTTCAAACTAGGGCCATAATTTGAAGTATTTTGGTGGAGGGTCACTAGATGGTGCTACATGCCAAATATGAAAGCTCTAGCCCTTAAGGTTTGGGACAAGAAGATTTTTAAAGATTTCCTTCTTTATCTCTATGTGAAATCCGAGAACCCACAACATAGGGCCATTTTCAACACTAGGGCCATAATTTGAAGTATTTTGGTAGAGGGCCACTAGATGATACTACATGCCAAATATGAATGCGCTAGCCTTTACGGTTTGGGACAAGAAGATTTTTACAGATTTCCTTCTTTATCTCTATGTGAAATCCGAGAACCCACAACATAGGGCCAATTTCTACACTAGGGCCATTATTTGAAGTATTTTGGTAGAGGGCCACTAGATGATACTACATGCCATATATGAGAGCTCTAGCCCTTATGGTTTGGGACAAGAAGATTTTTAAAGATTTCCTTCTTTATCTCTATGTGCAATCCGAGAACCCACAACATAGAGCCATTTTCAAGACTAGGGCCATATTTTGAAGTATTTTGGTAGAGGGCCACTAGATGATGCTACATGCCAAATATGAAAGCTCTAGCCCTTAAGGTTTGGGACAAGAAGATTTTTACAGATTTCCTTCTTTATCTCTATGTGAAATCCGAGAACCCACAACATAGGGCCAATTTCCACACTACGGCCATAATTTGAAGTATTTTGGTAGATGGCCACTAGATGATACTACATGCCATATATGAGAGCTCTAGCCCTTATGGTTTGGGACAAGAAGATTTTTAAAGATTTCCTTCTTTATCTCTTTGTGAAATCCGAGAACCCACAACATAGGGCCATTTTCAACACTAGGGCCATAATTTGAAGTATTTTGGTAGAGGGTCACTAGATGATGCTACATGCTAAATATGAACGCTCTAGCCCTTAAGGTTTGGGACAAGAAGTTTTTTTCAGATTTCCTTCTTTATCTCTATGTGAAATCCGAGAACCCACAACATAGGGCCATTTTCAACACTACGGCCATAATTTGAAGTATTTTGGTAGAGGGCCACTAGATGATACTACAAGCCATATATGAGAACTCTAGCCCTTACGGTTTGGGACAAGAAGATTTTTAAAGATTTCCTTCTTTATCTCTATGTGAAATCCGAGAACCCACAACATAGGGCCAATTTCCACACTACGGCCATTATTTGAAGTATTTTGGTAGATGGCCACTAGATGATACTACATGCCATATATGAGAGCTCTAGCCCTTATGGTTTGGGACAAGAAGATTTTTAAAGATTTCCTTCTTTATCTCTTTGTGAAATCCGAGAACCAAAAACATAGGGCCATTTTCAACACTAGGGCCATAATTTGAAGTATTTTGGTAGAGGGTCACTAGATGATGCTACATGCTAAATATGAACGCTCTAGCCCTTAAGGTTTGGGACAAGAAGTTTTTTTCAGATTTCCTTCTTTATCTCTATGTGAAATCCGAGAACCCACAACATAGGGCCATTTTCAACACTACGGCCATAATTTGAAGTATTTTGGTAGAGGGCCACTAGATGATACTACAAGCCATATATGAGAACTCTAGCCCTTACGGTTTGGGACAAGAAGATTTTTAAAGATTTCCTTCTTTATCTCTATGTGAAATCCGAGAACCCACAACATAGGGCCATTTTTAACACTAGGGCCGTAATTTGAAGTATTTTGGTAGAGGGCTACTAGATGATGCTACATGCCAAATATGGAAGCTCTGGCCCTTATGGTTTGGGACAAGAAGATTTTTACAGATTTCCTTCTTTGTCTCTATGTGAAATCCGAGAACCCACAACATAGGGCCATTTTCAACACTAGGGCCATAATTTGAAGTATTTTGGTAGAGGGCTACTAGATGATGCTACATGCCAAATATGAAAGCTCTGGCCCTTACGGTTTGGGACAAGAAGATTTTTACAGATTTCCTTCTTTATCTCTATGTGAAATCCGAGAACCCACAACATAGGGCCAATTTCCACACTAGGGCCATTATTTGAAGTATTTTGGTAGAGGGCCACTAGATGATACTACATGCCATATATGAGAGCTCTAGCCCTTATGGTTTGGGACAAGAAGATTTTTAAAGATTTCCTTCTTTATCTCTATGTGAAATCCGAGAACCCACAACGTAGGGCCATTTTCAACACTAGGGCCATAATTTGAAGTATTTTGGTAGAGGGCCACTAGATGATGCTACATGCCAAATATGAGAGCTCTAGCCCTTACGGTTTGGGACAAGAAGATTTTTAAAGTTTTTTCTCTCGGTTCCCAGGGCAACTAGAGTTCTTCATGGAATTCAAATCTTTGAAGTAGTTTGAAAGTGCATCACCTAAGGATCATTTCTGTGAAGTTTCACTGAAATCTGTTGGGCGGTTTCAGAGGAGAAGATTTTTTAAGTAATTGTTCACGGACGGACGGACGGACGGACAGACAGACGGACGGACACACGGACGGACGGACGGACGCCGGACAACGATCGATCACAATAGCTCACCCTGAGCACTATGTGCTCAGGTGAGCTAAAAATATGGCTCAAAAAACAAAAAAATGAAATTTATCTTTGGAAGGCTAGAAAACATTGTGGAAAAAGGAGAAAATGCTGGTTCTACCAGCATTTTCTTTTCCTACAGTGTTTTCAAAAGTTTTCTTTTATACAGTTAGTGATACACTTGACTGTTTGGGAAAAGGTTAACCCTTTCCCAAACGATAAATTTTAGACTGGTCCAATTTGAAAGAGTTTGCAGATGACAATTTTAGATTTGATGAAAATGACAGAAAGTTCTCCAAAAGGGTAGAAAACTCTGTGGGACAAGGAGAAATTGCTCGTCACGAGCAATTTCTCCTTTTCTCACAGTGTTTTCAAAAGACTTGTACTGCAGACACGTTAAAACCAGGGCTTGTTTGGGAAAGGGTTAACCAACTATTTCTGATAACAATCTAAGTCAAATTCTCCAGAACCTTCAGAAGTTTGAAAGTAACGCAACTTCTGATTGGCTGAACCATTTTGGTTTAGCCAGTTACAAATTGCATACTTTCAAAATCTATAATCAGAATAAGAATGCACCTTAACCCTTTCCCACATGATTCCAAGCTTTAATGACCCTGAGGAAGAAAGCTTTTGAAACCATTGTGGGAAAAGGAGAAAATACTGGTAACCCACATTTTTTTCCTTTTCCCACAATGTTTTCTATCCTTTCAGAGACAAATTTTATCAGTTGAGCCACATTTCATCTGCATCTGCAAATGCTTTCAATTTGGTTCAAAATTTGGTGTTTGGTAAAAACTTAACTCTTTACCAAACAATCCCGAGTTTTAACGACGCTGAGGAAATAGCTTTTTGGAAACCTTGTGGGAAAAGGAGAAAGTGCTGGTAACCAGCATTTTCTCCTTTTCCCACAAGGTTTTCTACCCTTTCACAGACAAATACCACAGTTTCAGCTAAATTTAATACGTCGTCTGCAAATGCTTTCAAATTTGGGCAAGACTAAAATTTTAGTCATTTCATTAAAAGACTTAAAACAGGTGGTGAATAGGGTCCTAGGTCTTTCCTGAGAGCAGAAATTGGCTGACCTCTTCACTATAGAACAAAATTTTAGAACCCTTCGTATTGAAAGCATCGAATTTTGCCGACGAAAAATAAATGTAGCTCAATTTATGTACATGTAGTTGCTATTAGATTTTAACAGGGTCGAAAATATGAGAACATGAGAAAATGCTGCTATTTTGCTTACCAGTGTTTTTTTTTTTTAAATCCTTTTCCAACAAGGTTCTTAAAAGCTTTCTTCCCCAAAATTGTTAAAACATGAGACTGTTGGAGGATTAACTCTTTACCAAACAGCAAAATTTTAGACCAGTCCAAATTGAAAGCTTTACCAGATGACAAAATAAATATTACTCAAAAATTGAAATTTGTTTTGGGGAGAGTAGAAAACACTGTTAGAAAAGAAGAAAATGCTGGTTACCAGCATTTTCTCCTTTTCCCATGATGTTTTCAAAAGGCTTTTTCCTCAGGGTCGTTAAAAGTTGGGATTGTGTAGTAAAGGGTTTAAAGAATGATAATTCTGTCCACAAATTGTTTGGGAAAAATAAAATTTTATGCCGCTTTCAACATGATTTCAGTCATATCACAGTGACAGCACTAATTCATATGTTTCCTAGGTTTCACTAATGCCCAGCTGTGACTCTGAAGTGTCTTGTTAATGCCACTCGCTTGAAAAAAAAAATCTCAGGCATGGAACAAACCAAGGAACATCAGATTTGCTAGCATTTTTTTCTTCATCACACAATGTTTTATCTCTTAAACAGAAAACAAAAATTCAGACAAGCCAAAACTGAAAGCATTTGCAGATGACAAATAATTTTGACTCAAAAATAGAAATTTGCTCTTGAAAGGTTCTAACACATTGTATGAAAAGGTGATAATACTGGTTACCAGCATTTTCTCCTTTTCCCACAATTTTTTTCAAAAGCTTTCTTGCTCCGAATGGGTCATTAACAGTTTACCACACAATCCCGACTTTTAATGACCCAAAGAAAGAAGCCTTTTGAAAACATTGTGGGAAAAGGAGAAAATGCTGGTAACCAGCATTTTCTCCTTTTCCCACAATATTTTCTCAATCTACCCTTCCAAAAACAAATTTTAATTTCCGTCACACTTATTTTGTCATCTGCAAATGCTTTCAATATGGACTAGTCTAAAATTTTGTCATTTGGTAAAAAGTTAAAACTCTGGATTGTTTGATACAGGGTTACAAAGCCTTCATTCTCTGGGTCATCAACCCTTTCCCAAACAAACCCTGGTTTTCACGTGTCTGCAGTACAAGTCTTTTGAAAACACTGTGGGAAAAGGAGAAATTGCTCGTTGCTCGTTACGAGCAATTTCTCCTTTTCCCACAGTGTTTTCTACCCTTTTTGAGACCCTTCTGCCATTTTCATCAAATTTAAAATTGTCGTCTGCAAACTCTTTAAATTTGGACCTGTCCAAAATTTGTCATTTGGGAAAGGGTTAAAACACAATATCACTTCTTGAAGGGGTTGAAGAAACAAAATAAATCTGTTTCCATAATTTTGTTAAAACTTTATTCAAGTAAAACTAACTGCTGCATCGCAAGACAGACTTGCTGCTCAAAAGCCATAGAAAAAATTAAATCATTAGCTTATATAGTCAATCTTACATGAAAGATCATATGTGTTTGTCTCAGAAAAGGGTAGAAAACATTGTGGAAAAAGGAGAAAATGATGGTTACTAGCATTTTCTCTTTTTACCGCCAATGTTTTAGAAAACCTTTTCCCTATGGGTCATTAAAACTTTGGATAGTGTGGTAACCAGCATTTTCTTCTTTATCCACAAGGTTTTCTTCTCTATCGATGACAAACCCATCATTTCAGCCAATTTTTCTGTGCAAATCCCTTCAAACTGGACAAGTCCAAAATTTCGTCGTTTGGTGCTGTATTAAGCAAATAGAGTAGAATTAGATCAGATTGCACCTTGTGCTGTCAGATCTGCACATTTTGCGCTGTCTGAACTTGGATCCAAACTGTCAGCTTCCTGGTTCCAAACCAAAAATCCCTCCATTGTATTTTTTGCAGACAAAAACAATGCCTAAAATAATGGAACATGTCTTTGACAGGGTAGAAAATAAAGTGGGGAAGAGAGGTAATACTGGATACCACTACCCTGAAAGAGTTTTTAAAACAATGTGGAAAAGAAGGTGATGGTAATAGCTTTTTCCCACATAATGTTTTCAACCTTTTCGGAGACATTTAAGCCACTTTTTAAATTTTGTCTGCAAATGCTTTCAATTTGGACCATTCCAAAAAAATTTTGTCATCTGGAAAAGACATTTACTGAGAAGTCAACATCAGTGCTTCAAGTAGCTTGTAAGATTTTTTATTCAGGTTCTGAATAGTTCCAAAAACAAAAATCTTTACAACACTTTGTTTTTTAATACCAATTTCTTTTCATTCCATGACCAAAAATAAATCTTTTAACTCCTTACCAAACCAAAAAAGTTTTAGACCTGTCCAAATTGAAAGCATTTGCAGACAACAAAATAAATGAGGCTCAAATAATGGGACTTGTCTGTAAAAGAAAAGAAAACATTGTGGGAAAAGGAGAAAATGCTGGTTATCAGCATTTCCTCCTTTTCACACAATGTTTTCAAAAGCCTTCTACTTCAGGGGTTGCAAGAACTTGGGATTGAGTGGTAAAGGGTTAAAAAACAATTGAGCAGCAGTTCTTTCTCACAGTGCACTATGCATTTATAAACATTTCATTTTCTCCATGTACAATAATAAGATCTATAATCAGCAAAAATCAACAGTATTATAAAATATTCACAATAACCCCTTTAACACCAACTGCAATTTTAGACTTTTCTGTATTGAAAGTACTTACAGGCTACAAAATACATAATTATGGCTCATACAATGGAATTTGTCGTTGAAAGTGTAGAAAACATAGTGGGGAAACGGAAAAAATGCTGGTTACCAGCATTTTCTCCTTTTCCCACATTGTTTTCAAAAGCCCTCCACTACAGAGACTTAAAAACACAGGATAACTTGGAAAAGGGGTTATAAAACAAGGTATTCTAGACTAATGATTCCTAATAAACTTTGAAATTTATATGAAATAAAAAACTTTACAACGTGACTTACTACTTTCTGAAGCAACCTTCAGCTTCTTGATTCTGCATTGTAGCAAATGGAGAAAAAGTTTGTAACAAGAAATTTGTGCTTTCTTCACATTATTTTCATCTGACCTCAAGCATAAAACTTTTGTGTTACTTATTCATTTCTAAAACATGTCGTCAACCCTTCACCAAACAATCCCCTGTTTATCTAACAGCCATAAGGAAAAGGTTTTTTAAAACCTTGTGGGAAAAGGAGAAAATGCTGGTTACCAGGATTTTCTCCTTTTACCATATTTTCAAAAGCCTTTTCCCCCCTTTCGATCATAAAAACATTCAGTTGTCGAGGGAAGGGCTAACACATTTATGTACAGGTTACTTTTAGACAAATAAACATCAAAACATTTCTATTCATGCTATTTTAGTTAAATAAAACATGAGCACAAGTTACACAATGGAGAAAAATTCAAAGCAGAGAAGAAAAATTTGAAGGAAAAGAAAATAGTTGTTTTTTTTAATGATATGGGAAACATTGTCTGAAAAGGTGGCACACCTTGTTACAATCTATTACTCCTTTTCCCACATGTTTGTTTTTTCTTCAAAATTTTATCACTGCTAAGAAGTAATAACCGTTTACCAAACTGTCCAATGTTTCACAACCTAAATATATTAGGTTTTTAAAGACAATGTGGTAAAACGAAAAATTGCTGGTAACCAACATTTTCTCCTTTTACACAGTGAATTAGAGACTTTTAACCCTTAAAGCGCTGAACAAACCCCAAGGACATTTTCATTCTAGAACAAGTCCCATATAAAAGCAGTTTAGTGGATGCATTTTATCTGTAGTGGTTCAGCAAAGTGGACAGTGTAGATCATAGATCAGACTGCACATTTTGTGCAGTATGATCTTGATCTACACTGGCCACAAAGGCAACTATAGTAGTGAAAGGCACTTTAAGGGTTAAAGACAAATCCTAATTCATAACACATTTAATGTGTTGCCTGCAAAATTTATGCCTTCAGTATTGTCAAGTTTAAACTTTTGTTGTCTGGTAAACAGTGAAGTCAATTTTGTGTGGTAGGCAGTTGTCTACCAAATGAAAACAGTATGAATTCAGTGTTTCTGCAAAAGCATTCCCTTTGCCTTTAAGTATTTTTAACTCTTTACCAAACAACAAAATTTTAGACTGGTCCAAATTAAAAGCATTTGCAGACGACAATATAAATGTAATTGAAAAATTGAAATTGGTTTTGGGAAGGGTTGAAAACATTGTGGGAAAAGGAAAAAATGCTAGTTACCAGCATTTTCTCCTTTTCCCACAGTGCTTTCAAAAGGCTTCTTTCCCAGGGTTGTTGAAAGTCGTGATTGTGTGGTAAAGAGTTAAACAAGAGTATGCAGGTGCCAAGGCTTTGGCTGCAGTTGCTTTATTTTCAGTGAAAATTCAAAATTGAAAAAGGGTCATTACCGTGTCAAAAATACTTTGATGGTTACCTGCCCTTGTTGTATGGGTTCCCTTTTTAAAAGTTAACAACTTGTCCAAGTATGAAGTCAATATCTTCAGTAATGACAGAGATATAACAAAATGTCAAAGTTTTAGAAAATGTCAAAGTCTTTGTAACACCAGGAAGACGCAGATGATGATGCCAAGGCTATGACAAAAACTCGACCTTTTCTTAGAAAACTGCCGAGCTAACAAAAATCAATGAGATACCTTACTTGAGTTGACTTTTCTCTTTCAGTTCCAAAGACTCAATATATGGATTAAGCAAATGCTCCTTTTCCAACACTGTTTCAAACACAGTGTAAAAATGCTGTAGATTTTTGGTAATGTGTCACTGGTTGAATACAATACACACAAAAATCAAAATATGTTTGTTACCTGATATTTCATCAAATGCCATTTATTTACTAAGTCTGTATAAAAATAAAAATTACTTGTACAATTATGGTTTCATGGTATTATCTCTTTACCAAATGACATTTTAGACTGGTCCAAATTGAAAGCATTTGCAGATAACACATTAAATGTGACTCAAATGATTGGATTTGTTTCTGAAAGATAAGAAAACATTATGGGAAAAGGAGAAAATGCTGGTTACCAGCATTTTCTCCTTTTCCCACAATGTTTTCAAAAGTCCAATTTCCTTGATTCATTAACACTAGGAATTGTTTGGTAAAGGGTTAACCCCTTATAAAACAATCCCAACAAGTGACTACGAGGCTGATGGCTTTTGAAAACATTGTAAGAAACAGAGACAGTAGTAGTAACTAGCATTTTCTCCTTTTCCCACTATGTTTTCGACCCTTTCAACACAAATCCTATTATTTGAGCCACACTAGTTTAGTTAAACATATTTTATTCAATAAATGAATGGTCGAGCCACAAGTTCTTCCAACTTAACTTGTTGTTTACATGTGGTCTGCAAATCCTTTCAATTTGGACAAGTCCAAATTTTGTTGTATGGTTAAGAGTTAAAATGAGAAGCAGTTATTTGCTTGAGGGAACAGCAGAATTCTTTTGCAAGTTGATAAGACGCGATAAACGAAACTAAATCAGTATTATGTTTACAACAGCATCACATGGTCAATGAATTTCAGAAATGACTGGGTTTTTTTTTTTACCTTAATTCACAAGAATGTTAACCCTTAACCCTTACCAAACGAGAAAATTTTAGACTGATCCAAATTCAAAGCATTTGCAGACGACAATGTAAATGTGGCTTAAAAATTGAAATATGTATTAGATTGGGTAGAAAACATTGTGGGATAAGGAGAAATTGCTGGTTACCAGCATTTTCTCCTTTTCCCACAATGTTTTCAAAAGGCTTCTTTCCCAGGGTCGTTAAAAGGCGTCACTGTGCAGTAAAGGGTTAACCCTTAGAGCGCAAATAAACCCATCTGACATTTTCAGTCTAGAAATACGACCATATTAAAAGTGCAATTCAAAGGTTGCTTTCATCTATGGTTTCAGGAAAGCGGCCAGTGTAGATCAAAGATCAGACTGCACGTTTTGTGCAGTCTGATCTTGATATACACTGGCCACAAAGGTAACTATACTCGTGAAGGGCGCTTTCAGGGTTAAAACTGTTGAAATTCCGAAATGACAAAAATACAACTTCAAGGGTAGTATACTATGTATATTTGACCTCTTAACAATACAGTGGCTTTTTCCATTATGTTCTCAAGGCCTATCCATTGTATGTAAGTATGTTACTAGGTCTGCAAGAAGGAAAATTAACCCTTTACCATACAACCCCGACTTTTAACGACCCTGAGAAAAGAGCCTTTTGAAAACATTGTGGGAAAAGGTGAAAATGCTGGTAACCAGCATTTTCTCCTTTTCCCACAATGTTTTCTACCCCATCCAATACATAGATCAGCGTTTAAGCTACACTTAATTTGTCATCTGCAACATTAATGCTTTCAATTTGGTCCAGTCTAAAATTTTGTCATCTGGTAAAGGGTTAAATCTACCTGAAAAAAGACTAAGTTCCTTCCTATATAACATCTTGCTGTGAGAAAAGGTTATGAGTTCCAAGAAAAGCCCATTATCATTGGCTAGGACAAAATGACCCAGCCAATCAGAAAGCTTGTTGTGAAATTTTGAATGAAACATTGACTTCAAATTGAGTGGAGTAAAGCTTTTCATGAAAATATGTTGAATGAATTTTAATTTACTTTTTATACCTGATAAAAAACATTGAGCAACATGTAGTTAAATTTCTTCAATAAAATTAGAGGTTTAACCCTTTCCCACACAATCCCGGGTTTTAACAACCCTGAGAAAGAAGCCTTTTGAAAACATTGTGGGAAAAGGAGAAAATGCTGGTAACCAGCATTTTCTCCTTTTCCCACAATGTTTTCTACCCTATTAAAGACAGAAATCATCATTTCAGCTACATATAAATTGTGTCTGCAATTGCTTTCAATTTGAGTCAGTCTGAAATTTTGTCATTTGGTAAAGAGTTTAACATTTGGATAATGTTCAACATTACAGCTGAAACAACAGCACCACATGCAGATGCCTATGCTTGGCTGCAGTTGCTTTAATTAAACATTTTAAGTAGAAAAAGGGGAATAACTGTGTCAACATATTTTGATGGTAGCCTGCCCCTGTACTATGGATTCCCCTTTTGAGAGTTAAACAAATAAACCAAGTTTGAAGTAAATATCTTCAGTTATGGCAGCGATTTTACAAAGTATCAAGGTTTATGAAAATTCTAGTTAGAGAAGGGGGCATACCTGTGCCAACTAGAACTGTCACAAAGTGGAAAAATATTCCCCCCCCCACCACCAGCACCTTGTCACTGAAGCAGCACAATCAGAGAAAACAAAGTTCACCTGTGACCTTGATCTTTGACACATGTGACCCAAAAACAATAGGGCACAACAATAGGTGCCTTGGGTCATGAGGAACACTTGCATAAAGTTTCAGGGTCCTAGGTCAAAGGGCTTTTGAGTTAGAGCACAGAAACGAAAAGATGGGATGAATTGACAGATGGACAGATGAACAGACAGATATGGTGAAAACAGTATACTCCACTCTTCTACGTAGGTGGGGGAGATATAAAAATATTTTGATGGTTACCTGCTCCTGTTGTGTGGGTTTCCCTTTTGATATTTAAGAACTAGTGTTAGTTAGAAGTAAATATCTCATGTAGTAGCTGAGATATTATGAAAAAAAAGTCAGAATGTTTCCATGACAATGCAAACGGCATTGCAGACAACCCAAGGGCTACGACAAAACCTCAACACTTCCTTCAAAAAAAGCTGAGCTAAACATCTGTAAAAGTTGCACACAGTCTGCCTCGTTCATTTTTCATGATTTTCTTTTTACTACAATGTATTACAATAAAACTAAGTAAATGGATAAACCTTAGCCCTTCACCATACAAAACCATCTTTTAACTACCCTAAACAAAAACAGCTTTTAAAAACATTGTGGGAAAAAGAGAAAATCCTGGTAACCAGAATTTTCTCCTTTTTCCACAATGTTTTCTGCCCAATCAAAAACATTTCCCATCAGCTGAGCAACAAAACTTTTTTCGTCTACAAAATTTAACCCTTTACCAGATGGCAAAATTTCAGCCTTGTCCAAATTGAAAACATTTGCAGATGACAATTTCAGTGTGGTCCAAATGGTGCAATTTTTCTTTGATACTGTAGAAAACATAGTGGGAAAAGGAGTAAATGCTGGTTACCGGCATTTTCTCCTTTTCCCACAATGTTTTCAAAAGGCTTCTTTTCCCAGGCCGTTAAAAGGCGGCATTGTGCTGTAAAGGGTTAATGCTTTTCTTTTGGACAAGTCAAAAGTTTTTCTGTACATTAAAGGGCTAAGGCAACTTTAAAGACTTATGTCTCCTTTGTTGTTGGTGAAGTTCAAGATCAGACTGCACAAAGCATCCTTGTTTAATACTGTGTTATGCCGAGACATTCTGCACAAAAACGAACTTGATACTGCTCTTATTGGGGCTTTATTTCCAGTCTAAACAAGAGCGCCGCATGCAGGCACCAACACTTGACTACGATTGCTTGATTTTCAGTGAAATTTCTAAATCGAAAAAGGGGCATAACTGGGTCATAATTACTTTGATAGTTACCTATCCTTTTTGTATAGGTTCCACTTTTGATCATTAACAACCTATCCAAGTTTGAAGCAAATATCTACCGTAATCACAGAGATATTATACAATGTCAAAGTTTTTGCCCGAAGATGCAGACCATGGCGACAAACGCTAAGGCTACGACAATACCTTGACGTTATCTTTGAAAACAGCTGAGCTAAAAATGTCTAACAAATTTTTTATTTTTTTTTGGCGCTGTAAGATTTACTAAACACTTGCTGTATGATTTTTATCTTTTTCTTGCAAATTTTGCAAAATCTTGTTATCTTGATTATCCACACTGAACAAGGATGTATTTGATTTCCTCTGCAGTGATTTATTTCATAAAAATACAGGACTATTCGGGAAATTGCGCAATATCAAGAAGAGGTATCGTAGAAAAACAGGAATATAATATTCTACATCTTATTTGTTTAACTCTTTATCAAACAACAAAATTTTAGGCAAGTCCAAATTGAAAGCATTTGCAGATGACAAAATAAATGCGACTTTGAAATGGAATTTTGTTTTGGGAAGGGTAGAAAACATTGTGGGAATGGAGAGAAAATGCTGGTTACCAGCATTTTCTCCTTTTCCCACAATGTTTTATAAAAGCATTCTTTCTCAGGGTTATTAAACTTTGTGTGGTAAAGGGTTGAGATATAATGAGAACTCAGTTCTGCCTCTGCATGCATGAAGAACCCACTTTTCTAACTCTTTACCAGACTACAAAATTTTAGACTCTCCCAAATTGGCAGTACTGACCCTTTACAACACAGTACCGAAGTTTAACGACCCTGAGAAAGAAGCCTTTTGAAAACATTGAGGGAAAAGGAGAAAATGCTGGTAACCAGCATTTTCTCCTTTTCCCACAATGTTTTCTACCCTGTCAAAGACAGAAATCATCATTTGAGCTACATGTAAACCAACGTCTCCAACTGCTTTCAATTTGGACCAGTCTGAAATTTTGTTGTGAGGTATAGAGTTAAAAGTGACTAAAATAATGCAATTTTTACTTTGAAAGGGTGGAACACATTGGAAAAGAGGAAAATGCTGGTTACCAATATTTTCCCCTTTCCCACAAATGCTTTAAATAACCTTTTTTCCCCAGGGAGTCTTAATTTAAAACTTGTGATTTTCTGGTACATTGTTAAGCAAATTAATTCTGTGGGCACACAAGGGAAATAACTCTGACTTATGAAATCATTTGAGACAAGAGTTACCTCCCTTGTATTCTAAAACATTAGCTGTATTTGACTGGTAATTGCAGTTTGTCATGTTGCACTTTTTGTATTCGAATGGTAAATTTCATAGTTTCGTAAATTTTCGTTAGGTACAAATCTTACGCTTTCAAATTGTTGTAATGTTTGTGCAGCACAAAACCGATGCGTTGCAGGTAGGCGGAGATTAATATTCATTTTCATCGTTCACGAAAGCTGACCAGTCAAAATACTGCTATGGTTATTTCTTACACGATCACTTAAAAAAAAAAATTTAGAATAATCTAGAACTATTGGTACAGACAGCATCACTGATAAGCAATACAAAAAAAAAATACAAAAGCTATTTATATATATATATCTATCTATCTATATATCTTTAGTTGTACTTAAATGAAATCCAGTGTCTCTGTACATAACAAACATGTATATAGAACGTAAACATACAAAATATACAAACGTGAAAAAAAAACATGTAACAAAAGAATCATAAATCTGAAACTTACAGTTTCATTGTAAATGTTAAGGTAAAAAAAAGAACAACAAATCACAAACAAAATTACAGCACACTATTATGGCATCATTTAAACCTTTTCAAAATGACATAATTTTAGACTTTTCAAACTGAGTGTGTTGGAAGTTGCATACAACAAAACAAATGTCACTCAAATAAGGAATTTGTCTTCTACATGTAAGAAAAGCCATTGTTTGAAAGGGAGAAAATGCTGGTAACCAGCATTTTTTCCTTTTCTAACAATGTTTTCACAAGGACTTCAAACTCAGGGTTCTTAGAACTCGGTAACCTGTAGTACAGGTTAACTCTTTACCAAACGACAAAATTTTAGACTTGTCCAAACTGAAAGCATTTGCAGATGACAAAATAAATGGGACTGAAAAATTGAAATTGGTTTTGAGAAGGGTAGAAAACATTGTGGAAAAAGGAGAAAATGCTGGTTACCAGCATTTTCTCCTTTTCCCACAATGTTTTCAAACTGCTTCTGTTTCAGGGGCGTCAAAAGGCAGCATTGTGCGGTAAAGGGTTGAAGTCAATAGATCACCAGTCCTACAGAAATAAAATTCCAGCACATGGCGGAGAAACATCCAGGTGATAATGAATAAACTAAAACATTGTGGAAGAGGGAGAAAATGCTGGTTACCAGTATTTCCTCCTTTTCCCACAATTTTTTCAAAAGCCTTTTTCTAAAGGGCTCTTAAAAGATGGAATAGTGTGATGAAGGGTAAATTCACAAATACAGTTCAAAACATTGTGGCAAATGGAGAAAGGGCTCATCGCAAGTTTTTCACTGCTTTTACAACCTTGAGATCGAAGGCTTTTAAAAGCATAGTGGCAAAAAGAGAAAATGCTGGGAACTGCCCCTTTAAAGGGAAATCCCATTAATTTAATTTGTTATCAGCAAAGTAATACTTTCAGTTAACCCTTTACCGCACAATGCCGCCTTTTGACGCCCATGGGAAAGAAGCCTTTTGAAAACATTGTGGGAAAAGGAGAAAATGCTGGTAACCAGCATTTTCTCCTATTTCCAAAATGTTTTCTACCCTATCAAAGGAAAATTGCACCATTTGAGCCGCACTGAAATTGTCGTCTGCAAATGCTTTCAATTTGGACAAAGCTAAAATTTTGTCATCTGGTAAAGGGTTAAGTCTACAATTTTGCAACCTAACGGAATTCATGCATTACACAACAACATTCTTATTCAAGTAATCTGGGTCTCAAAATTATCCTACACAGTTTGTTAATATTTTAGCCCTTTTTGAAACAATCCAATGCCTTAACCCTTTACCACATGACAGAAATGTAGACTTGTCCAAATTGAAAGCATTTGCAGATGACAATACAGAAGTGGCTTAAATGATAGAGTTTGTCTTTGATAGGGTAGAAATTATTGTGGGAAAGGAAAAAAATACTGGTTACCAGCATTTTCTCCTTTTCACACGTTTTCAAAAAGCTTCTTTCTCATGGTCATTAAAACTCATGATTGTGTTGTAAAGAGATAATAACAGGCCCTTAGGAGAATAATATCAAGGGAAAATGCTGGTTACTACGAAATAATGTACTTGTGGTAAGGGATACAGCATCCAATCAAATTGATCTGTGACTAAGATAAGCACATTTGGGGTCATCTGTTGATCAAATACATCAGCAAAGGTTGATATGCTCCTACATGGCACATTTCTGTGCCAGAAAAAGACCGCTTTACTGTTCTTAAATTTCTAAGAATCCACTTAAAAAAAGAAAACACAACTTTCTGTTGAAATCTTTCTAAATACATTTTCACTGGCAACCAGTTTATCGATTCATTTTTGATTGTGATTAATCAACTCTATTGGCAGTTTTCTGTGACAGTTTGATATAAAATAACCTTACTGTATTTAAAATCATGTGACTGTGACAGTATTTTAAAATGGAAACCTCCTTAATGCAAGCGAGGTTAGATGTAGTTACAGAATTGGCCCGCTTGAGACAAAAGCTGTGACTACCTGAGCCACCATATCATATATGTCATATCAACATATCAGCAAAAATCAGTAAAATTCCCAAAAAGGAATGTGCTCAAGTAATTGAAAATTTTGCCAGACCTATGCATGTATGCCTCCAATGCTGCAGAGGCCATTTGGAGCATATTTTGGAAAGAACATGGATGTCATGAAAAGCAACCAAGATAACTGAAACTTTGGAGAATGATCGTACCGAGTCTAAAGTTTAAGTCCAGCAAGTTTCAAGAAATTTGCTGGCCCTTTGTAGGATATAATAAAAAAATTTATATGTTCTATTTTTTTTTTCTTTTTGGGGGGGGCCACCCTGTACCTTCAGTAATGACGGAGAAAACAGAAAATGTCAAAGTTTTCACATGATGACAACACAGACAACCATTAGACAATGACAATACAACCACATTTTTCTCAAAAACAGCTAAAAATAGGGATGATTACACTCTACAAGGAAGCTTTTCTTGTTCCAGAAATAACAATTTCAAAACCATCATACAGTTGCGTAAGTCATTATCTTAGCTCCCTTAAAGCCAAATGGTATTTTCATTCTGAAAAAAAAAAAAAGTAAAAAATCAGACCAGGAATGATAGCAATTTTAAGGTTGTCCTTGTCCAACATGTTCTCAGCAAAGCAGATAGTGTAGATCAGAGATCAGACTGCATGTTAAGTGCAGTCTGATCTTGATCAACACTGGCTGCAACGGAAACTGAAATTGTGAAAGAGCATCAAGGGTAAATATTTGAAAATACACTGTAGGCCTACTCAAATGAGGAAACAAAAGCCAGACATAAGTCTTGTTGTCTAGATCTACCAACATTATCCAATACCATGCACCTAATTATGACCTTTATCCCTTTACTTACTGACAAAATTTTAGACTCGCTTAAATTAAAAGCTTTTGCAGACTGCTTTCTCGACAATATTTTCAAAACGCTTTTTCCTCAGGGTTAATTACACAAGGAACTTTTTGGAAAAGGGCAAACGCTTTTGTAACAAATATCGTTTGCCAAAAAAATCATTCAGGAAAGAGGAGCAATTTTTGGAACAAGAACTTGCTCTGTTACCCAAATGTTTTCTGTGCCATTTAACCCTTTCCCAAACAAGCCCTGGTTTTCACATGTCTGCAGTAGAAGTCTTTTGAAAACACTGTGGGAAAAGGAGAAATTGCTCATAACGAGCAATTTCTCCTCTTCCCACAGTGTTTTCTATCCTTTTTGAGAACTTTCTGCCATTTTCATCAAATTTAAAATTGTCGTCTGCAAACACTTTTAATTTTGGACCAGTCCAAAATTTGTCGTTTGGGAAAGGGTTAACTCTTTACCACACAATCCTGAGTTTAACCGTTTACCACACAATACCTAGTTTTAACAACCCTGAGAAAGAGGCCTTTTAAAAATATTGTAGAAAAAGGAGAAAATGCTGGTAACAAGTTTTTAATGACCCTGAGTGGGGGAGGCTTTGGAAAACATTGTGGGAAAAGGAGAAAATGCTGGTAACCAGTATTGTAACCTGCATTTGCTCCTTTTCCCACAAAGTTCTCTGCCCTGCAATAGACAAATTCTATCATTTGAGCCACATTTACTTTGTCATCTGCTAATGCTTTCAATTTGCACAAGTCTACACTTTTGTTCTGTGTTAAAGAGTTAAAGAAATTTTTCTTGCCTTTGTATTTAACTTTTTACCAGATAACAAAATTTTAGACCTGTTCAAATTGAAAGCATTTGCAGACCAGAAATTAAGCGCAACTTAAAAACTGAAATTTTTGAATTGTTGAAAACATTGTGGGAAAATGAGAAAATAATGGTTACCAGCACTTTCTCCTTTTCCCACAATGTTTTCAAAAGCCTTCTTCCCTAGGACCATTAACTCAGAACAGTGTGGTAAAGGATTAACTCTTGACCAAAAAAATCCCATGTTTAAACAACCCTCAGAGGAATTCTTTTGAAATCATTGTGGGAAAAGGGATAACATGCTAGTAACCCAAAATTTCTCCTTTTTCCACAATGTTTTTACCCCTCCCAAAACAAATTTCAATTTCTGAGTCACATTATAATGTCGTCTGCAAATGTTTTCCATTTGGACCAGTCTAAGATTTTGTCGTCTGTAAAAGAGTTAACCCTTTACCACATAATCCCAACTTTAAACAACAGTGAGGAAGACAGCATAGGAAAAGGAGCAGCATTTCCCCCTTTGACCACAATGTTTTCTACTATTCCCAAAACAAATTTCAATTTTTGAGTCACATTATTATGTTGTCTGCAAATGCTTTCCATTTGGACCAGTCTAAGATTTTGTTGTCTGGTAAAGAGTTAAAGAGGGCACTATCCTCATACTTCTAGGAATATTGGAAATTTTATATCCACTGGGAGTGTAGAAGGATCTTTTTACTGTCTACCAAGCCATGAAATTTTAGAACAGTCCATATTGAAAGCATTTTGCAGACGACAAATTAAATATGTCTCAAATGACAGGATTTGTCTCCAAAAGGGTGAACAAAATATTACAGGAAAACTATGAAATACTGGTTTTTCCCTACAATTCTTTTTTAACTCTTTACCACACAATCCCGACTTTTAGCAACCCTGAGAAAGAAAGCTTTTGAAAACATTGTGGGAAAAGGAGAAAATGCTGGTAACCAGCATTTTCTCCTTTTCCCACAATGTTTTCTACCCTTCCCAACACAAATTTCACTTTTTGAGTCACATTCATTTTATCTTCTGCAAATGCTTTCAGTTTGGACAAATCTAAAATTTTGTCGTTTGGTAAAGAGTTAAAAGCCTTCGTCCTCAGAATCATAAAGTCATCGAATCATTAATTTTCATTGAGGGTGAATGTCTAGAGCTTTCCACCGCACACGGCTCACAAACTGGATCTATAACCTTGACCTTCAGATCTTGCACCAAGTGCAAGTCCTCTTCATGGCAACATATTCATCTGAATAGTGTATTTCTTGAACCTAGATTTAACCTTTTACCACACCATCCCGAGTTTTAACAACCATGAGGAAGAATTCTTTGGAAAACATTGTGGAAAAAGGAGAAATGCTGGTAACCAGCATTTTCTCCTTTTCCTACCATTTTTCTACCCCATCAAAGACAAATTCCATCATCTGACCTACATTTAAATTGTCACCTGCAAATGCTTTCAATTTGGACCAGTCTAAATTTTTGATGTGTGGAAAAGTGTTAATTGCTTATGCTTATAGTGTTGATAACATTCTGGTTAAATTACAAAGAATTTTTTTTTTTTAACCCTTTACCGCACAATGCCGCCTTTTAACGACCCTGGGAAAGAAGCCTTTTGAAACATTGTGGGAAAAGGAGAAAATGCTGATAACCAGCATTTTCTCCTTTTCCCACAATTTTTTCTGCCCTATCAAAGGAAAGTTTCACCATTTGAGCCACATTGAAATTGTCGTGTGCAAATGCTTTCAATTTGGACAAGACTAAAATTTTGTCGTCTGGTAAAGGGTTAATTTTTGCATGCTTTTGGTGCACTGTAATGTCTCAAGTCTATCGCAATTTTTCAGGCAAAAAGTTACAGTGCTGCACCGATTTTCTGCTTCATTGGTTTAATCTGCATTGCACCAAAAAGAAATTAATTTTAAGTGACACACACGACCACGGGCAAATTATTAAACATTTTATTACCTATTAGTATACCGATTTTAGAAATTGTTTATAACATGTAAATCGCGAAAAAACCTAAGGACATTTATCACGTTTGGCAGCCAATTTGTGTCAGGTAAACATCTCAAGTAAAAGACGAATTAAACTTGTTTTTTTTCTTGTGTTTACTGTTTAAATTGAAAATATCTGTATTTGAAATTAGATATTACTGATTACTCAAGCAACGGGTATGTTCAAAGTCTAGATTTGTTGTCCATTTGTATAAATACATGGGTTTAAACATGCACACAAAATCTGCATGCAGATTTCGCAAATTTTTAAAGTGATCCGTGCAACTTGTCAAAAACTAAATTCGCATTCAGGGACAGTTATCTATACTAACTGCATCACTTGATGTCTAAATATAGATGCTAAAAGGGAGTTTTTGTATCTAATGTACAATAATGCTCCGATTAATCACTCAGATAGTCAAAGACCAATTTGATTGGGCACTGCAATTCTTTAAAAAAAAAAGTACTTGATTTACATTATGATTAACAGCTTACATAATAATTATGGTCATGCAGAGATTGGTAATTAGCCTTCAGTATTTAAGAATCTCTGCATGGGGAGCAGATTTCAACCAGACGTCAAGGTTATCTCAGAATGGTTAAGATAATCTCATAACTCTTTACCACAATACAAAATTTTAGACTGGTCCAAACTGAAAGCATATGCAGACAACAAATCAAATTTGGCTCAACAATTGAAATTTGTTTTGTACAGGACAGAAAACATTGTGAGTAAAGGAGAAAATGCTGGTTACCAGCATTTTCTCCATTTCCCTCTTTGTCTTCTACCCCATCAAAGACACAAATCATCATCTGTGCTACATTTAATTTGTGGTCTGCAAATGCTTTTAAGTTGGACCAGTCCAAAATTTTGTCATATGGTAAAGAGCTAATCCTTTTCCAATCAATCCCATTTTAACAACACTGAGAAGAAATACTTTTGAAAACATTGTGGGAAAAGGAGAAAATGTTGGTAATCAGCATTTTCTCCCATTGCTGTAATGTTTTGTATCTTTTCATAGACAACAGCTACCCTCACCTATACTTATTTAGCTTTCAAAACTGACAAGTCAAAAGTTTTGTCAATTCTGATAAAGATTTAACCCTTTCCCAAACGATAAGTTTTAGACTGGTCCAAATTGAAAGAGTTTGCAGTTTTAAATTTGATGAAAATGGCAGAAAGTTCTGAAAAAGGGTAGAAAACACTGTGGCAAAAGGAGAAATTGCTCGTTACGAGCAATTTCTCCTTTTCCCACAGTGTTTTCAAAAGACTTGTACTGCAGACACATGAAAACCAGGGCTTGTTTGGGAAAGGGTTAACCCTTTACCACACAATTCTGACTTTTAACAACCCTAAGAAAGAAGCTCTTTTGAAAACATTGTGGGAAAAGGAGAAAATGCTGGTAACCAGCATTTTCACCTTTTTCCACAATGTTTTCTACCATTTCAAAGACAACTTCCATTATCTGAGCCACAATTAAATTGTCGTCTGGAAATGCTTTCATTTTGGACAAGTCAAAAATTTTGCTGTTTGGTAGAGTTAACTATTTGCCAAACCGCAATATTTTAGACAATCATGTCCAACTTTGAAGCATGTTCAGATGACAAGTGAGGTTCAAATGACAGCATTTCTGACACTAAGAAAAACAAGACTCTATCGTTGGATATTTCTGCTATTGCCTTTTGCAAGAGTTCGAAACACGTTTTCCTCTAGAACATTTTTTTTGAGTGAATTACTGCAGCCATATCGTTTTTCTTGTTAGAAATAATAGCCGTTACCCCATGACAAAATTTTACACTTGTCCAAATTAAAAGCATTTACAGATGATAAAATTAATGGGACTTAAAAGAATTAAATTTGTTTTTGAAAAGTTGGAAATAATAGCCGTTACCCCATGACAAAATTTTAGACTTGTCCAAATTAAAAGCATTAGCAGATGACAAGATAAATGTGACTTAAAAAAATTAAATTTGTTTTTGAAAAGTTGGAAAACACTGTGGGAATAGAAGAAAATGCTGGTTTCCAGCATTTTCTTCTTTCCCCACAATGTTTTCAAAAGACTTCTTTCTCAGGGTCGTTAAAAACTCGGGATTGTGTGGTACAGGGTTGCAGAAGATTATCAAGATGTGGTATCAAACTGTCATGTTGAAAATCAATATCTTTGTCCCAGATAGATAATTCACTATGCCCCATGTTATCAAAACCCAAGTGATGGTAAACCAATCTAACTTGAATATAATTATAGAGCACTTACTACAGTTTGCCTATAATGCATGATGTCAACCGAACAGTAAGAAGATCTGAATGAAAGGTGCTTTAACTCTTTACCACACAATCCAAACTTTTAACGACCCTGCAAAACAAGCCTTTTGAAAACATTGTGGGAAAAGGAGAAAATGTTGGTTACCAGCATTTTCCCCATTTCCCACAATGTTTTCTGTGCTATCTAAGAAGAATTGCACCATTTGAGCCACAATGAAATTGTCGTCTGCAAATGCTTTCAATTTTGACCGATCTAAAATTTTGTTGTTTGGTAAAGAGTTAAATGTATTTCTTTTCCTTAGTTTAAATAAATTTTCTTAATTATTTTTCCTGTAGATCTTTTCAATCCACAGTATTTGCATATTTTGTATCTAAAAACTGCTGAAAAAATGAAATGAAAAAAATAATTCAGTTACTCTTTACCAGATGACAAAGTTTTAGACTTTTCCGAGATGAAAGCGCTTGCAGACGACAAAAAACGAGCTGCATACCGGTCCAAACACTCAGCTGCAGTTGCTTGATTTTCAGTTAAAATTTCTAAGTCAAAAAAGGGGCATAACTGTTTCAAAAATACTTCAATAGTTACCTGCTCTTGTTGTAAAGGTTCCCATTTTGATAGTTAACAATTTGTCAATGTAAACGATTTGTCAAAGTTTGAAGTAAATATCTTCAGTACTTACAGAGATATTGTAAAATGTCAAAGTTTGATGACGCAGACCACGATACCAGGGTCTGTATATTCATCAACCATTCCTAAGAATCGTCTTAGAATTATTCTCCAAAATTTTCTGAATTTGAAAGTAACAATTAATCCAATTAAAAGCATTTGCTAACAACAGATCAAACATTGCTGAAATGGTACAATTTGCATTTGAAAGGATAAAAATTTACCTGCATTTTCTTTTTTGCCAACATTAACTTCAAAGGCCTTTTTTTTTGAGTTGTTATGAATCTAGATTTTCTGATTTCTCTTTTACAATACAATCCCAAGTTTTAACGACCCTGAGAAAGCATGCTTTTGAAAACATTGTGGGAAAAGGAGAAAACACTGGTAACCAGCATTTCTCCTTTTCCCACATGTTCTCTTACTTACGGGAGAAAAATTCCTTTGTTTGAGCTACATTTAATTCGTTGTCTGTAAATGCTTTTAATTTGGACCAGTCTAAAAATTGCCATTTGGTAAAGGATTAACTCTTTACCAAGATGACGAAAATTTGGACTTGTTCACCATGAAAGAATTTTCAGGCAATAAATTCCTGGTGGCTCATATGATGAGATTTGTCTTTAAAAAGGCGGAAAGCATTATGGGAAAAGGAGAAAATGCTGGTTACCAGCATTTTCTCCTTTTCCAACAATGTTTTCAAAAGCCATTCTTTTTCTGGGTTGTTAATACATGAGATTGTGTGGTTATGGGTTAAAGATCATAGAGAACTATATTTAGTCTTTTGTTATCTAAATATCCTCAAAAACCAAGGATTCCAAAAATTTATTGGATAGTCCAATTCTCTTTGTCTACCTGTAAGAAATCCAAGAGGTTGAAAGGAATTGTTTCAAATTGTATGTGGGTGTAAAATTAACCCTTAGGCTGCTAAGTGTGACTCACCTACCTTTTGCAAACAGCGTAGATCAAGATCAGACTGCACAGAACATGCAGTCTGATCTTGGATCTACCCTGTCCGATAACAGGATATATTTTCTCCAAAAATACCTTTGAAATAGGAAAATTTGGGTTTATACTATCTATTGCTTTGAAAGTTTCATTTCTTTTATTTAGCAGGATAAGAGTTAACTCTTTACCAAATGATAAAATTTTGGGCTCGACCAAATTAAAAGCATTTGCAGACGACAAAATAAATGAGCCTAAAAATTTGAAATTTTTCTCTTAAAGGGTAGAAAACATTGTGGGAAAAGGAGAAAATGCTGGGTACCAGCATTTTCTCCTTTTCCCACAATGTTTTTAAAAGCCTTCTTTCGCAGGGTTGTTAAAACTCGGGATTGTGTGATAAAGAGTTAGGTCATCTGTACTATTTGCCTAATTTATACCCAAGAATACAAGATGACTCTTTACCAAACGACAGAATTTTTAATTTTGCCAAATTGGAAGCATTTGCAGACGAAATATCAGATTCAGCTTTATATACGATTAACTCTTTACCACACAATGAAAATTTAGACTAGTCCAAATTGAAAGCATTTGCAGACGACAAAATAAATATGACTCAAAAACTGAAATTTGTTTTGGGAAGGATACAAAACATTGTGGGAAAAGGGGAAAATGCTGGTAACCAGCATTTTCTCCTTTTCCCACAATGTTTTCAAAAGGCTTCTTTCCCAGGGTGGTTAAGAGTCGGGATTGTGTGGTAAAGGGTTAAATCTGTGTTTCAAAGGATTAAAACATTATGGGAAAAAAAGAGAAAATGCTGGTTACCAACATTTTCTCCTTGTCCCACAATGTTTTCAAAATGTTTCCCAAAATGTATTTTTCAACAGACATTTCCCTCAGGGTTGTTAAACTCAGCATTGGGTGGTAAAGGGTTAAACCAAATAGGCATATAAGTCTAGAAATGAGACCCATGTAGGCGCGATTTCAAGGTTGTTCTTGTCTAGAATGTCTTTGCAAAGTGGATCATGTAAATCAAAGATCAGGTTGCACATTATGTGCAGTCTGATCTAAATCTGCATTGCCCAAAAAGGTGACTGAAGATGTGAAGTACCCTAGTAAGATAATGGAAATAATTACTGTCTCCTTACACTGCCACAGACCACTTCTGAAAACATTGAGGTAAAAGGAGAAGTTGCCTTAGAAACGAGTTCCCCTCTCTAGTAGCCACAATTCCTTTGTATCACAAGTCAGTTTTTTATATATGAGCCACACTCTGTGAAAAGGGGGCTTAATGCATCTGCAAAACAGTATCCATCGATGTCAGCCTGCGCAGTCAGTGCAGGTTGACATGGGACGAAACTTTTCGCTGTTTGTAAATTACCTGCATGTCAAAGGACCATTCCAAGTCATGATCTCTGTCACTTGTTAGACAAGATCGATTTTACGGGTGGATAATAATGACTTGTATCACGGAGATGCATTATCCCTTTACCACACAATCCTGAGTTCTAACGACCCTGAGGAAAAAGCTTTTTGAAAACATTGTGGGAAAAGGAGAAAATCCTGGAAACCAGCATTTTCTCCTTTTCCCACAATGTTTTCAACTCTATCAAAGGCAAATTCCATCATTTGAGCCACATATAAACTGTTGTCTGAAAGTCCTTTTAGAACGGGTCTAAAATTTTGTCATGTGGTAAAGGGTTAAATCCCATTTGGCTCCAGCATGGCTCATATAAAACCTTACTTCACAACAGATACCTACATTTCACATGGATGTTTTGGAAGTTGCTGGCTGCAAATTTGTTTTTTGGAGGTAGAGAGATAGCCTTCTACCATACAAATACCAGATGTTATGCCATTGCAGTATGGATCTTTTGACAACATTGTGGTAAAAGGAACAAGACTTGTCTCCAGCAGTTGCTCTTTTTCCCATCAAGTTTTCCACATCAATCACAACAATAGTTTCCATCTGGTATCTTTCTTCCTCGTATCCTAGATGTTCATCCTTTACAATATAATACATAAATGAGCCAAGCTCTGGCAAATGGGAGGTTTAACTCTTTACCAAATGACAATATTTTGAACTTCACCAAATTCAAAGCATTTGCAGACGACAATATAAATGTAGCTCAAATGATGATTTCTGTCCTTGAGGGTATAGAAAACATTGTGGGAAAAGGAGAAAATGCTGGTTACCAGCATTTTCTCCTTTTCCCACAGTGTTTTCTACGCTATCAAAGGAAAATTGCACCATCTGAGCAACATTGGAATTGTCGTCTGCAAATGCTTTCAATTTGGACCAGTCTGAATTTTTCTCATGTGGTAAAGGGTTAATCAGATTTTTCCATACTGAAAAAATCTGAAGACTGCAAACTTAACTTGACTTAACTGATGACGATGTCCTTGAAAGGGTATAAAATATTGTGCGAAAAGGAGCTAATTAGCACCATTTTCTCCATTTTCCAAAATGTTCTCAATGCCATTTTCCGCTGGGAAATGAAAAACTTGATATTGTTAGACAGAAAGTTAGTATGGCTGGAAGTGGGATGTTACAACAGTTGAATTAAATCATGAAGCTGCACATAGCTGTTTAAAAGCAAACATTACTCTCTGCACATAATGGCCGACTCTTTTAACATATCAGGGCATTTTCATTGTTTCCCTTTTGAATTCCAAATCTTCTAAAACTCCAAATGAGGTAACAGTTCGAGTTAAACCAGAGTTGCTACGGTCCGCACTAAGTAACTTGGTGGGACTAGTCACTCGGATGAGTCATATCTATGTTTAAGCATTATCTTCCTGTTAAAGGGAGGTAATCAGGTTGGTGAGGGTGATGATCCATGGTTGGTTGACGAAGCTTGAGAGATAAGGCTCAAGTGTGAACAAGTACACTTTTCTACACATTTACAGTTTGGTGTGTGTCCGAGGGATTTTTGAAATTCCAATAGTTGGCCCATAAAGTTGAAGTTTGGTGAAATATTTGGTTTACAGGTTTTCACATAGTCGTATGCTTCATTCAAAGAGAGTTTCTTCCGTTTCATGAGATAAGCAACTGTAATGGTCACTGACCGGCTGATTCCCGCTAAACAATGAACTAGAACTCCTTGGTTTAAATCTCGAGCTTCATCTGTAAAGGAAGAAAAAAATTGTTAACCCTTCGACCGCTGATTAACTGTGTACCACGCAATCGACCATAAGTAAGAAGGCTTTTGAAAATATTGTGAGAAACAGAGAGATGCTGGTAAAAAGCATTTTCTCCATTTCTCACAATTTTTTCTACCCATTTCAAAGACAGAAATGATCTTTTTTGCTGCAATGAATTTGTCGTCTGCAAGTGCTTTCAATTTGGGCAAGTCTAAATATTACGGTTTGGTAAAGAGTTATACCCGACAGACATTTCCAGTTTGGAAATAAGATCCAAATACCTGTAGTTGTAATTTCAAATTGCTTTTGTCTTGCATTTCAGCAAAGCAGACAGTATAGGTCATCAGGTTGCATATTTCATGAAGTCTGATCTTGATCTATACTGCCCTCAAAGGCAGCTATGGTTGTGAATGGCCCATCAAGGGTAAACTAATATTCCTGAAAGGGTCTCTTTCAATTTTTTGGAAGTCTGATGGTTGACTTCGTAACCTGAATTTAAACCACAAGCCTTTCTGTAAGTGTGACCTTGACCTTGGTAAAAAATTTTTGGTGTATCCAAATTGAAAGCATTTGCAAGCGACAAACTAAATTTGGTTAGTCTATAATAGGATAGAAAACATGGGGGAAACAGGAGAAAATGCTCGAAACCAGCATTTTCTCCTTTTCTCACAATGCTTTCCAAAGACGCCTTACTCAAGGTCGTTAAAAGTCAGAGTTGTGTGGTACAGTGTGTAGCAAGCCTTAGTCCACGAGTGCTGAACATGGTGGGATAAAAAGTACTACCAGTAAATATCAAAAGTACAATTATGTAATAATGTCTACTTTTCCACTAGGCAAAAGTACAGGGCTCTCATTAATTTTGATGGTAAAAACATGTTCCAATCCTTTACCATATAATTCCAAGCTTTAACTCTTTACCGCACAATGCCGCCTTTTGACGCCCCTGAAAAAGAAGCCTTTTGAAAACATTGTGGGAAAAGGAGAAAATGCTGGTAACCAGCATTTTCTCCTTTTCCCACAATGTTTTCTACCCTATCAAAGAAAAATTGCACAATTTGAGCCACATTGAAATTGTCGTCTGCAAATGCTTTCAATTTGGGCAAGGCTAAAATTTTGTCGTCTGGTAAAGGGTTAACTCTTTAGCAGACGACAATACTTCAGCCTGGTCCAAATTGAAAGCATTTGCAGACGACAAAATAAATGCAAGTGAAAATTTTAAATTTGTTTTCGGATGGGTAGAAAACACTGTGGGAAATGGAGAAAATGCTTGTTACCAGCATTTTCCCCTTTTTCCACAATGTTTTCAAACGGCTTCTTTCTAAGGGTCGTTAAAAGTCGGGATTATGTGGTAAAGGGCTAACTAAACCCTTTAAAGAATATTGTGGGAATAGGAGAAAATGCTGGTAGACAGCATTTTCTCCGTTTCCTACAATGTTTTCTACACTTTATAGGCCAAGTACCACCATTTCCATAACATATAATGTCGTCTGCAAATGCTTTTAATCTAGACCAAGTCTAAAACTATGTTGTAAGGTACAGAGCTTTAATGTCCCTTTCTTCTCTTTGAGCTATTAGTGGGGTAAATTGTGCTTAAAAGGTCATTATGTTAGTAAAAAAAAAAAAGCATTTTGACCTTTCATTAGTGCTAAGTACACTGAAACAACTGATCTTATGCAGAAAACCTTTTTACAGACCACCTCGAAAAACAAAGTGTCAAAAAAAAAAAATAAAATACGAAGCAGCGTCCACTTCGGTCACAAGGTTTACCCATGAATGTGTTATTTCATTACTATAAATGAGAACAAGACAAACATTCTGACAATGTTTCATGAGTATCAGACTGAAAATGTGGCCGTAAGACTGCACATAAGGTTTTTCTAGGATTTGGTCACATGATCTACTTTTGACCTGATGTGACCCAATTTTTACCTTGTCCTAGATTTTATCCAGACAAACATTCAAAACGTTCATGAGCATTAGGCTAAAAATGTGGCCTCTAGAGTGCACACAATGTTTTTCTAAGATTTGGCCCAAAAACCTACTTTTACACCCAATATGACTTAATTTCAATCATGTCAGAGATTTTATCATGACAAACATTCTGACCAAGTTTTATGATTATCAGGCTGAAAATGCTGCCTCTAGAGTGCACACAAGGTTTTTCTAAGAATTGACCAGTGACCTCCTTTTTGACCCAATGTGACCCCATTTCAAACTCGTCCCAGATTTCAAGACCATTCTGACCAAGTTTCATGAGTATCAGGCTAAAATTGAGGCCTCTACAGTGCGCACAATTTTTTAAAGATTTGGCCCAGTGACCTACTTTTTGACCCATTGTGACCCATTTTCAAACTGGTCCCACATTTCCTTCAGACAAACAATCTGACCATCTGGTCAGCCCGCTTTTTGTTTTAAACAAGAGGGCCACTGGCCCTAAAGCACTCACCTGAGTACGTCATCTAGGATAAATAAAGCTAAAAAGATCATGGTCGTGATGAAGTGAAACACATTAGTGTATGTGACCTACTCTTTGACAAAATTTTTTAATTTTGAATCTGGCTGAAAATATGGCTTCTTCAGTGCACTTAGGGTTTTTCGAAGATTTGGCCCAGTGACCTACTTTTTGACCTGACGTTACTCTTTTCTGAGATGTCATCAAGACAAACATTTTGACAATGTTTCATCAGTATCAGACTGAAAATGTACACAAAGTTTTTCTAAGATTTGGCCCTGTGACCTACTTTCTGATCTGACATGATCCAATTTTGTACATGTAAAAGAATTTATACAGACAAACATTTTTACCAAGTTTAATGAGTATCAGGCTGAAAATGTGGCCTCTAGAGTGCACACAAGGTTTTTCTAAGATTTTGCCCAGTGACCCTCTTTTTGACCTTCAAACTTGTCCAAGATTTTATTAACTCTTTACCAAACAACAAAATTTTAGACTAGTCCAAAATGAAAGCATTTGCAAATGAAAAAAATAATGTGACTCATTCACTGAAACTTGTTTTGAAAGAGGTAGAAAACATTGTGGGAAAAGGAGAAAATGCAGGTTACCACATTTTCTCCTTGTCCCACAAAGTTTTCAACAGGCTACTTTCTCAAGGTCTTGAAAATCCAGGATTGTTTGGTAAAAGTTTAAACAAACATTCTGACCAAGTTTCATGAGGATCCGGCTGAAAATGTGGTCTCTAGAGTGCACACAAGGTAAATGTTGACGACCGCATGTCGCAAGATGGACATGGCACAACCACAAAAGCTCACCTTGAGCACTTGTGCTCAGGTGAGCTAAAAAGCTGGTAACGAGGATTTTCTTCTTTTTGCACAATATTTTTTTCCGAAGGTGAGTTTTTATTTTTGAGTCACACTTAATAATTTTGTTGTCTCCAAAAGCTTTCATTTTGGGCAAGTCATAAATTTTGTTGTTTGGTAAGGGGTAAAATACACTGCTTTAACCCTTTACCACACAATCCTGACTTTTAACGACCCTGAGAAAGATAGCTTTTGAAAACATTGTGAGAAAAGGAGAAAATGCTGGTAACCAGCATATTCTCCTTTTCCCACAATGTTTTCTACCCTATCCAAAACAAATTTCTTTTTTCAGCCGCATTTATTTTGTTGTCTGCAAATGCTTTCAATTTGGACGGGTCTAAAGTTTTGTCGTTTGGGAAAGAGTTATCAAGATATACCTTCTAACCCTTAGAGTGAGAAATAAACCCAGCAGATATTTTCTATCTAGAAGTAAGATCCAAACAATGGAAGTGTCAATGTTGCTTTTGTGTAAAATGTCTAAGCAAAGCAGACTTTGTGCAGTCTGATCTTGACCTACACTGGCGGCAAAAGCAACTATTATGGTGAAAGGCGCTTTAAGTGTCAACCCAGTTTTATTATGACTGGCGCTGAAATGTGACCCTGCAATGAGATAACCATTGTAAAACATGTGCAAAGAATGACAGTACTGCACTACAAACATCCAGCATCACCATACCCCCACTTTGACCTGAATTATATAGTTTCCTTCCACTCCAGCATTTTCTCCATTTTTCACAATGTTTTCTATCATATCAAAGACGACATTCTTCATTTTATCCTGTTACCACACAATCCCACATTTTAAGGATCCTGAAGAAACAGGCATTCAAAAACATTGTGGGAAAAGGGGAAAATGCTAGTAACCGTTTTCCGACTCAACATTTTTTTTTAACAAGAGCAGTTGTAATCTGCTTCTAAAATTAGTATTTCCGTTCCAGAAACCTATGATGTTAGATCAAGACAATTCTAATGAGTACCAACAACATAGATTTCAGAGAAGATTTTGCAAAAATACTGACAAACGTGAAACCTGTATTCAAAGGCCTGCCAAGGGAAGTAATGAAAAGTGGTCTTTTATCGCAGGTGGTCCATTCATGCAACTTCAAATTAGTTGACCATGTGTGGATGAAGCATCCACACATCCTGACTTTTAACGACGCTGAAGAAAAAAGCCTTTTGAAAACATTGTGGGAAAAGGAGAAAATGCTGGTAACCAGCATTTTCTCCTTTTCCCGCAATGTTTTCTACCTTTCCCAAAACAAACCTCAGTTTTTGAACCACATTTAATTTGTCTTCTGCAGATGCTTTCAATTTGGACCAGTCCAAAGTTTTGTCATTTGGTAAAGAGTTAACTGTTCACCAAACGACAAAATTTTGGACTCCACCAAATTGAAAGCATTTGCAGACGACAATCAAATGTGGCCAAAAAGTAGACTTCTGTCTTCGAAATAGTAGAAAACATGAGGGAAAAGAAGAAATTTCTGGTCATTAGCATTTTCTCCTGTTCCTTCAATGTTTCCAAGAGATTCCTTCTTCAGGATTGTTGAAAGTAGGGATTGTGATAATGGATTTAGACTGTCAGTTGATTAACCAAGCAACAATTTAAGGCTTGTCTAAGTTGAAAGCATTTGCAGACGACAAAATAAATTTGACTGAAAATTTGAAATTTGGTTTGGGAAGGATAGAAACATTGCGGGAAAAGCAGAAAATACTGGTTACCAACATTTTCTCCTTTTACTACAATGTTTTCAAAGCCTTCTTCCTGAAGGTTGTTAAAACTTGAGGTTATCTGGTAAAGGGTATACAGGAGGTTTGAGTTTACCTGTATTTCTTTCATAATATGCAGCTATGCTTTTATAATGAAAGCAGACACTTCAAAACAAATCAATGCATTTTTTTCTCCCCTCTCATTTTTCGCTGTTGTTCACCTTTTCCCTTATATGGGCATATTTAGCTGTATAGCTGCAGCTGTTGACATTTAGAACAAGAGGGCCACTGGCCCTAAAGCGCTCACCTGATTAAAGATATTTATGGTTGGAAAAGCTCAAGTGATCCTGGTTTACATGATGTAAAACAGATAAGAGCAAGTGACTTACTTTTGACTCAAAATGACCAAATTTCCATTTTGCCCAAGATGTCACCAAGACAAACATTCTGACCAAGTTTCATGAGTATCAGGCTCAAACTGTGACCTCTAGAGTGTAGGCTACACAAGGTTTTTCTAGGATTTGACCCAGTGACCTACTTTTTGACCCAACATGACCCAATTTCCAACTTGTCTGAGATTTTTATCCAGACAAACACTTTGACCAAGTTTTATGAGTATCTGACAGAAAAGTGGCCTCTAGAGTGCACACAAGGTTTTTCTATGATTTGGCCCTGTGACCTACTTTTTGACCCCACATGACCCAATTTCAAACTTTTCCAAGATTTTATCAAGACAAACATTTTGGCCAACTTTCATGAGTATCTGACTTAAAATGTGGCCGCTACAGTGCACACAAGGTAAATGCAGATGACTGCACGATGGGCGACAGACACAGCACAATCACAAAAGCTCACTTTGTGCTCAGGTGAGCTAAAAATGTGAAAAAGGAAAGAACATACATGTACTCCTCTAATTCTTTATTTATTAACTCTTTACCACACAATTCCAAGTTTTAACGACCCTGAAAGAGAAGGTTTTAGAAAACACTGTGGGAACAGGAGAAAATGCTGGTAACCATCATTTTCTCCTTTCCCCACAATGTTTTCTACCCTATCATATACAGAAATCACCACTTAAGCTACTTTGTTATCTGCAAATGCTTTCAACTTGGTCCACTCTAAACTTTTATCATGTGGTAAAGAGTTAAATGGCAACATCTAAAAAATCTTAGAACTGAAAGCTTTTGACAACACTTAAGACAACGATGGGACAATGAAAGGGCCAGATACTCTGTTGGAATGGGAGAGAAAGGTTAATTCTTAAAAACAAACTGCATTTTATTGATTGATCGATTGTATGGTGTTTCATGCCATTTTCAACATTATTTCAGTTATACTGTGGCAGCAAGTGCACCTAACCATGCTTTCCTGGAGTTTCTTTTACCAGTACTCCGCACAATATTCTTTCCAAGCCACTGGCTGCTTTCCCACAAAACCATCATCGAAACACTGATCAGCTGTGAGAGAGGAATGTCGTTTCGTCTACTAATGCTTTAAATTTGGACAAGTCCAATTTTGTTGTCTGGTAAAGGTTTAACTCATTACCACACAATCCCGACTTTTAACGACCTGAGAAAGAAAGCTCTTGAAAACATTGTGGAAAAAGGAGAAAATTCTGGTAACTAGCATTTTCTCCTTTTCCCACAATGTTTTCTACCCTTTCAGAATCAAAAAGCAAATTTTAAACCACATCTAACTAACTTGTTGTCTGCAGCTGCTTTCAATTTGGACAACTCCAAATTTTTGTCGTTTGGTAATGAGTTAATTTTGTCAAATAGCAAGGATGAAAAAGTGGATGTTACTCAAACCACTTATCAGTTGCAGCTTACCTATGAAAGCAATGGCCTCTGGGAAAAAACGAGAAAGATTCTGTGACAAATGGTCGCTAATGGGTATTTTCATGTACTTGAATTCAGTGTCCTCCTCAAACTTATTTGGCACATTCGGGGTGACGTTTAGAATGTAGGTGATACCATGATTTTTTAGCACATTTAGGTCTGCCGACGTTTTGGCATTGCCTAAATATAAGTGGGGAATAACTTCAACAGGAACATTCGCTGTTGGGGAACTGAGATCGCCATTTTCAGAGTCGCAGGTGCCGTAGGCTGAGTCTTCTGAAATCTTCAAGTTACACAGTCCCATGATGTCTTTATCGGTGTTGTTCTCCGAATTCTGTCCTTCGCAAAACTCCGGGAAGTTTTCTTCAAAGTGTCTGTAGCCTCCTGGAAATAGACAAATATAAATATATAATGAAGTTCCCACTTTATCTGGCTACAAAATTTTAAAAGTACAGTTTTGTCTGTTAGAAATATTGTCCGAAAAGGAGAAAATGCTGGTTTAAAATTTGCCTTTTCCTACAATGTTTCCTGAAAGCTTCTTCCTCATGGTGATTAACAATATCACACAAATCCTGAGTTTTTACAACCCTGAAGAAGAAAGCCTTTTGAAAACATTGTGGGAAAAGGAGAAAATGCTGGTAACCATTATTTTCTCCTTTTCCCACAATGTTTTCTACCCTTTCCATGACAATTTTCTCAATTTGAGCCACATTAGAATTGTTGTCTGCAACTGCTTTCAATTTGGAGCAGTCTAACATTTTGTTGTTTGGTGAAGGGTTCAACCATTGAATTGCTTGGTAACAGTATAACCTTTGACCAAACAATCCTGAGTTTTTATAATGACCCAGAAGAAGGCCTTTGAAAACATTGTGGGAAAAAGAGAAAATGCCGTCTTCCCCATGGTTGATAAAACAAAGAATCATGTGGTAAAGGCCTCACTTCACGGATTCAATTATCCTTTTACCACACAATTCGTAGTTTTAAGTCTTTACCACACCACAAAATTTCAGACTTGTCCAAATTCAAAGCATTTGCAGATGTCAAAGTAAATGTGGCTAAAAAAAGGAAATTTGATTCTGAAAGGGTAGAAAACATTGTGGGAAAAAGAGAAAATGCTGGTTACCAGCATTTTCTCTTTTTTCAACAATGTTTTCAAAAGGCTTTTTCCTTGGGGTCGTTAAAAGTCGGGATTGCGTGGTAAAGAGTTAACAACCCTGAAGAAGAAGCCTTTTGAAAACCCTGTGGGAAAAGGTAACCATCATTTTCTCCCTTTCCCACAATGTTTGCTCCCATGTCAAAGACATCTTTTTTGGGGGCCAGATTAAATTTGTTGCCTGCAAATGCTTTCACTTTAGTGGGATCCAACATTTTGTCATTCGGTAAAGAGTTACACATACGCACATTTTGGCATATTTCATGCAACAAAACTGATATAATTTGTGGTACACTGTTTACCACATAATCCCGACTTTTAACGACCCTAAAAAGGAAACCTGAAAGTGCACTTTCACTTTGGTCCAGTCCAAAATTTTGTCATTTCGTAAAGGGTTGATTTCTATTTTTGATGGGATGGAAAGCAATGTGGGAAAAGGAGAAAATGCTGGCTTTCAAAAGCATTCTCTCTCAGGTTCGTAACAAGCCCGCATCGCGTGGTAATGGGTTTAAACGCGTGATTGTTTGGTAAATAGTGCAGCACTACGAGTCGGGCAGGCGTTATAGGATTTTTTTTAATACAGTGTGCAGAGAACAAATACAACAAACAGCTTTTTTTCCTCTGGCTAAATATCAACTATGTTAAACGCTAAATGAAAAACGCCTGCCAGTCATTCAGTTTCAGCATGTTGGCAAGTCGAGGCTAATTCCGAAATCCATTATTCATCACTTAGCAGGAAGGGAAAATTCCATTGATGTAAATACAGCTGCTGTAAGAGAGTGCCTGCTTAACTCTTCACCAAACAACAAAATTGTAGACTGGTCCAAATTGAAAGCATTTGCAGACAACAAAACAAATGTGAATGAAAAATTGAAATTTGTTTTGGGAAGGGTAGAAAACATTGTGGGAAAAGGAGAAAATGCTGGTTACCAGCATTTCCCCCTTTTCCCACGTTTTCAAATGGCTTTGTTCTCAGGGTCATTAAAAGTCAGGATTGTGTGGTAAAGGGTTAATTTCTTTTCATGATGCCAAAATTTTAGACTGGTCCAAATTGATTGCATTCACAGACAACAAAAAAAATGTGGCTCAAAATTAATACTGTGATATCTCTTTGACAGGGTATAAAATTTTGGGGGAATTTCACCCTAATATTGAATTTCACCCTAATATTTTCAAAAGCCCTTTTCCTCAGGGTCCTTGACCTTTTATCACACAAGCCCAAATTTTAACCATTCCCAGGATGAATTAAGCCTTTTAACACTGCAAGAAATGGACAAAATGCTAGTAACCATCAATTTCTCCTTTCCAACAATGTTTTATACCGGCATATCTAAGACAGAAATCATCATTTTAGCAGTATTTAATTTGTCATGTGCAATGCTTTCAATTTCGTTCAGTCCAAACTTTAATTGTCTGGGTAAGAGTTAAAACATGGGAATGTTTGTAAAGACATTAAATAAAATGGCAGCAGAGGATTTGGACAATATCCTAGAGAAGTATGGATAATCAATATAAATAAAAGTAGAACAAACAATTAGGAAAAAGGAGACACTGCTCAAAATGGTTGACCTTTCCTTTTGTCACAAGCTTTTCAAATATCATAGTATTGTGTATGTTCACCCCTTTATCAAAGCGTGCAAAGTTTTAATGAGCCAAAATAAAAGGTGTTAAAAAATATTATGGAAAAGGGAAAAAATGATTGAAACCAGCATTTTCTCCCTTTTGCACAATGTTTTCTACCCTATCAAAAACAAATTCCATCATTTTAGCCACTATCACCTTGTTGTCTGCAAATGCTTTCCATTTGGTCCCAAAGTCCAAAATATTGTCATCTGCTAGCTTAACCCTTTACCACACAATCCCGACTTTTGAGGACCCTGAAGACAGAGGGCTTTTGAAAACTTTGTGGGAAAAGGAGAAAATGCTGGTAACCAGCATTTTCTCCTTTTTCCCCCCAATGTTTTCTTGCCATCATTTGAGCCACATTAAATTTTCTCATCTGCAAATGCCTTCGATATGGACCAATCCAAAATTTTGTCATTTGGTAAAGGGTTAAAGGTTAAAAGACCTGAAGGTCATCTATAGGAGGTTTTACTGCTATGTGAGAAAACAGCAAACATCAGTTATAAAAAGGGTGAATAAGTTAAAAATAACATGCTTTAACTCTTTACCAAACAACAAAATTTTAGAATGGTCCAAATTGAAAGTATTTGTTGATGACAAACTGAGTGTACCTGTAAGGATGGTAATTGTCTATGAAAGTATTGAAAACCTTGCAGGAAAAAGGAGAAAATGCTGGTTACCAGCATTTTCTCCTTTTCCAACAAGGTTTTCAAAAGGCTATTGTCTCAGGGTGTGGTAAAGGGTAAACAGTAAGAAAAATAAATGACAGCTACAAAAACAGGTGGTCTGACCTACATCTCTGAATGCCAAAATGGCAGGCCATTCACCATTTTCATTCATACATTATGATCTGTCAAGCCTGGAGCAGCCTAGTGTCCAGCCTGTAGTACATTTGGTAACATACAGGGTTTAACACCCAAGGTCACTTGTTCAAATCCCCAGCTGGACCAAGTTCTTTTTGTGGATTGATGATGATCACTGTGCCAAGATTTATTCCTCTCTTGACATTGACAGATCATTGTTTCCATTACGGTTATGTGGGAAAGCACCCAGTGGCTTGGAAAGAATATTGTACAAATACTGGTGAAAGAAACTCCTGGAAAGTGTGGGTAGGTGCACTGGTCGCCATGATAGAATTAATGTTGAAAGCAGTCTCAATCATCAAACAGATAAACATCATAATCTGCATTCTTGCCTAAAGCCCAATTCTCACTGTCAATATTATGGTACTAGTTCCAGTCCTGGCACCGCCCGGTAAAGTAAAGTGAGTGAACCATGATGATCCCAGATTTTTTTCTCAAAACATGGATTGTATTCTTGATACTGCAATGTTTTCCCAGTCATGAAAAGGAATCTTTGACAAGATTTTTACTACAGAGTATTAACACAGGGCTCCCGCTGTTGATTGCCAGTGGCACCAAATGCGACAATCTAGAAAAAAAAGTCTCCAAAAATAAAGCACTGGCAAATCTACTTGCAACAAGTAATGCCCAGGGTTTTCATTTTGAAAGGAAGCAACCGATTGATTGACAAAAACAACAGGCCGAGGGTCAAGGGGGCCACCTAGGTTTTGGCGTCCATGATTACCAAATGGAGATCGGAGAAACGTATCGTCGCCTACGATTGGATAATTGGATGCAAGTATCCAATGAATGACCGCGTATCATTCATAAACCAATTGTTTCTGGTTTCGCGGTAAAATTGTCGCAGTACAGTTACCAACACGTGAAATATTTTCGATATAAACAACGTGATCGATTTTTCAAAGATCCAGCAAAAACAACCGATTAAAGGCCAATTTCAACCGATGTTTTTGATCGGCAATCGGCTTTAAATGAAAACCCTGAATGCCTATACATTTTTCCCAAAAGATCTAAACCCCCAACATAAACAATAAGTATTAAGCGTGAAGGACGCACATGCCACTGTTTTCACTGCTAATCAAGCTGGCGTGTCATTTATGAATATGTGATAGGTGTGATAATGATCTCAATCCGGTTATCTAGGGTAACATGCTACCCTAATTGACAATTTTATGTCAAGTCATGCGGAAATTTTTTATCCAAGAACTAATTCTCAGGAAAAATACATCACTGCAAAAGAAACGCGAAAACCCACGACACTACAAAATATCAATTTCACATCATGCGATCAGAGACATTTCAGACAGTCTTTGCAGCTTTAAAATAGCTTAAGCAGTAAATTAACATGGATATATGTATAAAACAGTAAGCTGATACTAAAATCTATGTCTAATGATGACGAAATAACTTTGATGATTTTATGTTTGGATGAGGAAGGGGGGGGGGGGGTTGGTTGGTTGGTTAGACTGTCTTTTCTTACGGACCTTTTCTTACAAAGACAGCACTGGAAGAAATGTTACAGTAAATGCATACAACATTCATAAGATGAAAGAAGGCCAAAAATAAAAGGACCCTTTAACTCATTACCAAACGACAAAATTTTAGACTATTCCAAATTCAAAGCATTTGCAGATGACAAAATAAGTGTGGCTCAAAAATTGAAATTTGTTTCGGGAAGGGTAGAAAATATTGTGGGAGAAGGAGAAAATGCTGGTTACCAGCATTTTCTCCTTTTCCCACAATGTTTTCAAAAGGCGTCTTTCTCAGGGTCGTTTAAACTCGGGATTGTGCGGTAAAGAGTTAATGGACATGCCCTTTAATGACTTTCCAAAGACAAAAATAAATGATACATTAACCCTTTACCGCACCGTATTGACTTTCAATGACCCAGTGGAAGAAGGCTTTTGAAATCATTGTGGAGAAAGGAGAAAATCCTGGTAATCAACATTTCCTTCTTTTCAAACAATGTTCTGACATACGATTGATCAATCAAATAATTACAGACATATTTGAAAAGTTGTCTGCAAATGTTTTCAATATGAAAGAGTCTACAATTTTATTGTCTGGTAAACTAACCAGTTAACAAGTTGTTTAGTATGAAAGTCCATTTATTCATAATGATGAATTGCATTCTAAGACTGCAATTTAAAATCTATAGACTCTCTAACCACTTCATAAGTCCAACATGTCTGTACACAAGGCATCTTCCTGTTTAATTTTGGCCAAATCTCTCGCCAGACTGGGGTAAACCCTTGTTGGTGTTAATAAGTACATAAAGAATTGTCTGATTGTGACAATGGCAGTGAGCACTCGTTAGTGAGAATGTGAAAATGTTGAAGCCAAGATACCCATTCTTATGGACCACTGATAAAATTTGCGGCATGTGGGTTACAGAAATATTCAAAACTTCTTTAATTTTCATCAAAAGTCCACAACTCCAGAAAGTCCGACACGTTACCGTACTGTACAAATATGACTTCTATGTCCTTGCAGCTTACAACCATAAAAAAACCTAGGGAAAAGGAACATTTCCATTTGAGTGCTTTATGTATGGTGTAAGTGGCATGTACAGCATTAATAAGGAATGGATTTAGTAACTATAACATGAGCCAATAAAACTGGAATGTCTAATGTGCTGTGTGGCTCCCTCAGTTGGCTCCTACTAGCCCAAATTTTTATGAGTTAGTGAATTTGATGGCACACTAATAGAAATTTCCAGGAGAAGCCCTGTTAACTCTTTACCAAAAGACAAATTTTTGGACTGGACCAAATCCAAAGCATTTGCTGAAGACAAATGTTGCCAAACTGATAATTTTTGTCTCTGATAGGATAGAAAACATTGTGGGAAAAGGAGAAAATGGTGGTTACCAGCATTTTCTCCTTTTCCCACGATGTTTTCAAAAGCCTTCTCTTTTAGGGTCGTTAAAAGTCAGGATTGTGTGGTAAAGGGTTAACAGTACACAAAGTGAGTAACCTGGATGGTATTCACCAACCATTCTTAAGAACATTCTCAGTCTCATTCTCCAGAATTGTCCAAATTTAAAAGTAACACAACTTCTGATTGGCTAAACCATTTGGCTTAGCCGATCAGAAGTTGAGCTACTTTCTAATTCAGAAATCTTGGAGAATTTATAGGACTAAGAATGTTCCTGAGAATGGTCAGTGAATACAGACCCAGGTTTGACTATACTTGAAATGGCTTCCTGAAAGCCCAACTGTTTGTAATGGTCGGGTGTAGATGGATCAAGTTGATTACGTTGACTTTGGGTCTCATAGCCTGAACCTTTTGATTTTGAACCATGTGCGGTAGTCTCTCACACCAAAATAAAAAAAAAATTCGTGACAAGGAACTATTAAATGTAGATGAAAAAAAACGAGCAATCATTAACTAATAATAGAAAATTACAAATTATAGTAAATTATACCCATAACACTCTTTTGAATTCATGTTGTATGGGAATCCACCCTTGTACCTGCTAATTACGAACTACTTTCCCTAAACAGATACTAAAACAAGAGGGCCATGATGGCCCTGTATCGCTCCACTGGCTTATAAATATAAACCACGAAGAAAAGTCTTCACTATATAAGCCCTTATAAAACTTTGACCTAATGGCTACAGTCTGACTAAATGGGGAATATTGTATTAGAAGAATAACATGCCAAATGTGGGAGTTCTTGGCCTTATGGCTGGTAACAAGATGGTTTCTGAACTTTTCACTCCATAAACCCATGTAAAACTTGTGATCCCTGGTGCAGGGCCAAACTTGATCCTAGAGCTGTAACTTGGGCCCTCTTTGTAACTGTCCACTAAATAATGCTATAATTATATGCAAAATTTGGTAGCCTAAGCCTTATGGCTATGTACACCAAGATTTAAAAGTTTTAAAAGTTTTCCCTATGTAAGCCTATGTAAATCTTGTGAACCCCCCCCCTCCAAGTATGAGGCCATATTAACCCCAGGACTATACTTTGGACACTTTTGGTAGACTCCAACTAGATCAAGCTAAATGCCAAATTTGGTAGCTCTAGGCCTTATGGTTTCAGACAAGAAGATATTTAAAGTTTTCTCTATATAAGCCTATGTATAAAACTTGTGACCCCTGGGGAAGAGCCAATTTTGACCCCAGGGCTATAATTTCAAGAAACATGATAGAGGTCTACTACATAAAGCTACATGCCAAATTTGGTAGCCCTATGCCTTATGGTTTCAGACAAGAAGATTTTTAAAGTTTTCTCTATATAAGCCTATGTAAAACTTGTGACCCCTGGGGAAGAGCCAATTTTGACCCCAGGGCTATAATTTCAAGAAACATGATAGAGGTCTACTACATAAAGCTACATGCCAAATTTGGTAGCCCTATGCCTTATGGTTTCAGACAAGAAGATTTTTAAAGTTTTCTCTATATAAGCCTATGTAAAACTTGTGACCCCTGGGGCAGAGCCAATTTTGACCCCAGGGCTATAATTTGAAGAAACTTGATAGAGGTCTACTACATAAAGCTACATGCCAAATTTGGTAGCCCTATGCCTTATGGTTTCAGACAAGAAGATTTTTAAAGATTTCCAATATTTTTCAGTTTTGTAGCCATGGCAACCAGAGTTTTTGAAGGAATCAAATTCTTTCAAGAAATTCTGAAGAGGACCATGTCAGGATCATTTCTGTAAAGTTTCGTGAAAATCGGATGGGTAGTTTCAGAGAAGAAGATGTTTGAAATAAAAGTTAACGCACGGACGGACGGACGACCGGACGGACGGACGGACGGACGGACGCACACCGGGCCATGACATAAGCCCGCTGGCCTTCGGCCAGTGGAGCTAAATACCAGTACAATGCAGCAGAAAGATATAATTCCAAGTTTCAGTATTTTTGACTAACCGAGATCAACCCATAGTTTGAAGCTGTCTGATCTTGATCAAAAATCCATAAAAGGAAATCAAATGTTGCATAACTGAGCACGCTATATAAGGATTAAGCCCTTATGGAACAATTCTGTGTTTGTACCACTGCCGGAAAGAAAAGTTTTAGAAACATCAAGGGAAACTTTTAAGGATGAAAATGCTGGGAACCAGCATATTCTGCTTTTCCTTTAATGTTCCTGCCTGTACAAAGAAAGATCATATAATCTGATTCAAATGTGTCTTCTGAAAATACCTTTAATATGGACAAGTCTAAAAAACATTTTTTTGCCTGATGAAGAGATATAAATTACTCTACAAAGTAAATCTGATCAGGCAAAAAAAGTAGGTCAGCACAAAGTAGAACCGTTTTACTGTTGTTTGCAAAATCATTAAGTCACTGTGACCTTTTGCAACAGTAATTTGCTGCAGATGACATAACTCCTACCAAACAACAAATGCTAAACTCTTCCAATTTGAAAGTACATTGTATCTGCAGAAGACAAATTTGAAAGTGATACAAATGAACCCAAGTTTTCTTTGCCAGGGTAGAAAAAATTGTGGGAAAAGGAGAAAATGATTACCAGCATTTTCTCCTTTACCACAATGGTTTCAAATGCTTTCTCCTTAAAGGGTTAATCGGGGCTCTAAGGGTAATGAGTTCAAAAAGTTACGCTAAATACAAATACATGGAAAATACATCAAACCTCTCTTTGAACACTCCACTTGTGGCTTTAAAGCATCTAACAGAACTGTTAGACCTTAAAAAATTAAATAACATGTGCTTTCAATTATAACATTTGAAACAAGAGGGCTGTGATGGCCCTACATTGTTCCACTTCCTAACTAAGTCCACTGATCCATTGAATACACTGACCGAAACAGTACACTGGCACAGACCAAAACATATATCAGCGTGTCAGAAAGTCCATGTTTTTGACACGCAAAATGAAAGCCTGACACAACAAAATTAATGCATCGCATCTTTCCTGATGCAACATAAATCAGAATGAAAAAGGAACATAAAGTATTGATTCATTGAATAGACCTAATCTTACAAAATCGTCAAGTTAATAACTGCAAAATCATATCGAACCTGCTTTCTAACGCCGAATTATTAGTTTCCGGTTTACACTGAATCGGTCTAAAACGCGACATTATTCCATCTGACATCGCTCTCGTCTCGTCTGTATTACTGTATGGAATCTTTTTGTCCGCGTTAAATTAGACCTGTCTTGGTAATGGTCACTGACTTGCTGGAGTAATTGTCATTGTTTTCTACTTTTACCTTTAATACCACACTGTCATTTAAAACTCTTAGCATTATGCAACATCTACAAAGGTAAAGACTGCGTGAAAAAAAACAGGTTAAAGACCATGACGCGTAAAATTTCTGAATGACCCCCGAAATTCCAAACAGCAAGTCACAGATGACCCCCAAAATTTATGGTAACAAGCATTTTCTCCTTTTCCCAAAATGTTTTCAACCCTTACAATGACAATTTCCAAAGATTAACCCTTTACCACACAATCTCGACTTTTAATGGCCCTTAAGAAGAAGCCTTTTGAAAACATTATGGGAAAAAGAGAAAATGCTGGAACCTAGCATTTTCTCCTTTTCCCACAATGTTTTCTACCCTATCAAAGATAAATCGCATCATTTGCAATTATCATCTGCAAATGCTTTCAATTTGGATGGGTCTAAAATTTTGTCCTGTAGTAAAGAGTTAACCCTTTACCACACAATCCTGACTTTTAACGACCCTGAAGAAAAAGCCTTTTGAAAACATTGTAGGAAAAGGAGAAAATGCTGGTAACCAGCATTTTCTCCTTTTCCCACAACATTTTTTACCCTTCCCAAAACATGTTTCAATTTTTTAAGTAACATTCATTTTGTCATCTGCGACTGCTTTTAATTTTGACTTGTCCAAAAGGTTATCGTTTGGTAAAGGGTTAAGCCATATTTATTTTGTAGTCTCACACTACAAGTCTAAAAAGGCTTACTATTTGGACAAGCCTGAGATTTTGTCCTTTCGTAAAGCGTCATCTCACTACCAGCTGACAAAATTTTATACTTGTCAAATGCAGAAACATAAAGCACAATTTCAAACTCTGTTGGGCAATCAAATACAGTTAAAAATGTATAGCCAAATTTCAAAATTTGAGGTGCATTACAATACAAATTTAAAGTAGTGAGGCCAATTTTCAAATTCTGAGGTGCTGCAATACATAAGCCATGCTTTGTGAAAAAGGGGCTTAATGTTTCTGCAAAAAGCATCGACCCAGGTCGGCCTCTGCACTCAGTGCAGACAATTTCGAACTCTGTTGGGCAATCAAATACAATTAAAATTGAACTGCCAGTGAGGTGCAATCAAATACAAAATTGTATAGCAAAATTTGGAATTCTGTTGGGCAATCAAAGGCAGAATCATAAAGCACGATTTCAAATTGTGCTGGGCAATCAAGTACTGTACAATCAAAATTATATGGCCAAATTTCAAAATTTGAGGTGCATTACAATACAAAATAAGTGAGGCCAATTTTCAAATTCTGAGGTGCTGCAATAAAATATGAACCATGCTTTGTGATAAAAGGAGCTTTTAAATGTATCTGCAAAAAGTATCAACCCAGTTCAGCCAGCACACACATTGTAGACAATTTCAAACTGTGTTGGGCAATCAAAGACATGTACAGTTAAAATTGTACAGCCAAATTTCAAAATTTGAGGTGCATTACAATATAAAAGTTACAGTCAAGCCAAGTTTCAAATTCTGAGGTGCTGCAATAAAATATAAGCCATGCTTTGTGAAAAGGGGGCTTAATGCATCTGCAAAAAGTATCAAACCTGGTCAGCCTAGTGGACTGAGCAGGCTGACCTGGGTCAAAATGTCTTGCTATTAGTCAATTTTCTGCACTTTAAAGGACCAGTCCACATCATAATTCAGTCTGTTGTCCAAAAAGATAGATTTTATGGTTCCATAATTATGTGATGACTTAACCCTTTCCCAAATGACAAATTTTGGACTGGTCCAAATTGAAAGAGTTTGCAGACGACAATTTTAAATTTGATGAAAATGGCCGAAAGTTCTCAAAAAGGGTAGAAAACACTGTGAGAAAAGGAGACATTGCTTGTTACGAGCAATTTCTCCTTTTCCCACAGTGTTTTCAAAAGACTTGTACTGCAGACACTTGAAAACGAGGGCTTGTTCGGGAAAGGGAAAAGCTTTACATCATGTATAACAGAGATACATTACACTCTTTATCACACAATCCTGACCTTTAACGACCCTGAGAAAAGAAACCTTTTGAAAACATTGTGGGAAAAGGAGAAAATGCTGGTAACCAGCATTTTCTCCTTTTCCCACAATGTTTTCTGCCCTTCCCAAAACAAACTTCCATTTTTCGGTAACATTTATAATGTCGTCTGCAAATGCTTTCAATTTGGACCAATCTAAAGTTCTGTCGTATGGTAAAGGGTTAACCCGCCTTTTGCCAGTGCATGGCTCACATAAAATTGTCTAGCAAAATATCCAACTCGGGTGCAATCAATTACAAAACCTGTACAGTCAAAGTGCAAACAGTCAAAGTGCAAACTCGGAGGTGTGAGCAAAATGCGAAACTGTACAGCTAAATTTCGAACCCCTAGGCACAATCAAATACAAAAAGGTTAAACTGGGTGAGGTCAATGATTACTGGCAGAGTGACCCCTGACATTTCTGCAAGTTTTCTCTCAGACGGTCATGACGTAAAAGACCCCCCCCCCCCCCCCATTTCCCACAAGGTTCAATGTTCACTTGTGTTTGCTGTCAGTCAGTTTTTCCAATAACTTTACCCTTTCATTCGAAGAAGAAATAATTTTCACATACATGATTAGCTGCTGACAACAGCTTTTTAAAACATTGTAGCACAATGAGGAAATTCTAAAATGAACAATTTTTCCCTTTGGCCACAATACTTTTATAAGTACCTTTTATCGAAACTATAATTCATGACAATCATTCCTTGAAAAGGAGGGGGGAGTTCATGAATCAACCTTTTATCTAACTATTATTTACGTCCCTGAAAAAGAAGTCTGGTAACTAGCATTTTCTCCTTTCCCTACAATCTTTTTGAGGCTTGTGAAAGCATGGTATTGCTTGTTAAAAAATGAAGCTGGAATTATAATGTTTTTCTGCAAGTCCTCACCCGTAGCATTTGAATCCAATCATTTTTAGACTAGGGAAGCTAGTCTATAGGCATCATGACTGACCTAGAGTCAAAGTAAAAAAAAAAACCCACAGTTGCCAAGTACTGCCTCACAGAAAATACTTCTTTCTGTTAAAAATCTCAATTTGTTACATATGACAATTTTTACAAACAAGAGGACCATGATGGTCCTAAATCGCTCACCTGAAATGCAACTCAGCTCAACACCATAATGCTACATGCCAAATATGAAAGCTCTAGCCCTTATGGTTTGGGACAAGAAGATTTTTAAAGATTTCCTTCTTTATCTCTATGTGAAATCCGAGAACCCACAACATAGGGTCAACTTTTAACACCAGGGCCATAATTTGAAGTATTTTAGTAGAGGGTCACTAGATGATGCTACATGCCATATATGAAAGCTCTAGCCCTTACGGTTTGGGACAAGAAGATTTTTGAAGATTTCCTTCTTTATCTCTATGTGAAATACGAGAACCCACAACACAGGGCCAACTTCAACACTAGGGCCATTATTTGAAGTATTTTGGTAGAGGGCCACTAGATGATACTACATGCCATATATGAGAGCTCTAGCCCTTATGGTTTGGGACAAGAAGATTTTTAAAGATTTCCTTCTTTATCTCTATGTGAAATCCGAGAACCCACAACATAGGGCCATTTTCAAACTAGGCCCATAATTTGAAGTATTTTGGTAGAGGGCCACTAGATGATGCTACATGCCAAATATGAAAGCTCTAGCCCTTACGGTTTGAGACAAGAAGATTTTTACAGATTTCCTTCTTTATCTCTATGTGAAATCCGAGAACCCACAACATAGGGCCAATTTCCAAACTGGGGCCATTATTTGAAGTATTTTGGTAGAGGGACACTAGATGATACTACACGCCATATATGAGAGCTCTAGCCCTTATGGTTTGGGACAAGAAGATTTTTAAAGATTTCCTTCTTTATCTCTGTGTGAAATCCGAGAACCCACAACATAGGGCCATTTTCAAACTTAGGCCATAATTTGAAATATTTTGGTAGAGGGCCACTAGATGATGCCACATGATAAATATGAAAGCTCTAGCCCTTACGGTTTGGGACAAGAAGATTTTTAAAGATTTCCTTCTTTATCTCTATGTGAAATCCGAGAACCCACAACATAGGGCCAATTTCCACACTAGGGCAATTATTTGAAGTATTTTGGTAGAGGACCACTAGATGATACTACATGCCATATATGAGAGCTCTAGCCTTTATGGTTTGGAACAAGAAGATTTTTAAAAATTTCCTTCTTTATCTCTATGTGAAATCCGAGAACCCACAACATAGGGCCATTTTCCACACTAGGGCCATTATTTGAAGTATTTTGGTAGAGGGCCACTAGATGATACTACATGCCATATATGAGAGCTCTAGCCCTTATGGTTTGGGACAAGAAGATTTTTAAAGATTTCCTTCTTTATCTCTATGTGAAATCCGAGAACCCACAACATAGGGCCATTTTCAACACTAGGGCCATAATTTGAAGTATTTTGGTAGAGGGCCACTAGATGATGCTACATACCAAATATGAAAGCTCTAGCCCTTACGGTTTGGGAGAAGAAGATTTTTAAAGATTTCCTTCTTTATCTCTATGTGAAATCCGAGAACCCACAACATAGGGCCATTTTCAACACTTGGGCCATAATTTGACGTATTTTGGTAGAGGGTCACTAGATGATGCTACATGCCAAATATGAAAGCTCTAGCCCTTAAGGTTTGGGACAAGAAGATTTTTACAGATTTCCTTCTTTATCTCTATGTGAAATCCGAGAACCCACAACATAGGGCCAATTTCCACACTAGGGCAATTATTTGAAGTATTTTGGTAGAGGGCCACTAGATGATACTACATGCCATATATGAGAGCTCTAACCTTTATGGTTTGGAACAAGAAGATTTTTAAAAATTTCCTTCTTTATCTCTATGTGAAATCCGAGAACCCATAACATAGGGCCATTTTCAACACTAGGGCCATAATTTGAAGTGTTTTGGTAGAGGGCCACTAGATGATACTACATGCCATATATGAGAGCTCTAGCCCTTATGATTTGGGACAAGAAGATTTTTAAAGATTTCCTTCTTTATCTCTATGTGAAATCTGAGAACCCACAAAATACGACCATTTTCAACACTAGGGCCATAATTTGAAGTATTTTGGTAGAGGGCCACTAGATGATACTACATGCCATATATGAGAGCTCTAGCCCTTATGATTTGGGACAAGAAGATTTTTAAAGATTTCCTTCTTTATCTCTATGTGAAATCCGAGAACCCACAACATAGGGCCAATTTCCACACTAGGGCCATTATTTGAAGTATTTTGGTAGAGGGCCACTAGATGATACTACATGCCATATATGAGAGCTCTAGCCCTTATGGTTTGGGACAAGAAGATTTTTAAAGATTTCCTTCTTTATCTCTATGTGAAATCCGAGAACCCACAACATAGGGCCATTTTCAACACTAGGGCCATAATTTGAAGTGTTTTGGTAGAGGGCCACTAGATGATACTACATGCCATATATGAGAGCTCTAGCCCTTATGATTTGGGACAAGAAGATTTTTAAAGATTTCCTTCTTTATCTCTATGTGAAATCCGAGAACCCACAAAATACGACCATTTTCAACACTAGGGCCATAATTTGAAGTATTTTGGTAGAGGGCCACTAGATGATACTACATGCCATATATGAGAGCTCTAGCCCTTATGATTTGGGACAAGAAGATTTTTAAAGATTTCCTTCTTTATCTCTATGTGAAATCCGAGAACCCACAACATAGGGCCAATTTCCACACTAGGGCAATTATTTGAAGTATTTTGGTAGAGGGCCACTAGATGATACTACATGCCATATATGAGAGCTCTAGCCCTTATGGTTTGGGACAAGAAGATTTTTAAAGATTTCCTTCTTTATCTCTATGTGAAATCCGAGAACCCACAACATAGGGCCATTTTCAACACTAGGGCCATAATTTGAAGTATTTTCGTAGAGGGCCACTAGATGATGCTACATACCAAATATGAAAGCTCTAGCCCTTACGGTTTGGGACAAGAAGATTTTTAAAGATTTCCTTCTTTATCTCTATGTGAAATCCGAGAACCCACAACATAGGGCCATTTTCAACACTAGGGCCATAATTTGAAGTGTTTTGGTAGAGGGCCACTAGATGATACTACATGCCATATATGAGAGCTCTAGCCCTTATGATTTGGGACAAGAAGATTTTTAAAGATTTCCTTCTTTATCTCTATGTGAAATCTGAGAACCCACAAAATACGACCATTTTCAACACTAGGGCCATAATTTGAAGTATTTTGGTAGAGGGCCACTAGATGATACTACATGCCATATATGAGAGCTCTAGCCCTTATGATTTGGGACAAGAAGATTTTTACAGATTTCCTTCTTTATCTCTATGTGAAATCCGAGAACCCACAACATAGGGCCAATTTCCACACTAGGGCCATTATTTGAAGTATTTTGGTAGAGGGCCACTAGATGATACTACATGCCATATATGAGACCTCTAGCCCTTATGGTTTGGGACAAGAAGATTTTTAAAGATTTCCTTCTTTATCTCTATGTGAAATCCGAGAACCCACAACATAGGGCCATTTTCAACACTAGGGCCATAATTTGAAGTATTTTGGTAGAGGGCCACTAGATGATGCTACATACCAAATATGAAAGCTCTAGCCCTTACGGTTTGGGACAAGAAGATTTTTAAAGATTTCCTTCTTTATCTCTATGTGAAATCCAAGAACCCACAACATAGGGCCAATTTCCACACTCGGGCCATTATTTGAAGTATTTTGGTAGAGGGCCACTAGATGATACTACACGCCATATATGAGAGCTCTAGCCCTTATGGTTTGGGACAAGAAGATTTTTAAAGATTTCCTTCTTTATCTCTATGTGAAATCCAAGAACCCACAACATAGGGCCATTTTCAAGACTAGGGCCATTATTTGAAGTATTTTGGTAGAGGGTCACTAGATGATGCTACATGCCAAATATGAAAGCTCTAGCCCTTAAGGTTTGGGACAAGAAGATTTTTACAGATTTCCTTCTTTATCTCTATGTGAAATCCAAGAACCCACAACATAGGGCCATTTTCAACACTAGGGCCATTATTTGAAATGTTTTGGTAGAGGGCCACTAGATGATACTACATGCCATATATGAGAGCTCTAGCCCTTATGGTTTGGGACAAGAAGATTTTTAAAGATTTCCTTCTTTATCTCTATGTGAAATCCGAGAACCCACAACATAGGGCCATTTTCAAACTAGGGCCATTATTTGAAGTATTTTGGTAGAGGGCCACTAGATGATGCTACATGCCAAATATGAAAGCTCTAGCCCTTACGGTTTGGGACAAGAATATTTTTACAGATTTCCTTCTTTATCTCTATGTGAAATCCGAGAACCCACAACATAGGGCCAATTTCAACACTAGGGCCATTATTTGAAGTAGTTTGGTAGAGGGCCACTAGATGATACTACATGCCATATATGAGAGCTCTAGCCCTTATGGTTTGGGACAAGAAGATTTTTAAAGATTTCCTTCTTTATCTCTATGTGAAATCCGAGAACCCACAACAAAGGGCCATTTTCAACACTAGGGCCATAATTTGAAGTATTTTGGTAGAGGGCCACTAGATGATGCTACATGCCAAATATGAGAGCTCTAGCCCTTACGGTTTGGGACAAGAAGATTTTTAAAGTTTTTTCTCTCGGTTGCCATGGCAACCAGAGTTCTTCATGGAATTCAAATCTTTGAAGTATTTTGAAAGTGCATCACCTAAGGATCATTTCTGTGAAGTTTCACTGAAATCTGTTGGGCGGTTTCAGAGAAGATTTTTTAAGTAATTGTTCACGGACGGACGGACAGACGGACGGACGGACGGACGCCGGACAACGATCGATCACAATAGCTCACCCTGAGCACTATGTGCTCAGGTGAGCTAAAAATATTAAATCTCTAACACTCCAATTTGAACATGTCTTCTTACAAAGTAATAAACTGAACAAAATGCCATTTGTAAGGTACATTAGATCTTTGCTTATATGTATATTAAGTGACCTATGGAAAGCAGAGAATCACTTATTCCTACACCATTGTAACATTATGAATGAATCTATTAGTAGATATTGCCTAGGTAACTTGTAGCAGATCCCAGCTGTATAAACCCTCAGTGGACAGGGAACCCTCGTCATTCCTCCAGTCATTCATTATTTAGATCAATGTGTACAGTTAAACTGTTATTTTAAACTGTTATTTTACATCTTGAATATTAACCCTTTACCAAAAAATCCCAAGTTTTAACACACCAGGGAAGAATCCCCCTGAAAACATTGCAGGAAAAGGAAAAACATTGGTAACCATCATTTTCTCCTCGTCCCAATTTGTTTTCTGCCCTTTTGGAATCTGGTTTCATCAGTTCAGCCACATTTAATTTATGGTCTTCAAAAGCTTTGAATTTGGAAGAGTGTAAAATTTTTTTGTTTTGTAAAGAGAGTTAAAAAGTTAACTACATGTACATCTTGTGCTATTGGATATTTACTAATTGATTGCATGGTGTTTAATGCCATTTTCAACATTATTTCAGTGATATTGCGTCGGCTAGAGCACCTATCCAGGCTTTCCTGGAGTTTCTTTTACCAGCACTACCGCGACTGAATGACCTTTTGAAGACAGTGTGGATTAAGTTCAGACTGCACAGAGCGTGCAGTCTGATCTTGGATCTACACTGTCCAATAAGAGGATATATTTTCTCCAAAATGTAACTCTGAAACAGCAATATTCAGGTGTTTACCATTGGTTTGAAAGTTTCATTTAACATTGTTGGCATTTTAAGGGTTAAACTTAAATTGGATTATAGTTAACCATTAGCATGCATAGCCCCAGCAGCCGCTCAGTCGATAGCATACAGGACTTGAGAACAGGAGGTTGTTGGTTTGATCCCAGACTTGGCAAATTTCTTTCCGACGATTGATGATCTAGTCATTGCGACAGAATTCTTTTCTCTCTCACGTTTCGACGATGGTTATATGGGAATGCAGCCAGGGGCTTGAACAGAATATTGTGTGAAGTACTGGTAAAAGAAACTCCTGGAAAGCATGGATATGTGCACTGGCCACTGCTACATAACTGAAATAATGTTGAAAACAGGGTTAAACACCATACAAACAATCAATCAATCAAATTCGCTAGTCTGTCAGTACTTTCAGTACTTTTATTTTATATCTCGCTTTTTCCCTTAGAGAAGGATAATGGTAGTCCTTCAACAAACAATCTTGAATTTTCATGACCCTGCGAAAGAAGGCTTTCGAAAACATTGTGGGAGAAGGAGAAAATGCTGGTGACCAGCATTTTCTCCTTTTCCCACTATGTTTCCTTCCCTATCAGGGACCTTAAGCTCATTTTTACCAATTTTAAAGTTGCTGTCTGCAGATGTTTTTAATTTGAAAGAGTCTGAAATTTGTTGTTTGGGAAACGGGTTAATGACCCCAAGGAAGAAGTCTCCTGAAACATTACTGAGAAAGGAGAAAATGCTGGTTACCAGCATTTTCTACTTTTCCCACAATGTTAAAAGGCAAATTCCACCTGTCCGGGCACATAAAATTTGTCGTCTGCAAATGCTTTCAATTTGAACCAGTCTAAAATTTTGTGGTCTGGCTAAAAACCCAGTCTAAAACTATACTGTCTGGCAAAGAATCAAGCCTTATACAGCCAAGTGATAAAAGAAGACGTTTTTTAGTCAGAAAAAGTGACCAAAACACTACAATTTTAAAAAGCTTTTTGATTAAATATTTTTGCTGACTACCTTGAAGTACCTTCAGAATGTATTCCAGGATGCGCCTGCATGTTCTGTACATTCTGATCTTACTCTATACTCTTTGCAAACCGTGCATTGTTGTGAAACATTGAGCTAAGAGTACAAAGTAGGAGTGCTATTTTCTAGGCCTTGCTATTGACTGCTATTGATCAATCACAAACCCTTTTTATGGTCGTCATGACAAAAACGGCTGTAAGAAAAATATGGTGTCAAAGACACTATTCTACCTAGTAGCTGCTATCTGCACCCATTCTTACATTTTCCTGGGGGAAAAAGTACCTAATAGATAATGTAGGAAAAGGAAAAGTTGCCATCATTTTACCAACTACATTAGAAAACAAAAAGACTGAAAATTCAAAGACCTTGCTCTTTTTAAAAAAAAAACCTATGATGTGGGTAATTACTATCCTTTGACAACAATATCCCAAGTTTTAACGACCTCGGAGAAGAAGCCTTTAGAAAACATTGTTGGTAAAGGAGAAAATGCTGGTAACCAGCACTTTCTCCTTTTCCCACAATGTTTTCTATCCTATCAGAGATAAATCCCACCATTTGAGCAACATAAGATATCATCTGCAATTGCTTTCAATTTAGATCAGTCTAAAATTTTGTTGTTTGGTAAAGAATTAAAGGGAAAAGTCTGATGAGTACCCACAACATAGGTTTTCCAAGAATAATAACAAGATATCATCCTGAAAATCTTACACAAATTGCCTATAATATGTCTTTAGGTTGATGGGTATTAAGCGTTAAAAAATGTCTTCAGCTGACTTGTTCCCGAGGAGAGAGATAATAATTGTTCGAATGACGTCATGGCAATCCCACATTCGAGATATTTTTAGTTGGAGCAGTGTTTGTTTATCTCATTCAGTAGCACCTAATAATATATTTTATCACCCGTAACTCTTAGCATAATACACTGCAGCATGCAGTGCTTTAGAAAATAAAGATCAAGATCAGATTGCACACAGCATGGTGTCTGATCAGTGTTTTACACTGTCGGATATTTAGAGAAATGTTCTGATAAAACAATTGGGCTTGATATTGCTAAAAGTGAATTTTATTTACTGACTAATAAAAGAAGGTTCACTCACTAGGCACCCTAAGTAAGAGATAACACTTACCCAAACAACCACATGTTTTTACGACCCCTAAGAAAGAAGGCTTTTGAAAATAAGAGGGCCATGATGGCCCTGTATCACTCCACTGGCTACTACGCACAAACCCTACATACTGAACATTAGAATCCTAGGCCAGATGGTTTCAAACAAGAAGACTTGTAAAGTTTTCTCTACAAAAGCTGATGTGAAAGTTGTGACCCCAGGGCAAAGCCATCCTTGACCATTGAGTTATAATACCTTGAATCCTGGTAGAGATCCACAAGATAAAGCCACATGCCAAACAATATAGGCCTAAGCCATATGGTTATTAACAAGATGACTTTCAAAGTTTCCTCAATACAAAGCCCCTGTAAAACATAAAACTCCTGAGGCTGGGCTAATTTAGATGCCAGGGCTAAATTTTGAACAATTTTAGAAGTGATCCAAATTTGGTAGCCCTAGGATTTATGGTTAGGAGCAAGATTTTCAGAACTTTCACTCTATAAACACATGCTGAACTTATGACCCATGAGGTGAGGCCAATTTTGACACCAGGGCTTTAATTTAAACACTTTTGGAAGAGGCCTGCTAGATGATAACACTCATAAAATATTACAGCTTATCTCAAGATAAGGCACAAGATGATCTTGAAAGTTTTCACTATATAAGCCTATGTATAGCTTGCAGCGTTTCAGAAAGTCCGTGTTTTTGACGCGCAAAATGAAAGCCTGACGCAACAAAATTAATGCATTGGGTCTTCCTTGACGCAACATAAATCAGAATGAAAAAGGAACATAAAGTATTGATTCATTGAATAGATCTAATCTTACAAAATTGTCAAGATAATAACTGCAAAATCATATCGAACCCGCTTTCTGCTGGATACCAGCATTTTCTCCTTTTCCCATGATGTTTTCTGAAGGCTTCTCAGGGTAGTCAAAACATGAGATGTGTTTGGAAATAAGTTATAAGAATTTTTTCCCTTGGTGATCATGACCGATTCTAGAAGATTTCTTCTGAAACTTATGATTGTCCCTATTTCACATGGGTGTTTACAAAGCCTCAGGGGGGTCTTGTATAACTCTGGTAAAGTGCTTGTGACTCTGGCTTCAAGTCTCACTGGATCCAACCTTGTGTCCTTGGGCAAGACATTTCAGAGTCCTAGTCTAGAACTGGTGAAATCCAGGTAAAAAATGGAATATGTGAGCTGACTGAAATAATGTTGAAACGGTGTAAAACACCATTCAATCAATCAAAGCCTCAATTCTCCTGCCAACTTATTAACTCTTCAACACATAATCCTGAGTTTTAATGACCCAAAATTGAGAAGGCCTCTGAAACATTGTGGAAAAAAGAGACAAGAGGGCCATTTGCCCTTAAGCGCTCATCCGAGTAAAGTCATCTAGAATTGACAAGGCTGAAGAGCTCCTGGATGTAATGATCTAAAGCACACGATTGTTACTAAGTCAGTGACCTACTTTTAGACCCACTTGACCTATTTTTGACCATGTCAGAGGTATCATTGAGAGTTTCACAAGTACCAGGCTGAAAAAAATGGCCTCTGCAGTGCACACAAGGTTTTACTAAAATCTGACCCAGTGACCTACTTTTTGACTGGACATGACCCAGTTTCATACTTCTCTGAGACATTATCAAGAAAAACATTCTGACAGAGTTTTATGAGTATTGGACTGAAATGTGGCCTCTAAAGTACACACAAGGTTTTTCTAAGATTTGGCCCAGTAACCTACTTTTTTACCTAAGATAACCTATTTCAAACTTGTCCAAGATATTATCAAGACAAACATTCACATCAAGTTTCTTGAGTATGGGCTTGAAATGTGGCTTTTCCAGTGCACACAAGATAACTGCTGACAATGGACACAACACAATCACAAAAGCTCACCTTGATCACTTTGTACTCAGGTGAGCCAACAATGCTGGTAATCATTATTTTCTTCTTTTCCCACAATGTTTTCTACCCTAACAAAGACAGAAATCATCATTTTATCTACATTTAACTAGCAGTCTGCAATGCAAAGACTCTGCATATACTCTCAGTTTGGTTGAGTCCAAAATTTGTTGTTTGGTAGAGTTAACAGAGGTAAAACTTAACCATTATTACAAAATTTTAGACTTGTCCAAATTTAAAAACCATTTGAAGATGACCAAAAAAAAAAAAAAATGTGAAGCAATATCAGAATTTGTTTTTGGAAGTGTAGAAATCACTGTGGGAAAAGGAGAAAATGCTGATAACCACAATGTTTTCTATTCTGTCTGATCCAAATTCCATCATTAGTGCAACATTTGTCATCTGCAATTGCTTTCAATTTGGACTGGTCTAAAATGTTGTCTGGCTGCTTGCTGCTTTACCACATAACTACTGTCGAAACAATGATCAGTGGTGAGAGGAATGAATCCTGTCGCAAGGACTATCATCAGTCCTCGGAAAGAAAATGGCCGAGCCCGGGATCAAACCAGCCACCCCCTGTTCTCAAATCCTGTACACTACCAACTGAGCTACCGGGGCTTGGCTGTCTGGTAGAGCCAACTCTTTCACTACTAACTCAAGAAATTCTACCCTTTTTTTTAAATGTCTAAAACAAGATTCCCACTACTTTATTTAGGTGAGTTGCCTCAAAGTCTGGTGGTGAATGATGTAGATCAAAGATCAGACTGCACATTCTGTGCAGTCTGATCTTGATCTATACCATCTGCAAAAGCTACTTACATCATGATGAAAGAGTTGATTAACCCTTTCCCAAACGACAAATTTTGGACTGGTCCAAATTGAAAGAGTTTGCAGACGACAATTTTGAATTTGATGAAAATAGCAGAAAGTTATCAAAAAGGGTAGAAAACACTGTGGGAAAAGGAGAAATTGCTCATTACGACCAATTTTTCCTTTTCCCACAGTGTTTTCAAAAGACTTGTACTGCAGACACGTGCAGACAAGGGCTTGTTAGGGAAAGGGTTAAAGGGGCTTAGCAAAATAGCTCTGAAATACATGTTGGTTGGTACAATTATTCCAGTGGCAGGAAAGCTTACTTCAACCCATTTATTGAACTATCCTTTGTTTACCAGCCCGAGAAAGAAAACTTAGCACTTTAACAAGTGAAAATAATTTAGACCAGTCCGAATTGAAACCATTTGCAGATGAAAAAATCAATGTTACTCAGAAACTGAAATTTGCTTTGGGAAGGGTAGAAAACATTGTGGGAAAAGGAGAAAATGCTGGTTACCAGGGTTAAACACTATACAAATAAACAATCTCAGGGTTGTTAACCCTTTACCACACAATCCCGAAGTTTTAACGACCTTGAGAAAGAAGGCTTTCGAAAACATGGGAAAAGCAGAAAATGCTGGTAACCAGCAAAACAAATTTCAATTTTTGAGTAACATTTTAATTTGTCATCTGCAATTGCTTTCAGTTTGGACAGACCTAAACAGTGCTCCAGATAAGGTCCGTATTCACGTAATTTACGGATGACGATCTGATTGTTACGCATCTTTTTTTACAAAATTCCGTACTCGATACAGAACGTTTTTCCAGGTACGTAAGATATAGGGTATGAATCCGTACACAATGAAACTGAGCTTACTCTTTCTCAGACAAACATTCAGATATCTTCGGGATTGCCGAGCGATTTTCCATTTTTTTTTCCGTCAAATAAAAAGGGAAAATCAGCTCGGACCGAAATTAGACCCTGCATCTCAGCTTTAGTCAAGTTTTTATCGATTACGGTGTGGGACCAGCGGATAATCGTACTGTGTACATGTATGTTCCGAACGAGTAGTTTGCGCTTCGAAAAAGTCAGGGAATACACAGAAATGTCTGGCTAGGTTATTTCATCCATCTCCAGAACCAAATAATCCTAACAAAACTGAGAATCCTTGAAAGATAAAATCAGACTGGCTAAGACTTAAGCACTGGTCCCATTTATGTATAAATGTGCAATAATTCACGCTCTAAATTGAATAATCACGCACAAAAAATATAAAGCAAAAAGCGCATGCACCCAGATGGGCTCTCTGTCGATCGCCAGTGGCGCCAATTTGGGCCAAGTTAGAAGAAATGTCTCCAAAACTGGAGCACTGGTGAATTCAAAAGTATTTATGATATCTGCTTTTCTAGGGTAAAATTACAGGTTTTGAAGTTATTTGCGACCCTATTTGACAAATTTATGTCAAATCCTGCCCAAATATTTTTCCAAAAATTAAATAGCATGAAAAAAAGATTGCTTCAAAAAAAGATTAGGAGTTGCATATTTGTTTCTACAAACTTGCTTTACACTTTGTACAGTAAACATCATACTGTTACTACGTAAAATGTTTTGCAGTTTTACAGTAATGCTTATATAAAAGCAAATGCAAGAAAACCAATTTTGACTTTAATCAGTCTCGTTAACCAAATGTTGGTACTGATCCCCATATCCTGGTACTGATTAATCTTGATTTTCATCAGTCCTGTACAGATGTCATTGAAAATTATCTGGAGCACTGCCTAAAATTTTGTCTTTGGTATATAGTTAACCCTTTACCAGACGACAAAATTTTAGCCTTGTCCAAATTGAAAGCACTTGCAGACGACAATTTAAGTGTGGCTCAAATGGCGCAATTTTCCTTTGACGGGGTAGAAAACATTGTGGGAAAAGGAGAAAATGCTGGTTACCAGCATTTTCTCCTTTTCCCACAATGTTTTCAAAAGGCTTCTTTCTGAGAGGCGTTAAAAGGCGGCATTGTGCAGTAAAGGGTTAAAACATTTGGATCACTTGGTAAAGAGTTAAATACGGGGGTAATGAGTTTTAAAATGATGTAACACTAAGTACCAAACATGCAGATAACATCAATACCACTTTACCATTATTTCCTGTTAACTCTTTACAACACGAGAAAAATTTAGACTGGTCCAAATTGAAAGCATTTGCAGACGACAAAATAAATTTGACTCAAATAATGGAATTTGTCTTGGATAGGGTAGAAAACATTGTGGGAAAAGGAGAAAATGCTGGTTACCAGCATTTTCTCCTTTTCTCACAGTGTTTTCAAAAGGCCTCTTCCTCAGGGTCGCTTAAAGTTGGGATTGTGTGGTAAACGGTTAACTCTTTACCAAACGACAAAATTTCGAACTTATCCAAATTGAATTAATGCAGACTACAATTAAGATGTAGTTTAAATCGTAGAACACATCTAGTATGAAAGGGTAGAAATCCTTGTGGGAAAAGGAGATAATGTTGCTTACCAGCGTTTTCTTTGATTTCCAGGATGATTTAAAAAGTCTTCTTCCAGACATGTAGAAATTCGGACTTCTCGGAAAAGGGTTAACTCTTTACAAAATGACAAAATTTTAGACTGGTCCAAATTGAGAGCATTTGCCGATGTGTGACATAAAAATTGAAATTTGATATGGGAAGGCTAGAAAACATTGTGGGAAAAGGAGAAAATGCTGGTTACCAGCATTTTCTTCTTTTCCCACAATGTTTTCAAAAGCTGTCTTTCTCAAGGTCGTTAAAATTCAGGATTGTGTGGTAAAGGGTTACCTAAGTATATGGGATGGTTTATGCTATTTATATTCACACCAACCATTTCATTGAAAATTTTACATCCCAGTCTTTTGCACAGGATAACTTTATGTTAACAAACGTTATAAGGGACAACTCTTTATTTGTTTGGTCTGTGTTGGAGTTTAGCGCCATTTTAACCCTTTCCCAAACGACAAATTTTGGACTGGTCCAAAGTGAAAGAGTTTGCAGATGACAATTTTAAATTTGATGAAAATGGCAGGAAGTTCTCAAAAAGGGTAGAAAACACTGTGGGAAAAGAAGAAATTGCTCGTTACGAGCAATTTCTCCTTTTCCCACAGTGTTTTCAAAAGACTTGTACTGCAGACACGTGAAAACCAGGGCTTGTTTGGGAAAGGGTTAACAGCTCATGTCAATGCAGTCAGTGTCACACCCATGTGTTTCCTGGCTCTCTCTCACCAGTACTGACACAACTTTCATTCCACTGACTACTTTTCTCAGAAGCATCAATGGTGAGTGGCGAAAAATTGCCGGAATGAAAGTTTGCCTCAACTGGGTATCGAACTCGCAACCACCAGGTCACAAGTCAGATACGGTAACCACTGAGATACCCGGGCGGGCTGGAGAGTTTGTAAAAACACTATATTTTTTTTAACTCAAGTTTAACTCTCGAGGAGGAAATAAAATTTGAGGCTTGTCAACATTAAAAATATTCACGTGCACAGACTACAAACGGTGCATGACATTTTGTCGAAAGAGTGTTTCGTTGAAATCCATGTATGTTTTTAAATACCGACTGCTAAATTCCCAGATTTATTTCATGAAAAGCTCTATCTGGAAGGAAGATTTGAGCTACAATTCGTCTGGGTAAGGGTCAGGAATAGGGATCCTTTTCGACGAACTTGGTTTTCAACGAAATGTCGCACACCCAAATCAAATATGGTTCAAGTTCAAATTGTCTCTGATAGGGTAGAAAACATTGTGAGAAACATTGTGAGCAAAGGATAAAATGCTGGTTACCAGTATTTTCTCCTTTTCCCACAATGTCTTCAAAAGCCTTCTTCCTCAAGTTTGTTAAAACATGGGATTGAGTGGTACAGGGTTAACTCTTTACCAGATGACACAATTTCAGACTTTCAGCATACTCTCCTTTTCAAACAATCTCAGTGTCACTCAAGATTCAGAAAGTAACACAACTTCTGATTGGCTAAACCAAATGGTTTAACCAATCAGAATTCGTTTTCTCTAATCAGAACTTGCATAGCTTTCAAATTCAGAAAAAAGAATCCTTGACAATAAGACAAAGAAGGTTCTTCAGAACGGTTGGTGAATACAGCTCCAGGCCTCCACAGTCCACCCATTTATATCGGGTGCATGGTTATAATCACATACATAATTATAATTTTGAAATATCACATTTATCCATTAACAGTCTATTTTTTTTCTCCTGCTAATTTTAGAAAACTCTTTACCAGACGACCAAAATTTAAATTAATCTATTTTGAAAAGCAGACGACAAATCAAATATGGCTCAAAAGATGGTAATTGTCTATGAACAAGTAGGAAACAATGTGGGAAAAGGAGAAAATGCTGGTTACTAGCACTTTCTTATCCCACAATGTTTTCGAAAGCCTTTTTCCTAAGGGCCATTAAAACATTGGATTGTTTGGTAAGGGATTAACCCTTTCCCAAACAACAAATTTTAAGACCCTTTGAAATTGAAAGCATCTGCAGACGACAAATTTAAAAGTGGTAGAAATGAACTTAAGTTTTTTGACTGGGTAGAAAACATTGTGGGAAAAGGAGAAAATGCTGGTTACCAGCATTTTCTCCTTTTCCCACAATATTTTCAAAAGGCTTCTTCCTCAGGGTTGTGAAAACAAGGGATTGTTTGGTAAAGGGTTAACTCTTTACCATACAACGAAATTCCATCTACTGAAAATCTTTCAAGATTTATAAGATTTCATGAAGGAAAATGTAAAACATATACATGTACATGAAAGACAATCCTGTATAGACTGGCCTAAATTTGTGGTTAACCAAAAATGGGCCAACACAGGGTAAATTACACTGAACCAGTCTAAATCTGGTCTCTGTGATCAGAGTGTGTATTTGATTGAAATAAACACTCAATGCATTACTTTGTGTGCCAAAAGTTACAAAAGAACACCGAAACACAGATCTGAATTACCCATTCAACCACAATTGTAAATATGAAATAAGATTATGAAATTTTACCTGTCATTTCTAAATTCAACCTTAACCACAAAACTTCAATTTATGGAATTTCAACTTAAAAATTTTTATACCCTTACAGTGCCTAAATTTATCAGCACTATTCTTGTTTCCCTCTTTACCAAATGACAAAATTTTAGGCTTGTCCAAAGTTAGGGCAAATTGCAGATGACAAATTCAGTCTGGCTGGAATGACAGGATTTGTCTTTGAAGGGATAGAAAACACTGTTCCATAGTTATCAGCATGCTCTCCTTTTCCCACAATGCCCTCAAAAGCTATCTTCTGTAGGGTCGCTAAAACTCGGGACTGCGATGGTGAAGTGCTCAACACAACAGAAGCAGTCTGATCTGGGATCTTAAATGTCAAATCTGTTTTATTTGACAGAATGAATAATTGCAATATCATGGTGGCTTCTACCTTAAGTGTTTCATAAATGCAGACAATGTAGATCAAAGATCAGACTGCACATTTTGTACAGTATGATCTTGATCTACACTGGCCGCAAAGACAACTATAGTTGTGAAAAGCATTTAAAGGACTTATATTCCAGGGGTCCTGTGTGACCCCGTGGTAAAGTATAGACTCGTAACCCCAGGAGGCCCGGGTTCCAGCCTCACTGGAAACACAGATTTCCACAGGAGTGTCTTTGGGCCAGACACTTCAATCAGAGCCCAAATCCAGTGCTGGTGAAACCCAGGACATATATGAATCTCCGACTGCCAGTGATATGTCACTGTCTGAAGTAATTTTGATTTGAAGTTGCTAAAAAACACTATTCAAACAATCATTAAATATTCCAATAAAAAAAGTCTGAAAATTTGTGTTTGGATCTTCTTTCCAGACTTGAAAAAAATACATTTGAGCAAAAAGTAGGTTTAACCCTTTCCCAAACGACAAATTTTGGACTGGTCCAAATTGAAAGAGTTTGCAGACGACAATTTTAAATTTGATGAAAATGGCAGAAAATTCTCAAAAAGGGTAGAAAACACTGTGGGAAAAGGAGAAATTGCTCGTTACGAGCAATTTCTTCTTTTCCCACAGTGTTTTCAAAAGACTTGTACTGCAGACACGTGAAAACCAGGGCTTGTTTGGGAAAGGGTTAATGCATCTAAGTAATCTATATTACCTAGAAAGTTATCACACAATTATTGATCCATTAACCCTTTACCACACAATCACGACTTTTAACGACCACAAGAAAGAAGCTTTTTGAAAACATTGTAGGAAAAGAAGAAAATGCTGGTAACTAGTGGTGAAACGGTTTACCGATTAACCGATTAACCGCGGTCTATTCAAAGAAAAAACCGAAACCGGTTCGAATTTTACCGTATCGGTATTTCTGCAATATGTCAACTTCTCTTAATTGCATCAGAAAGTCCGGTTTTCCCAAAAATTCTGTCAGAAATCGATCGTTTTTCAACTTACAGTTCTAAAGATTTCTGAAAGCGAAAGTTGTTTATTTTTTTCCACAGGCGGTGTCACCGGTGTTTAGGTAAAACTATGACCACATAAAATTCACGACACGAACTCCAAATAAACGTCGAGCTTTAATGCTTTTGGATCAATGGAGTCTGTATGTTATTCATTTCTTATAACTTTGCTCACACTTATTTTTGCGTTTTCCAGTAGTTAAGCGGCAAAGTATTAGTGTTAGTGCAGTAAGCAACTGAGTAAGTTAGTGCATCGCACTGTCTACTCTGTTGAGCCATGTCCCGAAGTTTGGTATAGTAGCGCTGGTTTTTATATAAACAAGTACGCTCTTGAAGAAAAAAAATGGCAGACGAAAATCGTCAAGATAGCGACTGTTAAAGACTAGTCAATTTCAGTTTGTTTTTATTTGTTCATGCGAAACAATTGCTTTTTAGTTCATTATCTTGAAAGAATGGAAGAGTTCCAAGCACATGTACTAGTTTTCTTTATCACCTTTTGAGCATATGCTACCCTAACAGTGACTACAAGTGGTCAGATATGCTAAATGTCAGCATATACAGCATATTGCAATACGTATTGTTTCACCCCTACTGGTAACCAGCATTTTCTTCTTTTCCCACAATGTTTTCTACCCTTTAAGAGACAAATTTTATGTTTTGAGCTACAGTTAAAATATCGTCTGCAAATACTTTCTATTTGGACAAGTCTACATTTTTGTCGTTTGGTAAAGAGTTAAATGTAATTTGTCTTACAACTGACATGCAGAAAAATGACCAATAGCAAAAATGTTTGATTCGGGTCCGCCTGCGCTTACTGCGCAGTCTGGGTCAATAAATGTTTGCAGATACATTAAGCGCACGTAATACTATTGCGTGCGCACGTATTAGCTAATACGTGCGCACGTATTAACTAATACGTGCGCACGCAATAGTATTACGTGCGCACGCAGTAGCTAATACGTGCGCACGTATTAACTAATATGTGCGCACGTATTAACTAATACGTGCGCACGTATTAACTAATACGTGCGCACGTAATAATCGACCAATCAGTTTATAAGGAACAGAAGCCATATTGTTGCGAGGGAAGGGCAAAATTACATTGGTCCAACACGGCAACAGATGTGCATACATCTGACACCCAAGTAAAAAATCAAGTAGAGCTATTATTTCTTAAATCGTTTAGGCATACTGCGATTATTTTAAGTATCTGTACCTTGGTACGGTACAGTAACTATTAATACTCTAGCCTACGGTCCATAGAATTACCCCAAACCACCCCAAAACATCCCAAACCACCCCAAAACACCTCAAACCACCTTTTATCATATAAAATTAATACTGTGGTGGGGTTGGGGGTGGAATGATTTGTAGGGTACGAAAGACTGATGAGCTATACAAGGAGTTTTGTCACCGAAAACTACCCAAAACACCTCAAGAAAACAAAAAAGGCGTTTAAAGTGATATCATTTTACAACGGTTTAAGATGCAGGAACAGTATAAATCAAATTGAAAATGGCATACACAATAATTAATTTTCCTTAAACTGAAATATCTATGGTTCAAAAGATGTAGTTTGAATGCCTAACACCGTGGACCCCAATCAGACTGTTACTTTAGTAGCAGTCTGATGATCTGGCTGCACAATGTTTGCATATATCTAACTTCCCTAAAACTTACATAAATTACGGTATCTGTTGCCATTCTGACTACATATAGTTTGGAGGCACGAACGAACTTTTTCAGGCAATCAGACATGACCAAACATTATGGACCCAGATCAGACTGCTCCTTCAAGGGGCAGTTGGATCTTCATGGGCGGATCCAGAGGGGGGGACCGGGGGTCCGGACCCCCCCTGGAATTTTGGAAAAATGTGGTTATCGGATTCGTGAAATGGTACTGGTTTGATATTGCACAGCATTTATGTAAAATACAGTCATGAATATAAAAAATAAACGGTTCTAAATGTGGAGACCTCCTCATGGTTAGAACTGGAAACGTTGACTTACATCCACTGAAATCCGAAATCAAAGTTTCATATAATAAGAAAAGTGCGTTTGCGGTGGGACCCTATATGTTAGACCTGTCCAAATAGAAAGCATTTTCAGACAACAATTTCAATGTGGCTCAAAGGATGTGATTTTTCTTTGATAGGATAGAAAACAATGTGGGAAAAGGAGAAAATGCTGGTTACCAGCATTTTCTCCTTTTCCCACAATGTTTTCAAAAGGCTTCTTCCTCAGGGTCATTAAAAGTTGGCATTGTGTGGTAAGCGGTTAAGTGATGATTTCTACATTTAATAGAGTAGAAAACTTTATGGGAAAAGGAGAAAATGCTGGTTAACAACATTTTCTCCTTTTCCCACAATGTTTTCAACAGGCTTCTTTCTCAGGGTCGTTAAAATTCGGTATTGTGTGATAAAGGGTTCTTCCTCAGGGTCGTTAACTCTTTACCACAAAATCCCGACTTTTAATAACCCTAAAGAAAAGCCTTCTGAAACATTGTGGGAAAAGAAGAAAATGGTCGTAACCAGCATTTTCTCCTTTTTCCACAATGTTTTCAAAATGCTTCTTCCTCAGTGTCGCAATGTTTTCAAAAACCATCTCTATCAGGGTCGTTAAAAACCTTTTCTTTCAGGGCTTTAAAATTTGGGATTGTGTGACATAAGAGGTAAACATTATTTAAGTCCCATTCCTCTTCAAAAGAGTAAACCACATTGTGTTAAAAAGCAAAACAATACAGGTTACAAGCATTTTTACCATTTCAAACAATATTTTCTAAAGCCTTCTTTCTCAGGGTTGATAAATCTCTCCACTGTTTTGTAAAGGGTAATCATAAGAATTTCCAGCCAAGTGGTGGAACTCAAATATTTCAGTATTATATTGCATCTTACAGGAAAAATCCCATCAAATTGGGCTGTGTTGATCCATGATCAGACTGAATACTATGTGCGATCCAGTCTTCTTTAGGTTAATCTCCTCCATCTGCCAAGGATATTGGGTCATGCTTAGCAGCCAAAGGATTAACCCGTAGGCATAAATAAACCCAACAGACAATAACAGTACAGAAATACAACTTAATAATTCAGTGCAATTTCAAGGTTCCATAAATCGTCGAGAGTTTTCAGCATAGGGCACAGTTAAGATCGAAGATCAGACTGCATGTTTTGTGCATTCTTAATCTACACTGGCGGCTGACTGGCCACAAGGGGCAACTATAGTTGTGGAAGGCGCTTTAACCCTTTACCAAACCATAAAATTTTAGACAAGTCCAAATTGAAAGCATTTGCAGAAGACAAAATAAATGAGACTCAGAAATTGAAATTTGTTTCTGGAAGGGTAGAAAACATTGTGGGAAAAGGAGAAAATGTTGGTTACCAGCATTTTCTCCTTTTCCCACAATGTTTTCTAAAGCTTATTTTCTCAGGGTCGTTAAAAGTCGGGATTGTGTGGTAAAGGGTTAAGCCTTTACCACACAATCCCAAGTTTTAACGATCCTGAGGAAGAAGCCTTTTGAAAACATTGTGGAAAAAGGAGAAAATGCTGGTAACCAGCATTTTCTCCTATTCCCACAATGTTTTTAACCCTATCAAAGACAAATTCCATTATTTGAGCCACATTTGAATTGTCACCTGCAAAATGCTTTCAATTTGGACAAGTCTAAAATTTTGTTGCATAGCAGAGGGTTAGGGTCAAGGGTTTAGATAAATTTTCTAGAAATTCATGTCATGTTCCATGTTGCTAATGAGCACCTCTTTCATACAAAAATTCTTGCAATAACTCATTTAGTCATCACCTCCTGAAACAGAGTTGTTGAAGACAATTTTGAAAATATCCTTTACCGTAATTACCCTAAGTATTCGGACACCCTAAATTTTCGGACACCATTAATTATTTTCCAAAATAATTTATTTTTTGTCCCTAAGTTCGGACACTTGGTAAAATAATTGTCCCTAAATTTTCGGACACGAAATTATGATGGTTTAGAAGACCCGCAGTACTCTACCAAACAACAAATTGATTTAAAAGTTGACGAAGACCTGCTACACTCTTTCTCAAACAACAAATTAAAATGGTTCAGAAGATCGACGACAGTCTGCAATACTCTTTCCCAGACAACAAATTAAAGACTCTTCCAAACTGAAAGAGTTTGCATACGACAATTTCCAATTTTAAAATTTATTAAAGGATCATTTAAAGTCGTGATTGTGTGGTAAAGAGTTAATTAGCCAATACCTGAGAAGAGTAAATCGATCTATGTTTTAAGCACAAGTCCTTTGTTTGGTATCTGATTGATTGCGATAAACTGAATGCGGGTGCTAATTTGTGTTACACAGTCTGTATATATTTAGTCCAAAACCCGTGACGCATTAAAGTCGTAAATCTTAGCGATGATCGCTTAAGATACACTTTTAATGCATAACGGGATTGCTAGTTGTAACTACCTGTACACAGTTAGACATGTTGGCATGGAGACAAGAACGTGTATGAATGACGACGTTTTGTCGGGTCAAGAATAACCCTTATCACGACCACGATTTAGGATTGTTCAGAAAAGAAAGTAACTGATGGAAAAAGTTATATTAATATACTTTTCCACAATGCTTTCCATTAAATATTCCTTTTTTCCAACATTCACTAGATACACTTTTAATGCAAAAGAAAATGCTCTGAACTAAGGGGATATGACTGATTTTTTTTACTTTCACTGTTGAAAGAGCCGCAGCGATCATGTGAGATGGCAACAAACCAAAACAATTGAGGTGGAAGACATGAAATTTAAAAAGCAGTTGATTTCAAAAAAGAAATTTATTATCAATTAAATATTTCGACTTAGTCTCTACTATTTACCCTTATCCTGCAGGAATTACTTGATCAGGGTTGTTGAAAGTGAAGACTCTTTACCAGACGACAAGGTTTTAGAAAGATCCAAATTGAAAGCATCTTTAGATGACCAATCAAATGTTGTACAAATTAAGATTTTTTTCTTTAAAAGGGTAGAAAACATTGTGGGAATAGGAGAAAATGCTGCTTACCAGCATTTTCTCCCTTTCCCACAATTAAGGTTTTCAAAAGTCCTTTTCCTTGAGGATCGTTAAAACTTGGAATTTTGTGGTACAGGGTTAACCCTTTACCCCACAATCCCAAGTTTTAATAACCTGAGGCAGAAGCCTTTGAAAACATGGTAGGTAAAGAAGAAAATGCTGGTAACCAGCATTTATTTTTCCTTAACTCTTTTCCCGACTTTTAACGACCCTGAGAAAGAGAACTATTGGAACATTGCGGGAAAAGGAGAAAATGCTGGACACCAGCATTTTCTCCTTTTCCTACAACATTTTCTATCCTTCCCAAAACAAATTTCAATTTTTGGGACACATTTATTTTGTTGTCTGCAAATGTTTTGAATTTGGATCAATCTTAAATTTTGTCATGTGGTAAAGAGTTAAAAACCATGTTTCCATCCTTCGAAAAACAAATATCATCATTTTAGATAACTGTCCCCGAAGGCGTTTTAATTTTTGACTGGTTACCTCTGCGTACAGAGACGATTGTGAAAACAGTTGAAATCTGCGCACAGATTTTGTGTACACTTTGCAACTCTCTTATTTTCACGAATAGAGTACAAAACTAGAATTTGAACTTACATGTTACTTATGTATTCAATGTATTCAAACACAAGTACATGCATTTCCAATTTAACGCTACTCAGCAAAAAAACAGTTTAATTCATCTGTCACCCGAGATGTTTACAGTCACCTAAAGACAAAATGGCCACCAAGTGTGATACATTTCCTAAGTTTTTTTTTGAGACTAACGTTACACGTTATAAATGACTCTCTACATGCGCTATTGGTAATGAAACGTTAAATATTTTGTCCTTGGTCATGTGTGTTATTAAAAATTAATTGCATTTTGCTGAAATGCAGATTAACCTATGAAACAGAAAGTCAGTACAGTGCTGTAGTTTTGCTACCGGAAAATTTCCGATGGACTTGAGATGGTGCGGTGCACACTAAATGTCCAAATGTGAAAAGAAGCACCACAAATGTCTCATTATTGAGACAGTGACTAACCATCATTTAAGCCATATTTGTCGTCTACAAGAACTTTCAATTTGGACCATGTATTTTTTTTCCCAGAAGTTCTGGGTCAAATGCTCAAGTTTACTCCCTTGGACTCAATATATTTTTCTAAGAAATCCTAAAACTCATTAAAACATTACCTTGCACAGAAAAGTGTCCATTTACCTCATTGTTTTATGGTTGCTCTTATATGTGTCGGATATACGAGGCAAACCTGACATTTGTACTGACACATGTGATATTAGACCCCCCCCCCCCCCCTTTTTTTTTTTTTTTTTTTAAATGACAAGGGAGAGGGGGATACGGGGGGGGGGGGGGGGGTTGCTGAGAAATTTTCATTAAGAACATTTCTCTCTCTCTCCCTCCCCCGTCACATATTTAAAAGCCCCTCAAAAAAAGGGGGGATGGTGAAGAATAACAACGTATACTGACCTATCAAATAAATTGGTTTAGCGCTGTCTTGTCGAAGTTTTTTGAAGAGAAGGTTAATGACACTGGTCGGAGAGGACGAGGCCGGCTCGGCCTTCTCGTCATATAAAACGACTGGCTGCGTTTTACTGAGGCGGGTGAACCTGTCTTTGGCTTCATTATTTTGGATAATACAACCGATATTCAGCTTTCCAGCTTTAAGTCTACGTAGCATTAGACTAGGCAAGAAGATAGAAACAGCCCCTTTGATGTGAGACTTGGTAAAATCAGCCTGTGAACGGCAGTCTAGCACAAGAAGTGATTTCGTTCCTTTCAAATCGTCGGCTAAACTTTCACATGAGATCGTGGTGTCAGTTGACATTTTGATTTCTAATGGGTAACAAGGCATCTGGTGTGTCAACAACAGCAAGTTTTACGTTGATTGTCCATCACATTACATGGTGGAACTCCCTACCAACACACCGCGAGGTCTTTATAACTTGACCTCGATTTACGAACATGTAGATTTCGGTCTACAAACACTGTAGTCTCACCGGTATTAGATCGATAAATTTCACATAAGCAGCGTAAACGTGAAATTTCAAGTTACTTTTGCACAATATGTTCACTTCCCGACACAGTGTTAATCCATACGAACCAGAATATACACAACACTGAACACGTTTCTCTCCTCTCGCAATTCAACTTCCTCTGGCCATTTTGTTTCTCGATCGCTCCTCGGAAAATTGACAGTAAACAAACAGACATATTGGCTTTTGAGCCAATCAGAACAGTGTATTTTCGTGACGTATAAAAAACTCCTCCTATTTTCATGACGACACACTCCTTAATTGGAAGTAATTATGAATTGAGATCTAGAACACTACGTCACTTCCCATAAGAGCAAGGTCAATGAACACTTGTAACTCTAGGGTATTGCACAACGGATCTCAAAATAGTACTTAGTTGGACACTTTCTTTTATTGTTCACAAACCCTTGCAATTTATCAAAGGTATAAATATGGTCACCGTGATATAGAGATGAAGTAGTGTACACCAATTAAAGATGATCTGCTGATGAAAGAGGTATCAAAGGTTCTATGTGTATTTAATACGCGGGGAAAAAAGGGGATCAGGGAGGGTAAAGGATCCAGTGAAGAGATAAGCTAGACTCTTACCTTTACCCACATTGAAATGAATAATGAGTCTTTCGCCACGGAGAGACACTAAAGAGGTTTTCTCAAGGGCATGTCATCGCAGTAACCTTTATCTTAACAATTCCGTAATTCAAACGACCCTAGATAACAAAGAAGGTTTTTGCAAACGTACTGGGAAAAGGACAAACGCTGGTAACCAGCATTTTCTCCGTTTTTGCCACAATGTTTTCTATCTCTCCAATGAAAAATGCAATCAACTGAGCCAATTTTAATTTGTTCCCTGCAAGTGACTTTAGAAGTCCGTGTTTGTAGACATGTAAGCAAAAGAAGAAAACTATCATAACGTACGCGTATCGATATACTTTAACCTTGACCCTCAGGGTGCCGAAAGATCCAATGATGACATTTTCCAGTCTAGAGATAAAACCAAAATAAATAGAGTTTCAAGGTTGCTCTAGTCCAGAATGTCTCCGAGTAGAGCGGACAGTGTAGATCCAAGATCAAACTGCACGTTATTATGTGCAGTTTGATCTTGGATGTACGCTGGCCGCGAAATTAGTAGTAGTATCTATTATATGTGCCATGCTCTGGCAAAAGGAGGCTTAATGCATGTCCGTTATGCATGATACTAAGCAAGTCATTACATAAGACTTAGATCCATAAAAACGTTTGTTTAACTCTTTCATTACTAACTCCGGAAATTCCACTTTCTTTCCGAGCTCTAAAAATAGATTTCCACTTCTATTGAAAACGACTTTGGTCATAGTTTAAAAATAGAGTAGCGGACAGTGTGGATCAAGATAAGACTGCACGTTCTGTGCAGTCTGATCTTGATCTAACAACCGACTGTAACATAAGTTAGACTGGTCCTATGACATACAGAAAATTGACCGATAGCGAAGAGTTTCGGCCCAGGTCATCCTGCACGGACTGCGCAGGCTGACCTGGGTCGATACTTTTCCCAGATGCATTAAGCCCCCTTTTCACAGAGCATGACTCATACGTGGTTGTGAAAGGCGCTAAATAAGAGGTCAGCCATGCTTATTATCAGTAATTTAGGCGGATTTTTCGAAAGTTGTCTGCTACGTACTTGACTCAGGCTGTCAGGAGCGAATCTTAACTCTTATCTTGCTAAATAAAAGAAATGAAACTTTAAAACCGATAGTATAAACCCAATTTTTCCTATTTCAAATGTATTTTGGAGGAAAGATCTCCTTATCGGACAATGTAGATACATGATCAGACTGCACGTTCTATGCAGTCTGATCTTGATCTACACTATCCGCAAAAGGTCAGTGAGTCGTGCTGAGCAGCCTAAGGGTTGACTCTTTACCAGACAATGATATTTTAGACTGGTCCAAATTGAAAGCATTTGCAGACGACTTGGTGAATGTGGCACAAATGTAGGGATTTGTCTGCGAAAGGTAGAAACACTGTAGGAAAAGGAGAAATTGCTGCTTATCAGTATTTTATCCGTTTTCTACAATTTTTTTTCCCGAAGTTTTATTTCCCAGGGTCGTTAAAACACGAAATGTTTTAGCAAAGATTTAGCCTATATTGTAAAGGCGTCGTTTCCGATGAAATAATGAGTGAAATGATGTTTTTTAGAGTAGACACGGTCTGCACAGTCTTGCAGTCTATAGAATGGATAGGTGCGCTAGCCGCCGCGATATAACGAGACTGTTTAATGCTTTCAATTTGGACGACTCCAATTTTACCTCATAATCCCGAGTTTTAACAATCCTGATAAAAAGGCGTTTGAAAACATTGTGGGAAAGGAGAAAATGCTGGTAACCAGCATTTTCTCCTTTTCCCACAATGTTCTCTAACTTTCCCAAACCAAGCTTCAATTTTCGAGCCCCATTTAAATTGTCGTCTGCAAATGTTCTCAGTTTGGACAGGTCCAAAATTTTGTTATGTGGTAAAGAGGTAAGTAACATATGCCGTCTAGTGAGTAAAGTTAAGATAAACCAGCACTTTCTTCTTTTCCAACAATGTTTTCTAATCTTCTCATAACAAATTTAAATTTTTGAGCCCCATTTAAATCGTCTTCTGCAAAATATTAATGTTTTGAACTTGGACAAGTCTAAAGTTTTGTTGTGTGGTAAAGATGCAAGTAAAACATGCCGTCTAACAACTAAAGTTAAGATAAACCAACATTTTCTCCTTTTCCAACAATGTTTTCTGACCTTCTCAAAACAAATTTAAATTTTTGAGCCCCATCTTAATTGTCGTCTGCAAAATATGAATGTTTTCAATACAAGTCTAAAAGTTTGTTGTGTGGTAAAGAGGTAAGTCATACATGCTGTCTAGCAAGTAAAGTAAAGATAAACCAGCATGTTCTGCTTTTTCCACAATGTTTTCTAACCTTCTCAAAACAAATTTCAATTTTTAAGCCCCATTTGAATTGTCGTCTGCAAATGTTTTCGATTTGGACAAGTCTAAAATTTTGTTGTGTGGTAAAGAGGTATGTGAAATATGCCGTCTAGCAAGCAAAGTTAAGATAAACCAGTTACATTGACATGTACATGTATAATGAAAGTCGGAGGTGAGAATAATGAATCGTACGATCTAACTTAACCCTTTCCCAAACGACAAATTTTGGACTGGTCCAAATTGAAAGAGTTTGCAGACGACAATTTTAAATTTGATGGAAATGGCAGAAAGTTATCAAAAAGGGTAGAAAACACCGTGGGAAAAGGAGAAATTGCTCGTTACGAGCAATTTCTCCTTTTCCCACAGTGTTTTCAAAAGACTTGTACTGCAGACAGGTGAAAACCAGGGCTTGTTTGGGAAAGGGTTAACCCTTTGCTAAACGACAAAATTTTCGACTAGTCCAAATTCAAAGCATTTGCGGACGACATATTAAATTTTGCATAAATTACGAAAGCTGTCTTTGAAAGGGTAGTAAAATGGTGGGAAAAGGAGAAAATGCTAGTTACCAGCATTTTCTCCGTTTTCCCACAATGTTTTCAAAAGTCCTTTTCCTTTTGGGGCGTTAAAACTCGGGATTGTGTGGTAAATGGTTAAATCTTTACCAAACGACAAGAGTTTAAACTTGTCCAAATTCAAAGCATTTGCAGACGATAAACTTCATGTCAGTGGTGGAATTTGCCATAGAAAGGGTAGAATACTTTGTGGTAATAGGAGAAAGTACGGGTTACCAGCATTTTCTCCTTTTTCCACTGTTATTTAGCAGTCGTTTTCTTCCCATGGTCGTTCAGTCTTGACTGTTTCACTTTGTATATTTAATTATTGATAACGGTACAAATACATGTACTGCCTTAACACTTTACCAGACGAGACTGATACAGACTTGTCCACTTTGAAAGCATTTAGCAGACGACTCAGATTGGCTCGAATGATAGAAATTTTCTTTGAAAGGGTAGAAAACATTGCAGGAAAAGAAGAAAAATGCTGGTCACCAGCGTTGTCTCCTTTGAACCACACTATTTCCGAGAACGTTTATCCCCAGGTTCGTCAAAACACAGGATCTCGTGGTAAAATATTTACAAATCGAAAGAGGATTCTGAGCTTGATTTTCCGATAAGGATTGAAACGTCCTTGACCGCGGTCATTCACAACTTATTACTGGGGCGATTCTTATGTTTAGTTATGAAATTTTGACTCTTAGTAATTTGTTCTCTTTCGATAGAATGAGAACGCAGTTTGAAAATTATGCTGAAATTTAACATTCAGCGAAACGGAGTAAAATCATTTATACAGTCTAGATCTAAATGTATAGTAAGATTTAGGGTCGGCATGACCTTTGCTGGCTAAGAATGAATCTAACCTAGAACAGCTGTCATCGAAAAGAAATTGCATTTGTGAAACCATATTTGAGAGACAACTTATTCATTTGTTTAGGTAAGGTGTTTTCGGAGAATGTAGAGGGACAGATCAAAACGCTAATGTTCTAATGACGGCAAGAAAGTAGGACGCATGAACGGGCGATTTGTTTTTTCTCTGCGCATGTGCTAAATTCTAATAATAGACTATGACATAGTACGATTTTCTTGGCCATGCGCACTAAAGACATTGCTGGTTGAGGCTTGTTCAGCAGACATGCGCACTTATCATGTAGGTTAATATATAACGATGCGTCGTGATTATATTCCTTACCAAACTGAAAGTAGACTTGAATCACTACTACAGACGGAATTATTACGCTCTAGCAGGCAAAGAACACTTTTCAAGGTAATTTACTGTTTTTGATATGGCTCACATCTTAAGTTAACGAAATATGCATGCAATACATTCATCGATGAATAGATTCTTTCTCAATGCGGTTGCTATTAATAATAGCGCAGACAACCAAAGTATCGATATATTGTTTTGGTGCACACGTGGGTTCACCTTTATTCTCACGAATCTGATATTTCACTATATTTTCCGTCGAATGTATCCAAGTTTTTCTCTGAACAGCAAAAGAGAAAAAAAAAAAGGTCAGAAAACAGTTGTCGAAAGAGGTAGAGTTTATGGTAAATTACCTTAAAGCGAGCTCTGGCAAAAGGGGGCTTAATGCATCTCCATGATGCATGATATCAAACAATTCATTACATGATCAAGGATCCATAAAAATCTATTTTGTCTGACAACTAACTAAATCATCAGGTAAACTGATACTTGAATATAAAGGATATTGACCAATAGCAAAAAGTTTAGGCCCAGGTTAGTCTGCGCGGATGTGCAGCGGCTGACCTGAATCGATACTTTTTGTTGATGCACTAAGCCCCCTTTTCACAGAGCATGGTTAATATTTTTGACACTGAAAGATTAATCATAATACTTACACGAACCCGTTTCTTTTATTTCAGATATTATAGAAAATAAGGATGGCTCTTCCAAATGGTCCAATGGAAATCGTGTTCTCCTTTGATACAACAGGCAGCATGTGTAGTTGCCTGGATGAAGTCAGAAGCCGTGTTGCTGACATGGTACAGAGGCTGCAGGCCGACATACCCGGCATCAAGATCGCCATCTTCGCGCATGGAGACTACTGTGACAGCCATACTTATGTCACAAAGTTTGTCGATTTTACCGACAATGTCGTGGAGTTGTGTGACTTTGCCAAGAGCGTGGAACAAACAGGGGGCGGCGACTCAGATGAGTGCTACGAGTTGGTACTACACGAGGTCAGAACAAAATTGTCATGGTCACCAGGATCCCAGAGAGCTCTAGTCATGATTGGAGACTGCAACCCGCACGAACCTAACTATCCACAGAATAAACTGAGGCTAGATTGGAGAAAAGAAGCCGATGCGCTTGGCGACATTGGGGTTCGAATTTACGCAGTTCAGTGCAAAAACTACGGCGACAGTGAAAAGTTTTACCAGGATATTGCCAAACGTACAGACGGACAACATTTACGTTTGGAAGATTTCAAGAATATTTTTGACTTTTTAATGGCAGTTTGTTACAGAGAAAGGGGAGCTGATTTTCTGGCAGATTATGAAAAGGAAGTCAGAGCGAGATGTGGACCAGTACATAAAGATCTGAATGTTTTATTTGGTGGACTTAGAGATTCTACTGAAGTTACTTCTTCACCAAAAAAGGCTGACACAGCTGCACCAAAGATGATAAAAGCTACAAAACCACCAACAACCGTTGAAGCCAAGAAAGTTAAGAAAGCAGGACTCACAAAGGCTAAAACAGCACCAAAGGCTTTCAAGATTCCAACAGCTAATGACAAATTTTACCTGAAAAATCTTCCAAAACTACGACGAGAAAAAGTTCCTGAAAACAACTTCATGCTCAATGGATTACCCTGGTCCAAATGGTGTTTGGTCATATCGCCTGAACAGAATGGCATCACAACACGGGCACGTGCAGGTACTGGATACAGAGTACCCAACATTTTTAGTGGCAAGACCGATACCCCAGCTCTTTATGAAATTGCAGTTCAGAGCAAAGCATGTGGGAAGAAATTTGTTGTATTCACAAAGTGTTCTGTAAAAGGATTTGATTGTGGTAAAAACTGGGAAAGAAGACTTTTTGGTAAATCAAGTATCAGAAGCCAACTGGATGACGTCATCAAACACGGATGTAAAGTATATATTAGAAGGACTTTGTTGGCGGGAAAACGTGCCAAGAATGACGTGAAGCAATTTCTTACTAGATACGATTACGCCTGGAGTGCAAACAGAGAGGTTGTGAAGAATTCTGTACATATTTCAAATGAAATGGAAGTTGATGTTTAAAAACTGATCGAAACTGAATCGTTGTGTCATGTGCAATCATTTTATAAAATATACGTGATATTAAACAAGCTCCAGCCTGTGACGAGAGCTTTACTAACCATTAACTATTTGGGACCAAAGTTATTATGAATATTTGTAAATATGTACAGTTCTATGGTTTTGTAAATACACGATATTGTGTGTTATTTTGAAAATGTAATTACCGTATAAACATATTCCGCCTCTTCGCTGTACGACGTGTACTTTGAAAACATTGTAAAAACTGGAGAATATCTGGAAATAAGGTATTTTTCGGGCTTTTCACGATATTGTCTCTAGTTTTTCTTCATAAAAATTATGTATGCACACGTATTTATTTTTTCCTTTCGCAGAAATGTTTTTAAATACTAGTAACTTGTTAGTTTTTTTTTTTTCAAGAACAATATCATGTTGTGGTATGTAGGCTTTTGTGTATTGTTAACTAGATCTATTAGTGAAATGTCGGAAAATCTCTTTTGTTAAATAAATGTTCAAAACTTGATAACAGTTATTGTATGGAGAACTATTTTCTTTTTAACCCTTAGGCTGCGAAGCGCGATTCTGTTCGCACTTGCGAACAGTTTGGATCAAGATCAGACTGCACAGAACGTGCAGCCTGATCTAGGATCAACACTGTCCGATTTCGTGCCTTTTTTTAAAACTCTTACCAAATAATTCCAAGTATCAAATTGAAAAAAAAAAAAAAAAACGAAAACATTTCCCACAATGTTTTCTAGCTGTACACCAGTAAGTTCCATAATTTCAGCCAACTTAATTTGACGCATGCATGCACTTTGAATTTGGACGAGGGTAAATTTTTGTTGTCTAGCGATAAAAGAACTGAAATTGTAATTCTCAGCATTTTTTCTAAGGACATGAAATGTCCATTTAACCTTTTAACCAAACAACAAAATTCTACACTTGTCCAAATTGAAAGCATTAGCAAGCGACAAATTTTTGGTACTTTTTGCAGATGCATTAAACCCCCTTTTGCAAGAGCATGGCCCATTTGTTTTTTTATGCCTTTTTTGGGATCATTTCATCATATTATTACAGCAGCCAGTGCAGCAACTCATGCATTCATGGAGTTTCCTATACCAGCAATCCTCACAACACCCGTACCAAGTCACTGGCTGCTTTCCCACGTCACTCTCAAGTATACATAGAGTGGATCCAAGAACAATGTAAACATTTTGCAGTCTGATCTTGATCTTCACTGTCCGAAAAAACAACCATAGTTTTACTTAGCGTTCAAAAAATTAACAGTATATGAGACAAACTCTAGTGCAACTTTACCCTTGCCAATGTTTCTGTGGTCCTGAAGATGAGGAACATTATGGAAAAGGGATAAAATTTTGGTTGGCATCATTGTCTCCCTTTTCCATTCTATTTTCTACCATATCAAAAGCAAATCGCACCATCTGATCCATATTTAACCCTTAACCTACACGACAAAATTTTAGACTAGATCCAAAGTGGAAACACTTGCCTGCAACAAATTAATGCGACTGTAATTAAAGGATTTGTCAAAGGAAGGGTAGAAAACATTGCGGAGAAAAAGGAGAAAATGCCGGTTACCAACATTTTCTCCATCCCCCACAAGGTTTTCAAAAGACTTCTTTCTCAGGGTCGTTATAACCCGCGATTGTATAGTGTAAATTCGATGTTTGCACTGCTATGAACAAAAAATTGTTTTCTGGTAAAGAATTAACCCTGATGATTACCACACAATCACGAGTTCTAAGGCCCCTGGAGAAGAAGGCTTTTGGAAACATTGAGGGGAAAGTAGAACATGCTAGTTACCAGCATTTTCTCCTTTCCCACAAAGTTTCCTACCCTACCAAAGACAGAAATCATCACTTGAGCTTCCTTTAATTTGTGGTCTGCAATTGCTTTCAATTTAGTCGAGTCCGAAGTTTTGTCGTATGGTAAAGAGTTAAATTCTAAATCAGAAGTCAAAGACAAGCTACAAACTTGACTAGTATCTATATCTTCTACAGTTAGATCCAATTTGAGTCCGCACGACTTTACAACCTGTAAATCTGATTCTGCATGACACTTTATAACACTTCCTCGCTGCTGGTGGCGGTTACCTAAGAGTGCCTTCGGGCAAGGCGCTCCAGAGTTCCCGAGATCCTGAGATCGAATTCCGCAGGCGGCAATGGTCAAGTACTGATGCCATTAACCCTTTACCAAACAACAAAATTTTAGACTGGTCCAAAATAAAAGCATTTGCGGACGACCAAATGAATATGGCTTAAATGACGAAACATGTCCTTGATACGGTAGAAAACATTGTGGGAAAAGGAGAAAATGCTGGTCATCAGCATTTTTCCCCTTTATTCACAATGTTTTCAAAAGCTTCCTTCCTCAGGATGGTTAAAACCCGGGATTCCCGAGTTTAAACGACTCTGAGGGAGTGGACTTTTGAAAACATTCACGGTGGGAAAAGAGAAAATTTGGATATGCATAAAGTTTTGCCGTTTGGTAAAGAGTAAAGGAGCGTGGCACTTGCACAGTGCTATAGCCTGGTACCAGTGAAACCAGGGAAAGACATGAACAATTGAGCTGTTGCCGTGATATGACTTAAAAAACGTCGTGATAGCGGCATGAAACATCATTCAAATCGAAATTTGTACAAAAAAAAAAAACCTTACATAATATCGAAATAATGCTGTACATTCTAATTTGCAGTCTGAACTTTAGACAGTCTGCAAAGAGCGCTTAAATTTCCCATAACAACATTTTACGAGATTGTCTTGAGGCGAAAAAATGTCGCCCATTAATTCTAAGATTGAAAAAAAAAAAAGAAAAATTGAGCTATGCTCTGTGAAAAGATTTTTTGATGCATATGCAAAAAGTATCGACCCATGTCAGCTTGCGCAAACTGCGCAGGCTGACATGAATCGAAACTTTTTGTTACTATTCAATTTTTCTACAAGACAGAGGACCGGGTCACCTCATGATTCAGTTGCTTGCTAGACAAAATGAATTTTACGGATCCACATAATGTGATGAATGGCCTGGTATACAATGCATCCTGGAGATACATTAAACTCTCTTTTCCAAGAACGATGCTCTTATATAAGGTTTAACGGAGTTTCCTTTGATACGAAGAAATAGTTATAATTTTAGTGGAAATCGAAGTAAATCAAATATTATCCAAGGGAGATTACTACAACTTATTTCTTCGTTTTCCCAAGCATTTTCCACCTGTAGACGATTCTTTTCGACATGCGGCAGTTTGTGTGGTGTTGATTAACTGATTAACTTCATGTTTTTTTTTACGCTGCTTTCAACATTATTTCACTCATATCACGGCAAGACCCGCTTATTCCTGTATGTCCTGCGTTTAACTAGTACCAGGCTTGGGCTCTGAAATGTCTTGCCCAGGTGAACTCCCACGAAAAACAGTGAGGCTGGCAACCAGCATTTTCTCATTTTCCCATAGTGTTTTCTACCCATTCTAAGCTAAATTACACCATTTGGGGCATGTCTAATTTGTCATTCGCAAATGCTTTCAATTTGGATCAGGGTAAAAATTGATCGTCTGTTAAAAGAGTCAACTATGTAGATCTTTACAGTATTTTTGTCCTTAAAGATAAACAGATCAACAAAGATTCTCCATTCTCAAAAGATTAGGCCTACTCATGAAATGATGTGCCCTTGACTTTGTTCATTGACAAATACTGGGATAGATCTAGTATTAATTGATAAAAAATGCAGTTAGCTTATGATACTCATCAGCTCTGATAAAAGAGGTATTTCGAGAACATAGTGGGTAAAGGAGAAAATGCTGGTTACCAGCATTTTCTCCTCTTCCCACAATATTTTAAAGGCCTTTTTTCTCATGGTCGTTAAAACTCGAGATCGTGTGTTAAAGGGTTTAAAATAACTCGCTGTGGATTAATCGTTAAATTCGATTGGTCAACAGATAGGCTCCTTTACCTTTTCTCTGACATATAAACACACATTCTCGCCCCCCCCCCCTCCCCCCACGGAAAAGTAGTGACCCATCCTTTTTGCCTTTCTTGCGTGCATAATTTCAGTGAAAGTATATGCACAGTGGCCAAATTACAAGTAAACCCATATTTAAAGCAAACTTCCATTTCCTAGACATTTTTCTGATTTTTTCAGATCTACTTCTATCCCAAATTGTCCCTGTTAGTCGACGGCTGAAAATACGGTCTACTGAAACTCAGATTTTTGTCTTCCAGGCTTGACTTAAAATAAGCCACCAGCTATTCATTGAAGATAGAACTGTGCAGTCTTTAATCTTGATCTATGCCGTCCGCAAAAAGATCCTTTTCGCCTATGACAATGAAATGGTAAATTTTGTGGTGTAAAGGGTAACTGCTGCATGAATGATCGACCTGACCCTGTTAGCTACGTGCCTGGTAGACCTGTTCAAGTTCGCGAGAAAAGATGAATGCCAGAGGCATATTATTACTGAGAAAATTTTAGCACCTGTGTGACTGTGTGACAAGAAACGTGTTTTTGATAAAAGGACAGATTAAACTGTAAATATCAAGGAGTAAGTAGGTCGAATACGTCGATGAAAATAATCCCCCCTGCGCATGTGCCACAATCTAATAATAGAATATGACATATTGCTATTTCTCGGCCATGCGCACTGAAAACATTCTGCCGGTTGTTACTTGTGCGGCAGACATGCGCGCTTGTTAAGTAGGTAAGTATATATAGAGGCTTCTTACCAAAATGTCTATCCAAACTGAAAGTAGACTCAAATCACTACCAATCAGAAGCAGTAGGTTAAGGAAACAGAACGCTGTTCAAGGTATTATATCACTTGACATAGTGTTTTACAAAATTTATATGACTTTTAATGATTTATAAATTTGCGACTGTGAATTCCACTAACCTTGTAGCAGACGATCTTTATACATGTAACAGCGTGTAGGGCTTATCATGTGTTAAATGTAGGTATATTGAATGAGTTTTCTTACAGGAATTTTTATAATTCATTGTTTTGAGAAGAATGCATCTTAATTACAGGGTGCAAAAGTAAATTGGCTAAAAACTGTTTTCATTTTCTTTCTATCCACAAAAGTATATATTGAAATATGCTTAATTTAGCCCTCTTTTATTTCAGATATTATAGCTTAATTTAGTTCTCTTTTATTTCAGATATTATAGAAAATAAGGATGGCTCTTCCAAATGGTCCAATGGAAATCGTGTTCTCCTTTGATACAACAGGCAGTATGTGTAGTTGCCTGGATGAAGTCCGAAGCCGTGTTGCTGACATGGTACAGAGGCTGCAGGCCGACATACCCGGCATCAAGATCGCCATCTTCGCGCATGGAGACTACTGTGACAGCCATACTTATGTCACAAAGTTTGTCGATTTTACCGACAATGTCGTGGAGTTGTGTGACTTTGCCAAGAATGTGGAAAGAACAGGAGGAGGCGACTCGGATGAATGCTACGAGTTGGTACTACACGAAGTCAGAACAAAATTGTCATGGTCACCAGGATCCCAGAGAGCTCTTGTCATGATTGGAGACTGCAACCCGCACGAACCTAACTATCCACAGAATAAACTGAAGCTAGATTGGAGAAAAGAAGCCGATGCGCTTGGCGACATTGGGGTTCGAATTTACGCAGTTCAGTGTAAAAACTACGGCGACAGTGAAAAGTTTTATCAGGACATTGCCAAACGTACAGACGGACAACATTTACGTTTGGAAGATTTCAAGAATATCTTTGACTTTTTAATGGCTGTTTGCTATAGAGAAAGGGGAGCTGATTTTCTGGCAAATTATGAAAAGGAAGTCAGAGCGAGATGTGGACCAGTACATAAAGATCTGAATGTTTTATTTGGTGGACTTAGAGATTCTACTGAAGTTGCTTCTTCAAGTGGGCCACCAACAAAGGCTGACACAGCTGCACCAAAGGTGATAAAAGCTACAAAACCACCAACAACCGTAGAAGCCAAGAAAATTAAGAAAGCAGGACTCACGAAGGCTAAAACAGCACCAAAGGCTTTCAAGATTCCAACAGCTAATGACAAATTTTACCTGAAAAATCTTCCAAAACTACGACGAGAAAAAGTTCCTGAAAACAACTTCATGCTCAATGGATTACCCTGGTCCAAATGGTGTTTGGTCATATCGCCTGAACAGAATGGCATCACAACACGGGCACGTGCAGGTACTGGATACAGAGTACCCAACATTTTTAGTGGCAAGACCGATACCCCAGCTCTTTATGAAATTGCAGTTCAGAGGAAAGCATGTGGGAAGAAATTTGTTGTATTCACAAAGTGTTCTGTAAAAGGATTTGATTGTGGTAAAAACTGGGAAAGAAGACTTTTTGGTAAATCAAGTATCAGAAGCCAACTGGATGACGTCATCAAACACGGATGTAAAGTATATATTAGAAGGACTTTGTTGGCGGGAAAACGTGCCAAGAATGACGTGAAGCAATTTCTTACTAGATACGATTACGCCTGGAGTGCAAACAGAGAGGTTGTGAAGAATTCTGTACATATTTCAAATGAAATGGAAGTTGATGTTTAAAAACTGATCGAAACTGAATCGTTGTGTTATGTGCAATTATTAATTACGGGTACGTCAAGTACGTGTAGAAACAGTCTCTGAATTAGAACTTCACTAACTTTCGACAGATTAATTTTGTTTTCTTTTTTTTAACAAACGTGTAATGTGTTAGCATGTGCAGTTTTTTATGTTGTAAATACATGTTTGTAAATATGTACATTTCATCATTTATTTTTGTGAGTAGGCTTACATGTGTTGTATTTGTTGTATGTGTGTAATGTGTTAGCATGTGCAGTTTTTTATGTTGTAAATACATGTTTGTAAATTTGTAAATATGTACATTTCATCATTTATTTTTGTAAGTAGGCTTACATGTGTTGTATTTGTTTCGTCTTTTTAACCTTTTGCAGCAAAGCATATGAAAGTGTTAGGAAAATAGATGAGATATATGAAAACAGACAATATTACATTTTGTTTGTTTCTTTCTTACCTGTCTATGAATTAATTCCTTTTCCAATCCTTACTTTAATTGAGAGCGCTTTTTTTTTAAAACTACATTGCATGTCTCGAACATAACTTTTGTGCTTGTCGCTTATTTCTGGTTGAACTGCAAAATATATTGTTGGATAAATGAATTTTGAAATTAAAATACTTGTGTTAATAATAAAGAGATAAAGCCACATTATTCTTATAGCATTCTTCCTCTCTCTTCGTACCTTGACCGCTGAATTGATAAAATGGACTTTTTCGAATTTGGAAAAACTTTAGCAATATTGCTATTTAAAGGTTGTTTGGACCAGGATATGTAGCAAATCAGATGACAGTGTACATCCAAGATCAGACTGCACGTTTTGTGCAGTCTGATCTTGATCTACACTGTCCGCAAAAGTAGTTTGGGCTAGGTTCATCGCTCAACTCTTCGCCTAACAATCCCGAGTGTTAACGACTCCGAAAAAGACGGTTTTAGAAAATACTGTAGGAAAAGGAGAAGATGCTGATAAGCAGCATTTTCTCCTTGTTTTCAACAATTTTTTTCTACCCTTTTAGAGACAAATCTCATCATTTGAGCCTCTTCTAATTTGTTATCCACAAATGCTTTCAATTTGAACGAGTCTAAAACTGTGCTGTGTGTTTAATTCTTCAGCGCCAAAGGCGAAAAAAAAAAAAAAAGGCTTTTGCGGACGGCATAGATCAAGATCAGACTGTACAGAAGGTGCGGTCTGATCTTGGATCTATACCGTCCGCTGGTTATGTCAGTACTATAAGATGGAAATCGTTCTAAGTTTCAGTGGATTGTATCTGATTTAACTCTTTACCAAACGACAAAATTTTGCACTTGATCTAAGTGGAAGCTCGTGCAGACGACAAATTAGATGTAACTGAAAACGATAATTTCTGTCTTCGATAGAACAGAAAACATTGTGGGGAAAGGAGAAAATGCTGGTTACCAGCATTTTCTCCTTTGCCTACAATATTTTCAAAAACCACCTCCTTAAGGGTCGTTAAAATACGGGAATGTGTGGTAGAGGGTTAAGCCGTCGAAAGAGGTCAGGTTTATTTATTTGACGCTGAAAGAGTAAATATTTATGGGCTAATGTGGTTCGAACATTTGGTCAAGAATTTGGTTCTAAGTTTCCAACGAAGCGATAAGTTGAGAACCTGTTTGAACACACACTTTCGAACTTGGACCGTCATTTGGCAAACCTAGGGTGATTGGTAGATGTAGTTAAGGAATCGGCCGAGTTGTGACTAGTGCTAGGGACACTGCGTTCATCACACTCGTCACAACTCGGCCGATTCCGTATCTACATTTATGGATCACCCGAGGTTTGCCAAATAACGGTCCCCAGTTCCAAATTGACAGCACGAACAGTTACCATCATATCGAAGTGTGTGAGCGAATCATTCCCAACTTTGCTGACGACGATACTTTCCATGATTTCCCTTAAGACTGAACCAAAAAAAGTTTCGATGTTCATATTCCAGTACCTTTTTTCCGCCGTCTTAGTTTTTTAAAAAAAAAAAGATCTTTCTTATTTGTAACAATATCTCACCTGAGACTTTTGCTTAGAGCTGGGGTTATACATGTATGTGACTGGTTAAAGGGCTCAATTCGAGCATTCTGTATTGTCTGATCTTGATCTGAACTGTGCGTTGAATCAACTGAAATTGGTTTTGGTGCCTAGAAAATTAAACAACTATTTTTTTCTTTTCGGTCGGCGACCTTCTGTAGTGCATGATTTCTTTAAATACTACGGATAATTTTGTATCGTTTAAACAGAGCTCCAGATAGAGTGGGTTATTTTGATTTCAAAATTGAAAATATTAATCACTCTCCACTAAAACCCTATGTTATGGGTACTCATTAGAATCGTTTCATCGAGACGATTCTAATGAGCACCCACACCATAGGGTTTGGAAGAGATATACTGGATTTAGAATACTATCACTCCCTCTTGTCTGGAACTCTGCTTTAAATATGGAAAGTCTCGTGTTATTTATAATCCCCCTTTGATTTGAACATGGTATGAAGTATTCTCACTGATGATGAGTTTCTTTCTTTTCCCACAAGTTATTTCGTTTGTTTTGCATCGGATCATTGGGCAACTCACAAGTTCGCCACATCATGGATGTTTTGCCGCTCTCTCGAAATTTAGGTTTGGAATACCCGCCATTACACACACATGTACGTTAACCCTTTCTCAAACAAGACCTGGTTTTCATGTGTCTGTAGTACAAGTCTATTGAAAACACTCTGGGAAAAGGAGAAATTGCTCATAACAAGCAATTTCTCCTTTTCCCACAGTGTTTTCTACCCTTTTTGAGAACTTTCTGCCATTTTCATCAAATTTAAAATTGTCACCTGCAAACTCTTTCAATTTGGACCAGTCCAAAATTTGTCGTTTGGGAAAGGGTTAATACGTGTACATTTGTTACTGATATTACGCTTACCACACAAGAAAAATTTTCAACTCGTCCAAGTTGAAAGCCTTTAGGGGTTAACGAAATGTGAGCCATGCTTCGGCAAAAGGGGGCTTAATGCATCTCCGTGATGCATCATACCGCGCAAGTCATCACATAATTATGGATCCACACAATCCATTCGTCTAAAAACCGACCAAATACCGAGGTAGAATAGTCCTCGGACATGCGGAAAATTTACAACAGCAAAAAGTTTCGACACAGGACAGCCTACACGGAATGCGCGGGCTGACCTATGTCGATACTTTTTGTAGATGCAGTAAACCTCCTTTTCACAGAGCTTGTCCCATGAGAGCAAGTTTCTGCAGCTCTGCTTTATTCTGATGAAACTAGTGCCTTGATCTTCAACAATGCAGGGTGCCACAATATATATATATAAAAAACAGGTCGTGTGTTTAAAGTGGAGTTTTCTAAGCAGGTACAATTCATGAACAAAAAATGGCCAAAACAAGAACGTGGTCGTGATCTGGATTGAGTTAGAAATGTTTTCTTTTTTACACGCCCCCTCCCGTGCAAACCATTCTGAGCGTTGTAACTTGTATTGGTTGTATTGAATATAGCAATATACGTGAGGAGCCAGACTTCCAAGGGTGCAAACTGTAAAGTAGCGAATCATCCTGTGCTTTTTCGTCCTTGGGCTTGTTCTTCCGGGCTTATTCGTCTTGGCTAATTCGTTCGGGCTTGTTCGCCCCAACTAAACGTAACCTATTATAATCAAATTATTATCAATCCAAGTTAGTTTCATTTGATATATTTATAAAAATATCAAAATGCCTTTGCATTTTTAATATCCTTTCCACAGTAAAGGTTTAACGGTTGAATTAAATGTCAGTTTGGTCTGTTTCCGATGGCGAAGGTGAAATAAAAGCAATCGTGTTATTTTTTAATATTACAAAAAGAAACAAACCATCATTATGACGACAGAAAGTCCTTTAAATTCCATTTTAGGTGCTTAATTTTGATCTTTATGTAATACCTAACATTAACTTTGGTAATTTAAAAAAATGTGCAATCGTTTAGGACAAAAAATCAGGGGCGAACAAGCCCAGGGACGAACAAGCCCTGGGACAAACTGTTTCTGGGACGAACAAACCCGGAATCGAAATCTCCGACTGCGAAGTTGCTTGGGGCGAAACCTCCGGTAACCTTCTTTGAAAGGGAAAAGGTTAGAACAGTCCGAATGAAGTTTACATTGGTGATAAAGAAGTCGAGAAAAGCTAGACGAAACGTGAATGAAAATATCTTGAAACTTGTCAAAGAAATTAAGTAGTTTAGATCGAAGAGAGCCGATAAGGGTATATGCCTGTCAGTTTTCGCGCCGAGTATTGATTTGATGTAGATTTTGTGTACAGTAGGAGGTAGTCAGTTGCTTGGTGGCAATGGCCTGATGAGAGATATTGCAGTTTGCAGAATCGTCTCGATAGGGTCCTTCTGTTTATTTAGTCATTCAAATTCAGTCGTACTTGCTTATTTCCGAGTAAAGACCTGTTGGTGAACACTTACTTGTTAGTGAATCTGAAACCTAGTCCTTTAAGTGAGAGGTCCCAGGTTCGACTCCCATGTAGGCCACATTTTTTGGTCCCCACACTTCAAACAACATATTTTATTGTTTGTGCTTTCACAAATTCTTTACAATATAACCAGGATTTCACTTTGTTAATGTCTTTACATATCATATAAAGAGGTGACACTGTCTCAAATCATACAATAATACACCAAGTAAAGTCACATTTTGTAAGTTAGTGTTACATTTTGCTTCATGGTAATCGGTATTTTTCTGTCATGACGAACATTGGTGCCATCTAGCAGCTTGTCTAGCCTCTTTTTTCATAGTAAATACCTTGACTCAGACATTAGTCTTCTTACTCAAACTTTAATTTCCAAAAAACAAGTTTTGAATGGAAAGAAAAAATATACTGGAAGTAAAAACGATATAATCGGCACCTATTTGCTTAATACCATTTAATCCACTCTTTAACTCTTTACCACACAATCCTGAGTTTTAACGACCCTGAGGAAGAAGCCTTTTGAAAACATTGTGGGAAAAGGAGAAAATGCTGGTAACCGCATTTTCTCCTTTTCCCACAATGTTTTCTACCCTATCAAAGACAAATTTTATAATTTATGCAGCATTCAATTTGTTGTCTGCAAATGCTTTCAATATGGACCTGTCTAAAATTTTGCTGTTTGGTAGAGTTAAAATACTTTATCACATGCAGTTTTACCGACGAACAGATATGATGACATATTTAGATCATCTGGTAGGTCATGTGGCAATATTTTCAAATCATGTAACTACAAATGGCACCAACTGTATCAAGTTGCAATGATTTTTTTTTCATGAATACCAGCAAAGTCACATTATTCAATTTTAAAATGGTTGGGGGACAGTGATGACGGTCGAGGTGTTTTTTCTTTCAAAGGTTTTGGTGGTCCAAATTCAAAACATCTGCAGACAACAAATTCAAAATTGATAGAAGAGAGCTTCAGTTCTCTGATAGGATAGAAAATATTGTGGGAAAAGGAGAAAATGCTGGTTACCAGCATTTTCTCCTTTTCTCACAATAATTTCAAAAGGCTTCTTCCTCAGAGTCATTAAAACTTGGGATTGTGTGGTAAAGGTTAAAGGGATAAGTCTAAAACAGTCATCATGTACGGGGTGAAACGCTTAGCAGCTTTCTTTGAGAGCATTTGCGATAAAAAGGTGGATGCCAGCTGACATTGTGTATGCTGGATAATTTCAAATGAGAGGTATGTGTTTCAGGATTTTCATGGAAGCAAAAGCAGAGTTTCCTGATGCAGAACTTGCACATTCACCGACACTTGGTAAAATCTTTCGAGTGCCTAAATTATCTATCAATGATGATGATACTGGTGAGAGAGTAGACAGTGCCAAAGATGTTGGTAGAAGAGCCATCATAAGACCTCAGTCTGCAAAAGGTATGCATAGATTGTTAGGGGAGATCACTCTTTCCTTATGGCATAGCCTCTTCCTGTATAAAATCAATACCTGACAACGTTAGGGAGAATTCGCTTTAGACAGGGGTTAGTGTATTGGTCTTTTAAACCTCGATAAACGAGGATATTTGCCACATGGGTTCTTTTAAACCTCGATAAAAGAGGATATTTGCCACATGGGTTCGAATCCCAGTCGGAGCGATTTAATACTGGAGCTATGCATTTGTTACGAACTTTCATGTTCGTAAGATGGGGGCTCGTCAGGGATTGGTCATTGAGCCATTTGTTGTCTGCCCGTTATTGGCCTTTGAGCCATTTGTTGTCAAAATAAAAAGACTTACTGCCTAATAAGGCTTTCCATCATCAAAATGATGACTTCTCTTAAGAGAGTGTGTGTTACGGGAGATCACTCCTTCCTCATGGCTTCTTCCCGTATAAAATCAATACCTGACAACTGCATTAGGGAGAATTCTCTTTAGCTCAGGGGTTAAACTGCGATAAACAAGGATATTTGCCGCACGGGTTCGAATCCCAGCCAGAGTGGTTTATATTTAAGCTATGCCTTTGTTACGAACTTTCATGTGTGTAAGAAGATGTAGATTTAAAACCCCCACACTGTTTGAGGCTCTTTGTTAATTCTTGTTAACTCTTTACCAGACAGTAAATTTTTCAGCTTACCAAAATAGATCAGGCTCACATAATGGGATTTGTAGATGAAAGGGAATGAAACATAGGAAAAAAAGAATATTTCCCACAATGTTTTCAAAAGCCTGTTATCTCAGGGTCATTGACATACAGGATTGTTAGTAAAAAGTCAAACTGTTTTGCAGCAGACAGTATCAAAAATACAGTTTTGAAATGTAGATAATCAATGCAAATCTTGGTAGAATAAATGTGAAACCATTGTGGCAAGAGGAGAAATTGCTTTTAACCCTTTTACCATACAATCCCGACTTTTAATGGCCCTTAAAGAAAGGGCTTTTGAAAACATTGTGGGAAAAGGAGAAAATGCTGGTAATCAGCATTTTCTCCTTTTCCCACAGTTTTCTACCCTATCAAAAAGAGAAATCATCATTTAAGCAACATTTAATTTGTCGTCTGCAGATGCTTTCAATTTGGTCCTTTCCAAAATTTTGTCTTTTGGTAAACAGTTAACAATATTGTCAAAAGTGGCCTGCTGCAATATAAAGAATGGCTTGCAGGAGGTATTGAATTATAAAGATCATTTGAGTAGTGATTCTGCAAAAGGGGTTTTAATGCATGATTCCAAGCGAATCATCACAATTATCATTGATCCATAAAATCCTCTTTGTCTTGCTACTGACTAAATCATGAGGTAGAATGGGCCCTGGACACACAGAAAATTGATCAACAGCGAAAAGTTTTGATCCAGGTCAGCCTGCATTGATTGTGCAGGCTGACCTGGGTCGATGCTTTTCGGAGATGCATGAAACCCCTTTTTAACAGAGCATGGCTCATTTGTATTTGATACTATCTTTGGAAATCTTGTATGTAGGACCAACATTAGAGATACCCAATAGGGTGCTTCCAGCCAGAACAAAGGGAATAAGGCCATGGTCAGCACACCCCAAATCCAAAAAGCCAGATTCACAGAGAAAGGTTTCACGCCAACCACTCAGGAAACCACACTTTAGAGCACCTCAAAGGTATTATTTCAGAGTAAATTTGATCAAGATATTGATTTTCGCCTTGTCTCTCTAACTCTCTCTTCCAATATGTGTGTCTGACATGACTTTGATATCTAATTTGCCAAGTCCCCAGTAGTGCATTTGGTACTTGGTAGCATACAGGACTTGAGAACAAGGGTAGCTGATTTGAATCCCCAGCTCAGCGAATTTCTTTCCGAGGATTGATGATAGTCCTTGCAACAGGATTCATTCCTCTCTCATGATCATTGTTTCGGTATGGATTATGTTGGAAAACAGCCAGTTGCTTGGGAAGAATATTGTGTAAAGTATATGTAACAGAAATCCCAGGAAAGCATGGATAGGTGCAGTGGCCATTGTGATATAACTGAAATAATGTTGAAAATGTTGTTAAACACCATACAATCAACCAACTATCTGACTGACTGACTGACCAACCAACCAACCAGCCAGCCAGCCAACCAGCCAACCAACCAACCAACCAACCAACCAACCAATCTGTTATCAAGTAATCTGTGTTTTACAACCCTGAAGAAGCGGGCTGTTTCAAACTTTGAGGGCAAAAGAGAAAATGTTTATTACCATTATTTTCCCTTCTCCCACAAAAGTTTTTACCTTTTCGAGGACCTTTTTATCTTAACCCTTATCCTTCTAAAAATGAAATGAAACTTTCAAACCCACAGTAAAAACTCAAATTCTGCTATTTCTGGTACTTTTTTGGTGGGAAAGATATCTCCTTATTGGATAGTGTAGATCCAAGATCAGACTGCACATTCTGTGCAGTCTGATCTTGATCTACATTGTCAGCAGAAAGTCATTAATCCAGGGTTAATCCAGGAGCAGTCATGGCAACAAATGTCATGCGGCTTATCATGTACAAGTAGCTTAGAATCAGATTTGAATACATAACAGGTGGCAGATGATGGTACTTCCACATTTACAAAATCCTTTTAGAATTGGCCTAAAAATCTTATTGACATGTACCAAACAATTCCAAGTTTTAAAGACTTTGAGAAAGAAGCTTTCTGAACACACTGTGGGAAAAGGAGAAAATGCTGGTCACCAGCATTTTCTCCTTTTCCCACAATGTTTTCTACCTGTCCAAGGACAAATTCTATCATTTGAAAATGATTTTAATTGTTGTCTGTAAATTCTTTCAATATGGACGAGTCCAAAATTATGCTGCCTCTTAGAAAGTTAAGATTGGTTGGTGAATATAGGCCCAAGGCTTCTGAGATCAAATCCTAGCCTGGCTAAACTCTGCTTGAGGACTGATGGTATTCATTGTGACAGGGTTCATTCCTCTGAATATTGTGTCAGCTTTTTTATTTGAGAGTGGCCCGAGGCAAAGAAAGTGTCTTTCTCAAAAAAAAAAAAACTGGTAAAAGGAACCCCAGAAAGGCACAGATAGGCTCACTGATTGCCATGATATGACTAGAATACTGTTGAAAATATTTTGTGCTCTTTACCACACAAAATTGTAGACCTGTCCAAATTTGAAAGCATTTGCAGACAAAAAATTCAACGTGGCTCAAAAGATTGGATTTGTCTTTGACAGGTTAGGAAACATTGTGGCAAAAGGAGAAAATGTTGGACTACCATTTTCTCCTTTTCCCACAAAGTTTGCAAAAGCTATCATCCTCAGGGTTGTTAAAACTGGAGACTGTGTGGTAAAGGATTGGACACACCAAAGACAGACAGGATTTTTGTGAACCTTTCAGGTCACCAACAGCCAGTGTGTCATCAGATACAAGTTCTTTAATTACCGCTGTTGGATTAGTAAACAATGCAGGAAAAGCACCAGACACTCCGGACAGTTCACACTCGCAGCGGAATGAGAGGCCTGCAGATTTGTCAAGTAAAATTTATGTTTGATTTCGCTTATGTTATTTGCCTACACTTGTTAACAGATGACAAAATATTAGACTTGTCTGAATTGAAAATGTTTGCAGACAATAAATTTTATACAGCTCAAATGATGTAAATTGTCTTTGAAAGGATAGGAAACTTTAAGGGAAAGGTGAAAATGTTGGAACCTGCATTTCTGTCATTTTGCCATGCCTGGAACAGCACTGGTGAAGGAAGGTGTTAGCATGTCTATAGACAGAGACAGCCCTCTGGGTCAGACTATTTTGTTTAAATTGCTAGTGTTATTTCCATTTAGATACCATAACTATTTTGCCATTGAGGTCAGTTACATTTGCATGGCATATTTGTGTCCTGCACTGTATATTGCAGGAAAATGTTTGAGTATAACTCAGGTTTGCACAAGTCTTTTTCTAGTTAACCCATAAGCTGCTAAGCGCAACTCACTGACCTTTTGCAGACAGTGTAGATCAAGATCAGACTGCAGAGAACATGCAGTCTGATCTTGGATCTACACTGTCCGATAAGGAGATGTTAATGCACCAAAAATTGACGATGAAATAGAAATATTTGGGTTTTTACTATCGACTTGAGAGATTTATTTAATCTATTTAGCTGTGTAAGGGTTCAGGTTGAATACATGAATATGCTTGAAACTTTGTGGCAAAAGGTGGCTTGTTATCACCCATGTCTCTTTTGGACACAGTGTCGATAAAACTGGTTTGTAGCTCGACATAGATAAAAATAAAAGTTGTTTGCTGGAGGTAATGTATTTTTCAGTGAATGGCTCAATCCTACATGTAATATTTAACCCTTTAACAAACAATCCTGACTTTTAATGATCCTGAGAAACAAGGCTTTTGAAAACATTGTTTAACCGTTTACCATACAATCCTGACTTTTAACGACCCTGAAAAAAACATTGTGGGAAAAGGAGAAAATGCTGGTAACCAGCATTTTCTCCTTTTCCCACAATGTTTTCTACCCTTCCCAACACAAATTTCAGTTTTTGAGTCACATTTATTTCGTCGTCTGCAAATGCTTTCAATTTGGACAAGTCTGAAATTTTGTTGTTTGGTAAAGAGTTAAATTACTAGTGTTATTTCATTTTTCTAACTTTTCAAAGACAAATCCAGTCATTTGAGTCACAATCAATCTGTCGTCTGCAAATGATTTCATTTTGGACAAGTCTTAAATTTCATTGGGTGGTACCTGTACCATTGTGTTGTCTTTTTTGGGTGCTCAGGAATTCAGAACAGATGTACAAATATCGCAGTCTTTTCTACCGGCTCTACAGTTGTATGTTACTCCTTTTTACAGATGTAACTTACATAATCCAGCAGATGTATCCTTGTGCATGTTACAGATACACTTTAACCCTTAACCCTTTACCAGACGACAAAATTTTAGCCTTGTCCAAATTGAAAGCATTTGCAGACGACAAGTTCAGTGTGGCTCAAATGGTGCAACTTTTCTTTGATAGGGTAGAAAACATTGTGGGAAAAGGAGAAAATGCTGGTTACCAGCATTTTCTCCTTTTCCTACAATGTTTTCAAAAGCCTTCTTTCCCAGGGGCGTCAAAAGGCGGCATTGTGCAGTAAAGGGTTAAACTGCTAAATTAATGAAACAAAAATTTCCACTCAGTTCTAAAAGTCCAAATATTGTGGGTTCAGTGTTGATTTCACCAGAAAGAAAATACTGTATCGGACAGAAAATTGACTAGTAGCGAAAAGTTTTGACCCAATCAGCCTGCGCGGATTGCGCAGGCTGACCTGGGTAGATGCTTTTCACAGATGCATTAAGTCCCCCTTTTCACAGAGCATGACTCATACATATCTTACTTTATTCTACAGATCTTTCTCCAGCGAAATGGGCTGTAACAATTGCTGAGGCCCTGAAAGAGTCAGAAGAGCAGGAAGAGCCATTGACTAAACCAGAGCCAGTGAAGAGGTCGTTAAAGAAACATCCATCTTTCGAAACGTGGCTGGAAGGTTCGCCCCATGATTCGGACGAGTATGACACAGATCTAGATATTGAAGACTATGTCAAAAGTAAGATAACTTTAACATATTGTGTGATAGATTTTGCTGAATAGGGCTGATTTTTTTTTTGGCAGTGTCATTGGACAAAGGCCAACAGAGTCACTGCCAAATTGTGGAGCCCTAGAAAGACATGAGTGAGCTATTGCCATGATATACGTTAAAGATTGTTGGACATGGCAAAAAACACCATTCTTACAAACGAAATACTGAGCCAGGGTCCACATTCACCAACTGTTCTTGACTCTTTACCACACTACATATTCTTAAATTGAAAGCAATTGTGGACGACAAATTAAATGTGGCTTAAACAATAGGATTTGTCTGTGAAAAGGTAGAAAACAAGATGTAAAAAAGGAGAAAATGCTGGTTATGAAAATAAAGTGGGGAAAAAGAGAAAATGCTGGTAACCAGCATTTTCTCCTTTTCCCACTTTATTTTCATAATGCATCTTCCCCAGGTCAGTAAAAGAAGGGATTGTGTGGTTAAAAATTAATTCCATTTAAAGTTTAATTCTAGATTTAGAAAGTAACACAGCTTCTGATTGGCTAAACCGATTGTGTTACTTCCAAATTTGGAAAATCATTTAGAAAAAGAGCAAGAATGTTCCTAAGAATAGGAGGTAAATGCGGACCCTGTCCTTGATATCTAAACTGTGTGCAAAAGCAAAGTAAGTTGTACTTAGTTTTCCATAGTTTAGAACTTTTTTGCCTTCAGTGTGGGTCTTGAGGAGACTGTATGCAACAGTTGTTTGCTTAAGAAAAAAAATACCCAACATGCAAATTTGAAATCAGAAGTTTGGAGTAAAGGTAATAAATATGAAACTGAGGTTTAACACTGTACCAAATGGTAATTTTTTTAATTCCCTCAAACTGGAAGTATTTGAAGACGAAAAATCTGATGAACATGAAAAACTAAAATTTGTCTTTGGAAGGGTCAAAAACATTGCTGGTTACCAGCATTTTCTACCTTTCCCTCAATGTTCTCAAAACCTTCCTTTTAAGGGCTGTTAAGATTTTGAATTGTCCGATGAAGGTTTAGTTTATGAATACATGTGTAAATATTGTTGCAAAAAGATAAATTACTCATTGCAAGCAATTTATCTCCTTGCGTCGGTGTTCTGAAAAAAAAAAAAGGTCAGAATCCAGATAAAATATGGAGAGGAGGAGTTATTATATATCCAACTCCAGCCTTTAACCCTATCCCAAACGACAAATTTTGGACTGGTCCAAATTGAAAGAGTTTGCAGACCACATTTTTAAATTTGATGAAAATGGCAGAAAGTTATCAAAAAGGGTAGAAAACACTGTGGGAAAAGGAGAAATTGCTCGTTATGAGCAATTTCTCCTTTTCCTACAGTGTTTTCAAAAGACTTGTACTGCAGACACGTGAAAACCAGGGCTTGTTTGGGAAAGGGTTAAGATGTGAAATTTTGAATTTCATGAAATACGTTCAGGTTTCGAAGAAGATTTGGAACGAGTGCGTCGTCGTCAACGTGTGCTCAAGAAACAAAGACAGAAAAAGAAGGGTGATCATTTCCTATGTGTGAATGAAGTGAGAGTTTATGTAACCTTGACCTTGAGTTGTTTGACCTCTAACCTGTTCTTCTGTTTCAGCATTCCATCAACATTTTTTGTTACAGTTTCACCCTTAATCACACAATCTAGCGTTTTAATGAGCTTGAAGATGAAGGCACCAGATAAAGTTATGGGAAAAGGAGAAAATGCTAGTAAAAAGCATTTTCTCCTTTTCCTACAATATTTTCTACCCTTTCAAAGTTAACTAGTGCCACATTTATTTTGTTGCCTGCTCATATGATGGGATTTGTCTTTCAAAAGGTAGAAAAACATTGCTGAAAAAGGAGAAAATGCTGGTGACTCACATTTCTCCTTTTTTCCACAGTGTTTTCAAAAGCTCTCTTTATAAAGTTCCTGAAACACAAGCATTGTTTGGTAAATGGTTATGTAATACTAATTATATCTTTTTTAAGCCTTTACCAGATGACAAAATTATAGCCTTGTCCAAATTGAAAGCATTTGCAGATGACAATTTCAGTGCGACTCAAATGGTGCAATTTTTCTTTGATAAGGTAGAAAACATGGGAAAAGGAGAAAATGCTGGTTGCCAGCATTTTCTCTTTTCCCACTATGTTTTCAAAAGGCTTCTTTCCCAGGGTCGTTAAAAGGCGTCATTGTCCGGTAAAGGTTTAAACAGCTTGCCTAACATTTAAAGACAATCTGTGATGCATTTTTAGCACTGTACTGGTTTTTAGCTCTACTGGCTGTAAGCCAGCAGAGCTTGTGTCATGGTATGGTTTTCGTCGTCAGTCCGTCAGTGCGGGAAAAGTAGCCATGTAAAGTTCAAAATTTCAATTTCTTGTTTACACAATTTAGTCTGCATTTGAGGTCGGATTTTCGTGAAACTTGTACAGTTTGTTTATCTCATCAATAGCTTGAACGCTATTTATTTTAAAAAAAATCTGATAATCAGTGTGGGAAAAGTAGCCATTTGAAGTTCAAAATTTCGATTTCTTGTTTACGCGATAAGGGCTATATTTGTAGTCGGATTTTCATGGAACTTGCTTTGTATCATCCACAGCTTTAACACTATTGATTTGAAAAAAAAGATCAATAATCAGTATGGGAAAAGTAGCCAATTAAATTTAAAAATTTACAATTCTTGATTACGCGATAACGTCGGCAGTTGTGGTTGAATTTTCATGAAACTTGCACAGTTGCTTTATATTATCAATAGCTTGAATTCTATTGATTTTGAAAAAAAAAAAAAAAAATTACAATCAGTACGGGGAAAGGAGCCACTTAAATTTGATAATTTACATTTCGTGTTTACGCAATTAAATCACTTTTTTTATTAAATTCTTTTGAAACTTGCAAAGATTACTTGTATCATCAAGGGATTGAACTCTATTAAGAATGAAGAAATTCTAGCAATTTGATGACTTAGTATTGTTTACACAACACAGTCCACATTATTAGTCAAATTTCTTCGAAACTTGCAGGGATTATTTAACCCTTTCCCAAACGACATATTTTGCACTGGTCCAGATTCAAACAGTTTGCAGACGACAATTTTAAATTTGATGAAAATGGCAGAAAGTTGTCAGAAAGGGTAGAAAACACTGTGGGAAAACGAGAAATTGCTCGTTACGAGCAATTTCTCCTTTTCCCACAGTGTTTTTAAAAGACTTGTACTGCAGACACGTAAAAACCAGGGCTTGTTTGGGAAAGGGTTAAAACAATGAGTTCTGATACCCTATCAAATTCGGCTGGATTCCAAACAATTGGTTTTGAGAAATTGTACTTCAATTTTTTTGCACTATTTGTTCGATTCACCATGCCTACTTATGCTGTCTTAGTGGGTTCAAGCCCAGTTGCAACAACACCTCCCCCTCCATTTTTTTGTGTGTTTCCTTTTTCCTTTTTGCATCATGAATTCTTTATGTATGCTAGAAAAAAAAGCAAAATCAATGCCAGTAGAGCAATTCAGGCCCTCAAGGACCTCTGGTTGTTAATATTTTAGCATTTTAAAACATTGTCCCAACTCTTATAAGCTTTCTAATGAAACGAATTTACTGCAAATAACTTGGAAAAAGTTCTTGTGAAATATACACAGCATACATGTAGATTAAAATGTTATGTAGGAATACTATATATATGAGAATATTATGTCAAAAGTAAAAAAAAAAGATCAAGCTCTTTTCCAGGAATTTCTCTTTTTTGCACCATGTTGGTCAAAGTTTGTCTGCTGCAACAGAAAAAATATAATGGAGTTTATGACTAAACTTTTTACCATACAACAGAATTTTGGACCTGTCCAAATCTAAAGCAATTACAGATGACAGCTTAAATGTGGTTTAAACAGAAGTTGTCTTTTCCCACCATGTTCTCTACCAAGTCAATAACAGATCCCAGTATTTTAGTCATAATCAAGTAATTCTGTGCAAATGCTTTGAATTTGGACAAGTCAAAAGTTTTGTTGAGTGGTAAAGATGTTTAACTCTGTACCACACAATCTTGACTTTTAACGACCCTAGACCTTTTAAAACCTTGTGGGAAAAGGAGAAAATGCTAGTAACCAGCATTTTCTCCTTTTCCCACAATGTTTTCTACCTTTCCAACAAAAATTTGAATTTTTGAGTCACATTTATTTTGCTGTCTGGAAAAGGCTTTCAATTTTGACAAGTCTGAAATTTTGTGGTTTGATATTTAAAGATAATGAACTGAAATAAGTGTTGTACTGTGTTCTGAATTGTCAACTCAACCCTTGCAGTGTTGTTCTATTCTAACTTTGTTTCTTTGTGCTAAAGGTTAGATTAAGATCAGACTACACTCAACATGCAGTCTCATTTTAGATCTGCATAGTTAGTCTGTTACTTTGTGAATTTCTCTTGACAAAATTACTCTATTTAGTTCTGTTTTCCTGACTACAAATGTCTTTCACTTTTTTTTTTGCAATACAAGGTTTTAAGTAATTGGAAAATTTGCCGGATTTTTGTGGATTAACTTTGATATTTCACCCTTTTCCACACAGTCCTAAGTTTTAACGACCCTCATAAAGGAAACTCTTGAAAACATTGTGGAAAAAGAAGAAAATGCTGGTAACTAGCATTTTCTTCTTTTACCACAATGTTTTCTCCATTTTCAAAAAGAAATCCCACCATTTATGCCTCATTTACTGTCATCTGCCAGTACTTTGGATTTGGGCAAGTCTAATCTAAAATTTTGTCATCTGGCAACCCTTTACTGTACAATGCAGCCTTTTAACGACCCTGTAAAAGCACCGCCTTTTGAAAACATTGTGGGAAAAGGAGAAAATGCTGGTAACCAGGATTTTCTCCTTTTCCGACAATGTTTTCTACACTATCAAAACAAAAATTACACCATTTGAGCTACACTGAATTTGTGGTCTGCTAATGTTTTGAATTTGGATAAGGCTAAAATTTTGTCGTCTGGTAAAGAGTTAAAGAATCTGACCTTAAGGTTTTATTGCAGGTAATTACAAGACAAAAATGATAATGGTGAATAATGATGATAGTTAAAGTAATATTAAAGATCAAAGTGTTATGTCCAATTATTTTTATGTTGTAAAGGCTATTTTATACCCCTCCACCTACGTAGTATAGGGGGGTTTACTGGTTTCACCATGTCTGTCTGTCTTTCCATCCATCCATCCATCTGTGTCCATCATTTTAGTCTGTGGGTCAGCTGGTTTGCCCGTCCGTCCGTCTGTCTGTCAATCGGTCCATGTTTTCGTTTCCGTGCCCTGACTCATAAGCGGTTTTACCCAGAGCCCTGAAACATTATACAAGTGTCCCTCATGACCCAAGGAGGTGCTCTATCGTTTTTTGGTTACATTGGTCAAAGGTCAAGGTCACAGGTGAACTTCATTTTCTCTGATTGTGCCGCTTCAGTGACAAGGTGCCGGGGGGGGGGGGTATTTGTCTGCTTTGCGACAGTTCTAGTTGGACCAAACAAAACTGTTACACAAACAACAGAAATGGCAAATATTTGAAGGGAAGGAAATTGTTGTTATCCGACTGTCTTCTCATGAGCAATGGCTCCTTTTTCCACAATATTATCCAAAATTGTCAACACCAGGGTGGGTCAACAGTCAAACATGAACAATAATGAGTTAACTTGATTCATGGTTGCAACTTTATGACGTCGGTCATTTTTCTTTGATGATTGAGGACATAATTTGCCTTAACCCTTTACCACACAATCCGGACTTTTAACGACCCTGGAAGAAAAGGCTTTTGAAAACATTGTAGGAAAAGGAAAAAATGCTGGTAACCAGCATTTTCTCCTTTTCCCACAATGTTTTCTACCCAGTCAAAGATAAATTCCATGATTTGAGCCACGTTTAAATTGTCGTCTGCTAATGCTTTGAATTTGGACAAGTCTACATTTTTGTTGTGTTAAAGGGTTAAAATTACATTGGGTCCGTACGTATATATCATGAATCAAATTATATTATTGCAACATCCATAAGCAAAGGTGTACATTTAACCCTTTCCCAAACAAGCCCTGGTTTTCACGTGTCTGCAGTACAAGTCTTTTGAAAACACTGTGGAAAAAGGAGAAATTGCTCATAACAAGCAATTTCTCCTTTTCCCACAGTGTTTTCTACCCTTTTTGATAACTTTCTGCCATTTTCATCAAATTTAAAATTGTTGTCTGCAAACTCTTTCAATTTGGACCAGTCCAAAATTTGTCGTTTGGGAAAGGGTTAAAAGGACCAATCCATTATTTGGTTACCTTTAGTCTTCGTCTGGCAAGGGAGATAATTTGACTAAGAGGAAAGGCCCTCATTAGTCGGCCTGATTAGCTCAACTGTTAGAGCATGGGATTCGTAGTGCCAGGATACTTAACTCTTTACCAAACAACAAAATTTTGGACTGGACTAAATTGGAAGCATTTGTAGACGACAAATTAAAAGTTGCTAAACTGACAATTTCTCTCTTTGATAGGATTGAAAACATGGTGGAAAAAGAGGAGAAAATGCTGGTTACCGGCATTTTCTCCTTTACCCACAATGGTTTCAAAATCCTTCTTCCTTAGGGTTGTAAAAAGTCGGGATTGTGTGGTAAAGGGTTAATTGTATGGTTTTGATTCCCTTGGTTGGCCTATCCAAATTGCTGATAGTCTTTTGGGTGAGTCTTTGAAATCTTGGTCCAGTGTTATGGTGCAATACACAGTATGTTAAGAAAACAATGGAATTCATTCTGTATCTTGCACTATCCCCCATAACATAAAATGACTAACAGCCTACTGGGGGCATAGCCCATATGGGTAATGCGTGGGGATGGTAAAAAACTTAAAAACAAACAAAGAATTTGTTGCTCAAACTTACAGATTGATAGTCTAAGTCAGAAACTTGGCTTCCTTTGTTATACTGTATTTTCACAGCAGCCATCTTAACTCTTTACCAAATGACACAATTTTAGACTGATCCAAATTGAAAGGATTCGCAGACGACAAATTAAATGTAGCTCAAATGATGATTTCTGTTTTGGATAGGGTAGAAAACATTGTGGGAAAAGGAGAAAATGCTGGTTACCAGCATTTTCTCCTTTTCCCACAATGTTTTCAAGAGGCTTCTTTCTCAGGTTCGTTAAAAGTTGGGATTGTGTGGTAAAGGGCTAAATATGTCAAGGGATGGACATTCGGAACTTACTAACTTGTCTATTTTGTAAATTCTTCCAGCCATAAGAGATGAGAAGCCATTAGATCCAACGGGAAGAGCTCTATACATAGATCAATGTATCTCTCAAGGTGAGGTTAGCAAGTTTTATTTTTTACCTGGTGGTCCCATGCTTTTAAAAGCCCGAGGAAGAAAGTTTTCGTAAACACTTTGGGAAAAGGGAAAAAAATGTGAAAAAAAGCTTTGAACACACTGTCGGAAAGAAAAAAAAAATGCTCATTACTAGCATTTTATCCTTTATCCAAAACGTTTTTCTACCTTTTCAAAAACAAACATCATTGTTTGAGACATGTCCAACTTGTTGTCTGCAAATTCTTTTAGTTTTGACATGTCTTAAATTTTTTCCCTCTGGAACAAGGGAGTTTTCTCACACACGACATCTGTACGAGAGAATTTGATCGTTTAACCCTTTCCCAAATGACAAAAATTTTGGACTGGTCCAAATTGAAAGAGTTTGCAGACGACAATTTTAAATTCGATGAAAACAGCAGAAAGTTATCAAAAGGGGTAGAAAACACTGTGGGAAAATGGGAAATTGCTTGTTACGAGCAATTTCTCCTTTTCCCACAGTGTCTTCAAAAGACTTGTACTGCAGACACGTGAAAAGCAGGGCTTGTTTGGGAAAGGGTCAATTGATTGGAGTTTAACGCCATTTTCAACATTATTTCAGTTATATTGTGGCGGCCAGTGCACCTATCAGTGCTTTCCTGGTGTTTCTATTACCGGTACTCCGCACAATATTCTTTCCAAGCCACTGGCTGCTTTCCCACAAAACCAATGTTGAAACAATGGTCAGCGGTGAGAGAGGAATGAATCCTGTCGCAATAACTATCATCAGTCGTCGGAAAGAAATTGGCCGAGCCGGGGTTCGAACCAGCGACCTCCTGTTCTCAAGTCCAGCACGCTACTGACTGAGCTACAGGGCTTGGCTATATGGGGAAACACGATTACAGGTGGTATAACCCTCAACCACACAATCCTGAGTTTTAATGACCCCAAGGAAAAGGACTTTTGAAAACATTGTTGGAGAAAGAGAAAATGCTGGAAACCAGCATTTTCTCCTTTTCCAACGATGTTTTTTACCCTTTTAAAGACATATTTCATAATTCGTGCAGCTTTTGATTTGTCGTCTGCAAATGCTTTCATCAATGTGGACCAGTCTAAAATTTTGAAAGAAATAAGCTGGGTAAAATAAGGAAGTGAGTCCTGTCGTGCAAGAAAAAACATGTATCTTGAAAATGTCAAGTTAATGCTTTGTTATTTTATACAAATCAAAAGTAAAATAGAAAAACTGATTTGTATCAAGTTTGATATTGTCCTTTGTAGATGCTTTTAATTTTGAAAACTTGGTTTTAGTGGTGAAGGATTTACCCATTACAACACAGTCACAACTTTTAACGACGCTTAGAAAGAAAGCTTTTGAAAACATTGTGGGAAAAGGAGAAAATGCTGGTAATCAGCATTTTCTCCTTTTCCCACAATGTTTTCAACCCTTCCAAAAGCATATTTCAATTTTTAAGTCACATTTATTTTGTCGTCTGCAAATGCTTTCAATTTGGACTGGTCTAAAATTTTGTCGTTTGGTAAAGAGTTAAGCATGAGACCAACACAAAAATCATGATTCACTATAATTGATTGATTGACTCATGTTTTACGCCACTTTCAACATTATTTCAGTCATATCCCAAATCAAAATTCACTTTTTGATTCACATTTGTTTTGTGGTCTGCAAATGCTTTCAATTTGGACAAGTCCAAAATTCTGTAGTTTGGTAAAGAGTTAATATGTAAACTTTTTAGAATTTGATAAAATGATGGATGGACATCCTGCTTAACTCTTTACCAAATGACAAAAATGTTGACTTGTCCAAATTGAAGCATTTGCAGACGACAATTTAAATGTGACTAAAATGATGGACATTGTCATTGATAAGTAGAAAACATTGTTGGAAAAGGAGAAAATGCCCGTCAATGGGCATTTTCTCCTTTTCCAACAATGTTTTCGAAAGGCTTTTCTCTTAGGGTCGTTAAAAGTCGGGATTGTGTGGTAAAGGGTTAACATGAATATTATATTTAAGAGCCACTTACTTAACCCTTTACCAAATGACAATATTTTGGAACAGACCAAATTGAAAGCATTTGCAGATGAGAAATTAAATGAAGCTGAAATGATGATTTCGTTCTTTAATGGGGTAGAAGACATTGTGGGAAAAGGAGGAAATACTGGTTACCAGCATTTTCTCCTTTTCCCACAATGTTTTCAAGAGGCTCTCTCTTTCAAACTTTAGATTGTGTGGTAAAGAGTTTACTTTTTACTACACAGTAGCGAGTTTTAACAACCCTGGGATTTTAGACTTTTGAAAACATTTGTATGGCCACTGTAGATCAAGATCTGACTCCACATGCAGTATGATCTTACATCTACACTGTCTGCTATTTAGTGATATTTTTCTGGCTAAAATGGCTGGAAAGTCACAATATTTTGGTCCTTTCTCCAAGTTAACCCATTACCATAAGATCCCGAGTTTTAAGGACCCCCAAGAAAAAGGACTTCTGAAAACATTGTAGGAAAAGGAGAAAATGCTGGTTACCAGTATTTTCTCCTTTTCCCACATTGTTTTCTGCCCTAAGAAGGACAAATTTTATCATTTGGGCCACCTTTAATTTGTCGTCTGCCAATGCTTTAATTTGATTAATTCTAAAATTTTGTCATTTGGTAAAGAGTTAATTAATGTCCTTCATGTGTATTTGGCACTGTCATGTCTAACCCTTCAAGATATATTGAAATGGACAATATCACTCTGAAAAAAAAAAACCAGCCAATAGTTTAATACCAATATTATCTTTGCAAGAATATGGAACAAAGTAGCAGACAGTGTAGATCCAAAATGAGGCTGCACATTGTATGCAGTCTTATCTTGATCTGCGTTCTCCACCAAAACAACTTAAGTCAGATTGGGTCCTGAGCTGCAAGGTTTAACACTGAATATTGTTTTATTTTCAGGCCAGATACCAGTTTCGTATTTACAGCGCCACCTGGGGGACAAAAACCTCAGAATGAGGCATCACTATCTGGGTGGAGAAGGAACTAAGCCAATTGCTATAGCTTTGCTGGTTAGAAAAAAAGAAACACTTTTTTTTTTTTCCATATGAGCCATGTGGTGGTAAAAGGGGGTTTAATGTACATTCATGATGCATCAAACAGAGCAAGTCATCATATAATTATTGATCCATAAAATCCATTTTGTCCAATAACTGACTGAATCATGAGGTAGACTTGTCCTTTGACATGCAGAAAATTGACAAACAGCAAAAGTTTTTAATGCAGAAAATTGGAAAACAGCAAAAGGTTTCAATCCTCGTCAGCCTGCGTGAAATCAGTGCAGGCTGACCTGAATCAACAGTTCTTGCAGATGCACTAAAATCCCCTTTCCAGATGCTATGTCTCAGGCTCTATTACGAAATGTCCCAAGTCCAAATCTTGTTGCCAAGCACACACAACTTTATATTTGCCAAGTTCACCTTTCTATTTATGTATGTTTTAAAAAAAAAACTAGACAAAATAACAGAGAGTGTTAAAGTCTTTTATCACTTAACCTTCCTTGTTTTGAGTGTGATATAACCACTTTGAATTTTCTTATCTTAACTGTTTACCACACAATCACGGGTTTTAATGACCCTGAAGAAGAAGCCTTTTGAAAACATTGTTGGAAAAGGAGAAAATGCTGGTAACCAGCATTTTCTCCTTTTCCCACAATGTTTTCTAACATTTCCAAAACAAATTTTGAGTCGCATTTATTTTGTCGTCTGCAAATGCTTTCAATTTGGACCAGTCTAAAATTTTGTTGTTTGGTAAAGAGTTAAACACCTTTGAGATAAGCATAGTGTGACATCATTTGTGATATCTTTTTGTACTTATCTCAGAGACATAAATTAGCATGACTTATGGAAATTAGCATGTGTGATCGAGTACATGGGTGATTTTTTATTGGTTTTGGTTTGTATTGGAGTTTAACGCCATTTAAACAGCTCAGGTCATGTCATGGTGGTCAGTGATGCACTCATGTGTTTCCTGGCTTTCTCACACCGGTACTGACACAAGTTTCTTTCCAAAACCACTCACTACTTTTCTCACATGCATCAGAGGTGAGAGGTGAAAAATCAACAGAACGGAAGTTTGCCTTAACCCTTTCCCAAACGACAAATTTTGGACTGGTCCAACTTGAAAGAGTTTGCAGACGACAATTTTAAATTTGATGAAAATGGCAGAAAGTTATCAAAAAGGGTAGAAAACACTGTGGGAAAAGGAGAAATTGCTCGTTACGAGCAAGTTCTCCTTTTCCCACAGTGTTTTCAAAAGACTTGTACTGCAGACACGTGAAAACCAGGGCTTGTTTGGGAAAGGGTTAACTGGGTATCGATCTCACAAGCACCAAGTCAGGAGTCGGGCATGCTAACCACTGAGCTACCCGAGCGAGCAATGGGGTTTTTAAGTATTTGTGCCTTTAATGTATGTAACAGAAAGATTCTGACATTCCTTTGCTTCAGAGATAAGATTTCATCAAACTTGTGTAGAAAACTGTTATGTAGCTGGCTAGAGGCTTGCTTCATGATATTTTTTTAGAATCATTTAATGACAGTTTATCTCAAATGTCAAACTTACAGCATGTCAAATCCTAAATATCTCTTTATCTTTAATCATTTCAGAAGAACACAATAACAGAGACTGTTGATATCAGTGACAATTTTGTGGAAGCAGAAGGTGCTAGATATATAGCTGGAATGATGAAAAATAACACATTTATCAGCAATTTGGTAAGTACAGGAAAACCTGTGAGCATGACCACCTCTGTTAACCCTTTACCACACAACAGAATTTTAGACTGATCCAAGTTCAAAGCATTTGCAGACAACATGATAAATCTGGCCAAAATAATGGGATTTGTTAGTGAAAAATTAGAAAACATTGTGGGGAAAAGGAGAAAGTGCTGGTTATCAGGAAAAGCAGAAAATACTGGTAACCAGGATTTGCTCCTTTTCCAACAATGTTGTCAGAAGCCTTTTTCCCAGTGTCATTATAAGTCTGTTTGTTTGGTAAGAAGGCGTTACCCTTTACTAAACACATCTGAGTTTTAACAACTCTAAATAAGAAGCCTTTTGAAATCATTACTGAAAAAATGAGAATGCTGGTAATTAGCATTTTTTCACTTAACTCTTTACCAAATGACAAATTTTTGGACAAAACCAAATTGAAAGCACTTGCAGATGACAAATAAAACATCGCTAAAATGATGATTTTTATCTTTGATAGGGTGAAAAACACTGGGAAAAGAAGAAAATGCTGGTTACAAGTATTTTCTCCTTTTCCCATAATGTTTCAAAAGCCTTCTTTTTCAGGGTCTTTAAAAGTTGGGATTGTGTGGTAAGGGGTAAGGCAAGCACGTTGTATTAACCCTTTGCCACACAATTCCAAGTTTTATCGACCCTGAGAAAGAAGCCTTTTAAAAACATTGTGGGAAAAGGAGAAAATGCTGGTAAGCAGCAGTTTCTCCTTTTCCCACAATGTTTTCTACCCTTCTTAAAACAAATTTCAATTTTTCAGCCACACTTATTTTGTCATCTGCATATGCTTTGAATTTGGACTAGTCTAAAATTTTGTCATTTGGTAAAAAAAATAAATCCTTTAGGCTTTCTACAACAGGGTTGTGAAAACTTGGGATTGTGTGGTGAAGGATTAAGAGTTAACCCTTTACCACACAATCCCGTCTTTTAACGACCCTGCAAAAGAAGCCTTTTGAAAACATTGTGGGACAAGGAGAAAGCTTTTTTCCCCAAAGCTTTTTTTTCCCGATGTTCTTTTCAGTTTGGACTAAATCGGCAAAGTAACAAGAAAAAATACTTTGAATAGTGTCATATTTATGAGAAATTGAAAAGTGAAAATAGTGCAAATATGTTCGTATTTCTATGTTTGGTCACAGCATTTAAACTAAAAGTACATTGTGAGTAGATTGTTGTCGGCATTATTCCTAACTTATAATAGGGGCATAGGTTTTTTTAAGACATTTCGTCAGTATATGTCCATTTGACAGTAAACAGTATGAGAAAAGGATTTACAATTTAACCCTTTACCACACAAACCCGTGCTTTAATGACCTTGAAGGGGGAAACTTTTGAAAACTTTCTCCTTTTCTTTAGATGTTTTCTACCCTTTCAAAGACAAATCTCATCATTGGAGCAACGTTTAATTTGTCGACAGCAAATGTTTTCAAAACAGACGAATCTAATCTTTTGTTGTCTGGTAAAGATGTAATTAACACCTCTAACACCTGTTTGAGCAGGGATCTTATATACACATGTATATAATATCCCTGGTTTGGGTGAAAATCAAGAAGTTTATCGTAAGTAATCGATTAGGTGATTTGTCATATTTTTAACAGATGTATGTTGTAAAAACTTTTTAATTGGGGTTATATTTGGTCACTTGGGTGATTGTAAGGATTATACTGATTTGGAATGGACATGCATTTATCAGTCATGCAACAATCTTTGGGAAAACAAACAATTATTCAGATCAGGCAAAAGTGACATTAACAGTCACATGCAATTGTTTTTATGAAACAGGAATAAGATATGAATGCTCTCTAAAGTATTACAACAAGAATCATATGATGACGTTGGCAATGTCGACTTATTTTTGAAACAGGGGGACGAGTGGCTGTCAATAAAATATCCTTCTTCATGTCGCTCGTTTCGTATGTAACCATTACGACTGTCTAGGAGTAATGGTTTGGAATTTGAAAGATGTACATGCAGTTAGATTTCAATACAGGTAGTTTAACAAAACAGTTTGGCATAACTGTTCTTTCTTTCCTGAAAGACTGGAAAAAAACCCCCTGCTTATCTATCGTTTGGTAGAGTGGCTGGTTTTTTGGAAACTTGGTTAAATCTACCGGCAACATTTTATGTAGATCAAGGTTTTTTGAATGGATATATTTAGTTTTCCTTTCAAGGTATATAATTTGACAATTACCTTAACACATGATTCTTACGTGTAACTTTAATCCATTTTGAAATAATTCTTCTATAATTCAGTCTTAGAACTATGGTTTAAACAAAAAGAAAACAATAACATTGTCAATAGTAAAGTCTATCACTTTGTCTGACCCGTGTTTTTACATGTCATGCTATACTGCATTTTGATTGGCTGATAAGACCTGTCAATCAAAATCGGCAGAAAGGTCAATTGGGACTAGTCTGAAATTTTGTCGTTTGGTAAAGAGTTGAGACTCTTTTTTTTTCCAGAATATATCCTGTAACTTTATTGGACAAACAGGATTTCAGCATATATGCAGTATGCTAGAGACAAACACAACATTAAAAACACTCACTGCCTCAGGTAACTATAGTATAAAAACCATACCTATATGTGTCATGCTCTGGCAAAAGGGGGCTTAATGCATCTCCATGAAGCATAATACCAAGCAAGTCATCACATAATTATTGATCCATAAAGTCCATTTTGTTGAACAACCGACTGAATCATGAGGTAGACTGGTCCTTTGACACAAAGAAAATTGACCTGTAGCGAAAAGTTTCGGCCCAGGTCAGCCTGCGCGGACTGCGCAGGCTGACCTGGGTTGATACTTTTCGCAGATGCATGAAGCCCCCTTTTTGCAGAGCATTGCTCATATAATTATGTTGTTTTAGCTCTGCTTTTTACGCAGAAGGCATTGAGGTATTGTTGATGCTCTGCTGTTGTCTGGGTTGTCATAGCGCAAAATCTTGTACAATTTCTGATATCTGTGTCATTACTTGAGATATTCAAACTTGGACTAGATGTTTATTGTCAAAAGTGGAACCCATACCATTAGGACAGGTAACCCTCAAAATATTTTTGACACAGATATTGTTCAGGCCTCCAGATAAGAGGGAGTGATAGTATTCTGAATCCATTATTTCTCTTCCAAACCCTATGTTGTGGGTACTCATTAGATTTGTCTCAATGAGACAATTCTAATGAGTACCCACAACATAGGCTTTAGTGGAAAGTAATTAATATTTTCAATTTCGAAATAAAAATCACTCCCTCTGTATGGAGATCTGAGGTATGCTCCTTTTTTAGCTCTGCAGTTTTCAATGAAAATGTTGAGGTATTGTCATAGCCCTGGCATTGTGTGTGTTTTTGCCTGCATTGTTGTGAGAAAACTTGGACATTTTATAATACCTCAGTTATTGCTGAAGATATTTGCTTCCAACTTGCACAAGTTGTTAAGTATCAAAACGGGAACCTATACAACAAGGGCAGGTCACCATTAAAGTGTTTTTGACAGAGTTATGCACCTTTTTTTACTTAAAATTTTCACTGAAAATCAAGCATCCACAGCCGAGTGTTGGCACCCGTATGGGGTGCTCTCGTTTTGATTTATTAGTTGTACTGTTGCTCTTAGGTGCAAAATGTTTATTAGATGTTAACCCATAGCCTGTTAAATAAAAGAAATGAAGCTCTCAAGTTAACAGTAAATACCCAAATTTTCCTATTTCAAAGGTATTTTTGGTGGAAAGATATCTCCTTATCGGACAGTGTAGATCCAAGATCAGGCTGCACTTTCTGTGCAGCTGATCTTGATCTGCACTGTCCGAAAAAGGTCAGTGAGACATGCTTAACAGCCTAAGGTTTAACATTCATCTTCTTTAACCCTTTCCCAAACGACAAATTTTGGACTGGTCCGAATTCAAAGAGTTTGCAGACGACAATTTTAAATTTGGTGAAAATGGCAGAAAGTTATCAAAAAGGGTAGAAAACACTGTGGGAAAAGGAGAAATTGCTCATTACGAGCAATTTCTCCTTTTCCCACAGTGTTTTCAAAAGACTTGTACTGCAGACACGTGAAAACCAGGGCTTGTTTGGGAAAGGGTTAAGCTCTAGAATGGGTTATCAAGTCACCTTTTGTGACAGTTCTAGGTAGATCTAGTTTAAGTTTGTTTTTTCCAAACAAGCTGTTTTGGTTACACCAACTTATAGACCAGAAATGAGAAATACTTGAGGTGAAGAAAATGTCTTCATATAATAATATGAAAAACTTTGTTGGAGCAGAAGCAGTTGTTTGTAGCAAGCATTTTGGTTCTTCGTCTGAAGTGATACCAAATGCTTTATCATGCTATAATGCAGAGCTCCAGATAAGAGGGAGTGATGGTATTCTAAATCCATTATTTCTCCTCCAAACCCTATGTTGTGGGTACTCATTAGAATTGTCTACATGAGACGATTCTAATGAGTACCCATAACATAGGATTTAGTGGAGAATAATTAATATAATGAATCAAACATTTTTACATTATGATCGAGTGGTTTACACGCACTATGAAATACTAATGAAATGGGCATTAGAAACTGCAATATTGGATTTACAAAAAAAATGCTGTTAGTATTATATTTGTGTGTATTTATTGTCTATGGTATTGCAATTATAAGGAATGAAGAGAAGTTTTTTGCTTTCATGGAGGTAGGAAAACAAAAAACCTAATCACACTTTTGTATGAAACCGCTTTATCATATGGTGTGATAAGGTTTTCTGTTTTCATACCTCCATGAAAACAAAGAAATTCTCTTCATTCCTTAAATGACTGAAATGATGTTTAACCCTTTCCCAAACAAGCCCTGGTTTTCACGTGTCTGCAGTACAAGTCTTTTGAAAACACTGTGGGAAAAGGAGAAATTGCTCGTAACGAGCAATTTCTCCTTTTCCCACAGTGTTTTCTACCCTTTTTGATAACTTTCTGCCATTTTCATCAAATTTAAAATTGTCGTCTGCAAACTCTTTCAATTTGGACCAGTCCAAAATTTGTTGTTTGGGAAAGAGTTAAAGTAAAATTAAAACAGTCAATCAGTCAGAAGTTTTATTTTGCTCTAATGTATAAGAAGTCGTACTTGCTAATGGGTTGAATACATGTCTATCTACATGAAACAGGAAACCAGCTCACAGATCCATGTGCCAAGTATCTGATAGAAAGTTTAAAGAACAATTCCTCACTTACCTCCCTTGATCTCAGTGACAATGACTTTGGTGAACGTGGAGGAATTTACATAGGTGGCGCTTTGGTATGTAACACTTTGCTTTAAATTTTTTTTGTTACTGCTCAAACCAGAGATTGTCAAATACAACTAAGTTGTTTATTAGGACAGTGTAGATCAAGATCAAACTGCACAGAACATGCAGCTTTTTTTCCTAGAGTGTTTGTTTCATTCATTTAATAGTACACTGTTGGTAAATCCTTTCTCTTCTGTAGCAGCATGCCCACTGGGTTTTCAATTTGGGGGTACATGCACCCTCCAGGTTTTGAATTGGGGGTACAAAGAAAAAATTGGGGGTACACTCTACCCCCCAGGTTTTGAATTGGGGGTACAAAGAAAAATTAGGGGGTACAGAGTAACTTTTGGCTGTTTCAGTTTTATTAATGAATTTTAACACCCTAGCTCCTTTACCATAATGAATGGGATCGTAATTAAATTATCAGATTGTGCATTTGGTGATTATATGGATGCATCATATGTCTCCAGGGCATGCACATACTTATATATAATCGCAACAGCGGTCAGGGTTTAAAAGCCAAACACAGCGAGTTTTGATAATCAACTGCCTTCACGAAAGATTTTTCACCTTTATTCCTTTCTAAAAGTTGCGAAGTACATTGGAACTGCTTTAAAAGGAAGCGTAGACAGATTAATGCTCATTGTCCAAGATGATGTCCATAGATCTGGCTATTTTAAAATCACAGAGGAGCAGGCCGATTGGCTTATTGTAAGCTCAAACTCTGTCAAATAAAGGCCATGCCGTGTTAGAGCAAAATAAAACAAAATGTGTAATGGTAGAATCACTTTGTAAACCTACCTTTCTCAGATCTTAACGCTGTAAAATATATTAACAGCTATTGTTGTGATGACATTTTTTCTGCAGCAGACGCCATTACATACGGAAATTACACGTTTAATTTGCGGCTCGGGTTTTCAGCTTCCTTATGTCAAAAAATGTGTTTTTAACAGTAACTGCGCATCATAATATAATTAAATGATTTTAATTTCTCACTGAAAATTAATTACCAGATAGATTTTCTGTACTTGTGGTAGATTTGACACCTTAAAAAATCGTAGCGAAAATTATTCAGACAGACGAGGGAGCTGCAAAATATATATAGTGAAAATATTTGGTAACCTGCTCTATGTCGAGCACAAAGCGTGGTACCCACTTACCAGGAAAGCTACTTTCGTTTTGTTTGTTTGGCATGCAATACGGAACGGTATCTAATTTGTACGTGCGGTTTACGTAATTACTTTCCTTTTTGTACGTGCATACTTTTGACAGTGCGTGCATGCATGTAAGCACAAAAAATTTGTACGTGAATTACGTACTGCAGTACGTGATTGGGCACCCTGTGTAGGCGCTACTAGATGTCACTGCTGTAGGGGGATTATGAAAACATTGTGATCCAAGGAAAAAAGAAAATGTTCAAATTGGGCTTTTTCTGAACCCTTTCCCAAACAACAGTTACCAGATGCTACCAAATTCAAAACATCTGCAGACAAAAAATCTGATATTGGTACAAATGAGCTTAAGTTCTCTGATAGGGTAGAAAACATTGATGGAAAAGGAGAAAAATGCTGGTTACCAGCACTTTCTCCTTTTCCAACAATGTTTTCAAAAACATTCTTCTTCAGGGTCATTAAACATGGATTTGTCTGGTAAAGGGTTAATGTGTTGCAGAGCATTCATTGATTGTCTGATATGCTTACTACTAAGCTATAATTTCAATGTTATTTTGTGCAGAAGCCTTCATGTGAAAGTACTCCCGACTATGCATATTTTGAGGTTCTGTTTTACTCTTTGAGAAAATGAAGTCAAAATAAGCAGATAGATATTGCATACCAGACAATAAAGTTTTGGAATTGTCCATGTTGAAAGCATTTGAAAAGAGCATTGTGGAAAAATGGTAAACTGCTTGTTACCAGCATTTTCTCCTTTTCCCACCATGTTTTCAAAAGCCTTTGTCAGGCTCTATAAAAAACCAGGGAGTGTTCGGAAAAGGGTGAAATCATTTTTTTTGCAACAGTTTTAGTTTTAGTTGAAATTATTTCTTCTTTTTTTTGATATTATTATGTTTTTGATATTATCTTATTGTAGTCCATCAATGAAGGTTTGTTGGATGTAGATCTCAGGTGGAACTCTATTAGAGGGAAAGGTGGAGTGGCAGTTATATCTTCACTTACAGTAAGCTATTTGTACTCCCTCTTTTGTTAACCCTTTACCGCTAAGCCCTGGTAGCTCAGTCAGTAGCATACAGGTTGATTGATTGATCATTTGTGTTTAACGCTGTTTTCAACATTATTTTAGTTATATCGCGGTGGCCAGTGCACCTATCCATGCTTTCCTGGCGTTTCTTTTACCAGTACTCTGCACAATATTCTTTCTAAGCCACTGGCTGCTTTCCCACATAACCATCGTCAAAACAATGGTCAGCGGTGAGAGAGGAATGAATCCTGTCGCGATGACTATCATCAATCCTCAGAAAGAAATTGGCCAAGCCGGGGATCGAACCAGGGACCTCCTGTTCTCAAGTCCTGAACACTATCGACTTAGCTACGGGTGCTTGGCAGGTAGCATACAGGACTTGAGAACAGGGGGTCACTGGCGCGATCCACAGCTGGGCCAATTTCTTTCCAAGGATTGATGATAGTCATTGTGACAGGATTCATTCCTCTGTCGCTGTTGTCCATTGTTTCGTCAGTGAATATTTAGGAAAGCAGCCAGTGGCTCGGAAAGAAGATTGTGCATAGTACTGGTAAAAGAAACTCCAGGAAAGTATGGATAGGTGCACTGGCCACTGTGATATACATGTAATTGAATTAATGTTGAAATTGGCATTAAGCACCATGCGATCAATTAATCAGTCATTGTACCCCCGCAAACAAAGTTTGTGGGGGGTATACTGGAATCAGCCTGTCGGTCGGTCGGTCGGTCGGTCAGTCGGTTGGTCGGTCGGTCGGGCGGTTGGTCTGTCCGGAAAATCTTGTCCGGACAACTCCTCCTACAGTTTCAATCCAATTCCCTTGCTACTTGGCAGAAGTGTTCATTAGGAGCTGTAGATGTGCAAGACACACATTTTGTAAAAATTCCATCAAGAATTACTGAGTTATTGCCCCTGATTTGACTTAAAAATGCTTGTCCGGACAACTCCTCCTACAGTTTCTGTCTGATTCACTTTAAACTTGGCATAAGTGTTCATTAGGAGTTGTAGATGTGCAAGACGCAACTTTCGTGAAAATTCTATGAAGAATTAATGAGTTATTGCCCCTGATTCACATTTAAAATGCTTGTCCAGATAACTCCTCCTACAATTTCAGTCCGATTTGCTTTATACTTGGCAGAAGTGTCCATTTGGAGTTGTAGATGTGCAAGACGCAAATTTTGTGAAAATTCCATCAAGAATTACTGAGTTATTGCCCCTGATTTGACTTTGAAATGCTTGTCCGGACAACTCCTCCTACAGTTTCTGTCTGATTCACTTTAAACTTGGCAGAAGTGTTCATTAGGAGTTGTAGATGTGCAAGACGCAAATTTTTTGAAACTTCTATCAAGAATTAATGAGTTATTGCCCCTGATTTGACTTAAAAATTAGTTAGCATTGAGGATTACAGAATTTTTGCCACTGATCAAAGACGCAAGTTTCGCAAGAGTTATTTTTTTTCACTGATTTCACTCAATCATCTCAAAGGTAAGTTTTTTAGCTTTAACCTCCCTTTACATATAGATATTAGATACATGTATCAAGATTAAAATGGCACCTTCAAACCATTTCTAATCATTACAGAAAATCATTACATTGTGAATTCAAGTTCTCAAATATTAACAAAAAAACTTCATATTTTGATCATAACTGCACTATATTTGTCTTTGATCAGGTTTTTTTTTTTAAATGTCAATGGACATTAGAACTGGTTTGAAAAAAGGCTTGGGTCCTCGTCCCGGTGCTGGACATTGCGCACTTAATTAACCCAACCCACACATCAAGCTTTTACGGTCGGTCTGTCCGGAAAATCTTGTCCGGACAACTCCTCCTACAGTTTCAATCCAATTCCCTTGCTACTTGGCAGAAGTGTTCATTAGGAGCTGTAGATGTGCAAGACACACATTTTGTAAAAATTCCATCAAGAATTACTGAGTTATTGCCCCTGATTTGACTTAAAAATGCTTGTCCGGACAACTCCTCCTACAGTTTCTGTCTGATTCACTTTAAACTTGGCATAAGTGTTCATTAGGAGTTGTAGATGTGCAAGACGCAACTTTCGTGACATTGCAGAGTTATTGCCCCTGTGACATGAAATATAGGGGTGGGGGTATTTATCACCTTTAGTGATAGTTATTCTAGTTAACTCTGTACTACAAAATCCTGACTTTCAACTACAAAATTTATTATTTGAACTACAATTAATTTTTCATCTGCAAGTGCTTTCAAATTGGACAGGTTAACCCCTTCCCACACAATCCCGAGTTTTAACGACCCTGGTAGATTAGACTTTTGGAAACATTGTAGGAAAAGAAGAAAATGCTGGTAACCAGCATTATCTCCTTTTCCCACAATGTTTTCTGTCCTATCAAAAAGAGAAATCATCATTTTAGCAGCATTTAATTTGTAGTCTGCAGATGCTTTGAATTAGGACCAGTCTAAAATTTTGTTAAACCTTTTTTAAATTGTTTAAAGGCTCACTAGCATCCAAAAGTAAACAATTTGGGAGTCGAAATGCAGACAAATTTAATTCATATCATTTAAAAGTAACTGATAATATTATGGGTCTGACAGTGTGTTATAGTATGGTTTTTCAAAGTTTATAGTTGCTGTCAGAAGAATATACTGTAAAACTAGAGCAGAAGTTTGCCAATTTTGTTCCAGTTTTACAATATATACACAGTAAAAAAAAGCCCTTCACCCTCTGTGTTTTTTATCGACTTCGATTTTCTGCCGTGAATAATATAAAATGGGGTAGGAATTAGAATCCGGCTGCTGCATACACCAACAAACCAGTCTTTTGCCTTTGAAATGAACTGAACTGAGGTATCCCTTGACCCCAGGGGAAGTAGGAATATTTTGCTGAGATATTGCTTTCAGATTTAAGAAAGACAAAAAGCTTTTAAGTTTGGTTATAACTGGGAACTGAATGTCAAAATAAAACTTATGACAGGTTGAAAGTGACCTGCAGAGAATGGGCACACACAATCAGTCAATATTGCATACTTGCACCCAGAGCTTGCAGAACAGCTTACAATCTTTGTCTCACACTCCTCAAAAGAGGGTGAAACAGCTCGATCAGTAGCCACTGCCATGAGGTCAAAGGATACCTCAGTTCAGTTCATTTGAGGCAGCAGACTGGTTTGTCGGTGTATGCAGCAGCCAGATACTAATTTCCAACTATTTTCATATCATTCATGCCAGAAAATCAAACCCGGTAAAAATATGGGGGTGCAACACTATTTCTGCCATGTATTATGTGCTTTTTTCTGCCAGCAACTGGAACTTTGATAGATTCCACTGCAATACATTATCATAATGATATCCATACTTTTAAGTGGTATGGATTAACCCTTTACCGCACAATGCCGCCTTTTAACGACCCTGGGAAAGAAGCCTTTTGAAAACATTGTGGGAAAAGGAGAAAATGTCGGTAACCAGCATTTTCTCCTTTTCCCAAAATGTTTTCTACCCTATCAAAGAAAAATGGCCCATTTGAGCCACATTGATATTGTCGTCTGCAAATGCTTTCAATTTGGACAAGGCTAAAATATTGTTGTCTGGTAAAGGGTTAAATTTGTCTCCAGTTTGGCTCTTGAGTTGTTTACTTTTGGCCACTTTTGTGCCTTTAGTTAATGTGATTTTTTTATCTTGCCAGTGGAAAAGAAAGCCTTCTTTATATCTACCTTTTTACAGAAAAATAAAAGTCTGGAAGTTCTAGACCTTTCCTGGAATGGACTTGGACCTATTGGTGCTGAAGCCTTGAAGGTCACATTGAAGGTCAACACAACATTAAAGGTCCTGGATCTCACGTAGGTGAATTTTGTGTAACCTTTGATAAAATTATATTAACCCTTTTCTAAATTAGCTAGTGTTTTTATGGTCCTGACAGGAGATGACTTTTGAAAGCATCTTGGGAAAATGGAGAAAATACTGTTTATGGTGCCAAGCTTGCAGACACTGTAGATCAAGATCAGATAGAATGTGCAGTCTTATTTTGGATCTGCACTGCCCTATGCAGTAAATTGTTTAAGCGATAAGAAATTAGAAATTGCAATATTGGTTTTTAACTATAGGCTTGAAATTTTCAGGTAATTTATTCAACCCTTTACCATACCATGTCAAATTTTGATGACCCTGAGGAAGAAGCCTTTAGAAAACATCATTGGAAAAAGGAGAAAATGCTGGTAACCAGCAATTTTCTCCTTTTCCAAAAATGTTTTCTACTTCGTCAAGGAAAACATCTTCATTTTAGTCACACATAATTTTTCATCTGCAAAGGCTTTTAATTTGGACAAGTCCAGAATTTTGTCATCTGGTAAAGGGTAACTCTTTACCAAACGACAAAATTTTAGACTTGTCCAAATTGAAAGCATTTGGGGACGACAAAATTAATGTTACTCAAAAATTGAAATTTGGGAATGGTAGAAAACATTGTGGGAAAAAGAGAAAATGCTGGTTACCAGCATTATCTCCTTTTCCCACAATGTTTTCAAAAGGCTTCTGGGATTATTTGGTAAAGGGTTAACAGTATCAACAACAAATTTTAGAATCGTCTGAATTAAATTCTTTACCAAACGGCAAAATTTTATACTGGACCAAATTGAAAGCATTTGCAGACGACAAATTGAGTGTAGCTTAAATGGTGATTTATGTATCGGATAGGGTAGAAGACATTGTGGGAAAAGGAGAAAATGCTGGCGACCAGCATTTTCTCCTTTTCCAACAATGCTTTCAAAAAGGGCCTTCCTCAGAGTCGCTAAAAATCAGGATTGTGTGGTAATGGGTTAAAATATCTGCCGATGACAAATTCAGAAAAGGTACAAATGAGGGTAAATTCTATTATAAGGTAGAAGCATTGCTGGAAAAGGAGAAAATTGCTGGTTACCATCATTTTCTCCTTCTTCTACAATGTTTTCAAAAGCCTTCACACTCTGTCTTGTTGAAACTCGGATTATGAGTACTAATGATCCTTTAAGAAGAAAGCATTTAACTCTTTACCAAACGACAAAATTTTCGACAGGACCAAATTGAAAGCATTTGCAGACAATAAATTAAAAGTTGTTAAACTGATGATTTCTCTCCTTGATGGGGTAGAAAACATTGTGGAAAAGGAGAAAATGCTGGTTACCAGCATTTTCTCCTTTTCCTACAATGTTTTTGAGAGCTTTTTTCCTTAGGGTCTTTAAAGTCAGAATTGTGTGGTTAAGGGTTGACAGCAAGGTAAGAGATGAAAAAACTGCAGGTAACCAGCATTTTATCCTTTTCCCAGTACATTTTTACAGAAAAGATAAATCCTGTCTTTCAGGGTCACATTTGATTTGTTGTCTGCAAATGCTCTGAAATTGGTCAAGTCTAAAATTTTTACAGATTTGATCTTTGCCTAAAGCTCTGGGCTTTTCATGGGAGTGTCCCTTGGCTAGACATGTCAGAGCCCCAGCCTTTAAATGGGGAAACCATGTGTAAACATTAATAAGTGAGCTTTTGCTGTGATATGACTAAAATAAATTTGATTGTTGATAATAATATGATGTTTAATGCCATTTTCAACATTATTTCAGTTATATCATGGCAGTCCAGTCAGTGCACCTATCCATGTTGTCTTGGAGTTTCTTTTACCAGTACTTAGTACATAATTCTTCCCAAGTCACAGGCTACTTTCCTACATAATCATTGTTGAAACAAAGATAAAATTTAAGAGGGGAATTAATCCTCAAGTCCTGGAAGCTACTGACTGTACTACACACGGTTCGATACCAGCATTAGTTTAACCCTTTAACACACAGACCTAAGTTTTGATGACCCTGAAGAAGAAGCCTTTTGAAAACATTGTAGGAAAAGGAGAAAATGCTGGTAACCAGCATTTTCTCCTTTTCCCACAGTGTTTTCTATTCTTCCCAACACAATTTTCAGTTTTTGAGTCACATTGACTTTATCGTCTGCAAAAGCTTTCAATTTGGACTGGTCTACAATTTTGTTGTGTTGTAAAGAGTTAAGTGATTAAAGCTTCATAGTGAATCATGATTTTGTTTTAGCCTTGTGCTAAAATAAAGTTATTTCTTTATCAGCAATAACAGACTTAACACAAAAGCAGTGGAGTCACTAGCCTGGGGTTTAAGCAGAAATACAGGTCTGGAAACTTTAGTGGTAAGTATTGTTGATTCCCCAAAGCACCAACTATGACTTAGTTACATGAATCCAAAGTTTTAATGACCCTAACAGTGAAGGCTTTTAAAAACATTATAGGAAAAGGAGAAAATGCTGCTGAGCATTTTCTCCCTTTTCCACAATGTTTTCTACCATTCTGAAGATAAACCCCATTATTTGAGTAACAAATTTGGTACTTTTTGTTGGCATATTCATTCATTTTAGAAAAGTTTGAAATTTTGTCTTCTCTTAATGACTCTGAAAGGGGAAGCTATCAAAACACTGTTGGAAAAGGAGAAAATGCTGGTAATCATCATTCTCTTCTTTTACAACAATCTCTTTTTTTTTACTGTTTGCAGACAGTTCCAAAAAATTGAGCCAGATTCATTTTGTCATCTACAGAATGCTTTTATTATGGTTGTCAGTTACAAAATTGAATTGCTTTGTTGAAGATAGTAGATCCTGATGAGACCACAATGAAAGAGCAGTCTGATATTTGAGTTATATTCTACCATACCATATGGCCCGCAACATTCGAAATGAGACCTTCGGACATTTACATAAAGTGTCGTCCAGGATTAGCCTGCACAGTCCGCTCAGGCTAATCCAAGATGGCACTTTACTATTACATAAGATTTTCATGAAACAGAAAATCTCACACAAATGGGAAGTTTGTTTCGGATTAGTCACGGACTGCACAGGCTGATCTTGGATGACACACTTTTTACGCATATTTCCAAAGGCCCCTTTTCATGTGTTGCATGCCATATGGAAGATGGACTGCCCTGTATCAATATTTGTTGTTTACCTTGACAGATATGCAGAGGTTTTGGAGTTTGTTTTTAATGGAAAAGTCCATTACTTTGTTCAGCACTCATCACTTTTTCCCACAATATACTTGCCAAAGCTTTCATGTGGAGTGGCAAAAAATGATGTGTTTATATTGTAATGGATTTCCTATCCTGCTAACTAAGTGAAATGAAACTTTAAAGCTGATAGTAAAAACCCAAATTTTGCTGTTTCAAAGGTATTTGTGGGGAAAAGATATATCCTTATCGGACAATGTAGAACCAAGATCAGACTACACATTCTGTGCAGTCTGATCTTGATCTACATTGTCGGCAAAAGGTCCTTGAGTCACGCTTAGCAGCCTGACGGTTAAGCTCATAGGATTTTTGTCCGCATTAACTCTTTACCAAACGACATAATTTTAGACTGGTTCAAATTGAAAGAATTTGCAGACGACAAAATAAATGTGAATAAACAACGAAAATTTGTTTTGGGAAGAGTTTAAAAAATATGGTGGGAAAAGGAGAAAATGCTGGTTACCAGCATTTTCTCCTTTTCCCACAATGTTTTCAAAAGGATTCTTTGACAGGGTCGTTAAAAGTCGGGATTGTGTGGTAAAGGGTTAAAGTCATAATTTTAGCTCAGAAATCCCCGAGGTGGTAAGGTAGCCTTGTTATTGTTATTGTCTGCTATGGCTGTGTCTTTGCCATCGTCTGCATTTTCTCATATTTCCGTGATTACTGAAATTTTTTGCTTGAAATTTTGGTTCGTTATTAACTCTTATCATACCTAATTTACATTGTTGATGATTAATTACACCACAGGCCTTTGAAGCTCCATTGGTCTATCACGGAACACTAAAATTTTCCTTGGCTGATCATTGAACACTTGCAAATGGGTGCATCGACTGTATATCACGGAATACTCAATTTTTGCACTCTTGCTATAAATAGCACATTGACGACTTCCTCCTTTATTGTATATAATAAGACTTATACAAATAGAGGCAGTCGCCAGTGTGCTATTTATAGTAATGGTGTCCAATAGGGAAATTTCGTTATCCCGTAATAGACCAATGGAGTTTCAGAGGCATATGATTACACAAATAGATTTCATTAAGTTGATTGGCATTGCATTGAGTATATATAATCAGAACAGCTGATAGAGCAACAGAGTGTGCAGGGCAAGATCAGACTGCATCTTGCTCTACACTCTCTGCAAAACACGGGTATAGTCCTGATTGGCATGATAAGGGTTAATTATCAAAAAGGGACCCATACCAAAAGGGAAGGTAACCCTCAAAATATTTTTGATACCGTTATATTCGCTTTTCGACCAAAAAATTGAACCATGCTCTGTAAAAAGGGGCTTAATGCATCTGTGGAAAGTATTGACCCAGGTCAGCCTGCGCAATCCATGCAGGCTGACCTGGGCCGAAACTTTTCACCATTGGTCAATGTTTTGCATGTCAAAGGACCAGTCTACTCATGATTCAGTCAGTTGTTTAAAAAAGTGGCCATTATGGATGCATACTTATCTGATGGCTTGATTGGCATCATGCATTACAGAGATGCATTAATCCCCCTTTTGCCAGAGCATGGCTCAGTTACTTCTGATTAACCCTTTACCGCACAATGCCGCCTTTCAATGCCCCTGGGAAAGAAGCCTTTTGAAAACATTGTGGGAAAAGGAGAAAATGCTGGTAACCAGCATTTTCTCCTTTTCCCACAATGTTTTCTACCTTATCAAAGAAAAATTGCACCATTTGAACCACACTGAAATTGTCTTCTGCAAATGCTTTCAATTTGGACACCGCTAAAATTTTGTGGTCTGGTAAAGGGTTAAGATTTGGGAACCCAGTTGCCATATTTTAGTTTTATCATTCTCAGTTGTTTTTCGAAGAGTGCCAAGCCCCCGTAGCTCAGTCAGTAGCGTACAGGACTTGAGAACAGGAGGTCGCTGGTTCGATCCCCGGCTTGGCCAATTTCTTTCCGAGGATTGATGATAGTCATCGCGACAGGATTCATTCCTCTCTCCTCGCTGACTATTGTTTTTGATGATGGTTACGTGAGAAAGCAGCCAGTGGCTTGGAAAGAATATTGTGCGGAGTACTGGTAAAGGAAACTCCAGGAAAGCATGGATAGGTGCACTGGCCGCCGCGATATAACTGAAAAAATGTTGAAAACAGTGTTAAACACCACACAATCAATCAATCAATCAATCAATCAATGTTTTTCGAAGAAAAGATTGAGATAATGATCCTAGCCCTGTCCTTGTCTGCATATTTGTCATTGTTGTTTTGCAAAACCTTTGACATTTTATAATATCTCTGTTATTAGTGAAGGTATTTAACTTCAAACTTGGACTAGTTGTTTACTATCAAAAGGAGAACCCATATAACAGGGGTATGTAAGCATGAAAATATTTTTTGACACAGTTATCTCCCTTTTTCGACGTAGAATTTTTACTGAAAATTAGTCTGTTTCTAGAAGCATCTCCCACTGAGAGCTGGCGTCTACATACAGTGCTCTTTTTGTTTACTTCCAGCTAAACTTGAACCCAATAAAAGATCAAGGTGTAGAGGCCATTTTGAAGGCTGCTGACAAACATCCCCGTCTTGGTCTGCTGTCTATAGAGGTATGTAGTTATTGCCCTATCACCTGCCAAAACATAATTCTCAGAAAAAAAGTGGTCATATCCTACTTTTTGAATCATTAGCCCTTTACCACACAATCCGACTTTTAACGACCCTAAAAAGGAAACCTTTTGAAAACATTGTGGGAAAAGGAGAAAATGCTGGTAACCAGCATTTTCTCCTTTTCCCACAATGTTTTCTTCCTGTCCCATAACAAATTTTAATTTTTAAGTCACATTTAATTTGTCATCTGCAAATGCTTTCAATTTGCACAGGTATACATTTTTGTCGTGTGGTAAAGAGTTAAACATCCCACATCAAGGCTGACAATTTATGATTGAAAAAAAAAAAACATGACAAAATCCATGATTGGCTCTCACCTTAGCCTATCTGTAAACATGTCATACCTGGCCGTACATAGATGTAGTTTAACTCTTCACCACACAAACACGGGTTTTAACGACCCTGAAGAAAAAGCCTTTTGAAAATATTATGGGAAAATGAGAAAATGCTGGTAACCAGCATTTTCCCCTTTTCCCACAATGTTTTCTAACTTTCCCAGAACAGAATTTCAATTTTTGAGTCACATTTATTTTGTCGTCTGCAAATGCTTTCAATTTAGACAAGTCTAAAATTTTGCCGTTTGGTAGAGTTCACGTTATCAAAGTATTATTATGAAAGAATCTTTGACTTATTCCCACCATTTTAAATGAGGTAAATGACATTGTGGGATAAGAAAAAAATGCTTGATCTAGCAATTTCGCCTTTTCTCACTATGTTTTTTAAAGGCTATCCTCATTAGGGTTAAACACTGGGATTTTTCCTACTTTCAAAGTTAATAGAGTTTCAGCCATATCACATTTGTTTTCTGTGAAAACTTTGACAATTTTGACATGTCTAAAACTCATGTATTCATATCTCATCAAGAATTAACCCTTTCCCAAATGACAAATTTTGGACTGGTCCAAATTGAAAGAGTTTGCAGACGACAATTTTAAATTTGATGAAACTGGCAGAAAGGTCTCAAAAAGGGTAGAAAACAGTGTGGGAAAAGGAGAAATTGCTCGTTACGAGCAATTTCTCCTTTTCCCACAGTGTTTTCAAAGGACTTGTACTACAGACACGTGAAAACCAGGGCTTGTTTGGGTAAGGGTTAATGTCTGGAATATCATATTTGTAATCGAAGTTGTACAACCCATGGATAGTATAGAAATCTTTTCTTTTGAGAGTTGTTTCCCTTGTTGATGTATATAATCTAACACATCGATGGTCTTATATAAATTAAGGACCTTTTATGTAGAGCACCAAAAAAAACTGAAAATCTTACATAAAGAGTGACAAGAATACAATATGAAAAATAGAGAAAACTATTTTCAGTTGCTCCGATGTTCTTAGATCTCATTTAGCCAGTATGACCGAAAACAGAATAGTGTTTAACTCTGCACCAGGTGATTAAGTTTTCATCTTGTCCAAATTGAAAGCATTCATATGAAATGTGTTTCAATCATAGACTTTGTTTTTGATAGGCTAGAGAATATTGTTTGGAAAGGAAAAAAATGCTGGTTACCAGAATTTTCTTTTTGTCTCACTATTTTTGCAAAAGCCCTCTTCCTCAGAAAAAACATAGGGTTGTTTGGAAAAGGAACTATGTAGCATCAAGGGATTTTATTTCATTATTTCTCTGTGGCTACTTCCTAGTTTTGCAACAGGCCATTATGACAAACATATGGTTAACTCTTTACCACACAATCCCGAGTTTTAACGATCCTGAGAAAGAAGCCTTTTGAAAACATTGTGGGAAAAGGAGAAAATGCTGGTAACCAGCATTTTCTCCTTTTCCCACAATGTTTTCTAACCTGTTAAAGACAAATTCCATTTCTAGAGCCACATTTAAATTGTCGTCTGCAAATGCTTTCAATATGGACAGGTCTACATTTTTGTCGTGTGGTAAAGAGTTAAACAGGAAATCTCCCATGATGAGCAGTATTCACATATTGAAGCCTTTACGAAACGATTCCGTGTCTTGGACACCCAGAGGAAGAAGGCTTTAGAAGACACTTTTGTAATAGAAAGTGCTGGTAACCAACATTTCCTCCTTTTTCCACAATGGTTTCTACATTTTGAGAGACAAATCCTATTTTGATAGACAAATTTGATTCTCATTTAGCTCTTTACCAAATGATAACATTTTGACTCAGACCTCCGGTAATAGTATGCTAAATCCATTATATCTCTTCCGAACCCTATGTTGTGGGTGCTCATTAGAATCGTCTCATTGAGACGATTCTAATGTCTACACATAACATCGGGTTTAGTGGAGAGTGATTAATATATTCAATTTTGAAATAAAAATCACTCCCTCTGTCTGGAGCTCTGTTGACTAGTCCAAACTGAAAGGATTTGCAGACAGAATTTAACTGAAATGGTGGTTATTAGTCCCCTACTGGCGAAGCCAAAGGGGACTTTCGGTTTGCACTCCGTTCGTCCACCTGTCCGTCAGTCCGGCAATTCAGTTTTCCGGACTTTTTTTCTAAACGCTGGTACATATTGAGCTGAGTTTTGGTGTGTAAGTCACCCACCATCACTTACAGATCAAGTTCGACTTTAGTTCCAGTCCACTGGTTTTTCACGGATTTACGGGCCTTGGACTTATAAAATTTCACTGATAAATCAGTTTTCCAGACTTTTTTCCTAAACGCTGGTAGGTATTGATCTCAGATTGGCTGTGTAACTCAACCACCATCACTTACAGATCAAATTCGACTTTCATTCCGGTCCGCTGGTTTTTCACGGATTTACGGGCCTTGGACTTACAAAATTTCACTGATAAATCAGTTTTCCAGACTTTTTTCCTAAACGCTGGTAGGTATTGATCTCAGATTTGCTGTGTAACTCAACCACTATGACTTACAGATCGAGTTTGAGTTTCGTTCCAGTCCAGTGGTTTTTCACGGATTTACGGGCCTTGGACTTATAAAATTTCACTGATAAATCAGTTTTCCGGACTTTTTTCCTAAATGCTGATAGGTATTGATCTCAGATTGGCTGTGTAACTCAACCACCATGACTTACAAATCAAGTTCGACTTTCATTCCGGTCCACTGGTTTTTCAGGGATTTACGGGCCTTGGACTTACAAAATTTCACTGATAAATCAGTTTTCTGGACTTTTTTCCTAAACGCTGGTAGGTATTGATCTCAGATTTGCTGTGTAACTCAACCACTATGACTTACAGATCAAGTTCGAGTTTCGTTCCGGTCCACTGTTTTTTCACGGATTTACGGGCCTTGGACTTACAAAATTTCACCGATAAATCAGTTTTCCGGACTTTTTTCCTAAACGCTGGTAGGTATTGATCTCAGATTGGCTGTGTAACTCAATCACCATGACTTACAGATCAAGTTCGACTTTCATTCCGGTCCGCTGGTTTTTCAGGGATTTACGGGCCTTGGACTTACAAAATTTCACTGATAAATCAGTTTTCCGGACTTTTTTTCTAAATGCTGGTAGATATTCACCTGACTTTTGCTGTGTAAGTCAACCACCATTACTTACAGGTCAAGTTCGAGTTTCGTCCTGCTCCACTGCTTTTTCACGGATTTACGGGCCTTGGACTTACAAAATTTCACTGATAAAACATTTTTCCGCACTTTTTTTCTAAACGCTGCTACATATAGAGCTGATTTTTGGTGTGTACATCAAACACCATGACTTACACATCAAGTTCGAGTTTCGTCCCGTTCCACTGCTTTTTGACACATTTACGGGCCTTGGACTTTAAAAAGTTCACTGACATGCCAGCGATACATACGGCCGGTAGGGGACTGTGTATTGCTATGCAATACTATCAGAATGCTTGTTGTCTGTGAAAGTGTAGAAAACCTTGTGGGAAATGGAGAAAATGCTGGTTAGAAGAATTTTCTCCTTTTACCACAATGTTTTAAAAAGCTGCCTTGTTCAGGGGTGATAAAACCCAGGACCATGTGGTATAGGGTTAATCCTTTACCTCATGGTCCTGAGGTTTAAAACCCTGACAGAGAAGGCTATTGAAAATGTTATGGGAAAAGGAGAAAATGCTGGAAACATGTAATAGTATTTTCTCATTTTTTCAACAGTGTTTTCTACCCATTCACATACAATCATCTTCATTTCAGTATAATTAAATTTTTTGACTGCATATGCTTTCAATTTGAAACAGTCTAAAAATTGGCTTTGAGGTAAGGAGTTGACTTTGTCATTAGCACCTACTTCAAATTTGCAAGAATCTGAAATTGTCTAGTTTGGTAAAGAGTTAATTCACTTTAACCCTTTCCCAAACAAGCCCTGGTTTTCACGTGTCTGCAGTACAAGTCTTTTGAAAACACTGTGGGAAAAGGAGAAATTGCTCGTAATGAGCAATTTCTCCTTTTCCCACAGTGTTTTCTCCCCTTTTTGATAACTTTCTGCCATTTTCATCAAATTTGAAATTGTCGTCTGCAAACTCTTTGAATTTGGACCAGTCCAAAATTTGTGGTCTGGGAAAGGGTTAAGTATCCCTTTTTTACAAGAATAGTTTCAAAGTTGTTTGCTGCAATTTTTAACAAGGAAGGAAATGAGTTAGTTTTTACCCCTTTACACAACTACAGTTGTCTTTGTAGCCAGTGTAGATCAAGATTAGACTGCACATTCTGTGCAGTCTGATCTTTGATCTACACTGTCCACTTTGTTGAAAAACTACAGACAAAAGTAACCTTGAAATTTTAGATATTTGTGTCTTATTTCTAGGCAGAAAATATCTGTAGGATTTATTCTGCACTCTTAGTTACAATGAAAACCAGAATTTCTACAGAGTTTAGGTTCTTATGCATAAAACATTTAATCCTTTACCCACACAATCCTGACTTTTAACGACCCTGAGGAAGAAGCCTTTTGAAAACATTGTGGGAAAAGGAGAAACCGCAGGTAACCAGCATTTTCTCCTTTTCCCACAATGTTTTCTATCCTATCAAAGACAAAAAACCATCAATTTAGACAAAAACCATCAAAGTTCTATCCTATCAAAGACAAAAACCATCAATTTAGCAACATTTAAATTGTCGTCTGCAAATGCTTTCAATTTGGTCCAGTCCAAAATTTTGTCGTTTGGTAAAGAGTTAAAGCGGTGCTCTAGCAAAATGGGGCCATCTCCATGATACAATTTACCTTGCAGGCCATCACATAATTGTGGATCCATAACAGCCATTTTGTCAAACATGTGACTATGTCATGTGATAGACTGGTCCTGTGACATGCAGAAGATTGATCAAAGGCAAAAAAGTATTGATCCAGGTCAACCAGTCTGGACTGCACAGGCTGACCTGGGTTGATATTTTTGAAGGTGTATTAACCCTTATCCTGCTGAATAAAAAGAAATGAAACTTTCAAGCCGATAGTATAGGGCCAAAACTTTCCTGTTTCAAAGGTATTTTTGGAGGGAAGATATCTCCTTATCGGACAGTGTAGATCAAAGATCAGACTGCACGTTCTGTGCAGTCTGATCTTGATCTACGCTGTCCACAAAAGGTCAGTGAGTTGCGATAAGCAGCCTAAGGGTTTACCCTTTACCACATGACAAAATTTTAGACCCGTCAAAATTGAAAGCATTTGCAGACAACAACTTTGATGTGCCTCAAATAATGTGGTTTTCCTTTGAAAACATTGTGGGAAAAGGAGAAAATGCTGGTTACCAGTATTTTCTCCTTATCCCACAATGTTTTCAAAAAGCTCCTTCCTCAGGGTTGTTAAAATTCGGGATTGTGTGGTAAAGGGTTAAAGCCCCCCTTTTCACAGAGCTTGGCTCATTTACATATAATTAGAAACAGTTAATAATTTACCATACTTGAAATGCCTAGCTTACATAGAGGATCACTGTAAGTATATAATTATAAATGTGTGTATGTATAACTGGGGCATGCCAACTTTATTACATTTTTTATGTGAACTATATTGTAATTAACATTTCAGTTAACATGGAAACCACATTTCTTTCTTCACATTTGAACAGGACAGTTTTTTCTTTTTTCCGTTTTTGTTGCTCTCTGGTGCCTTATTCAGGGGAGCGCCCTGGGCAAAATCAGGCACTTGCAGCATTATATGAAGATGGGATCTCCTGCAGGCATCTTCCTATTCAATTTTTGGGTGTAGCTGAATGCGCTGGCATTTGACCTACTTCTTGGTACTCATATGAATAATGAATAGATGGTAATTTGTGATTGGTAAAAAAATGTGCACATGTATATTTGGCGGGCCCCTCCTGGCATATTTGCTTGCACATATATGAAACCACTATTAACAAGTTTTGCTACCACTAATTGATACCCCAGGGCCTTGATTCATATTACAGCAGGCTCTTGCAGTAGAGAATGATTCTTTACTTCTGCTATTTGGACATATATTTCCATAAGCATTCCTCAGTAACCCAATACTACCTTTCAACAAAATTAGAAACAGTAAGGAAAAAGAGGCTATTGCTTGTGAGGTTACTTTTCATTATTTTATGTCATATTGTACCACAAATGAGTTTAAATATTCATATTCCAGTATCTCTTTGACCGTCTATTAGTTTTAACTCTTTACCAAACGACAAAATTTTAGACTTGTCCAAATTGAAAGCATTTGCAGACGACAAAATAAATGTGACTCAAAAACTGAAATATGTTTTGGAAAGGTTAGAAAACATTGTGGGAAAAGGAGAAAATGCTGGTTACCAGCATTTTCTCCTTTTCCCACAATGTTTTCAAAAGGATTTTTCTTCAGGGTCGTTAAAACCCGTGACTGTGTGGTAAAGAGTTAAAGATATTTTTCGTTTATACCACCCCCCCACCCTTCCGCACACAAGGTTACGGAGCATAATGCTGGAACAACATTGTCTGTCCATCTGTCTGTCAGATATGCAATTTTGCCTCCTTTTCTACTCCTGCTGTTTTAACTCTTTACCAAACAACAAGATTTATACCGGTCCAAATTCAAAACTTCTGCAGATGACAGAAAATATGTCGCTTAACCCTTTCCCAAACGACAAATTTTGGACTGGTCCAAATTGAAAGAGTTTGCAGATGACAATTTTGAATTTGATGAAAATGCCAGAAAGTTCTCAAAAAGGGTAGAAAACACTGTGGGAAAAGGAGAAATTGCTCGCTACAGGACATTTCTCCTTTTCCACAGTGTTTTCAAAAGACTTGTACTGCAGACACGTGAAAACCAGGGCTTGTTTGGGAAAGGGTTAAGTTATGAAATCTGACTGTAAAAGGGTAGAAAAACATTGTTGGATAAGGAGAAAATGCTGGCAACCAGCATGTTCCCCTTTTTCTCAGCATTTTTTGACTTTCATCTTAGGGTTGTAAAAAGATTGGATGGTTGGATGTAGGGTTAACTATTTCATCTGTAACACCTACATTTTGCTCATGGCATGTCCAGGTACAAGGGTTAATTGTTTAACTGCATGATGTATGGTATTTGTACAGATTTTATTTGTTTTCAAACATGATTCCAGATATTTTCTATTATTTTGAGTGACTTCTGTAGTATATTAACCTTTTATTAATCAGTTCCAACTTTTAAAGACCTTGAAAAAGAAAGCTTTTAACAACAAGTTTTTGGAGAAAGGAAAAAAAATGCTGGTAACATGCATTTTCTCCTTTTCCCACAAGGGATTTTTACCCTCACAAGGAAAAGTAACATCATTTGAGAAATAAGACCAAAATAAATGCATTGTCAAAGTCCATTTTGTCCAGAATGCGTCAAGAAAACTGACAATGTAGATCATTTGTGCATGCAGTCTGATTTTGATCTACACTAGCTGCAAAAGCAACTATTATTGTGAAAGGCTCTTTAAAAGGTCAATGGATTAAGTCATTTGAGCCATACTCTGTGAAAAGGGGGCTTAATGTTGTTGGGGAAAAATATTGACCCAGGTCAGCCTGTGCAGGCTGACTTGTGCCGAAACTTTCCACTATTGGTAAATTTTTTGTATGTCAAAGGACCATTCTACCTTATGATACAGTTGGGTGTTAGATAAATTGTTTTTTTATGGATCCATAATTATGAGATGACTTGCTTTGTATAATGCATCACGGAGATGCTTTAACCCTTTCCCAAACAAGCCCTTGTTTTCAAGTGTCTGCAGTACAAGTCTTTTGAAAACACTGTGGGAAAAGGAGAAATTGCTCATAACGAGCAATTTCTCCTTTTCCCACAGTGTTTTCTACCCTTTTGGAGATTTTTCGGTCATTTTCATCAAATTTAAAATTGTCGTCTGCAAACTCTTTGAATTTGGACCAGTCTAAAATTTGTCATTTGGTAAAGGGTTAAGCCCGTTATTGCCAGAGCATGGCTCATTTTCAGCTTGGATCATCAATTTCAAATGGTCCGAAATTTTGAATGTAAAGTAGAGATCTTAGAACTTTAAAGTAGATGTGTAAAAGATTTTATTTGTTTGACTCCTAACCACACCATCCTGAGTTTTAATGACCTTGAGAAAGAAGGCTTTTTAAAACATTACTGGAAAAGGAGAAAATTGTGGTAAACAACATTTTCTCCTTTTCCCACTATGTTTTCTACCATTCTAAAAACAATTTCTATCATAGAGCCACGTTGAACATGTCATCTGCAGATGTTTTCAATTTCGACTGGTCTAAAATATTGTCTTTGACTTAAGCCTTTACCAGACAACAAAGTTTTGGCTTTGTCCAAATTGAAGGCATTTGCAGACAAAAAATTAAATACTATAATTCAGAACAAGAAGTTTGTCTTTCAAATTGCAGACAACATTTGAGGGAAAATAGGAGAAAATGCTGGTTACCAACATTTTCTGCTTTTCCCTGCTTGTTTTCAGAATTCTTATCTCTTGGGGTCGTTAAAACTCAGGACTGTGTGGCAAAGAATTAAATTTATGTTATGTGTTTTTATTATTTAGTTTGTTTTATGTGGAAACATTCTTAACTTTGTGTATTAACCCTTTCCCAAATGACAAATTTTGGACTGGTCCAAATTGAATGAGTCTGCAGACGACAATTTTGAATTTGATGAAAATGGCAGAAAGTTCTCAAAAAGGGTAGAAAACACTGGGGGAAAAGGAGAAATTGCTCGTTACGAGCAATATCTCCTTTTCCCACAGTGTTTTCAAAAGACTTGTACTGCAGACACGTGAAAACCAGGGCTTGTTTGGGAAAGGGTTAAAATGAGTTGTTTATGTATAACACTAGGGGTGCTGTCTAAGCTGTGGTAGCTTTTGTGAATATTGTAGATGAAGATCAGGCTTCACAAATCATGTTTTGATCTTTGATCTGGAGTATCCCATGTACTGTAGGGATATATATAGATGTATTAACCCTGTACCAAACAAATCTGAGTTATATCAACCCCTTAGAAAGAACTCTTAAATTAAAAACATTACGGGAAAAGGAGAAAATGCAGGATATACACATACTAACCCTCTACGAAACAATCTGGAAGTTTAACACCCTTGGAAGAAAGTCTATTGAAAACATTATGGGAAAAGGAGAAAATGCTGATAACCAGTATTTTCTCCTTTTTTCACAATATTGTTTATTCTTTCACAGACAAATTCCATCATTTAAGTCACATTTTAGTTGTCATCTGCAAATGTTTTCAATTTAGACCAGTCCTAAAAGTTTTTCATTTGGTAAAGAGTTAATAAAAATTAGCCTTGACTTTGCCAGATCTCTATTTGATTTCCTTTCCTTGACAAAAAATGTCTATGTTTGGTGTTGTTGAATTGGCACTATGAGTGCCAAAAATTGTGTTGTATTTACTGAACTCTTTACCACACAATCACGGGTTTTAACAACCTTATAAAAGAAGCCTTTTGAAAACATTGTGGGAAAAGGAGAAAATGCTGGTAACCAGCATTTTCTCCCTTTCCTACAATGTTTTCTACCCCACCTATTACAAATTTCAAATTTTCAGTCCCATTTATTTTGTCGTCTGCAAATGCTTTCAATTTGGATCAGTCTGAAATTTTGTCGTTTGGTAGAGTTAAACATTTTTTATGGGCACTCACCCCATGGAACAATTTCCCAATTGCAAGGTGAAACAATTTCCCAATTGCAAGGCTGATTGCAGGAAAAGTAGGAAAGCTCTTTAGCCCTTTACCGCACAATCCCAGGCTTTGACAACCTTGAGATAGAGAGCTTTTGAAAACATTAGGGGAAAAGGAGAAAATGCTGGTAACTGGATATGTGATCATAATTTATACTGTTTACATAAGAGATTATGTTCAGTCTTGGTGGTTGACATAATGAATTAACTTTTTTATAAGAAAAATAAAATGTTAAAAGCCCCATAGCTGAGATTATTCTGAGGGGGAAGTAGGAAGTATAATTGATTGATTTTGCATTTATCTATGATTGCCAGAAGTTTCCCATATTGGTTATGCTCCCAGAATCCTGTTACTTATAACATGGGGGATTGTGCAAGATACGTGACAAAAACTCATTTTAAGTTGTGTTAAGTTCTTTAACCCAATACCACACAATCCCGACTTTTAACGACCCTGAGGAAGAAGCCTTTTGAAAACATTGTGGGAAAAGGAGAAAATGCTGGTAACCAGCATTTTCTCCTTTTCCCACAATGTGTTCTACTATTCCCAAAACAAATTTCAGTTTTTCAGTCACATTTATTTTGTCGTCTGCAAATGCTTTCAGTTTGGACGAGCCTGAAATTTTGCAGTGTCTATTCTAGGATGCGCGATTGCGGGATTCGTGCTAATTTTTTTCAGATCCCGCATAAACTCAGACCAGATGCATGATAGTCCCACGTAAAAAGTAAACAACAAAAATTCCCAAAATAACGAATTTACTCTTGCCTTGCAGAAAATACTGATGTTTTGATTGAAACTGCGTCATTGCCGGCCAACTTGTAACCTGGTCTAAGACTATTGCTATTGCAATAAATTAAATCAGAATTAATTTGAAATTGTCCTTTTCTTCTTTATTTTTCAAAAATGAATTTAATTTTGACAAGTAAACAGTATACTGTATAGTTTTGGATAGGAATGAATGTTTGTTATACAAGCTATACATGATTTTTATCTGCCCCCCCCTTTTCAGTTTCTAGAATAGACGCTACTGATTTTGTCGTTTGGTAAAGAGTTAACCCTTTACCGCACAATTCCGCCTTTTGACGCCCCTAGGAAAGAAGCCTTTTGAAAACATTGTAGGAAAAGGATAAAATACTGGAAACCAGCATTTTCTCCTTTTCCCACAATGTTTTCTACCCTATCAAAGAAAATTTGCACCATTTGAGCCACACTGAAATTTTCGTCTGCAAAATGCTTTCAATTTGGACAAGGCTAAAATTTTGTCGTCTGGTAAAGGGTTAAAGTGCTTCTTGTATAGCACTGGCACATGGGACATGTACTTACTGTCTCAACCGAAAGACTATTAGTAATTGGCCAGCGGTGGAATTGAATTAACATCCTCAAGTATCCTGAGGTTTGCCGATTGCGAGCCTCGTGCCCCACCACGAGAGCTATTCCAGCTTACTAGGAAGTATGAATAAGATATGAAGCACCATAAATCACTTAATAAATCTACAAAAATTTGTCCCATTTATAGTGGTAAATCAGATACACTTAACCCTTAGGCTGCTGAGTGTGAGTCACTGACCTTTTGCGGACAGTGAAGAGCAGGATCAGATTGCACACAACTTGCAGTCTGATCTTTGATCTACTCTGCCTGATAAGGAGATTTCTTTCTCCCTGAAAATATCTTTGAAATAGTAAAATTTTGGTTTTTACTATCTGTTTAAAAGTTTCATTTCACTTATTCAGCAGGATAAGTCCCACAATCCTCATGTAGATGGCTTTTGAAAACATTTTGGGAAAAGGAGAAAAAGGCTGGTAAGCAGCATTTTTCTCCTTTTCACAAAATGCTTTCTATTCTTTCAAATCCAAATGCCACAATATTTGAACCACATTTGATTTTTGGTCTGTAAAATGCTTTCTTTGGATATGGCTAAAGATTTGTTGTCAGGTAAAGGATGGCTTTAAAAACTCTATATATAAATTTTGCTGGAAACTAGAATTTTCTCCTTTTCCCACAAAGTTTTCTACTTTTCTAAAGACAGACCACATAAGTTGAGCTATATGTAATTTGCTTTCTGCAAATGCAAATTCTTTCCGTACGTACAAGTCTAGAATTTTGTCGTCTTGTAAGCGTTAGTGGAAATCTCACCATAATATTGGGCATTTCTTTTTTTTTACAGAAATAAACTTAGCATCATAAATCAGAGGAATGAGTTCCATTATTTACATAAAGCTTTTTGGAATGTGCCGAATATAGAATACTTGTTCATTTCGTTCGTGAAAATTTATTTCTATTTTGGTATACTTAAATACAGATATGTTTCAAACCTTTACCGAACAATTCTGTGATTTTTATGACCCTGTCAAAGAAGGCATTTGAAAACATGGCGGGAAAAGAAGAAAATGCTGGTAACCAGCATTTTCTTCTTTTCCCACCATGTTTTCTATCCAATAAAAGACAAGTTTCATCATTTGAACCATAATTTATTTGTTGTCTGCAAATTCTTTCAATTTGGACAAGTCTAAAATTTTGTCGTCTGGTAAAGAGTTAAAGCCATATAAGTGATTTCCTCAATAAACTCCAAACCAAATTTTGGACTTGTCAAAATTGAAAGCATTAACTCATTACCAAACAACAAAATTTTAGACTTGTCGAAATTGAAAGGTTTTGCAGACAGCAAACTATATGTGGCTAATATTGTGGAAGTTGTCTGTAAGGGGTGGGGGGGGAACATTGTGGGAAAACAAGAAAATGTTGGTTACCAGCATTTTCTCCTTTTCCGATGATGTTTTCAATAGGCTTCTTCCTCAAGGTTGTTTAAACTCGGGATTGTGTGGTAAATGATTTAACTTTGCAGATAACAAATCAGATGTTGGTCGAGTAATGGTATCTTTCTTTTAAATGTAGAAAACATTGCTGACAAAGGAGAAAATGCCAATTACCAGCATTTTCTCCTTTTTGCACAATGTTTTCAAAAGCTTTAGTGTTTAAGATTGTTTAAACTCAGGATTGTTTTGTAAAGAGTTCACACTTTCCTTGCACCCACCTTTATTTATTTCTGAACTGCTGCATTTAAATCACTTCTAAAATCTAGTAAAAGGGGGGGTGTGCAAAGAAATAGAGGATCTTGCATGAGTGTTTATGTATTATCATTTTTTTTCAAATGAGTTTACTAAAAATGTATGACGCGAGCCTTGGCGAGTGTCAAATACATTTTAATCAACGAGTTTGATAAAAATGATAACACATAAACACGAATGTGAGATTCTATTTATCACATAAAACGAATGACAGGCAAAATATATCCTGCATCATTACCATGGTAAAGGTTTAAGTCTTTACCACACAATGCTGACTTTTAACGACTGTGAGGAAAAAGCCTTTTGAAAACATTGTGGGGAAAGGAGAAAATGCTGGTTACCAGCATTTTCTCCCTTATCAAAGAGAGAACTCATCATAATAGCCACATTTAATTTGTCGTCTGCAAATGCTTTCAAATTTGGTCCTGTTCAAAAATTTGTTGTGTGGTAAAGGTTTAAGATGTCTACATAAGGAAAAGATTAATCAGCCTCTTTCAACTCTTTACCATACAATCCCGACTTTGAACGACCCCGAGAAAGAAGCCTTTTTAAAACAATTTGGGAAAAGGAGAAAATGCTGGTAATCAGCATTTTCTCCCTTTCCCACAATGTTTTCTAGCCCTCCCAAAAACAAATTTCAATTTTTGATTATCCCCCGCCGAAAGGCGGCGGGGGATATGGTAATAGTCTCCGTCCGTCCTTCCGTCCTTCCGTCATTCCGTCCTTCCGTCCTTCCGTCCTTCCGTCCCACATTTTTGTCCGGAGCATATCTCCAAAAGTATTTGAGATATCATCTTCAAACTTCACAAGTGGATAGATCTCATTAAGGAGGTGTGCAGTGCACAAGAACCATAACTCTATCTTCAGTATTTTTGGAGTTATTGCCCTTTGTACACTTTTTTTCTGGAATTTTTGTCCGGAGCATATTTCCAAAAGTATAAAAGCTAGGAACTTGAAACTTCACACACATATAGAACTCATTGAGGAGAAGTGCAGTGCACAAGAACCATAACTCTATCTTCAGTATTTTTGGAGTTATTGCCCTTTGTACATTTTACTTTGGATTTTTGTCCGGAGCATATCTCCAAAAGTATAAAAGCTAGGAACTTGAAACTTCACACATATATAATACTCATTGAGGAGAAGTGCAGTGCACAACAACCATAACTCTGTCTTCAGTATTTTTGGAGTTATTGCCCTTTGTACATTTTAACTTTGGATTTTTGTCTGGAGCATATCTCCAAAGGTATAAAAGCTAGGAACTTGAAACTTCACACACATATAGAACTAATTGAGGAGAAGTGCAGTGCACAACAACCATAACTCTGTCTTCAGTATTTTTGGAGTTATTGCCCTTTGTACATTTTTACTTTGGATTTTTGTCCGGAGCATATCTCCAAAAGTATTAAACCTAGGAACTTGAAACTTCACACATATATAGAACTCATTGAGGAGAAGTGCAGTGCACAAGAACCATAACTCTATCTTCAGTATCTTTGGGATTATTGCCCTTTGTAAATTTTTACTTTGGATTTTTGTCCGGAGCATATCTCCAAAAGTATAAAAGCTAGGAACTTGAAACTTAACACACATATAGAACTCATTAAGGAGAAGTGCAGTGCACAAGAACCATAACTCTATCTTCAGTATTTTTGGAGTTATTGCCCTTTGTACATTTTTACTTTGGATTTTTGTCCGGAGCATATCTCCAAAAGTATAAAAGCTAGGAACTTGAAACTTCACACATATATAGAACTCATTGAGGAGAAGTGCAATGCTTAAGAACCATAACTCTATCTTCAGTATTTTTGGAGTTATTGCCCTTTGTAAATTTTTACTTAGGATTTTTGTCCGGAGCATATCTCCAAAAGTATAAAAGCTAGGAACTTGAAACTTCACACACATATAGAACTAATTTAGGAGAAGTGCAGTGCACAAGAACCATAACTCTATCTTCAGTATTTTTGGAGTTATTGCCCTTTGTAAATTTTTACTTTGGATTTTTGTTCGCACATTTCTATTTAGATTCACAGGCTTTTTAGCTCACCTGAGCACAACGTGCTCAAGGGGAGCTATTGTGATCGGTCATCGTCTGGCATCCGTCCGTCCGTCCGTCCGTCCATCCGTCCATCTGTCCGTCCGTCCGTTAACAATTTCTTTAAAAATCTTCTTCTCCTAAACCAGATGGCCAATCTTGATAAAACTTGGCAGGAATGTTCCTTGGGTGAAGGTCTACAAAAATTGTTAAAAGAATTTAATTCCATCAAAAACTCTGGTTGCCATGGCAACAAAATGGCTGAAAATTGAAAAAATCTTTAAAAATCTTCTTGTGACAAACCATAAGGCCGAGAGCATTCATATTTTGTATGAAGCATCATTTGGTGACCCTTTACCAAAATTGTTAAAATTATTCCCCTGGGGTCGTATTTGGGCTTTGCCCGGGCGCACCATATTTTACATAGAAACAAAGAAGGAAATCTTTAAAAAATCTTCTGATGACAAACCATAATGGCTAGAGCATCCATATTTGGTATGTAGCATTATCCGATGATCCTCTACCAAAATTGTTAAAATTATCCCTCTGCGGTCATATTTGGGCTCTGCCCGGGCGCACCCTAAATTAAAATCTTTAAAAATCTTCTTCTGACAAAACATAAGGCTGAGAGCATTCATATTTTGTTTGAAACATCATTGGGTGACCCCTTACCAAAATTGTAAAAATTATTCTCCTGGGGTCATATTTGGGCTTTGCCCGGGCGCACCCTATTTTACATAGAAACAAAAAAGGAAATCTTTAAAAAATCTTCTGATGAAAAGCCATAATGGCTAGAGCATTCATATTTGGTGTGTAGCATTATCTGATGATCCTCTACCGAAATTGTTAAAATTATCCCTCTGGCATCATATTTTGGGCTCTTCCCGGGCGCACCCTAAATTAAAATCTTTAAAAATCTTCTTCTGACAAAACATAAGGCTGAGAGCATTCATATTTTGTTTGAAACATCATTGGGTGACCCCTTACCAAAATTGTTAAAATCATTCCTGTAGGGTCATATTTGGGCTTTGCCCGGGCACACTCTATTTTACATAGAAACAAAGAAGGAAATCTTTAAAACTTCTTCTGATGACAAACTATAATGGCTAGAACATTCCTATTAAGTATGTAGCATTATCTGATGATCTTCTACCAAAATTGTTAAAATTATTCTTCTGCGGTGATATTTGGGCTCTGCCCGGGCGCATCCTATTTTAAATCTTTAAAAATCTTCTTGTGACAAACCATAAGGCGGAGAGCATTCATATTTTGTTTGAAGCATCATTGGGTAAGCCTTTACCAAAATTGTTGAAATTATTCCCCTTGGGTCATATTTGGGCTTTGCCCGGGCACACCCTATTTTACATAGAACCAAGAAGGAAATCTTTAAAAAATCTTCTTCTGACAAATCATAATGGCTAGAGCATTTATATTTGGTATGTAGCATTATCTGATAATCCTCTACCAAAATTGTTAAAATTATCCCTCTGCAGTCATATTTGGGCTCTGCCCAGATGCACCCTATTTTAAAATCTTTAAAAATCTTCTTGTGACAAACCATAATGGCTAGAGCATTCATATTTTGTTTGAAGCATCATTGCTTGACCCCTTACCAAAATTGTTGAAATTTTTCCCTTACGGTCATATTTGGGCTTTGCCCGGGCACACCCTATTTTACACAGACACAAAGAAGGAAATCTTTAAAAAATCTTCTTCTGACAAATCATTAATGGCTAGAGCATTTACATTTGGTATGTAGCATTATCTGATAATCCTCTACCAAAATTGTTAAAATTATCCCTCTGCGGTCATATTTGGGCTCTGCCCAGATGCACCCTATTTTTAAATCTTTAAAAATCTTCTTGTGACAAACCATAATGGCTAGAGCATTCATATATTGTTTGAAGCATCATTGCTTGACCCCTTACCAAAATTGTTGAAATTATTCCCTTACGGTCATATTTGGGCTTTGCCCGGGCGCACTCTATTTTACACAGAAACAAAGAAGGAAATCTTTAAAAAATCTTTTGATGACAAACAATAATGGTTAGAGCATTCATATTTGGTATGTAGCATTATCTGATGATCCTCTACAGAAATTCTTAAGATTATTCCTCTGCTGTCATATTTGGGCTCTGCCCGGGTGCATCCTAATTTAAAATCTTTAAAAATCTTCTTCTGACAAAACATAAGGCTGAGAGCATTCATATTTTGTTTGAAACATCATTGGGTGACCCCTCAGGCTTAAAAAAAAAAAAGGTGTGTTTCCGGTTACCCGACCGTGTCTAATTCGCAGCTCCCGACCCTTTTTATTTTTCCGCTGTGTCTGTCTCTATTTTTTTTCCGTTCGCTTTTTTAAAGTCGATTCGGTTAATTTCAGTTCGATTTGGTTCATTCCGATCGATTATTCTCACCATCATGCAGACGCTTGATTTACAGTGTAAAAAGATTTAACCCGTAATAAAAATCGATAGCGGGTATGCTTCAGCGCCTGTGTATGTATACGTTATTTATCATAAATCTTGGTCGTGAGAAAAAAACGTGTATTTCATCAGTTACCCGAGTTGTTTACGTTCCCGAAAACATACAAAATGGCCGCCACGCACTACAAATTTCGTCAGTGATTTTTCGGAGGTAAACATGTTATAAACAACTTCTAGAAGCTCTTTATGTAATGAATGGTTTAACAATTTACCTTTAGTCATGTTTATTACTAAAACTTAATTGCATTTCACTGCAATACGGATAAAACTGACAAAACAGAAAGTCAGTATAGTGCTCTATATTTGCTACCGGAAAATTTACAATGGACTTGAGACGGTACGGTGTACAGTAAATGTCCAAATATGAAAAAGATCACCGAAGCGTCACATAATTGAGACTAGGGTTGTGTGGAAATGGGATAAGGCCAAATTTGTGGGTATATGCAAAAGGTACAGACAGCAGCTGCTAAGTTTTAGTATAGAAACTAGAATAGTGTTATTAAAACAATGTTCAAGTTATTTTTGCTTCCTTTCTGGCTTCAGTTTTCTGTGACAGATACTGTGTTAAATTGCCTAAGTTTCCAACAGTCATATACGAGTAAACTTTGGGTACCCAGATCAGACTTCCCCAACCGTGGGAGCAGTCTGATCTGGGTCAACAATGTTTGCCATGTCTGCATTTTTGACAAATTGATGTACCTTTCAAGCAAACAGTGTAGACTCAGATGAGATGCCTTGCAGCATCTCATCTGGGTCTACACTGTTTGCCACTGACCCATGTATTGGATGCTCTAGACACAAATTGGGTAAATGCTGGTTTGTGAATTGACTGCTTTGTGAGTTCAATAAAAGAAATACAAAGTTCGTTTTTGATTTATTTTTTCAGCATATATAGAATTTATTACAATCATGTCATACATGTACATGCATACAGTAATTGTCACTCATTTATACTGATGAAAAGATACACACAGAATATGGGTTTATACTAATGTTTATTACTTAAGCTTGCCAAAGGTATAAACTAGCCATTTAGACATGATGATAGCTGTTGACTTGGATGTTAAGCAAGAAAACAAACAAAAAACAGACAAAAACATTTAAACACTATATTAAAACTGACACATTTTGTGAAAGTGTAATTCTGAATAGCTATTAAACATATAGATACTAAATGCACTGGAAACATTGTCATTCCAAATTAGCATCTTTTTATTAACAAAAAAAAAAAAGCCTACCTACCGTCCCTATTTTTTTTTTCCATGTAACCTGAAACACACATATTTTTTTTTTTTGGCCTTACCAAAATTGTTAAAATCATTCCTGTAGGGTCATATTTGGGCTTTGCCTGGGCGCACTCTATTTTACATAGAAACAAAGAAGGAAATCTTTAAAACTTCTTCTGATGACAAAATATAATGGCTAGAACATTCCTATTAAGTATGTAGCATTATCTGATGATCTTCTACCAAAATTATTAAAATTATTCCTGTGCGGTCATACTTGGGCTCTGTCCGGGTGCATCCAATTTTAAAATCTTTAAAAATCTTCTTGTGACAAACCATAAGGCGGAGAGCATTCATATTTTGTTTGAAGCATCATTTGGTGACCCCTTACCGAAATTGTAAAAATTATTCCCCTTGGGTCATATTTGGGCTTTGCCCGGGCGCACCCTATTTTACATAAAAACAAAAAAGGAAATCTTTAAAAAATCTTCTGATGAAAAGCCATAATGGCTAGAGCATTCATATTTGGTGGGTAGCATTATCTGATGATCCTCTACCAAAATTGTTAAAATTATCCCTCTGCAGTCATATTTGGGCTCTGCCATGGCGTACCCTATTTGAATCTTTTAAAATCTTCTTGTGACAAAACATAAGGCCGAGAACTTTCATATTTTGTTTGAAGCATCATTAGGTGACCCCATACCAAAATTGTTAAAATTCTTCCCTTTGGGTCATATTTGGGCGTATATCCACCCTGCAGTCATATTTTGGCTCTGCCCGGGCGCACCCTATTTTACATAGAAACAAACATGTAAATCTTTTGAAATCTACTTGTGATAAACCATAATGGCTACAGCATTCATATTTTGCATGTGGCATTATCTAGTGACCCCTGGGTCATATTTGGGCTCTGTGCCCTGGTGCACACTATTTTACATAGAATCATAGACGGAAATCTTTTAAAATCAATTGCATCTAAAACTCGTTGCCATGGCAACAAAATGGCTGAAAATGGAAAAAAATCTTTAAAAATTTTCTTGTGACAAACCATAAGGTCGAGAGTGCAACATTTAGTGGCCTACATGTACCTTCTAGCAAAGCAGGAAATTTAAATTACATGAACATGTTAATGAGAAGAGGATTTGTATATGTTTTCACTCAAGCCATCGTATTTTTAAAATTTGAAACAGTTGTAACCTTCAGCTTTTAATCACTATTAGTGAAACATGTACCTCTACTTACAAATATACTCAGGTGAGCGATATAGGACCATCATGGTCCTCTTGTTTTGACTGATTACCCTTTGATGAATTTATCCTGTTCTGGAACAAGTGCTATTTTATTTTTCATACTTATTATCCCCCTGGTGGTGGGGGGGGGGATATGGTAATAGTCTCTGTCAGTCCCTCCTTCCGTCCCCAATTTTTATCCGGAAGATAACTTAACCAGTATTTCAGATACCAACTTCAAACTTCGTAAGTGGATAGATCTCGTTAAGGAGGAGTGCAGTGTACATGAATGACAACTCTGTCCTTCAAATTTTTGGAGTTATTGCCCTTCGTTATTTTTCAGGCTTAATTTTTTTTCTCTAGCACATAACTTGAAAATTGTTTCACATATCAACTTGAAAATTTGTATGTGTCTAGATTTCAATAAGGAGAAGTGCAGTGCAGAAGAATAATAACTCTAATTAACTTTCATAATTTTTGAGTTATTACCCCTTCTTATTTTTCAGGCTTAACTTTTGTCTAGAACATAATTGAAAAACTATTTCAGATATGAACATGTAACTTAATCGGTGGATGGATCTTACTGTGAGGAGTGCAGTGTACAAGAACGATAACTCTGGCAATATGATTTTTGAATTATTGCCCTTTGTTATTTTTCAGGCTCAATTTTTGTCCAGGACATAACTCAAAATTTATTTCAGTTAATGACATGTTTCTTCATACGTGGATAGATTTTATTGTGGGGGACTGCATTGTACAAGAATGATAACTCTGCTTTTTATGATTTTTGAGTTATTATGTAATGAAATCCTGTGCCATGGAACAAGGGAGCTTAATGTATAATTTTATCATGGACCAATAACAAAAAGGCCACATGTACATGCAAAACACAATACCTCTTATACGTTTGTATCAAAAAAGGTCTTTTTCGGCGGGGGATATCATTTCAACGAAATTGCTTGTTTACATTTATTTTGTCGTCTGCAAATGCTTTCAATTTGGACCAGTGTAAAAACTTGTAGTTTGGTAAAGAATTAATTTGATAACTCCTTACCTGAACCTGAAGACAAAATTTTAGACTGTTCTTAATTGAAAGCATTATGCAGAAGACAAAATGATTGTGACTCAAATGATGTGATCTGTGTTTGAAGGGGTTGAAAATGCTGCATGAAAAGGGGAAAGTGCTGGTTACTGGCATTTTCTCCTTTCTCAAAATGGTTTTAGTTTTCTTTCACAGGGTTGTTAAAACATAGGATTATTTGGTAAAAGGTTAACTCTTTACCACACGACAAAATTTTGGGCTCGACCAAATTGGAAGCATTTGCAGACGACAACATAAATGTAGCTCAAATGATGATTTCTGTCTTTCATAGAGCAGAAAACATTGTGGGAAAAAGAGAAAATGCTGTTTACAAGCATTTTCTCCGTTTTCCACTATGTTTTCAAAAGGCCTCTTCCTCAGGGTCATTAAAATTCGGGATTGTGTGGTAAAGGGTTAAACTGACTTGTTTTAATACAGGAGCCATGTTCTGGCAAAAAGTGGGCTTAATGCATCTCTGTGATGCATGATACCAAGGAATTCATCATATAATTATGGATCCATAATTGTACATTTTGTCGAACCACTGACTAAATCATGACATGCCCTGGTCATTTGACAAACAGAAGATTGACCAGTAGCAAAAAGTTTCGATCCAGATCAGTTTGCTCAGCCTGTGCAGGTGGTTTGATTTTTTTGCAGATGTATCAAACCCCTTTTTAACAGAGCGTGACACAAATGCATTTTGATTAATGCAAAATTTGTTACCCTTGCCGCCCAAAATTAACTCTTTACCAAACGACAAAATTTTAGACTGGCCCAAATTGAAAGCGTTTGCAGACGACAACATAAGTGTGACTAAAACATTGAAATTTGTTTTGGGAAGGGTAGAAAACATTATGGGAAAAGGAGAAAATGCTGCTTACCAGCATTTTCTCCTTTTCCCACTATGTTTTCGAAAGGCTTCTTTTTCAGGGTCGTTAAAAGTCGGGATTGTGTGGTAAAGGGTTAATAGGATATCTTTATTTTGCAAGAAAGTCTTGAGTTATGACATTATCATTGCTTTCATAGCACAATATTGAATGAAAAATTGGATCAAGATCAGACTGCCCATTCTTTGCTTTTTGATCTTGATCTACACTTTAGGCAAAAAGCAGCTGCATATGAATAAAATCCTTTATCACCCAATACTGAGTGTTAACAACGCTGACTGAAAAATCTGTGAAAACATTATGGGAAAAGAAGAAAATGCTGGTAAACAGCATTTCCTCCTCTTTCGACAATGTTTTCTCCCATTTCTAAGACAGAAATAACCTTTTGAGCATTATTGAATTTGTCGTCTTCAGAGGCTTTTAATTTGGACTAGTCCAAAATTTTGAGTTGTGTTATATAGGGTTAAAGGTCACATGTAGGATTCGTTAATTACTTCCGCTTACCATTAGAGATTTTATTTTCAATTGTGCAAAAATGACTTGATAATGTCATAAGCAATGATGCACGTATTTTAGACCCTTAAAGTACCTTTCAAAACTATAGTTGCCTATGCAGTGAGTGTAGATCAAGATCAGACAGCACAAAATGTGTGGTCTAATCTTTTGTACTTGTGAGTAATTTTTGGTAATTTCTAAACAAAAAAAAAATCTTCACAAAAACTTATGCTCACTTTTGTCTGTTTGTTTCAGGAAATCGGGATATCTGTACAAAATTATCACAAGATAAAACAGCTAGAGGCAGAGAAAGACATCATTATTCTACATGGAGGTGTTGGAGGCTATCACAGACCATCTGTAAGTGAGCCTTGCTATGTGAAAAGGGGGTTTCATGCATTTGCAAAAAGTGTCGACCCAGGTCAGCCTGCGCAGTCTGCGCAGGCTGACCTTGGTCAAAACTTTTTGCCCATGTTAAAATTTCTGCATTTTCAAGTACATGTACCAATCTTCCTCATGATCCTGCTGTTTGCAAGACAAAATGGATTTTATTGATCCGTAATTATGTGATGAATTGCATGGTATAATGTGTTATGGAGATGCGTAAAACCTCCTTTTGCCAGGGCATGCCTCAAGTGTCTATAGGATATGTTTACTTCGGATAACTGGCAGGGTCCTTTATGGATCTAGAAGCTGGGTGATGATGCAGTAGGCTGTTGGTGGAGGGGTTGGGAGTTCAAATTCTGACTTGAACAAAGCCCCTTTAAGCCTGTACCACACAATCCAAAGTTTTAACAACCCAGACAGAAAAGACTTCTGAAAACATTGTGGGAAAAGGAGAAAATGCTGGTGACCAGCATTTTTTCCTTTTCCCACAATGTTTTCTACCCTTTCAAAGACAAATCCCACCATTAAAACATCATTTGATTTATCGTCTGCAAATGCTTTGAATTCGAACCAGACTAAACTTTAGTTGTGTGGTAAAGGGTTAAGCTTGAATCCAACCCTTTTAACCCATTTCCACACAATCCTGAGTGTTAAGAACCCTGAAAATATTGTGGAAAATGGAAAAAATGCTGGCTACCAGCATTTTCTCCTTTTTCCGTAATGTTTTCGACCATATCACAGAGAAATTCCTTCAGTTGAGCCACAATTCGATCGTCATCTACAGTTACTTTCAGTATGGACCCGTGTGTACATTTTTGTCATGTGGTAAACAGTTAACTCGTTCTAGACAATGAAATTTTTAATTTGTCCATATTAAAAGCATCTGCAGACAGGAAAGCATAATTATTGCTTGTATAACCCTTTACCACACAACAAAATTTTAGACCCATCCAAATTGAAAGCATTTGCAGACGACAATTTCATCATGGCACAAATGATATGTGTTTTCTCTGAATGGGTAGAAAACATTGTGGGAAAAGGAGAAAATGCTTGTTACCAGCATTTTCTCCCTTTCCCACAATGTTTTCAAAAGCTTCTTCCTCAGGGTCGTCAAAAGTCGGCACTGAGTGGTAAAGGGAGAATGGGATTTTGAATGTACATTCACTAGAATAGAGCTTTGTCTGCACAGAAATCATAAATGCTTTCATCTGTGGCAGCTCTTCACCACAATTTATGATCACCTTTGTTAACTCTGTACCAAACGACAAACTTATAGACTGGTCCAAATTGAAAACATTTGCGGATGACAAATACTGTGTAGCTCAAATGATTATATTTGCTTTTGAAAGGATAGAAAACTTGGTGGGAAAAGGAGAAAATGTTGGTTACCAGCATTTTCTCCTTTTCCCGCAATATTTTCAAAAGCCTTATTCTTCAGGGTTGTTAAAAGTTTGGATTGCGTGGTAAGAAATTAACAACCCAGAGGTATAGAAGCCTTTGAAAATATTGTTGAAAAAGGAGAAAATACAAGCATTCTTTTCTCACATTGTTGTCTACCCTTTCAAACATAAATGCAGTAATTTGAACCATATTTAAGTTGTTGTTTGATTCTGTGCAGTCTGATCTGAATCTACACTGACTGTATATGCAATTTAATCTGGGTTAATTGTTACAAGGTTTAAGGTTTGTTTAAACCTTCACCGGAGGACAGACGTTTTGGCCACGGACGTTTTGGCCAGGATGTTTTGGCCACGGAGGTTTTGACCTGCCTTATTGAAAAAAACGGACATTTTGGCCAAATTCAATTTATATGTACTTATTATAGATTATTAAGCTACATAAATGGTATTTTTAACTGATTTAATTAATGATTTAGTAGGTTTATACAATGATGATTGTTAGATTATGATTTAATAGAGGATTTCAACATTTTTGAATGTTTGATTTATGTGCTTACTTAAAAGAAAAAAATAAAGAACTTATTAATTACATTAAAATTCTATAATGAAAGAATAAAGAAACAAACAATCAACAAAATGATAAATAAAAGAAAATATATATATTTGTTTAGTTTTTTCTTTACTCGGTAAACATTGTGAGAATTAGAAGTAACTGCTAAAATTTCCAATTTTATTGACAGAATTCAAACATTCAAAAATGTTGAAATCATCCATTAAGTCATAATCTAACAATCATCATTGTATAAACATTCTAAACCATTAATTAAATCAGTTAAAAATAATATTTATGTAGCTTAATAATCTATAATAAGTACATATAAATTGAATCTGGCCAAAACGTCCGTTTTTTCAATAAAGCTGGCCAAAGCGTCCGTGGCCAAAATGTCCAGGCCAAAACGTCCTGGCCAAAATGTCCGTGGCCAAAACGTCCTACATTCACCTTCACCACACAATCCCGAGTTTTAACAACCTAGAGAAAGAAGCCTATTGAAAACATTTTGCGAAAAGGAGAAAATGCTGGAAGCCAGCATTTTCTCCTTTTCCCACCATGTTTCCTACCCCATGACTTAAGTCACATTTGGATTGTTGTCTGCAAGTGCTTTCAATTTGAACAAGTCTAAAATTTTGTTGTCTGGTAAAGAGTTAAACAAAAACAACAGTAACAACATTACATTTCAGGCAACAACCAGCATGATACGGTTGTTTGGTAGATTTGTCCAGAATCACCAGCGGGAGTTCGAGTCAGCCTGCCAACCATATGATTCTGATCGGAATGGAATATTAGGAATTGATGAACTGAAGATGGCTTTAAAAGAAAGCGGACTGAGACTGACTAATGTAGGTAGCCTTCGCTTACTGTAGACAAAGTTTTCAACTGTAGTACTTGGGAACACACCCCCCTGTCATTTGCCAGTATTTTTCACAAATTTCCAAGAAGCCTTTTGAAAACATTGTGGGAAAAGGAGAAAATGCTGGTAACCAGCATTTTTTCCTTTTCCCACAATGTTTTCTACCCTTCCTAAAAGAAATTTTAGTTTTACTGAAATTTTACTGTAATATTTTTTGGTCAAATGCTTTCGATTTGGACTGGTCTAAAATTTTGTTGTTTGGTAAAGAGTTAAATGAATTTAATTGGTCAATACATGAACTATTTTTAGCAGCTCGCAGTAATTTCAAAAGCCAATCGCTGCAGATTCATTGACCTGTTGATTTTTTCAGTCCATATTTCTACTGATCGTTTTTGTTTGTATACGGTCCATTGTTTACCTGATCACGTTCGAATTTTCTGTGATGATGTCAAAGTATTAGAAGAAGACATGCTCATGACATTTAGCAGAAATAACATAAAATATTGAAAATATTCATACGTGATTTGAATTCATACAAAAACATACAAGAATAAAGAATAAATTGACATGTGCCGGGAAATGACACCCCCTTATCAATTATGTAAATTTAAAGTAAAAATAAAGACAATGTTTTATTGGAGACTTGATACAAAGTTAAAAAACATCTTCATAGATGAAATATTTGAAAATAAATGTCCTGATGTGATGCCAAAAATGGCCTGTATGTAATATTTGTCAGCATTTTGGGACAATCCTTGTATATTCAACATAGTAGTAGAATTTCTATTTTAACGCTTTCCCACACAATTCCGACTTTTAACGACCCTGAGAAAGAAAGCTTTTGAAAACATTGTGGGAAAAGGAGAAAATGCTGGTAACCAGCATTTTCTCCTTTTCCCACAATGTTTTCTATCCTTTCAAAGAAACAATTCATTATTTGCACCACATTAATTTTGTTGTCTGTAAATGCTTTCAATTTGGACAAGTCTTAGAATTTTATCGTTTGGTGAAGAGTTAACCCTTTACCGCACAATGCTGGCTTTTGACGCTCCTGGGAAAGAAGACTTTTGAAAACATTGTGGGAAAAGGAGAAAATGCTGGTAGCCAGCATTTTCTCCTTTTCCCACAATGTTTTCTACCCTATCAAAGAAAAGCTGCACCATTTGAGCCACATTGAAATTGTCGTCTCCAAATGCTTTCAATTTGGACAAGGCTAAAATTTTGTCGTCTGGTAAAGGGTTAAGGTAGAATGAGAAAAATGTTTTCACCTGAAGTTTTGACCTGTATGCCTTTTCCCTTTGGGTTTAGAAATATGTGAAAAATACTGACAAGAATGAGGTTTATGTTTGGCAGTTGGATATCTTGTCTTATATATTGGGTTACTATCGTATATAACATGCCCATGTAATATACGAGCCCTGAATTTAGCTTGAATATTGTGAAGTGATTTTTCTCTTATTTATCCAGTCAGTCTTAAATTTCGCTGTGTTTATTTTTATCCCTTTGTCTGTCTTTATTCTTTATAGGTATTTTGAAAACATTGAGGGAAAAGAAGAAAATGCTTGTAACCAGCATTTTCTCCTTTTCCCCTCAATGTTTTCTACCCTTTCATAGACAAATTCATCATTAGATCCACATTTTGCATGTTTTCAAAGGCTCTTCCCCTCAGGATGTTAAAACACCAGATTGTTAGGTAAAGGGTAAATAAATATACAGAAAACTTTCCAATTTCAAAGATATATTTTATTTTCATTTGTTTCTTACAAGTTTATGGTATTTGCCCTTGCATTCTCAGTCAATATTAACCCTTTACATGACAACAAAATTTTAGCCTTGTCCAAAATGAAAGCATTTGCTGATGACAGTTTCAATGTGGCTCAAATGGTGCAATTGATAGGATAGGAAACATTTTGGGAAAAGGAAAAAATGCTGGTTACCAGCATTTTCTCCTTTTCCCACAGTGTTTTCAAAAGGCTTCTTTGCCAGGGTCGTTAAGAAGTGGCATTGTTCAGTAAAGGGTTAAACATGTAGCAATTGCAATTTCAAAGTGGTTTTATCAGAATTACTAGCACAGAAGCGGAAAGTCTAGATCAAAGATCAGACTGCATGTTTTTTGCAGTCTGATCTTGATCTACATTGTCAGTATAAGCGATTCAGCACTACAGGGTTTAGCTGTTAGACTGCTAAGCATGACTTACTGACCTTTTGTGGACAGTGTAGATCAAGATCAGACTTCACAGAATGTGCAGTCTGATGTTTGGATCTACACTATCCAATATTTTTCCCCCAATAAATGACTTTGAAATAACAATATTTGGGTTTTCACTATTGATTTGAAAGTCTCACTTTAGTTATTTAGCAGGATAAGGTTTAATTTCAATTAGAGCTACATGTTTTTTTTTGATAACCTTACATTTCCAGAGATATCTGAACCTAGTGCTTGAGGAGTTAAACCTAGCAAATAGAAGTACAATGAATTACAGGTAAGCCACTGAGTCTGTTAGCCCCAGTAGTGTAGTCAATAGTGTACAGAGTTTGTATTCACCAACCGTTCTTAAGAACGTTCTTAGTCTTATTCTCTAAGATTTTCTAAATTTGAAAGTAACACAACTTCTGATTGGCTAAACCATTTGGTTTAGCCAATCAGAAGTTGTTTTACTCTCAAATTTAGAAAATTCTGAAGAATGAGACTGAGAATGTTCTTAAAAATGGTTGATGAATACGGGCCAAGACTAAAGAGCAGGGGGTCACTGGTTTGATCTATGGCTCGGCCAATTTCTTTTCAAGGATTGATGATAGTCATTGTGACAGGATTCATTTCTCTCTCACCACTTGATTGCTATGTGGGATGGTAGCCAGTGGTTTGGAATGAATATTTTGCAGAGTACTGGTAAAAGAAACTCCAGGAAAGCATGGGTAGGTGCACTGGCTGCGGGGATATAATGTTGAAAACAGCACTGAACACCATACAATCAATCGATCAGTCTGTTAGCTAAAGTTGTGTTACCATGTGTGTGTTCATGACCATGAGGAAAAAACTTCCAAAACAGTATGGAAAAAGAGTACAAAATAGCTTTTTCCCTTCTTCCACAATATTTTCTACCCTTTAACCCTTTACCAAACGATCCTGTGTTTTCACGTCCCTGAGGAAGAGGCCTTTTGAAAACATTGTGGGAAAAAGAGAAAATGCTGTTACCCAGCATTTTCTCCTTTTCCCACAATGTTTTCTACCCTGTCAAAAATCTTAAATTTCATATGTACCACTTTCAAATTTGTCATCTGCAGATGTTCTCAATTTGAAAGCGGCCAAAATTTGCCGTTTGGGAAAGGGTTAAAGGACAGGTTTTATCATTTGAGCCATGTTCAATTGGTCATCTGGAAGTGCTTCCAGTGTTAACAAGTCTAAAGCTTTTTCATTTGATAAAGAATTTATGGCAATGTGCGGCAAAGCTATAGAAAAATGAGTCCAGCCTCTTCTGAGCCATTTTGTAATTTTCAGCACTACAAGCCAAGCCATAAGGCCAGACAGGCTTTTGTCATGGTGTGGGTCCTCTCCATCCATTTCGCTTGTTTAACCCTTTACCAGGATACAAAATTTTAGATTTGTCAAGTTGAAAGCATTTGCAGACAACAAATGTGTCTGAATTGATAATATTTTTCTTTGAAAGGTAGAAACATTGTGGGAAAAGGAGAAAATGCTGGTTACCAGCATTTTCTCCTTTTCTCTGAATATTTTCTACCCTGTCATAGAAAAATCTCATCATATGAGTGCCATGCTACTTATCGTCTGCAGATGCTTTCAATTAAGTACAACCCTAAAATGTTAGTTTTTTTGAAAAGGCTTTTTCATTGGGGTCGTTACAACACAGGATTGTGTGGTAAAGGGTTGAACCATTTAGTCCACAATTTTCACCTTCTTGCTCTGAAATTTGCAAGAGCATTAACTCTGTGCCAAACGACAAAATTTTAGACTGGTCCAAATTGAAAGCACTTGCAGACGACAAATCAAATGTTTTTCAAAAAGTGAAATTTGTCTTGTGAAGGGTAGAAAACATTGTGGCAAAAGGAAAAAATGCTGGTTAATTTACCATATAATCCTGAGTTTCAACGACCCTGAGAAAGAAGGCTTTTAAAAACATTGCAGAAAAATGAGAAAATGCCAGTAACCAGCATTTTCTCCTTTTCCCACTGTGTTTTCTACCTATTCCAGGACAAACACTTTATCTCTTTATCAAACCACTAAAATGTAGACTGGTCCAAATTGAAAGCATTTGTAGACGACAATTTAAATGTGACTCAAATCATTAACTTGTCTTTGATAAGGTAGAAAATATTGTGGGAAATGTTTCCCACAACGTCTTCTACACGTTCACAGACAGAGAATCCTTTACCACACAATCCCGACTTTTAACGACCCTGGGGAAGAAGCCTTTTGAAAACATTGTGGGAAAAGGAGAAAATGCTGGTAACCAGCATTTTCTCCTTTTTCCCACAATGTTTTCTACTCTTCTTAAAACAAATTTCAATATTTGAGTCACATTTATTTTGTTGTCTGCAAATACTTTTAATTTGGACTGGTCTAAAATTTTGACATTTGGTAAAGAGTTAAATTTTTTCAGCTTAATTTAATTGTCATCTACAAATGCTTTCAGTTTGGACCAGTCTAAAATTCTGTTGTTTGGTAACGGGTTAACAAACTTTTAAACAGCTGGCCTGATTGCTGGGAAAAGGACTGGGACATACTGCTTTTTTTGTCTCAACTTTGTTTCCAGCAAAATACTTGGAAAGGCAATGTGTTCAAAATGGTGCATGTTCAAAAAATTGCATTCTTCTGTATAAATACCATTTTAGTAATTTATCTTCTCCTACAGGGATATACTGAGTGGGCGGACTCTACAGGACTATTTTAGACAGCGGCCATCCAGAGCAACTGCCATATCAGTGAGTCAAAAAGCAATCAACAGCCTGCCAGATACACTACACAGACAGTTAACAGTTGTGTAACATCATGTGTTGTCCTGCACTTGTTTTCATGAATTATCATTATTCTACAAAAAGCATAATGTGCCTTTGAAATGTACAAAACTTGAACTTCTGCTGCAAAAAAGGTGCTATGACAGTTGTGCTCTTTTTAGCTCACCTGAGCACAACGTGCTCAAGGGGAGCTATTGTGATCGGTCATCGTCCGGCGTCCGTCCGTCCGTCCGTCCGTCTGTCCGTCCGTCCGTTAACAATTTCTTTAAAAATCTTCTCCTCCTAAACCAGATGGCCAATCTTGATAAAACTTGGCAGGAATGTTCCTTGGGTGAAGGTCTACAAAAATTGTTAAAAGAATTTAATTCCATCAAAAACTCTGGTTGCCATGGCAACAAAATGGCTGAAAATTGAAAAAATCTTTAAAAATCTTCTTGTGACAAACCATAAGGCCGAGAGCATTCATATTTTGTATGAAGCATCATTTGGTGACCCTTTACCAAAATTGTTAAAATTATTCCCCTGGGGTCGTATTTGGGCTTTGCCCGGGCGCACCATATTTTACATAGAAACAAAGAAGGAAATCTTTAAAAAATCTTCTGATGACAAACCATAATGGCTAGAGCATCCATATTTGGTATGTAGCATTATCCGATGATCCTCTACCAAAATTGTTAAAATTTTCCCTCTGCGGTCATATTTGGGCTCTGCCCGGGCGCACCCTAAATTAAAATCTTTAAAAATCTTCTTCTGACAAAACATAAGGCTGAGAGCATTCATATTTTGTTTGAAACATCATTGGGTGACCCCTTACCAAAATTGTAAAAATTATTCTCTTGGGGTCATATTTGGGCTTTGCCCGGGCGCACCCTATTTTACATAGAAACAAAAAAGGAAATCTTTAAAAAATCTTCTGATGAAAAGCCATAATGGCTAGAGCATTCATATTTGGTGTGTAGCATTATCTGATGATCCTCTACCGAAATTGTTAAAATTATCCCTCTGGGGTCATATTTTGGGCTCTTCCCGGGCGCACCCTAAATTAAAATCTTTAAAAATCTTCTTCTGACAAAACATAAGGCTGAGAACATTCATATTTTGTTTGAAGCATCATTGGGTGACCCCTTACCAAAATTGTTAAAATCATTCCTGTAGGGTCATATTTGGGCTTTGCCCGGGCGCACTCTATTTTACATAGAAACAAAGAAGGAAATCTTTAAAACTTCTTCTGATGACAAACTATAATGGCTAGAACATTCCTATTAAGTATGTAGCATTATCTGATGATCTTCTACCAAAATTGTTAAAATTATTCTTCTGCGGTGATATTTGGGCTCTGCCCGGGCGCATCCTATTTTAAAATCTTTAAAAATCTTCTTGTGACAAACCATAAGGCGGAGAGCATTCATATTTTGTTTGAAGCATCATTGGGTGAGCCTTTACCAAAATTGTTGAAATTATTCCCCTTGGGTCATATTTGGGCTTTGCCCGGGCACACCCTTTTTTACATAGAACCAAGAAGGAAATCTTTAAAAAATCTTCTTCTGACAAATCATAATGGCTAGAGCATTTATATTTGGTATGTAGCATTATCTGATAATCCTCTACCAAAATTGTTAAAATTATCCCTCTGCGGTCATATTTGGGCTCTGCCCAGATGCACCCTAAATTAAAATCTTTAAAAATCTTCTTGTGACAAACCATAACGGCTAGAGCATTCATATATTGTTTGAAGCATCATTGCTTGACCCCTTACCAAAATTGTTGAAATTATTCCCTTACGGTCATATTTGGGCTTTGCCCGGGCGCACACTATTTTACACAGAAACAAAGAAGGAAATCTTTAAAAAATCTTCTGATGACAAACAATAATGGTTAGAGCATTCATATTTGGTATGTAGCATTATCTGATGATCCTCTACCGAAATTCTTAAGATTATTCCTCTGCTGTCATATTTGGGCTCTGCCCGGGTGCACCCTAATTTAAAATCTTTAAAAATCTTCTTCTGACAAAAGGCGGAGAGCATTCATATTTTGTTTGAAACATCATTGGGTGACCCCTTACCAAAATTGTTAAAATCATTCCTGTAGGGTCATATTTGGGCTTTGCCTGGGCGCACTCTATTTTACATAGAAACAAAGAAGGAAATCTTTAAAACTTCTTCTGATGACAAAATATAATGGCTAGAACATTCCTATTAAGTATGTAGCATTATCTGATGATCTTCTACCAAAATTATTAAAATTATTCCTGTGCGGTCATACTTCGGCTCTGTCCGGGTGCATCCAATTTTAAAATCTTTAAAAATCTTCTTGTGACAAACCATAAGGCGGAGAGCATTCATATTTTGTTTGAAGCATCATTTGGTGACCCCTTACCGAAATTGTAAAAATTATTCCCCTTGGGTCATATTTGGGCTTTGCCCGGGCGCACCCTATTTTACATAAAAACAAAAAAGGAAATCTTTAAAAAATCTTCTGATGAAAAGCCATAATGGCTAGAGCATTCATATTTGGTGTGTAGCATTATCTGATGATCCTCTACCAAAATTGTTAAAATTATCCCTCTGCAGTCATATTTGGGCTCTGCCATGGCGCACCCTATTTGAATCTTTTAAAATCTTCTTGTGACAAAACATAAGGCCGAGAACTTTCATATTTTGTTTGAAGCATCATTAGGTGACCCCATACCAAAATTGTTAAAATTCTTCCCTTTGGGTCATATTTGGGCGTATATCCGCCCTGCAGTGAAAAGAATAGCCTGCCCTTAATAGACCATATAGGTTACAAATATACTCAGGTGAGCGATATAAGACCATCATGGTCCTCTTGTTATATCATTCTTACAGCTGTTTCCGGAACAGTTACCGTATTTCACCTAATTAACGCTACCTCCATACTAGTAGCGCCCCCACTATATTTCTTACTCCAGAGGCCCCAGGACAACCCCCACCCACATTGACCGTACCTTAAAATTGACGACTGGAGTGACAAACTTCCAAACTTAAACTTTTCAAACACAGACTTACGAAAATCACTAATGACCGATAATTTATAAATAGACTTACTGGTACGGCGTCAACATGACCCTTATTACTGGTACTTCACAAATCAATGTCATTAAACCTGACTATCCAAATACACATACAGTTCCAGTAACATTATAATCTTCCAGTAACACAAAATTTATCAACTAACTTTGAAAAAATTTAAGAATGTGAAGTATTGAATACCAGTGTCCCATTATACTAATCATGAATGATATTTAATGTCCAAATAAATCATGATCAGTGGTAAAATCGATATCTGCATTACTGCACAATACATCGAGTCTTTCAGAATGGCGACAGTTTTGCACTGAGCTCCAACTAAAACCAGAATCAAAATACCATTCTTACTCTAAGTGACGGCGCTTAAATTTCGGGAAATTGGCGTAGAAATAAGAGTGCCATGTCAGTGTTTTGTATGGCGTCTGGGTGCGTTTATTAGGTGAAATACAGTATTCCAAAAGATTGTGATATCCTGTATTTTGAGAGGGTGAACTTTGACCTTAAGACATTAAAATGACAAATTTAGAATAATCTCAGATATTTGTTTGCCTTACATAATCTTCTGTAAATATGTCAACACCTGCAAGGCAACTTCTTTTACAGCTTCGAGAGAATTAAAAGCATAGTTAGTAGGAAAAGGAGAAATTGGTGAATGCTGGTGGTGATGTGAAATAATGACAAACAGGTTTTTTTTTTAAAGATACCGTATATGTAGATATATACATGCATCTAAAAGTTTGCGAATTACCAGTTACGGACATTTCACGTATGGTAATGTTTGCAGATTCAAGACACTTGATTCTTGTTGGTATATTTGTGGTTAAATATGTAAACGGAAATGTTTGCGATTTTTTCAATTTCGGGAAATCGCAAAAATTTCCATGTTGCAAACATTTCCACCTATACAGTACATCTGTACTCGTTTTCAGCCAGTTTTCAACCTATTTCATCTTTATTTTATCAAAATGAATTTTAAACTTGTCAGAATTGAAAACATTTGCAGACATGAAATTAAATGTGACTCAAATGAAGGGATTTGATTTTAAAAGGGTAGGAAACATTTTCTCCTTTTCCAACAATGTTTTCAAAAGCCTTTCTTCTCAGGGCCGTTAAAACTCTTGATTGTGTGGTAAAGGGTTAGTGGTAATTGACAAGATCTCTCTCATTATAGTAGACTATATACATGAATTTAAATATATAAGGATAGAAAACATGTATGAATGGACTAGTAATTTATTATGTGAAGATTATAGATATTTCAGTGCTAACAATGTAAGCACTAAATCTAAATTAACTCATAAAGTGCCTTTCACAACATAGTTACCTATGTGGCCTATGTGGCCTTTGTAGATTAAGATCAGGCTGCACAAAACATGCAGCCTGATGTTTGATCTACACTGTCTGCTTTGCTAAAATGTTATAGACAAAAGCAACCATGAAATTGCAATTATTCGAGTCATATTTCTAGGATGAACATTTCTGTTGGTTTTAGTTAGCGCTCTAAGGAATGACGTATTGTCACCCACATGGGTGACTTTTTTGCGGACCAATTTTCGTGACATTTTGGTAAAAAGAGAAACTGCTAATAACAACTAATTTTTCCTCCAAGATTTTTTCACATGTATTTGAGCCATGCTCTGGCAAAAGGGGGCTTAATGCATCCCCGTTATCAAGCCATCGCATGATTATGGATCCACAATAGCCACTTTTTTTAACAACTGACTTAATCATGAGTTAGACTGGTCCTTTGACATACAGAAAATTGACCTATAGTGAAAAGTTTTGGCCCAGGTCAGCCTGCGCGGACTTCGCAGGCTGACCTGGGTCGAAACTTTTCGCAGATTTATCTTGTCGTCTGCAAATACTTTCAGTTTGGACAACAAGTCTAAGATGTTGTGTGGCAGGGTCTGAAAGATTGGACCTAGGTCTGTTTTTGTGCACTTAACATGTTACAGCACAAAAGGGTTGAGGTTCTGTGTCTATTAGGTGGATTTATTTTTGGCTATATCCTCAGCAGAGAGGGTTTAACCCTTTACCACACAATCCCGACTTTTAACGACCCAAAGGAAGAAAGCTTTTGAAAACATCGTGGGAAAAGGAGAAAATGCTGGTAACAAGCATTTTCTCCTTTTCCCACAATGTTTTCTACCCCATCAAAAAGAGAAATAATCAGTTTAACAACTTCTAATTTATCGTCTAAAAATGTTTTCAATTTGGTCCTGTCCAAAATTTTGTCATTTGGTAAAGAGTTAAAAGCAATATGACAAAAGGAGAAAAAGTTTATTTAGACCAATTAATTCCTTTGTTACAATGCTTTCCGTGGATGTTTTATCCTTTACCAAAAAGTCCGATTTCTTTTAACTCTTTACCAAACGACAAAAATTTAGATTAGTCCAAATTGAAAGCATTTGCAGACGACAAAATAAATGTGATTGAAAAATTGAAATTTGTTTTGGGAAGGGTAGAAAACATTGTGGGAAAAGGAGAAAATGCTGGTTACCAGTATTTTCTCCTTTTCCCACAATGTTTTCAAAAGGCTTCCATCCCAGGTTAGTTAAAAGTCGGGATTGTGTGGTAAAGGGTTATGAACCTTGATGAAGTGGGATTCTGAAAATCTTAAGGGAAAGAAGATTTAAAATACTGGTAACCAGCACTTTGTCACTTTCTCCTTTCCCTCAATATTTTCGACCCTTCCAAAGACAAATGCCGTCTTTTTAGCCTCATGTAATTTGTCGTCGGCACATATTTTCATTTGGGACATGCCAGAAATTTAGTTGTCTGGTAAACAATAAAGAACATTTAATCCTTTGATCACGGTGGTTTCCATGAATGTTCCATTCCATGTTCTTCTCTCAACTCTTTGCCTGACAGCAAAATTTTCAGACTTGTCCAAATTCAAAGCATTTGCAGACGACAAAATAAATGTGACTCATAAACAAATGAAAACATTGTGGTCAAAGGAGAAAATGCTGGTTACCAGCATTTTCTCCTTTTCCCACAATATTTTCAGAAGGCTTATGTCTCAGGGTCACGAAAATTTGGGAATGTGTTGTTAAGGGTTAAAACAGTTCATTATTAGCCCATAGAATGCCTGTCAGTACTATGGTTGATTTTGTTAAAAGTTCATGTGTTATCATGTTCCAATACCAAACTGTTCATATTGTGCCTCTTTTGGGTGGAAAATGGCCTTAGCCTGAAATTTCATGTTTTTACTGATTATTATTAACAAACTTACAATAATATTAATTAACCCTTTAGCACACAATCCCAACTTATAACGACCCTGAGGAAGAAGCCCTTTAAAAACTATGTGGGAAAAGGAGAAAATGCTGGTAACCAGCATTTTCTCCTTTTCCCGCAATGTTTTCTAGCATTTCAGAAACAAATCCAATCATTTGAGCAACATTTAGTATGTCATCTGCAAATGCCTTCAATATGAACCAGTCTAAAATATTGCCATCTGGTAAAGGGGTTAACAAACTTATAATAATATTAATTAACAGATTGTATTATTACATTATATGATAGAAAAAGTCCTCCAATTTCAAACGACAGAACTCGGCCAATACCAGCATACTTGGCCAATATGAGAAAAGCTTGGCCACTATCAAAATTTGAACAAGGCCAATAGGCAACATGCACCTCTGTGATGCAGTTTATCAATCAAGTCTTAATATAATTATGGATCTTTAAAAGCCATTTTTTCCAAAAACTTAAATTTTAATGAAGAATGATCTGCTGACTAGCAGAAAATTGATCAAACGCAAAAAGTATCGATCCTTGTCAGCCTGCATGGATGCAGACTGACCCGAGTCGATACTTTTTTGCAGATGCATTAAGCCCAGTTTTCACAGAGCATGACTCACATGTAAGTGGAACAGTGCAGGGCCATCATGGCCCTCTTAGTTTTGCAGACCTGATTATTTACTGTATATTGAATATGTTTTTAATTTTTATCAGCGTAGAGTTTTATTTATTTAAGAATTTTATCTCTATTTATGAGAGTTACGATGAGAGTAATAAACATATAAAATGCAAAAGCCTCTTGTTTTCACCGGTGCACATACATTTATTTTGTAAAAGCATTGACCCAGTGCAAAATAGGACAGACATATTGCAGTTTTCATGCTCATTTGGTTTGAGTATATCACATCATGTCGGACAGTTTAGATCCAAAATCAGACTACGGGTTCTGTGCTGTCTGAGCTTGATCTTCACTACCCCCCATCCCAAAAAAAAAAAAAAAGAATTTGTTCAAACCTGTATACAGAGACCACTCAAAGGAAGCAAGAAAAGTGGTCTCTTTCAGCAGGTGCTTGTTTAATGCAAAATTGTGGATATAGAAAAAGACCATCATTTTCTCCTTTTAGTTACGATGTTTTCAAAAGCCTTCTCTTCTGGGTAGTTAAAACTCGGGATTGTGTGGTAAAGGGTTAACCCTTAATCTGCTAAGCGCGACTCATTGACCTTTTGCGGACAGTGAAGATCAAGATCAGGCTGCACAGAAAGTGCAGTCTGATCTTGGATCCACACTGTCCGATAAGGCGATATCTTTCCCATAAGATTACCTTTGAAACAGGAAAATCATGGTTTTTGACTAGCAAAGCTAGTCTATAGGCATCAAGACTGACCTAGATTCAAAGTAAACAAAAAAACCCACAGTTGCCAAATACTGTCTCACAGAAAATACTTCTTACTGTTACAAATCTTAATTCTGTTATATATGACAATTTAGACAAAAACCACTAAATCACTACCTCTCCGATTTGAACATGTTGTCTTACGAAGTAATAAACTGAACAAGATGTCATTTATAAGGTACAAGATCTTTGCTTATATGTAAATTGAGTGACCTATGCAAAGCAGAGAATCATTTATTCCTACACCACTGTGAATCTATTAATAGATACACCTAGGTAACTTGTGGCAAATCCCAGCTATATTAACCCTCACTGGACAGAGGACCCTTGTCATTCCTTCAGTCATTCATTATTTAGATCATTGTGTACAGTTAAACTGTTGTGTTAAACTGTTATTCTATTACCCCTTTACCAAACAATCCCGAGTTTTAACGACACTGGGGAGGAATCCCTTTGGAAACATTGCAGGAAAAGGAGAAAAGGCTGGTAACCATCATTTTCTCCTTTTCCCACATTGTTTTCGGACCTTCTGGAATCATGTTTCATCAGTTCAGCCACATTTACTTTTAAGGTCTGCAACAGCTTTGAATTTGGACAAGTGTAAATGTTTTCGTTAAATAGTTAACTACATCTTGTGCTATTGGATATTGACTAATTGACTGCATTGTGTTTAACGCTGTTTTCAACATTATTTCAGTGATACTGCGGCGGACAGAGCACCTATCCATGCTTTCCTCGAGTTTCTTTTACCAGCACTAGCGCGACTCAATGACCTTTTGCAGACAAGATTAGACTGCACAGAGCGTGCAGTCTGATCTTGGATCTACACTGTCCGATAAGAGGATATATTTTCTCCAAAATGTAACTTTGAAATAGCAATATTCAGGTGTTTACCATCAGCTTGAAAGTTTCATTTTATATTTTTTAGCAGGTTAAGGGTTAAATTTAAACTGGATTATAGTTAACCAATAGCACATAGCCCCGGCAGTTCAGTCGGTAGCGTACAGGACTTGAGAACAGGAGGTCGCTGGTTTGATCCCCATCAAATTTCTTTCCGAGGATTGATGATAGTCATTGCGACAGGATTCATTTCTCTCTCACATTTCAACGATGGCTATGTGGGAAAGGAGCCAGTGGCTTGGAAAGAATATTGTGCGGAGCACTGGTAAACTCCAGGAAAGCATGGATATGTGCACTGGCCACCGCTACATAACTGAAATAATGTTGAAAACAGGACTAATAAACATCATACAAACAATCAATCAATCAATCAAATCAAATTCGCTAGACTGTCAGTACTTTCAGTACTTTGATTACTACCGGCTTGAAAGTTTCATTTCAGTTATCTAGAAGGCTGTGCGTTAACTCTTTACCAAACGACAAAATTTTAGACTTGTCCAAATACAAAGCATTTACAAACGATAAAGTAAAAGTGACTCAAAAACACAAATTTATTTTTGGAAGGACAGAAACGTTGTGGGAAAAGGAGAAAATGCTGGTTACCAGCATTTTCTCCTTTTCCCACAATGTTTTCAAAAGACCTCTATCTCAGGGTCGTTAAAATTCGAGACTGTGTAGTAAAAGGTTAAGACAGGATGCAGAATCAAAGCTGTGGTCTCTTACAAAAGTTGGTTACTTAATACAGATGGTGTCTTATACAGGTTTGACTGTTTAACATCGATTAAAAAGGTCAAAATGTCTTTTTTTTTTTATGATAACAGTACTTTACCCTTTACCAGACGATTTTAAGACTTGTACGTGCTGAGGAATTTGCAGATACACGAATTAATGTTGCTCCAATGATGACATTCTTCTTTGAATGGGTTGAAAACATAGTGGGGAATGGAGAAAATGCTGGTTACCAGCAGTTTCTCTTTTTCCCACAATGTTTTTCCAATGTCTTTTTTCCACATGGTTGTTAAAATTCGGCGTTGTTTGGTACAGAATTGAATCCACCTTGACATTTTATAATGTATTTGTCGCCGAGGTTTTTCCTCTATTTTTACTCTGTACAAAACAATCCCGTTTTTTTTTTGCGTACAAGATGAAAAAGCCCATTTTAAAACATTGTTGGAAAAGGAGAAAATACTGAAAACTAGTGGATTGCAGACGAAAATCTGAGACTGAAATGGTTCATTTGTCTTTGAAAAAAAAAAAAATGAAATGTTAAAAAAAAAAGAATTGTGGGAGTTTTTTCCTTTTCCTACAATGTTTTCAAAAGCATTCTTTCCACGGTCGTAAAAGCTCGGGATTGTTTGGTGAAGGGTTAAAACGACGTACTACTTTTTTTTTCGAAATATGACGAGCTGACCGACAGGTAGAAATGTCAATCGCATTTTATCGCGGAGAAATACAAGATGGTGACCTTTATACACCTTTTTGTGCCAATCCCACATCTTACACAAAATTGATAAAACATTTATTTTTCAAATCTTCGCATAAATGTCCGTGTCATAACAATTTTTCTGAGCGTTCAAATGTTTTGAAACTTTCATAACAATTTATATATATTTTTTTAAATACCAAGACCTCCACAGTTTGAAATCTAGGGCAGTTGTCAATTTTTTTCTCCCATTTCAACCCTTAAACAGCTAAATAAATGAAACGAAAATTTCTATTGAAAAAAAAAAATATTGCAGTTTCAATGTTGATTTCACCGGAAAGAAAATGCCGCATCGGACAGTGTAGATTAAAGATCAGACTGCACGTTTTGTGCAGTCTGATCTTGATCTACACTGTCCGCAAAAGGTCAGTGAGTCGCGCTTAGCAGCTTACGAGTTAGCTCTTTACCATATGACCGAATTTTAGACTCAAACTTGACAGTTTTTGATGAAGACAATTTGGCGTAAATGATGTTACTTGCTTTCGAATTGGGAAGAATGCATTGAGTTCCAGCAAAATAAAAAAAAATCTCATTGGTTATTAGCATTGTCTCCTTTTCCACAATTTAAGCATGGGTGAGAGCTCCAGACAGAAGCAGAGAGTTGGATTTCAAAATTGAAAATATTAATTATTCTCCACTAAACCCTATGTTATGGGTACTCATTAGAATCGTCTCATCGAGACGATTCTAATGAGTACCCACAACATAGGGTTTGGAAGAGAAATAATAGATTTAGAATACCATTACTCCCTCTTATCTGGAGCGCTGATGTCTGTTTTCGAAGAAAACGTCGAGTTATTGTCATAGCTCTGGCATCGTTGTCTGTATCGTTATCTGCGTGGTCGTGCAAAAACTTTCGACATTTTTTAATATCTCTGTTATTACTAAACATACGAGTATTTACTTAAAACTTTTGCAGTTGTTAATTACCAAAAGGGGAATCCATACAACGGGGGGAAGGTAACCATCAAAATGTTTTGACACTACTATGCCCTTTTTTCGACTTAAAATTTTCACTGAAAAGCGACTTCAGCTGAGCGATGGCATCCGCATGCGGTACCCTTTTTTTTTTTTCAAAAGCAGTCTACCACAGGGTCATAAAGACTTACGAGGGCTGAGCAAAAAGTTCATGGAATTTGTTCATTAAAACAAAAATATCAGTGCTATTGTACTTAATTTTTTATATGTTTAAGATCCATTCATAGCGGACAAAATTGGAAAGTTTCAGACAAGTTGATCCGAAAACGTAGTTGCTATGATTCCTTTTACAACCATCATAACGGCTACCCGGAGCACGCCATGACGTTAATATCATTTAACTATCATGTTTGTTAATGACATTTTGGTGCTCTTTTACGGACCATCTTCAGTACTCTTTTGTCGTGTTTAAACCGCGCATGCCACTTGCATACTGCAATTTTTTTTTCCGGATGTGGTTTGACCCCAGCTTCTTTTTTCCAATTACATATACATATATTACATATTGTATATACGGACTATGCCCTAAGCTCACGCAGAATTTCATCGCTACGCGAGTTTCTACCACTTCCTTAACCATCATTTTTTGCCTTATTTTTTCTTCGATAGGTCTGACAAAAACTGTTGGACTAACATTGTTTTTTCGAAAAGAGTTTCGCCCAGAACGTCAAATGGAGCCACCCATTACGTTGACGTAATTCCATGGGATTTGACTCGGACAATTTGAAATATGATAGTTTTAAAAAAAAAACATGACAGCTGTGATTTTACGGCGTGCTCTGCGGCAGCAAACCTTGCACTTTTTAGGTTGGAAATAAAGATATCTAAAGTGAAATGGGACTGGTGATTTTTACCAGGAAATTGATGTAAGACCATAATTACACAAGTGAAAATCTGAAAACTATCAGACATCAAATTAAAAAGTTATGAAAAAATTCCTCAAACTTTTTGCTGAGCCCTCCTAGGATTGTTTGAAAGAGGTCAGGTCATTATCGTCCATTATCAGAGCCCTTCCTGGGTGAACATTTTCAGTTGCCAGTTTTTGTATATTTGGACAAGAATATGTCAAAATGAACAAAACTTTTAGTGGGGGGGAATACATGTACGCAAACGCGTAAATTTTAGTGCCAGATTGCAGGTTTTATTCGGAATGCTTAAAATTGCTCCAAAATTCTAAATTCCTTGACAGCCATTTATGAATGACACCGTTAGATAAAGGGGGCAGGGCTTTTTGTGATTCAAAGATGCGTTTGGCAACATTATAATAATAGAGATATGCTCTGGCAAAAGGGGCTTAATATATCTCCGTGATGCATCATACCAATCAAGGCATAACACAATTATAGATCCATAGTAGCCAACTTGTTAACAACCGACTTAACCATGAAGCAGATTGGTATTTTCTAGGTATTGTCTTACTAAATTTATTGATAAAACATTGAAAAAAAGTTGTGTTTATCATAAAAATCTGAAAAAGATCCCTTTAAGGCAATACATTATATTGAAAATACTTTGCCCTGTACTTTACATACGTCTCATTATTTTATTTTTTTCGGACAATGGCAAACTCCGTTTGTGTATGGTTTTGACAATGCGCTGCTTGGGAAGGTTAAAAAAGCTCCGTATCATATTTCCTTTATTTGCCCGATTAAATCATTGTCGGGCATGGTGCTTTTCACGTAGTCTAACAGGAAGTGTCCTCGCGAACAAGCAGTGTAAACATCCGTGGCAAAGTCACCACGAAAGGTCCTTGTGGTTACCTAGAAGTGCATGTAATACAAATCTAGGCCAATCAAAATGCACCGCTGAAATAACCAATAAAAAAACACGTCAGCAACCATGTTACACCAATCAGTTATTGAGACCAACAGATCCTGCACTTTTTCTACCCAAATTCAGCGACACCTGAAACATGATTGATGAACGGGTTGACAGCATCTGAAGAAAGGTGTACGACATTTTTTTTTTTTGCATCTTGCAAAGTATGTGTGTTTTTCTTGTGTGTGCGGTTTTTTTTAATACCAAAATATCTTTTAACGGCTTGAATGGTTTTTTTTTTAAAGTGTGGTTTTCTTCTTCAAATAAAAAATATCCTGCCCGTTTATTCATACCACCAAAAGTAAAAATGACATTTAAAAAAAAAATCTTAGCTAGAGAGAGAGGGTCCATTCAACTCAAGCTCGCTCGAGTTATCAATTAAGAGTGGGTGATACCCGTGGTCAACACCATGACCAAAATACATGAGCTATGCTCTCGCAAAAGGGGGCTTAATGTATCCCCATTGTGCATGATACCAAGCAAGTCATCACATGATTATGGATCCATAAAGTACATTATGTCTAACAACCGACTGAATCATGAGGTAAACTGGCCCTTGGACATGCAGAAAATTGACCAATAGCAAAAAGTTTCGGTCCAGGTCAGCCTGCGCGTACTGCGCAGGCTGACCTGGGCCGATACTTTTTGCAGATGCATTAAGCCCCCATTTGCTAGAGCACGGCTCACACGTATTACTTCTTTACCTCTCATATCAGACATGTCCAACGTATTTACAAACGACATATCAAATGCATATTAAATGATGGGATTTTTCTTGGGGAGGGTAGAACACATGGCAGGATAAAGAGAAAAGGGCTGGTTGCCCGCATAATCTTCTTTTCTGACGTAGTTATAAAAAAATATTGTTCCACTGGGTGGTAAAAAGATTTGTTTTTGGTAAAGAGTTAGTGGTGAACGTACATGCATTGAAGGTTATCCTAGTCTGGATTACCTGCCCCTACCACGAATTATCGGGTCAGGCAAAGCGCAATAATGGCGGCCTCCCTGGCGACCTCAAGCTTAGCCCTACATACTTTCCTGTTTTTCCCAATTTTATGTGATTCAGTTTGATCGGTGAATAAAATGATATTAATTTTGTACAAAATATACATTTCCGAATCTGAAACGTGCTGTTTGGGGATGGTTTAGATATAAATTTGACTATGAATCATTTTAAAAATAGCCCTATTTTCGGACGTTATATTGATCCATTGACATTTCGGATACTTAACGCATCACTGATATATAGTTTTCTCGCAAAATAAGAACGACAACAAAAAAAATTAACAGCCATTACTTTTTTGCAACCGATTTGTTTTCAGTTCAGTCTATAGTCTGACTTGATAAAGTTAAATAACAATGATCCGTTACTTCTGCATATTACGAAAGGGGCCGCCATTATTGCGCTTTGTTGCTTGACGTACTTTTGAGGTACTGCGGGGTACCAGACTAGGTTAACCAAGAAAAAAAAAAACAAAAAAACTCAATGGGCGTTTCGTATTTATCACTCTTCACAACTCGGCTGATTCCGTCACTACATTTAACCTCGCCCGCATCAAGGAGGGTTTCCATTTGAAATACTGTCAGTTACATGATCTTAAAAATGGCAGCGCCAATGAAAATCGATAAGCAACGACGACGTAAAGCAACCACAGTGAAATTTTATCCACATCCATCAACCTGTCAACGAAAACTGATGAACAAAACTAGAAATGAAATTACAAACTGTTTGTAATCGGAAGTGTATTGAGAAAGATTTCGATAGAAAGTCGAGACTAGTGTTTTCTTTGTTTTTTTAAGTGGAGCCTTACGGTTTTAAGAATGGTAAAACCGTCTATATATGGCTAAGAAATGTACTGTGTAAGTCTCTATCATCCATCGTAACACAGCCGAGGGATCTGACCAACGAATCACCCGGGTTACCCTACGTTCGGAACAATCTAAGAAAAGACAAATTAGTAAGCCATGCTTAGTGAAAAGAGGGTTTAATGTATTTGCTAAAAGTCCGCAGTGCGCGAAGGCTGACCTGCGTCGGAACTTTTTGCTATTTGTCAATTTTCTGTATGTCAAAGGACCTGTCTATCACAAATTATGATTCAGTGGGTTGTTAGACAAAATGGAATTTACGGATCAATAGTAATATACATGTAATGACTCGCTTGGTATAATGCATCACGGAGATGCATGAAACCTCCTTTTGTCAGAGCGCGCTCAAATGTTGTTTCCGGTTACTTGTCTCTTGCAAATGGTCATGGCACCCACAATACTCCTCCACATGTTTCTATGAGTGGCCGTTTTTCTAGCTTCCCGTGTCACTCGTCTCATTTCACAAATGTTCCGTCTTCACGTGGCTACAAGACCATGAATGCTATATATACATGTAGATATATTTGCATGCTCACACGCAAGGGAATCTAAGAAATGAAAGATAGATGATGCTCCCCTTACCTGGCTGTGGCAGATACGGCCTCCGAAACACTATCTCTCTGTGCAAGTAGCTAATTAGACTTGGTTACCAGGTTCTACTATATCTTTAGCTGTCGGCTGTTTTGGTAGATTTTTATCTGGTGATCAATAAACTGGAGCTACAATGAACATCTTAGGGATGTAGTGTTTGAACTCGACTATATCACGCCTCGTCCATAAGACGTACCCCCACTTTAGGCTAGAAATATCAGGTTTAAATGTTTTCATAGTTGAGAAGATTCGATAATGATTTTTTGCTTGCCAGCCTGACCACATTTTGCTATATTTAGTGGCTAAACCACCAACCGGATACAAAACAAGAGGGGCATGATGGCCCCGTATCGCTCCACTGGCTAATAAGTACAGACTATACATGTATATACCAAACATTACAATTCTAGGCCAGCTGGTTTCGAACAAGAAGATCTTTAATTTTTTATTTTTACAAAAGCCCATGTGAGAGTTGTGACCCCGGCGCAAAGCCATTTTTCACCACAGAGCTATAATTGGTAGAGATCCTCAAGAAAAAGCCACGTGCCAAATAATACAGGTCTTGGCTGTATGTAAAAAAACAAAGAGATTTTCAAAGTCTCCTTAGTATACACCCCTGTAAAACATGAGAACCCAGAGGTAGGGATTATTTCAAAGCAAGGGCTAAATTTTTAACAAAATCAGAAGTGATCCAAATTTAGTAGCCATAGGATTTATCGTTAGGAGTTTGTCATTCTTTAAGCACATGTGTAATTTATGACCCATGTAGTGCGACCAGTTTTGACACTGGGGCTTTAATTTGAACAATTTTGGAGGAGGTCCGCTAGATGATAACACTTACAAAATATTGCAGCTGTATCTCAAGGTCACGAAGAGGAAGGACTTTAAAGTTTTCACTATATGAGCCTATGTAAAATATGTGACTTGCGGGTCGGAGCCAGTTTAGGCTCCAGGTCTATAATTTGAACAATCTTGGTAGAGGTCCATTTGATAGATATACATTGAAAATTTGGTAGCCCTAGGTCTTGCGGTCTAGAACCAGAAGATAGTCTTGCTTCATATGATATAATCTTTTAGCTCTCCATAGATGCATAATTATCTAGGAGGAGGAGGTATGGTAATCCGGACACTGACATTAATTTTGCAATTACGCGTTTACAAGAGAAAAAGACGAACGAACGAGCGAGCGAACGAACGAACGAACGAACGAAAGAAAGAAAGAAAGAAAGAAAGATTAAGCCCCTTAATTTCCTCGAACCTGCTAACAGACTCGGTTTCTGACTTAAAGGCAAGTTCGTTATTTGAGACGCTATTAACTAAAATTAACAGGCTTTGGAAACATTCTAAAATCCTGAGCTGACACAACGTCTCGGACGCAACTCAGCGAAATAAACGGACCTAACTCAGCTAACAGACTTAGTATTTTGCTGAGTTGAGTCTGAAATGTTATGTCAACTCAGGATATGAGAACATTATTTAATTCTATTAAGAAACGCGTCTCAGATAACAGGATGCTAAGCGCGACTCAAGGACCTTTTGCGAACAATGTAGACAAGATTAGACTGCACAGAACGTGCAGTCTGATCATGAATCTACACTGTCCGATAAGGAGATATTTTTCCTCGAAAAAAAAAAGTTTGACATAATATTATTCAGGTTTTTACTGTGGGATTGAAAGTTTTGCTTTATTTATGTAGCAGGAAAAGTGTTAAAAACTGGATTACTTTAGTTTTAATTTTACTTAGCTTTGAGTTACTTTTTACGATGACTCACTTGTACACATCCTCCGAGGATTCGATCCAATTCCCTTCTTATAACTCCAACTCGATAAACCTTTCATTAACAGTTAATATCATTGTTTGCTTTTTGGGAATACATGTTTAAAACCACGATCAATGATGAGATTGAAATAAACATTATCGAGTTGGGTTTATAAATTATCTCGTCATGGTAAATGATTTTAAACCTGTTTTCCCCAAAAATAAACAATAATATAAACTGATAATGAAACGTTTATCGATTAAGAGCTATACCTCAAGGATCCCTCCCAATAATATTACCGTGAATAATAATAATGATAATAGTGATAACAATAATAATAATAATATAATGATGATGATGATGATGATGATGGAAAAGAAGCTATTTTGTTAATTTTCACGAGCGACTGAAGGAAGACAAGTTTGTGACCCATGATTGTAATCTGCTGAAAAACCATAATGAAGTTTCCGACCAATAGAAAATACATTAACCCTTTACCGCACAATGACGCCTTTTAACGCCCCTGGGAAAGAAGCCTTTTGAAAACATTGTGGGAAAAGGAGAAAATGCTGGTAACCAGAATTTTCTCCTTTTCCCACAATGTTTTCTACCCTTTCAAAGAAAAATTGCACCATTTGAGCCATATTGAAATTGTCATCTGCAAATGCTTTCAATTTGGGCAAGGCTAAAATTTTGTCGTCTGGTAAAGGGTTAATGTAGTTTCAAAAGTTTTTTTTGCAGGATAAATCTCGCCATATCGGATAGTGTAGATTTAAGGTCAAACTTAGCCTGGATCCAGACGGTAATAATCTTTTAAGCATTTTATCGCGGTCTCCTTTCACGGTCCATACAGATCTGTGGCAAAACGGTTGATCGCCTCCGTAGTTATTAACCACATTTTTGACAGAGTAACGTCCGAATATACAAAAGGAAAAAAATATCCGGCTGGAACCCAGGCTAGGTCAAACTGCACGTTCAGTGCCAAGCCCCGGTAGCGCGGTCGGTAGCGGCCAGGACTTGAGACAAGCTGGACCAATTTCTCTCCGAGGATTGATGATAGTCATTGCGAAAGGATGCATTCCTCTTTCACCGCTGACCATTGTTTCGGCGATTGTTATTTGGGAAAGCAGCCAGTGGCTTGGGAAAAATATTGTACGATGTACCAGTAAATCATGGACAGGTGCACTGGCCGTCGCTGGGTAACTGAAATGATATTGAAAACGGCGTTAAACACCACACGAACAAAAACTCTGCATTCTGCCCTTGATCTCCACTGTTCCCAGAACTGTATTGAGTTGCGCCTTGCAGCTATGGATTAAGAGAATGATACCTTGTAGCCTCTATAATGAAGAACTGGACCAATGACTGTTTGGGATCAATCTATTGATTGTAAAGAGGCATGGTTAAGGTGAAACGTTCGACTGGTAATCGAAAAAGAGACAACCAGGATAAACTAATACGCCTGTGCAGGATGATCTTAGAAAGCGGAAGTTGTAATTCGCCGGATACTGGATGGTATTAATATGGGAGTGCCAGCTTCCTGTTTATTCCGGAAGCCACGTGGCTTCTCAATGAATATGAGATGATTAGAAAACGAAAATTGGTATTTTATACGGTAAATTTATATGTCGTAATTCAGATGAGAAAAGAATAGTGGAGTATTCGCGGATCTTCATTGTTCAGTCTGTAAAATAATATCGGGATGAAGAATTACGGGAAGGGGATTTTTTTTACATACATGTATTTCGGATTGGTACTCCTTTTACCAATATCGTATAGGGGCTAAACAGGGGGGTAAAACAAAGCCCGTATTCTTTCTAATTTTTATTTACGAAGCCTGGGTACGTATTCACCAACAATTCTTAAGAACATTCTGAGTCTGGTCATAGATTTAGAAGGTAAAACAACCTCTGATTGGCTGAACCATGTGTTGTGTTACTTTCTAATTAAGAAAATGTTTGAGAATTAGACTAAGAATGTCCTTAGGAATGGTTTTGGAATACGTGTTCTACATAGTATTTAAGTCTTCTCCTTAACTTACAAAGAAACACAATTCTCTTTTGGCTAAAATATTAAAACTGTATTTTTGTTTTACTGTAATGTAACTTTTCTGTCTTCCACCTTTGGTCTTAGAACCGTTCGGATATGAGAGTTTATTATGCCTAGGAATTTTTTATTTGGGGTATCTACTCGCCAGTCTCAGATTTTTTTTTCCTACGGTGAGATTTTAGGTCTACATTGGCATTCAGAATAGATTCCAACCAGCTTTTGATTCCTGCATTGAGAGTTTTTTTTTTTTTTTCCCCTTTCAGCCTTGAAATTCTGGATAGACAATGTTTGAGTCATGCTATGGCAAAAGGGGCTTAATGCATCTCCGTGATGCATTATACCATGCAAATCATCACATAATATGGGATCGTAAAACTCCATTTCTTTTTCTCACAATCAATTGGATCTGGAGGTAGAATGGCCCTTTGACATGCAAAAAATTGACAAATGGCAAAAAATTTCGACCCCTTGTCAGCCTTCGCGGATTGTGCAGGCTGACATGGGTTGATATTTTTGGCAGATGCATTAAGCCCCCCTTTTCACAGAGCACGGCTTATTTAATATGGCCTCGTAAAAGTGGATTCAGTTCTGTAATATGAATTTGAGCTGAGAGAACTATCAACACTAGACTTCATAACTGAAAGATTTCATTTTGCCTCAGACTTTTTTATTTTCAAGGTCCGTATTCACCAACCATTCTAAAGTGCACGATCCTTACCCTAAAAAAAAGATCTAAATTTCAAAATAAAGTGATTCCTGACTTGTTAACTCTTTACCAAACGACAAAATTTTGGAATGGACCAGATTGAAAGCATTTGCAGACGACAAATAAAAGGTTGCTTACATGATGATTTCTCTTTTTGATAGGGTAGAAAACATTGTGGGAAAAGGAGAAAATGCTGGTTACCAGCATTTTCTCCTTTTCCAACAATGTTTTCAAAAGTTTTCTTTCTCAGGGTCGTTAAAAGTCGGGATTGTCTGGTACAGGGTTAAACCACATTCTTTTTAGCCAATCAGAACTTACGTTACTTTGTAGATTTAGATCTAGACTAGGAGCGCAACTGGATTCCATCGAGCCGACGGACTCGGACAAACGCATTAAACGCAGTTGCAGACGACAGTCTAAATGTGCCTCAAAGGATGAGATTAGCTTTGAACGGATTGAAAACATTGTGGAAAAAGGAGAAAATGCTGTTACCAGCATTTTCTCCTTTTCCCACAATGTTTTCAATAGCACATTTTTCCAAAGGTCGTCGGAATACAGGATTGTGTGGTAAACGGTTAAACTCTTATCCTAGTTGATTGTCCATATTCTACGACAATAGTTTGGAAATCTGCTTCGAGTCCATTTCATGGGGTGAGTTTGTAGAATTGGCAGCTGGCTTCGTGATAGCTAGTAAGGCGACACATCAGCGTTTAGGACTGAAATGATTATGTTGATGGATGGATGGATGGATGGATGGGTTGATTGATTGATTGATTGATTGACTGACTGACTGACTGACTGACTGACTGACTGATTCATTGATCGATTGATTGATTGATTGATTGATTGATTGATCGATCGATTGATTGATTGATTGATTGATTGATTGATATTTCACTCCACTTTCAACATTATTCTGTCTGACATATCACGGGCGACAGCTCACAGATTCATATATGTCCCGGGTTTCACCAATACTAGGATTTGAAGCGTCACGCCAAAGGATACCCCCACGAAAAGCCCGCCGCCCTGAGTTTTTAATCCCACATCTTCATCAATGAACCACGCAGATGTCGAATAATTTTGTGAATAGCAAAACATGTAACTTCTAATGTTGGTTAAAAAGAGAACAACATCGTTTGCTTGTTTGAATGTTTAATGAAAGACAATAGAGTCACAATATATGAAAATAAAAACAATAATAAAACAATAATAAGACTTTATATTTAGGGTCAAGAGTGATTGAACACATGAAACGAACGACTGAATCAAGTGAAGTCATACATGTAAACGCTTCACCAGACGACAAACATTTGACGTCTTACGTTTTTCACGTTTTTTGACGTTTAAACTGAAAGACTTTCGCAGTCGACAAATTGAAAGAGTTTGATTAAAAAGGTAGAAAGAATCTGAAGACAAATGCCTAAAAATAACTGACTAGCTTACATCAAAACACACAAAAACAGAAACACACTAAAATAGACCTTATTTCGAAATAGAAAATATGGTCATGTCGAGAAATTATGGCTGACTAATGCCACGAGTCCTTTACCAAACAATTTAGCGTTTTACACGACCCTATAGGAGAAGATTTTTGAAAACATCCTTGGAAAAAGGAGAAAATGCTGTATTTTCTCTTTCTTCCAACTATTTTTCTTTTAAACCCTTTTAGAGGAAAAACTTCATCATATGAGCTAGAACAAAATTGTAATCTGTAAATGGTTTCAAAATCTGAAAAATGATTTATCGTTTGACAAAGAGTTAAATATGCACAAATTTAAAACGAAAAAAATGCAAGGCATGTATTAAATAATCAAAGTGTCATCTCCTTTGAGGCTTCATTTTAAGGCTGCACTATTGTTAGCTTTTTTTTTTAGGTCAAAATACTTTTCTTGTATTTCTTTAGTATAGACTGGTATAGGGCCGTTGTACAAAGAAAGCTTATCTGCACCTAAACAAATGTGCACTCTGATCCCGTATTCATCAAACATTCTATAAATAGTATCTATTTTTTTATTGTTCTAAATTTAGAAAGAAACGCAATATCTGATTGGCTGAACCATTTGGTTTAGCCAATCAGATATTGTGTTTCTTTTTAAATTTAGAGAACTCCTGACCGTTATATTCAAAATGCAATTTAGAAATACGGACTCCGATTTTGGATCCACAGAATGGTTGGTAAATACAAGAAGTGCTGTCTGATCGTGATCTACATTGGCCGCAAAGGCAACTATAGTTGCGAATTTACACCGAATTCACACTGTCCTAAGATATAGGAAATATGCACCGAAACAGTTTTGAATTTACAATGTTTGAGTTTGAAAATGTAGCGTATTATAAATCTATGTTAACCCTCAAAGCGCCTTTCACAGCTATAGTTGCCTTTGCGGCCAGTGTAGATCAAGATCAGACTGCACAAAACGTGCAGTCTGATCTTTGACCTACACTGTCCGCTTTGATGAAACTCTATACACCTAAGCCACAATGATATTGTAATTATTCGTGTCTTAATTCTAAATTGAAACTGTCTGTTGGGTTTAATCGGCTCTCTAAGGGTTAACTCTGAAGTCTGGGCTAGTATTTAACACATGTTCTTAATATCGTTCAAAGTCGTATTCTAAATTTGGAAAGAAACATGAAGTCTAAACCATTTGGTGTAGCTAAAATCAGAAATTGCGTTCCTCTGATATCTAGAAAATTATTGACTTCGAAGACAAGAATGCAGTATAAGTGATGGGTAAATATGGGTTCTGGGGTATTTTTTTTTAAACATTTATACTTAGTGTTCTCGCTTGAAATTGAGATTGAAGATGAACTGGCCGTAACTACATTATCCACTGACCAAACCTGTTGTCTTCTCTAGCGTGGACGATTGCAGTATTGAGCTTTGAAACCGATAATAACAAGAAATGGGCCATGCGCTGTGAAAAGGGGGCTTAATGCATTTGCGAAAAGTATCGACCCAGGTCAGCCTGGGCAGTCCGCGCAGGCTGACCAGGGCCGAAACTTTTCGCTATTGGTCAATTTTTTGTATGTCCAAGGACCAGACTACTTTATGATCCGGTCCGTTGTTAGACAAAATGTTTCTTATGAATTCATAATTATGTGATGACTTGCCAGGTATCATGCATCACGGAGATGCATTAAGCCCCCTTTTGACAGAGCATGGCTCAAATATTTCTTAAAGAGACGGCCTGAATTTGCTAGCAAAAAGGCCTACAGGGGCCAGCAGAATAAACATGTCCACATTTTTGACCAATCACAAATATCTTTTTATTCACTTGAATATATCAATATGAAGAAGTAGGTCAAAAGCCAGCTACGCCGTAAAATTCCGACATTTAAACAATTTTGTCAGTTTGTTCATGAAATATCCGTATGTTACATGTCATAATATAGCAATATACGTACTATAAAGTATTATAAATATGTCATAAAGATCCATGTCTCTAAGAATGCGAGAATATTGTCAAAATGGTTGAAGCAGAAAAAAACAGCTGTCATGGTCAAAAGCCTTAAATTTTGTCGTCTGTTACTTAGATAAGTGAATACTTTTTAACCCTTTACCACACAATCCCGACTTTTAACGACCCTCAGAAAGAAGCCGTGTGAAAACATTGTGGGAAAAGGAGAAAATGCTGGTAACCAGCATTTTCTCCTCTTCCCACAATGTTTTCTTCCCTTTCCAAAACAATTTCAGTTTTTCATTCACATTTAGTTTGTTGTCTGCAAATGCATTCAATTTGGAGCAGTCTAAAATCTTGTCGTTTGGTAAAGAGTTAAGCATTTGCAACAAGTTGTCTAGAAATGCTTTAACTTTTACTAAACGACAAAATTATAGACTTCTCCAAATTCAAAGCGTTTGCAGACGACAAACTGAATTTATGTCATATGATGAAAATTTACATTCAAAGGGTAGAAAACATTGTGGAAAAGGAGAAAAATGCCGGTTACCAGGGTTTTCTCCTTTTCCAATAATGTTTTCAAAAGCCGTATTTATTAGGGTTGTAAAAATACAGGATTGCGAGTTAGATGTTTAATATAACTGTTTGCCGAGCGCGCTAGCTCGATAAGTAACATATAGGGCTTGAATCCCAGAGATCCATGGTTCGATTCCTAGCACGGCCACCAAATTCTTTCTTGGAACTGAAGCGAGTCAATGCGACAGGATTCACTTTTCTCTCACCGCTAAACAATTTTTGATGATGTTTATTTAGGAAAGTAGCCAATTGTCTAACAGTGGTTGGTATAAAATCTTCAAGAAAGCATGAATAGGTACTCTGGTCGCCACAATATAACAGAAACAATCAGGCTTAAAATGCCAAACAACCAAACAAAAAAAAAAACACCAAACAACACTTGCAAAATGAAATTGTAAACGGATAACATATTATGATGGGCATATTACTTTCTTACGTATTGTTTTCGAAATCTAAAATCTCGCCGATCATCATCAAATTTTTCAAACGAAAATACTAATAAAAAAATAACCCTTTACCAAACAAGTCTATGTTTTAGCGACCCATAAGAAGAAGACTTTTGAAAGCCTAATGGGAAGAGGAGAAAATACTGGTAACTAGCTTTTCCTTTTTCCGCAATATTTTCTACCCTTTTTATCACAGATTCCATCATTTGAACCCATTTAAAGTTTCGCACACAAATGCTTCAATTTTGGAAAAATTAAAAATGTTGTCGTTTTGCGAAGAGTTAAAAGCATTTTCTCCTGTTTCCACAGTGTTTCTTTCCAGTCATAAAGCACGGAATCGCTTTGTAAAGGGATTCAGACGTGTTAAACCGGTTAAGTATCTAACCTGTTGTTCAATAACTTTTTTTTGCTAAAAATATAACAATATCAAGGTTGATCTTCAGAAATTCTATATTCCCTTTTTTTTCTATTGGGGTATTTTATATGCCGACATAATGCTGACACTGGTCGTAGAAGAAACATCGGAAGTGCAGAGCGGCAGTTCACAATTATGACGTCAGAGCTGAGGAAGTACAAGTAATTGACTGCATCTCCGGGATAAACCCATACTTTATTATATAGTTCATGCTGCGCTGTAAACCTTTAATGGCGGATTTTAGAGCAAACCAGAAAAAAAAAATTCCCCTTCACTTTATCGATCAGATTCAATTTTCGGTCTAGTGGTTCTCGTTTGTTAAAAAAGTATATCACTCAATGACTAATCCGACAATGTTAACCCTGAACCAAACACTCTTATGTTTGAAGACTCTTAGTAAAAAAGTATTAAAAAAAAAAAGTGTGAAAAGGAGAAAATGTGATTACCAGCATTTTTCTGCTTTTCCTACAATGTTTTCTATCCTTTCAATGACAAATCCCATCATGTGTGCCATATTTAGTATGGTTGTTTAAGAACGCCTTTTATTTGCGCAAGTCTAAAGTTTTGTAGTCTGGTAAAGATTTAAGCTAAATCTTCAGTTTGAAAGGTATCCCCCCTCTCTCCTCTCTCTCTCTACTGATACTATGAAAATTACAAAAGGTTTTTTTTTTGAGGAAGTAAACAAATGAAGAAACAGATCAGCGACTTTTGTTTGAAAAAAAAAAAATAAGAGAGAAAATATCTAACAAAAAAAAAAGAGGGAAATATTCACCTTACACAGTCAACCATCAATCTGCTATATAAATGAAATGGAACTTTCAAGTCGATTGTAAAAACCACATTTTTTTGCCATTTCATAGGTACTTTTTGCGGGAAAAATATCTCCATATCGGACAGTGTAGATCCAAGATCAGACTGCACGTTCTGTGCAGTCTGATCTTGATCTACACTGTCCATAAAAGGTCAGTGAGTCTCGCTTAGCAGCTTCAATGTTAACATTTATAAATATTTCATGAGGATATGTACATTGTTGTACGCTTTTATGAGAGAAGCTCAATAAATGTCAAATTTGTGACTAATGTTGAAACATCCCCAGGCTAAACCTACATATTTTTTTTTTTGTATCAAGAACGAAGATCTTCGGTTTAATGATAGCAGTTTTATGAGAAAACCGATCTGTTTATGGGAAATGTTTAAAAAGGAAGTCTCGAATCACGTGACATTCTGATGTCCAATCAGCAGCGAGGTAACAGACTTTATCACGGAAGTGCTATTAGATTATAATGTCGCGTTTTCCGCCTCCATGACCCTTTACCAAGAGATCTCTCGTTTTAATGACCCTGACGTAGACTGCATTTTAAAAACATTGCGGGAAAAGGAGAAAATGCTGGTCACCAGCATTTTCTCCTTTTCCAACAATGTTTTTCTACCCTTTCGGAGAAACATCCTATCATTTTAGCTGGGTTTGATTTGTCGTCTGCAAGTGCTTTGAATTTGGAGGGGTGTAGGATTTTTTCGTCTGGTAAACATTGATGTCCGGATTTTGTGATTTTGAAGTCTATATCTGATTGTATTTCTTACATATATAAACATTGTACATCAGGATGTAACCGTGAATTTGAACAGGATACATCCGTACTTAAAATATACTTTCTTATTTACCTCAGGAAATCACGTTACAGATTTTTTTTTTTTTAACCGACGTACTTGATTTTTCTAAATGTATTTTTTGTTTAACTTTTTACAAAAAAAAAAAAAACATTTTACGTGACCATATTGAATGCTTGAAGATTTTTTTTTATATGTATTGTACTCATATGTTTAACTCTTTACCACACAATCCTGACTTTTAACGACTCTGAAAAAGAAGCCTTTTGAAAATATTGTGGGAAAAGGAGAAAATGCTGGTAACCAGCATTTTCTCCTTTTCCCACAATGTTTTCTACCCTTCCCAAAACGAATTTCACTGTTTGAGTAACTTTTATTTTGTTGTCTGCAAGTGCTTTCAATTTGGACAAGTCTAAATTTTTGTCGTCTGGGAGAGAGTTAACTTTTCTTATCCATACGACGAAATTTTAGACTTTTCCATTTTGAAAGCAGACGACAAATCAAATATGGCGACTTGTGTCTCTGACTGTGTAGAAAACAATTTGGTAAAAAGAAAAAAAAAATGCTGGTTTCTAGCATTTTCTCCTATCCTCAATATGTTTCAATATGGGCTTTCTTCTCCAGGGACAATAAAACTCGAGACTGCATGCGCGGACTGCGCAAGCTGACCTGGTTCGATACTTTTCGCAGATTAAGCCCTCTTTTCACAGAGCATGGTTCAAGTATAATGTCTTCCAGACCATTCCATATCTAAGCTGAAATTGAACAGGGAATAAAAAACCCGTATATATGTAATTTATGCCTTTTATATGAGCAAATTCAATAAGATAATAAATTTCTAAATACAAGAACTGAGCTAGTTTAGTGTAGTTGACTGATCGTCCCTGTTTATCAAATTATCAAGACCACACTTTGAAAATTCTTTTATTAACAAAAACAGATCCCGCTTTTTATGACCCTAAGGATGGAGTCTTTTTCTTCAATATTGCGGGAAAAAAGTAGAAAATGCTCATAACCAGCATTTTCGCCTTTGTTTGTTCTTTTTACACGTTTAAAGACAAATTCCATGATTTCTACACTTTTACAGCAAGAACCCATCAAATTATATCATTTCAGTCGCATTGGAATTGTCGTCTGCAAATGCCTTCAATTTGAACAATGCTGAAACTATGTTGTCTGGAAAGGAATTCACCGATATACTGAAATGATATTCGAATACCATATTTGAATATGTACTAGAACATTCGAATATTGAAAGGATGGACGAATATTCGAAGTCTTCCAGTATCGTTCAAAACATTGTAGTATTAGAAGAAATGGCTTTTTAAGAGGAATTTCTTCTGTTGCTACAACGGTTTTACAAGTGATCTGGTGCAAAAATAGGGTTAATTACATTCCCATTGTTTTTTAGTGTTACCTATTGTTATTTGATGTTCCATACAGTTTGAGGTCGTAAAAATAATTGTATAGTCATCGACAGAGGTACGAAAGAACTGTGGCGCATTTTGGGCGACAAAAGTCTTAAATAACGACTACAACAACAACCACAGCAACAACAACAACAACAAAATAGCGGGAAAAAAAAACATGATACACCATAACATAACACTATTAGTTGAACGACCACAATCATGTTGAACAACGAATATTCAAAATTATGAACACGAACTGCTAAAAGCTGACAGGTAATAACATGAAGTGTTATCATTGAGTTAACGGTACTCATGATAGGTCGAACTTCTTGTAGAAGCCAGATCTAAAATGCAACCAGCTTGTCTTAAAATTCTTAAACTGGTAAATTATTCAGCACCCAAAAGTCATACAAACAAACAAACAAACAAAAAACTGTACTGAGCAAGCATCCGCCTTAAGCGAACACTCTTCTTGGCTGCTTGATTGACCCTTTAAAAAAATCCCTCACATTTTTAACTCTTTACCAAACAACATAATTTTCACTTATTTCCAAACAGAAACAATTCCCAGACGACAATTATAGCAAAAAAGATTTATTCTGTCTATGACATGGTAGAAAACATTGTGGGAAAAAGGAGAAAATGCTGGGTACCGGCATTTTCTCCTTTTCCCACAATGTTTTCAAAACCATTTTTCATCTAGGTTGTTAAACCTCGGGATTGTTTGGAAAAGGATTAACGACCCTGGCGAAAAACCGGTTTTTAAAAACATTGTGAGAAGAGAAAAAATACTAACTTGATGTTTGTAAGCTTTACCAACAATGTATTTCTTTGTACTCTTTCTGAGACAAATCTCATCATTCTAGCCACACTTAATTTGCCGTCTGCAACAGCTTTGAATTTGTAAGAGTCTAAAATTTTGTCGTTTGGTAGAAAGTTATGCGAACGCTTTTCCTTGGCAGCCAATGGCTGTTTGCGTAAAAACAGGCTCGACTGTACATTTTGCAGAGAATATGCGTTTCAGCACGGGCCCGTATTTACAAACCATTCTTAGTTTCATTCCTTGTCTTAGTCTAGATTTTGAAAGTAACGCGACTTCTGATTGGCGAAACCTTTTGGTTTAGCCTATCAGAAGTTGCGTTACTTTCAAATTTAGAAAATTCTTGAGAATAAAACACAGAATATTCTTAAGAATGGATATATAGTACGGGTCCTGATCTTGGATCTATACCATCCATGAAATAACACTTACCGTTTTCTGAGCACCTTGTGGGTTAAAATAAACGAAAACACAAAATGATAAACACTTAAAAACTAGTTCTATCAGACAACAATATGTCGATTTACTGGCGCGGTCAAAAGTTCGGAGGCTAAACGGCAAACCCCCATGATAACAACTGTTCAAAATCAACATAACATCTGCTTTAAAATCTATCACAGTCAATACCCCAGAAAAAAGACATCCACATTTTAAAGTCTCACCTGTATTCCAGAGAAGTACAACGATTAAAAAATTCAAATATTTTTAAAGGTTAACGAAGGTTTCGTTGAATCCGACGAAGACACAGGAGAAGAATCCATTGAGGACAAATCGTTCATGTATGGTTTTTGCTTTTTATTGGGGGAACAAAGTCGAAGAACACCGACTATGTCTCTTTTCGTATAATCTAAACTGAGGTCCAAACTCGAAGAGCTCACCGAACTCGGCGAAGAACTCGAAAACGATGGAAAGTAACTCGGTTCATAACTAGAATATAACCCCGTATCTGATTGGTAGAATAAACGTGACGTGTCGGGTGACATCATGTTATTTGAATGCATCCCGCTTTTTGATTCGTGGATTGAATTTGGGACACTCGATGACGTATTGAGGCTTTTTAGTGACGTCCCATACTGGGTTTGACATGAAGCGTCCTGTACTTCCGGTGATTGAAGGTAATTCGTTGAAGCGAAATTGCTGGATGGATAGCGTTCAAAGTCTGTCATGCTTGACGTCACAGTTTTCACACTTGTCAATGGGATTGACATCGATTTTTCTTCAAGGTTTGTTCCTAAACCTGAAATATACAAAGGACGGTAACGTTTATAAATTGTTTGGGTTAAGTAAGTGTGCTATCAACAACTATGCTTGCACAGATATAAGTAAAACTCGAAACCAGCGAATGTACATACATGTATACATATAGCAGTAGTGACATTTCTGACTGTATAAAACGGATTGACCAATGAAATGACAGAATCAGTATCACGAGGGTCAATTTCATACAGACTTTGATTGGCTGACCCAGATGTCAAAAAATAGACATTGCTTTAACCTTTACCACGACCGATAAGGCAAACAGCTTTTGACAGCATGGGGGACAACGAAGTTTATTCTTCAAAAAACTGCTCCTTTTCCCACATTATTTTACAAAGTTGTCAAATGCGGAGGCTTGACAAGTCGTATTCATACAGTATATGGTTACATAGATAAGAATCATGCGTTCAATAAAAGTTTTGCAATATTCATATTCTTGGTTTGATTTTTGTGACATGTCACAATTTTATTGGTTTGGCACCTTACCAGATCAACAATTTAGTCGGTCTGATACCCTTTTAGGACAACCTGTAAACAAGGAAATGACACTACGGTCTGACCTGTAGTTACAACAGCTGGCGGAGAAATAACTGGTTTCGGATGAGGAAAAATGTGACAAGCGTGAACATCTAGGTGATTCATTAATAGTCACCCTTAACTCTTTACCAGACGACAAATTTACAGACTTGTCCAAATTGAAGGCATCAGCAGACGACAAATTAAATAATATTCGAAGTATTTGTGTGTACAAGGGTAGAAAACATTGTGAGAGAAAATGCTAGTTACCAGCATTTTCTCCTTTTCTCGTAATGTTTTCAAAAGCCTCCTCCCTCAAGGTCATTAAAAGTCATGATTGTTTGGTATAGGGTTAAACTGCTTAATAACTTAAATAAGAATTTCCTTTCACCAGTAAAAAAAAACAGACTAAATATTGCGATTTCAATGTTCATATCACAGAAAAAAAATCTCACCACATCGAACAATGTAGATCCAAGATCAGACTGCACGTTCTCTGCAGTCTGATCTTGATCTACTCTGTCTGCAAAAGCGGACTAAGTCGCAGAAAGTAACCTAAGGGTTAAGTTATGTGGATTGGGGCCCGAGGCGAAACAAGCGTCAGTACATCATCCGAACGTTCTTTTACAGAAGGAGAATATTGTTAGTGCATTTACCAGCGCCAAACGACTATTTCCGTATTGCAGCGGGTTACTTTTTAAACGTTTTACCAAACGACAAAATTTTGGACCGCCCAAATTGACAGCATTTGCAGACGACAAATCAAATGTGGCTTAAATGGTGGAACTTGTCTCTCAAAGGATAGTAACGTTGTCGGAAAAGGAGAAAATGCTGGTTGTGTCAAAGGCAAGCTCGTTAAAACAAAGAGAGAACATTAGCATTGTGCCTCTGTATATTTGTCGGTGTCTCTATCTGTGGTCCATAGCTAAGTGGATTGTATTTTCCAGCCGTTGAAAGAGGTCGAGTTTATAATTCAGCCATATTCTGTGAAAAAGGTGTTTAATGCATCTACAACAAGTATCGACCAGGTCAGCCAGCTCAGTCCGCGCAGACTGACCTGTGTAGAAACTTTTTGCCTTTGGTCAATTTCCTTAATGTCCACGGAATTCCACCTGAGGATTGAGCCGATTGTTAAACAAATTGGATTTTATGGATTCATAATTATGAGATGATTGGAGATGCAATAAACCCCCTTGTGCCAGAGTATGACTCATTTATATTTATCGTTGGAATAATTGATACTCAAAAGGATATATTCTCATTCAGGAAAACAGACCTACATGTTGCATATTCATGACTCTTTTTTTTTGGGGGGGGGGGGGGTTGTTTGACTGAGAGGTTGATAAGTCAAACTTAACATTTTATGACGTCTGATCTTGATCTTAAAAATATTCTACAAAAGTTACTTTAGATGCACTCAGCGCTGCAAGGTCAAATCGATGGACTCGTTACAAGTTATAACGCGACTCTTTATAGCGCGACCCGTTATAACGTAACTCATTACAATGACGCGTCTCGCTCTCGTGTGATTGATACAGCCTCAATGTGTTTGACATAAATTTATGTCACTCTATAACTCATGTTAATTTCATCTCTTCCGCTCTGAGCCTTTTGTAATAGATGAACATGTTTACATTTTAAAGTCTTTTGAAGTGAATGACTGCAAAATTGTCTTATAACAGCTACATCATCTTAAGTCATTAGCAAACATAGCGTACTCTGATTTAGCCAATCAGCAAAGTTAGTCTAAGTATGTCCTTGTAAACTGTACTATTACAACAGCATTAACAATAGTTAACCCTCAATGCCCTGGAACCAACTTAAGCTGTTTTTGCAGACAGTGTAGATCAAAGATCAGACTGCACATTCTACAGGGTAGATCAAAGATCAATCTGCACAGAATGTGCAGTCTGATCTTTGATCTACACCGTCTGTTACTTTGTTACATATTCTAATGGAAACAAACTTGGAATAGCAATATGTTGGGCTTATTTTCCTTATCAAAACGGTCCAAATCATTAATTCAACGCTTTAAGGGTAAAAATAGTCAAGGAATATCAGCTGTCATAGGTATCGCGTTCATTCGGTTCCCACGTTTACACTGCTTTCAACAGTGCTTAGTTAAGGACAACCGAACAATATCTTTTACGTCACTGAATATTCGACTTGAGCAATATTCGTGTAAAACGAGTGTTCGAGTAATCGGGAGTACGCTGTATTCCACAACAGGATTCCTACAAAAGATGTACAGTAATCTCGCATATTCGGGAAAGTGGCGGCAAATACAGGAACTTTATGAGTTGCATGTTCACTAATGACTTTTATTGTCGTTTGACATTTGGAGCATTTCCTTCCAATTTAGCGACAGAGTGATCAAAGTTGCAGACGACATTGATAAATGAGCCATGCTCTGTGAAAAGGGGATTTAATACATCTGCAAAAAGTATCGACCCATGTCAGAATGCGCAGTCCGCGCAGGCTGACATGGATCGAAACTTTTTGCTATTGGTAAATTTTCTGGCATGTCAAAGGACTAGTCTACCTCTAGACTCAGCTGGTTGTTAGACAAAATTAATTTTTATGGATCCATAATTATATGATGACTTGCTTGGTTTACTGGATCACGGCGATGTATTTAGGCTCCTTTTACCAGAGTATGGCTCAAACGTTATAAGCAGGCGTTCATTGAGATTTTTCAAGACGCCTAGAATAATTGTTTCGTTTCAAATTAATTTTTCGAGCTGTAAAAACGTTTGATTTAGTGGCGTTTAACGTCGTTTCGTTCCGGCTTTTTTTTTTTTTTTTGGGGGGGGGGGGGGGGACAGGTGCACCTTAAATGGATTTTGCAGACACTGTATATCAGACTGCAAAAAGGCCATACCGCCTACTTTCCCACATGACCATTGTTGAAACAATGGTCAGCAGTGAGAGAGGAATAAATCCTGTCGCACTGACTATCATTAATCATCAGAAATTTGCCGAGATTGGGATTCAAACCTGCGACCACCCAGTTTCAAGTTCTTGATTATACCGACTGAGCTGACGGACACTGCTACTGGATGACGTAAAGGTAGGCTGCGGGTGGCAAGGCTTTAACCCTGTGGCACACAGTCCCGAATTTAACGGCCCTCAAAGAAAAGGACTTTTTGAAAACATTGTGGGAAAAGGGGAAAATGCTGGTTAACAGTATTTTCTCCATTTTCAGCGAAGTCAAAGACAAATTTCATAATTTGTGCTACATAAAATTTGTCGTCAGCAAATGCTTTCGATTTGAACCTGTCTAAAATTTTGCCGTCTGGTAAAGACTTAAATCATTTCCTTCCAATTTCGCGTCAAGGCATCTAAGTTGCAGACAATATATATAAATCTTACGAGCTCTACAAGCAGACATTAGTCAAGGTGTTAACTCTTTACAACACGGCAAAATTTTAGACCGGTTCAAATTCAAAGCATTTGCAGACGACAATTGCAACGTGTCGTAAGAACAGAAATTTGCATCTAGAAATGTAGAAAACATTGTGGGGAAAGGAGAAAATGCTGGTTACCAGCATTTTCTACTTTTCTCAAAATGTTTTCGAATGCCTTTTGCCGCAGGGTCAGTAAAACTACATATTTGTGGTGCAGGGGTTTTACCCATTATCCTGTACAAAATAACCCCGTTTATAACGACCCTAAGAAGGACGGTTTTTGCAAACACTGTGAGAAAAGCATGAAAATACTTGTAACCAACATTTTCTCCTTTCCCCACAGTGTTTATTATCCGTTCAAAGACAGTTACAAATGTATGAGCCATGTTGAATTTATCGTCTGCTAATCCCTTACAATTTGGGCAAGTCTAAAATTTTATCGTTTGATAAAAATTTTATTCTTTACCAAACGACAAAAATTTAGACTTGTCCAAACTGAAAGCACATGCAGACGACAAATTAAATATTGATTAGACAGTAAGATTTGTCTATGATAGGATAGAAAACAGTGTGGGAAAGGGAGAAAAGTAACTAGCATTTTCTCCTTTTCCCACAATGTTTTCAAACGGCTTCTTCCTCGGGGTCGTTAAAACCAGGGATTGCGTGGTAAAGAGTTAAAGCATTTCCCTCCAATTTCACGTCAAGATATGCAACTTGCAGGCGACAGATATATATCTTGCGGACTATATATGCAGACACTGGGTCAAGGCCCTTCAAGACGCAAGGAACACATTGTTCCGTCTAAACCCTTTACCAAACAATCCCGAGTTTTAACGACCCTGAAAGAAGAGGGCTTTTGAAAACATTGTGGGAAAAGGAGAAAATGCTAGTAACCAGCATTTTCTCCTTTTCCCACAATGTTTTCTACCGTTTCAGAGAAAATCCCATCCTTTGAGCCACATTGTACTTGCATTAATCGTCTGCGAAGCCTTTGAATTTCGGCAAGTCTAAATTATAGTCGTTTGGTAAAGAGTGAAATACATACATCATATTTTATATTCGAACGGCTTGATTTATTTGAACTGAAAAGTTCCTTGACACGAAAATGTGCCCCCTCCCTCTCCACAGGCCCATCCTTTGACGCATCTGCAGAAAGGGGCGTTCGAAAACATTGTGACAAATACAGAAATTATCTCTCCATTTTTTTTTTTTTTAACAATTTGATCTCTGTATATCGATCAGTACTTTCAGTACTTTTATTGCGAAAAATTGACATTCTTTTCTTCGAGTGTCCTTAAAACTTAGGAGTCCGTAAATTGAATATGACGTACTAGAGTATTCGCAATTTGATTGAAATGAAATTTAAAAAACAGTCAAGGAAAAAGAAAACTCACTTAAATTCTGGACAGCTTGAAGATATCTCGAAACCTCTAAATGGCCGCCTGATTCCGCTTCCTGCAAAGGCGTTTTCCGTTTGTTATTCTTGATGAGGACATTTGCGCCTTGTTCTGCGAGCAGCTGAACGCAGCGGCCATAACCTCGGTACGCCGCCAGATGGCAGGGTGTATCGCCATTTTTCGTCTGTTTGTTGACGTTGGCGCCAAAATCTATTAGTAATCTAAAAATAGAAACAAAAATTGTTGTTTTGTTCGACTGTGTTTATATTTAAGATCTCAACTAAATTTTTTTTTTCTCAGGAAGAGTATATAAAAAGATTCTGTGCAGTCTGATTTGGTATTTCTCTGTGAAAGACTAGGGATATTGTAGGAAATGGAGAATATGCTGGTTACAAACATTTTCTACTTTCCCCACAATATTTTGTCAAAAGCCCTCCCTCAAGGTCGTAAAACATGCTAAATGGTGCAATGCTTGAATCTGCTTATTTGTGCTAAACAATAAAGAAATTTACAAAGCATTCTTTATGCGAAATCCTTTTTGATGCTAGATCACCATGATTTTTTTTTTTTTCATAGGGAAACAATCAATTACTTTCTCGCTGCCAGCTAAATATATTCGACTTTTCTCGAGGTCTAAAAGTATTTCTTCGTTGCGATTGAAACAGATTCTGGTCAACGATTAACATCAGGTAGCGGACGGTGTAGATCAAAGATCAGACTGCACGTTTTATGCAGTCTGATCTTGATCTATGCCGTCCGCAAAAGCTATCCAAGGCGACACTGGTAGTGAGAGAGTTCATGAGACCAATTGGGACATGCATGTCCATTTATCTAGGCTGTCATTAAATCGGAAATGTTCGGGTATTTCGTTTTTATCCTCCGACTTCTCTTGGCATTTTCCGTACATGCCGAGTGAAGCGAAACTGTACAAGATACAAGTCAACATAAATATTTTACAAGTTACCTCCCCTATGCAAAGTCCCGATCGCGACATGCATCTTGCATGACATTTTGTCATTTAATTTAGACTGAAAATGTCATAATTTTTATGAGGGTAATTGATTAAAAAAATATATCGTTATAAGAAAACCATGAAATATTTAATAAATCTCTCGCCCCTGCAACAATCACGAAATATTGAGATAAAAACCCTCATAACCTCGGACAATATTACTATTATACGATATCATTGAAGAATGAGGGTCGATTGGTTTTATTGCAATAAATGTCCGCCTACGCCTGACCTTTTTTGTCTGAATGTAATTCGGTGCGTACGATTTTTTCCGAATATCTTCAGACGCCTTGATACATATTAAAAAAGTGAAATGACTTTTTTTCACATTCAAAACTAGTTCATATAATGCTGTTTCTCAGTGGTTAATTCTGACAAACAATCACAGGCAAGATATATTCTAGATCAACATGCAGGCAAACCTGGGTCAATACTTTTTTGCAGATGCACTAAACGCCATTTTCACAGAGCATGGCTGATATATCTTTAGCCTCTATTTGCAGAGTGGTGACTGCAAATAAAACATATTTATTTTTGTTAAATACATGTTCACGAAAGGCATTTCTTTAACTCTGTACCACGTGACAAAACTTCAAAGAATGATCCGTATTGAAAACATTTGCAGACGACAGAATAGCTCAAATGATGCGTTTGTAAAGTCGTCTGCTGCAGAACACACACACAAAAAGAAACGTCTCCAGGAAGTGACGAGTTATTATGATTGAGGTAACATAGCGGTCATCCGCCCCGGCAGCCATATCTATAGTTCATGAGCCATGCTCTGTGAAAAGGGGGCTTAGTGCATCTGCAAAAAGTTTCAATCCAGACTGACATGGGTCGAAACTTTTTGCTAATTGTAAATTTCTGCATGTCCAAGGGCCATTCTACATCATGATTCAGTCAGTTGTTAGACGAAATGGATTTTTATGGATCCCCAATTATGTGTTGCCTTGCTTAGTATTATGTCTCACAGAGATGCATTTAACCATCTTTTCCGAGAGAGCCGCTCATTAGTGGATATCAGTACTTCAAAACGCTACGGTGTCTTACTTCCTTGTATACGGATATTTTCATCGCATCGTTTGTTGACATAAATCGTCTACTGCATTACGCGCCAAAGATCATCTCCAGGAAGTGACGGGTTATTATTACTGAGGTAACACGGCGGTCATCTGACACAGCAGACACATTTATGGATCACGGTGCTTAGTCCTTTACCAGACGACAAAGTTTTTGACTAGACCAAATTGAAAGCATTTGCAGACGACAAATTAAATGTCTCTCAAATGATCATTTCTGTCTTTGATAAGATGGAAAACATTGTTGGAAAAGGAGAAAATGCTTTCTTAAGGGTCGTTAAAACTCGGGACTGTGTGGGAAAGGGTTAAAGGCATACAAGCGGACAAAAGTAAACAATGCGGGAGTCAAAATGCCAGACAAATTTAATTAATATCATTTAAAAGTATGGATATATATATAATTACAAGTCTGATACAATACGTCCCGCAACATGCGAAATGAGACCTTCGGACATTTGCGTAAAATGTCGTCCCGGATTAGCCTGAGCACTCCGCGCAGGCTAATCCGAGACGGCACTTTACGACTACATAAGACTTTCCTCATACACTAGACTTTCGCGAAACAGAAAATCGCACAAAAACGGGAAGTGTCGTCTCGGATTAGTCACAGACTGTACAGGCTGATCTGGGACGACACACTTTGCACGCCATATAGAGGCAGCTGTCAATGTGCTATTAATAGTAACGGTGTTACTGAAAAATTTAGTATTCCGTGATAAACAGGCGATGTACAATCTGTCAAAGTTGCAGTTGCTAGCAGAAACATATGAGTCACGCTCTGAAAAAAGGGGGCTTCATGCATCTCCATGATGCATTGTATCACTTAAGCCATTGCATAATTATGGATCCATAACAGCCACTTTTCTCAACAACCGACTGAATCATGAGGTAGGCTGGTCCATTGACATACAGGAAATTGACTAATAGCGAAAAGTTTCGGCCCAGGTCAGCCTGCGCGGACTGCGCAGGCTGACCCGGGTCGATATTTTTTCGCAGATGCATTAAGCCTCCTTTCTACAGAGCATGGCTCATACGTATTGTAAAAACTAGAACAAAACTTGCTTTTTTTTTTCAAAAGCTTTCTGCCTCAGGATCGTTAAAGGTATGTGGTAAAGGGTTAAAGACTGTCTCCAGGAAATGGAAAATTATTATTGAGGTAAGAATGCGGTCATCGCGCAGGGCCGAGATATTTATGGATATCGGTACTTGACGATGTCTAACTTCCTTGTATGAACATTTTCATTGTCTCGTTCTTTAACCCTTAGGCTGCTAAGCGCGACTCAATAACTTTTTGCGGACAGTGTAGATCCAAGATCAGACTGCACAGAACGTGCAGTCTGATCTTGGATCTACACTGTCCGATAAGGAGATATCTATCCCCCAAAAAATACCTTTGAAACAGCAGAATTTGGGTTTTTTAATCGTCGGTTTGATAATTTAATTTCACTGATTTAGCAGGATAAGGGTTAACAGAGGTCGTCTATTACAGAAATGAACAGAAATTATTTATTACCTTTATACAAGATATATCGCAAGTTATACAAAATTGACACTGCAAAATATACTGTTACACATAGATCAAAGGAAGGGAAGGACTGTCATACAGCAGTGAAAACAAGAATGGATAGAGGATGTTCTAAAATAATCTGTTGGGCATTTTTGAAATAATGGTTTGGAGAGAAAGTCAAAGAAGGAAATATAACGAAACAATACAGAGTAGAATGCAAAGGGGCCAGAAGACATATTTGAGCCATGCTCTGGCAAAAGGGGACTTAATGCATCTCTGTGATGCATTATACCAAGCAAGCCATCACATAATTATAGATCCATAAAATTCATTTTGTCTAATAAACGACTGACACATGAAGTAGTATGGTCCTTTGACATGCAGTAAAAATTACCAAAAGTAATACGTTTGGGCCCAGGTCAGCCTGCGCGAAGTGCGCAGACTGACCTGGCTCGATACTTTTTGCAAATATATTAAACCCCTTTTTCACAGAGCATGGCGTACCGTATGCTTTTATTATTTCGTTTGTTAATTAACAAAAGTCATTTGTTGTAGGACACAAAAGATGTTCTCCAGGAAATGGCGGGTTATTATGATCGAGGTAAAAACGCGGTCATCGGGGCTGGTAGACGTATTTATAGTTATTGGTACTTAAAACCTTGCTGGTATTTTGACTTCCTTGTATAAATGTTTTCAGCTTACCATTTTATCGTTTCCTGTCGCTTTGGTAATTTTTGAACGAAATCTGACTCCGTGTTCGATATTCATCATAAATTCCATTCTAATTCTACAATTTTATGAGAAACGAACCTCCTGATTGGCTTGGCTAAAGCATTTGGTTAGCCAATCAGAATTTGCGTTTCTTCGAGAGTAAAAAGAATGATGATTATTACAAGAATGGAGAATCGTATAAATGGTGTATTGGGAAATAATGCAGTTGTTTAATCCTTCACCGAAAAACCTCCTTGTTTTACAATGCCAGAAAAGAAGGCTTTAGAAAGAGGAGAAAATGCTGGTTACCATCATTTTCTCCTTTACCCACAATATTTTCTATCTTAATAAAGACAATTCCTATCATTCGAACCACCCCTCGTTTGTCGTCTGCAAATATTTTCAATTTGGAGAAGTCTGAAATTTTGTCGTCTGGTTAAGACTTAACCGCCGATATCGGTACTTATATCTTTAACTCTTTACCAAACGACAAAATTTTTGACTCGTAGAAATTGAAAGATTTTGCAGACGACAAACTATTATGTGCCTCAAATTGTGGAATTTGTCTCTGAACGGGGAGAAAACATTGTTGGAAAAGGAGAAAATGCTGGTTACCAGCATTTTCTCCTTTTTTCCACAATGTTTTCAAAAGGCTTCTTCCTCAAGCAAGGTCATTAAAACTCGAGATTGTGTGGTTAAGGGTTTTAATGATATTTATTTTATTTCCTTGTTGATCTATACGTACGTTTTGACTGAAGTGTTTAGAATGTGACAGACTCAGACGGGGGGGGGGGGGGTTGGAAAGATGAGAAGAGAGAAGAGAAACAAAGCTTGATTGATTGAACGATGTTTTATGCCGCTTTCACCATTGGTTTAGTTATATCACGGCGGTAACTGTCTGATTCTTGTGTGTCTTCGTTACACCAGTACAAGGCTTTGCATGTTTGCATGTAAAGTGTCTTGCCAGCGGACACTCCCATGAAAAATCCAGATGCTCAGTTGAAGATCGAACCCTGAACCTGCAGGTTTCAATTCCTGCAAAATTTTACCCTACTGAGCCATACAAGACCCGCTAGAAGTTATTTGAGCTATGCTCTGTAAAAAAGGGGCTTAATGCATCTGCAAAAAATCATCAACCATGCGCAGTCCGCGCAGGCTGACCTGGGCCGAAACATTTTTGCTGTTGGTCAATTTTATGCGTGTCAATGAACCAGTCTACCTCATGATTCCGCTGGTTGTTAGATAAAATGGATGTATCACGGAGATGCATTAAGCCACCTTTTGCCAGGGCATGGCTCATTTCAATTTTGTAAAAAAATATTGTCTAATACAACTTTTGCATCGTATTGATCAGTCAAATGGCAACAACTCGCATAGTCAATGCTTTGCTTTTCCTGGCTTTCACCAACACTAGACAGGGGCTGTGCAGCGGCTTGCTCAAAGACATCTCCAGGTGAACAAGTCTGCCAGCGGGGAACTGAACAAGGATTTCCTGGTAACGTTCGCAATTACTGAAGATAACGAAGAACCCCCAGAGGATCGGAAAAGCAATGTGCAAAAACAAAAAACATAAAAAAAAAAACATGAAAAAAATGTAAACATATTAAATGATCATGCATTTTCTCAAACCAGTTTCCGTCAGACCCGAGGGCATAAAATGCGGTGAACGAATTATTTTGATATCCTAATCGCATAAAAAAGCAAAACAATAAAACTTAAAACCTCGCCGGGGAAAGGAAAGGAAAGCCAGTCGGCGGATGAGAGAGATATTCCTTTTCAACCAGGAAGTCGATAATAAATTGCTAATTGCCGGACTTTGATCTTTTTATGTTTAAAGTAACAACAGCTGCCAAAAGTAAACAAAGCGGGTGTTCAAATCCATTTGAATTTAAATCATACCATTTAAAAGTATTGTCCGGTCGGTCCAGGTGTTAGCCGCTGGCAGCGAAAATCAATTTCAAAACTAGGCTAAAACCTGCCAGGTCACTTTATCTTTTGTTTACTTTTTGGCTGATTTTTAAATCATTTTTTTTCTGCCAGCGGATAACACATTAAAATCATAGTATTTGGGTTTTTTTTTAAAAGTATCGGCTCAAATTTTTATTAAACTCTTTGTAAGGAGGTGACGGATCAAAACATTGAAATTACAAACAGAAATGAACCATGCTCTGTGAAAAGGGGGATTAATGCACCTGCAAACAGTATCGCAATCCGCGCAGGCTGACCTGGGCCGAAACATTTTGCTACGGGTCAATTTTCTGTATGTCCAAGGACCATTCTACCCGTATGATTCACCCGGTTGTCGGACAAAATTGACTTTATGGATCCATGATCATGTGATGACTTGCTTGGTACCATTCAACACGGAGATGCATTAAGTCCCCTTTTGCAAGAGCATGGTTCAAATATATCCGGCTTCACGAGCCATCGGAACGCTGATTTTGTGACATGGGCTTTCGCAATTACGAAAACACGGCTGAAATAATGTTGTTTTAGGGTTGTTATGACAAAAAGGATGTAACACAGTGGTCGGAAAATGTAGACCAAAAGATCAGACTGCACAGAACGGGCAGTCTGATCTCGATCTACATTGTCCGCAAAGAGCAACCTAAAGTGCTTCTAGGGTTAACTCGCCATTAAAGTCTTTATCACAAAATCACGAGTTTTAACGACCCTGAGGAAAAAGCCTTTTGAAAACATTGTGGGAAAAGGAGAAAATGCTGGTAACCAGCATTTTCTCCTTTTCCCACAAAGGTTTCTACTCTTTCCAAAACGAATTTCAATTTTTGATTCACATTATATTTGTTGTCTGCAAAATGCTTTCAATTTGGACAAGTCAGAAATTTTGTCGTTGGTAGAGTTAAACCCTTTATCAAACGATACAATTTTGGACGCGCCCAAATTGAAAGCATTTGCAGAAGACAATTTAAATGTTGTTTAAATGACGATTTTTGTCATTGATAGGGTAGAAAACATTGTAGGAAAAGGAGAAAATGCTGGTTACCAGCATTTTCTCCTTTTCCCACAATGTTTTCAAAAGCCTTCTCTTTTAGGGTCGTTAAAACTCGTGATTGTGTGGTTAACGGGTTAACCCTTTACCACACGATGCCGCCTTTTGACGACCCTGGGAAAGAAGCCTTTTGAAAACATTGTAGGAAAAGGAGAAAATACTGGTAACCAGCATTTTCTCCTTTTCCCACAATGTTTTCTACCCTATCAAAGAAAAATTGCACCATTTCAGCCACATTAGAATTGTCTTCTGCAAATCTTTCAATTTGGACTGGTCTAGAATATTGTCGTCTGGTAAAGGGTTAAACAAGTCCAATATCGGAGACACACTACGCCTATTTCCCGGAAGTTAAATACAATTGGTTGTCCAGGCTCGAACACCGTTCTGCTGCGAATTTCTGTTTTTCCACAATCAATAATAATGTCAGCAGACGACATTCACAGAAATATGAACTCTTCTAGCGCCAAAGCGAAAACAGAGGCTGTTGCAGACGGAGACTGGAATGCACAGAACATGCAGTCTGATCTTGGATCTACTTGTATATTGTCTGCTTGTTAAGGCAAATCTACGGAATGAAAAACGTTTCCTGGTTTTAGTACATTGTATTTTCAACCGTCGAAAGAGGTTGAGTAAAAATAGATAACACGCTGAAAGAGTTAAGGCTACTGGGAATAACTTATTCGTATGTAATACACTTAAAGACACATCTGTACTCATTTTCAGCCAGTTTTTAACCCATATCATCTTTATTTTATGAAACTATAATCATTCTTGTACCTTCATACCAAATATTGATTATGACGGCTGCAAGGTTGCACAGATTACGATGGATAGAAAATATATTTCATTTTTTTGACTGCCTTCAAAGAAATCACTGTCGTCGTTTCCGGTTTTAAATGAGGACAAATCCCTTCAGTTTCTCTATCCCTTGCAACATATATTGGTAACGTTTCCATGCTTACACAGCTGACTGAATTCCGAGCCATTCTACACATGCATTACGGAGATGCATTACGTACCCTTTTGCCACAGCATGGTTCATTTAGTTTGTCGGCTGCAAACGCTTTCAATTTGGACAAGTCTAAACCTTTGTCATCTGCTAAAGATTTTAATACCAAAACTTTACTAAATTAAATATGTTACAGCGCAAAAAAGTAGTTCTTTAGGATATGTGTTGACAAAGTAAAAACCGATTCACAAACAACAACCCTTTCTGTAGCGGAAGAAAAGTTGTGACACATTTTGTAGAAGTTAAAATAATTTGGCAGATGACTATTTAAATTTGGCTCCAACGATCAAACTTGTCTTAAAAAGAATCGACAACAATGTGGGAAAAGGAGAAAATTCTAGCAATTAGGTTGGGGAAAATCGATTCATAAACAGTAACTTTTCTATAGCGGAAGAAAAAATGCGATTTGTTTTCATGCAAAACTCTATATGTTTTTTTGTCAAAACAATCATCTTTTATGTACAACAAATCTAGTTTTCCCCTTTTCATCCGTAAGTTTTTCTTTTCATAATTCTTTTTTTTAAGACGGGGGCGGGTTTGACTTTCTTCATAGGCTTGTTGTCCAAATCCAAAACGTTTGCAGACAACAAAATTAAATGTAGCTCGAATTAGTCGGAGTTTGTCTACATGATGTCAAAGTTTAGTGGGAAACGACCACTTTTAAGAAACAAGCCATTGTACCTTTTCCAACAATGCTTTTAAAAAACTATCCAGTACAGGTATGTAAAATCAAATGTTGGTAAAGTTATGGATCGAAACAATAAAAATAAAATGAAAAAGATCCATGCTCTGGAAAAAGGGGGTTGAAGTCATCTCAGTGATGTATTACACCAAGCAACTCATCACATAATTATGGACCTATAAAATATGAAGCATGCTCCGGCAAAAGGGGGCTTAATGCATCTCCGCGATCCATGACACTGATCATGTCATCCCGTAGTCGTGGATCCAAAAATCCATTTTGTCTAACAATCGACCGAATCATGAGGTACACTGATCCTTTGACATGCAGAAAATGGTCGAAAAGCAAAACGTATCAGCCAGGTCAGCCTGCGCGGACTGTGCAGGCTGACCTGGGTCGATACTTTTTGCAGATGCATTAAGCCCCCTTTTCATGGCACATATATTTTGTCTTACAACTGACTGGATCGCGAAGTACTATGGTCCTTTGACAAACAGAAAATTTACAAATAGCAAAAAGTTTCGGCCCATGTCAGCATGCGCGGACTGCCATGGCTGGCTGACATGAGTCGATACTTTTTGCAGATGCATTAAACCCCCCCCCCCCCCCCCCCCCGTTTTCCCCCATTGAACATATGTTCAAAGAAGTGAATTTATGAAAGGGCTGTTTATCTTTAAAAGTGACGTTATTTGATGATTGTTTGACCTAGTTCAAGACAGCGATATACGGAAACAACCTTTCTTGTCCCACTTTTTTGTACCGAAGACAACAGAAAAAAAAAAAATCCCGGGATGACGTCACAGACATCGCGTTGTGGACGAGATTTTAGAATCACGACAGTATCCAATAGTGTTGACGCTCGCACTGTGATTAAAACTCTTTAACACAGAATCCCGAATTTCGACAACCCTTCTGAAAATGGCATTTGAAAACATTGTGGGAAAAGAAGAAAATGCTGAAAACCAGCATTTTCTTCTTTTCCCACAATGTTTTCTACCTTTCTAAAAACAAATTTCAATTTTTTAGCCACACTGAATTTGTCGTCTGCAAATGCTTTCAGTTTGGACCAGCCTAAAAATTTGTCGTTTGGTAAAGAGTTGATTCAATCTTATTTTGCATTCGACATGTGAACATACCAATGGCCATTCACAAAAGACAAGAAACTTGAATGAAACAAGTGAAATGGGGAAAAGCGCGAGTAAACGGGAAACAATGCAGATATGTCAGCCCTTGAACAAAAGAGACCGTGTCTTAGCGACCCAAGCAAGACGGCAATTTGAAAACATCATCGGAAAAGGGGAAAATGTTGTTGACGAGAAGAAAAAGGAGAAAATGCTGGTGACCAGTACTTTTTCTCCAATGTTTCCACCCTTTCAGAGGCAATTCGATACTTTTGAGCCACCGTAACTTTATAAACTGCAAATGCTTTCAAAAAAAAAAAAATGCCGTTTGGTAAAAAATTAAAATCCTACTAAAATTAAATATTAGACTATCTATATTTCAGGGTTGGTTTCATTAATGTTGACGTTTTCACCTGGATATTTTCAAACTTTCCACCACCCTTTAAACGAGAATGGGTCTAAAATACAAAAGGTGGGAGGGGTAAAAGCATATTCATGTAGCTTTTTTCTTTAAATATGAACCTTGCTCTGACAAAAGGGGGCTTACTGCATCTCCGTGGTTTTTTTTTTTTCTAAAAACCGAATTAATTATGAGGTAGACTGGTCCCTGGACATCAGAAAGTTCACCCATAGTGAGAAGTTTCAGCCCGGGTCAGCCTGCGCGGACTGCGCAGGCTGACCTGGGTTGATACTTTTCGCAAATGCATCAAGCCCTCTTTTCACAGACCCTGGTTTATATAATTTTAATCTACTTTCTAACAGCTTTTCAATCATGTGGGAAATGGAGAAAATCGCTGGTAACCATCACTCTCTCCCTTTTTCCACAATGTTTTTTTTTTCTGCTCTTTCACAGACGAGTCACGTCATTTGAGCCAGAGTTATTTTGTCGTCTGCAATTTCTTTCAATTTGGAGGAGTCTATAACTTTGTCGTTTGGTAAAGAGTTGAGTTTTATATGGAACGTTTTGGATCCATGACCTTTCAACCCTATGGTTGCTTATAGCGCGACTCAAATGCGTTTGTGCAGACATTGTAGATCAAGATCAGACTGCACAGAACGTGCAGTCTGATATTGAATCTACACTGTCTGATACTGTGAGAGGTTTTTTTCTTTGAAAGGGAACTTTGAAACCGCAATATTAATGATTAAACTACAAATGACTGATTTTCATTTATTTAGCTGATTAGCTCTTTGCTGGCGACCCTATTTTAGGCTTGCCTATTGCAATTCATTTCTAGACTACATAATGCAGTGTTCCTGATATATTAGGGTTTGTCTTTGAATGAATAAAAAACATTATGGGAAAAGGAGAAAATGCTGGTTACCAGCATTTTCTCCTTTTCTCATAATGTTTTCAAAAGTCTATTTTCTACAAGGGTCATTAAAACTCGGGATTGTTGGGTAGAGAGTTTAGGGAGGCTATCTCGTTTTTGTTTTGTAACATAAGTCAAAACACGGAAGTAATTTAACATTGACGTTCCAAACGAGGCCTTATCTTTCAGGCAGACGAACTTGTTAATATGACTTCCGGGTGTGGTAAAAAACCGCTGGTAGATAATCGATATCGTAATGTTACAGTCGTGCCTTCACTTGATCGCATAATGGATATAAAGTCGTATATCGGAATAAATGAATGTAATTTCACATGCAAAGTATTGCTAAATATTTCTCGTACTGTAAACAGATTTACAAGAATTTTCTTCATTAGCAGGAAAGTTATCAAAAGCTACTTTTTCTAAAGGCGACCTAAAAAAAAGAATTATTAGCTAAAGACCTGAATACGATACCCTTGTTCTTTCTATATTTTTTTTCAACCGTTCCCCACCCCAGCCCCAACCCCGTCCACATCCATACACTTTTCCTTCCCCAAAGTTTTATTCATACGTCTGCCAAAATAAGGTCTATTTAAAGGGCCACTAGCGGCCAAAAATTGAACAATTCTTGTGCCAAACTGTGCGAATTTTAACTCGCGAATGTTAACTTTTAACATTTAAAAGTTCATACTATTTAAAAGTATGTCGTGTATTGCTATGAGTTGGCAACTTTAGTTCCAGCTTTGCAATTCATTTTTTTCTGCCAGCGAGACTCATATTAACCCTTTAACAGACGACAAAATTCTAGCCTTGTCCAAATTGAAAGCATTTGCAGACGACAATTTGAATGTGGCTCAAATGGTGCAATTTTCTCTTGATAGGGTAGAAAATATTGTGGGAAAAGGAGAAAATGCTGGTTACCAGCATTTTCTCCTTTTCCCACAATGTTTTCAAAAGGCTTCTTTCCCAGGGTCGTTAAAAGGTGGCATTTTGTGCGGTAAAGGTTTTAAATGATATAACTAAAATTTGTCTGCATTTTACTATTGGGACAAAAGGAAAAATTTACTCAGTACGACCAATTTCTCCCTTTTACCACAATATTTTCAAACAATATCTTCTGCAGGGGTATAGAATATTCTGTGCAAGAGGTACATAAAGATTGTAGGGGTTATATTATTATTTCTTTTTTTTTTCTTCATTACCCCACCCACTGAAAAAAAGTTTATCATTTTTCCCCACAACTAAAATTTTTTTTTACCCCCCCTCCCCTTTAAAAATGTCATTCACAGTTCCACTCAACGAAAGAATCTGGATTCCTCAAACCTACCCGAAAGGATTGGGCGTTTTGCCGATTACAAAATACACGAAATTATGACTAAATAAATTTTACTTCTCTACCAACGCCCTCACAATGATATTTCTTTCTATTATCTCCTGTTTTTGCTTTGTTTAGCATGAAAATATCAATAGATAAAGAGAAAATTTCAAAATCTGGGTGTTTACATAATTTGCACCCACGTGTACTGATTTTATGTTTACAATACCGTGCACCCCTACACAATGAGTACAGTCACGAACCCTTCGCCCTTAACCCAACAAGCCCGTGTTTAACCCTTTACCACACAATCCCAACACATGACAACCCTGAGGGAAAAAGCCTTTGAAAACATTGCGGGAAAAGGAGAAAAAACTGGTGACCGCATTTTCTCCTTTTCCCACAATGTTTTCTACCCTACAACAGACATTTTTTTATATATATATATTTTGAGTAATATTAAATTTATCATCTGCAAATGCTTTCAATTTAGACAAGGCTAAAATTTTGTAGTTTGGTAAAGAGTTAAAGGCCCTTGGTAAAGAAGATTTTCGGTTTAACCAGCCCCAATACCTGAGATAATCGAGCATAACACTTGTGAACGTCGAGTCTCTGGCCACTTGGGAGTGTGGGTTCGATTCCCCACGATAGGCCACCTAAAATTACTGATAGTCTTTCAGATGAGACGTAAAACCGAGATCCCGTGTGACGGTACTGATACCAGTCTAGTCTGCCCCCAAAAAGATCATTTTAAAGATGTAGCAGCCAAAATTGAACAATTCTTGGGTCAAATTGTAAGCAAATTTAACTAATACCAATTAAAAGTATGGGTATTGTTATGAGTTGGCATCTTTAGTTCCAGCTTTACTCCTGAAATTCATTTTCTTACACACCGAGCACGTTAAAGAACTAGACGTAACTTTGGATGGGTTTCGTTCTGTATCTTGTCCTATCCGCCGTAACATAACTTACAGTCCTCTTGGGGAAGGAGGTTGGGTTCGCCTATATTGGCAATCCTTGGCGATGATGAATAAACGAAAATCAAATAAAGATTTTCGAAAACACGCTGAGAATAGGCTAAAAGGCTGGTGAACATAAAATATCTGACCACTTTAGGGTGTGGATTAAATCCCCACGGCTGCCACCTAGAATCACTTAATTACGGGTGGGACGTTAAACCAGTGTCCTGTGTGACGGTGCTATACACCGAGCACATTACAGAACCAGGCGTAACTTTGGATGAGTTTCGTCCTGTATCTTGCTCTATCCTCCGTAACATAACTAACGGCATGGGGTGGGGGAAGGGCGTCGCCCATATGGGTAGCCGGTTACGACAATGAATTAGCGAAAACCGAATCAATACTTTTGAAAACATGGTGAGAAAAGGAGAAAATGCTGGTAACCAACAATTTCTCCTTTTCTCCTTTTGCTACGATGTTTTGCAACTGAGTACTTTTCGAAAACATTGTGACAAAAGGAGACATTGCACTTAACGAGCAATTTCGCCTATTCTGCTTTTGCTATGATGTGCTTTTCATATAGCCGAGCCCCCGTAGCTCAGTCAGTAGCGTACAGGACTTGAGAACAGGAGGTCGCTGGTTCGATCCCCGGCTTGGCCAATTTCTTTCCGAGGACTGATGATAGTCATCGTGACAGGATTCATTCCTCTCTCACCGCTGACCATTGTTTCGACGATGGCTATGTGGGAAAGCAGTCAGTGGCTTGGAAAGAATATTGTGCGGAGTACTGGTAAATGAAACTCCAGGAAAGCATGGATAGGTGCACTGGCCGCCGTGATGTAACTGAAATAATGTTGAAAGCGGCGTTAAACACCATACAATCAATCAAAACTTTTCATATATTCACAAATAAAACCATTGCCAGTGCAGACACTGAACAGAGAGAGAGAGAGAGAGAGAGAGGGAGGGAGGTAGGGAGGGGAGGACAGACAGAGAGACAGACAGACAGACAGACAAGGAAAGACAGAGATATTTAAAGACAGAGCAAAACGCAAAACAGACAGACAGACAGACAGAAAGAAAGAAAGAAAGAAAGAAAGAAAGAAAGACAGGGTTGTCAATGCATCGGTCGAGAACACTGCTCTCTCTATCACTAGACAGTAAACAACAACAGAAGACATAACAAAGCCATTGACGTATCTACTACGTAGGTATGTCTAATTAGATAATGTCAATCAATAACGCAGTGTCCTTTGCCGAGAAGTTTAACTCTTTACCAAACGATAAAATTCAAGACTGGTCCAAATTGAAAGTATTTGCAGACGACAAATTAAAGGTGACCCAATTGAAGATATTTGTCCTTGATAGGGTAGAAAACATTGTGGAAAAAGGAGAAAATGCTGGTTACCAGCATTTTCTCCTTTTCCCTCAATGTTTTCAGAAGGCTTCTTCCTCAGGGTCGTTAAAAGTCGGGATTGTGTGGTAAACGCTTCATTCATAGATCAAGGCAGGCGAGTATGCTAGTTTTAGAAATGTTATTTCCTTACTTAAACCTATGTTGTGGGTAGAATTGACGCATGAGGTTTTTAGTAAAGAACTAAGACTTTTTTTTTTTTTAAATTCATTTGAGCCATGCTCTGGCAAAAGGGGGTTTAACATATCCCCGTAATGCTTGATTGATTGATTGTATGGTGTTTAACGCCGTTTTCAACATTATTTCAGTTATATCACAGCAGCCAGTGCACCTATTCATGCTTTCCTGGAGTTTCTTTTTACCAGTACTCCGCACAATATTCTTTCCAAGCCACTGGCTGCTTTTCCACATAACCATCGTCGAAACAATGGTCAGCGGTGAGAGAGGAATGAATCCCGTCGCGATGACTATCATCAATCCTCGAAAAGAAATTGGTCAAACTGGGGATCGATCCCCGTACTGCATAATTCCAAGCAAGTCATCACATAATTATGGATCCCTAAAATCCATTCAGTCTGACAACAGATTAAATCATGAGGTGGAATGGTCCTCTGACATGCAGAAAATTGACCAGGAGCAAAAAGTACCGACTCAGACCAGCCTGTGTGGACTGCAGAGGCTGACAGGAGTCTATATTTTTTTGTTGATACATTAAACCTCCTTTTCACGGAGCATAGCTCCTGTACTAAACACTCCTCGTTTCTTTAACTTTCATTTCCCAAGAGTTTAAGCATAGTAAAATCGATCGTAAATATTGTGGGGAAAGATACTGATAACTGTATTTCCAAGGAAAAAGGTCCACAAATTTTAAAGAAATGGAAAGTGTGGCAAATTTCCAAAACAAGATGGGTTAATAGAGGGAGTTTTCTTGGGCAAGAAACTTCATTATCCATTGCATCATACTGGTAAAAACGCAGGATGCACATCTATTAAAATGAGCTGTCGCAGTGATATGACTGAAATAATGTTGAAAGCGGTATAAAAAAAGAAAATTCAATCAGTCATTTTTTGGCAAATCGGCATCTGTATTCTATAAATAACGCAGTGAAGAATGGATGCCCTAAACATGACGTCATTCATAGATAACGTCATTTATCCTTTATCATACGACCCCGGGTTTTATCGACCCTAAAAAAAAAGAGCTTTCGAAAACATCGTGGAAAAAGGAAAAAATGCTGGTAACCAGCATTTTCTCCTTTTCTCACAATGTTTTCCACCCTATACAAAGAGAAATCCTGTCATTTAAACCTCATAATTATGATAGTCTGGGTGCGGTTTCAATTTGGATCAGTCTAAAATTTTTATTGCTAAATTTGTGAGCACAATATATCTCTGCTTCAGGACAACATCCTCCTAGGAATATTTACGACAAAAAAGATCGATAACTTTTCATTCTTTACCAGACAGCAAAACTGTTTACTCGTTATAATTGAAAAAAAAAAATTGCAGACGACAAAATTTACAATTTTTGTTCAAACTGGTCCTTAAAAAATTTGAAAAAAAAAAGTCATTATGGGAAAAGAAGAAAATACTGGTAACCAGCATTTTCTCCTTTTCCCACAATGTTTTCAAAAGCCTTCTTCTTCAGGGTCGTGTAAAACAATAGATTCTTTGGAAAGGGACTAATAATTTTGAACAAAACTTTTAACCCTTTCCCCTCTTAACCCTTTCCCAAACAACAAATTTTGGACTGGTCCAAATTGAAAGAGTTTGCAGACGACAATTTTAAATTTGATGAAAATGGCAGAAAGTTCTCAAAAAGGGTAGAAAACACTGTGGGAAAAGGAGAAATTGCTCGTTACGAGCAATTTCTCCTTTTCCCACAGTGTTTTCAAAAGACTTGTACTGCAGACACGTGAAAACCAGGGCTTGTTTGGGAAAGGGTTAATAGATAAACTTTAAGTCTTTTACATTCCAAGTTAGGACAGTTTTTTTTACTCGTGGCTTAGAATTAAGCAGTAGAAGGTGTGAATGGAAGTCTATTTCCAGACTGAATTTTTTTTGTTAGGTTAACTGGGCACCCTGTTGTTTAACTCTTTACCGCCACACAATTCCGAATTTTAAACAAACCTGGAAGCGAGGACCTTTTGAAAACATTGTGGGAAAAGGAGAAAATGCTGGTTACCAGCATTTTCTTCTTTTTCCAACAACGTTTTCTACACTTCCAAAATAAAATTTCAATTTTTGAGTAACATATAATTTGCTTTCAAGTTGGACTAGTTTAATATTTTATCGTTTGGTAAACAGTTATCCCGCTGTGCGTGACCACTGATATACCTAGTGGGGAGTGTGGGTCAAGATCAGCCTGAATTTATTTGCAGTCTGATCTTGGTCTACATCTTCATTGAGGGTTTAAGTAGTGTATTCCCCTGTAATAGTTAGCTCCTATCCTGCCGTTAGCGATCATAAATATATTTTGCGGAGAGTGTAGCGCAAGATCAGCCTGCTGGCACGTGCAGTCGGATCTGACTTTACACTCTCCGCTGATTTATCAGTAGTTTCCAACTCATTAACAAGTTCAATGCTAATTAATCTAATGGATGTTTTTAAATTCGGAAGGATAACGGTTGATCCTTTTGTTATATAGCCAACAATATTCATTTGTTAGGATAAGGGTCAACTTTCTTCGCTTCATACACAATTTAACCCTTTACCACACAATCTCGGCTTATGAAAACATTGTGGGAAAAAGAGAAAATGCTGGTTACCAGCATTTTCTCCTTTTCCCACAACGTTTTCTACTTTTTCCAAAACGAATTTCATTCTATTTAGTCACATTTATTTTGTCGTCAGCAAATGTTTTCAATTTGGACTCGTCTAAAATTTTGTCGTTTGGTCACGAGTTAAGTTTTTACCCTTGGAGTGTCGGAGAAAACCATAACATTTTCCCTTTTTTTTTTCGGTCTATAAAATATAAATAAGAACCAGATCATTCCAACTTGAATGTTGCTCTTACTCTGAATGTCTCTGCAAAGCGGACAGTGTATATCAAAGATCAGACTGCGCGTTTTTGTGCAGTCTGATCTTGATCAACGCTGGCCGCAGAGACAGCTAACGTTGTGCAAGATGCTTAAAGGATGTACTTTAACTGAAAACTGCTTAATCACTGGTGATCAATCATTTACGAAACATACATAATTCATTTTACAGTAAACCTCTCAATCAGTTATTTTCAACACTGGTTCCTCTCTTTCTTTCTTTGAATAGCGTTTTACACTGATTTACAAGGTCTTTCAGTCACATCATGGCGAAAGTTGACTAAAGAATTCGCGTTTTTCATGGGCTTGGACCCGTTCTTGGCTGGTGTTCTGTGTTGCCTTGCCCAAGGGCACCGTCACGTGACTAGCCGCCAGTACATTTGAAGCAGGGTTGAACCATGATTTCCTGGTTAGAAATGCAAAGCTTTAACACCTGAAACCAATCATTTAACAGCGATATTTACAGTCATTGTGCTGTATCTTAGTACTTATCGGTATTGCATTTAGGTGACTGTGCAGATCCGGGTTCGAATTAAAGCAGATTCAATGTTCTTTCCATTGATTTGATATATACGAGGCATTCCGACTGAATTAATTCCTCACTAATTCAAATGGGGCAGACTAGGCAAGTATCTTTTTTTCCGGCGTTGCCGAATGTGCTGGCTTTTGACCTACTTTTTGGTTCTGATAACGAATGAATAAACAGAAATTTGTCATTGGTCAAAAATGTAGACATGGTTATTTTATGGGCCCCTGCCTATTTGCGGGCATATTTATGCCGCCTGTCTTTTGTAAACCTTGACCACACAATCCCGAGTTTTAACGAACCTGAACAAGAAGGCTTTTGAAAACATTGTGGGAAAAGGAGAAAATGCTGGTAACCAGCATTTTTTCCTTTTCCCTCAATGTTTTCTGCCCTTCCCAAAATAAATTTCAACTTTTTGGGCCAAATTCATTTTGTCATCTTCAAAATACTTTCAATTTAGACCAGTCTAAACTTTTGTCGTTTGGTAAAGAGTTGAAAGACATCTCTTGTTTATTCAAAAAGCAATGTCCCCAACATAGATCCTAACTAAAATCCCTATCAATTAAGAAATATTGTCATCCGACGCTCTAAAGGTTTATTTAATTCTACATCTAAATGCCAAGACAAGCCGAAACCAACCGCCTCAACCAACCAGACAGTATTAGGGCCGAGTGAATTTTATTCTGAAACCTCATTTTATTTTACAATACACGAACAACAAAAAAAAAGCGTTGAAATTGTGCCCTAAATTTTACACCGTTGAATACTTCATGTTTATTATGCTTTACCCGAATTTGATTGGATAAGCTATCGCATTGTATATGACGTCATTATTTAGTTTGTCCCATTAAACCTGTTGGTTTTTATGTAGGTTTTTCTCAGTTAAATATGCATTACAGCGTTATTGAGGCGTTTAATAAAGGTAAAAACGATAAAGTTTTAATGAGTAACGACGTTTTTCGAACGTCACGTAGCCATCGTTCGGTTCTTTTTGTAAAACAAAAATATTCAATTTATTCGAATATACAAATTTACATGCGAAAGAAGGTTAACCGACTTTTAAAACTCCGTTGCGATTCGTCGATAAAAATAGAGCATTGTTTGTAAACTATTGTAGACCAATATACTGGTATCCTGAAATATAGTACACGGGTAACTAACAAAGGGCAACAATTATTTAACTCTTTACCAGATGACCTTATTTCAAACCTGTCCATATTAAAAGCATAATATTACGGTTGCAACAATTTAAAGTTGGCTTGTGGGGTGGGATAAATCTACGAAAGGGTAGGTTACCAGCATTTTTTCCTTTTTCCACAATGTTTTCCAAAGCCTTTTACTTCAAGGTCGGCTAAGCATGAGAATTTGTCTTCAATAGTTAAAAAGTTTCAAATTTCCCCCGACTACTTTTCAGATGTTAGGTGATTTAAGTTATGCCAACGTTCACTTCATTTGTCGATCCAACAAACCGTTGCCATTTTATGTCCTCAATTAAGGTGATTTAATTCCATTTTACTTGATGTTCTTTCGTTCATCCATCATCATTCGTTCTATCGATGGATCGTTCCTTCGATCTTTCACCATTGTTCGTTCGATCTTTTACAATAGTTCGTTCGTTCGTTTGTTCGCTCGTTCTTTTATTCATTCGTTTGTTTGTTCGCTCGCTCGCTCGCTCACTCACTCACTTGCTCACTCATTCATTTTCTGTTCGTTCTTTTGTTCTTTCGTTAATTAAATAATTAATAAATTCACTCACTCACTCACTCGCTCGGTCGTTCGTTCATTAGTTCATTACACGAACATACAAAGCGTAACATGTTTGAGCTTTTCATTCTGTCATTGGTAAATAAAACAATAAATGGAAGCAAGGATGAGCCATACATACATGTATATACATGGAATGGAAAAGAGAAACAAAGAAAGAATTATGTGAAAGATAACAGTAGGTTATCCAGAAAATGTAAAAAAAAAAAAACCCTACTGGCTCTGATATAAAAAGACAGAGATAATAATATTATGTTCTACACAAGACGACAAAATTTTAGATTTGTCCATTCTAAAAGCATTGACGGACTTCCAATTAAATGTAACTGAAATGATACAATTTGTATATAAAACATTGTGGGAAAAGGAGAAAATGCTGGTTACAATGTCTAAAGGCCACCAAAACTCGAGTACAGGGTTAAGGGATTTAGTCCCCGACATAATGCCTGAAAACTGTTGAAAGTAACATAAAACACTATAATGGAAAAATATGGATCCGAGGTCAGAATGCACGATGTATGCTGTCTGATTTTGATCTACATTGTCCTCAAAACCTTTCGCAGTTGACCCCAGCATCCCAAAAGCTAATGTAAACGAACTCTATAAACTTGCTGACGTAAGCAGTTTTCAAGTTTGACATTCTCCTGCTCGGAAAGCGGAAGTAGGCACTCGGAAACGCCGCTTAGCATAATGAAGACCTACAGATGACCTCCCTCGTCAAGCAAGCAGGCCGGTTTTAAAAACATTGTGGCAAAAGGAGAAATTGCTCGGAAAGAGCAATTTCTCCTTCTGTCACGATGTTTTATGTTTATTAATTATGTCAAACCTTAATACCCATGTTCATCGTCTATATCTAACGGCGATATCTTCCGATTGATTTGCTGCAAATTTGTTTTCCAGGATATGAAAATTTATCCGATCGATAACTCATGTATCACGGTGTCCTTTGCGAAGAGAACAGATTGTGATCAGAATGTACTTTCGTGCAGTTTGATCCTGCTTTATGTTTCTTGCCTCACTGTTAGCTTGATAAGCTGAACACTACCCATTTTAGATATGAATAAGTCGACCTGAAACGTTAACAAGTTCCATTGGTTGACACTTTACCAGACGAAGGAATTTTAGACGTATCCACGTTGAAAGCATTTGCAGACGACAAATTAAATGTGAATAAAATGATAGATTTTTGTCTGGAATGGGTAGAAAACATTGTGAGAAAAACTTGAGAGAAATACCAACATTTTCTCTTTTTTTTCCGACTATATTTTCAAAAGCCATTTTCCTAAAAATCGTTAATGTGGTTCAGATTTCGGTTAAGTTGTGCTACAAAGTTATTTTGAAAAACGAATGATAAACTACTTTCATCACAATACATTTTCGTCACATACCATTTCGTCACATACCATTTCGTCACAATGTTTTGCTCTCCAAAGTGAATGAACGTTCCGGATGTTTTTGTTGACATTAAGCCAGTATCATACTTACTTATCATCTTCTTTTAAATAATATCCTATTTCGATCACAAGGACTCTATCGTAACACCAGTTTGTCCGTTTAGGTACTTTACTGTTAATTGTGACTTACAGCATTTGCGTACGGCGTAGATCAAGAACAGACTGCACAGAACGACACAGTTCATTACCCGATAATGGACTCTGATTAACTTAAAATCACATTCAGTTGTCGCGGGAACAGACTTTTAGATATCGAAATATTTTCATTTTTATTTCTGTTGATGGCAAGGAAACTTTTAGATATCGAAATATTTTCATTTTTATTTTTCTTGATGGCAAGGAAAGGGATACGGGGACAAAGATCTGATACAAAGAGGAAAGCTTTGGTCGAATAGACAAGTGCATATGGGCCGTGCTCTGGCAAAAGGGGGCTTAATGCATCTCCGTGATGCATGATACCAAGGAAGTCGTCAAGTTATCATGCATCCAAAAGAAAGAAAGAAAGAAAAAAAAAAAAAAATTCCTTGTTGTCGAAGAACTGTCCTAATCCTGAGGCATACTGGCCCTTTGAAATACAGTAAATTGACAAATATCGAAAAGTTTCGGCCCAGGTCAGCCGTCTGCGCAGGCTGACCTGGGTCGATACTTTTCGCGGATGCATTAAGCCCTCTTTTCACAGAGCACGGTTCATTTGAATCGTATTTGAAGTAAGCAACCCACAATGAGGCTTCAGCAAAAAAGCAGAAATAATGTTTTTCATAGTATTATTACACACACATGGCAGGGTAGGATTCTTCATCATTGTAATATTTTACTTGAACACCTAATGTTCAGCAAAGGAAAGCAACTGTTTTGTTTATATTGTTGGTATTTTCGTCTGTAAGAATGTCATGGGAAGAAAAGGTAAAGATCTGACCTCCTGTGTCAAGGAATCAATATTACAATAGGACCATCTGAGAAAGGTTATAGTGGCAGAAAATTCAGTGCTGGATTGTTGAAAACTAAATGTAATAGTTCTACTGTAATAAAGTGTTTAACTCTTTACCAAACGACAAAAATGTAGACTTTTCCAAATTGAAAGCATTTGCAGACGACAATTTATATGTGACTCAAATTGTGGAACTTGTCTTTGATAGGGTAGAAAACATTATGGGAAAAGGAGAAAATGCTGGTTACCAGCATTTTCTCCTTTTCTCACAATGTTTTCACAGAAACAGAGGCTTCTTCATCAGGATCGTTAAAACCCGGGATTGTGTAGTAAAGGGTTAAAGAGGATAAAACAAGGATTATAATTTAGAAACATGAAAGACAGCAAGGGGGTGGGGAATTCTGGTAGAAAAAGAAAGACAGATGAGAGGAGTGACAGGGTGTTATTAAAAGTGGTAAAAACCATCAGAAGAAAAACATAAGCAGAAATTACAAAGTATTTAAATTACTGGAGAGGCGCCTTTTAACGTATACCCACAACAAAGGTCTTTGTGGGGGTCGGGGAAAGTACCATTATTTAATTTTACCTTTTAATAAAAGAAAAAAAAAACATATTAATTTTACATATGCAATTTCAGACCTCCCGCAAAATTACTGCAAATTTATCTTAACTGAAAAGAACATTTATTATTTCACTGGATCTACGTAGCAGTTCATTTTTAAATCAACAAGTTAAGATACTTGGCGCAAATGGCGCAAAAAAAAAACCCACCAGACATACGGTCTTATCTTTGATTCCGTCCGCTTCTTCATTCTTATCTACGATCCCAAAAACCTATCGTATATTTGCACCGAAATCGTATTCAAAAAGTCAAACGAGAAATATCTTTAAAAAAAGATAGACGGCGTAAGTTTGCCCGCAAATAGGGAAGGACCCTTAAAATAAACATGCCTACATTTTTTACCAATCACAAATTTCCATTTATTCCAAAAAGGAATGTGCCAACAGCCAGCACATTCAGCTACGCCGAAAAAGTCGATTCCATATATTTAGGCACCAACAGGGTTTTACTCTTCACAACGCAATTCTATGTTAACCCTAAGGTTTCTAAGCGCAACCAAAAGAGCTTATGTGGACAGTATAGATCAAGATCAGACTGCACAGAACGTGCAGTCTGATCTTTAATCTACAATGTCCGATACGGTATTTTTTGTTCGGTGAAATCAACCTTGAAGTCGCAATATATCATAGTATTTGAGTTTTTGCTATTTATTTGGCAGCTTAAGAGTTAACGACCCTGAAGAAGGAATTTCAAAACATTCTTTTTTCCTCACAATGTTTTCAACCCTTTCCAAGACAAATCTCAACTTCGAATCTAATTTACTTTGTGGTCTGCAAATGCTTTGAATTTGGACACGTCTAATGTGTTTGCCGTCTGCTACAAAATTTACGTATTACTGTGACCGCCGTACCAGGTTGGCAAGTCTCACACAAATATATTGCGTACTGGTATTTGTCACATTGTAATAGTTTGCCTACATATTGCGGTCACAAATTTGTTTATTTACAACGTATCCTAGAAAATCGGTCTAAATGACTAACAGTCGAAATATCTAACGAGAGGCTTGAACGGCGTTTGACGCCGTTTCAATATTATTGCTGTCATATTCCATCGAAAGCACACTTTATTGCGTTTTCTGTGTTTCACTTGTACAAGAGAGATGTATTGGAATTTAACGCCGTTTTAACAGCTTAGGTAATATCACGGCGGTCAGCGCACCTACGTATGTGTTTCCTGGCTTTCTCATACCAGTACTGACACAACTTTCTTTGCAAGCCATAGACTACTTTTCTCACATGCATCAGAAGAAAGGGGCGAAAAATCGCCGGAAAGAAAGTTTGCCCCATCCGGGTATCGAACCCGAAACCACCAGGTCATGAGTCAGATACGCTAACCACTGAGCTATCCGGCCGGGCTTCACGTGTACGAGGTTTCATTAGTACAAGGTTCGGCTCTGTTCAAATTGTCTTGCCTATGGACACTCCAATGTAAAACCTACTGCCTAGGGTTAGGGTCGGAAGAAGAAGAAGAAGAAGAAGAAGAAAAAGAGGAGGAGGAGGAAGAGGAGGAGGAGAGGCGGGGGGGGGGGGGGGTAAGTTCGCCATGAGAAGGACAATATACTGATTTTCAAAAAATATCATCGGTTAAAATCCAGGCAAATTCCTTTGTAATTGGTTTTTTCTCCCAAATGGTTTACGAGAAATGTGTGCCTTATCTAACATAATGTCAAAATATGTTATTCTCTTCTGTTCTATGATTTTATAATTTCAACATACATGTATATTAACTATCTAAAAAACGACCCGAGGAAAAAGCCTTTTGAAAACATCGTGGGAAAAGGAGAAAATGCTGGTAACCAGCATTTTCTCCTTTTCCCACAATTTTTTCTACCCCCCCCCAAAAAAAAAATCATCATTTCAGCTGAATTTAATTTGTCTTCTGCAACTGCTTTCAATTTCGACAAGCCAAAAAATGTTGTCGTTTGGTACAGCGTTAAACGCCTATCAGGAAAAAGACGACGTCAACCTGAGACCACGGAAGAGAGACGCTATTTCGCCCGAGGGGGAATCTAATGTATATATACATACATACGACGGTTCATAATTTGTTATTTTTGTCAGATCGGGACATAGAATTATGCAAATGACCATCTATTTATGAACCTTCTGTCCCGTTTCCTAATACAGTTCAACCTGTACCTAAAGTGAAGAAAGAAAAAAATCTGCTCGCTTAAGACAGGTGCTTGCTTAGTACAGCCATATTTCTATATATTTGTCCTCCCTTGGAACTCAATATTTATGGACTATGCTCTGTGAAAAGGGGGTTTAATGCATCTGCCCCCCCCCAAAAAAAAAAAAAAAAAAGTATCGACCATGTCAGCCTGCGCGATCAGCGCAGGCTGACATGGGGTCGAAGCTTTTTTACTTTTGGTGAATTTTCTCCACGTCAAAGGATCATAATTACCTTTGGATTCAGTTGGATGTTAGACAAAATGGATTTTATGGATCCATAATTATGTGATGACCTGCTTGGTATTATGTACCAAGCAGATATATTAAACCCCTTTTGCCAGAGCATGGCTAATACATAATTATATGGGCCATCATGGTTGCTTTAATACAGGTTGCTTGCTTTATCAAAGATGGCCACTATCACAGGGTTTACTGTAAATATTGATAAAAAAAAAAGTTTCACAACCAAGCTAGTGAATTAAAAAGAATTTTTCTCCTTTTTTCGTGGGGGCAGGGGGTGGGGGTGGGGGTGTCAGGCTTCGCTGTTCATGAAGAAACCATTCGGTTCAACCTTTGAACTAAATAAATAGACCAGTGTAGATCCGAGATCTGACTTTACATTTTTGTGGCTGTCTGATTTGTAATCAACAGTTACTTCAAGTGATCCCGTGTTTTAACGACCCCGAAGATAGTGGAATTTAAAAACCTCGTGGAAAAAGGAGAAAATGCTGGTCACGATTTTCTCCTTTTCCTACGATGTTTTTTTAAGCCTTTTTTTCTGGGGGTCGTAAAAGTGGTACTGTTAAGTAAAGGCTAAAGAAATGGTTTAGTTCTTAGTTCCCACTCTGATAAATTGGGTGTGTCCATGGGCAAGGCAACGCATAGCCCAATCCTACAACTGGTGAAACGCCAGGAAAACATGAGTAAGAGAACTGCCGCCTTGGTATAACTGAAATAATGTTGAAAGGTGGCGTAAAATTCAATTCAAAAAGCAAGCACAACTGTTTAACGCTTTACCACACGACAAAGGTTTAAACCCGTCCAAATTGAAAGCATTTGCAGACGACAATTTCCATGTGACTCAAATGATACGATTTCTCTTTGATATGGTAGAAAAAATTGTGGGAAAAAAAAGGAGCAAATGCTGGTAACCAGTGGGAAAAGAAGAAAATGTCGGTTACCAGCGTTTTCATCTTTACCCAGAATGTTTTAAAAGGCTTATTCCTCAGGGTCGTTTAAAGTCGGCATTGTGTGATGAAGGTTTAAGAATTCATTAGCAGGATTGCTTTAAGTGAAATGAAATAATAGAGCTTCAGATCGAGGGAGTGATTTTGATTTCAAAATTGAAAATATTAATTATTCTTCACTAAACCCTATGTTATGGGTACCCATTAGAATCGTCTCATCGAGACGATTCTAATGAGTACCCACAACATAGGGTTTGGAAGACAAATAATGAATTTAGAATGCCACCACTCCCTCTTACTTGGAGCTCTGAAAAAATATATACGCCTGTTCTTAAATGGCAAGATTTAATTTTTTTTTTTTTTAATTTGGGACTTTAAAGAGCGTGAAAGGAATATGGTAAGAAGAAGAAGAAGAAGAAGAAGAAGTTATATGTGTCTTAAAGAAGAAATAGTAAGGATATAAAACAGAAATATGCTGTCCGATCTTGGGTCTATACTGTCCGATAAATTGTGATATAAAAAAAAGGAGAATTCTGGAAAGTGATTGCATGTAATCAACTCTTTACCACACAATCTCGAGTTTAGACGACTCTAATAAAGACGCCTTTTTGAAAACCTTGTGGGAAAAGGAGAAAATGCTGGTAACCAGCATTTTCTCCTTTTCCCACAAGGTTTTCTACCAATGCTGAAACAAATTTCAATTTTTGAGTCGCATTTATTTTTGTCGTCTGCAAATGCTTTCAGTTTTGAACCTGCCTAGAATTTTGTCGTTTGGTAAAGAGATTAGGATTTTTTTCTCAGGGGAAAAATCTAAACTTCGTTTATTCTGCAAATTTAGGTTTAGTTGGGTCTTTCAGTGCGATAGGCCAAGTCAGGGGCTTTTGCGGACTGCTGCATGTAAATCAATATCAAACTGTACAAAATGTGCAGTCTGATCTTCGATTTATACCATCCGCTCGTTTAGTCAAGAATATAAGATGAAAATCTTTCTGAGTGTCAGAGGTTTGTATTTTTAAGTCGCCGAAAGAAGTCGATTCAATTATTGAACCGTACCTGGCAAAAGGGGGCTTAGTGCACCTTCGTGATCAATGATACCTAACAAGCCATCACATAATTATGGATCCATAATAGCCACTATTTTTGATAATTGACTTTATCCAGAGGTAGACTGGTGCTTGGACATACAGAAAACTATCCGACAGCGAAAAGCTTCGGCCCAGATCATCCTGCGCGGACTGCGTGGGCTGACCTGGGTCAATACTTTTCGCAGATGTATTAAGCCCCATTTTCACACAGCATGGCTAATATATTTGATGTCGATGGAGTTAATAATAATATAACCTCAATCTGAAAAACAAACAAACAGAACTTTGTCAGTCATAAAAGCGAAAAGAAAGAAAGAAAATTCTACTTACGATAAAATTTCTACTTGATTGTTATCCACACTCGCGTGCACTGGGGTCGCACCCCACCCCGTCGACAGGTTAACATCCGCCCCTTGCAAAAGTAACAAGTTCACAACATCTAAAAAACCTTGACAACACGACCAGAAAAGCGCGGTACCATCTTTCCTCGAAGATTGTTTATCCAAGTTCGAGCACCGATTTTGCCGAAGAATTTTTTTCGCAGTTTCTTGATCTCCAGTTTTAATAACGTCAATAAGCGAGATAGCCATACCGCATGTGTACACTATACTGACAGTACTACAACTAAAGCGTTCTCACTCGTTACGCGTAGATTTTTAACCCACTTTGTACCTTGTCGGAACAACCAATCAGAGTCGTAGAAGATAGTACAAAACTAAAGTGGAGAATTGACCCTTGCCTGAAGTTTTCTACGATTTAAAAGCAGTAAGCTGTAATGCGGATGTTTATGATTTTTCAATATTGACCAGTGGTTTTAAATGATACGAATACAACCCGTAACTTCATCAGTTTACAAAGGCTTTCTCTTAACCCTTTCCCAAACAAGCCCTGGTTTTCACGTGTCTGCAGTACAAGTCTTTTGAAAACACTGTGGGAAAAGGAGAAATTGCTCGTAACGAGCAATTTCTCCTTTTCCCACAGTGTTTTCTACCCTTTTTGATAACTTTCTGACATTTTCATCAAATTTAAAATTGTCGTCTGCAGACTCTTTCAGTTTGGACCAGTCCAAAATTTGTTGTTTGGGAAAGGGTTAAATATCGGAAATCGATCAGTTCATGTCAGGTTGTTTGAAATGTTGTAACACTCAAAGTATTAAATAGGTGAGGTTTGAGATCAGCCTCAGATAAGATCGTACAAATATATCAACATATTTCTTGGTAAATCCGAGTCTTTACCTGTTAAATCATAACCCAAATATTCGACTAGATATGTATGTATTACCATTGGAAAAGAGTCAGAAATAGGGTCACGCAGGTGCTCGAAATTTGATTGGCTGAAGACTGTACGTATCGTATTTCAAACAAATAGTAATCCTTTATTTACAATAGTGTACACCTATAACCTGGGTGAGTAAACTAACCGGATCGGCCATGATTAGACTTAACCTTTTACCAAACGACACTATTTTAGACTCGCCTGTTCTAAAAGCGCTTGCAGACGACAAATAGAGTGAGATTCGGATTATGGGATTTGTCTGTGAAAGGGTTGAAAACGTTATGACAAATGGAGAAAATGCTGCTTATCAGCATTTTCTCTTTTTCCCACAATGTTTTCAAAAGTCTTCTTCCTTACAGACGACAAATAAAGTGAGACTCAAATTATGAGATTTGTCTGTGAACGGGTTGAAAACGTAGGAAACGTAGAAAATGCTGTTTACAAGCATTTTCTCCTTTTCCTACAATGTTTTCAAAAGTTTTCCCCGTCAGGTTCTTTAAAACTCGGGATTTTGAGACAATGGGTTAATAACAGTATCTCGGCCATGATTTCGTAGTTTTCTTTTAAAAAATGTGCAGTTCATTATTTCGTTTAGATACTCACATCAAATAGAAACAATTTTCTTTGAAATGACCGATAACAACAAAACCATTTTGATTTAAATACATGTAATGCGCAAAAGCCATAATAATATTTTTTTTTCGGAGCATGAAATGGTTTTCTAAGGTCTACATCGGTTATTCAAGTCCCAATAGGGGCCAGAAGTAAAAACGTAGGTGTTAAGATGCATTTAACCCTTTCCCAAACAAGCTCTGGTTTTCACGTGTCTGCAGTACAAGTCTTTTGAAAACACTGTGGGAAAAGGAGAAATTGCTCGTAACGAGCAATTTCTCCTTTTCCCACAGTGTTTTCAACCCTTTTTGATAACTTTCTGCCATTTTCATCAATTTTAAAATTGTCGTCTGCAAACTCTTTCAATTTGGACCAGTCCAAAATTTGTCGTTTGGGAAAGGGTTAAAGTTAAGTCATACTATTTAAAAGTACAGACATTCCGGTGAAGATGACAATTCGTTATTGTACGGTCGGTCCAACTGCTAGTCGCTGGCAAAAAAGTCAATTTTAACAGTAGGTCAAAGTTGCCAGGTCTCTCTCTCTCTCTCGCTCACACACTCTCTCTCTCTCTCCTTCCCTCCCTTTCTCTCTCTCCCCCCTTACTCTCTCTCTCTCTCTCTCTGGATTACGAGTACATGAATTATGCTACCGAGGCCAGTATAGCTCAGTAGGTAGCGGACAGGGCTTGAAGCCAGAGGTCGCTTGTTCGAATAATGTATCAGTTCGGCAAGTGACTTTCCCACGGATTGATGATAGTCATGGCGACAGGATTCATTCTTTTCTCACCACCGATCATTGCTTCGATGATGGCCATGCTGGTAACCAGCATATCTTCCTTTTTCCACAAAGTTTTCTACACTTTCAGAGACCGTCATTTTAGTTACATTTAAATTTGCAGTCTGCAAATACTTTCAAATTTGAGAAGTATAGAATTTCATCCTTTGGTAAAGAGTCCATTAGGGTATTTATGAAAATACCAGTGTGTTTGATAAACCACAAATCAGATTGTACTGTCAACATTATCAATATTTCACACGTAAGAGGACAGAAGTACCCATTAATATCTAGGCTATATTTAGTTCGGAAAAAGCCTTTCGGTACATACAATAGTGCCATGCTCTGGCAAAAGGGGACTTAATGCATCTCCGTGACGCATGATATATAGCAAATCAACACATAATTATGAGGCCACAAACCTGCACCATGCAATCCCGGGTTTGAGCCTTTAACCTTTAAGTGGGATGAAACTTTCAAGTCGATAGTAACAAGCCAAATGTTGCTATTTCAAAGGTATTTTTGGGGGAAATAATTATCTCCTTATCGGACAGTGTAGATTCAAGATCAGACTGCACGTTCTGTGCAGTCTGATCTTGATCTACACTGTCCGCAAAAGGTCCTTGAGTGGCGCTTAGCCTAAGGGTTAAAGAAAAATACTTTTGAAAACATTGTAGCGAAAAAAGAACGTGCTGGTAACCAACATTTTCTCCTTTTTCCACAATGTTTGCTACCCTTCCAAAGGCAAATCTCATCATTTTAGCTACATTTAACATGTCGTCTGCAGATGCTTTCACTTTAGACAAATCTAAACTTGTCGTGTGGCACACAGTTTAGGCTTTATAAAGACAAACGACCAAGATTAGCCTAAGCGTCCACACAGTTTGATTCTAGTCAGCGCTTTTCTGTATCCAATCAACTGTTCAAACTTAACAGTAAAATTTTAAATGTTTGCCAAAGAATTTCGTGTGTTGAAGACACCGAGATTTTTTTTGCAAATTTTGTGGAAAAGGGGAAATGCTGTCAACCAGTTCCAGAATTCTCTCCTTTTCCCACAATGTTTTCTATACCCGGGTTAAACGTTGAAACTATACACATCACAGAGTGATGGTTCTTAGATTTCTAGGATGCATCCATTCGATTGTGATTAACCCTCAGGCTGCTAAGCGCGACTCATTGACCTTTTTCGGACAGTGTAGATCAAGATCAGACTGCACAGAATATGCAGTCTGACCTTGGATCTACACTGTCCGACAAGGAGATATCTTTCTCCCGAAAAATAGCTTGGAAATAACAGAATTTGGGTTTTTACTGTCGGCTTGAAAGTTATATTTCACCTCTTTAGCAGGATAAGTTTTAATAAAATGTTGGTCTGTTCTATTGGATTTCAATGCCATTTTCACAGCATAGGTCATATCACGGCTGTCAGTGCACAAACGCATGTGTTTCCCGGCTTTCTCACACTAGTACTGACGTAACTCTCCTTTTAAGCCACTGACTACTTTTCTCACATGCATCAGAGGTGGGAGGCAAGAACTCGCTGTAAAAAAAAGAGTTTGCCTCAAACGGGTATCGAACTCGCAACCACGAGGTCATGAGTCAGATATACTAACCATTGAGCTACTCGGGCGGGGGGTATAATATAAAATATAGAACTTGTACAACCCCCGCCCCCCCCCCCCCCCCCCCCCCCGCTCAGTCGGTAGGCTACAGGACTTGAGAACAGGAGATCGCTGGTTCGATACCCGGCTAGACCAATTTCTTTTCTAGGATTGATGATGGTCATTGCGACAGGATTCATTCCTCTCTCACCGCTGACCATTGTTTCAACGATGGTTATGTGAGAAAGCAGCCAGTGGTTTGGAAAAGAATATTGTGTTTAGTACTGGTAAAAGAAACTCCAGGAAAGCATGGATAGGTGCACTGGCCACCGCGATATAACTAAAATAATGTTGAAAAGGGTGTTAAACACCATACAATCAATTAATCCAATCAATCAATCAGTCAATCGGTGTAACTTGACTGGGTTCAAACAAAAACGTGGTTGATCCCATTTTTGATGTTAATTCAGCAGGCAAAAGGTATTGATAGGTGTCCTGACTGTCGCAATATTATTAAAATAAACGACTTTAACACCGTGTGGCAAAATTATTTATAAATGAGCCATGCTCTGGCAAAAGAAGGCTTATTGCATCTCAAGCCATCGGATAGTTATGAATCTATAATAGCCACTTTTATTTTAACAACCGACTGGGTATACTGGTCTTTGAACATACATAGAATTAGCTTTTAGCGAAAAGTTTCGGCCCAGGCCAGCCTGTGCGAACTGCATTAAGCCCCCTTTTCACAGAGCATGGCTCAAATCATTTGTATTGCACATACATGTACACTGGATTTGCTTAGGCTGAATGTGTTTATTGACTTATGACCTAGAGGACTGATTAGTATGACTAGTCTGCGAGGGGAGAGAGAGAGAGAGAGACAGACAGACAGAGAGACAGAGAGAGACAGACAGGGAGAGAGGACCAAGGAAGGAGGCGAGAATCCCTTGATGTTAGAGTAATTATGAAAAATATGAGTTGAATCTGCAGTTGAAATTCCCCAGAAATTTAACCATACTATTAAAAAGAAGCAGGCTGCCAACCGTCTTGCATTAAAACATACATAAAATTTTTGAGAAAGGAGGGGAAAATAATAACGGTAGGCTAATATCTAATAACGGTGGCATGTAGGTAGATCTATTTTAAGACTTTGACCTTTGACCTGGAAATACCCGGCAATTCATCATGATCTAAAAATAGCCGATTTGAGATAAATCCAAACACGTAACGGAAACTGACAGAAAATCAGAACGTATTTGTTCTTGACCTTCTCTTTTTTTTAAACCCTTAAGCTGCAAAGCGCAACTCACTGACCTTTGGCGGACAATGTAGATCAAGATCAGACTGTACAGAACGTGCAGTCTGATCTTGATCTACACTGTCCAAAAAGGACATATTTTTCTAAAAAAAAAAAAAAAAAAGTTTAAAATAACATTTTTCGAGCTTTTACTATCGGCTTGAAAACTTAATTTAACTTATTTAGTGGGATAAGGGTTAACCCTTAGAAAGCTAAGCATAGTTTTCATTCTTTTCTGGAGTGACCCTTTACCACACAATCCCGAGTTTTAACGACCCTGAGGAAAAGAAGGCTTTTGAAAATATTGTGAGAAAAGGAGAAAAACGTAGGTAACCAGCATTTACTCCTTTTCCCCACATTTTTTTCAACCTTTCCTTAGCTAGGTCTCACCCTTTGAGCCATCTCTGCATCTGTCGTCTGCATATGCTTTCAGTTTGGAAAAGTCTATTTTTTTCTTCGTGTGACAAAGAGGTCTAAAGTTTAACCCTTTCCCAAACAAGCCCTGGTTTTCACATGCCTGCAGTACAAGTCTTTTGAAAACACTGTGGGAAAAAAGGAGAAATTTCTCGTAACGAGCAATTTCTCCATTCCCCACAGTGTTTTCTACCCGTTTTGAGACCTTTCGGCCTTTTTTATCAAATTTAAAATCGTCGTCTGCAAACTCTTTCAATTTGGACTAGTCCAAAATTTGTCGTTTGGGAAAGGGTTAATATTCATGTAATCTTAACCCTTAGGCTGCTAAGCGCGACTCAATAACCTTTTGGGGACAGTGTAGATCAAGATCAGACTGCACAGAACATGCAGTCTGGTCTTGGATCTACACTGTCCAATAAGAAGATAATATTCCTCCAAAAAATACCTTTGAAATAACAACATCGGATTAAAGATTTCATAGCTTGTTCTGTTGCTAAAATGTTTTTCAGGGTAGTCTACGACAAAGTCAAAGATTTTATTTTGCTTGTGGCAAAGAGTAAACACTCCTTTAGCCCTTAATGATGAAAATACATTGGTCAGAATATCTTACAGCAAAATATCGGATTATGTAAATGAGAGACCAGACTATAGGCGTTCTGTGCAGTTAAATCTTTATCTACACTTCCCACAAAAGCAGCTCGTTTTGCTTTGCTTTGATTTTCCGTTTATTTATCGTTGCCACCGGTTGGCCATACGGCTGACCCCCCACCCCCACCCCCAAGGCTGTTAGTTATTTAAGAGGGGGGGGGGGGGGATAGTGCACCGTCATATGGGACCTCGGTTTAACGTCTCATCCGGAAAAAGACTATTCGAAATTTTAGACAGCCAGCCGTGGAGATCGATACCAAACCGTCACGTGGCCCGAGATTTGACGTTCATATGTCTTGTGCTCTACTGCCTGAACCATTCCGGCTGGTTTACTACTTTTTCTTTTCACGGCAAATGGAGTTATAATTAGAGGGCTAATATGGTTCTGTACTGCTCACCTGGGTTAACGAGATCTGGGCCAGGTTTCAAGGAAAAAACTTAAATGTCTTATTTTGCACAAGTCGGCTACCAGACTCATTTCTGCCCCAAATTGACGGTTATTTAACCCTTTACCACACAATCCTGACTTTTAACGCCCCTGAGAAACGAGTCTTTTGAAAACATTGTGGAAAAAGGAGAAAATGCTGGTAACCAGCATTTTCTCATTTTTCCACAATGTTTTCTACCTTTCCCAAAACAATTTTCAATTTTAAAGTCCCATTTATTTTGTCGTCTGCAAGTGCTTTCTATTTCAACGAGTCTAAAATTTTGTCGTTTGGTAAATAGTTAAGACGCATTTCACTAACATAAACAGACTAAAGTAACATTCTCAAATCCTGAGCTGACACAATGTTTCAGACTCATCTCAGCAAAATAATGGATTTATGTCTGTTAAATAACTTAATTCTTCTTATTTTGCTGAGTTCAGTCTGACACATTGTGTCAAACCAGGTTTTGAGAATGTTTACAAAACTCTGTTAATGTAAGTGATACGTATCTCAAATAACAAACTCAACTTCAGTCAGACACTGAGTCCATCTGAATTTGAGCAAAATAAGAGAATTGACCCTTATCTTGCTATATAACTGAAATTTTCAAGCCGATGGTAAAAAACCAAAATGGTGTTATTTCAAAATTATGGGGTTGGGGGAAACATCTCCTTATCGGACAGTGTAGATCTAAGATCAGACTGCACGTTCTGTGCAGTCTGATCTTGATCTACACTGACCGCAAAAGGTCGGTGAGTCGCGCTTAGCAGCATTTTTTTTCACCTGAAACCTGACCCAGGGCAGGTATTCACTAACCACTCTTAACCCTATACCAACGACAAAATTTTAATCTGGTCCAACTTGAAAGCATTTGCAGACGACAAGCAAAATGTGACTTAAATAATGGAATTTGTTTCTGAAAGAAAAGGAAACATTGTGGGAAAAGGAGAAAATACTAGCTAAAATGGAAAATGGTTTCAGAAGTCTTTTCTTTTTAAGACTCAAAAAAATAAAAAAATGTCTTTTCTTTTTAATACTATAAAGACTCTACTCTGTGAAAACGGGGTTTAATGCATCTGCAAAACATATCGACTCATGTCAGCCTACGCAATCCGTACATGCTGACGTGGGTCGAAACGTTTTGCTCTTGGTCAATCATTTGCACGACTAAGTACAATTCTTCCTCATGGTTGGTCGATAGTTGAACAAAATGGAGTTGATGACTTGCTTAGTACTCCTACAATGCACCACAGAAATAAATTAAACCCCCTTTTACAAGAGCACCGCTCATGAATATGTAAAGTTATCAGGAAATTTACCAATCGGTAGATAGGAGAAATGGCTGCTGTCGTCTCACGAAGGACGACGAACGTAGTCTGGATTATCTGCCCCTACCACTACGTTATAGGGTCGGGCAAAGCGCAATAATGGCGGCCTAAATGGTGACCTCAAGCTTAGCACTAAATGCTTTCCTGTTTTTCTTAATTTCATATAATACAGTTTGATCAGTGAATAAAATAAGATCAATTTTGTAGAAAATATACATCACTGAACCTAAAACTTGCTTTTGGGGTATGGTTTAAATATCAATTTGACTATTCAATCATTTTAAAAGTAGCCCTGTTTTCGGACGTTATATCGGTCCATTGAAATTTCGGATACTTGAAGCATTTCTAATAAGTAGTTTTGCTCTCTAAATAAGAACGGCAGTTAAAAAAACTAACTGCCATTACCTTTTTGCAACCGATCTGTTTTCAATTCAGTCTCTAGTAGGATTTGATCAAGTGAAGTAACAGTAATCCGTTACTTCTGGCTATTACAAACGGGGGCCGCCATTATTGAGCTTTGTCTGACATACTTTTGAAGTACGGTGGGGTACCAGACTACAACGAACGACGCACAAGGACACATTAGCTCTCTCGTTTTAGCACTTCTTGTTCATGAGAGTCAGAAAGAGCTGAATCGGTATTTCCTGAACCCGAAAGATATTACCATCATACATAATATATGTACATTACATAAATAGAATTAACCGAAACCTTTTAATATTGGAAATATAATTTGGTATGGTTTGATCGTTAGTGCTGAAACGAAAACGTACTGGAGTTATGCTCTGGCAAAGGGGGTTTAATGCACTATACCAAGTAAGTCATCACATAATTATGGATTCATAAAATCCATTTTGTCTAATAACCAGCAGTCTACATGTAAATCATGAGGCACACTCATCCTTTGACATACAGAAAATTGACCGAAAGCAAAAAGTATTGACACATGTCAGCCTGCGCGGACTGCGCAGGCTGACATGGTCAATACATTTTGCAGATGCATCAAACCCCTTTTCACAGAGCATTGTTCAATTTCTTTTTCAATCAAGAGAGATAGGAGGCTAAGAAGGAAACAAAGGACAAGACGCACCGCGTATAATGTTACAGAGTATTAATTTAGGCTGCACGGGTGGGCGTGTATTCAGGACGGCCTTCGGGTAATACTCGTATGTACTTTGACAGAGGAAGATGATTAGTTTAACGTTTGACACATTTCATACTCACCTAAAATCGACATGTGGAAAAAGAAAATTGTGTCAAAAGGATCAATTGCCTTTTACACTCAATTTGTCTTTGTGTCTCATTGTTTTGTATTATCCTTTCATTTGTTATGTTGTAATTTGTGACAGTTTTGGCAAAGTTCAATAGAACCTGCGCAGGGAAAGGTTTAACGATAAATTAGCACACGATGAATTACATGCAAGGTTACGAAGAGTTGGATCGGGTGCAAAATTGCGCGTGTGGGCGGCTATTTTGTTTCAGGCAAGGGGGATTTACCGTAAAAAAAAGAAGGACTGGTGGTAAGATGACAATTTTTAAATCTTCACAGGTCACGAAAACGACTCCATACGCCCCCGGAGTTGAAAACTTTGGAAAAGATATTGGGAAAGAAGCAATTACTTGTAATGAGCTGTTGGTCTTTTCCCCGACAATCGATACTATCGGCAATTTACCTTTTTAAAGGTAAAGGAGGACTGGAAAACATTCTGGGAAAACTACCATAGTGCATACAAAGCACTTTTTTCATTTAAGTTTGATGTACCTGTTTACGGTGGCTTTTGACCTACTTCTTGGTACTGATATACTCGAATGAATAAATGGTAATTTGCGTTTGGTAAAAAATGTGGACACGTTTATTCTGCGGGCTCCTGCAAGCCTATTTGCCGGTATGTTTATGGCAATACCAGTAATATAGAAGAATTGCTACTGCTGATAATTAGCCCATAATCAGCATTTTCTCCTTTTTCCAGAACTTTTTTTTATACCTTGAATGAGAATTTTTGTCGTTTGAGTGACATAGATTTGTAGTATGTAGAAGCAGACCTCCAGATAAAAGGGAGTGATGGAATTCTAAATCCATTATTTCACTTCTAAACCCTATGTTGTGGGTACTCATTAGAATCGTCTCAATGAGACGATTCTAATGAGTACCCATAACATAGTGTTTAGCGGAGAGTGATTAATATTTTCAATTTTGAAATCAAAATCACTCCCTCTATCTGGAGCTCTGTAGAAAGCTTTAAATTTTGGCTAGTCTATAATTGTGTAGTTTGGGAGAGATTAAGTGTACCTAGACAAGCCGAAAGAATATGAAGAAGGATTCTTAGTGATGGAGAAATAAGTCAAGGTATCAAAATGCTTGAAGCATGGTCTACCCGGAAATAGTCGATTGATTGATTGCATGGTGTTTAACGCCGTTTTCAACATTATTTCAGTCATATTGCGGCGGCCTGTGCACCTATCCATGCTTTGCTGGAGTTTCTTTTACCAGTACTTAGCACAATATTCTTCCCAAGCCACTGGCTGCTTTTCAACATAACCGTCATTGAAATAATGATTATCGGTGAGAGAGCAATGACTCCTGGCGCAATGACTATCATCAACTCCATAAGAAATTAGCCAATCCATGCTTTCCTGAAGTTTCTTTTACCAGTACTACGCAAAATATTCTTTCCAAGCCACTGGCTGCTTTCCCACACAGCCATCGTCGAAACCATGGTCAGGGCTGTGAGAGGAATGAATCCTGCCGCAATAACTATCATCAAATCCTCGGAAAGAAATTGGCAAGCCGGGGATCGAACACCCTGTTCTCAAGTCCTGTACGCTACCGACTGAGCTACCAGGGCTTGGCTCTACCCGGAAATAGGATACCCACATGCTTGGCGTTCCACACGGCGAGGTTGGAAGACTATGGCAACGCTACCGTATACTGGAAAATATGAACCATCGAAACGGGGAAGGCTAAACAAGGTCAACAGCAAAAACCCAAGGACCAGGATCCGTATTCATCAACCATTCGTAAGAACACTCTTAGTCTTATTCTCGAAAATATTCTACATTTGAAAGTAAAGCAATTTCTGATTGGCTAAACCATTTGGTTTGGTTTAGCCAATCAAAACTGTGTCACTTTCTAAATCTAGAGTTAGACAAAGAATGAAATTAAGAACGGTTGGTGAATATGGACCCGGTTTATTATCGTCCAAGACTGGGTTCATGTCCTGTTTTCTGATGCTCTGGTCTTTGACCTACTTCTTGGTACTGATAAAGAATAAATAGATAGTAATTTGCGATTGGTAAAAAAACGTGCACATGTTTATTCGGCGGGCCCCTGCTGCCATACTTGCTCACACATTTATGAATCCACTATTAACAAGCGTTGCTACTGCTAATCGATAGCCCTGGGCCTTGATTCATACCACAGCAAAATAATGTAGTAGAGAATGATTCTTTTCTTGTGCTATCTAGTAATTTGATATTTTCATAAGCGTTAAGAGGCCACAAAAGAGTTTCAATATTCATATTCAAGTGTCTCTTACGCTGTCTATCTTTTTTAAAAGGTATTTCTTGTTAATTAATAAACTGTGTTATTGCATTTATATGACAAAAACGGCCTGTTTAACCCTTCCCCAAACAAGAAATTTTGGACTGGTCCAAATTCAAAGAGTTTGCAGACGACAATTTTAAATTTGATGAAAATGGCAGAAGGTTATCAAAAAGGGTAGAAAACGCTGTGGGAAAAGGAGAAATTGCTCGTTACGAGCAATTTCTCCTTTTCCCACAGTGTTTTCAAGAGACTTGTACTGCAGACACGTGAAAACCAGGGCTTGTTTGGGAAAGGGTTAAAATCAATGACAAAAATGGCCGATATCAGCAAACTTGACCAATCTAAAAACAAAACTTTGGCCAACATCACACAAAACAAAGGCTAACATGATTTGGTAAATATCAAATCCAAAACGGGACGACAAATCCCGGACACTAATTCATAAAATTGACATTAATCAAGTAGTTTCGTACTGGCCGACTTACAAGCCCTGGGTCTGTCGACATCACACTAATACCGCAGACCTCGGACCTGTAATCCGGCCAATACGACATTACTTGATTCATTACTGTATATCAGTAAAGTTTGAGTACATATAGTATATGAGCCATGCTGTGGCAAAAGGGGGCTTAATGCAACTCCGTAATGCATTGTCTCAAGCAAGACATCACATAATTAGGGAATCATGAAATCCACTTTGTCTAACAACCAACTGAATCCTGCGGTAGACTGATCCTTTCACACGCGGAAAATTGACAGATAGCAAAAAGTTTCGGCCTTGGTCAGCCTGCGCGGATTGCGCAGGCTGACCTGGATCGATATTTTTTGCAAATGCATTAAGCCTCCTTTTCACAGAGCATGAGGTTAAATAATTATAATGCAATATGTAAAGAGGTCCAGAGACCCAGCCCCTTAACTCTTTTGACGGCTGAGGATACCATCCAATGAAAGTCACAAACTTTCTGTCCTAAAGACTTGGTAAGCAAGTAGACGGTAAAGACCCAAGGTGAAGATCAAGATGCACGTTCTGTACGGTCTGATCCAATCTATGCCGCCCGCAAAAGCCCCTGTTTTTGGCTATGGTGTTGACAAGTTAAAACGCTAATAAAACTGCCGCTTAATGGGAAGTGAATATTCGTTTAGGACCACATTCGAGTTTTTGAGGTAGGGTGTGAAGCATCCCAGCTCAGATTTACCATGTGGGAAAGTGAACCTAAAAAGTCTGATTAACATTGCAAAATCACTACCTGGAAAAATAGTTCTATTAAGAAAGCATTTTATTCACTTTGGCATCAAGTCATGACTAAAACGTTAACAATAGGGGAACTTACACGACTTGGACGATAAATATGTAAACAAATACACCATTATCATAACACTATTTAAAAAAAAAAAAAACGTGTTAGAACAGACTACCATGAGGCATGCGTAGGTATACGCATTTATGTATCAGTTCCATCAAATAGCGTCAAGAAGCGTCAGCAAGTGCCATGGAAACCTTAGAAGCATCATGAGAACTCTTGTGGTAATTTCTTTGACTAGGATTGCTTTATTTGTCTAGATATTGCCTCATAATACTTCTCATGTCGTTTCATTTTGACTTTCTATTGAACCCCCTTCCCCTCACACACAAAAAAGAGAAACTTGTTAGTTTGCTCTGAGATTTGTACGATACTTCTCGGCTCTGTAAATGTCTGCTTGCTTTTACCCAATCCTTTCTGGTAGCACTACATGCTTTTTATTTGACACAACAGTTACATTTCAATTTGAGCAGGATTAAACGCACCCCACCTCAGCAGTGCCTTTACCGCTTTGATTTTATACTGATGATATTTAAATCTACGCCCAGCAAAACTTCTAACCGGCCACTTTTGTTTCTCCCGTAAATTTGATCAAGTGATAGACATGTAAATAAAAACAAATTGTAACATATATCTGGACGATAGCCATGGTATTGTAATGAAAAAATTCTCGATTTTACCAACAGAAGGCATCTCTTTTTCAGAAAAGGGAAGACACCTGTTTTGCGCATGCGTAGTGTCAGCCAAAACAGTTTGAAAAGAAAATCATAAATTATTGAAATTTTGTCAGAAAAAAAAAAAAAAAAAAGAAAACCATGAAAATTATTTTCTGTACAAAAATGTAAACCGAAAGAAGGAGCATGATGTTTAGTCAGAATATTTTTCAATTTTCAATGTTCAGTAAATGAATGTTAAATAAGTTCTTTTCAAAAGTACAAGTTAAAAAATTCTTTTCAGACTTAGGCTGAGGCATGCTTTTACACTGGTCAATTACTCTCCAAAAAATCAAACCAAATGAACTGTCTCTTTTGTGAACAACGAATGCCAAAAAAGGTCTACGGGGAATTCCAGCTTAAAAATGGCCGTCTAGAAGTTTTGTTCAGTGTATTCGTATTCAAAGTTTTGGACGACTCTTTTTTATTGAATGGTGTTTTACGCCGCTTTCGACTTGATTACAGTCGTGTCAGGGCGACGGCTCACATATTCATATGGTTCGCCACATGCGAAATGAGACCTTCGGACATTTGCGTAAAGTGTCGTCCAGGATTAGCCTGCGCACTCCGCGCAGGCTAATCCGAGACGGCACTTTACGGCTACATAAGGTTTTTTCACACAGTAGACTTTCATGAAACAGAAAATCGTACAAAAACGGGAAGTGTCGTCTCGGATTAGTCACTGACTGCACAGGCTGATCTGGGATGACACACTTTTACGTTCACTTATATGTCCGAAGGCCCCTTTTCGTGTGTTGCAGTCCATATATGCCCTGGGTTTCACCAGTGCTAGGCTAGGGATCTGAAGTTTCTTGCAGATTGGCTTTGATAATCCATTTGGGAGAGGAACTGTCAATGAACTACTGCTCATTGCCATTTTTCCACGGAATTATTAATCAATAAAATCTCCTCCTAATTTATGTCTCTTTTTAGAGGTTTGTCAGTATTCTGAAGGCATGGTTTAGGGACACAACCACACAACAACAAGCATTCACTGTTCCTGGTAATGAATTGATTTGATTGGCCAGTACACAGCTACAGGGTCACCACGTGAGCAGTCACGGTCTACACACCGGCTTCCGGTTTTGGTCTGTGGACACAAACAAAAATACGCCCTGCACTTTAACCCTTTACCAGACGAAGGAATTTGGGATCCGTCCGCATTTGAAGCATTTGCAGACGACAAATTACATCTGGTTCAAATGAATGGATTTGTCTGTGAATGAGTAGAAAACATTGTGGGGAAAATGGATAAAAATGCTGGTAACCAGTATTTTCTCTTTTCCAACAGTGCTTTTAAAGGCGGGCATTGTCAGCGTTCTATAACGCTCGGGATTGTTTGGGAACGGGTAAAAATGGGTAGGGTTGTTGGTATATCTAAACAAACGCCAGACCTTCCCAACACACGTAAATATTTTTAGTCAACAAAAATTTCCAACAACACGTTTGCAAATTCTAAATGACCAATCAAAGGCGTGAAAAACAAAATGATGCACTTAGAATCTCGGGTTTCTCCAGTAATAACATTTTCATTGGTAGACGAGCCTTGCTCTGTCAAAAGAGGGATTAATGAATCTCCGAGATGCATGATACCAAGCAAGACACCACACAGTTATGGATTCGTAAAGTCCATTTTGTCTAACAACCGACTGAATCATGAAGTGGACTGGTCCTTTGACATACAGAGAATTGACCAATAGCGAAAAGTTTCGGCCCAGGTCAGCCTGCGCGGACTGCGCAGGCTGACCTGGTCGATACTTTTCGCAAATGCATTAGGCCCTCTTTTCACAGTGCATGGCTCAAATATACAAATTCCACGTGATGTTTGGATACTTGCGGGAGAAGATGTATAGCCGGATCATTTCGACCTAGACAAAGGTTGTTTTGTTGAGTATCTTTTCTTGTGAGTTAACCCTTATCCTGCCAACTAAAAGAAATGAAACTTTCAAGCCGATAGTAAAAACCCATATATTTATATTTCAAAGATATTTGCTGAGCCCCGGTAGCTCAGTCGGTAGGGTACAGAAAAGGGGGGTCGCTGGTTCGATCCCCGGCTCGGCCAATTTATTTCCCAGGGTTGATGATTGTCATCCAGGATTCATTCCTCTATCAACGCTGACCATTGTTTCGACGATGCCTATGTGGGGAAGCAGCCAGTGGCTTGGAAAAAATATTGTGAGAAGTACTCGTAATAAAAACTCCAGGAAAGCATGAATAGGTGCGCTGGCTGCCGCGATATGATTGAAATAATGTTGAAAACGGCATTAAACACCACACTATCAATCAATCAATCATTCAAAGGTACTTTTTTGGGGAAAGAGATATTCTCATCGGACAGTGCAGATCCAAGATCAGACTGCACGTTCTGTGCAGTCTGATCTTGATCTTCACTATCCGCAAAAGGTCAGTGAGTCGCGTTTAGCAGCCTAAGGATTAATGACACGGGCGTTTTTTTTCCCGATCCGAACAGAAAAAAAAAAATTATACCCGGTACCAGCTTTCGATGATGTATCTTTGACGTGTAAAGCTACAGGAATGAAATCGACAAAGCCATATTTTAATCGTCACGGTGCCATGTCCGAAGACAGGGTTAATCGCGGACGGCATACATCAAGATCAGACTGCACTGAAGGTGCGGTCTGATCATGGAACCATACTGTCCGCTTGTTTAACGAAACCTACAGAATAGAATCTTTCAGAGTAGGTTGTACTTTCAACCGCTGGAAGTGGTGAAATTGATAAAAGCCGTGCTCTGGAAAAAGGGGGTTTAATGCATCGCCATAATGCATTATAACAAGGAAGTCATCACATAAGTATGGATCCATAAAATCCATTTTGTCTAACGACCGACTGCATCATGAGGTAGAATGGTCCTTAGGCTTGGACAAAAATTGACCAAAAGCAACGAGTTTCGACTAAAGCAAGCCTGCACGGACCGCGCAAGCTCATCTGAGTCGGTGCTTTTTGCGGATGCATAAAACCCCTGCGCAGTCCGCGCAGGCTGACATGGGCCGAATCTTTTTGCTATCTTTAGATTTTGTGCATGTCAAAGGACGATTCTTTAACGCGATTTAGATGGATTTTATGGATCCCTATTGATGTGATACCTTATGGAGATGCACTAAGCCCCTTTTTTCCAGAGCATGGCACATATATATATGGCTTTTAAAGAGTTTAAAGAACATTTTCGAGCCTGTTTTTGTTATTTGCATATCCAAGACTGGTCGTTCTGAATTTCATACTCTTTCACTATACCGGCCAGACAGTTGGAGGGAGCACGGTCCGTACAATACATGTTGTTGGCATCAGAGAGAGGAGACCGAGACTTGACTGCGCTGACTTGTAGACTAATCTTACTCTACTTTTATCTTGAAGTAACTCAGACGTCTAGGTAAATAAGGTATGAAATCATACAGGTCAGGTAAACAGAAGAAACAAAAAATAAGGGGAAAAAAGAGAAAGAGACCGGGGTGGAAAGGTTACAGAAGAAATAAATGAAAGAACAAAAAAAAAGAAAGATGAAAAAGACTGCATTCGGAAGTTTTTATTTTATTTGTCCGTCATCCGTTTGCAGTCTGCTTTGTGAATTATTTTGCATTCAGTGCACGGTCGGCGTTTTGTTTACTTCGTATAAATTGCGGTCTGCAGTTTGTTTACCAGCGCAGATGTAGGTATAGCACGTAGGCGTACTGATTATTTTCTTTTGAAAAAAAAAAAATCCTTTATTAATCGTAAATTACAGATTTTATCAGGAGGAAATCTTTTTCGCATCTGCGCCATTGGTCGACTCGCCTATGTCTTGACCCTTAACCTGCTAGATAAAAAATGAAACTTTCAACCAATAGTAGAAACCAAATTTTCATATTTCAAAGGTATTTTTTGAGAAAAGACGTCTCCTTATCGGACAGTGTAGATCAAAGATCAGAATGCATGTTCTGTGCAGTCTGATCTTGATCTACGCTGTCCGCAAAAGGTCAGTGAGTCGCGCTTCGCAGCCTAAGAATTAATTAACAACCCCACTCCCCAAGTCGACGAAATACCTATCTCTTATATTAGAATATTCTAGACTAGTTCGAATTGAAAGCATTAATTTATCTCATATGATGGAATTTGTAACAGAAAGGATAGAAAACGTAGTGGAAAAAGGGGGAAAAATGCTGGTTCCTTGCATTTCTCCTTTTCCCCACAATGTTTGCAAAAGCATTCTTCTTCAAGAGCCGTTTAAACTCGGGATTGTTTGGTAAAGGGTTAATAAAATGGGTTTTGTAACCAGAGCCTCATAATGCAAAATAAATCGAGCCTTGCTCTGGCAAAAGGGGGTTTCATGCATCTCTGTGATCCAAGATACCTAGCTAGTCATCACATAGTTAAAGATTCTTAAAAAACATTTTGTCTAATAACCGGCATACGGGAAACGACCGATAGCAAGAAGTTTCGACTCGGATCAGCCTGCGTGGACTGCGTGTCCATACTTTTTGCAGATGCGTTAAAGCCCCTTTTCACAGAGCATGACTAAATTACAACTTTCTTTGTAATGCTTCCCGTATCATTTTCCGTATTCTTCGATTGATTGATTGATTTAATGGTGTTCAACGCCGTTTTCAACATTATTTCAGTTATATCGCGGCGGCCAGTGCACCTATCCATTCTTTCCTGGAGTTTCTTTACAAGTATTACACACAATATTCTTTCCAAGCTACTGGCTGCTGTCCCATATAACCATCGTCGAGACAATCGTCAGCGATGAGAGAGGAATGAATCCTGTCGGAATGACTATCATCAATCATGGGAATGAAATTGGCCGAGCTGGGGAACGAACCAGCTACCCCTTGTTCTCAAGTCCTGTGCGCTACCGGCTGAGCTATTGGTGCTCGGCAAGTTTTAAACGAACTGTTTGACTTCATAGCACCTTAACTTCCAGAATTAACAAAATAAAATTTTGCCAGTCGATATCAAACCCCAAAAAGTTGTGATTTCAGTATTCTTTTCGCCGTGAAAAAAAGGTCATCTTATCGGACAGTGTAGTTCCAAGATCAGACAGCACTTTCTGTGCACCTTTTTTCTCAGTGCCGCTTTAACATTGGATTGTTTGGTTAACACCTCGCTAAACAATTCTGAGTTTCATGCAACAACCCTTGGGAAGATGGCTTTTGAAAACATCTTGGAAAAAGAAGAAAATGCTAGTAGCCCGCATTTTTACTTGTCCCACAATGTTTTCTTTCCTTTCAATGATAAATGATATTTTATAATTTGTGGCCGGCAACTGCATTCAACTTGAATAAGTGTAATTTTTTGTCGTCTTGTACAGGGTAAAAAGTAAAAAAACTGGCTCTGTATACCGACACTGTAAATGACTGGCTCTGTATACCGACACTACAAATGACTGGCTCTGTATATCGACACTATAAATGAGTGGCTCTGTATACCGATATTACAGATGACTGGCTGTGTATACCGACACTTCAAATGACTGGCTTTGTATACCGACACTACAAATGGCTGGCTCTGTATACCGACACTACAAATGAATGGCTTCGTATAACAACACTACAAATGACTGGCTTTGTATACGACACTACAAATTAATGGCTCTGTATATCGACACTGCAAATGACTGGCTCTGCATTTGCAGACAACACAATAAAGATGTAGCTCAATTAAAGGAAATTGTATTTTAACCCTTTCCCAAACGACAAATTTTGGACTGGTCCAAATTGAAAGAGTTTGCAGACGACAATTTTAATTTTGATGAAAATGGCAGAAAGTTATCAAAAAGGGTAGAAAACACTGTGGAAAAAGGAGAAATTGCTCGTTACGAGCAATTTCTCCTTTTCCCACAGTGTTTTCAAAAGACTTGTACTGAGACACGTGAAAACCAGGGCTTATTTGGGAAAGGGTTAAAGAGTAGAAAACATTTTGGGAAAGGGGAAAAATGCAGGTTGCCAGCATTTTCTCCTTTTCATACAATGTTTTCTAAAGGCTTTTTTTTCTAATGGTCATTAAAACTAGGGATTTTGTGGTAAAGGTGAGAATGGATGTATTCTTGATCGAGACATATTTTAGAAAGATTTTTCACTAACGCCTAACACAAGGTGCAGGTACAAAATGCGCTGTCCCCGCGATGTAATTGAAAATACAGTTGAATCCGCAACTATATACGAGCTATGCTCTGCGAAAAGGGGTTTAATGCATCTGCAAAAAGTATAGGCTCATGTCAGCCTGTGCAGTCCGCGCAGGCTGACATGAGACGAAACTTTTTGCTGTTGGTCAGTTTTCTGCATGTCAAAGGACCAGTCTACCCCATGATTCAGTTGGTTGTTAGACAAGATTGATTTTATGGATCAGGAATCGTGTTATGACTTGATTAGTATAATGGATCAAGGAAATACATTAATTGAGCCCAATTTTCCCATAGCGCCGCTCATAAATATGTAAATGACAGTCCAGGAGTGGGATCAACCTACAACCTCCTGGTCCTAAAAGAAACACCCTCACACATTGCCACGAAGCTAGCTCTAGATAGAGGATCTTACATGAGTGTTTATGTATTATCATTTTTATCAAACGAATTGATTAAAATTATATGGCGCCAGCCTTGGCGAGCGTCAAATACATTCTAGTCAACGAGTTTGATAAAAATGATAGTACATAAACACGAATATGAGATTCTGTTTATCACATAAAACGAATTAAAGACAAATAAGTATCCTGCATCACCACCTTTAGCCTGTATACCCGGTTCACGGGTCTATGTTTATAGATGTAGTTCCGTTTGAAATGTGTACATACACAAAGAAATAGTGCTGTGAAATTTACATCGAAAGTAAAATGAAACAATTTATAGAGGGCATAAATCAACATATATGTAATTCCTCAATTTTATTGATTTTAAACAACTTTTGCCTCATTTCTTGTTGTTATCAAACATAACATTTTCCACACCCATACGTCTTAGCAACAACGCGAAGTAGTGCAAATTCCAGCACGTGCTATGATTGGTTTCACCGGCTCCACGCGCTCATAACTACAAAACTAAACAGAACCGGGACCCAAGAAACGATAATACACTAGTGTATTATCGAAAATAAGTCACGGCTTTAATACGCTGCCGGGGGAGGTTTTATGTGATAAAGTAAGATAGTACATGTAAAAGCACCAACTTAAAATTTGCTACATCAGGCTACCATCACCAAAGCCCGTTTTGCCGAACCATTCTGAACTATATTATCAATCCAATTCAAAATTTGAAAAGAAACACAACTTCTGATTGGCTAAAACATTTGGTTTAGCCAATCAGAAATTATGTTACTTTAAAATATAGATAATTCTTCATAATTCCACACAGAAATGTAATTTTGATTGGTAGGTGAAAACGGTCCAAGCTCAAACCAAACTTCTTGCAAATACACTGACAAATACCCCTTTTTCGTGTGTACTAGATCTGGAGGCGAAAAGGCAGCCAGTCACAGGGGAAATGTTTTTTTTAAAACCCTTTACCATACAATCCCGAGTTTAAACGACCCGGAGGATGAAGATCTTTGAAAACATTGTGGAAAAAGGAAAAAATGCTGGTTACCAGTATTTTCTCCTTTTCCCCACAATATTTTCAAAGGCTTTCTTCTTTAGGGTCGTTAAAACTCGGGATTGCGTGGTAAAGGGTTAAAAAAAGCAATTTATAATCAATTTATTTTTCGGGTACCATGTCTCGCAGCAAGTCAGCCAATCACAAAACGCGTACGTTTTTTTTGCTGTAAATTAAGACTTTATTTAGTCTTCCTGATTTTTTTTTTTTTTCATTTTTTTTTAAGTTTCAATCAACAACGTTGAATATCGCTTGCATAAATAACCAAGTTTTTGTCCAATTGAACGAAGCGCATTTCAGTTTATGATAAGCCCGACATCAAGGAAACAATCAAAAAAGCCATGCTCTGTGAAAAGGGGATTTTATGCATCTGCAAAGAAAAAAAAAAAAAAAAAAATCGAACCTAGTCAGGCTATGCAGTCAGCGCAAGCTGACCTGTGTCGACACTTTTTGAGTTCGGTCAATTTTCTGGGTACCCTAGGACCAGTCTACTTCAAGATGCAGTCGATTGTAAGACAACATGATTTTTATGGATCCATAATTATTTAATAACTTTCTTGGTATAAATACAATACGGAGATGCATTAAACCCCTTTTGTCAGAGCATGCCTCAATTTTATTTAGTCTTCCTGTTTTTTTTTCTCGTCTACTGTTAGCGTTTCATTTGACGACGTCGAATATCGGTTGCGTAAATAATCCAGTTTTTGTTTACTTGAAAACGCATTTCGACCTATGATAACCCCACCATCGAGGAAACAATCGAATGCATGTTACCAATCTTAGATACCGCCTGATTTATCGACATGCGTTTTCTGCCATTTTATCTTGAGGGTGTTTCCTAATTTGGCGTTATAGCTTGAATAACCATTTCCCTCAGAAACATTCCTGCACGATTGCTTCGGACAAAATGCCAAGGAAAAAGGTAAAACTTTCCAGTCGATAGTAAAAACCTAAATATTGCTATTCCAAAGTTATTTTTTTGGGGGAAAAATATGTCCTCATCGGACAGTGTAGATCCAAGATCAGACTGCACGTTCTGTGCAGTCTGATCTTGATCTAGGCTGTCCGCAAAAGGTCTCTGAGTCGCGCTTAGCAGCTTAAGGGTTAAATTGAACAGGAAAAAATAGAATAGGCAAATTTGTTGACTTGTTGAATATGTTAATTGACTGTACTCATATTTAATATGATCGTATTTTTTCTCTTCTCCTCACATGTAATTTCGACATGCTCTGGCAATAGGGGTTTTTTTTAATGAATTTCCTTGTTGCGTCATACCAAGCAAGCTATCACATAATTATAGATTCATAAAATCCAATTTGTCTAACAACCAATCATGAATCATGAGGTAGAATGGCCCTTGGACATGCAGAAAATTGACCATAAGCAAAAAGTCTCGGCCCAGGTCAGCCTGCGGGGATTGCGCAGGCTGACCTGGGTCGATACTTTTCGCAGATGCATTTTTACAGAGCATGGCTTCTTTGAGTGGATTTTAAGTCGAGTACTACACTGCAAATGCATTTACAGGAAGTGAGAACAACTTGCCAAAAATGCAGTGGCCTTGAGCCTGCAAAGCCATGTTGACGGAGCTTTTACGGATATTGTCGATTCAAATTAAGATTTCACAGAACTTTGGTCTGATTTTCTATCTCCACATTCCGATATCTTTTTAAGAGTTTGTGCAATAAACATACGTGAAATATTCAATGATTGGGATTTTTATTGCCGAATGAAAATATCTAATTTACATCGCAGACTAAGCCCATTACCATGTGAGCCATGCTCTGTGAAAAGGGGGTTTAATGCATCTGCAAAATGTATCGACCCAGGTCAGCCTGCGCAGTCCTCGCAGGCTGACCTGGGTCGAAACATTTTGCTTATGGCCAATTCAGCTTAGCCTAAGCCGTCCGCGCAGGCTGAAACTGGTCGAACTTTTTGCAGATAGGTTACCTTTTTCACGGAGCATGGCTTATTTTTATTTGGCGATGGGTAAATCACCTTGCCGAGTTCTGTCTTGCCAATGAGGAAGAAAAAATATGAACCAATCACACGTTCTTGTATGTTGTTTTTTTGTTTGGTTTTGCCTGCAAGACATAAAGATTTGTCTGGCTGAGAATATGAAGAATGTATCATTTTTGCATTTACCAATCAATTTCTCTCTCTCTCTCTCTCTCCTTGTTCTACCTATCCAACTATCCTCCCGTTACTGTCGAAATCATCGTTCACCCGTCCGTTTGTCTATTTTGTCCGTCATAATTTTTTTCCCGGTCCCTTACACATTGTTGATATTTCCTTTCAGATAACATTATGTGCTCTTCAATTAAGCAACGTAAGTCACTTTTTATTATGAAATGCTTCTATTGTTTATGTTTTGTAATGGGGCCAATTCCGGTAAGTCAAATTATCTCCCTTGCTAGATAACAGACTAAAGGTACGTGTGAACAGTTCTTTTCGAACTGGCCATGCTTCACAATTAGAAATAATGGAGAAAGGTAGATTTTCAATGCAGTTTGGATAAGTAGAGCAGTTATTACACCCATGAGTTGTGTAAGATTATTGAAAAGAAGCATTTTCCGTGAGACAGGAGTTCATGACCTTTCCTTCATTAGTTTTGACCCCAAATGCGAAACTGAGGGGTTATGGAGTTAGCAGCTAGCTTTAGCCGTAAAAACAAAGGTGGGCTAATGCCATGAAAGATTAAGAAAAAACGACATGGTAACGTGCTATTTTTTTTTAAAAATTTTATCTCCAAATTATGTATTGCCTTTGAGTTTCAGTTTAGCTTGGTATTTTCAGGCTAGTTTCCTGGGTTTTCATTTTGTGACTTTGGAATAAAGGCTAAAATGGCTTATTTTGTCAATTTTTTCCCGACCATGCTAGTGGCCGGTATTGGTCAGTAATTTCACTATTTCACAAGTTTAACATGATTTCTTGATGAAATCTAAAAAACTGCGGTTTTGCTGTTGCATTTAGGTGCTCTTTATCATTTCAGGCTGATTCTATAGACCTTTTGTTGGCGTGTTGACGGTCGACACAAGTTTAGCCGAAAACCGTGTTCTGGCGCCTAAAAGTAATCAAACAACAGATTGGTCTACTTACCTGTATTGCTTTGTTTTTATCCTTGATTCCCTTGAGGATGCTGCGATAAATATAATTTGATTTATGACAATATGTAAGGTCTCAATGTAATTTTAAAGCTAATTCTGCTCTCAATCATCAGAGAAACGTGTATATATCGATTCATAAACAATCTAACGAGATTTTAGTTTAGATATTGTCTCAAAAACATATCTGTATAGTGCAAGAAAATCAAGGATAAAAACCTAGTAATTCCCTAATCAGGACCAATGTAGTACTGGAGAAGAACCAAGGGAAATAACTGAAGAACCCTCCATGACTATAACAGAGCTCCAGATAGAGGGAATGATTTTGATTTCAAACTTGAAAATATTAATCACTCTCCACTTAAGCCCATGTTATGGGTACTCGTTACAATCGTCTCATCGAGACGATTCTAATGAGTACCCACAACGTACAGTTCGGAAGAGAAATAAAAGATTTAGAATACTATCACTCCCTTTTACCTAGAGGTCTGTTATAAAACATGTTTGTTTTAATGGAATGAAAGTACAGCAAATAGCACACAGCAAAATGGTGCAGTACTTCAATTCCAAGCTTCTTGAATTTAAGAGTGTCTATCTCTGATTATGTTAGTTTTCATCACAAAGACGGTTAACCGTTTCCAAAACGACAAATTTTGGACTGGTCAAAATTGAAAGAGTTTGCAGACGACAATTTTAAATTTAATGAAAATGGCAGAAAGGTCTCAAAAAGGGTAGAAAACACTGTGAGAAAAGGAGAAATTGCTCGTTACGAGCAATTTCTCCTTTTCCCACAGTGTTTTCAAAAGACTTGTACTGCAGACACGTGAAAACCAGGGCTTGTTTGGGAAAGGGTTAAACTAGCTTATAATCTTCAGAAACCAAACTGCGGTCGACGGCTTTCAAAGCATCTTTTCTAAATAACATAATCCTCTACCACACAATCCCGCGTTTACACGACCCTGAGAAAGAAACCTTTTGAAAACATCATGGGAAAAAGAGAAAATGCTGGTAACCAGCATTTTCTCCTTTTCCAACAATGTTGTACCACCCTATTAAAGATACATACCATCTTCTTGAATAATATCTCATTCATTGTCTGCAAATGCTATCAATTTGAAGTAGTCTAAAGTTTTTATCTTGTGGTAAAGAGTAAATCAATAAGGAGAAAGGTTTGATATAGGAAATGTAATGAAAGCAATGCGACAAATGGAAAAAATGCTGGTTATTATCAATTTCTCCTTTAGCAGCATGACTTTTTTCGATATGTTTTTGCTACAATACGGAAAGTAAGTTAATGGGTACACCTTACCATAACGATTAAACCTTTACCACACAATCCCGAGTTTTATCGACCCTGAGAAAGAAGCCTTTTGAAAACATTGTGGGAAAAGGAGAAAATGCTGGTAACCAGCATTTTCTCCTTTTCCCGCAATGCTTTTTACCCTTCCCAACACAAATTTCTAGTCAGTTTGAGTCACATTTGTCATCTGTAAACACTTTCAATTTAGACAGGTCTAAAATCTTGTCGTTTGGTAAAGAGTTAATCATTAACCAGCTGAACAATAGAAATGAACTTTCAAGAAGATAGTAAAAACCGAAATGTTGCTATTTCAAAGTTATATTTTGAGGAAAAAAATGTTTCCATATCCGGGGGTAGATTTAAGATCAGACTGCACGTTCTGTGCAGTCTGATCTTCATCTACAATGTTCGCCAAAGGCCACCTGAGTCGCACTTAGCTTAAGGGCTAAGTTTGAAATTGGTCCAATCTGAAAGTATTTACAATAGACAAATAAATGTGACTCAAATTATAGATTTTTTTTTCTGAAAAAAAAAAAAAAAAATAAGAAGAAGAATATGGTTAGCAGAATTTCCTCCATTTTCTACAGTCTTTTCAAAATAGCTTCTTTCCCTCGAGTTGCTTGAAACATAGGAATGTTTGATAAATGATTAAAAAAAAAAAGGATTTGAAAGGATTCTTGTGAAAGAGGCGATTTCTTATCGGTACTCCATAATAGAAAAAAAAAAACATTTTTTTTTTTATTTGATCATTAAACTTATGTGGACCATGCTCTGTGTAAAGGGGGTTTAATGTATCTGCAAAAAGTATCGACCCAGGTCAGCCTGCGCAATCCGCGCAGGCTGACCTGGGTCGACATTTTTTGCTTTTGGTATCTTTTCTTGCTTGTCCAAGGACCACTATACCACATGATTCAGTCGTTTGTGGGACAAAATGGATTTTCAGGATCCGTACTTATGTAATGACTAGCTTGGTATGGTGCGTCACAGAGATGCATTAAGCCCCCTTTTGCCAGAGCACGGCTCAATGAAAAGGTTCGACTGGCTTGAGGTTTTTACTTTCTTTTCAAATCTTGAGTATTCAGAGAATGCGGATCTGATCATAAGCCCTATTTAATTCAACCCTTCCCTTTACAAAAAGGACTTTTTACAACCCTTGTCAATCGGCTTCTTTATGAAAATATTGTGGAAAAACGAGCAATTGCTGCCCCCAACAATGATTTCTTTATACAAAACACTTAAAAAAATTGTTTTTGCCTTTCTGTGATTTGTGCTTAGTCTAGATAATTACACGTGGCGATGGGTTTACAGGCCTTTTTGTCAGTCGATTCGTCATCAAATGGTTGAGATGTGTGGAAATTTACAAAATGTCAACAGTATTTCATCCTCGTATCCCATTGGCTAATCTTGCTTCGAGATCGACCAATGACCGTTGTTTCACCCATCGCCATCTGCAAAACGATTTGCTAATCTTTTTCATCATGCATCATCATTGGTCCTGCCTGGCTAATTTCTTTACCAGACGACGAAATTTTAGACTTGTCAAAATTGAAAGCATTTACAGACGCTTAAATAAATGTGATATAAAAAAGCTGAATTTTGTTTTTGGAAGGATAGAAAACCTTGTGGTAGATAGAGAAAATGCTGGTTACCGACATTTTCTCCTTTTTCTTCAAGGTTTTCGAAATTCTTCTTCCTTATGTCGTTAAAACTAGGGACGGTGTGGTAAAGGAGAAATAGGTACAGTTCAGGCCGTCGTCGGCGACAGTGGATTTTCGTTGGAGTGACATTGGGCAATGCTCTGTAGAGCCGGTGTAATGCAGAGAAATGACCCTCCCCTACAAAATGACCCATGGGTCATTTCACTACGTAGAGGAATGACCCGGGTCATTATTCTACGTAGAGAAATGACCCCAGACGGCCTGGGGTCATTTCTCTACTTAGAATAATGACCCGGGTCATTCCTCTACGTAGTGAAATGACCCATGGGTCATTTTGTAGGGGAGGATGCCGTCTGGGGTCATTTCTCTACGTAGAATAATGACCCGGGTCATTCCTCTACGTAGTGAAATGACCCATGGGTCATTTTGTAGGTGAGGGTCATTTCTCTGCATTACACCGGCAAGCATAGGACTTGTCAATCCCAGGAAACATATAAAGAGGTGAACTATTGCACTGTCTGATATGTATGTGAACTACTGTTATGTTGAAATCAGTGCAACACGCCATTCAAAGAAACAAGCGAATTCTCATCTTGCACCAGGGTCTGTATTGGCCAACCATTCTTAGAACATTCTTTAGTTTATCCTCAAGAATCTTCTAAATTTGAAAGTAACACAATTTCTGATTGGCTAAACCAAATGGTTTAGCCAGTCAGAAGTTCTCTTACTTTTTAAAATCTATATTTAGACTAAGAATATTCGTAAGAATGGTTGGTGAATGCGCACCCAGATCATTGTTTAGAACATTGTAATAAATTGATAAACTGCTCGTGATAAGCAATCTATCCATCTTTCACAACTGTTTACATATATTGATGTGTCAATCTATATTTGTCATCCTTTTGTAGAAGTATCTGCTGCAGGTTTCCTTCCAATTTTGATACATTAGCGCGATCGGCTGTAACCGTTCAATTGTCGGCTCAACAATAGGTTCTCATACCTTTTGAAAATAGCTCTCTCTCTCCTCAGCTTTCTGCTATCACAGTTTTGAAAAATAAAACTTCATAAATAAACATAAGCAGAACAATTATATTTTAATTGTTTTCCATAAATGAACTTTTTTAGAATTCATCATTATTCCAATGTGTTTCTTTTTTTGTAAATTTCCACCAAAGAGATATTATCCCCTACTATATTTGCACACTCGTCACAAATCGGCCTATTCCGTAACCGTATCTCACCTCGTCCGTATCAAGGAGGTTTCCATTTTGAAGTGCAGTCAGTTACATGATCTTAAACATGGCGGCGCCCATGTAAATCGATTATTAACGACATCAACAACCACGGCTCAGTTATTCACACATCTATTAACTTGTCGGTGACAACTGCCAACGTAAATTATTTGTCAACAAAATTTAGCCAGAAAGATTTCGATAGAAACTTGTGACTCGAATTTTCTTTTTTTTAAGGTGGAGCCTTACGATTTTAAGAACGATAAAGCGGCGTATTTCCGGCGAAGCAATGTACCGTATTGGTGCATATCAACGATGGTTGCACAACCGAGGTATTTGATCAACAGATCACCCAGTTTAATAACACTTTTGTGGACGAGTTTTAAATTTTGACCTCAAAAACCAACGAATGCCAGATTATTTTTATCACATAAAAGTAAAGCAAGAATTATAGTCCATGATTTGTTAAAACATAGGCATACATGGCCAATGTGTAATGACATTGACATGAAGCCTATTCGCTTCTTTGACAGGTATATTACCAACGAAAAATAGTTCCACAGAAACTTGCATTTAGTGATGTTGTTTTGAATCTAAAAGTGATTAAATTCCCAACTTTATCATGGTTACCAATTTTGACCGTTAATTTCACCAAGGAATCTAGGTCAGCAATGTTTTAGAAATGAAAAAAAAAAATGTTTTAGAAATGAGGTGTATAAATACAGAGTGTTGACCGAATACGGCACCATTTTCTTGGCTCAAACGCGTGTGAGACAAGAAAATTTGTAATGGCTGTATTACATTGAAAACAAGGGGGTCATGTGATAAATAGCTGTTCATCGTTACACTTGTCTTACCTCAGATAAAAAACAATGCAGACATGTAATTTTACGGTGGTGGGTCCTTGTATGTGGCCACTAGTCTGAAAAGATTTAGAAAAAAACTTAGATGGATTCCCAGATTGTATTTCGGAGACAAAGTTAGATTAGATGAGTCGTGGTCTGTGAAGGAGGGAGTTCAATGGATTTACAAAAAACTATCGACCCAGAACAGCCTGCGCTGTCCCGGAGGCTGACTTTTGTCGAAACCTTTAGCTTTGATAATCTTTCTGCATGTCCAAGGACCATTCTACCCCATAGTTTAGTTGGTTGTTAAAAAATTCGGATTTTATGGATCCACAATTATATGACGATTTGCTTTGTAATATGCTTCACGGAGATGCATAAGACCCCTTTTGCCAGAGCATAGCTAAGCGTATTTATATATGAATCCATTTTTTTAAAGCTCCGCTCACAGCCACATGATTTTATATTTTTCAGTTTTTTATGACATTACAGAAATGAAAGCATCCGTCTTTGGGACGATGCCTCCATTTCGGTATCAGCAGCACCGTTATCCATACCATTCCACCTCCCGCCTCTCTGTCTGTCTGTCTGTCTCTCTCTCTCCGTCTCATTCTGTCTGTCTGTCTCTCTCTAGTTCAATAAACACAACTTATTCATGACAAGTTGGCTTCTTTAAAAAAGAATCCAGGAGAGGTCAGCATCAATGTTTTCAAATAGTTTATTGCTTTTAATTTCAATATATTTTGGTACATGTGTATGGTTGCCGCTATGTAGAAAGCAGAAACCTCATATGCATTACATGACAGGCACGTGACCTTCTTCCTACTTTTTCAAGTTCTCTTTTTTAACGAAATTCTTTTTTTTGTGTGTGTAGCTTTATTTGTTTAATGAAAAATTATAACTACTGGAAAGTTCATTCGCAATCAAATCAATATAACAAATCTTTTTTGAAATCCAAAAAAACAAAGCACGTTTATTTTCTACTTCAGTTTTTTGATTTTGGTTTATTTACAAAACCATGACGAAACAGACTGTGTATCATAACAATTTCGCAAAAAAGCATGGAGTTAGGCAGCAATTTCTGAGACAGTCTGCCTTTTAAACTCACCACTGTTGGAGAGGTCTGATGACCTCTCCAATAATGTTTACAGACATGGTATAGTAATTTAAAACCGAATTACATGACGGATTGTTACAACAAAAGCTCTCAGCTCACAAGCCACATTTCCTCTGTTGTAAAGCACGTCATCGTCAGTTGATTACCAGTACAAAAAATTACGACCAAAGTTTAAGGGTGTAACCAGGATTTGAGAATCATTACGCACTTCAGATCGAGGCTTATATTTAACCCTTAATCTACAATCCCGAGTTTTTGCCGACTCGGGGAAGAAAGCTTTTGAAAACATTGTGGGGAAAAAGAGAAAACGGTGGTTACCAGAGCTTCTCCTTTTCCCACAACATTTCTATTAAAAAAATTCCAGAATTAAATCCACATTTAATTTGTAGTCTGCAAATGCTTTGGATTTGAACGAGTCTAAATTGTTTTCGTTGGGTGCAGAGTTAACCACCAGAGCGCTGAATAAATAAACAAACCGAGTTTCTCTATCGTGGGAAAAATGTAACTTCAAGGGTGTTTTTGCCGTTATATTCTACAACACAGCGGACAGTGCAGATCAAATTGGGATCAGAATGCATATTCTGTGCGGTCTTATCTTGATCTACCCTGTTCGCAAGTGGCTGTCTAGTGTTGATCTACACTGTTTACGGTGGCAACTGAAGTTGTGCGTAGTGCTCTAGAATTGACTAAATGCAAAATAAAAAAAAAATACATTTTCGATCCCACTCCTTTTTACATGACGCGCTTGCGTGTAGTGCATTTTTAGCGATATGCCCTTGAAATCGATTAAGTTGTGCATTGTGCGCGCACGCACGTTTGTATGGGCGGAAGTGAGTGAAGTGTGGACACTCGTCACAACTTGGCCGATTCCGTAACTACATCCGTATCAAGGATCCATTTTGAAGTAATGTCAGTCAAATGATCTTAAACTTGGCGGCGCCCATGTAAATCGACTAGCAAAAATGAAGTTATTCACATATATCAATCTGCGGACGAAATCTCCCAACGGAATTGATAAACCACGTTAGAAATTGAATATACAAAACAGTTTTTCGACAGAAATGTATTTAGAAAGATTTCAATAGAAAATTATGAATTATGTTTTTATTTTAAGTGGAACCTTACAATTTTAAGAACGACAAAGCGGTGTACTTCCGGCAAGGAAACGTACCGAGTCAGTGCATATCACCTATCGGCCGAGAGATTTGATCAACGGAACACCCGAGGTTTTCCGAATGGAAGTGTGGTTTGCCATCAGCAATATATATATAAAAGTATACAAATTCTGACCCTGAAAGTACATTTGAATGGGAAGGGACGCAAGGAGCAAATGCGGCGCACATTTTAATATGAGCCGTGCTCTGTAAAAAAGGGGGCTGAATGCATATGCAAAAATTTTCGACTCAGGTCAGCCTGCGCAGTCCTGACCTGGGCCGAAACTTTTTGCCTTAGGTGAATTTTTTGCATGTCAAAGAACCATTGTACCCCATGATTCAGGCGGTTGCTGGATAAAATGGACCTTGTGGACCCACGATCATGTGATGACTTGCTTAACGGAGATGCATTAAAGCCCCTTTTGCCAGATCTTGGCTCATATACGTAAATTTGCACTTAGAGAAAAAAAAAAAACAGAAATAAATTAAACAGAGCAGCAAATACGAAACTACTATCAAACTGATCAAATTTTGAATTGCTTACACTCAATAATGTTTGAGTGAACTACAAAAAATATTTTTTTCGTTATCAGCAAGCCCGAGAGTCTCGTCAAGAAAATGCTCTGTGAAAAAGAGGCGTAAAGCATCTGTTAAAAAGTATCGATTCATGTCACCCTGCGCAGTCTGCACAGGTTGATGTGGATCGAAACTTTTATGCCGGGTAAATTTTTCTGCTAGTCCAAGAACCATTTTACCACGTGACTCAGTCGGTTGGTGGACAAAATGGATCTTGTGGATCCACAGTCATGTGATGTCTTGCCCGTTAGTATGCAGCATGGAGACGCATTAGACCGCCCTTTGCCAGAGAGAAGCTCTGGTCATGGTTGTAGACTTACATTGGAAACTTTTGATCCACGTTTCATTAATTCACACATTTACTGGCGCAAACAATTTTAGACTGGTCCATATCCAAATCATTTGAGCCATGCTCTGGCAAAAGGGTGCTTAATGCATTTCCGTGTTTCATGATACCAAGCAAGGCATCACCTGATCATGGATCCATGATAGCCACTTTGTTTTTTTTTTTAACAATCAAGTTTGTCATGAGGTAGAATGGTCCTTGGACATTAGGAAAATTGACCAGTACTTGGGTCGATACTTTTCGCAGATGCATTAAGCCCCTTTTTCACAGAGCATGGCTCATTTTCAGACGACAAATTCATTGTGGCTTAAATGATGGGAAGTGTTCTTGAAAGAGAAGAAACTATTGTGGGTAAAAAAAAGAAAATGCCGGTTTCCAGTATTTGTCTTGATCACACAATATTTTTAAACGCCTGCTTCTTTAGTGTCGTTAATAGGTTACTTTTGTCTGTTTGGTAAAGGGTGAACCAGTTCCTATGTTTAAGATAATATCTACAGTCAAAGAAGTAGTGGTGATTATATTTTATTACACCAAAAACACAAAAAGGAGTCAGTTAAATTTCGAAAATAAAGGTTTTAACTGATAAACTGTCGCAGCCGCCGCTGAATTTTCTCTCACCAGAACAAAAGCTGATTTGCACTCTATCTGTCTGTCTGTCTGTCTCTGCCCTTTTCTTTCCCTTTCTATCTGTATGTGTGTCTGTGTGTGTCTGTGTGTTTGTCTATCTGCTCGTCCATCCGTAAGCCCGCCCGCCTCTCTGTCCGTCAGTCCTTCTATTTGTTTTCTATTTCTTTCTCTCCCTCGAGAATTATCGACATTAGTCAAGAAGAATACTTTTGGGTGTTAAAAGGACGAGATTCCCGATCCTTTCTTTGATCAATCAGTTTGATGAATGCTTATTTCCTATTCATTGCACTCAATGACCTGTCCTGATTGGGGGAAAATAAATATAGGGCAGACTTCTTAATGATTCGATAAAACATTACAACTAATTCCCGGGTTCACTGGAAAAAAAACCCCGAAAAATAACTATCTCAAGAATGATCGAGATTTTCCGAGAATGGTCGAGATTTATCGAGGATTGCCGAGATTTTCATTAATATTAAGAAGCAAAGTTTATAAAGGTTTGACGGCATAGAAACTCTGCCTCTATGTAGACAAGTTGGCTTCTTTAAAAAAGAAGCCAGGAGAGGTCTGCATCAATGTTTTCAAATAGTTTATTGGCTTTTGATTTCAATATAATTTGGTAGATGTAAACAAACAAGTTAGGCATTAATGAATGAGAGAAGACATTTTTTTCAATTTTGCTGGTGTTAAGGCACAAAACAGTACATGTTCCACATTCTTATAATATTCTAGGAATTGTAGGCCATATGCTATTAACATGCTCAGAAATGCATATTTTTTTTTTTTTTCAAAATTCAAGGACACAAAATTGAAGATGATGATCCAATTTTGCTCATTTTCAAAAGGAACAAACCTCTAATGAATGCTTGTAATTTGTGCTCAGGATAAGCCAAAATATTTCTGGAAAGGAGAAATCGTTCAATTAAAATTTGATACAATATGCTAATTCCACTGAATAGGCAAGAATCTTACCTAATGACAATAAATAAAGGTGGCCTGTACATAATACTAGTACCAGACATGTTAAAAATAAATGTAACATTTTTTAATCTTTTAACAAACAGCAATTTTTGCACTGGCCCAAACAGAAAAAGCATGCAGACAACAATTCAAACTTTGATAATTAATGTGGAAGATGGTGCTTTGATGTGATGGAAACCATTGTGACAAAAGGAGAAACTGCAGTGACTAGCAGCTTCTCCTCTTCCCACAATATTTTGAAAAGTTGTCTGCTGCAGACATGTAAAATGAAGAGGTTGTTTGTCTAAACGTTAAAAATTTAAGAAAGTAGATAAATGAGCCATGCTCTGAGAAAAGGGTGCTTAATGCATCTGCAAAGAAAGTATCGACCCATGTCAGCCTGCGCAATCCGCCCAAAACGAAAGGACCACGGACTCTTTTGAGGTGTGCAGTACGTAGGGCGAGGAGGCACGACTTTTTTTCCGCTCATAAGTTGATTTTCGCAGGATTCTCGCAATCCCGCATAATAGAAGCAACTCTGTGTGTTATTTCATCAAATCTATAATTATCATTATAAATCCATAGAATTTTTGTATAAAACTGGGAAAAATGCTAGAGTCTACTCAGTCTAGTCAGTTTTGAAAAATAAAACTTGAAAACATACTGATCAACCTATTTATATCTATTGTGGGGTACGAGTTCTCCAGGGAACTCGTGCTCTCGAGATTAAGGTACGAGTTCTCCAGGGTACGAATTCTCCTGATCGTATCAAGTCACGTGATCTTTTCCCGAGGTGTTCTTTCTCTTTTTTTAACGATTTTTTTTTCTCTTTGCTTAGATTTATTTGTTTAATGAAAAATTGCAATTATTGGTGAGATCATTTACAATCAATATAGTATAATAAATCTTTTTGGAAATCCGTCATATAAAAAAAACGTTTATTTCCTATTTCAGTTTTTTGATTTCGGTTTCTTTATAAAACCATGACGAAATAGACTGTTTATCAGAACAATTTCGCAAAAACAAATGGATTTAGACAGCGATTTCTGTGGCAGTCTGCCTTTTAAACTCACCACTGTTGGAGAGGTCTGATGACCTCTCCAATAATAGAAGAAGATATTTTGGCGAAATTTATGCTGGATTTCAGGTTATCTGAATGATCACGTGATCACCTGATATCTTTTATGTTATCTTGATACCAGATAATTTACTTGACCTTTGACCATACATTCCCGCGTTTAAACGACCCTGAAGTGGAGGGCTTTTGAAAACAACATGGGGAAAAGGAGAAAATGCTGGTGACCAGCATTTTCTCCTTTTCCCAACAATGTTTTCCACCGTTATATAGACAATCTTAGCATTTTAGCCACATTTATATTGTCGTCTAGGAGTTATTTCAAAATGGTTGATTATGTCTGAAAGTTTGTTTTCTGGTAAAGATATAAAACATACAATGAGAGTCAGCGACGAACCTTCATTTATAAAAACATTGATGGCCAGTTTTGATGTTTATTGATAAAGGCCCAGTAGTGTACTCGATGACATTTCCCGGTTGGTAAAAGGAACAGAAAATAAGTTCGATAAGTAACACACATGCCTCATTCTCGGCCGTCACCGGAAATGACCGATTTACCTTTTCCTGTCGCTCCGTACGCTTTATAGTAATTTCTCAGTTTATATACTTACGTACAGATCTACGTCTTCTGTTTATTTAAGTGCAGTTTGATCTAAATCCTGCAATTCGCTTCGAATGTTTCTTGATATATTCCCGATTTAATAACAATTTTAAACAAAGCGAAATGCCAATTTGTGATAGATAAAACTATAAATTTTGCTCAGCATGGGTACGGTTTTGTCTCCTAACCTTTAACTCTTCATCCCTTTACCACACAATCCCTACTTTGAAATTCCTTCAGGAAGAAGCCTTTTGAAAACATTGTGGAAATAGGAGAAAATGCTGGTAACCCGCATTTTCTCCTTTTCCCACCAGGTTTTCTACCTAGTCAACGACAAATGCTATCATTTGAAAAACGTTTGTTCTGTAAATTCTTTAAATATGGACGAGTTCAAAATTTTGCCATGTGGTAGATCTAAAGGGTTAAAGGCCAAGTACACCAACTCGACCTCTTTCAACAGTTGAAAACAGGCTTCTCTCCAATGAAGGTCAGAGAGACTTTTTTTTTTAATCACGTAACCCCCCCCCCCCCCTGTTTTAAGTGTAATATACGAATTTTCTTCTATTTCATGCTTTACGGTAGTTTATCGAGAAATAATGATGGATTATGGCCTGATATCTCATAGTTACGATCAGTAAAAAATACCGATTTCATATTTTCTAACTCTTAGTAATTCCCGCGCACTAATTACCAAGGTAAAACAGCGCGTGCGGTTCAATCAGAGGGTATATGACGTAATTTATGCTCCTTTACCCCATATTTCTCGCGCTTTACGTAATATTGTAATGCGTTGTTACGTGATAGGGGTACACCACGGGGAATTACAGAAAACGACTGCACTGGATTTTGATAAAAGTTCCAACAAAAAAATTGGTTAGAAGCATGAAATAAATAGAATATTTGAGTTTTTTTTTCTTTTGTGAACGATCGAAATTTATTTCATCGAGTGAACATCATCGGTGGCTGCGCCACTCGTAAAAATATTGCCTATTGTGTTCACTAGATGAAATAAATTTCGATCTTTCACCGGAAAAAAAAAAAATCTTCTATATCTTATACACGTTTGATATCACAATTGTGTGACGTGTCATTTTTGAGGAATTTCATAGCAGTGAAGGGTTTTTTTAGTACCGCGCGTGCGCGTATAGATAGTTTTGCATCTTCTGATATATAATTTTTGAAATATCGTTAAGCGATAAAAAGAATCTGACAGTCGTTGGCTTTTGAGATAAAATTTTATTAAACTCGTTAAGGAAAAATGTTATTGAGCTCGCAAAAGGCTCCCTTAGACTCGTTTAACAAAATTTTATCTCAAACGCCAACTTCTGTCAGATCCTATATTTATCATATAACCTCCCCTGTTTTCAGTGTAAAATACCCATAACGAATTTTCTTATCTTATACACGTTTGATATCACAATTGTAAGACCTCATTTTTTGGCGTCATCATTACGTATTTCATAGAAGTGAATGGCTTTTTACAGATATTATGTTATAAAAAACGCAAAAAATGACGTCACACGTACATAAGATAAGACGAGATAATTTGTTTTTGGGAAGGGTGGAAAACATTGTGGGAAAAGGAGAAAATGTTGAAAACTAGCGTTCAACCCCCCCCTTCCACATTTTTTTTAAAAACTTTCTTTCTTAGGGTTGTTAAAAGTCGCGATTATGTAGAAAAGGTCAAAAAAATAGGAAAGTTCTAGTTGATATTTTAACTCTTTACCAAATAACAAAATTTTAGATTAGTTCAAACTGAAAGCACTTGTAGATGACAAAATAAATCTGACTCAAAAATTAAAACTTGTTTTGAGAAAGGCTGAAAACTTTGTGGGAAAATGAGAAAATGCTGGCCACCAGCATTTTCTCCTTTTCCCACAATGTTTTCAAAAGCTTTCTTTCTCAGGGTCGTTAAAAGTCGGTATTGTGTTTAAAGAGTTAAATGTTAAAACAATTTTAAAATGTTCAAAGCTTGGCAATATGTCACGCGTAACTTCTTGCCCCTCCTTTAATCTTTGCAGCAACCCATTTTTGATAGTATTAGTATTTTTGCAAAAGAAGCAATTGCTCCTGAAAAGCAGTTAAACATCGGTAACTACGTTTCCACGGACTTCCGGATGTGTTCAACTTTACAGCTGGCTATTGATAAATAACAACAACAAAAAAATCTTCCTGGTGTTTGATAACCGAGGTCGGGAAGGACGTGCTAGGCACGGGGTGTGGGAGGGTTTTGTAACTGCCACTGTGAACTTCACTACTTCATTATAAAACTTCCCTTTTATATTTTTTTCGGCGTAGCTTTATAACATGGATTTTGACACCTCTCGATATTACTCTTTGATGAATAAATTGGAATTTGCGATTAGTCGAAACGTAGACATGTTTATTCTTCGGGCCTCTGCAGTCTCTTTTGGGGCCTCTATTCGGGTCTCTTTTCGGGCCCTTTTATGACACCAAAAAGAAAGATTGCTTCCGTTTATCGATGCCCCGTGGTGCTTATTCAGACTTTAGCAGATGATTGTGACAGAGGATAATTTTTTGTGGCATTTGTCGAAAACAATACCACTATGAGTTCAATACGGTAGTTTGAAAATCGTGTATTGTAGTTTGTGCAAAACCGAAGGAAGTAAACCCAATTAAACCCATTTTTTTCTGAGACAGCTAAGTGTCTCGATAGCACTCAGATACATAAATTAACAACGGCGTATTAAAATAAACTGGATTAGGCCATCGATAATAGGAATAATTCTTTTTTTATTGAAAATATCAATACCCGCTATGGCCTTCTACTGGCGCAATGATACACACAACCTGACAGTGTTCGTCCCAAAACCAGTTCGTCACTGGGCTTGTTCGTCCATTGGCTTGTTCGTCCGGGCTTGTTCGTCCTACCTTATTGATTGTTTTTTTTTTTCAAAATATTAATTCCACAAAATGGCTCCCTTGACAAATGCCACACCAGTGCTTTCACTGCTTTGATTGTTTTGCACGAATTGGTAATTCAGTTGTTTTTATGCGTTATCCTATTAACCATTACTGTACATGTATTTTCAGACACACCATTTTTGACAGCAACTGCTTTTCTCGCGATCGTGAAAAATATATGAGCCATGCTCTGGCAAGAGGGGTCTTGATGCTTCCCCGTGATGCATCATACCAAGCAAGCCCTCACATGATCATGGATGCATAAAGTCCAGTATGTCTAACAACCGACTGAATCATGAGGTAGACTGGTCCTTTGGCATACAGAAAATTGACCAATAGCGAAAAGTTTCGACCCAGGTCAGCCTGCGCGGACTGCGCAGGCTGACCTGGGTCGATACTTTTCGCAGTTGCATGAATCCTCCTTTCCACAGAGCATGACTCATATCTAATTGAAAATTCCTCCTTTATAACAATATGCAAAACAATGAGAGAAAAAAGAGACAATTGCCAGCTTGGTAACTTTTTATTTATTTTAGTTCTCTTTATACTGAATGAGGTTAGTGGTACTGTAATATAAATATTGAAACATTTTTTTGTGGTTCAGTATGAAGAAAAATAGTGATAGTAACCTTGTGCCAAGTCGATCTATCTTTTGTTTATTTTTTAAATTTTTTACCCGGTTTTAAAATTTATTTTTCTGCTATTTACTAACACTGTGACCAACAATACAATAACAGATCGTCATTTTTACTTTAATTTCCATACTTTAAAATGCCAAACCCCCGTAGCTCAGTCGGTAGCGTGCAGGACTTGAGAACAGGAGGTCGCTGGTTCGATCCCCGGCTTGGCCAATTTCTTTCCGAGGATTGATGATAGTCATCGCGGCAGGATTCATTTCTCTCTCACCGCTGACTATTGTTTCGACGATGGTTATATGGGAAAGCAGCCAGTGGCTTGGAAAGAATATTGTGCGGAGTACTGTTAAAAGAAACTCCGGGAAAGCATGGATAGGTGCACTGGCCGCCGTGATATAACTGAAATAATGTTGAAAACGACGTTAAACGCCATACAATCAATCAACAATCAAATATACTTTAAAATGTTACAATTTAAATTCAACTGCATTTCTAACATTTGGCCGCCACAGGGCCTTTAACTAATGATAACGAAAGCATTTTCGGCCGTGTCTACAACCATCCAGTTGCCAACCGACAGAACTATTCTTCCTCGCGAGCCAAGCCGGAGACACAAACGGCCAGTGCTTGCAGCATTATGTGACTGGCCATCGTGACATCCAGAAATAAGACGATTACGTAGCAAAAACCTATAGAGTTCTATTTATCAAGTCATAGACGAATCAGAAATACCGTGTTACATGCACGCAGAAAAAATAATTTGCATATTGACTTTTCAAAAAGGTTGACGAGTGCGTAATTTGTAATTATCGTTCGATGTCCTTGCCCAACCGACTTGGGTACACTTAAGACAGATATGAGTCGTGCTCTGTGAAAAAGGGATTTAATGCATCTGCAAATAAATATCTACCCATGTGGGCCTGCGTAGTCCGCGCAGGGTGACATGGGTCGAAACTTTATTTTTCAATTTGTTAACTTTCTGCATGTGCAAAGACCATTTTACCTCATGAGTCAGCCGATTTTTGGACAAAACGGATTTTATGTATCCAGAATTATGTGGGGACTTGTTGGATGTAATGCATCATGGAGATACATTAAATCCCCTTTTGCGAGAGCGCCGCTCATATGTATAAAAACGAGCAGCGCTCTGTGAAAAGGGGCTTAATGCATCTGCGAAAAGTATCGACCCAGGTCAGCCTGCGCAGTCCGCGCAGGCTGACCTGGGCCGAAACTTTTCGCTATTGTTCAATTTTCTGCAAGTCAAAGGACCAGTGTACGTGCCATTCCAATAGAAGGAAATATGACGTAATTTACGGCTATATTTCTCGCGCTTTACGTAATATAGTAATGCCTTGTTATGTGTGGGGTACGCCACGGGAAATTACCGAAAACAACTGTACTGGATTTTGACGATGAGTCAGTCGGTTGTCATACAAAATGGATTTTATGGATCCATGATTATGTGATGACTTGCTTGGTATCATGGATCACGGAGATGCATTACGTCCCCTTTTGCCAGAGTATGGCTCATATATCTTTAACACCATCTTTACTTTAATCACCTATGGTATGACACCTATGGTATGACACACAGTCGCTTTTTTTTTTGCGCGGAAATTCGAACGTCCATCCACAACTAATTTCTTTCTACTTTAGATTCAAGACAAAAACAAGTCTTTCTATTGTAATGTTGTTATTTAACGAAGGCTTTTTAAAAAAAATATTCCTACAGAGTCTTTCATAAACTTGTTATCAATGCACGTCGTCAACTTGGTAAGAGTGTATCGATCGAGCCTCTTTTTCATTGGTGTAGAGATTATCTTAGCCTGGCTTCCGGTGAGATCATTTTTCCTGTTATATATTCGGTTTCCAGTCCAGTCATTTTTTCTCCTTTTCATATTGTCTAAATTTTCAAAATTGACGATATTAATTAAGGAACCAATAATCAGTTCATTGCCATTGATATGTATAAATCGTGAAAAGAGACTGCGAAAAAGAGTGATTGAAACTTTAATACCCCCTGGGCCCAGGCTAGGATTATCTGTCAACCCGTCAACAACCTGTTTTTGTCACAAGTGACAGATCTCCCACAACGTCAACAACACATGCTGGCCTTCCTCGAGAACCGGGTCTCGGTCCATTACTCTTCCTTGTTTTTGTAAATGAGGTTTTGAGAAAAATCAAGTTTTTTTTTTCTTCTTTTTCTCGTTTGAAACCTTCTTAGATTGGGGCGAAACTCAAATTTCTGACATTTTAAACCACGATCTGCTTAATGACACCTTAGCGGGCAACCAATGGCCGATGACATTATGGCGATGTTTTTTTTTTTTAATCCTTTACCACACAATACCGACTTTTAAAAATCAACGACCCTGAGAAAGAAGCCTTTTAAAGACATTGTGGGAAAAGAAGAAAATGCTGGTAACCAGCATTTTCTCCTTTTTCCCCACAATGTTTTCTACTCTGTCTAGGACAAATTCCATCATTTGAGTCACATTCAAAACTTGTCGTTTGCAAAAACTTTTAATTTGGACAAGTCTCCATTTTTATCGTTTGCTAAAGAGTTGAAATGGATAAACTGATAAAATAGATAAAAGAGTTGAAATAGATAGATAGATAGATAGATAGATAGATAGATAAAAAAAAAAGTTCGATTTTGTTTTGTTATGCATCAGAAAAGCCGAAGGCTGACGTGACTAGAAACCATTACCCAGTGCAACGTTGAATAGATCTGAAATGAAAATATTCTGTAAATATTAAAACCCGAAAAAATCCTACTTCAAAATTAATTTTTGCTGGTTAAAGTCAACATATCGGACAGAGTAGATTTAAGATATATCTGTGGTCTGATTTTGATCTACGCTGACTGCAAAAGCGTTTTAAGTCGTGCTTCGCTGCCCAGGAGTAATGTATTTGTCCCAGGCAGAGTAGGAATCAGGACAGTTCCGGAATTTGTCGTGTGCAAAGTAGGAATTCTCTCTTTCCCGGGCGAAGTAAGAATTCCTACCTTTGCGCAGTTCAGTTCCGGAATTGCCCCTTCGCAAAGGAATAGGGACAGAGCGAGAATCTATTATTTTCCCTGCGTAAAATAGGAATCGGGGAAAGAGTAAGTTTTTTTTTTCATCATTTTATGATCAATATCATTGATGTTTGCCCATTAGTACAGTGAGACTTTTAGTTGAGAGTGATTGATACTCATAACAAACACTTTCTTGAATTTAGTTCTCGCTGAAATACCGTTGAAAGGTACAATACCATATGGCGTGCAACACACGAAAAGGGGCCTTCGGACATATGCGTAAAAAGTGTGTCGTCCCAGATCAGCCTGTGCAGTCTGTGACTAATCCGAGACGACACTTCCCGTTTTTGTGCGATTTTTTATTTCACGAAAGTCTACTGTATGAAAAAATCTTATGTAGTCGTAAAGTGCCGTCTCGGATTAGCCTGCGCAGACTGCGCAGGCCAATCCGGGACGACAGTTTAGGCAATGTCCGAAGGTATCATTTCGCATGTTGCGGGCCATATAAACACTGTAATAAATGCACATTGGATTGGTTACTCGTCAATAAACCATATGACTAGCATCGTGTGTTTAAATTTTAGTCAACAGGATATAATAAATGAGCCATGCTCTGTAAAAAGGGGGCTTAATGCATCTGCAAAAAGTATCGACCCAGGTCAGCTGTAAAGAAATCCCTTTGGTTATTCTTACTTTGTCCAACTCTTCTTAAAAGCGCGATCATGACCATAACGACATAATAACTCTGTGACTGACTGGGTTAAGAAATTTCTCAGAAAAGTAACAAAAAAAGGACGTCCCGTCGGTGGGGTGGGGGGGTCAAAGCCTCGTAACTCCATATTTTTCAGAAAATGACTTTTTGACATAGCGGATTTCACTGAGAACTAACGCACCATCCCCTCAAATCCTCGTAGCTCTATGCCGATCGGTTCATGAGTTACGATTACATGATAAATTCTCGTATACGGTTTGCAACATAAGAAGGGTCATCAAAAAATCGTATCTCATGGCTTTGAGACATCTTGACACATTGTGACGCTGCAATGTGAGTTTTAAAGTGTTTTTGATGCGTATAAGTCCACTAAAAAGCATTTTCTAAGATTTTCTAATATTCCTATTTCCACATTTAGATGTCAGATGATGAACTTTATATTGTTGGTAATTAATATTTTGTTTTTTCATAGGAATCATGACATGTCCCGTCTTTAGTGTTCAGTAGTTTGCACATACTTTCAGAATCCCAGAGTAAATTGTAAAATACGTATCAAAGATGTGGTGCTGAGCATCTACGTCCCACAATTTGAGCCAAACAGCTTTTAAATTCCATTTTTTTTCGTATTTTTATGAGATACAAGATTTTGATAATTTAACCCTATTGATCAAATTGGCTGAGCTACGATGTTTTAACTACAGCCGTATTTTTATGATTCTGTGAGATATGGGTCATTCTACAGTGATGAGACCATTTTTTTCGTATTTTTATGAGATACGAGATTTTGATAATTTAACCCTATTGATCAAATTGGCTGAGCTACGATGTTTTAACTACAGCCGTTTTTTTGTGATTCTGTGAGATATGGGTCATTCTACAGTAGAAAGACCATTTTGTATATTTTTATGATTCTGTGAGATAAGGGTCATTCTACAGTGAAAAGACCATTTTGTATATTTTTATGATTCTGTGAGATAAGGGTCATTCTACAGTGAAAAGACCATTTTGTATATTTTTATGATTCTGTGAGATAAAGGTCATTCTACAGTGAAAAGACCATTTTGTATATTTTTATGATTCTGTGAGATAAGGGTCATTCTACAGTGAAAAGACCATTTTGTATATTTTTATGATTCTGTGAGATAAAGGTCATTCTACAGTGAAAAGACCTTTTTGTATATTTTTATGATTCTGTGAGATAAAGGTCATTCTACAGTGAAAATACCATTTTGTATATTTTTATGATTCTGTGAGATAAAGGTCATTCTACAGTGAAAAGACCATTTTGTATATTTTTATGATTCTGTGAGATAAGGGTCATTCTACAGTGAAAAGACCATTTTGTATATTTTTATGATTCTGTGAGATAAAGGTCATTCTACAGTGAAAAGACCATTTTGTATATTTTTATGATTCTGTAAGATAAAGGTCATTCTACAGTGAAAAGACCATTTTGTATATTTTTATAAGAGCAGGCAGTCGCAGTTGGACCTACAAGTCTAAAATCATTTATTCATATAATCTACTAGCATCAAGGTCCGCTCATATTTGTATTTTGTAGCCATGCCTAACCCATATTAAAGTTGATCTGCACATAGAGATTTTTCACGCAGTACCTCTGTACACATTTTCGGGTAGGTGTGATCCTTTTATCTTAACTATTAATCATCACAAATTTAAGTCACGAGGACTGTCAGAAAATTTAGATGCATTATGATAAAACCTATCAAGCAGTGGAAAGTAGGGATAAAGACCAGACTGCACAAAAGTCATCAGACTGATCTTTGTACAAACAAAATTAATCAAATCATGTGTGGTTATGAATAGGAAGATGCAAAAATTGAATTTGAAGACTGTACAATAATGCCAATGATTCAATTTAAGGTGTATATGTATTTCGGATATGTCTTACTCGGGAGTCATCCGGCGAGACAAATTTTCAGCAGTATAAGTGTCACCTATGTCAATACAAGCCCGTCTTCACAGTTCTTGTATACACTCTATTGCAGATTCTAGAACTAGGTTCATTCTTCATAAGGTTACCAAAGAGAGTACTACGTTAGGTATTATTCTGAAAATTTGTGAGCGGTATTATCATTTAAGATGTTTCCATTCAACTTTTCCAGACGATAACCTGAACCATTTTCACCAACCTGATTTACAGGAAAACAGAATCCACTATCCTTTCTGTAAGCTAGGGCACAAACCCAGCAACTACTAGTACTAAAATGGCATTGTCTATGGGACAAAATTTAGTACAGCTTTCATTTCAGAATCAGAACATCATGATTCAAAATACCACTCAGCATGTCCCAAATGAAGATTTAACCCTTTCCCAAACGACAAATTTTGGACTGGTCCAAATTGAAAGAGTTTGCAGACGACAATTTTAAATTTGATGAAAATGGCAGAAAGGTCTCTAAAAGGGTAGAAAACACTGTGGGAAAAGGAGAAATTGCTCGTTACGAGCAATTTCTCCTTTTCCCACAGTGTTTTCAAAAGACTTGTACTGCAGACACGTGAAAACCAGGGCTTGTTTGGGAAAGGGTTAAGTGATGATTTTGAAGGCGATGACAGTGTGCATGACCCTAATTATGAACCTGACAAAACCCATGAACAATCGTCTGACAAGGAAATAGGAGTTGATATCGATCTTGACAAAGCCACAAATTCATAGAGAAAAACAGTATTTTACATCAATCAATCAGCAAGAAATACTAATGATAATAATAATGGTAATGACAAATTCATTGGTAAACACATACTGTATAGTTGCAATCGCATTATATAAATACGACATTATCACGTTTTCATATGAATCACAGTTTAGTATATCACAGTATGATTTATCACAGTGTTGCTATACAAATTACAATTACAGAAATTAAGTAAAATAAACATCTTTTCGATGTTTTCAAAAGTAAAAATGGACAGCGTGAATGACTAAAAAAGGTGTTTGCTCTTTAAATGCCGTTACCCAAACGACGAATATATTCAGTCTCTGCAAAAACAAATGGCTAGCCTTAGATTTCTGAAACTGAATTAAATTCAGAGACATTGGTGAATAATTATGGCCCCTGGTACTAGTATTTATTTACTAGCTTACCTGATTACTTTCAGGTGAGAGAACTTTTAATGTTGTTTCATGTTTATAGTTTCCTGTATGTCTTTTTCGTGGTATCAATTTACGCTAGTGCAGAGCCCATGGAATGGGTGGTACCTATTTACGCTAGTGCAGAGCCCATGGAATGGGTGATACCAATTTACGCTAGTGCAGAGTCCATGGAATGCGTGGTACCAATTTACGCTAGTGCAGAGTCCATGGAATGGGCTAGGTCAAAGTTTCAAGGGGATTGTTTATTTGCCAAGGGTAATGTTTTCCTCTTGTACATTTAGGTATTACTCTGTGAAGAAAAAGCTTAAAGCATTTGCGCTGGGAAGTATTGATTCGGGTCCACCATAACAGTTAATGCAGGCTGATCCGTGAAGAAACTTTCCCTTATGGTAGATTTTCCGCCAAAATGATGTTTATCCAACAAATATGGAGGACTTGATCTTTTTTTTTAATCACAGATAACGTCCATTATTATCACAGATGCATGTTCTCTTTTTGTCACAAAGCATGAGAATTATTATATAATAATTTAAGTGGCAAAATCAAAAGTGCATAGAACCATGCAAGTACCATAAAAGTGCTGAGGAATCACAATTTATTGTGCTTTTTCTGAAACTTTGTTTAGGTAAATACATGTACAGTATGTACTGTTACTTTTGTTAGACAGAAATTGTTTTCTAGTTTTATCGGCTGTATCGAATTTTACACTGCATGTGAATTAACGCAGAATTAAAATTCGTAGTCAAATCGTCTACTGTTGCTTCGACCTATTTGCTTGAAAATAATGAAAAAAATCCCTTCTAGTTTTGATAACCAACAAAATTTTTGCCTACAAGTAGTAAGTTTCCTGGAAAAAGTTGGCAAATAAATGGCTATGATTATGTTTGTGCACCTGATGCCAAAAGTAACTGAAAAAGGAGGAAAAATGTTTTGGAGTTTCGTCAGCATTTGTGACAATTTGTCATAACTCAACATAAATTTGTACCAAAATCTCGTAAGTCACGAAGCCTTTGATACAAGATTGGGAACAAACTCCGGATATATCAGAAAAAATACATATATAATAAAGTTTTTATGCCAGAGATATGGTGTTGATACATGATGTACGGTCGGAGTAAAACAGTTTTTTCCTTCTCCTGAAAAGTCGTAAAATTTCAGATACGACAATTTGACTCCCCACCGACGCGTCCGTTTTGTTTTCTAAGTCTAATTTCTTGTCTTTATATTGGCTTCAAAATCATCTTTGCAAGATGATAACAAATTATTCCCCTTTTTTTTGTAAAGGTGTCTTTTCTTCCATTTTAGCCAAACGGAATGTGTTTGTTTGCCAGTCGCAAATCAATGACGTCACAGTAGACTAATTATTTTTCTATCGGGAATCGAAATATTTTTAGATTATAGGTTTTCAGACAGGTGAAAATCCAAAGTTTAAACCTTTTTTTTTTTTGCGATGTACCCATTGCAGAATAGATTTTCTCGATTTTTGTTGTAGTTGTTGTTGTTAATTTACTTTATCATAGTTCTATAGATCTTATTTTGAAAAAAGAAACAGTTTTCAGATTGAAGTTGACCATTTAGATAGAATACAACAATCAACGGAGCCATGCTCTGTGAAAAGGGGCTTAATGCATTTGCAAAAACTACCGACCCAGGTCAGCCTGCGCAGTCCGCGCAGGCTGACCTGGGCCGAAACTTTTTGCTATCGGTCAATTTTCTGTATGTGTAAAGACCATTCTACCTCTTGATTTAGTCGGATGTTGGATAAAGTGGATTTTATGGATCGCTGATAACATGATATATTGCATGTGATAATGCATCACAGAGGTGCACTAAGCCCCCTTTTGCCAGAGCAAGGCTGACTTACTACATTAATCTTTATACACCTTTTTCGGTGGTCCTTAATAATCTGGGACAAATATACAATGACGGAAATCATGCTCCTAAATCTAACTACATACTAGTATAATGAATTAAAGCCCCAATAGCTGCCAAAAGTAAACAAAGCGGGTGATACAATATTCTAAATTTGAATGATACCATTCAAAAGTATAGAAATTATTGGGAAGGTAACAATCTGTTATTGGACGGTCGGTCCAAGTGTTAGTAGCTGGCAGAGAAAAAAAACTAATTCTAAAAGTAGATCAAAAGTTGCCCCTGATTAAATTATATGAACTCTTCCAACCCGTATTTATGACCCTTAATCCTTATCCTGCTAAATAACTTAACCCTTAAGCTGCTGATCGCGACCCACTGACCTTTTGCGGACAGTGTAGATCAAGATCAGACTGCACAGAACGTGCAGTCTGATCTTTGATCTACACAGTCCGATACGGTATTTTCTTTCCGGTGAAATCAACTTTGAAACTGCAATGTTTGTGCTTTTAGTATTCAGTAGAAATTTGGGTTTCATTTATTCAGCAGCTTAAGTGTTAAAAGAAACTTTCAAGCCGATAGTAAAACCCTGAAGTTTGCTATTTCAATATTTTTTTTTTATCTCCTTATCGGACAATGTAGATCAAGATCAGACTGCACGTTTTGTGCAGTTTGATCTTGATCTACATTGTCCTCAAAAGGTCAGTAATCTAAGGGTTAAAATTAAATATCAAAGACCCTTTTCATCCTTAAAAAAAATCAAGTGTTTCAGACAATATAGATTTCATGATAATATCCTGTCTGGGATTTCCCTGTACTTTCTTATACGCAGGCGATGGGGTGTTATTTGATGCCCCAGGGCAACAAAATTATATTTTGGGGTGACATTAAGAGAACTTGAGGATCAAAATTTTAAAGAAACCTTGATCAAGGAAAGCCCCTCACTCTAGGAAATATAAACCATCTGCATAAGAACATTTAGTCGCGTTTAGCAGCCTGAGGGTTAACTCTTGTCCTGCTAAATAAATGAAATGAAACTTCCAAGCCAAAGAGTAAATACCCAAATTTTGCTATTTCAAAGGTATTTTTGTGGGGAAAATAACTCCTTATCGGACAGTAGATTCAAGATCAGACTGCACCTTCAGTGCAGTCGGATCTTGATCTTCACTGTCCGCCAAATGTCCTTGAGTCGCACATAGCAAGTGAAATGGGGAAAATTAGATTTATTTATTTTTTTTTTTTGGGGGGGGGGGTAGGGTGGGGGAGGAAAGATCAATTTTAAAAGAAACAGGGGTCATGGAAAACCCGTCATTTTGTGCAGTCTGGTCTTGATATACACTGTCGGCATCCAGCAGTCTCGTTATTTTCTCAACCTTTTATTATGTTATTTATATATGTTATGCATCCGTTACCCGTAAATTGAAGAAAAACTTTCGTAAGCTGAGCTTTCGTTCTGATCCATTTCTGCAGTATTAACTTTGTTATTCGATTGTACTCCTTTTTTTGTGTGTATAACATATAAAACAAATTTTATTAATCGAATTCTTAAAGTGATTTAAAGACAATTTGATAGCATTAAAAACAAGAAACATTTTTAAAACAAGATAGGCGGCGTAAATTTGCCCTCAAATAGGCAGGGCCCTTGAATTACACATATCGACACTTTTGACCAATCACAGATTTCTATTTATACATTTTTCATCAGTACCAAAAGGTAGGTCAAAAGCCAGTACATTCAGCTACGCCGAAAAAAAGATGAAATTGATAAGAACAAAAGCTAAGGTTATAAAGATCTGCTCCAAATTCCAGGTACACAGTTAACCCTTAGGCAGTTCAGCGCGACTCAAGGACTTTTTGCGGACAGTGTGGATCAAGATCAGACTGCACAGAATGTGCAGTCTGATCTTGGATCTACATTGTCCGGTAAGGAGATTTATTTCTCCAAACATCAATTTTGAACTAGCAGAATTATGGCAATTACTATCGCCTTGAAAGTTTTACTTATTTAGCAGGTTAGGGGTAAACCCTTTACCAGACGACAAAATTTTAGCTTTGTCCAAATTGAAAGCATTTACAGACGACAATTTCTCTGTGGCTCAAATGGCGCAATGTTTCTCTGATAGGTTACAACGCATTGTGGGAAAAGGAGAAAATGCTGGTAACCAGCATTTTCTCCTTTTCCCACAATGTTTTCAAAAAGCTTCTTTCCCGGGATGGTTACAAGGCAGCATAGTGCTGTAAAGGGTTAATGGTCATTCATAATGTCATGGCAACAGTAGGGGAAAAAAGCAAAGGTAATTTGAGAGAGAGAGTGTAGAAAAACAATGGCAAAAGTTAAAAGAAAAAACAGATCTCTAAAATTAGTATTGTTTTCCTTACTGTTTATTGTATTATTGTTGAATTAAAGACCCAATAGCGACCAAAATAACGATGCAGGTGTTAAGCGGATGTTTACATGCATTTAAATTTTAATCACACCATTTCAAAATATAGAAAATATTGTGGAGATGACAATCTGTTATTGCGTGGTCAGTGCAAGTGTTAGTAACTGGCAAAAAAAAAAAATGAATTTTAAAATCAGGCTAAAAAGTAAACCAAAGGTAGGGTGATCTGGTAACTTTGAACCTAGATTTTGAAAGTAATTTCTCTGCCAGGGACGAACAGTTGGACCGACCGTACAATGAAAGTTTGTCATCTTCACAGTAATATCCATACTTTTAAATGGTATGATTTAAATTTAAATGCATTTAAACAACAGCTTTGTTTCCTTGTGGCTGCTACTGTTACTTTAAATATGTTTAACTCTTTACCAAACGACAAAATTTTAGACTGGTCAAAATTGACATCATTTGCAGACGACAAATTAGACATTGATCGGATGGAAAGATTTGTCTGTGATAGGATATAAAGCATTGTGGGAAAAGGAGAAAATACTGGTTACCGGCATTTTCTCATTTTCCCACAATGTTTTCAAAAGGCGTCTTCCTCGGGGTCGTTAAAACTCGGGATTGTGTGGTAAAGAGTTAAACTAGAAACCTTGGGGCTAAAATGAAATCGTTAATATAAACTGGGTGACAAATAAGAGAAAATAGAATCGATTGAAAAGACAAGGAACAAAAATATCATGTGATATCACAACACAATAAGTGAATACGCTGAAAAAGGGAAACCAAGATTTCCACAAAAACTTGAAAATGAAGACCATGACTTCCGGCCAATCAGCGAAGAGCCGACCGACTTCTCAGCCAATCAACGAAAAGTTAGACCTTTTTCCTGAAGCCAGTTATTGTTTACTGCTTTACCAAACGATTTCGTGATTTAACGAGTCTGAGCGAGACGGCTTTTAAAAACATTGCGGGAAAAGGAGAAAATGCTGGTAACCAGCATTTTCTCCTTTTCCCACAATGTTTTTTATCTTATCTAAAACCCGTGTTTAGCTTGTCGTCTGAATTTAACTTTTAATATGGACGAATCTGAAATTTTATGGTCAGGCGAAAGAAAGAGAATGGTAGAATCAGACAATTTACACGGGAAAGTTAATCCTACAGGATTGAAGACAGAATAATGAAACAGAATATATGAGTTAGCATTGGTCTGTTTGTTTGTATTGGGTTTAAAGTCGTTTTAAGTATTATTTCAGTTAAGTCGCCGCAGTAAGTGCACCTATCTAAGGCTTTCCCGGAGTTTCTTAAGCCAATTCTTTACACAATATTCTTTCCATGGGGTCCTTATTGCAATTCCATCAGATTCTAAGATAAGAAACATCGATAGATTCCTCGCTAATTTCCCCGTGTAACCATTTAATACTTTCCCCAATGGTCAGAGGTGAGGGAGGAATGAATCCTGCCGGAATGATTACCATCAGTCCTCGGAGAGAAATTGGTAGAGCTGGGGAATCAAACCAGCGACCTCCTGATTTCAAAACCTATCTCTGTCTCAGTGGGCAATGGTTTTTCTCTTCGAATTTACTCTAAGATTTTAGACAGATCCAAACTGAAAGCATTTGCGGACGTCTAATTGAAAGTAACTCTAATTATGAGTGTTTTTCTTATTTCTTCTGAAGAGTAAAAAACTTTGTGGGAAAATGGCTGAATGCTGGTTATCAGCATTTTCCCCCTATTCCTACTATGTCTCTAATGTTTTTTTAAGTCTTTTTTCTTGTGGTCGTTAAAAATCGTGATTGTTTGGTAAAGGGTAAACTCTTTACCAGACGACAAAATTTAAGACTGCATTCGCAGACGACGAAATAAAGGTTCCTTAAATAATGTGATTTGACTTTGAAAAGGTGGAAACCATTGTGGAAAAAGGAGAAAATGCTGGTTACCAGCATTTTTTTCTCCTTTTCCTACAATGTTTTCCAGGGCGTTATTTCTTAAGATCGTTCAAATTCGGGATTGTTGTGTTAAAGGTTAAACTCGTGGGGCAAATAGAGACACTTCTTATATCCTGATATTCTTAGTAATAGCTCTTTTGCCATTTGTCACATTGTTTTTAGCTCTGATTGGTCAAATACACCCTCTATAACAATATGATAATTGACAAACCAGCAATTCCATTTGTTCAGCCTCGACATTCTTTCGACTGATTGATCAAACGCCGTTTTTCCCCGCTTTCAACATTATTTCAGTCATATCACGGCGACAGCAGACATACCATGTATGTCCTAGGTTTCACCAGTACAAGGCTATAACTGAATGAAGGGTCTTGAAAAAAAGACCCCCACCCCCGTAAGACTCAGCAGGGGTCGTGTAATATACGATCCCTGGACTCAGACCCGGGGCCCGCAGGTTACGAGTCCTTCACCTAACCAGTAAGCCACGCAGGAGCCCACATTTTTTCGACAGAAACATTGAGCTGCGGTGAAAGTGCTCTTTTTTCCCCCAATTTTCCGGTTTCTAAGCTAAAAAACATCGCTAGATCCCACGGTTATTTCCCCGTTCAACCATTTAGGCCTACCAAACGATCCTATGTTTCAACGACTCTTGGGGAAACGGTTTCTGAAGACATTGTCGCATTGCTCCTATTTCCACAATATTTTCCACCAGTTCAAAGACAATTCCAAAATTCTAACCACATTTTATATGTTGTCTCTGACTGCTTTGAATTTGGACGAGTCTAAAATTGTGTCTTTTGGTAAAGAGTTAACCCTTAGGCTTTTAAGTGCGACTCGGGGCACTTTTGCGGACAGTGTAGATCAAAATCAGACTGTGCAAAACGTGAAGTCTGATTTTGGATCTACACTGTCCGATAAGGACATAAGTTTTCCCCAAAAATATCTTTGAAAGAGTAAATTCTCGGTTTCTACTATCGGCTTAACTCTTTACCAAACGACAAACTGGTCCAAATTGAAAGCATTTGCAGACGACAAGTTAAAGGTGGCTCAAATGACAAAATTTGTCCTTGATAGAGTACAAAACATTGTGGGAAAAGGAGAAAATGCTGGTGACCAGCATTTTCTCCTTTTCCCACAATGTTTTCAAAAGGCTTCTTCTTCAGGGTCGTTAAAAGTCGGGATTGTGTGGTAAAAGGTTAAAAGTTTCATTTCACTTATTTAGTAGGATAAGGGTTAAACATCCGTGCTTCTATTCGGGAAATCCCGTCCTCATAAATATTCAAGAGCTAGACAAGAGACAGTTCAACTAACCACAACTCGTGTATCAAATCTTCAACACAGATTCTAGCAATGACTACAGATTTGGGGATTTTGTTATTAGACCTATAAGTTGGGATTCTGGGCCCGGCTTCTCGAAAAAAGCTTCAATCTCTTCTTTTACTCAAATCTACCAACGGTCCCAGGTTCTGGCTTAAGTTGAGTTTCTTATTTGAGACAGATTTCAGCAACCCTAACAGAATGTAGTATCGTTCTCAAATCCTGAACGGTTGACACTACGTTTCAGAATCAACTAAGCAAAGTAAATGGACTGTACAGTCAATTTAACAGACTTAAGTCTATTATTGGAGAGGTCATCAGACCTCTCCAACAGTGGTGAGTCTAAAAGGCAGACTGCCTCAGAAATTGCTGCCTAACTCCATACTTTTCTGCGAAATTGTTCTGATACACAGTCTGTTTCGTCATGGTTTTATAAATAAACCGAAATAATAAAAAAAAAAAAAAAAAATGAAATAGGAAATAGACGTGTTTTGTTTTTATATGACGGATTTCAAAAAGGATTTGCTATATTGATTTGACTGCAAATGACCTTTCCAGTAGCTATAATTTTTCATTAAACAACTAAAGCTACATATACAAAAAAGAATTTCGTTAAAAAAGAGAACACCGCGGGAAAAGATCGCGCGACTTGAAAACGTGGGAGGAAGGTCACGTGTCTGTCATACGGTAATCCATAAAGGTTTCCCCTTTTTACACAGCGGCAATCATATAATGCCTTACTTATTTGTTTACATGTACCAAAATATATTGAAATTAAAAGCAATAAACTATTTGAAAACATTGATGCTGACCTCTCATGGCTTCTTTTTTAAAGAAGCCAACTTGTTATTGCTGAGTTGAGTCCGAAACATTGTGTCAACACAGGGGTTGAGAATGTTACATTAGTCTTTAAGTGTTAGTAAAATGCGTCTGGAAAAACAAACTCAACTTAACGCTTATCCTGCGAAGTGAAATGAAATTTTCAACCCGATAGTAAAAACCCACAATTTGCCAAAATCTCAAACTATTTGGGGGGAAAAGATATCTCCTTATCGGACAGTGCCGATCCAAGATCGGACTGCACGTTCTGTGTGTCACCAATGGTGACCTCCTTGATACGGACGAGGTCAGATGTAGTTACGAAATCGGCCGAGTTGTGGCGAGTGCGAGATTTTGTCAGCTTGGAATAAGTTCATTTGAAACTATAGTGTCGACTCGATGAACTCTGTTTACATTTAAACTATCCTGGACCGTATTTTCCGACAATCCTAAATTGCATTTCTAGTCTTATTCTATACGCGTATTTAGAATGTAACACAATATCTGATTGGTTTAAGCATTTGGGTTAGCCAATCGGAAATTGTGTTACTATCTTAAGATAGATTAAGACTATGAATGCGATGTAGAATGATCAGAAATTGTGTTACTTTAACCCTTTACTACACAATCTTGAGTATTAACGAACTGGAAGAAGAAGGCTTTTAAAACATTGTACGAAAGGGAGAAAATGCTGGTGACAACACAGTCCCGTGTTTTAGCGGTCCCGAGGAGAAAGGCTTTTTAAAACATTGTGGGAAAAGGAGAAAATGCTGGTAACCAGCATTTTCTCCTTTTCCCACAATGTTTTCCACTCTTTCTGATAAAGATCCAATAATTTTGGCCACCTTTATTTTGTCTTCTGCAAATGCTTTCAATTTGGGAATAGTCTTAAAATTTGTTGTGTGATAAAGGAATTAAGTAGGACCGTCGCAAAGCGGACAGAAATACCTCCACTGGCACCTTGTCACTTAGCAGCACAATCAGAGAAAACAAAGTTCACCTCTGACCTTAACCTTTGAGCCATGTGACCCCAAAACAATAGGGTAACTCCTTGGGTCATGAGGAACACTTGCATTAAGTTTCAGGGTCCTAGGTCAAACGGCTTTTGAGTTAGAGCACGGAAACGAAAACAAGACGGACGGGTTGACGGACGGACGGACGGGTTAACGGACGGGTTCACGGACGGACGGACAGACAGACAGACACTGTGAAACCAGTATATCCCCCTCTACTTCGTAGGTTGGGTGTATAAACAGCAGAGTGCACGTTCAGAGTCAGGTACAAAGAAATAAACAATCGACAACAACATTCTGTCATTGATGACAATTATGATTGTTGCCGATCTCATATTGTGGGAAGCCGAGAAGCCATATCGTATCCCAGATTGAACTAATTGAACTGAAACCGACATCGAGCACCGCCATTAACCGATTAGAACTGCTTTCTGGGATTAAGTCGAAACAGGAAAAGACCCTTCAACCCTTAAAGTAACAATAGCGGCCAAAAGTAAACAAAGTGGGTATTAACCATTCTCCTGCTATATAAGTTAAATAAAACTTTCTTGCTGGTCGTAAAAACCTGAATAACGCCACATCAAACTTATTTTTTGGAGAAAAAAATGTCTCTTTATCGGACAGTGTAGATTCAAGATCAGACTGCTCGTTTTGTGCAGTCTGATCTTGGATCTACACTGTCCGCAAAAGGTCAGTAAGTCGCGCTTAGCAGCCTAAGTTTTAACCCTTTACCAGACGACAAAATTTTAGCCTGCTCCAAATTGAAAGCATTTGCAGACAACAATTTCAATTTGGTTAAAATGGTGCAATTTTTCTTTGATAGGGTAGAAAACATTGTGGGAAAAGGAGAAAATGCTGGTTACCAGCATTTTCTCCTTTTCCCACAATGTTTTCAAAAGCCTTCTTTCCCAGGGGCGTCAAAAGGCGTCATTGTGCGATAAAGGGTTAAATGCATTTAAATTTAAATCATATATATTTAAAAGTAGATCTATTGACATTATTGTGAAGATGACAATCTGTTATTATACGGTCGGTCCAATTTCAAGTGTCCAGGTTAATTTATCTTTTATTTATTTTTCTGCCTGAATTTATAATTTTTTTTTTTCATTTCTGCAAGCGACTAACATTTGGACTGACCACTCAATAACAGATTGCCATTCTCACAATATTTCCAGTACTTTTAAATGGTTTTATTAAAACTTAAATGCATTTTAACACCTGCATCGACTTTTTGACCGCTATTGGGCCTTTAATCTGCGATAGAAGTTCAATGAAACTTTCAAGCTGATAGTAAAAACCTATATGTTAATGTTTCAAAGGTATTTTTTATTGGGGAAAAAAATCTCCTTTTCGGACTGTGTAGATGCAAGATCAGACTGCACGTTCTGTGCAGTCTGATCTCGATCTACACTGTCCGCAAAAGGTACTCGGATCGCGCTTAGTAGCCTAAGGGTTAAAAACTTAAAAAAAAAAATATACATGTATATATAGACGGGGTTAGACGCACCGGAATATGAATATTGAAACTCTTTTGTGGTTTAATTTGAAATAATAATGAAATGTAGCTACACCTGCAGATGCCTCTTTTACCTCATTGTTTTTCATATTGATGGAAAGAGAACTTTTTCAAATAGATATGAGCCATGCTCTGGCAAAAAGGTGGCTTAATGCATCTGTTAAAAGTATCGACCCAGGTCAGGCTATGCAGTCCGCGCAGGCTGCCTAAGCCGAAACTTTTCGCTATTGATCAATTTTCTGTATGTCAAAGGACCATTCTACCTCATGATTCAGTCGGTTGTTAAAAAAAAAGTGGCTATTATGGATCCATAAACAAACAGATTATTAGAAATTTATCAATGTTTATCTATAAAGGCTTGGAAGAAAGAGATAGACAGATCTATTCATAATGATTATGTTGCATTTCTTTAATTTTCCTCTCAAAAAATCTCAAAAACTTCAAAAACTCAAGATTCAGTATGCAATCACTCAGTAAATATGTGATAGGATCCAATTGGTCAAACTATTTTAATTTAACTTTTCATTATAAGATAGCTAAAGACTATACAATTATAAAAGTTTTTTTTTTGTCACCATTGAATAGATATAATTTAGAAAACTTGAGGAATAGTATAGATTCAGATCAGTTTGATATGGCTGATCTGAAATTATAGTGTTCTTTTAGTCTCTTTATGTGTGTGTGTGTGTGTGTGTGTGTGTGTTTTCCTACAAGAGAGATATCCTTTATACAAACGTGACTGAGTATTAGAGACGTTACTTCCCTTTATTTGTAGCTACATAGTACTTAATCCATTGACTGTCATTGTAGATTGTATATATATTTGATGACTGTGTGTGGTATGATAGGCATATTGCCTTTTTTTCCTGAATAAACGTATTCATTCATAATTATGTGATGGCTTGATTGGTATCATGCATCACGGAAATGCATTAAGCCCCCTTTTGACAGAGCATGGCTCATTACATTGTTCAAGATAAGATGCTAATCTACCTTCTGTTCGGAAAAGGATCAGTTTCTGCGAAAGATCGTGTGTCTGAATATCACACATAGTATCAATGGATGGAGATTTCAGATCAGGCTGCACGTTCTACCGCTATGCTGTCTGGTGTACACTTTCCACTAAAGAATCTCACTATCCAGAGGCATAATGCTCAACAAGAAATATTTTCAAAAACGATAGAAGGCAAAAATTGCCTGCAAATAGGCAGGGGCTCTTAGAATATACATGTCCACATTTTTTACCATAGGGGCCCTTAGAATAAACATGTCTACATATTTGACCAATCACAAATTTCTATTTATTCGTTTTTTTTATCACGTTCAGGTACGCCTAAAAAAATGGGATTAGATGAGATGGAAGACGATTTTTGTCATTTTGAAGCCGAGAGTTTTCTCCTATCAGGTAATTATCCTCAGACCATTTAAACACAACTTTAGTTTTCTTTTTTCGGCATAGCTGAATGCTTGGCTTTTGACCCACTTTTTGGTACTGATAACAAATGAATAAACAGGAATTTGTGATTGGTAAAAAATGTAGGCATGTTTATTTTAAGGGTCCCTGCCTATTAACTGGCAGATTTACACCGTCTTTTTTCCCCCAAAGATATTTCTTTTTAGACGATGGGATCGAGATGAGAATGCCTTTTGAGGAAGGTTTAGATTAAGATCAGACAGGAAAAAATGTGCAGTCTGGTCTGGGCTTTTTTGTTGGACACAATGCCAAAATAACTCTTGAATTTGCATTTTTACATGATTGATTGATTCGTTGATTTTTGTTTGTTTGTTTGTTTCTTGGTCGGTTAGTTGGTTGGTTGGCCTGCTGGCTGTTTGATTGATTGATTGATTGATTAATTGATCGATTGATTGATTGAAGGTCAGTCTTAATTCGGGCTCGTAATGATTTTAAAAGCCTGATTTCGCCCTTGGTATCCGAAAGGTTGCAAATAAGTACGAAATAAAGTTGACCTGGTACACTTGCCTCCCCACATTCCTCCTCTAGTTTTTCTATGCTAGATTAAGTTCGACGTGGTTCTCTTTCCTAAATATAACCCAGGCACTTAACAGTTTCCGATTTCCACTACCAAGTTTTCACAGCGAACTCTCAACCAGTCACTGTTCGCTGACACTGAAAGACTGAAGCGCGGATTTATATTGTTTTCCGGTTCTGATATTTTGGGAAGCCAAGTCGACATACCAATGTGTGTATTAAATAAACTGACAAAGGGCAGGAAAAAAGACTTCCGTGGTTGTGCTATTAAACCCTTTCCAACATAATACCGTGTTTTAACGACCCTTATGGAGAAGATTTTTGAAAACATTTTGGGAAAAGGAGCAAATGCTGGTAACAAGCATTTTCTCATTTTCCCCACAATGTTTTCTACTATATCAAAGTAGTATCCGTTTGGTTGAGTTACATTTAATTTATCGTCTTCAAATGCTTTCATTTTGGACAAGTCTAGCATTTTGTCGTTTGGTAGGGAGTTAAATTTTGTTGCACCAGACGACAAAATTTTAGACTTGTCCAAATTGAAAGCATTAGCAGACGACAAATTAAGCGTGACTCAAACGATGTGATTTGTCTTCAAAATTGCTGAAGAAATTGTGGGGAATAAAAGGAGAAAAGGGTGGTTACCAGCACTGTCTCCTTTTCCCACAATGATTTAAACCCTTTACCACACAATTCCGAGTTTTAACGGGGAGGAAGGCTCTTGAAAACATTGTGGGAAAAGGAGAAAATGCTAGTAACCAGCATTTTCTCCCTTTCCCACAATGTTTTCTTACTTTACCAAGACAAATTTCAAATTTTCAGGCAATCTAATTTGTCGTCTGCGAAAGCTTTCAATGTGGACTAGTCTGAAATTTGTCGTTTGGGAAAGAGTTAAAGTCTTTTGATTTCTGGGTCATTTAAACCAGGGCTTGATTTTTAATAAAGAGTTAAAGATAAATCCCTACAGCCAGAGAAAAAATAAAAGCGCTGTTAAAACTTGAAAGTGTGTAGAAGGGCTCAGAATTTTGTCAGCTGTGTAAACATGGATGAATTAACAATATATATGGTGTAATGGATGGAGAAAACTCAAGGGATCCGTCCTCAATTAAAACCGGAAACGACAATAATTTCTTCGAATGCCGCCCAAAAAATGAAATGCATTTTCTATCTGTCGTAATTTGTGCAACCTTGCAGCCGTAAGGGCCAACATTTGGCAAGAAGATAGAAGAATGATTTTAGTTTCATAAAATATTCAAAGCGTTGAAAGCACTGGTGTGGCATTTGTCAAGGGAGCCATTGTGTGGAAATAGTAGTTTGAAAAATAAACAATAGAAATAGTTTCAAAATATTCGCTTGAAAGTCAATTTGCTACATAGTCATGCACAATCCGAGTAGCGTACAATCTTGTGGGACGAACAAGTCCGGGTGAACAATCCCAGGGACGAATAACTGGTTTTGGGACGAAGCAAGCACGGTATGTGTGTATCATTACGCCAACAGAAGGCCACAGCGGAAAAATCTGTTTTCGATAAAAAAAGAAGTATCTCCATGATCGATGGCCTAATCCAATTTATTGTATTACACCATTTTCAATTTCATATCTGAGTGCAATCGAAACACTTATTTGTCTTAGGAAAATTGAGTTTTAATTGGGTTTACTTCCTTCGGTTTTGCTCAAACTACGATACATGATTTTCAAAATGCCGTATTGAACTCATGGTGAAAATACATTGGATAATTGTCAAGTTAACTCTTTACCAAACGACAAAATTTTAGCCTTATCCAAATTCAAAGCATTTGCAGACGACAAAATACATATTACTCATAGCATGAAACTCATAGTGGCATTGTCTTCGACAAATGCCACAAAAATGAAATGGGATAAAAACTGGCTGAAAAAATAGCATAGATGTATCTTTGAAAGTTTACGCCGTCATAATTTTATTCCTCCACTTGAAGCACTTCACTGTTTCCGATTTCCGTACAAAGTTTTCTGGGCCAGTCACCTCAGCCAGTCACACCGCGTTGACATTGGTAGACCAAGTATGTACCAAATGAACTTGAAAGGAAAAGGAAAAACGATTCAAAATTGTTTTCTAAAATTCAATAGGCTACTTAGTCTAAGAGTTGCAATGCCAACTTTTGTTCTAGTTTTACAGTACATGTTTCTGCCAACGACTGGTACTCTGACAGAATTAGACTGTAACACATCAGACTGATAATAATGTCCATTACTTTTTCAGTGGTATGAGTTAAATTGTCTGCATTTTGACTCCCGAAATTGTTTATTTCTGGGCGCAAGTGTGTCCATACAAGTTGATGTATGAGCCATGCTCTGGGAAAAGAGGGCTTAATGCATATCCCTGAAGCATTATACCGATTAAGCCATTACATAATTATGGATCCATAACAGCCACCTTTTTTTTTTAAACAACCGATTTAATCATGAGGTAGACTGGTCCTTGAGGACACAGAAAATTTACCAGTAGCGAAAAGTTTCGGCCCAGGTCAGCCTGCGCGGACTGCGCAGACTGACATGGGTCGAGACTTTTCGCAGATGCATTAAGCCTCCTTTTCACAGAGCGTGGCTCATATAAATGAGTTTAACTGGTACATAGATAACCCCTTCTTGGCTCTCTGATTGTTTTATGCAAGGTTTCCCTTCGACGTGGTTGCTTCCTGTCTATAAGTAGGTCATTCCCGCACAGCGTTTTCAGCCAATAAGCAATCGAGGGGCGTGGTTAGGAATAAAAAAAAAAGATGAAGCACTCATTGTAAAACATTCTTTCTACCTATCAACCATCACCTTTGATACAGAAAAGACGTATTTTGTATTTGATATCAAAGTCCGAACTTCCTTGATTGTGCCTGGCTACGCGCCTGTTTTGGAGTCACTGTTGGCTTGTTGACATTAGTATACTGCCAATCCCCAGTGCGTTAAAGTACAGACATTTAAAGCTCCATTGGTCTATCATGGAACACTTTTGCTTATTGGTGCACCGCCTGTATATCACGGAATACTCAAATTTTCATTTACACCGTTACTATAAATAGCACATTGGTGACTTCTTCTATATTGCATATAATAATCTTAACTCTTCCAGAGCCGAGGACATATGGATCCAGTTGTTTCCGCGCACATTGTAGATCAGGATCAGGGTCTGTATTCGCAAACCATTCTTGTTTTCATTCCAAGTCTGATTCTGGATTTAGAAAGTAACACAATTTCTGATTGGCTAAACCATTTGGTTTAGCCAATCAGAAATTGTTTTACTTTCAAATTAAGACAACTCTTGAGAAAAGACTAATAACGCTATTTCGAAAGGATGGTGAATACGGACCCAGATTACAAAGGGTGTCAGTTTTTACCTTGGATCTACAAAGCCTTTGTTTTGTGAGATTTTCTGGACAGACTAGCTGAAAATTTGAAATATATGAACCATGCTCTGTGAAAGGGAGGGCTTAATGCATCTGCAAAAAAAAGTATCGGCCCAGGTCAGCCTGCGCAGTCCGCGCAGGCAGACCTGGGCCGAAACTTTTTGCTATCAGTCAATTTTCCGCATGTCCAAGGACCAATTCACGACAGGATTCAATCGATTGTTTGGCCAAGAGGACTTTAAGGATCCATAATCGTAATGAGGATGACTTGCTTGGTATCATGCATCGCGGAGATGCATTAAACCCCCTTTTGGCAGAGCATAGCTCAAATGAATTTCTCCTACACCAAAAAGTCTGTGTTTGTTACGGTAGCAATCAAAGTCTTCAGCCTTGTAGAGTTCAAATAAAAGAAATGGGCCATGGTCTGGAAAAAGGAGCTTAGATGTATGCATTATACCAAGCAAGGCATCGCTTGGATCCATAAAATCCATTTTATCTTAAAACCGACTGAATCCTGGGATATAATGGTCCCTTGAACACGCAGAAAACTGACCTATAGCAAAAGGTTTCGACCCAGGTCATCCTGCGCGGCTGACCTGGGTCGATACGTCTTGCAGATGTATTAAATCCCCTTTTTCACAGACCATGGCTCAAATAGCTATATTCAATCAGGAGAAAAACACTTTCACCCTTTCCCAAACAAGCCCTGGTTTTCACGTGTCTGCAGTACAAGTCTTTTGAAAACACTGTGGGAAAAGGAGAAATTGCTCGTAACGAGCAATTTCTCCTTTTCCCACAGTGTTTTCTACCCTTTTTGAGAACTTTCTGCCATTTTTATCAAATTTAAAATTGTCGTCTGCAAACTCTTTCAATTTGGACCAGTCCAAAATTTGTCGTTTGGGAAAGGGTTAAATATTGCGATTTCAAATCTGTTCAGCAAGAGTATATCTTAACCCTTAAAGCGCCTTTCATGACGATAGTTGCGTTTGCGGCCAGTGTAGATCAATATCAGGCTGCACAAAACATGCAGCCTGATCTTTGATCTACACTGTCCGCTTTGAATCACTGTAGACAAAAAGCAACCATGCAACTGCATTCATTTGGGTCGTATTTCTAGGATGAAAGTGGCTGATACGTTTATTGGGCGAACTAAAGGTTAAGAAAGCGAACAGTATAGCCTCCAGTTTCAAATTGCATACATGTATTTGTACAGTCTTAGATGAATTCCATTTTTTGTCTTTATCCTCAAAAGAAAAGGTTCCAAAACATTGTGGGGAAAAGCGGAAACTATTTACAAAATAGAGGATCTTACATGAGTGTTTATGTATTATCATTTTTGTTAAACGAGTTGACTAAAAATGTATGACGCGAGCCTTGGCGAGCGTCAAATACATTTTAGTCAACGAGTTTGATAAAAATGATAATTCATAAACACGAATGTGAGATTCTTTTTATCACATAAAACGAATGACAGGCAAAATATATCCTGCATCATCACCTTTAGCCTATACAGCATTCCCGGGTCCACAGTTACAGTTGTAGTTTGGTTTCAAATGTGTACATACACAAGTAGATAGTTCTTTGATATTTACACCGAAAGTAGAATGAAACAGTTTCAAGAAGGGATAAGTCCACCTATTTCCGCAATTTTGTTGATTTAAAAGACTTTTGCTGTATTTCTTTGTTTTTATTAAACATGAAGATCAAAAATTTTCCGCGCGTATACGCTTTAGCAACAATGACGTCATTTTTTCCGCGAAACGGCGTGGTCGCACAAATTCCGGCACGTGCTGTGGCTGGTTTCTCAAGCTTCACGCACTCACGACTGAAAACTGATCAGAACCGGGACCCCAAAAACGACAGTACACTAGTGTTTTATCAAAAATAAGTCATGGGTTTAATACACTGTCGGAGGAGGTTTTATGTGATAAAGCGTTTTCTCCTTTATTCTACAATAGTTTCATAAAAGTAGGATTGGTTGATGAAGGATGGAGGAAGTCTATGCCAGAGCTGCAGATATCCTTGATGAAGTCATATGGCGTCCAACACAAGAAAAGGGGCCTGCGTAAAACTATGTCGTCCCAGATCAGTCTGTGCAGTCTGTGACCAATCCGAGACGACACTTCCCGTTTTTGTGCTATTTTCTGTTTCACGAAAGTCTACTGTATGAAAAAGTCTTATATAGTCGTAAAGTGCCGTCTCGGATTAGCCTGCGCGGACTGCGCGGGGTAATCCGGGACGACACTTTACGCAAATGTCCGAAGGTCTCATTTCGCATGTTGCGGACCATATCCTGGATACTCCGGTCCATGTCTAATATTGAATTGCTTATTTCAAGTTCCTTGAATTCCGATTGGTACAAACACGGACGTCACACAAGTACGCACATGTTTATGAGCCCTGCTCTGGGAAAAGGGGTTTTAAATGCATCTCTTGATGCATTATACAAAGCAAATCATCGCTTAATCATAAATCCATAAAAATCCCTGTTGTCTACCAACCAACTGAATCGTGTGGTGGACTTGTCTTTGGGCATGCAGAAAATTGACCGAAAGCAAAAATGGCTCAGCCCAGGTCAGCCTGCATTGAGCCTTTTTTTCAAAGAGAATGGCTGACAGATAGATTCACTGGTGCAAACGAGTACACACAAATTAGTTATGGAATTTCGCGCCAAATAATGACTTCTGTCCACATTTATGAGAAATAGGGAAATTCAAGCAACATGCATCTTGAATATCCTTTGCCTTGTGACCCAACCAATCAAGGGCCGCAAACTAAATCCAGTGAAAATGCCTCGACTTTCCGCCCGATTGGGCTGGGAAAGAACGTCTCAGCCATTGCCCAGTCTTGAAATTTAGAATACGGACAATATATGTGCCATGTTCTGGCAAAAGAGGCCTTAATACAGATCTAGGTGGTGCTATATGATTGATTTACTAATTGATTAAATGGTGTTGTACGCTGCTTTCAACAATTTTTCAGTCATATCATGGCGACAGCTCACATATTCGTGTACTTCCTGGGTTCCACCAGTACTAAGCTAGGGCTCTGAAGTGTCTAGCCCAAGGACACTCCCACGAAAAACCAAGTGGATCCAGTGAGGCTCGAACCTGGGTCCTCAAGGTCAAAAGTAGGATCACACTTTACCACTGAGCCACGCAGGACCCCTCTACGTGATGCATCATACCAAGCAAGTCATCACATAATTATGGATTCTAAAATCCACTTTGTCTAACAACCGACTAGAGACGAGTTAAACTGCTCCTTTGACATGCAGAAAATTAACCGACAACAAAAGGTTTCGACCCAGGTCAGCCTGCGCGGACAGCGCAGGCTGACATGGGTCGATACTTTTTGCAGATGCATTACACAGACTTTTCACAGAGCATGCCCTATGTACATACTGTATGGTTGATTTCCTAAATAGGCATTGTGAACAAAGTTTTCTCAGACAAGTACAGTCACTTGGTACACTGATTTTCAACGATAAGAGAAGCATGATTTCTGATGCAATTACAAACCACACGAATCACAATGTCGTATATAGTATGGCGAGGTCTGTAAAGATTTCTTGAAAACAAGGAAATCCTGATAGGACGTTGCTCACCGGGTCAAAGTTCAGAATACTGTTTCCGGTCTTCCCGGATTCTAACTTGATTACCACTTAACCAAATTCATTGGCTAGTTTTACTTCTTGGAAATCAGACATGTCATGCACAATGACAACGTCAAAGAGGTCAAAGGTCAAAACAGCATATGTTATAGTTTGTCTTTCCTGTAATTTGATCGCATTTTTAAATAAATTTATCAAAATTTGTAATTTTAGGCTTTCTTCAGAAAGGAAAAAACGGGTGTCAAGTGCATTTAACAATACTATGCCGGCATGGCGAAGATCGTGCATCCAGTCATGAGTCAAAGGTTAAAGTAATGGCACATGTTTCAAAGTTTGTCTTGGCTTTAACCCTTTAACTTTTTACTAAACAAATCCGACTTTTAACGACCCCCGAGAAAGAAGGGTTTTGAAAACATTGTGGGAAAAGGAGAAAGTGCTGGTTACCATTTTCTCCTTTTCCTACAGTGTTTTCTACTCTATAAAAGACAAATTTCATGCTATAAGTTATATGTAATATGTCGTCTGCAAATGCTTTCAATTTGGACAAGGCTAGAATTTTGTCGTTTGGTACAGAGTTAACTTGACAATTATCCAATGTATTTCACATAGATCCATCACGGCAAAATTTTAGATTTATTGATTGATTGTATGGTGTTTAACGCCGTTTTCAACGTTATTTCAGTTATATCTCGGCGGCCAGTACACCTATTCTTGCATTCCTGGAGTTTCTTTTACCAGTACTCCGCACAATATTCTTTCCAAGCCACTGGCTGCTTTCCCCACATAACCATCGTCGAAACAATGGTCAGCGGTGAGAGAGGAATGAATCCTGTTGTAATGACTATCATCAGTCCTCGGAAAGAAATTGGTCAAGCCGGGGATCGAACCAGCGACCTCCTGTTCTCAAGTCCTGTACTCTACCGACTGAGTTACGGGGGCTTGGCGGGCAAAATTTTAGACTCGTCCATGTTGAAGGAATTTACAGACGACAATTCATTTTTTTCCCAAATGACAGTATCTGGCCTTTAATAGGTAAAACACATTGTAGATAGAGAAAAAAGAAAGATGGTTACCAGTATTTTCTCCTTTTCCCACGGTGTTTTAAAAAAACTCTCTTTTTTTCAGGGTTGTTAAAACTCGGGATTGTGTGGTAAAGATTAACCTTTTACCAAACAATCCTAAGTTGTAACCTACTGAGAAAGAGGGTATTAGCTCTGTACCAAACGACAAAATTTTAGACTGGTCCAAATTGAAAGCATTTGCAGACGACAAATTAAAGGTAACCCAAATGATAAAATTTGTCATTGATACGTTTGAAAATATTGTGGGAAAAGGAGAAAATGCTGGTTACAAGCATTTTCTCCTTTTCCCACAATGTTTTCAAAAGGCTTTTTCTTCAGGTTCGGTAAAAGTCGGGATTGTGTGGTAAAGGGTTAATTAAAGAAATTGTATAAAAAAAAAAAAAAAAAAAGAGCAAATGGTAGTAACTAGTATTTTCTCATTTTCCAATAATGTATCGACCCTTTGAAATACAGTCTCCATTATTTTAGCTACATTGAACCTTTCGTCTGCACATGCTTTGGATTTGGACAAGTCCAAAATTTTGTCATTTGGTAAAAAATAGTTCCTACCCCTTGAAACACAGTTTCCACCAGTTTAACCATTTTCAACTTGTCGTCTGCAAATGGTCTGGATTTGGACAAGTCAGAATTTTGTCATATGGTACAGAGTTAAACATATCTCCGACAACAATGTTCGTCACGCACTGGGTGCATACGGAATAAAGAGAAGTTAACATGAATAGCTAACTTCTATTCTCGGGTAAATCAATGGTGTAGTCGAAGAGGAAAACTCAAAATTCGCCGAAACTGGGTGCCTATCCATGGAATAAAGTGAGGTTACCAGAAATGGCCAACTCTCATTCAATGTAAAAGGCAAATGAATGTTGTTATCGCAGAGGAACACTCAAAATTAGCACCATCAGGGTTCGTATTCACCAATTATTCAAAAAGGCTTAGGAATGTCCTTAGTCTTATGCAATAGAATATCTAAATTTCAAAGTAAATAACTTCTGATTGGCTAAACCGTTTGGTTTAGCCAATCAGAAGTTGTGTTACTTTCAAATCTAGAAAATTCTTGAGAATTAGACAAAGAATATTCTTAAGAATGGTTGGTGAATATGGACTCAGAACTGGACATGCCTAAGTATTGGTTCCTCTGGTGTTTTATTGTCACCATCATCAACGACTTAAAGATTCTTCAAGATCTGCAGTTTACTTATTTGTTGATGCCTATTTGCTCCTCAGACACATCAAAAGCCAGAATGACTAGACAATATTGCAGAATGACCTTGATGAGCTGGAAACTGGGTATCTGAATACGGCATGCTTTTCAATGCCAAGAAAATTGCAACATCTTATATATGTTAGGGTGTTCTTGTAAATAATTCTTAAAAAAAAAAAAAAAAAAAAAAATGCTGTGGCATTCGTCAAAAACTGAAGTCACGTGAATATTGTATTATTCTGTATAAACTAGCTTCAGAATTTTGGCCCATATTTTGTATCTGAAACTTAATTGCTGAACATTCGTCTGGAATTTATGCTATTTATGATTTAAATACGCGCCCTTTCCATGTCAACGCATACAAGCTTGTGAACGTGACAGGGATGCCATATTTATTGCTGTTATGTGAATTTGATTTTATACATACTACTTTCAACCGTCCCTGTCATTCTTGCTCATGTGTTCTGCCAGTGAATCAATTCTTTATTTATCTTTTTCGAAAAAGGCGTTGGCGTGAGACCTTTGTTGTATTAGTCACGATATTTCGTTTATTACAACACCGCTTACTACTGCGCTTCGGATAGCTTCAAACTTTATCATTCATGTGTAAACAAAAATGGACGGTAGCAAGTCTGTCTCCTTCGGGTTTTCGAAAAAATCTGAAAATCGAGTGCTGAAAAACAAAAACGAAGACCTAGATGACAATTTAAAAGAAGAGACAGATTATGTCACATCATTAGAGGACAAAGAAGTTAAAAGGTTGCACTATGATTGCTGTTGTCCGCTTTTTACTTCGTACAAATTAGGATGCGTTTCCACTACGTCTTACTCCCGATACTAGACAAAGATTTTACGCACTTTGATTGAATTACTCATAACCCTTTACCTTGCTATTCCATGTTTTTACGACCTTTAGCAAGAGTACATTTGAAACAAACAGAAAGGAAACCATGGAAAAGGGAAAATCTGGTGGTAACCATGGAATCGTAACCATCAATTTGTCCATGCACTTTCGCACAATGATTTCTATACTTTCATAGAAAGAGCCTGGGTATTGAGTCGTACAAGATTTGCTGTCTATCACTGTTTTTACATCTATATGTTTGTTACTGGGGTAAAGATATATTGAAATCCTCCTGGCCATTCTCAAAGAAAGAGATAAATGATGAGGAAAAACCAGTTTATTTTTGTTACTTTCTGTTGGAGGAGTAGGTTTGATGTCCTTTTTTTTAAATCAATAAAACAGGTTTCAGACTCTCGATGCCATGACATAAACTCTCGAAATCATCACAGACGAAATCTTCAATCTTTGCATTCAAACCTATTGCCCCCTTTTTGGCTCAAAGTCGTGGTGTGTATTATAAACTATGGTTTGGATTGAACTGATATTTTGGTTGCATCAGAAAAAACAATGCACACAGCGAATTTTACTGTGTCCTAAAAGAAATCATTGTGTTGAAAACGCAAGATACATGCTCTAGCGGAAACACTGCACCAAGTTTAACACTTGCGTATGCATTCACTCACAGCACATATAAACTTTAGTGTGGTCTAAACCTGAACAAACTTGAAATAACTTTAACCTTTTCCCATACAGCAAGTTTTAGACTCTTCCAACCAAATCCATAATATCTGCAGACTGCAAATTCAAAATTGATATGAATGAGCTCAAGCTCTCTGACAAGGTAGAAAGCAATGTGGGGGAAAAGGAGAAAATGTTAATTTACCAGCAATTTTTTTCTTTACCTGCAATGTTTTTCAATAGGCTTATTTCAAAGGTTCTTTAAAATTCGGGATTGTGTGGTACATTTTAAGGGTTAAGAAATACCTGCTTGACTAGTCCAAAGCCATCATGATTCTGGGGAAATTCTGAGAATTAATTGTGGAACAGATATTTTCAAAAGGGAGAATAGTTATAGTAATACCATCTGCGTTGTTTAAAACCTGAATGGCAGTACAGGTATTAATATCCCAAGGAAAATCAATCATAATTTGACAGCATTTATCCCCCCTTTAACTCTTTACCTCAAGACAAAAATGTAGACTTGTCCAAATTGAAAGCATTTACAGACGACAATTTGAATGTGGTTTAAATAATGGAATTTGTCTTTAAAAGGGTAGAAAACATTATGGGAAAAGGAGAAAATGCTGGTTACCAGCAATGCTGGTTACCAGCATTTTCTCCTTTTCTCACAATTTTTTCAAAAGCCTTCTCATTTAGGGTCGTTAAAATTTGGGATTGTGTGGTAAAGAGTTAACTCTTTACCACTTACTCACAAAAGTGTATACTTGTCCAAATTGAAAGCATTTGCAGACGGCAGGTGAAATGTGGCTCAAACAATGGATTATATCTTTGATAGGGTTTAAACACTGCGGCAAAAGTATAAAATGTTGTTTTCCAGCATTTTGCCATTTTCCCACAAGGTTTTTCAAAGGCTTCTTTTGTCGGAGTCATTAAAGCTCAGTATAGTGCGGTAAAGGGTTAATGAAAGGTGAGGCTGGGGGGGGGGGTAGAAAAGGAATCTTGTAGGAAAATATAAATTCCAACAAGATTAAAAAACTTGCACTAGACTGTTTGTTAACAATGAAGGTAAGTCATTTACAGAAAAAGTAAAAAAAAAAATGAAACTCATAAAAAAGGAACTCTCCTCATTATTTTCTATATATATGTACTTATGTCTTTTGTTCAGATTTATTGATTGATTGTATGATGTTTAATGCTGCTTTTGACATTATTTCAGTTATACTGTGGCATCCACTGCACTTGTCCATGCTTTCTTGGAGTTTCTTTTACCAGTACTCCGCACAATTTTCTTTCCAAGCCACTGGCTGCTTTCCCACATAACCATCAGCCAAACAATGGTCAGTGATGAGAGAGGAATGAATCCTGTTGCAATGACTATTGTCAGTCCTCGGAAAGAAATTTGCGACCTCCTGTTCTCAAGTCTTGTATGCTACAGACTGAGCTACCAGGGCTCGGCTTAGTTTTAAGGCCATCTTTACAGGTGAATAAAAAAGTCTAGTTTTGGTAACATTATGTAACTCTTTACCAAATGACAAAATTTTAGACTAGTCCAAATTCAAAGAATTTGCAGACTACAAAATAAACATGGATTGAAAATTGAAATTTGTTTTGGGAAAGGTAGAAAACATTGTGGGAAAGGAGAAAATACTGGTTACCAGCATTTTCTCCTTTTCCCACAATGTTTTCAAAAGCCTTCCTTCCCAGGGTCGTTAAAACTCAGGATTGTGTGGTAAAGGGTTAAAAAACTTGTTTGACATAATCAGGTTGTATGCAACTTTAACTCTATCAAACATCAGAATTTTAGACTGGTCCAAATTGAAAGCATTTGCTGACAACAAACTAAATATGATACAAATTAGAAAAGTTTTCTTTAAAGGGGTAGAAAACATTGTGGGAAAAGGAGGAAATGCTGGTCACCAGCATTTTCTTCTTTTCCAACAAAGTTTTCAAAAGTCTTTTGCCTTGGGGTGGTTAAAACTTGTGATCGTGTGGTAAAGGGTTGAAGTGCCAGTGCACCATTTTTGGTGGGGTTTAAAACAGTGTGGGTAAATAAGTTTATTTAACCTTTATCAAGCAATCCAATGGTTTCACATCACTGGGGAAGAAGGCGTTGTTGTCCATGATGGTTTAAATTTGGAAGAGTCTAAATTTTTTTTTTTGTGAAGGATTCACTCACTCATTTTATGATCAGAAACCAATCTTTCTGTTTGTAAGCTTAAATCTTTATCACACGATGTGGAGAATCAATGACCTCAAGGACTTTTCTCAAACAATCCAGTCATTTGAATCACATTCAAGTTGTTGTCAGCAAATGCTCACAACTTTGACATGTTTAAATGTCATCTGGTCAAGTGTGAATAATGAATTTTTGTTTTTTTACAGTACAAAACCAGTTGAGAAAAAGAAGGAATATGTCATTCCATTGATCAGGACAAATAAATGGAACTCTCCGTCTGGAACATCAAGTAATGATGACATTGACACATTAGCTGTGCAGGAAATAGTGAAAGGTGAGAATACACTATGTTTTTGTTCAACGTACCAGTAAACCAGTGCTAATAGAAATGAGCAGTGCTCTAGCAAAGGGGGTGCAATGCATCTCCATAATGCATCATACCGTGCAAGTCATCACATAATTTTTGGATCCATAAAATCTGTTCATTCTAACAATCATCTTGATCATGAGGTAGAATGGTCCTTTGACCTGCAGGAAATTTACAAAAACCAAAAAGTTTTGACTCAGGTCAGTCTGTGCGGACTGCGCAGGCTGACATGGGTCGATACTTTTTGCAGATGCAGTAAGCCACCTTTTCACAGAACACAGCTAAAATTTATTTGACATAAGACATTCTGCATAGTCTTTGACCTTTTTTCAGACATTTTTGGACTTGGAAATTAAAACAACCTGCTGCTGACTAGATCTCCATATTTGTAATTGATTTTCTTGTCCATTCATTCATTTGTTCCATAAGGTGACAAGCTAGTACTCCTTAGTTAACCTGTTACCAAACACTGCAAACAGTCCTGCTTTGTAATGATCCTGTGGAAGACGGCTTTTTAAAGAATTGTCTTAGAAATTAGCAAATGCTGAAAATAATGTTTTCAAAAGCATTCCTCTTCTGGGTCATTTAAACACTGGATCATTCTTACATAGGAAAATATTGTGTCAGAAGAAGTGGCTGCTTGTTACAAGCTTTTTTCACGGACCTGTAGTTTTATTGTTGTTTCAAAAGTTGATCCATGTTAAATTTACTTATTTTCAAGGTGATTTTCAAACTGCTGCATATTTGTTTGATGAAGTAATGATTTAACCCTTTCCCAAACGACCAATATTAAACCCTTCCAAATTGAAAGCATTTGCAGATAACAAATTAGCAAGTGCTACAAATGAACTTATGTTTTTTGACAGGGTAGGAAACATTATTGGAAAGGGAGAAAATGCTGGTTAGCAGCATTTTCTGCTTTTCCCATGATGTTTTCAAAAGGCCTCTTCCTCAGGGTTGTGAAAACCCGGGATTGTTTGGTAAAGGGTTAAGTCATTATCATACTGTCACAAGTTTTAGCGACACAGAAAAAAACATTTGAAAACTTTGTGGGAAGAGAAGGAAATGCTGGTCTCCTTTTACCATAAGGTTTTCTACACTATCACTGACAACTTCCATCATTTGAGTCACATTTAGTTTGCCATCTACAAATTCTTTCAGTTTGGACAAATTAGAAAATTTTGTCTTTTGGTGAAGGATTGATCATTGTGTTTGACTTTTTCAACAGAAACAGAGCAGAAGAATGAAGAGTGGAGGGAGAGAGGGATGGTAGATTCTAAACTGGAAATACCATTACTGATGCAAAACAAAATTCCGGATGGGTTTGAGACTGATGAAAAGTTAGATGTGTCGTTAAGACCAGATGAAGTGAGAACTCCGTCATTTTAAAGAGTTGAATATATGAGGCATGCTCTGTGAAAAAGAGGCTTAGTGCATCTGCAACAAGTATCGACCCGTGTCAGCTTGCGCAGTCTGTGCAGGCAGACATGGTTTGAAACTGTTTGCAGTAGGTCAGTTTCTGCATTTTCAAAGGACCAGTCTTCTTCATGATTCAGTCAGCTTGTCAGACAAAAATTGATTTTATGCATCCATCATTATGTGATGACTTTGGTATAACGCATCACAGAGATACATTAAACCCCTTTTTGTCAGAGCATGGCTCATTCCTTTGAGTATGAACAATGTTTCATAGTGCATGCAATAGTATTTCAGTCATATTATGTTGACAACAAACACATAGGTATGTGATTTTTTCCTCCTCAGAGGAATTTGTCCTTTTAAAGCAGTCCCCATTGCCAAATAATCCAGGTTTCCACAACACTCGGAAAGAAGGCTTTTGAATATATTGTGGGAAAAGGCAAAAATGCTGGTAAGCAGCATTTTCGCCTTTTCCCAAAATGTTTGCAATCCTATCAGAGAGCTTAAGTTCATTTGTACGAATTCTGAGATTATTGTCTGCAGATCCTTTATTGTGATAAAGTCTAAAATTTGTCACCTGGGAAAGGGTTAAGTTGAAAACTAAAAGTTTTTCAAGCTCATAAGGAATTATTCAGAAATTATGTATTTACTGAAGTGTTGGAAGGCATTTTTTCTCTCTCATATTTCATCAATCAAAACAGAAATTATGTACAGTAGAATTTCGTTAGTTTGCTCGTTGCTTGTTCGAAGCTATGTGTTGGTTTGTGTGCTATCTCCGGTCCTGATATATATCCTTCTTTATCATTGTTAAATTCCTCCGAAAACATTCGAATGTCGGTGATTAGTAGTTCATAGGGTATTTCGAGTCCCAAAAGTAGTTTTTGAGCACAAACTCCTACCTTTAATTGGTTATGATAAATCCCCTTGCAAACTTACAAAGGTGTGAAACCCAAGACCAACATTGATTTTCACACCCGTTGATTGATGACTTCCATTGGTACCAATCAGTCGTTAACTGCGAGTGTAATGGAATGTGTTGTTTGGTTTGTAACATCAATTTATAGATCAAATGACAATTTACAATTCCGAAATTCCTTTTAACGGAAGTCCTCTGAGTGACTTGATCTCTAAAAGGGGAAATCACTTTGACACGATTCAACTAAGGCAAAAACAGTGGATAAATATTGCTTTATTTGTTTATTATGATAAACATGTATTTTACTGTATTTATAGATGGATGAAAAATATAGATATGTAAATTTTCAAGTTTAGGACGGTCACGCGAGATAACACCAAATTCGTAAGCTTGCTCTGATGTTATTTTTTATTATTGTCTCTTAGCTTTTTATTATTGTGTCACCCAGGTGAGCAGTGAAACAATCACAAAAATAACATCAGAGCAAGCCTTCAGGTTGAAGGTAACTGGAGATTAACAATGGGTAGCAGTAAAGGTACTGCAATACATGCTGCGTAAATCTGATTGTCTATTTCTGTTTATAAACAGCACTGAAAATGCCCCAAAACAGTCACACTTTTTGGTCTGTACTACATCTAGTATGCATAAGAAGTCCCGGTCCCTTGTGTTACCAACTACAGAGATTTTACTGTTGCATGTATTAGTGAACTGTTTGCAGAGGGCATGGGCATTTTCTTTCTGCCTCATATTTCACCAATCACACCTCTGTTCATAGAAATACCATGCTGTTGATCTCACAAGTCATTGGCCTTTGCAGTGCCTTGCCCAGGGGCTAAGAGGCCAAGATTTTAACACAGAGCAGGTCACAATCCCAGAAGTGCCAATTAAATGAAAAAAGATTATTGTCAGCAGAAAAATCCCAGATATTGCAAGATGTTTATTGAAGTATCAGCAAATACAGAAGATGTACATCACAAATCAGGCATTATGTTGTGTGCAATCTTAGTTTGACTTGGGCAGCCTACAAATTTGGCCATATTACACATAACAGTCTAAACAGTACATAATCAAGATCCAAAATCAGACTGCAGGACCTGTGTTGTATGATCATGGTCTACACTATCCATGTAAGCAACATAAGTTCTGAGCAGCCATCTGCGAGTTAGGTTCACCTTGCCCTCAAATTTGTAAGATTGTAGTCCTATCTCATTCTTATTTTTTTTAAATATATATATGTACATGTATTGAAAAGGGGTCTTAAGAGATTTGCAAAAAGTATCAACCCCGGTCAGCCTGCGTAATCTGTGCAGGCTGACCTGGGCTGAAACTTTTTGCTAATGGTCATTTTTCTGTATGTCCAGGGACCAGTGTACCTCATGATTAAGTTGGTTGTTGAAAAAACTGGCTATTATAGATCCATAACTATGTGATGGCTTGATTTTTATCGTGCAGCATGGAGATGCATTAGGTCCCCTTTTGTCAAAGCATGGCTCATTAACTTTATTCACAGCCTATAGAAACAGACTATGAGGAGATTCCCATCGAGGCATTTGGTATGGCTATGCTGAAAGGAATGGGCTGGAAACCAGGGCAGGGCATTGGTAAAAATAACAAGTGAGTATTCGGCTGTTGTGTCAACCCTTGGAGTTTTTACCCTATGCTAAACATTCGAAAGTTATGATGACCGTGAGGAAAAAGCCCATTGAAAACATTGTTGTAAAAGGAGAAAATGCTAGTAACCAACATTTTCTCCTTTTTCCACAATGTTTTCTACCCTAATAAAGACAGAAATCATGCAAGCTACATTTGATTTGAGGTCTGGAAATGCTTTCAATTTGGACCAGTTTAAAACTTTGTCATCTGGTAAAGAGAGAAATGCCTGAAGAAGTGAACTGTTTCCATGCATGATAGGAAATATTGTTCAGAGAGGTGTAATTACCATTTAGTCTGTCAGTCTTATCTGTATTTTTACCTCAGGTTAGCCTGTGCAGTCTACACATGCTGACTTGGGCCGAAACTTTTTTTTATTGGTCCCTTACTGAGTATCAAAGCACAAGTCTACCTCATGATTTGGCTGGTTGTTAGACAAAATGAATTTTATGGATCCATATTTCTGTGATGACTTGCTTGGTATGGTGTATTGCAGAGATGCATTAACTCTTTACCAAATGACAAAATTTAAGAGTCATCCAAATTGAAAGCATTTGCAGACGACAAATTCAGTGAAACTCAAAAATTGAAATGTGTGTTGGGAAGGTTAGAAAACATTGTGGGAAAAGGAGAAAATGCTGGTTACCAGCATTTTCTCCTTTTCCCACAATGTTTTCAAAAGGCTTCTTCCTCAGGGTTGTTAAAAGTCGGATTGTATGGTAAAGAGTTAAAACACGCCCCCACCCCCCTGTTTGCCAGTGTGTGGCTCATTTAGATGGTGGTGTAAGTCGAGATTAATCCTTCCCCAAACAGTCCTTAAAATTAACAACCCCAAGAAAAAAAGCTTTTGAAAATCGTGTGGGAAAAGGAGAAAATGGTTTGAATCCACAGCAACTTGGATCAAAGAAACATAATTTGAAAATAGTGTGGGAAAAGAACCCACAGCAACTTGGATCAAAGAAACATAATTTGACATATTTTTATAAGAAGAATTTGGAAAGAAAAATGAGTGTCGGGAAACAGTTTGTTGCTACTATTCCACAGGCACATGTGCCCAAAATGTTGTTTTTTTTTCTATAACACAGAATGAATAGGTTCAAACGAATGTATTGCATGTTGATGATTTGATGACAAGAAAACAAATACTGATGTTTTCTAGTCAATAATAATATGATTCAGATTACTTTATTCTGTAAATAAGGCCACTGGCCCATAGTACATAACATAACTAATATCACAATATTGTTATCGTCCCTTTTTCCCCAAACCACAGCATGACAAAATGCACTTATATACATGAACATATGTCAGTACTTTTAACCGTTTACCACAGTCCTGACTTTTAACAACCCATAGGAAAAGGACTTTCGAAAAACATTGTGGGAAAAGGAGAAAATGCTGGTAACCAGCATTTTCTCCTTTTCCCACAATGTTTTCTACCCTGCAAAAAAAAAAATCCAATTTTTGGGTTGTATTTATTTTGTCGTCTGCAAATGCTTTCAATTCAGACAAGTCGTTTGGTAAAGAGTTAAGCCACACTATCAGTGGCTCACAGTTACAACAGTAAAATGAGACAGACAATGCAAGTTGAACAATCCAATCTTCCAACTCTGTTTAGAATTAGTTCTAACAAAATTATGAATTGCTGTGTTGATATTGAAGTTATATATCAGACAACAGTGTTGTTCCAAAACACTTGAAGTCAGCATGTTTTGTTACTCTGCCAGATTATTATTCTTTGCAGGACTTATTTCCCTTTGATCAGTAAATCTAAGCAATATAACGGTTTTCCATTGTATTGTTAACCCTTAGGCTGTTAAGTGAGACTCACTGACCTTTTGCGGGCAGTGTAGATCAAGATTAGACTGCACAGGACATGCACTCTGATCTTGTATCTGCCTAGTCTGATTAGGAGATTTTTTTTTTCAAAAAATTGAGTTTGAAATAGCATTATTCTGGTTTTTACTATTGGTCTGAAAATTTCATTTCACTTATTTAGCAGGATAAGGATTTACTGAATGGTGCTTCAATTCTTATCATTGATACAAATTTACTGTAAAATTCATCTTTCTTTCTTTGAGATTAATTCTTTTGTAATACCGGGTATTTGTGCTAGGGGTAGCAGGTATTTGGCATTAAATTTGATAACAAGTAATTTTGATGTTGAAAGTAAAAATGCTGTATTTTTTTTTCTTCTAGAAATATTGCTCCTATTGAAGCTACCTTACGTCCAAAAGGGATGGGTCTTGGGGCTGATAGGAAGCAAGCCCAAGCTGTAAATGATACAAAAAAAGGGAACACGGGCAGTAAAGAGGAAGAAGAGACTTTATCTATGAAGAAAGGAGCTTTCTGCCTGATAGAGAAGAGGCCTCATAAAGATCTGTATGGAGTGGTGAGTATAAACCTGCTTTGTTGTAATAACATCTAGTCAGTCTTTATTCTTTGTAATCCTGTTTAGTATAGACCCAGATGAAGAGGGCTTTTGAAAACGTTGTGGAAAAAGGAGAAAATGCTGGTACCCAGCATTTTCTCTTTCTCCCACAATGCATTCAAAGACATATACCATTGCATGAACTAAATTTATTTTTGTTGTATGCAGATTCTTTCGATGTTAACTAGTCTAAATTTGTGTCGTCTTGCATCAGTTAGTAGCAGATAGCTGATGAAATACTGTGACAAGTGAAATCTTATTAATGAAGAGTTTTGCTACTATTCTCTCCTTGCACCTGTATTTTTGAAAAGCTGTTTTTGTCAACATTTATATTTTAATTTACATCTTGGCAAATTCAATTTCTATGAATTTAGTAGAATTTGTATCTGCATGGAGGCTGTATGGATTATCATTTGTAGGATTTTGCCACATGGTAGGGCTGGTTTTTGTCTATTCATTAGAAGGCTTTGAAAATTTTTTTGTACTCAACAGGAGCAATGTGTCAGTTTATCATTATGTTCAGTTATCTCTCTTGTAAGGTAAAACTTGAATAGATTTATTTTTCCCATCTCTAGAAACATTTGTGTAGTTTTTTATGGGAGAATGGGTTTAGACTTGAAACCATAACACTTTACTGAACAACAAAATTGTAGACTTATCTAAATTGAAAGCACTTGTAGATGACAACATAAATGTGACTCAGAAATTGAAGTTTGTTTTGGGTAGGGTAGAAAACATTGTGGGAAAAGGAGAAAATGCTGGTTACCAGCATTTTCTCCTTTTTCCACAATTTTTTTAAAAAGCTTTCTCTTTCAGGATCATTAAAAGATGGGATTGTGTGGTAAAGGCTTAAAGAGGAAATGAAGATGACATTTTGAAATACTTTTCCAAATGAGTTGATAAAAACAAATTGGTTTTAAAAGATGGTAGTCATTGTGACAGGATTTTTATGGTAAAACTGTTTCAACAGTGTTTGTGTGAGAAAGCAGCCAGAGGCATTATAAGAGTATGGCACAAAGTACTGGTAAGACAAATATCGCTAATGCATGGATAGGTGCACTGGCTGCTATAATATGACTGATAGTGTATAAAACGGTCTGAAGACCAATCAGTCATTTGATCAAATAGATATTTGTTCATCAGTAACTCAGCAGTTTTATTTTTGAAAGTTTCCAGTCTCTGTTGAAATTGTGATAAAGAAGGAAGCAGCTGGCTGGTTAGTGATACCATTATTGAAATTAGTGCTGAACATCCCAACTTAAAATACCTTGCCTGGGAACTCAATAATGTTAAAATGCCCTTAAACTCCAATACAAACAAACAAATAAACAAGTGGAATTCAATATATGGTTGCTTAATACAGATTGCTTGCTAAACCCTTTACCACACGATCCTGTGTTTAAATGACCATGACGGAGAATACCTTTGAAAACAGAGAAAATTATAGTAACCAGCATTTATTCTTTTTCACACGATGTTTTCTACCCTATTAAAGACAAACTTTATCGTTTGAGTAACATTTTATTTGTTGTCTGCAAATGCTTTCAGTTTGGACAAGGCTAAAATTATGTCACCTGGTAAAGAGTTAATACTCTTTTTGTATTTATTTAGATACAAGGATTTGATGAAGACAATGCGAGGCTGATGATAAAGCTGACTGTGAGTGGTAAGGTCGTAACTGTTAGTCAGTACAACATCCGACTTGTCACACAGAAAGAATATGCAAAATACTCCAAATATATAAGTAAGTGACCATCATATATAAACAACCCTTTATCACATGACAAAATTTTACACTTTTCAAACTTGAGAACGGTTTTGAAGATAACAAAGTATGTGTAGCTCATAAGATGACTGTTGTCTTTGAAAAGGGAGAAAACATTGTGGGAAAAGGAGAAAATGCTGGCTACCAGCATTTTCTCCTTTTCCCACAATGTTTTCAAAAGCCTTTTCCTTCAGGGTTGTTAAAACTCGTGATTGTGTGGTAAAGGGTCAATCCTTTACTGAACAATTTCATGTTTTAAGCCTGTACCGGACAACAAAACTTTAGACAGGACCATTTTTGAAGCATTTGCAGTCAACAAATTAAGTTAGGCTCATACGTTGAGATTTGTGTTTGAAAAGGTTCGAAAATGTTGTGACAAAAAGAGAAATAATGGTTACCAGCATTATGTCCTTTTCCCACAATGTTTTCAAAAATGTCTGTACTCCTTGTGGTTAAAACATGGCATTGTTTGTGGCTGAAATGATGGACTTGTCTTTAAAAAGGGAGAAAATGTGTTTAGAGGAGAACAAGCTTGTAAGTCAGGATTGTTTGGTGAATGGTTCGAGACCTAGGGCAAGAAGGATATTGTCCTGGTGTGGAAAATGTTTCCCACTTGGCCAATGACCAGAAACGATTGAGATTCTTTTTGTGTTTTTGCTTGACATACTTTTTGGTGTTATATGTGATCAGCCTGTACTCTGTCCGTCCATCCATCTGTCTGTCTGCATACATGCCCATAGATATTTTTGTGTCACAGTGTCTGCCAACAGTTTTGCTGTTATTATATTGTGTAATTATTATCTGCAAACTCTACAAGTAGAAATTTTAGAGTGTCTGGCTTCAAGCATTGAAGACTTATTCCCCTTTGAACGTTGACATAACATTTTTGCACATTTTTGTTCTATGAAACATTGTAGGAAAAGGAGAAAATCCTGTTTACAAGCATATTTCCCCTTTTTTCCACAGTGTTTACAAAAACCATTTTCCTCAGAGTCTCTTAACTCTTTACCAAACAACAATTTTAGACATGTCAAAATTGAAACCATTGCCAGACAGCCAATTAAATGTTACTCAAAACTTGAAAATTGTCTTTCATATGGTAGAAAACATTGTTGGAAAAGGAGAAATGCTGGTTACAGGCATTTTCTACTTCTTAGCTCCACAAAGCGTATGTCATGGCCCTGTGTCCATTGTGCATCTGCATGGGATACTCTTTTTATTTTTTTTTCTATTGATTATATTTTATTTTATAGACAAAGGTGCAGCTGACAGATATAAAGAGAAAGAGGAGAAGAGAAAGGAGAGAGAACATGTTGAAGAAAGAGAGAGAGACAAGGAAAGGGAAAGAAAAAGAGAAGATAGACTGAGGGATGAAGAAGAAGACAGAAAACAACTGAAGGACAAACATGATAGAAAGAGAGAAAGACATGCAGAGAAAGACAGGGAAAATGGCAGAAGTGAAACCAAGAAAAGAAAATATGAGGATAGGTGAGTTCTTATGATTGATTCCTGGTACGTTGGATTAGCTGTTTGGAAATGAGCTATCAGACTGTTGAACCCTTGACCACATAGTCCTTACTTTTAGTGACCCTAAAAAAGAAACCTTTTTAAAAAATTGTGGACCGGTCCTGCATTGGCCCAGTGGTAAAGTGTAGGACTCGTGACCTGGAGGTCCTGGGTTCAAGTCTCACTGGATCAACTGGGTTTTTCGTGGGCAAGACACTTCAGAGCCCTAGTCCAGTACAGGTGAAACCCAGGAAATACATGAATGTGTGAGCTGTCGCAGTGATATGACAGAAATAATGTTGAAAGCGGTGTTAAAGGCCATTAAATCAATCAATCAATTAAAAACTTGTGGGAAAAGGGAAAAATGCTGGTAACCATTATTTTCTCCTTTTCCATAAATGTTTTCTACCTTTTCTATCTGAGTCACATTTATTTTGTCGTCTGCAAATGCTTTCAATTTGGACAAGTCTAAAATTTTGTCGTTCAGTGAAGAGCTAAGAGAAGGAATTTAAATTTTCAAGCTAAATGCATGTGTGTGTGGAAGAAGATGACTTTTTTGTCTTTTGCAGACTAGATTTATAAACTTTTTGGCAAAATGAAAAAGTTGTCATAGCCTAAAATTTCTCCTATTGCCACAATGCTCTAAATTGACTTCATGATTAAGCTATGCTCTGTGAAAAGAGGGCTTAGTACATCTGCAAAAAGTGTTGACCCAGGTCAGCCTGCACAGTCCGAGCAGGCTGACCTTGGTGGAAACTTTTCGCTATTGGTCAATTTTCTGTATGTCCAAGGACCAGTCTACCTAATGATTATATCTGTTTTTAGACAAAATGAACTTTGTTGATCCATGATCATGTGATGACTTGCTTGGTATCATGCTTTAATGACATGCATTAAGCCCCCTTTTGCCAGAGCATGGCTCAGTCATATTATATTGTTACCACACAATCACAAGTCTTAATGACCTTAAAGAAGAGGACTTTTGAAAACATTAATTGTTGAAAAAGGGGTAATTGCTTGTAACCAGCATTTTCTCCTTGTATAAAAAGTTTTCTACCTTTCCACAAAACCATTTAAATGTTTTAGTCATATTATTTTGTCACCTGAAATTGCTTTCAATTTGGACAAGTCTAATATTTTGTCATTTGGTAGGATGTTTAACAACAATTTGTATTGAATACACATATTTTACACTGATGTTGTCGACAATTTGTGTCTAGATGTAATGATCGATGTATATACATGTACAGAGCTCCAGATAGAGGGAGTGATTTTGATCTCAAAATTAAAAATAATTATTATTCACTCTCCACTAAACGCTATGTTATGGGTACTCATTAGAATCATCTCATCGAGACAATTCTAATGAGTACCAACAACATTGTGTTTGGAAGAGAAATAATGGATTTAGAATACTATCACTCCCTTTTATCTACAGGTCTGCATGTAGGCAAAAAAGGTTTTGAAAATTGCAGTTTTTGTGGGGTATTTGGGGTCAGAAGGACAGATACTTTCTCAATCCTCATTAGTCAAGATCGACTGATTGTTCTGTGATGGCTTATCTTGAAATATGACTCTGAGGAAAATGGTTTTTTAAATATTTTGAGATGAGGAACAATTGCTGGTAATCAGCATTTTAGCCTTTTCCAACACATTCTTTTCCAGTTGTCAATGACAAATCCTGTCAGTCAAGCCTCATTTAATTTATTTTGTGCAAATGTTTTCAAAATGGATAAGGCTGAAATTTCATCTTCTGGTTACGAGTTAAAATGGGTGTCATTTACCCATAAATTTAACTCTTTACCAAACAACAAAATTTTAGGCTGGTACAAATTGAAAGCATTTGCAGACGTTAAAAAAAAAGGTGATTCAAAAATCAAAATTTGATTTGGGAAGGGTAGAAAACATTGTGGAAAAAGGAGAAAATGCTGGTTACCAGCATTTTCTCCTTTTCCCACAATGTTTTCAAAAGGCTTCTTTCTCGGGGTCGTTAAAAGTCAGGATTGTGTGGTAAAGAGTTGAAACATCAACCCTGAAATTGTGGAGGTAAATTATTGATGTTTTGTCAGTGGTCATTAGCTAAATTGTGTACTTTTCAGGGGCAAATTTATTATTACTCAGACCTCCAGATAAGAGGGAGTGATAGTATTTTAAATCCATTATTTCTCTTCCAAACCCAATGTTGTGGGTACTCATTAGAATCGTCTCAATGAGACGATTCTAATGAGTACCCATAACATAGGGTTTAGTGGAGAGAAATTAATATTTTCAATTTTGAAATCAAAATCACTCCATCTATCTGGAGCTCTGATTACTTGTATTTCATTTTGGTATATTGGTATTACAAGATCAACATGATGAGGGACCTTTGTAATTTTTTAGAATATCAATACCATAATAGTCTGTCTTGTTATGTTGAAATATTTTGTATAATTCTATTTGCTGACACTTAGATATATATATTTCAGTTACACAAATGGTGCCTCCAGCCATTCAAGCAGGGATGTTCTCTGGGTTAGACCGAAGCTTAGAGTAAGAATTGTAGACAAGAAGTACCGGAAAGGAAAATATTTTAATACTAAAGTAAGTAAAAGTTCTTGTGAACATGAAAGTTCGTAACAAATGCATAGCTCAAATACAAACCTCTCTGGCTGGGATTTGAACCCGTGCAGCAAATATCCTCATTTATTGAGGTTTAAAAGACCAATACACTAACCCCTGAGCTGAAGAGAATTCTCTCTAACGCAGTTGTCAGGTATTGATTTTATATGGGAAGAAGCTATGCTGTAAGGAAGGAGAGATCTTCCGTAACACACCCTCTCTTAAGAGAAGTCATCATTTTGATGATAGAAAGCATTATTAGGCAGGAAGTCTATTAATTTGACAATAAATGGCTCAGTGGCCAATAACGGGCAATTTTTATAGACAACAAATGGCTCAAAGGCCAATCCTGGATGAACCCCCATCTTACGAACATGAAAGTTCGTAACAAATGCATAGCTCAGGTACAAACAGGTCCAGCTGGGATTAAAACCCATGTAGCAAATATCCTCGTTTATCAAGGTTTAAATACACTAACCACTGAGCTAAAGAGACTTCTCTCTAATGCAGTCGCCAGGTATTGATTTTATACGGGAAGAAGCTGTGCTGTAAGGAAGGAGAGATCTCCGTAACAAAGTCTACTTAAGATGCTTTAGTTCAAAATGAAAATTACTATCTTCAAAGGAGTTTACACTTCAACCTTTAGACTGCTAAGTGCAACTTAAGGACCCTTGCAGACAGAGTAGATCAAGATCAGACTGCACAGAACATGCAGTCTGATCTTGAATCTACACTGTCCAATAAGGAGATATCTTTCCCCCAAAAATACCTTTGAGATAGCAAAGTCTTGGTTTTTACCATCAGCTTGAAAGTTTCACTTCACTTATTTAGCAGGACAAGGGTAATGAGGAACTTAATCTTTACAACAATTCAGAGTATAAACAACCCTGAGGGAAAGGGCTTTTGAATGTGGGAAAAGAAGAGAGTCATTGTGACCAGCATTTTATTCTTTTCTCACAATGTTTTCTGTTGTGTAAGAAAAAGAGCCATTATTTGAGAATTACTTGTCACCTGTAAATGCTTTCATTTTGGACTTGCCTGAAATTTTGTTGGTGTGTAAAGCAGATCTTCAGATAAGAGGGAGTGATAGTATTCTAAATCCATTATTTCTCTTCCAAACCCTATGCTGTGGGTACTCAATGGAATCGTCTCGATGAGACAATTCTAATGAGTACCCATAACATAGGGTTTAGTGGAGAAATAATATTTTCAATTTTGAAATCAAAATCACACCCTCTATCTGGAGCTCTGTAAAGGGGTTAACGCTTTACCAAACGACAAAATTCTAGTTTAGTCCAAATTAATAGCATTTGCAGACGACAAAATAATGCCACTGAAAAATTGAAAGTTGTTTTGGGAAGGGTAGAAAACATTGTGGGAAAAGGAGAAAATGCTGGTGACCAGCATTTTCTCCTTTTCCCACAATGTTTTCCAAAGGCTTCTTTCTGAGGGTCGTTAAAAGTCAGGATTGTGTGGTAAAGGGTTAAGATGTTTTTTTTTCTAAAAAAAAAAAAAAAAAAAATGAACTATCCTCAATGGAGTATACTTTTTGTTTCAAAGTAAAGGCAGATTAAAACTTAATTTTGTCAATGGGTTTTGACTCCCCAAATGATCAAAATTTTGTCTGGGGATTGATGAAAGTTAGCTGGAACTATACATGATACACATGTAATTGAACGGTTTTTGAAAAAACCTATTACAGAACGATATTTTACACCCACAAGCCACCCCTCATATTATACAAACTACAAACAATTGAAGAACAAGAAAATATTGGTTTGAATAGTGTGGAAAAAACGGTCAGAAAATGTGCAATTGTTTGTTAAATTTCTCCTATACCCACAATGTTTTAAAAAAAAAAAACATTAAAGGTTTAAAAGTGAAATTTGTATAGTAATGCCATGAATTTTATGATTTGTTGCAGGTTGAGGTAATTGATGTATTTGATAAGGACAATTGTGTATGTAAAACAGATGAAGGAAAAGTTCTTGAAGGTATATTTATGTCCCCCTCCAAAAAAAAGAAGAATCTGTGATATATCAGTTATTCCTGTTTGTCTGTTCGTCAGCCTCGTTGTCTGTCTGTTTACAAGCACATAAGTATATTTCTTTTGCAAACGCCCTTCACAGTTTTGCTATCATAGCACTTAAAATTTGTACATCTATCATCAAGATGTACAAGATAATTTTAGATGTCTGCCTTTGAGCCCTGGAGAATTATTTCCCTTGAAACTGAGACATTTTTGTGTGTCTTCATATAAGTTCTGTACATGTCTTGTCTATAAAAAAGCCTATGAAGGGGATCTTATATTTCCTGTTTTGACAGTTGTGGGGTCCTGCATGGCTTAGTGGTAAAGTGTGGGACTCATGAGGCGCTGGCTTCGAGCCTCGCACGATCCCCTGGGTTTTTCGTGGGAGTGTCCTTGGGCAAGATACTTGCAAACCCTAGCCTACTAGCCCTAGTACTGGTGAAACCCAGGAAATATCTGAATATGTGAGCTGTCACCGTAATATGACTGAAATAATGTTGAAAGCGGCATAAAATACCATTCAATCAATGATACAGTTGTAGTTAGGTTTTGTTTGGACATTTTTTTATGAGCCAAGGGCAACATATTGTAGGTTGCAGACAATGTAAATCAAGATCGGAATGGACAGAATGTTCAGTTTGACCACAGGTTGAATATTTAACACTGTAGGGTATTGAAATGATATGAGCCATGCTTTGTGAAAAGGGAGCTTAATGCATCTGCAAAAAGCATCGGCCCAGGTCAGGTGCGCAGTCCGCGCAGGCTGACCTGGGCCAAAACTTTTCGCTATTCGTCAATTTTCTGTATGTCCAAGGACCAGTCTACGTCATGATTCAGTCGGTTGTTAAACAAAATGGATTTTACGGATCTACAAGTATGTGATGTCTTGCTTGTATCATGTAGCACGGAGATGCATTAAGCCTCCTTTTACCAGAGCATGGCTCATATAATTTAATCCTTTACAAATAATTGCATGTAATTTAAGGAAAAAAAGGAAAAGGCTAACGAAAACACTGTTGGAAAGGAGAAAATGCTGGAATTCATATATTTTTTTGCCCTTACAGACAAGACAATGTTTAATGCCTTTTATAAAACTAGATTGTCTTCACTACACAATCCCTAGTTTTAACGACTCTTAGGAAGGATGCTTTTGAAAACATCATGGGAAAAGGAGAAAATGCTGGTAACCAGCATTTTCTCCTTTCCCCACAATGTTTTCTACACTTCAAAAGAAAAATATCAGTTTTTGAGTCACATTTAATTTGTCATCTGCAAGTGCTTTCAATTTGGACCAGTCTCAAATTTTGTCATTTGGTAAAGAGTTACTTTAGTTATCATCAACAAATGCTTTGAATTTGGACCAGTCTTAAATTTTGTTGTCTGATAAAGAGTTGGATAAAACAATTTTCAGCAGATTACATAATAATGCTCACCAAAAACTTTTGTATCTACCTAACTGTTTGCATAGCAGCCAGATGAAATGGACATTTTAAAGACAAGACCCAAACACTGCCAAGGCTCCCTTGACTAGATTTTCTCAAAAGCTATGAGACAGTGTAAACCAAGACTTGACTGCATACATTACAAGGATCAGTCTGATCTTGGTCTTTACTGTCTACAAAAGAATCTTATGTTACCAGTAGCATGCAAAGAATTTATTATGAAAATTTTCATTAGTTTAGCCTTTTCAGCACCATAGGCAAAAACAAGGGCAGATGGCACAGATCAAGACTAGACTGCACAGAATGTGCAGTCTGATCTTAGATATGAGCCATACTCTGTGAAAAGGGGGCTTAATGCATCTGCGAAAAGTATAGACCCAGGTCAGCCTGAGCAGTCGGTCAATTTTCTGTATATCTAAGGACCAGCCTACTTCATGATTAGGTCTGTTGTTAAAAATAGTGGTTTTTATGTATCCGTAATTATGTGATGGCTTGACTGGTACAATGCATCACAGAGATGCATTAAGCCCACTTTTGCCAGAGTGTGGCTCATATATATTGTCTCATTTTTCAGTCATGCCTATTATGCTAAAAATCTTTCTGAGTTGTTGTGGATTGTGTTCTCAGCTGTTGCAGAGGTTGAGTTTATATGAGCAGTGCTGTAAGAAAAGGGGGTTTGAAACATCTCCTTGAAGCATTATACGAAGCAAGTCATCACATAATTATGGATCCATAAAATCCATTTTGTTTAACAGCAGACTGAAGCCTGAGGTATAATGGTCTTTGGACATGCAGAAAATTTTAGATATTTTACCTATATAGAGGATCTTATATGAGTGTGTATGTATTATCATTTTTATCAAACAAATTGACTAAAAATGTATGACACGAGCCTTGGCGAGCGTCAAATACATTTTAGTCAACGAGTTTGATAAAAATGATAACACATAAACACGAATGTGAGATTCTATTTATAACATAAAACGAATGACAGGCAAAATATATCCTGCATCTATTACCTTTAGCCTATACACCATTCACGGGTCCATAGTTACAGTTGTAGTTTGGTTTCAAATGTGTGCATACACAAGTATATAGTCCTTTGATATTTACACCGAAAGTAGAATGAAAAAATTTCTAGATGGGATAAGTTCACCTATTTTCGCAATTTTGTTGATTTAAAAGACTTCCGCTGCATTTCTTTGTTTTTATTAGACATGAAAATTAAAAACTTTCTGCGTGTGTACGCCTTAGCAACAATGACGTCATTTTTTCCGCGAAACGGTGTAGTTGCACAAATTCCGGCACGTGCTGTGGCTGGTTTCTCCGGCTTCACACGCTCATGACTAAAACCTGATCAGAACCGGGACCCAAAAAACGATAATACACTAGTGTATTATCAAAAATAAGTCATGGGTTTAATACACTGCCGGAGGAGGTTTTATGTGATAAATACTATTTTGTGCTGTATGGTTTCTGTTTCAGAGATTTCACAGTCCATGTTGGAGACACTGATACCAAAGGCAGACTCAGCTTATATCTGTATTGTCAATGGAAAATATAAAGGACAGGTATGAATCATACATACAAATGTTGCACTTTTAGCATTGACGGATCTCCCAGGGCTCAGCACTTAACTCCCTACCTCGCAACAAAATTTTAGATCAGTCCAAATTGAAAGCGTTTGCAGAGGACAAATAACATGGGGTACAAACAACAGTATCTGTCTTTGGGATTGTTGAAAAAATTTTGGGAAAAGGAGAAAATGCTGGTTACCAACATTTTCTTCTTTTCCCACAATGTTTTCAAAAGCCTTCTTCTTAAGGGTTGTTAAAACTTGGGATTGTGTGGTGAAAGGTTATGGAATAAAATTTGCAATACGGAAATCCCAGTTTGATCCCTGCTCGCTGCAATGATCATGTGTGGTTGTTGTTGTGTATGGAAAGTAATTCTTCGATAAATGGCAAACTTTTAGACATGTTCAAATTGAAAGCATTTAAAAACAAATGTGTAAATCGTTACCATAAGACAAAATGTTAGATTTGTCCAAATTCAAAGCAATTGTAGACCACAAATTAAACATAGCCCAGCTAATGAAAGTTGTCCATGAAAGAGTAGAAAACATTGAGGGAAATGGAAAAAATGCTTGTTTTTAGCATTTTCTCCACGGTGTTTTCAAAAGTTTTCTTTCTCAGGGTCATTAAAACTGGGGATTGTGTGGTAGATGATTAAATTATGGGATTTGACCCTAAAAGGGTATAAAACATTTCAAAAGCTTTTTTTCCGCAAGGCTTGTTAACCCCTTATCATACAATGTCAACTTTTAACGGCCCTGAGGAAGAAGCCTTTTGAAAACATTGTGGAAAAAGGAGAAAATGCTTGTAACCAGCATTTTCTTCTTTTCCTACAATGTTTTCTACCCTAGCAAAGAAAAATTGCATCATTTGAGCCGGACTGAAATTGACGTCTCCCCCTCTGCTGCTGGCTGCTGGCTGCTGTAGTATTACTGAAATAATGTTGAAAACGGCATTAAACAGCATGCAATCAATCAATCTTTATGACTCTTCTCAATACATGTAATGTGGAAGTGGTGGTTATCAGCACATTCTCTCCCACAGTGTTTTCTAAAGTCTTCCTTCGTGGTTCTTTAAAACATGGAATTATCTGGTAATGGTTTAAATCATCCTTTAGGTCAAATGGGCTTGGAGATCCATCATCTTTGATGCCTTTTAAGTTGACCCTTAGGCTGCCAAGCGTGACTCACCAACCTTTTGCAGACAGTGTAGATCAAGATCAGACTGCACAGAAGGTGCAGTCTGATCTTGTCTCTACACTGTCCGATAAGGAGATATTTGTCACCAAGAAATAAGTTTGAAATAACATTATTTGGGTTTTTATTATTGGCTTGAAAATTTCATTTGACTTATTTAGCAAGATAAGGGTTAAAAAGAGCCCGGATGGGAAGCATACAAATTGGCATAGTTTCAAGAAAGCTATAATTTATATTGTTTTTGATATTCCAGGTTGCCCATGTAATGGAACGAGACAAGAAGAATTGCAAGTGTTTGGTACAGTTACTCAGTGATAGAGAGAAAGTTCTGACATTAGATTATGATTCTGTGTGTGAATATGTGGGCAACGTTCATGAGGAGTTTGACTTTTAACAACATACAGCTTTACAGGCAAAAGGAGTGATATTATTTTCATGTTATTTTTATATTTGGAAAAGGCTCATCAAAATGACAAAGAAGATAAAGTTTGCCTTTCTCATATATACCGATATTATATCGAGAGTTTTGGCTTCACATCTGTACAAAAAGAAGAATCAAAACTACCACCACATATCAAGCTGTTGCATCTAGAATTCAACAGAGATTTTAATGCTATGCCAAGACACTCAGTTTATAACATACTGCCAGGCTAGGAATTCAGGGATCAAGGGTTTGAATTGTAGCCATGCCGAACTCTTTTTGGATAGATTATTGTCATTGGAATAGTATTCATTCCGCTCTGTCAGCTTAACATTATTTCAATAATATTTGTTTAGGAAAACAATGAGTTGCTTTGAAAGAATATTTTACAAAGAAAATGGTTAACAGTGCTACAGGCACTATTGATAAAACTAATAGCCGGGATTTTCACCTTTTACCTTAATGATTTTTACCATTTCAAAGACTGATCATGTCATCAGAGCCACATTTATTTTGTCATCTTCAAATGCCTTCAATTCGGATGCGTCTGAAAATTTGTTGTTTGGTAAAGGGTTAAAACATAGATGCCTCACTCTGCTAATATCTCGGTGATATGATTGAAATAGTGTTGAAAGCAGCATAAAACACCATTCAATCATTCAATGAATGTCAGTCTTTTATCTTTAATCAATTGTCTAGCTTGGAGATATAGTATCTAGCAGGTTAGTTTCGGTTGCAACCATCTTGGAGTAGATGATTGTTATCAGAGAATGCATAGCTGTAAACAATTCTGTGTATTCTAAAGTAAAGTTTGAAGCCTTTGTAGACACATTTACCAAACCATCCTGTGTTTAATGACCCTATAGAAGAAGACTTAGAAAACATTGTGGGAAAAGGAGAAATGCTGCTTACCAGAATTATCTCCTTTCCCCACAATTTTATCTACCCTGTCTGATACAAATGTCACCTTTTGTGCTCATTTGATTTGTTGTCTGCAAATGCTTTCAAATTTTGACCAGTCTAAAATTCTATTGTGTGTTTACAATGTACCAAACAATCTAGCGTTTTAATGACCCTGAGAGAGAAGGCTTTACAAAACATTTTAGAAAAGCACAATTGCTGGTAACCAGCTTTTTCTTCTCTTCCCACAGCATTTTCTACGCTTTTTGATAAAAATGATATCATTTGTGCCAGTTCAGTATTTTGTCCTCAAATGCTCTCAATTTCAACAAGTCTAAAATTTTGTTGTTAAATGTTTGGTAATGAGTTAAACCAATATAAGTCTTTGTAGGAGATTAACCCTTTCCCAAACAAGCCCTGGTTTTCATGTGTCTGCAGTACAAGTCTTTTGAAAACACTGTGGGAAAAGGAGAAATTGCTCGTAATGAGCAATTTCTCCTTTTCCCACAGTGTTTTCTACCCTTTTTGAGAACTTTCTGCCATTTTCATAAAATTTAGAATTGTCGTCTGCAAACTCATTCAATTTGGACCAGTCCAAAATTTGTCGTTTGGGAAAGGGTTAAGTTTGATCTTTGATATACAATCAGGGTTTTCCCTTGGCAACAAAAATAGTCATAAATAATGGGGGTAATTCTGGACTTTGAAGGGGTCACAAAAAAATGTAATGAGATTAAACATTAAGGACTACTATGTATGAAACATTGTGTGATTTTGTGTTTCTTATTCATCCCAAAGCTTTATATAACCTATTTATGAATTATTGAATGATGTAAGATATGTACCCGTGATGTAACATTGTCAGTAGCAAAGACGATCGTAAGTAACCTGTATTGTTTTTGTGCATTCACAGTGACGCATTATTGAAAAAAATATGGGTCATTTTCCTTAAAAATGTGTCAAAATGCAAAAAATCGTGTGTCAAGGAAAAAGCCTGACAATGACTGATATTTTGTGAAGCTTTTATGATGTGATATTTTAGTAGTTCTTATCAAATTAAAAAAGTTCTTCTCTTTAATTCTTTACCAGATGACAAGATTGTAGACTCCTTCATAATGAAAGGATTTTCAGGTAAAAACATTGGGAAAAAAAAAGGTTCTCAAAACTAATTGGATTTGTTTTATCTGAGAGCTGAATTTTTTTTTTTTTGAAAAGGAGAAAATGCTGGTGACCAGGCCCTAAACCAATCTTAAAAGCATTCTCAGTCTGATTCACAAGAATTTTAGAGTGTTCAAATGTAACTCAGTTTCTGATTGGCTGAACCATGTGGTTTTGCCAGTCAGGTATTGTGTTACTTTATAAACCTAGATTAACCCTTTCCCAAACGACAAATTTTTGACTGGTCCAAATTGAATGAGTTTGCAGACGACAATTTTAAGTTTGATGAAAATGGCAGAAAGTTATCAAAAAGGGTAGAAAACACTGTGGGAAAAGGAGAAATTGCTCGTTACGGGCAATTTCTCCTTTTCCCACAGTGTTTTCAAAAGACTTGTACTGCAGACACGTGAAAACCAGGGCTTGTTTGGGAAAGGGTTAACACAGATAATGCAGTTTAGAATTGTTCTAAAATGTGGGCCGGGATGATGTTTTAAAAAATCTGTAAATTTGAACATGAAACTGCTGTCTGTCTCAGGTATTACTCGTGTCCTGAAATTTTAGATTTTATAAGCACTTGCAAGTTTATATAGTAAAAGTAGAACATTAATTCTGATGAAAAATATATCAATTAAGACATTAAAAGAAACCCAACAACTGTATTTCTGTCAAATATGTTGATGCTGTGAAGCAAAGCTGACTGTTCATGCCTGTAACACTCTGTATATTTTAGTGGTTGTCAAACAGCAAAACTCCATTATGAAAACATAGTGGGAAATGGAGAAATTGTTGCTAACTAGCATTTTGTCCTTTTCCCACGATGTTTTCAAAAGCCCTCTGCCTGAATTTGTAATAACTTGAAATTCATAAAGGCTTAAAACCAATCTAAGGTTTAAAAGAACATCATAACTCTCTTTCAGACTACAAAGTTTTAGCCAGGTCCAAATTGAAAGCAGTTTCAGACGACAAGATAAGTGTGCCTCAGTTGACGAGATTTGTTTTTTGAAAGGTTGGAAAACATTCTGGGAAATGGAGAAAATGCTGGTTACCAGCATTTTCTCCTTTTCCCACAATGTTTTTAGTAAAAGCTTTTTTTTCTCAGGGTCGTAAAAACTTGAGATTGAGTGATAAAAGGTTAACCCTTTGATATTGCAAACTACTGTAGTTTCAGCATTGTATTACTCCTGTGTGTTGAAGTTTTAGAGTTTTCTGTCATGGTAAATGTTCCTTAACCCTTTACCAAACAATCCTGAGTTTTACGGCCCTCCCTGGGAAAGAAGGCTTTTGAAAACATTGTGGGAAAAGGAGAAAATGCTAGTAACCAGCATTTTCTCCTTTTCCCACAATGTTTTCTACCCTATCAGAGACCTTAAGCTCATTTGTACCAATTTTGAATTTGTCTTCTGTAGCTGTTTTGAATTTGAAAGAGTCTAAAATTTGTCATTTGGGAAAGGGTTAAACAGTTTAAAAACTGTTTCATTGGTCTTCAAAGAGGAATTATTATTAAATATGGGTAAACCTTTGACCCCTAACCTTAGAAACAAATCTGCAGCTGGAAACTTTGAAAGTATCCTTGTAAACTTTGAAAGTATCCTTGTAAACTTTGAAAGTATCCTTGTAAATGAGGGACGATCAACATAAGCACAGTTGAATCAGGGACCTCATATGTTATCTATGAGTCATGCTCTGTGAAAAGGGCATTTAGTGCATCTGCAGAAAGTGTTGTCCCAGGTCAGCCTGTGCAGTACGTGCAGGCTGACCTGGGTTGAAAGATTTTGCTATCGGTCAATATTCTGCGTGTCAAAGGTTGAGTCGGCCACATGATTCATTTAGACAGAATGGATTTTATGGATCCATAAATATATGAAGACTTGCTTGGTATAAATGCATCACGAAGATGCATAAAACCCCACTTTCCCAGAGTATGGCTCCATCATTATTATACCCGGTTTAATACATGAATTCAAAGTGAATTAATAAGACAAGAGGAAATATTCACTGTTAGACACAATATATTCTTTTGCCGAAATGTTTTGAAAAATCGTTTGATACAAGACGAAAAAAGACAGCTGCAAAAATTAATCCTTAGGCTGCTAGGTGCGACTCAATGACCTTTTGCAGACAGTGTAGATCAAGATCAGACTACACAGAGCGTGCAGTCTGATTTTGGATCTACACTGTCTGCTACGATATTTTTTTTCCCGTGGAAATCAACTAGAAAATCGCAGTATTTGAATTTTTACCGTATAGTGGAAATTTTCATTTATCTAGCAGCTTAACCCTTTACCACACAATCCCGACTTTTAACTACCCTGAGAAAGAAAGCTTTTGAAAACATTTTGGGAAAAGGAGAAAATGCTGGTAACCAGCATTTTCTCCTTTTCCCACAATGTTTTTCTACCCTTCCCAATTAGTCCCCTTTCATTTTTTGAGTCGCATTTATTTTGTCGTCTTCAAATGCTTCCAATTTGCACCAGTCTAAAATTTTGTCGTTTGGTAAAGAGTTAAGGGTTAAGGTATTTTGAAGAATGAAAGTTCACATAATTTCCTAGCCAAAACGTTATAACTAAACCAGCTTGATTTATTTTCTATAAGGGTCATAAAGAAAGGAAGCGACGGTCTCGAACTGAGAGTAATTTGGTTCCCTTTATTAGATTTGCATAACTAATAACCAGGAGACAATTTTCATTCATGGTAAATACCGCGAAGAATTTAGGACGTGTTAAATTTAATTTGGAAGTAAGGAAATACATTTGGTGTCTGTTGATTGATATCCCAGGCGGCTGTAATTTTATTGATTGAGTGTTACTATAAATAGCGATATGCCTTTCTTTCTATATATAGCAAACTGGTGGAATTGTTACTAATAATAGCGCATGGGTATCTAACTGTATACGACAAAATGCTGGAACAGTGTTTGTGTGATTTGTTTAAAGGCAAACAAGGTATATGTTTGGAATTTTGCCGTAAAAAATGGCTTTTTAGGTCACTTCAGTACTATTGAAAAACGATTTGAAGACACTCAATGTGTTCTACATGTATATAGAAACAGGTTCGAATGTGATTTTACCAGGTTCCTCATATGGCAGACTTTTTTGTTAGCATCGGATTACAATGTTTTCGTTCCTTTTGGCACAATATTTTCACTACTGTGTACGAATCAAACGTTAAATCGTGCTTATCGTACATATCTAAGATTGTAAATAACATTGGTCTGGTTAAAATTGTACAAGAAGTTCCATAGTTGATTGATTGATTGATTGATTGAATGGTGTTTTACGCCGCGTATAACACTATTTCAGTCGTATCACAGCGACATCTCATATATTTATGTATTTCCTGGGTTTTACCAATACTAGGCTAGGGCTCTGAAGTGTCTTGACTAAGGACACACCCGCGGAAAACCCAGCGGATCAGGTAGGGCTTGAACCGAGGGCGTTGAGGTTACGAGTCCCATACTTTACCACTGAGCCACGCAGGACACCCTAAGTTCCATAGTACTGCTTTTTCAAGGAGTCTAAAAACTACTATTGGGCTCATATATGTGAGCCCTGCTCTGTGCAAAGGGGGCTTAATGCATCTGCAAAAACATTTCGACCCATGCCGGCCTGCGCAGTCCGCGCAGGCTGACATGGGCCGAAACTTTTTGCTATCTTTAAATTTTCTGCATGTCCAAAGACCGTTCTACCTCCAGATTAAGTAAATTGTTAGACTAAATTTAAATCTATACCAAACGACAAAAAAATTAGACTAGTCCAAAATGGAAGCGTGTAGTGGGCGACATATTAAATGTGGACGAAATAATAGGATTATCCCCAAAAAGTGTAGACAACATTGTGAGAGAAGGAGAAAGTGCTGGCTACATGCATTTTCTTCTTTTCCCACAATGTTTTCAAAACCCTTCTTACCCATGGTCTATTCTAGAAAGTGGAAATGAAGGGGATTTCCCCTGTCCATCTAAAAAATAGCCCTGGAATTAAAAAAAAAAAAAAAAAAAATGGGGGAAAATTTTCGAAGGGTACCCAGAAAAGTGGGCCGTATTGTAAAATGGGCCGTTTTGGAACAAGTCGATTTGAAAAGGGGCCGTTTTGACCAACTTCCCGTCAAGGGAGGTTACTGTAATAGACATATGTTGCCAAAGGTGTCACACCACTGGTTTTTGGCCACATTGACAATAGAGCGAAATCGACAATGTTTATAATTCCACAGATCGCTTAATGGAAAAATTCTGGCCTCTCCATCTATTGCTCACCAAAGTATGACTATGGTCCTACAAAAAATGAAAAAATGTCAACCGATTGCGTTTTTCGCTAAATTCCACTCAGCACAGGCACCCTAAAATTTGCCCTCTGAGAAACACCTGTTCACGGCCATGACCCCAACCTTTTGTTCCTCCAATGATACAAAATAGTCCCGTCAAAATACAGTACAAATGCATCTAAGTGGTCTCCCAATGCCCAAATTTGAAGCAAATCTAAATTACATACCTCCAAGCCATCTGGGCTCCATGAAACAGTGCAACAGAAGTTCTACAGCAAAATTTCATATGGGACTACTTTTGGCTGCTACGACCCGGAAGCAGTCTCGCAGTGGTGCGACACCCAAAACAGCATCAGCAATGATATAGTTTATTCAAAAAAGCGGTATTTTCTCCGAGGCAAGAGTAAAGTCTTTCTTTTGGAACTTTTTCTTCATTTGAGCCGTGCTCTGTGAAAAGGGGGCTTAATTCATCTGCAAAAAATATCGACCCAGGTCAGCCTGCGCAGTCCGCGCAGGCTGACCTGGGCCGAATTTTTTTGATATCGGTCAATTTTCTGCATGTCCAAGGACCAGTTTACCTCATGATTCGGTCGGTTGTTAGACAAAAAAGATTTTATGGATTCATGATCATGTAATGACTTGCTTAGTATCATGCATCACGGACCTGCATTTGGTCTCGTTTTTGCCCGAGCATGGCTCATTTATTTTTTTACGCAGGACTGTCATGCACCGGCTCTGAATTTACACGGGGATCTGAAAAAAAAAGGAGCGAATCCCGCAATTGTGCACCCGAGAACAGACACTTGCTTCCCATGGTGGTATGAGTACTAGATTGTTTAGTAAAGGGTTGATAAAACACATTATTCAACTGTGCCCAAAGAAACGCAAATCGAAGCCAAAATTGGAAATAAAGGTGCCTTGTTTGACCTTGCATAACGCTTTAATTTCATAGTAATAAAAGTTTGTTGTAGTTTTATGTCCCTCTGTTCTTATCTTGTAACTAATCACATTTCCAAAACACATAATTTACAGAAAGAGAAATCCACTTGTAAATTTGCCGTTGAAAAAAATGCATTAATTTTAGAGGAAAGTAGATGGGGAAGACTTAACTAAGTTATGTTTCCATCGCAACGACACTCTATTCTTGGAAATACGTTTCTGATTTCTTATCTGTGGATTAGCAGCATTTGTAGGGATTTAATAGGTTTCCTTCAGGGTAACTTGGAAGACTTTTTATGACATTTCAAATCAGTTTTTTTTTTTTTTTTTTCAGCCTTAACGATTCCCCAGACTTCAATATTTTGCTCCTTTCAAAAATCTATCTTTGACCCCTTTACATGCACTCTTCGCCAAAATTTTGCACCTTTTCAAAATCAATTTCTGCATCCTTTAGATGTACTCTTCACCAAATTCGCAAAAAATTGCTCCTTTCAAAATCAGATTTTGCACCCGTTACTTTTCACCAGATGGCAAAATTTTGCACCTTTCAAAATCAATTTCTGCACCCTTTACATGTACTCTTCACCAAATTTGCAAAATTTGCTCCTTTCAGAATCAATTTCTGCACCTTGTACTTTTCACCAGATGGCAAAATTTTGCTCCTTTCAAAATTAATTTTTGCACGCTTTACTTTTCACCAGACGGCAAATTTTGAACCTTTCAGAATCAATTTTGCACCCTTTATTCACCAGATGGCAAAAATTTGCACAGTTTTTGCACCCATAACTCTTCACCAGATGGCAAAATTTTGCACCTTTCATAATTGAAAGTTTTTGCAAAGGATTGTCTCAAAAGCTTGGATTCAAAAGGAGGCCGAAAGTGTTTGGAGTAATCCCTAGGCTGCTTAGCGCGACTCACTGACCTATTGCGGACAATGTAGATCAAGATCAGATCTTTCCCATTCACTTCTCGTTTGTTATTCTCGTAAATCAGGGTTAATTAGGGTTTTGTCTACTTTAACGGTTACCAAATATGCCCTGATAATATTGCGCGATCTCGCGAGACTTGTTCAAGTGGTCAAAGAGAGATAACTCTTTCGGACTGAAGTATTAACTCTTTACCAGACAAGAAAATTATTGACCAAATTGAAAGCATTTGCAGACGCAAATGTAAGCGTGACTCAGAAATTTAAATTTGTTTTTAGAATGGATAGAAAATATTGTGGGAAAAGGAGAAAATGCTGGTTACCAGCATTTTCTCCTTTTCCCACAATATTTTCAAAAACTTTCTCTCCCAGGTTCGTTAAAAGTCGGGACTGTGTAGTAAAGAGTTAACTAATAATAGCTTGGGACACAGTCCAACTCGAGCTCTGCAAGCACCATTCTAGACTTGTCCAAACTGAAAGCATTTGCAGACGACAAACTAGATGTGCCGCAATGATACGGTTTGATACGGTTTGTCTTTAGGAAGGGTATGAACCATTGTCGGAAAAGCAGAAAATGCTAGTTATCAGTTTTCTCCTTTTTCCCCCACAATGTTTCTTAAAGCCCTTTTCCTCAGGATGTTTACAACACGAGATCGTCTGGTTGAGTGTTACACAAACCCAACCACAGATACATACCAAATTAGCGGCCTTTTTCAGCGGGCATTGAGATAAATTATATAAAGATTCTACAACAAAAGACCCCCTAATAAGGCGTTCAGACAATTGTAGATCCCGGGACGTGTGATTTATGTTCTGGAGGCAAATTAATGAAAATCAACTTAACCATAAGTGCCCGAAATAAGCGGACACTAATAATTGGATTTGCATAGCTTAACTGCCCGCCGCCGTTCTTTTTTTCCTTCGTATCTGACGCTGTAACTAAGTTAATTTAATCTTTTAAAAAACACGACCCTAAGGAAGACAGCTTTTGAAAACATTGTGGGAAAAGGAGAAAATGCTGGTAACCAGCATTTTCTCCTTTTTCCCGCAATGTTTTCTACCCTGCCAGAGAGGTACAGCTTAAATGTATCAATTTCGAAGTTGTTGTCTGCTTTTACTTTCAGCTTGGAAGACTGAAAAATTATGTTGTTATTGGAAAGGGTTAACCCCTTGCCTGACGGAAACATTTTAGAGCCGTCCATATTGAGTGTATTTGCAGACGACAAATTAAAAGTGACAAAAAATGGTGGGGTATATCTCTGGATGGGTAGAAAACTTTCTTGGCAAAAGGAGGAAAATCTGTTTACCGGCTTTTCTTTCCTCTTTCCAGAGATGTTTTCAAATTGTTTCTTTCGTGGAAAGAAAAAATACACCGGATCGTTTGGTAAAAGGTTAAATCTTTGGCATCCTTAAGAAGACTGAACTTGTCTTTTATGGGCAGAGAAGATCAAGATCAGACTGCACAGAACGTGCAGTCTCATGTTAGATGCGAACTGTCCGTTAATTTGAGAGATATTCTTGACAAAATAGCCTCGAAAATGCAGTGTTTTGTACTGTGCACCTGCCTGTAAATAACACTGAGTTTTTGGACAAGTCTGGAGGATTAAGTGTTCACCATATCGTTTCCACATTAATCATTATACAACTTTGTGTGCGTTATTATTCCAATCGCCCGCCACAGATATTTGAGCCATGCTCTGTGAAAAGGGGGCTTAATGCATCTGCAAAAATATCGACCCAGGTCAGCCTGCGCAGTCCGCGCAGGCTGACCTGGGCCGAAACTTTTTGCAATTGGTCAATTTTCTGTATGTCAATGGACCAATCTACCTCATGATTCAGTGGGTTACTAGACAAAGTGGATTTTATGGAGCCCTAATTATGTGATGTCTTGCTTGTTACACTGCATCACGAAGATGCATTAAGCACCCTTTGCACAGAGCATGACTCATTTCTAGGTCAACTGTTAGCCTGGAAAGTTCAGTACATGTAATGGAAGTCGCGAATACACTACATTTTGAGAAAAACTCTGACAACCGGTATTAATCTGGATCCTGCTGGTGGCTATGGTCACATTGAAGTTTTCTTGTGCAAGGCATTGCAGAGCCCCAGTCTATTAGGCTATTACTGAGACCGAAGAAAGACTCGAATAAGTGTGCTGCTGCCGTGATATGACAAATAGTATTAAAAGCTGATTTAAAACTGAAAAACATACAACAAACAAATAAACAGTCAAACATAGTCTCCGTGACGACTAAACATCGAGTCGACTTTTTCGAAGCGGTGAAGCAGTACGGGTGGCTTAAAAAGAAATAATGTTGAAAAGGAATCGGCTTTTCATAGTCACGTGCTCTGTTATGGTAGTTAACCTTCGACTACAAGGTTAAATATAGAGTCAGCCCGAATGAGTTTTCAACAGGAAGGTTTAAAACTGGTTACAGGGACGATGCAGCATGTCTTTTCCTTGGTGGAGAATTTTATCCTTTTTGTTAATAAGCTAACTTTGCTCCTTATTGCTGCTCTTTCTCTTTTTGGTTATCTGCTGAAGTAGGAGCCACTTTGAAGGAAGGAAGCTGTGGCTGGATTACGCCAACATCGTAAAAAAAAACATGAGATGACATGTAGTAACTTGATTTTTATCAAAATTGTTGTATAGTTATTTCACGTTTTCGGTTTTTGCATTTGCCCTCTGTAATAGCTCGAGTGGTAGGCTGTGAGACTTGTTAGCGACAAATCTCTGTACAGTTGAGGGTGTGGGTTTGAGCCCTTCTGCTGGCCAACTAAAAAGTACTAATAGTTTTACGGTGCTATACACCGAGTACATTAAAGAACTTAGAACTGAGTTCAGCCTGTATTCTGCACTGTCCCATCAACATAAAAAAAAGCCTTCTGGTGGCACTCCCACAGAAGGCCCGATGGCCTCCAGGTTGCGATTTCTACCCCTACCACAGAGCTAAGCTGGACCAAACGCATTGACTTTAGACTGAAACTGTTTCCTATTGAGGAATTTTTGTAACAATTTAGGATTCGTAATTCTTTACCAAAAGATAAAATGTTAGAATAGTCCACATTTAACCCTTATCCAGCTGGATAACTTAAATGAAATTTTCAAGCCGATGGTAAAATCCAGTATGTTTGTATTTCAAAATTATGGAGGTTAGGAAAATATCTCCTTATCGGACAGTGTAGATCCAAGATCAGACTGCACGTTCTGTGCAGTCTGATCTTGATCTAGACTGTCCGCAAAAGGTCGGTGGGTCGCGATTAGCAGCCTAAGGGTTAAAGCATTTGTGTCCATGAAAGTGTAGAAAACAGGGTTTGAAAAGAATGAAATGCTGGTTACGAGCATTTTCTCTTTCCCCCCACAATGTTTTCAAAAACCTTCTTCTACAGTATCGTAAAACCTTGGATTTAAGATCGTAAGACCATCATTGTCACCAACTTGGACCAAATTGGCAGCTTTTGACCAAATACAATTGAGCCATGCTCTGTGAAAAGGGGCTTTATTGCATCTGCAAAAAGTGTCGACCTAGGTCAGCCTGAGCAGTCCGCGCAGGCTAACCTGAGTCGAACTTTTTTGCTTTCGGTAAATTTTCTACGTGTTCAAGGACCATTCTACCTCACAATTCAGTTGGTTGTTTGACAAAATGGCTTTTATCGATCCGCAATCATGTGATGACTTGCTTGGAATACTGGATCACGGAGATAAATTAAACCTCCTTTTGCTAGAGTATGGTGCAGTTGTTTTTTTGGTGAAGGGTTTCACGGGAATCCAATAATCGTGTTACAGGGCATTTAAAGACCAATTGTATCACGTGATCCAATTTCATTGCTACACACACCTATTCCAGAGATCAATAAACAATGATGGATTTATGAATGTGGAACGTAAAGTCTCGTAAACTAGATATTGCGACAGAATTTATTCCTTTCTCGCTGTTCCAGTCTTGACTTCAAAAGAGTGCTGCGCAAAATAGATAAGCCATGCTCTTTAAAAAAGGAGGCTTAATGTACCTGCGAAAAGTATCGACCTAGGTCAGTCTGCGCAGTTCGCGCAGGCTGACCTAGCCGAAACTTTTCGCCATTGGTCAATTTTCTGTATGTCCAAGGACCTTTCTGCCTCTAGAACCAATTGATAGTTAGACAAAATGGATTTTATGGATCTTTGATTATGCGATGACTTGCTTGGTATAAGTGATCACGGAGATGCATTAAGTCCCCTTTTGCCAGAGCATGGCTCTGATGTAAAAGGAATTTGAAGAACAAATGGGTAGGTGCACTGGCCGTGATGATATGACTGAAACAAAGATGTAAATGGTGTTTAACGCCAAAAAAATGTAACTGACAGCAATAGTAGGCTACGTGTTCTCAGAAATAGGGCAACACTTTGCCCTTTACCGCACAACCCGAGTTGTAGCGACCCAGAGGAAGAAAGCTTTTGAAAACATTGTGGGAAAAGGAGAAAATGCTGATAACCGACATTTTATCCTTTTCCCCACAATGTTTTCTACCTGCTCAAAGGCAGATCCCACAATTTTAGCCACCTCTAACCCTGAAACTGCTAAATAGATGACACGAAAATTTCCACTCAATGGTAAAAACCGAAATATTACGGTTTCAAAGTTGATTTCAAAGGAAAGGAAATACCATATCGGACAGTGTAGATCAAAGATCAGACTGCACGTTCTGTGCAGTCTGATCTTTATCTACACTGTCCGCAAAAGGTCAGTGAGTCGCGCTTACCAGTCTAAGGGTTAATTTGCTTCTGTATGTTGAACAAGTCCGAAATTTTGTCGCTTGGTAAGGATTTTAGTTTCAAACTGTAGCATTCTGCAAACAACATTTCGTACTTCTGCTGAAATTGTGGACGAAAATCCAGCTTCGGCCCATAAGCATTATCTTCCGCTAGGTGGCATTTTTTAAATACATAACCTATCTGATATGGGCATTCTGCGTACAGAACCGGACTACTTTTCAAGGCGCCAATCAATGCAACGAATTTTAAATATACGTTTACTCACTAAAACCTACCTTGTACGATTCATCCAGCTATGGTTAGCTAGCATATAACCTATGCACCAGCCATTTATAAACATAAGCTCCTATAAGCTTGGGAAAAAGCCCCGGTATAAGCCTAGCAAGGTGGGGACCTTATTTTTTTGTCAAAAAAGAAGGGGGTGGGGGAAACGTGAATCAAGAATTGAAACTTGAATTTAGAAAGGGTAGAAAATGTAACGAGAAAAGGAGAAAATGCTGGTTACCAGCATTTTTCTTCTTTTTCCATAATGTTTTCAAATAGCCTCTGTGTCAGGGTTGTTAAAACTTGGATTGTATGGTAAAAGGTTGATTAATATAAAAATTGTGTAACTTGCATTAACTTGGAAGTTTTCAGGCGCCGTATTCACCAACCATTCTTTAGAACATTCTTACTCTCCAAAAAATTTCCTACATTTGAAAGGGGGCCTAACACACCTTCTGATTGGCTGAACCAAATGGTTTTGCCAATCAGAAGTCGCGTTTCTTTCAAATTTGGAAAGTTCTGGAGAATGAGCAGAAGAACGTTTCTAAGAATGCTTTGTGAATACGGAACCTAGCAGTTTTATTCTTGATATGACATTTAGGCTATTAAAAAAGAAGATTTGTCTTCAATAGTTTTACAGAATTTATCCATGCACTCAACTAAGCACAAAACACACAGCACGTCGTTTTAATTTCCCTGGAGTGACGAGCAACAATCGACATCGCTAAAAAAGGACACTCCCCGGCAAGACATGGATAAAGTGCCCTGACTCTTAACCCTTTCCCAAACGACAAATTTTGGACTGGTCCAAATTGAAAGAGTTTGCAGACGACAATTTTAAATTTGATGAAAATGGCAGAAAGTTATCAAAAAGGACAGAAAACACTGTGGGAAAAGGAGAAATTGCTCGTTACGAGCAATTTCTCCTTTTCCCACAGTGTTTTCAAAAGACTTGTACTGCAGACACGTGAAAACCAGGGCTTGTTTGGGAAAGGGTTAACCAGACAATCACGGGTTTTAACGACCCTGAAGAAAAAGCCTTTTGAAAACACTGTGGGAAAAGGAGAAAATGCTGGTAACCAGCATTTTCTCCCTTTCCCACAATGTTTTCTAACCTTCCCAAAACAAATTTCAATTTTTGAGTCAAGTTTATTTTGTCGTCTGCAAATGCTTTCAATTTGGACAAGTCTAAAATTTTGTCGTGTGGTAAAGAGTTAACTCTTAACTAGAGGACAAAAATGTAGACTTTTCCAAATTTGAAGCATGTGCAGACGACAATTAGCACGCGACTCTATGATGGATTTTGCCTTTCATAGGGTAGAAAACATAGTCATTAGTGGGAAAAGGAGAAAATACTGGTTACCAACATTTTCTCCTTTCCCGAATTGGGCTTTCGAAAAGCTTCTTTTTTCCAGGGCCGTAAAAACCTGGAATTGTGTGGTAAAGGATTAAAAAACTGCTTCCCTTGGTGTTACTTTTATCTTCAAGAAGTCAGGACCAAGAGACGTAATTCAGCTAAATCTGTGAAAGAACAAAAGAGAAATGCGACGGCAGACGTCATTATCGCACCCTCTGCTGCCGAATGTAGTGTGCATGCATCAGATTGTGAAACCCAACCAAGCACGAAACACATAGCATGTAGCTTAGTCCCTAAGAGACTTCTTATGATGACAGTTGCTTGGGCAACTGTCAAGATCAGAACAGAATCTGAAAACACTCCGCACAAAAATAGCGGTTCGATCTTTGATTTACACTGTCCGCCTAGGGTCAACTTTCAAACCGCATTGCTGGGTACTCTTTATTTCCGGCAAAGCATGGAAAAGGGCTTTGTTGATGCTGAGCGCGACTTAGAGCCCTTTTGCGGACATTGTAGATCAAGATCAGACTGCACAGAACGTGCAGTCTGATCTTAGGTCTACACGTTCGATTCAGGGTTTTTTTTCCCTCGAAAAGAACTTTTAATTTGCAACAATTGGGCTTTTTTTCCTAACTTGGGATTTTCAGTTTAACCCTTTACCGCACAATGCCGCCCTTTAACGTCCCAGGGTAAGAAGCCTTTTGAAAACAATGTGGGAAAAGTAGAAAATGTTGGTAACCAGAATTTTCTCCTTTTCCCACAATGTTTTCTACCCTATCAAAGAAATATTGCACCATTTGAGCCACACTGAAATTGTCGTCTGCAAATGCTTTCAATTTGGACAAGGCTAAAATTTTGTCCTCTGGTAAAGGATTAAGGGTTAAGTTTACAAATGTTTGCAATTGGTGAAAGTCCATACAAATGAGCCATGCTCTGTGAAAAGGGGGCTTAATGCATCTGGAAAAGTATCGACCCATGTCAGCCTGCGCTGTTCGCGCAGGCTGACCTGGGCCGAACTTTTCGCTACTGGTCAATTCTGTGTATGTCCAAGGAACAGTCTACCTCATATTTCAGTCGGTTGTTGAGAAGAGTGGCTGATAAGGATCCATAATTGTGCGATGGCTTGAAGGATATAATGCATCACGGAGATGCATCTAGCCCCTTTTGCCAGAACATGGCTCAAATAATAGTAACCGATGTTCGTGTTTGTGTTTGCTCATTTGCTGTTTATTGTCAGTTCAGTTCCCCGTGGCTCATTCGGTAACGTACACGGCTTCCAACCGAGATTATTTCCGAGGGTTGATGATTGTAATTGCGACAGGACTCATTTCTCTCTCACCACTGAACGCTGTTTTCGAAGATGTATGTAGGGAAGCGGGGAAAGCAGCGAGTGATTTGGAAAGAATATTCTGCAAAAAAGCTGGTAAAAGAAACTACAGGAAAACATGGATAAGCGCGTCGGGTCGCCGAGATATGACAGAAATAATGTTGAAAAACGGCGCAAAAACTTTCCAAAATCTATGAATGGCCGCCGAGATATCACTAAAAACATTAGTAGACAACGGCACCAAAGAAAACTTTCCAAACAACCAACACTTTACCTGTAGGTGTATCACGGCAACAAGGGCACAGACGCTTGGTTCTTGACAACCTTCACCTTGTTGAGTGATTGTATGGTGTTTAACGCCGTTTTCAACATTATTTCAGTTATATTACGGCGCCTGGAGTTTCTTTTTATCAGTGCTACGCACTATATTTTATCCAAGCCACTAGCTGCTTTCCCATTAACCATAGTTGAAGCAATGGTCAATGCGGTGAGAGAGGAATGAATCCTGTCGCGATGACTTTCATCAATCCTCAGAAAGAGATTGGCTGAGCCGAGGATCGAACCAGCGCCCTATGTTCTCAAGTCATGTATGCTACCGACTATGGCACCGGGGCTCGGCCCTTCACCTCGTATAAGCTCGTATACAATACAATGAATCCAGCTCTATTATATGCCAAACAATATCTCGAGTCATTGCCATTTTTCACAATTTTTTAAACTCGAACTGAGAAAGTGAGAACAAATATCGTGCTCTGCAATAGTTTATCTTCCATCTGGAACAAAGAATAAAACAAATGGATTAATTTCTTAGAGAGTAATACAGATCGAAACTTTGGAAACAGACAAGTTTTTCTCTTCCCACCGTGAGATGGAAGTTTTAATACCGCAGTGAATATATTGAACGAATCTGATTAGTCAATGAAATTTGAATATCAGAAATAACGATGCTATGCTTTAAAAAATTTGACCATCAGATCCGTCCAATATGATAATCTTTATTCACCAACGATTCTGAAATCGATGCCATTTCTAAAAATCAAAGACTAGCAATCTATAGGATTGAGAAAGAATATCTAAATGACTCAGGTGGTCAGTCTAGATTATGGAGATACGAATATTATTTGAGCCATGCTCTTTTAAAAGGGTGCTTAATGCATCTGCAAAAAGTATCGACCCGGGCCAGCCTGCACAGTCTGCGCAGGCTGACCTTTGATGAAATTTTGCTTTCTATCCATTTCTGCATGTCAAAGGACCAGTGTACCTCATGATTCAGTCGGATTTCATGGATCCATCATTATACGATGAATTGCTTGGTAAAATGGATCACGGAGATACATTAAGCCCCCTTTTTGTCAGAGCATGGCTCATTTATAATAGTTGGTGAACGCAGAACCAAACGATAAAATGTATTTCATTTAGATCTAAATCTTGGTAAAGTTAAAAAAAAAAAACACACAATATAATCATAGCAGAACTTAATCACTACAAAGGGTTTCTCTGTAAATATAGTTGTGATATTTTCTGATCCACGATTGATTTTGTTCGCGGCCAAGTCTCAGTCGGCCAGTACAAAGGACATAAAAAAATCAATTGTATAGCATTTATTACATCACAATTGTTGCCCAAATATTATGATTGGATAATGGGACGTTATATAGACGTTATATCAGTCAATTCAATATGCGCCATGCTCTGTGAAAAGGGGGCTTCATGCATCTACAAAAAAAAGTATCGATTCAGGTCAGCCTGCGCAGTCCGCGCAGGCTGACCTGGGCCGAAACTTTTTGCTGTTGGTTGATTTTATGTATGTTCAGAGGACCAGTTTACCTCATGATTCAGTGGTTGTTCGGAAAAATGGATTTTTATGGATCGATGATTACGTGATGACTTGCGTGGTATTATGCATCACGGAAATGCATTAAGCCCTCTTTTGCCATAGAGCGGCTCGTATTTATTTCCAGAAAAGTAAATAAATGGATAAATAGAACATCCGTAGTCAGCTCTTTCCCGCAGACGCTCTGAGAAATTCGGTTGTATATTTAGAAAAAAAAAAATGCTGACGTAATTCATTAGCCAGAGCAGACGACTATTTGCGTCCCTAACTCTACAAAATACGAGGTTGATTGATTGTATGGTGTTTAGCGCCGTTTTCAGCATTATTTCAGTTATATCGCGGCGGCCAGTGCACCTATCCATGCTTTCCTGGAGTTTCTTTTACCAGTACTCCGCACAATATTCTTTCCAAGCCACTGGCTGCTTTCCCACATAACCATCGTCGAAACAATGGTCAGCGGTGAGAGAGGAATGAATCCTGTCACAATGACTATCGTCAATCCTCGGAAAGAAATTGGCCAAGCCGGGGATGGAATCAGCGACCTCCTGTTCTCAAGTCCTGTACGCTACCGACTGAGCTAAGGGGGCTTGGCTACATGATACGGGGAATGTTCAAATACGAATGCACCTCAGCACCTAAAATTTGATTTTTCATAGGTTTCACTGAAATGTTTATTTTGTTCCCTCAAAGCATTCACTTCCAACAGATATACAGTTTCAGTCTCTGGATCCAATCTTTGAAGGCATTTTCAGTCTTTTTAGGTATACTATGAAGACACTGGAATATCGTAGAACCGAGGTGTTTGCGCTGAACAAATTATCGACTTAAAAGGTATTTTTTCAGCTTTAGAAACAAAAAGAAGTCACAAGGTCGCAAGGTCAGACGAATACTGAGGGTAGGGGAGCACAACGACTTTTTTCCTGCTTCAGAAAGACTCGCACCTCGCACAAAAGATAAATGACTGAAACTGATTGTTTTACACACGTTGACTGAGTAGAGTTGACAGAAAATTAATTCCAGTGTCTTCATAGTACACCTAAAAAACGACCGTGAAAATGCCTTCAAAGATTGGATCCGGAGACTGAAACTTTGTATATCTGTTGGACGTAATACCTTGAGGGAACAAAATAAAAATTGCAGTGAAACCTATGAAGAATCAAATTTTAGGTGCTGAGATGTATTCATATTTGAACACTCCTCGTACCGGGCTTGTAAAAAATTGAAAGCATTAGCAGAAGAGACACTAGATATTGCTCAAATAATTGGACCTGTTGTTGAACTGATTGACTGTATGGTGTTTAACACCGTTTTCAAAATTGTTTCAGTTATATCGCGGTAGCTGTAGTAATAATAATTTTCTTTGAAAGAATACAAATCAATGTGGGAAAATGCGAAATTGCTGGTTACCAGCATTTTTCCCTTTTCCCACAATGTTTTAAAAAAAACTTTCACACGGTCATTAAAACTCAGGATTGTTTGTAAAAGCGTTAAACTTGCTTTTATTCTGTGCAGTCTTGATCCGTACTGTCCGAAGAAGTAATTAAGGGTGGGTTCACTGCTCTACAAATAAAAACAATCAAAATGCAGAATAATAGAATGAAACTGAGAATTAATTCCAAAATCGCATTTTTTTTTATTTATATCTCATTTGAAGAAAGAAATATTCATCGATCTTGTTCGAACCATTTAAAGCATAGGTACTCGGTTTCCCAAACTTTCAGTTTCACAAGTTACATATGTACATTTGTTTCCGTATATTGTAGGTATTGTGACGATTCCGGGACCGGTGTAATTTGAGACCAGTCAACGAACTTCCGTTGCTTGAAAACATGGCCGCTGCGAAACCTTCTCGTATTTATGATGACCAGAAACAACATTCAGCAAACCTCGGGTGATCCGGTGATCAAATCCCTCGGCTGTATCACGTAGCTTGATATGTACCTACACGGTACATTTCTTCGCCGGAAATATACCGTTTTACAGTTATTAAAAGTGTAAGGCTTCTCTTAAAAATGAAAACATCAGTCACAATTTTCTATCGATATCTTTCTAAGAATATTTCCGTCGGCAAACAGTTTGTACATTTAATTTTTAGCGTGGTTTATCAATTCCGTTGCGAGCTTTCATCGGCAGATCCATAAATGTGAACAGCTTCACAGTGGTTGTTCATGTCGTTGCTATGCCAACTACATGGGCGCCGCCATGTTTAAGATCACGTGATTGGTAATTCAAAATGGAAACCTCCTTTATACAGACAAGGTAAGATGTAGGTACGGAATCGGCCGAGTTGTGACGAGTGCAAAAATTAATGTAAGTTTTGAATTTGTAAGTTTGGGAAACCGAGTGCCTATGATTTAATGCTCTATCAGTTATTTTAAACACGCCTGTCGAAGAGTTCCTAAAAAGAAACGCAAGTATGATTATAATTTTTATAATGGTGTGTTGCCGCCAAAGAGACGATGGAATGTCGTGAAACATTAATTTGTGTAAAATATTTTAATTTAATTGGTAAAAATTTAAAATTGAATTTCAGACGTAATTCTTGGGGTTATTGAAAGGTTCCATTATATAAAAAAAAAAAAAATGTTTAATGACTTTTCACGTGAAACGAAACACAGCGCATTTTCCTAGTAGCACAGGGATCCAATACAAGATATAGAGGATATTTGTTTTTTTCGGTGAAAGATCGAAATTTATTTCATCTCGTGAACATCATCGGTAATATTTTCACGAGTGACGCATCATCGGTAATATTTTCATGAGTGGCTGCGCCACTCGTGAAAATATTACCGATGATGTTCACGAGATGAAATGAATTTCGATCTTTCACCGAAAAAAAAAAAAAATTCTATTTATTTCATGCTTCTAACGCCTTTTTTTTGTCGAGACTTCCATAAAAATCAGTACAAACTCCCCGTGGTCGGTATTCTCACTGGTCGTACCCGTGTAATATCGAAAAATATTTTCACCGCTATTTCTCGATATCCTACCGGAAAGCATGAAATAAACATGTATATGTATACGTAATAAAGTATGTCTATGTCTATGTCATCTCAAAGTAGATTCTGGAAGTAGTTATGTCTATGTCATCTCAAAGTAGATTCTGGAAGTTGTTATGTCTATGTCTATGTCATCTCATAGTAGATTCTGGAAGTTGTTATGTCTATGTCTATGTCATCTCATAGTAGATTCTGGAAGTAGTTATGTCTATGTCATCTCATAGTAGATTCTGGAAGTAGTTATGTCTATGTCTATGTCATCTCATAGTAGATTCTGGAAGTAGTTATGTCTATGTCTATGTCATCTCATAGTAGATTCTGGAAGTAGTTATGTCTATGTCATCTCATAGTAGATTCTGGAAGTAGTTATGTCTATGTCTATGTCATCTCAAAGTAGATTCTGGAAGTAGTGTAGTACATGATACTTCTGGCTTACAAAAGATTATCTGAACTTTCAACCTGATAACTTATTGTCCATAATTTTCAACTTTTTAAGTTATTAACTTTTTTTCATAATGGTAACTTATGAGCTATTTTCTTCTTAACCCTTTCCTAAACAAGCCCTGGTTTTCACGTGTCTGCAGTACAAGTCTTTTGAAAACTCTGGGATAAGGAGAAATTGCTCGTAACGAGCAATTTCTCCTTTTCCCACAGTGTTTTCTACCCTTTTGGAGAACTTTCTGTCATTTTCATAAAATTTAAAATTGTCGTCTGCAAACTCTTTCAATTTGGACCAGTCTAAAATTTATCGTTTGGGAAAAGGTTAAATACATGCCCCAGACCTTACCTCTTATCCTGCCAAATAAGTGAAATGAAACTTTCAAGCCGATGGTAAAAACCCAAATTTTACTATTTCATTTTGTTGAAAAATATCTCCTTATCGGACAGTGTAGATCCAAGATCAGACTGCACGTTCTGTGCAGTCTGATCTTGATCTACATTGTCCACAAAACGTCCTTAAGTCGCGCTTAGCAGCTTGAGAATTAGCAACTGTTTTTGACTCTTTGCACGCTTGAAGCATATTTTCCCCCACGCATCTATATGATTTATGTAAACATCTTAAATCTACAATGGGTCCACAAACATGGGTTATAATCTTGTGGCCAAGCTGTTTGGCTATTCGTTAATTTTCTGTATGTCCAAGGACCATTCTACCTAATGATCAAGTCGGTTGTTAAAAAAAAAAAAAAAAAAATGCTATCATGGATCCATAAGTATATGACGACTTGCTTGGTTTCATGGATCACGGAGATGCATTAGGCCCTCTTTTGCCAGAGCATGGCTCATATAGAATGCAGCTTATCGAAAAATCGAATTAGATCACTCAAAATAGTAGACATTTATAATAGGCTTCAACGCTAACTTTGACATGACTAAACTTAATAAAACTTTGACAAAACTCTCTTCGATACAATTTTCATCTTTCAGTTTTAAAATCTCGTTGAAAAATTACCATCCAGTGCTAAAATCTACAGGAAGGCTGTTCAACATCTAAATCTTTAAATTATTAGCAAACTATGTTACACATTAGCGCGAGTCCTCTTTATTCGGCTATTTTTTCAAACTTTTTTGGCGCTTGTAATTGTCTCAACAAGATCTATCTTTTCACAATGGAACAGTATGGACGCATTTTCTCTTGCAGGTTTGGCAACAGGAAGGTGATAAACAACAATATCTGGATACATGCACCCAAAAGGTTAACCCTTTCCCAAACGACAACTTTTGGACTAGTCCAAATTGAAAGAGTTTGCAGACGACAATTTTGAATTTGATGAAAATGGCAGAAAGGTCTCAAAAAGGGTAGGAAACACTGTGAGAAAAGGAGAAATTGCTCGTTACGAGCAATTTCTCCTTTTCCCACAGTGTTTTCAAAAGACTTGTACTGCAGACACGTGAAAACCAGGGCTTGTTTGGGAAAGGGTTAAGTACATTTCTTAATCGACTTGATTGCCGACTTACTCTATCTACGTGACGTCAAACGAAATGTGCTGTCAATTTCCTTCTATTTCGACAGATTCAAGATCCCAGAAGAGTCTGAGCCTAAAAAAGGACGAGTTTAACGAGCTTCTTGCGAACGTTTCCCCATAGGGTCAACTTTTGACACCATTAGATCGGCCAAGCAACAAGGAGTAGCTGATTGGTTGATCATGGATCATGCACAGCAACTATCGCCACAGGCGTCTACTTGCCACGCCCCAACAACAGCAACAACCAATACCTCAACTGAGCTTGGATATGGTAGCGGCATCGAACCGGGACCCGGAGGATGAAGGAAAGGTAAAGTTGCATATTCGATTCAACTCGATTCAGTCAGTTTGGGAATCCAGTGGTCAGTTCAGTTGGGAATTCAGTGGTCGTGTGTACGTTTTTTTTTTTTTACATTGCTAACATCAGTTATATTAAACTTGTTATATTCCAAACAGCTAAGAAGAATTTCATTACGTGTACATGAGACCGAAATTCGGCGAGTCTGCTGATCTGCTCTATATATACAGTGGTAGGTACATGTAGGTCCGTGGAAGTCTGTTTCTATGCATCTATGTTTCGATTGCAAAGGCAAAGCATAGAAAAGTAACTACCATTGACACTACTGTTCAATGAATACTTACTTCCTTTACTCATCATTATGTTTAGCTAATAAACAAGTATGAGTCATGCTTTGTGAAAAGGTGGCTTAATGCATCTGCGAAAAGTATCGGCCCAGGTCAGCCTGCGCAGCCCGCGCAGGCTGACCTGGGCCGTAACTTTTCGCTATTAGTCAATTTTCTGTATGTCAAAGGACCACTCCATCTTATAATTCATTCGGTTGTTAAAAAAAATACGTGGACTTAATGGCAATTGATGTACATGAGTCATGCTCTGTGGAAAGGGGGCTTGAAGCATCTGCGAAAAGTATCGACCCAGGTCAGCCTGCGCAGTCCGCGCAGGCTGACCTGGGCCGAAACTTTTCGCTATTAGTCAATTTTCTGTATGTCCAAGAATCCGTGTACCTCATGATTAAGTCGGTTGTTAAAAGAAAAGTTGCTATTATGGATCCATAATTATGTGATAGCTGGATTGGTGCACTGCATCACGGAGATACATTAAGCCCCCTTTTGCCAGAGCATGGCTCAAATATATTTCTATTGCAGCTTGGTCTACGAAGTCACTCCGCCGTACCTGTGCAGGGAGCTGGTCACAGACAAGCATCTTTTCGACTTCTCATACTGTCTCAAGGAACAGTTCGCTTTCGACCATTCTCTACAAAAAAAAAAATACGGAAAATGAAGGATGTGATGGCGTCAAGGCCAATCACGCGGTGGATAACACTGGAATCAAAATAAACTTGTTTCTCACTGATGACAAACAGGTGAACAGAGCAAAGGGTGTCCAAAAATCTATAGTGAAAAAAAAAAAAAATCTGCAAGCCAAGGAGATTACTTAACGCGTTTGAAAGATCAGGGTCCGTATTCACCAACCATTCTTAAGAATATTCTTGGTCTTGTTCTCCAAAATTTTCCAAATTTGAAAGTAACACACATTCTGATTGGCTAAACCATTTGGTTTAGCCAATCAGAAGTTGTGTTACTTTCAAACTTGGAAAATCTTGAAGAATAAGTCTAAGAACGTCCTTAAGAATCGTTGGTGAATACGGACCCAGACGTCCACCATACTTCAAATGCGCTGCATAGGTGGCGAAAAACATAAACTGTAAGTATACTCCTTACGAAAAAAAATCGTTAGATTGTTACGTTAAAGTCTGGCTACTTGATGATGGTATAAAACCTACCCGTATGGTCATTACTCAACCCAAACAAAGCAATGAGAAATATAATGCTATGTTGAGTTGTAATAAAGTACAAAAACCTTTCATGAATGAATAAATGAATGAAGATTGCGTTTTATCATGTTGTTCTTCTATTCTCTCCAGATTACACGAAAACAAAAGCAGCTTTTAGCGACCATTGTCTATACTTTTTATTAGTTAATGCGACCCATAATTGTTCGAATTCTTTGTAAGGAAAAATAGGACTGGCGTAAGCGTCGCTGTATATGTGTTATTTACAAGAAATAAAGAAAAATAGATATACAGCTAACCCTCCATTGAACGACAGACGTTTTGACATTCAACCGAAAGTAGCTGTGAAAGAAAGAAGTACAAACAGACGATCGCTTAAAACCTTAGGCTGCTAAGCGCGACTCAAGACCTTAGGCGGACAGTGTAGATCCAGATCAGACTGCACAGAACGTGCAGTCTGATCTTGGATCGACACTGTCTGGTAAGGAGATATTTTTTTTCTCAAAAGTTGATATAGCAATAAAAAGCTGGAGAGCTTTAGATGTGATACAATGTTTGTATAATTTATATGAGCCATGCCCTGGCAAAAGGGGGCTTAATGCATTCCCGTGATGCCTAATACCTAGCAAGCCATTACATATGTATGGATCCACATCATCCACTTTTTTTTACTACCGGGAAAAAAGAAAGATAGGAGGGTTTATACTCAAGCTTTATGTTTGCTCAAGTCATTGTCTTTGACGTAGTAATTTATAAAGCTCAATAGTTCATGTTATTTCTATTTGTTATTTTATTCTCATATTTATCATATATGAGGCAAAGTGTATGCGTTTTATGTGATTTATTTTTGTCTTTTCTGAAGGTAATATTACCATATTACATGGCTGAATATGATGAAAGTGATGTTACACAGTATTCGTCCCTCTGAGATGCTCCGGGTCCATTTTACCATGTATATCATCATCAACTTGTGATCTGATACGTAAAAAGCATGTATTTCAAAGATGTTCAGGATGCATTTCACCATATTGATCATCATCTGATCATTTTATACGTAAAAAGCATGTTTTTCGTTGTTATCTGAAAGTTTTTATACGCTGATCATTTCATAATACTTTGATGACTGCAATAAAAATGATGTTTAACAGTATTCGGTCTTGATCCTCTAATAGGGACAACACTTTATCTCGGGATTTACACAAAGTGTTTGAACAGAAATAAACTTATAGCCCAACATTTTGTTAACCATTTACCAAACAACAAAATTTTGGTTTTCACTGAAAGTATTTGCTAGCGACAAAATAACTACTGTTCATATGTTGATCTGTCTCCGATAGGATAGAAAACATTTTAAGAAAAAAAAAAAAAAACTGGTTACAAGCATTTTATCCTTTTCCCCCAGTCTTTTCAATAGACTTTTCCCCAGGGTCTTTAATACTCGGAACTGTTCGGTGAAAGGTTTACAGGCTTTGTCGAAAGGAAAACCACGAAAAATCTAAGGGCAATTTCAGAAATTCTTAACTGTTTGTTTGTTTGTATTGGAGTTTAACGCCATTTTAACAGCTCAGGTCATATCATGGCGGTCAGTGACACACCCATGTGTTTCCTGGCCTTCTTACACCAGTACTGACACAACTTCTTTCCAAAGCCACCGATTACTTTTCTCACATGCATCAGAGGTGAGAGGCGAAAAATCGCCGGAAAGAAAGTTTGTCTCAAACTGGTATCGAACTCAGAACCACCAGGTCACGAGTCAGATACGCTAAACACTGAGCTATCCGGCTGGGACAAATTCTTAATAGTTGCTCTCTTTGCTCTAAACTTTTCAAAACCCTGCCGGGTAGCTCAGTGGTTAGCATATCTGACCCTTGACCTGATGGTTGCAGGCTCGATACCTGGTTGCAGCAAACTTTCTTTTCGGCAATTTTTCGCCTCTCGCCCCTGATGCATGTGTGAAAAGTAGTCGGTGGCCTGGATAGAAAGTTGTCAGTACTGGTGTGAGAAATCCAGGAAACACATGCGTAGGTGCACTGATTGCCATGATATGGCCTAAACCGTTAAAACGGCATTAAACTCCAATACAAGCAATGCCAGCAAAACTTTTCAGAAGCCCTCTGTCTCCCGTACGGTAAAGTTTAAAGGCCCAGTGGCACCAGAAGTAAATAATGCGGGTGTGACAAAGCATTTAGATTTAAATCATACCATTTAAAGTATGGAAAACTATTATGCAGTTGACAATCTGTTATTGTATGGTCGGCCGAAGTGTTAATCGTTGGTAGAGTGACTTTTAAACTTAGGTAAAAAGTAAACAAACGACTTGGCAACTTTTTACCTAGTTTTAAAATCCATTTAGCTTGCGACTAACACTTGGACCTTCAGTATATTAACAGATTGTCACCTTCACATTGGTTTCCATACATTTAAATTGCATGATTCAAAATTTAACACCCATTTTAATTTACTTTTGGCCGCCATTTGGCCTTTAACAAGTGCGTTTTTGTAAGTTAGAGACTTGACTCAGGACCCCTTTAGACAAATATTTCGAAGGACGACTTTGAAAACATGAGTTATATTTTCATCTTAAATCCCGGAGAAAACAAACATTTTGGCAAAAGGAAAAATTGCTCTTGACAAGCAATTTTTCCTTTTGCCGAAATGTTTTCAAAACTCGTCTTCTGCAAGACGCACAAAATCGTCTGCAGGTGGTCTGACGAATTAATTTCATGGCAGAGAAGTGTTCGTAATTGTTTGTCCTGACGACGACAAGTGATTGATAGGGACTCCGAAATCTTGTAAATTCATCTTGAACATGTTCACCCTTACCATAGATTCCAGCACAGGCCACTGAATCCATCGGTCTATCCCGGAACACCGAAATTTTCATCGCTCGATCATCGGACACCGTTACTAAAAATAGCACATTGGCGTATCGCCTCTACATCGTATATAATAACACTGTTTGGCACACTCGTCAAACCTGGTCCATATAAAGGAGGCTTCCATTTTGAACTTCCTATCACATGATCTTAAACATGGCGGCACCCCTGATAATCGCTTAGCAACGACATGAACAACCACGATGAAGTTATTCACATCTATCGATCTGTCGATGAAAGCTCCCAAAGGAATAGATACCACGCTAAAAATTGAATGTACTAACTGTTTGCTGACGGAAATATTCTTAGAAGGATATCGATAGAAAATTGTGACTCATGTTTTCTTTTTTAAGAGGAACCTCACTATTTCAAAAAACGGTAAAACGGTGTACTTCCGGCGAAGAAATGTACCGAGAAGGTGCATATCAAGCTACGTGAAATAGCCGAGGGACTTGATCACAGCATCATCCGAGGAATGCCGAATGTATTAGGCGATCGGCACACGTGCTCTTTTTAGTAACGGTGTCCCATGATCGAGCAATGAAAATTTCGGTGTATCGTGATAGACCAATGGAGTTTCAAAGACCTATGGGTTCCGGTCTGATTTTTTTCCCCGTTGATCCGTCTATATTTTTTGCGTATCTTTCTAAAAAAAAAATGACAATGACTACCGAACAGATTAATAGATTACTGCTTAAGATCTATATAGACCGTGTTATGGAGAGATTAAAAAATTGATTGCACTTGGGCCTAGGCAAGTTTAACCTCTGAGTGCGGAAAAGAAATAATCATCTTCAGGATATAAAAAGACCCAAAATACTGCGACTTAATGCGGTATCTGATCATTCCCGTGTTTGAAAATATTTTTTTAGGACTTTGAAAACAATCTGGGAAAATGGGAAGTGCAGGGTCGGAACATTTACAGGTAGATCTATATAATACAAAAGAAAAAAACCTTTTTATTTATACCTAAACATTTTCCGGCTCTAACACATGCGTCGTACGCGGATAAAATATTACATACGACAGAAAAAAAAATCCGTATCTACACACTGTGAAATACGGTTCCAAATATGGTATGATGACGTTTGTCACGTTCGGAATATACATCTACGTCTTGATTTGCGATTTGATTTGACTTAAATGTTACGCTATGATACTCTTCCGCCATTCGTAAAAACGAAGATACCAGCAACTACACCGTTATTTGTTTTATTTTGTTTACCGTTTTCGAATAAAATGTCAGGAACTGCAAAATTTTGTCGTTGAAAGTTGTAGGTATATAGTAAAAGGAATAGTATGTTGTAGTAACTTTCCTGATGCTTGTGTTTACTTCTAGCTGCGTAAGAACATTTTGACATCTCGCTCGACCTTCGGTCTCTCGCGATATCAAATTTTCTCACGCTGCTCGAATTAAATACAAGCACCAGGAAAGTTACTACAACATAGTATTCCGAACTTCTAAAATTAATCCTAACATTTCAAAATCACTGCTTGACATTTTACTGTTGAATGCATGTATTTGAGCCATGCTCTGTGAAAAAGGGGTCTTAATGCATCTGCAAAAGATATGGATCCAGGTCAGTCTGCGCAGTCCGCACAGGCTGACCTTGGTCGATACTTTCCGCTATTGGTCAATTTTCTGTATGTTAAAGGACAAGTTTACTTTATGATTAAGTCGGTTGTCAAAAAAAGGTCCTATTATTGATCCATAATTATGTGATGGCTTGCTTGGTATAATGCATTACGGAGATGCATTGAGCCCCCTTTAGCCAGAGCATGGCTCAATTTTATATTAGAATAGAATGGAATGGAGTGGATTTGGGGTAAAATAGAAAAGAATAGAATATGAAAGGAAAGGATTTATGGAATCAGACATACCGAACATGCGGGTTTTAGGGTTATAGTTTATATTTCTAGTTTCCTATGAGTTTGACACCAAAAATTCAGTAAAGATAATCTAAATGGGCCATGCTCTGGCAGAAGGGGGCTTAATGTATCTCCGTGATGCATTATACCAATCAAACCATCACATAATTATTGATCCACAATAGCCACTTATTTTTAAACAACCAACTAAATCATGAGGTAGACTGGTCCTTGGACATACAGAAAATTGACAGATAGCGAAAAGTTTCGGCCCAGGTCAGCCTGCGCGGACTGCGCAGGCTGACCTGGGTCGATACTTTTCGCAGATGCGTTAAGCCCGCTTTTTACAGAGCATGATTGACATATATATATATATATATATATATATATATATATATATATATATATATATATATATATATATATGCAAAGTTCAACTAGTGCCGGTTCAAGGATATTACATAATAAACAAGAAAAACATCACATGGGAACATAGAATATAACATTTATTGCCAACCGGTTTCATATATATATATATATGAAAAGTATCGACCCAGGTCAGCCTTCGCAGTTCGCGCAGGCTGACCTGGGTCGATACTTTTCGCAGATGCGTTGAGCCGCCTTTTTACAGAGCATGGCTCAAATACATATTTTGTTGACCGGAGACAACAATCCATTCAACTGACAGTTTATCTATATACACAAATGCGTACATTCCGCGGAGAAAAAAGATCTACTTTTATCCCGTCAAACGACTCCTTTCTCACAGCTTATTATCCACCTGGGAAATTAGAATGTCGCCGACTTGCTGTAGATTTTTTTCTGTGTTTGTATTCAATAATGCTCCTGTATGACATCAAGGTTTGTGTTCCCCAACCATCCTAAGTTGCACCCTCAGTCTTATTCTTACACTCTGAAAGTAACGCCAATTCTGATTGGCTAACCCATTTTGGCCGCAATCTCGTAGGGGGTTTAACACCTCTCCCTAATGCATTATACAAAGCAAGTTATCATATATGATTGTGGATCCATAGAATTTATTTTGTTGGACAACTCGCTGAGTCCCGTGATAGAAAGGTCCTTTGAAGTTTAGAAAATGCTCGAAAATCAGACTTAGAATGGGGTTTAGAATGGTTGGTGTATGCACGCCAAGATATTCGGATACTTATTGATATATTTACTTTAAGAGCAGTGCATCTCCTCCTTGTATGGTAGTCGGTAGCGTACAGAACTTTAGACCAAGAGGTTGTTGGTTCAAATCTCCAGCTTCGCCAATTTCTTTCAGCGGATTGATAATAGGCATTGCGACAGGAGTCATTTCTCTCTCACCGTTGATCATTGTTTAGGCGATGGTTATGCGGGAAAGCAGCCAGTGGCAAGGGAAGAATATTGTGCGAGGTACTTGTAAAATAAAGTCGATGTAACTAAAACAATGTTAACAAACAAACAAACAAACAAACAAACAAACAAACAAAAGACAGACAGACAGACAGACAGACAGACAAACAAACAAACAAACAAACAAACAAACAAACACATTACTTCTTCTCTATTCTTATTTTAAGTGTACTACTCAATATTAATCACTTATATATAGATTTGTGAGTGCCCATGTCGATTTGGCTGGGAATGAAAACCTTTAATTTAAAATTGCCCCTATCGCTGCAGCTTTTGTTAAAAAGAGTGATTGAATTCAGACTTACAAATGAATCATACATGAACAAACATAATATCAAACTTGTATAAGTTTTCGGGACTAATCCCCCGAATTGTTCAGATATGAACCATGCACTGTAAAAAGGGCGTTTAATGCATTTGAAAAAAAGTAACGACCCATGTCAGCCAGCGCAGTCCGCGCAGGCTGACCTGGGTAGAAACTTTTTGCTTTTTTTTTTAATTGTCTGCATGTCCAAGGTCGATTTTATCTTATATAATTCCATCGGTTGTTAGACAAAACAAATTTTATGGATCCATAATTATGTAATGAATTGCTTTGTATAATGCATCGCGGAGATGATGTGAACCTCCATTTGCCAGAGCATGGCTCATATATTTGAGCCATGCTCTGTGAAGAAGGGGCTTAATGCATCTGCGAAAAGTTCCGGCACAGGTCAGCCTGCGCAGTCCGCGCAGGCTGACCTGGACCGAAACTTTTTTTCTATTGGCCAGTATTTTTGAAGTCTAAGGACCAGCCTACCTCATGATTCAGTCGGTTGTAAGACAAAATGGACCTTATGGAGTCATGATCATGCGATGAGTTGATTGGTATCATGCATCACAGAGATGCATTAAAAGCCACTTGTGCCCTAGCATGACTCATATAAAAGAATATTAAATCAAACCAAGAAGGACAAATAAATGTAGCCCCAGGCTATATCAATACAATACAATACAATACAATACAATACAATAGTTTATTCAATACTAAGGCCACTGGCCCATTATATATTACATAGTACATTGAGAGAGTTTAAGCTGCATCCAGCAGAGAGTATAGACTTGCATCTCGACCAGCAATTTTGCTTTTTGATCTCAGTCTACACTCCCTACAGTGTCCTATTTTAGAACCAGTCTTTGGATTTTTATCATTGTCCAAATAAACGCATGTACATAGACATAGTATTTTTGCTGATAGAAATTATGGTTTTGGCATGTTAAGATAACGACAAAACTCTAGAGTTAAGTACATAAAATTTCAACAGATAAATAGATGTTGGACAAGATAGGTAAAGTGTTTTTAAGACAGATTTACTACGAAATATTTTCAAGACGCTCATTTCGGTACTTAAATGCTTGAACCAAAAAGTTGGCTATTATAATTATTTCATCCGTTATATCGTTGTATTTGTAAGATAACATGGCGCTTACAAAGTAATGGCATCTGGCTTGTATCCAGTGGGAGTGTTTGTAGATTTATTTCCGGTCGCGCTACAATACGATTCCGATCATGTTCCTCGCTTTTTCGTAGACTCGTGCTGCGAAGGCCAATGACTGGTTGATTGATTGAATGGTGTTTTACGCCGCTTTTAACATTATTTCAGTCATATCACGGCTCACATATTCATATATTTCCTGGATTTATCCTGTACTAGGCTAGGCCTCTGAAGTGCCTTGCTCAAGAACACTCCCACGAAAAACCCAGTGGATCCAGTGAGGCTCGAACCTGGGGCCTCCAGATCACGAGTTCCACACTTTACCACTGAGCCACGCAGGACCACTATAGCAAGGCCTAAAACAGATTTGCAGGTCAGGGTGTATTTAAGGATTTTCGGTTTGGCGCGTTGACAGTAGCACCTGAGGTTGGTCGAACACCACCTTTTTAACCCTTTGCAACACAATCCCGACTTTTAACGACTCTGAGAAAGAAAGCTTTTGAAAACATTGTGAGAAAAGGAGAAAATGCTGGTTACCAGCATTTTCTCCTTTTCTCACAATGTTTTCTCACCCTTCAGAGACAAATCCAATGATTTTTGCCACATTTATTATGTTGTCTTAAAATGCTTTCAATCTGGACCAGTAAAAATTTTTGTTGTGTGGTTTAAGTTAGACTCTTTCAGTGCTAAAAAATTCAAGTTGATCTTTTTCGGCAGCTGAAATGGACTCTACTGAAACTCTGAAAGTTTTCTAACGTAAGGCTGCTAAGCGTGACCTTTTGTGGAGAGTGTAGATCAAGATCAGACTGCACCCTTTGTGCAGTCTGATCTTGGATCTCTAATGTCCGATAAGGAGATACCTTTTCCCCCCAAAATAAGTTTGAAATAGCAACGTTCGGGTTTTTACTATCGGCTTGAAAGTTTAATTTTACTTATTTAGCAGATTAAGGGTAAACAAGCAAATCGATTTATGGTTTCATACTTGTTCTCAAAATGCAAAGTAACACAATTTCTAATTGGCCGAGTCATTAAGCGTACCCAATCAGAAATTGTGGTCCTTTGAAATTTAAAAAGTTTTTTTTTTTTTAAATTAGAACCACATTGCATTTAAAGATACTTGGTGAATGCGGTCCCTGATTCTATTTCCCCCCCTAAAAAGTCAAATATTTCTGAACAGAAAAAACGGTCGGCCATCTACAGAATGAACATAAACTCCACACCGAAAAATAATTATCTATTTTCATTCTTCCAAATGGCTCCTCTCTCACCGCTTATTATTCAGCAGAGAAATTAGCCTGTCAGTGGCCCGCTGGAAACATTCTTCTCTTGAGTAATGTATTGTCTAGTGAGAATAGGAACACTTCTTCCGCAGAGCTAGGGTAGCTAAGTCGTTAACCGTTTACCACACAATCCCGATTTTGACTACCCTCAGAAAGAAGCCATTTGAAAACATTGTGGGAAAAGGAGAAAATGCTGGTGACCAGCATTTTCTCCTTTTCCCACAATGTTTTCTACCATTCCAAAAACAGATTTCAATTTTAAAATTACACTGAATTTGTCGTCTGCAAATGCTTTCAGTTTGGACAAGTGTAAAATTTTGTCATTTGGTAGAGTTAAAAACCCTTATCCTGCTAAAAAACTTAAATAAAACTTTCCAGTCAATAGTATAGGCCCGAATATTGTTATTTCAAACTTCGTATTTGGAGAAAAATATCTCCTTATCGAGAAGTGTAGATCAAGGATCAGACTGCACGTTCTGTGCAGTCTGATCTTGATCTACACTGTCCGCAAAAGGTCAGTGGGTCGTGCTTAGCAGCTTAAAGGTTATCTTTTTACCACACGACATAAAATGTAGATTTGTCGAGCAAGGCTAGCTAAGTAAAACTCTTATCTTGCTAAAAAAACTTAAATAAAAGTTTCCAGTCGATAGTATAGGCCGGAATGATGTTATTTCAAACTTATTATTAAATATCTCCTTATCGGAAAGTGTAGATCAATGATCAGACTGCACGTTCTGTGCAGTCTGATCTTGATCTACACTGTCCGCAAAAGGTCAGTGAGTCGCGCTTAGCAGCTGAAAGGTTATCTCTTTACCACACGACAAAAAAAAAAATGTAGATTTGTCGAAACTGAAAATATCTGCAGACGACAATTTAAACAAGGGTTACTCAGTTCCATTCAATTATTTTCATTCAGAAATATAGGCCACCGGCCCATAATACAAACATTTTTGCAAGATATTTCTTTACAAGAATTCACAAGTTACTTATTTAAACCGAGACGTTTAACACTTTAACAGACAGAAAAGTTTGGTCTTGTCCAAAATTGAGTGTCCGCAGACGACCAATTAACTGTCACTCAGTTGGCTGGATTTGTTTCTCCAATGGTAGAAGACATTGTTTGAAAAGGAGAAAATGCCTGTTTAACCCTTAGACTGCTAAGCGCGACCGAAGGAGCTTTTGCGGACAGTGTAGATCGAGATCAGACTGAACGTGCAGTCTGATCTTAGATCTACAATGTCCGATAAGGCGATATTTCCCCCCCCCCCTCACAAAAAAAAAAAAAATTTGAAATAGAAGGAATTGGGTTTTTACAAACGGCTTGAAAGTTTCATTTCACTTATTTAGCAGTTTAAGGGTTAAGACCTTTTTGTGCTTTTCCCACAATGCTCTCAACGATTACAATTCGATTCAATTCAAATGTCTATTCGAAGACATAGGCAAACGGCTCTGTTGGTTGAACTTGTGTCTAAAATGGTTTGAAGACATTGTTTGAAAAGGAGTAAAAGCTCGTTACCAGCATTCTCTTCTTTTCCCAGAATCCTCGCAAAGCTTACAATTCCACCCGATTCAATTGTTTAGTTTAAACATATTTTATTCATCAGTATTAGATACAAATTTAACAAAACAAGAGGAAATACAAATATATGATAAATATACTGAGGAAAAGGATAAGAACGGAAGCTAAGCTTATAAAGTTCTTCTCTTAGATCCGGCTTAAAGTTATTATATTAGCATATCCTTACTAATCACTGACAAAGAACGCAATTGAAAGAAAAAGTTGTAAAACATAGTGAATATCCAAAGGGTGTGGAGTGGTATTGGTGAAGATTTCAATTGAAGACACCTATTTACTAGCTGTAGAAACCTCCAGCTAGACCAAACAAATGACAAAACTAATGATTGCTTTAAACTAAGGGAACCAAAATCGTATAAGGATGTTAGCAAATCGTACTCAAGTGGTCCAAACCAATATTTAAGTTTAAAAGAAAAGGTAATGAAATGATTTGAATTTATGCAACAGATCGGGTATAAAATCAACTGTTACATAGGAAACATAAGAATTAGATATCATTTGGTAAATCTTTTACTATCACGGATATAGATGTGCACGGCGGCAAATAATCTTTGGTTATCAAACAGGTTAAGATTTTCATCCCCATATAAAATGGTTTGGAGTGTTAAGTTTGTTATAGCGTTTACACTGAAACTAAGACTAATTCTTTGGCTATTATAAAATGGACATTCTAAAAAGAAGTGCTTAGTCGATTCAGCCGCACCACATCTACAGAGCGGGGATTCCACTAGTTTTTTTAAGTACAGATGTTCATTGAGACTGCTGCATCTGTTGCGTAATCTGGCATGTATAACTTGAATTTTCCTTTCGCCAAAAAAATAAAGCCTCCGTGGACAATGGTTATCCATGTTTAAACGATATTTAAAAGCTGACAATGATTCTGCATTCTTAGTATCATCTGCAAGTGAATTCCAATCATTAATCACAGATGGCAAAAATGAAGCGCTGTACAAGCTCGTTCTACAAGTAATGTTTCTCAAATTGTTGGGCCTACGAAGATTGTAACTGCAAGAATTGCCAATCGTAGATGGAACAAGAGTATTAAGATAATTTGGGGTAAGTCCGTTGACCATTTTATAGGAAAGGATGAGTTTGTACTTACGCCGTCGATGGCTTAATGTTTCCCAACCAGACTCTTGGTATAGATCAATGATAGAAACTAATTTAGTACAGCCGGTAACGATCCGTGCAACCTCATTTTGTACTTTATCCAGTTGATCTTTCAACCCTTGAGAAAGATTATCCCATATGACATCACCATATTCAAGAATAGGTCGAATAAAAGAAAAGTACATGATTTGGAGTGAAAGTCGATCAAGGTGGATTTTCAGATGACGCATGACTCCAATTCTTTTCCATGCCTTTTTGATAGATTTACTAATATGGGAGTCCCAAGACCCGTCGCTAGAAAGAAATATGCCTAAATGTTTATGACTAGTGACAGGTGGAATTTCGGTATTCGACATAAACAGACCAGGGTGGTTAGTCTTAAAACGTTTTCGAGATATAACTAAGGATTCTGATTTTGCTGGATTGAACTTGACCAACCACTTCTGCGCCCAACGAGTGATTGTATCGATATCTGTTTGTAATACAGTTCCAGCGGCAGCTGGATCAGATACAACCATCGATAGACTGGTATCATCTGCAAAGAGATTAATGTTTGCCCGAATATCATCAACAATATCGTTAATATATATTAAGAACAAAAGAGGTCCTAAAATAGATCCTTGGGGCACACCTGCCTGCACGTGGCGTAAGTCAGAGATACCACCTGGTATAAGAACTCGTTGAAAACGATTTGAAAGATAATCAGAAAACCAGGACAATAATTTACCTCTAATACCGGCTCTTCGCATCTTGAATAACAAGCCCTTATGCCAGACTTTATCAAATGCTTTGCTTATGTCAAAGAATACTACTCTGAATTCCAATCCATCATCTAAGGCTTTGCGTATGGTGTTATAAAGACAAGTTACTTGATTAACAGTAGAATCACCTGGCATAAAACCAGACTGATATGGAGTAAAAAAATCTGTATCCTTTAGATAATTATAGACATGCTTGAATATGATTCGTTCTAAGACTTTTTCTATGTTATTTAGTAATGAAACGGGTCTGTAGTTGGAAGGCAGAGAAGGGTCACCCGACTTAAATATGGGACATACATTGGATATTTTCCACGAAGATGGGGCAGTACTGGTATTCAATGAGTAATTAAATAGATCGCATAAATGTGGTGCCAGCTGACCAGCTGCTTCAATAAGAATTTTATTATTTATGCCATCAGGGCCAGAGGCTTTGCCCGTTTTAAGTGTTTTCAGAACATCCAGTACTTCAAATGGCATGACATTGATTGAATCTAAAGAATCATTTATGACGTAGAAACGTTCATCGGGTACTTCATTGAATGAATCATCTATATAAGACTGATTAGCAAAATAATTATTCAATAAATTTGCTTTCTCATATTCGTCGATGATCAAAGAATCTTTAGAAATGTCAAAGAGAGGAGGGATGGATGTTGAAGACTGTGTAGACATCATTGACTTGAGGGTTTTCCACCAGTCACGAGGAGACAGAGAACAAGATTTTAACCTCAAAGACAGTCGTTCATAATAGTTTAATTTGCTCTGACGAATTAAAGAGATCACGTTATTTCTGACAGATTTGAATTTTGACCAGTGATTAACTTTGTTTGATAGTTTTGCTTTTTTATATAGTCTTTTACGACGGCGAATTTCTTTTTTGATCGAACAATTCATCCAGGGTGGTTCTTGTGCATTAACGATAATTGTCTTACTGGGGATAAACTTGCTTGCGTTATCAGTAATGACACCTGCAATTCTTTCAGCATATGTGTTAATGTCACTATCATATATAGAGTCCCAATTAAAATTTGAAAGACTGGTTCTGAGCTCATTATAATTTCCTTGGTCATATTTCCAAATCGTACGTTGAATATTTCTAAACTTTGGTTTCAGGAAATTAAAAACACCAAAAAACAGGACAGTGGTAACGCATGGTAAGATCCAGACAGGGTTCCCCAACGCCAGTTGTTAGGATTGAATCTTTATTAGTAACGAAAAGAAGATCAATCGTAGATACAGAATTTTCTGTGAAATGAGTCGGTTCGTCAATACATTGAATCATATTATATTCATTACACAGGGATTCAACTTTACGGAAATAGTGTTGATTCAATTGTTTTATTCGTAAATATAGGTCACCGGCCAATACAAACATTTCTGTAAGACAAGAGGAATACCGTCCACAGTTATTAAACCAATAGATTTAAGCACGTTACCAGATGAGAAAATATTTGCAGACGACAATTTAAACATGGCTTACTGTACCATTGTAACATCTTACTGTAGCCATGTTATTATAAATATCATAAAAACACTTTAGCTGCTAAGCGCGACTCACTGAACTTTTGCGGAGAGTGTAGGTCAAGACCAGACTGCACAAAACGTGCAGTCTGATCTTGGATCTACAATGTCCGATAAGGAGATATCTTTCAAAAAAAAAAAAAAACTTTGAAATAGCAAACTATGGGGGTCTTACTACCGGCTTGAAAGTTTAGATCCGTTTATTTGGCCGGGTAAGACTTAACTGTGTACCTGGAATTCCGGAAGAACCATATAAGCTTTGCTTTCGTTCTGATCCATTTCATCAGTTTATTTTTGTTATTTTGTGTAATTGACTGTAAAAAGTACTATTTACTTGATAAATAAAATATGTTTAAACTAAACATGTCACAAATGATGAGCTTTTCTTTGATAGGGTGGAAACCTTGTGGTAAAACGAGAAAATGCTGTTTAAAAGCATTTTCTCCTTTTCCCACAATGTTTTCAAAAGGCCTCTTCTTCAGGGTCGATAAAACTCGGGATTGTGTGGTAAAGAGTTAGAGGGAGCTAATCAAATTTTTGTAACCATACTGATTTTTTTTTTTGTTTATTTGCCACGTCAACTGGTATAATGGGAGTCGTGGCCATCTCCCACCATACCTTACAATTCAAAGTTAGTAGAAAGTTTTGGTTAATAATTCATATTGCTTATAATGGTATAGAAAATAGTCACTTAAAGAAGAATGCTTTAAATACTAATATACAAAAAGATTTGTCTTTTAATACTAACCAAGATTGTATTATTACGTAACTATTCTATCCCTTAAAAGTGGCTTTATTGAGAGAGAGAGAGAGAGAGAGAGAGAGAGAGAGAACCAAAAACAAACAAACATACAAGAACAAAAAGGAAACTATTATGTCAGTGTGTGTGTGTGGGTGTATAGATATTAAGTAAGGAAAAAGAAACTTGGTTAAGAAAATAATATATTTGGAAATGTTTATACGCTGTAGCATATCGTTTGTTTGGTTTTCTTGTAGTATATCTATATTCTATATTGGCTCATGGGAGATTTTGAAAAACATGTTCTACAATGGTCTATGTTATATTTGTCAACTTCATGCGTTTTCGTGCAGTTTTGAATATTTAAAGTAAGATTTAAAGCATTTTTTAGACCAGTCCCTGTAGGTAACTTTTCTTTATTCCTACAGTGGTAAATATATTTTTTGAACTCTAAGAACAGACTGTCCAATCGAAGATTTTGTTTATACGTGCCCAAAAGCAAAGTCCGACTATCAATATGTAAACTATGGTCGAAAATACTTATTATTGTTGCAATAGTATTAATCAAAAACTTGGTGTGTTCACAGTCATGGAATAAATGTAGAATGGTTTCTTCATGTCATTTACAAAATGTACATAAATTAGTTTCTATCAATTTTAATCTTAAAGAGCAGAGAATTTGTTGGGATAATTCTGTGCATTATTCTTGTTTGGAATCATTGTGTGTAAGTGTCTTTTGTGCATCTAAAAACGTTTCCATGAACTTGTTTCCAATCGATATTGACATTATTATATAACGAGTCCCATTTAACTCTGCTTGAAGGTATTTCATCGTTGTGTATCAAGGTATTGTAAGCATATTTATTTATGTCAGTTCTAGTAAGTGTATGAAAGAAATAGCAGCTAATGAAAGGATTTTGATATTTTTTTAAAGAGTCTTTTTTAATCGAAATTTGATGTTTTAAAAGGAAAGTTTTCACTGAAGATATTATACTATAGAAATTTAGAAAGTTCACCTTGTTGTTAGTCAGTTTTTTAATATCTCTCCAACTTTTAAAGCTTCCATCTGCGTTTAACACGTCTTTTATATATCTTATACCACAGTCATATAGTACTTTGTTATATATATGTTTAGAGTCTACCATAATATTCTTATTAAAAAACAGAGGCATGTTGAGTATATCCGACAACTGTGTAAAATTAGATTTCGAGATAAATAAGGTTAAAGATTTTAAAACATCAATCCAGAAATCATTTTTAATACTTCTAAGGATTTTTTCACAGTACATCATTCCAAAATTAAATAGCTTGTGTGTGTCAGTTATATTATTTATCAACTTAGTGGAGTCAATTTTACCACAAGCAACTAGTTTTTTTTTATCCATTTTATTTTCATACTTCTATTATAACTATTTATATCTATCATTTTTAGACCTCCTTCTATGTAGTTCTTTGTGAATACAGTTTGTTTAATTTTAGCAGTACCGTCCCATACAAATTCGTAAAGTGTGTCGTTTAATCGTTTCATTACGGAGCCCGGTAGGTGTCAAAAAATGTGTAGAGCATGACACCTACCGGGCTCAGTATTTCATAAATTCATTCGTTGATAAATAGGTGTGTAAGTATAGGTAATAAACGGTTTTTGACTACAGTCATTTTTCCAAGTCATTTTTCCAATAGGTGTCAATTTTCTTCTTTCCAATAAGCAATACTGTTATTAATGTTTTTGAATTTATGTTCAAAATTAAGTCCTATCATTTTGTCTAGATCAACATGGAACTCAATTCCCAGAAGTTTATACTGTGTTTCTCCCCATGATAATTTCCATTTTGTCTTGATAGATCTTGTACTATATTTCATACTGCCAATCCATATTACTTTTGTTTTGTCGAAATTAACTTTCAAGCCAGAAATATGTGAAAATTTCTCAAGTAATTCTAGGGTACTTTTGATTGATTTTTCTGAACCGTCTAAAAAAAAGTGTTGTGCCATCAACAAATTGTGATATGATGTATTCTTCTTTTTTATTTTTATTCCTATTATATTTTTATCGTATCTTAATTTAATATTAAGAATTTCAATACACAGGATGAAAATATAAGCTGATATTGGATCGCCTTGTCGACACCCCCTTCTGTCTTTGAAGTAATCTGATAGGAAACCATTTATTTGTACGCATACTTCAGTATTATGCAGAAATAATTTAATCCATTCTCTGAACGTCGCACCGAAATTAAAATATTCTATCGCCTTCTCAATAAAATTAAATGAAAGGGAATCAAAAGCTTTTTCAAAGTCTATTAACATTAAAAGTCCAGGTACTCGATGTTCTTCACAATGTTGCATGATATCATAGACTAGTCTTGTGTTTTCCCCAATAAACCTGTTCCTTAAAAACCCAGTTTGGTCTCCTGATATGATATGACCCAAAACATACTTAAGTCTGTTGGCAATACTACCTGAAGCAAGCTTATATAAAACATTTAAAAACGTGATCGGTCTCCAGATTTTTAGAAATTGTTTAGGTTTATTATCTTTTGGTATGCAAGTTATAGTATCCAATTTAACATTCTGCGAAAAGGATTTAGAAATGAATGCGTAATTTAATGCTCTGACAACAAAGTGGCCAATCTTATTCCAGAACACTTTATAGAAATTGGTAGTGAAACCATCTCCTCCTGGGCTTTTATCGTTTTTCATGTTTTTAAGCGTATCCGTTACTTCATTATATTGTAATAATCCTTCAAATCCCTCTTTTTGTTTTTCATCTAACTTATATGTAGTACAATTTTTTAAGTCTTCCTCTAAATTGATGTCAATAATATTGTTTAATTCAGTATATAAAGTTTCATAATAATGTTTTTCTTCTTTAAGGATTTCATTTTGGTCAAATATATGACTGCCATCTTCTGTTTCTATAAAAGGAATAGTTTTTGATGCAATATGCTGTTTTTCTAAATTACAGAAATATTTAGTCACTTTTTCTCCATTATCAATCCAGTTTGCTCTAGACCTAATAAAGAAGCCATTTAACTTTTCTTTTCGCAGATTTTCTAATTCTACTTGTAATGAACATAACCTATCTTTATTCATTTCGTTTAAGTTTGTCACTAAAAAGGAAATTTCATTTTCAATATGCTTTTCTCTCAAACATTTTGCTTTCGATTTATAACTTGCAAATGAAATAGTTTCTCCGCGTATTTCCATTAACAATGTATCTAAAAAAAGTTGATCGCCTATTATAAATTGTAACTCTGACCGATCTATATTGATGATATTTTCTCTATTATAGACTGGTAAACAATATTGCAATATCACGCTGTTTAATTTTTCATTAATACAATTTACATATTCTAAATCATTTAATAGTGAATTATTGAATTTCCAGTATCGTTTTCCGTGTTCTTGATTAGAAAACTTGAGCTCAAATACAACGATAGAGTGATCTGATTTATAGCTTATATCTATATCACAATTTCTGAGGAAAGGAATTAAGTTATTTGTCATTAAAAAGAAGTCTAATCTCGCTCTTTGTAAAGATGAGAAACGTTTCCATGTATACTTCCTTGTCTCACTATATAGACGTCTAAATGGGTCCACAAGTCCTCTATCATTCATTATCTTTACTAAAACTTTTCTCGAATTATTGTTATGGTTAGAATCTTTGTAGTTTTCATAGTCAATCCCACTATCAAGAACAAGATTAAAGTCACCACATACAATGATATAATCTGACTTTTCAAATGAATCAATTAGACTAAAAGCATTTTTGAAAAATTCCGGATTATCAGTATTTGGTGAATATATATTTGCGAGGATTATTTGTGTGTCGCTGTATGATATATTAAGAGCAATAAATTGTCCATTAGTATCTTTTTTGCATGCCGAAACTTTAATATCTAAACCTTTTTTAAGTAGAATAGCTACTCCTTATGAATTTGAACTACCATGACTAAAGAATCAATTTCCTTCCCATTGTTGGTAAATTTTATTTTCAATTTGTTAAAAAAAGTGAGTTTCTTGTAAACATAAAATGTCAACGTTCTTTTCTTTAAGGAGCGTAAATAACTGTATATCAAATCGTCTTTTAGTATTATTCAATTCACGACAATTGTAAGAACAAATCTTCAAACTAGCTATAACGGTCATAAAGAGCATCTATCATTATCAATCTATCATTACTTTCAAATCCTCCCATGTAACAAATGTAGTATACTGTTAAAAGTGTTACACACGTGACTATTATAACTGTGTGTTCTGAATAATGCTTGCGTAGATAGTAGAAGAAAAGTAGAGTAAATTTTGTGCACATTGTACGAAATTGGTAATAACTATATACACGATTTTCTTATATTATATACATGATTAACTGATCTGTCCAACTAGTAAGTTTTAAAATTACACATTTTACGCAAGTTGAAACCGGGCCGCCACCCAACCATTGGGTTTGACCTTCTGTCTGGAATTATTTAAGTAAGTAAGATCAAAATTTGGGGAAAAGGCCAGAAGTTATTAAATAGAACAGTTGTTTCTTTTCCAAAATATTTCACCTGATAGTAATGAAAAAAAAAAAAGAAAAACCGCATCAATGCATTGTCAAAGTTTTATAAAAGAGTGTTCATCGAAATATAATATATAGTTATTTGACTAACCATAATTTTCAGGATAAACCCACCCGCAATACTGAAAATGTTAAGGAGAATGTGGACCGAGAGATCAGACTGCACCTACATGCAGGCCGATCCCGGCACACATTATTCACAAGAACGCGCCAAAATAGGCCAGCACAAACAAGACAGGGGTACAATAAACAGTGAAATAGACTCACATGTACACAATAATAAAAAACGGAGAAAGTGAAACAAGATCAGACTGCACGTACATACAGGCCGTTCCATGGAGAAAGTGAAAAGAGTATGCATGTACATGCAGGCCGACTTCCAAGCACACATTTGCCGCAAAAACATGTCAAAATAGCCCCACGTCACAAAGCGAGGAGAACAATAAACATTCAAATGGACTCATCTGTACATAATCCAAAAACAAAGAAAGTGAACCAAGATCAGGCTACAAGTGCATGCAGGCCGATCCCGGCATACATCGTCCGCAAAAAAACATGTCAATATAACTCCTTACGGCAAAGTAAAAAGTTACCATATACGGCGGAAAAAAAAAACCAGATGTACATAAAAACGAGAACGTGGACAGAGATCAGAGTTCAGACTAAACGTACATAAAAGCCGACCCGTCGCATATTGGCCAGAAACCATGTAGAAGTAACTGCGTATTGCAGAGTTACGGGTACAGTAAACAGTGATGGGGCCCAAATATGCATAAAAAAGAGGGGGGGGGGAATGAACCAAGGTCAGACTGCACGTACATGCAGGGTCACTACGGCATTCACTGTCCTCCAAAACTTATCAAAAGAGCTCTGCATAGAAAAGGGCGCAATAAACAGTACACAAAACCCAAATGCGCATTAAAAATAAAGGAGAGAGTGAACCAAGATTAGACTGCACGTATATGTAGGCCGATCCCGGCAGACACTGTCCGCTAAAATATGTCAAAATAGTTCGGCATAGTAAAGCAAGGGGTTAAATAATCGGTGAACTGAACCCAAGTGTACACAATACAAAACCGGAGAGCGTGAAAACAATATCAGACTGCATGCACATTCAGCCCGATCTCTGCACACATTGTCCGCAAAAATCATGTCAAAATACTTTAGCGTAGCAAAGCGAGGGGTACAATAAACAGTGAATTGGACTCATATGCACATAACGGAGAAACGTGAAGACAAGATCAGACTGCCCACACATACAGGCCGATCCCGCCACACATTGTCAGCTAAAAAATGCCGAAATAGCTCCGCATCGCAAAGCTAGGGGTACATTAAACCGTGAAATGGACTGATATGTACTTAATACAAAAACGGAGAAAGCGAATCAAGATCAGACTGCACACATATGCAGGTCGATCCCGGCCCACGTTATCCGCAAAAACATGTCAAAATAGCTCCGCATAGCAAATCGAGGGGTTCAACACACAGTGAATGCAACCTAAACGTATATAATACAGAAACGGAGAAGTGAATCAAGATCAGACCGCATATACATGCAGGCCGATCCCGGCACACCCTGTCCGCAAAAACATGTCAAAATAGCTCCGCATAGCAAATCGAGTGGTTCAATAATCACAGTGAATGCAACCTAAACGTATGTAATACAGAAACGGAGAAAGTGAATCAAGATCAGACTGCATATACATGCAGGCCGATCCCGGCACACCCTGTCCGCAAAAACATAGCAAAATAGTTCTGCATAGCAAATCGAGTGGTACAATAAACAGAACTCAAAAGTACAAAATACAAAAATGGAGAAAGTGAAATAAGACCAGACTGCACGCACATGCAGGCCGACCGCGGCAGACACTGTCCGTAAAACATGTCAAAATAGCTCCGCATTGTAGAGTTATGGGTGCAATAAACAGCGAATTGAACCCAATTGTACAATGAAATAAATATGGAGAACGTGAAACCAAGATTAGTCCGCACGCAACCTGCAGGCCGATCATGCCACATATTGTCTGCAGAACTTACCAAAGTGGCTCCGCATAGCAGAGCAAGGGGCACAATCAACAGTGAATGGGACCCGAATGCTCGTAAAACAAAAATGGACAAAGTGAACCGATGCCAAGCCGCACGTATATGCGGGTTGACCACGGCTCACATCGTCCGCAAAGCATATCAGTATATCTCCTTAAGGCTGGGTAAGAGTCACAAGCAATATAGGGGACGGTTTAGCCCCAAACAAAGATGACGTAATCCGTCCCCTATACTACTGTTACAATTAATATTGAATGAAACCCAAATGGACATCAAAAAGGGACAGAAAAAGATTCGGACAAAGTGAACCGTGATTAGACCGCATGCACACGCAGGCACTCAGCAAAGTATGCCAGTTTTACTCTATAAGACATGGTCGGAGTTACAATAAATAGTGAATGACATCCAAATGTACATCAAATTGAGAAAAAAGGAAACCAAAAGTAACGGAGAAAGTGAATCAAGATCAGACTGCACACATATGCTGGCCGACCGCGACCCAGAAGGTCAGACGGCACACACATGCAGTTACACGAGTGTATACAAAAAGTGATAAGATTAAACCATTTAAATAGTCCCTAACCCAAATATACACTGTACTACATGTTAATAGAAACAATGATAGTATCATGTATGTACATCTATATTCCATAACTTACATCTGTCTCACATTGAATTAATATTCCAATGTTTGGTTAAGCCTTTCCCACATCATCCCGAATTATGACAATTCTGCAAGGTAAGTCTTTTGGAACCATCGTGGTAAAAGGAAAAAAATGCTGGTGACCGGCATTCTCTCCCCCAACCAAACACATTTCCAAACCCTTTACAGAAAAAGCCAGTTCATCTGAGCCATATTAAAAAATGTCGTCTGGAAAAATCTTTTTATTATTGACTAAACGTAGGGTAAAGTAATGAGATCAAACCATCAAGATTGTTGCTTTACTCAGATATACACTGAACTAAGTACAAATAATGATACATGTACATGCACTTCTATACTCTATAACTTGCATCTATCTCTCATTAATATTCCAACTCTCGGTTAACCCTTTCCCAAACGACAAATTTAGGACTGGTCAAAATTCAAAGAGTTTGCAGACGACAATTTTAAATTTGATGAAAATGGCAGAATGTTCTCAAAAAGGGTAGAAAACACTGTGGGAAAAGGAGAAATTGCTCGTTACGAGCAATTTCTCCTTTTCCCACAGTATTTTCAAAAGACTTGTACTGCAGACACGTGAAAACCAGGGCTTGTTTGGGAAAGGGTTAACCATACTGATCTTGAAATATGTTTTATCACTGAATTTAGGATGAGGACAATAAAAAGAGAACCATCGATAGATAACAAAGGGAAGTGATAGAAAAAATAATTGTAATGGTATTTTCTTAAAGGGCCACGTAGCCTCTTAAGGTTGTTTTGTTAGATTTTGCAAAACATAATTTCGCAAATGCTTGTGGGAATGTCACATGATCAAAGAAACGCGTTTACTATTTGGGATCGTATAAGGTATTCAAATACGAGAAGGTCGGGTGACGTCTATAAAAATAGACGGAGTTCCTGTTTTTGGCGGATTTGTATCGCAAATCCGCTTACTGTGATCGTTCCGATCGGAACCAAATACATCATGCGTAACGACGCATGCGCGCTAATACACCTCAACCTCGCTTTTGTCACTACTGTATATACTGTCCTACACGTGTATACCTATAGTCCGAAATCTAATACCAGCAAAAAACTGTGTAAGATTGACGGATCAAATTACCACTCCTAATACAGTAATGAAATAACAGTTACTACGCAGCCCGCTCGGCAGAACAATTTTGACTTTCCCTTCCCTGGCTAACTTCATTTTAAAATGATTGCACCTGTGTTGCATGTGATGTTATTTTTGTTATTACAACATATTACATCTTTATGCTACTCAACAAATCCGCTTTCCAGGACTTTGAATCCTTTTTGTACATTTAAGTTGCATCTGCATACTTAACGTTGCCCTTAAGTTTCTTTAAGCGTGATAAGCAAATACTTTATCTTGTATTATTTACCACCGTTCAAAAATAAATAAATCAATCAATAAATAAAAAAATAAAAAATAAATAAATAAATAAGATATTTATAAAATCAACGAATTTAAAACAAGAGATCTAAACATGGCATCTAAAATGGCCTATTTATTTATTCATTTATTTTTTGTACTGATTGAAATTACTTATACATGTATATACTGTAATTGAGTTTAATGTATCTGCGAAAAGTGACGACCCAGGTCAAACCTGTGCAACTCACGTAGGCTGATCTGTATCGAAACTTTGTGTTTTTGGTAAATTTTCTGTATGTCCAAGGACCCTTCTGCCTCAGGATTCAGTCATTGTTAGAGGAAAATGAATTTTACCGATTATCTCTAATTATGTGATGAATTGCTCGTTATAATAGATCACAGATATGCATTAAACCCCCTTTTGCCAGATCTGTGTCGAAACTTTTTGCTTTCGGTAAATTTTCTGTATGTCCAAGGACCATTCTACCTCACGAGTCAGCTGGTTGTTAGAGAGAATATATTTTATGCATCTCTAATTATGTGATGACTTGCTCGGTATAATTTATCACGGATATGCTTTAAACCCCCTTTTGCCAGATCTGTGTCGAAAATTTTTGCTTTTGGTAATTTTTCTGCATGTCCTCACGAGTCAGCCGGTTGTTAGAGAAGATATATTTTATAGATCTATATTATGTGATGACTTGCTCAGTATAATTTATCACGGATATGCATTAAACCCCCTTTCGCTAGAGCATGGCTCATTTCTTTTTTTGCAAGAGTTAACTCTTTACCAAACGACAAAATTTTAGACGGGTACATATTGAAAGCATTTGCAGACGACAAAATAAATGCGACTCAAAAATTGAAATTTGTTTTGGGAAAGGTAGAAAACACTGTGGAAAAAAAGGAGAAAATGCTGGTTACCAGCATTTTCTCCTTTTTCCCACAATGTTTTTAACAGGCCTCTTTCTCAGGGTCGTTAAAAGTCGGCATTGTGTGGTAAAGAGTTAAGGGACATTTCATTTGTCGTCTGCAAATGCTTTGAAAATGAATAGGTCTAAAATTGTCAAGACTAGTAAAAAGTTACACGTTTTTGGCAGCGGGTGAAACCCGCTGTCATAGTCCCCAGGTATGAGTTACTGATTTTCAACGCTTACGATATTTATCTAGGTCGAGAATTCTTGCATCCGGCAGCTTTTTCCTGGATACGCGAGGTAAACAAAACTTGATTCCTACACTTGACTAAATAGTTCCTCCATGAATACACAAACGATCATGTATAAATACGCGCTACTCGCGCAGACGACACCCTTTCAAAACTGCCTTACACCTTACGAGTTCATCCGTAATGTTACTGTAGAATAGAAACGGAAAGAGGGCGTCGGTATCTACATAGACCGAAAAAGTGCAAAAGAAAATATTTTCAGAGCAAAAGTTTTTATTAGTCGCCGCGCAGAAGCGCGCGACTATATTTTTAATAGTTTTTCGAGTTAGGAAATGGACAATGGGAATTTCTTTTTTATAGGGGTGTTAAGGTTAACAAGGAATCTTTCTACTTCGCCTTAAACTGGCTTTTTAATTCATTCTTAAACTACGAAGTATATACAATACGATACTATTTTTGCTCTGTTAATACTTACAACATCAAAAAATCCGCCCAAGTATTACTTTTATTTTCGCTATTCGCGAGAAATGGACTCATCCAAATAAATGCCTTGTTTCCATTGGTCAAGGCTGTACAGGTTTCCAGTCATTTCGTACCTAGTTAATTTCGTACCTAGGTCATTTCGTAGATACGATTTTGGTCATTTCGTACCTACCTATACTTTCTATTTTGGTCATTTCGTATCCAGTTGGTCATTTCGTATCCACTTTCGTCATTTCGTACACAGGTTTAATTATCATTTTGATTATTTAGTACCTAGTTTTTCCTACTATTTGTGTTTTTTGTTGAATGACCACCGCTAAAATTGTACATTGCTGAAATTGTGTTAAATTCCGCCGAAGAACGAGTATGATGGTTATGATTGTATCTAACCATTATTGGTTACTTCTTTCTAAGTTTAGTTTTTAAAACAAAGATTGTTTAGAACCCTTTTGTTTATTTCTCACCAAGTTCTAGATAAATTTACAATGTACTTTGTTGGAAAAAATCTGGAGAGAGACCAGTTTTTCGCTGTGTTGTTCATAAATCGCAATGCAAAACCAATATTCTTTATTAACAGCGTTCACCAAACAGTATAGTTTTAGACTTGTTTAAATTGAAAGCATGCCTTGCAAACTTACGTTCTCTTGAATCATACTATCCTAGGACAGCAACATTTTAGTAACTTGGCCCTGTTTTCAACACTTTCCCAAACAAACGCGGGTTATCACGTGCGCTGTCAAATTCTTTTGGAAAAACATGTTGGATAAGGAGAAATTACTCGTTATAAGCAATTTCTCCTTTAACAAATACTTTTCCCCCCACTACTAGCGAATTTTCTACCATTTTTGCAGCTTTTTAAATTGTCGTCTGTCAACTCTTTGAATTTGGAAGAGTCTGATATTTTTTGTTTGGAAAAGAGTTCAGAGAGCGCTATGCGAGGGTATTAGATACTGTAACAGAAGACAACTTTTGATATAGATTCACAGTCACATCAATTTCATAATGTGTTAAAAAATCTGCTGATGAAAACTGACATTTACTTATTTGCCCTGGCTTTCTTGAAGCATTAAATAAAAAAATTTGCGGCGACTTTGATTCTTTGCATCGACTTTTTCTTGTCGGTGTTTGTTTGCATGATGAATTTTGAGCATAGGGCATCGTAATGGGATTCGTGTAACATCGCCTTTCATCGCCAAAGTCGTACGGATTCGGCTATGACAGGCGATGTTACACGAAAAGTCACCCATTAAGCCTTTGGCAGACGGCAAAATTTCAGCTGTGTTCAAACTGAAAGCATTTGCAGACGACAATTTCATTGTGGCTCAAATGGTACAAGTTTTATTTTATAGGATAGAAAACATTGTGGATAATAGAGAAAATGCTGGTTCCCAGCATTTTCTCCTTTCCCAGACTGTTTTCACAGGGCTTTTTTCTCAAGGTTGTTAGAAGTCGGCATTGAGTGATAAAGAGTTAAAAGTAGTTATAACTGCAAATTATATTATGCATTTACTTGTACAACACAATCTCAAGTTTTAATGACCCTTAGAACATAACTTTTTACAAACATTGTAGGAATGGGAGAAAATGCTGGTAAGCAGCATTTTCTCCTTTTCCAACAATGTTTTCTACCCTATCAAAGATGTACACTGTTTTTGAGCCATGTTTCAATTTTTGTCTGCAAATGGCTTCTTTCAGTATAATTTATTAGCAGTTAATGAAATTTAAACAGCTTGGGTCATAACAGCTGCCAGTGTACCTATGCATGCGTTTCTTGGCTATTTCCTTAAGGTCATGCACTGAATAACAACATGGCATAAATGATAAGTGGATCAGAAAGAAGACCATGCTGGAAATTTAAACCAGCGGTACCAACTTTAAGTCTTTGAGCTACAAACTCCTTAAAAGGGATCGGCAAAACTTTTATAAAGCACATTATTTGGCCTACAAGGATTTCGAGGTGTAAAACCTCAAAATTATACTAAGACTGGTTTTCAGTACTTTAAGATACCTTTCAAGAATTTCATAAATGTTACGGATTGATATAATAGAAAACACTGGTTAGAAGCACTTTCTCCATTTCCACAAATATCTTTAAAGGCCTCTTCCACAGGGTCATAAAAACTTGGGATTGTTTTGGAAAGGATTAATATCATTTATTCAAGTCTTGTTTTCTGCCTGTGCTCATGTACTAGATTTTATCTTTATTTTAGCCACAAACAAATGAGCTGTGCTTTGGCAAAAGGGGGCTTCTTGCATCCTCGTGATGGATTATACCAAGCAAGACATAAATAATTATTGATCCATAGACCGACCCTTCGATGTACAGAAAATGGACCAATGGCGAAAAGTTTCAGCCCAGGTCAGCCTGTGAAGACTGCACAGACTGACTGCCTGCACAGGCTGACCTAAGTCTATACTGTTTGCAGATCGATTAAGGCACCTTTTTACTTCAAGTCAAGTATAAAGGAAACCTGTGCAAAGAAAGTAATAAGATCTGTAGCTGGCACAAACCCGCTGCCTTCAGTGCGTCAGCGCTTTGATTTTTTTTGTCGTCTGTTACTCTTTTTTGTCCTTGGATGAACTTTAACGAGAAAGTAGATGAATTACTGTAAAATGTGAATCCCGTTTTTCATCGTATTTCTCTCACTTTTTGTGCTTAAAGTTGGCACGCCATTCCGAAAGAATCTAAAGCAAATTTTACCTACGCTTTGGCTAGTTAATAAAAGGGAAATAGAAATTGGAACGCTTTAACCATTAGGCTGCTAAGCGCGACTCTCTGACCTTTTGCGGACGGTGTAGATCAAGATCAGACTGCACAGAACGTGCAGTCTGATCTTAGATCTACACTGTCCGAAAAGGAGTTATTTTTCACCAACAGTTAAGTTTGAAATAGCATTATTCTGGTATTTGCTATCGGCTGAAAGTTTCATTTAACTTATTTAGCAGGTTAAGGGTTTCGGTTATCGATTAATACCGACTGTTGCTGATCCTCGCAGCTCAGCCAGTAACGTGCTAGCAGTTAAAACCAGGGGTCGCTGGTTCGAATAATAGCTTTGTCAAAATTTTGAGGAAAGAACATCTTACAAAATATGGAACAGCGAGGATCAAAGATCAGAATAAATGTTTTTTTAAAAGTCAGATCTCAATCTTTTATATCCGCAATTACAAGTTTTTCCTCCACAGCATTGTCAGAAAAGGGGGCTAATTGTGGACAAAATAATTTGAATTACTGGTAATGGTTCAAAGGAAAACCAATTAAAGAAAATGAATCAACGAATTTTGCATGTCTTAAAAGAAACATTGTAAGAAAAACACCCATTACTCACACAAGTGACATGCAATTACTCTTTTTCTGATAATGTTTTCAGAGCCTTTTTTTGTAACCACAGGGGGCGTGAAAAGTTATTTTTATGCAAATATGAGTCAAATGGTTTTCTATAAGGAGATAGTTAGTACCAGCGTATCGATTTGACTTCCACTCTAAGAACTAGAAGACTGGCAAAAACAAACCCTCTGAGAATTGATATGATATAAAACAGGTTCATGTAGAACACAGGGATAAAAGTTTTGAGAGTAACGCTTATATTAATCCCTGTCAGAGCCACAGGCGAAAACGAGGGCTTTTGCAGACGGAATAGATTCAAGATCAGACTGCACAGAACGTGCAGTCTGATCTTGGATCTATAGCGTCCGCTTGTTTAGTCAAGCCTAAGATAAGAATCATTTTGAGTTTATATCTATAGCCATGCTCTTGCAAAAGGGGCTTTAATTCATCTCCGTAATCCACTCTACTAAAAAAGTCATCAGATGATTTGGTTGGCTAAACCATTTTGGTTTAGCCAATCAGAAGTTGTGTTACTTTCAAATTTAAAAAAATCTTGGAGAATAAGACTAAGAACGTTTTTAAGAATGGTTCGTGAATACGGACCCAAGTTTCAACCCCTGTAAAGATGTGCAATACACGTCGTATGCAATTCGCGTTTTAACCAGTAAAGCGCCGAATAAACCCAGCAGACATTTTCAGTCGAGAAATAGAATCCAAATAATTGCAGTATCAAAGTTGTCTTTATCCAGAATGTCTTAGCAAAGAGGACCGTACAGATCAAAGATTAGGCTACAGGTTTTGTGCTGTCTGATCTAGGTCTATGCTGCCCGCAAAGGCAGTTATGATCGTGAAAGGCGCTTTAAGCTTGCGTGAACGCTGTACTTTTGAAAATAAAACTGATCTGTAGTTACATGTATCAATTGTAATTGAATGGTGTTTTACGCCGCTTTCAACATTATTTGTCATATCACGGCAACAGCTCACATATTCATGTATTTCCTGGGTTCCACCAGTACTAGGCTAGGGCTCTGAAGTGTCTTGCCCAAGAACACTCCCACAAAAAATCCAGCGGCTCAGGCGGGGCTCGAACCCGGGGCCTGCAGATTACGAGTCCCACACTTTACCACTGAGCCACGCAGGACCTTTTACATGTATCAAATGGAGCAATCTGAACATATTGCTTATCAATGGCTAAATAATCCACATTCCTCGTTATGTACACATTTAGGCTTTTAGGTCATTATGCTGGATTGGCCAATCAAATTTTGTGCGAAATTTATGCAACGTGACGGTTATTTTGTTGTTTCGTTGGTCAGCTATTTTTAGTGCGACAGCAAATCTACATTGTGTTATTACTCCGCGTTCGTGCTATATAGCTCTAAATGATCCGAGATTTTTACCGTAATTTTCGTTTTCATTGCAAGGTTTCTATGCTTGATTTGCATAGTTTTCGTCTTGTTTCACACTTTTCTATGAAGTTTGCACTTTCTGTTTTGTAAAATGTGCTTCCATATTCTGAGATAGGAAGGGAATTTTGCATTTTCATCTTTTGATTGCAAAGGCGTTTCTTTTTTTTTTTTCAGACTGGAATTCAGTTGTACATTTATTCTCTTTCTGACCCCTTAGGCTGCAGACTACTTTATCTTGATATCTTTTTCCTTCTGTTCTTGTGAGTTTATCTAATTATATTTCTTTTAATGCTGGCCAATTTGTCGGAAAAAAAAAACGCTTTCTCGGCTTAGCTCAGCGTTAAATGATTAAAAAAAAATGATGTGCCGTTTTTATTCATTCACTTAAATGTTCATTCATTCATTCTTTTTTGGGGTTTGTATACTTGAAATTTATTGTCAATGTAACTCTAGGTTAGAATGAGGAACTGTTTGAAACAGTGTCCTAATTTCACGTACCAAGAACAGCCATCTGATTGGCTGAGACGTTTTGTCTCAACCAGTCAGATTGCTAGTACTTGGGAATAAGAACAATATTTAGAAAGGCTGGTGAATACGCTTCAAGTCTACATATTTTGTGTATTCTTACGTGTATCTCGAGTTTCTATGTATGCCGAAATCTCTTTTAGACCCTGAGGAAGAAGTCTTTAGAAAACATTGTGGGAAAAGGAGAAAATGCTGGTAACCAGCATTTTCTCCTTTTCCCATAACGTTTACTATCTTTTTAAAGAAAAATTCCATTATTTGAGCCACATTTGAATTGTCGTCTGCGAATCATCCCACACTTTATGAGTTCCGTATTTTGACCTAAATATCGACTCGGACTGTGGATTCTGTATTTCAAAGATAACGTTTAATCGGACGACAAGACAGTTGCTAAAATAATAGCCTTTTGTCTTTAAAAGGATAGAAAACGTTTTTCCACAATGTTTCGAAGTTTTGTTACTCAAGCTCGTTAACCCAAAAAGCGCTGGAACCGATGTAACCCTTATCCTGCTAAATAAAAGAAATGAAACTTTCAAGCCAATAATAAATACCATTTTTTCTACTTCAGATATACTTTTGGAGGAAAGATATCGGACAGTATAGATCCAAGATCAGGCTGCACGCTCTGTGCAGTCTGATCTTGATCTACACTGTCCGCAAAATGTCATTTAGTCGCGCTTTGCAGCCTGAGGGTTAAGTTGTTTTTGCGGACAATGTTGATCAAGATCGAACTGCATAGAACGTGCTGTCTGATCTTGGATGTACTCTGACAACTGCTTCGTTATATTCTGGTCAAAACAACCTTGAAATGACAATATTTGGGACATTTTTCCTGATTGGAAAGGTCCATATCATTAATTCAGCGCTGTAAGGGTTAAGACTAGGAATTTCGTGGTTAAGGGGTCCTACGTGGCTCAGTGGTAAAATGTAGGACTCGCGACCTGGAGGCCCCGGATTCGAACTTCAAAAGATCCCCTGGCTTTTCGTGGGGGTGTCCTGGGGCAAGACACCTCAGAGCCCTAGCCTAGTACTGGTGAAACCCAGGTAATATATGACTGTGTGAACTGTCGCCGTGATATGACTGGATTAATGTTGAAAGTGGCGTAAAACAGCTTTCAATAAACAATGATTCGTGCTTTACAAGAATTTCATGGGGAAGGTTCCCTCTTGAACACCCATTTCATGCCCTTCCCCACAGCACTCTGGACAAGGGCCTCTGAATTCTGTAGCCATGTACTCTTAACCCTTTATCACACAATCCCGAGTTTTAACCACCCCTAGGGGAGAGCCTTTTAAAAACCTTGCGGGGAATAGGAGAAAACGGTGGTAACCAGCATTTTCTCTTGTTCCGACAACTTTTTTTTTCACACTTTTACAGCCAATTACCATCATTTCAACCACATTTAGTTTGTGTTCTGCAAATGCCTAAGATTTTGACAAATCTAAAATTTTATTTTTCTTGGTAAAGAGTTAAGTGTTACAAAAACACATGGCTTATGCCCTTCCCGTTGGCACACTGGGCAAGCCTTTTGCATTCCGTAATCATATCATTTTTAATAGCAGACGATGGCCAATTGCCTCTCTCTCTCTCTACTCTGTATTATGTTTTACGCTTTGGCTTAGTGTTACGCAAGATTAGCCCTTTACCACACAATCCCAACTTTTAACGACCCTGTGAAAGAAGCCTTTTGAAAACATTGTGGGAAAAGGAGAAAATGCTGGTAACCAGCATTTTCTCCTTTTTCCACAATGTTTTCTACCCTTTCCAAAACAAATTTCAATTTTTCAGTTACATTTCTTTTGTCGTCTGCAAATGGTTTGAATTTGGACCAGCCTACATTTTTGTCGTATGGTTAAGAGTTAAAAGGTCGTCCTGGAAATAGTTAGAAAGAGACAGCACTGGTTGGGTCTGTACAATGGTCTTCATTTCAAAAACATGAATTGGTAGAAGTTACTTTTCCAACCCTATTTATACCCATTCACTAATCCCTGCTGAAAACTTGTTTGTCTGACCTACCAAGGTGATTATTTGTAAAAACTTTATGGGATTAATTAATTGGTCACAAAAGGCAAAACTATTTATTCTAATCAAAGATTACTGTCAAAATGCAAGTGTGAATTCTTCAAATTAAAAAAAAATTTTTAGGCTTTTGGACTGTCTGATACCTATCAAAGAAAAATGCAGAAGAAGTAGTAATTCTCTCTTTCACTGCAAGATCAAATATGTTGCTAAGCTTCTTAACCCTTTCCCAAACGACAAATTTTGGACTGGTCCAAATTGGAAGAGTTTGCAGACGACAATTTTAGATTTGATAAAAATGGCAGAAAGGTCTCAAAAAGGGTAGAAAACACTGTGGAAAATGGAGAAATTGCTCGTTACAAGCAATTTCTCCTTTTCCCACAGTGTTTTCAAAAGGCTTGTACTGCAGACACGTGAAAACCAGGGCTTGTTTGGGAAAGGGTTAATCACCGAGCTGGATGACTGTCTTTTATCTAAAAGGAAATAGGCTTGAAACCCATATAATACGTAACTCATAATCTTATATTAATTATGACTTTCAAAAAGAAGTATGTAGGTAAAATTCAGATATGTCGCACAACACACGAAAAGGGACCTTCGGACATTTGCGTAAAGTGTTGTCCCGGATTAGCCTGCGCAGTCCGCGCAGGCTAATCCGAGACAGCACTTTACGACTACATAAGATTTTTTCATACGGTAGACTTTCGTGAAACAGAAAATCGCACAAAACGGGAAGTGTCGTCTCGGATTAGTCACAGACTGCACAGGCTGATCTGAGACAGCACATTTTTACGCATATGCCCGAAGGCCCCTTTTCGTGTGTTGCTCGCCATATTATACATTATTATTTAAGAGTTATATAATTTATGTAACCCTTAATCTGTAGCATAATACAGACAAAACAATGACCTTCCCCAACACTTCAATGCTTATTCATATCAACGAAGTCTGTACGATGTTTACCAGTGAGAGAAAGGTGATTCAATATGCAATGACCATCATTGGCCTAGATAGAATTCTTGTCGAACCGGATGTCGATCTCACAACCACGTGATTACTAGCCACGTGACTGAGTTGTAGGGGGTGAAAAATAGAAATAATCTTGTACATGTACTCCGAGTGCCATGCGGGTCAAATTAAAAGAAATAATGGTCATTATATAAAACTAGTCCAGTTTGCTAGAGATCACCACGTATTTTCCGCAAAAAGCGTCATTGCAATTGAATGAAAAAATGAATTTTCTGTGTTAAATCTATGGAAATTATTCAGCTGGACGACTAATTGCCGATCGAATCATTACTCACACGCTGCATTCTTTTCCAGCACAAGACTGTTGGTGAAAGGAACACATGCAGGCAAAAAGAGCGACAGAGAAACAGAGAAGAAAAAAGACGGTGAGAGAGAGAGAGAGAGAGAGAGAGAGAGATACGGAAATGGGTAGGGCCAACGGAAAGAACGACGAACAATCAGAAGAGAGAATAAATGGATTTTATGGATCCATGATTATGTGATGACTTTCTTGGAATAATGCACCACGGAGATGCATTAAGCCCCCTTTCCAAAGAGCATTGCTGTAATAAATACCTCATAGAAAACGAATTCAATCTTTTTATCAATAAACACGTTCCTCTGCTGACAGGATTCAAATTATATTTGAGATATTACTCAAGATGACGAAGTTGAGAGCCCATTCCTTATAAATATTTAATCTAGATTCACACATTTAGCGTCGTAATATAGCTTTTAAACGAGACAGAGAGCCAGCAGCTTTTGTGAGTTATTCTGTCAAGCGAACTCTCCAGGGAACCATACATGTTGAGGACAATAAAATCAGCTGACGATCGTTACTCGGCACCATGTGAGCTTGCGTACCGTTTCAATAATTTCACCGTGTTTGCGTGGAATTTGCGGCAGACGACTTTGAAAATTATTCGGCAAACCTCTGGTGATCCGTTGAACGAATCTCTCAGCTTTATTACGATGGTTGATACGCACATATATGGTAATTTCTTAGACGGAAATAAACCGCTTTACCGTTCTTAAAATTGTAAGTTCCAACTTCAAAAACAAAAGCACAAGTCACATTTTTGCTATTCAGATCATTTCCGTTGACACACAGTTTGCACGTTGTCTTAGATTCCGTTGGCAATTACCACCGACTGATTGATAGATGTGAATGTCTTCATCGTGGTTGTAGATGTCGATTTAAATGGGCGCCGGCGTGTTTAACTCTCAACCAAACAACCACGTGTTTCAACGACCCTGTGAGAGAAAGCCAGCACTCAAGACAACAAAGAAAATGCAGGTACTGATAACTTCTATTTTGTCCTTCTTCCACAATGTTTGCTTTCATTTAAAAGAAAGATTCCACCATTTTGCAAACATTATATATGAAATTATACTGTTAAAAAGGGGTTTCATGTATCTGCAAAAAGTATCTGTCCATACAAGCCTGCGCGGTCCGCGCAAGCTGACATAGCTAAAACTTTTTGCTATCTGACATAGGTAAAACTTTTCGATATTGATCAATTTTCTGTATGTCCAAGGACTAGCCTACCTCATGATTCAGTCTGTTGTTATACAAAATGGATTTTATATGTCCATAAATATGTGAAGAACTGCTGGCATAATGCATCATTGAGATGCTTTTTACAGAGTGTGGCTTATACGTCATTTGAAAATGTTTTCAAATCGGACAAGTCTAAAATTTTGCCATTTGGCAACGCTTAATAGCTTTGGTGAACAGTTGGAGTCTACTGACAACAACCGACTGTCATTCCAAACCGATCGCGATAGTCTGACGAACAACGATTTTACAGACGTCGCCCTTACGCCAAACTTTGTTCTAAAACACTGTTAGATCTTTGATAGAGGGTTTAACAGTCCCAGGGACAATAAATCTGCCCGATGCAGTACTGGCGGGCCATTCTCTTCTCAGATGAGTCATGAGTCCGCATTCTCGAGTGGTTCTAAATAGCATTCTCAGTCTTATTCTAAATTTAAATAGTAACATACCTTCTGATTGGCTACACACCATACGGATTAACCAGTCAGATAGTGTCTTCCTTTTAAATTTTGTTAATTCTCAAGAATTAGAATGAGAGTCTACAACAGACCCATCACTGACGACAGACAGACAGACGGGTAAAAAAACAAATTACAATTACATATAACTCAACCAGTGTAAGGATGGATATATGGTGTGAAAGGGACGTTCTCAGGCAATTTTCTCTCTGTCACGTCTAACTTTTGCCCCCAAAAGTGACATCTATAGCTCGCTAATAGTGTCAAATGAGAAAATAAACTTCGATTCTGAAATAAATGTAGACTGCAAGTTACATTAGCATTTCTGGCAAGATTGATAAGCACTATGCATAAAACACCTTTCTTTTACACTTCTAAATATTTTCCTTTATTCTTAATTGATATCAATACCTGCATTCCCGTTGGCTGATGTGTTCTGTCTCAGCCAATCAGATTACTAGTCTTTCGATTTTAGAATTGAAATTTAATTCATAAATGCTTGGAGAATACGGGAAATTTTTGTTAGGGAACAAAACAAAAACAACAACAACAACAAAAAAAAAAAAAGAATACCCAACCTACAAATGAATTTTTACACTATTTTGATTTCAGCCAATCAGATTGTTCAAAGTGAGTCCCTATTTTGACCTGATATCACTGATATCAGCTTATTACAATTATCTCTATGATATTTCTCTGGTCACTGATTGCTGATCACGTTTTGATTGAGTACCATGCTGTACTGCCAGAATGACCCAACTGCGCTTGAAATCTCATCATTGATGCATGCGCACATATTCTAAATACTGATGCCAATCAGTTACTGTTTAAACATCCCAGAGGAGTCACTGTACAGTTATTTCAACAATCCGAGAGGTATTCGCAACAAAACTGGGTTTCATATCAATCCATTTAGGGGATGAGGCTGGGAAAGGGGGGGGGGGGGGCATGATTATGACCAATATGCATTGTGTTCCTGATTTCCTGTATCATTTCAACACACAATGGCAGAATCCCAACATTATTTGAATGTCATCGGTGTCACAGTGGACGTTTCCACTCTTTCTCGACAATTTATTAGTTCCAAAGCCCGAAAGAAATGTCTTGCTCTGGGGTACTTTTAGACATGACCGCATCCAGCAGGGTTTGAACTTGAGACGCCTGAGTTATCCAGGCCATTACTCCAAGGAAGTACTTGTATCTTTTGCGAAAAGGTAACAAGGTTTTCTATATCGTCGGAAATACTGTTTACAGTATAACCAACACGTGTAGCATTCAATAGCATTGACATAATGAAAATAAAAAAGAGAAAAAAAATCACAAAATTTGCCTAATGACATTTCAGCATTATCTGGCTCAGTAGAGACTGAAAATTACAGTCTGTGTTAAGGATTTCTACCTTAGGCTTTCAGATCAACGAAGGATCTTTTATGAAATGGAAACAAGGTTTAGTGGCAAGAAATAATATTTACAGTGTCACCAACATTTCAGCTTGGGATCCTATCCACTTACAATCCTGCAGACCGTCGTTAAGTTTTAATCCAACCCCATGTGCCCAGCTGTGTCAGTAAATTAGATGGTTGGTCTTGGATTGTGTGTTTACTTCAGTTAAGAAGTAAGAATGATTGTTAATGAAAATGGTCTTTGGTTTTGAGTTAACATAAATAAACAAACATCATTAAACACGCTAAACAATAATATTTTATGACATGTCTGTGGTAACTGGCCGCTTATCCAGTTTTCAAGGACCATCAAACTGCCGTAAAAAATCATGGCGCAAACAATCTTATTATCGACGCATCGACGCATGCGCAATGAGATCATATTCTGGACATTCATGCTATCAGTTCTCCTTATGACATCCCAGTAGAGTACATTGTAGAGCTATTTCTACCATCAGAGGGGTATATCCGATATTTAATGAGGGCAAACACTACAATAACTGGATTTATCAGATGAATCGGCTTTTTCTTTCGTGCATAGAAAATCACGAATGTGCGGTTGTTGTTTTTTTTTATTATTATGTTTTATTGTTGTTGATTTTACCATGAGATCACATAATGGTTGGTTCTCAGCAATGCAATAGATATATCATGACGACTGTTGACGTATTCACGCGTTATGGAAAATCCTGCCTAAAATTTCGGCAAGACAAGATCCAGTAGAGATCTAACGCACCTTGGTTATCAGTTCTTGTCTCAGGCCATTAGAGACCGAGGGTGAACCCCTGGAAAAATAAACCTTTATTATACGACAAAATTTTAGACCGGTTTAAACTGAAAGGTTTTGCAGACACAAAATAGAATCGTAGCTCACTTAACCCTTTCCCAAACAAGCCCTGGTTTTCACGTGTCTGCAGTACAAGTCTTTTGAAAACACTGTGGGAAAAGGAGAAATTGCTCGTAACGAGCAATTTCTCCTTTTCCCACAGTATTTTCTACCCTTTTTAATAACTTTCTGCCATTTTCATCAAATTTAAAGTTGTCGTCTGCAAACTCTTTCAATTTGGACCAGTCCAAAATTTGTCGTTTGGGAAAGGGTTGAAATACTTGTCTTTGGAAGGATAGAAAACTTATGAAAAAAGTTTATCAGCATTTTTTCCTTTCCCAGTAATTTCTTCCAAACGCCTTCAGCCCTTATTATTATTATTATAATTACTATTATTATTATTATCATATTTTTTTTGTGGGGGGAGGGGTTCGTCAAAACACGGGATTGTGAGTAAGATGATAAAACAAGATTTCCCAGAAATAAATACCATTTGAGCCATGCTCTGTGAAAAGGGGTCTTAATGCATCTGCGAAAAGTATCGACTCAGGCCAGCCTGCGTGGTTCGTGCAGGCTGACTTGGGCCGAAACTTTTTTTCGCTATCGGTCAATTTTCTGTTCGTCAAAGGACCATTCTACCTTAAGATACAGTCCGTCGTTAGACAAAAATGGTTTTTATGGATCCATATTTATGTGATGACCTGCTTGGTAGAATGCGTCATGGAGAATACATTAAGCCCCCTTTTTCCAGAGCATGGCTCATTTACTTTATCATCCACATTTGAGACCAGCGGTCCAGTCCACCACAAATGCAGATGCCCGTGTTTATGAATGTTTGGTCCAAAGATTGACTGATTGATTGATTGTATAGTGTTTAACACCGTTTTCAACATTATTTCAGTTAAATCGCGGCGGCCAGTGCACCTATCCATGCTTTCCTGGAGTTTCTTTTTACTAGTACTCCGCACAATATTCATGGCTCTCCAAGCCACTGACTGCTTTCTCACATAACCATCGTCGAAACAATGGTCAGCGGTGAGAGAGGAATGAATCCTGTCGCAATGACTATCATCAATCCTCGAAAAGAAATTGGCCAAGCCGGGGATCGAACCAGTTCTCAAGTCCTGTACGCTACCGACTGAACCACGTTGGTCCAAAAACAACCCTTTGACCATCCGTCCTATCCAATTAGGCCTAGTTAGTTAGACTTAGAAATTTTGACTTAGGTTTCAAATGAGAATGTTGACTAATTGTTAGAAAACGGCCATGGTTTGGATTTGACACGATTAAACACGCTAAACAAGAAAACTTTATGGCATTTCCGTGGTAACTCGACGTTTATCCAGTTTTCATTGACGATCATGCCTAAAACAGCAATGAAAAATTCATGGCGCATGCAATCTCAATCTAGACGCATGCGCACCGATGTTTTTATTCTGGATATTCATGCTATCAGTTATCGTTATGACATCTCAGTGGAGCCATTGTAGAGCTATTTTACCATCAGAGAGGTATTTCAAATATCTAATGATGGCAAACACTACAGTGACTGGATTTATGGGATGAATCGGCTTTTTATGGGGGGGGGGGGGGAAGATAATTATCATTATCAGTACATGGTGTCTTCGTGATTTTATCCACTGACTTGTGTGATTATGAATACGCGTAATAGTCGACGCCTGAGGTATTCATTAACTTCCGCAGCTGACTGTTATGTACAACAAGCCATCAAAGATGCCAAGAAGAAAGGGGTCCAAAAGCGAAAATTATGAATAATTAAGACGAGAGATGTTGGTATGAAACAAACTGACATTGTCGGGGCTTCTTTGTTCTACTGTTGGAATGTCTTTACGCTTTTCCAGTGTATCGTATGTTCGAGAAACTGCGGAAGAATTTGGTGGCAGTGTGAAGGAGAGGTTTCTCATATTCTCATACGATTATGATATGCGCTTACAAGGCCCCGACGTGTAACGTTGAAACTGAGATATGCTCTTGCAAAACGGGGTTTAATGCCTCTCCGTGATGTATCATACCTAGCAAGTCATCACATGATTACTGGTCCATAAAATCCAGGATGTCGACAACTGATTTATGACGTAGAATGGTCCTTGGGCATGCAGAAAATTAACCAGAAGCAAAAGGTTTCGACGAAGGTCAGTCTGCGCGGATTGCGCCGGCTGACCTTCGTCGATACTTTTTGCAATTGCACATGCATTAGACACCCTTTCACAGAGCATGGCTCAATTATTCAACACACAATGACCTATTTTTTATGTCCTCCAATGGCCAAAATATGATACCATAACTGACAATGCGGGTCACACCGCGCAAGCATTATTAAGCATTATAACACTCAACCTGACACAACCAGTATCCATTGGCCAAGCTTGTCGCCCATCACGAATCCGAGTAAATACCATGGATTATAACCGGGAACCAGCCGTTAGTAACTTGAATACGCCCCGTCAAGCTCCTGTATGAAGGAGACGGAACTCCACCGTTAGAATGCATGCGATGAGTGAATTTGATTATGAACCGGTGCAGAACGGTGAAATAGCAAAGTTAGGATAGACTAACCATTAACCGGAAGTTGTGTCACACAGCTTTGCAAGTCAAATGATCGTTTCTGTTTGTAAACCAAAGCACTGCTTCAATGAGTGTCTATCGAAGATACGTGTAAACTTCAGAAGTTAAGCTATCTTTTGGCACAGAATTTCTTGAAATCAAGTTTGACAGCATAAATGGCACATTTCAACATTTTAAATCGATTTTTCCATTACTAAGTCGACACAGAAACAAACGTTTCATAATGGTAATATTGTTGCTGTTATACTTACATGCTTGAAATCCTAGTAAGATTGTAATACATTGTAATTTCATACAGCTCCAGTTTTATAAATGATCCATGAAACCAGGGTACTTATGATTAGACTTCGCCCCTCTGGATGTTATATTTAGAAACACTACGACGAAAGCTCCCTTTTTCAACGCCGTAAACTCTTCCGAGAGTCTTTGCAACGGTTGATGAGGGTTTACCTTCACAACTGAAACCCATGTCCTGCAATATCTGATATCTTGGTCTCATATACACAAACGCCCTTAATCACGTTCTAAGTCTAATTTTCAAGAAGTTTCTAAATTGGAAAGTAACGTAATTTCTGATTGCTAAACCACGTGGTTTAACCAATCAGAAATTGTGTTACTTTCTAAATCTAGAATAGAAATATAAATGTAATTTAGAACGTTTGGTAAATACGAACCCTGATCAAAGAGGACAGAGAAGTCCAATCTCTATGTTCTTTGGTTGCTGCCTTTGATACTCGATTTAACTCTTTACAACACAGTCCCGAGTTTAAGCAAGCCTGAGGAAGAAACCTTTTGAAACCATTGTGGGAAAAGAAGAAAATGCTGGTAACCAGCACTTTCTTCTTTTCCCACAATGTTTTCAACCCTATCAAAAACAAATTTCATCATTTGAACCTCATTTTATTTGTCGTCTGCAAATGCTTTCAATTTGGACAATTCTACATATTTATGGTGTAGTAAATAGTTAAGTCTGTAAGCTTAGCTTTACACCATTTGACTATTTATCAGACAACAAAATTTGTAACCTGGCCATGTTGAAAGCAATTACAGACGATCAATTTGTTGTGTTCAAATGATGGAATTTGTCCTAGAAAGGGCAGAATATACCGTGGAAAAAGAAAATAATGTTGGTAAATAGCATTATAACTTTTCGCATGGTGTTTTCAAAAGCAATCTATCACCGGGTGATTAAAACAAGGGATTTTTGGTGAAGGCTCGAAAGGAATAAGAAATATATTAGGGGAAAAAAGATAGACGGCGTAAGAGGAACTGGAAAATGAGTATTTGAGCTCTTTTATTGTGGCTAAAATTGAAGTAAAACAGTAAAAAAAAAAATATGTAACCTAGAGAGCAATTGTCTCTTTTTATACACTTTTTTTTTTCATTTTGTTGAAAAGAGGAATTTTCATTACGATATGATAAATATTTCAAGATTACATGTCACTCCAAATCATCGTTGAAAAGAAAAAACTGTAAGGACACACTTCAGTATCGCACCATTATTTGGTCACCCATTGAAGCACTAACCTTAACTCTTTACCAAACGACTAAATTTTAGACTGGTCCAAATTGAAAGGATGTGCAGACAACAAATTAAATGTAGCTCAAATAATGATATCTGTTTTGGATAGGGTAGAAAACATTGTGGGAAATGGAGAACATGCTGGTTTCTCTTTTTCCCACAATGTTTTCAAAAGCCTTCTCTTACAGGGTCGTTAAAACTCAGGATTGTGTGGTAATGGGTTAATTGATATTGTGCTGAACTTCATCACAGAGCCGCGCACCAACCCGTACCGCTGTCACAGCGACTTGAAAATATACTGTGCAGGGTCCCGACGAATAAACATGTGCACATTTTTTACCAATCACAAGTTACCGTCTATTCATTTCAATATACCAAGAAGTAGGTCAAAAGCCAACGCATTCAGCTACCCCGAAAAAGACGAATTAGGCCCTAAAAGTTGATTAATTCCTGGGATTAGTTTAACCTAGACGGTAAAAATTGGTTTTTTGCAAGTAGGGAAGGTTGTAGAACAAAAATGTGCAACGTGTTGGTGCGGATGTGCCGCCATAAACAATAGATACGTTCTTGTCTGTCGACAGTTTTAATCTAGTTATAAAGAAAGAAACTCAATTTTAGATAAGAAAAAAAGTTTTTACAATCGCATTCTCGGAAATAACTTCCAGTATAAAATTCTGTGGGGCAATTTTAGGATAAAAGAGAGTTTAACACGCTTGCTTCGACCTAGTTTTGCTAAACTGAACCAACGAGCTAAGATAACTTTTCTCCTTGATTACCCCCTTAGTGCTAAACTAAAAATATTGAGATATTCTGTCGATTAAAAAAAAAAACATAGAGCGTCATAGATTAAAATAGAGGGTTTTACTGACGGCATGGATCAAGATAAGACTGCACAGAATGTATAGTCTGATCTTGGATCTATACAGTTCATCTATTTAGTCAAGCTTATAATCCTATTTTCTTTCTAAGTTTAACTTTTAGACTGCTAAGCGCGACTCAATGTCCTTTTGCGGACAGTTTAGATCAAGATCAACTGCACAGAAAGTGCAGTCTGATCTTGGATCTGCACAGTTTTATGATGAGGTATCTTCCCCTCCTAGAAAAAAAATAACTTCGAAATAGAAACATTTGAGTTTTCACAATCGGCTTGAAGTTTGAATTCACTTATTTAGCAGGATGAGGGTTAAGTTGGCAGTATTTTCAGCTGTGGAAAGAATCGAGTTTATTTGAGCCATGGTCTGTCAACAGGAGCTTAATGCATTTGCAAAAAGTATCGATCCAGGTCAGCCTGCGCAGTCCGCGCAGGCTGACCTGGGCCGAAACTGTTTGCCTTTGGTTAATTTTCTGCATGTCAAAGGACCGGTGTACGTCATGATTCAGTAGGTTGTTATACAAAACGGATTTTACGGATGTACGAGAGCTGTTCAAAAAATACGCGGAAAGTACTATCATACTCTCAAATATTTGTTGAATAGAGCGAAATATACAGTGTAAATATTGTAAACAAAAAAAATTCTGTATTAACAGAATAAATTTTATGGCAATATCTCAAAAACTTTTAAAGATATGGTAGTTATGGCAACGTCATCGCACATACACCGGCCCAACGTCATCCAGCGTCAAATCTTACGTCGTGTTATTTGCATTGGTTTCATTCACATCCGTAGGTGAGACAACTGTCTAAAGAATTTCATCTATCCACATGGTAGATTGTTCCTTTTTTTCAGGTTCACATAGCCTTATCCATGTTTCGTCAATTGTAACGAAACGATTTAGGAAGTCCTCCCCTTTTCGTTCAAATCGTACAACAAAGCGCTGACACAATTTTACCCTCTTCTCTTTTTGAACGTCCGATAACATTTTCGGTATTCACCTAGCGTACAGTCTCTGCATATTTAAAGTGTCGTGCATAATGTGACGCACAATCCCAACACTATTGGCCACTCGCTTACTTATTTCTCTTAAAGTAATGCGTCTATCTTTGTCCAAAAGTTCCATGATTAATTTTTCTGTTTTTTACGTTGTGTTATCGACGTCGACCGTCCGCCTCTCTGATCATCTATCGCACTTCCATGACCGTCTTCGTAACGCTCATACTGTTTTTAAAAATCGTTTTCTTCATCGCTGAATCGCCATATGCTTTGATTAACATTCCCATTGTTTCTTTTCTTGATGTTCCATTTAGAGCACGAAATTTAACCACAGTTCTGTGTTCGGTACTCATTTTGGTTGACGTGAAAAAAACAATATGGCTGCCAAATGCACTACTTACGTCAGATGTTAAGATGACTTCATGCACATCATGCCAAGAGTCGACGCCAAATTGTGACAAAATTTGATGAGGATATCTGATCAGACACAAAAGAGACACGTCATTTTCGTTTTATTGCATTTTGGGCCAGGTTTTGGAACATGACGTATCTACCATATCTTTATAAAGTGTTGAAATATTAACTTGAAACTTGTACTTTCAATACAGTAGTAATTTGTCTATGATATGTATCAACTTCACTGTACTCAAGCAATACACGTATTTGTACTTTTCTGCGTATTTTTTTGAACACCCCTCGTATAACACTGTGATGACTAGCTTGGTATCAGGTATCACGGAGATGCATTAAGCCCCTTTTTGCTAGAGCATGGCTCAAATTTTTGGTGCTGTAAAAGTTAAGGCTGATGCAATCAGAAGGTTTCATAAACAGTTGGAAAAGTTATATTAGATTATCTAAATTCAGATTGCACGTTTTTCTATGAAATGAAGACACTATTGGCTTTACAATATTTCGGGGTAGTCTCAATAACGAGACGTTTACGATGCTTCTTTTCATACTTGGACGTTTATTGTGCTCCGTAGCGTCTCAAGTACATCGTCAATTTTCCGGTAGAAAAGCTACAGCGCCGTGCTGACTTTCTTTTTCGTCGGAAAGATGAATTAAATTGTTTTTTCTTATGTTAGCGTTTAAATTGAAAACATTTGTATTTCAGACAAAGGATCATTAAATACGCAAGCGACATATATGTTAAAAAATTTTCTAGTTTTGTCGTCAGTTTATGAAAATACTGGAGTTTAAACGCGCGCACAAAATTCTGCAGAGGTGTCTCCTATTTTTATGCGATCGTCTCTGTACCCGGACGCGACCCGTCAAAATCTAAAGTCGCATTCGGGGACAGTTATATGAACAATATTTTGGGGCAATACTCTAAATTTGCACTATACACGAAACATGTATTCAGACCTTAAAAAGCTGGCAAATGGTAAATTGCAAAAAAGGATCCTATGTACGAGCTATGCTCTATGAAAAGGGTATTTAATGCACTCGTGTTGGATTATAATAAGCAAGTCATCACATAATTTTGGACCCATTGAATCCGTTATGTTTAACAACTGACTGAATCATGAAATAGAATGTTCATGGGACGTGCAGAAAATTGACCAATAGCAAAAAGTTTCGACACAGATCAACCTGCACGGATTGTGCAGGTTGATCTGTGTCGATACTTTTCGCACATGCATTGAATCCCCCTTTCACAGAGCTTGGCTCATGATTATATTTGGGCCGCACTCACAAAGAGTCTATAACCTTCAAAATGCTAGACTGAGTAAATAAAAATTTCCAGTCGCTAGAAAAACCAAAATATTGCAAGATCTTTTCGCCAGAAAAATCCCTTTGTATCTGAAAGGTATATCTCATATCAGACTGCAAGTTCTGTACAGTCTGATCTTGATCTACACTATCCTCAAAGGCGCATAGAGGAAATCGTGCCTGCCAGCTGATGGGTTGATTCAGTTTCAAGTCTGAGTTCCAAGACAGACGATCCGAGTGACTGATAAATGGTAATTTATCAATAATGAACGATATTCTGCCTGGCTCAGAGGTGAAGCTGTGGGAGTCGTAATCATGAGGTTCCGAGTTCGATCCTTACTCGAGGCGCTCGGATTTTCTTGGAAATGTCCTTAGACAAGACACTTCAGGGCCCTGGCCTCGAACTAGTGAAAGACACGATACGTACATGTATGAAAAAAGAACAGTTACCGTGATGCGACATATAATGTTAAAAGAGGCTTAAAATTCCAATATGTCTATCTGTCTGTCTGTCTGTCTGTCTGTTTCTCTCTCTCTCCATCGACCCATCGATCCACCCCTTCGTCCCTCCCTCAGCCCATCGCCCTTCCGCTATCCATCCATCCATCCATCCATCCTCCATCCATCCATCGTGTATAGTAAAGCCAGTTTGTAAATTGCGTCATGTATTTTTTTCGTTTCCGGGTCATGACTCTGGTTGTTGACACCAAATTGTGCGATTTATATCGGCCGTAAAAGTTCTTGTATATCTAACTTTAGTGCATCTTTATTGGGGTGTATAATGCACTAATCTAATTCTTTGGGTTTTTAACGACCGGTTTATTGTGCTGTAATTGTGCTAAAATACGCTACCTACTTAAAGAAACATAAAATCGTTACTAGGGTTTGCCATAAATGTTTGATGTATGTGCCTAGCGTGGAAAATGTACGTTTCCACCAAAAGTAGGTTTAGGACTCTTCCTTACATGACACGATATATCTGTACCTAGTTGCAACAAGAAATATCCTTTAAAAAAGATAGATAGCGTAAATTTGCCCGCAAATAAGCAGGGGCCCTTAAAATAAACATTTCTACATTTTTGACCAATCAGAAATTTCTGTTTATTCATTTTTTATCACTGCCAAACAGTAGGTCAAAAGCCAGCACATTCAGCTACGCCCAAAAGTAAACCCAACAGGTATTCTCTTAGAACAACTACGTCATATAAATCCCACATCCTGGTGTAGCCTCTATCCTACTAAATAAGTTACATAAAACTTTCATGTCGATAGTAAAAACCCGAATAATGTTAAGTCAAACTTAATTTTTGGAGAAAAATATCTCCTTATCGGACAGTGTAGATCCAAGATCAGACTGCACGTTCTCTGCAGTCTGATCTTAATCTACACTGTCCGCTAAAGGTCAGTGAGTCGCGCTTAGCAGCCAAAGGGTTAATTTCAGACGTGCTAATTTTAGGACGGAATTTTCCAAGGGAAAAATTCGGCTTACAAGACAACTACCACCGATAATTTCGGGTTTTTTTTTTCCCACAAAGACTCTGTAATATTTTATTGTAGTGAGGGAAAAGTTTTTTTTAAAGGTATGAAGCTTTAACTTGATTTTTCCAATAATCGACGAAGAAACCCTATTATTGACTTGAGTGAAACGTTGGCAGTTTCATCGCCTTCAAAATTCCATTGAGAACAGAGATCATTTAGTTGCAAGCTTAAGTTCAGAATACCATACAACAGCAGTTGTAATATTCTTTCAGCTTCATGTTTGTTTGACTTCCGGAACCGTATACAGCCCAACCAAAGATCACATCACAAATCCTAATTTGTCCAAAGAATTCCATCTTTGCACAGAGACCATGATACCTATGCGGATCATCGATGATAGATTGATAAAATCCCTTGCGAAATTATGGAATTTTAGCGGTACAATCCGGATATTGTGCAACAAAGTGGAAATTGATACTTTGTTCAGAACATTTCTAGAACTTTACATATTCTAACTTTGCTAAAAAAATAATAGGATTTGTCGTTAATCGACAGAACGCCAATTATTTGAGTGGCCCAATTGGTGTTCCATACCTAATTTTCTCTAAAGTGTATTTTTTACGCCGTTGTGACTTTAACAGACCGACTCTTCCATTTTTACAGTGTCAGCCAGAAAGGTAGACAGCTCTTCGAGGGCAAAAACTTAATTTCTTTAGTTTGAAATAATCTATGAAGATCGATATGTGGTTTTAAAACCCACCACACCCAACCCTAGTTATTGTTGCTATTGCTCTGTTTTGCTGCCGTTGGTTAAATATTTTTCAGAAAACCGAAGTATGATGCTAGTTCCTTTCCCATTCACGTCATGGCTTTGAGCTGGCGGTTGGTGGTTCGTCCTGGACTACGGAATCGATTTGAAAGACAGTTTAATATTCAGGCTATGGTCAGCTGAACCCATGGATCATAAGCCTTTCATCAAAGTTGATATATTCATTGAATTTTTGTTGTAATAAAATGGTCAAAGCCATGACCAGTTTCGGCCACACAATAAATAAGAATGAAAATAGAAAAATGTGTTTGTGAATTCATTTCTTGAATTCGAAAGGAATAAGCTTGTCTATGAATTATACTTGTCATTGCCTGAACTGACAAAGTTGTCTTTGAAATAATGTCATTGCCCCAATCGTCAAAAATATGGTCATTGCCCAATTTGTCAAAGTCGTCATGGAAATATGTGTATTGTCATTGCCCCAATTGTCAAAAGTGTTTCAATTTCACGGGCCATAGCTCAAATAATACACTATATACAAGTGACAGCAACTGTATCGCCATTAAAATCTATCGATATGTGCCCACAATACTTTGGAAAATAAACTGTTAAATTCGATTAAAACATCTGATGGAAGGGTAGTTTTTGCTTTATCGTTTATTGTTGCTGAAAATTTAGTTTTACGTAGAAACCAAAACAGCCGTCAGTTAATTGCAGCAGATATCACCGAAAAGACCGCTTGACAATGGTTTGAAATAATTCAGCTTAGATTATATAACATGATACCACTGGCAAAATTGTTTGCTATCTCTATTTAAACCTTAACCAAAGAATACCGTGTTTTGAAGGCCCTAATGAAGAAGGCTTTTGAAAACATTATTGGAAAAGGAGAAAATGCTGCTAACCATCATTTTCTGCTTTTTCAACATCGTTTTCTATCCGTTCAGAGGAAAAATTCTATTATGTGAAGTACATTTTCTTTGTCAGGTGAAAATGCCTTCAAAAAAGACAAGTCTAAAATTTTGTCATCTGGTAAAAAGGTACTTCGCTCTCATTGTCATCTGCTGCTTTATATCCAGTATATCTAGAACTCACAGAGATTTCAAATACTCTTTTTCCCGGACATGGTAGACAAAGATCAAACAGCTCAGTGCATGCAGTCTGGTCTAGGAACTAGACCCTCTGACATATATATTGTAAGAAATAAAGGTCAAAACTTGTCATAGCAATATTAGGTTCTTTTCAAGTGCCTGAATATATGTGTTTCGTCTATTCAGCATGTCGATGGAGATTTACACATCTAGAGACAGGACCATTAAAAAAAAAAGACACGAAGAAATAAAAGAAAAATAAATAACTCCAACCGATATTTAGAAGCATAGAGGATATTAAATGAATTGCTGATTCCGATTTTTTTTTCCATTCGTCGCAATCTTACTCTTCTCCAGTATTGCCTGTTAAATGCATTTTTATGCGCTCTTATCAAGAGCGACGTATGAAAGATTGACTTTTTGGCAAATGAACTTTGATGACAGTCCCGTGAGATTCACCGAATCGTATAAAATAGTTCTGGTATCTGAGGACGGCCGATTCTATCGGCAGAGCTCCGACTAGAACGCTCGTTTCGGTGTTTGATTGTAATAGATGAATCTCCAACTCCATACCAGATGATAATTTCTTTTAGACTCGTTCATATCGGAAGCATTGTCAGACAAAAAAGTCGAAATGAAGCTCAAATGAGAGGATTTTTTTTTCGAAAAGGGTTGAAAATATCGCAGGAAAAGGAGAAAATGCTGGATACCAGCATTTTCTCCTTTTCCTACGATGTTTTCATACACCATCTTCTTCAGTCTTAAAATACTAGTTTTCTAGTTAACGATTAATCATTCAAATACGGCTTTTCATGTTCTTCATGGGATAGCTTTGTTGGGAGAATTTTTTTTTTCCTTCAAATAATTTCTCATTTTTTATAATCGTATAATAATACTTGCATGTCGAAAGAAGCCTATAGGATAATGGATTAAATGGTTAGCCCCCTTTCCTTCCCCCCCCCCCCCCCCGCCCCTTTACCCTTTATTCCGCTAAATAGCTGAAGTGAAACTTTTAAGCCGAAAATAAAAAAAAAAATGCCATTTCAAAGGTGTTTCTTGTGGAAAGAAATCTCCTTATCGGACAGTGTAGATCCAAGATCAGACTGCCCGTTCTGTGCAGTCTGATCTTGATCTACACTCTCTGCAAAAGGTCAGTGAGTCGCGTTTAGCAGCCTAAGGGTTAAAAGTGCTTATCTCCACATCTCCACTTTTCGATGTATCTTCCCGTAAACATTTGTCCATCCGTGTACCTTTTAATCTTTCAAAAATCCGGCATTTCTGAAGGTTCGTGAAGGTGGCAGCCTAGGAGCATAGCAGCGTGAGGTTGGCAGCCTAGCAGCATGAAGTTGGCAGCCTAGCAGCATAGCAGCGTGAAGTTGGCAGCCTAGCAGCATGAAGTTGGCAGCCTAGCAGCATAGCAGCGTGAAGTTGGCAGCCTAGCAGCATGAAGTTGGCAGCCCAGCAGCCTAAATTTTTTTTATTATTATTTCTTAATGATTGTTATATTGACCTGAACTTTTATATAGGACCGTTTACAACCATTGAAACTAAATTTCAAGAGATATTATCCCGATATTAAGTTGCCTCGGATAATTCAATTTCTTAAACTTATTAAACAGCAGCCTAAACTGACAACAACCCAGAGTTTTTCTTTAACTTTTAAGTTTCAATCGTTGTAAAGATTATTTTGATACATGCAAACCTTGTTTAGCGACATTATTGTCGAAATAAGTTTAAGAAATTGAATTATCCGCAGCAACCTAATATCGGGATTATTTCTCTTGGAATTCAGTTTCAATGGTTGTAAACGATACTATATAAAAAGTTCCATGGCAATATAACCATAATTCAGAAATAAAAAAAAATTAGGCTGCTAGGCTGCTGGGCTGCCAACTTCACGCTGCTGGGCTGCCAGCAGCCTAAGGCTGCCAACTTCACGGACCTCATTTCTGACCCTTTTTGCTTTTATATCAGACGTGGGCGCAGGGTCACGTTTTTCCAGATAACTATGGAAATAGGTCAAAGTTTTGATCGATCACCTTACATATGTATCAGCATCCTAGCACATTATACGCCTGATGCTGTCTTATCACCACCTTTTGTAAGCAACCGCCTGATTTAAAGGGTACCACTATCTTTAGTCTCCACCCTCTCTAAAATTTGCTTAACTTTTTACCAAACAATCTCACTTTAACTCTTTACCACACAACAGAAATGTATACTCGTCCAAATTGAAAGCATTTGCAGATGACAAAATAAACGTGACTTAAAAATTGAAATTTGTTATGGGACAAGTAGAAAACATTGTGGAAAAAGGAGAAAATGCTGGTTACCAGCATTTTCTCCTTTTCCCACAGTGTTTTCAAAAGGCTTCATTTTTAGGGTCGTTAAAAGTCGGGATTGTGTGGTAAAGGGTGTTAACCATCATAAGGAACAAGAATTGAAAACATTGAAGGAGAAAATGCTGGTAAAGCAGCATTTTCTTCTTTTTCCCACGATAGCTGTCAAAGTCGATTCTCTGTGGTTGAGATACGTTTGAGCCGTGCTTTGGAAAAAGGGGGCTTAATGCATCACCGTGATGGTTGATACCAAGCAAGTCGTCATGATATTATGAATCCATAAAACCCTTTTTGTCGGACAACTGTCGAAATCATGAGGCACACTGGTCCTTTGAAATACGGAAAAAATGACAAATATCGAAAAGTTTCGGCCCAGGTCAGAATACGCAGACTGCGCAGGCTGACCTGAATCGATACTTTCGCTGATGCATTAAGCCCCCTTTTCACAGAGCACGGCTCATTTAATTTATCGTCTGCAAATGCTTTCAGTTTTTAAGTCTAGAAGAGTGTTGTTTCGAGTTAAACAATATACTGCTTTAAAAGAGATCGCTGTCTTTACATTACATTCTTTCGTAAATTTGCTAAACCCTTTACCATACAATTCTACATTTTACCACCCTAAAAAAGAAGACATTTGAAAACATTGTCGGTAACCAGCATTATCTCCTTTTCCCACATTGTTTTCTACCCTTTCTAAATCGAATTTCATGTTTTGAGTCACACTGATATTGCCGTCTGCATAATGCTTTCAATTTGAACAATTCTAAAATTTTGTCGTTTGGTAAGGAGATAATTGCACTTGCATTAATGGAACGAACACCTGCCGTAAGAAACCACTTTCCTTACTCAGCCTGGGAGTGTGTTTGTAAACAGGTTTGAAAGTAGTTGTTTCTGAGAGAAGGCCACGTCAGTTTGTAAAATATCACTATCCAATGATCTTTATCATGGGATTGAAACTCATTTGAATTTATTGTTTTCATTTTGGAACTAAACGGTTTTGTTGTATCACGCGAGAGTCATTAAGCATTAAATTGTCTTTTAGTTGAAATGCTCTGTCAGTACCGGCTGACATTTCGATCGAGATGACAAGGACTGAATGTCTCGATCGTGTACGAACGCTGCGGTATAGAGATACGATAGCTACGGAAAAGGAACCTGTCTGCTACCGGAAAGTTATGATATGATTGAGTGATTGATTGAATGGTGTTAACGCCGTTTTCATCATTATTTCAGTTCTATCGCGGCGGCACTGCATCTGTCCATGCTTTCCTGGAGTTTCTTTTACCAGTACTACGCACAATATTCTTTCCAAGCCAGTGGGTGCTTTCCCACATAACCGTCGTCGAAACAATGTTCAGCGGTGAGAGAGGAATGATTTCCTGTCGCGATAACTATCATCAATCCTCGGAAAGAAATTGGCAGAGCCGGCGATCGAACCAACGACCCCATGTTCTCAAGTCCTGTACGCTACCGACTGAGCTTCCGAGGCTCGGCAAGTTATGATATGATCAAACCTGTAAAATGAGTGACCACATCTAAAAAGCAAGCGTCTATAAGACAAGCTTCTATTGAACTTCCAGAAAAGGCCAATATGTTTAACTCTTTACCAGACGACAAAATTTTAGACCAGACGAAATTCAAAGCATTTGCAGACGACAAATTTAACATGGCTCAATTGTTGGGATTTCTATTTGAAAGGATAGAAAACATTGTGGGAAAAGGAGAAAATGCTGGTTACCAGCATTTTCTCCTTTTCCCACAATGTTTTCAAAAGCCTACTACCACAGAATTATTGAAAGTAGGGATTGTACGGCCAAGGGTTGAATGTACCTGTACTTATCAAGCAGCGATCTAGGGACACATTCAATTTTTACTCAGGTACTTGCGTAATACAGATTTAAATGATTACAAAAATAGTTTTTCGGAGATATGTCTGCTTAACCTTTTCCCAAACGATAAATTTTAGACCGGTCCAAATTCAAAGAGTTTGCAGACGACAATTTTAAATTTAATGAAAATGACAGAAAGTTATCCAAAAGGGTAGAAAATACTGTGGGAAAAGGAGAAATTGCTCGTTACGAGCAATTTCTCCTTTTCTCACAGTGTTTTCAAAAGACTTGTACTGCAGACACGTGAAAACCAGGGCTTGTTTGGGAAAGGGTTAAGTACAGCAGGCCAGTACACCTATCCATGTGGTCCTGAAGCTTCTGTCACCAGTGCTACGTGCAACATTTCTACCAAGATACTAGCTGCTTTCCCACTTGGTAATCGGCAAAAAGATGTTCAGAGGTGTTAGAAACAGATCCTGTCGGAATGACTATCATCAATCATCGGGAAAAAAAAATGGGTTGAACAGGGGAAATCGAAGCAGCGACCCCTGGGGTTCATGCTCGATATTGTATCTGCAGGCTACCGATTGAGCTACCTGGCTTGGCCAGAGGGTAAAAGTCTATTTTACGTGTATCTGCCATGCTCCTAGTTAACAAGTATATAAGCCATGCGCTGGCAAAAGGAAGTTTAATGCATGCATCTCCGTAATGCATTATACCAAGCAAATCATCGTATGACTTTAGATTGATTGTTTGTATGGTGTTTACCGCCGTTTTCATCATTATTTCAGTTACATCGCGGCGGCCAGTGCACCTATCCATGCTTTCCTGGAGTTTCTTTTACCAGTACTACTGGGGATCGAACCAGCGACCTCCTGTTCTCAAGTCCTGTACGCTACCGACTGAGCTACGGGGGCTCGGCTGGTATGACTTTAGATCTATACAATCCACTTTGTCCAACAACCGACAGAATTATGAGGCAGAATGGTCCTTGGACATGCAGAGAATTGACCAAAATCAAAAAGTCTCGACACATTTCAGCCTGCGCGGACTGCGCAGGCTGAAATGTGTCGATACTTTTTGCAGTTGCTTTAAACCCCCTTTTCACAGAGCATGGCTAAAATATAGAACCATGTCTAACAACGGACTGAATTGTGACGTAGAAGACTGAAAAATAACAAAAGGTTTCGATCCAGGTCTGCTTGCGCACACTGCGCAGGCTGACCTGAATCGATACTTTTTGCAGATGCTTTATACCTCCTTTTCATAGAGAATGGCTGAATTACGAGAACGTTGACTTCCCCTAGAGAGTGAGATGGCCCACACAGAAAGAAAGGATTATTGTCTCAGATAATTTATGAGGACTCTGTGGCTATCCGTCATTTCATATACTTGTAGTTTGCCAATAGAAAAGGTCCCACGTTGTTTAGTGGACAGGTGATAGCGTAGCATTCGCAATCTTGGGCCCACGGGTTCAATCGTCAATGGAGAGCTTTTTTCATAGGAGGATCCTTGGAGAGGGACCTTCAGATGTGTAGTACAATAACAAATGACTCTGGGCCGTCGCCGTGATATGATTGAAATAATGTTAAAAGAGGAGAAAAACACCGTTCAATGAATGAATGAATGAATGAACCAACCAGCCAGCCAGCCAGCCAACCAGACAGCAGCCAGACAGCCAACCAACCAACCAACCAACCAACCAACCAACCAACCAACCAACCAACCAACCAATCAGCCAACCAGCCAGCCAGCCAGCCAGCCAACCAACCAACCAGTCAGTCAGTCAGTCAGTCAGTCAGTCAGTCAGTCAGCCAATCAATCAATCACTTGCCAATAGAAATGTTGCTGTCCACGTTCCTGTCTTCTTTACGTGCAAAGTCTCCCGGTATACAAATAAATGCCAACGGAAGCCGACATTTTTTCGTCCTGCAGCGGACAAACTTTGAAAAACATCGTGACAAAAGGAACAGATTCAAATACTGACTCGTATTTCTTATTGATTTTGCGGCCTTGGAGAACGAGACGATGCAATGTCATTGTCCATACAAAAGAAAAAGAATTTGAATATTTTTTTTTTCTGAAAATAATTACTATGTTTTCACCCGTAATAGTAGCTCTGTGTTATATGACAGAGCAGATCTAAAAATAATCCTTTACCAAACAGTCCTATATTCTAACGGCCCGAACGAAGAAGGCTGTAGAAAACATTGTGGGAAAAGGAGAAAATGCTGGTAACCAGCATTTTCTCCTTTTCCCACAATGCCTTTTACCTTTTTAAAGACAAATTCTATTATTTAAGTCACATTGGAAATGTCGTCTGCAAACGCTTTCAATTTAGTCAAGTCTGGGATTTTGTCGTCTGGTAGGGCGCTAATATGTAAAAGAACGGACAATTCCCCAACGAGAGTATTGTAGCCTACATAACTAGAAAGAAAATAATGCCCTAAGATTTTATGGAGATTTTGTGCGTCTATAGCCATCAGTTAATGATGGGGGTCAATAGAAAATGGCCGATAAAATACTGATCTGAAACAAACAAAGAGCCAGCATAATACATGTATTTACCAACAGTTTAAAACTGCCGCCATGGTCCATTTATAAACTCCTTGACCGCCACCGAGTCCGATTGCTCAGTCGGTAATCAATGGACGGCTTCAATTTAATGAAACTTTGATAGAGTGAATTTCGACACAATGAAACTTCGATATAATGGAACGTCGATGTAACAAGAGTTCGGTATAATGAAACTTCGACGCAGTGAACCAATGAAATTTCGATATAGAGGAACATCGATGTCAGGAAAGTTCGGTATAGTGAAACTTCGGTATAGAATTAAACTATGATATAATAACTGAAACTTCGATGAAAATGGAACGATATATTGCTTTTGTGAACCCAGTGGGATTTTACAGTAAATAGCATAACTGAAAACCCATTGTTTTTGTAGTGTTCAAATTAATTGATAATGCTGTTGCTATTCTGTCCTGGAAAATCGAAGTGTCAATGAAATTATCCCGAAAATGTTTGAGCCATGCTCTGTGAAAAGGGAGCTTAATGCATCTACAAAAAAAGCACTGATTCAGGTCAGCCAGCGCAACCCGCGCAGGCTGACCTGAGTCAAACCTTTTTGCGATCGGCCAATTTTCTGCATTTTAAAGGACTAGTGTACCTGATGGTTCAGACGGTTGTTAGACAAATTGACTTTCATGGATCCATAATTATACGATGACCTGCGTGGTATAATGGATCACGTGGATGTATTAAAACCCCTTTTACCAGAGGACTGCTCAATTTTTGTATTGATATAGAGGATGTTTGTTTTTTTCGGTGAAAGATCGAAATTTATTTCATCGAGTGAACATAATCGGTAATATTGTCACTCGTGAAAATATTACCGATGATGTTCACTCGATGAAATAAATTTCGATCTTTCACCGAAAAAAAAAACAACAAATATTCTATTTATTTCATGCTTCTAACGCCTTTTTTTTTTTGTCGAGACTTCCACAAAAAAAAAAGAAATCGGTATTCTCACTGGTCGTACCCGTGTAATATCAAAAAATATTTTCACCGCTATTTCTCAGTATCCTACCGGAAAGCATGAAATAAATAATAATATTAGCGATACTATGTGATTCAATTAAACTGATTTTGAAATCTTACCCGTCACCCCCTACGAGACAATCCCTTGGATTACCTCTTTACCACACGATGACGATTTTTAACGACACTTAGGAAGAGGACTTTTGAAAACATTGTGGGAAAAGGAGAAAATACTGGTAACCAGCATTTTCTCCTTTTCCCACAATGTTTTCTGCCCAATAAATTACCACGTCACTTGAGCAACATTGAAATTGTCGTCTGCAAATACTTTCAATTTGAAGGAGTCTAAAATTTTGTCGTGTGGTAAAGGATTAAGGAATCTGACGTAGAAAGCTTTTGAAAATTTTATGAGAAAAGGAGAAAATTGACATTACTAACTGATGATTAGAAAGTGGCATTCATTTTATCTCACCAATAAAACAAATTAAAAAAAAAAAGACATAACACAGCCTTGGTAAAAAGAAAAGGGACAAAGGTTTGTTAGAAAGGTATGGCACAGTCATTTGTATCCAGAGCTTTTGCGGAAGGAATTTATGAAGATTAGACTGCAAAGAACGTGCAGTGCGATCTTTGATCTATACCGTCCCCGTGTTTACTCAGGCCCCAAGATAAAAATTCTTTCGGAGTTTCAGTAGACTTGTACTTGAGCCGTCTAAGAGAGTTCAAGTGCATTATATTGGAAGCTGACAGAGTTTATCTAGAGATCATTAGCCAAGGGAAGTCGACTGAAATCACTCGGTGTGAAAATCAATCTAATAAAACAAATATAAGAGCGGAACTCTCATAAAAGAGGGTTCAATGCATCTCCGGGACGCATTATTACAAGCAAGTCATCATATATGTAAGATTATGGGTCCATAAAATTCAATTTGTCTAACAACCAACCGAATCATTAGACAGAATGGTCCTTGGTCATACAGAAAATTTAAAAATATAACAAACTTTCGACTATCGATACTTTTGGCAGATGCTTCAAACCCCCTTGTCAAAGAGCATGGCTAATATGTGTGAGCAATGCTCCGTGAAAAGGAAGCTTAATGCATTTGCAAAAAGTGTCGACGCATGTCAGCCTGCGCGGTCAACGCAGGCTGACATGAGTCGAACCTTTTTGCCATTGATGAATTTTCTGCTTGTCAAAGGACCAGATCCTGTCGATTGTTAGAAAAAATGGATTTTATGGATCCACAGTTGTGTGATGATTTGCTTGGTATAATGTATCACGGAGATGTCTTGAAACCCCTTTTGCCAGAGTATGGCTCATATATAAGCTTCTGCATATTCGCGCGTTATTACACTTGTTGTATTTCAGGCTAAGATAAGATGCAGCCAAGGACAAGATCTCCTGGCGGACTGCTTTAAACGTGCAGTCTGATCTTTGGATTCAAAAACATGTTATCCATTGCATGGCGACATATTCTTGAGGGAAAAAAAAAAAAAAACTCTGCGACTTTTAATATATAAGTCCGTTTCTCTAATAGGAAAAATCCATTTTATTGATATGACCATCGACTTATCTTTTTGACAAGAAGTAGATCACTTTGGTAGGCATTCTGACAACAGGAGAAAATGGATAACAAGTATTCATGTGTTGGACCATAAATAGTGATAAGTAATTTTTCACAACAATGATTTCAAAAGTGCCTGTTGCAAATTAAAGAAGTAAAAAATTAGAAACTTAAACCCTCTACAAGTCGATAAAAGTTTTAGATTTGTCAAAACTAAAAGCATATGTTAGACTTCACAAATTAAGTAGTCTTTGAAAGAGTAGAAAATGTTTTGGAGAAAGGAGAAATTGCTGGTCACCAGCATTTTATCCATTTCCCAAAATATTTTTATTTTTTTCGGGGACGTTTAAATCTTTCTTTTCAGAATGTTAAGTGCGTGTTATTTAAAAAAGGTCAGTGAGTTGCGCTTACACTATAATTGGTATGAACTTCGAGGGATAAATGTTTACCTTTTTCTGTATTTTGATCAATAGATGTTATGTTCTGCAAGAGAATTACGCATAACTTGCTTTCTATTATAGACTAAAATCAAATTTTTCAGAAAGTGCTGACTCAGATCAATATGTTGATTACATATATCGATCTCAGCCTACACTATCTACTAGGCTCATAATTTAGTCATGACAATCCCTTAAACGTTTTAATTGTATTTGTCACTCTCTGTATATATATTTCATGTCATTGTACAATGGGCCGATGGCCTTTGTATTGAATAAAGTATTGTAATGTATTGTATTGTATTGTATTTGAGAATACATGGTATGTTAAGTGCGTCTTATTTAGGAGTATACGGTATGTTAAGTAAGGAAGCAACACTGGGGAAAAGTTTTATTGTGTTTTACAAGATCCAACTTCATCGATTAAGGAGCGCTTGGGAAAACTCGAGCCAGTTATGTTTTCCGAACACGCAATGTTATTGTAACATTTATAACGTAAATGGGAAATCGTCCAGTATTTTTTTCTATAATATAAATGTGTTCACTCTTTACCAGACGACCAAATTTTAGACGTGTCACTTTTTAATGTATTTGTAGACAGCAAATAAAATGTGGCTTAAGTAACAGATTTGGCTCTATGACCGGTAAGAAAACATAGTGGAAAAAGGAGAAAATGCTGGTTACCAGCATTTTCTCCGTTTCCGCAATGTTTTCAAAAAAGTCTTCACCTTCAGGGCTGTATAACAACGGGATTTTTTTTTTTTTGTCTGGTAAAAGGTGAATCCGTTTCTTTTTGACCCTCTGTGTTTTATGCGGTATTATGTTCCATCACTTATTTGCACTGTTGCACGTGGGATATGGGTATTCTTGACTATATAGAAGGCCATCTCCCAGATGCCCCGTTTTTACTTGCGTGTTCTTTTCCTATTTACATCAAGGGAAATATTGCTTAGTAAGATAACATGAGTTGGCTCTAGTTTGTGCCAAAAAGATTAAACGAAGAATGCATGCAGACTTAATTTTAAAATGTAGTAATTTTCCGGGGGGGGGGGGGGGGGCTTCGCATTTGCTTCTATCTTCGTAGGAAAATTTTGTGGCTTGAAAATTTTGTTTCCTGTGGCATGTATTTGCTTCGAAACTAGATGGAAAAAATCGTTTCCTGTGGCTTGTACTTGCCTAGAGCTGCGTGGAAAAAGTTTGTTTCCTTTGGCTTGTATCTACTTCTAACCTGTGTAGGAATTTTTTTTTTGTGGCTTTTATTTGCTTTGCACCTGTGTAGGAAAATTTTTGGTTTTTTTTTTGTGGCTTGTATTTGCTTCGAACCTGTGTAGGAACATTTTGTTTCCTTTGGCTTGTATTTGCTTGGAACTTGTGTAGGAAAATTTTGCTTTGTGTGGCTTGTATTTACTTGTAACCTGTGTAGGAAAAATTAGTTTCCAGTGGCTTGTAGTTGCTTTAAGCTGCGTGGGAAAACACTTTAAACATTTTTGGCTCCAAAGCCAATATAAATAGCCTTTACGGACAGTGTAGAGCAAGACCAGACGGCCCGAGAGGTACAGTCTGACCTTAGATATGCCACTTTCCGACTGAATATGTCGTCTGCAAATGTGGTAAATTTGGATCAGTTTGAATTTTGTAGTTTGATAAAAGAGCAAATAGAATTTACGAGTATTTAATTTTGTTCATCTTTTCTGGTACTGAAAGGGTCAAATAAATGATCAACACTGCACATGGTTTAATCTTGATCTACTCTGCTCGTAAAAGTGTTTAAATGATCATCACTCTAAGATTTAAACTCATTTCGTTCGATGTAAAGACATTTGGAGAAACCCCAGGAAAGCATGGATAGGTGTACTGGCCGTCGCGATACAACTGAAATAATGTTGAAAACGGCGGTAAACACCACACAACCATACAATAGACGTTTGGATTTTTACCAACCTCGCTCTCTATTTGGCATATACATGTAGTATATCAGATTTAAGTGAAGAAAGTTTGTCAAGAAAAAACTTGAAAACGAGTATATATGTATCTTTAATCATTACCGTGACACCAGACACCTTGTATTGTATACATTCAGTGCTCTAGATAGGCGATTTCTTTTTATGTGGCTTGTTGGTTTCTGGAGCTATGACCTGACAGGTGCCTAAGGATTACAGACTATGTAAAACAACAAAGAACCAAAGATAACTTAACAAATTTGATTTAATTAAAAGTATTTGCATGTCGTATATTGATTAGTGAGTTCAAAGTTTATAATGATACAATTATTTGATTAATTTTACTTTCATTTATCGTCGCCATTGGAAGCCCATATGGGTGACATCCCCCAGAAGCTGTTATGTTACTTGTGATAGCGCAACATACAGGACTAAACCCATCCTAAGTTACACCTGAGCACGTATTCACCAACCATTCTTAAGAACGTTATCAGTCTTATTCTCTAGAATTTTCTGAATTTGAAAGTAACGTAAATGCTGAAATTTGCTAAACCATTTGGTTTAGCCAATCAGACGTTGTGTTACGTTCAAATTTAGAAAATCTTGAAGAATAACACTACGAATGTTCTTAAGAATGGTTGGTGAATACGTATCGTGGTTCTTTAACGTAATCAGTGTATAGTACCGTCACACGCGACCACGGTTTTTACATCTCATCCTAGAGACTATCAGTAATTTTGATTGGGCCCCCGCGGGAATCGAACCTGTACCCTCAAGTGTCACGAGATTTCTCGATTACAAGTCTACGCTTAACCACGCGAGCTGTTACGGCTGACTAAGAAACAACTGCCCATGTTTGGACCTATTTTTGGCCTGGGCTTTACCAAGCCCAAGGCCGTAGGAATCGTATACAAAAATTTCAACCCCATGCAAGCATTTACGGAAAAACCCGAGTAAAAGTGAAAAGTACCGCCTGAAATCAATCTCACTACGCTGAAAGAAACGACCCCTTAAAATAATAAAAATATTTCGACTTGAACATCATAATAAGATTTAATTCACAACAAACTTTGATAGATGTGCGATTTTAATCGTACGAAAGCGTTGACAGAATTTTTGGCCCTGGTTAGCTTATTCATAACTGCAAATTCGTGCGCTTAACAGTGAAAGAAACAACATGCAATTTTCGGGTGATCGTTGATCAAATGTTTAGATGTAGATACGCAAAGGACCGAGTTGTGACAAGTGCTGTTGCCGAGTACTAATCGGGATCTTTCATTTGTCCTTTTTCTACACACCTTGTGAATGACAAATAATGATAGCGTATTTTACGCAGACGGCGTGCTCTTTCTGTGAAAAAGGTGTCTCAAAACCTCGGTAAATTTTCTATTTTCGTAAAATTACTGGGCATCTTGTGTCTGAAGTTATAACTATGTATTTGATTAGTAATCCTATATATGCCTTATTTCTTCCTGTCAGAGTTGTCCAGATATGACATCTCGGCCCATAACCATTTCGACCCAAAGCAAACACGGCGCATACAATATATATTATGTATTAAATTTGTAACATGAGCCATTGAAAACCAGTTAATCTTTATAAAACGATGAAATTTTAAACTTTTCCGAATTGAAAACATTTGCAGGCGGCAAGTTAGATTTAGCTGAAATGTTGGTTACTGGCTGTGAAAATGCAGAAAACCTTGTAGGAAAAAAGAGAGCATTTTCTTGTTTTGCCAAAAGGTTTTCATGTGGCTATATCTTTAGAGTCCTTAAAACTAGGGATTGTGTGGTAAAGAGTTACGTAACTGGTGGGTGTTTTATATCGAAGATCAGATTTGACATTCAGGGCAATCTGACCTTGATCTCCATAGGTTTTTAAGCTGACCTGGGTCGAAACCTTTCGCTTTTGCCAAATTTTCTGCATGTCAAAGGACCAGTGTACCTCATGATTCAGTCGGTTGTTCAACAAAATGGATTTTATGGATCCATAAATATATGACGGCTCGTTTGGAATGATATATCACGGAGATGCATTAAACCCCCTTTTGCCAGAGCATGGCTCATTTGTGTTTTCCATAATCACATCCAGGAGCATTTCAAATTTATCGATCCTAGATGAGTTTACTCAGATGAGGGCTTTAGGTCCAACGGCCCTCTTGTTTATGAAAATCGGCTTTCCAACTTGGTTGATCATGGCAACTTAGAGATTCCATAGACTTTCAATGGGAAAAATTGGAAACTGGCATTTACAGCAGATATCTTCACAAAACTTTTGAAGAAATCTTCCTTGAGCAGTCACTTATCATCCATATGATTTTATTCAACTGGTAGTCTTTAGCTCATCTGTTTACAAAGAAAACGTCAAGCTATTGTCAAAGCCTATGCGTCATTGTCGTCGTGCCAAAAAAAAAAATGACATTTTATAATATCTCTGTTCTTCCTGAAGATATTTGCTTCAAACTTGTACAAGTTATTTACTGTCAAAAGGGGTACCCATATAACAGGGACAGGTAACCATCAAAATATTTTTGACACAGTTATGCCATTTTTTACTACTTTAAATTTTCAGAACCTTTGACATTTTATCATATCTGTCATTAATGAAGATACTTACTTCAAACTTGGAACTTTTGTTAAATATTAAAAAGGGAATCTTTATCAGTACAACAGAGGCAGGTAACAACTAAAATATTTTTGGTAAAGTAATTAGTTATGCCCATTTTTCGACCAAGAAGTTTTAGCTCAGCTGTTTTAAGAGACATGGTATTTTCATAGCCCAAGTGTCATCATCTTCGTCGTTTGTGTCGTCGTCATGCAAAATCTCTGACATTTAATAATATCTTTGTTATTACTGAAGATGTTTATTTCAAAGTTGGACAAGTTGTTAACTATCAAATGGGAAATATAAACAAATAAGGGTAAATAACTATCTAGTTATGCCCCTTTTTCAACTTTGTGTTTTCACCGAAAAACCAAGCAGCTGCAGCCGACCGTTAGCACCCGCATATGGTGCTCTTGTTACCAAACACAACTGGTGCCGAACATTGGCGCCCTTTTTGTTTGTTGCCATGGAAACCAAAGTGAAAAAAAAAAAAAAGAAATACCTAAAAAATTGTCTTCTCAGACACCAAATCATGCTCTGTGATATTAGCCTTTAAAGACTTTGTATTTTTCCTTGTCATAGCTCAAAGGACATGGTTACTGTTTCAAACTTATAGACATAGTATGGTAAAATGAAAGAAAAATATGGCTGATTGCTTGGCCACTGTGGAATTTTGCACTTTCCAGAAATGTTCCCTGGATTTGCCCTCTATCAGCATTTTTTGCACACTGCTCATTTTGGTTTGTTAACATTTTAATTCGTTGCCAAAGCAAAGTAAAGGAAGAAAATAGGAAACAGAAAGTCCATTGAAAATTATCTCCTCTCAATCCATAAAAGACCATGAGGGCAAAGTTATACAAAAATACTCATTATATTGGCTTCTACAAATTTATGTTTTTCCATTCTGTTTCCATTCTGACAGACTGTCAGTTTGAGACATGTAGATATTTTTTAATTAGTCCATACAAATGTGATAGCATTTCTAACCCTATACAAATGTGATAGCAACTTTAAGCTTCTGTGCCTCATCTTCTTACCTCTTCTCCCGTTCTGATGCCCAGGCCTTCAGCGCCTTCGGTGCTTTGATTGTAATGACCCGGGACGCATTATTCCCACTGATTAGATCCCCTCATATTTTTGTGAACGCAATGAAAAAGAAAAAAACAATAGATTTTTCATCGTGATTGTACCGTGCCGCTCGCTTGGGAAAGATGAGAGGGAGATCGTAGTCTAGATATCTGTGGGAAAATTATTTGAGCCATGTTCTGGCAAAAGGGGGCTTAATGCACCTCCGTGATCCATGATGCCAATATAGTCATCATATAATTATGGATCCATAATGACCACATTTTTTAGGAACAGACTTAATCATGAGGTAGACTGGTCCTTGGACATACAGAAAATTGATCAATAGCGAAAAGTTTCGGCCCAGATCAGCCTGCGCGGACTGCGCAGGCTGATCTGGGTCGATACTTTTCGCAGATGCATTAACCTCTCTTTTCACGGAGCATGGCTCATTTTATTTTAGAACGTACCTTCATTTATTGTATTTTTGGTTACAAAATTTATTCCCAACTTTGATTTCGCAGCTGCGAGTACTATTGCCTAGTCGTAGCGCGCATGTCTAATGTTGAAAGCAGACAAGCGGTTGTGTACGGAATCCTAATGGGGCCATCCAAAAACTCCCATGTTTCTAAGACATGCGAGGTAATGGGGCCACACATTTCCTAGACATAGGGCCCAGGTCTACTGTTGAAAGCAGAAAAGCGGTTGTGTACGGAATCCTAATGGGGCCACTCAAAGTCTCGCATGTTCAGGCACGCGAGGTTTGGAGATTTTGTCACATTCTTACCTGTCATTCAACATTATATACATGCGAGGTTTTACAATCTACGCGAGAAAACAGGGGCGAGATTTTACTTCTTAATCCTCACCTGTCTTTTTCTAAATCCTCATATGTATCGAACTTAAAAACTTGCGAGCATTTCATAAAACCTCCTTAAACATCTTGCATGTACACTTGGTTAACGGAGATACACTGACGAGAGAGCGAGGTTTTAGAAAAGCCTCGCATGTCTCTATGTTAGGGATGACCGAACATCGATTCACGATGCGAGAATAAAGATAAGACAGGCAAGGGTTACGAACGTAAAACCTCGCCCCTTTTTATATCGCGAGGATTGTTGTCTCTTCGTATTCAAACAGGCAGATTTTCAAAAAACAGAACCCTGAGAGGTGAAAGAATATGTCTAGTATGCAGTAGGAACGAGGTCGAGGACGAATTTCACTTTATGTTCATCTGCCCAAAGTATAATGTTTTACGTAGGCAATACATTGATAATGTCTACCTTAGAAATCCAAGCATGTTTAAGTTAGTTGAACTTTTGACGAAACAAGAGAAAAGAATTTTATCAAATGTGGCATTTTATATAAGATCTGCATTGTCAATGCGTTTCCAAACTTTGTACCGCTAATGGTGTCGATTCGTCATGATTACTATTAGTATTTACTAGTCATTGTATAAACACGTTATTTACCATTTTTCATATTTAGCGAAAATCCTTCGTATGTCATCCTCACTTTATATTATTGTTTCCTATGTAACAGAGAGAGAGAGAGAGAGAGAGAGAGAGAGAGACCTTGACAAATGTTTTGTTGAATATAACATGTAATTTTGACTATGTACACTTGTACACGTCTATTAAAACATATGTTCTGTTCTGTTCTTCTGTTCTGTAAAACCTCGTATGTATATGAGTTAAGTGACAAGGGGGAACGTGACAAAAACTTGTCGTATGTGCAAACATGCGAGGTTATTGGGTGGCCTCATTAGGATTCCGTAGTTGTGATCTTGAATGCGCGCTTGGTCAGAACTCCCTCCAAAGGTTGATAAAATTGATTCAGCACTGCAGGGACCGTATTCACCAACCATTCTTAAGAATATTCTTAGTCCTATTCTCCAAGATTTTCTAAATTTGAAAGTAACACAACTCCTGACTGGCTTAACCAAATGGTTTAGCCAATCAGGAGTTTTGTTACTTTCAGATGAAGAAAAATCTGAAGAACAAGACAAAGAACGTTCTTAAGAATGGTTGGTGAATACGGACCCAGGATTGAGTTCCTCTATCGTTTTGAATTGGTTTCGAGAGTTGTCAAACTGAGTCATGCTTGGTATTCTAAGGGTAACACACTCACCAAACAATCCGTGTTTTAACGACACTGAAGAAAAAGGAGCATATGAGAATATTGCTGGAACGGGAGAAAATGGTGTTTACCAGCATTCTAGCCTTTTCCCACCGTGTTTTCTACAATTCTTAGACAAATCTCATCATTTGACCCGGACACAAGGAACCTTTGAAAACAATGTGGGAAAAGGAGAAAATGCTGGTTACCAGCATTTTCTCCTTTTCCTACAGTGTTTTCTACCATTTTTCGACAAACCTCATCATTTGACCCAAACACAAAGGAGCCTTGAAAACATTGTAGGAAAATGAGAAAATGCTGGTTACCATGCGTTGGTTCAGGAGGTAATAAGTTTTCGATCACTGTTTATCTCTGTCTCTTTTCACGATTAATACATATCTGTAGCAATGAACTAATAATCGCTTCCTTGACTCTTTACCAAACGACAAAATTTTACACTTGTCCCAATTCAAAGCATTTGCATACAACGAAATAAATCCGACGCAAAATATATTTTTTTTGTTTTGGGAAGGGAAGAAAACATTGTGGGAAAAGGAGAAAATGCTGGTTACCTGCATTTTCTCCTTTTCCCACAATGTTTTCCAAAAGGCTTTTTCCAGAGGGTCGTTAAAAGTCGGGATTGTCTGGTAAAGGGTTAAAGATACAGTCTGACCGCCAGAGAGGAAAAATTTGATAGTCTGTAAAATGGTTCATAATTTTGTCAGCTGTGTAAAAATGGATATTTTACCGATATATTATATATATGGTGTAAGAGATATATACGGAATATTGTGTTGTAGTAACTTTCCTGATGCTTGTATTTACTTCGAGCAGCGTGAGAAAGTTTGATATCACGAGCAAGATGTCAAAATTTTCTTACGCGATGAGAAGTAAATAAAAGCATCAGGAAAGTTACTACAATTTAATATTCATTTTATTATATACCTACAACTTTCAACGACAAAATTTTCCAGATCTTGACTTTTTATTCGTAAATTCGTAAACAAAATAAAACAAACTATGGTATAGTAGCTACATGTAGTAACGTCATTTTTATGAATGGAGGATAAATATCATGGCTTAAATTTTGACCGATCAAATCTCAAATAAATAAGTATGTTTTCCGCGCGTGAATTACGTCATCAATACTATATTTGGAACTGTATTTCACACTGAGTATATACATAGAGGATATTTGTTTTTTTTTCGGTGAAAGATCGAAATTTATTTCATCGAGTGAACATCATCGGTAATATTTTCACGAGTGGCTGCGCACTCGTGAAAATATTACCGATGATGTTCACTCGATGAAATAAATTTCGATCTTTCACCGAAAAAAACAAATATTCTATTTATTTCATGCTTCTAACGCCTTTTTTTGTCGAGACTTCCATAAAAATCAGTACAAACTCCCCGTGGTCGGTATTCTCACTGGTCGTACCCGTGTAATATCGAAAAATATTTTCACCGCTGTTTCTCGATATCCTACCGGAAAGCATGAAATAAGGATTTTTTTCTTTCGTACGTTATTTCATCCGCGTGAGACTCATGCATTTGAGACGGAAAAAATCCAGGTATATAATAAATACATATATCAGAAATCTTCGATTTAAAACCGGAAACCTCACACCAATGATTTCTTTGATGGCCTCCAGAAAATGAAATGCACCTTGCTAGCGGTCGTATTCTATGCAACCATGCAATCATCAGGGCAACATTTGGCATGAGGCTACAAGAATGATTATATTTTGATAAAATAAAGGCTGGCTGAAAACGAGTATATATGTATCTTTAATCATTACCGTGACACCAGACACCTTGTATTGTATACATTCAGTGCTCTAGATAGGCGATTTCTTTATATTTGGCTTGTTGGTTTCTGGAGCTATGACCTGACAGGTGCCTAAAGATTACAGACTATGTAAAACAACAAAGAACCATAGATAACTTAACAAATTTGATTTAATTAAAAGTATTTGCATGTAGTATAAGAAATAATACAATGTGTGGTAGTATAAATAGTATACATCTATAATTATAATCGTAGAATTAAGTCATGAAACAATCAAACAAATGAGCCACGCTCTGGCAAAAGGGGGCTTAATGCTTCTCCTTGATGCCTCATACCAAGCAAGTCATCACGTAGTTATGGATCCATGAAATCCATTTTGTCGATCGATCAACCTGGATCTGGGGGTAGACTGGTCCTTGGACATACAGAAAATTGACCAATGGCGAAAAGTTTCGGCCCAGGTCAGCCTGCGCGGACTGCGCAGGCTGACCTGGGTCGATACTTTTCGCAGATGCATGAAGACCCCTTTTCACAGAGTCTGGCTCAAATACATTAACCCATAATCATACTTGCTATGTCTGGATGTTTCTAAATGCTGTCGTCTGCAGGGACTCAAAAAAATCGAACTTATAATTTCAAAAAAAAAATAGGTAAAGGAGTAATTGCGTGTAACTAGCAGTTACCCTGTTTTTCTCGCAATGTTTTCAGTTGTTGTCCCCTGCAGAGCCATACGAACTCCTATTTGCACGACAACAGGTTAATGTATTAAATTGAGCCATGCTCTGGCAAAAGGGGGCTTAATGCATCGTCGTGATCCATGGTACCAAGCAAGTCATCATATGATCATGGATCCATAAAGTCCATTCTGTCTAAAAACTGACACAATCATGAGGTAGAGTGGTCCTTTTACACACAGAAAATTGACCAATAACGAAAAGTTTCGGCCCAGGTCAGCCTGCGCGGAGTGCGCAGGCTGACCTGGGTATATACTTTTCGCGGATGCATTAAGATCCCTTTTCAAAGATCATGGCTCATTTGTAATTGTATAGTATAGAAGAGAACATGCAAGGAAAAAAAGACATAAGAAGCAAGGCAAACAATGTCACAAACATGAAAGTTTAACCCTATACAATATGTGGACAAAATTCCAGGCATCCAGAATACAGAAATCTCGGAACCACTGTGACAGAATTGGGCGGCGCTCTGAAAAAAGAAAAACAGTGGGTATTGTGCATCTCTGTAATGTATGATATCAAGCAAGCCATCACTTAACAGTGGATCCACATCAATCATTTAACAGCCGGCTGAATCTTGATATTGTCTAACCTTTCGACATGCACGGAATTCACAAATAGTAAAAAGTTTCGATCCATGTCAGCCTGCGCGGCCGATTTTTTCCAAGCAAGAACAATCCCTGACGTGTGCCTCCATGCACGATTTTTCTAAAAATGCCAAGAATTTTAAGAGCCCAAGAATTGTCCACGAAGTATCGGGTTAAAAACTATGAACTGAATGGGTGATGTCCTACCGGAAACGGAAGTTCCGATAGAGCCATTATTGCATCGTGAAAGTCAAAAGTGCACCTGAAACGTGCATATGAAAATTTATACAATTTGCAAACAGTGTAGTGGCATATCTGATAGCTCGTGAGGAACCATCAGATTTGTGACTATATTGTTCTAGTGTACAAAAATACATTCTTTATTTAATTCATTCAATCACTAGATAAATTTCATTTTCCTACTGTCTCTCTCTCTCTCTCTGAAACAGACCAAGCTCTTACAAATACACATGTTCGTTCTGTTCTTACATCTATCTAAGTCGATGTCTCCCTGAAAGATCTTATCATTATCTAAGCTTTAGTTTGAAGAATAATTTTCTTAACTCATCGGCGCCAAATATGTAACCTTGACTTTCTTTGACGACTGAAAATACAATCCACTGAATCTCAACAGGAACTATAGGCTTGAGTAAATAAGCGGACGGTATAGATCCAAGATCAGACTGCACGTTTTGTGCAGTCTGATCTTGATCTATGCCGTCCGCAAAAGCCCCTGTTTTCGCCAATGACGCTAAAAGGGCTATGGTGCATGTATATATAGTACGATTACATGGATGAAGTTTGATATTTTCCGTCAGCTGACTTCGGCATATTCCGTATGTGATCGTCAGTATCGGTTTCTGACGATGATACACGAAAAATTGCGAGTGAAGTTTGCAAGGAAAATCAGGTTAATGTTAAATCAGAAAAGAAAATACCTTAAAAGGACGAAAACAATCCAATCCAATCAATCAGCCACATAGATGACAAATCAATAATTAATATTGATAAAAAATCAATAACTCTATATAAACACTATTTCATACATACAGATCAGTATAATATGATTCATTCTTTTAATATGAATTCTAGCTGACAGTTTTGAGCAAAAGATAATGAATAATAAATCATAGTGGATTGTGGAACAAAGAATTTACCCTTTATCAAACAATCCCACGTTCCTACGACCTTGAATTACATAACTTTTGAAAACATTGTGGGAAAAGGAGAAAATGCTGGTTACCAGTTTTTCTCCTTTTCCCACAATGTTTTCTACCCTTTTAAGATAAATTCCATAATTAGAGCCACAAACTCGTCTTGCTTCCAGTTTTAAGACAAATCTAATCGTTTGGACCACATTTGATTTGTCGTCTGCAAATACTTTCAAAATCGGCAATTCTAAAATGTTGTCGTCTGACGAAGGGTTAAGACTATCATTGCAAACGCCTTATGATAAAATAATGCTATACAGTGCACAGAATGTTTTGAGACGTAAATGGAATTCCTTGAAAAAGAGAAAATCACAACAAATTGAGCAATTTTCACACAGAACATTATATACCCTTACATGGAAAAAACCCTTAACACAGTGATAGTTGTCTAGTGGCGACATAATATTATGTCGTATAAATTGAGACATTTATGTCGTGGGAACGAATTCATTCTCTCTAGGGAACACAAAAATACGCCGCAGAAACGAATCAAACATATCGAAGGAACACAGAATTATGTTGAAGAATGGGTTAATTAAGTTTTAGTAACGAATAAATTATATGATGGAGCACAGAATTATTTCGAAGGAACTGTTAAGTTTTATCGCAGAAAATAATTACTTATTTGGAGAAAGCACAAAAAGACGTCGCAGGAAAGAGTTACATGTAGTCAAGTCGTAGTACGAATAAATTATCTCGATGGAACACAAAATTGTGTTGCATAAACGGGTTAATTAAGTACTGGTCACGAAAAAATTGTCTCGATCAAATCAAAATTATGTCGCACAAACGAGTTAAATATGTCGTAAGAAGAAGGTAATCTCGAGAGAATACAGAATTGTGTCGCAGGAACGAGTTAAATACATGTATGTCATAAGAAGAAGGTAATATTGTGTCGCAGAAACGAGTTAAATATGTCAAAAGAAGAAGGTAATCTCGAGAAAAACACAAAATTGTGTCGTAGAAACGAGTTAAATATGTCATAAAAAGAAGGTTATCTCGAGGGAACAGAAAATTGTGCCGCAGAAACGAGTTAGATGTCATAAGAAGAAGGTAAGCTCGAGGGAACACAAAATAGTGTCGAGGAAACGAGTTAAATATGTCGTAAGAAGGAGGTAATCTCGAGGGAACACAAAATTATGTCGTAGAAACGAGTAAAATATGCCATAAGAAGAAGGTAAGCTCGAGGGAACTCAAAATAGTGTCGCAGAAACGAGTTAAATATGTCGTAAGAAGAAGGTAATCTCGAGGGAACACAATTCTATGTCGAATTAACAATACATTATGTCCTCGGAAGGATAGTTATCATTACCTCAAGAGAAAGAAATATTATATCATTGGAAAGAAATATTTATGCTGTGGTAACTACTTATCTCCACGGAGCACAAATATACGTGCTTTGGAACAAGATGATAATGTCGTGAGAACGATGCTATTATCTTATAAATGTGCAATTCAAAAGCATGGAAACGAGTTACTTAGGGCCACAAAGGGCCTCATGCTCAGAAGAATCTTGGCAATGGCCCAACTACTAAAATTTACGGTCTGCTTGGTCCTGAAAGCATCCAGGCTCGAGAAGTTTCTCTGCCATTCCATTTGAGCCGTGCAAAATGAGACTTAATGAATCTCTGTAATGCATTGAGCCAGGCAAACCATCACACACTTTAAGGATTCATAATATTCAATTTTTTTAACAACCGACTCAATCATGAGGAAGACTGGTCCTTTGACCTACAAAGAATTGACCAATAGCGAAAGGTTTCGGCCCAGGTCAGCCTGCGCGGACTGCGCAGGCTGACCTGAGTCGATACTTTTCGCAGATGCATTAAGCCCCCTTTTCACAGAGCATGGCACATTTATATCTCGACCCATGCATTACGTACAGTTCATAGCTTACGGCTGTGGTGCGGAACTTTGCGCGTTCATTTTTTGTGCATAGTTGATTGTTCAGTGTTTTACTCCATTTTCAAAAATATTTTTATTACTTATAAAGTTTAAGCCTGGTCTTCATTCTATTTACTTTTCTATCTATTATGATTTTTTCCTTTTTTTTCTAAGTCTAGCCCAATCATCTCCAAAGTGAGAAAATCTAGGTTATTTTCTAAATTACAGATTGATATGAATTTCATTAATAAAGCGCTGCCATTGCTTAGTTGTCTTCAGTACCCTGTGGCTTATTCAGTTAAAGCCTGAGTAATCATAAAAAAAATCTATGACATCTGGTGAGACTTTACGTCATCATGGGGATACCAGCTTACTTGATTGCCGAGTAAATTTAGTTCGTGCAGTAGACAAATGTGTGAGCAGACACTTTAGAATAGGATCAGGCGCAGAGTTTACTATAACATAAACAGATTTTAAAAGTAATCATATCCCGGTAAAGATATATAACACGATTGATTGATTGATTGATTGATTGATGTTAAACACCATTTTCAACGTTATTTCAGTTATGTGGCCAGTGCACCTATCAATGCTCTCCTGGTGTTTCCGTTTACAAGTACATTCCTACATAACTGTCGTCGAAAAAGCGATGAGCGATGAGAGAGGGATGAATCCTGTCGCGATCTCTATCATCGAATCTCAGAAAGAAATTGGCCGAGCAGGATATTGAACAAGCGACCCCTGTTTTTAAGCCCTGCACATTACTGACTGAGCTCCCAGGCTCGACGATAAAAAGATTACAAAGAAAGACCTCACATCCCCAAACTCCCGGTTTAGCAACCCTCTTCCCTGAACTAAATTCCCTGAATTGATAGTCTTTTCCCGCTCTATCAATGAAACTAGCGTGGACAAACTTGCACAGAAAATTAATCAAACGTGAAATAAGATATCGATAAAAAGCAAGGCCATCGTCTGATCATGAATGATATTTCATAGAAGGCTCTCATTACCCCATCTCACAGAATCATTAAACTTATTAGATTTGTTCGCCCTCGTTCAACCTTATATCTTATTCATAACTAATATTGGCCCAAAAACTCATTCATTCCTACACGGAAAATTCGCAGGAGATCTACGGGAAAAGTAAATAAATTCCTTGGCTTAATAACACGCTGTCGACCAGTTTCGGGAGAAAAATGGCGTCTAGATACATACATGGAATACTCTCGTTGGGTCACGTTTCTTGGGCGAGACTTGCTGTCTACATTATAGCGTTGCCAGACGAGATCTCTTGAGATTTTGAATTTTGACATAAGACGCATCTTTTTCCTTAGAAAATAGATGCGGGATGGAAAAGTGGATCATCGAATGTCGGCGTTTAACATTTTAGGCATGTTCTGGCAAAAGCAGGCTTAATGCATCGGCATGATCCATGATAGCAATCAAGCCATCACATAATTATGGATCCATAATAACCACTTTTTTAAACAACCGACTTAATCATGAGATAGAATGTTCCTTGGACATACAGAAAATTGACCTATAGCGAAAAGTTTCGGCCCAGGTCAGCCTGCGCGGATTGCGCAGGCTGACCTGGAACGATACTTTTCGCAGATGCATTAAACCCCCTTTTCATATAGCATGGCTCATTTATCTGTTACCTTACTTTCCAGTGTTCTAACGACCTCGTGGAAGAAGGCTTTTGAAAACACTGCCAGAGAAGAAGGAAATGCTGAAAACCAGCATTTTCTCCTTTTCCAGCAATGTTTTTTCTATCCTATCAAGGACAAATCCTTTGATATCACCTACATCTTATCTGACGTCTGCAAAAAGAGCTACTTTCAATATGAAAACGTCGAAAAACTTCTGGTAAAGTATGGCAGACCCAGTTCATGGCTTAATATCTACGAAAATGGGAAATGGAAAGCACTGTATATTCGGATCCAAAACGTGTTCAAAGTATGGAAATATGAGCCATGCTCTGGCAAAAGGGGGTTTAATGCATCTCCTTGGTGCAGTATACCAATCTCATAATTATCTCAATCTCATAATTATAGCATCTCATAATTATGGATCCATAATACTGTTCGCCGAACAATCAACTAAAATACGATTTGGAATCGTCCTTAGACACGTAGAAAATTAACCAAAAGCAAAAGTTTTCGACCTATGTTAGTCTGGATTACCTGCCCCTACCACTTCGTTATAGGGTCAGGCAAAGTGCAATAATGGCGGCCTCCATGGCGACTTTAAGTTTAGCACTAAATGCTTTCCTGTTTTTCTAAATATCATGTGATCCAGTTTGATCAGTGAATAAAATGAGATCAATTTTGTACAAAATATACATTACAGAATCTAAAACGTGCTTTTGGGATGTGGTTTAAATATAAGAATGACTATGAATCATTATAAATGTAGCCCTGTTTTCGGACGTTATATCGGTCCATTGAAATTTCGGATACTTAAAGCATTTCTGATACGTAGTTTTTCTCGCTAAATAAGAACGACAATTAAAAAAACTAATTGCCATTACTTTTTTGCAACCGATCTGTTTTCAATTCAACTCTAGTGGGATTTGATCAAGTTAAATAACAATAATTCGTGACTTCTGCATATTACAAACGGGGGCCGCCATTATTGCGCTTTGCCTGACGTACTTTTGAAGTACGGCGGGGTACCAGACTAGACCCATGTCAGCCTGGGTCAATACTTTCTGCAGATGCAGTAAAACCTTTTTTCACCCGGAACATTTTTCATATATGTCTGCATTATGAACCGTTACCCTGGTTTACAGTCCGATCATTTTTTTCCTCTTTCATATTCGGACTTTACTTTGGTCAAAAATGACGGCATTAAAATGACGTCATTTTTGACAAAATAAATCAAAGCGTTGAAAACACTGATGTGGCATTTGTCAAGGAGGCCATCGTGTGGAATTAATAATTCGAAAAATAAACAACGGAAATAGTTTCAAAATAGTTTGAAAGTCAACCCACTATATAGCCATGCAAAATCCGATAGAGAAGGCCGCAATCTTGTGGACGAACAAGTCCAGGTGAACAAGTTCTGGGACGAATAAGCCCAGGAACGAACTGGTTTTGGGACGAACAAGCACAGTATGTTTGTATCATTACGCCACTATTGAATGCCATAGCGGATCAAGCCATTTTCGATAAAAAAGGAAGTATTTCCACGATCGATGGTCTAATCCAATTTATTGTAATACGCCATTCTCAATTTCATATCTGATTGCAATCGAAACACTTATTTGTCTCAGAAAAATTTATTTTAATAGGGTTTACTTCCTTCGGTTCTAAACAAACTACGATACATGATTTTCAAAATGCTGTATTGAACTCATAGTGGCATTGTCTTCGACAAATGCCACAAAAAGGAAAAAAAAATGACCGGACTGGAACTCAGGCTACATATGTATCGGTTGTACCTGAAAGTTGCTGCACACGTAAGTGTCATGTCATGTTGGAGTTTTCTACAATATTTTCTTCTAGGTCGTAAAAAACGCGGGAGCCATGCTCTGTGAAAAGGGGGCTTAATGCATTTCCATGATGTATGACACCAAGCAAGTCATCACAGTATTATAGATAAAATAAAATCTCTTTTGTACACTGGTCCTTGGACATGGAGAAAATTGACGAATAGCAAAGAAGTTTTGGTCCAGGTCAGCCTGCGCGGACGGCAAAACTTTTTGCAGATGCATTAAGCCCCTTTTCACAGGGTATAGCTCACGTGTTTGGTTAAGGGTTAACCAGTAATTACATGGGTTATTTTTAGACATACAGGTATCAATAGCAAGAACGTGTGACGCAAAGTGATAAATATCTTTAAACAAGAAATATCTTTAAGAAAGACATCGTAAATTTGCCTGCAAATAGGCAAGGGCCCTTAAAATAAACATGACTACATTTTTGACCAATCACAAATTTTTTATTCATTCATTTCTTATCAGTACCAAAATGTAGGTCAAAAGCCAGCACATTCAGCATCGTCGGAAAAGGAGAATGCCCTATCTGCATGCTGTTGAAGGAAAAGAATCAATTGTAGGAAATATTTTAAACAAGCAAATGCTCCTTTTCGCGCTTAGTTTCAAAGACTTTACAAGAGCAGAGAGCACCAGAGCGCAGAGGTTAGCTTCTACTTTCTGCCCCTGTGGTCCTGCGTGGCTCAGTGGTAAAGTATGGGACTCGTAACCTGGAGGACCTGGCTTCGAGCCCTACCTGATCCACTGGGTTTTTCGTGGGTGTGTCCTTGGGCAAGACATTTCAGAGCCCTAGCCTAGTACTGGTAAAACCCAGGAAATCCCATGAATATGTGAGCTGTTGCCGTGATATGACTGAAATAATGTTGAAAGCGGCGTAAAACACCATTCAATCAATCAATCTGCCCCTGTCTCCCCCCCCCCCCTCCAATCAACACCCATCTACAAGCTTCGATTGGTGGATGCTTTTTGTTTCCACCCCCCCCCCATCTTTTCCAATGTTTTCACTGTTTATTCTTATTCTTCTATATACAAAGTGTACCATGTACCACATGAAAATAATGCTTGAAGAGTTCCCCCACCCAATATTGCAAACTTTCTTAAGCGTCTTCTTTCCTTTATCATGGTTCCCTGTCTGTATCATGTACATGTAATATGCATTTTGATGGAAATAAAATAGCCTGTCAGGAATGGGTTAAACAAAGAATTGAGCCGTGCTCTGGCAAAAGGGGGGTTAATGCTTCTCCGTAATGCACTGTATCAAGCCATTACATAATTATGGATCCATAATGGACATTTTTTAACAACCGACTCAATCATGAGGTAGATTGGTCCTTGGACATACAAAAAATTGACCAATAGCGAAAAGTTTCGACCCAGGTCAGCCTGCGCGGACTGCGCAGGCTGACCTGGGTCGATACGTTTCGCAGATGCATTAAGCATCCTTTTCATAGAGCATGGTTCAATTATTTTGTCAACTTCTAATAGTACCTGTTTTTGTTCTTTTTAACTGATTCATAAAAAGATGTTTTTTTAAAAAAAGCAAAAAGAGAAAATTCTTTTTTTTTTTTACCCTAAATATTGCACATAAACGGGAATATCGATTTTTAGTTCCGGTTCTCAGAGCTGGAGCTAATCTCGCTTCCATTGGGGGAAATTTCCCTTAATTAACATTCCAAATGCAATTAAGAATACCTCTGTCTAATTGCGAAACACGACCCTATGGAGATATATTTCGGCTATATGCGGCAATGGCTAGTGATAGCTTTAATTCATGGCCTTTCACAGACGAAGTCTTGAATCTTGCAGTGGATCACTTTTGAAACCATTGCGGCAAAAGGAGATATTTCTCCTTTTGTTACAAATATTGACATGGTACATTAACAGAAGAGCCATGATCTGGCAAAAGGGGGTCTAATGCCCCTCCGTGATGCATGATACCGAGCAAGTCATTACATTAAATTATTTTCATATTATTACATAAAATTCATTTGGTATAACAACCGCCTGAAGCAATAGGAACACCGGTCATTTGAAATGCAGAAAAATTACAAAAAGCAGAAAGTTTCGGCCCAGGTTAGCCTGCGCGGACTGCGCAGGCTGATCTGGATCGATACTTTTTCCAGATGCATCAAGCCCCATTTTTCACAGAGCATGGCTTATATGTTTGTTTCTTTCTTCTGTATTTCTTCTTTACTGATGACTAGCTAGTTACCACATTTCCTAATTCACTGATAAATCGTTTCAGAAATTTGGTCAACATCAGACAGCACAGAACGTGCAGTCTGATCTTGGATATATACACTATCCGATATTTTACTATTGGATGTAAAAGCCTAGATTCTACGATATACAATAATTTTACATTGATGCGAAAATTCTTCACCCCACTGGACATCGTAGCTCAAAGATCAGACTGCACGTTGTGTGCAGTCTAAACTTGATCTTGATCGAACCCAGCACCTTTCTTGAACTAGTCCTAAATTTAACGACTAAGCTAACGCTTCCCCCTCCTTAGACAGTATAGAACTTTTTAACCCTTGGGCTGCTAAGCGGGACTCACTGACCTTTTGCGGACAGTGTAGATCAAGATCAGACTGCACAGAACGTGCAGTCTGATCTTGGGTCTACACTGTCCGATACAGAGATACTTTTCCCTAAAAATGTTCCTTTGAAATAACAACATTTGGGTTTTTACCATCGGATTGAAACTTTCATTTCATTTATATAGCAGGATAAGGGTTAAATTTTTTGTCAAACAAAAAATTGAAATTCCCCAAAATAACTACTTTGCTTGTTGGATTATTTGAATTAGTTTTTTATCCCACTTTTAACGTTATTTTAATCATATCAAAACGGCTCTTGTCTTGTCCATATAAGCCATGCTGTAGCAAAAGGGGGTTTATGTCTCCCCGTGATGCATCACACCAAGCAGATCATCACATAATTGTGGATCCATCCATACAATCTATTTTGTCCAACAATCGACTGAATAATGAGGTGGAATGGCCCTTTGACATGTTGAAAAATTACCAGAAGCAAAACGTTTCATCATAAGTCAGCCTGTGCAGATTGCGCAGACTGACCTGGATCGATACTTTTTGTAGATGCATTAAACCCTCTTTTCACCGAGCATAGTTCATATATTTCCTAAGTTTCACATGTAAAGGGGTTATGCTCTAAAATGCCTTGCTGAAGGACACTCCTAAATATCTAACGCCTATGGCGGGTATCAAACCAAGATCGCCCCGATTAAAAATCCATTGAAGCCCAGATAATCCCCGCAAAAATAATTACTATCCCTGTGGCTGTTCATTCTTTTGACGACGTGTATGTGGGATGGAAAGCCAGTTGCTCAGGAAAAGTACTGTGCGATGCACTGGTAAAAGAAACTCAAGGAAACTCAAGGAAAACGTGTATAGGTTTTTAGCACCCGCTCTGATATGTTAATAAATAACTGAAATAATGTTGAAAACAAACGTCAAACACCAAACAAGCAAGCAGTAAAAACTATCCCTGTGAATAAAAATCGAGGCAATCCAATGATATTGATCACCATATCAGCCTGATGGGGCGAAAAATCGTTGGATGAAACCAATCTGTGTTATTAAATTCCAATAGCGAATCAATTAACTTGGTAAATATCTCAGCGGTTAATTGCAAACAACGATATGTTGCACTCCATTTGTGCAAACTGGTAACCGGATTTTGGCGGTCGTCAGAAAAAAAGATCCGAGATAGTGAGATTTTAACGCATAGGGTACTCCGACGCGAATCTATGTTCTTCTGCGGACAATGTGGATCAAGATCAGGTTGCGCAGAACGTAATCTGATCTTGAATACACGCTGTCCTGGTTGTAGAGGTTTTTTTTTCCCCACAAATACGTTTAAAATCAGCAGTTAGTTGCAAACAATGTTATGTTGCACTCCATTTGTGCAAATTGGTTACCGAGGTTTGGCGGTCGTCAGAAAAAAAAAATCCAAAATAGTGAGACTTTGACTCTAAGGTTACTCAGAGCGATTGTTTTGTTCTTTTGCAGACAGTCTAGATTAAGATCACTCGGCATAAAGGGTTTTATTTATTTTGTTTTTTGATGCAAACAATTTTGAAATCCCAAGTTAATTGCAAACAATGCTATGTTGCTCTCCATTGGTGCAAACTGTTTATCGTAATTTGGTCGTCGTGAGAAAAAAAAAAAGATCCAAGAGAATGAGATTTTAAGCCTACTGGATTCTATGCGCGGATATTTGTGCCTGAGCGGACACTGTGGATCAAGATCAGACTGCACAGAACGTGCAGTCAGATCTTAGATCCATACTGTACGTTACTGTGATTTTTTTTTTTTTCCCGAAGAACTTTGAAATCGGAATAAGAATTTAATCCACATGCTACTATAAGCCTTTGTGGACAGTGTAGATCAAGATCAGACTGCGGCTTCTGTGCAATCTGATCTTAGATCTACAGTGCCCGCCACGGTTTATCTTTTTCCTGTCAAACAAAAGACAAATTCACAAACATCTGCGAAAACATTTTTGGCAAAAGGAGAAAATGATCGTAACGAGTAATTTAAGCTTCAAGATGGAAGAAAAAAAACGACGTCTGCTTGTGATTTAAGTGTGAAGAGGCCAGGTAACTCTCTACCACTCGACAAAATTTTGGGCTTATAAAATAAAATGTGCCTAAAATGATTGAATTTCTCTTGGAAAGGGTGAAACACGTCGCGCGAAAAGGAGAAAATTCCGGTAACCAGCATTTTCCCCTCCTATCCCACAATGTTTTTAAAATAGCCTTTCTCTCAGGGTCATTAAAACTCAGAACTGTTCGTCGAAAGGGGAAAGAGAGAGTGAATCAAATATATTGATTTCGTGTTTTTTGACCAGACAAGGAGAGAATTTAACCCACGCATAATTCCAATCCACTTGTCAATGATATAAAAGATCTATACCTTTTTCTTTTTCATAAGTTTTTTTCCCATCATTTCCTGCTTCCCAGACTATAAAATGCAAGAATCTTCCATATTAACCCTTATCCTACTAAATAAGTGAAACCGGTAGTGAAAACCCAGATGTTGCTATTTCAAAGGTATTTTTTTCGGGGAAAATATATCTCCCAGTTGGACAGAGTAGATCCAAGATCAGACTGCACGTTCTGCGCAGTCTGATCTTGATCTACACTATCCGCAAAAGGTCCTTAAGTCGCGCATAGCAGCCTAAGGGTTAAAGCATTTGCAGAGAATCTGAATGGCGTTTTTAAGCCGCTTTTAATCTAATTTTAGTTACATCACGGCGACAACTCACATTTTTATGAATGTCCTAGGTAACACCTGTACTGGGGCTCTGAAGTGCTTTGCCCAAGGACACTCCAACGAAAGGCTCACAGCTTCCAGTGAGACTCGAACCCGGGGCCTACAAGTTTAGAGTCTTACACTTTACCACTAAGCCGACGCAGGATCCGCCTTTGCAGGCAACAAATAAAGAAGTGTCTCTTTAAAATTGTAGAAAACATTGAAGGGGGTATGAAGAAAAGATTAGATGCCAACATTTTCTCCTTTTCCCACAGTATTTTTTAAACTCCCTAGGACAGTTATTATCATTTGAACCACGTGTAATCTCTCTCCTGCAGTAGCTTCCAAAATGGACACATATTTCTCGACATTATTTGACTTGTATCATGGGGGGAAAAAGAACGATATGCAAGTCACTAGCTACTTTCCCATAAAGTAACTATACGCATTCAGAGGTGAGGAAACAGAAACCAGGCCTATTGCCGTTGAACCCCAGGAAATACATGAATAGCTAAGCTGTTGACAGAAAATGATTAAACCAGTTTTGAAAGCAACGTAAAGCACTATTCCATCATTCTCTAAAAAATCTGAATCTAAGCCAAATGTGTCCACACACTGGGAGACAGTATAGATCATTTTACTCGATTGCACTTTCGGTGCAGACTGATCTTGAACTACGTTGTCGGCATAAGACCGTCTGATCTGATTTAACCTCTTGAGCCATCATAATTGCAAGTGCAGTATAGCAGAAATCTGTTAACCTTTACCATTTACCAGTTACAACATTCCGAGTTTTAACGACCCAAGACAGGGAAGGTTTTCGAAATCATTGTGGGAAAAGGAGAAAATGCTGGTAACCAGCATTTTCTCCTTTTCCCACAATGTTTTCTACCCATTCAGAAATGAATTCTGTCATTCGAGCCACATTTAAATTGTCTTCTGCAAACGCTTTCAGTTTGGACAGAGATAAAGTTTTGTCGTTCGGTAAAGGGTTAAAGTGCCAAATTAATGACTGATTAATTGTATGGTGTTTAAGCCGGTTTTCAACATTATTTCAGTTATGTCGCGGTGGCCATTGCACCTCGACATGCTTTCCTGGAATCTCTTTTACCAGTACTTCGCAGAATATTCGTGCAAAGCTGCTGAATGCTTTCTCACAGAACGACCGCCGAAACAATGATCAGCGGTGAGAGAGGAATGAATCCTGTCCCAATGGCTATCATCAATCCTCGGAAAGAAATTCGCCTAGCTCAGGAATCGAACCAGCGGTCTCCTGGTCTCAAGTCCTGTACGCTACCGGGAATTGTGCATTGTGCTACCGGGACTCGGCTTGAGCCACCATAGCTGCAAGTGAAGTATAATATAAATAGGCTCACCTTAAAAGTAACAATAGCTGCCAAAGGTAAACAAAGCAGGTGTTAAAATGTATTTAAATTTTAATCATATCATTCAAAAGTGTGTAAATAATTGTGAAGACGACAAACTGTTATTGTACGGTCGGTCCAAGACTGTACTGTATGGTGTTTAACGCCGTTTTCAACATTATTTCAGTTATATCACGGTGGCCAGAGCACCTATCCATGCTTTCCTGGCGTTTCATTTACCAGTACTCCGCACAGTATTCTTTCCAAGCCACTGGCTGCTTTCCCACATAACCATCGTCGAAACAATGGTCAGCGGTGAGAGAGGAATGAATCCTGTCTCGATGACTATCATCAATCCTCGGAAAGAAATTGGCCAAGCCGGGGATCGAACCAGCGACCTCCTGTTCTCAAGTCCTGTGCGCTACCGACTGAGCTATAGAGACTTGGCGGTCGGTCCAAGTGTTAGTCGCTTGACAGGTCGCTCTATCTTCCGTTTACTTTTTGCCTGATTTTAAAATTAACGGATGTTTCTGCCCAGTGACTGACACTGGACCAGCCAAATATGGCCGATTGTTATCTTCCCATTATTTTCCATAATTTTGATTGATATGATTTAAGTTTAAATGCATTTTAAGACCTGAATTGTCTTTTTGGCCACTATTGGGCCTTTAAAGCTCTAAATTAATAAACATGGCTCGCTTAAACAAGGAAAACAGACAAAAGCATTGCAGTTTAAAATAATCTTTTTGCCTGAATATTTCACAAACTAGCGGACAGTGCAGATCAAAGATCAGACTGTACATTCTGTACAGTCTGATCTTAATCTGCACTGCCTGCAAAGACAGTCTGGTCTTTATCCTTGGGATTCTACAATAACAAATGAAGTCTCGCTCAGCAGCCTAAGGATTATCATTCTTTTTTGTGTTTTATGAATAATCAACCGGAACGTTTTTTACTAGAATAAAAATTTGAGTCGATTTATTCAGCATTGTTGTCTCAGAGTTGAATTACTGGAGTAAAAATCAATTCTACTTGAACAAAAGCCATAATCCGCAACATGACAAAAGAGGGCCGCAGAGGTTTAACTCTTTACCAAAACGACAAAACTTTTAGACTTGTCCAAATTGAAAGCATTTGCAGACGAATAAATTCAGTGTGGTTCAAATGATGGAATTTGTCCTTGATGGGGTAGAAAACATTGTGGGAAAAGGAGAAAATGCTGGTTACCAGCATTTTCTCCTTTTCCCGCAATGTTTTCAAAGGCTTCTTCGTCAGGGTCTTTAAAACTCGGGATTGTTTGGTAAACGGTTAATTTCTTTTTTTTTTTGTACTTGTATTTCTGTCTTTATTTTTTTTTATTTGAACGCCATTTTTGCACGCAAATAAATCATTACTATTCTTTGTTAAGATTTCCTCTAAAACTTTCGAAACAAAATCCTTGTTGAATACCACTTTCAGATATGAACCATGCTATGTGTAAAGAATGTTCAATTCATCTGCAAAAAAAGTATCGACACAGGTCAGCCTGTGCGGTCCGCTCTGGCTGATCCGAGTCGAAACTTTTTGCTTTCGTAAATTTTCTGTATGTCCAATGACCAGTCTACCCCAGGATTCAGCCGGTTGTCAGACAAAATGGATTTTATGGATCCATAATTATGTAATGACTTGCTCGGTTAATTGCATCGCGGATGTGTATTAAGCTCCCTTTTGCCAGAGCATGGCTTATATCTATTGCGATTTTCAGTATTCAATCTCAGAAAAAAGCGACTTTGATTAAAAAAAAGGAAAAGCAAAATAAATCCAATTGATAAATTTATAAATTTATATTTTGCAGTTTCAGTGCAGTTTGATTTAACAGAGTATTTCGTTCTTTGCGGTCTGACCTGAGATCTAAACTGTACATGAATTAGTCTGCCTTTGTGGGTATGTCCAGTGGCAATGAGATTCAGAGCCCCAGCCTTTTACTGGGGAATTCGAAATCCAGTGTCGGCATATAACTCATGTGTTTTTTTTTGTGGTGTCAAACAATTCCTCCTTTAAACGACCCGGAAAGACAAGGCTTTTGACAACATTGTGGAAAAAGGAGAAAATACTGGTAGCCAGCCTTTTCCCCACAATGTTTTCTACCCTATCGAAGACAGAAACTATCATTTGAGCAGCATATAAGTTGTTGTCTGCAAATGCGTTCGATTTGGTCCAGTCCATTATTTTGTCGTTTGGTACAGGGGTAACAAATAATGGCAAGCAATCACACCCTAGTGTTTTTTTTTTTCCTCACGCAAAAACTTAACTTTCCTCTGGAAGAAAAAAATTAGTTCAAATCTAGTTTTACGTGGCTTTAATCTTTAGGCTTCTAAGCACGACTCGAGGACCTTTTGCGGACAGCGTAGATCAAGATCAGACTGCACAGAACGTGCAGTCTGATCTTGGATCTACACTATCCGATAAGGACCCAAGATAACTTTTAAATAGCAACATTTAGGGTTCACTATCGACTTGAAGGTATCATTTAGCGTTCTCAGCAGGATAAGAATTAACCCTTATCCTGCTAAATAAAAGAAATGAAACTTTCAAACCAATAGTGAAAACCAAAATTTTCCCATTTCAAAGGTATTTTAGGGGAAAAGATTTCTCCTTATTGGACAGTGTAGATCCAAGATCAGACTGCACGTTCTGTGCAGTCTGATCTTGATCTACGCTGTCCGCAAAACGTCAATGAGTCGCGCTTAGCAGCCTAAGGGTTAAAACATGAAGTGTGCTTTTCCTCAGTATAGAGACTTAAGAGGTTAAAAATACATCCTGATAGCCAGGGAGAACAAACGCTTTAAAAATGTGATATACTTTAGAATGGCTTATAATTTAGTCAGCTGTCTAAACAGAAATAAATTACCGATATGTGTAGTGTAAGAGATAAATACATATATCGGAAATTTAAAACTGGTAACGTCACAACAGTGATTTCTTTGATGGCCCCAAGAAAAATGAAATGCATTTTTATCGTTCATAATCCATGCAAAATTACAACCGTCAAGGGCAACATTCTGCATGAAAATACAAAAAAAAAAAGATTATGGTTTGATAAAATAAAAATGAAAAAGATTAAAACTGGCTAAAAACGAGTAAAGACGTATCTGTGACTCAGGTTCATAATATCTTCAAATAGTAAAAAAAAAAGCCATTCATCATTTAATTAAGTAAAGCGATAGCCTGCAAATTCGTTATTTCAACGCCACAAATGCACTATTTTACTGCATGTAACAATCAAGTTTCTTTTCGCTTGCAGTGAAAAAATATTTGAGCCATGCTCTATCGAAAGGGGGCTTAATGCATCTCCGTTGTGCATTGTACCACTGAAGCCAACACATAATTATTGATCAATAATAATCAGTTTTTTTGTTAACAACCGACTGAATCCTGAAGTAGACTGGTCCTCGGACATACAGAAAATTGACCCATATCGAAAAGTTTTGGCCAAGGTCAGCCTGCGCGGACTGCGTAGGCTGACCTGAGTCGATACTTTTCGCAGATGCATCAAGCCCTCTTTTCACAAAGCATGGCTTATATATACTGTGTAGTATTATAAATGTTTAACATTTGTTTCCAATTTGCAGAAAAAAAAGTAACAAGACCAACATGTTGCAATGACGAGGCTGATATAACAGAATATATATTACTAGTATCATAGAATATCTGACTGTGTAAATCAAGGACAATACTACACAAAAATATATTGTCTGATCTTGATCTGCACTGCCCGCGAAGGCATCTTTAGTTACTCTTAGTGTTTAAAAACCGAATATGAGCAATATTATCCCCAGAATATCAACTCTATTACAGTTATCGATTTACTCTTTACCACACAATCCCGAGTTTTAACGATCCTGGGGAAGAAGGCTTTTGAAAACGTTGTTGGAAAAGGAGAAAATGCTGGTAACCAGCATTTTCTCCTTTTCCCACAATGTTTTCAACATTATCAAGGACAAGTCCCACTATCTGAGTTAAATTTTAAATGTCGTCTGCAAAGGCTTTCAATTTGGATAAGTGTACTTTTTTTGTCGTTTGGTAGAGTTAAAACATCCTATAAATAGAGAGAAATCATTTAAATTATTTATTTCTTTTTGTGAAGTGAACATGAACAAAGGTGGAGACCAGCCCAGCCGTCATAAATACTTCACGCTCTGTTGAACAAACATGAAGTCTTATACACGCATATTATTCCATTTCCAAGCACATTCAAAAGTCTGCGCATGCGTGACCGGAAGTGGTTGTATTATGCTTATCTTTAATTAGACATTCTGAAGAGGGTAAAAGTACACTGGTATCATGTCCGTTACAATAACATGAGCCGTGCTCTGTGAAAAGGACGTTTAATGCCTCTGCAAAAAATATCGACACAGATCAGCCTGCGCAGTCCGCGCAGTCTGACCTGTGTCGAAACAGTTTGCTTTTGGTCAAATGTTTGCATGTCCAAGGTGCATTCTACCTCCAGGTTTGGTCGGCTATTAAACAAAATGGGTTCTAGGATTTATAATAATATTATGATATGCTTAGCAAAATGCATCCCGGAGATACATTAAACCCCCTTTTCACCTGAGCGCAGCTCATACACTTTTTTTTTTTTTAAATAAAAAAGCAACAATACTATGTTGAAATAATAAAGAATGTTTCTATAAGTTCAGTAAAGTTTTTTATCACATAAAACCTCCTCCAGCAGTGTATTAAACCCATGACTTATTTTCTATAATACACTAGTGTATTATCGTTTTTTTAGGTCCCGGTTCAAACAGTTTTTAGTCATGAGCGCGTAAATCCGGAGAAACCAGCCACAGCACGTGCCGGAATTTAAACTACTACGCCGTTTCGCGGAAAAATGACGTCATTGTTGCTAAGGCGTATAAGCGTGGGAAGTTTTTTATTTTCATGTGTAATAAAAACAAAAAACAATGCAGCTGAAGTTTTTCAAAATCAACAATATTGCGGAAATAGGTGGAATTATCCCCTCTAGAAACTGTTTCATTCTATTTTCGGTGTAAATGTCAAAGAGCTGTCTACTTGTGTATGTACACATTTGAAACCGAACAACAACTGTAAACATGGACCCGTGAACGGTATAAAGGTTGAAGGTGATGATGCAGGATATTTATTTGTCTGTCATTCGTTTTATGTGATAAATAGAATCTCACATTTGTGTTTATGTATTGTCATTTTTATCAAACTCGTTGACTAGAACGTATTTGACGCTCGCCAAGGCTCGCGTCATATAATTTTAGTCAACTCGTTTGATAAAAATGATAATACATATAGACTCATGTAAGATCCTCTATGTATCTTCTTTTACAAGAATGAGCCAATTTTAGGGCCTAAATGCCAGGCTAGGTTATTTTTTTTTTATTCACACTTTGCGCATGCGCGGCATGATGTAATTTCGGAATTTCTCGGTGACTCTTGTTTACCCCTCAGGCTCATTTCTTCTCTTAATGTTCTAATTCAAAGTTTCAAATTTCCTGAGCTGCAAACGAACACATGTTCTGAAAGGTTAAACCAGAAAGATTTTGGTGACTCATTTCTAAATTTAGGATCAGGAACAAGAACCAGATTGTACTCAGAAATGCAATTTCTATTATTTCAAGTCTGTGCATGTACACAAATTGTTCGAACGTCTATGTAACAAATCGGTATCTAGGTAAACTTTCACTGAGGATGAATAATTCATACTGAGGTTGAACCCAGCCAATCAAATCGATGGTTGCTTTTTAAGCCAATCAGAAACCGCAATTCCATATATTCATTCAGGATCATAAAAGTGGTTGCGGCTTTTGTGCAAAATTCTGAAAAGCGGTATTGCTAAGGGCTTGGCGCCTCAAGGCCCCTAGCCCAAAAATTTATGCAGACAACCCTTCTCGCGATAAATTGTTTGCCATAGCTATTTCAGTCCTAGCGATCTCTTTGAATAAACAAATAATTCAAATTGTGAAATTTTTAACTCTTTACCACGCATTTCCGAGTTTTCACATCTACAAAAAAGAGGGCTTTTGGAGACACAGTGGAAAAAGGAGAAAATGCTGGTAACCAGCATTTTCTCCTTTTCCCGCTGTTTCTTTTACCCCTTCAAAAACAAATTCCATCACTTTAGCTACATTTAAACTGTCGTCTGCAAATGCTTTTAATTTGGACTAGTACAAAATTTTGTCGTTTGGTAAAGATTTAAGCAATCGTGCTGTAGTGGTAAAAGTACTGTACACATGCTGGCGGAATCAACCCGTATCCTACTGAATAAAAGAGAGGAAACTTTCAAACCGATAGTATAAATCCAAATTTTCAAATTTAAACGATACTTTTGGAGGAAAGATACCTCCTTATCGGACAGTGTAGATCCAAGATCAGACTGCATGTTCTGATCTTGATCTACGGTGTCCGCAAAAGGTCAGTGCGTCGCCCTTAGCAGCTGAGGGTTAATTTGCATTTTTATCGAAAATATCACCTTCAGCTATTCAGTCTGTGTCTGTGAAAATAATTCTTGTTTAGAAATGCTTATCGTTTTGTTTTTTATCTTTAAAACATTTTCTCTCAGAATTTTGAATGCAATTAATTCTTTCCATTGCTTTAGCTACGCCTGCAATAGAATCAACTCTTTCTGTGTCAGAGGGAAAAACATGGGGCCATTGTGGACTGTATAGATCAAGATCAGACTGCACAGAATGTGCAGTATGATCTTTATTCTATACCGTCCGCTTGTTTAGTCGGGTCTTTCAAAAATAAAGACATAATTATATTTTCAGTCATCGAAAGAGGTCGGGTTTATAAGTCCATCCTTCAGATAAACGATCCTTACAAAAATGCTTTAAATCACGCCAAAGTGTCTTTGTACGATACATTCTAAACAGTTTTTCCATTAGTATGAGTCAAGATTCGACAGCACAAAACATGCAGTCTGATCTTGAATCTACGCTGCAATCTAATTTCCTACACGTAATTGCCAAGAGAACAGACTTTAACCTGTAAACATGATATAATTTTTCTATTGAGGGTAAATGCATTTTTCATGCGTTGAACACTATAAAGGCTACAAATTGCATTTTTTTGCATTTCTTAAAATTATTTCGGGGCAGTTTTCTCAAATTCTCATAGAATCAGATCATTAGTTTATGAACAAATTCCCGCCGCCCCACCCCCCTAAAAAAAAAACGAATGGAAAAACCAACACGAAATACCATTACAAACAACAAATTTCATACCAGGAATCAAAGTCACAAATCAGGATCACGTGACCTGACAAAAAAACGATGATTGGCTCGGCTCCTGATGTTTACATTATCAAGTAAACATATGACCCTCGGGATATCGCTTTTATGACCGGGTGCTTCGGATAAAGTCCCAATTCAATTATTCTGTCTTATCGAAGACTAACGTCGAAAGTATCCCAAATATTGATTCTGCTTTATTTCATGAGCATTTGTAATTACCGTCGATTGATTTGACGCTTTTAGCGCGAGTAGCAAAAACATGGAGCTTTTGCGGACGGTATAGATCGAAGATCAGACTGCACAGAACGTGCAGTCTTATCTTCAATCTATACCGTCCGCTTGTGTAGGCAAGCATGTAAGATGGAAGTTTTATTTTTTGAGTTTCAGTGGATTTTGTTTGCCGAAAAATATTGACTCTATATCTTTTGAGTTGAAAGGTTTATACCTTAGGCTGCTAGACAAGTTAAATGAAACTTTCAAGCCGATAGTTACAACCTTAATGTTACAGTTTCGAAGTCATTTTTGGTGGGAAAGATATCACCTTATCGGACAGCGTAGATCCATGATCAGACTGCACTTTATGTGCAGTCTAATCTTGATCTACACTGTCCGCAAAAGGTCCTTGAGTCGCGTTTAGCGGCCTAAGGGTTAATCATGTTTGGTGGGGGTAATAAACATACCTTCTACGTCGTCACGTTTTCCTTTCAGTTTTAACCATCATCAAATTTGAACAAGGACTGACTAACCAGATGGCGAATATTGGTAGAAATTGAACTCGAGTACATATGAGCCAGGCTCTGGCAAAAGGGGGTTTAACAGGTATTGCATCTCTGTGATACATTATACCAAGCAAGTCATCACATAATTATGGATCCATAAAATCCATTTTGTCAGACAATTGCCTGGATCATGAGGTGGAATGGTCCTTGGCAAAGCAGAAAATTGACCAATATCAAAAGGTCTTGACCTATGTCAGCCTGCGCGGACTGCGGAGACTATCCTGGGTCGACCACTTTTTGCGGATGCATTAAACCCCCTTTTCACAGAGCATGGCTCCTACATATTCATTTTACTTTGCAATAAACTAATAAAAATGTCAAAAACGGAAAGGTTTTCATAGTAAAGGAGTTTTTCCTATGCCATTTTTTTTAGAGGAGCACTACAAGACGAACTATGGCGTCTGCCGGAAATAGTATGATAACCAGAAACAACTAGAACTGTCACATGGGACGACTACCCTAACCCGCTACTTTGTAGCTGGACCGGAAGAAGTTCAAAGGGTCATAAATCCCGTGATAATAATCCGATCACAAACGAAAATTGTTGGTGTACACGCTCTTAAAAATATCATATAAAATTTCAGCCAAGTTGTTTGTAAAATGTCGAAGAAGAAAAAAACAAGTCTGCTTCTACGGACGGACAATCCTAATCCAGTGTGCGCCAAGCCCCGTAGCTCAGTCGGTAGCGTACATGACTTGAGAACAGGAGGTCGCTGGTTCGATCCTTGGCTTGGTCAATTTCTTTCCGAGGATTGATGATAGTCATTGCGACAGGATTCCTTCCTCTCTCACCGCTGACCATTGTTTCGACGATGAATATGTGGGAAAGCAGCCAGTGGCCTGGAAAGAATATTGTGCGGAGTACTGGTAAAAAGAAGCTCCATGAAAGCATGGATAGGTGCACTGGCCGCCGTGATATAACTGAAATAATGTTGAAAATGGCGTTAAACACCATACAAAATCAATCAATCAACCTAACCCAGTGTACATGGTACATGGTACTCCCAACTTCGATGGGAATGGGGGAAGGGGTCATATACAGTTAGTTAATCGTTCGCCTACTAAGTCTATAATATGGAAATTATCGGGCAGAAGATCTTTTAACGTTGCATAACGTTCTCCATATTCAAAATATCGGATAATATAGATTCATAGCCTTGGTGTTGTTAGTAATTGTTAAAATAGAACAGAAATCGTCTTATTTTTTTATTTTAAAGGCCCAGTAGCCGCCATATGTAAAACAAAGTCTTTGATGAAATGTATTTGAGCCATGCTCTAGGAAAAGGGGGCTTAATGCATCTCCGTGATGGCCGATACCTATCAAGCCATCACATAATTATGGATCCATAATGGCCTTTTTTTTTAAACAGGCAACTTAATCATGAGGTAGGCTGGTCATTTGACATATAGAAAATTGTCCAATAGCGAAAAGTTTCGGCTCAGGTCAGCCTGCGCGGACTGCGCAGGCTGACCTGGGTCGATACTTTTCGCAGATGTATTGAGTCCCCTTTTCACAGAGCATGGCTCATTTAGATTTTTAATCATACGATTCCAGAGTAGGGAAACTATTGTGAAGATGACAGTCTGTTAATGCACGGTCGGTCCAAGTGTTAGTCGCTGGCAGAAAAAAAATGAACTTTAACCCTTTACCACACGACAAAAATGTAGATTTGTCCAGATTGAAAGCATTTACAGACAACAATTTAAATGTCGGTCAAATGATGAAATTGGTCATTGATAGGGTAGAAAACATTGTGGGAAAAGGAGAAAATGCTGGTTACCAATATTTTCTCCTTTTCCCACAATGTTTTCAAAAGGCTTCCGTCTCAGGGTTGTTAAACGTCGGGACTGTGTGGTAAAGGGTAGACTTGGTTAAAAGTTGCAAGGTTGCTCTATCTTTTGTTTACTTTTTACCCGAATTTGAAATTTCATTTCTTCTGCCAGCGACTAACACTTAGATCGACCACACAATAACAGATTGTCATCGTCACAATATTTTCCATACTTTTAAATGGTTTGATTTAAATTCATTTTAACACCTGCATTGTATTCTGGCCGCTATTGGGCCTTTAAATAACCACCTATTGAAAACAAATCTACAGCCGCCGATGTAAAAAAAAACAAACTGCAACTGCTGAAAACCGCCGATCAACACGAAGTAAAGATAAATACATGAATTTAAGTACAAAGGAAAAATGTAGAAAAAGGAGAAATTGCTCGCGATGAGCAATTTTTCTCTTTGCTACAATGTTATCAGAATTAATGTGAGACAATACAAAACAAAATCGCCATCGCCTGTTGGGGGATTATAGACTCAAACGATCAACTCAATATAGCCTAAAATGTTTGACAAGTTGGTATCACTAGAAAAATAAACCCAAACAAATAAAATGAGCCATGTTCTGTGAAAAGGGGGCTTAATGCATCTTCGGAAAGTGTCGACCCAGGTCAGCCTGCTCAGTCCGCGCAGGCTGACCTGGGCCGAAACTTTTCGCCATTGGTTAATTTTCTGTATGTCTAACCTAGGATACAGTCGGTTGTTAGAAATAATCTATTTTATAGATCCCTAATAATATGATAACTCATTTGGTATCATGCTTTGCGGAGACACATTAAGCCCTCTTTTGCCAGAGCACGGCTCAAATCTAATTAGGACAAGAGCTGACGGCGATACGGGCTTGTTAGACCTTTTTTTTTTCTATTTGTCGTGATGGTTTCACGTTACAAAACACACACACTTCGTATTTCTGGATACACGCCACGCCGATATTTCTGAATATTGAATCCATCGATTATCATTACAAGGCCCCCTGATCGTGTTACTCGGAACATGGTTTGGCTTTGTTTGTTTGCGTGGTGTTTAAAACGCATTTTTCCAACATTATTTCAGTTATATCACAGCGGCTGGTGCGCCGATCCATGCTTTTATGGATTTATGGAGCTTCCTTTTGCCAGTACTTGGCACAATATTCTTTCCAAGCCAGTGGCTCCTTTCACACAGTCATAACCATCATCGAAACAATGATCAGCAGTGAAAGAGGAATGAATCCTGTCATATTTACTATCAGCGATCTTCAGAAAGATATTGACCAAAACTGGGAACTCGAATCAGTGACCCCTTCGATTTCAAGCCTTACAAGCTTCGACAGAACTGTCGGGGCTCTGTCAGAAACGTTTTCGGTTTTACGAGGGTTTTTTATTCGAATACTTGGTATGGAATGAATTTTGACAATTGACGATTATAATACTAGCCATGCATATTAAATATATAACTCTGGACAGTATTTTTTTTTCGACAATGTTTTTACGCTGTCAAAGAATAGACTACTTATGAAACCCTCACTTTTCAACAGTGTACAAAACAAAAGGAAGAAAGCAACAACTGTTAGGCACCTCTCATCATTTCCCTTCATATTGAACCGCAAAAGAGTTGGCCTGTTAGGGCATCTATCTTTTTTCAAATAGATCTTTCTTGTTAACCCTTAAGCTGCTAATCGCGACCCACTGACCTTTTGCGGACAGTGTAGATCAAGATCAGACTGCACAGAACGTGCAGTCTGATCTTTGATCTACACTGTCCGACGTGGTATTTTCTTTCCGGTGAAATCAACTTTGAAACCGCAATGTTTGGGCTTTTAGTATTGAGTAGAAATTTGCGTTTCATTTATTCAGCAGCTTAAGTGTTAAAAAAATGCTGATAGTTCATTGAAGGAACCATGGCAATTGACCATTTAGTATGCAAGTCCCGAATATATACTATACCCGAAGCAGCATTTTTTTTTTTCTGTTGTCCACAATGTTTTCTACCCTTTCAAAGACAATTCACAACATTTGAGCCACTATATATAGTATGCAAGTCCCGAATATATACTATACTCGAAGCAGCATTTTTTTTTTTCTGTTGTCCACAATGTTTTCTACCCTTTCAAAGACAATTCACATCATTTGAGCCATTATATATAGTATGCAAGTCCCGAATATATACTATATTACTTGAAGCAGCATTTTTTTCTGTTGTCCACAATGTTTTCTACCTTTTCAAAGACAATTCCTATCATTTGAGCTACGTCTAGTTTTTTGTGGGCAAAAAGCATCGAATAAACAAAATGCGCTTTCTCAATGAGGTAAAGAGACCAAATCATCTCAATGCCAAAATTGCTTTTGCCAGAAAACAAAAACTAAACATCGGACAATGTAGATCAAAGATCAGACTGCACGTTCTGTGCAGTCTGATCTTGATCTATATTGTCCTCAAAATACAGGCTGATCTTCATTTACATTGTCTAGGAAATTGACAAAGTTGTGCTTGGATCTTTAAGATGGTAACATCTAAATTCGGAGGCACGGATCGCAATCGCTTAACCTAAGTCAATGTTGACCAACTTTTTAGTTCATTTCTCAATGTGGAGAAAGATCAGCCTGAACGTTCTGAGCAGTCTAATCTTGACCTTTGCCGTCCGAAAAGTGTTATACATGTTTTCAATGTCAGTAAAAGAGTTAACCCTTACAGCGCCCGATAAACCTGACAGACATTTTCATCATAGAAATACAACCTATATAATTGCAATTTCACGATTGTCTATGGTGCTTCAGCAAAGTAGAGAGTGTAGATCAAAGATCAGGCTGCACGTTTTGTGCAGCCTGATCTTGATCTACACTGGCCGCAAAGGCAACTACAGTCGTAAAAAGCTTTTTAAGGGTTAATCTGACTGGGATCTTTTTAGATTTAGTTAATAAGGACCTAAATTTATATTCATCTCTAGATAGGGAGAAAGATCAGACTGTGCGTGCTATGCAATCTGATCTTGAACCATGCCGTTCACAAAAGCTAGAAAACTTTCCTATGGCAATGCAAGAGTTTATCAAGTTCAGTCAATGTAGATCAACATTTACGTACAATTCTCTCGGTGGGGAGAGAGATACGCCTACACGTTCTGCGGAGTTTGATCTTGGGGTACCCAGTCCGCAAGTACCATTTGCAGCGAAAGGGTTGATTTAATTGGAATCATTTTAGGTTCAGTCAATGTAGACCAACAGTTATGTTCATCTCTCTTTGGGGGGAAAAATGCCTGATAATCGATAAAATTGACTGACAACAATACTACATAAACAAGTTGAAACATGGAACTATTAGCTACTTATATCGTGATTAACTCTTTAACTGAAGACGTTTTGTGTGTGTGTTGCCACAGATCAAAGCTTGAAAAGGTTGTGCCCCGAGGCCCAGTAGCGTACATGACTAGAGATTAGATGGTCGCTGGTTCGATCCCCGGCTCGGCGAATTTCTTTCCGGGGATTGATTATAGTCCTTGCGACAGCATTCATTCCTCTCTCACCGCTGACCATTGTTTCGAAGATGGTCATGCGGGAAAGCTGGCAGTAGCTTGGAAAGAATATTGTGCGTATTAATGGTAAAAGTAACTCCAGGAAAGCATGGATAAGTGCACTGGCCTCCGCGAAATAACTGAAATAATGGTGAAAACGGCGTTAAACACCATACAATCAATCAATTAGTGAAAACATTATATCAAAAGAAAAAAAATGCTAATGACGAGAAAGCCGTTTTCAATATTATTTCAGTTATACCCCCAGCAACAATCCTTGCTTTTCTGTGATTTTTACCTCATGATTCAGTCGGTTGTCAAACAAAATGGACTTTATGGATCCATGATCATGTGATGACTTGCTTGGTATCATGCATCACAGAGATGCATTAAGCCTCCTTTTCCCAGAGCATGGCTCAAACATTTTGACATTTCCAAGTTGAAAGCTTTTGCAGACGACAAATCAAATGTGGTCCCAGTAATGCTCTTTGTCTTTAAAAAAGTTTGAAAACATTGTGGGAAAAAGGGGAAAATGTTGGTAACCAGCGTTTTCTTCTTCTCCAATAGCGCTTTAAAATGTTTTGACCTTATGGTTGCGGGCTCGATACCCACTTGAGGCAAACTTTCCTTCCGGCCATTTCTTGCCTCTCACCTCTGATGCATTTGAGAGAAGTAGTCAGTGACTTGGAAAGAAAGTTGTGGTGTGAGAAAGCCAGGAAACAGGTGTACTGACCCCCGTGATATGACTTGAGCTGTTAAAACGGCGTTAAAATCTAATACAAACAAAACTCAAATATTTTTTTTCTTTAGGGTCGTCGAGCCTTGTAGCGCAGTCGGTATGGCACAGGACTTGAAATCTGGGGTAGCTGGTTCGACTAATTTCTTTCTGCGGACTGATGAAAGTCGTTTCGACAGGATTCATTCCTTCTCCGCCGCTGATCTTTGTTTCGACGATTGTTTTGTGGGAAAGCAGCCAGTGGCTTTAGAACAACACTGCGCGAAGTACTGTTAAAAGAAATCGCAATAACTCAGCATTGGTACAAATCACCATTTTAAGACTCTTTTCAGAACAAAAATATTACACGTGATCAAATTCAGAAATGGTGATTAAAACTGTGAAAAAAGTATTCTGGCCAAAGGATACTTTGAAAAAATTTCCACTTTTTATAGATTTTTTGAAAAATATTCCAGCATTTTACATTTCCTGTGGCTACATATATATCACAAGTTTTTGCCTAATTTTTACAACTTACATATAAATCTAAAATTAAAATATTTCAGAATTGTCCTGTGAAAAGGGGCTTAATGCAATTACAAAAAGTATCGACCCGTAGCAACCTGAGCAGTAGGCAAGGGTTAACGTGAGTCGAACATTTTGCTATAAATTTGTTGATTTTCTGCCTGTCCAAGAACCAGTCTACCTCAAGTCTGAGTGGGTTGCTAGACGAAATGGGCCTATATGGCCCCATGATTATGCGATGACTTGCATGATATGACCCACGCTCTGTGAAAAGGGTGCTTAATGCATCTACGAAAGTATCGACTCAGGTCAGCCTGCGCAGTCCGCGCAGGCTGACCTGGACGGAAACTTTTCGCTATTGGTCAATTTTCTGTAAGTTGAATGACCAGTCTACTTCATGATTAGTCGGTTTTTTTAACTCTTTACCACATGAGAAAAATTTAGACTGGTCCAGATTGACAGCATTTGCAGACGACAATTTAAATGTGACTAAAATAATGGAATTTGTCTTGTATAGGGTAGAAAACATTGTGGGAAAAGGAGAAAATACTGGTTACCAGCATTTTCTCCTTTTCCCACCATGTTTTCAAAAGGCTTCTTCCTCTGGGTGGTTAAAAATCGGGATTGTGTGGTAAAGAGTTTTTTTTTAAAAGATGGCTACTGTGGATCCATAATTATGTGATGGCTTGATTGGCGCCATGCATCACTAAGATTCATTAAGCCCCCTTTTGCCAGAGCATGGCTCATACATAATGCATCACGGAAATGCATTAGACCCCTTTTTTGCCAGAGGGCCGCTCATTTAGATTCGTTCAAGAGCTAAATAAATAATTTTACCCAAAAGGCAGAGAGTTTTGGGCCTTCAGTAAGAATCATAGAACAGACGATGAAGATCAGAGATAAGCATAGTATATATAGCTTAATTTGAATAACGCTGCACGCCAATGCTTTTTGCGTCGCCAGCAATCCTGACAGGATTACCATTAAGCTACTTAATAAATGAAACGAAACTTTCAAGTCGATAGTTAAAACCCAATTTTTGCCATTTCTTAGGGTTCTTTTTTTTCTGTGAAAAATATCTCCCTATCGAACAGTGTAGATCAAAGATCAGACTGCATGTTCTCTGCAGTCTGATCTTGATCTACACTGTCCGCAAAAGGTCCATGAGTCGCGCCTAGCTGCCTAAGGCTTAAATCATGGAGGTGTTTGGAAATTCCATTTCTCGGGCTGACAAAGAAATAACACCATTATAGTGCTTAATTAAAACTCCCATAATATATAGGAAAGTGTGATTGCAGCTCGGCGCTTCGACACAGAACCAAAATTCCCAAGAGCTTGGGCTTTTTATTTTTCTTTCTAAGTCATTGGGTAGAAACGTTGTGAATTGATTTCCGTGTAATGTGATACTACTTTGTCAATACAATATAGTGGAACTTCGGCAATCAACAAATTATCAGATCAATTAACCCTTATCCTGCTAAACTAAAAGAAATGAAACTTTTAACTCTTTACCACATGTCAAAATTTTGGACTGGTCCATATTCAAAGCATTTGCAGACGACATATCAAATGTGGCTCAAATGATTGGATTTGTTTCTGAAAGGTTAGAAAACATTGTAGAAAAAGGAGAAAATGCTGGTTACCAGAATTTTCTCATTTTCCCACAATGTTTTCAAAAGCCCTCTTCCTTAGGGTCGTTAAAAGTCGGGATTGTGTGGTAAAGGGTTAAACCGATAATAAAAACCCAAATTTTCCTGTTTCAAAGGTGTTTTTCGGAGAAAGATTTCTCGTTATCGGACATTGTAGATCCAAGATCAGACTGCACGTTCTGTGCAGTCTGATCTTGATCTACACTGTTCGCAAAAAGTCAGTGAGCAGCTTAAGGATTAATAACCTCTTCACCAGACGACAAAATTTTAGACTCTTCCAAATTGAAAGCATTTGCAGACGACAAATTAAATGTGGCTCAGATGATGGTTTTTGTTTTTGAAAAGGAGGAAAACATTGTGGGAAAAGGAGAAAATACTGGTTACCCACAATGTTTTTTTTTTTTTTAAAAACATTTTCCTTGGGGTCGTTAAAACGCTCCAGATCCTCGAAACTTTCTATGGAAATGACCAGTAACTTCACCAATGCAGATAGGTATTCTTTAACCCTTTACTGCACAATGACGCCTTTTGACGCCCCTGGGAAAGAAGCCTTTTGAAAACATTGTGGGAAAAGGAGAAAATGCTGGTAACCAGCATTTTCTCCTTTTCCCACAATGTTTTCTACCCTATCAAAGAAAAGTTGCATCATCTGAGCCATATTGAAATTGTTGTCTGCAAATGTTTTCAGTTTTGAGAAGGCTAAAATTTTGTCGTCTGGTAAAGGGTTAAAAAGATGTAACAGCCTCGTTCATTTGAGGTATTGACGAAAATTGTTCATGCTCTTTTATGCCTTAAATACATCCAAGTATTTTCTAGTATATCTCTACCATATATGTACAGTGCTACATGATATCATTATATTGACGGCACCTAACACCTTTTCGGTCTCTATTCTTTGCTGTCTTTTGAACCTTTCCCAAACGACAAATTTTGGACTGGTCCAAATTGAAAGAGTTTGCAGACGATAATTTTAAATTTGATGAAAATGGCAGAAAGTTCTCCAAAAGGGTAGAAAACACTGTGGGAAAAGGAGAAATTGCTCGTTACGAGCAATTTCTCCTTTTCCCACAGTGTTTTCAAAAGACTTGTACCGCAGACACGTGAAAACCAGGGCTTGTTTGGGAAAGGGTTAAGTTAAGTTCGAAAATGCGATAGAACCGTTTTTAGCGAAATCTTAACACTTAAGCTGCTGAATAAATGAAACGCAAATTTCTACTCAATATACTAAAAGGCCAAACACTGCGGTTTCAAAGTTGATTTCACTGGAAATAAAATACCGTTTCGGACAGTGTAGATCAAAGAACAGACTGCACGTTCTGTGCAGTCTGATGTTGATCTACACTGTCCGCAAAAGGTCAGTGGGTCGCGATAAGCAGCTTAAGGGTTAAAGTTATGACATTCTGCTTTCGTTATTTTTGTTGTCTTCTTTGCTTTGTTTACTCTAAAATTCTTTACTCTGTAAGTATAAATGTCGATATTATCATGTAGTAACCGATGTCCTGAATTTGGAGAAGAACTTTATAAGCCTTTGCTTTCGTTCTCATCCATTTCTTCGGTATATTTGTAAAAAGGTTTTGTCTACTTAGAACTATGTACTCTACTGATGAATAAAATATGTTAAAATAAAACTTATGACAGGTCCCCTGAACCAACCCAAAATTACAAGAAGCACCGTTTCATGGCTCAAAGGGCGACTGCAGTCCGGTTCTTATGTAATTTTGCCCATGTATTTTGCCCCGCATTCTTTATTCCCTTTGCTAAGCTTCATGGTATTTATAGAATCAATTCAATGGACTTCAAGCACTGCGGATGAATTATTTCAGATTGCATCATTTTTTTTTGTGTGAAATCGACAAATATTGTCGATCAATACGGATAGTCTCGACACTATAAAACCGTCTTGGCTAATTCAACACTCTGGCCTGATAAATGACGTATTTATCGACAAAATACGGTCCCCTTTTTTTCTGCATTTTTCCCTACTTTGATTGGGAAGATTTTGATGTGGAGTATGTGGAGTATATCTGTTTGAATGAATTTGAACCCATTACTAAATACTCAAGTCTTCTATGACCCCGATTAAAAAGCCTTTTGAAAACATTGTGAGAAAAGGAGAAAATGCTGGTTACCGTAGACATCCTCGTTAACCCTCTACCACACAATCCCGAACTTTAACGACCCTAGACAGAGACCATTTGAAAACATTGGGGATACAAGTTGGCTTCTTTAAAAAAAGAAGCCAGGAGAGGTCAGCATCAATGTTTGCAAATAGTTTTTTTTTTGTTTTTAATTTCAATATATTTTGGTACATGTAAACAAATAAGGAAGGCATTATATAATTGCCGCTGTGTAGAAAGAAGAAACTCTTATGCATTAGGTAACAGACACGTGACCTCCTTCCCATGTTTTTAAGTCGCGTGATCTTTTCCCGCGGTGTTCTCTTTTTTAACGAAATTCTTTTTGTGTGTGTGTGTAGCTGTATTTGTTTAATGAAAAATTACAACTACTGGAAAGGTCATTTGCAATCAAATCAATATAACAAATCCTTTTTGAAAACTGTCATATAAAAACAAACCACGTTTATTTCCTACTTCAGTTTGTTGATTTCGGTTTATTTGTAAAACCATGACGAAACAGACTGTGTATCAGAACAATTTCGCAAAAAAGCATAGAGTTATGCAGCAATTTCTGAGGCAGTCTGCCTTTTAAACTCACCACTGTTGGAGAGGTCTGATGACCTCTCCAAAAAGGAAAAAATGCTGGTAACCAGCATTTTCTTCTTTCCCATGAACATTTTCTACTCTTTAACAGACAAGTTCCATCATTTGAGTCACATTTAATTTGCCGTCTGTGGAAGCTTTGAATTTGGAAAATCTAAATATTTTGTCGTTTGGTAGCGAGTTAAATGCGCCTATCAACAATACTGCAATTATATCACAGCGACAGCTCACGTATCGTAGTGTTTCCTGGATTTCACCCGTAGTATACTGGGGAGCCTTACGTAAGACCATAGCAGCCAGCGGGGGCCCCAAAAGTACTTTCCGATGTTTCATGACAGTCTTTGCGACAAAAAATCAAATTTCTCTCATCGAGCAACATTTGACCCGATTTTGTGAATGTAAGAGAGCAGCCAGTGGCTTTTCAATGCGTATTCTCTGTTGTAAAGGTAGTCTATAAACAAAAATAGGAATATGAAAATAGGTGCACTGGTCACAAGTTTGGTTGACACACTTTTGTGATGAATTAAACTGAATTTCGAACGGAGTCCTGTAGTTTTCAAATTTGTTAACTGTCACAGGAATTCAAATTTGCTTGAATGGTATACAGACAAAAAAAAATACAGGTTTGTTCCTACAAATCATGAATTTGAGCTATGCTCTGGAAAAAAGGGACTTAATGCATCTCCGTGATGCTTTATGCCAAGCAATTAAGTCAACTTACAATTATAGATCTATAAAGACCGTTTCGTCGAACAACCGACTCTATCATAAGGTATACTGGTCCTTTGAGTTTCAGAAAATTGACCAATAGCGAAAAGTTTCGGCCCAGGTCAGCCTGCGCAGGCTGACTGCGCAGGCTGACCTGAGTCGATACTTTTCGCATATGCATTAAACCCCTTTTTACAGAGCATGGCTCATTTATTTTTTTTGCATATACAGGAAAATTTCTTCCAACCAGTACCACTAAAGTACAACTTTTCTCGTACGTCTGTAGAAGACTCGGGAAAAGGGTGCACTTGCTTGCTTTACCAAATAGTTCATTTCCGTCATTGTTTTCAATATCAGTTAACTCTTTACCAAACGACAAAATTTTAGACACTGAAAGCATTTGCAGAAGATAAAATAAATGGGGCTAAAAAATGAAATTTGTTTTGGAAAGGGTAGAAAACATTGCGGGAAAAGGAGAAAATGCTGGTTACCAGCATTTTCTCCTTTTCCCACAATGTTTTCAAAAGGCTTCTTTCTCAGGGTCGTTAAAAGTCGGGATTGTGTGGTAAAGGGTTAAAACGTTGTTTCCTTTGGCTTCATATTCATCATCACTGTACTACTTGTAAAAGCCTGTACGGAATGGTCTAAATTCAACATTTAGGGATGGACTCGGTACGATGACAGATTAAATTCTAAATGTTTCTGGCAGTCCAGAAACTTGCTCGTCGTAATTAAAGGTGCTTTACTCGTACTTCTTTCAGCGCAAAGCATGTAAATTTGACCTCTTTCCACGGCTGAAGATTCACACCACTGAAATTCAGACAGAATTTTTCTTATAATATTATCGGCTTGACAAAACAAGGTCCGACTTCAGCAGGATCCGTATTTACCAACCATTTTTAATTCCAGATTAATAAAGTAACGCAGCTTCTGATTAGCTAAACCATGTGATTTAGCCAATTAGAAGTTGTGTTACTTTCAAATTCAGCAAAGTCTTCAAAACAACACTAAGAATGATCTTAAGACTGGTTGGTGAATACAGACCCAGACTGCACGTTCCTTGCAAGCTGATCTTGATCTATGTCGTCCGCAAAAAGCCCACGTATTCGCTTATGACGTTGGAGGGGTTGATACCAGAAAAAGAACACCAGGCAAAATATTTACAGTTTGCCCTAAATTGCAAGACGAGCCAACGGAGCTTCAGTACTAAGAAACCGGGTCTCGTTATGTCCCTGATGTGTGACGCACTGAAAAAAAAAATCTACTAAAAATAGCTGACTGGGTTCTGTGAATTCACAGAAAACAGACACATGTCATTTAGTCGTCAATGTTTATTACAACATCCGCCATGAGGCAATGTGGCCACCACGTGGAGACAGGAATTCGAGTAACGCTTCTTAGCAAGACAGGTTACCTTATCATGCGACTCGCATTAAAACTTACTTTCTGCCTGGAAAACGGATACAACATTTCTGTCTATCTTGCTCTTTGCCCGTTTCCTTACCTCCAAATGATTTGCATTTTGGGTTTTTTTATTGAGAAACAAATCGGGGCAAAATTAAGCGAGAAAAATAGATGCATTTAGGTGATTTGAAAGGAAAATCGGAGTGTAACATGAATCCGAAACAAATTATTTGATTTTTTTTCTCTGGATCATACCAAAGCATATCCTTTGTACTCCGACTTTTATATAGGTGATTTTGTGAGCGGTGTAGGTTGAGATCAGACTGCGAAGATCATGTAATCAGAATCTACATCTACATCTATATTTTCGGTCAAGTACGACCCCGAAACAGCAATATTTGATTTTTTCAGAGAAAGAAATATCATTTTGCAGCAAAAGAATAAATTTAAAAATGATTTTAATGAATGTAGAGCCGACTGCAAACAGTACTCAATCCAAATTGTGACTCAGATCAAATAATGAAAAACGCTCCTGCAATTTTAGGTGAAGCCTTATTGCAGAATCTATGTCAACATTGAATTTTAAATACAATTTCGGAAAATAGCCATGTACATGCACGATCGGGGTCTGTATTCACCAACCATTCTTAACAAATTTCTGCTAAATAAGTTAAATAAAACTTTCACGCCGATAGCAAAAATCCGACTAAAGTTATTTCAAACTTATTTTCTGAAAGAAAATATCTCCTTATCGGAAACAGTAAACCCAAGATCAGACGGCACGATTTGTACAGTCTGATCTTGACCTGCACTTTTCCCAAAAGGTCGGTGAGTCGCGCTTAGCAGCTTACGGGTTAAGAACGTTCTTAGTCTTATTCTCCAGACTTTTCTAAATTTGAAAGTAACACAACTTCTGATTGGCTAAACCACTTGGTTTAGCCAATCAGATGTTGTGTTACTTTCAATTTTAGAAAATCTTGAAGAATTAGTCTAAGAGCGTTCTTAAGAGTGGTTGGTGTATACGGACCCAGATTTTGATTTTGACCAAATAAGGAAAACCACTTCCGAGATGTGGAGGCGAAGGCCCGTCATAAATCCTACGTCAAAAGTCAATGTCAACATGATTTCAGAAAAAGGCCAAATGCGGGTACCAACAGTGCTTGACAGCATAACGACTTTGAGTAAATAATGAAAATCATTCCCTGCACGGTTGAGGTCAAGTCACATCTCGCAACCTACGTCAAAAATCTCACGAAATAACAAGGTTAAGTGCGTTCTGATTACCAGTAATGATTTACAAATGGACCAATTCACTTGATACTAGTGGTATGTCCTTCATGTATAAGATACATGTATAGAAGCATTTGCTCTGGGAAAACGAGGTTAAGGCACCTCCCCGTAATGCACTGCACCAAGAACGCCGTCACATAATACGGATAAATTTTTTGTAAAAAAAAAATCACCCTGAATCGTGAGGCAGAATGGCCCTTTGACATACAGAAATTTTAACCAAAAGCAAAATGTTTAGAGTGTGCAGGCTGACGTGGGTCGGTACGTTTGCAGATGTATCAAACTTCCTTTTCTCAGAGCACGGCTCATATTATAAGAGCGTCGCCCTGAAAAAAGGGGGATAGAATACATCTTCGAAATGCGCTATAACAAGCAAGTCGTCACGTGATATGAATGTAATATGTGTAAAAAAAAATGGCTGAGTCATGAGGCAGAATGGACCATTGACACGTAGAAATTTTTCAAAGAGCAAAATGTATCGACCCAAGTCAGCCTGCGCGGACTGCGCAGGCTGACTTGATCGATACATTTTGCAGATGCATCAAATCCCCTTTTCACAGAGCATGGCTCACGTATATAAACGTCGCTCTGAGAAAAGGGTGCTTAATGCATCTTCGTATTGCAGTACACCAAACAGTTCGTCATATAATATGAATCGAATTTTCTAAAACAATGGCTGAATAATGAGTCAGAATGGTCCTTTGACATACAGAAATTTTAGCAATAGCAATGTGGGGAGAGGGATAAAATGCTGGCTACCAGCATTTTATCCTTGAGCCACAATTTTTTTTCTTATCAGCCTTTCAAAAGAGAAAATGTATCATTTGCAATACCTTAAATGTTTTGTCGTCTACAAATGCGTTCATATAGTGCAGCTCTACAGATTTGTCGTCCGATAAAGGATAAAACTTGTGATATCTAAACCTTGTCTCGAGCCAGTTAAAATTTGTGCCGAGTCATCAATTTTAATTAAGCTTTTACAAAAAAAAAATGCTGTTTATTAACCGCCCTGAATCAAAACGTTCTTAAAACATCGTTGGAAAAAGAAAATGTGCCTTTTTCGGCAATGTTTCTGCCCTTTCAAAGAAAAACCCTTCCGTGTAATGATTGATTGATTGATTGTATGGTGTTTAACGCCGTTTTCAACATTATTTCAGTTATATCGAGGCGGCCAGTGCACCTATCCATGCTTTCCTGGAGTTTCTTTTACTAATACTCCGCACAATATTCTTTCCAAGCCACTGGCTGCTTTCCCACATAACCATCGTCGAAACAATGATCAGCGGTGAAAGAGGAATGAATCCTGTCGCATTGACTATCATCAATGGGCCAAGCCGGGAATCGAACCAGCGACCTCCTGTTCTCAAGTCCTGTACGCTACCGACTGAGCTACGGGGGCTTGACCCCCTTCCGAGTAATCCACAATGTATTTGTCATCTGCAAAAGCTTAACCTTTAAGCTGCTAAGCGAGACTCACTGACCTTTTGCGGACAGTGTAAATCAAGATCAGACTGCACAGAACGTGCAGTCTGATCTTTGATCTACACAGTCCAATACGGTATTTTCTGTTTGGTGAAATCAATTTTGAAATCTCAATATTTGGGATTTTACTATTAAGTGGAAATTGTCGTGTCATCTATTTAGCAGTTTAAGGTGAGATCAGTTTTGAAATCTCAATATTTGGGATTTCACTATTTTCGTCTCATTTATTTAACAGTTTAAGGGCTAAAAGGAGATTGAAAAAAAGCTATAAACTAGGACAGCATCGTGGATGGACCAATTTTGCTATTCAATTCAAATTCAGAAAACTTTATTTAGCTCAAATCTTAACACTAAAAGATAAATGAGAATGGGTATGCAAACATACTTATCAGTCATTGCGTACTTATTTTTAGTAGAATGATAACAATGTCATCATTGAAATCGTGTGGTGTTAAACACCTTCAACTGTTAGAAATTTTATTCATTTTTGTTTTCCACAAAATTTAACTCTTGACCTTTTTACCAAGCAATTCCACAATTTTCGCGACCCTGGAGAAGATTACTGCTTGTAACTCGTTACCGAACGACAAAATTTTAGGCCTTTCCAAAAAGAAAAAAAAATTGCAAACAGCAAATTAAACGTGACCCAAAAATTGAAGTTTCTCTTTGGAAGTGTGGAAACATTGTGGAAAAGGAGAAAGTGCTGGTTACCAGGATTTTCTCCTTTTCCCCCAATGTTTCCAAAAGCCTTCTTCCTTAACCCTTTACCACACAACAAAATTTTAGACTGGTCCAAATTCAAAGCATTTACAGATGACATAATAAACGTGACTGAAAAATTTAGTTGTTTTGGAAAGGATAGAAAACATTGTGGGAAAAGGAGAAAATGCTGGTTACCAGCATTTTCTCCTTTTCCCGCAATGTTTTCAAAAGGCTTCTTCCAGAGGGTCGTTAAAAGTTGGGATTGTGTGGTAAAGGGTTAAGGTCATTAAAACTCGATATTATGTGATAAAGGATCAAACAATGCGGGGAACGGTGTAGAGAATCCTGATTATCAATTTATCAGTTTCTTCTCCTTTTCCCATAACGCATTCTACCTTTTTTTCAGAAAATTTCCATCATTTCAGACGCAATCAATTTGTCGCCTGCAAATGCTTAGAATTTAGACGAGTCTACAGTTCTGTGGTCAGGATGAAAAAGATCAGGCAAGGTACCTTTATCCCGAAGTAAGTCAATAATACCTGCAGACGACATTTTTTTTTTTTCATCTCGCAGGGAACCACTCTTCAAAACATTGAAGCAAAAACGTTTTTTTATTTCATATCCATATACTAGCCTGGGTCCATATTTATCAACCATTCTTAAAAACGCTCATAGTATTATTCTCCAAGATGTTCTACATTTAAAAGTAACACAACTTCTGATTGGCTAAACCAAATGGTTTAGCCAATCAGAAGTTGTGTTACTTTCAAATTAAAAAAAAATCTGGAGAATAAGACTAAGCATGTTCTTAATAATTTTTTGGTGGATACGGATCCTGAATACATGTGAGCCATGCTCTGTGAAATGGGGGCTTAATGCATCTGCGAACGGTATCGATCCAGGTCAGCCTGCGCAGTCCGCACAGACTGACCTGGGTCGAAACTTTTCGCTATCGGTTAATTTTCTGTAGGTCAAAGGACCATTATACCTTATGATACAATCGGTTGCTGAACATATTTAATTTAAGGATCCCAAACTATGCCATGTCTTGCTTGGTATGATGCGCCACAGAAATGCATTAAGCCCCCTTTTACCAGAGCATGACTCGTGTTATTTTTTTCACGTTTAGAGGTCATCTGCTGTCAATTTTGTTTCGGGTGATAACGGGTCGCGGAAAGAAAGAAAATTCAACTGCCCTTATTAGGTCATTGTGACTTAAAGGGTTTGCCCGGGCACTCGCAATGACACAACAGTACGTGAGCCATGCTCTGTCAAAAGGGGGTTGAATGCATCTCCGTGGTGCATTATACCATAGGCCACTGAAACTCCATTGGTCTATTACCGGACAACGAAATTTTCCTTATCGGACACCGTTACTATAAATAGCACACTGGCAACTGCCTATATATTGTATATAGTAAGACAAGGTGTGCAACGAAATCGAAGAATTTTTTTACTATATACAATATAGGGGCAGTTGCCAATGTGCTATTTATAGTAACGGTAACAGACCAATGGAGTTTCAGTGGCCTATGATTATACCATGCAAATCATCATGATTGAATCATGAAGTAGAATTCTCCTTTAACATACAGAAAATTGACCGAAAGCAAAAGGTTTCGGCCCATGTCAGCCTGCGCGGACTGCGCAGGCTGACATGGCTCGATACTTTTTGCAGATGCATAAAGCCCCCTTTTCAGAGAGCATGGCTCAAGTCTATTCTTCTTATGAAAATCAAAGGAGTGGGCTAGACCTAGATGAAGCCTCAAGCCGCAGAAACCGTCTATTCTCCGTGGACGCGTCACAAAGACTGTAATTAACTAATGACCTCTGCCGGTTCGATCGACACCTATAACTGCTTCAACGGTTTGAAAGCGCTTAACTCTTTGCCAAACTGCAAAATCTTAGACTTGTCCAAATTGAAAGCATTTGCCGACGACAAAATAAATGTGACTCAAATATAAAATTTGTTTTGGGAAGGGTAGAAAACAATGTGGGAAAAAGGAGAAAATGCAAGTTACCAGCATTTTCTCCTTTTCCCACAATGTTTTCAAAAAGCTTTCTCTTACAGGGTCGTTAAAAGTCGTGACTCTGTGGTAATGGGTAGATTATAAAGCGCAAGTCAATGTCCGTTTTTGCGAACATTGTAGATCAAAGATCAGACTGCACAGAACGTGCAGTCTGATCTTAGATCTACACTGTCCGATATGGTGAGGTTTTTGCTTCTACGAGAAAAGAACTTTGACGGAATTCTTTATTCAATAAAAGTTGATCTCGTTACTGGGCGACAAAATTTCAGAGGAACCAAAATTCAAAGCATGTGCCGACAGCAAATAAAGTGTGGCCCAAATGATGGGGTTTGGCTTTTAAAACCAGAGGAATCATTATGGAGAAAAAGCTGATTACCTTCCGCTTCTGTCCTCTTCCCACGATGTTTTCAAAAGCCTTATTCAGAGTCATTGCTGGTAAAGATAGAAAATATCTAGAGATATTTTAGATGTCAGTGTAGATCAAATATAAACGACATGAACCCTACAGTCTGATTTTCGATTTTGCTACTCTAACTCAAACACAACTACCTTTGGGAAATTACGGAGAAAACAAGAAACAATTTAAATAAAAAGAAAATGGCAACGTTAATTTTGTCCACAAATAGGACTGCGGGGACCCTCAAAATAAACATATTCACATTTTTTACCAATCGCGAATCTCTGCTTATTCATACGAGTATATCAATACAAAGACGTAGGTCAAAAGCCAGCGCATTCAGCTACCCCGAAAAAAAGGTCCTTCTTGGTTGTAGACCACATTCCTCCATAAGCATAAAATATACTAGGACGAAAAAGAAACACCGGGTAACCTATTAAGATAGTTTCAAAGGATATAACGTAATATTATATTATTAATGTCATCGTTAAAAGGCGGTTATTTTTCGCTTAAACAGCATAGAAAATCGATTGAAACTTCACCAACTGGTTCCATACAGATGAAATTTTATACAAAAAATGAATATAATAATGTAATATTACATTATATCCTTTAAAACTATCTTAATAGGTTACCCGGCGTTTCTTTTTCGTCCTAGTATAGTTCTCTGAGGTATAACAACATTGTACTCAGTGTTTACAGAAATCAGGAAATAAACAACAGAAACACAAGTTAGACCTGTCCTTACATTAGATTCGACAAAACAGTGTAGCAGAGGTGGTTGTTGTTAACTTTTCAAATCCACGTAAACTAGAATAATTCTATTGACTTAAACTACAGTTTAATAAAAATTAACATACATCTATGGCGGCATATAGCAACCCTTGTATATTAGTGCCAAAAAGGCCCGCAGAGGCACACAGAATAGAAATGTCCAAATTTTGACCAACCGCAATTTACTACTTATTCATTCGAGACAAGTACCAAGAAGTAGGTAAATAGCTTATACAGCTATGCCAAAAAGACAAAGAGTGCGCAAACACTGGGCCAAAGAGAGGCTGATATTTGAACCATGCTCTGTGAAAAGGGGGTTTAATGCATCAGCAAAAAGTATCGACCCAGGTCAGCCTGCGCAGTCCGCGCAGGCTGACCTGGGTCGAAACTTTTTGCTGTGGGTACATTTTCTGTATGTCAAAGGACCAGTCTACCTCATGAATGAGCAAGTTGTTCGACAAAATGGTTTTTTATGGATCCATGATTATACGATGACCTGCTTGGTATGGTGCATTACTGTGATGCATTTTAACCTCCTTTTGCCGGAGCATGGCTTATTTATATCCAGCAGCACAGCTATGCCTGGTCAGGCCGTAACAGAAAGTCATGAATGCTTTTTTTTGTTGTTGTTCGAAGAACCTCGGAGAAGATGGTAACCATCTAAGATTTAATTACGAGAGGATACATACCTACTGTAATTATTAACACTTGTATACGATATAACACTTCTATAAGTTATGCAGTTCTGGCACATTATGTCATCATGAAATATACGTAGGAGCCGTGCTTTGTGAAAAGGGGGCTTCATGCATCTGCGAAAAGTATCGATCCAGGAAAAACCTGCGCAGTCTGCGTCCGAAACATTTCGCTACTGGTCAATTTTCTATGCGTCAAAGGACCATTCTACTCATGAATCAGTTGGTTGTTGAGAAAGTGGCTATTATCGATCCATAATTATGCGATGGCTTGCTTGCTATCATGCATCACGGGGATGCATCAAGCCCCCTTTTCACAGGGCACGGCTCATATACAATAGTTGATATGATTACATCAGTGTAACGTAAATCTGTTGCAGACGACAACGTTTTACATTTGTCCAAACTGAAAACATTTGCTGACGAGCGAACGAAATATTTTAAAGACAAAAAAACCCACAATAGTTGATAGTCATAATGAACATGGGTATTACACAACGTAATGTTATATTTAGGGCCAATAGCTCTCTTGTTATCAAAGGAAGCAGTTGGGGGAAGGAGAATAATTATGCTGCTGTCGGCTTTTTCTCCTTTCTTCACAGTGTTATTGTATGTCATTATTGAGTCATTTTTAACAAGGAGGGCAAATTTCGGGTACTATCTATATAAGAAGGAGATTTTTTTTCTGTTGTTATATATTTTAATAATGCTTTTGGATCAGTGGGCCTGATTTAACCATTTAACCCTTTCCCAAACGACAAATTTTGGACTGGTCCAAACTGAAAGAGTTTGCAGACGACAATTTTAAATTTGATAAAAATGGCAGAAAGTTATCAAAATGGGTAGAAAACACTGTGAGAAAAGGAGAAATTGCTCGTTACGAGCAATTTCTCCTTTTCCCACAGTGTTTTCAAAAGACTTGTACTGCAGACACGTGAAAACCAGGGCTTGTTTGGGAAAGGGTTAAAGAACTGTGTAGAGGGAGAAAGTAGCCTATTTTTCTAGAATTATCCCTCACATACAGCTCGTTGACCAACAAGTATTTTTCTTCATATTATTTCAAAGGTTTTGTGTACATTGATTGCCTTTTGGTTTCATTAATTGGAGGGCACCTTATTATATGATTTGTATAACTGTACGCTGGGCCAGTGGCCTAAATACTCAACAAATTAAACTAAGTATAAGTATATTGCTATGGTGGAAGAGAAAATAGGAAAATAGTTTGAATTTTTTCCCCAGAAAAATAAAAGAATAAGTTAAAAAGTTGATAAGCAGACTACGGATTTAATGTCGCTCAAACAATGGTATCTGTCCTTAGAAAGGTAGAAAACATAGTGGGAAAAGGAGAAAATGCTGGTTACCAGCATTTTCTCCTTTTCCCACAATGTTTTCAAAATCCGTCTTCATTGACGTCAGCATTTTCTCCTTTTCCAAGTTTTTTCTTTTTTTTTTTCAAAAACCCTCTTCCCTAGCGTCCTCCAAACACAGGAATGTTCGGAAAAGGGTCAGTTCTGATCTTGAATCTACACTGTCCGATAAGGAGATAATTATTCTCCAAAATAACCCTTGAAGTAGGAAAATATGGATTTTTGCTATCGGCACACAATACCGACTTTAAGGACCCTGTGAAAGAATTCTTTTGAAAACATTGTGGGAAAAGGCGAAAATGCTGATTTTAAGGAGACACTTCTCTCCACCACATAAGTCTTTCTTTCCTTGTCATTTTTTTTCCATGTATATTACAGGTAATCGGACTGTAAACAAAGAGCATGACATGCGAATGACAAGGCCCGACCGCAGTTGCTTAATTTTCAGTTTAAATTTGAAAAAAAAAAGTCGAAAAAAGGGGCATAACACTGTCAAAATATTTTGATGGTTACCTGCCCCTGTTGTGTAGGTTCCCCTTTTTATAGTTAGGAACTAGTCTAAATTTGAAATAAATATCTTCAGTAATGATAGAGATGTCATAAAATGTCAAAGCTTTTGCACGGCGACGCAGACGACCACAGGGCTATGACATTACCTCGACCACCTCGACGTTTTCTTCGAAAACTGCCGAGCTGAATATTTAAGATCATACTTCACCATTGGTGCAGCCTGATCTTGATCCACTCTGTACAGTTTCTGCGTGGCTCAGTGGTAAAGTGTGGGATTCGTAATCCGGAGGACCCGGGTTCGAGCCCCATTGAAAGCACTGGGCTTTTTCGTGGGAGAGCCCTTTGGCAAGACATTTCAGAGCCCTAGCCTAGTACTGGTGAAATCCAGGACAAACATGAATAAGCGAGCTGTCCCCATGATATGACAGAAATAATGTTGAAAGCGGCCTAAAACACCATTCACTTCACCTGTTACCACACGATCCCGAATTTCAGCGACCCTAAAGAGGAAGACTTCTGAAAACATTGTGGAAAAATGAGAAAATGCTGGTAACCAGCATTTTCTCCTTTTCCCACAATGTTTTCTACCGTTTCATAAATAAATTTCATTTTTTGAGTCAAATCTATTATGTCGTCTGCAAATGCTTTCAAATTGGACAAGTCTAGCATTTTGTCGTTTGGTACAGAGTTAACTCTTTACCATAAGACAAAAATGTAGACATTGTCTAAATTGAAAGCATTTGCAGACGACAATTTAGATTCGCTCAAATGATGGAATTTGTCTATGATAGGGTAGAAAGCATTGTTGGAAAATGAGAAAATGCTGGCTACAAGCATTTTCTCTTTTTACCACATTGTTTTCAAAAGGTCTCTTTCTCAGGGTTGTTCAGAGGTTAATGCACTCTGCCGAAAAAATAGCTGATGCTGTACATGGCGCAAGGACAATTAAAATTCCGTCTCCTGTTCAGCCCAGTTTGATAATTATCTATCTGAAGACAGCCATTCTGACTAGATCAATGTAAATTTGAAAAAAAAAAAAGGATGTTTAATTCAAATTCGAAATGATGTTTTAATTCTTAGCAGACGGCAAACTTTAAAATCCGTCTAAATTGAAAAATTTGCAGACGAATGTTAACCAAATGACGTAACTTGTCTTTGAAAAGGTAGCAAAAATAGTGAAAAACGGAGACAACTCTTGTTCCCGCTGTGTTTTCTAAAAGGTCATCAAAACGCTTGAATCCTTTACCACAATTCCGGCTTTTAACGACCCTGAAGAAGAAGCCTTGTGAAAACATTGTGGAAAAAAGGAGAAAATGCTGGTAACCAGCATTTTCTCCTTTTCCCACAATGTTATCTACTCTATCAAGAACAAATTTCGTCATTTGAGCCATTTTCGATTTGTCGTCTGCAAATACTTTCAATTTTGACCATTCTAAATTATTGTCCTTTGATATTTATAAAACTTTGATGGAAAAACTGAACTAATCGGCTACAAGCAATTATTTCGAGAGCAGCCACGTTTTCCTGTAGATTTTTATATTCGGCTTGACTGAATGCACTGACTTTTGACCTATCTGGGTTTGATATAAACGAATGAATAAATCGCGATTTGCGATTGGCAAAAAATGTGGACATGTTAATTCTGCGGAACCAGCAGGCCTATTGTTTGGAGCAATCGATGGTGGAAAACTCACTTGAAATTCCATGTATTTATTTTCATATTGAACTACAATAGAGTTTTAATTTTCATATCCAAGTACCTCGTACGCCGTCTATCTTTTTAAGAGACACTTCTTGTTTCAAATAGCCGAGTCCCGGCAGCTCAGTCGGTAGTGTACAGGACTTAAGAACAGGGCGGTCGCTGGTCCGATCCCCGGCTCGGCCAATTTCTTTCCGAGGACTCAGGATGGTCATTACAACAGGATTCATTCCTCTCTCTCCTCTGACTATTGTGTTGATGATGGTCATGTGGGAAAGTAGCCAGTGGCTTGGAAAGAATATCGTTCATAGTTCTAGTAAAAGAAACTCCAGGAAGCATGGATAAGTGCACTGATCCCTGCGATATAACTGAAATAATGTGGAAAACGGCGTCAAACATCAATCAATCGACCGACCGACCGACCGACCGACCATCCGATCAACCAACCAATCAACCAACCAACCAACCAACCAATCAATCAATGTTTCAAATAATGTAGGACCGAATAGTTTCAGTTGAAGGTGAATGGGAACCTAGAACCGTTATTCATGATTTATAAATTTGTAAGTGATAAATCAATGTCGTTTTAAAATAAAAACTTGAAATTCCAGATGAAATCGATTTCAAAGAAATATTTTTTTTCTGAACAATTCAGTTCTTTTTCAGTCCACAAAATTTTAGATTTTCTTTTACTGAAAGCGTTTGTAGACAATTTGTGCTCAACTGACGAGGATTATCTGTAATAGTGTAGAAAACATTGTGGAAAAAGGAGCAAATGCATTTTCTCCTTTTCCCATAATGTTTTCAAAATCCGTCTTCACTGACGTCATCAAAACACAGAAATGTGAGGTAAAGGGCAAAGAAAGATATTCCCATTAGCATTTTCATGAGTTTTTGCTGTGTGTCAATTTTATAAAGTGCTTTTCTATTAAATTCAGAGAAATCTACAGATAATTCGTAGATAATTTATTGATAATTTTACTTCGTTCACTAATATGAGAATTATGTGTCTATTTCCGACGTCTAAGAATGCAACTCCTCTGCCTATGACAGGACATTCGGCCTTTTGTTTCAAGCCACGGAATCCGGTGGCAGCGCTGTAGACTAAAGATCATACTGCACTCTATGTGCAGCCTCATCTTGATCATCATCGCTCGGAAAAGAAACTTTTAGCCTTTGTGAAAAAATCCTTTGTTTTTTAAGACTCTGAGAAGAGGAAATATCTTGGAAAACATCCTGTGAGAAAATGTGAAAATAACTCTAACTAGCATTTCCCCTTTTCTCATTAAGTCTTCTATCTTTACAAAGACAAATATCAGCAGTTGAGATACATTAAATTTTTCGTTCGCAAATGCTTTCAAAATGGACTAATCTTTTTTTTTTTGTCATTTGGTTAAGGGTTAAACTGACATGGAGCCGAAAGGGTGATTTCCCTACAGCTGTTGTGGGTCGACTACTAGAGCATTTTTTCTGAGAAATTCCATGTAAAAAGGTTGGCTTGTAAAATCTAGGAACTATCAATCATCGCGAAAGAACACTTTGTCGACGGTGATGCGTCTTCCACTTCCGGTTCTAAACCCTAAAAAAGCCGGTCAACGCCTGTGAAATTACATCATGTCGTCGAATACCTTTGCCATTCCTTTATACATTTTGTAATTTAATGTAATCAAAGGACTGGTTGTTGTTTTGGATACAGCTACTGATGATGAAGATGATACGGTGATGATGATGATGATGATGATGATAGTGATGATGATGCTGATGCTGCTGCTGCTGCTGATTATGATTTAGTTGGTGGGACAAGCATAAATGAGACATACTGTCAAAGTAACCCAACCTCTTAATACAGCTAAATACGATACAATATTTTTTGTCGTTAAATTTATGATACGATTTCAATTCCGCAATTTTGGCAAGAGGGGAACGTACACAAACGGACGGAGCAGATCAAAGATCAGACTGCACATTCTGTGAAGTCTTATATTTATCTAAACTGTCAATAAATGTACCTGAAGTTTACCCTAGCATCTGAAGGGTGAACAACAGCCTGGAGAGAATCAAAATGGCACGTGGTCTTGTTTCACGTGACGTGATCACGCCATATGTTCTAAAAAGCAAATGACATGAATTCTGGTATCTGTCAAAGGTTTATATATATACCAGTTAATCTTTTTACCAAACGGTCCCGTGCTTTTTCGACCCCGAGAAAGAAAGCACATTAAACAAATATTGTGGTAAAAAAAATGAGCAGTTGTTGGTAACCAGCATTTTCTCCTTTACCTACAATGCGGTTTTTTTCTTTTTTCGTCCTTTCGAAGACCAAGTTTATCCTTTTTTCGTCTCATCTAATTTGTCGTCTGCATACTTTCAAAAATTGACAAGCCTGAAATTTTGTCGTTCTGTAAAGGGCTGATGAAAAGAATGACTTAACTCTAATCCTGCTAAATAAATGAATAAGATTTTCAAGCAGACAGTAAAAAACCCGTACAATGTTATTTCATACTTATTTTTTTGGAGAAAAATATCTCCTTATCGGACAGTGTAGACCCAAGATCAGACTGCACGTTCTGTGCAGTCTGATCTTGATCTACACTGTCCGCAAAAGGTCAGTGGGTCGTGCTTAGCAGCAAAAGGGTTAATAATCATCCAATATGCTGCTAGGCGCAACTCAATACAATTCTGCGGATAGTTTAGATCAAGATCAGACTGCACAGAACGTGCAGTCTGATCCTGGATCTACACTGTCTGAAAGAATAGAATATTTTCGGCAGAACAAGTGCTCAGAAGTCATAAAATTTGGGGGTTTATTAACTTGCTTGAAATTTGAGCTTGAATTACTAAGCAGTTTAACCCTTTGCCAAACAATACCCTTCTTTTAACGTACGTGAGGAAGACAGTTTTCGCAGATTTCGCAGATGCACTTTTCGCAGATGCATTAAGCCCCCTTTTCGCAGAGTATGGATCATATGTGTTTATCTTCGTTTGAATATTCATGATTGTGCTGATGATGATCATACGTATTAAAAAAAAAAAAAGAGGTTATCGGAACATGGTAAGAAAACGATAAAATGCTGATTACCAAAATTTTCTCCTGTATCCACAATGTTTTCAACTCTTAAACACATTCAGAGCCAGATCGCATCATTTAAGCCATCTTAAAATTGTCGTCTGCAAACGCTTTCAATTTGGATTAACATTTTGTTGTCTGGTTAACGATTAAGGGTTACGTCTGTAATAAGTTTGTTGTAATGATAGTCTGATCTTGGATATACATTGTACGGTTCTGCGACTTTTTTTTCCTCCAGCGAAAATAAATTTTGATATCACAATATTTTCCTTTTCAATTTACGACAGGAAATTTTCATTTTCTTTATTCAGCAGTTTAACTCTTTACCACACAGTCCCGACTTTTAATGACCTTAAGAAAAAAGACATTTGAAAACATTGTGGGAAAAGGAGAAAATGCTGGTGACCAGCATTTTCTCCTTTTCCCACAATGTTTTCTATCCTTCCCTAGTCAAATTTCAATTTTTGAGTCACATTTATTTTGTTGTCTGCAAATGCTTTCAATTCGAATCAATCTAAATTTTTTTTGTCGTTTGGTAAAGTTTTAAAGGGGGCGATTTATATGCTTACAATCAAACAATACTTCCAATATGATCTTCATGGTGTTTCCTTATTGGGCTTTGCTGCCTCTCAAAATACTTTTAAATTTCGCGCCAGAATTTCGCCTAGACTTGTGGTAATGTTACATCATTGATACCACGCGTCGATCATGTAGGATCGTATTCAAATAAGCATGATGACGTCACATCTGATATCACATGCAAAACGGATTTGTCTACAGCAACACGACAATCTCATTATTTAACTCCTTACCAAACGACAAGATTTTACACCTGTCCAAATTGAAAGCAAATGCAGACGACAAATTAAATGTTGCACAAATTATGAAATTTGTGTTTGAGAAGGTAGAAAACATTGTGGGAAAAGGAGAAAATGCTGGTTACCAGCATTGTCTCCTTTTCCCGCAATGTTTGCAAAAGTTCTTTTTCTTCGGGTTGTTAAATTTCGGGATTGTGTGGTAAAGGGTTAAATGCCAAAAGCGCGGTTTTAAAGAGTGCAACCGTAAAGTTTCTCTCCGCTTACAGAGGAGTATACGTTTTGTTGTATTTATCAGTAATTTACGACAAAAAAGAATTACTAAATCGAAGAAATCCAAATATGCCCCTTTAAGGTTTTAAGATCGCAGAGAAAACACGACAGCAGTATGAACCCTATCCTGCTAAATAAAAGAAATGAAACTTTCAAACCGTTAGTGTAAACCCAGATTTTCCTATTCCAAAGATATTTTTGGAGGAAAGATATCTCCTTATCGGCCTGTGTAGATCCAAGATCAGACTGCACGTTCTGTGCATTCTAATCTTGGATCTAATCTTGCCGCAAAAGGTCAATGAGTCGCGCTTAGCAGCCTAAGGGTTAAACGAATTTAATAAATAACTGAATCACTTTCTTCCATTATTTATCTATGATGCTTTCAACAGTATTTAACATACCGAGGTTACAAATCACTCATTAATGTGTTCCTGTGTTTCAGCGGTACACGGCTGAGGTTTTTAGTGCCTTGCCAAAGAGAATTCCACGTACATAAACCAGGTGACTACACTAAACAAAAGCCCTAATTATTCATACATCCGTTCCTAATTTATAAAGCGATTATGATACACGCAATTGTTACGTTACGAACGGTCCGTTCTGTACTTTCATTGAATTATTCTTCACCGCGTTTTGTGTGAGCGGATTATCGCTTCACTCGGTGAAAATATTTAATACTTGCCAATATTGGAAGCATTTGCAGACGACAGATTTAATATGGTTCAAGTGATGGTATTTTTCTTTAAAGTGGTAGAAAACATTGTGGGAAAAGGAGAAAATGCTGGTTACCAGCATTTTCTCCTTTTCCCACGATGTTTTCAAAGGCCTTCTTCTCTGCGAAAACACGGGAATGTACGGTAGAGGAATTAGCTTATTGCAAGCGAATGAAAACAACTTTACCGGTCGATATTTCCAACCCGGTAACAGATGGGCAATGATTCTATCGATACCGGGAAAAATGTCGTGCCTAGCAACCCGCTTAGAAATTATCACACAGGCACGAAATTCGTTATGGGAATTCAATCTCGATTTTACTTGAAGAAAGTCGCCGGGGAACAATAAATTCCGGGACAGGTATTCACCACCTATTATTGAAACACTGTTCTAGTCTATTCTTTTCTTTAAATTTTAAGAGTTGTATTTTGCATCATATTTTGTCCTAAAACGACCTAAAATTAATAGACTTTTACCTGAAGAAAGTCGCCAGTGAAAAATAAATTCCGGGAAAGGTACTCAATTGATCTTAAAGTACCGTAATCTGGATTACCTGCCCCTACCACTACGTTATAGGGTCAGGCAAAGCGCAATAATGGCGGCCTCCATGGCGACCTCAAGCTTAGCACTAAATGCTTTCCTGTTTTTCTTAATTTCATGTGATCCAGTTTGATCAGTGAATAAAATGAGATCAATTTTGAACAAAATATACATTACCATATCTAAAACGTGCTTTTGGGATATGGTTTAAATATAAATTTGACTATGAATCATTTTAAAAGTAACCCTGTTTTCGGACGTTATGTCGGTCCATCACTGAAATTTCGGATACTTTGAAAAAGCATTTCTGATACGTAGTTTTTCTCAGTAAATAAGAACGGCAATTAAAAAAACTAACTGCCATTACTTTTTGCAACCGATCTGCTTTCAAATCAGACTCGAGTAGGATTTGATCAAGTGAAATAACAATAGTCCGTTACTTCTGCATATTACAAACGGGGACCGCCATTATTGCGCCGAGTTTGCCTGACGTACTTTTGAAGTAAGGCGGGGTACCAGACTAAAAGTACCGTTCTTCCGGTCAATATATTTCAAGTAGCAGATTGCCGTGAATGGTAAACGACCATTTCTCCCCTCAAAAAACTGCGTTATTTTTGATGAATTCAATTTCATTTTACATGGAGAAAGTCGCCAGAGAAAAGCAAATGCCGGGAAAGGTATTCACCAATCGATTTCGAAACACTCAGCCAATAAAAATGTTAATCTTCGGTAGAATAATCAAGAAAATAAATACCGGGTTCCTCACGAACTTTTTATATACATACTTCTATTTAATATATATTCCAAGACTGGTACGTGTATTTTGATTGGCCGAGGCGTGCTGTTTTAATCAATCAATCGCCGATCTTTTGAAGGAATAACCAGAGATCAACGTAAAATAAACGCTGCATTTTAAACTATAGCCTTCGTGCTAGGCTTGTATTCTTTAAAATGCTATAGCAAGAAAACAGAGAACAATAAATATATATTTAGCATACTGACCGATCAAGGCAAACAGCAGACACGCCTCGTTTTATTCTTTACCAAACAACAAAATTTTGGACTGCAATTTGCAGACGACAAATCAAAGATGGTCCAAATGAGGAAACTTGTCATTGACAGGTTAGTAAACATTGTGGGAAAAGGAGAAAATGCTGGTCACCAGCATTTTCTCCTTTTCCCACAATGTTTCCAAGAACCTTCTTCCTCGAGTCGTTAAAACTCGGGATTGTGTAGCCAGTGGCTTGTGAACAATATTATGCGCAGTACTGGTAAAAAAATCCAGGGAAGCATTGATAGGTGCACTGCCATGGCGATATTACTAAATAGAGAATAGATGGTTGGTGTCTTGGATGGGTTAAGTTTATCGGGCAAGGCGGAGGAATTTATCTGGTGAGCCGAAGGCGAGCCGGATAAATTCCGGAGCCGAGCCCGATAAACTTAAACCGTCCAAGACACCAACCATCTGTTCTATTTATCCTGTCACGCACTGTAAATGAACAAAACAAAACAAAAAAACAGACATGATACAAAGAATGTACCTTTTATTCAATATCTTATGGTACTGATACCGTAAAATTCCCGAGCCGAGCCTGACAAAATTTCCTGGAATCAAAGACACTACTGTCTATTCTTCAAATTTTCCAATCCACGACACTATTCTGTTTATCCTGTTTCACATTTACAAACATAAATCCGACTAGATAGAGTATTTCGCTGGAAATTAAGACACGTATTGACATCTTTCGCACTATGGAAAAAAAACACACACACACTTGTATGGCGAACTGTGCAAAGCGCTTTTGGTAATAATGACGTCATAGATAATGTTGACTACGTCATAAACGTGACGTAAACCCTGGGAAGAATGTTGTGGCGAAGAATTCTAATTCATTTTAAATAATAAGAAAAATCAACATGTGCATCGAATTTTAAGCGATAATTTTACTTTGAAATATTGATTTCGTGTACCGGCACCTAAAAAAGGTGTTCCGGCTAGTCACATGACCAACTAGCCTAATAAACCTTGATCACGTGACCAACTGACATAATAAACCTAGTCACGTGGTCAAGTGACCGTATAACACCAAGTTTATATGACCCCCTGTTATACGATGGAATTTATAGGAGGTGACAGGATAAAGTAATATTCAGGACGGCATTAAACATTAAATTAAGGCCAAACATCAATCAATCAATCAGTCTAACGTTCCACAGAGAATGTTGAAAGAGCATCCTTCAAATAATTGAGCCAGGCTCCGTTAAAAGGGGGCTTGATACATCTCCGTGACGCATTATATCAAACAAGTCATTTTATAGTCACAAATTCAATAAAAAAAAACCTGTCTGACAAAACTACTGAATAACAAGGTAGAACGCTGCTTTGACATACAGAGAACTGACCAATAGCAAAAAGTTTCGACTAAGGCCAGACTGCACAGGCTGACCTGGACCGATGCTTTTCGCAAATGCGTTCAGTTCCCTTTTCACATAGCATGGGTCAATTTAAAGTAAGTCTATTAGAAATCAGTAACCTGGTAGAATCCTAGCTCCAAGAGTTGTTCAGTTAAATTATCCCTCAACATAGCGGTATTGGACATTGTAAAACTGAGACTAGACTGTAAAATTATGCACTTTGATGATGCTGGTCTACACTGTTCACGAAAGGATGTAACGTAGCCATCGGCGCGGAAATTATGATTGAAATTTTGCATAGAATTATAATCCGAAACAAATTTCTGAATGGCTTATCTTGAAAATTTATGCAAACCAGGGGACTGGTATTAGAATTTCATAATATGGCGATCATTTTCAGGACTTGTGATTCGCCACCACTATTTCGACAGATTTGCGCGAGTGTATCTTTTACAGTATCTCTGATTGGCTTAGCTAAAACATCTAAGCCAATCAGAGAACTGGAATGGGAATTTCAAATTATGCCGGTCATTAGAAGGACTCGTAATTCGTCACCTCTATTTCGACAGATTTTTACGGGTATATACATTTGTATCTTCCATGGTACCAAAAGTTTTAATGTTGTGCCGAGTCCCGGTAGCATAGTCGGTAGCGTACAGGACTTGAGAACATTTGCTCGCTGGTTCAAATCCCTACCTCGGCCGACGTCTTTCTGAGAATTGATGATAGTCATTGCGCCAGGAGTTCATTCCTCTTTCACTGCTGATCATTGTCTCGACGATGGTTGTTATGTTTGAAAGCAGCCAGTGGTTTGGGAATTTTTGCGAAGTGCTTGGAGCAGAGACTCCTGGAAAGCATGAGTAGGTGCACTGGCTGTTGTGATATAACTGGAGTAATGTTGAAAATGGCGTTAAAAACGATACAATCAATCAATCAATCATTTGATTTTGTGCATTCCTATTTTTCCCCCTATCAGAACGCCCTTAACTTATTTCTACATTTGAACGTAAGCTAGAAATGCAACAGACAGGAAAATAATTATTCATTAGATAGAGGTAAAAAAATCGATGTTCGGAAAAAGGATCTTTAGGAGTCAGCAAATCAATCGATTAAGATACGTGATAATGATAAAAATAAACAATTTTAATTCCTTAAATATAGTAAAAAAAAACAGACATTCTCATCAAATTCTGCTCGACAAACAGTCTAACACAAAAGGTTATTTGAATGCATAGAAAGATGTATTCTTTACCGTAGTGACTTTAATATCGTTTTGCAGTTTTCAAAAATTGAATCAGCAATCCCGTGTTTTCACGATCTCGAGGAATAAATCTTTTGAAAACATTCTGAGAAAAGGAGAAAATGCTGGTAACCAGCATTTTCTCCTTTTCCCGAAATGTTTCTACCCTTGCAAATTCAAGTTTCCATTTTTGAACCACATTCACTTCGTCGTCTACAAAAGCTTTCATTTTGCCATCTTGTTAACCCTTTCAGCGCCATAGGCGAAAACAGGGACTTTTGCGGACGGCATAGATCAAGATCAGACACAGAACGTGCAGTCTGATCTTTGATCTATACCTTCCGCTTGTTTTGGTCAAGCCTATATGATAAAAATCTTCCGGAGACTCAGTGGATTCTATTTAGAGCCATCAAAAGAAGCCGAGTTTGTTTATTTGGCGCCGAAAGAGTTAAAAGTTTAACCCTGAAATGAGCATTACTGACTGAAAATGTCTAGAAATGGTATATACGGGCCATACTCTGGCAAAAAGGCGGTTTAACTCTTTACCACACAACCCCTACTTTAAACGACCATGTGAAAGAATCCTTTTGAAAACATTGTGGGAAAAGGAGAAAATGCTGGTAATCAGCATTTTCTCCTTTTCCCACAATGTTTTTCTACCCTCCCCAAAACAATTTTTTATTTTTTATTTATGTTTATTTTGTCGTCTGCAAATGCTTTCAATTTGAATCGGTCTAAAATTATGTCGTTTGGTAAAGGGTTGATGAATCTCCGTGATGCATTATATAAGGCAAGACATCACAATAGTATGGATCGATTAAAAAAAAAAACATTTTCTACAACAACCGAATGAATCACGAGGAAGAATGGTCCTTGGAAAAACAGAAAATTTACTAATAGAAAAAAAGTTTGAATCCATGACCTGGGTCGATACATTTTGCAGATGCATTAAACCCCCTTTTGACAGAAGATGACTTTTTTATCTATTGTCTCAGAGTTTGTAAAACATAAGACAGAAATTTATATCTGCGTCGTGCTTTGGCGAAAATTTATCTTTTTTACCGAAAACAGTATAAACTTTGATGTGATTCTTAACTGAAAGACTAGCTTGCTGATTGACTGAGGCGTTTCGTCTCAGCATATCAGAGAGCTAGTACTTTAACTTAAAGCAGCTGGCAGCTAAATTTTGTTTCGGCAACTAATAGAACGATAAAAGCCTTTATAAAAACTGATATTCTATATCTGCTTGCAACAACGGTCTTGATTCTAAGGAATTAACCCTTACCACACTATCCCGAGTTATAACAACCCTATGAAGAAAGCTTTTGAAAACATTTTGGAAAAAGGAGAAAATGCTGGTAACCAGCATTTTCTCCTTTTCCCGAAAAGTTTTCTACCTTTATAAAGAAAAGGCTCACCGTTTGTGTTATATTTAATTGGTCGTGTGCATATGCTTTCAATTTGGAAAGGTTCAAAATTTTATCGTGTTATTAGGGGTTAACGGAAAACGCGTGAAAATGTATGTTGAAATGACTACGGATGTCTCATTTTTTAACGAAATATATTTCGGTGGATTTTTTTTTTTTTAAATCGTTAGGTCAGGTGAATGGGGGGTTACAGCTATCACGTGACATTTTGAAGATACATTTCAAATATTCTCGAGTACCATATGGGATGGGTGCTCAGTAGGACGAAGTGTTTGCCTTTATTTAAAGATCTTAGATTCGAGTTTCTGCGACTGCTTTGCTTTCTTTTTCCCTTAACCCTTAAACTGCTGAATAAATGAAACGAAAATTTCCACGCAATGGTTAAAAAAATGCGATTTTAAATGTGATTTCAGTGGAAAAAAAACACCGTGTCAGACAGTGTAGATCAAAGATCAGACTGCACGTTCTGTGCAGTCTGATCTTGATCTACACTGTGAGTTGCGCTTAGCAGCTGAAGGGTTAATAAGGCTTAACAGTTACCTTTTAGTGACACGACGAAAGGTCAAATTTCTACATGAAATGGTTTGGGATCGGAATCTAGTTATCTGTCACTCTAATCTTTAAAGCGCCAAATAAATAAAAAAGAAATAATAGATTTTCTGTTCGGGGGAAAAACATACCTAAACACGTGTTTTTGCCAGAATATTCCAAAAGTTAGCGGACAGCCTAGATACAAGATCAGACTGCACGTTCTGTGCAGTCTGATCTTGATCTACGGTGTCAGCAAAAGACATTCTGACATTCATCTTCATTACCATTAAAAAAAAAAACAAATCTTTATTAAGCTTTCGTGCTCTGAGGGTAAACCATAAGATCCAAGTCAATGCGTTTTTTGTGAAAAATCAGTGCATATGAGAAAGGCTATACATGACACTAAAAAAGAAAATCTCCGTAAAAATGACGTGAAACAAGATATAGGGAAACATACAGAAATTCGTCCTTTGGTGCATACTCAATTTCAGCTAAGATTCTCATCGTAAACGTACACACATGAGCCATGCTCTGGCAAAAGGGGGCTTAATGCATCCCCGTGATACATAATACTAAGCAAGCTATCACATACATGTATTTATGGGTCCACAATATCCACTTTTTTTAACTACTGACTTAATCATTGAGGTAGACTTCTTCTTGGACATACAGAAAATAGAGCGATAACGAAAAGTATCGACCCAGGTCAGCCTGCGCGGACTGCGCAGGCTGACCTGGGTCGATACTTTTCGCAGATGCTTTAAACCCCCTTTTCACAGAGCATGGCTCGTATTCTTTTTTTTCCGTGAACAGAACAAACAAGAGCACCACGTGCGGATGCCAACGCTCGGTAGCAGTTGCTTTTAGGAACAGATTGACATTTTTCATGGAAATTCTACGTCGAAAAAGGGGTATAACTGTGTCAAAAATATTTTGATGGTTACCTGCCCCTGTTGTGTATGTGTGTGTGTGTGTGTGTTTTTTTTTTTTATTTTGATAGTTTACAACTAGTCCGAATTTGAAGTAAATATCTTCAGTAATGACAGAGATATTATAATAAAATGCAAAAGTTTTTGCATGGCAACGCAGACGCAGACGACAACGAAACAAACGACGTCAGGGCTTTGACAATACCTCGATGTTTTCTTCGAAACCAGCCGAGCTAACAAGAAAAAGCACATGTACACAAAAGGAAAACGAAGAGAAGAGAAAGAAATAGGGTACGCATGCACTCACGTGAGCAAATAGAGTTTGAACATCTCGAATGTACACGTGGATATCTGAAAACGTCTTATATCCGGTTTAAAAAAATGCTTTATTCACACCCTTTTCTTTTCGAAACTAAGTCTGGCGTATAATCCGGAATCGTTGGAACACTGATGTTTTTCTTTATTCCAACACTGCTTTTCACTTAGATGCATGTCGAAGGCCACGTGCATAGATCAAACGTTCACAGGTTCTCATCAAAACTGCCAAACTGCAGATATTCCAACTTCGAAAAAACTTGTCATACAACTGTTTTAAAGCGACCAGGTATCAATTTTCTCTATTTGTCCAACTAATATAATAAGCAGAGTTGTTTTAATTATTTACCAAACGACAAAATGTAAGGCTTGTTCAAATTTAAAGCATTTGCAGACGACAAATTAGATATGATTCAAATATTGATGAGATTTGTCTTTGAAGAGTTAGGAATCATTTTGGGAAAAGGAGAGAATACTGGGCCCGTATTCACCAACCATTCTTAAGAACGTTCTTAGTCTTATTCTCAAGAATGTTTGATATTTGAAAGTAACACAACTTCTGATTGGCTAAACCATTTGGTTTAGCCAATCAGAAGTTGTGTTACTTTCAAATTTAAGAAAATCTTGGCGAGTAAGACTAAGAACGTTCTTAAGAATGTTTGGTGAATACAGACCCTGCTGGTCATCTGCATTTCCTTCTTTTACCAAAATATTTTTTATAAACCTTTCCCATTCAGGGTCCATATTCACCAGCCATTCTTAAAAACGTTCTCAGTCTTATTCTCCAAGATTTTTTTTCAAATTAGAAAGTAACATACTTTCTGATTGGCTAAACCATTTGGTTTAGCCAATCAGAAGGTGTGTTACTTTCAAATTTGGAAAATTCTGAAGAATAAGACTAAGAATATTCTTAAGAATGGTTGGTGAATACGGACCCAGGATCTGTAAAATACAGGATTGCTTGGTAAAGGGTTAATTTAATTTTTTTCTGTTATTAAAAGAAAAAAAAAAGCCTTGTTCTCGCAAAGGGGGGTTTAATGCACGTCCGTAATGCATTATACCAAACAAGTCATCATTGTAATTATGGATCCATTATACCAAACAAGTCATCACTGTAATTATGGATCCATTATACCAAACAAGTCATCGTTGTAATTACGGATCCATTATACCAAACAAGTCATGGTTGTAATTATGGATCCATTATACCAAACAAGTCATCGTTGTAATTATGGATCCATTATACCAAACAAGTAATCATTGTAATTATGGATCCATTATACCAAACAAGTAATCATTGTAATTATGGATCCATTATACCAAACAAAAAATCCATTTCTTCTAACAAACGACCAGACATTGAGGTAGACTGCTTCTTTGACGTGCAGAAAATTGACTATTAGCAAAAAGTTTCGACCCGGGTCAGCCTGGACGTACTGACTTCAGTCGATACTTAATGCAGAAACACTAAACCCCCTTTTTCATAGAGCATGGCTCTATCTTTGGCCATTGTTTAGAATTCACTGGCGAATGGTGTAGATTAAAGATCAGAATGCACGTTCTGTGCGATCTAGTCTTTATTTAAGATCCCGTCAACAGTTTCGTCTGCAGCCCTTGGCATTAAAAACCTCTTGAAAGACTTTAGAAAAAAAATATTTTTCCACTGCTCACATTCTGGCCAGAAAAGTGTTTTGACTCATTGGCAGGCTCTAAACATCGGACACATTAATTTATATGAGCCATGCTCTGTGAAAAGAGGGCTTACTGCATCTGCGAAAAGGTATAGACCTAGCAGGCTGGCCCGGGCCGAAAATTCTCGCTATTGGTCAATTTTGAATTTCCAAGGGCCATTTACCTCATGATTCAGTCGATTGTTAACAAAAATGGCTCATACAGAAAATCCTTGTCCATTCAACACGCTCTTTTATGATCTGCTACTGTCAGATTTGAGCCATGCGCTGTAAAAAAAAAAGAGGTCTACCGCATCTGCAAAAGGTATCGACCCAGTTCAGCCTGCGCAGTCTGCGTAGGTTGATATGGGTCGAAACTTTTTTGCTTTTGCGTAAATTTTCAGGATGACCAAGGAACAATATACAACTTCATTTAATCGGTTGTTTGATAAACTGGATTTTGTGGATCCATAAATATGTGATGACACGCGTGGTATAGAGCACTACGGTGATGCATTAAACCCCTTTTTGCCAGAGTACAGCTCATACGTGTATCTGTATTCTATTTTAGACAGTTTGTCTTGCAAAATATCGAATTTTCAAAAATCTAAGCGTAGACTTAATGGTCTTTTCACGTTTTAACCTTTTAGGCTTCTAAGCGCGACCCACTGACCTTTTGCGGACAGTGTAGATCCAAGATCAGACTGCACAGAATGTGCAGTCTGATCTTGGATCTACATTGTCCGATAAGGAGATATTTTTCTCAAACGTATAAGTTTGTAACAGCATTATTCGTGGTTTTACGATCGGCTTGGAAGTTTAAATTAAGTTGTACATACGATAAGGGTTAATGTCCTAATCAATTGTATGTCTAACGCTTTACCAAACGAAAGAATATAACAGTCGTCCAAATTTGACTATGTGCAGACGACAAATTAAAGGTGATGCAAACGACGGAAACTGTATCTGGAAGGGTAGAAAACGCTGATGGAAAAGGTGCAAGTGTTGTATTCCAGTATTTTCTCCTTATCCCATGATGTTTTAGAAAGCTTTCTCTACGACGATCGTGAAAACATGAAGTCTTTTGGTAAAGGGTTAACTTAAAATCCCCTGATCTGTAGCAGACGAATGGAAATTTCTACGTTAGCCAAAACCTAGCCCTATCAATCGACATTTTACTGTATTTTTCACGCATATATTTGGTATTGCATTCTCCAATTATCTTACATTCAGTGAATCCAGAAGAGCCAATGCTGTGGCAAAAGGGGGTTTAAAGCATCTCCGTGTTGCATTGTACGAAGCTGGTCATTATAAAAATTATGGATGCATGAAATTCGTTTTGTCTAACAACTGACAAAATCATGGGGTGGACTGATCCTTTGGCATGCAGAAAGTTGACCAAAGGCAAAAGGTGTCAACCCAGGTCAGCCTGCGCGGACTGCGCAGGCTGACCTGGGTCGACACCTTTTGCAGATGCATTTAACACAGAGCGTGGCTCATACGTAAGTTTTATGCAGTCTGACCGTATTTTAAACAGTCCTCAGCTACTTTTGTCTCTCTGTCTTTTTCACTCTTAGAGGTTGAGAAGAAAAAACAAACAAACAAACAAATCATCGAAGTTAACCTGGTCGCTTAACACAGCTGGACAATTTTTCACGGTCTTTATTCTTTAAATCCATCTCAATGTCGTCACATAAATAGCTATATCATATCTCGTCATCAAAGATTGTCGACTTGGTATCTTTCAACGTAAAACTGAGCTGTCGTGGTGACTTTATATATCACAAATTTTGGTTTGATAAATGTTTTGTTCAGAGTTACATCACATGCGTCCTCTACCCGTTTTATGAGCATAAAATTTATTAAAATTTTCAGTAATAATTGGAACTGGTATAGCTAAGGTCAGGACACCCGATATGGCACACAGTGAGCCGATAATTTTACCCCAAAGTCCAACAGGGACCTGATCTCCGTACCCCACGGTGCACATTGTAATCAGAGCCCACCAAAACCCGTCCGGAATACTTTTAATTTGTGATCCATCTATCTCGTGCTCAGCATAGAAAATAGCACTTGAGAATAACAGAATGCACACTCCCATGGCGACCAGAAACAACAATAGTCCCTCGAGACTCGCTTGAAACGTTAAAATTAACACTTGTAATCCAGCCGAATGTTTCGTTAATTTGAATATTCTAACCAATCGGACGACACGTAAAAACGCGAGTGAAGCACTGGATTTCGAGGACTCACAACTCTGACTGGATAAGGAATTAAACAAGGTGATATAATACGGGACTACGGCAGTAATGTCTACCAAGTTCTTAAAGTCCTTAAAGTAGGAGACTTTGTTGGGACAAGAGAAAAATCGAACAAACACTTCAAGAGTGAAAAAGGCGGTGCATATAGATTCCAAAACAAAGAAAGGCTCCGAGTAGTTAATCTTCTCGCCCTCCTTGCAGGATTTTTTAAGGGAAGGTAAAGTTTCGATACAAAACAACACGATCGACAACACGGTGATTATCACTGATAAAATTGCGATTGCATAGGCTAGACATGAGGTCTCCGGGTACTCCATTAGCATCCAGACCTTTCGTTGTATTGGGTGATCGGGCAACACCATCTCTTCCTTGATATAACCTTCCTCTCGTTTATACCGATCAACAATATCCTGCTCGATTTCGTAAAAGTCCAACTCTGACAGAAAAATGTCGTCTGGCACGGGGTCTGGTCGTCGTAAATATCCGCCATATTTGTAATAATTGAAAACTGCCTCGAAAGTCGGTCGGTGCCGATCGAAAAAGTACTCATCTCGCTGATGATCGTAGAACTGTAGCCGTTTTTCTGGATTGCCGAGTAACGTATCGGGATGCTTGTTTAGAGTCGATGCCCACAGTTCGTAATACTGCCCACTCACATTGATAGTAATCCGTTCGCACGTGTGCAGGGAGCACGTGTGTGGTATTGGTATGCTACAGCCGCTACAGGGCGACACGAGGTCGCTGTTCGGCGAGATGTCGGACTTATCTAGCCCCGTCTTGCTGCCGTCGGATTGCGAACCCTCCCGGCTCTTCCGAAGAGGAGGTTGATATACACATAGCTGGTCCCCCTCGTCACTGTTCATACGGTCGGTCCGCTCGTATGACTTGCGGAACCGCCTCTGGTTCATTATTGAAACTACTGCCGCCATTTTTGATAGCCATCAACTCCGCTAGACACATCAATTTTTTTGTTTCCCCGCGAAAATCAATTCTTTCAATTATCCGAACTTGCACCTTTAAGATATTTCATCTGCGAGTTTCCCATTTTCTGGAATCCTAAGAGAACCGTTGATTTTCCTTTTTTTCTAATTAAGCTTTTACCTCGTAGCCAAAACTGAGCGATTAGTACCACAGTTAAAGCGCCTCTGTGGTTGCCCACACGCGATGACATACACATACATCCATTAACAGTGAAAGTAAACACTCAACTAATAAATCCATTTACAAAAATTCCTTTGAATGGTTTTAATATTTAATATGGTTTCCGGCAGAACAGATACAGGTAGGCTGACTGCCTGTACAAACCAATAGTATCGGGAAAAAACACATGAGTACTTGATTGGTGCACACCGCGTGACTGAGATCCGGAATCTATCCAACTCGGATTTTCCTCGCTCGGCTTTCAGTCATTACGGATCGATAGCCAGAGGAGGTTTTGAGATAGGCCAAAAGAATATCATAGCCTAGTGTGACCGTTAACTGTACAGCATTGTTTTACACTTATCCCGCCGAAACTTGATATTGGACTGTCTAAAAAGATAGACTCCGTTCAATTTATGTCTTTAAATGGAGAATATATCATTATAAGCATTATTAGAGACACGGAAAGCGCAGACAAGATCACACTGCAGTTAACGTGCGGTCTGATCTTAGTCCACACTCCTATTAAGATTTATCTACGGTCGCGTATGGCAGGATAAGGAGTATTACCTCCCCCCTCTCTCTTTCTCTCTCTCTCTCTCTCTCTCCGTCTTTTCAGAGGGAAAAGAAGGAGATGAAGGTAACAAAGAAGGAAAGAAAGAAAGAAAGAAATGCTATAAAAACAAGTGAGCTACCGCCGTGATATACGGTCATTTGTCGAAAGCGGCATATAAAACACCATTGAAACAAATCACCATACTTCTCAATAACCTTTTGGAGTCTTTGTCTTCTTTCTTACATAAATGAAGTCAAAACAGTTCGAAACGGCGAGGGACAAATTTTGTTTTTGACCGGTGATTTCTTTGCATACGGTCTGATTCATTTACAGATCAATTCAACGGTAGTTATGCATCAGAGACCCCGATTTATCGTGGTGGAAAATAGTTTATGATGCCCGGTTCATTCCGGGAGTGGTCGGGAGCGCGATAATTATTGGCTAGTTTTAATTATTCATTGCCCCGGAATATCCCGTATTGTAGAATAGATTTGTAGTACAAAGAAAGCAGCGTGCCTGAAGGGTTGGCTTTTACTTATTACTTGCACAGGCTTTTGTTAGACCTACAAAAAATTATAAATTGAGCCATGCTCTGGCAAAAGGGGGTTACATGCTTTTCCGTGAAGCATTATACCAAGTAATTAATTACATAATAAGGGATCCATAAAATCCACTTTGCCTAACAACCGACTGAATCACGAGGTAGCATTTATTAGGTAAATGTGGTTCAAATGATAAAAATTTTATTGAGCCGTGCTCTGTGAAAAGAGGGCTTGATGCATCTGCGTGATGCATTACACCAAGAAAGACATCACATAATTATGGATCCAATATAATGTCCATTATGTCAAACAACCGACTGAATCATGGGGTAGAATTATCCCTTGACATGCAAAAAAAATTCAAAGATAGCGAAAAGTTTCGGCCCATGTCAGCCTGCGCGGACTGCGCAGGCTGACATGGGTCGATACTTTTCGCAAATGCGTTAAGCCTCCTTTTCACAGAGCATGGAACTTATACGAGTGGCTCTCTGGCAAAAGGAGGTTTCATGCATCTCCGTGATACATTATACCAAGCAAGTCATCCAATAAATATCGATCCATAAAGTCCACGTTGTCAAACAACCGACTGACTCATGAGGTAGAACGGTCTTCGCACTAGTATGGATTACCTGCCCCTACCACTACGTTATCGGGTCAGGCAAAGCGCAATAATGGCGGCCTCCTAGATGTCTCCAAGCATACCAGTACATGCCTTCCCGTTTTCCCCAATTTTATGTGATCCAGTTTGATCAGTAAATAAAATGAGGTCAATTTTGTAAAAAAAATACATTACCAAATCTAAAACGTGCTGTTGGGGTATGGTTTAAATATAAATTCGACTATGAATCATTTTAAAAGTAGCCCTGTTTTCGGACGTTAGATAGGTCCATTGACATTTCTGATACTTAAAGCATTTCTGATATGTTGTTTTTCTCGCTAAATAAGAACGACCTGTAGCAGAACTCACTGCAATGACTTTATTGCAAGCGATCTGTTTTAAATTCAGCCTATGATCCGATTTGATCATGTGAAATAACAATACCCCGTCTCCTCTGCATACTACCAACTGGGGCCGCCATTATTGCGGTTTGCCTGACGTACTCTTGTAGTACGGCGGGGTACCAGACTATCTTCGCACATGCAAAAAATTTACCAAAAGCAAACATTTTCGACACAGGTCAACCTGCGCAGACTGCATGGAACCCGATTTTTTTTTCAACAACCCTTTCCGACGGGTCGAGACTTTTTGCAGATGCATTAAACCCTCTTTTCACGTAGCATAAGTAAATTACTTTGAGAATTTACATTTGAAGGATAGCAAAATACTGCCTTTCACATCATGGAAAGCATACCTGGAAAAAGAGCAATGTTCCTTTTTCCCCATAAGGTTTTCAAGAAATATGTTACTTACAAGGTCATTGAGAGCACATATCTGTACAGAAAAGGTGCTGATCCTAATATGTTGCTGAATATTGTTCATAATTTCACTATTTCACAAGCTGAACATGATTTCTCGATAAAATCTAAAGAATTAGGATTATGCTGTTGCATTTAAGTGCTCTTTATCATTTCAGGCTGATTGTATAGATCAAATGTTGAAGTAATTCTGTTTGGCGTGTTGTGCGCCAAAACAAGTTTAGCCGAAAACCGTGTTCCGGCACCAATGCATATACATGTACTCGTTCAGAGTTCAGACATCCCGGTTCATACCGGTACACGAACTGCTATGCATCTAAAAGAACCGGAAACAATACTGTAACATGGAGAATCGGATTTTAACTGCACTCTGAACACAGTTGTGACTAAAGTCAGACGGAATTTCTCCACTCCTCAAATGGCACGAGACTTGATTTCAGTCCTTGGGGAATTTTCACATGTTAACTTGAAGGCCGGTAAAACGCGTCCAGACGGGGAAAGTGAAAAAAACCTAAACCTCGCCCCTAGAGTACGGCATTTACCCTTTATCACACATTCCCGAGTTTTAACGACCCTGAGAAAGAAGCCTTTTCAAACATTGTGCGAAAAGGAGAAAATGTTGGTAACCAGCATTTTCTCCTTTTACCACAATGTTTTCTAGCTTGTTAGAGAACTTTAAACAGCTCATTTGTACCGTTTGTAAATTTGTTGTGTGCAGATGATTTGAATTTGGAACAGTCCAAAGCTGGCTCTGTGTGAAAGGGTTAATGAAGTCGACATTTTTTCTTTTTTACCAAGCAAAACCGTGCCTTAACGGCCCTGGCGAAAGCTTTTAAAAATCTTGTGTGGGAAAACGAGAAAACGCTGGTAGCCAGCATTTTCGTCCTTTTCCCACAAGGTTTTCTACCCTTTCATGGACAAATTAAATCATATGAGGCACATTTAATTTGTCGTCTGTGAATACTTTCAATTTGGACAAGTCTAAAATGTATAGAATGGTGCGGTGCACGACATTTCGTCGAAAGTGTGTTTCGTCGAAATCGTATGTTTTAAAATACCGATTACTGAATTCCTAGATTAATTTCATGAAAAACTCCCTCTGGGAGGAAGATTTGAGCCACAATTCGTCTGGGTTAGGGTAAGGATCAGGGCTAGGGATCTTTTTCGACGAATGTGGTTTTCGACGAAATGTCGCACACCAGCGGGTTTAACCGAGATATAGACAACAAGATGATACTGCGAACGGATTTGTTAAATTCTCAAACCTTTTAACTCTCTTGCTGCCAACTTAATAAAGTCGGATTTTTCTACGTTTATGAGTATACTTCTAGTGCAGCTGAATATAGTTTTGTCATTGTTTAGAAATAAGTAGCGATCAAAGATCAGACTGCACGTTCTGTGCAGTCTGATCTTGATTTATACCGTCCGCAAAAGCTATCTCATTCTCTCATTCGCCATTGGCAGCGACCTGTACTCAAGGGGACGGAGCTGGTTCACTTCAATGGTCCAGTCGAGACAACACAAGATTTGAAACGGGTGTTGCTTAACAGAATTAGGAATTTAGAAATATGCTGCTAAAATGCTGAGTTGATAGGGCCAGTGAAGCCATGCTACAAAGTACAAGTCGACATAAATCTGCCTACATTCATCACCTTGCAAACTGGAGGAAAGAATCCGTCTTTCAGTAAGAAAGCCATCGGGTGTGTGAAGTTGGCAGTAAGTTCGACAATCGGAGTTCGATATTCAATGTAGAAACGAATTATTATGCTGTTAAGTTGAATTTCATGCCGCAGTAGATTCGTTATTTTTGTCAAACTCAAAGGACAATTACATATAACAAGGAATAACGATTTGAATATGGAAATGAATTTTATGCGAGCAGTAAATTCACGTGGTTTCTTTTGTATGGGCATGCAGATGATGTATGATCTCGAATATAGATTTGAATATCGAAATAAATTTCATGCTAGCAGCAGATTCGCCAAGATTTCCATATGGGCTTGTAGATACACGTATGTATGAAATCGAATGTCGATTTGAATGTCGAACTGAATTTCATGCTATCAGCAGATTCGCAAATATTTCTATGTAGGCATGTAGATCCAATTTAGATTTGAATATATAACTCAATTTCATGCTAGCAGCAGATTCGCTAGAATTTTTATATGGGCATGTAGATGGTGTATGATATCGAATGTAGATTTGAATATCGAACTGAATTTCATGCTAGCAGCAGATTCGCTGGGATTTCTGCATGGGTATGTAGATGATATATAAAATCCAATGAAGATTTGAATATCGATCTGAATTTCATGCTAGCAGCAGATTCGAAAAGGTTTCTATATTGACATGCAGATATTGTGTGAAATCCAATGTAGATTTGAATTTCATGCTAGCAGCAGATTCGACAAATTGCTATATGGGCATGTAGATGGTGTATGATATCGAATGTAGATTTAAATATCGAACAAAACAGCAGATTCGCTAGAATTTCTTTATGAGCATGTAGATATTGTATGAAATCCAATGTAGATTTGAATATCGAAATGAATTTCTTGCTAACAGCAGATTCGCTAGAATTTCCTTTATGGGCTGGTGAATGGTGTATAATGTTGAATATAGATCTGAATATCGAACTGAATTTCATGCTAGCAGCAGATTGACCATAATTTCTACATGGGCATGTAGATGATGTATGATATGGAATATAGATTTGAATATCGAACTGAATTTCATGCTAGCAGCAGATTCGCCAGAATTTCTTTATGGGCTTGTAGATGGTGTATAGTATCGAATGTAGATCTGAATATCGATCTGAATTTCATGTTAGCAGCAGATTCGAAAAAAATTGCTAAATGAGCATATAGATGGTGTTTGATATAGGTTGTAGATTTGAACATCGAACTGAATTTCATACTAGCAGCAGATTCGCTAGAATTTTTTTTTTTTTTTTTTATATGGGATGATGTACAATATCGAATGTAGATCAGAATATCGAACTCATTTTTATGTTAGCAGCCGATTCAACAAAATTGCTAAATGGTCATGTACATGCTGTATGATATCGAATATAGATTTGAATAACGAAGTGAATTTCATGCTAGCAGCAGATTTGCTAAAATTTCTATATGGGCATGTAGATGGTGTATGATATCGAATGTAGGTTTGAATATCGATCTGAATTTCATGCTAGCAGCAAAGTCTACAAGATTTCTATATGGGCATGTAGTTGTTGTATGGAATCCAATGTAAATATATAATATCGAACTTACTGCCAACTTCACACACCCATGCCATCTATCAGAAAGGGGTTGACCGATCCATGGGCTGAGCTTACTATTTCTTCCGATTTGAACCCATGCGCTACCATCTAAGTATTTGCACAGCTACTGGAGGAAAAAGAAGAAAAGGGGGTAAGCCTATCCTCGTTTAGCAAGAAGAATCTAGTATCATAAAATTTCATCAATTGGAGATATAATGTCATTTCCGTTGCAAACTAAAGTCTCCCGCGAGACTGAACTTTCTAACTAAAGGTAGCGACCTGTCTCTCCTATGCTAGCTCCCAGATGTGGATTTCGAAATCTTTTAATCTATTCAGGAAGAAGGATACGCATTTGTCATCTGACTTAGCAGTCATATTTGTACCGGAAGATACACGAATTATTATTACTTTGTTAAACGGTTTCACTTCCGGTAAATAATAATGTCTGCCTCCGCTTGTCAAAACTCTCCAAATTTCGTATCTACATCTAACTTGATTACCGGATCACCCGAGGTTTGTCGAATGGTCTCCCTCAAGATTTAGATTCTGTATAAAGTGAAGGCAGCTATCTGACAAGACGCTCTAGGTACAAATAACGGTTACAGTGCTTATGCAGCCAAGAGAGTGCACAAAATGCGCATTCTGGTTATTTGTCTGTAAGGTCCAGTATAAGCACATTATTATTATTAGCATGTCTTATAAGCCAGTTTGATCCAGCAGAGATCGGTGGTATCAGGAAAATTGACCCCTGGAAAACTGTTCCCTGGAAATCTGCCCTCTAGGAAAACTGTCCCCTAGAAAAACTGCTTCCATGAAATCTTTAACATTGTGATACTGATGCTGATGTTGTTGATTATCATTTTAATCCATTTCATATTCATTGGTCAAACTTATTCCACATGAATGCACATTTCTCGAGACAAAAAGATTGCTTTTGAAAAACCTTTTAAGGAGAAGTGATTCTTTTAGAAGGTTTAGTCCTATTACAGCTAGTTGATTGCGTTTAAGCACATATATTTACTGTAAAGAATTTTGCGCTTCAAACTGTTCTGTGAACATTTAAAAATGCATTGTAAATATAATGTTCAATAAAGATGATACATAGGACTAGAAAAAAAAGATGTACACATTGCCTAATATAATAAAAAAAAATGTGCTGAATTAGAAAGCAGATGCACGATATGAAAAGCGCTTATATTTCTTTGTGAATGTATGTTCCATTTTGTTTCATGTTTCCATTACAGTATTAGAACTTAAACAATAAAATAAGATAGTTGAAAAAAACTTGATAAACCGGGGATGTCTATGGCAATTTAAATCTTTTTTTTTTTGGTAGGACATGCCATCACCGCCTGGTGTGGCTTGTAGATGAGCCAAAGCAGTTTTTTTTTTCTTTTTATTGTAAAACAAGAAATATACACATAAAAGAGTGGGCGGGGGCAGTTTTCCGGGGGCAATTTTCCTGGGATGGCAGATTTCGATATTCTGGGGGCACTTTTTAGGGAGCACTTTTCCGGGGGGCAGTTTTGGGGGCACTAGTTTTCCTAGAACCTTGATCTCGGTACTTCAGCCGGTTCTTGAACCAGTAATACATAAATTATTATTCCCAAATTCATAGCTGCTTTCCACAGAGTTATCGTCGAAACAACATTCAATGGTGAAGGAGGAATGCAATCTATCGCACTAACAAACTTTTCGCTATTGGTCAATTTTCTGTACCATTCTACCTTATGCTACCTTATGATACAGTCGGTTGTTCGACAAAATGGATTTTATGGATCCCTGACTATAAAATGTCGTGCTTTGTATGAAAACATGAACATCTCTTTGGGAAATGGGGGTTTAATGTATCTCCGTAATTCATTATAGCAAGCCAGTCATCATATATTTGTTGGTTTATTTTAACCCTTTCCCAAACAAGCCCTGGTTTTCACATGTCTGCAGTACAAGTCTTTTGAAGACACTGTGGGAAAAGGAGAAATTGCTCGTAACGAGCAATTTCTCCTTTTCCCACAGTGTCTTCTACCCTTTTGGAGAACTTTCTGTCATTTTCATCAAATTTAAAATTGTCGTCTGCAAACTCTTTCAAATTGGACCAGTCTAAAATTTATCGTTTGGGAAAGGGTTAATCAGTTTTGTCCAACAAGCAACTGAATCACGAGGTAGACTGGTTCTTTAAAATACTGAAAATTGACAAAATAACAAAAAGTTTTGAACTAGGTCAGTCTGCACGAACTGCACAGGCTAGTCTGACTCGATACTTTTTTTTGTTTCAGATAAATTAAACCACATTTTACAGAGCATGACTCATATGTTTACACTGCCTAAAGTGTGTGAGGAGTAATACTATGAAGGTTGCCTGATAATTATTTGTCCGTCCGTTACAATACGTACTTTGGGTGTTTTGATCTGTTGAGTAGAGTTTGTTTTGATGTGGTTATAAGAAACATATGTTACTGTGGCTTTTGTTTCTGTTCTTGGCACAGACTTCATGTCTTCTACAAATTGACACCATCCTATTGCAGTGTACACGGCGAACCTTTATAGTGATATAGCCTACATGTTGATGAAACTGATATTTTCTTTCTAGAAAAATACAATAGTAGTACTAATTTTTTTTTTAGACTCTGTAATTTGCAATGGTACTACTCAAATTAGCAGACAGTGTAGATTCAGGATCCAGGATCGTCCCTAAAGTCACAGTAGCTGCCAAAAGTAAACAATGAGGCATCTGAATTTTAATAATACCAAACCTCCAGATGAGAGAAAGTGATAGTATTCTGAATTCATTATTTCTCTTCCAAACCCTATGTTGTAGGTACTCATTAGAATTGTCTCGATGAGACGATTCTAATGAGCACACATAATGTAGGGTTTAGTGGAGAGTGATTGATATTTTCAATTTTGAAATTAAAATCACTCTCTCCATCTGGAGCTCTGAATACCCTTTTAAAGAGTGAAACTTACTGTGAAGATGACAGTCTGTTATCGTGCAATCGCTTCAAGTGTTAATCGCTGGCAAGAAAATGAATTTTAAAACAAGGTAAAAAGTAAACAAAAGATAGAGCGAGCTGGAAACTTTTAACCTAGTTTTAACACTCGTTTTGCTGCCAGCGACTGACACTTAGACCGACCTTCCAATAACAGATTGTCATCTCCACAATAATTCCCATACTTTTAAATGGTATGATTTAAATTTTAAATGCATTTTCACACCACAATTGTTTGCTTTTGGCCTCTGTTGAGCCTTTAACTCTTTACCAAACGACAAAAACGTGGACTGGTCCAAATTGAAAGCATTTGCAGACGACAATTGAAAAGTGAATCAAATGATGTAAATTGGCTTGGATAGGTTAGAAAACATTATGGGTAAAGGAGAAAATGCTGGTTACCAGCATTTTCTCCTTTTCTCACAATGTTTTCAAAAGGCTTCTTCCTCAGGGTCGTTAAAACTCGGGATTTATTCCTCTCTCACCACTGACCATTATTTCGACGATGGTTATGTGGGAAAGCAGCCAGTGGCTTGGAAAGAATATTGTGCGGAGTACTGGTAAATGAAACTCCAGGAGAGCATGGATAGGAGCACTGGCCGCCGTGATATAACTGAAATAATGTTGAAAACGGCGCTAAACACCATACAATCAATCAATCATAAAACTCGGGATTGTGTGATAAAGGGTTAAATAGTGCTTGGCTCGCCAAGGGTTTATCTGTGTACATACATGGTAGAAACTCTATTTCCAGCTGATGAAAGCTATCAGCATGTAAAAAGTCAGTGCTATATCCTACTAGCAGACAATGGTTTATACTTGTTCAAAAATAAAGCATCTAAAAAAGATGAAGTGGAATGGTTAAACGCTGACATGTGTCTTTGACAGGGTGGAAAACATTGCGGAAAAACGGTATGACTGTTGTTCAGCAGAATTTTCTCCTTTTCCCACAACGTTTACTGAACCCTTCTTTATAAGTGTCGTAAAATACAGGATTGTTTGGTTAAGAGTTAATCGCTATATTCGAGTAATTGTCTCCTGGATTTATCACGGAGATGCACTAAAACCCTTTTGCTAGAGCATGGCTCATCAGTTCAGTGTATCATCTGACTTTAAAGCAGTCTAACTAGATCAACTGGCTTAAAATAAGGGGTAAAATAAGGTTGTTGAGGTGGATTGTGAAGCATCCCAGCTCAGGTTTACCAAGTGGGAAATTGCACCTAAAAAATCTGATTCTGGGGTACCTAACATTACAAAGTCATTACCTGGAAAAATAGTACTATTAAGAAAGCATTTTATTCACTTTGGCATCAAGGCTTGACTGAAAAGTTAACAATAGGGGAACATACACGACTTGGACGATAAATATGTAAACAAATACACCATTATCATAACACTATTTAAAAAAAATAGTGTTAGAACACACTACCATGAGGCATGCGCAGGTATACGCATTTATATATCAGTTCTACCAAATATCGTCAAGAAGCGTCAACAAGTACCATGGAAAGCTTAGAAGCATCATGAGAACTCTTGTGGTAATTTCTTTGAATAGGATTGCTTTATTTGTCTAGATATTGCTTAATCCGTCGCACAGCAAATAACCCTTTACCAGGCGACAAAATTTTAGCCTTGTCCAAATTGAAAGCATTTGCAGACGACAATTTCAATGTGGCTCAAATGTTGCAATTTTTCTTTGATAGCTAAGAGAACATTTTGGGAAAAGGAGAAAATGCTGGTTACCAGCATTTTCTCCTATTCCCATAATGTTTTCAAAAGGCTTCTTTCCCAGGGTCGTTAAAAGGCGGCATTGTGCGGCAAAGAGATAAATGAAACCGATCATCTAGTCGGGGAAAAAAGTAAAAAGAAAAATCGGACAAAGCACGTTTATTGCACACTGACAACGGATTGTAAGCAGTCCGAGCTCGTGAACACACATGACTGTCATAACACATGTAGTATTCATGTGGTGAAGATTATTACTATTATTATTTCATCAACCAGTGAGCTCGGATGGTGAAATAATTACAGGTAAATTTCATTACGATAGAATAATTACCCGTAATTAACGCTATTATTATCTTCGGCTAATGAGTGTATTCAGAGGTCAACTATTGTAGTACTCAGTCCACCAGCTGACCGAGCCTAGTAATCTATTTCAGTCATCGTACCAGGCTTGAAACTCGGGGGTTGCTGGTTCGATCCAAATTCTTTCCAATGATTGATGATAGTCATTGAAGAAGGATTTGTTCACCGCTAAGGATTTTTTAGACGATTTTATGTGGAAAAGTAGCCAGTGGCTCCGAAAGAATGTTGTGCGTATTTCTGGTCGGATAAACTCCACCAAACAAACAAACAAACAAATAGTCATGTGGCATGCATGAAAAATACTTGTGGTACCTTGGGGAAAAAAAAGCTTTCTGTTTTTAACTCTAGGGGTCTACTCCCCAACCTTTCTAAATTCGATTTTTTGCTCAAAATTCCAATATTTACCAAGAGGTCCAAGTGACTCGGTGGTGAAGATGTAGGATTCTCAACCTGGACGCATCGGGTTCGATTCTCACACGAAACCACTATTTTTTACTTTTCAATCTTCGCCTGTGACATAAATGAAATAATGTTCAAAGCGGCGTATTATCCCATACAATCATTCCACCACCAGCCTACATGAAACAGAATTGTGATACTTTTAGTGACAAGTTTCTTTTTATCCTTTCACCAAACGATGTCTCATTTAACCCTTTACCAGATGACAAAATTTTAGCCTTGTCCAAACTGAAAGCATTTGCAGACGACAATTTCAATGTGGCTCACTTGGTGCAATTTTCTTTTGATAGGGTAGAAAACATTGTGGGAAAAGGAGAAAATGCTGGTTACCAGCATTTTCTCCTTTTCCCACAATGTTTTCAAAAGGCCTCTTTCCCAGGGGCATTAAAAGGCGGCATTGTGCGGTAAAGGGTTAAACGATTTCAGGGAAGAAAGCTTCAGAAAACAATTTGGGAAAAGGAGAAAATGCTGGTTACCAGCATTTTCTCCTTTTCCCAAAATGTTTTCTACCATTTCATGGACAAGTCTAACATCTGAGCCACATTTAATCAAATTGTCATCTTCAGATGTTTTTGTTTAATTTGGTTAAGTTTAAAACTTTATCGATTGGTAGAGATTTGATTCTAGAGATATACTCCAAAATGATTTTAATTTCATTTATCTATTGATTTATTTTGTTGTTGTTGTTCTGAATTCCGGACCTAACCAAGACTTCCAACTGGGTCTGTAGTGACGATGTGAGATTCTCTACCTAGAGAGAAAAATAAACGAACCATGCTCTGTGAAAAAGGGGACTTAATGCATCTGGAAAAAGTATCGATCAAGGTCGGCCTGCACGGACTGGACCGAAACGTTTTGCTTTTGGTGAATTTTCTGTATGTCAAAAGACTCAAGATTCAATGTATTGTCAAACTAAATGCATTTTAGGGATACCTGATTAAATGAGTACTTGCTTAGTATTCATGAAGCATCACGGAGATTCAATAAGACTCTTTTTGCCAGAGCATGGCTCAAATATACTTTGTAGAATTGCTCAGTCACGCGGCGAGAAAGAAAATGTGGCTACAGGAGAAAGATTTCTAGTACGATTTTCCACGATGTTTCAGAAAATGGTATTCTGCTGTGATGTTTTTTTAACTAGTCGGCCACTGAATCATTAAAAAGGAATGTTTTGAACATTAAGGACGTTTTCTAACGTTTTTTTTTTTGCACATATATTGTGTAAAATTTTATGCTGAATTGAAAAATAAAAAAAAAAAAAGAAAATTATATGTTGTCGAATTCGTTTTCTTGTTAAATGCCTGTTTCCATGGTAATAGTTTACCCTCAAATTCTAAAAATTGTGACTTTTGCTTGAAAATGATATAACATTGTCAGACAAGTTAATTTTTTTACTTTATATAAAATCAGAGCTAAATGTTTGTATATTCTGATCTAACATTCAGAGACCTTGAATTCCATTCATATTTTTTTCAGAAAGGGTCATTTTTTAGCAATTTTGTATTCAACTGCATCAAGTATGTGCAGACTAATCTTGATCTACACGGTCTGCAAATTAATGAAATATATTCGCAGTATCCTTCAGAATGCATTTACAATCATATAAGACAGCATTCCATTTCAGCGACATTTTATAGCACTGTTTCAATTCAAAGACAAGCAATTTGACACTCGGCCGATTCCGTAAATACATCTTGATCGACGGATCATCCGAGGTTTGTCGAATGGCTATATGACTGACCGAGAAGAGCCGAGAGTAATACAAGCGGCTAATTCTGTCTGGAGATTGATGAAAGTCACTGTGATAGGACCCTCTCTTCTTCACAGTTGACCATCGTTCCAAAAGATATGTGCCATGCTCTGTGAAAAGGGGGCTTAATGCATCTGTGAAAAGTATCAACTTAGGTCAGCCTGTGCAGTCCGCGCAGGCTGAACTGAGCCGAAAATTTTCGCTATCAGTCAATTTTCTGTATGTCTAAGGACAAGTCTACCTCATTATTCAGTCGGTTGTTAAAAAAAGTAGCTATCATGGATCCATAATTATGCGATGGCTTGATTGATACAATGCACCACGGAGATGCTTTAAACCCCCTTTTGTCAGAACATGGCTCATATGTGTGCTCCGGGGGAGGGGGTTGGGCTTGGGCTGACGTAGCAAATGGCTGAATGAGAGTTATGCTCAGTGTTGGTAAAAGAAAACACATGGATGTTCACCAAGCATTCTAAATTACATTGTCAGTCTTATTCCTGGTTCAGATAGCAATGCAATTCCTGAATGGCTTAACCATTAGATCCATGCTCTACAAAAAGGGGGTTTAATGCATCCACAAAATTTATCGATCAATGGTGGTACTTTCAATTAAAAAAAAAATCTTGAAAATAAGCTGAAGAATGTTATCAAGAATGGTTTTGAAGGATCGAATACATAGGTGCGCTGGCTGCCATGATACAATTAAAGTACTGTTAAGAATGGCGGAAAATACCGAAGAAACAAACAAATAAAGACTGAGACAACAATAAGTCTCGAATGGTCAGCGAATAGTTTTGGAATTCAGGATCGAGTTTTGGTCTCAAGCTGACATACATTTGACTTGTTTCACCTGTAAAGACTCGCTAGTAGTATAGGAGGGTAGACCTCGGACAAAACGCGTTTTGTCCGAGGTCTACCCTCCCTGAGTGCCATTTTGTCCGAGGTCTACCCTCCCTGAGTGCCATTTTTGTCCGAGGTCTACCCTCCCGAGCAGAAAAAAAGCCGCATCACTGCAGTTTTGGCGTGATTCGGTTTCCGCGACATATGAATACAATAATAAATAGTCCGTTACTAGGCTCGGGAGGGTAGACCTCGGACAAAAGTAGTTCCGGCAGTTGGTTCAGGTAGAAACCCTCGTTGGACTTAGTCTTTTTTGGAGGGTTGATCTTTCTCTCTCTCTCTATTACCGTCGGACTTAGTCTTTTTTCCACAATTGGATTAAAAAGTAGTTCCGACTGATGTAAACAAGTAGTTCCGACTGATGTAAACAAACGTAAACAAGCGTTTTGATTGGTCGAGACGTTTTCCCGCCAAAATTCGATGGGTTATTTCCCCTTTTCAGCTTGGATCAAGGTAAAGACCCTTGTTGAACTTAGTCTTTTTTCCACGATATGGACTATATTCTCTACTTACGCTGGGTCAGGCAGAGAGCATCGTTGGACTTAGTCTTTTTTCCGTCTTTATTCGCCTCAATCTTTCTCTATCACCGTGTTGGACTTAGGCTTTTTCTCTGTCATCGTTGGACTTAGTCTTTTTTCTCCGTCTTTGTTCGTCTTATCCTTTCTCTATCAACGTTGGACTTAGTCTTTTTTCACCACGATATGGGTTATTTTCCCCTCCTCAGCTTGGTTCAGCCAGAGATCATCGTTGGACTTAGGCTTTTTCCGTCTTTGTTCGTCTATCTTTCTCTACCACCGTTGGACTTAGTCTTTTCTTTGGCTCCTAGCAATATGATCTTTAGACATTACCTAACTATATGATCTGAGTGTGGGTTTTTCCGACATTTCCCGGAAACCACTTCGTCTAGACTTACCCAATCTTAGGTTTTATTCGTCCCTAGTTTTATTCGTCCCTAGTTTTTTAATCTGCAAAACTTTTTTAAAATTGTAAAAATTTTTATCCGAAAATTTTTATCCGAAATTCTTAAGCGTAAAAATTTTTTCTATCGGTAGAATTTTCTCTGTAAGATTTTTTGAAAATTTTTTCTCTGCAAGATTTTTTATTTGAAAAATTTTTTCTATCGATAAAAAAGTTTTTCTCTCTGCAAGATTTTTTAATCTAAAAGTTTTTTTCTCTGCAAAAAGTACAACAACACATCTACAAAATTGACAATTGTTAAAGATAGATTTTTTAAGGTTTTGGTTAGTCCTGAAAAGGACTGTTTTTGGAGATTAGACTGTCTTTTTTCCTCGTCTAATGACAGCAACCAAAATTTGCATGACAGATGGGACAACTTCCAGTTCTTCTTGTGATTGTCATTGTACCATCCTTCGTGGTGATCTTTCTCCCGAGTTCAACGTCAACTAATATGAGCTCTGGAGTTGTTGTCTGCATAAACAGCTCAAGTAATTTTTCTCCGAGCTCTCTGTATGGTTGTGTTATCTGCTCTAGATGTCTTTGAACTGCTATGAGTTGTCTTCTTAATACCAACAGATCTTCACCAGCATTTAAATAGTCTTGGAGAGCATCAATTATTTGATGGTTTATCTGTTCCATATTTTGAATTCTTTTTTCGCTTTGGTTACTTTATGATTTATTCGTCTTACTCGAGAGAACGAGAGTCGAATGACTATAGAAGAAGTTCACTGATTTTATAGCTTGGTAGAGGGATTGACCTACTTTGACTTGGAATTAACGTTAACCAATCGTTAGTTTCGTTACATTTCTTTGGAACTGATACTCTTAGACATTGTAGATAGATCATATAGTACATTATGTTCTATCTACATGCTCTCGCCCACGTTCGCGCTTTTAATTCTAACGTGAAGTAGGTCAATCTCTCTGTCAAGCTATAAAAGAGCCAGCATTTTTATTCTTGTATTAACTCATTTCACGATGAAGTTATCGAAATTCTGCTGTGGGCTGTTTGCCAGCAAGAAGAATAAGAAAGAAATGAAAGAAAAATGGGAGCAAGAGGCCATGGAAAAGAAAGAAGACGAGGCAGAAGAAAGGAAGAGCCTAAAGCATAAAGCTCTTCGGGAGTTCTTCGCAAGACGAGGGTATGAGTTTTATACTCGTACCCCAATCGTCAAGATGGGTAATATTTACCCGGACTTATCAGAACTGATACCGCCAACAGAGCATCGCGGTTGGCAGAATAAATTAATGAGAATGTATCCTTCATTGAAATGGTGAAGAATACGTTCTCTTTAATTTTAAAAACAGTCCTTTTCAGGGCTACCCAATACCAAGAAAGTTTTTACTTTCTTCAAATTGTCAAAAACAAAAAAGTCAAGTCCTATATGTTTTTATATCTTTTATTTAAAACTTTTTTATTTAAAACTTTTGTACAATAATCATTACAATGAAAACATTGAACTGGTAAAATATATACAATGAAACATTGAACTGTAGAAATATTTGAATCCTTTTTGAAAACAGTTCTTTGAAACAGTTCTTTGAAACAGTTCTTTGAAGAAATGTTTTTACAGGCACGTTTTTCTTTTTTTCTTCGGGATGTCAGGCTCACATTCACTCTTGCGTTTCCTCTTACTGTTTCCATTATTGTGTTCGTCATTGTTATTTTTCAACACAATATCTGGACAGATTTTTGCACCATGTTTTTTTGTTTTGCAGAAGAAACAGTTCTTCTTTTTCTTTTCTCTTTTCTCGTTGATTTTCTTTTCTTCAGATCCTGAAGATTTTTGAGACCTCTGTTCGTTGTTTTGCTCCTCTCCAGACAGTGAAGAGGATTCGTTATTTTGATCGAGTATAAGAGTATCCTCTGAAGAAAGTTTATTTTTTTGCGAACTTTGTTGCAAACTTTGTTGTGGGTTATCATGTATTTCTACTTGAATTCTACAGATTTCTGTGTCGTTGATTTCTGTGTTATCATGCTCCATATTTTCAATCTCCTGTTCGATTTGATTTCCTGTCAATGAAGTTGTAGTCTGTGACGATCTTGTCTTCCATTTATTCTCGTCTACTTTATAGGATAATAGAGCCCCAACGTATTTCATATGTTGGAATTCTCTACCGGTTTCCATTGTTGGCGAAATTTTAACATCGTGACTGTAGGGGTCCACGAAGACAGAGACGAATCTCCACATCATTTTTTCTTTTTCTGGACATTGTCTAGCCCAATGTCCTGATCTGTTGCATGTAAAGCAGATATTCGTTGTCATATCACTCACTCCATGACGCTTGTCGAATGTTGCTTGATCCAGGACTCTGGTGATACGATAGACATCTTTTTCTGCAAAATGTTGGTGGGATAGAAATGATCCCACGTAGTTCCCAGTATGGTAGACTTGATATCTTGACGGTATATTGGTGATCTCATAATCGTGAGTGTATGGGTTAACATACAGGTACATTCTCTTTGGTGTTGTACTTTGTAGCTTGAACCCACTCATTTTTTCTACCAGCTGTCCTGTTTGAAATCTTTCCGAAGAATGATGAAGATTTCAGTCGTAATACCTCTTTTTATACACGTTTGGTCTGAAAAAAGATATAAAAAAGCTAGGATTTTTTTAGTTCTTGGACATTACTTGACTTGCAATCAGTCATAAACCATGTCTAAAAGGTTAGTACCGTATTCAGACAGTACAAGTGACGATGAGGTAATTCAGCCGATGTCGAAGAAGAGAAAAAAATTACTACCGGCAAAGAAAAGAAAAAGAATCCTAGTCTATCCAGACAGTAGCAGTAATGATGAAAGCGATGATGAGAAATTTTCACCGTCAACCAAAAAGAGAAAAAGTTTACCATTGAAAGAAGAAAGCGACGGTGAAGTCAAAAAATCTTTGAAAGAAGAAAACGATGAGAAATTTCCACCGTCAACCAAAAAGAGAAAAAATTTGAAAGAAGATAAAAAATCTTTGAAAGAAGAAAGTCATGCTGGACCATTTTTGCCCAAGGAAGAAAAAAGTAAAGACAAAAAATCTTTAAAAGAAGAAGACAGAAAATCTTTGAAAGAAGAAAGTCATGCTGGGCTATTTTTACCCAAGAAAGAAGAAAGTGGAGACAAAAAATCTTTGGATATGAAAAGTCTATACGCCTTAAAAGAAGTGGGAAAAAAGAAGTCAAGAAAATTCAATACAGATTCCCGTGTGCTGGAGGCGTCCTTTAAGAAATTCGATGAGTTACAACCCCAGCAACTGACTGCCTTATTCGACGATGTTATCCAACAAATCGTTCAAAAGTTAAAGGCTGAATCGAGGGATATGATCAGAATTACCATCAATCACCGTTCATTGGATATGGGGATTCATATACCCTTTCTATATGTGGAGGAGTTGGAGAGTCATACTATATTGGACGAGATTGAAAAAGTTCTACAGTCGAATGAGGAATTCGTCTTGAACGATGGTCGCATGACATTCGATATCACACATACGGTACCCCCAAGTGGAAGTGGTAAAAGAGTTAGGGGTACAGAAATATTGGATTCAAAAGTTTTCGCAAAGAAGAAACAATCGATTATTGAAATTAATAATGAAGATCATCTATGTTTTGCAAGAGCTGTTGTTGTGGGGATTTATCACCATGAACGTGAAAACACCCAAGAATGGAATCGAAGATGGGATATCATCAAAAGATCAAACAGACCACTTCAAAAGATTGAAGCCGAGAAATTGATGAATGAAGCTGGAGTTTCGTCAACGCAACCTGTAGGACCTGAAGAATACAAAAAAATTCAAGATTTCTTGTATGAAAAAGACTATGTTATTAAAGTCCATCAACAGCAATCGAGAATGGAGAAAGTGTTTGAACATCCAAAAGTGAAAGATAATAGTAAAATCATACATTTGTACTTTCATCAAAAACACTATGACTACATCAAATCCATTACATCATTTCTTGATTGTGGTTATTATTGTGAGTTCTGTGATATACGTTACAGGAATCGGGAAGACCATGTTTGCTCAAAGATCTGTAAAGGTTGCTTTCGTACTGGAAAATGTCCATCGAAATCAAAAGAGTATGTCTGTTCCAAGTGTCATAGATGTTTTTTCAGTGCAGAATGCTTGGAAAAACACAAAACACTTCAAGGTAAAGAGAAGAAGACCATTTGTGAATTAGTGAAACTCTGTTCAAAATGTGAAGGCCAGTTTTTTGTCAGAAAGAAAAATCATGTCTGTAAGGGAAAGAAAAAGTGTCATCTCTGCAAGAAAATAGTTGACTTCTCTCATCGCTGTTTTATTCAACCTTACCAGAGTAAGATGAAGCATGACAGTGACGATGAGACGAGTTCTTCTGTAGTCAAAAAACCTTTGTTCATTTTCTTTGATTTTGAATGTCAGCAAGATACAGGGATACATATTCCGAATTACTGTATTGCACACCGAGCCTGTACTGAATGTATCGATAAACCACTTGATTTTCATTGTTCCACATGTAGTGAATTCGAAGAAGGAAGAGAAGTTATTTTTCAAGGAAAAGAAACTTTGAGTCAATTCTGTAGCTGGCTCTTTACAAAGCATCATAAAGGAATCATAGCTATAGCCCATAATCTCAAAGGTTATGATGGTCAATTTATTCTCAATCATATTATCAATGTTGGGATGAAAGAACCAGAACTGACCATGAATGGGAATAATATTTTGAAGTTAGAATTGAATGGTGTGTGTTTGATTGACTCCTTCAGTTTTATGAACTTTGGTCTGGCAAAATTTCCGACTACATTTGGACTTCAAGAAATGAAAAAAGGCTACTTTCCTCACTGGGCAAATACAGACGAATTCTGGGATTACGTTGGGCCATACTTGGATATGTCTTATTACAAACCCGATTCAATGTCTGAAGAGGCTCGATCGAAATTCATAGTCTGGTATAATGACAAAGTTCAAAATGGTGAGGAATTCAATTTTCAAAAAGAGATGGAGACGTACTGTCGATCGGATGTTGATATCCTAAGACGAGGATGTGGTGAATTCAGAAAGTTGTTCATCGAACAGAGTGGGATTTGTCCATTCACAGAGGCGTTTACTATCGCCGGCGCCTGTAACAAGATTTGGCGAAAAGATTATTTACCAAAAAATCAGATAGCCATCATTTCAAGCAAAGACCCAGTCAGACGCCGGTTTTCTATGAAAGCAATACGATGGATTCAAAGTATTGCTAGGGAAAAAGGGATTCATATTCAACACGGTAAAAATGGTGGTGAATTTCAAATAGGAAGATATACTGTAGACGGTTTTCACCGTCAATCAAACACTGTCTATGAATTCCTCGGGGATTTATTTCATGGCTGCCAGACATGTTTCAAGGATCGAAAATATATCAATCCCATCAATGGAAAAACAATGGATGAATTGTACAACACTACCATTGAACGATTAGAAGCCATCAAAAGAATGGGATATAACATAGTGACCATATGGGAGCATGAATTCGATACCAAGATGAAGAAGGACAAAGAGTACAAAAAAACCATTGAAAGTCTATATCCGAACTGTGACCCCATCGAACCAAGAGAGGGTCTGGCTGGAGGCAGATGCAATGCAATAAAAATTGCTTATGATGTTGAGGAAAGCAGTGAAAAGGAAATCAAGTATATCGACATCTGCTCTCTGTATCCTTACGTCTGCAAACATAAATTCTATCCTGTAGGTCATCCCACAATCTTGACTGCTGAGAGTATTGATATGAAGAATATTCGTCAGTATGAAGGACTCATTAAATGCAAAGTTCTACCCCCAATTGATTTGTTTCATCCTGTTCTTCCAGTTCACTGTAACAACAAGATGATGTTTCCACTCTGTATGAAATGTGCACAAGAAAGCTCAAACGTTTGTAACCATAAAAAAGAAGAGAGATCCTTGGTTGGAACTTGGGTTACATTTGAACTGTTCAAAGCTCTCGACTGTGGTTATCAGCTAATGCAAGTGTATGAAATCTGGCATTTCCATGCTGTTTCGGATCAATTCTTTAAAGGCTATGTGGATAATTTCTTGAAAATTAAGCAAGAAGCCAGTGGATATCCCAGTTGGTGTCAGACAGACTCGGAAAAGAATCAATTCATTCGCGAGTATGAGGAAGCTGAAGGGATTCGTCTCGATCCCAAATGTATTCAAAAAAATCCTGGTAAAAGATCGTTTGCTAAGATTATGCTGAACTGTCTTTGGGGGAAATTAGCACAGCGTGAAAACATGAGCAAGACGAAATACATCAGAGAACCATCTAAATATTTTGACTTGATTACCGACCCGAAATATACGGTAAAGCATGTGGAAATCTTTGACAATGAGTGTCCATTCATTTTGGTCAACTATGAAGAAAAGATGGACTTTATCGAAACGCATGCAACAGCCAATGTTATTGTAGCATCCTACGTAACAGCTTATGCAAGGTTGGAACTGTACAGTGTTCTTGAAAGATTGGGGGATAGAGTTCTATATTTCGATACAGATAGTTGTATGTACATTCATGATCCTGAATTGTGGAACCCTCCCATCATCAACAGTAGGTTAGGAAAATGGACCGATGAAGAACCTGATTGTAGAATAACTCATTTCAGAGGATTAGGCCCCAAGAATTACGCTTACAAAATGAGAACAAAAGATGGAAAAGAAAAAAGCAAATGTAAAGTCAAGGGAATTACTTTGGATTACAATACAAATCAGATGGTAAATTTCGACACCTATTCAAAATGTGCTTTGGATCGTACAATAGAAATCAAAGTTCAGTATGACTGTAGAATCAAAAGGCATAAAGACAGAACAGTGACCAGTGAACCACAGACAAAAACCTTTCGCTCTGTATACACCAAAAGAGTGATTGTAAACGATACTGATACTGTTCCCTATGGTCATAAAAGTTTAAGGGTATAAATATCTGTAAGAAACAATATCGTGTTACACTGTTTTGAAGTGAGCGATCGAAGTAAGACGTTTTTTAAAAACAGTGAAAACTATCAAAAAGAGAAAAAATCATGTCAAGCGAAATGCTACCTTTACCGATAGAACTACGTGAAAAAGTTTATAGAGATTTCATCCATCAGCACACGCTCGATAAACAAGTACAGTTGGATATTAAATTCGGCTGTGTGAAACTTTGGATAAACAAATTGCATAAGGGAGTTGCAAAAGGAGAAAGATCGTGCAAGTTGTATGGTATACACAGCTTTATTGTAATGATAGGGGATGATACAGATTTTGATTTTCCTCTCAAAGCTTATTTAGCATTTTGTTTGTTGAAAGACAACTATATTGCTAAACAGATGGATTCCACAAGTCGGTGGCAATTCATTATCGTAGGAAGAACAGAAGAAAGTTTTCTGAACGTCCTGAAAATGAAATCGGTTCTGTTTAACTTTTACTTACGCTACAAACAAGGATCCATTCAAGACGGTGAGGAAATAGTGGATACCATGGAAGGGTATATTCTTTTTGATAGAGATGTCACAGAAGAAATCGTATATTCAACTCTTTTGACAAAAGATATTTCAAAACATGTTTTTCCATTTAGTGGAGTACGTGAATATAGTGAAATGGATAGCAAATTTCCATTGTTTTTGGGTAATGATCAGTTGCACAAAGTTATTGTGGAACATGAAGACAAGTGGAAAAATCGAGGTATCTGTGAATTTGCATTGTAACGATACTGCACTCTATGACCTATAAGATTTGAGGGTATAAATAACTGTAAGGGACAACACCATGTTACACTGGGTTGAAGTGAACAATCAAAGTAAGACGATTCTATCGAAAAGTGGAAATCATGTCAAGTGAAATGCTGCCTTTGCCAATAGAACTACGTGAAAAAGTTTATAGAGATTTCATCCATCTGCGCACACTCGATGAAGGAACACAATTCAACCTTAAATTCAGATGTGTGAAATTTTGGATAGATAAATTGCACAAGGGAGTTGCAAAAGGAGAGACATCCTGCAAAATGTATAGCATGCATGACTTTATTGCAATGTTGGTGACTGAGTCAGACTTCAATACCACCATCAAAGGCTATTTGACAGCTTGTTTGTGGAAAAGTGACTATTTCGCTAAGAAGTTGCAAGCCACAAGCCGATGGCGATTCATTATCATAGGAAGACCAGAAGAAAGTTATCTGATCATGCTGAAAATGAAATCACTCCTGTTTAACTTTTACTTACGGTATACAAAATCAAGAGATAATGCAGAAGGAGTGGATATCATGGAAGGCTATCTCCTATTTGATAGAGATGTCACAGAAAAAATCGTACTTTCAACTCTTTCGACAAAAGCAGTATTCAAAAACGTCTTTGAAATTAGAGGAACGTGTGAATATAGTGGATTGGACAGTGTATATAGTTTGTTTTTGGGCAATGAACAATTGCACAAAGCTGTTGTGGAACATGAAGACAAGTGGAAAAATCGAGGTATCTGTGAATTTGCATTGTAAAAATGTTCTGTCATTGTTGTAGATAAGAACTGCATTGTCAATGCTTTGTATATAAAAAATGTACCTTCATTGTTTTTTGTATATAAATTGTCTTTGTATATATAAAATATAGTGTTAGAACATTTGGTTTGTTTTAAACGTTACTGTTTTTCATGATATTGTTAAGAACTTTTGAATGAATAAAGAAATGATTTTAAAAAAGGTCGTCTGTTTTGATTTCTTCCCAAAACTTGAATAAAGAAAAGTTCAGACTTAGAAAAATGTAGCTAGATCATCACATTCTATGTGAGATCATATAGTACGTTATGTTCTATCTACATGCTCTCACCCCCGTTCGCGCTCTTAATTCTGTATCAAAGTAGGTCAATCCCCCTACCAAGCTATAAAATGTTGACAGAAATTTTCCTATCTTTTATTCTTTCTCTATCTTTTTTTATCCTAGCGATATGTCTGTGAGACAGGGTTTTGGCACACCGCCTCAATCTTATTATAGTGGGCAATATTTACGCTATAAGAAGTACTTCAATCATGAGCATTTCATTAGAAAGCATTATTTCGATGCAGAACGATACTTGGATGAATCTCAGCCTAGTTTGTTCTCTAGAAGATTTTCCGTTTCAGAAATTTATGAAATGGTAAAATCTACTGTAGAACATAGCGATAGTATTAAATTGCAAGGTTTCAACAAGATAATTTTTGAAATGAAATTTCCTGTTGAAATCGGAAAAGATGCAGATGGTAAAGAGGCGTATGTTTGTAAAGTCGTCGCCTGCTATGATGGATTTGAGTTGCCGGATGTAGTCAAGTATAAAGATCTTTCTGTCATCACGGCATATCCTGTATAATGGATAAAAAACAATGGTTCTTTTTAAGAACCACTCTCTCCTTCTTTTTTAGGATTGAGGGCTCTTTTCAGAGCCAACCAATACCCAGGAAGTCTGCTTCTTCGAATTGTCAAAACAAAACGTATTTCTCAGATCTAAAGATTGGTTGTATCAGACTCAAAAAAAGACTAAGTCCTATCCGAAGAATCGTCGTTTTTCCCCCAAACACCCGCCAAGATCAACCGTTTTCCCCACTCCCGCCATTCCTTTTCTACAAAAGAATATAACAAGTCTGACGATTGGTCTACGTTAATTCTGAGTCAGAAAAAGTAGGTCAATCCCTCCACTAAGTTATAAAAATTCAGTGAACTTTTCCTATAACCATTCGACTCTCGTTTCTCTCGAGTAGCACGAATAAGAAATCGTAAAAGTATACCAAGACGAGAAAAATGCTTATATTTTTTCCTTATTGTCCACAGTGTGATAGACCATGTGCAATAGAGTGCGGAAAATGCTTTCATATCCTACAACATCTTGGAGAAAAGCACAATTGTCCAGAACCAGATGAGGGATTCTATGACTATGATGAAGACTATGGTGTAGTGATTTGGTGTTATCATTGCTGTCAAGCTTTCATCGTGGTCCAGTTTGAAGAAGAAGAAGAACATCTCGATCGCAACCAGTGAAGAATGAATCTTCATAAAAACAGCCCTTTTCAGGGCTAACATGCAACAAGAAAGTTTTCTACTTTTCTTCAAATTGTCACTTCAACTCAATTCTGAATTAAGAAATATAACGAAACTAACGATTGGATAACATTAATTCCGAGTCAAAGTAGGTCAATTCCTCTACCATCCTATAAAAGACGGGGCTCTTTTTCTTTTTAATCAGTTTTCCCTCTCAGAACTCAAAAATGAAGACCCTCGACAAACGGTTCAAATTGATTGAAGCAGAGCGACGATTTAGAAAGGGATGCAAACAGATCGAATTGCTTAAAATTCGTCTGAGTGGGATAGAAAAACGATATGATAAGTGTAAAAGCAGAGCTGTGCAATATAATCTGAAAATTCAACTTTGTTCAATCAAAGGAGTACTCATTATGTATAATGAGTATGTCCAAGGCAAAGTTGAAGAAATCAATGAACTTCGGCGTGAGCTATTCCCCGAAGATTCAGATGAGGAGGTTTAGAGTCCTCGATCTTTTCTCTAGTTTTGAAATTAAGTTAACCGATAGTTAAATTAATTTCATTACAGAGAATAGTGAAAAACAGCCCTTTTCAGGGCTAACATACACCAAGAAAGTTTTATCTCTCTTCAAATTGTCAGACCAAATCAATTCTGATTTTAAGAAAAGGTTAATTTTTACTTCAACTTATCAAAAAAAGACTAAGTTTATCAGAAAACCTTATTCCCTACCACAACGTATAGATTTGTTTTCATCTATCTTTTACTTATTCAAAAGAGAATATAACAAAACTAACGATTGGCTAACGTTAATTCAGAGTCGAGGTAGGTCAATTCATCTGTAAAACGTATAAAGAAAGCCGGTCAAGTTCTCATTTAATCATTTTTTTACCTCTCAATACTCGAGAATAAAAAATGTTTTGCATGTTCATGTTTGGATCAGTGGCATATTATTCGATACTGAACTGGTTAGAAGATTGGTTTCGTCGACGGCAGATACGTCATAACCTAGCACTACTTATTATGTTACTTGATGAGTTAGAGGCTGCGAGAGATAGACGAAGAGGTTAAAAAATACAAATCTTCGAAAAACAGTCCTTTTCAGGACTACCAAACGTTAAGAAAAGTTCTATCTTTTCAAATTTTGTCAAGCAAAATTCTGCATAACTCTAAGAAAAATCTCATCCCAAATAATATTTTCTAATATAGTATAGTTCATTCTTTTGCAAGTAAGCAGTATAACTATGTAAAAAACGAAAGATTATCATTTCTGCTTGACTAGAATTCAGTTGTTTTCGTTCAATCATAGGATATGTTACATTCGCAATAGAGCTCAGATCAATCGGTTAGCCAGTACCCCAGATTTCTATCATTTCTCTCTGTAAGTGTTATAATCATTCGTGGCTGCTTCCGACCGGGTCCGCGCTCTTAATTCTGTATCAAAGTAGGTCAATCCCCCTACCAACCTATAAAACGTTGACGATATTTCTCTACAATCATTCGGCTCTCGATCTTCGAGTAGTACGAGTAAAAACACACTGTTAACGGGAAAGATGAATCTCAACTTAGCCGATTACAACTTAACCGACTACATCTTAGACAACTCCTTGCCACAGAGTGGAAACAGTGGAGATATTCTAGCGTCAGCCATGAATTCGACATTCATTGAGCCAATGGCAGCAACAGTTAACAAATTCGAGGAAGAGATGCGACAGATGATCTCAAAACAAGATGCTACAATAACTCAGATTTTAGAGGAGTTGAAAACATTGAACAGAAACATCGAGACAATATGCCAGCAAAGACAGTCAACTACGCCTGTTATTGTGAAGATTCCGGTGGAGTTCGACTTTGATAAAACCAGCCTTCGAAGACTAACAGACTCCCTTGTATCAGTTGTAAAAAAGAAAGATCAGAAGTCAAAGGAAAATCAGTCGAAGGAAAAGCAACACTCAAAGGAAACACAACCAGAGAAAGATCATCAGCCAAAGGAAGAGAAGATAAAAAATAAAAAACGAGAAATAGAGAAAGACGATGATGAACAACTTCACAAAAAACAACGATACGATCCCACCTATGTATCACCGTCAAAAATAGGACTGGGAAAACATGGGAAAAATATCGACAACTTCAAAGACTTCAAGATCCCAAAGATTCCAAAACTCAAACTCAAAAAGATACCCAAAGAAACAAAGAAAAGTTCTCAATAGAGAAAAAAGACAAAAAAAAGACAGTTCAATTTCCAAAAAACAGTCCTTTTCAGGACTAATCATTCCCCAAGAAAAATCTATCTTCAACAATTGTCAATAAGTAAGTCAAGTCGCCTCCAGTCGTATAAAAGACGATGATATTTTCAGTACATTAATCATTCGGTTCCCGAATAAATGACAGCTAAAGAAATGGTGATGGACTATAGTGTACAATTTCTACTTCTCTCGATGACAAAATGGTATCTGACAACCTTTCTACTGGCCATGATGCATGACTCCACTTTGCCTATGCATAAAATAAACAAAATAAGAAGGTTAATAGCAGATCGAAGAAGAGTCGTGGAGTGCCCTATCTGTCAGACAAACTTTGGATACTGTCATTAGAGGAGGAGGAGGAAAAAACAAACTCCAAAACAGCCCTTTTCAGGGCTAACCATTCCCCAAGAAAAGTCTATCTTTCTCAAATTGTCAATATCGCTAAGACCAATAGAAGAGTCTTTTATCTTGGGAACCATATCGTGGAAAAAAGACTAAGTCCAACGATAGCCTCTGCCTGAACCAACCTGTTTGTTTACATTAGCCGGAACTACTTTTTAATCCAATTGTGAAAAAGACTAAGTTCAACAAGGGTCTTTACCTTGATCCAAGCTGAAAAGGGGAAATAACCCATCGAATTTTGGCGGGAAAACGTCTCGACCAATCAAAACGCTTGTTTACGTTTGTTTACATCAGTCGGAACTACTTGTTTACATCAGTCGGAACTACTTTTTAATCCAATTGTGGAAAAAAGACTAAGTCCGACGGTAATAGAGAGAGAGAGAAAGATCAACCCTCCAAAAAAGACTAAGTCCAACGAGGGTTTCTACCTGAACCAACTGCCGGAACTACTTTTGTCCGAGGTCTACCCTCCCGAGCCTAGTAACGGACTATTTATTATTGTATTCATATGTCGCGGAAACCGAATCACGCCAAAACTGCAGTGATGCGGCTTTTTTTCTGCTTGGGAGGGTAGACCTCGGACAAAAATGGCACTCAGGGAGGGTAGACCTCGGACAAAATGGCACTCAGGGAGGGTAGACCTCGGACAAAACGCGTTTTGTCCGAGGTCTACCCTCCTATACTACTCTCGCTTTCGGCAGGTCAAACATACGTAACAAAAAAGAACGGAAATTGGTCATCTTTTTTTTATTGTAAAATAAAGAGTTGTGCTGAGTAATGTGAAATAAACGTATTTAGTCTGTGGTATTATGGACTTAACGGATTGTTCCACTGAGACCAATTTAGACTGTAACTACACAAAAGATGTTCCTCTGATGTGACATTAAACGAAAACCAGTCCAGTCGTAAAAATGGCTGTTTTCGATTTGATCTCGAAAGTTACACCAGTGGGAATTACGTTGGAGATTCGATTTCAGTATTGATGTTTGCAAATCGTTGCTACTGCCGTTGTTGTTGTTGACTGGTATGGTCGAAGCTTTTTACACACCCACAAGTCAAAAGCCAATAACTCATAGGTCAAATTGATCTGTGCCATGCTCTGTGAAAAGGGGGGCTAAATGCATCTGCGAAAAGTATCGACCCAGGTCAGCCTGCACAGTCCGCGCAGGCTGACCTGGGCCGAAACTCTTCGCTATCGGTCAATCGTAGCAAATAACTCTAGGTCAAATTCCAGGCAAATGAAATTCCATACCATTTAAAAGCATGGGTATTACTGATAGTCTGAAAATGTGTTACTATACAGTTTATGCAAGTTCCAGTCGCTGGTAGAAATGAAATGGCTCAAAGTCCTGAAGGCGGATTTGTGGAACAGTATTCTGAGTTATGATATGGTCAGATGAACAAATGAAATTTACTTAACATGGGATGCATCTACATGTAGATCCTATATGTAATGTGTTGATGGAGTTAGCAAGGGCAAGGAATGTCGAAGTTGTTCTGCCAAGCGGGACTCGCAGTAACTGTTATTTTATTACTTATTAACCCCTTAACCTGCTGAATAAACGAAACGAAAATTTCTACTCAATAGTAAAAGCCAAGACATTGCGATTTCACCGGAAAGAAAATACCGTATCGGACAGTGTAGATCAAAGATCAGACTGCACGTTCTGTGCAGTCTGATCTTGATCTACATTGTCCGCAAAACGTCAGTGACTCGCGCTTAGCAACTTAAGTGTTAAGGAGTAGCAATTTTGATCCATCAACCTGACGCACTTTTCTGCTGGTGTAAGATTTAGGACCGTATGTACACGTCTAGGACTGTATATACGGTAGTAACAAAAATGAGGCCGGGGTGTAAGTACTAGTTAAAACTGAAAGTAGAGTGAGTAGAGCGCAAGCGTGTATGCCAGTATATTTTCAAAACTGAAAAAGAGCGCGCATGGTGTATTTGGTTCCGGCAAGTTCGATAACAGTAAGCGGATTTGTTATATAAAGATCCGCTAAAAATGATTCTTGAAAACTAGAATTAAATTTGCCCGCATTCTGACTCCCTCATTGTTTGCTTTTGGCCGCTGGTGCGCCTTTAACTCGTTTACCTCCGGCAGACAACTTTTTCGTCCTACCATGGACTACTTCTGCCATCATATTTTCTCATTACATTTAACCCTTATCCTGCTAAATACGTTCAATGCGACTTTCAAGCCAAAAAACCCAAATGTTTGGTATTTCACCTGTTTTTTTTTTTGGGGGGGGGGGGGCATATCTCCTTATCCATTATCGACAGAAACACATGAAAAGGAATATTTTTCCGGAATTTAATCGATAGAATCAGTCATGATAGCAAGATTTAAGTAGCCTTTCTGCTATACTCTATACGTATTTACTGCGTTTGTTTGTGGGCCCTTAGTTACGGTAACCAAGGAAGTCAGTTTATCTCATCGCTACGGATCTATCTATTGATGGTTAAAGCAAATGCCTGTTAAGACTGAGCCGTTTATCTCCTTATCGGACAGTGTAGATTCAAGAACAGACTGCACGTTCTATGCAGTCTGATCTTGATCTACATTGTCCGCAAAAGGTCATTGAGTCGCGCGTAGTAGCCTAAGGGTTAACTTTATTTTTAGTCACGATAACATGCTTTATATTTTCTTTAGTTCCACAATATAAAGCATTTATATTCTACTGCATGGACTTATTATGGACTAATAAACAACATAAGTCAGTAATAGGAGTAGCGGCATAGACTACGCATTGTATTCAAGATGTCCGACATGTTGTAATCTGTGTAGAGAAACATGCTTGCCAGCAGGTTAACATCAACATAATATCTCACATAAATGCATAGTAATACAGAACTTACACAGTACTTATGCAGTTTTCTTATACGTGAAAAAAGGGAGGGTGGAGGGGGGGGGGGGGGGGGGGGGGAGGTAGTAAGGCAATCGTAAACAGTGTGTAGTCTACCCGTCGAATGACCAAAATAGAGCCGCGAGCTCTATTTATACTACAACGGAAACGCCTGCGTGCAACATACACTGGACAGAGTTATCTATAATAAGTAGCCACTCACCCAACATAACTTTATAAACAAGAAATCTGTTGTCAATCTAATTCCATGCCGCTTTAACTCTTTTATTATCAAATAAATAGATTATGTTTTTTGTCATTGGCCACAAATACAGTTCCGTTCCAAGATGAAGAGACAGTTTAGTAATACTCTAAAATAAAGTAGTGGACGGTATAGATCAGATATAAGACGACATGTTTTGTACAATCTGATCTTGATAAATACTGTCCCACAAAAGTTGCTTGTGTTGTCAGTTGCAATAATTGATGGTTAAAGCAAATGCCTGTTAAGACTGAGCAGTTTATATATGGACTGTGCAGCTGGCAACACTTCTATTGAAGGTGCGTACAGGTCAACGTCCTGAAAACAAGCATTGTTGCCTTACAAGTTTGACGTAGGTCAAATTTCTTAAAGGGAGTCAATCAGATTTTTTTCTTATAATTTTACCAAACTTCAGAAATAGTTTATCACTATATAAGTAAGGCTGTAGCTGGCAAATCGTTAGTAAAGAAGGACAAAAGTAAGGTAAAATATTTTTTTTTTAGTGGTATTTCCTTAATGAGCTACGTGTACGTAGCTCATTAAGGAAATACCATTGAAAAATATATTTTCAGTTACGGGATAAAAACTATATAGGCCCCTATAAGTTCTTGATTTAAATACATGCGTATTTTGTGACTATCATATTGTTTTACACACTTTGTGAGAACGTTGACTGAACATGAAAAACAGTGGTAGTACTGCACATACACGTGTACCTAATTATAAGATGGTTTAGAGATCAAATTCTCCGCTTCGACCACTGTTAGAAGCCTCAGAATTTACTAAAGGCCCAGTACCGCCAAATGTAAACAATGTGAAAGTTAAAATGCATTTGAGCCATGCTCTGTGAAAAAGGGACTGAATGCATCTGCGAAAAGTATCGACCCAGGTCAGCCTGCGCAGTCCGCGCAGGCTGACCTGGGCCGAAACTTTTCACCAGTCTACCTCATGATTCGGTCGGTTGTGAGACAAAATGGACTGTATGGATCCATGATCATGTGATGTCTTGCCTGGTATCATGCATCACGGAGATGCATTAAGCCCCCTTTTGCCAGATCATGGCTCATTTAGATTTAAATCGTACCATTTATATACATGCATGGAGCTTATTATGAAGATGACAATCTGTTATTAAAAGGTCGATCCAAGAATTAGTCGCTGGCGGAAAAATGACTTTTAAACTTGGTTAAAAAGTTGCCAAGTTGCTCAATCTTTACTCTTTACCTGGTTTTGAAATTCATTGCTTTTCTCCCGGAAAAATCACAATGGATTTAAGACGTTACGGTGCACAATATACATGTATGTCCAAATATGAAAAGAAGCATCGTAAACATCTCATTATTGAAATTAATGCACCTCGGTTATCAAAACACATCTAAAAGCACAGAAGCTTATGGCTAATTTGATTATTGCCCTACTGTTTTCACACGTGAAAAAAAAAAGGGGTGTCCTTTAAGTAAGTGGTAAATCAGTTCAACGCAACAAACTTCAGGCCTCAACATTAATTTTGTCAAACGTAGACAACTTGTAGAAAACTAAGTTTATATCGTTTTAAAGTAGTTATCTCCCTTGAGTCTTTCCTTACACTTGCGGTTCAACGATCATAAAGCAAAAATCAAGGTCAGAACAGGGGTCATATACAACAGGGATCGTATACGATCCCTGGTCAGAAAGCACATGTAATCTTTGATCTACGATATACGTTTTTGTGACAGAATTTTGCGTTTAAGGCCTAACTTGATGGTGTGGCATTCTAGATGGTTAATCGTAATCCCCTTTGAGCTGCCGTCATATTGAGACTGTTCTTATGTTGTCATTGAATTCCATACCGATCATGAAATATATGAAACAAAAGTACTGTGAATCCACATTTATTGACGTTCTAACGAAAGGGGTGTTCGAAAAGCATCCGAAAAGGTTTCATAATTTGTTTTAGATACTTAATTTTCTATGAAATTTTGACAGAATGTACATTGATGTTTATGTTTTTTGATATGATGTTATAGACAAACATAGCCTGAGTAAACCGATGCGAATATCTTCGTCACTATAGCTACGTCAGGTAGCGTTTAGCGGGACAAACACTCATAGATGATGTCTGCAGAATACTGGTCTCATAGTTGACCCTTCACAAAACAAAACGTAGCCTTGTCCAAATTCAAAGCATTTACAGACAACAAATTGAATGTGCCCAACAACCGAATTAAAAATTTCAAATGGTTGAAAACATTGTGGAAAAAAGGGGAGAAAATGCTCTTTTCCAACATTAACAGTCACTTATTTGGGAGCCGGAATAGCAAACACAAGGCTTCACATCGGGCCAAATAAATGCGATGACCTGATTGGTCAAATATCGATTTCCACGGATCCTTTTGGACGTATCTTAGAATTGTACCGATATAATTCTGGAACTACACAACAAAGTTGGAATTCCTACTTTGCGCAGGACAGTTCTAGAATTGTACCGATTATTATTCCCACTTTGCTCAAAACATATGAGCCGTGTTCTGGCAAAAGGGGGCTTAATACATCTCCGTGATGCAATATACCAAGCAAGACATCACATCCACGAAGTCCACTTTGTCTCTCAACTGACTGAATTATGGGGTAGAATGGTCGTTGGACATACAGCAAATTGATCAAGAGCGAAAAGTTGCGGCAGTTCGCTCAGGCTGACCTGGGTCTATACTTTTCGCAGATGAATTAAGCTCCCTTTTCACAGAGCATGCCTCAAATGCATTTTATACGCCTGTTTAAGCGAATAACACTTACAGGTTCTCCGATGCATCAGGGATCTTATATACACACATATATATATAAGATCCCTGGATGCATAGAGTGGTGTGCATAACATGCTAGTTTAACCATATTTCATTCAATATGTTTTTCACGTATTACATCAATTACAACAAAGCATTACGAAAAGGATTAGAACGCTTAACATGCTGATACAAAGAAGTAAGGTGACCCTATTGAATAAAGTCCCCCATGTCGTCATTCTTCAAAAACATAGTGATCTACGATCATAAGTATCTGGTAGGTTCACAAATACCAGAATGTGCAATATTGACTTTTACGGTGACTTTAATTTACAATAATTGTCGTTTGATAATTGTTTCATATTTGAATTGCTATGGGTGAAATATCATCACATGTATCTTAACAACTGTATTTCACAAAATATTACAAAGGTCTGACAACTTTTGAAGAAAAGTTGTTTTTCTTATATACATGCACACTAATAAAGCTTTGAACGACATTACCCCAAAAACATAAGAATAAAAGGCAGTTTTCATAAATGAATTCATAAGTATAGATATTTTTACGAAATAAAAGTGGCGAGGTTTTTTTATTTTAAATTCTAGATGTCTTCAGGGCGAGTTGTCTCGTTTTTCTCTCAACTGGTACCCGTTGTATCTCCCGTAGCCGTCCGATGTTGATACAAAGATCGATAACAGGCGGCCAGTTTAGTTTTTCTCCTGAGGTTATCAGTACTTTGATTTTTTGATAGCATGATTTTCATGATTAAGTGAATTAAACATCACCGCTTCGAAGAGGAAGTTAAATATTTTGTAACTTCCGATTCGTCATGAAAATTGTGTGAAGGAATGACGCATCAGCTGTGACATAAACAAATGTGTTAGGATGGCTTTTCATCCTCATTCTGATGCAGACGAAACTTTTGACTACTTGTTTAAAATAGTTCTCATTGGGGACGCTGATGTAGGGAAAACTTGTGTTGTCCAGAGATTCAAATCTGGCACCTACGTGGAGAAACATGCAAGCACCATTGGAGTTGACTTTACAATGAAGACGCTGCAGATTGACGGGAAGTTAGTGAAGGTATTGCTCATTTCAATGATTATTGATAATGTGTGTGTCAGGTTATCTCAATAAGGGGAAGAAGAGGAAGAACTGAGGCTGGTGTGGGACTGTCAGTCAAAACCTTAGAGCTCAAACTCCTGAACTGTTCAGTCACACTAAAATATGCCACAGGAGTAAGTTACACCACAGGAGAAGATGATACGCCATACCTTTGATCCAAAGGCAAGCCCTGATGTTATTTTTTGATTGGTTCTCCGCTTGCCTTCGTATCAGCCCTTCATATTATGTCTATTCTGGAATAAAAATTGTTCTTACCGGCATCTCTTCAAACGGCTCTATGCGGCAGTATTTTTGTTGACTGCTAATAACATGGCCACAGATCGTTAGATGAATGATTTATCTTCACAAAACGCTGAGATATGTGTAAAATAACGATTCTTACCTTCTTGCAAATCCGTATTTTTTTTTAACGTAAATATCTGTTGACCTACTTCAACTGAAATCAAAACATGGCGGAAATATCAATCGGCATGTATCGGCAGTTTTCGCAGTTTTGCGGACATGTTACAGGACATGCTGCAACTCCCGAATGAACTGTCCTGTAGCATGTAACTGAATACAGAGACAATCAAAAAATAACATTGGAGCTCCCCTTCAGATAGGTAGATACGCCACAGCACATTGATAATATTTAATATGTATTTTTTACGTTTAAATATTTTAATTAAGATACTGTCTATTGTATATTGATGTATATGTTTGAGAAATTTAATGCAGTTTGATAGAAATTTGATCTTGAAAGACAGCCATACTCAGAGTTATGATCTCAATGACAGCATAGTTGTATAAAACATCAATTTCATGAAGATGTGTGTTGTTTTAATTTTTAATAGATTTATTTTTCCTTTCTAAGAATATGTAACGATATTAAGCAGTGTTCCCACTCACATCTCTTTTTGGGAGTGCATGCGCTCCCTGGAATACAGGTTTGGGAGTGCAAGAGAAATTCTTGGAGTGCACTTAATATTGACAATTATAGAGCATCTATGGAGGACAGTAAGGGTCTATTGTGTTGAAAATTTGTTTTGACGAGTCTTACTCTGCAGTCAGCTGCTCTTGAAAACAAAATGGGTAATTTAAAAAAAGAAGACGCTTGTTATAATTTCCTTACTCATGGGACCAGTTTCAGAGGGACAACTTACAGCCTGACGGCCAGTAGAATGTTCCATTTCACTGTCAATTTCAGACACTAATTAGGTTTCACTTACAGTTTTATGGAGATATTTATGTAAATTTACTGTTCAAAGTCATTGATAAAACTGAATAGACAGTTTGAAATGCCTACGATCGGACGATGTCAAACCAATTTTGGTTGTGTCATGGGTTTTCGTGTTTCTTGCAGCGATCTTTTTTTCATGCCTATTAAGTTTTGGAGTAGTATTTCTGCATGATTTGACATAGATTTGTCAATAAGAATAGCATGTAACTTCAAAACCTTCGATTTTACACTAGAAAAGCGGATTGATACCATGTTTGATTAGCGGTCATAAACAGTGACTTTCACACTTGTTAACTTGTCCCAATGTTTTCGTTCTCCCTAAAACAAATTCATTTTTAGCTCCACTGGCCGATGGCCAGCGGGCTTATGTCATGGCCTGGTGTCCGTCGTGCGTCCGTCCGTCCGTCCGTCCGTCCGGTCGTCCGTCCGTCCGTCCGTGCGTTAACTTTTATTTCAAACGTCTTCTTCTCTGAAACTACCCATCCAATTTTCATGAAACTTCACAGAAATGATCCTGCCATGGTCCTCTTCAGAATTTCTTGAAAGAATTTGATTCCTTCAAAAACTCTGGTTGCCATGGCAACAAAACTGAAAAATATTGGAAATCTTTAAAAATCTTCTTGTCTGAAACCATAAGGCATAGGGCTACCAAATTTGGCATGTAGCTTTATGTAGTAGACCTCTATCAAGTTTCTTCAAATTATAGCCCTGGGGTCAAAATTGGCTCTGCCCCAGGGGTCACAAGTTTTACATAGGCTTATATAGAGAAAACTTCAAAAATCTTCTTGTCTGAAACCATAAGGCATAGGGCTACCAAATTTGGCATGTAGCTTTATGTAGTAAACCTCTATCATGTTTCTTGAAATTATAGCCCTGGGGTCAAAATTGGCTCTGCCCCAGGGGTCACAAGTTTTACATAGGCTTATATAGAGAAAACTTTAAAAATCTTCCTGTACCTGTGCCATAAGGCCTAGAGCTACCAAATTTTGCATTTAACTTGATCTAGTTGGGGTCTACCAAAAGTGCCCAAATTATAGTCCTGGGGTCAATTTGGCCTCATGCTGGGGGGGGGGGGGGTTCACAAGATTTACATAGGCTTACATAGGGAAAACTTTTAAATCTTGGTGTACATAGCCATAAGGCTTAGGCTACCAAATTTTGCATAATTATAGCATTATCTAGTGGACAACTACAAAGAGGGCCCAAGTTACAGCCCTAGGATCAAGTTTGGCCCTGCACCAGGGTTCACAAGTTTTACATGGGTTTATTGAGTGAAAAGTTCAGAAACCGTCTTGTTACTAGCCATAAGGCCAAGAACTCCCAAATTTGGCATGTTATTCTTCTAATACACATATTCCCCATTTAGTCCGACTGTAGCCCTGGGGTCAAAGTTTTATGAGGGCTTATATAGTAAAGACTTCTCTTCATGGTTTATATTTATAAGCCAGTGGAGCGATACAGGGCCATCATGGCCCTCTTGTTTGAATTTGGACTAGCCTAAAATTTTGTTGTTTGGTAAAGAGTTCAGTTAACTCTTTACCAAACGACAAAATATTCGACTTGTCCAAATTGAAAGCATTTGCAGATGACAAACTTAATTCAGATGATCAAAGTGGGCTTTGAAAGGGTAGAAAACATTGTGGCAAAAGGAAAAAATGCTGGTTACCAGCATTTTCTCCTTTTCCTGCAATGTTTACTAAAAGCTCCTTCCTAAGGGTCATTAAAACTCCAGATTGTGTGGTAAAGGGTTAATAACTAGTGTTTTTGATAACCCACTTGATGGCAACAGTTTTGTTACAGGAAGAGGTATGGCAGATAAGGGACTCAAATCTGGAACCCTTTGCCAAACAACAAATTTTGGATGCTTTAAATTGAAAGCATCTCCATTAGGCAAGTTGAAGTTGGTGCAAATGAAACGAAAATTTGACAGGATAGAAAACATTGTGGGCAAAGGAGACATTGTATGCAATAAGCCATTTCTTCTAATTCCAAAGATCTGTCGTGCAGTATTGTGCCAAGACAAGGACTCTTGGACGGTATCAGCCATATCAATGTTGTTATTGAATCACAGCAATGAAATAATGCCAAAGGAACCAGAGTACAATCACAAATCTGAATTGAATATGTTGGAAAATGTTTATTCAATAAATGACCCATGCTCTGTGAAAAGGGATTTAATGTATTAATGTATCTTCAAAAAGTATTTGACCTGGATTGAAAAAATATGCTGTTGGTAAATTTTCTGCATGTCAAAGGACCAGTTAACCTCACGATTAAGTTGGTTGTTTATAATGTTAGACAAAAAATGGGATGACTTGCATGGTTTGTTGGATCACGGAGATGTCTTAGACTCTCTTTTGCCAGAGCATGGCTTAGATGTAATTTTCTTTACAGCTACAAATCTGGGATACAGCTGGCCAAGAAAGATTCAGGACTATCACTCAGAGCTATTACAGAAGTGCAAACGGTGTGATTATGGCATACGATATAACAAAAAGAAGCTCATTTGAAAGTGTGCCCAGATGGTTGGACGATGTGAAACGTTATGCTGGACCAAATATTGTACAGATATTGATAGGTAAATAGAAACAAGCCATGCTCTATGAAAAGGGGCCTTAATGCATCTCCATGGTGCATGGTACCAAGTAAGCAATCACATACTTATGGATCCATAGCAGTCACTTTTTTCAACAACCATCTGAATTAGGAGGCAGAATGGTCCTTTGGCATGTAGAAAATTTACCAGTAGCGAAAAGTTTCGGCCCAGGTCAGCCTGCGCGGACTGTGCAGGCTGACCTGGGTCGATACTTTTTGCAGATGCATTAAGCCCCTTTTTCACAGAACAGTCCAGGATACAGTCCATGCAGTTAAAGAGGATTATTTTCACGTTGAAAGAGTCATAATTATCTTTTAATTTCTTCAATAGAACCCATGATGTTGTGACTACTGATTAGAATCATTTTATTGATGCGGTTCTTGCAAGTACCAACAGCATTGGTTTTAGTGCAGAAGTAATGTCTATAGTATTTGATATCTCTTCTCTGTCTTGACCTCTTCATAATCCTTGGTAATTCAGTTAAAGATCATCACAACCATTGTCCATAGACTGAGAAGTGGAGTTTCCTCTGTCTCTTGACAAATGGTTAAAGCCGTTACTAAATGATAAAACTTAGGAATCGAAACTGAAAGCATTTGCAGATGACCAATTAACTCTTTACCACACAATCCGGAGTTTTAACGACCCTGAAATAGAAGGCTTTTGAAAACATTGTGGGAACAGGAGAAAATGCTGGTAGCCAGCATTTTCTCCTTTTCCCACAATGTTTTCTACCCTATTAAACACAGAAATCATCATTTGAGCTTCATCAAGTTTGTCATTTGCAAATTTGGTTCAGTCCAACATTTTGCCATTTGGTAAAGAGTTAAATGTACCTGAAATGAAGATTTCTGGCCTTGATAGGGGAGAAAACATTGTGAGAAAAGGAGAAAATGCTGGTTACCTGCATTTTCTCCTTTTCCCACCATGTTTTCAAAAGCCTTCTATTTCAGGTTTGTTAAAACTCCGGATTGTGTGGAAAAGAGTTAATTGGTCATCAAAAGCCTTCTCTTTCTAGGTTGTTAAAACACTGGATTTTGTGGAAATGGATTAATGCCTGAAACCCTTACTGTAGATGGTCACATGAAATTTTTTCTCGAGATTGCTAATGACATCCATAACAGAGCTTTCAGAAAGAATTTTACCAAATGTTCTGTTGCAAAACATCAATTAGTTATGTTCTCAGAAGCTGTAATTATGAGCATGCCCAGACCTTGTTGTTAGCATCAGCTTTTTCTATACATCAACAATTTTTGTTATGCGAATATTTTCAAAAAAACATTTTTAGCTCCACTGTCTGGCCAGAGGCCAGCAAGCTTGTGTCTGTTGCGCCCAACTTGGGGGTTTGTGTGTCTGTACATAGTATACATGTGTACTTGTGTATGTCAATGTGTGCATTAACGCTTTCCCAGACGACAAATTTTGGACTGGTCCAAATTGAAAGAGTTTGCAGACGACAATTTTAAACTTGATGAAAATGGCAGAAAGGTCTCAAAAAGGGTAGAAAACACTGTGGGAAAAGGAGAAATTGCTCGTTACGAGCAATTTCTCCTTTTCCCACAGTGTTTTCAAAAGACTTGTACTGCACACACGTGAAAACCAGGGCTTGTTTGGGAAAGGGTTAACTTTTATCAAAAATATTTTCTTCTGTAAAGCTACCTATCCATTTCAAACCAAACTTCACAAAAAGTGATCCTGTCACAGTGATCTTCTGAGTTCCTTCAAAATTTACCAGAGTTTTCTCCTTTTCCCACAATTTTTTTGTAACGGCCTTCTTTCACAGGTTTGTCAAAACTTGAGATTGTGTGGTAAACATTTAAGTATATGGCATGTTTATAGGACAATCAACAAAATTTTGGGTCAGTCCACATTAAAAGTAAACGCGGATGACCAAAAAAAAAAAAAATGTTGCTCAAAAATGAATTTTGTCTTTCGAAGGGTTGAAAACATAGTTCCTTCCCTATCAAGTTCAAATTCAATCATTTGAGCCAAGTTTAAGCCCATACATCACAATCCCTACTTTTGACAACCCTGAGAAAGAAGCCTTTTGAAAACATTATGGGAAAAGGAGAAAATGCTGATAACCAGCATTTTCTCCTTTTCCCGCAATGTTTTCTACCCTCCATAAAACAAATTTCAAATTTTCAGTCACATTTATTTCGTCATCTGCAATTCTTTTCAATTTGGACCAGTCTAAAATTTTGTCATTTGGTATAGAGTTAAATTGTCATCTGCAAATGCTTCCAATTTGTACAAGTGTAAATTTTTCTTGTGTGGTAAAGAATAAAACACCAACAGACACAACTACTCATAAAATCTGAATTTTTAGTCCATTGGCTCCAGATGGTTATAACATTTGTAGGTAACAAGAGAGATCTGGAACACTTGAGAGAAGTTCCATTCACGGAAGCAAATGGTTTTGCTCAACATCACAGTATGGTGTCCCACTTGGAGACTTCTGCTAAGGAAAACACAAATATAGACGAAACCTTTATTAAAATAGCAAAGGTATGTGCCTAGTTTAGAATAAATATATTAATTCTTTTTACATTGATTGTGAAACAAGTTCTTACAACTTGTATTAAACCTTTCAAACAATCCCATGTTTTCATGTTCCTGAGGAAGAGGCCTTTTGAAAACATTGTGGGAAATGGAGAAAATACTGGTAACCAGCATTTTCTCCTTTTCCCACAATGTTTTCTATCCTGTCAAAAAACATTAAGTTCATTCATGCTACTTTCAAGTTAGTAATCTGCAGATGCTTTCAGTTTGAAAGGGGCTAAAGTTTGTTGTTTGGGAAAGGGTTAATCACTGATGATGATTGCTTCCTGGAAATCTTAACCAGTACTCTTGCTGTGGTGTGGGTAAGTCCGATGATTGACCCCACTCATCACAAGAGTCAAGCCCAAAGCCTTCGATGTGAGAGGGTCACACTCTGTCCCTAGCAATGACCATCATCAAGCCTCAAAAAGAGTTTGGCTGGGCTGGGATTCCAACCCATGACCCCAGGATTACAAACCCTGTAAGTTACTGAGTACTTACTGCCCCTGGTGCCTCCTGATGCATAGTGCTGCAACAAAGTCACTCCAGTACTTCTCTGGGTCCGCTTCTAGATGGGTCCGCTTCTAGATGGTCCACCAGGTCTCATCCATGGCCCTCATCTCCTATGCAACTGTCCATCCCTCTTTTTTCCATTCACCTGCCAGTTTCTTTCTTGCAACTTTCACTTCTGGCTGTCATACCAGTCCCTGAAGACTGTGGATCTCTCTATTTCACCAGCAGTTTTCTATTTCCTTTGTAGCTGTTTACATTTCCTATGTTTTTTTACTAGTTGTTTACTTTACTAGTTGAGGTGGTTTGCCCCGAACTCTCCTCCCACAACCTGGGGGACCAGGATACCATGCCCAATCTGGTCTGGTCCTTTCCCCTGGCTAGGTTGAACTTACCAGGGCCCGTATTCACCAACCATTCTTAAGAACGTTCTTTATCTTATTCTCCAGAATTTTCTACATTTGAAAGTAACACAACTCCTGATTGGCTAAACCAAATGGTTTTGCCAATCAGGAGTTGTGTTACTTTCAAATTTAGAAAATCTTGGAGAATAAGACTAAGAATATTTTTAAGAATGGTTGGTGAATAGGGGCCCAGAACTATAACTTCGCTGGCACAGCTCTTTGAATCCTAAAAACAAGCAGAGCTGTATGAACAAAATATCACTATGTATATGGATGTATTGCTTAGGGTAGGCCAAACCCTGGTAGCTCAGTCGGTAGCACACAGGACTTGAGGTAGCTCAGTCGGTAGCGCACAGGACTTGAGAACAGGAGGTCACTTGTTCGATCCCCGGCTTGGCCAATTTCTTTCCGAGGATTGATGATAGTCATTACGACAGGGTTCATTCCTCTCTCACCGCTGACCATTGTTTTGACGATTATTATGTGGGAAAGCAGCCAGTGGCTTGGAAAGAATATTGTGCGGAGTACTGGTAAAAGAAACTCCAGGAAAGCATGGATAGGTGCACTGGCCGCTGCGATATAACTGAAATAATGTTGAAAACAGCATTAAAATCATATAATCAATTAATCAATACTTAGGGTAGTTTTATAAATTTATCGGCCAATTAGCATATACCTCCTTTTATATAACTTTCTACCAAACAACAAAAATTTGGACCTGTCAAAATTCAAAGCACTTGCAGACTACAAATTCACTGTAGTTCAAATGGTGTAAGGTGTTTCTGATACATTAGAAAATATTGTGGGAAAAGTTGAAAATGCTGGTTATCAGCATTTTCTCCTTTTTCCACACGGTTTTAAAAACCCATTTCTAAAGATCGCTAAAACTTGGGATCGTGTGGTAAAGATTTATTGACTATTTCAGGAGTTGATACGCCGATATGGTGGTGATGTAGCGTTGGACACTTCAAAACACGACAGTCTAAAGTTGGATTCCAAGTCCGTCAACCGAGGCTGGAGTTGCTGTGGAACGTAATACGGGATCTCACACATTCCTTTTTTAACCCTTTACAGCACAATGACGCCTTTTAACACCCCTGGGAAAGAAGCCTTTTGAAAGCATTGTGGAAAAAGGAGAAAATGCTGGTAACCAGCATTTTCTCCTTTTCCCATAATGTTTTCTGTCCTATCAAAGGAAAATTGCACTATTTTAGCCACATTGAAATTGTCGTCTGCAAATGCTTTCAATTTGGACAAGGCTAAAATTTTGTCGTCTGGTAAAGGGTTCAGCTGTAAACTGATCTCCTTGATCACAAAGACTTTCCATGTATGGTGTTGTTTCCTCTTCAATGAATAAGTATACCCCAACAAAGCAAATGAGCTGCTTTTTTTTTCTAATTTTTGAAGTGAGAAAGTTAAAAAGTAGAAAAGAAAAAAAAAACTAGATTGAAATCAGTTTTCCACAGAAAACTGAAAAGAAAGCACTTGATCGATATCAGGTTTCAAAAGGAAACCAGAAAACTGACTTCAATCTAGTTCTTTCTTTTCTATCTGTAACTGTTCTAATTAGTTTTGATGCTCATCTCATTCCACAGTTACTGGTATCTTTAAACACTGTTCACAGTTGTAAAGCTTTGATTCTGTAACTCCAAAGCCATTTGGCATTTGTACTGTCTTATGTCATCCAGAATAAACACATTTATGAATTTGCCACTTTTTTCAGCCATATTGGTGGTCGTCACTAAATACACACCATATAATGTTAGTCATAGATTCGTGACAGGATGCACACCATATAACGCAGAATCGAGGCATAGCTTTAGAAATTATGGGCAGAGACTAAATCTGGTATGTGATTCCTGATTGGTTTGCAGTAGTTATTGTGTGAAAATTTTTTGTATACAACATTGGATGCAGATGGGGCGTGACAAAATCAACATTTGATTGATTCACATTGTATGGTGTGTATGCATGGATGGTGTGTAACTAGAAAAAAAACCAGTGTTTGTGAATTGTGCTTTATACGCTGTTTTGAATGTTTTGAATCTGCTACGACTGACCCAGATTAAAAACTGGTATATACCAGTATGTGCAATGCATATCAAGATATGATATCGGCTGGGGTCTGTACTGGAATATACCAGCTTATCCTTACACCACTAAATTTAAGCATTGACGAATTTTGCCCCATTGAACTTAGACTTTTTATGCTTGTTGTGGAATTATGTCCTCTATTTATTAGCTGACAGGCTAATCAGCCCTTTACCACCATATCCCGTTTTTTAACAACCTTGAGAAAGAAGCTTTTTAGAAACATTGTGGTAAAAGTAGAAAATGCTGTTTACCAGCATTATTTTCCTTTTCAAGTCAACCCTAGCATAAGCAAATCCCATCATTTGAGCCAGATATCATCCCTTTTCCTCATTTACATTCAAATTGGATGAACGATTTTATCGTCTGTAAACGGTTAACCCTCTACCAAACAGCAAAATTTTAGACTTGTCCAGATTGAAAGCTGTTGCAGATGACAAAATAATTGTGACTTATAAACAGAATTTCACCATGGGAAGGGTAGAAAACATTGAAGGAAAAGGAGAAAATGCTGGTTACCAACATTTTCTCCTTTTCCCTCAATGTTTTCAAAAGGCTTTTTCAAAAGGATTGTTTAAAGTTGAGATTGTGTGGTAAAGGGTTAAGACACTTCAAGTAAAAGTTCTGTTTGTATCAGTTTTCACAGACAAGTTTGTAACCAAGGGCTTAATTTTTTTATTATGCTCCTACCAATTAACCCATTACCACACCATTACAAGTTTTGACGACCTTGAAGTAAAAGCCTTTCGAAAACATTGTGCAAAAAAGGAGAAAATGCTGGTAACCAGCATTTTCTCCTTTTCCCACAATGTTTTCTTCCCTCCCAATAACAAACTTCAATTTCTGAGTCATGTTTATTATGTCATTTGCAAATGCTTTAAATGTGGACGAGTGACTATGGACTATGTTGACTTTAAATGTGGACTTTAACCCTTTACTACACAATCCAGAGTTTTAATGACCCTGTGGACGAGGTCTTTCGAAAACATTGTGGGAAAAGGAGAAATGCTGGTAGCCAGCATTTTCTCCTTTTCCTACAGTATTTTCTTCCCTATCAAAGACAAATTCCATTATTTGGATCCCATTTGAAATGTCGTCTGCAAATGCTTTCAATTTGGACAATTCTAACATTTTGTCGTTTGGTAAAGAGTTAAAATGTGGATTAGTGACTGTGGTCTATGTGGACTTTAACCCTATCCCAGACAAGCCCTGGTTTTCACATGTCTGCAGTACAAGTCTTTTGAAAACACTGTGGGAAAAGGAGAAATTGCTCGCAACGAGCAATTTCTCCTTTTCCCCCAGTGTTTTCTACCCTTTTGGAGAACTTTCTGTCATTTTCATCAAATTTAAAATTGTCGTCTGCAAACTCTTTCAAGTTGGACCAGTCTAAAATTTATCGTTTTGGAAAGGGTTAAATGTGGACAAGTCTAAAATTTTTTTGTTTTGTAAGGAGTTAACTCTTTACCAGACAGTAAAAGTTTAGACTTGTCCAAGTCCAAAGCCATTTTAGATAATAAAGTAAATGTGGCTCTGATAGTGGGATTTGTCTTTGAAAGAGTCGAAAACATTGTGGGAAAAGGAGACAGTGATGTTCACCAGCATGTTCACTTTTTCCGACAATGTTTTTCTTTTCTTGGTGTACTGCGTAGCTCAGTGGTAAAGTGTAGTATTCGTGATCTGGATGCCCCGTGTTCGAGCCTTACTGGTTCCACTGGTTTTTTTGTCGGAGTGTCCTTAGGCAAGACACTTCAGAGCCCTAGTCTAGTACTGGTGGACCCAGGAAATATATGAATATGTGAGCTGTCACCGTGATATGACTGAAATAATGTTGAAAGTGGCGTAAAACACCATTCAATCATGTAATCAATTTTCTTTTCCTAGGGCTATTTCAACGTAATTTTTGGCTGTAAAAGGGTCAGAATATTGCTATCTACAGACAATTGTTCCATCTTGCAGCAGACAACTTTGGAGAACATTAGGCAAAAGGATAAATTGCTTGTGATGAGCATTTTATCCATTTGCCTAAATGTTTTTTCTTGTAATCATGCAGCCTTCATGTAAATTAACTCTTTACCACACAACAGAATTTTAAACTTGTCCAAATTGAAAGCATTTGCAGATGACAAAGTGAATCTGACTCAAAACCTGAAATTGTCCTTTTGAATGGCAGAATGGCAGTAAACATCGTGGGAAAAGGAGAAAATGCTGGCTACCAGCATTTTTTCCGTTTTCTCCCTCAGGGTAGCCAGGATTGCTTGGTAAAGGGTTAACTGCATTTTACAAGGATGTTTTCAAAGTTGTCAGCCGCAGATTTGTATCGGTGTAAAATCAGGGAGTTAAGAGACAAAACTATTTTATAGAATTTTACCAGAATTTTTATGGTGTTAAGATATTTAATGTTTAAAAATGTTTTTTGTTCTTGAATATTATTTCTGTATCAGGACCATAGATGTTTTTTCAACTCACATTATTTTGGAAATGTATGTCTATAAAATAAAATAAAGATAGGTATCTTAGTGAGTGTCACCAAATAATAATATCATCATGTTATCCAAAAATGTCTTAACTCTAGCTTCTTACAAGCTTTATTTTTGCTCTTTAGAGGGATACCAGGCATATGCAGCTGTTTTCAGCTTTCAAAGCACATTTGCACAGTTGATACCCATACTTTGGTCTATATTTTGGTCATATTTTGAAATTAACTTAACTCTATACCACACAATCCAGAGTTTTAACAACCCTGAGAGAGAGGCCTTTTGAAAACATTGTGGAAAAAGGAGAAAATGCTGGTAACCAGCATTTTCTCCTTTTCCCACAATGATGTACTTTTACAAACATATCTCACCATATTAGCCATATCTCGTTTGTCGCCTGCAAATGCTTTCAATTTGGACAAGTCTAAAATATTATGTGGTAAAGAGTTAACCTGATACCTAAGTCTGACGACCTAGAGGAAGAAAGCTTTTGAAAACTTTATGTGAAAAGGAGAAATTTGCTTTAATCAGCATTTTCTCCGTTCTCCCACTACGTTTATTTTAACCCTTTACCGCACAGTCCCAAGTTTTAATTACCCTGAAAAAAGAGGCGTTTGAAATCATTTTCCCACAATGTTTTCCACTGTATTGAAGACAGAAATCATCATTTGAGCTGCATTTAATTTGTCGTCTGCAAATGCTTTCAGTTTGGTCGAGTCCAAAATTTTGTCGTTTGGTAAAGAGTTAAACCTTTCAAATTAATGAATCCAATCGTTTGAGCCACATTTAATGGGTTGTCTCTAGAAATGATTTCAGTTTGGACAAGTCTAAGATTTTATCATCTGGTTAACTCTTTACCAAACAACAAAATTTTAGACTGGTCCAAATTGAAGGCAGTTGCAGACGACAAAATAAATGTGACTGAAAATTTGAAATTTATTATGGGAAGGGTAGAAAACATTGTGGGAAAAGGAGAAAATGCTGGTTACCAGCATTTTCTCCTTTTCCCACAATGTTTTCAAAAGGCTTTTCCTCTAAGGTCGTTAAAAGTTGGGATTGTGTAGTTGGGTTAAAGCTTTAGACAGATTAGAAACGTTTTCGGGCTGGATAATATTCTGCAGTGTGACCTTAACCCTATACTCCACAACCCTGAGTTTTAATGACCCTGAGGAAGAAGGTTTTGAAAAAATTGTGGGACAACCAGCTTTTTTTTTTTATTTTCCCCACAATATTCTCAGAGTTAACTAATACTGTAGGCAAAAGAAACTGAAATACCCTATTTCACCAAATGGACTTCAAAAAATGCACCCTAAATTATTCTGTAGTGTGCTGCTTTCTGTTTTTAGAAAAGGGTTTGGATAGGGAGGGCGATAACTTTTAAGTTTTACTGATAACTGTGTGCTGTTGCCATTACTCTGCAATGTTACATCATGAATTTAGTTTGATACGGAAGACTTACGATATTCTTTGTGGCATTTAGTGTGAAATTTTATATCATTTGTAACAAGTGAAGACATTCTAGGGGTGAAAAGATCTGGAGGTCTTCTCTCCAAAATGCTGATGTTGTAAATATAATTATGAATTTATTTAAAATAACAATTGTTTGTACTTTGTTCAATTTTTAATCCTTTAGCTGCTAAGTGCGACTCACTGACCTTTTGCAGACAGCGTAGATCAAGATCAGACTGCACAGAATGTGCAGTCTCATATTGGATCTACACTATCCGATAAGGAAATATCTTTCCTCTGAAAATACCTTTGAAATAGCAAAATATGGGCTTTTACTGTCAACTTGAAGTTTTGTTTCACATATTTAGCATGATAAGGGTTAACATTTTTATTGATTGTGAATAATTTACATTTTTTTTTTTGTTTTCAATGTGAGAAAGTTTGGTTTCTTGTGTTGTCAAAATACAATGTGAATCGTTCGGCCATAACTTTTTTTCTTTCCTCCCCCCCATCCCCGCCTTCCAAGATTTTACTCATTACCTCCTTAAGCGTTTAGCACACAGTCCAGATTTTTAATGAGCCTGAGAAAGCAGCCTTTTGAGTACATTTTAAGTAAAGGAGAAAATGCTGGTAACCAGCATAGAAAATGAGGATAACCAGCATTTTTTCCTTTTCCCAGAATGTTTTAAAACCATCACGGAGTTGTTAAAATGCAGGATTGTGTGTGAAAGCATTAAAGAGATGTTTTATCTAGCACTTGAGGAAGTAGGCTGGTTGGCTATGTTCGTTAACCATTCTACTGCAGTTCAAATTCAAATTCTAAATTTCAGGACCATTCATCTTCTGGCCTAGACAGTCTGTCTTAGTCAATTAGATCTGTAATTTTGAAATAAAGAAAAAGAACAATTTTAGAATTGTGGAAAATTCAGCCCCTGTGATGCTTGCATTGACCCAAAAATGGAGTATAAGTTAGCCAAGATTTGTTTTTTCTATATCACTGTCCATGTATTTTATCACTTGAATTTTATGGGAAAAAAAGACTTTTTTTTTCTGCAATGTTTTTATTTACATTCATAAATGTTATATGAAGAAATTTATCATTTTAAGTCTCGTATCTAGCAGCTGTTGTATGGTAACAGATAGAGCTGCAGATAGACGGAGTGATTTTGATTTCAAAATTGAAAATATTAATTACTTTCCACTAAACCCAATGTTGTGGGTACTCATTAGAATCGTCTCATGGAGACGATTCTAATGAGTACCCATAACATAGGATTTGGAGGAGAATTAATGAATTCAGAATATTATCTCTCCCACATATCTGGAGGTCTGTACAGAATATACTGCCCATTTCTAAATCATGACAGAAATTACAATTTGGTTAGAATGATCATTTTTTGCATTGCTCAAATTGAAAAGAAGTGCAAGGTATTTACACTTAAGCTTTGGTGATACACTGTTTAAGATATTACCGATGAATCATACAACCCTGAAGAAAAAGGCAGGTCAAGCCGAAAAATGCATGCCATTCAAATACTTCTATTTACTTTGCAAAAATATTGGAGGGGAGGGGCCTTGTCCTTCAAATGTTGTATGATTACATCCTGTTCCTACAAATGAACCATGCTCTGTGAAAAGGGGGCATAATGCATCTGCAAAAGTATTGACCCAGGTTAGCCTGCACAGTCTATGTAGGCTGACCTGGGCCGAAACTTTTCGCTATTGGTCTATTTTCTGTATGTCAAAGAACCAGTCTACCTTATAATACAGTAGATTGTTACACATAAATTGATTTTATGGGTCCCTAATTACGTGATGACTTGCTTGGTATCATGCATCACAGAGATGCATTAAGCTGCCTTTTGCCAGAGCATGGCTCAAATCTATTTGATGTTATGAATGACAACTGCTTCATTACATACTCCGAGTAGATGGGTGAAAGTTTACCATTTTCACATTTGTTCTGCTTGCTGTATTTCTAACACTGACTAATTATTTGTAACTCAATCGTTCAATTCCACATAAAAATTAATGTATTGATTATCAGATGTTATGTGCTTTGTACATTCCTGAACTCTTTACCAAACAACAAAATTTTAGACTGGTCCAAATTGGAAGCATTTGCAGACAACACATTAAATGTTGCACAAATTATGAATGTTGTCTTTGTAAGGGTAGAAAACTTCATGGGAAAAGGAGAAAATGCTGGTTACCAGCATGGGGTCAGCGTGCACAGTTCGCACAGGCTGACCTGGACCGAAACCTTTCACTATTGGTCAATTTTCTGTATGTCCAAGGACCATTCTACCACATGATTAGTCGGTTGTGTAACCCTTTACCAAACGACAAAATTTTCAACTTGTCCAAAATGAAAGCATTTGCAGACGACAAATCAAATGTGACTTAGATGGCAGGACATTTTTATGATAGGTAAGAAAACATTGTGGGAAAAGGAGAAAATGCTGGTTACCAGCATTTTTTCCTTTTCCCACAATGTTTTCAAAAGGCCTCTTACCTAGGGTCGTTAAAAGTCGGGATTGTGTGGTAAAGGGTTAAAACAAGTGGCTATCATGGATCCATTATTATGGGATAGCTTGATAGGTATCATGCATCTCAGAGATGCAAAAAGCCCCCTTTTGTCAGAGCTTGGCTTATTTGTTTTAATACTTAAGCTCCATTGGCTAAAGGCAGGAACATTTATTTCAAACATCCACTGAAACTGATGAACTAGTTTTGATGAAAAGGTCATGTCAACTTTTTGTTAAAAAGTTACGGCAGTGGAGCGATATAGGACCATCATGACCCTCTTAATTTTATTGTGTAATCAGAATATTCATACAGTTTAGGCTTAATGTTGTAATATTATTCTAAATTTTGAATTTGATAGTTTCTGACATTAACTTCTGACACAGATTTTAGAAAACAAGAAAACAAAGTAGAGCAATGCTCTACTATACTATAACAAGGGGCTTTAATGATTCTGCAAAAAGTATTGACCCAGGTCAGCCTGCACTGCCTTACATGTGCCTAATTTGTTTTCTGTATATCAAAGGACCAGTGTACCTCATGACTTGGTTGTTTGCTAACCTGAGCACAAAGTGCTCTAAATGAACTTTTGTGATACCCGTCTGTCAAAAAGGTCACTAGGTAGGACAAAGTTTAGAAAAAAACCTTGTGTGCACTGTAGAGGCCACATTTTCAAGAAAATTAGTCATAATGTTTATATTGATGACATCCAGGACAAGTTTGAAATTGGGTCATGTCAGGTCAAAAAGTAGGTCATTGGTTTAAATCCTAGAAAAACCTTGTGTGCACTCCAGAGCCACATTTTCAGTCCAATACACATGAAAGTAAGTCGGAATGTTTGTCTGAATTGGGTCAAATCAGCTCAAAAAGTAGGTCACTGGAGCATATCTTAGAAAAACTGTGTGTACATTGTAGAAGCCAGATTTTTTGTCCAATACTCATGAAAATGGATGAGAATCTTTATCTTGAGGACAAAACTGACAAGTTCGAAATAGGGTGAGGTCGAATCACAAAGTAAGTCACTGGTTCAGGTCTCAGAAAAACCTTGCATTTATTATAGAGGCCATATTTTCAGTCTGATACTCATGAAAATTGATCAGAATGATTGGCCTGATAAGTGATGAAATCTTGGACATTTGGTCACGTTTGGTCAAAAAGTAGGTTACTTGGACAGTAAATCTTAGACAAACCATGTGTACACTGTAGAGGCTACATCTTCAGTCTGATAGTCATGAAAAGTGGCCAGAATATTTGTCTTGATGAAATCTAGGACAAACTCAAAATTAGATCACATTATGTCTAAAAGTAGATCACTAACACCTATGTGCTTTACATCATCATAACCAGGATTTCTGCAACTTTATCAATTCTGTGACTTAACTAAGGTGAGCTCTTTAGGGCCAATGGCCCTCTTGTTAGACAAAATGGATTTTATTGATCCATTACTATGTAACAATTTGCTTGGTGCAATGCATCATTGAGATGCATTAAAGCCCCTGTTGTGAGAGTGTAGCAGAGTTATTTCTTTTTATGATTAACCCTTTCCCATACGACAAATTTTGGACTAGTCCAAATTGAAAGAGTTAGCAGACGACAATTTTAAATTTGATGAAAATGGCAACACGGTCTCTAAATGGGTAGAAAACACTGTGGGAAAAGGAGAAATTGCTCGTTACGAGCAATTTCTCCTTTTCCCACAGTGTTTTCAAAAGACTTGTACTGCTGACACGTGAAAACCAGGGCTTGTTTGGGAAAGGGTTAATAATGCATTAAATGTTTTAGGTTGTGGACATAGGTAATATCAAACATGGAACAACATTTGTATCATTGTGTTCTAAATCGTAAAATCATTAATGCCTAAGGAAATAGAGGATAAAATTAATGTCTGTTTCAGTGTATGATCGAAATTTCTTTCTTCAAGTTAAAAGCGAAGGAAATATATTTTCATGAGTGGCAAAGCCACAAGTGAAAATATGGCCTTTGCTTTTTACAAGATGAAAGAAATTTCGATCATACGCTGAAACAGACAGTTATCCTATTTCTTTTATGTTATTCACTTTAACCTTTGTTTTCACGTCTATTTTCTGCTCGTCATGAAAAATATGTGCATTTTTCAAGCGAAATAGATCTATTCAATCTAGTTGGATATGGACTAGCTGTAATAATGATGTCATGAGTTATGTCGACGATGTCATAAAATGTGACATTCACCCGCTAAAGATTCATTCATGGTCTATAAATGTCTATTGCATGTCTAAAAGTTAATGTTATAACATTAACTCTTTACCAGACGACCCAATTTTAGCCGTGTCCAAATTGAAAGCAAGTGCAGACGACAATTTCAGTGTGGCTCAAATAGTGCAACTTTTCTTAGATAGAGTAGAAAACATTGTGGGAAAAGGAGAAAATGCTGGTTACCAGCATTTTCTCCTTTTCCCACAATGTTTTCTGAAGGTTTCTTTCCTGGGGGCGTCAAAAGGCGGCATTGTACGGTAAAGGGTTAACTGGTGAATTTTAACATTCACTGGTGAATTGTAACTTTCACCGGTGCATTATAACTTTCACCGGTGAATTATAACTCTCACCGGTGAATTATAAGGATATAATTCACAGTTGAATTTCTAGAAAATACTGAAAAGCATAAAAGAAAAATGTTTTTTAACTAGATCTACTAAATCTGTAGAAATCTTTTTGTTTGAGTATCATTGTTCATCAATACTGTATTTTGTCATAACTAGCCTTGAGAACTCTGCCAAATTCTTTGATGTCATCAGCTTGTCATGCTAAAACTAACATGATATATAAGGAGCTCGACTTATTTACCCATAATAATTATCATTCCATCATTGACTTTATGCAGATTAATCCTTTCAGTGCCATAGATGAACACAAGGGCTTTTGTGGGGCATAGATCAAGATCAGACTGCATAGAAAATGCAGTCTGATCTTGGATCTATACCACATGCTTGTATTGTCAAGCCTATAAGAAAAAATCTTTCCGAGTTTCAGTGGATTGAATTTTCAGCCATCAAAAGAGATGGAGTTTATGTATTTGGGGCTTAACTCTTTACTGAAGACTTGTCCAAATTCAAAGCATTTGCAGGGAACAATTTAATTGTGGCTCAAATGATGGAATTTGTCTTTGATAAGGTAGAAAGCATTCAGGGAAAAGGAGAAAATGCTGGTTACCAGCATTTTCTCCTTTTCCCACAATGTTTTCAAGAGGCTTCTTCCTCAGGGTCGTTAAAAGTCAGGATTGTGTGGTAAAGAGTTAACCGTACCAGATGACAATATTGTAGCCGTGTCAAAATTGGAAGCATTTGCAGATGGCAGATTAAATGTTATTCAAAGCATGAGTTTCTGTTTTCAAAGATTGAAAAAATTGTGGGAAAAGGAGAAAATGCTGGTTACCAGCAATTTCTCCTTTTCTCTCAATGTTTTCAAAAGTCCTCATCCTCAAGGTCATCAAAAGTCAGGATATATGTGGTGCTGAAAGAGTTCATGTTTTTTGTCCATGTTGGTCATGAATCATTTATCTATAAGGCAGTGGAGCAATACATGGCCATAGTGGCCCTCTTGTTAAATATTTAAGCCATGCTCTGGCTAAAGGGAATTTAAATCTTTACCACACAATAGAATTTCAGACTTGCCTAAATTCCAAACATTTGCAGACAAAAAACCAAATGTTTTCATATGCTTTCTTTGTCAGGGCCATTAAAACTGGGATTGTGTGGTAAAGAGTTTATGCATCTCTGTGATCCAATATACCAGGCAAGTCATCAGGTGGATAAAAATTCCATTTTGTTCAACAAAATTTAATAGCGAAATCCTGAGGTAGGCTGGTCCTTGGATATGCAGAAAATTCACCAAAAGCAAAGTTTATCGAGCCAGGTCAGCTTGCACGGACTGCACAGGCTAACCTGGGTCGATACTTTTTGCAGGTGCATGGAGCCACCTTTTCACACAGCATTGCTCATTTAGTTTTAACCCTTTGTCAAACTCTCATGAGTCTTAGAGACCCTGAGAAAGAAGGCTTTTGAAAACACTGTGGGAGAAGAAGAAAATGCTTGTGATTTTTCTTTGAAAATGAAGAAAAAGATTGTGGAAATAAAAGAAAATGCTTGTAACCAGCATTTTTTAATTTACCCCAATGTTTTTTTTTTTTTTTTTTCAAAAAGCCTTCTTCCTTAAGTTTTTTATGATAAAAAAATAAATGAAGTAGATAATATTGCTTGTATGTGAAAATGCAGCATTGTTTGTTGAGTATGTGCAATATAAAAGGAATAGACTATGTATAAAATATTTTTTTAGTGTGTGTTTTTTCTTTTGTGTCCCATCATATGTAAATGGTTATGGAATTTTAGGGAAGGTGCAGATCAGCAAAATGAGTGAAAATTTGCAATTAAATAAATGAAGACATGAATGTGAAAGCATGGTGATGAGAGTAAATACATGTAAATGGTATAGTTTACTGTCGGTCCATCAGTCTGTCATAATTGTTGTGTAAGAGCCATATCTTTTAAACCCCTTTTTATCTGCAAGACTAGTTCACACATATGTCCAGCTTGATGAGACAACATGCGCAGGGGAAATTTTTACATACCAGTCTTAAAGGTCAGGTTCACAGTAGGGGTTCGAAGGTCACATGGGGCAAAAGAAATTGGTTTTTGCTGAAATCAAACATCAGCTCAATATAGATACAATGTTTTTTTCTTCCAGTTGAATGATCCTTTGTTTTATGACAGTCTTCTGAAGTTTCATACTATCACACAACCAATTTAGAGACATGTCACAGGTGAAAGTGTGTACAGATGACAAATTAACTCTTTACCAAATGACACAATTTTAGACCTGTTCAAATTATAAGCATGTGCAGATGACAAATCAAAAGTGACTTAATTGGTAGGATTTGCCCTATGATAGAAAATATTGTGGGAAAAGGAGAAAATGCTGGTTACCAGCATTTTCTCCTTTTCCTACTATGTTTTCAAATGGCTTCTTTCTCAGGGTCGCTGAAAGTCGGGATTGTGTGGTAAAGGGTCAAATGCTATTCAAAATCTGAAAGTGTCTATCAAAGAGTTGAAATTGTTGGAAAAGGAGAAAATGATGGTCACTGCTACCTTCTGCTTTTTCCACAAAAATTCCAAAGGCGTTTTTCTTCAGGGTCATTAAAAGTCAGGACTGAGTGTGGTAAAGGGTTAAAACTACCCTGTCTAATAATGAACTGATAATAATCCAAGAAAACAATAATTTCAAAATTTTAATTATCCGATAAAGGAAGCAAATTTGTTGTTTATTGGGCTCCTCATGAATCTTTCTGATTCCATGTAACTCTTGATACTTGGCAGGGATTCAAACTTGGACAGGAAGGCTGTCAGGCCTGGAAATTTATCAACACATCCAGGTTCCATAACCCTGAGGTTGTCAAGAATTTCATAGAGAGGAAAGTCAGCCACTGTAATCTGCAAAACAATACATACGGGGGTAATTATGTGGCAGTAACTTTCTGCGTGCTTAAATTTGATTCGAGCAGCATGAGAAAATTTGTTATCATGCGAGACCAAAGGTTGGGTGATATGTCAAAATTTTCTTAAGCAGCGAGAAGTAAATACAGGCACCAAAAAGTTACTACAACATGATATTCCTTTTATTATAGACCTGCCTCTTTCAGAGACAAAATTTTGCAATCATCAACATTTTATGAAAAGGTGAACGAAATAAAAGATATGAGCCATGCTCTGTGAAAAGGGGGCTTAATGCATCTGCGAAAAGTATCGACTCGGGTCAGCCTGCACAGTCCGCGCCGGCTGACCTGGGCCGACAATTTTCGCTATTGGTCAATTTTCAGTATGTCCAAGGGCCAGTCTTCCTCATGAATAAGTCGATTGTTACAAAAAGTAGCTATTATGGATCCATGATCATGTGATCACTTGCTTAGTATCATGCATCACGGAGGTGCATTAAGCCCCTTTTTGCCCGAGCATGGCTCATATAATGGTGTGAATGGCAGATGAGTATTATAGAGTTACATTTTGACCAATTCATTTGCCAATTAATACGTATGTTTTCCACATGTGAGTAATGTCATCATACCATATTTGGAACCATATTTCACAGTGTGTAGATACAGAATTTTTTTCTGTAGTGTGTGTTATTTTATCCGTGTGTGACACATGTAATGTTATCAGGCAGTATACTGGAATCAATATGCATGTCTGTCAGTCATCCCAATACCACTTGAAACAAATTTGCAACAGATGATCACATAAATACCCTTGTAAGTATTGGCTTATCAACAGGAACTAAGTTTGAGACCTGAAAATGTGGAAAAATTAGAAATAACTAATCATAATCATTTTCACGAGTCATTCCAAAACAAATGAGCCATGCTCTGGCAAAAAGGAGTTTGATGCATCTGTACGCCACTATACCAAGCAAATCATCACATACTTACCACTCCATAAAATCCATTTTGTCTACCAAGCCACTGAATCAGAAGGCAGAATGGTCCTTTGACATACAGAAAATTTACACGTACCAGAAAGTTTCGGCCCAGGCTGACCTGGGTTGATACTTTTTGCAGATGCAATAAACCCCCTTTTCACTGTACATAGCTCAATTTTTTTTTCATATGTCACAATGTTTTCTGACTCATAATAGTATCTAGATATTTATATCCTTATTTTAGAGCATTGTCTTCCATTTATCTTCAGTTACTTTCTGAGCTCTGATTCCACCACCAACCTTTTCTCCTATGAACCAGTTCTGTGTCTTTTCAAGCCGTTTTTCAAGCATGGGTAGGTGTAATCCCGATAATTTATCAAACAGAGGCTTCTTCAACTGTTCCTGAAAAACAGATCATAAAAACTTTTTGAACCCTTTACCACACAATCCCAACTTTTACTGACCCTAAAGAACAAAACTTTTGAAAACACTGTGGGAAAAGGAGAAAATGCTGGTTACCAGCATTTTCTCCTTTTCCCACAATGTTTTTCTACCTTTTCAAAAACAATCTGGATATTTGAGTCATTTATTTTGTCCTCTGCATATGCTTCAATTTGGACAAGTCCAACACTTGGTTGTTTGGTAAAGAGTTAAAGTACACAATTTTAAGACAGTGTCAAAAATATTTTAAGAGATATTCATCTTTTTAACTCTTTTACCAAACAACAAAATGTTAGACTTGCCCAAATTGATGGGCAGACAACATATAAAATTTAACTGAAATGATGGTAATTGTCTGTGAAAGTGTAGAAAATCTTGTGCGAAAAGGAGAAAATGCTGGTTACCAGCATTTTCTCCTTTTCCCACAAGGTTTTCAAAAGGCAATTTCCTTAGGGTTGTTAAAACTCTGAATTGTGTGGTAAAGAGTTAAGCTGATTAGTGTGTTTTAGCGCACTTTTGTAGACAGCGTAGACCAAGATCAGATTGTACAGAATATGCAGTCTGGTCTACAATTGACATTGACTGTTAGTTAAGAATTTTCTAGCATTTAGAACTTTCAAATCGAAATTTTAAATTCTGTGTTCCGACCATTGACAGGAAAATTTTATTTAACCCTTTACTACACAATCCTGAGTTTTAACAACCTTAAGGAAGAAACCTTATGAAAATATTGCAGAAATAGGAGAAATGCTGGTAACCAGCTTTTTCTCCTTTTTCCACAATGTTTTCTATCCCTCCAAATGCAAGTTTCCATTTCTGAGTCACAATAATTTTGTTGTCTCCAAAAGCTTTCAAATTGAGCAAGTCTAAAATTTGCCATTCGGTAAATGGTAAAGTCTTTACCAAACAATAGAATTTTAGACTTGCCTACATTGGAAATATTTGCAGATGTCAAAATAAATGTAACTCAAAAATTGAAATTTGATTGTGAAAAGGTAAAAAACATTGAGGTAAAAGGAGAAAATGCTCATTTCCAGCATCTTTACCTTTTCCCACTATGTTTTCAAAAGCTCTCCACTCGGTGTCATTTAATCTGGATTTTATGATAAAGAATAAAGGTTGAAAAACTTCAAAATAAAACTTTGATGTAATATCTCAAAGTTTTTAACCATAGGTCATAGGTGTAAGCAAGCGTAAAGTTTGGAAATGTGAACTTTTAACCCGTAAACTGCTAAGCATGACTCAAAGACCTACTGCAGTCACTGTAGATCAAGATCAAACTGCACAGAATGTGCAGTCTGATCTATGACCTACACTGTCCGATAAGAAGATTGTTTTTTCCCTCAAAACATTATTTTTGAATAGCAAAATTTGACTTCTTACTATTGGCTTGAAAGTGTCATTTCCCTTATTTAGCAATTTAGCAGGTTAACCCTTAGAGCGCGGGATAAACCTGCCAGAAATTTTCATTCTAGAAATATGACCCAAATAATTGCAATTTCATTGTTGCTTTTGTCTACAGTGATCCATCACAGCGGACAGTGTAGATCAAAGATCAGGCTTCACGTTTTGTGCAGCCTGATCTTGATCTACACAGGCCGCAAATGCAACTATAGTCGTGAAAGGCACTTTAAGGGTTAACCCTTTCCCAAACAACAAATTTAAGACTCTTTCATATTTAAAACATCTGCAGACGAAAAATTCAGAATTGGTACAAATGGGGTTGAGCTCTCTGATAGGGTAGAAAACATGATAGGAAAAGGAGAAAATGCTGGTTACTAGTATTTTCTCCTTTTCCCACAATGTTTTCAAAAGCCTTCTTTCCCAGGGTCGTGAAAACATGGGATTGTTACGTAAAGGTTTAACTCTTTACCACACAATCCCGACTTTTAAAAACCCTGAAGAAGAAAGCTGGTAACCAGCATTTTCTCCTTTTCCCACAATGTTTCCTTCCCTTCCCAAAACAAATTTCAATTTTTGGGTTACTTTTATTTTGTTGTCTGCAAATGCTTTCAATTTGGACCAGTCTAAAATTTTGTCATTTGGTAAAAAGTTAAGGGTTAAAAAACTTTAACTTACGCATTAACTCTTTACCACACAATCCCTGTTTTTAACGACCCTGAGAAAGAAAGCTTTTGAAAACATTTAGGGAAAAGAAGAAAATGCTGGTAACCAGCATTTTCTCATTTTCCCACAATATTTTCTACCCTTTTCAAATCAAATTCAAACTTTTGAATCACATTTAATTTGTCGTCTGCATACGCTTTAAATTTGGACCAGTCTAAAATTTTGTTGTTTGGTAAAGAGTTAATGGTGGACACTCTCCAATCCTGATGCTAGGTTCTTCCTGGACTTTGTCCAGATGACCTAAGCAAGCATCTGGTGACACAAAAATGATCACTGCGAGATGCTTACATAGTTTTTATCGTATGTAGCATTGTCAATCAGCACTCTGACATCCATGGCATGATTCAAAGTTATATCCACCATTATTCTCTCAGCTTCTGTCTCACCAGCTAAAGTACAAAGAAATCTCAATTATTCAAATAATTATGTAACATTTTCAAAACAAGAGGGCCATGATGGCCCTGTATCGCTCCACTGGCTTATAAATATAAACCATAAATACTAAACATTTCAATTCTGAGCCAAATGGTTTCAAAATGAAGACTTACAAAGTTTTCTCTGTGAAAGCCCATGTGAAAGTTGAGACCCGCAAGGCAAAGCCATTTTTGATCCCAGCGCTATAATTACTTGAACCCTGGTAGAGGTCCACAAGATAAAGCCACATGCCAACATAATACAAGTCTACGCTGTATGGTTATAAATTAGGTGATTTTCAAGTTTTGTCCATATGAAGCCTCTGTAAAACATAAGAACCCTAATGCAAGGCTAATTTCAAAAAAAAAAAAAAAATCAAAACAGGAAGATTTCTTAAGTTGTCACTATGTAAGCCCATGTAAAACTTGTGACCCCTGCAGCGGGGCCAATTTTGACCCCAGGGCTAAAATTTTTGGCCCGCTTGGTAGAGGCCCACTAGATATAGCAACATGCAAAATTTGGTAGCTCTTGGCCTTGTGGCTAGGTACAGGAAGATTTTTAAAGTTTTTTCTATATAAGCCTATGTAAAACTTGTGACCCCTGGGGCAGAGCCAATTTTGACCCCAGGGCTATAATTTGAAGAAACATGATAGAGGTCTACTACATAAAGCTACATGCCAAATTTGGTAGCCCTATGCCTTATGGTTTCAGACAAGAAGATTTTTAAAGATTTCCAATATTTTTCAGTTTTGTTGCCATGGCAACCAGAGTTTTTGAAGGAATCAAATTCTTTCAAGAAATTCTGAAGAGGACCATGGCAGGATCATTTCTGTGAAGTTTCATGAAAATTGGATGGGTAGTTTCAGAGAAGAAGATGTTTGAAATAAAAGTTAACGCACGGACACCGGGCCATGACATAAGCCCGCTGGCCTTTGGCCAGTGGAGCTAAAAGTAATGAATTTGGTTTATTTGCCAAACTAGACATATCTTTGGAAGACAGAGTTGTAGTAAACTTGCTCTAAATGGTCTAAATTGTTGGTATTCAGATTACAAGTAAAATGGAAATAGAGGTTATAGAAAATAGAAATTTTCAGTCAACAATAAAAACCAGAAATATTGCAGTTTTAAAGTTCTTGTCTCTAGAAAAATCTCATTATATTCAACAGCGTAGTTAAAAATTAAAACTGCTTGTTTTGCATAGTGCTTTTCACATACACAATGTCATATGAAATTTGTGTAATACACAAGTCCTTAAAATAACCATAGCTGCCAAAAGTAAACAAAACAGGTGTTAAAATGCATTTAAATATACCTCATTACCAAACAACAAAATGTTTGACTGGTCCAAATTCAAAATAAATGTGATAGAAAGATTTAAATTTGTATTGGGAAGGGTAGAAAACATTGTGAGAAAAGGAGAAAATGCTGGTTACCAGCATTTTCTCCTTTTCTCACAAGGTTTTCAAAAGGCTTCTTTCACAGGGTCCTTAAAAGTCAGGATTGTGTGGTAAAGAGTTAAATCATAACATTTAAAAGTAGGGAAATTATTGTGTAGATGACAATCTGTTATTGTACAGTCGGTCAAAGTGTTAGTCGCTGGCAGTAAATTAATTTCAAAACTAGGTTAAATACTGCAAGGTCACATCTATCTTTAATTGTTTACTTTTTACCCGATTTTGAAATTGATTTTTTTGCCAGCAACTTACACTTGGCCTAACCATACCATAACAGATTGTCATCTTCACAATGTTTTCCATACTTTTAAATGGTAAGATTTAAATTCAAATACGTTTTAACACCGGCATTGTGTTTTTGGCCACTAACAGGCCTTTAACTTGTGTTAGACAGCCATTTGAAAAGGTGGATTTCAAAGTCAGTTGCAGCAATTTTATTTCCGCAGGTAAATAGGAATGAATTATTTATGGGTCTGTCACAACTTAAAAGTGCCCTATGGGCCAGAGTAAATCAAGATAAGACTGCACAAAATATGCAATCTAATCTTTGATCTACACTTTCCCCTTTGTTGAGACACTCTGGATAAAAGCAACATTCCAACTGCTGAATTCAGGGCTTATTTCTGGACTGAAAAAGTCTGCTGGCTTTGTTTTATCCCTTTACCGAACAATCCTGTCTGGGTAGCTCAGTGGTTAGCATATCTGACTCTTGACCTGGTGGTTGCAAGTTCGATACCTGATGGGACAAACTTTCTTTCCAGCGATTTTTCGCCTCTCACCTCTGATGTATGTGAGAAAAGTAGTCAGTGGCTTTGGAATGAAAGTTGTGACAGTACTGGTGTGAGAAAGCCAGGAAACACATGAGCTCGTCACTGACCGCCATGATATGACCTAAGCTGTTAAAATGGCGTTAAACTCCAATACAAACTAAACCAAACAATCCCGAGTTTTGACAACCTTGAGAGAGAAAGCTTCTGAAAACATTGTGGGAAAAGGAGAAAATGCTGGTAACCAGCATTTTCTCCTTTTACCACAATGTTTTTTACCCTATCAAAAGAAAAATTCCACCATTTGAGCCACACTGAAATTGTCGTCTGCAAATGCTTTCAATTTGGACAAGGCTAAAATTTTATCGTCTGGTAAAGGGTTAATGAGCTCTGGGGCTTACCAAAACTCATTCTGACTTTTTCTTACCAATTAGATAAATTACACATTTTACACCCTTATCCTGCTATATAACTTAGAAGAAACTTTCAAGCAGATGGTAAAAACCAATATGTTGGTATTTTAAAGTTAACGAGGTTGGGGAAATATCTTCTTATCGGACAGTGTAGATCCAAGATCAGACTGCGTGTTCTGTGCAATCTGATCTTGATATACACTGTCCGCAAAACGTCCGTGGGTTGCGATTAGCAGCCTAAGGGTTAAAAGTTTTTAAATACAGTTCCGCTGTAAGATAAAGAGACAGTCTGGTCACACTTCAGGATCCAGTAGTGGACAGTGTAGATCAGGGATCAGACTGCACCTTCTTTGCAGTCTGATCTTGATCTACACTGTGCACAAAAGTTTCTTGTGTCAATGATAGGGAAAGAGTTAAAAATTCTTACCCATATTGTATTTTCTACCCAAATACATTAAGATGGCATTACTCTGTGAAATTTTTATCTCTCCATCAATAAAGTAGGGTATCTGCAAATACAGTAATAAAACCTCGCCAAAGTGGTTAATAGTTAACCATACAATCCCGACTTTTAACGACCCTGAGAAAGAAGCCTTTTGAAAACATTGTGGAAAAAGGAGAAAATGCTGGTAACCAGCATTTTTTCTCCTTTTGCCACAATGTTTTCTACCCTTCCCAAAACAAATTCTATTTTTTGAGTCACATTTATTTTGTCATCTGGAAATGCTTTCAATTTGAAATGGCCTAAACTTTTGTCATCTGGTAAAGAGTTAACCCTTTACCACACAGCAAAGTTTGATACTTGTCCATTTTGAAAGTATTTGCAGATAACGAATTCAATGTTCCACCACTGATGTGATTTGTCTATGAAATTGGAGGAAAAGATTGCGGGAAAAAAAGAAAAAGCTGGTTACCAGCATTTCTCCTTTTCCCACAATGATTTCAATAGCATCCTCCGTAAAGTTGGGTAAAATTCAGGATTGTGTGGTAAAGTGTAAATCAAGCACCTTGTTTCAAAGGGAACTTTAGATATTTTTTGCCGTGATTCAATTTTTTTTTATAAAAAGCAATTAACCTGACAAACTATACTTTTCTCTACAAAGGTAAAGAAACTGTACAGGTACACAGAGTAAAACAGTGCAATGGACAGGTCTCTATAAGGGCCTTTTTTGGGCTAGAATAGATTTGTGTCAAAACTTGTAAGTTTATGCCCTGGCTGTCATTTGGTGAAGTATTAAAATGCAGCGGTCATGTCTTCCAAGCTATATGCTTGACAAAAGTGGGTGGAGTAATTTGATATGAATGCAGCTTCTAAAACTAAATTGCTCATATCTTCCAGTTGAATCAGCAATAAAATATTCATTCATTCCATGTTGGCACTAACACTATAAGAGGATGTCAGTGATGCCAACATTTTAATTAAAATTCCTCAGCAATGGAGTTATCATCACTTTTAAGTCATACCTAACTTTTTCTTATTTTGTATAAACATGGGAGACACGACCGCTGCATTTTAATACTTCATCAAATGACAGCCTATACATAGTAGTATTAATCAGCAAATTTTAGCAAAAGTCTATTCTAGGCCAAAAAAAAAAGGCCCTTATGGACCCCCATGCTTTGGCATTCAAATAACAGTTTGGTGGCTTTGCAATCCTTAATTCTGATTTTTTTAATGAAATCAAATATAGTACATTATCATGCTTACTTGAATACGAAACAACATAATTCGCCTGTGTTATAAATCATGTGACATATCCACAAACCTTTGCAAAATCCAGCTGTGAAGTCTAAATAGGAGCCTACGTAATCGTTTAAGGAAATACCATTGAAAACATTTTTATGTTTGTCTTTCATCTTTACTGATGGTTTGATTACTATCATCTTACTTATTTTACTCAACTTGTAACATTCTAGGTAACAGAGATTTCAGCTTCATCGATTTTTTTCAAATATATATATCAAAAAATAGAATGAACATAATAATACACTATGGGCCTTTTCGACCCTTTTTTAACTGAAGGAATGAGTCAAAATTACAGATGAATGCAGGTTTTTATGCCTTATAGGTTATTGCAGTCAAATTTGTCAATTTTAAGGTTTTCCCCCCAAATGTCTATACCAACATGTATCAGACAATGTGATCAGACAGCATATTGTGTATGGTCTGACCTTCATCAGTATCTATCCCCAAAACACCTAACATTGCCTATAGTATGCTAAGAATTGAATGATGAAAAGCCCCTAGAGTAGAGATACCAGTTTTGACAGACAAGTTTATACGTCTTACGTTTGGGTAGTCCATATCCAGGCTGAATTTCTTGCTCAGCCATTGTTCTTCACTAAACTCAGGACCTGTAAAGTAAAGCCTTAACAATCAAGACTTTCATTACATATTAACCCGTTACCGCACAATGATGCCTTTTGACGCCCCTGGGAAAGAAGCCTTTTGAAAACATTGTGGGAAAAGGATAAAACGCTGGTAACCAGCATTTTCCCCTTTTCCCACAATGTTTTCTACCCTATCAAAGAAAAGTTGCATCATCTGAGCCATATTGAAATTGTCGTCTGCAAATGCTTTCAATTTGGACAAGGCTATAATTTTGTCGTCTGGTACAGGGTTAACAATCACAACTGTGTTATATATTAAGGGTCTCTCTGTTACCTCCCTTACATTAATGCATATGATATGCAAATGAGCTTAACTCTTTACCAAACGACAAAATTTTGGACTCTATCAAACTGAAAGCATTTACAGACGACAAAATGAAAATAGCTCAAGTTTTGGTTTCTGGCTTTGATAGGGTAGAAAACATCGTGGGAAAAGGAGAAAATGCTGGTTACCAGCATTTTCTCCTTTTCCCACAATGTTTTCAAAAGCTTTTTTCTTCAGGGCCGTTAAAACTTGGGATTGTGTGGTAAAGGGTTAACCAGTATGGAGTACATGCTATAGTATTTTGAAATATTTATATGTGGAGGCATGTAAGAGCTGAGGCTGAAGCAATTTTGTTTTAAAATGATGGACAAGTAAATCTCTTATATGCAAATGTTGCTCTAGCTACTGCCATAGTATCTGCCCGGTTAGTTAATGAGTTGTGTATGTGTTGTGGCCAGTGTTATGCAGTTTTTGTGGCCACAGATGTTAGTAAATACTGGGCTTATCCTGAATACACCTAAGTCATCCTATCTAAAAACGTTGAAATATTGATCTTTGGTACTGGAAATGATATTTTCAAACATTGTCCACCAATATTTGAGACATGCTCTGGCAAAAAAAGGTGTTCAACACTTTACCAAATGAGAAAATTTAAGACTTGCCCAAATTGAAAGCAATCGCAGACGACAAAATAAATGTGACTCAAATTTGTTATGGGAAGGGTAGGAAACATTGTGGAAAAAGGAGAAAATGCTGGTTACTAGCATTTTCTTCTTTTCCCATAATGTTTTCTAAAGTTTCTTTCTCAGGGGCGTTAAAACTCGGGATTGCGTGGTAAAGGGTTTATGTATGTAGTGATACATTACACCAAGCAAGTAGTCAAACAATTATTGACCTATAGAATCCATTTTGTCTAACAACCAGCTGAATACTGAAGTAGAATGGTCCTTGGACATGCAGAAAATATACCAAACACAAGAATTTTCAACCCAAGTCAGCCTGTGCAAGCTGACCTGAGTTGATACTGTTTGCAAGCAAATGCATTAAACCCCCATTTCACAAAGCATGACTCATTTACAATAAAGTATTTGGAGACATACCATCACCCATTTCATATTTAACATCCTCAAACTCCACACCAACATAATTTAACAGCAGCCTGATTGGTTGGGCAAGCTTAAATAATAAAATCAAAAGAATAAAATGAAGTTTTAATTCTAAACCAAATGACAAAATTTTAGGCTTGTCCAAAATGAGAGAATATGCAGACCACAAATTGAATATGATATCAAATGATGGGATTTGCTTTTGACTGGGTGGAAAACTTTGTAGATAACGAAGAACGTGCTACATGTAGGTTGATACATTTCGTAATGCATTAAACCTCCTTCTCACTGAGCATGGCTCTTATATCTGAGCCATGCTCTGGCAAAAGGGGGCTTAATGCATCTCTGTGATGCATCGTACCAATCAAACCATCATATAATTATGGATCCATAATGGCTACTTTTTTTTTTGACAAACGACTCAATCAATGGTAGACTGGTTCTTGGACATACAGAAAATAGACCAATAGCGAAAAGTTTCAGCCCAGATCAGCCTGTGCGGACTGCGCAGGCTGACCTGAATCGATACTGTCCGCAGATGCATTAAGCCCCTTTTTGACAGAGCATGGCTCATATATAAAATTACCCGTATGTGTTCAAAGCCTGAAAATTACTGAAAACCTACAACTACCTTCAAACAACATTTTGCCCATTTCGAAAGCATTATGACAAAAGGAGAAATAGGTTGTAATTAGCAACTTCAACCTTTGCCATGTTTTTTTCAAAAGTGGTCAGATACAAGATGAAATGTGATCTAAAGGTTATTTTCTAACTTATCAGGCACACCTCTCGTGTTGAAGTATGTGCTTGATATTTGGCTGTGTATATTTGCATTGTAAAGACATGTATACCAACCCCTCTTGTTTTCCAGTACCCAAGTGTCGGCATCTCTCCCTCCAGTTATTGATGCAATTCTGACCGTGTGGTAGTGGTAGAAGGACAGTGTTCGTATGTCAGGTCAGGAGCAATCTGAAATGCAAGAAAAAATATTTTTCTGACAAAAGCCTGACACTTTATCAGACAGCTTTCTTCTTGTCACTCTCGGGAAAATGCTTAAATTACATAATCATGCGCCATGCTCTGTGAAAAGGGAACTTGAATGCATTTGCGAAAAGTATAGGCCCAGGTCAGCCTGCACAATTGTGACGGACGGAACTTTTTGCTATTAGTCAATTTTTTTAGCATGTCAGAGGACCAGCATACTTCATTTTTCAGTCGGTTTGTTCAGGGGTCATATATAACGATCCCTGGTTTGTTACATACAAAATGGAATTTTTTATCCTTAATTATGTGAAGACTCTGAACTCTATACCACACAATCACGGCTTTTAACGACCCTGAAGAAAAGGCCTTTTGAAAGCATTGTGGGAAAAGGAGAAAATGCTGGTTACCATGTTTTCTAACCATGTTAGAATGTTTTCTAACCTTCCCAAAACAAATTTCAATTTTTTGAGTCATATTTATTTTGTCGTTTGCAAATGCTTTCAATTTGGACAAGTCTAAAATTGTGTCGTTTGACAAAGGGTTAAAGTATCATGCATCGTGGAGATGCATTAACCTCCCCCCTTTTCCCAAAGCATGACTCATGCAGTATGATGTAACTTCAGTACAAAGTGAAGTACCTCAGATTGTCCTCAGTACACCTCGAGTACACCAAAATTCTCAATTGTTTTCAAAATTTGCCCCAGATCGGGTGGACTATTTAGTAGGAGGAGGACTTCCGCACCTACACAGGGTCTATAAATAACATTTCGATGTAAATTTCTGGGTGCGGACTAATTAATAACACGATATTAGAGCAACTAAATAGTATGACAAAAACTGACCAATGAAATGTCAAAATAACAGTTACGAGGAAGGAAATTCATACAACTTTCGATTGGCCAACCTCGCCGCATAAAGTCATTATCTTCTGCTAGGCGGCATTTTTCAAATACGCGCATAAAGTTGGTGTATACCGGCTTACATTCGGCAAACCTCGGTTGATCCGATGATCAAGACCCTCAGTCTATCAATTAGTTTAGTTTAAACATATTTATTTTACATTGATTGAGAAACAAGTTCTTACAACTTTTACTAATCTCTCTCGATTCTGCTTCCTGGAAACTACACCAGTACTCGCGCCGAATGTGTGGGCCAATGAACAGTCCCAAAGTTGACATCCGCTCCCGGGTATCGAACTCGGGACCTTTTGATTATGAGGCCGACGCTCTACCTCACAACCACAGACACCACAATCTATCAATTCCGCGGGCATTTTTCAGCGACAGGTTGCTTATGGTTGCAGCAGCGGTTGCTAATCGATTTACATGGGCACCTCTATGTTTAAGATCATGTAACTGGTACACTCGTCACAACTCGGCTGATTCCGTACCTACATCTAACCTCGTCCGTATAAAGGAGGCTTCCACTTTGAACTACCAATCACACGATCTTAAACATGGCGGCGCACCTGTAGATCGCTTAGCAACGACATGAACAACCATTGCTAAGCTATTCACTTCTATCGATCTGTCGATGAAAGCTCCTAACGGACTTGATAAAGCACGCTAAAATTGAATGTACAAACTGTTTGCCGACTGAAATACTCTTTGAAAGATAACGATAGAAAATTTACTCATGTGTTCTTTCTAAAGAGGAGCCTTACAATTTCAATAACGGTAAAGCGGTGTGCTTCCGGAGATGTGCGAAATGTACCGTGTAGGTGCATATCAAGCCGAGGGATTTGATCACCGGATCACCCGAGGTATGCCGAATGATAACTGGCAGTATTTCAAAATGGAAACCCCCAGATACAGACGAGGTTACATGTAGGTACGAAATCGGCCGACTTGTGACGAGTGTACTGGCTTCGAGTCTTGAAGGGAGTGTACTAGCCGGTGATTAGCACAGATTATTAATACCAAAAATGCTAGTTCAGATTGTCACAGATAAATTTGATTTAGCCAAAGTGTATGTTCGGAAATTCTAACTTGGTTGTTTAGATCTAGAGCGAATCTCTCTGCACGAAAAGTATGTCAACCATTTTTTTTCACGGTCGTCTCTTGTACTGGTCCCCGTTGTAGATATGCATACTATAACTGGCACAGGCTATTGTGTCGTTGCTTTTCATTGGGCTACATGTATATCACAGAATAGCCAATCAGAGCAGCATACACATTTGCAGTTTGGCTGTAGAGGTAACATTGCGATTTTTTGCACAATTTGAAATTCGTAATCGAAACTAAAAAGAATATCAGCAGACATAAACATAAAAGGTGATACCAAAAATACAATTCACTTTTTTGAGAGGTCAAACATATCGAAAAATCTTCTGCTCTGGAAGTGAGAGTGACCTCCCCTGAATCTCTATTAGTCTAGCGTTTGGCTCACTCGTCACAACTCGGCCGATTCCGTACCTACATCTAACCTCGTCTGTATAAGGGAGGCTTCCATTTTGAACTACCAATCACATGATCTTAAACATGGCGGCGCCCCTGTAGATCGTTTAGCAACGACATGAACAACTACTGCGAAGTTATTCACTTCTATCGATCTGTCGATGAAAGCTCCTAACGGAATTGATAAACCACGCTAAAAATTGAATGTACAAACTGTTTGCCGACTGAAATACTCTTAGAAAGATAACGATAGAAAATTTACTCATGTGTTCATTCTAAAGAGGAGCCTTACAATTTCAATAACGGTAAAGCGGTGTGCTTCCGGAGATGTGCGAAATGTACCGTGTAGGTGCATATCAAGCTACGTGATACAGCCGAGGGATTTGATCACCGGATCACCCGAGGTATGCCGAATGGCGTTTGGCTGTTCTAAAAATAGACGGGCAGAATTCCGCCCGTTTTTAGTAACCTGTACCGATCCGTATACACTTGCTGTATCAGGGGAGGTAACCAATCTAGGTCGTCTCTGTACCCAGAGGCAACCCATCAAAAACTATAAAAAAGGGCATTCGGGACAGAACTTTATCTGCATTAGTACAAGTGCACCCGTCACACATTACAATAAATATACCCTAATAGTCGCATTTTTCATGTGTTCCATGCTACACCTCTGCAAGTTCTATGGATTGGACATCGAGTCATAACTTGTGTAAATTACGCACATTACGTCACCTGAAGACTAAGTATGTTTAAATTCGAGAGATCATACTTTAACTTTTACACACAGGCGGAAACATACCGATCTCGTTATATTAGATGTAGATATTAGACTCATCTGTAACTTCCACAATATCCGACTTGCACATCTCCTTCATTGAATAGCCGAAATTTATATAGATCTGTAGACATAACAAGTTATCGACAGACACTGTACGTAGCAATATGCGTAATCTATGGTGTTCACGAAAAAAGATCTATACAAAGTTAAATTCACCTCCAACGTGTGTATAGCAACCCATTTATTGCTTATCGACCGGTATATGCAGTGGGTAGAGTTCGCTATTGCACTCCACTGTGTAATTGATACATAGTGGCGTAGCCAGTGTTGGGGGAAAAATAAAAGGGGGTGCGATGTCGATAAAGTTTACTGAATTCAACAAAAAGTTGAAGGCCTCTTTGAACAGCCAGTATCGACAGACCTTTTTTTCCGGTGGTGGTTAGCAAATATATAAAAATACACATATAGACTATACATAGGGAATTCATTTTTTTTTTTTTTGTGGCATTTGTCGAAGACAATGACACTATGAGTTCAATACGGTATTTTGAAAATCATGTATCGTAGTTTGTGCAAAACCGAAGGAAGTAAACCCAATTAAACTCAATTTTTCTAAAACAAATAAGTGTTTCGATAGCTCTCAGATATATAATTAACAACGGCGTATTAAAATCAACTGGAATGGGCCATCAGCCATGGGAATACTTCTTTCTTTTTTTGAAAATATCTATACCCTCTATGGCCTTCTATTGACGCAATGATACATACAACATTTGTCTCCTGACCGTGTTCATCCCAAAACCAGTTCGTCCCTGGGCTTGTTCGTCCGGGCTTGTTCGTCCGGGCTTGTTCGTCTCACATTATAGTTTGTTTATTTTTCAAATTATTAATTCCACACAATGGCTCCCTTAACAAATGCCACACCAGTGCTTTCAACGCTTTGATTCATTCTAGAATCATCTAAATTGGTTTAAGGTCACATGTTAGATCTACTTGTTTGTCGAATAGATCTCGGTAAAGAGATCTATACAAAATATTATCTTCTCCCCATTATAATTTGCACCAATTTAGATACCGGAGGCAGGTTTTCCTTTCAAATGGAAGGTACTGAAATCGGGTTAACTAGTGCTAAGCTCTATTGTACATGACAAAGAGCCGAGTTATTCAAAGAATACCAATTGTTGCATTACAGATGTATTTTTCGGTGTGGTAAAAATTTTGTCCAATAACCGTTAGGCTGCTGAGTGCGACTCAAGGAACTTTTGCGGATAGTGCAGATCAAGATCAGCCTGCACAGAAACCGCATTCTGATCTTGGATCCACACTGTCTGCTAAGGAGATACAACTCGCCCAAAATAACTTTGAAATAGCAACAGATCTATTGTGCCCTATGAATGTACTTCCTGGTGAACGCCACCTAAAATTACTAATTGTCTTTCGGGTGAGACGTTAAACCGAGGTCCCGTGTAACATTGCTATGCACCTGCCCACGTGAAAGAGCCAGGCGCACGATGGGTTTAGGCTTGTATCCTGCACTACTACATTGCTCATATCAATATTTGCACGTGCCCAAATCTGATGACAGTATTCACTATTCCAGTGCTTCACAGGCAAATCTAGATATGAATCAACTTGCACACGAGGTCATGAAGTGATGACGTTTCAAATATGTTAATTATTCCTTAATCACAGTATTTTCCCTATCGCTCAAAAGATACTTTCCTTTTGTTTAAATATTTCTCCGGTGTATTGCCTGAAATTTTCATCAGAATGTCTTAAACTAGCTTGTACAGTTTAGTTTAAAACTTAAACAACCTGATATAGCATGTTCTTCGAAAAATTTCACAGTGCATACAGTCGCCGCGTTGTCTGTCCGTGCGCTGCGCACATGGATCGAGCTCCCGTCCACAATTTCGTTTCCGCGTTATTTCTCACTTATCGCTCGATGGAATTCAACTGAACTTGATACGAAGCTTTCCTATGAGGAGGACACGCCCTTATTGCCAGCATGTTCTGCTTCGATATTTTTTCTTACAGTTATGGCCCTTTGATTTTTTAGTCCAAAATTTCGTTTCAGCGCCATTTCTCAGCAACCACTGGATCGATTTCAACGAAACTTAAGGACATATGCCATAGTTTTTCCTAAACACCAGTTTGCGCGTGTTTCGTTTTTATCAACTGTGTGATAATCTACTGGCTTAGTATTAAAGAGAAATTATATATTTTTATCTGTAATATGTCGGTTGCCTTTTAAATATCAGGAAATCACTGACTCGGAAGGAAAAATGGGAGATTTTTAAATGGTCGGGATGCTAAATACCGCCAAAATAGACGTTTATTACAAGGGGAGGTAATTCATTCTGCCAATAACTTTTAAAAATGTACCGTATCTCATGATATACGTGTGTGTGTGTGTGTGTGTGTGTGTGTTATCATTATTATTATTATTACAAGATATTAGAAAATACTATTTCTGTGTAAAATTTCAAAAAAATTCTGTCCTTTGAAAAATATTTACTGCAAAAAAATTGATCCGAAAATAAGTCTTTGCTGAAATATAAAAATATTTCTAATTGCTTCTGTGATCTGTCTAGAGCCAAATTTCTTTTCGATTAATCCTTTATATTTTTGGCAAACATCACATTTCAAATAAAAATAATTCACTTAAGCAGTATATTTATTTTAAGAACCCCCCCCCCCCTTTTTTTTTTAGGTTTGTTGTAAAATCCTACTTTCTGTAATTATACAAGAGTTATCTCTTTCGAAGAACTATATCTTTGTATTTTGCCCAGCAACTTACGATTTTCTTTTCATTTTCTTTACTCCGCATAAAGCATCTGAGAGAAAATGAAGAAAAAAAAAAACATCTGTCCACAGGAAAAATCAAAGTACTGAAAGTACTGACGGACTAGCAAATTTGATTGATTAATTGTTTGTATGGTGTTTGACCCTGTTTTCAATATTATTTCAGTTATGTAGCGGTGGACAGTGCACATATCTATGCTTTCCTTGAGTTTCTTCTACCAGTACTCCGCACAATGTTTTTTCCAAGCCACTGGCTTCTTCCCACATAACCACCGTCGAAATGTGAGAGAGAAATGAATCCTGTCACAATGACTGTCATCAATCCTCAGAAAGAAATTTGCAGATTCGGGGATCGAACCAGCAGCCTCCTTTCTCAAGTCCTGTACGCTACCGACTGAGCTATTGTTTAACTATAATCCAGTTTAAGTTTAACCCTTAACATGCTAAAAATGTTAAATGAAACTTTCAAGCAGATGGTAAACACCTGAATATTGCTATTTCAAAGTTACATTTTGGAAAAAAATATCCTCATATCAGATCTTACAGTGTAGATCCAAATTCAGACTGCACGCTCTAAGCCGTCTGATCTTAATCCACACTGTCCGCAAAAGGTCATTGAGTTGCGGTAGTGCTGGTAAAAGAAACTCCAGGAAAGCATGGATAGGTTCTGTGGCCGCCGCAATATCACCGAAATAATGTTAAAAACGGCGTTAAACACCATACAATCAATTAGTCAATATCCAATCGCACAAGATGTAGTTAACTATTAAACTCTCTTTAAAAAAACAGAATTTTTACACTCGTCCAAATTCAAAGCTGTTGCAGACCATAAATATTAAATGTGGCTGAACTTATTGAAACATGATTCCAAAAGGGCAGAAAACAATGTGAGAAAAGGAGAAAATGATGGTTATCAGCATTTTCTCCTTTTCCTGCAACATTTTCAAAGGGTTTCTTCCCCGTGTCATTAAAACTTGGAACTGTTTGGTAAAGGGTTAATATTCAAGAGGTAGAATAACAGTTCAGCATAACAGTTTAACTGTGCACAATAATCTAAATGATGAATGACAAGGGTTCTCTGTCCAGTGAGGTTGATATTGTCGGGCATTTGCTATAAGTTAATACCTAGGTGTATCTATTAATAGAATCATTTATAATGTTACACTGATGTAAGAATAAGTGATTCTCTGCTTTGCATAGGTCACTTAATTTACATATAAGCAAAGATCTTGTACCCTATAAACGACATCTTTTTCACTTTATTACTTTGTAAGACAACATGTTCACCTTGGAGTGGTAGAGATTTAGTGGTTTTTGTCAAAATTGTCATATATAACAGAATTAAGATTTCTAACAAAAAGAAGTATTTTCTGTGAGGCAGTATTTGGCAACTGTGGGTTTTTTTTTTAATTACTTTGAATCTAGGTTAGTCTTGATGCCTAAAGACTAGCTTCGCTAGTCAAAAACTGTAGCATATGTCCTTAATGAGAAGCTTTCACATAAGGATGACATTCTCATTGTAGTCATCATGCTCTGGTTCTATGATTTACCTTTGAGTCAAGGCCCTTTGATTTTTTCCCAATATTGAAATGTGAACGGTTGAATGGTAACCCATGTTGAGCGTGTACATCCTATACCAACAACTATTTGAGCCGTGCTCTGTGAAAAGGGGGCTTAATGCATCTCCGTGATGCACGACACTAAGCAAGTCATCACATAATTAGGGACCCACAAAATCCATTATATTTTCCATCCCATCGTATCATAAGGTAGACTGGTCCTTGGACATACAGAAAATTGACCAATGGCGTACGGCTGTTACTTGTATTTGACAACGACAGTGACATAAGTTAAAATTCACTTCAATCAATCTCGATCGTTGCTTCACGGAAACCTAGACAGTACTCGAGGCGTGATGTGAGGGGTTTCAAAGCTTGATAGAGAGCGCCCAGTGTTCAGCTTAAAAATGTCTGCGAGCGGCTAGGAAAATATTCACCAGTCATATTCGTTCTATATGTGTCATACTCCGTCAAAATGGGGTCTGAATGCATTTGCAAAAAGTATCGACCCGGGTCAGCCTGCGCGGACTGCGCAGGCTCTGACCTGGGCCGATACTTTTTGCTTTGATCAAATTTCTGCATGTCAAAGGACCGGTGTACATCATGGTTCAGTAGGTTGTTATACAAAACGGATTTTAGGGATGTATAATACTGTGATGACTTGCATGGTATCATGCATCACGGAGGCCCCGTAGCTCAGTGGATATCGTAAAGGACTTGAGAACAGGAGGTCGCTGGCCAGATCCCCGGCTCGGCCAATTTCTTTCCGAGGATTGATGATAGTCATTGCGACAGGATTCATTCCTCTCTCACCGCTGACCATTGCTTCGACGATGGTTATGTGGGAAAGCAGCCAGTGGCTTGGAAAGAATATTGTGCGTAGTACTGGTAAGAGAAACTCCGGGAAAGCATGGATAGGTGCATTGGCCGCCGCGATATAACTGAAATAATGTTGAAAACGGCGTTAAACACCATACAACCAACCAACCAGCATCACGGAGATGCATTAAACCACCTTTTCACTAAGCATGGCTGATATGTATATATTTACCAAGGTATCAATATTTCCTTTTCATCGTGAGGTGAGAAAAAATTGCTAGCCAACAGTTTGACACCTTGTCTTATATACTAGATTATAAAGGACGAAATCTGTCAAAAAATAAGTGCCTGTTACCTTTGTCTCTCACTACCTAGAAAGGGCACCTATCTGGATAGATCTTCGGTTGGTTACCTCTCCTAATACAGCAAGTGTATAGGGATCGGTACAGGATACTAATCAAAGCGCTGACGCACTGAGGGCAGCGGGTTTGTGCCAGCTACAGATCTTATTACTTTCTTTGCACAGGTTTCCTTTATACTTGACTTGAAGTAAAAAGGTGCCTTAATCGATCTGCAAACAGTATAGACTTAGGTCAGCCTGTGCAGGCAGTCAGTCTGTGCAGTCTTCACAGGCTGACCTGGGCTGAAACTTTTCGCCATTGGTCCATTTTCTGTACATCGAAGGGTCGGTCTATGGATCAATAATTATTTATGTCTTGCTTGGTATAATCCATCACGAGGATGCAAGAAGCCCCCTTTTGCCAAAGCACAGCTCATTTGTTTGTGGCTAAAATAAAGATAAAATCTAGTACATGAGCACAGGCAGAAAACAAGACTTGAATAAATGATATTAATCCTTTCCAAAACAATCCCAAGTTTTTATGACCCTGTGGAAGAGGCCTTTAAAGACATTTGTGGAAATGGAGAAAGTGCTTCTAACCAATGTTTTCTATTATATCAATCCGTAACATTTATGAAATTCTTGAAAGGTATCTTAAAGTACTGAAAACCAGTCTTAGTATAATTTTGAGGTTTTACACCTCAAAATCCTTGTAGGCCAAATAATGTGCTTTATAAAAGTTTTGCCGATCCCTTTTAAGGAGTTTGTAGCTCAAAGACTTGAAGTTGGTACCGCTGGTTTAAATTTCCAGCATGGTCTTCTTTCTGATCCACTTATCATTTATGCCATGTTGTTATTCAGTGCATGACCTTAAGGAAATAGCCAAGAAACGCATGCATAGGTACACTGGCAGCTGTTATGACCCAAGCTGTTTAAATTTCATTAACTGCTAATAAATTATACTGAAAGAAGCCATTTGCAGACAAAAATTGAAACATGGCTCAAAAACAGTGTACATCTTTGATAGGGTAGAAAACATTGTTGGAAAAGGAGAAAATGCTGCTTACCAGCATTTTCTCCTATTCCTACAATGTTTGTAAAAAGTTATGTTCTAAGGGTCGTTAAAACTTGAGATTGTGTTGTACAAGTAAATGCATAATATAATTTGCAGTTATAACTACTTTTAACTCTTTACCACTCACTGCCGACTTCTAACAACCTTGAGAAAAAAGCCTTGTGAAAACAGTCTGGGAAAGGAGAAAATGCTGGGAACCAGCATTTTCTCTATTATCCACAATGTTTTCTATCCTATAAAATAAAACTTGTACCATTTGAGCCACAATGAAATTGTCGTCTGCAAATGCTTTCAGTTTGAACACAGCTGAAATTTTGCCGTCTGCCAAAGGCTTAATGGGTGACTTTTCGTGTAACATCGCCTGTCGTAGCAAAATCCTTACGACTTTGGCGATAAAAGGCGATGTTATACGAATCCCATTACGATGCCCTATGCTCAAAATTCATCATGCAAACAAACACCGACAAGAAAAAGTCGATGCAAAGAATCAAAGTCGCCGCAAATTTTTTTATTTAATGCTTCAAGAAAGCCAGGGCAAATAAGTAAATGTCAGTTTTCATCAGCAGATTTTTTAACACATTATGAAATTGATGTGACTGTGAATCTATATCAAAAGTTGTCTTCTGTTACAGTATCTAATACCCTCGCACAGCGCTCTCTGAACTCTTTTCCAAACGAAAAATATCAGACTCTTCCAAATTCAAAGAGTTGACAGACGACAATTTAAAAAGCTGCAAAAATGGTAGAAAATTCGCTAGTAGTGGGGGGAAAAGTATTTGTTAAAGGAGAAATTGCTTATAACGAGTAATTTCTCCTTATCCAACATGTTTTTCCAAAAGAATTTGACAGCGCACGAGATAACCCGCGTTTGTTTGGGAAAGTGTTGAAAACAGGGCCAAGTTACTAAAATGTTGCTGTCCTAGGATAGTATGATTCAAGAGAACGTAAGTTTGCAAGGCATGCTTTCAATTTAAACAAGTCTAAAACTATACTGTTTGGTGAACGCTGTTAATAAAGAATATTGGTTTTGCATTGCGATTTATGAACAACACAGCGAAAAACTGGTCTCTCTCCAGATTTTTTCCAACAAAGTACATGTAAATTTATCTAGAACTTGGTGAGAAATAAACAAAAGGGTTCTAAACAATCTTTGTTTTAAAAACTAAACTTAGAAAGAAGTAACCAATAATGGTTAGATACAATCATAACCATCATACTCGTTCTTCGGCGGAATTTAACACAATTTCAGCAATGTACAATTTTAGCGGCGGTCATTCAACAAAAAACACAAATAGTAGGAAAAACTAGGTACTAAATAATCAAAATGATAATTAAACCTGTGTACGAAATGACGAAAGTGGATACGAAATGACCAACTGGATACGAAATGACCAAAATAGAAAGTATAGGTCGGTACGAAATGACCAAAATCGTATCTACGAAATGACCTAGGTACGAAATTAACTAGGTACGAAATGACTGGAAGCCTTGACCAATGGAAACAAGGCATTTATTTGGATGAGTCCATTTCTCGCGAATAGCGAAAATAAAAGTAATACTTGGGCGGATTTTATGATGTTGTAAGTATTAACAGAGCAAAAATAGTATCGTATTGTATATACTTCGTAGTTTAAGAATGAATTAAAAAGCCAGTTTAAGGCGAAGTAGAAAGATTCCTTGTTAACCTTAACACCCCTATAAAAAAGAAATTCCCATTGTCCATGTCCTAACTCGAAAAACTAGTAAAAATATAGTCGCGCGCTTCTGCGCGGCGACTAATAAAAACTTTTGCTCTGAAAATATTTTCTTTTGCACTTTTTCGGTCTATGTAGATACCGACGCCCTCTTTCCGTTTCTATTCTACAGTAACATTACGGATGAACTCGTAAGGTGTAAGGCAGTTTTGAAAGGGTGTCGTCTGCGCGAGTAGCGCGTATTTATACATGATCGTTTGTGTATTCATGGAGGAACTATTTAGTCAAGTGTAGGAATCAAGTTTTGTTTACCTCGCGTATCCAGGAAAAAGCTGCCGGATGCAAGAATTCTCGACCTAGATAAATATCGTAAGCGTTGAAAATCAGTAACTCATACCTGGGGACTATGACAGCGGGTTTCACCCGCTGCCAAAAACAGGCAGGATTATGCCGGTCTGTTTTTAGAGCAGCCATGTGGCGAGACTAATAGAGATTCAGGGGAGGTCACTCTCACTTTCTGGGCAGTAGATTTTCCGATATTTTTGACCTCACGTATAGGTGTATTGTATTTTTGGTATCACCTTTCAATTTTTGTTTCTGCTAATACACTTTTAGTTTCGATCACCAATTTCAAATTGTGCATAAAATTGCCATTTTACCTATACAACCAAACTGAAAATATGTAAGATGCTCTGATTAGCTTTTCCGTGATATACATGTAGGCCGATGAAAAGCAACTACACAATAGCCTGTACCAGTTGTAATATGTAAATCTACGACGGGGACCAGTTTAGATAGATCTCTGTGTACTCTCAATACTTTGATTTCTACAGCAATCAAATTGCCAGATCAAAAGATATATCTGCGATAATTTGGAATGAGCATGATATACAGTCGACATGTGACTTACAAACGTAAAACGTTATAAATCAGATAAATAAACATACAATATCGAGAACCTTCAAGATAGATTCACCAGATTAAATTCGAGCTGTAGATTAGAAACGAGCTGTTTGGACAGCAAGATGATCTGACAGTTTTGGCACGTACATGTATTTTCATTCCCAAATGGATATTTATTTTTTCATCGCATTTTCTCTTGTTTCGATGTCACTGGTTGTATGCACTCATGGTAAGTGAAATACTACAAACTTTAACTTTTACTGAGTGAGTGAGTGAGTGAGTGACAGACAGACAGACAGACAGACAGACAGGAGAGAGAGATCTGCCCAATAAATGCATAAATTACAAAATAAAATCTCCTCAACCTCTTTTTAGAAACAGTACTTACTTCTTCATTCAATCTCGGAAAGCATTTGCAGAATGTAAAAATAAAGAAAGTTGTCATGAAGATGTAAAAAAAAAAAGTATTCACGAATACATGTAAAAACAGTAAGATAAAAGGAGAAAAATGGTATGGCACGGGGCATTTCGCCTTTATCATCAATGTTTTCAAAAGTTATAAATTTTTGCTGCAAAACGTGATACCGTCTTAATGTCTTTTCTGGGTTTCACCGGTTCTAGACTGGGTTACCGCTGTGAATTGCCAAAGGACAGTCCCACGTAAACAATGCCCCAAGCTGGAATCGATCTCGGAATTTCTTGATTTAAGCCGTAGAATTTTATTCGACCCTGATAAACGACAGCATCTGAACACTTTGTGAGAGATAGAGAAAATGCTGATTAACAGCATTTTCTCTTTTACTACGATGTTTTCTACGCTTTTAATGAAAGTTTTATCATTTGAGCCATATCTGATTCGCCTTCGGCTGCTAAGCTCGACTCACTGACCTTTTGCGGGCAGGATAGATCAAGATCAGACTGCACAGAATGTGCAGTTTGATTTTGGATCTACACTTTCCGGTAAGGATGTATTTTTCTCCGAAAGTAAGTTTCAAATAACACTATTTGAGGTTTTGCTATCGGCTTGAAGGTTTCGTTTCATTTATTCAGCAACAAACAACAAAATTTTCGACTGGTCCACATTGAAAGCGTTTGCAGACGACAAAAGAGAAAATGTTGCACAAATTAGGATTTTTTGCTTTGAAAGGGCAGAAAACATTGTGGGAAAAGGAGAAAATGCTGGTTACCAGCATTTTCTCCTTTTCCCACAATGTTTTTAAAAGTCCTTTTCTTGTGTGGTAAAGATTTAAGGGTTAATAAAGACGAGTTTATAACTTTGTTGTCATATAAGGGTTTCTCAGACACCACTGGCTACATGTACATGTGATAGCCTACATGTGACGCATGAAAAACACAGTTGACGGACAGGAAAATGTCTCCTGCATTTTGATTCTAAAACCATTGCGATATATACTAGATCCTGTTCCCACAATAGTTTGACGTATGTCTCCAGAAGAGGTAATAAAATTCAATAAAGCGATAACGAGTTTTGATACACGCGCAAAATGGTTAAGTAGCTCGATTTTCGTCGTTTATTGTTGCTATGCTTGCCCAGCAGTAAGTGAATAAGTGCAAAGTATGGGCTTATATGTAAATGAACCATGCTCCGTGAAAAACCGGCTTAATGCATTTTCAAAAAAGTATCGACCAAGATCAGCCTGCGCAGTCGGCCAAGGCTAACTTTGGTCGGAACTTTTTTGCTATGGATCAATTCTCTGCATGTCAAAGGATCAGTCTACCTTACGATTCTGTCGGTTGTTATAAAAATAAGAGGTTTTTTATGGATCCAAAACCATACGATAACCTGCTTGATATAATGCATCACGGGGAGTGGGGGGCATTAAACTCCCATAAGCGCATAAATAAGTCTGGCGCCGCCAAGTTAATAAATTTTCCTTTCTTGTTCGACTGTGCGCGGGAGGGAGGGGACCAAATTACGCTCCAATTGTAAATGAAAACAGGTCGCAGGTTTTATTCCGGGCAAAGGCAGATTCTTTCCGATTGATTGATTGATTGACTGATTGATTGTATGGTGTTTAACGCCGTTTTCAATATTATTTCAGTTATATCACGGCGGCCAGTGCTTTCCTGGAGTTTCATTTACCAGTACTCCGCACAATATTCTTTCCAAGCCACTGGCTGCTTTCCCACATAACCATCGTCGAAACAATGGTCAGCGGTGAGAGAGGAATGAATCCTGGATTCTTTCCGAGGATTACATGATTATCATTGCTACAGAGTTCGTTTCTCTCTTAGCGCCCAACATTGTTCAGAAGATGTCTTTGCGGATAAGCAGCAAATGGTTTGGTCAGGATGAAGGCGAAGTGTTGTTAAAAGAAACTCAGGGAAAGTACATTGGCTGATGTGATATAACTGAAATACTGTTGAAAACGGCAATAAACACAAAAGAAGAAATGCGTAAACGCAAAGTGCGGGTTTAAATGTAAGTCGTGCTTTATCACGAGTTTTATTTAACCTTTTACAACACAATTCCGAGCTTTAACGACACTAGGAGAGAAGACTTTTCTGTTTTCTCTTCTGTCAAATACAGATTTCATAATTTGTGCAACATTTAATTTGCCGTCTGCAAATATCTTCATTTTGAATAGGTCTAAAATTTTGTCGTCTGGTATAGAGTTAATGACTATTTTGGACGGGGGAGGAGGGGGGGGGGGGGGGGGAAGAGGGATCAGGAATAGGATTCCATTGCAAATACGGGGACATTTCATTCCCAGATCTGAATCGAGTAACGGTCGATATAGACCAGTATCACAGTTCACAGTGGAAGTATGTTCACGTTACATGTTTAACATGGTCACTTACCTCATTATCTCCCGCTAGATGGCACTCTACAAATACACGTCGAATCTTCGAAGAATATGACATGCGCAGACAACGCACTTATCTTGTATAGCGATAAAAGGTTAAGCACGACTTTACCTGTCGTATGAACACAGTGGTTCGTTTATCACTTCATACCGCCTTTGACATGGTTCATTCGAGTATTGTAATTCTTTAAACACTAGATTTAAATTCAAAATGACATTGAACTAGAGATATATTTTTCTTTTTTTTTTCACATTCTTGTTTCCCATAATTCAAATCTGACAAATGAGCTTCGTGACAACCATCTCAATTCAGCGCAATGATGAATTCATAGCATTTATCCGAAAAACCGCATTTTTCCAACAAGAAAAAATGGTCAGAATAATCTCAATTTACAATATTTTTTGTCTTTCACAGTGAAGTCTTATTTCTTTTTTTGTAGCATTCTTTTGAGCAAATGAAAGTAATTTTGAGCGTTGGTGAAGACCAAGATCAGACGGCAGAGAAAATGCAATCTGATTTCGAATCTGGCAAAATCAACCTCAAAATTGCAATCTCTGACTCTTCTTACAGTTACCCGCCAACCCCCGTAGCTCAGTCGGTAGCGTACAGGACTTGGGAACAGGAGGTCGCTGGTTCGATCCCCGGCTTGGCCAATTTCTTTCCCAGGATTGATGATAGTCATTGCGACAGGATTCGTTCCTCTCTCACCGCTGACCATTGCTTCGACGATGGTTATGTGGGAAAGCAGCCAGTGGCTTGGAAAGAATATTGTGCGGAGTACTGGTAAAAGAAACCCCAGGAAAGCATGGATAGGTGCACTGGTCGCCGCGATATAACTGAAATAATGTTGAAAACGGCGTTAAACACCATACAATCAATCAATCTTACAGTTACCTAATGAAATTTGTCTGTAAAGATAAAACAGTCACGGTATAGACAACTTTAATCCTTAAGCTGCTACGCGCGACTCACTGACCTTTTGCGGACAGTGTAGATCAAGATCAGACTGCACAGAACGTGCAGTCTGATCTTTGATCTACACCGTCCGATACGGTGTTTTCTTTCCGGTAAAATCTACTTTGAAATTGCAATTTTTTTTTTTTTACTATTTTTTAATATTTTTTAATATTGCGTTGAAAATTTTCACAGACTAACCCACTTCAAAGTATCAACAAACAAAACTTTGACAGAAATGAACATGTAATTTTTCAACCACAAAAAAAAAAAAACATTTTGAAGAAAGGTATAGTTTCATATTACAAGCAATTGCTCCTTTTTCCGCATATTCTGTCCAAAGCTGTAAGCGGCAGAAGTGTACAATGCTGTAAATCTATAATGATGAATGGATAATAAATGCTATTTTAATAGCCTGAAAAATACCTTAGATAGAAGGGGTACGGTATCTTTTCTTTTATCTAGAAAAATGATGAAAAGCCTACTTCAGTCAATATATTTTGGGTAAAGTGGACTAAAATACGACATTATGCAAACAGTTCACGGAAACTCCTTCTTGACCTTCACCCCTATGTCGTTATCTCGTTGAGTGAGCGATAACGATGATAGCATGTCCTGTGCTCCGGGAAAAGGGTGTCTAATCTTCGTAATACATTATACCGAGCATATCGTCAGATAAATATGAGCTATGCTCTGGCAAAAGGGGTCTTAATGCATCTCTATGATGCATTGTACCAAGCAAGACATCACATAATTATGGATCCATAAAATCCATTTTGTCTAACAATTGACTTAATCATGAGAAAGAGTGGTCCTTGGACATATAGACTGCGCAGGCTGACCTGGGTCGATACTTCGCGCAGATGCATTAAGCCCCCTTTTCACAGAGCATGGTTCACATGTATCCGTTTTGTCTTAACCCTTAGACTGCTAAGCGCGACTCAAGGACCCTTTGCGAACAGTGTAGATCAAGATACGACTGCACAGAACGTGCAGTCTGATCTTGGATCAACACTGTCCGATAAGGAGATATCATGATGTAGAATTGTTCTTTTACACTTCCTCAAATTTACCCTTGGCAAAAAGTTTCGACCTATGTCAGTCTGCGGACTGCACGAACTGCACCGGCTAACATGGGGCGATACCTTTTGCAAACACTTTGATCCACATACATGTATATACTCCTTTCATAGAGTATGACTCGGCTATATTATCTACATGGCAGATAGATTAATGAAACAAATACTTAAAAAAGAAAGCAAGAGGACCAAGATGGCCCTATATCGCTCCACTGGCTAATAAGTAAGAACCATACATACCAAACATTACAATCCTTGGTCAAAAGGTTTTTAACCAAGAAGACTTACAAAAGCCCACGTGAAAGTTGTGACTCCATTTTTGACCATAAAGTTATAAGTCAATTATCAAAAATTCCTCAATATAAAGCCCCTTTAAACATGACAGCCATAAGGTGGGGCTGATTTCAATCCCAGGGCTAAATTTTGAAAAAAATACCCAAATTTGGTAGTCCTAGGATCTGTAATAAGAAGCAAGCATTTTTTAGAGTATTTACTCTATAAGCACATGTTAAATTTATTAGCCATGGGGTGGGACCAATTTTGACACCTGGGCTTTAATTTGTACAATTTTGGAAGAGGCCTATTACATGATAACACTCACAGAATATTACAGCTGTATCTCAAAGTCAGGACCAAGAAGATCTTTAAAGTTTTCACTATATAAGCCTACATAAAAGTTGTGACTTCTGGGGCAGGGCCAATTTTTACCCCAGGGCTATTGTTTGAAAGAGTAAAGGTCCGTTAGATAAATAATATACATGTAAACTTTGGTAGTACTAAGTCTTCTGGCTAGGAACGAGAAGAATTTCAAAGTTTCACTATATAGGACCATTTAAAACTTGTGACTACTAGGAAGGGGCCCATTTTGACCCCAGGGCTATAATCTTGGTATATGCCCACAAAGCTACATGTACATGCAAAAAAACAAACCTTCACTATATAAGTCCATGTAAAACTTGTAACCCCCGGGGCAGGGCCGATTACTATTCGAGGGCTATAATTTGTGTAAAAAGTGTATCTTGGTGGAGGTCCATTTGATGAAGCTACTTGCCAAATTAAAAGAAAAAAAAAAAAAAAACTTAGTCCTTATGGTTTGGAACCAGCAGACTTTGAAGTTTTGCATTATATAAGCCCATGTAAAACTTGTGACCTGGGCGGGGCCAATTTTGACCCCAGGCCTATAATTTGAAGAAACGTGGTAAAAGTCCATTAGATGAAGCTGCATGAGAAATTTGGTAGCCCTAGGCCTCATGGTTTAGAACCAGAAGATTTTCAAAGTTTTCACTATGTAAGCCCATGTAAAGCTTGTGACCCCTGGGACGGGATAACTTTTGATCCCATAGCTATCATTTGAAGACACTTAGTAAGGGTTCATTAGATAAGTTACATGTCAAATTTGGTAGTTCTAGATCTTATGGTTTTGGACAAGAATACTTTCAAAGAGTTTCAATATTTTTCAATTTGGTTCCCATTTTTAAAGGCGTCAAATTATTGTAATGAATTTTGAAGAGGACCATGGCAGGATCATCTCCATGAAGTTTGATCAAAACTGGATGTTTCAGAGAAGATGTTTGAAATAAAGGTTAACGCACGCAGAGATGGACGCATGGACGCACTACGAAAGCAGAGCCATGGCATAAGCTTCGGCCGGTGGAGCTAAAAATCGGATCAAAGTACTGACAGTGAACAAAAATATGTATACAGATTTTCATTTGAGTGTGTGGTTTTTTTTTTGTTGTTGTTGTTCGTTTGTTTGTTCGATCGTTCGTTTGAGTCTAAATCTTTACCAAACTGCAATATTTAGACTTGTCAAAGTAGACAGAATTTGCAGGGAACAGATAACACATAGAATCAAGAAGCTGGTATGCTTGCTGCCGTGTTTTAGACCAAACTCTGGAAGTCCACGGTTGAGCCTCGCTTTAGTAAAACACAAAACGTTACGGTCTTAATTTTTTCGCGCTTTTGACATAATAATGTTCGTGTGAAAAGGTAGGATTGTTTGTGAGCGTTAATACAGTTTCAGCCATAAGTTTTCCTAAGCTATCAAAAAGTGTAGATCCAAGAAAAGTCGTGCTTGCTAAGGGTTAACCCTTTAGCAGACGACAAAATTTTAGCCTTGTCCAAATTGAAAGCATTTGCAGACGACAATTTTAATGTGGCTCAAATTGTGCAAATTTTCTTTGATAGGGTAGAAAACATTGTGGGAAGAGGAGAAAATGCTGGTTACCAGCATTTTCTCCTTTTCCCACAATGTTTTCAAAAGGCTTCTTTCCCAGGGTCGTTAAAAGGCGGCATTGTGCGGTAAGGGTTAATAACATTCAGGCGAACTTTACAAGATTAATAACTGTCATTTCAGTTTGAACGGCGGTAAAATTTTACAGCATGCACAATTCTTTTTATAACTCTACTTTGCGTACTTTATTTAGCGCACGAAATGAAATAAATTCAGTCTGTCTTATTTTGCAAATTCAACTGCATAAAACAAATAAAGAACTCAACCTGTATAGACCGAAGATCATAATATTTACACAACTGATATCCAGAGAAATATACAATTGTGCAGCGTCATTCTGGGTGCCATGTCTCATTCCGAGTGCCATGTCGACAGCCCTGACAAACCGTCCGGATAACTGGTTTATTTTACTCATTTCAACATTCTCTCTTGCTAAAATGAACAGAACAGAACAGAATCTTTATTAAGACCTGTATATAAATACATCATCTGTTGTATATGTGCAAGTCGGGAAATATGTTCAGTAACATTCGTCCTTAACTAGTTTAATCGAATTTTATCTGAAACACCAATGATTGTTAGATTCTTTCTTAATGACTGATAACTGTACCTCAAGAACTGCACACTGTTTACATCAATATGTAAGCCAAACCCCCACATTGTTGAAAGAGACCGACTCACTGCATTGAGAGCTGCGTGCGTTGGGAATAAAACAGTTCGCAAACCGTTTACATATTTATAACAACTCTATTTCAAATTTTGAAATACACCTTAGCTTTACCACAAAAACCAATTTCGACCGTTGAATTGACAGGGAAATTAGTGTCTGACGAGCTTGGAAAAAACGGACTGGAATAAATTGTGTTAAGAACTGATGTCATGTGATGTCACAAAATCTTACCTACATTTGATATTTTCTTCACAGCGTCTAACCATAACGTAAGATATATAAAGGGTCTGACATGAGTTAGCGTTTGAGATAAAATTTCGTTATATACTTGAACATTTATTTTCCGGCTCATATACATGCGCCGCACGCGGATAAAATAGCACACACGACAGGAAAAACATATGTATCTACACACTGAAATACGGTTCCAAATACGGTATGATGACGTATCTCACGCGCGGAAAACGTGCGTATTGATTCGCGATTTGATTGGTCAAAATGTTAATCTATAATATTTTTCCACCTTTCATACAACAGAAAGTAATAGGTACATAATAAAAGGAATATTATGTTGTAGTTACTTTCCTAGTGCTTGAATTTACTTCTCGTTGCTTAAAGGTAAATCTTTGATAAGATCAAATCATATTGGGAAAAGAAGAAACTGCCGGTTTTCCTTTTCCCACCTTTCCCACGATGTTAACAGATGTTTTTTTTTTCTCTCCAGCGTAATAAAACTCGGTACCACGAAAATCATATAAATTTCGTTAAAAACTACAGGGGGAAAATGAGCCATGCTCCAGCGTAATAAAACCGGGTACCGACCATTGTCGAAATAATGATCAGTAATGACAGAGGGATAGGCTAAATCCTGTCGCAATGATTATCATTTTCACTCTTGCACCACTGGATATTGCACAAACATTATCGTTTGATGTTAGTGAAGGAAAGAATTCCACTGTGCCAAATGAGTCAATGTCGCATGTGCCTGTCGAAAATTAGTTGACTCTATGCTTGATGATTTAATTTGCCTTTGATAAAATAAACTCATGCCAGGACAAGAAGAAAATGCCGGCTTTACTTTTCCCACAATGTTTACAGATGGTTTTTTTCCCCAGCGTAATACAACTCGATACTACGAAAATCATATAAATTTCGTTAAAAACTTCAGGGGGAAAAATGAGCCATGCTGTGTGAAAAGGGGGCTTAATACTTTTACAAAAAGTATCGATCCAGATCAGCCTGCACTCACTGGCTGACCTGTGTCGAAACTTTTTGCTATTTATCAGTTTTCTGCATGTCAAAGTACCAGTGTACCTCAAAATTTAATCGGTTGTAGTACAAAATGGATTTTATGGATCCATAGTCGATGTGATAACTTGTTTGGTCTCATGCATCACGGAGATGCATTAAGCCCGCTTTTGCCAGAATGACTCAATTGCATTTACACTATTAAATGTTCTATATCCTGAAAATTTCGTGTACATCAGAACGTCTTTCTTTTCAGGAGCCGTGCCGTTGTTTGTGACGCCTGCTGCAAACGGTTTAACAACACTGTCGATAGATGAAGGGACAAACACCAGTATACCTATTTATTTATTGTCTGCCACTGATGCTGATAATGGGACCATTGCTTACAATATCACTTCCCAGTCGCCGAGTACCAAATTTCAGATTCTTCCTCCGAATCATTTAGCCCTGTCTTCAACAATCGACTTTGAAAATGATGATACAGTCTATAACCTAACGATACAGTATGATATCTTCTATACATGTCTTAATGTACCTGGGCCCTGTTTCAAGAAAAAAACTTAAGTCTCTTATTTTGCTAAAAATCTATTAACGGTCTCAGGTTCTGACTTAAGTAAAGTTCGTTATTTGAGACACATTTCGCTAACATTAACTCTTTACCAAAGGACAAAAATTTAGACCATCCCAAATTCAAAGCATTAGTAGACGACAAAATGAATGGGACTCAAAAATTGAAATTTGTTTTGAGAAGGATAGAAAACATTGTGGGAAAAGGAGAAAATGCTGGTAACCAGCATTTTCTCCTTTTCCCGCGATGTTTTCAAAAGCCTTCCCCCTCAGGGTCGTTAAAACTCTGGATTGTGTAGTAAAGGGTTAACAGGCTTAAATAACATTCTGAAATCCTGACACACACACCGTTTCAGATTAATTTCAGTAATATAAATGGACTTTTAAGTCTGTTAATAGACTTAAAAGTCCATTATTTTACTAAGTTGAGTTTGAAACTTTATGTCAACTAAGGATATGAGAATGTTACTAAAGTCTGTTAATGTTAGTGAAATGTGTCTCAAATAACTAACTGAACTTCAGTCGAAAAAATGAAGAGACTTGGGTTTTTTCGTGAAACCGGGGCCTGCTTCATAGTCCTACTCCAAGATGGTACCATTGATTGATTGTATGGTGTTTAACGCCGTTTTCAACATTATTTCAGTTATATCACGGCGGCCAGTGCACCTATCCATGCTTTCTTTTACCAGTACTCCGCACAATATTCTTTCCAAGCCACTGGCTGCTTTCCCATATAACCATCGTCGAAACAATGGTCAGCGGTGAGAGAGGAATGAATCCTGTCGCGATGACTATCATCAATCCTCGGAAAGAAATTGGCCAAGCCGGGGATCGAACCAGCGACCTCCTGTTCTCAAGTCCTGTACGCTACGACTGAGCTACGGGGGTTTGGCCAAAGATGGTACCAAAGCCAATCTATATGAGTCATGTTCTGTGAAACGGGGGCTTAATGCATCTGCAAAAAGTATCGATCCAGGTCGGCCTGCGCAGTCCGCGCAGGCTGACCTGGGCCGAAACTTTTTGCTATTGGTCAAATTTCTGCATGCCAAAGGACCGGTGTACCTCATTACCCAGTCTGTCATTAAACAAGATAGATTTTAAAGATCCATAATTATGTGATGACTTCCTCGGTATCATGCCTCACGGGGGGGTGCATTAAGCCCCCATTTGTCAGAGCACGGCTTATATAGCTTTGCAGACATTGTAGGTCATTATCAGACTGTCCTATCTTTGCAGTCAGATCTTTGGTCTGTGTATCCGATACTTTGTCAGGAATTCTGACAAAAACCACGTGGGTTGTTTCTCTTAATTTGAATTGCTTTTATAGGCAGTGCAGATCAAGGTCAGACAGAATCTGAAGTCTGATGTTGTAGAAAATATTCTGATTGATATTCTGACTTCTTTGAAATTACAACAGTTATATTAATTGTTGAATGAAAATTTTCAATTTATTTAACCCTTTACCAGACAATCCCGATTTTTAGCGACCCTGAGAAAGAAAGCTTTTGAAAACATTATGGGAAAAGGAGAAAATGCTGGTAAACAGCATTTTATCCATTTCCCACAATGTTTTCTACCCCTCCCAAATCAATTTTTTTAACTTTTGAGTCACCTTTCTTTTGTCATCTGCAAATGCTTTCAATTTAGACCCGTCTAAAATTTTGTCGTTTGGTAAAGAATTAAATGGATCTGTGAAGGTTAAAACTGGAATATCTTATATTTTTCTTCGTTAGATAACTGATCCATCCTTTGTGAGAAGGGAATTTAATTTAATGCTTTAATGCATCTGTAAAGAGTATCGACCCAGATCAGCCTACGCAGTCCGCGCAGACTGACTTGGGTCGAAACCTTTTGTTATCGGTCAATTTTCTGTATGTCAAAGGACCATTCTACCTCACATTTTAGCTGGTCATTAGACAAAATGGATTTTATGGATCCACAATTATGTGATGATTTGCTTGGTATTATGAAGCACGGAAACTTCCTTTTACCAGAGCATAGCTCAGTTATATCCAGTTTGCGTTTTTTTTTTAATCTTACCAAATACGAGGGCTCACATTGTCACACTAATCGTCCGTTGGAATGATACTCTTTTATTTTATTCTTTGAGCCCATACCTTTTTTCATACTTTTCATTTTCCATACCTTTCATTTTCCATACCTTTCAATTTTTTTTTTTTTTTTTTTTTTTTTTTTTTTTTTTTAATTTAAAAAAGGGAAATATATGAGATTTTTTTTTTTTTTTTAAATAATCGAAGAAATCGATGCTAGACAGCTGAGAGACCGCAATTTCCTGTCAGGAAACACCGTAGAAAACAGGCATGCCCAAGGAGACAGAGACACAATGCCGTAGCTTTCTCGCTACATTTAGGTGTTTAAATCGGAGTAGCTTACAACACAAAGTTGTATGTCTACATGTATTTCCAGACACATTTTGAATTTAGCAGCAACTGCTTCTTTTCCAACGATGAATTGGATTGACATAGTCGAACCCCGCTATGGCAAAAGGGGGCTTAATGCATCTCCGTGATGCATTATACCTATCAAGCTATCACATAATTATGAATCCATAATAGCCACTTTTTTTGAACAACCGACTTTATCATGAGGGTAGAATGGTCCATGGACATACAGAAAAAAATGACCAGTAGCGAAAAGTATCGGCCCAGGTCAGCCTGCGCGGACTGCGCAGGCTGACCTGGGTCGATACTTTTCGCAGATGCACTAAACCCCGTTTTCACAGAGCATGGTTCAATTATAATCTTGAAAAATACGGTATATCTAACTGAAAATTCCGCCTCTCAACAATATGTTAAACAATGAGGGAAAAGAGGTAACTTCTGGCGAAGTTACTTCTCATCATTTCTCTCCGTATTGAACTACAAAAGAGTTTCAATATTCCTATTCTCGTATCTCTTACAGTTTAGAAATTCAGTTCGTTTCATACATGTATCGTTAATCACTGTTTTCTCTCCGGGTGCTGTTCTACCATATCCATGAAAACTGTGCTCGAAGAAATTGCATAAAGCATACTTCATAGTCAAATCTACTTCACGAACATGTAATGTTGAATAATACCGTTTTCTCTTAAATATTGACAGAATTACCTCGGTAAGTTCGGTTGCAAAAATTTTATTTCACCCATGTTAACTTGGCACATTAGTGATAAAAGTCTACCCTCAAATCATGAAAAAGAATTTAAAAAAAAAAAGTTACAGATATTCTGAGACACACTGTATGTCTATCAGCGCTCCAGATAGCGGGAGTGATTTTGATTTCAAAATTGAAAATATTAATAACTTTCCACTAAACCCTATGTTGTGGGTACTCATTAGAATTGTCTCGATGAGACGATTCTAATGAGTACCCACAACATAGGGTTTGGAGGAGAAATAATGGATTTAGAATACTATCACTCCCTCTTATCTGGAGGTCTGCTGTCTATCGTTGCAGGGCAACAACAGCCACGAATACCAGCACTGCATTCATGAAAATTTACATTACCGATATCAATGACGAAGTTCCCGTGATCGGAGGTACGTTTACAGCCACCATTGATGAAGAAGAACCTGTGGGAACTGTTGTCAATGTTTCTTATACAGCTGTTGACTCTGACGCTGGCGATGTGCTGAGCTACAGCTTGTCAGGTGAGATCACACTATGATTGATGGTATATTTTTATGTCACTGACTGAATTACTGACTTACGGAATAAATGACCCCCCCCCCCTCCCCGAACGCCTGATAGGCAGCTGATCTAGCGGCTGTAAGTTCATATTCCGGTCTGCTCGAAACCTTTACGATGGGCATCGTTTCAGGGCTCATTCTTCTTTACCTAGGTCATTTTTTACTTCGTCTAGGGTATTCATTGAGTACTTCTTTGAAACTTTCAGCACCTCTAAATCCTATTTGCGTTACCGCAATCAAATTTTCGACCCGGATAACTTGTAGATGTATTTAATTGAACTTCTAATGGCTACTTTTTTGTGATACGGTTTCTGTACATTCGATAAAGCGGGTACAATGAAAAGTGAGGACAGAAGAATTCTGTAGAAATATTGTGAAAACGTAAAACATACATGTACTTTACTAATTATTATATTTACTATACTATTACTCTGTAATATAACATGAGAATCTTACTAGACTGTGCATGTCAGAAAAAGAGGTTGTTTGTGATATAAAACAAGTACGTACTTTAATTCTGTATAACTACTATTTCATGCTTTTTGATAGTTTCTCGAGAAATAACGGTGGATTATGGTTTGATATTTTATGGTTACGACCAGTGAAACATACCGATTTCATATTTTCTAACTCTTCAACTGAAGGCGGAAACAGTTGTTTCCACCCACTAGTTACCTGCCATTCAACCAGAGGGAAGTATGACGTAGAAATCAACTTTATTTCTCGTGCTTTACGTAATATTGTAATGCGTTGGTATGTGAGGGGGTACGTCACGGGGAATTACCGAAAACAACTACTGGATTTGGATGGAGGTCCCAATTAAATAAGCATGAAATAAATAGATTTTTTTTTTTTTTCGGTGAAAGATTAAAATTTATTTCATCTCGAGAACATCATCGGTAATATTTTCACTGACAGATGCGCCACTCGTGAAAATATTACCGATAATGTTCACGCGATGAAAAAGATTTCGATCTTTCACCGAAAAAAAATCCTCTGTATATTATGCTTTATGATCCAACCATTATGATTTTTTTTTCTCCAAAAGAATCGCTTGGTGTCAGAGTATGACATAATGGTCATTGTAAGAAGTAACGATTGTTGCAGGTTCAACAAATTTTCAAATAGACTCGGGCACAGGAGCGATAACCATCAGCAAGGTCATAGATTATGACAGTGGGCAAATGTCCTTCAACTTTACCCTAGTGGTCAAGGACTCGGCCATCCCAGCCCACACTGCAAGCCAAAATTTATCGGTAACAGTACGGAATATAAACGACAACACACCAGTATTTTCACCTGCAGTATATTACATGTCTGTTCAAGAAAATACAACTGCGGGTAAGGCATGGAATTTTCAATACTATTGTAAAATATGATTGAATCATGCTCTGGCAAAAGGGGTTTTAATGCATCTTCGTGTCGCTTTGTAACAAGGAAGTCATCACATAATTATGGATCCTTAACTCTTTCGGCTCCAAATAACTAAACTCGACTTCTTTCGGTGGCTGTAAATGTAATCCACAGAGACCCAGGAAGATTTTTATCGTAGGGGGCTTGACTAATTAAGCGGACGGTACAGATCAAAGATCAGACTGCACGTTCTGTGCAGTCTGATCTTGATCTGTGCCATCCGCAAAAGTCCCTGTTTTCGCCTATGGCGCTGAAAGGGTTAAAATCCATTTAGTCCAACAACCGACTGAATCATGAGGTAGGCTGTTCCTTTGACGTACAGAAGACCAGTAGCAAATAGTTTCGACCCAGGTCAGTGTGCGTAGACTATGCCGGCTATCCCAGTCGATACTTTTTGCAGATGCATTAAAAACCCTTTTGGCAGACCGTGACCCAGTTATAATTGCCCGATTTGGTGCCAAATATCTATAATTTGTATAAATAAGTCTATGTTCAGTTCTATCAAGACACACGATATGCGTGAATCGAAATTGCAAAGATTTTGCAAGGGAGATTTGTCAAATTGCGTATGTTGAAATCAAAAGTGGGTTTCACAAAGTGTTTTGTAGCAGTTTTCAATCGTCTTCTTCGTCATCACTCTGTTTTAAACAGATTAAAATTTTTGGACAGTCAACACTGGAGAGGCATTCAAGAGTATTAAAATATCACAAAACCTACCGTGAAAGTTATCCATGTTCACGCAGTGGCAATGGTTTGCAGATTACACCACGGTCCTTCAAAATACGCTTACGTTTTATAACTTTGAGATACGCGGATATTTTAGAGGTTTTCCAGTAGGTTTATACCCAGTTCAGTTTTCAAAGATTTTGAAAACCTTATATACAGATAAATATTTCACATTTCACACATCAAATGAACAGCATCCAAACCAATTTCCGTTGGGAAAAAAGACTAGATTGAAAGTACACATCGACATCACTGTCACTATTTTCAGGCATCTCTGTGGGTAAAGTCACCGTTACAGACAAAGATACCACGGATAATGTGACAGTATCGATTCAAAGTGGTGATGATTCCCCGAACAAGTTCGTCATGAACTTAGATCAAATCGAGACAAGCACTACTCCAATTGATTACGACGTTCTGACTGCCAAGAATTTCTTGTATACCCTAGAGGTTATTGGCGTCGATACAGGCATGAAAACAGGGACCGCTACAGTATTTGTTACAGTAGGTTTGGTTCTGATTTTTCCTCGTTCATTGTTTCGCCCTGTTTGGTGAAAACTTTCTACTCCTATTCGTTTCAAAGATTTGTGAATAGCATGTGAAATCTATAAATGTTTGATAAATAAAACGGTAAGCTGAAACAATATCTTTACATATTTCTGATATAAAGCAAAGAAAAAAGGTTCAGACTGACTTCCGCTTATCTAATGAATTATCATTTACATTTTGTTACTACACGTGCAAATTTACATTGTACAATGAGACGAGATACCATTCCAAAATAAAACTAAGCAAGCAATCTGTTAATTGCATACCATACTTTTCATAAAGAATGCATTGGATTAAAATTGTTTGTTCAGTTCAAGCTTAAGAACAAAATATCAAATATATACTCCTCACAAAAAGTCAAGTAACAAAATCATTTCTTTTCTTTTTTAGTCCTGTGAAATATTTGATCAGTTACATGTAACTTTAAATGCAAAGAAAAACACGTTATTTGCACATGCAACTGGCGACTACTTTTTACAATGTTACCTTTAGAAAATAACATGTTTTTCTTCGCATTTTAAGTTACCTGGTCAAATATTTCACAAGAGTAAAAAAAAAAGTTAAATAATTTTGTTGCTTGACATTTTGTCAGGAATACATATATATCTTCAATTAGATTATCGGAATCAATGAACACTCTCCAACTTGGTCGGCATTCAATCCTGGAAGCCCATACAATGTTAGCGAAGATGCTTCAACAGGGACTTCTATTGTCACCATTGCTGCAACGGATGCAGACGCCGGAGTAGATGGCCAGATAACCTACACTACTGATAGCGTCAGTGACAGTATGTGCCTTGAGTCTGTCTTGTTTCTCAGATCGGATCAATGCTCAAAACAGCATTACTTACTCTTTTATCAGATTTTATAAAGCTCACGTCAATTTAACGACTTGAAATAAATTGTTATAAAAATGAAATGCATTTTAGTTTGCTCCTCTATTTTTTTTCCAAACGTCTCTCTTATACACGTGACCATTAAAAGAAGTTTATGGCATTATGCAGATCATTTGTGTCTTTCTCCCAACAAGTCAACGTACTTTAGAATAATGACATCACTATCATGTTTACTTGATACAACGGTAGTATAAGTAACAATTTGATGACATATATGATACGATTTATGCATACATAATAAACGAGAGTGCGGAAAGCTTATTAACCCTTATCCTGCTGCATAAAAGAAATGAAACTTTATGGTAGATAGTAGAAGCCCAAAACTTTCTTGTTTCAAAGGTATTTTTGGAGGAAAGATATCTCCTTATCGGACAGTGTAGATCAAAGATCAGACTGCACGTTCTGTGCAGTCTGATCTTGATCTACACTGTCCGCAAAAGGTCGGTGGGTCGCGATAAGCAGCCTAAGGGTTAACATAAATAGGTCTCTCCAAATATAGGTGGCGGTGTATTACAAACTGGAATTTTCTACCTGGACGATACTACCGGAGTGCTTACATTATCAGCTGCCGTACTGGACCGGGATACAGCTACTGGTGGAAGCGAGTATTACGACATAGTTGTACGAGCGACAGACAAAGGAAGCACTCCACTCGCTGCATCAAGAAACATCACAATAAACATACAAGACGTCAACGATAACGCCCCAGTTTGTTCACCCAGTACAATTACAGCGACCGTGAGCGAGAACGTTGCCACAGGATACTCTGTTGTGACAATTGTTGCCACCGACGCTGATACATCAACAGTAAATAACGTGATCACATACAGTATTACAGGAGGCAGTGGGGCGTCTACTTTTGTAGCCAATTCAAGCACTGGGACCATATATACTTCCGTTACCATTGACTTTGAAACAACAACCAGCTATGATATTATAGTATGTTCTACAGTACAGATAACCTATATAGATGAAATATTACTTGACGCTTTTGTCACATGGAAACAAAATCTAAGTATTCTAAAGCACAATTCTTTATTTAGATAACGCCTTTGATAGCAAGTAACCTGGGCCCGTATTCACCAACCATTCTTGAGAATATTCTTAGTCTTATTCACCAGAATTTTCTATATTTGAAAGTAACACAACTTCTGATTGGCTAAACCATTCGGTTTAGCCAATCAGAAGTTGTGTTACTTTTAAATATAGAAAATCTTGGGGAATAAGACTAAGAATATTCTCAAGAATGGTTGGTGAATACGGACCCTGTATTTACTTTAGCCTTGCTTAGGAAGAAAATATGATACATTGCCCTAAAACACTCTCACATACGAGATACATTATTGACTCTTCACCACACAATCCCGTACTTCAACCCTTTACCACACGACACAATTTTAGACCAGTCAAGACTCAAAGCATATGCAGACGCTGAATTAAAAGTGGCTTAAATTGTCGAAGTTGCCTTTGATAGGGTAGAAAACATTGTGGGAAAAGAAGAAAATACTGGTAACCAGCATTTTCTCCATTTCCCATAATGTTTTCAAATGTCTTCTTTCTCAAGGTCGCTTAAAGTCGGCATTGTGTTGTATTGGGTTAACAACCCTGAGGAGGAAGATTTTTGAAAGCATTGTGAGTAAAGAAAAAAAATATTGTTTAGCAGCATTCTTCTCTTTCCACAATTTTTTAAACCAACTTTAACAATTGCTTTCAATTTTGGGAAAAAAATGCCGTCTGACAAAAAACTGAATAACAGTTTTACAGTTTTCAGTTGTCATTATAGGAGAATGTCGGCCTCGTTTCTCGACAATATTTGCATTATTTATATATAAGCAATGCTCTGGCAAAAAAAAAAAAAAAAAAAAGGTTAAATGCATAGATCTGCGATACTCTTTACCAAGCAAGTCATCACATAATTATTGATCCATAAAAGCCATTTTGTCTAACAACTGACTGCATCATGAAGTAGAATGGTCCTCTTATATGCAGAAAATTTACAAAGAGCAAAATGTTTCTGACCCATGTCTGCCATGTCTGCCTGCTCGCACTGCGAAGGCTGGCATGGGTCGATAATTTTAGCAGATGCATTAAGTCCCCTTTTCACAGAACATGGCTCTTATTTTGGAAACGTTTCTTTTTGTCAATTCGTTCTGGAGATTTTCCATCATTTGGCAAGGAAATAGAAATAGAAAACTTTTCCCAAGTAGAAAGTGCTTAAAAGATTGCAGGTTACAGTGGTATAGGCGGAACCTTCGGTATAGTTTCAGATTATTGCAAATACATAAGCTGTGAACGAGGCCGTTATTAGCCTACATTGCTATACATATCGATTCAACACGGACTCACAACTGAGACAAGCTCCATTTTAAAATCAAAGGCATTGTCTAAAAACCTAGTAGATTGGTTACCTCCTCTGAAACAGCAAGTATATAGGGATCGGTACAGACTACTAAAAACGGGCAGAAGTCTGCCCGTCTATTTTTAGAACAGCCATGTTGCGAAACTACTGGAGATTCAGGGGAGGTCACTCTTACTTCCTGAGCAGTATATTTTCCGATATTTTTGACCTCACAAATAAGTGAATTGTATTTTCGGTATCGACTTTTAATATTTATTTCTGCAAATATTCTTTTAGTTTCGATCACCAACTTCAAATTGTGCAAAAAATCGCAATATTACCTATACAGCCAAACTGGAAATGTGTCAGCTGCTCCGAATGGCTATTCTTTTATATACAAGTAACCCAATGAAAAGCAACGACACAACATCTTGTATCAGTTCTAATATGTATATGTACAACGGGGACTAGCTTAAAAACCTAGGTACTTGTTTTTATACATTTACACAGATTGTTGTGACCGACTCAGGCACGCCGATGCTTTCTTCGACCTGTATAGCTCGGATAGCAGTTTATGATATGAACGACAATGCACCAACTTTTCCCACCAATTCCTTATCAGTCAGTGTGCAAGAGAACGTCACAGTCGGAACAGTGGTAACTGTCGCCAAGGCAACTGATACTGATTCAAATTTGAACAACAACTCTGTCATCATTTACTCGTTTTCAACAACATCTTCCGAATTTACAATTGACGCCAATACTGGATTGATATCAACTTCAGTAGCTCTTGATAGGGAGGTAGTTTCAAGGCAGGTATCTAGATACATGATCATGTTCATCTAGGTCTGTTGCAGACACACAATATCTTCCAAAACGCGCTAAATCAACCAACAGTGCGTATGATGTAATCACAGAACCAAGAATTTGTTGGTCTTATTTGGATTTGATAATTGCAAGTTAGATCGATGAAGTTCATTTTTCACCGTCAGTGATTCTGTAGAGTTAAAGGCGAGTATCAACACCAAAAAATTGTTGCCGTAGTTATCAGTGACAAAAGTATGGAATGCCTAATGCCGGATCTTGAATTTAAAGATCCACGACAGCAGTTAAAGAAACAAATGCTGCCAAAAGTAAACAAAGCGGGTTTTAAGATGGATTTAAATTTGAAAAATATCATTTACAAGCATGGAAATTATTGTGACGATGACGATCTATTATTGTACGGTCGGTCAAAGTGTTAGTCGCTCGCAGAGAAATTAATTTCAAAACTAGGTTAAAAGTTGCCAGGTCAATTTATCTTTTGTTTAATTTTTGCCTGATTTTAAAACTCATTTTTTTTTCTGCCAGAGACTAATGCTTTTATCGACCACACACTAACAGAATGTCATCATTACAATATTTTCCATGCTTTTAAATGGTGTGATTCAAATTTAAATGCATTTTAACGCCTGTGTTGGTTTTTGGTCGCTATTGGGTCTTTTCAAAGCTCTGTTGGATCATATTTGTAACAAATCATATATGTAACACATTTGTTACGTACATGATCACATTCGTAACAGATAAAGTGTGTTACAAATGTGTTTGTCCGAAATGGGGGTTGACATGAGAAGCATATATGTAACAGGTTTAGTTGTCTATTTGTATTCAAACAATTAACAGCAATAGCAACATCATTATATTCTTTACACTACGCAGAAATGCATTACGCAACTTTGACTTCATTTTTCAGGTAAATGACGTTTGTAGGGTTCATATAGTAAATTGGTCATAACTCACAAAATAACCTGAATAATCTGTTCAAATAAAGACTAACATACTCCAGAAATATTATACATTCAAAATAACGTTGTTTATCAAATACTCACCAATTGTCCGAAGGTACATTTTCTCACGTTGTGGCCCATATATATATGTTTATATATATAAACAGAGAGCAGCCACGATACCGGACATTATATTCATGAATATCCTTTAAAGAGTTGAGGAAATATGGAGCGGACGCGAAAGAGTGACGTCGACGTCACCGCCGATGACGACGATGGACAAAGTGACACAACAAATCAGTATCAAGATATTGGCCCATCTGGTGAATAAAAACCTGCTACAAATGTGTTTCAGATGTAAATATGCATTCTTTTGTACTGTTTTTAAATCAAAATTGACCTGTGACATATGTGATTTCATGTCACATCAAAAACCGGCATCGATCATATTCATCACAAAATATGTTACATTTATGCTTGATTTCCGAGTCATATATGTAACACATGTTACATATGTGATCATATATGTAACAGGTGTTACATATATGATTTGTTACAAATATGATCCAACAAAGCTCTTTAGTAATTGCATTCTAGAAATAAATACAATTACTGAATTACTGAATGACTTTGAATAAATGCTCAGCTGCCTTCAGAAAGAAACACCATAAGTTTTTCTGTGCACTTTGACAAACACAATATAAAAAAACTTGCCATGCTCTGGCAAAAGGGAGCTTAATGCATCTCCGTGATGCATGATACCAGTTAAGCCATCACATAATTATTATGGATCGATTACAGCCCTTTTTTTTTTTTTAATAACCGACTTCATCATGAGGTAGACTGGTCCTTGGACATACAGAAAATTGAACAATAGCGAAAAGTTTCGGCCAAGGTCAGCCTGCGCGGACTGCGCAGGCTGACCTAGGTCGATACTTTTCGCAGATGCAATAAGCCCCCTTTTTGCAGAACATGACTCGTATGAAACACATGCTGAGCTCTAAGCAATCTATGATTCTATCACCGAAATTTTGATTTCTATTTGTATAGCTACCTGATTACAGTATTCGCCGTTGACCAGGGTACGCCGCAAAGAACTGGGTCTGTATCATACACAGTGTCTGTAAGTGACGTTAATGACAACAGCCCTGTTATCAACGGGACATACGACACTACAATTTCAGAATCCATTTCCGTAAATACAGTCGTCTTCTTCATAACGGCTACAGACGCTGATGATATACCGAATGCAGTGCTTTCCTACGCCATTACCAACGGAAACACGAATTCACGATTTTCTATTGACAGAGGCTCGGGATTAGTACAAGTTCGTCAGACACTAGACAGAGAAACAACTGCTATCTATCACCTCGAAATTACAGTAACTGACTCTGGTTCACCTATCCTAAGTGCTACTGCAACAGCGAATATTACGATCGCAGATGTGAACGATAACAACCCTGTATTTCCTATGACACACTATTCCTTCTCAGTGTCAGAGGCGGCAGCCCCAGGTTCTTCTGTAGATACTGTTGTTGCCAGCGATGACGATATAGGGACAAATGCAATTATAACCTACTCTATCGCATACTTCATTATGGGTGACAGTACCCATTTCAGTATCAATAACACCTTAGGAGTTATAAATACTGCATCTAACTTAGACAGAGAAACTCAAGGCATGTATATTATGGTTGTGCGGGCAACAGATGGAGGTGTCAGTGCATTGACCGCTACAGCTACTGTTACTGTGTCGGTAACAGACTATAATGACAATACTCCAACGTTCAGCGAAATATCTTATATTGGTTCTACAAAAGAAAACCAACCAATCGGTACAAGTATTTTAAGCGTTTCTGTGACGGACAACGACATGGGCGTAAATGCGGATATACTGCTAAACATTGATACAGTATATCTGTTTGGTGCTAGAGCCGATCTATATATTGCAGCTGATTCCGCAACATCAACGTTAAAAGTAAGGCAAGTCATAGACAGAGAAACAGACTCTTCGTTTATATTTAATCTGATCGCTACAGATCAAGGGATACCACCACTTTCTTCAACAGCCCTGATCAATATAACGGTGGGAGATGTCAATGACAACGCTCCAATATTTGCATCACCCTTTTACAGTTCCGAAATCGCCTACAATGATGATTGTCAAGGAACAGTTGTTACAATCTCTGCGGCCGACGCTGATACTGGACTCAATGCCGAAATAACTTACTCTTTTACGCAGAATAATTATTCGAGCTTATTCAGTTTGAAAGGGATTTCAGGTCGAGTATATTATATTTTCAGACGAGATATTTCTAAAATGAAGTATGAATGATTGTTCCGATTTTGTAACTTCTAGCTTCTTATCGAATATTTAGATACATAGAGATTGTTTGTTTGTTTGTGTGTGTGTGTGTGTGTTTTTTTTTTTTTCGGTTAAATATCGAAATTTATTTCATCGAGTGAACATCATCGGTAATATTCTCACGATTGGCGCAGCCACGGGTGAAATATTTTACTGATGATGTTCACCGTTAATGATGTTCACCGAAAAAAAAAATTATATTTATTTCATGCTTCTAACCCCATTTTTGTTCGAACTTTCATCAAAATCCAGTACAGTTGTTTTCGGTAATTCCCCGTGACGTAACCCCTCACATAGCAACGCTTTACGTAGCGTAAATTACGTCGTATTTCCCTCTGGTTGAATAGCACGGACCATTTACCTTGGTAACTAAAGCAGAGGACCTACTGTTTCTGCCTTCAATTGATGAGTTAGAAACTATGAAATCGGAGTTTCAGTGATCGTCATGAAATATCAAACCATAATTCACCATTATTTCTCGATAACCTACCGAAAAGCATGGAATAAAAAAAAAATGTATTTGTAAGTATAGAATGAACTGGCCCTAAGGTCAATGGTAGTTAAAAATAGACAATGCTGCACAGAAATCGAACGGGGGGCACCCATGACTCCAAACCAGCAACGATTTTTGTTGATTTTGAAATTATTACGCAGCAGATAACCTTTCCTTGCCAATATTTGATAAATTCTTTATCCCAAATTAATTTTATAATTTCCAGGTGATGTCATATTCACAGCACCTGCAGCCTCAGACCATAAATATATACTCTACGCGTCAGCCTCGGACTCTGGCAGTCCTTTGCTGAAATCTTCAGACGCTGTCATACGTATAGACACTTACAACCCGAACTCTGTCATTCTTAACTATCACATGGATATCAGTTGCTCTGTATACTCAATGAATGAAGCGTTATTTCTGACTCAACTAACAGCAGTATACCAAATGACGTATGTGTCTCCAGCGGCGAAACGGTGGTGTTTTACCGAAACCTCAGCAACGTAAGTAGTAAGAATTATCATTCGTTTATCGTTGCGCGTAACTAATGTAGCGAATTCAACGAAACTGTTTTACCGCCACAGGCGAAATTAAAAACTTGTGCGAACGGAATAGATCAAGATTGGACTGCACGGAACGTGAGGCCTGATCTAGGATCTACACCATCTGCTAGTTGATTCTAAAATATGGTCAAAAAGTATATTCTAGATAGTGACGTTACATAATTCATTAAATGCCTCATAGCTGCCAAATATAAACAATAGTGTGTATAAAATACTGGTAAATTTTAATCATATCATTTAGTTTTGAAATACTTGGAAGACTGACGATCTGTTAACCCTGTATCAAACGACAAAATTTTGGACTTAACCAAATCAAAAATATTTGAAGACAACATCAAACATGGCACAAATAAAGGAAAGCGTCTTTGAAATAGTAGAAAACATTGTGGGGAATGGAGAAAATGTTGGTAACCAGCATTTTCTCCTTTTGTCACAATTTGTTCAAATGTCTTCCCCACAGGGTCGTTAAAACTCTTGACTCCTCACAAAGAGTCAAGCAACAAAATCATTTATTTTTATTTTTCAGTCCTGTGAAACATTTGATCAGTTAACTTTAAATACGAAGAAAAGCACGATATTTTCAGGTGCAACTGACGATTACCTTTTACATTGTTACCTTTAGAAAATGACGTGTTTTCCTTTGCATTTAAAGTTAACTGTTCAAATATTACACAAGATTAAAAAAATAGAGAGAAATGATTTTGCTGCTTGACTCTTTGTGAGGACTATATGTGGCAAAGGTTTAAAATACGGTTGGTCAAAGATCCGGTCAGTGGCAGAACAACGTTGCCCACAGCAGTTCAAGTTTCAATACTTACTGTTTTAATACTTACTGTTCTACCAGTGACTGGAACTTTGATTGGTTTTAACGCTTAGGCTGCTAAGTGTTAGTCAAAGACCTTTTGCGGACAGTGTAGATCAAGATCAGACTGCACAGAACGTGCAGTCTGATCTTGGATCAGCACTGTCCGATAAGGACATATCTTTCCCTCAAAAATCCTTTTGAAATAGCTGAATTTGGGTTTTTACTATCGGCTTGATAGAGAATAGATGGTTGGTGTCTTGGATGGGTTAAGTTTATCGGGCAAGGCGGAGGAATTTATCTGGTGAGCCGAAGGCGAACCGGATAAATTCCTGAGCCGAGCCCGATAAACTTAAACCATCCAAGACACCAACCATCTATTCTATTTATCCTGTCACGCACTGTAAATGAACAAAACAAAACAAAAACAGACATGATACAAAGACTGTACCTTTTATCCAATATCTTATGATACTGATACCATAAAATTCCCGGCCGAGCCTGACAAAATTTCCTGGAATCAAAGACACTATCCCTGTTTCTCATCTATTCGCACCTTCCCATCTATTCGATCCCTCGGCGAATTTCGAATTTTATCACGCGACGTATTTTAGAACGACCGGACATTCGTGCACTTGATGAGATTAGTCAACAACATTGCTCAAAATCGCCGAATTATGAGGAAAAAACAGGTAAATATTGCAAAAAAGACATTTCTTTTTTGAAAATTAATTGAAAACGCTGACAAAAGTCACAAAAATACTACAAATAACCCCAAAAAATTACTGAAATCGGCTATTTTTTGTCACTTTTCATTGTGCAGACACTTTCTAAAACTCTGTCATGGAAGCGCTTTACTAAGGGAAGCTACTCAGTAATACGATATTCTACAGTACTGTTCATAAATTATGTTCCATATCTTCGGTATGGGCACCTGTTCATTCACAGAGCATGATGTTTAATTGACCCTGTTTATGTAATCATTTTCATTCTTTTGCATGCATATCTAACCCCCCCCCCCCCTTTTTTTCTTAAAGGTTCGACCACAGCAAAATGAACGGAGGTATAGAAGGTACGGAGAGGAGTCCCTCAAGGCAGCCTTTAAACTAGTAAAGGAGAAAGGAATCCCTGTAAAGAAGGCTGCAAGACTTTTTGGTGTGCCCAACAGTACCTTACGGGATCGAGTGGCAGGGAGGGTTGACCCAGAAGATTATGGGAGAGAGACAATTTTTTCTGTGGAAGAGGAGAGGAAATTAGTTGAACATATTCAACTGAGAGCAGAGTTGGGCTATGGATTGTCCAATGCTAGTACACAGCGTCTTGCTGGAGAAATGGCATATGAATTAAAAAAAGAGAAAAAATATCACACCACTGAGTAATAATTGGCTTTATTCATTTCTTAAAAGGTGGGAGTCCAGCATAAAAACAATAAAGCCTCGTCAACTAGACAGTGCTAGGGCTAAATATTCAACACCTGAAGCATTCAGTAACTACTTTAGGCAGTTAAAAACTGTCCTTGAAGAAAATCATTTATTAGACAAGCCCCACAGAATTTTCAATATTGATGAAACTGGCTTGCAACCTGAGCATAAACCTCCAAATGTAATTGGAAACCCATACACCAAAGTCCAAGCCATTACTTCACCTCGTAGCACAACTACCATAGTCATTGCTTGTGTGAATGCATTAGGTCATTCTCTACCACCTTTTTTCATTTTTAAGGGCAAGAGGTGGAATCCTGAATTGATGAAAGGTGCATGTCTTGGAGCAAAGGGTATGATGTCTGAAACTGGATGGTCCAATGGAGAGATTTTCAGAAAGTACCTTGAAGAACACTTGCTACCATTTGTCGGATCTCCATCAGTTGATGACCCAATTCTACTCATATGTGATGGACATGCCTCACACAAGACATACGAGACCATCCGTTGGGCGAGAGAAAAGGGGATAATATTGTTTGTATTACCTGCTCACAGCTCTCACTTGCTACAGCCATTAGATGTTGCTGTTTTTGGCCCTTTCAAAAGGCATTACTACAGTGAGTGTACCAAATACTTAGCAGGTCATATGGGTATGAATATCACAAGGCATGACATATGTTCTCTAGCATCCAGCGCATATCTGAAGTCATTCACTCCTATCAATATTCAAGCTGGATTCAAAAAGACAGGAATATTCCCATTAGACATGGACATTGTAGCAGCAGAAAAACTTTTTCCATGTGAAAGTTTCCGAGAAACAATGCCTTTTGAAAAGGTACGAGCTCTTAAAGCTGGACCTGAAGCTGTTGAAAAGTTCCTGAAACAAAAAGAAGGAAACATAAAGATACATATACCAGAAAAAGACACTAAAAAAGAAAACGAAAAGGAAAATGTAAAACCACCAAATCCATCTGGAAAAGTGATTACAAATGATGCATTTATTTCACAACTTACGAGCTATATTTATCATAAAACAACAAATGATAAATGTAAACTTACCAAAAAACAAATCTGCACAAATACAAGTAAGGAAAAACAAAATGTAATAGGAAGTCCAAAACCATCAACAAGTGGAATGCAAATTAATATCGATAATGACAGTGGACCTGATAGTGACCCAGACCAGGACATAAGTGACGAAGAGAAATGCTGTGTGTGTGGTTCATTTAGCCCACCTGACCTGAAGAAATGTCAATATTTAAAGATTGTGTCTTGGGGTCAGTGTGATGTATGCAATCACTGGGTTCACCTGAGTTTTTGTACCCCCGAGCGTGTGGTAAGGAGGCAGGGTACATTCCTTTGTCCTCACTGTAAACTTAATTAGCAATACCAGACTAATTAAAATGATGTATATACGTTTGACTCTTTCGGATTTTTATAGTTTTAGTGTTACAAAATGTTCCTCGATTGTTTTTTTTATGAATTTTGAAACGCAGAACTTATGAACATAACTGTAGAAAGTTGAATTTTATCCTTCATCCAATCAGGGTGCGAATAGATGAGAAAGCGCTTTCATGATTATGACTGATGACCTAGATACCAAAAAGTAAGTTTATTTTTAGATTTTCTTTTGATATTGCCTTCAATTTATCGTTGATCCTTTGGATTTAACCACAAACAATATTTTATGATCGGCGAAAACAATGCATGACAAGGTTGCTTTGCGCATGCGCAAATTTTACTGCTAAGGGGATCGAATAGACGGAAATATAGGCTAGTTACTGTCTATTCTTCAAGTTTTCCACGACACTATTCTGTTTATCCTGTTACACATTTTACAAACATAAATCCGACCAGATAGAATATTTCGCTCGAAATTAAGGCACGTATTGACATCTTTCGCACTATGAAAAAAAACACACTTGTATGGCGAACTGAGCAAAGCGCTTTTGGTATGCAGCTATAATAATGACGTCATGAATAATATTGACTACGTCATAAACGTAACGTAAACCCTCGGAAGAATGTTGTGGCGGAGAATTATAATTTAATTTAAATAGATCTAATAAGAAAAATCAACATGTGCATAGAATTTTAAGCGATAATTTTACTTTGAAATATTGATTTCGTGTACCGGCACCTAAAAAAGGAGTTCCGGCTGGTCACATGACCAACTAGCCTAATAAACCTTGATCACGTGACCAACTGACATAATAAACCTAGTCACGTGGTCAAGTGACCGTATATCACCAAGTTTATATGACCCCCTGTTATACGACGGAATTTATAGGAGGTGACAGGATAAAAAAGTTTCATGTCACTTATTTAGCAGGTTAAGTTTTAACACTTAACCCTTTCCCAAACGACAAATTTTGGACTGGTCCAAACTGAAAGAGTCTGCAGACGACAATTTTAAATTTGATGAAAATGGCAGAAAGGTCTCAAAAAGGTAGAAAACACTGTGGGAAAAGGAGAAATTGCTCGTTACGAACAATTTCTCCTTTTCCCACAGTGTTTTCAAAAGACTTGTACTGCAGACACGTGAAAACCAGGGCTTGTTTGGGAAAGGGTTAAGCTGCTGAATAAATGAAACGCAAATTTCTACTCAATACTTAAAGGCCAAACATTGCGGTTTCAAGGTTGATTTCACCGGAAAGAAAATACCGTATCGGACAGTGTAGATCAAAGATCAGACTGCACGTTCTGTGCAGTCTGATCTTGATCTATACTGTCCGCAAAAGGTCAGTGGGTCGCGATAAGCAGCTTAAGGGTTAACAGATCGTAAGACGTACAACACTTGTCATATATTTAACCCTTATCCTGCTAAACGAGTTAAATGAAACTTTCAAGCCGGCAGTCAAAACCTGAATAATGCTATTTCAATCTTATTTCTTTGGAGGAGAATAACTCTTTTTCGGACAGCGTAGATCCAAGATCAGACTGCACGTTCTGTGCAATCCGATCTTGATCTACACTGTCCGCAAAAGCTTCGTGATTCGCGCTCAGCAGCCTAAGGGTTAACTGGTATGAAAAAAAAACTTGCCTGTATTTTCTACACAGACGTGTTGGCCAGTGGGCCTAAAGTCATCCAAAAGGTCAAATTTATTTCGTAGGAAAAGAATCGTCAGCAAAAGAGGCAGCCTGAAAATAAATTACCAAGATTTTGAGCCGTGCTCTGTGGCCTTAATGCATCTGCAAAAAGTATCGACCAGGCCAGCCTGCGCAGTCCGCGCAGGCTGACCTGGGCCGAAACTTTTCGCTATTGGTCAATTTTCTGTATGTCCAAGGACTAGTCTACCTCATGATTCAGTCAGTTGTTAAAACGGATTTTGTGGATCCATTTTTTGTGATGACTTTCTTGGTATGATGCATCACGGAGATGCATTAAGCCACCTTTTGCCAGTACAGGTCTCAAATTTAATGTTTTGTTCGTAAACGATTTTCACTGGACGAGCTACGTTTTCCAAGGTACTTTTATAATATCTGACGGGGTCAAAATATCAAATTTTGCTGCATGGTGTTCACATTATACACGTAGAATCAAAAATAAGTGAATGTTTGTTTTTCATTTTGAGGCAATTCTTTATTTAACTTAAAACATATGACAAATATGGCATCGAAGTCAATATCGGGTGTGACTCCCTTGTGCAGTAAAACCTGCACGACACCTGGCGGGCATACTGGAGATGATACTGCGTATCGTTGCTCTTGGAATCTGCTGAAATATTGAGAGGTAAAGTCACCCTGTTATATCATGTAAGAAGAAACAAGTAATAGGATTCCCTTACTTTTGTTGCGATGTATATATGAAATATGTCACGTTTTGGGCTTGACTCATTTTTGCTATGAAATTTTAGTGCAATACAGACGTTTTACAGATTAGTGCCCTGTATAAGCCAGTAATGGCTTACTTATCGAGGGAACTGGAGCGATAAAAGCCTATCAGTTATTGTACACGTAATTTCTATTTTAAGAACATGTGTAGTTCGTGTCTACGTTCTCAAGGACGACGCGTCAGACGAATTAGATGAGTTAGCAAACCCAAAGAACTATTTAACAACTGATGAAGCCTTTGCCATTACTTCAGTCAATACTTCCGGTACGCCTGCACCAACAATCACAGGTAAATTTGGACCCAAACCAAATTGTTGTCTGCGCATGTCATATTTGAAGACTGACCTGTCAGCGATTAAACATCACCAGTCTGTACAGGATACACACTACTACGGTGCGAGTAACTCAAAACTCTGAGCAAACAGAAAATGGCTATAAATAATACATCTGTGGAAAACCATCCATGCTGTTCGCTCCTAATTTCTTATAATGAAAAGAATGTTATAATTTCAAATGGGAACATAATTGGAGAGGTCATGAGACCTCTCCAACAGTGGTGAGTTTAAAAGGCAGACTGCTTCAGAAATTGCTGCCTAACTCCATGCTTTTCTGCGAAATCGTTCTGATACACAGTCTCTTTCGTCATGGTTTTATAAATAAACCGAAATCAAAAAACTGAAATAGGAAATAGACGTGTTTTGTTGTTATATGACGGATTTCAAAAAGGATTTGTTATATTGATTTGATTGCAAATGACTTTTCCAGTGGTTGTAATTTTTCATTAAACAAATAAAGCTACACACACACAAAAAGAATTTCGTTAAAAAAGAGAACACCGCGGGAAAAGATCACGCGACTTGAAAAGGTCACGTGTCTGTCATGTAATGCAGAAGAGGTTTCTTCTTTTACACAGCGGCGATCATATAATGCCTTACTTATTTGTTTACATGTACCAAAATGTATTGAAATTAAAAGCAGTAAGCTATTTGAAAACATTGATGCTGACCTCTCCTGGCTTCTTTTTTAAAGAAGTCAACTTGTTTTATTAAAATACCATTTTTACTTCAATTCAGTGTATACATATTCCAAATATAGATATAGGAAAAACTGGATTTTGGGAGGGGTTTTTCACAGACTTAAACAACAAGAAAGAAATGTTCCTACCTTGATTGGCTTATACCGGGGCTATTTCCTAGGCCTATAGGGCCTGTGTTTATAAATGACCGGTGCATAGGTTATATGCTAGCTAACCATGGCTGGATGAATCATACCAGTAAGCGTTGTTTTGAATAGACATTTAATCATCTTATTTTTAAAATTCACTGCATCGATTGCTATCTTGAAGAGTAGTCAGATTCTGTACCCGGAATGCCCAAATCAGATAGAGTGGTACTTGAAAAATGCCACCAGCGGGAAATAATGAAACGAAATGCCTAGTCTAGAAATTCTCTGCGCCATCTAGCTAAAATGATACTCTCGCAGTCCTATAGCTACTCAACACGATTCATGAATAAGGAAAGGGTTCATTTGGCACCTACATACATTTAATCCTAACCAAACATTCACGTGTTTTATTGACCTTGAAAAGCAGCCTTCTGAATACATTGTGGAAAAAAGTAGAAAATTCTGGTAACCAGCAGTTTCTCCTTTTCAAAAAACCAAAGACAAATTCTATTATTTGAGCAAAATTTATTGTCATCTAGAAATGCTTTCAATTTAGAAAGATTTAAAATTGTGCTGTTTGGTCGGGAGTTATATTGTTATAAAATTGTTTAAAAAAATTGCAGAATTGAAAATTGCTTGAAAAAGATGCAGATATGTTTCAAAGCTTATAGGCCAAATTGCGGCCAGAAAAGCAATGCAGGTGTTAAAATGCATTTAAGAGTAAATCATACCATTTAAAAGTATGGAATATATTGTGAAAATGACATACGGAATATTATGTTGTAGTGTGTTTCCTGGGGCTTGTATTTACTTCGAGCTGCGTGGGAAAATTTGATATCGCGCTCGACCTTCGGTCTCGCGCGATATCAAAATTTTCCCACGCAGCGAGAAGTAAATACAGGCCCCAGGAAACACACTACAACATAATATTCCATTTATTATATACCTAAACTACCAAAAACCAAAATATATGCATTTAGTGACAATTTTATTCGAGAACGAAGCATAGTTATAAGAAAAATTGGTTTAGTAGGCGTTAACATCTTTTTTTCATGAATGGCGGATGAATTTTATTTAGTATTATTTCCACCACGCCCATTGTGTTAACATATAAAACAATAATATTCGATCTAGCAGCCGACAGTTGATGTCACGATAATCTCGTTTAATATTGCGTTGCAATTGTACTTTTTTCAATAAAGGGCAAATAGTTGATTAATATTATTCGTATGTTTTGTTTTAGACTTGGAATAATGCTTTAAATTTATTTTGGGGCAGATCTTCACATACAGAAAAATAAGATTTGGCGTTACTAAAAATAGATTAAACACGTCTTGAGATCATGCTTGATTTTACTACGTTGCGTAAAATCAAATCGAGAATGACGTCATCATACCATATTTGGAACTGTATTCTACTGAGTGGAATACGAATTTTTTTTCCGTCGTGTGTGATTTTAGCCGCGTGCGACGCATGTATTTAACCCGAAAAACTTACAGGTATATATATAAAATATGTTTTTGTGTGATCGGTCCAAGTGTTAGTCGATGGCAGAAAAATGAATTTTAAGATCAGGCATAAAGTAACCAAAAGATAGAGTGACCTGACACTTTTTAACCTAGTTTTGAAATTCATTTCTCTACCAACGATTAACATTTATACCGACTTTACAATAACAAATTGACATCTTCACAATAATTTCCGTACTTTTAAATGATATGAATAAAATTTAACTCCAGCTTTGTTTACCAGTACTTTTGGCAGCTATAGTTGATATGTGCTGTAGTAATATCATTGGCTAGAACTCCAATACAAATCTTTTTATGGCTACAGGTGCTGCCTGGTCAATGTTTGCTATCACCAAAGTAGAGAAGTTTTACACGGCTCCAATTTCGACTGCCGAGAACTCGACGCCATGGGTGGAAACAACTACGGGAATCATCGTGATGTCCTCCGTCGGGGCTGCTGCTTTCATTGCCATAGTGACCGGATTTTCTCTTGCTTATCACTACAAACATAAGAATTCGTAAGGCATTCCATAATTTAAATGTAGATCCTTTCAAAGATATTCTATGGTTTTACTTGACATTTGCCATACCGTCCTGGGTGGGTATTCACCAACCATTCATAAGAAATAGTGTTATTCTGAAGAAATTTCTAAATTCTAAAGTAACACAACTTCTGACTGGCTAAACCAAATGGTTTAGCCAGTCAGAAGTTGTGTTACTTTTTAAATCTGGAATAAGATTAAACTTGACATTAAACAGGTTGGTGAATACGGACCCAATGTATTTTACATTTTGTTTTCAACTCTTAACGAGACAACATTTTAGACTATGTCAAATAGAAGATTCGTAAGTTGATAATATCAAACATGTCGACATTTATAAATGACGAAATTTGTGTTGCAAAGGATTGAAAACATTGTAGTGAAAGGATAAAATGCTGGTTACTAGCATTTTCTCCTTTCCCAAAATGTTTTTACAGGCCTTCTTCCTCAGGATCATTGATTCACACGATTCCTTGGTTAGAGTTAACACGAAGAATGATGAATAATTGAAATCTTGATTTTTCTTAACATCCCGAAAGACGTTGCAGTTTCAAGGTATTATCTATCAGATGGCTCACTATATATGTTAGTGTTGATTTAAGAAATAATCTTCTTTCTGTCGTGGTTTATCGTTCAATAAACCACGGTTGTGAGTTATGAGGCGCAATAAATAATCCACGAGGGCGATAACCCGAGTGGTTTATTCATTGTGCCTCATCGCTCACAACCGTGGTTTATTGAACGACAAACCACGATAAAAAGAAGAATATTTCGATTCTAATATGACCAACTCTTGATCAAAGGAAAACAAGTTCATACTCAGTGTACAAAAGCGGATGCGGATCAATTCCCTTGAATAAACCATGGCATGACGTCACTTTAAATATATAAGATGTTGTCGATTTTACCACGCTTCCGTTGCACTTTGTCTATAGAGCCGAATTCACATGTCATGTTTGAATTAAGATAAGACTACATACTGTTTGCCGTCTGATTTGTACTATCCTGTCCGCAAAGCCATCTATCTTTTGTATCCTAATGGTCAATTTCATAAAATATTTTACAAGGACTTTTATAAATTTTGCTAGGCGGTTCTGTTTTTCAATACTTGAGACAATGAAAATTATTTTGACTGTTTGCTTGAATAGTCGAATTATGCATTTATCAACAAGATTTCGTTGAAATCATGACAAAAGAATAATAATTCAATTATTCATGTCATGGAAATATTACCAGGAGATCAAAGTTCGATTCCTGCTTGCATGGCTGGTCACATGGTCGCACCGGTTCTAGGAAAACTGCCCCCGGAAAACTGTCCCCTGAAAAGTGCCTCCAGGAAATCTGCCCTCCCCCAGGAAAATTTGACCCGGAAAACTGCCCTCGCCCACACTTTTATTTGAATTTCTTGTTTTACAAAAAAAAAAAAAAACTATTTTGGCTCATCTGCAAGCCTCATCAGGCGGTGACGGTACGTTCTATCAAAAAGATAGAAACTGCCACAGATGTCTCCGCTTTGTCAAGTTTTATTTTTTCAATCATCTTAATCTATTGCTTTAGATCTAATACCGTTATGGAAACATTGAAGAAAATGGAACATACATACATAAAGAAATATAAGCACTTTTCAAGAATGATATGTTGCATCTACCTTTTTTTCTATTAAGCAGTATACACATCTTTTTTTTTTTTCCTTTTTTTTTATCATCTTTATCAAACATTATATTTACAATACATTTTTAAATGTTCACAGTACAGTTTGAAGCGCAAAATTCTTTACAGTAAATACATAAAAGCAATCAATAAGCTTTAATAGGATTAAACCTTTCAAAGGAATCATTTAACAGGGTTAAACCTTTCCAAGGGCATCTTAATGTCTCGAGAAATGTGCATTCATGTAGAATAAATTCAATCAATGAAAATGAAATGCATTGAAATAACAATCAATAACATCAGCATCAGTCTCACAATGTTGAAAATTTCCCGGGGGCAGTTTTCCTTGGGGGGGGGTAGATTTCCAGGGGGCAGTTTTCCGGGGGGCTGTTTTCCAGGGGGCAGTTTTCCTGATACCGGTCGTATCTTCTGGCAAGGCTCTTTTGAGCCCCAACGTTGCATTTCCAAGCCTAGAGAAGACATGGATAGATAAACTGATGTGACTTGGATAGTTTTGGAAAACCACAGAAAATTCTATTCGCACAAACTAATGAAATGTCAGTTAATCCTTTTCCACACAATCCAGAGTTTTAACGATCTGAAAAGACAGAATTTTGAAAACATTGTGAAAAAAAGGATAAAATGCTGGTAGCCAGCATTTTCTCCTTTCCCCACAATGTTTTCTACCCTATTACAGGTAAGTTCCATCATTTGAGCCACATTTAAATTATAGTCTGCAAATGTTTTTAATATTAACAAGTCTAAAACTAGGTTGCTTGGTAGAGAGATAAGACGCGATTCAGATAAATAGCTAGATTTTAGAGCCTCATCTGTAAAAAAGTTAGTAATTTTCGTAGACCAGCAGTGGCAATCGACCCCACACCATCAGGTATTCCGTGACTTCAAATCACCTGCTATACTATTTCAGTTTATCCCCCTTACCACAGGTATAAGTGCTTTCACAAATTACATTTACATTCAGATACTCTTATACTTTGTACCAGTTCCACTTATTTGCATATCATATTTTTGTGCGGTAAACGTAAAGGGCGGAAAGAGCGTTGATATTAACAACATGCAGCCAAGGACAGTATTCACAAATCATTCTAAATAGCTTTCTAGTCTAACGGTGGATATAGAAAGTGAGACAATTTCTGATTGGCTAAACTAATTTTCTTCCAGATTCAACCCACGTGTTGGTGCTATGAAAGAGAAAATGTTCCTGAATACAGACAATGTCCACCCAAACAAAAATGACAGCATGCCTCGTGGTAAGTTTACAGTCAATAGATCAGTAACATTTAATAAATACGTCTGTAAGATTTTTCAGTCACATGTGAAGAGCTCTATGAATAAATGAGGTGTCTATTTTCAAAAGCAATCCACATTTCAAGGAAACTTTACAGATGCAAATGATTTCTTCTTTAAATTTTTAGCCATGTGACCAGGATGTAGTTCGTTACATTATCAACAAGTTGGCTTCTTTAAAAAAGAAGCCAGGAGAGGTCAGCATCGATGTTTCCAAATAGCTTACTGCTTTTAATTTCAATATATTTTGGTACATATAACTGACAAATAAGTAAGGCATTATATGATCGCCGCTGTGTAAAAAGAAGAAACCTCTTCTGCATTACATGACAGACACGTGACCTTTTTCCTACGTTTTCAAGTCGCGTGATCTTTTCCCGCGGTGTTCTCTTTTTTAACGAAATTCTTTTTTGTGTGTGTGTGTGTAGCTTTATTTGTTTAATGAAAAATTACAACCACTGGAAAGGTCATTTGCAATCAAATCAATATAACAAATCCTTTTTGAAATCCGTCAAATAAAAACAAAACACGTCTATTTCCTATTTCAGTTTTTTGATTTCGGTTTATTTATAAAACCATGACGAAATAGACTGTGTATCAGAACGATTTCGCAGAAAAGCATGGAGTTAGGCTGCAATTTCTGAGGCAGTCTGCCTTTTAAACTCACCACTGTTGGAGAGGTCTGATGACCTCTCCAATAATTGTAACGATAGTATAAACAAAATTAACAAAGCAGATATGATTTAACCTTTTACGATAAAAACCCGAGTTTAACGACCTTGAAAAAGAAGGCTTCTGAAAACAACGTGGGAAAAGGGTAAAATTCATGTACAAATACGCTAGATTGAGACATCCTGACATCCTAGGTAAAAAAAAAAGCTTCAAAATTACAATTTTTGTATGTGCGGTTTCCCCTCTTGACTGGTATCTTTTTTTTTTTAATTTAATAATCTATTGTAGTTTCTGTGAGCGATGATGTCAACCCTAAATCAAGTGATATTGAGGACAAACGCCGAATCGACAGACATGGTGATGACAAAGGTATCCAGGAAAATGATAACTCTCTCTCTCTCTCTCCCTCTCTCTTCAAGATCGCTGAGACGCATGGTTGTTTAGTAAAGAGATATTTTTCTCCAACAATGAAAGTTTGAAATTATATTATTCAGGTTTTTACTATCGACTTGAAAGTTTTATTTAATCTATTTAGCAGGATAAGGGTTAAAAGGTAAAATGTGTCAGATCTATGTTATATCGTCACTCGTGATGATATCATTTCTACAGTGAGGATATCTATCAATATAATGCCGAAACTTTCTACAATTTGTTCATTAATTCATACCTCCCACTGTCTCCCTGTCACTGTCTCTCCGTTTCTGTCTTTCTCCCTCTCTCTGTCTGTCTATTTAGTGGGGAAAAAATATATATACCTGAACTTCTGATCTGTAGAAGAAATTGTCATTTACAAAAAAAAACATTATCATTGGAGATACTCCGTCATCCTTCTCGTATAACACCGTAATTGTCCTTTGTAGTAATGTTTTTTTCTTTTTTTTTTAACCCTTTACCACACAATCCCGACTTTTAACGACCCTGAGAAAGAAGCCTTTTGAAAACATTGTGGGAAAAGGAGAAAATACTGGTAACCAGCATTTTCTCCTTTTCCCACAATGTTTTCTACCCTATCCAAAGCAGAAATCATCGTTTGAGCTACATTTAATTTGTCGTCTGCAAATCCTTTCAGTTTGGATCAGTCTAAAATTGTGTCGTTTGGTAAAGAGCTAACGGGTTTAAGTAGAAATGTACATTCAATAACACAACAAATAACATTTTTATTTTCGACATAAACCAAACTAGCTCATTGTTACAAAACATAATACATATTAGACCATCACTTGCATTGAAAAAGCAATTTTTGTACACAAAGTTCTTGTATTAATCCATATATAAATTAATTCAAGCAAGCAAAGATTCAGATCAATGAAAAAAAACAACAACAAAGAATAAAGAATAATGAATGTGAGAGTAAATGTCATCATTTTGGAGAAAAAAAGAAAAGGAAATATCTATAAAAAGGTGTAGTCTACTCTCTGATTTCTTAACCCTTGAGCTGCTGATCGCGACTCACAGACCTTTTGCGGACAGTGTAGATCAAGATCAGACTGCACAGAACGTGCAGTCTGATCTTGGATCTACACTGTCCGGTAAGGAGATATTTATCCTCTCAAAATACCTTTCAAATGGCAGAATTTTTGGGGTTTTACTATGAGCTTGAAAGTTGCATTTCACTTATTTCGCGGGATAAGGGTTAACAGATAAAATGAAAATTTCGAGTAGTGAGTAGTAAATACACTGTGCAAAAATAGTAACGTCCCTTTCTGTATAAATAAGGATGACTTGATATCGAAAAGGATTACTGCAATACAAGCAAACCAAGAAATAAGTTTATTCCTTTGTGGATGCATATCAGCTCACAATATATTGAGCTAGCGTGGGAATATTGAGAGCGAGGCCTGTAGGAATTTGGTTGGGGGTCAAAATTGAAAATCACACATAATGTAGGTTTCGTCTGCACGATTTCTTGCCAATACAGTTTAACTCAGAATTACCATTTGCACCAAATGTCCTTAGCGGCGTATTTTCCACCATTTGCGACAATGCATGTGTTGATTCTGTGGCACATTGGCACATAACGTGTAACTAGTGCATTCGGCAATGCCGCCATTCATGTTGCACTATCTGTGTCATATCACAAATATTCAGAGCTCCAGATAGAGGGAGTGATTTTGATTTCAAAATTGAAAATATTAATAACCCTGCACTAAACCCTATATTATGGGTACTCATTAGAATCGTCTCATCGAGACGATTCTAATGAGTACCCACAACATTGGGTTTGGAAGAGAAATAATGGATTTAGAATGCCATCACTCCCTCTTAACTAGAGCTCTGATATTGTTTACCCTTATCATGCTAAATAAAAGAAATGAAACTTTCAAGCCGATAGTAAAAACCCAAGTTTTCCCTTTTCAAAGGTATTTTTGCAGGAAAGATATTTCCTTATCGGACAGTGTAAATGATGTTGATCTACGCTGTCCGCAAAAGGCCAGTGAGTCGTGCTTAGTAGCCGAAGGGTTAATTTGCTGGTTTGCTCTCGCCTTACAACCGAACTCATCCCGGATGTGCTCAGATGGGTTGAGATCGGAGGAAACTGCATGCCATGATAGAACGTCCATGTTGTTTTGTGCCAAATATTGTGTCGTTAAACCGTCTACATGAAGGTGGTCGATGGCTTCCTGAATTGTGATACCGAGGCCTTGACGACGAATGATGCACGTGGGGTCGATACTTTGGGAACGTAATGTAAAACTATCAGCTCTGACTTACGCTTCCTCATGTTTTCAACCAGACCTTTACGCTATCTCCCCGAAACATGTCACTCACCATATTACGGCTATCAGCAAATCTCATTTATACGCCTAAACACACGAAATCAACTGTCTGTATCAAAGAGTGCGAACAGAGGTTCATCTGCAAACTAAACTTGGGTTTACCAAGCCCTCCTTAAGTTATAATTATGCCTTAACCATCAAGGCACGGCGGCACAGTGATGTCTTGTCATTATTTAAGCCAGGCATGAGCGGTGGGCTTTTGTTGGCTGGGATTTGTGTATTGTCTGTCCAGAGACGCCCTACCTCCTACCCGTGACAGTGAAAAGCGACGCTGACTTAAGTACGTCATAGCCCTCTAACTTTTCTGTCGTTACATTAGTTCCACCAGGTCGCGATCGGTTTCTTACTGTCTCATTCTGCCAGTAACGTGCTACAAGTCTCTCTATCGTCTTTCGGCATCACAAAAAAAAACTGACGCGGGACGGCCTATAGGTTATCCCAGCCTCTAGCATATTAATAGCCCGATTTTTTCGTTTTCAGACAGGCTATGCATATTGAAATCTTAAAAAATATATATATTAAGATTTTATTTTCCTTTTTTTGATAAATCACTATCGCACGAATCGTACAAAATGGACTGAATAAAAGTACTGACAACGTGTATTGTGTGCACGTGACACCGTGAAAGAACAAGGGTCTTGCCCTGTCGTAAGTCAGTACAGGGTTAAAATGAGATAAAATGGTTCCGATTTTTTCAGGGCATCACCAGGACCTTAAATCCATGTACCCTTGACATGATATTTGGGTGGAGGAGAAAATCGACAGTTATGAAAAAGGGACGTTTCCATTTTTGCAGAGTAGATATATGATAAAAGGTGTCGTACAGAATTACTTGTTTGCCGATGTACTATACACACATTTGGTTGAAAAAGAAGTTTTCATAGTAAGATCACCACCGTAGATAAGGAGTCGGACAACTTTAAGTCACGGCTGGTACAATTTGCAGTTACATCAGTTTGCTATCAGCTCACAAACACGATTGACAATAAACCTACTACCATACTATCTATCTGTTTCTTTTTCAGCAAACAAGACAAATGACAAGTTGGTCAAAAACGTGAAAAATAGGCAATTCAATGGCCGAGCTTTTGATCAAGGTATGGCAAACTTATAACATTTTTTTTTGTAAAATATTTACAAATGTATGAGCCATACTCTGTGAAAAGGGGGTTTAATACATCTACAAAAAGTACTGACCCATGTCAGCCTGCGCTGTCCGCGCAGGCTGATATGGGTCAATACTTTTTGCTATTTGTAAATTTTCTGCATGGTTAAAGACCATTCTACTTCATGATTCAGTCTGTTGTTAGACAGAATGGATTGTATGAATCTACACTTGTGTGATGACTTGCTTGGTTCAGTGGATCACGAATAATATATTAATCCCCGTTTCCCAGAGAATGGCTCATATTCATTTTCAAAGGGCGTAACCCAGGTTTTAGAAATAACACACCCCGAATCTAGACCACTACCCTAACTGAAGTCAATAAATATACGGACTTTTGAAAAGGAGAGCAAAACATTGTACTATTTGTGGTGTATCACCAATTTATTTTACCAAAAAGCGGAGAGCGAAGATCTAAAAACACTAGTTGCAATGGCAGCAAAACTGAAAAATATTGAAAATCTTTAAAAATTTTCTTGTCTAAAACCGTAAGGTGTGGGCTACCAAATTTTTCATGTAGCTTCATCTTCTAGACCTGTACCAAATTCTTCTACTTATAGCTTTTAGCTAAAATTGGTCCCACCCCGGGGGTCACAAGTTTTACATGGACGTGTTTAGTACATGAAGTCAATATGACTGAAGCATATAATACTGATCAAGGGAAATAACTCCTGTTTCAGCATATATATGTAATTTGTTACCATTTACCTTTCTTGATTACCAATCTGCACTAGTACATGATTGGTGTTGAGTATTCAAGTTTTTTGGATAGAAAATGTTCAGTTTTCAGTGAGAATGATTTATTTTGATATTAATAATCACGCACAATTAGATGAAATATTTGATATAAAGTAACGTTTTTATCAGATCTGCTGACATCTTTGCATTTTACAAAATATATTACGTTTTTTTTTTGTTTTCTATTTTTTTTTTTTTTTGGGGGGGGGGGGTCAATCCGTTGCACAAATCCCGGTTTTCCCCTTGTCTATATATAGAAACTGTTCACAGAGATTTGCAGTAAACGATGGTATTTTATAAAATTATTTTCCTGTTTGAAACTATTATATTTTTAAGAAATTTGTGGCAAAAAAACTGCCTTGATTTAGACTTATTATTTATAACCATTTTCCGCTTGCCATTTTTAGTGGTCATTCATGCATTTACGCATTTATGTCGTGGCAGACGGGTCAATCTTCGAAGAATACTAGTATGACATGCGCAGACAACGCGTGTTATTGATTACGTGACATTCCCACAAGTTTTTGCGAAACTTTAGGCTCCAGCACAATCTGGCGCAAAATCTAAAAAATACCTGAAGGGGATATGCAGGCAATTAAAGGAAATACCAATGAAAAATATTTTGTTCTGTTTTTACCTACCTCTGTATTTCATCTTTATGATTTGCCAGCAACCTTTTCTTGTCCGAATTGGGTGAGATATAGAGAATAGATGGTTGGTGTCTTGGATGGGTTAAGTTTATCGGGCAAGGCGGAGGAATTTATCTGGTGAGCCGAAGGCGAACCGGATAAATTTCGGAGCCGAGCCCGATAAACTTAAACCATCCAAGACACCAACCATCTATTCTATTTATCCTGTCACGCACTCTGCAAGAACAAAACAAAACAAAAAACAAACATTGACATAAAGACCGTACCTCCTATTCAATATCTTACGGTAGCCCTGAGACATGGGTTTCGACGACCTTAAGCAATGAACCAATAGCGTTTATCTCTGGAGAGGGAAACTTCGATCTTTTTGTATGAAACGATGATTTTAGCCTATATCTCAGTTATTTCACCATTAAAATTCAAAGGATCATACTTACCATGGAAGATCGAAATGTAAACAAAAAGTCATGGGGGAGCTGCCATATTTTTGACGCTCATGTATTTCGACGAATTTCATTGGTTGGCATAAAATACCATCACTATGGCGTAAGTAGTATGCTCATTATTTTTTTACCCTGGGATTAGCAGTGATCTTCACACAAATAATTATAAATACCTATTTTGACATGGAAATATATATTTATTGGTATGTATGGTCGTCTGAAATAGAAAAAAATTACATACTGATTCATTTTACTCTTCAGCTGAACAGTGAGGACAGTAGAACTTGTCTCCTCTTCTAATCACACTGACTTTTGAGCAGTTCAAATGTACCCAGTGGTCACAACCATTTCCATCACAGGCCACCCATTTTGTAAAAATTAGGGACACACTTTGACGGACTTCATCTGGAGTGAATTTGCCACAAACACAACATTTGTCACTTTCATCTCCAGATGAAGTCGGACAAGAACTGGACTCCTCCAAGTCTACAAGGGTACATCTTTTTTTGCTTTCTTTGGACAAACCAGATGGACCTGGTTGTGGCTCACTGGGCAAATTTGTATTTTTTCTAATATTTTTTTTAGTTTTAGTTGTTTTGGTTGTCTTTTTTTGTACTGGCTTTGCTTTCTTTGAAATATGTTCATGTATTCTGCAGACCATGTCATTCTCTGTCAACGCTTTACCACTGATTATGCTGCTAAGGTACTTTCTTTTTTTAGTTTGTGTTTTCTTCTGATTAATTTTTTTTTCCTTCAGGTTGAAAAAATTGCAAACAGGATCATCCATGACTTTTGAAAGAGGTGGAGTTTGGGAATCCAGCAAAGCAGGAGATTTTGAAATTATGGACGAATGGGTTTTGGTAGAGGGTGGCTGTTCACTCTGCTGCAATACTTCAGACGGCTTGAAATTGGTTTGATCCACAGCATTCGGGTTGTATGGGTAGATTCCACACCTCCTGAAAGCAGACTGGAGATTTTCAGGAGATAGTGCCTTTGCATATGCAGGGCATGCAATGGAGCATACATTATACCGTGTAATTGACTGACCACAGTGTTCTCTCATGAACTTGTGAGACATTCCATTGTATATTTTTTCAAAGGGACCAAAACAAGCTACATCCATTGGCTGCAAAACGTGACTGGTGTGAGCAGGTAAAACAAAGAGAATGATGTTTTCTTTCTTTGCCCAATCAATTAGAGAAAGACTCACATGAGACTTGTGACCGTCATACAATAATAAAACAGGGCGGTCAACACTTCTTTCTGGCAGGTATTTTATAAGGTGGGTTTCCAGGTACTTTTTGAATATTTCGCTGTTGCTCCAGCCAGACTCTGTTACATCTCCATCAGCACCTGGAGTCTTACCATCCAGCAACTCCTGAACCATTCTCAGACCAGGAAAAATGAAAAAAGGTGGTATAGAATAGCCAAGGGCATTTCCACAACCAATGACAGTAACAAGAACATGTGAGCTGGACAAAACAGCTGGTGGCTTGCAGCCAACAGCAGCAACAATAGATGGTGGTTTGTGCATTGTAGACAAACCTTTCTCGTCCACGTTGTAAATGCACTCTGGTTTTTGTTTGAGATCATACTTAGTCAAAATTCTATCCAGTTCAGTATAATAATTTGCAACACAATCAATAGTTGTAGCTTTTGCTCGTTGCATCTGTAAACCCCTTGGTTTTAAGACTTTCAGGTCTGGCCATCTCTTCATGAAATCTGTATACCATTGGAAACTGAGGGGATGTTCATTGTCCCTGTGACCAAGGCACACAGCATACTCATGGGCCATGTTAAGTACCTCTGACCTGAAAAATAACCATTAAGTTTATTCTCGAATGTTTTCAAAACCATTGCAAGAAAAAACACTTAGATATAGAAAATTTTCCTTTTTCATTTCTTCATGGTGATGTAAATTTGCTAAATAAAAGCAATTCATAATGTTCCTGTGATGTTTTTAAAGGGCTTTTCATTAACAAATATATTACAGAAAGAAAGTTGTGTTTCTTGCTTGTTTGGTACCTATGATTTAGAATGCACTTTCAAGGAAAAAAAATACAAGTATGAATACCTGCTATAACCATATCCAACAGATGCTGTGAATTTCAGGTGATCTGCAAAGTGCGCTTCCTGTTCCTGTGAAAAAAGTGCGGGTGGTCCAGATCTGACTGCTTCAGGGTTCACCCTCCCGCTAAGCTTGTGTCTCAAGGAAGACTCTGGAACACCAAACTCCCTCGCAGTGGTCAGGATTGCTGCACCAGTTTCTTTCACTTTCATATAAGCAGCTGTCATTGATGTGGGAGAATAAAGTCTATAGTTCTTCTTTGAACACTGAAAAAATGAATTAAAGTCATATGGGTAGATATAAATAATGTTTAAATTGTATAAAGTGCACAGTGTAATGTTTGTTACCTTTGCAGCTCACACCTTTATATATAACGCGTACATATTACAAAACGGTCGAAATTTATGATGTAGCATTATCAAAGTCACATGATTGTCACGTGATTTTTATAAATAGAGGCCAGCCTACCAGACGACATGTCATTGATTTTTTCTTTTTGTTTTTTCTCAAGAGAAATGCCTTTTTTGAAGCTACAAAAATCCGCATAATCTTTTTATTGAAAAATGACTAATTTTCACTTGTAATATAAAATTTTTACCTTTTTATCTCTTATTTTCCACATTTTTTTCTCTCGGCGAAAGTTTTCGTGTTTACTGTTGGTAAAGGGCGCGATGACGTCATCGGCTCGTGGGAAATATGCGAGAACGAAGTCAAAACAAATATGTCGTCGAAATACATGATCGTCGAAATACATGAGCGGACGATACTGATACCATAAAATTCCGAAGCCGAGCATGACAAACTTTCTTGAAATCAAAGACACTATGTTATTGTATAATTCCACAATCCACGACACTATTCTGTCTATCCTGTTTCTCATTTGTAAACAATCCTAAATCCGACTAGATAGAATATTTCGCTCGAAATTAAAGTACGTATTGACATCTTTCTCACTATGAAATAAACACACAAATGGCGAACTGTGTAAAGCGCTTTGGGTATGCAGCTGCAATAATGACGTCATAAATTATATTGACTACGTCATAAACGTGACGTAAGACCTCGGTAGAATGCTGTGGCGAAGAATTCTGTTTTATTTTAAATAATAAGAAAAATCAATATGTGCATCGAATTTTAAGCGATAATTTTACTTTAAAATATTGATTTCGTATCGCGCTACCAAAAACAGGAGTTCCGGCTGGTCACATGACCAACTAGCCTAATAAACCTTGATCACGTGGTCAAGTGACATAATAAACCTAGTCACGTGGTCAAGTGACCGTATATCACCAAGGTTATATGACCCCCTGTTATACGACGGAATTTATAGGAGGTGACAGGATAAAATAGAAACTCTGAATGGCTACTATTAATCCTGTACCGAACAAGTCCGTTATAACGACCCCGCGAAATAGGCTCCGGAAAACATTTGAACCATGCTCTGACAAAAGGGGGCTTAATGCATCTCCGTGATCCATGATACCAAGCAAGTCGTCATGTTATTATGGATCCATAAAATCCATTTTGTCGAAAAGCTGGCTAAATCATGAGGTAGACTGGTCCTTTGACATACAGAAAATTGACCAATAGCGAAAAGTTTCGGCCCAGGTCAGCCTGCGCGGACTGCGCAGGCTGACCTAGGTTGATACTTTTCGCAGGTGCATTAACTCCCTTTTCATAGAGCATGGCTAAGATAAATCTCCTTTTCCCACTATATTTTTATCAAATACAGTCAAACCCCGTCATTTGATCCTCATTTTATCTGCCATCTGCAAACGTTTTTCAGTTGGAGTAAGTATAGTTTTGAATACAAGTGCCAAGCCAGGTAGCTCAGTCGGTAGCGTACAGGACTTGAGAACAGGAGGTCGCCGGTTCGATCCCCGGCTTGGCCAATTTCTTTCCGAGGATTGATGATAGTCATTGCAACAGGATTCATTCCTCTCTCACCGCTGACCATTGTTTCGACGATGGTTATGTGGGAAAGCAGCCAATGGCTTGGAAAGAATATTGTGCGGAGTACTTGTGAAAGAAACTCCAGGAAAGCATGGATAGGTGCACTAGCCGCAGCGATATAACTGCAATAATGTTGAAAACGACGTTAAACACCATACAATTACAATCACAATTTGAATAGAAGTACATGTGATAATATTGTGTCAAAAATTACCCTTTATACGAACGAATTTCTTCTGTTCCTCCACTGTTTTCAAAGGTGATCTGTTGCAAGAGGCAAGAAGTCGCCTGCAGGCGGCATTTTTTTAACACGATCACATGCAATGAAACCATGCTCTAGCAAAAGGGGGTTTAATGCATCATACAAAGCAAGTCGTCACAAATTTATGGATCCGTAAATTCTATTTAGTCTAACAATTGACTACAACTTGAGGTAAAGTGTTTTTTTTAAACTTTCTGACAATTTACAAATTACAAAAAGTTTCGACCCATGTCAGCCTGCGCGGACTGCGCAGGCTGACATGGGTCGATACTTTTTTGCAGATGAATTAAACACCCTTTTCCCAGAACAAGGCTGACTTTGATTGGTTATCCTGGTAAGATCTGCAAAAAAGTATCGACCCATGTCAGCCTGCGCGGACTTCGCAGGCTGACATGGATCGATACTTTTTTGCAGATGAATTAAAAACCCTTTTCCCAGAACAAGGCTGAATTTGATTGGTTATCCTGGCGAGAGTAACTAGCCACCAGCTAAACAAAACTCATCAAGCCTTTACCTCTTTAACAAATAAAAAAAAACACATTGGTCTCATGCAATTTAAGGGTATTTGCATACCAATGATAAAATATGTCACAAAAAATGAAATATGTCGAAAATACTGTGGAAAATGGAGAAAATACTTGTTATCAGCATTTTCTCCTTTTTCAACAATGTTTTCAAAAGTCATCTCTCTTTAGGTCTAGAAGTACGGGACTGTTTGAGAATAATAATAATAATAATAATAATAATATCTTTATTTTGTGAAGGTTAAAACATTAAGACATATTTCAAGTCTTTTTTTACAATATTGCCTTCAAAATGAGTGGAATAACAATAATAATGATAGTAATGATATCGAAATTAATGCAGATATTGATGACTGATACTTATGATTGTGGTGTTTGAAAATGAAGAAGATGAATTAATGGTAAAATAATGATGGAATCTGAAATCTACGGACAGACACACGTTTCTATACTGTGCAATATTTTGTTAAGTTGTAAGATTTCCTAACTAGAATGAGGACTGCAAGGTTAATAAATGTTGTTTGAACTGTTTTTTTAAAGATAGGTAATGATTTCGCATCTCTGATGGAAGTAGGAATTTCATTCCACACATCCATGCTAAAATACGAGAATGCTCGTTTCTTGTACGATGTATTGAATCTCGAGTTTATGATGTCACTGCGAGCAGATGACCTTAAATTGTAATTTGTGTTACTCGAAAACGAAATAATGTCGCTCATATATCTAGGCGATAGGTTATTACGACATCTGTAGATTAAAACGCCTGTGTGATACTTACATCTATTATCGTAAATTAACCAGTTAAGTTGAGAAAAAAGTTCCTTGGACGGTGTTCTTGGGGTAACCCCTAGTATAACGCGAGCGGCTCTTTTCTGGGGGACGGTTAGCTTAGATGATTTACATTTGGTGTTCTTCCACCAAACTGTACAACAGTAGTCAAAGATTGGGAGTATGTAAGAGTTGTAAAATAATTGTTTCATTTCAAATGTGAGATACATGGAAATTCTTTTTAGCAATGTTATCTTACTGTTTATCTTAGAAACAGTTTTATCAATATGAAAATTCCAGGACAAATGTTTATCAACATATACACCTAATATTTTATGAGATTCAACATTTTCAATACAAAAGTTATTAACAATAAGTTATTAACAATAAGTTATTAACAAGAAAGGGTTGAAAACACTTAACCCATTAACGAACAGAAACGAAATAAGTAGGTCTTGCGGACAGCGAAGACCAAGATCAGGCTGCACAGAAAATGAACTCTAGTCTTGTACCTTCGCCGACAGAAATATTTTTAACCCCCTTATTTTTAATAATGAAAAAGGTATATTTAGTTGCAAATGAAGTGTAATTATCTTTACTTCGGAAGGGGAGGGGTGTCAAATTTATTCATTTTGCTGCGAAATAATTAATGAACCTGTTCTGCTGGGGGGGGGTCTAGCCTCCAATTGAACATTGTAACACGAATTACCTTCGGTGACAAAAACACTCCTCCTTGAGGATGGTTTTCTGAGCCCGTAAATATCGACCATGTTAACGCCCACTGATTATCAGTATCGTCGTCAACAGTGTTACAAAGTGAGGTTGAAAATGAGCCATGCTCTATGAAAAGGGGGCTTAATGAATCTGTGAAAAGTATCGGCCCAGGTTAGCCTGCGCAGTCCGCGCAGGCTGACCTGGGCCGAAACTTTTCGCTATTGCTCAATTTTCTGTATGTCAAAGGACCAGTCTACCTTATGATACAATCGGTTGTTAGACAAAACTGCTTTTTATGGATTCATAATTATGACATGACTTGCTTTAGTATAATCTTTCACGGAGATGCATTAAGCCCCCTTTTGTCAGAGCACGGCTCGAATATTTTTGATAAAATGTCGTTCAATACAGTTATTCATTTGAACTTCGACCTCTGTTCGATTGAGCTAGGCATTGGTAATGCCACGAGCACAGTTGTGAAAAAGATATGACCCATGCTCTGCGAAAAGATGGTCTTGTGCATTTGCAAATGGTATCAATCCAAAAGGTACCAGATTCCACGCAGGCTGACATGTATCGAAACCTTTTGCTATTCCTAAATTTTCACATGGCTTTTCTACCTTATAGATATTTGATTGACTTAATGAATGTAAATTTTTACCTATTTCAAAGGGTGACTTTTTCAAAATTCATTTTAACTGTTTCATCGAGTGTGTGTGTGTGTGTGTTTTTTATTTTTAAATTTTCATCAAAGGAAGGTAATTCCTTACTGCCTTTGTAATTCAAATAGAATCGTAATTCGGCTCGGCTACAGCTAACGTGTATGGGTATATATTTGTATATATACAATGGGTACCAGTTTACGCTCCTAACAGACATAACTTTTCTGCATTACTCTAATTCATATTGTTCTTTTTTCTATGCAGCATCCAAGAATATGTTTCATGCTGTCAAGTAAAGTCAAATAAAATGAGACGTATTCCATGGCTTTCCTGGAAAGTGCTAAATATACATGTTAGTCTCGCCGTCATGTTCGCCCAAGATCTCGTGGGTTACATGTTTATCGTTAATCTTTTTGTGTGACTATGTACAACTGTGTACCTGTCGTGAAATAAAATGTTCTGATCTGTTCTGTTCATTACTCTCACCTTACCTTGATGGAACCTGTGTTGCTGGAGGCCCAGCATCCAGCGATTTTATGTTACAGGGCGAAAAAAAACAATCTTTTCAGAGCCGTGAGTGACGGATAATGTAATGAGTCCGTAAACATCGATCAGTTATAAAGCAGTTGTTGTTTTTGCACCAAATTTCGAGCGAACATTTAATTTGGACTAACCAAACATTTTGTTGTCTGGTAAAGAGTTAACTCTTTACCACCCAATCCCGAGTTTTAACGACCCTGAGAAAGACGGCTTCTTTTCCACAATATTTTCTGTCCTATAACTTGGCCTACAACATGCAAAATGAGACCTTCGGACATTTGCATAAAGTGTCGTCCCTGATTAGCCTGCGCGATTCGCACAGTCTAATCCGAGTCTGCACTTTACGACTACATAAGATTTTTTCATACAGTAGACTTTCGTGAAACAGAAAGTCGCACAAAAAACGGGAAGTGTCGTCTCGGGTTAGTCACAGACTGTACAGGATGATCTGGGACAACAGACTTTTACGCATATGTCCGAAGGCCTCTTTTCGTGTGTTGCACGCCAGTTATTACAATACAAATCCCATCATTTGAAGCACATTTAATTTGTCCTCTACAGTGCTTTGAATTTGGACCAGTCTAAAATGCTGTTGTTTGGTAAAGAGATAAAAAAAAAAAAAGCCGCGGACAGTTTACTAGGATAAATTAGGTCAATTACAATAGAACCGAATGAACCATGCTGTGACAAAATGGGTTTTAACGCATCTTCGCAATGCTTGATACCAAGCAAGTCATCACATAATTATGGAGCCACAAAGTCCAGTTTGTCTAACGGTAGACTGAGATATACTGGTCCATTGAAATGAAGAAAGCTGACCAACAGCCAAAATTTTCGACCCAGGTCAGCCTTCGTGAACTACGCAGGCTGACCTTGGTCGACACTTTTTGCAGATGCATTAAGCCCCCTTTTCACAGAGCATGTCTCACGTATTCTTTGAAGTACGGGTTGAAGTCTCTGCTGCTATACACTTTATGTTTTCCTACAGACATTTTGCGAAGCCTGACTTTGGTTCTAGACATTCTGGAGCACCCAATTATTTGGTGTGTCTTGATTAACTCTTTACGAAACGACAAAATGTTAGACTTAATCAAACTGAAAATATTTGCAGACGATTAATAAAATTTGGTTCAGATGGACCAAGGTGTCTTTGAAAGGGTAGAAAACATTATGGGAAAAGGAGAACCAGCATTTTCTCCCCTTTTCCACGATTTTTTCAACAGCTTAATTTCTCAGGGTCGTTAAAATTCGAGATTGAGTGGTAAAGGGTTAAAGGGTACTTTTTAGCCATTGATGCCAATTTCTATGAGTGGGTCAGATTAATCTCGCCAGGATTCACACAATTTAAAATGTGTGATTGTGTTGATCACAAACAAGGTTCAGGAATGAGGATATTGCCGTGCGGCTCTTCCACCACTTTGTCACGACAAGTGACTGGCACAGTGATGCCAGTCTCAAGGTGGGGAATCACGTAGTTTTTGTTTTGATACACTGAATTGACTAACTCTTTACCAGACGACAAAATTTTAGACTTGTCCGAAATGAGAGCATTCGCAGACGACAGATGAAATGTAGCTTTAGTCTCGGAATTTGTCTTTGAAAGGGTATAAAATAGTGTGGGAAAAGGAGAAAATGCTGGTTACCAAAAGCCTCATTTCTTCATGATCGTTTAAACCTGGAATTGCTTAGTAATTAGTTAGATTTCATATGTACTATGTTTTGGTTAGACTAGAATGTAGAATACTTTGGCTAGCTTTAGTATGTAGAATATTTTGGCTAGATTTAGAATGTACAACATTAACAATATTCAGGTCACAGACTCACGGCGGGGAATCACGTAGATTTTGTTTTCATACACTGCACGGATTCGTTGTGATAACGAAATGCGAAGTAAAATGTTTTTCTTTTTCGTTTGTGCCGATTCTCGTTCAAAACATAGACAGTTCTGCTGTGTACTCATCCAATATAATTCAATAATACTGACCAACCATGTTAAATAACCTCATTTTACTGAAACCGTTCATGTCTTTTTCAGCTACCGGAAGAATGTATGAATACAACACAAAGACTGGGGACAAGAGCTGGATACAAACACCTGACGGCGAGCCTGGTCTACAGTTCTAAGTCCTTAAACCTTTTACTGAACAATCCTGTATTTTGATGGCCCTGAAGAAGGCTTTTGAAAACATTGTGGGCAAAAGAGAACATGCTGGTAACCAGCATGTTCTCGTTTTACCCACAATGTTTTATACCCTATCAAACACAAATTCCATCATTGGAGCCCCATTTTGTTTTGGTCTAATTTGACGTCTGCAAATGCTTTGAGTTTGGAAAAGTTTATAATGTCATTTGGCGAAGAGGTTAACTCTTTCCCGAACGACAAAATATTAGACTTGTAAAAATTTGACAGTGTTTGCAGACGACATTTTTTAAAAGATGTCTCGTAAATAACGAGATGTGTCATTGGAGGTGTATAAAACACTTTCTCTTGTTTTGCTGGGACAGACTTAAAGACAGTCCCATTTATAGTCCGGCTACCATCGTGTGGCACATCAATGTAACCTCCTTCACTTGCTAATATCCCCATTCCACTGGGCGGCGATTCCACTGCGCTCATGGCGATCATGGCGCTTGTCTTAAATCTTCCAAATCGCCACAGAAGCGCCGACAAAGTTTTGAACTTGGGCGTTTCCAGTACGCTTAAAGTACGCTTTGATAGCGATCTCGCTGCGCTGGTCAGGTTCCAATCGCGCAGTTGTCACGCTTCTGCGGCAGTTGAGGTCTCTCCAAGACGCTTTTACTATGCTTCCACCACGGCGAGGGATTTCAGGCTACGACTAGTCTACGTTTACTACGTTGCTACTGCGACCTTGGTACAACCTTAGCGCAGGAGCTGCGCTTCTGTTGATTTGGAAAGTTTCTATATAAAATCGGCGATTTAACTGCTTTGGCAGCAGTTGACCATCAGCCTTCGAAGAAAATTGATAGGATTTTTCCAGTAGCTGTTCTCCAGCTTGAGATTATGAACAATAGAGTGATACGGTTGCTTGTTGAGAGGCAAGCCAGACGGAGAAGGAGGCTCTAGGCCCGTCCATTGTCGTCTGCAGAGTAAAGGCTCAAATTTGGTCATCATGACCAACTTATGAGAGATTCAGATTGAAAGAAAGCGCTTCATTTTTCATTCATATTAGAATGGAGACTCAGATGTTTGATAAGCGTTGGTGCAATAAACCAGAAGAGTGACACCAACTTCAGCAAAGCACTTGAAGCAGGTCTGAAATTGGACAAATATATCGACGCTTTTGTTACAATGCGCAGTGCTTGCAGTACGTTACTCGCGGTGCGGCTACGAGACTGCTGCGTTCATGAATTTCTTATTACTTTTTTACTACGCTTTTGTGGAGCTTCTATTCCATGGCGATTCCGCTACATAACTTTTGAGCAATGTCAAAACAAGCACCTTGAAGTGCCATCATCAGCTTCCGATACGCTGCTACTACGATCAAGGCGTTTCTACCGCATTGTTGCCGTTCCTGCTACGAATCACTGGCGTTTTGACCAAAATTTCGAAGCGCAGTGAAATCGCCGCTCAGTGCAATGGGGGTATAACAAATCACTAAAGTTGGACTAATATATTTATTAATACAAATGAATCGTGCTGTGTGAAAAGGGAGTTTAATGCATCTGCAAACAATATCGACCCAGGTCAGCCTATGCAGTCCAAGCGGCCTCGGCCGAAACTTTTTATCATCGTCATTATTGTTATTTCATGTCAAAGGACCTCTCCAACTCGTGATTCAGTCCATCTTTAAACAAAATCAAAATGGATGCACATTCATGCAACGACTTGCTTTGTATACCGCATTGCCAGATGCATTAAACACTCTTTTTAACCCTTAAAATACTAAATAACTGAAATGAAACTTTCAAGCCGATAGTAAAACCAATAGTTTTGCTATTTCAAAGTTATTTTTTGGGGGTGAAAATATCTTCTTATCGGACAGTGTAGATCCAAGATCAGACTGCGCGTTCTGTGCAGTCTGATCTTGATCTACACTGTCCGCAAAAGGTCAGTGAGTCGCGATTAGAAGCTTAAGGAGTAAGTGCGTAGCTCAAACGTTTCTGGCTTGCTAAAGTATAAGGAATAGCGATTATATATTTTAAAATCCGTTTTCAAAAGACGATTAAGTACACGTGTTTTTATCCACATTTTATCAGTTGTAAACATATGACCGCAGCTGTGCCATACGATCATGGTCGGACGATACATGCCGCCCAAAAAGAGCCACAACAACAACTCCCTTTGTTGTGCTATAGAAAAATGATTGCATTACCAACAACATCTCTTCAGGACTACGTACAACTGGGAACGGGAGAACTCCCAGATAAGACGGTTCCCCGACACAAGTTTTCGAGAAAGTACCCTGATAGATTTGAAGCCGAAACCTTTGAAGACAGTTCCCCGACACTTTTGTTCTATGTCAAATTACAATTACAGCGGACAAAAAATGGTCGATGAAGGATTTTATGGATAATTAATGTATTGTGATTGACGAGTACACTTGATTACCATGAGATTGTCTGTAGTTTTCTAAGGGTGCTATGAGAAATGTCTCTAATTTTCTATAGCCCAGTTTTGTTTGACGGGACAATTTGACGACCTTTCGTCGCTAAATACCAAACAATATCAAAATATACTACATTTTCTCAAAGTGGTATATACAACATATGTTGAAACAGGAGGATTATGGACGGAATGTTTATAGTAAACGGGAAATAAATCGTTCGGGTAAAACTCTCTCTCTCTCTCTCTCTCTCTCTCTCTCTCTCTCTCTTTAATGTTTCTCGAAAACACATTCAGAAATAGACACGAATGAAATACAAATCATGAAAAGAATTTCAGCCATGCTCTGTGAAAAGGGGGCCTAATGCATCTGCGAAAAGTATCCACCCAGGTCAGCCTGCGCAGTGCGCGCAGGCTGACCTGGGCCGAAACTTTTCGCTATAGGCCAATTTTCTGCAAGTCCAAGGACCAGTCTGTCTTATGATACAGTTGGTTGTTAGACAAAACGGATTTTATGGATCCCTAATTATGTGATGACTTGCTTGGTATCATGGATCACGGAGATGCATTAAGCCCCTTTTGCCAGAGCATGGCTCATTTAAACGATTAACTCTAAATACTAACAAAACAAACTGGTGTAACTTTCGTCCCGCTGCAGTCCTTTTTAAAGTCTCTCATTGTCATGATAATCGTGAATCATCGTGAATTCACCCAAATGGGAATAAGTGCGGGTCCGTCAAGGTGTATAGATTTTTTTCATCACAGGGTACAAATAATCCAATCAAGACACACCAATTCTCCACAAATATTTCTAATTTCTCATTATCATCAATCATAATTATCTGTAACAAGTTGTTTATAGTGGGACGAAAGTGTCGGGAACTGTCTTCAAAAGTGTCGGAGAAATGTCTTCAGATCTGCTGGGGAACTGTCTCGAAAACCTGTGTCGGGGAACTGTCTACATACCTGTACGACGGACAAAATACATGTAGTTCATATACAGCTATGTCCAGTATATACAACACATGACTTGAATGTAATACCACACATTTCAACGATTTAGTAGTAAGATATGCCCATTTCATAAATATTTAAGGCCCCATAAATATATCGAAATTTTACATTTCTTACTTATGAATTACTATGGCCGATTCGTCCAGGTAAAAAAACGTAACAAGAAATAGGACATGTTTCATTATAAGAAAAAGAACAACACAAATACATTAAGTTGGAAGTACCATAATTATGTGGGTTAAAATATACATCTTTGTATCAGAAAAGGCAGAATATGTAAGAAATGTAGTTTGAGGTTTAGGCGGAATAAACAAGAAAGGCAGTCTTAGATTTTAATTTGAAAATTATAAAATGCCGTTATTAACACGGAAGTTGAAGAACCTACCGTTATAATGTTGATCTTTTCTGTTTTCCTTTAATTTTATATTGTACCAATTATATAGAATTATGAAATTTCGTAATAAAAATTGAAGTTGAAGAAACTACCGTTATAATGTTTATCTTTTCTGTTTCCTTTTTATTTTACGTCGTACCGATAACACTATTTATGGCTGAAATAAAGTTCTGTGAAAAATCCATAGTTCACTATTGTTCATATATTGAAAAGCTAAATAAGTTTGACAGCATAAGTTTGACACCATAATTTCAGATGCGTCTCCTTTCAAGTCTAGTCGGTACAAGTTGGCTTCTTTAAAAAAAAAGTTAAGAGAAGTCATCATCAATGTTTTCAAATAATTTATTGGCTTTAAATTTCAATATATTTTGGTAGATGTAAACAAACAAGTAAGGCATTTAATGATTTAGAAAAAAAAGAAATATTTTTCTTTTTTGATGTTGCTAAGGTCTGTATTCAGTTGTAAATAAACGTTCACGCCTATCTTCATAAAACCGCTGCATAGAAACCTCTTATGCATTACATGACAGTCACATGACCTTCTTCCCGCGTTTTCAAGTTGCATGATCTTTTCCGCGGTGCTCTTTCTCTTTTGTAACGAAATCCTTTTCTTTTCTGCTTACATTCATTTGTTTAATGAAAAATTACAATTATTAGAGAGGTCATTTGCAATCATATTAATATGACAAATCTTTTTTTGAAATCCGTCATATGTTTTTTCGTTCTCATGAATTATTCATGAGGCATTTTGATTGGTAATCTCAGTTCTTCAGTGAGAACATTTAATCTATTTTTATCAACCATATGCCATCATTTCTATTTTTACCTCGTCTGGGTCAACGAGGATGACGTCATCCCTGCTACATACCCCTATGGACTCCAACAGCACGCTGTATTTCTGAATATTTGCCTTTGTATACAGGGATTTGTAATGTCTGCCCTGGATTGTCGAAAGGCAAATGCCATAGAAGGAAGGCCCACCTGCGGCCGCCATATTCGTTGATAATGATGGGGTTTTACCCGGTTTATTCACTGTAAGGCAAGAAATGTGATTATCCTTCACTAGAAGAGAGTATCATTATGTCATCGACAATTCGACTGGCTAATAGGTGTAATTCGCAATCTTATGAATATTCATAGAAACGACGGTTTCGCAATTAAATGACCCAAGGGTGATGAATGGTAATACTTCACACCTGGGTTAACGAAGGTGGTCTTTTAAACTCACCAACTGTTTGAGAGGTCTCTGATGGCCTCTCCAATGACACAGATGCACAGACAGGTATGTGATCACTGAATGAGGTTGTATGTCTCAAACACAGCAATATCTATTGCTTCTCTTGGAAGCCAGTATAGACTAGTGTTCTGCGGTTAGTGATGTTACACACTGTCGTAGATGTTCAAAGCTAGGTGGAAATTCCGGCTTCACGTTGTTGAGATCAATGTTGAAATCACCCGACACAAGAACATGTGAACTTGTTCATTAATGTCACCGACTTCTTAGTGCAGGGAGAACCACAGGGTTTGATGTCCAATAAGTGATGATGAGTATTGTTTTATTTTTTGCTCAAATGATGATGCAATGCGATCGGAGTAAAAAAAAAGAAAAAAAAAAAAAAAAAAGAACATAGGTTGCGGAGCAAAATACAAAGATACAGTTCCTCTGGGGATACCTCTTGTCAAAATTACAGAAAATAGGCTTTGATTTCTAAACTTAAAACAGTTCTTAAAAGTAAAATTACAGCTCAAATAAATTAATTGTTCTTAGAAATGTGATGTTTTCCAACAATAAAAGGGATTAATCAAAAGAATCCAGGCACTGGACAGATCACAGTAGCAATCACAAATGTTCTTACGCGTCAACGAATACTTATTTTCTAACAATTTTCTGCATTAAAAATGAATTTCAGTGGACGAATTTTGCTCAGAATAGTGCTTTCTAATACTTTTTTTTCTTTTTTTTTTAAGTCTATTAATCGGAGCATTTGTAAGAGATACAGTGCATTTTAAAAAGTTATTGACACAATGAATTGCCTCCCTTTATGATAAACATCTCTATTGGCTAGATTTGACATCCCGATCATTTATAAATCTCTCATTTTTCCTTCGCGTCTGTGATTTCCAGATATTTAAAAGGCAACAGACATGACATATTACAGGTGAAAATATGCTATCTCTCTCTCATACCAACCCAGTGGAATATATTAAGAGTGTACAAAAAAGAAACGTGCGCCAACCATTGAGTAGGGAAAACTGTGGCACGTGTACTTCAGGCATTTCTGGCTACTGAGGTCTGTTGAAGAGGCATCTTTGAATAGATCACAATGTCATTAATTGGGTGTCTGGACGTTGACAATCATGCTCCCACCCCCATTACAGCTGAATGATGAGTATTCCCTTGACAGCGATGGGCTGTTTTGGCTGCAGGAGGTCGAAGGGGGAATTGGGATTGCAATAACTCTGCATTTTTGTATCTTCCAACTGAAAATTGCCTCCTCAACGGTGTGATTTGGAGCCCAGCCATTTTGAACATGTCTTGTTTGTGAAACAGTTTGTCTCAGTTTCCAACAATATCTTCAGAATCAAACTTTACCTAAATGGTAGTTCTAGTAGAAGAACATGCACTGGTTACTGTAATGACTTCACCACAGGCACCGTTTAACAAATCATCTTGTACATCCACATTTCTTGACATCTCTACCCTGGATCCCATTACCATTTGTAGCTTGGAGCACTGTCCCGTGGTCTGTAATAGATCATTCAGAACTACTTCAAGAATCCTCCTTTATACAGCATCAGGATTGTTTCTCAGTGCAACATCCCAGGCTCTGACTGTGATCTTTTCAGGAGCATTTGCAAAATCAAAGACACGCTCATTGTGCAAATCCAATTTTTGAATTTGTTGTAAAAATGTGTGGCACATTCGTGGGGTAATCTAGTGAGGGAAATGCACATTTCAGGCATTTTGGTGTTAAGTAGACCTGTGTTAGCACTAGTATTACTGGCTGTAGGCAGGCGGTTTGATAATTTGGCATATATATGGTAAGGTATCCCTTTGCCGCATGATCTTTGTATGGCAGAAAACATGATAACGGTCAGTCCAGAGGATTCATGCAAGTGCAAAGCATTTAAACCAGTGGGCGTTTTGTATTTTTGTGTATGTTGTATACATAAATACAGACAGAGTGCTACTTACAAAATATTTATTACAATCCCAGCTTTCGAAAAATTCGAGATAACATTTGGAATATGTTGACTATGTAGACTATGTCTATTGTACACCAATTAAACTGCGTCTGCTTCCAAGTCACAAATTCAACGACTTGCACTATGATACTTCAAATACGTAGAGAGTATTGTACCTCGTTGTTCTAGCGTTCAGCGTAGAGCAAGATCAGGGCAAATGTTCATCAATCATTCTACACTGCATCGTCTTATTCTAGATTTTGAATGTAACACAATTTCTGATAGAGAAACCAGATAGTTTCGCCGATCAGATGGCGAAACCAGATGGTTGCACCAATCAAAAGATGTGGAAATATATAAAAAATTATATAATGGGAATGCTATTAAGAATGGTAAGTAAATACGATCTGAGGACTGGATGCACCAACCATTCTTAATGATATTCTAAGTCTAGTACTCAAGACCTTCCTGAATTGTAAAGCTAATCTGAGTTTGCCTTATATTCTAAATCTAGAATGTGTCTAGGAATGCAATTTAAAATGGTTTGTGAATGCGGGTCCGAGAAGTATCGAAGTGTATCTCATAAACAAGCCTTCCTCTGTGTACATGACAACGCAATTTTAGACTTGCCAAAATTATGTTATTTAACTTCATGGGGGCCAACGTGTTTGAAATTTCGACTGTGGCGGAAAAGCGGTTTTTCGTTTGGAGAAAACTAAAGCCGAAGTTCGTGATTTCATTCGACAGTTGAGTAACACCATGTGCCATTCAGCGATATAATTGCCTGAAATTGTTTATTTATTTATTTTATTTTTATGATTACAGTAGGAAAACAATAAATGAGCTATGCTCTAGCAAAAGAGGGCTAAATGTATTTCCGTGATGCATTATACGAAGCAAGTCTTGACATTAATTTGTATTACATCAAATCCATTTTGACCAACAACGGCCAGAATCCTGAGGTAGAATGATCCTTTGACAAGAAGAAAATATACTAATAGCAAACAGTTTCGACTCATGCCAGCCTGCGCAGACTGCGCAGGCTGGCATGGGTCGATACTTTTTGCAGATGCATTAATCCCCCTTTTCACAGTGCATGGCTCAAATGCTTGTTACCAGCATTTTTCCACTCGACCTACAATTTTTCATAAGCCGTCTTTCTCTGGGTTGTAATGGAATAATTTGGCGAATAGTTAAATGACACATTCTTCGCCTATCAGTGCCCTCTGTTTGAACCTTATTATTTCATGTACATAACGTTCTAAGGAATAAAAACAAAATGTATATTTTTCAAACTAATAACGATGACCCTTTACATTTACTCTGCTCAGAACAGCACTGACCACATCCAGTCTTTTCACTGAAGTGACCTTAGAGTCCCCGCAATCTCGAGAAAAAACGCTGGGAGGTGTCGGATCTATAAACTAACGGAGCCACTGGTGTCTTCCGATACCTTGTATATAATTAGTGTGTGTTGTAAATTTGCACCACTTACTCTCTGATGATTGAATGCCAAGGAGCTAAGGATTAATTTATCCGACATTTATACTCTTTTGTACTATATATTGTCAGTCAAAATGAATTCTACCAACATATCGAGTGCATTTTCGACCGTTGAGCCATTTCCACCGAACTGGGCAAGAGTAACCGCTACTGTCTGGAACTCTGTCTCTTTCTTTATCGGTTGTCCGGGGAACTTATTGATTTTAATGGTATTTTACAAACGGCAGAAGACGACAACGAACTGGATCATCATTACTCTGGCGTTGGTTGATCTCGTGTTCCTGTTGATATACACCCCAATGCATTTTATAAACCTATATCCGGCACTGTTTGTCCATCTTGGAAGCAGCATCTTCTGTAGATTATTCTTCTGTATTACGTACTTGCTATCGATTTGCACGACCATTTTATTTGATTTTGTGGCTGTCGATAGATTCTTCAAGACAACTCGTCCACATGCTCAAATGATGACCGAACGCACCAGTAAATACGTGTGCATCGGGATTGTACTGTTCTCCACATTGTGCGCCACGGCTTATCTATTTGTCACAAGTATTACTGCATCCAAAGCGTGCATCTTTGGGAAAGGCTTGATCGTCAATGTTTTGTCAAGCGTGAGGTTCGTCTGCTCGCTTTTAAGCATAGTTCTTCTCTTTGGTGTGTATTTCAGAATATTTGTCATACTGTATCGCCGTCGACTGGGAAGATTAAACTCAGATCTCAAATCATTTAAAGGAGAGCCTTCTGTTGAGAGCGAAAAAGTGTCATCAAAGTGCTGCGCAGAGCCGGAAGTTAGCGTCTCCAACACAAGCTCGGAAAATGTGGAAAACCGTCCTGGCGATCGTCTTGAATTTGAAATAAAAGATGGCAGCTTAGAAACCAAAACAAATGATTGTGTCAGGGAACGAAAACGCAAAGAAAAGGTTCAACTTATCTCTGAAAGCAACATGAGCGCATCAAATGCTAATGAAAGTGATACCACAGATGATTTGACTTCGACGAAGTCTGACAAAAACGACGATGGTCGTCAAGGACGGAGAGAGATCTCTCGTCAAATTTCAACCATTTCACCTGGAGAAGCGTTCTCTTATAGAGCTAGAGCAGCTCCAAAAATCAAGATCAACAAGGCATTACGAGTAGGAACGGTCGACAGCACAACAAAAATCGTCTTTGTTACAATCTTTCTGTTTGCATTAAGCACAGTCGTTCCCTCCATTGGGGCATTTCTATTAGTGAGGTTTGTTAACAGAGGAGGGTTGGCTTTTTATCGTGTTTTGATTTTTCTGATGTCTAAACTGAGTATACTAAAGACTTGTATCAACCCAATATGCTTTTTCTGCCTAAGCCGAGTTTTCAGGAGAGAAATCGTTAACATACTGCACAAATTTCGTTCGAGGTAAAAACAGTGACCTGTTATTTTAAAAAGACACGCAAAAACCTAGCGTAGGCCTATACTAGCTTTAGACCACGCATCCACTGATATGACCAATAAACGAACAATATTTTGAATGTATACACCAGAGATATTTAATCTTTCGGATTGACCTCGGACAATTATTTTCAGCCAGTGTAGTTGGGACCTATTCGTGTATATCTATAGCCATGACATGCATGCACTTTAAATCAAAATGAATAGACAATACTGGATTGTACTTTCATAATTATCGAGTGGATTAGACGATCGTTTTCCAATACAGAGATCCCGAGATTCAGTCGGAAGCAGGTCGCCTTAAGTTAAGAGTTTGAAAATTAACGACATAAGGTCACAGACTAAGCAGCCAGATGAGGTCATTCCGAAAGCTGAGCGAACTCCCATTGTTGTATCATTTGTATCAGCAGGAGTTGTATACATAACTCACGTAGTCTAAGTCGAAAAGAAGATCCGGTGTCTGAAGCAAGTTTGCAGCAAACGGAAACATCCCTTAATAATTTTACCTGATTTATGGTTTTATACAGAAATACCTGACTCGGTTACAACTTCATCAAATTATCCCTGTAGAAAAACGATTTTGAACACATTGCTGGAAAAAGAGAATATGCCGGTAGCCTGCATTTCCTTCCTTTTCAAACATCTAATATTGACAAACATCTGATCGTTTTTTTTTTTTTTTTTTTTAATACTCTATCATCTATTGCTACTTGTATCATTTTTTGTCCAAAGTATGCATGAAAGTTACACTTGTAACTTGTTGTCAATCATTGTGAAATATTTGATTGTGTAACAGTATTGCCTGTATAATCCATTGATATTTGAATCATTTAGTACGTACGAGGGTTGTTCTGGAAGTTCGTAGAATTTTTTTATAGGACAAGTTATAATCGCAGTTTAATAAAATAGAATATACGGGCACAAATTTCAGATTTTATTCTATCCATTCCCTGTGTATTTTTCTAGTATCTTAAATAGCAAAATTTTCCTAACAGAAATAAAACAGCATGTAAGTCATACCCGGAGCACGCCGACGTCATAAGTAACGTCAAGCGTCATTTAAGTCCAACGAACGTCGCACTTTCTCCACATAGTCACCCGCAAGATCCACGCATTTCCGATGCCTGCTTATCCACTTAGTGTACGTTTCTACATACCACTCTTCAGAAAATGACGACACAACTGCTTGGGCTTGTTTAGTAAGGTCGTCAGCTGAATCAAACCGTATTCCGCGTAACTGTGCCTTGAGCCCCGGGAACACGCGAAAATCCATGGGGGCGAGGTCAGGACTGTATGGTGGGTGCTTCAAGACCTCAAAACCCAGCAGAGTGATCTCTAGCTGTGCAGATTCCGCTCGGTGTCCCGGTGCATTATCCTGGTGTAGTACTACTTGGTCATGGTTCAAGTGGGGCCGTTTCTTCCGTATCGCGTTAACGAGATCCCGCCTCAGAACCTAAAGAAAGAAATGCACGGTTCATTAGGTTTCCGTAAATCAATATCTCATTTTTTGTTATTTATTTGATTGATTTATTTATTTATTTAGATTTATTTATTTATTTATTTATTTATCATTTACCTTAGAATAGTATGCCGCTGTGACTGTTTGGCCCTCTGGAATTCGGTGCTGTAATAGCATCCCGTGCCGGTCCATGAAGTAAACGAACATCTGTTTTCCTGCGCTTTTTTGGACTCGAGCCTTTTTTGGTGGAGGGGTACGCGGGGTTTTCCACACCGATGACATGCGCTTAGTTTCCGGGTCAAAGTGGTGCAGCCAGGTCTCATCCGTGGTGATAATCCTGTCTAAAAATGTGTCTCCCTCTGTTTCGTAGCGGGTAAGAAACTCCTGTGAAAATCGCACCCGGCATTCTTTTTCACTTTCCTTGAGCAATCGGGGCACCCAACGCGCACTAACTTTAGACATGCCCAGTTCATCTGTTAATATCCCATGCACCGTGGATACCGAAACATCGAGTTCATCTGCAATCGACCTGACAGTAATTCTCCTATCACAATTTACCATGTCTTTCACTCGATCCCTAACTGAACACACTACGACGGCCGGCCGACCAGATCTAGGATCGTCCTCAATAGAATCACGTCCGCTTCTAAAACGCGCATGCCACTTATATACAGTAGCTGGGCTGCATTTTTTATATTTTCCTGTAGATTTGATCATGTTCAGCGTTTCTGTTGGTGATTTTTCCAGCGCGACACAAAATTTCACAACACTTCGCAATTCGACGTCGCCGGTAGACGTCATCTCTTCCGGTCAGCGACTTTTTGATATCTCCTTCAAAATCGTGTAGCTCGTTTGAAAGAACCGAAAACGTTATGAAATTTGCAGGAAATGACGTCATGACGTTGTGTTAACGATTGACGTTTTCGCGCCATTTTGATGCCAATAGAAAGTATAAAAGATACAATGTAAAATCTGTTATACTATGTTATACATTGTTAAGAAATGGACTGCTCCGGTATCCCGATATTGTGTTGCTAGGGTTACCGCTATTTTCGGTTATTGTTGATATTTTCGAATAATCTTTTGGAAATGTAGTCACGGTATGTTTAAGTACTTATACCTTGATATTTACCTATAAATTACAAATAATATGGATTTTAGAGCAAAATTCTACGAACTTCCCGAACAACCCTCGTATGTATGATACAGTTCTTACCCGTCGTCAAACGTTGTCATACATCTGATCTTACTGTGTGCTACTTAGATTTCAAAGTAGGTATGTAAGCTACAATAGTACCTCGTTGTCAAACAATGTCATATCTCTGTTATTGTTGATATTTTTGCTGTTTAGAGCTCAAAGTACGTATGTAAGTTATAATTGTAACTCGGTGTCTAATATCTGATCGCATCGTCATCGGTTTTATTTGTATTTTCTCCGAGGTGATACTTGTGCCATTTTGAATTCAAAGTACGTATGTAAATTGAATTGTAAGTCATCAAGCATTTTCAAACGTTTTACCACATTGTTATTGTTACAAGTTGTATTATCTGTCGATATTTGTGTCACTAAGATATCAAAGTAAGTATGTAAGATGCTGTTGTAAATAGTTGTGAATCCTTGTGAAGTATCTGATAGTGTTGTTACTATTTGTGCCATCTGGCTATCCACTGGTTCTTGTTTACGACACTCAAACGTCTGTTTGATTCTATTGTGAGACACATGCAAATAGCAACAAAAACAACACCAACACCAACCCTGAAAAGTCGTTTTCTTAATTAATCTTACAACTATGCTAGTGTAACGCCTCTATTGTTTCAAATACCTAGAAAAATACAAGAATATTTTTTCTTAACCGTTTGCAACGCAGATTGGAGGGATACGGTATCGACTTGATTCAACATCATTGTCTAATAATAGAACATGAACCATTTCAGATATGCTAGGGAATAGAATAGAAGTTGTTGTGGTTGTTACTGCTGCTACTTACATGTAATAATCTCTAAAATTACAGATTCGTCCGAATTGTAATCATTTGCAGACGACAAATAAATCTCTTTGACAAAGCAGAAATCAGTGTTGGAGGTTGAGAAAATGTTGGTTGCAAACGTTTTCCCCTTTCTTTCACAACGTTTTCAAGATCTTTCTTTCTCAGGGTTCTTTAATACTCGGGATTATTGGTAAAGGGTTAAAGGACATGAGAATTAGATTTGAAGTAGAAAGAAAATGGCCTTACGACAAGATGGTGACAAGAAACACTTGTTTATTTCAAGTTGGAGGTTGTGTTTTTTTTTTTTTTTTCGTTTCGTTGATTAAATTGTACTGTATTGTTATAAAATGGTTTAGCTTACTCGACTATTCTTGTTGTATACTCTATAACAAATGTACCAAAACTAATTGAGCCATGTTCTGGCAAAAGGGGGCATAATGAGTCTTCGTAATGTATGATACCAAGCAAATCACCACACAATTAGGGGTCCATAAAGTCCATTATGTCTAACAACCGAATGTATCATAAGGTGCACTGGTCATTTGACTTGCACAAAATTAATCAATAGCGAAAAGATTTCTGTCCAGGTCAGCCTGCGCGGCTCGCGCAGTCCGCGCAGGCTGACCTGGGTCAATACTTTTCGCAGATGCACTAAGTCCCCTTTTCACAGAGCATGGCTTATTTCTTTATTAACGACTGAAAAGTACAATCCACTGAAGCCCTGAGAGATTTTTATTTTTCAGACTTCACTACACAAGCGGACTGTATAGATTCAAGATCAGCCTGCACGTTCTGTGCAGTTTGATCTTGATCTATACCGTCCGCTAACCGCCTCCCTCCCCCGTTTTCGCCTCTGACGCCGAAAGGGTTAAGTGAGAAATAAATGACCTATACAAATTTCTTCTTACTTTAACATTCATCCAGTTGCCAACTATCTGATGGTAGTGTATTAAACGCAGTTTTCAACATTATTTCAGTGATATCACGGTTGTCAGTATACCTACCGTTACTTTGCTGGATTTTTTTTTCCCAGCCAAAATTTCGCACAATATTCTTTTCAATAAATATAACCACGAAATGGGGGGGGGGGGTCAGTAAGATAGGTTAGTGGAATGATACCAACCTTTCTTCTTTTTTAATATTCAGTACATTCGAGCATAGTCATCAACATCAAAACAAAGCGTCATGACTGTTAACTGAACAGGAAAACTTGAATAACAGAAAAAAGAAGTTATTGTATTATTATTGTTACTCCACAAAATCTCGGTGAATTTCGCAGGGTCTTACTGAAACTTTTGTCTTACGATTTCATATTGGGTTTTTACACGCAAATGATCCTGTGAAATTCAGAGTATAGACGAAAGTAAATGAGTGACATTTCTGTCGAGTATTACTAAAAATATTTAAAAGAAACGATAAATTAATTACCCTAGACAGATTCGAAACTATGACCCCAGAAAAGAGCCAATCACCTTACCGGAGTAGCTATTTATCTGTACCATTGGAAGGGGTATTTTTCGTAAATTATCATTTAAAAACTTGCATTCAGAAAGTTTGAACCGACTACGAATGAGGGTCAAAAGAAATATTAAGGTTTATTCTGTTGAGTAATATAATCATGAAAGATAAATGATAACGCCTAGTAGTTTAGATCAAAGCGTTGAAAGCACTGGCTTTGCGTTTGTCAAGGGAGCCATTGTGTGGAATTAATAATTTGAAAAAAACAAACAATAGAAATAATTTCCAAGTATTCGCTTGAATATTCGCTTGAAAGACAACCTATAATATAGCCATGCAGAATCCAATCCAGTAGCGTGTAATGTGGGACGAACAAGCCCGGGCGCACAAGCCCAGTGACAACAAACTGGTTTCGGGACGAACAGGAACGGAGAAAAAGATCGTGTGTATTATCGCGCCAACAGAAAGCCATAGCGGGCGAAGCTATTTTCAATAAATAAAGAAATTTTTCCACGATCAGTGGCCTAATCCAATTTATTCTGATACGCCATTTTGAGTTTTATATCTTAATGCTATCGAAATACTTATTTGTCTGAGAAAAATTGAGTTTAACTGGGGTTACTTCCTTCGGTTTTGCACAAACTACGATACATGATTTTCAAAATACCGTATTGAACGCATAGTGGCATTGTCTTCGACAAATGCCGCAAAAACTACTATCAGGATTAGTTATTTTCTATTGATTACAATAACTTTAACAACAATAGCTTGATTGGAACCTATCAGCGCAATAGGCAACAAGGTTTTTTAGCGGACTGTTCTTTGATCTATGCCGTCCGCTTGTTAAAGTAAGGCATATAAGATTCTTGCCGTAGAAAGTGGCTAACTTTATACACTCGGCAAAACTTCTTAACAGCCATGGTTGTTTCTCCTTCAAATTTGACCAAGTTATAGAAACGTTTCTTTTTATGCTTTTCAGTAGTTTATAGAAATTTAACAGTGAATTATATCCTTATAATTCACCGGTGAATGTTACATGCCACGAATATTTTCAGAACATATTTGAATTTTTAGCAGTGAACGTCAACATTTTATGACGTAGTCAACATCACTCCTGACGTGATTATTACAGGTAGTCCATATCCGACTAGATTGAATAGATCTACCTCGCTTGAAAAACGCACATGTTTATCACGATGAGCAAAAATTAGACGTGAAAAGAAAGGTTAAAATGGAGAGCATAAAAGAATTAAGATATTTTTTTTATTTTTTTGTTTCAGTGTATGATCGAAATTTCTTTCAACGAGTGAAAAGCAAAAGCCGTATTTTCACGAGTGGCTATACCATCCAAGAAGAAATCATGCCATGTTATGAAAATATTCCAATGTTTTATTTGGAGAATTTTTTGTTAAACTTTTGTTTTTTAGTTTTATTGCCAAAGCGACCAGAGTCCTGGATATAATAACATTTTCGTGAATGAATTTAAAGATGACTGCGGAAGTACCGTTTCTGTGAAGTGTGGTCAAACCTGTTCGAGCCGCTTTTAAAGGTGATTTTTTTTAATCAGATAAAAGTTAATGCGCGGAAGGACGTAAGCAAACACAATACGTGCACGACAGACATAGAGCCATGGGGTACAGCTTTTCACTCTGTGTAGAAAGATATGAGCCTTGCTCGGTGAAAAAGGGATTAAATGCATCTGCAAAAAGTATCGATCTACGTCAGCCTGCGCAATCCGCGCATTTTGCTATTGGTCATTTTTTTGCAAACCAAAGGACCAGTGTACCTCATGACCATGCTGTTATACAAAATACTTTTTGTGGATCTATGACTGTGTGATGACTTGCTTGGTATAACGGATAACAGAAATACATTAAATCCCCTTTTGAAAGAGCGTTGCTCATAAGAATATTTACATGATAATTAAAATAACTTTTGCCGATTCATACGTCGTTAAAACATGCAAAAGCCGTGTTACCTAAAGTAGACTCAACACAATCTCTGTCGCATGCCAGCCGCAACAAACATTAGTTTCTTAAACAATAGCCTTCCAGCACCTTGGAACAATGTTGCTTTTAGCCACATCGTTCGCAGTATTCCACTATTGATGAAAATAGTATATTTTTGTAATGGAGCAGGTATTTCATCAGTCTGATTGGATACTCTTGAAAAAGCTATTGTTGTTCATAATCGCTGATGTCTCCTTGATCTGCTCCTGAAACGTTAAACGCATGCATTCCAAAATATCAATTATGGACGAAAATATTTGGCACTAATTTGAAATGTAGTCATAATTTCAGAATGTAATTTACGATGAAACCAAAATTACCATCTAGAAAGACGCAAATTTCATGTTTATAAAAGTAAGCTATGAGTTGACAGAACGAAATCTATGTAACTTGAGAGCTACACGTTTTAAAGGTTCAAGAGGGCTAGTTACACAAAAAACTGATGTACATAATACTGGACTGATAGCCCGATCTCACAATACAGAAACAAGCTAAATATTAATAATGTGGCAAACCATAGTTCTCTGGTCAGCTACTTGGAATTATCATGGAGGTACAGTTAAACACAACTATAGACACTGGTAAGGTTAGATGCAGTTGTTTTTTTTTTTTTTTTTTTGCAAAAGAGAAGCCCTCTTTTGTTAATGTGACATTGAAGTTGGTAACAGAAACATCAATTGAAGAAAAGGTGAGGTTTTGAGATACTCTGATCAACTGCCACCGATAAAAGGTACTCTTACAGTCTGTGGCACTGATAACTGTACTGTGTTTGTTAGAGAAACCAGGTGTTACCGTCAGGGCTGTGTGTGTAGGAACCGTTCCAACACATAGACAGCAGGGGAAAAAACACGTAAAGCAACAGCTATGACAGAAAGCGCAAATGATCCAACCATAACAGTTGATGTAAATGGCTATCTCACAATAATTTATAAGGAAGAGTGTTAGTTAGACTGTGTCAATAGACAGGAGTGACAGTAGGGGTGTCCTTCATGGAACGAAGGGAGCTTTTTCAGTAGCCATGGCGATCAGACAAAGTATAGATAAGTTATGAGAAAGTTATGTGTTATCAAGTCTCCATGCGAGACAAGTAAATGAAATTCAATGTATCAAATCTCGCCAGAAGACCAAACTAAAAGTCTGATTATGTTTTTCAAGTGGACAGTTGTCCATTGTTTATCAAATTAATTTTAGTTCACATGTATAAGTTCACACTGCCGCATTGCTTGGACCTCATTACAGTACTTGTTTTCAGTAATCAATCGAAATGTTCAGCTGCCTCTTTTAAAACTATTTTTTGTCCGAAAGCTTTCTGAAAGACATTCTAAAAGATATAATAGTACATTACCCAAGCGCGATACGTTATCCATCAGCCCACTCCCATATCATAAATTGGAAGCTTCGAAACTTTTGTCAGAACTAAAAGTTTGTTTTGTATCAACATCAGAAATATTTTTTCTTTTTTTAAGGTAAAAAAGTAAAAAAAACCTAGAGCTGGACTCCAAGTCTGTCTTCGCGATGTGCAACGCTTGCCCAAGACTGCATTTGACCTTGAACAACATATTGATAGTGATAAAAAAATTTGGAGCAAAATCCTTCCATTTTAATCCCACTCCTTCACATTAGGGTGTAGAAAACACAATGAATGATGAAGCAGTAATGGGAACCTCATTCACTTTTTCTTTTTTTTTAATTCGATTGATTTACATTATCTTCATAAATCTTTCCCTGATTCTGATACTGATGACAGATATTGAATGCGCTCTTTCTGAACAGTGTGAAGAGACTGAAAATATCAAAATAAGAGAAAGGAAAGAAAGAGAACCAGATTAAAAAAAAAAAAGAAACATTAATAAAAAATAGGAGAGAAGTACAGTAATAAGCATCGACAAGAAAAGAAAGCAAGAGTTTGGAGAAAAGCGAGCTCACTCGAATGTAAATTTGAATGTTCTCAGAAATTTTATGAAGTTTATAGAGAAAATCCGTTTGCTTTTTTTTTTTTTTTAAGGAGATTTTACCAAACAAAGACATTTTTGATAAGATTTACAGCTAAAATTTGCAAAATATTTGAATTGAGTTCTTTCAAGTACAATCTACCATGAAAGAAAAAATAGCCTGGTAGACATGGACGGGTGTCGGTAAGTTTTTTTTTTTTTTAATACACATACATATTTCACCGCAAATGGTTTACACTACTCATTCAAAAGCATGGCTTTCTGGATTTGTTGGCAAGGATGATAGGTGCAATAATAGCAAACATTATAGCAAACATTATACCAACATAATTTCTGAATAAACTTAGGGAACATATAAAGTCTCTTCCTACAGTAGAAAGTCACTACTGTTGGAGAGAATCTCAAAATTCCTATCTTAACCCAGGTTTTAATCGTACCAAAATGTATCTATAGTCTTTATAATGAGCTCTGAAATAATATCAGCAAAGTCAAAAGGTATTATTGCATCCAAGTATTCAATGAAAAATTCAACATCAGCTTCCACAGACCAAGAAAAGATCAATGTGATATTTATGTTAAAATATCGGTGATGCTTAAAAAATGGCTGACTTCCAAATTCACATTAAAAATAAAACTCTTGAAGAGAGAGCCTAGAGGCAGATGAAATACTTAGAAAAGCTGAAGTGGCATGCTTTGACTTGAAACAGGTCTTCATTACTTTAAAAAAGTTTCGAATCTTCAGTTCACTGCAAAAGACGTTTAACAATTTACAGCTTGGGAAATAATAATCACTGCTACATGAGGATTGAAACTGTAGCAGGGCGGGTAGCGTCTAAAATTTCATCCAATGTTTATTATTACATGCAATATTAAGTTGAGAAAGGCAAGAAACGGTTCAGCTTTTATTCTGATAACTGTGCAGCACAAAAAAAAACAAGTATCACATTAGTATGTTATGGTTTGCTCTGCGAAAATTCAAATTTACAACACCTCACTGTGCTGTCATAGCTAGATCCTAAAGGCCGTATAAGCCATATGTTGTGCACGAGCTCTTCCAAGAAGACTTTTTCGACTTTCAGGTAGTGGATGAAGTTTGAAGAAATTTTGATCTTGATGATCGAAGGAAAATAAGTTTACGTCAGTGGAATAAAAGAGATTTTATTTATTTATTTATTTATTTTATTTTATTTTCAAATACAGCTATGATGACCAAGAAAAGGGCAAAGTCAATTTTTAACACGTGTACGCAGAAGAAGTGACAGTATCTCTCAAATCTTCTTCAATGATGTTGAAGAAATTACGGATGGAGCTACTACAAATCAGAAAAAGAAAATATGATGAATTAATTTCCTTATGCATGGCAAACATTATACATCTACCAAACCCATATCATCTCTTTTTTCTTTTTTTGCCATATGAAAATGAGTAGTAGACTTTAAAAATCTTGCCTGAATTGTCCTAAATAAACATTCTGTTCACTTCATCCCTTTACCACAAATTCCCGGACCTAACCTGAAACTACTCCAACTGACATTTTCTTCATTTTTTTTTTTTAGTTTTATTTGTACTAGTTAAAATCATTTTTGTGTAAGAAATGTGAATGAATTAAACACATACATGTACTCGTATGTCTAAACAACATGATTATGAATACTTTTAACGTTGCTGATTCATGGAAGTCGTCCTTGCATTTTTTTTTTTTTTTTTTTAATACCTCTTTTATTTCCCGCTTCTTTACCAACCTTTTATACCACTTGATACTTTCGACCTATCTTCATCTGTAGCAGACTTGCTTTTTTGTTTTATAGATCTGGATTTATTCATTCTGGAGAATCTTACGTCAAGTAGTACTGTTCCCGTAAGAATATTTCATTTTTGGTATTGTCTTACATTAGGATAAAGAAAAATACATTTTAACACTGTCTCTACATTGCATATAGTTGCTACGACCTGCTTTTGTATTTTTCTTTGCAGGTCTTCATCTTCTTCGTGTTCTTCTGTATATTATGGAATAAATTGATATTCTAGAGAATCGGTAAAATCTCGTTTCCATATCCCGGTCGTCATAAACAACTTGTTATTTAGTTCAATTTGATAATTTCAGGATTGCTGCCATACATTCTGGATAGAATCATTAGTCATTGACTTAACTGATTAAAGAGAACTTAGATAGGTAAACAAATCCTGTGATTTTTCCTTCTTAGCAGCTTTATCTGCCTCTCTTTTACCACACATGCCAATTTGGCTAGGTAGCCAACAAAATACATGATCTGCAGAAGCACAGATTCACTTTTTTACCAAATAAATTGACTTTCAGTGGATTGCCCCTTCTCTCATTTTCGTGTGCTGGCATAGCTAACAGTGATTCAGTTAAAATGATACAGGGACTTTAGGGGTCCAGTTTTACAATATATATATAATCAAGACCGCGGTATTGCGCCTTCAAGCTGTAAGAATTATGTGGTAGGCGACAGTGGTATGATTCAAGCTGTAAGAATTTTTCGGTTGGCGAAACGGGTGTAATTCGCCATCGAGCACGACAGCCGCCGCAGTGTTTTGTCCATCTCTTGAATAACCAGTATAAATCTGTTCATAGTCAAAAGAGGGCTCTTTTAACTCAAGCAAGAAATTTTTTTTTTTTTTTTTTTTAACTAAAGGGATCAATTGTAGCTTTCTTGTTTGCAGCAAAGACTGTATAAAACAGTTTGACTATCTGAGGAAATCAGAGAAATTGTGTATTCCGCTAAATCCTCTAGATCGAAATCATGACATACGGAATATTATGTTGTAGTGTGTTTCCTGGGGCTTGTATTTACTTCTCGCTGCGTGGGAAAATTTTGATATCGCGCTCGACCGAAGGTCTCGCGCGATATCAAAATTTTCCCACGCAGCGAGAAGTAAATAAAAGCCCCAGGAAACACACTACAACATAATATTCCATTTATTATATACCTAAACTACCAAAAACCAAAATATATGCATTTAGTGACAATTTTATTCGAAAACGAAGTTATAAGAAAAATTGGTTTAGTAGGCGTTAACATCTTTTTTTCATAATTGGCGGATGAATTTTATTTAGTATTATTTCCACCACGCCCATTGTGTTAACATATAAAACAATCAAAATGGCTGCCGTGTTCACGTGGATACAGTGTGACGTCATCATACCGTATTTGGAACCGTATTCCACTGAGTGGAATACGGATTTTTTTTCCGTCGTGTGTGATTTTAGCCGCGTGCGACGCATGTATTTAACCCGGAAAACTTACAGGTATATAATAAATATTTTTATCGGCTTCACAGCGCAAACTAAGAGGTGGTGTATCTTTACCCCTGGTCAGAAATTCATATTTATAGAGCGGTTCAGATACAACCTTATGCGTGAGATTTTCGAAGTTCGACTGTGAGTAATATTGCAAGTTTCTCCCTACGTTACTTCAAAGATGGTTTATATGACGCTACACAGAAAGTTTTAGGTGATTTAAATACGCCAAGTGTGAAACGCAAAGCTTGATTATGAATAATATGAAGTAAACGAAGGTACGATCGCCCCGCTGATTCATATACAACGAGGCCGTAATCTTGCTTTGAACGCACAAGTTATCTACACAGTCTCAATTAGAAATTTCTTTCGGCTCCCACGTCCATAATGGAGACAAAGACGTTAAGGATACAGAGCATAATAGCACTTATTATTAAGGTAATTCGTGTGAGGTATGACAGACAGGTCATATTTGCCTAAATTGTTCAGTTTTTGTTGTAACTGACGTTCAGTTGTATGCATATGCTTAGACCACACCAGTGCCCGTTTTCACGACAATTACGTGTCTTATTTTACTCAAATATACTAACGGTTTCAGGTTCTGACTTGAGTTTGTCATTTCAGACACGTTTCACTAACATTAACTGACAAATGATATAAGAAACATTCTCGAATCCTGAGAAGGCATAGATCTAGATCTATTCTGCTCACAAAAGTCTTGAATTGTCAGTTGTTGGCCGTCTACAAAAATGGAAATTGTCCATTTCCTTCAACCGGCACTATTATAAGTTAAATTAGTAATAGATATAAAGTCTAGCCCATTTGCTTTGGAAGAGCAATATTTAGTCTAATTATGTTTTGCAAGCCCCTTGCTATTTCAAACCGTGAAGAGGATGGGTTTCAGAAGTGATTAATGATTGGGCGTTTATAACTGTGCTTTTTGTAACCGTTTTTAATGTAAATCAGGCCTGAAGGCAGATATATAGCGTATGTTCGTGTTTTTAACACCGGGATCTAAATATTGGTGACTCCATAAATACTGAAGACCTCATCGTGCTTACGTCATATACATGACGCTAGGTAGCGAAAGGCCTACGGCAGAAATTCTGTCTTATTGATGACGTCATAGGACTGACGTCATAAACGTTATCGTTATGCGGTAAAACGACAGATTAGAACTTTACTTTATAGTTCTACGATAGAGGTCGTTCGTAGCTTACCTGCATTAAAGAAAAAGGAAAAAATGTTAAAAGATCAAGGAGATCTTTAATAAATATCCATTCATAGACATAACTTATCAATATTTAAATCTCACTAGATCTAATGGCCTCGCCACTCACAAAAATAATGGGAGATCTAGATTTAGATTTTATCTTTGTCTAGATCTAGACTCGGTAAGATCATATCAAGACTAGTTTGATCTTCTACCGAAACCACAGAATATCAAAAAGATCTCTAGATCTATAGGTTTTAACTTTGTTTTGATACTTGTAGACTAAACAATAAAAACGTCATTCATAGTTTGTGCTTTGTCAAGTAAACAGATGCACGCTTACCTTTACATTTACCAAGCAATTCCGAGTTTCAACGACCCGGATGATGAATACGTTTCACACCTTTACGAAAAAAAAAAAGATAGAAAGTGCTGGTGACGAGTATTTTTTCCATTTCCCTAAACTGTGTCTACACATTCAAAGACACTTTTTCTCATTTTCAAGAGCATAATCGAGTTTAGGTCTGCAAGTGCAGTGGATTTTTTTAAAAAGACCAAAACTGTATCGTTTGGTTACGAATAACTTTAGACGACATTCTTCGAGGCGTCTCGTATTGGTCTCATTCATAGTTTGTATTCTTGCAAGCTACCTTGATGAGCACGTGTACGTCATGATGACTGTTTCATTCACGTCCTGCGAACTCTGCGGGCTCTCTTGATGTGTCCTCGAACATTGTAATGCTGCTTCATTTACAGTGTGTATTCTGCACGTTACCGTGATGTGTGCTTACAAGTACGTTGTAATGCTGCCTTGTTCACCATGTGTATTCTACACGCTTCATTGATGTGTGCATGTTCGTCTTAATGTTTGCCTCATTTACAGAGGGACTTTGATGTCTGCAGGTGTACGTCATAATGCTTGTCTCATTTAGAGTATGTATTCTGCGCGCTACCTTGATGTGCACTTGTACATCGTAATGATTGCCTCATTTAAAGTGTGTAATGTGCCTGCTAGCTTGATGTGTGTCCGTCATAATACTCGCTTTATTTTCAGTTTGTATTTTGCGCCCTACCTTGATTTGTGCGCGTGTATGTCATAACGTTTGCCTCATTTACAGCGTGTATTCTTGACGCTGCCTTGATGTGTGCGTGTATGTTATAATGCTTGCCTCATTTACAGTGTGTATTTTGCACCCTACCTTGATGTTTGCGTGTATGCCATAATGCTTGCCTCAGTTACAGCGTGTACTCTTCACACTGCATTGACGTGTTCGTGTACGTCAAAATGCTTTTCTCATTTACTAAGTGTATTTTGCACTCTTCCTTGATGTCTACGTCACGATGCTTGCCTCATTTACAAGCGTGTATTCTGAAATGTTTGTGCATGTGCGTCAAAATGCTTGCCTCATTTACTGTGTGTATTCTTCTCGCTTTCTAGATGCGTGTTAGTTACAATGCTTGTCTTGTCCTAAGATTAGTGTGTGTGTACGTCATAATGCGTTGTATTCTTCATGCAACCTTTATTTGTGAGTTTTAGACATAATTCTTGTCTAATTCAGCGTCTAATTCACAGTGTGTATTCTGCACGCAACGGAGGTGTGTGCGTGTACATCATAATACCTTCTAAATCCAAATCTGTATTCCCCCTCCTACATTTTTGTGCGCGCGTATGTCATAATGCTTCCTTCGTTCACAGAGTATCTTCAGCACGCTGCCTTGACGCATGCGTGTACGTCATAATGTTTGTCAAAATTCATTATCATTAGCCTTAATTCATATGAGCTATGCTCTGTAAAAAAAAAGGGGGGGGGGCTTAATGCATCTGCGAAAAGTATTGGCCCGGGAGAAACTTTTCGCCCTTGGTCAATTTTCTGTATACGTGTAAAAGGACCATTCTACCTCATGAATTAGTTGGTTGTTAGACACAATGGACTTTGTGAATCCATGATCCCGTGATGACTTGCTTGGTATCACGCAACTCAGGGGTGCATTTAACCCCCTTTTGCAATATATTTTGCTTCTCTTCGAAAAACTTGATGTCTGAAATTAATTGTACATGTATGTTTACGTATATAATGCTACATGTTCAGCATATCTACGTTTTCTATTTCTTCTTGCTATAAAAATTGTATTGTTGATTCAGGCAACAGATGCTTCGTATTGTATTGTATTGTATTGTATTGTATCGTATCGTATCGTATCGTATCGTATCGTGTCGTGTTGTGTTGTATATTGATATTATTTTTTTTAACACACAAACACACACAAAGACACGGTTAACCCTTTCAGTGTCCCATAACTAAACTCGACCTCTTCCAAATAAAAAATACGATCCTCTGAATTTCGGGATGATTTTTACCTGACAGCTTTGATTAAAAAGAAAACAGAAGGTATAGATTCAAGATAAGTCTGCACTCTCTGTGCAGTCCGGTCTTGATTTATGCCGTCCACAGAAGACCGAGCTTTCGCCTGTTGCAGTGATAGGAATAAAGCCCTTCTTACAGATTATGTAAATACGTATTTGGCAAAAGAACAGCTACATGTAAGTTCCTATAGTTTTCTCGTGTCCTCATAATTTCCTGTGATACCTTTCCCGTTTGGTCTTACATGTATTTACCCTTAACCACACAATCCCGTATTTAAATGTGGAATGCTTTTGAAAACAATGTGGGAAAAAAAGAAACACCTGTTGGCCAGCCTTTCTCCTTTTTCCACAATGTGTCTTCCCCTTTCAAAACAAAGTCCATCATTTTCACCAGTTTTAATTTGTCGTCTGTGAAAGACTTCAATTTGGAAGTCTAAAATTTTGTTGTCTCGTAAAGGGTTAAAAAATGGTGAAACCTTTTATTTGGACTGGTAGCGGCGCAAGCCTCTTCAGCCTGCGTAAAGTGTAAATTAACCCCGAAAGCGCCTTTCACTAACATAGTTGCCTTTGTGGCCAGTATAGATCAAGATCAGACGGCACAAAACGTGCAGTCTGATCTTTGATCTACACCGTTCACTTTGCTTAAATAGTACAGACAAAAATCTGCCACGAAATTGCAATAATTATCTGGGCCAGGTTTCACAGAAAAACTTAAGTCTCTTATTATACTCAAGTCCGCAAACAGGGCTTATTTTCCAACTTATGTTGAGTTTGTTATTCCAGACCCAGTTCACTTACATTAACTCTTTACCAGACGACAAAATTTTAGCCTTGTCCAAATTGAAAGCATTTGAAGACGACAATTTCAGTGTGGCTCAAATGGTGTAATTTTTCTTTGATAGGGTAGAAAACATTGTGGGAAAAGGAGAAAATGCTGGTTACCAGCATTTTCTCCTTTTCCCACAATGTTTTCAAAAGACTTCTTTCCCAGGGGCGTCAAAAGGCGGCATTGTGTGGTAAAGGGTTAACAGATTTCACATTCAACTCGGCAAAATAATGGACTTAAGTCTGTTAAAATGACTTAAGTCCATTTTTTTGCTGAGCTGAGTCTGAAACGTTATGTCAGCTTAGGATTTGAAAATGTTTCTTTGGTCTGTTAATATCAGTGAAATGCGTCTGGAGTAACAAACTCAACTTAAGTTGGAAAATAAGTTTTTTTTCGTGAAATCGGGCCGAGCCCCGTAGTTCAGTCGGTAGCGTACAAGACTTGTGAACAGGAGGTCGCTGGTTCGATCCCCGGCTCGGCCAATTTCTTTCCAAGGATTGATGATAGTCATTGCGACAGGATTCATTCCTGTCTCACCGCTGACCATTGTTTCGGCGATGGTTATGTGGGAAAGCAGCCAGTGGCTTGGAAAGAATATTGTGCAGAGTACTGGTAAAAGAAGCTCCATGAAAGCATGGATAGGTGCACTAGCCGCCGCGATATAACTGAAATAATGTTGAAAACGGCGTTAAACACCATACAATCAATCAATCAATCGTGAAATCGGGCCCTGGGTCTTACTCCAGATTGAAGATGTCGATTGAGCTTATTCGGCACGTTCAGGATTAAGATCAGAATGAACGAATGTTGTAACACAGTTGTTTTACGACGCCTTCAATTCGTGATATTACGCCGACAGCATAAATGAGTCATACTCTGTGAAGAAGGGGATCAATGCAGCTGCAAAAGATATCGACCCAGGTCAGCCTGCGCTATCCGCGCAGACTGACCTGGGTCGAAACCTTTTGCTATTGGTCAATTTTCTGCATGTCAAAGGACCATTCTACTTCATGATGCGATCAATTGTTCGACAAAACGGATTTTATGGATCCATAATTATGTGATGACTTGCTTGATATAGTGTATTATATATGCATTAAACCCCCTTTTGCCAGAACATGACCCATCCATTAGATCAAGTCATTGATGACTTGCTTGGTATACTCATCACGGAGACGCCTTAAATTCCCTTTTCCAAGAGCATGGCGCAATTATCTTTGTTATTACCTGGCTTCTTTTGGAATTTAAAGATTTACCTGTGCACAAGGATGGTGACCCCACACCACAAACCCACTGCCTATAACGAGGATCGACCCCATGACCCTTATGTTATAAGCTAGCGTTGTTTGTTTGGTGTTAATATGCCGTTTTCAATATTATTTCAGTTTTTATCGCGGCTGCCAGTGCACCTATCAATGCTTTCCTCGGTTTTTCTTTCTTTTTTTTTTTTAAACCAGTGCTTCGCACGCTTTTCTTCCCAAGCTACTGGCTGCTTTTGCACATAAACATCGTCGAAGCAATGCACTGTTAGAACCACTTTTGTGACAAAACGGCTTTTTGTAATTAAAAAAAAAAGCCGTTTTAGTACAAAAGTGGTTCTAACAATGTACGTTGCAATGAGAGAAAAATAAATCTTGTCGCATAACTATCACCAATCCTCGGAAGAATGTGGCTAAACTGGGAATCGAACCATCGATCTCTTGATTTCAATCTCTGTGTGTTGTCAAATGAGCTACTCGCTCGGCTTGACTTTGTGATAGAATGCCTTTGAAAACATGGTGTAAGAAGGAGAAAATGTTGGTATCTAGTAGTGTATAAAGAATCAGAATGTGTAACTCATTTTTCCTTCCTACATAAAGGCAAAGATAACATCAGGAAAGGAAAAGTAAACAATTTGTACCATTTTATCATTTTACTTCCAACGACAACATATACAAAAAAAAAAACAACAACAAACGTACAAACTTAACAATACTAATCTGCATGTCAATTCGTGAGCTATAAACACCGATAATGCTTCACTTGTATAAACTGAACGCGATAAATTTGGCATATAATTTGATCCATCTATATCTAAAGAGAGATTTACAGGTTAAGGATCGGATAATTACAATTGAGTTCGAATCACAAAAGAACAACAGAACAACTCCGTATTTAAACTGCCGTGTTTGTGTGTTAAATAACATAGAATGAGCCAGAATTGGCAAACAAGTGAACCATTCTCTGTGAAATGGGGGGGGGGGGGGGGGTTAATACATCTTCAAAGAGTATCACCCCAGGTCAGCCTGCAGTCCGCGCAGGTTGACCTGGGTCGAAACTTTATGCTAAAGATCAATTTTCTGCATTTTCATGGACAACTATTCTACCTCTTCATTCAGCTAGTTGCAGGACAGGACAAAATCGATTTTATGGATCCATAATTACGTTATGACTTACATAGTATCATGCATTAGGAGATCCATTAAACCCCCTTCCGCCAGATCATGGCTCATATGTAATACGAAACCAATAACTGTGGTATTTGTTTACCAACAATGGTTCATTCCATTTTAATGAAAACGTAAACATAACAGTAAAATGCAGCATAATTTAATTATGATCAGAAATCGTAGAGAACTAATCGATAATTATCGGATAATTCACTTGTACCACCAATCTTTGAATATGAGCCATGCTCTATGAAAAGGTGGCTTGATGCATTTGCAAGAAGTATCGACCCATGTCAGCCTGCGCGGACTGCAGTCCGCGCAGGCTGACATGGGTCGATACTTTCTGCTATTTGTAAATTTTCTGCATGTCAAAGGACCATTCTATCTCCCAATCCAGTTGATTGTTAGACTAAATGGATTTTATGGATCCATAATTATGTGATGACTTCCTTGGCATAATGCATTACGGAGATGCATCAAGCCCGCTTTTGCCAGAGCAAGGTTGCGGTCAAATTTATCGCATTCACTTTATACCTCAAACCTAGCATTGGCGTTAGATACATGTAAGCGAAGATTCGCTCTAAAAATAAGGAATTTGTATTACAAATAAACCACAAAGAATGAGCATACATGGTCAGCATAAAGAGATAGTGCAGAAATTTGATACTTTACTTAAGCCCTTTTTCACAGTTGGAGTGCGACTAACTGCGACAACATGGTCGCACGATCGGCTTTAAAAAAGCCACTCTCGCAATGGATCGCAAAAGGCTGTCACAAGTGAAATGACAGTCGTTCAACAACAGCGAGTGGAAACAACTGTTGCAAGACAAAGGCGCATATTCTCGTTCGAGTGGTCGCACGTTTACCTGTGAGCGTTGCACGAGTAACAGCGATTGGTATGATGTCACTCACACAAATGCTTTGAATGATGGCGTTGTCTTGCGATTTGTCTCAAAACCGTGCGATTGGTCGGTTGAGACCGGTTGCAATTAATGAGATTGGTCGTTGTAGTGGTCGCACAACGAGCTGGAGATTTATACCCACCCAAATATGGAACTCGTCAGATCAACACTTAATCCCGAAGAGCGAACGAAGTGTCACAAACGGCAAAAAGCAAAGAGTAAAATACAAAAAGTTAGCGGCAGCAGCTTCCAGCTTTCTTAGTAAAGGCTTGAGAACATTTTAGTTGCTGACTTATTTTTCTTTTTAAAATAGTCGCATAAAGTAGTACATTGTTGTACGATAAGATGCAGTTCGCCTAATAACAGTATATTAGTCACTTTCAAAAGGCAACCGAACGCACGACTGGTAGCTAGAGATCCGTAATACACGCGCGAGTGTTGCGGGACGTCTAAACGATCGAACACAATATCCAAGGCAAGCAAGCTCACGCGTCTTGTCGTGCAACAGTGTGCAACATTGTGCAACCCTCGTACGACTGTTCGTGCGACCACGTGCGACTATTTCGATCGCATGCAGTCGTGTCAGAATTTTGAGCATGTTCAAAAGCCTAACACGATCTGTTGCGATTCCTTGCGACTCTACAATGACTGCGACAGCTCGCAAGACGCCATGCGAGCAGTCGTACAACACTACCAGTCGTAAACTGGTCGCAAGCCAATTGTGGAAGGGGCTTAATGCAGGAATAGAATTCAATTATGCGACATCGAATGTTTCAGTACGCCATTCTAGCCATTTGAACGTATAAGACTAAACAATCCTTTGAGCTTTAGATCCCAAAACGGATTTTGGGCCTTTACATCCCTTCATCATTGTTGAATTGAAGGCCGACATTCACTAGCAAACTTGAAATAATGCAGTCATTTCCTGTCAAAGTTATTTTCAGTGTAATATTTCCCTATTAAAGTTTTCAGTCAATTTTCAATCAATTTCATCTTGATTTTATGAAACTATAATCATTCTTGTATCTTCGTGGTAAGTGTTGCCCCTGACGGCTGCAAGGTTGCACAGATTACGACGGATAGAAAATGCACTTCATTTTTTGGCAGCCTTCAAAGAAATCACTCTTGTCGTTTCCGGTTTTAAATGAGAACAAATCTCTTTAGTTTGTCTATCCCGTACACCATATATAATGGTAATTTATCTGTGTTTACACAGCTGACCACTTTCTGAGTCATTCTACACGCTTTCAAGTTTTAAGTGCTTCTTTCTCTCTAGATGTATCTTTAACTTAAATGCAGACACGCGTTGGCAAAGTTGACAGCAGGTTGACTGCAGTCTTGCTGGCTAGGATGAATTAACCCTTATCCTGCTAATTATGTGAAATGAATTTTTTAAGCCGATAGTAAAAATGGAAATTTTCTACTATTTAACACATTTTTTTTTTTACTTTTTAATCGGACAGTGTAGATCCAAGATCAGACTGCACGTTGTGTGCAGTCTGATCTTGATCTACATAGTCCACAAAAGGTCCTTGAGTCACGCTAAACTTCTTGCAGTCATTCGCTTGCAAAATTATGTTGCAGTCGACAATTTAGATGTTTGTCAAAAGACAAGTCTTTTTAAAGGTAGAAAACGTTTTGGGATAAGGAAAAATTATGGTTTTTCAACATTTTCTCCTCTTCCCAAAGTTTTCAAAAGCCTTTTTGGTCACTGCCGCTACCACACGGGATCTCTTGGAGCAAGGCTGAATGTACATGTATTACTTATGCGCAACAATTTGGTCTTATTCGCAAAAAATTATTAGCGATTTCTTTTCTGAAAACACGGCTGATACACAAGTAACAGATAGGGTTGATACAACTGCCCAGTACATTTAGCTTCGATACAACCAGAATGATTGCCCTAGATTGCAATAGAGACCGTATATTGACCAACTTCACATACACATATGCCGCAACTGAAGGTATGACGGAGCTCAGTGCAAATAGGAATATAGTGACAAAGATTATTTTTGTTGTACTGTCTGCTTCTTTTATCCTCATTCTTCTCCTTTTAGCAATTAATCTGTATGAAGCAGTGAAGAGGGCCTCCAGCCTGCTGACCTTTTTGCTACCTGCGATGGCTTTGGATACATTGATACTATTTGCAACAATTTCATTTTCATTTTGTGATCTTCTTTGACTCACGTAGGGCTCCTCGACTTCCGTGTCATCAATATCCTCACTCAGCATTTCCTCCGTCCCTTCTGTAGATGGTTTGCGTGATATGGATGTTTTTAGCTCCGTGCAGTCATTCGCTTGCCCGATTTCAGCCTCATTCACTGCTTCACAACTTGTAAATGATACTCTCGGATTTGAAGGACTTTCTTCGACAGCTTTTTCATCTTTTTCGGTTTCGTATTTTGTTCCAGGTTCAAATACAACACATGACGCAACTCTCAAAACGTTTTCAATATGAACCATCTCCTGACTCGTTTCACTTGTTTTAGTGTTTGGGTCGTTTCGACTTTCAAAAGAACTTTCACCAACTGGAAATTGGTCCGTATCAGACACGCGACCAGGTCTATCCATTTTAGGTAAATTTGCCAAGTCTCTATGACGCCTATGTATTCTTTTAAAAATTCTAGAGTACAACACAGAAAGAAGTATCAGGCTGCAGGCAGATAGAATAAATCTGAATGTTGACAGAATCGATGTAAGCGTGTTGTTTGGTAAAAGACAGCTCTTCAAAGATGCATTGTGGGTCACAAACAGGTGTGGAAAAGCAAGTAGACACGACAAGAGTGCGATCCCAAAACAAATATACTTACTCCTTCTCTCATTCAACATATGTGAATGGGGATAGTTTGTCTTGAAGAATCTGTCAATGGCCAAGAAATTGAATAAAGTGGTCGGGCATATCGAAAGAGCGTATGTCACATAAAAAAACAGTTTACAAAAGATGCTTCCTCCCAGGTACATAAATAAAGTAGGATATAAATGTATCATGTACATTGGGATATGTATCAGCAAAAATGCCAAATCGGTCGAAGCCAAGGTTATGATGATCCAGTTCGTTGTCGTTTTCGCCTTTTTCAGAAATGAGGCCAGAACTACGATGTTTCCCGGACAACCGATTAAAAAAGATATCCCAATGAGCACAGTGACTGTGGTAGTTGCCCATACAAAAGAAGCAGGTCCCGTAGGTAAAACTGCACCAGAGCTGTTGGTTGCATTCATCGTGTCAAATTCATAAAATCTAACCTTTCAAAGATCGAATTGTTCTTCAGTATTTTCAGATTAAGTCCGTCTCTCCAATTCTTACAAGACGTTGACTATTGACAGGCTTATTCCACATATATAAATAACTGCAGTTTCTAAGAGGACTGGCACTAAACTAGACTATTTTCTTGTCTGGCATCGCCAACGTCATGGCTTTTATAGGTCCATGTCGCCATGGTAATCTTCTACAGAAGTGTGATTTCAAATATCTGTTGATGCATCTCATCTATAAATTATACCAAGCAAATCAAAGTCTGGGCACAGCCTGATTCATGAGGTAGACTGGTCCTTGGACATGCAGAAAATTGACTGGTATCGAAAATTTTCTGCCAAGGTCAGCCTGCGCAGTCCTGTCGATACTTTTCGCATATGCATTAAGCCCCCTTTTTCACAGAGCATGGCTCATATAAAATAGTTGTATTTAAAAGTTTGTCGTCTTAACTCTTTATCACACAATCCTTTCACGACCCTGAAAAAGAAGCCTTTTGAAAATATTGTGGGAAAAGGAGAAAATGCTGGTAACCAGCATTTTCTCCTTTCCCCACAATGTTTTCTACCCTTCCCAAAACAGATTTTAATTTTTCAGTCACATTTATTTTGTCGTCTGCAAATGCTTTCAATTTGGACAAGTCTTAAATTTTGTCGTTTGGTAAAGAGTTAAATGTTACAAGATGGTTTGAAGAGTTAAACCGTAACACGACATACCCGTATCTCCTGGACCAGCCCCCATAGCTCAAGTGGTGGAGCATTAGACTCGTGAACGTCAAATCTTGGGCCACTTGAGGGTTTGGGTTCGATCCCCACGGCTGGCCACATAAAATTACCAAAAGTCTTTTGGATGAGACGTTAAACCCAGGTCCGGTGTGACGATGCTATACACTGAGAACACTAAAGAAGCAGGCGTAACTTAGAATAGGCTTCGTCCTGTATCCTACACAATCTTTTTCGTAAGAAAACAAAACAAAAAAACAAAACAACCTTGGGGGGGTGGGGGGGCGACGCCCGTATGGGCAGCCGGTGGCGACGATTGATAAACGAAAATCAACCAACTCCTATCTCCTGTTCATACATAGCTTCTTAGTTGTCGAAGGGGGTATTTAAGCAGCTCAACAGTGTTCGGGAATTTGAATGAAGGTGGCAGTTGAAGAAGAAGCATTTTGTTTTATAAAACGTCCGATCCCTTTGTCTGTTTCTAGTATTTAACACTCTAGTTGGTCATTATCGTCCCATTCGGCTGTGTGTGTGTGGTTTTTTTTTTTTTTTTTCAAAAGCTCTGCATTCTTTTTGACCGTCAGTTGTTGGACATCCAATCCATTTCTGCATTTCAATAATCCCAGGAATGATTTTAATGAGCCATGTTTTTCAGACAGAAAAAAACAAACAAACGAACGAATGAACGAATGAATGAATGAATGTTACAGTTTCAATGCTGTACAGACCTGATTATTTCACAAAATATATGAGCCCTGTTCTTGTAAAATGGGGATTTATTGCATTTGCAAAGAGTATTGACCCATATTAGCCAAGTTTGAAACTTTTTGCTTTTGGTCAATAGTAGATATAATAATACTTGATCTGGGACATTACCCTTATGCATCTCATACCTTACGCAATACGATATACCTTACGCAATACGATATGCCTTACGCAAAACGATATAACTTACCAAATAAACCAAATGTTAAATAATGCTGAGGTACTTATACAAATCCAACAATCTTATGATTTTAGTTAGCCCTTATCCCCTCTACCATGCATTATCAATTTCATGTAGCACACACAATCGCATGCTCATAAAATTATCAAAACCAATAGGTTAAGCATTCATAAATAAATCAAACTAACTTCTATCTTAATCCTTTTACCTTTAATTCAATTATTATAACATATCAATCCCTTATGTAGTAGATGAAAAATTTTCGAAAAAAAAATTTAATTTTAAAAAATTTTTATCATCACGCGTCATTGCATCAATTAATCATTGCATCATTACATCATTGCATCATCTAACCAACAAACCCATCAACCTGGCAAACCCTTACATCAGTTAATCGCTTAACCTCCCCATCAACCAACGCGTCATGCAATGGCTAACCGGTTTATGAGTTAGTAGGCGGGTTAAGATTTTTAATAAAAAAAAAAAAAAATTCTAAAATTTTACAAATTGATTTTTTGTTTCAAAGTCTCAATATATAACTATAGAAGTAAGCATGAGTTTACAACATGAATATGAAACAGCAACATACAAACGTCACTGCGACTTTATTTACAGAAACTACAATCCATTGACTAATACATTTAAAGTTAACCATGATTATTTAACACCGGTTGATTGGAACAACTTATCAAGACAACAAAAACAAAACTATCTTAGAACCGATCACACACCCAGAGAGAAATGGATTTGTCGAGAATCAGTTATGGAATATTTTAGAAATAGAGATATTACAGAGCATCCTAACTTTAGAGTTAATTATGTTTGGATAGATTATGAAGAAAGATTAGTAAAGATAAATCTTATTAATCATTACACAGATGAAACTATACTTGAAACGTTTTCATTAGTGGATTTTGATCTATCATATGATGAATACTATGAGAAGCAATATTATAAAAGATTTAGAGATGAGATGGTTGCGTTAATAGATGAATATATCGGAGATAGCCTGGTTGAATCTAATGATCAAGAAGATTTTATTTTAGATGAAGAAATGATGAAATTTAACTTTGTTAGATGGTTGTTTAATAAAGATAAAATTTTTGAAAATTTATAAATTTTTGTACATACTAAGTATCATGATGACTAATATAGGAATTGAATACAGCTCAGATCCATATTCTGTTATTGCTTGGAAGCATGAAATGGTTTATAAATACAAAAACTATGATATATCAAGAAATGTATTTATAATAGATGTCTATGATGGTTTTAAAATGGAGAAGGCAATAATTAATCCTTATGAATGGGAAGCTTTAGAACCAGAAGAACATAAAATATATGAAACAACACGGTATAAAGAAAGATTTATAGTATCTAAAGTCATCAAAATATTAAAAAGTTTTGATATAGATGATCAATATCCATGTATAACTTATGATGAAAATGAAGAATATGAAAAGTATTGTCGGACTAATCGAACATTAGTATATATAGATCATAAGAAAAGAAAAATTAGATTACACTTTCCTGTTGAGACAGGCTATGCAGCATATAAAGACTTTGACTTTTTAGATTTGAAATACATTTAAAAAAATTAAAATAAAAAATTTTTTTAAAAATAAATTTTTTAAATAAAATTTATTTTTGCTATGATGGAAGATATAGCAAAAGTATCAATTGAAACTATAAAAATCCGTAATTACATACAAAACCTTTGTTATTTAGGGGTTGATGTAAAGTATAGTGATGATAAAAAAAGTGTTATTTTACCTACTACTGCTACTATTACTAATATGTCTAGATTAAGAAAAGTGTTAGAAAGGATAGGTATCGAACAAATAGAAAAGGAGGATTTACCACCAACTAGTGATAGTGAATGGCCAAGTAGTGATTATGATGATTAGTTAAACACATGCCTGATGAAGTTATCTTAAATATGTATGATGTAATATAAAAATGGAAAACAATAATGAATTTAAACTTAAGTTAAACCGTATACTGTATGAAAAAGCCCATATGCATATTATATCCAGTCGTGAAATACTTTACTTAAACAACACAGGTCTTATATCATACAAAGGATGTACACCATATGCTGATATCTACTATTTTTGCAGTAAGATGATTTATGAACATAACCCTGAGAAAGTGCAAGTTATATTTAAGTATCAAGGAAAATATATTACAACAAGATTATATGTTTACATAAAAGATCTAACAAATGCATTGTTTGATATTCGACAAAGATTTTTTACCAGACATCACACATTCAACATGATAAAGGATAGTATGGATGATGGAAAGTTTAATTTATTTACGGTAAGTTTTAATGATAATCTATAAATTTTGAATTAGATTTATAGATTCCTACAGTTTATAAAGATGAACAGGGGAAAAGCCAGAGGCGAAAACAAAAGAGCACAAGTTACTTTTAGGAGAGACGACACAGAAGTAAGAAAAATTAAAACCGAAGATCTTATTGAATATGCTAAAAATATCGTTGATTTAACTGAACAAAGTTTAATCACCGATAATAATGTTTCTAATACAACTATTTATAAAATAATATGGTTTACCCATACTTCCAAGCCTAAAGGAGAGGATAAAATTCAAAAAATGAAGTTAATGATAGTTTCTTATATTAATGAAATTTTAGACAAAGTTGATAACATGGTTAAAAGATATCCAAATATAAGAAGAAAGATTTTACACAGAAGAGCGATACTAAGTGAAATTGATATGCTATGTATAATCCATGGCTTAATAGACAAAGATTGTCTTATGATGTAAAATATTTAACCCAGTAAAAGGGTTAAATATTTTTTATAAATCCAATTCTATCAATATTGTTAAATATGCATTTCTAGCATTTGGGTTGTTTCTCTTTGTTATAAAGTTAATAACATCACATTGCTCCACCTCTAAAGGTTTAGGAAAAACTGTACAACTACAACCTTCTCCTTTCTTTTTTGTTATGGAGTAGCCAGGCTGTTCAACTCCATTTATGACAATATACAATACAATACAATAATTTTATTCAATATCAAAGGCCTCCGGCCCATAATACTTTACAGATACATATATACAAAATATCTGGAGTGACACAACTTTATAGATATCAAGACATGTGTAGCCATATTAAAATAAAAATCAAAGTTATCCAGCCCAATGTACAAGACTAACACACATGAAAATTACAAAGAAAGAAAAGTATGCGACAGGAATCACACATAGAATAATGGACTAAACTACGTAGACTTTTGTTTTCAGATAAAGAACTGAAAACTGGACTATGCTAAAAAATACGTAGGCTCTTATTTTCAGATGAGGAACTGAAAACACTGAAACCACTTATAGATAGTCCAAAGAAATGAAATGAACATAACATATAGAAATTCCAAACAAACTAGGAATGACAAATACAAAATGGATAATCCAATCATAAAACTGCTACACACACACGCACACGCCACACACACACATATATAACTTTTCAATATAATTCATTCAGGATCTCTTGTCTCAAGTTAAAAGCTCTATATAAGAATTTGGAGACAGCGATTATAATACTGTTTGTTTTACATCCCAAAATCCAGTAGAATAGATCTTTATTTCTACTGTTTAACCAACGTTCAACGAAATAAATTCTTCTTAACTCTTCATAAACTCGACATTCAAAGAAAAAATGATACTCATCTTCAATTACATAGATACTATTTTTTTCACAAATTGGGCAAAATCTATATTTTCTGTCTATAGATAAATGTCTTCCTCGTTCAATCATTAAAGAGTGAGAAGAACAGCGGAAATTTGATAAAATTCTTTTATGGCTATAACTAATATCTACATTTAGATATGTTTCTGGAGTTAAAAGAGATTTAAAAAACTTATAGTGCAAAGTTTTAGATGATTCATCAACGAATCCATGCCATTTTTGTGTAAAACAATCCTTAATTCTTTGACCAAAAATTTTCATAAATTGGTTTTCGTCACCTACATACTGCAGTATCCAGACATGTCCAAACCCGTAACTAAACAATATATTTTTAATACATGTTGCCCACGTACATTTTCCAGCTTCATCTAATTGAAACAACATGAAATAGCTTTGCTTTGGATAACGTAAACTACTCATTTTCAAAATATTTAACCAGTATTTTATACAGTTTGGTATATATGTCGTACATAAAGGTAGACGCCCGCATTCTCCTAGTGCTAGTTGGTCACATGCATTATACGAAAGATAGCAAAGTTTTTTACAAAACTGTGCATGGACCTTTTCAACTTTATCTACATACATGTATCCCCAAATTTGGGAACCATAACATAGTATTGGTTTCACAGTAGCATCAAAAATTGAGAACATGTCTTTCATTTCTATATCGCCAAAATGTTTACGTAAACGTAAAACACAATGCATTGCTTTTTGGGCTTGTGACGATAACATTTGATGTGTCTTATACCAAGATAACTTACTAGTAAAATAAACTCCCAGATATTTATAAAATGGAACTGTTTCAATTTTCTTCCTATCATAAAACCATTTTTCGACATTCTTAATAACGCCTCCATTTCTGAATACCATTATTTTTGTTTTCTCAATATTTACTTGTAGCCCCACCCCTTTTGTAAATTTTTCGATACAATTAATTTGTTTTTGAAGCTGAAAGACAGTGTCTGCAAAACTGGAAACATCATCTGCAAACATCAAAACTCTCATATCATTTATTTCATTTGTAACAAAAATACCCTGCCCACATTCTTCATTCATTAAATCAACTAGATCATTGATGAAGATTGAAAACAGTTTTGGACTTGCAACACATCCTTGTCTTGATCTGATTGTGCAATCAAAGTACTCCGTCACTTTTCCATTTGCTTTAATACAAGACCTAAGTTTACTGTATAATGATTTAAAAATCTTTAGATAATTTCCACTAATTCCTTTTCTTTCCATAGATTCCCAAAGTTTGTCGTGACGAATACTATCGAAAGCTTTAGAAAAATCAATAAAAATGCAGTAAAATCTACCCCGCTTTTTTGTTAAATATTTTTGAACTAAAGACATTAGGACAAAAATGTTGTCCATTGTTGAATACTTTTTCCGAAATCCGGCTTGGGCTTCATCGATAACATTGTTAAAATCACACCACTCTGAAAGTCTGGTATTTAAAACATGCATAAAAATTTTACAGATTGAATCCATTAAAGAGATTCCACGATAATTATCTGGATCCTTCAAGTTCCCTTTCTTATGGATAGGCAAGATAATACTTCTACTCCACTGTTCCGGAAAGTCACAGACGTCAAATATTTCGTTAAATAATTTAAATAGGAAAGGAAGAATCTCATTTACAGTATGTTTATACATTTCCAGACAAATGCCATCAGGTCCAGGAGCTTTATTAATATTTAATGACTTTATGCTACTGACTATTTCTTGATCAGTAATTGGCCTATTTAATTCAGGACAATCATGCCTTTGAACTACATTATTGAGAAAAGAAGAATCGGGAATTTCCCCTGAAGAAATAGGGTTCAAAAGGGATTTAAAATGATCGAGAAAAACAACCGGGGGAACCGGGACCGAACCTTCTGATGTATCATTTACTGATTTCAACAGAGACCAGAACTTTCTAGCGTCATTTCGACAGTCAATAAGTTTTGCTCTTCTTTTGGTCATTGCTTGCAATTTTTTGGTTCTACACACAAGTTTATAACTATTTCTTTTTTTCTTATACAAATCTAGATCGACTCTATAACCGGTTAACCTATATCTTTTCAATGAATTCTTTTTCAAACGTTTTGCATTTGTACAGTCCCGATCCCACCAATGTGATCTCCTGTATACAGAATTGAAACTATCAAAACTTTTGAAGGTAGTAGCAGTACTTTTCATACAATCAGCAGCAGATTCAAATATACCATTAAAAACATCAAGAAGAGGTAGAACAGTTGCACTGTCAGGTAAAGTTTGACAAAAACTGTTAAAAAGTTGATGAAACCTAGCTTTGAAATTGTCCAAGTGTTCTGGTTTCCATTTAAAATGCTTAAAGGGAAATAACTCACATTTCATTTTATGTCCATATGCCACACTGTTTTCGGCTTCAGTTTGTAATATTATACTGCAAGCTATTGGAAAATGGTCTGAATCATCATTATCCAAAACAGGAAAATTTGAAATATTATTAAACAATTCTGAAGAACATAACATATAATCGACGATACTAGCACCTTGATTTGCAATACATGTAAAGTTGCCTGCCGCGTCACTTGGAAAGCGGCCGTTTAGAATATGAATGTTGTAGGTGCAACACAACTCAATTAATGACAATCCGAAATGATTATATGCATGATCCATCGACCTTCTAGGCTGTCTAAAATAATCGGATGGATACTGTATGTCATCACTAAAAATATGAGAAATATCGTCGTCGGGTATGTAATCGATGAAATCTTTAACCCGTGCATTCAAATCTCCAGCAATGAATAAATAAGCATCTGGATAAGTAGATACGACTACCTGCATCTTTTCAGATAAAAGTTCAATACCATTACCATCATTGTGACTATATATAGGTGAATATTCTGGAGAAACATATGTAAAAAATAGAATTAAATCATGTGAAATGTGACATGTAGATTTACATGAAAAGTACAGAACAACACAATCATTAAAATGATCAAATATGCGAATGAAACGACCAGAACTGAAAAGCTCATCCTTTACAAAAACACAAACACCACCTGAGGCTCTTTTAGCCCCTTTTCTCCTAGGTCTGACACAGTTAAAGGTAGAATACCCAGGCAGAAAATTTGAAAAATCTTTTAAATCAACCCCCCATGTTTCACAAAAACTAACAATGTTAAACTTGTTACAAAATGATTGAAGAAAACTGTCATTGTCATATTTTTCAAGGCCCTGAATGTTCCAACTGCATATATCTAGCGTATATGACACTGATTTAGTCTTAGGATTTGAGCTTTGGCCTTCACCCTATCCCCGTTCTGGAAAGGGTACCAGATTTTTGTGAGTATCATCATAAATGAATGTCTGGCCATCTATACACAACTTATCATGCCTCAAGTATGCTCTTTTCCCTGAGTCTATAGCCTGTCTCATAAATGGCATTAATACTGCTCGCTGCTTTCTGACGCGTTCGGTAAAATCCTCACCTACGCGAATACTATTCGTCGAGTTGGATGCACTAGATCGGACTGACCTCATTACTTCCCGATATTTCTGTAGCACTCGCTCTTTTTCTTTGTAAAAAGAGAATTTTACAAGAACTGCTCTGGGTTTGAATTTGCCTGGAAGCCTGTGTGCTCGCTCTATTGATAGTGAACCGCTGTCTATTCCCAAATCATTCTGTATGTAATCTCGTACTTTCTTCTCTGTTTGCTCCCAAGTTTCTCCAGCTGATTCATTCATATTATAAAACTTTAAATTTTGTCTTCTAGATTGACCTTCAAGATTATCCAGTCTGTTTAATAAATCACCATTACTTTTATTTAGGTCTTCCACTTTGCGCTGGAGTGAACTAACACTATCAACTAATTGACCATTTTGTTTTTTCAATTCCTCATTTTCTTTCTTTAAATCTTTCATGTTTTTTTCTATTTTGTCAAACCTTTTTTCTACTCTTTTAACACTTTTTTGTATGTCCAGTAAAATCTCTAGTGGTATGTTTGAAGTAGCTGAAGTAGCTGTTCCAGGGATATTTCCTTCATCACTTGTTTGAAAATCCATGTCGCTGTCGCTTTCGAATTCAGTTTCATACTCATGTTCACTTTTTTTCATTATAGTTGGCTTTTGAGTTTTCTTGCTGTTTCTAACCAATGCTGGCTGAGACGATGTCTGAGATGAAGCTGTTAAATACTGATTAATAGTCGGCTGCTCTATATTTTCTCGCTGATTTCGACTGCCAATGTCTAAAGATTCAATGGTTTCGCTGTTTTCAACATTGGGAACATTTGATAATTCTAGACCTCTTCCTCCACCTTTTACGCGTGTAGCTCGGCTCGATCTGTCATCGTTATTACCTCCCTTTGTCCTGGGACCAGGGTTAATTTCAATCCCCTCTGCAACCAGTAGTAGAAACAGGAATAATCTTAAACTTAATGATACAGAAAAAGAGACAAGTCCGTGCTTTGATGAAAATGTATTGCTGAACTTTCTGGCTTTTAAATGCACAAAGCAACCGATAGTGATGCGCCATTGTTGGATCGAAACACCCATGACGGGCCTCCTTGAAAAAAAAAATTTGACGTGACTCGTGTACTGTATGTAGGTGCGACACGCTTCGCCGATCACACTCACACAAAGGAAAAATAAGAAAACCGAAAAAATATCACTATTTCAAGTTCATCACTATCAATACCAGTCTCTGCCGCTAGAAAAGTACTCTCTGCACAGCTATGTGAAATTTCAATTGTATACAGCAATAATGACGGACAGGAATTTCAGTTTTTATCACAAAAATTCTTCGAGCAGAAAATAAACAAACTACCCAAGGGATGTCACTCTTCACTCTTCACACAATATTAACTTTTGACTCTTCTCTTAGAGCGCCGGTTCCTTTAACAACCATTAAAGTTCCTCTTAAAATTCTACCAGGAGCAGACATACAATAACCTCCTAACCCATGACTTTCTCCACTGCTACCATTACCAAAAGCAAACTCATAACTACCAACTTTTAATTCTCCTTGTTCCTCCGCATGCACACTTATAATAGGTTTAGGGCCTATGAGAGAAGGAAGTGATACTTTTCCATCCACATAAGATTTTGTTGCTAAATCTCTTTCTTCTACAGGTGCCCCAGCATTTTTTATAGTAAAACCTTGAAAATCTACATCTGATATTGCCGTAAAACTTCCATCAGGATTTTTTACAATAGCTCCTCCATTATCAACATAATTTTTATTAGCAGCAGCATCACGATCTGTAGGATTTGGTAATCCAGTAAGTGGATGAGTGTTCATATTTATTTTACCAGTTGCTAAGAAAGTTCCATATTGGTTTTTTGTTAAAGCATTATTACCTGCAGTTATTGCCTCAACAGAGGTATCCACATAAAACTTATTTGCTACTTGTTGAGTTTCTATAGGCGAACCAACATTGTTAATCCTAAATCCATCCATAGAAATGTCTCCTCTTGCTGTACCATCTGCTCCCAAAACAAAAGCACTTTCAGCAGCATCTACATATTTTTTATTAGCAGCTTCACTCGGCTCCTCAGGGTCGGCTATATTTTTTATTTTATTAAAACCCATATTTAAATACCCAGCCATATGATATCCTCCATTTTCATCTAACAGCCCTGAGTTTGCATCAACATAACTCTTAGTAGCAACATCCTGTGGATTTACTGGATTACTAACCCTCGTTAGTGTGTTTCCATTCATATTTATAGAACCAGCAACAGGTGTTGTTCCATCTTTACATAAAAAATTATTTGAGATGTAAGCAAGTGAAACACCATCACCGCTCGTTTTAACTTCATCCATTCTTCCAAATTTATCAACAGGCATTTTTTAATATTGCTAAAAAAGTTTATTTAAAATACTTTGAAATTTATTACTCGCAGTGGCTCGTACACTACCTAAACCCAACTCTTTAAGAATGTACAAACATAAATGACCACAAAATACTTTACCTGCTTGTTGTAATTGATCTGTATTGTAATGTAATGGACTTTTTAAATAATCTATAATTTCAAGAGGTGGTTGTATACCATAACTATCAAAATAAATTTTATTTTTATCATCTTTAAACCAAGCAACCCAATGAGTGCCAGGTCCACCTGCGTCATCAAGATTTAATATACCACATTCTTTATTTCTTACTTTTTTAGGCAGGGTATCTCTTAAAAATATTCCTCTAAAATTTTTTATTTTTAATTTTTTTGCAGCATCCTCAAGCTCAAAATTACTTAATGGTTTATTTGGTAAAGTTATATTATCAATTAAAATATTTTACTTTTTTTATATACTTAAATATTTACAATAGCACTATTATCAACCCATGAATTAAACTCATCAGAATAACCTTTCCACTTTACAAGAGATTTCTTTTTTCCCTTTTTAATAACCTTTTCTATCCTATACACCTCTTGACTCGTTTTTTGTAGTTCAGGCTCATAAAAAGAACCTTTTATTTCTTCACCATTTAAATCTTCAACCTTATATGTTATAGGTGATGTATGTTTTACTTCTGAAACTGTAAAAACCTCTTCAGTCCATCTTGTGGTATAACCTTTTTCAAAAGTCTTTTTCTTTTTACTTATCCTTACTTTATCTCCAACAGAAAACTTTGGTTTGATATCCTCCCTTACTTGGTCATAATCAGGATACAATGTTATCCAAACTTTATTTTCATTCTTCTTTTTACTTGCTTCAATTGGAGTCATCTTAATAGAAGAATGTCTCGTGTTATTATATTCCTTAACAAGACTTTGCAATACATTAATATAAACATTTGTTGAGTGAGCAGAGAAATACTTCCACATTTTTTCTTTCATTGTTCTAATCCATCTCTCAACAACGCTTGATTTTTCCTCATTTTCAGTAGAATACAATTCAACCAAATCTTTAACATCTTTGTTATAAAACTCTTTACCTTTATCCACCCACATTTTCTCAGGCTTTCTTTCCTTAAAAATACTCTTCAGTGCAACAGAAACAGATTTTCCAGTTTTATCCTTTAATGGTATTAGCCAGCCATATTTTGAAAAGATATCAATAACAGCAAGAAGAAATTTTACCCCATGATTAAATTTAGAAAATGCTTGCATATCTACTAAATCTGCAGCCCATATTCTATCGATACCATTTACTCTAACTCTCCTTTTCTTAAATTTTCTTTTTACAGGTTTATGTAATTCTTCTGCTAGTAAATTTTTTTTTTACTCATTCCCATACCAAATCTTTTCTTGGTTCCTATCAATGAAGAAACTAATCCTCTTTCCATTCTTTCCTTAATAGTTGGATTATAGATGCCGTTTAACTCTTTAAGCATATTAGCATCGCACACATCATTACGTGTTTTAGTATCATTATGCTTAAGATAGCATATATCATGATGATATGCTGCTTTATCAACACGATTTACAGGCTTTGACCAATCTTTAGGTGTTAAGTCAGGATTTAATCTTTTCTTTAACTTTGTGCCTGGACCCGTAAAATTATGACCAGGTAAGTGCATTTCAACAGGTAAGTTATTGATTGCTTTGTTTAACAATGAACCACCTTCTTTTTGTTTAACAAATTGTGTTTTCACTGTACCACAATTAGCGCATTTTCCTCGCACCATATTTTTACCATTTTTACTTACTACACATCGTATATCAGTAGTATCAGTTTTCTTTTTACATTTAACGCAATACATTTTTTTATATTAAAATAAAATTTTTAATATAAAATATGGATATTGTTAATTTATCGTGGAATGAAGTGTTAGCAAAAAGATTTAATCATCCCCTTTTACCTAGGAGTATCAGAGGTTTAATAGTAGGCAAATCAGGATGTGGTAAAACTACACTTTTACTTAACCTTTTGTTAAGACCTGATTGGTTAGATTATAACAACTTATGTGTTTTTGGTAAAAGTTTGTTTCAACCAGAATATCGCATACTTAAAAAAGCTTTTGAAGAAAAAATACCAAAAGAATACATATTAAGGTTGTTTTCACTTAAAGATGAAGTTCAAAACCGTGATATTTTGCCTACAGCATTAGTTGAAGAATGGGCAAAAACAATTAAGGAAAAATCTGATATCAATTGTGAATTTTTTGAATATGCTAGTGATGTTCCTGACCCAAGAGATTTAAATGCATCAAATAAAAACTTAATGATATTTGATGACTTACTTTTAGAAAGACAAAACAAGTGTGAAAACTATTATGTAAGGGGTAGACATAGTAATGCTGATTGTTTTTATCTAGCACAAAATTATTTTAGATTACCCCGTCAAACTATTAGAGAAAATGCTAACTTAATATGCTTGTTTAGACAAGACTTAAAAAATCTTAATCATATTTATAGTGATCATGTAGGGGATGATATGTCTAAAACAGAGTTTATCAATTTTTGTAAAAACTGTTGGGAAAGACCACATGGTTTTGTCGTGATTGATTTAACTAAGAACCGTAATGATGGGAAATATAGGTGTGGATTTGATAACTTCTATATACCACGAGATTACAAAGATTACTATTAAAAATATATTCGTTTTAAAATATATTTTTACTAAATATAAAAAATGGAAGCAGAATTACTTGAAAAGATAGTAAAAAATACTGACCATAAAACATCATTTCAAATTATCGTAAGCGACAACAAAACAGAGTTTAAAACAAGATTTACTCCTCCACTTCTATTAGAAAAAGATAAAGAATATGAAATAGCATTGGTTAATCTTGAAACTTATTATTCATTTCCTAATATTGATGAAAACAATAACATTTTTGTTTATTCACCAGATAGTGGTACGTCATGGGTAAAAATAAAAATACCTGAAGGAAGTTATGATTTAGTTGATATTAATGATGTAATTCAACAAGAAATGAGAAAAAAAGGTCATTATGATGCAGTTAATGAAGAATATTATATTAACATCTCAGCAAATACTAATACTTTAAAGTCTATTCTTTTTTTAGAAAATGGTTATCAAGTAGATTTTAACCAACAAAATTCTATTGCAAAAGTATTAGGATTCACTCGCGCTAAATATATACAGGGATTTCATGAATCAGAAAATGTAGTAAATATTCTTAGTATTAATAGCTTACTTGTTAATATAGATTTAATTTCAGGAAGTTATGTTAATGGTTCACAAAGAAATACAATTTATAGTTTTTTTTCCTAATGTATCACCAGGATATAAAATAATAGAAAATCCTGTTAATTTAGTTTACCTTCCATTAACATTAAATGAAATACATAATCTTAATGTATCAATTACAGACCAAGATGGAACATTACTTAATCTAAGAGGGGAAAATTTAACAATTAGATTTCATATAAGAGAAGCAAGATAAATATAAAAAATGACAAACTATATTAACGCTAAAATAAATATATCAGATGGGCAAAAGGAAAAAATTTTACATTCTTTTAAAAACAAAAGCCCAGCAAGTATTCGTTTAAAGCATGAGGATATTCATGGTAATGATGTAATAGCATTAACCAAACCACAAGTAAATAAACTTGCAAAAGCTTATAAAGGTGGTAAGGGAGCAACGTTTAGAATGTCAACAAAACAACTTAAACATAATATGAAAGTAGAAGGTGGTTTTCTTGGAATGTTGGCAGGATTAGCTTCATCAGTTCTACCTACATTAGCAAGGACTGTTTTACCTGCTTTGGGAGTTGGTGCACTATCTGGTTTAGCATCTTCAGGAGTTCAAAAAGCAATGGGTAATGGATTGTATCTTAAGAAAGGTGGTTGCGTCTGTCAAGTAGAAACTGATGGTGAAGGTTTATTTCTTGGTCCAGCTAAAGGTAAAGGATTGAGTTCCGTTGGTGATGGTTTGTATTTAAAACAAGGTGGAAAAATTTATGATGGAAAAGGCCTTATTTTAGGCCCTAATAGTCCATTTGCTAATATTCCTATATTAGGAGCAATATTATAAATTTAAAATATGAATGTACATAAATTTGGAAATGGAAAACATAAAATAGTTCAACCAAAAACTATTTTTTGGAAACCTGTAGAAGTTAAGTATCCTGCTAAAAAAGTTAATCCTGTTTCATGGGATATTTTTACCCAACAACCTTTAGTATTAGAAGGAGGACAAACAATGACGGTAGCCCTAGGTATGGGTTTTAATATGAGTAAAGGTTTTGTTTTAGTTTCTCTATGTTATAATCTAAAACTTAATCAAATATCTATAACAAATGAAGTTTCATTAGAAGAAGTGGATGATATGGTTGCAACAATTACAAACAACTCAGATAAAATAAAAAAAATACAAGAAAACACCTTTTTGTGTCGTCTTTACTATTCTATTTAAAAAATAAGTTGTAATTAATAAAATGGAACTAAAAGAAAAGATTTATCCAGATTTACCAGAAGCACGAAATATACCAAATGCACCATCATTACAACCAATACTAACAACAGGAGACAATGGTCAATCCTTTAGACTGCAAAAGATATCAGAAATTCAGACTTTTCTGGAAAATGAAGTTAAGGTTAGAGAGCAACTAAGTAAAAAATATATGAAGACTAGTAAAACAGCAGATACTGTTGAAGCTGGACTAACTGTCATAGCATTAGGTGCAGGAGCAGGAGGAATTGCTTTACTCTCAACTGTGGTAGCGATACCTGCAACGATTGCTTTAGAAGGTTGTGCTTTCGCTGTTGGATTAGTAGCAATAGTAGGTAAGTTTTTAGTTAGAAGAACAAGAACAAAATCTGAAAAACATCTTCAGATTAAAATGTTAGCAGATTCAAAGTTAAATACACTACTTACACATATATCAAAAGCAATAACAGACAACAAAATAGATCATTCAGAATTTACTTTAATTATGGATGAATTGGAAAAATACAAACAAATGAAGGAAGAAATTAGAAGTAAGTCGAAGAAAAAAAGCAAGCTAGAGGAGCAAGAGAGTTTAATAGAGAGGGGGAGAATAGAAGCACGGGAGGAATTCAGGAGACTTGTAGAAAGACACAATGGAAGCCATTCAAATTAAAACTAAAACCACCTAAGTTTAAGTGTTCTTGTGCATGTGAGATTGATAACACAAAATAAAAAATTTTTTTACTTTAAAAAAATGTCATTTTTGAAGATTAAAGACCCTTTAAAAAGGGAACAAACAGTAAAAGATTTTCTTGCACTGAAGAAAAGAATTCATGATAATCAGCTTGCAGAAAAAACAGGTGAAATTGAATTACAAACAGACCTTTCAAAGTTTTTTAGGCCTATTACAGAAACACAAAAAGCTGCAACAAAGGAGATTACAGAAGGGCTTAAACCTATTAAAGAGGGGATTAAACAGTTGCAACAGGCTATTAAATTTCCAGCCTTTCCTTCTATAAAAGCTCATGAAAAAGAGGGTCTTACTGATGAAGAACGTGAAGAAATACTTTGGTTTATGGAACATGCGGATGATGATGATGACCCATTATTGCTTATTGGACCACGTGCAGCAAAGCAACTAAGAAGATTTACAAATAAGAATGAAGCTGATACAACTTATGGGATATATGACAAAAAAGGTAAATTTTATATTGGCAATGAGGAAGCAGAAATTTTAGGAGATGATCTTTTAATTGCAAATAAAACCTATGAAGGCACGCCTGGCCTGTGGGAGTTAATTATAGCTAAAAAACCAGATGAAGATAAATATACTAATGAAGATTTTAAAAATTATAAGGAGATAATGATAAAATCCGGCACCCTTCATCGAGATAATAACCCAAGAAGTAATTTTCCAAAAAGCGGTAAATCATACAAGTGGAATAACATGCTTAGGCATATTTGGAATGATTCAGTCCTTGGAAACGGAATTATCATTATCCCATCTGACCCTAATGCACTATTAGAAAGATTAGACCTCTTAATGGCGAGTAAAGAAGCTGGTAATACAGGTGTAAGAAATGAGTTGGTAAGTATTTGTGATGAATTGAAAAGACAGCGTATATTAGGTGCAAAAACTTATAAAAAATTAATGTCTATACTATAAAAATGATTACATCACAAAAGAGAGGATTTAAAAGAAATTATGCTTATGGAGGAGCAGGAATATTTGATACTTTAACTAATTTTCTTGCAAGACTATTTACAAGTCAAGCAGCTAAACAAATTGCATCTTCAGCAGTTGATGTTGGTAAGAGTGTAGCTAAGGAAGGAGCAAAGAAAGCGTTAGAGGTTGGAAAGACGGCAGCAATTGATGCAGGTAAAAAGTTAGTTCAAAAGGCTTTAACACCAAAATCTAAAAAGATTATAGAAAAATATACTCAAAAGCCTACTACAACAACTCAACCTGCTACGCAAAATATTAATGCCTTAATAGATGGTAGTGCAATTGATATTCAAGATTTAGTTAAGAAATTAAATAGTATTAAGGGTTCCGGAGTTAAAGTATTATGAAATTTAAGTTAAGTAAAAATAAACATTAAATAAATGTCTAATCTAAAATTTAATTTATCGACTTATGAAAAATACAACGCAAAAAAGGTTAGCATCCTTCACGCAAACCTAAAACTTGATGATGAATGTGAAGTATTAGATTGCAGTGATACAAATTATGATTATAAAAAGGCTGTTTTAAAATTGACACCTGAAAAAGCTGATATCATTAAGGAATTTGAAGAAGATGTAAATCAATATTTAGAAAAACATGGTATACCTAAGGTAACCATTCTTTATGGAAGTAAGATATATCCTAAGATGAGAAAAAACTCGGCAGTAGAAAAACTTAAAAATATTAAACTTAAGGGAGTGTATGTAAATGATGTAAACAGGTCTTTCACTCAACTATGGATTGAATAATATAAACAATTATAATTTGACTTAAAATTATAATTGCATATAATAAAATGGATATTTTAAATATTAAAGCGCCGATTTTAAAAGACGATAGTATTGATGAATATGAAAATCATGAATATTTACCTATTACAGGAACCAATCTAAACAATGATGGAGGAAATATAAGGATTGATATTGAAACTCAAGATATTTTTTATCATCCTTCAGAATCATATTTAGAAGTTGTAGGTGAATTAGTAAAAAATGATGGGACTGTTTATGGGGCTGCCAATGCAGTTACCTTAATAAATAATGGAATATTGTATCTGTTTAAAGCTATCAGATATCAACTTAGTGGACAAGAGATAGAATACAATATTTACCCTGGCACATCTACAACAATGCTTGGGTTGTTAAAATACCCAGATGACTTTTCTAAATCACAAGGGTTAAACCAACTGTGGTATAAAGATACTACTGGAACAGCTGATGCTGTTAATAATATAGGTTTTAAGATAAGAAGGGATTATATTTTTAGCTCAAATCCGGTTGGAACATTTAGTTTTAGGATACCATTAAAACATATATTTGGTTTTTGTGAAGATTATAACAAAATTTTATATGGTATGAAACAAACTTTAACCTTAACAAGAGATAGTGATGATGACGCAATTTATAGAGCTGGTGGTACAGATGCTGGTAGAGTTAATTTACTGAAGGTATCTTGGTTTATGCCGCATGTAACACCAGAAGATGGTCATAAGATGGAACTTTTTAAATTTATTGAGAAGAAAGAAAAATTCCCTGTTGGATATAGAATGATACAATGTGATAATATAGCTGTCCCACAATCAACCAGTTTTACTTGGAGGTTAGCATCTAAATCTTCTCCTGAAGTACCACGGTTTTTAATTGTTGGTTTTCAAAATGGAAGAAATGATGACCAGGAACAAAACCCAGCTATATTTGACAACTTAAGAGTTAATAATATTTATGTAATGTTAGGTTCAAAAAAATATCCAGCATATGATTATAATATAAATTTTATTGCTAATCAATTTAGTAGAATATATGGTGAAGCTGCTTCATTTAGAAAAAAGTTTTTTAACATGGATGAATTAGTATCAAACCCTAATATTACTCCTTCAGATTATAAAACCCTTTACCCTTTGTTTGTGTTTGATTTAAGTAAACAAAGTGAAAGACTTAAGTATTCTGTTACTGATATTCACATTAAAGCAACATTTGCTGTAAATCCACCACCAGACGCTGTAGCTTTTGCAGTTTTAATTAGTGATAGGATAATTAACTTCCAGAGTGATGGAAACAAGATGAGTGTAGTATATTAAGTAAATTTTTACTTAAATAAAAAATGAAAAAGGTTGCTGATTTTAAGAAAATATTAACAGATAACAATATTAAGTGGTATTCCTATTGAAATAAGAAAAAGTATATTGATGTGTTAAAGGAGCATGGACTATATCCTGAAGAGGAAGAAAAAAAAATTTTTTTAAAAATTCCTAATTATGAAAGATTAAAGGATATTGCTAAAAACCCAAAGAGGGTTATCTTAAAGGATGTTGAAACTGAAGAGGTGAAAGAGTTTCCATCAATTTACAAGGCTAGTAAGTATATTGATAAATGTCCACAAACGATTGAAAACTGGAATGGTAGAGTATGGAATGGTAAATATAGAATTGATATTCAATAATTTTATTATTTATGGAAAAAATAATAAAATTTGACTTAAGGAAAGAATTTTTTATTCAAAAAAATGGAACGTCAATTTGATAGATACAATGTAGCTGGATGAAGAAATCTAGCAAGGCAAAGGGGATTAAGAAGATACTCAAGGCTTAGACGTAATGAATTAATAACTCTTTTGATTAATACGGGACCCTCAATATTAGATAGAGACTCGGAAACCATTGATGCTCCAATATTGCAACCAACACCCTATATACCACCAAGACAAAGACCAACCAGGCAACCAACTACTTCAGTTGATGATTTGTTAAGGAGTTTAGAAAATGTAAGAGTAGAACAACCAAGTATAACACCTGAACTTAATGCTTTAAAAAATAAATTAAAAAGTATATATGATGAAGAAAGAGAGGAAAAAATAAAAATAATACAAAATAAATCTGCCTTAAAAAATTATGCAACTGAACATAAAATAGACGGTATACCTGTTAAAACGCTACAAGAGTTTTTAATGCTAACAAAACCAACAATTGAAAAACTTTTAAGAAGCATGCATGGTTATAAAGTAAAATTAAATCTTCAATGTTTTATGGAAAGAGGAGAGGGTAATAATAGACAAATAGTAGAAGCAAATTTTTCTTCTGATAGTTATGAGATTTTTTTAGAAGGAACTAATATAGAAAAAGTATACGAAGAAATGATGGAAAGAATTTTAGAAAATTTTATTAATTTTATTTCAAATGGTAGTGGTTGGAGGTTTAATAGTGTGGTTCATTTTAAGTTACATAGTGTTATTTATGAACCATTAAGAGCAGGTGGATGGTTACCTTTACCTAAGTGGATTGCTAACAAAAAAGCGTGTATTAATATGAAAAGTGAGAATGATGAATGTTTTACAGATTGTATTTTAAGGTATTTAAATCCAACAAATAATCATCCTGAAAGAACAGAACCTTTAAAATCAAAGAAAAATAGCTTAAATATGAAAGGAATTAATTATCCTGTTTCTTTACTTGATATTGATAAGTTTGAAAGGCTTAATCCAACAATTAGTGTTAATGTTTTTGGGATAGTAGAAGGTAAGGAAAAAATCAAACGTATTAGAGCTATAAAAAGTTTAAAAGAAAATCATGTAAATTTGTTATATATTGAAGATGGTGAAAAATCTCATTATGTTTTAATAAAAAATATTAAAGCTTTACTGAGAACTCAAACAGCTTCTAATAATAATGTAGAGTATTGTATGCTTTGTATGAACCATTTTGGTAGTGAAAAACTTTTAGAAAAACATATGGAACGTTGTGAAGATCATGATGGAGTTGATTTAATAATGCCTAAGTTTGATCCTGAAAATCCTGAAGAAATTTTAATAAAGTTTAAAAACTATTGTAGAAAAATTATGGTACCATTTACAATTATTGCTGATTTTGAATGTATATTACAAAAAATAGAACAACAACAAACAAGTAATACCATTGAAACACAAAAGCATATACCTGTAAGTTATAACTATTTAATTTGTCCTTCTAATGATAAAATTATGAAACCAGTATTAAGAGGATATGTAGGTGAGGATGCCGAAAAACGTTTTATAGATACTTTAACTAAGGATACCAAACAACTTTATAAAGAATTTTATAAAAACCCAGTAAAAATAGAAAAATTAATTGAAGATAAAGTTAGAAAACATAAAAATGAAGTAAAATGTTGGATATGTGGAGGTAAATTTACTCATGAAAATTATAAAGTAAGAGATCATTGTCATTTTACTGGTAATTATAGAGGAGCCGCACATAATGAATGTAATCTTAAAGCAAAAGTTCCAAATTTTATACCTGTTATCTTTCATAATTTATCTGGTTATGATGCACATATTTTTATTAAGTATCTTGGTAAAACTAGTGGTAAAATTGATTGTATTCCTATCAATGAAGAAAAATATATTAGTTTTACAAAAAATCTAAAGGTAGGAAATAAAAATATTAAATTAAGATTTCTTGATAGTTTTAAGTTTTTAGCTAGTAGTTTAGAAAAAATTGTAGAAAATTTAAAAGATGAAAATTTTAAAAATTTAAAAGATTATTTAGAAAATCATCGTGGTGGTTATACAGAAGAAAAATTAAAATTGTTAAGTAGAAAGGGTATCTTTCCTTATGAATGGATGGTTAGTTTTGATAAGTTAAAAGAAACACAACTACCACCTATAGAAGAATTTTATTCAAGCTTAAATGGGGAAGGAATTGAAGAAAAAGATTTGGCACACGCGTTAAAAGTGTGGGATGTTTTTGGTTGCAAAACTATGTCTGATTATTTACAACTATACAATGAAACAGATGTTGTACTTTTAGCTGATGTTATGGAAAACTTTAGATTTTCTATGCATAAAGAATTTGGTTTAGACCCTGCTTGGTATTATACTTTACCTGGATATGGATGGGATGCTATGCTAAAGGTAAGCGAAATAAAATTAAAAAAACTTACTGATATTAATATGCTTAACTTTTTTGAAGCATCAAAAAGGGGTGGTGTTTGCATGACAAGTATTAGATATGAAGAGGCAAACAATAAATATATGGGTGATAAATATGATTCATCAAAACCTAGTAAATATTTGTTTTACATTGATAAAAACAGTCTTTATCCTTGGGCTATGAGTAAACCTTTACCTGTAAACTATTTTAAGTGGATGACAGATGAAGAATTAAATAACTGGAAAAAATATCCGTGTACCCTGGAGGTTGATCTGGAGTATCCTAAAGAGTTACATGATTTACATAATGAAATGCCTTTAGCAGCAGAAAAATTAAAAGTTAGTAAAGTAGAAAAGTTAATACCAAACTTATATGATAAGGAAAAATATTTACTTCATCATGAAGCTTTAAAGACTTACCAGAGATTAGGATTAAAAATAAAAAAAATACATCGTGGAATTAAATATCAAGAGAGTACCGCTATTAAAAAATATGTTGATAAGTGTGTAAATTTAAGAACGCAAGCAAAAAAGGATAAAAATAAATTTTTAGATAATTTATGGAAATTAGCAATGAATTCTGTTTTTGGTAAAACCATGGAAAATATAAGAAATAGAGTAAATTTAGAATTAGTTAATGGTGAAAATAGTTAACGTTTTAAAAAGTTAACAGCAAAACATAACTTTCATAATCATACTATATTTGATGAAAATTTGGTTGCTGTTCATATGAAAAAAACATGGATTAAATATGATAAACCAATTTATTTAGGAGTAAGCATACTTGATATTAGCAAAACAACTATGTTAGAAGATTATTATAACTATTTTAAAAAATAAATTTGGTGAAGATAAAGTATTTATGTGTTATACTGATACTGATAGTTTAGTTTTAACAATAGAAACTGAAGATTTGTATGAAGATTTAAAAGAGGATGCTAATGATTTGTTTGACTTTAGTAATTATCCAAAAAATCATCCATTGTATAGTGATAAAAATTGTAATGTGTTAGGTAAGTTTAAAGATGAATTAGAAGGAGACCTTTTAACAGGATTTGTAAGTCCAGGAGCAAAAACTTATGCTATGAAAAAATTTATCTTAAGAAAAGATGAAAAAGGTAATGCATTAACTGATAAAAATGGTATGTTTGTTTATGAAGATAGTTCATCAGAAACTAAAAAATGTAAAGGAGTTAAAAAGTCTGTAATTAAAAATGACCTAAAATTTAAAACTTATAAAGATTGTTTGGATACTGAAAAAGATTTTTGTGTAAGTATGGGAGGAATAAAAAGTAAACTTCATGAGTTATCAACTATAAAAATGAATAAAATAGCATTAAGCTTTGAGGATGATAAAAAGGGTTTGATACTGAGAGATGGAAGTTATAGAACTTTATCAAGGGGCCATTATAGGCTGACTGATAAAGCATAGGGAGCAAGACCAAAAAATAAAATAAAAATTTTTATTTGTTAAATAAAACAAATAAAAATAAAATTTTTTTTTTTATTTAATTGGTAAATCATTTTCTGTTGTAAAAGGAATTAACAATTCTATTAATGCATTTCTATTTAGTCTAGTAAAACCTTTTATTTTTTTCTTTACTGCTAAAAATTGTAATTTTAAAATTCCATAACACTCTAGTTTATCTTTTATTGAACCTTTCCATTTTTCTTTAAAATTAATTTCTTCAACTATTTCTCGTGCTCTATCATCATCAAAACAATCAGCACAGTAAAATTGTGAACAATCATTATTAAAACAATTCCAAAAAGAAGGTAAACATTTTTTCCCGCAATATATACAAGTTGGAGAAATACAATTTGAACAACTGATATATAAAAAAGTTTTTTCTCCCCATTCACACTCACATGATTTTGACCAACCAAACGGTTTATCTTTGTTAATACACGCTTCACATTTTTTTATAAATCCCTTTCCCTTTTTTACTTTTCTTTTTAATAAACTATTACAACAGGTACAGTTTGTTAATAAAATACTTTCATTTTCACAATAGTAAGGACAAACTCTAATTTCCATAATTTAATTATTAGTTTGCTTTAAGATTTATAAATTTTATTTCAATTTTTTTTTTATTAAAAATCTTAACCCGCCTACTAACTCATAAACCGGTTAGCCATTGCATGACGCGTTGGTTGATGGGGAGGTTAAGCGATTAACTGATGTAAGGGTTTGCCAGGTTGATGGGTTTGTTGGTTAGATGATGCAATGATGTAATGATGCAATGATTAATTGATGCAATGACGCGTGATGATAAAAATTTTTTAAAATTAAATTTTTTTTTCGAAAATTTTCATCTACTACATAAGGGATTGATATGTTATAATAATTGAATTAAAGGTAAAAGGATTAAGATAGAAGTTAGTTTGATTTATTTATGAATGCTTAACCTATTGGTTTTGATAATTTTATGAGCATGCGATTGTGTGTGCTACATGAAATTGATAATGCATGGTAGAGGGGATAAGGGCTAACTAAAATCATAAGATTGTTGGATTTGTATAAGTACCTCAGCATTATTTAACATTTGGTTTATTTGGTAAGTTATATCGTTTTGCGTAAGGCATATCGTATTGCGTAAGGTATATCGTATTGCGTAAGGTATGAGATGCATAAGGGTAATGTCCCAGATCAAGTATTATTATATCTACTGTCAATTTTCTGCAAAGGACCAGTGTACCCTCATGATTCAGTCGGTTGTTGGACCAAACGGATTTTATGGATCCATAATAATATGACGTCATTCTTGGTATCATGCACCAAGGAGATGCCTTAAACCATGCAAGAGCATGATTCATCGATTAGTACTGATCCTAGATTTGACAACTTGTCCTATGCCAACTACATGAACAAAGTATACAGAATGGAGAAGAGAGAGAGAAAATCATGTCTGACTCTCATCAAACCCTTGAAAAGCGGTTTTGTCGTGCCGGTATTAACACTTAAGCTGCTGAATAAATGAAACGCAAATTTCTACTCAATACTAAAAGCCCAAACATTGCGGTTTCCAAGTTGATTTCACCGGAAAGAAAATACCGTATCGGACAGTGTAGATCAAAGATCAGACTGCACGTTTTGTGCAGTCTGATCTTGATCTACACTGTCCGCCAAAGGTCAGTGGGTCGCGATTAGCAGCTTAAGGGTTAAACCTCATGAACCCAGGAGTACCAGCTCTGTACTTTAGCACCGATCTACCTAGGCTCGGCCTACATATAGCTACAGGAGTGCGCGTGATAATTTGTCCGCGTCATATTTAATTATCATTTTCATCTAAACTGTCGATATTGTTCGCGTGACATTTATCACCAAAGACTATATTTAAGATATTTAATTATCCGACACAGTATCAGATCGATTACTTGGAAACAGGCTTGGGCCAAATAAGTCGGTTGAATTTCCGATAAACAGATTAAAAAAAAAACAACTTAAAAACCCAAATTGAAAGGAGTGGAAAAAATTCATATATTAACAAGATGAATTTTCTTCTGGACCTTATTGTACAATTGTACACACGGTACTTATTCCATTGAATACTGTATCAGAAGCATGCTTAATTTAGACATATTTTATTCAGTATATTTCCATATGTTACATCGAGTACAACAAAGCATTACGAAAAGGATTAGAACGGAAGCATAAAAGCTTATGCAGTTCCTCTCCCTAAAAACGGTCATGTGATATGACAAGTACAGTAAGTCAAATAAAATAAATAAACACCAAAAATTTAAACTGATAGTGAAGATTTCAGAGAGGATTGTAAGAAAAGAAGTATAAAGAAAGGAATGATCTAAAGCGACTGAGCAGAGTGAAGTGAAAAATTGAAAGTTTAAATTGTTTATGTGTATCTATGTCCGCGGCAGTGCAATGTGAAAAAAGAGGCACCGTCGGTAGATTCAATATAAACTGAAACTCAAGCGAATCTACCACCACTCTCAATAAAAACATGAACTGCATTAAATATTTTTTTCATTTTCTGCAAGGAAGAGATCGTTGTCACCAAATAGGACGGTATCAATATTATAATCAGATATTTCGCTAATACATTGTCTGAATGCTACCCTGATATTACGATATAATCTGCAATTGAAAAAGTAGTGTTTATTAGATTCTATTTCCCCGCAATTACAAAAAGGGGTTTCTACAATATTTTTCCAGAAGAGGTGTTGTTTTAATTCACTTCATTTATTTCTAAGACGAGTATGTATAACCTGGAGTCTTCTTTCCCCCATTAAAAAAAAAAAACAGTTTGTAGGGAACCGGTCTATCTTTATCCAACATGTGTTTAAAAGATGAGAGAGAGTCTGTCTCTCTTGTAGATTGTGGAAAACAGTTCTACGCATCTACTGCTGAAGGTAGAAACGATTTCATATAAAAGTTAGTTTTGCAGACAATATTTGCCAAATCGTTCGAATTACGAAGATAGTAATTCGTACTACTGCCAATGGTATTCGGTACAAGAGAACATAAGTAGTTTGGAACAAGACCATGTACCATTTTGAAAGAAAAAAAGAATAAGTTTGTGCTTCTTCCTACGCTCTCTCAGTGTTTCCCAACCGATTCTTTACGAAGGTCTGCAATAGACACAAACTTAGTACACCCTGTGACAATCCTGGCTGTCTCGTTTTGAATCTTGTCAAGTTCTTTTTGGTACTCAAGCATGTTGTCCCAAATGGTGTCTCCATTTTCGAGAATTGGTCTAATAAATGAAAAATATATGGTTTGAAGTGAGAATCGATCAAGCTGAAATTTCAAACGTCGTAAGACACCTATTCTCTTCCACGCCTTTTCAGCAACAGTCTGCATTTGTTGATCCCAGGTTCCATCACAAGATAGATAAATACCAAGGTGTTTATGAAACTGAACCGACGGAATAACAACATTTGACATAGAGAGAAGCGGATGAGCAGGTTTAATACGTTTACGGGATATTAACAAAGACTTAGATTTTGCGGGATTAAACTTAACCAACCATCTGTCAGCCCATTTACTAACCTTTTCTATATCCGATTGTAAAATTGCTCCGGAAACAAGAGGGGTATCAACTGATATAGAAAGGCTGGTGTCGTCAGCAAACAAATTGATTCCAGATTCAATATCTGTTACAATATCATTGATATAAACCAAAAACATCAATGGCCCCAATACCGAATCCTGTGGAACTCCAGCTTTAACAAAAGATAAATCGGAAGAAGCATGCTTAAGACTAGTTAAAAGAACACTGAAGCCTTTCTGCCCATTGAGCGAAATCAGGGTTTTTGGCGCACGACAGAGATTAAGATCACACTGCACAGAACGTGCATTCTAATCTTGGATCTATACCGTCCACATGTGTTCAGCCAAGCCTATAAGCATGAAATCTGTCTGGGTTTTAGGGAATTGTAATTTAACTCTTTACCAAACGACAAAATTTTAGACCTGTCCAAATTGAAAGCTTTGGCAGTCGACAAGATAAATGGAACTCAAAATTTAAAATATGTCATGGGAAGAGTAGAAAGCATTGTGGGAAAAGGAGAAAATGATGGTTACAGGCATTTTCTCCTTTTCCCACAATGTTTTCAAAAGGCTTCTTCCTCGGATCGTTAGAAGTCGAGATTGTGTGGTAAATGGTTAAGCCGTCGAAAAGAGCAAATTTACATTTTTGGCGCTGAAACAGCTACGACTCATAAGGAACTCATAAGTGCTGCATACACAGACGTTGCTATCCCGCTTTGAACAAAGTTGGAGCAGTGAATTTGATTGCTCGTATGAGCATTCAGCCATTCACTGTGGTTGCTCTGCTGTTTTTCACAGACACTTACGTCCGAGTTGATATTTTAAACAAAGCGACAATATTACGTTAATCAATAAAGGATTGTTATTGGAGAGGTCATCAGACCTCTCCAATAGTGGTGAGTTTAAAAGGCAGACTGCCTTAGAAATTGATGTGTAAATCCATCTTTTTCGAGAAATTGTTCTGATAAACAGTCTGTTTCGTCATGGTTTTATAAATAAACCGAAATCAAAAAACTGAAATAGGAAATAGACGTGGTTTGTTTTTATATCACGATTTCAAAAAAGATTTGTTATATTGATTTGATTGCAGATGATCTCTCCAATAGTTGTAATTGTTCATTAAACAAATAAAGCTAAGAGGGGAAAAAAATCGTTAAAACAGAGAACACCGCGGGAAAAGATCACGCGACTTGAAAACGCGGGAAGATCACGTGATTGTCATATAGTACTTAGGTTTGTAGTACAGTGGATATAATAGCTTAAGTTGTGTTCAAGCCATTATATCCACTGTACTACATATATAACGAACGGATGATTAAAAATTCTCTTGAATATGCATGTAACTAAAAAGTTAACAGACTAGCTACAAGAGTGCGTATGGTATCTGGACCGCCTACGATTTCATTTTCACATTGCTTCCCTTGTTTCCATTATGGTATCTATCGCAGTTAGGAATTTCCCTTAATGTTACAACTTATAGTTATGTATTATATGATAGCAAAAAAGCAGTGGAAAAGCCAGTTTTGTGAAACACGGGCTATCCCTCCACCCAATACCTTCGTTTAGAAAATGTAGGCCAGCAAATGGAAACTTAGCGAAAAGGTAATTAAGGCGTAGACGATATTTCCAATAATCAGAGTGAAATGACTTTATTCCTAATATTAGAAGAAGAAGAAAAAGAAGAAGAAGAAGAAGAAGAAGAAAAAGAAAATTGTAGTTTGACAGAACCTTATATCTGTTAAAGTTTAAAAATTGTTGCTCTTTTTCAGTCGGATTATTTATGGCCATGAAGTAGGAAACGAGAGGTTTTCATAATGGTACACAGTATAAAGGGCTTTAGAAAATGCAAACAAGCTTATCCTGCGTACCTTTTTGAACCTACACACATCAGGTTTTAAAATTTCTAGATTTCTAGAATAAGACTAGGGATGAAATTAAAAATGGTTGGTGAATACGGACCGTGGTGGTCTGCAGATTCAATATGTCTAGTCATGTTTCAGTGCTTAAATGACCGCAGCCAGTTAGTTGGTTTAGGCATATTTATTTTACATCGATTGAGAAACAAGCTCTTACAACTTAGACTAATCTCTCTCGATTCTGCTACCTGGGAACTACACCAGTACTCGCGCCGAATGTGTGGGCCAATAAAGTCCCAAGGTTGACACCCGCCCCCGGGGATCGAACTCAGGACCTACTGATTACGAGGCCGACGCTCTACCTCACAACCACGGACACCGCACAGCCAGTTAGTCACAAGATATATTTCCTGTCTGATTCACCCTTATGTTTGATGTTTTTGCATATCGTGAACAATAAATTTTGAGATACAGTTACGTGATAAAAGAATTTGTTGCAATTTTTGAAAAAAGATTTATTGGGAAAAAAAAACCACAGGATCGACAAACTAATGAAAATATACGAAATTTCGCTCGCTATATAAGTCCTGCCAACTCTTAGGAAGTGGTTGAGTTTTTCAGCTCATGCAACATTCAACAAGGGATCATAAAGGGAAAAAAAACACACACACAAATAAATAGTCATTTCTTCTTATTTTTATACAACCATTGAAGCAAATGACCATCCCAGTGTCTGAGAGAGTTTGCCGACCCACGAGCTTACTAGGATGATAATTTTAGAATGGAACGTACTGGTGTTGAAAAACAACCTTCTGAAAATGATAACAAGAGCTGACTAGCTTGTGCTGGTTTTTCTACCCATTCGCTGTCTCTTGGATCTAGAATACAGGATTCGGCTAACGGTTTATGTCACGGACACGCAAATATATTCGAATTGTTTCCTCGGAATTTTCGAATTTTTTTGAAAAGGTTGAATTTAACCCTTATCCAGCTAAATAAGTTAAATAAAAAGTTTAAGCCGATATTAAAAACCCCAATATAACGCTACTTCAAACTTACTTTTTTAAAGAAAAATAGATCTTTATCGGACAGTGTAAATCAAAGATCAGACTGCACGTTCTGTGTAGTCTGATCTTGATCTACACTGTCCGTAAAAGGTCAGTGAGTTGCGCTTAGCAGTAACGGTTAATATTTATATGGCTCTTACTTTCCATTCAATCTAAAGGTTCTGGGTGCAGTCCTGATCCATGACGCCGCTTTTTTTCATGGGAGTGCCCTTGAACAAGGTACTGCAGAGTTCCAATTTTGATCTTGCGAAACTCGGAAAACCCAAGAAAAAGTGACCTGTAGCTGCGGTATGACAGATATACATGCCAATGTTCATAAAACGATTTGAAGGGGGCTTACTGTGTGTGACCGTTTGTAAAAGCTCCCGTGAGTAACATCCCTGTACTGGCGAAACCCACAGCTGTGGTGGCTGTTTCTATCAAATATAATGTCCGTGGCTAAGATAAGAAACTCAAAATGGAGCCTCAACCGATTGCGTTTTTTTGCTATTCCACCTCATACACAGCTAAAATCTGAACGCAAAAAGGCTTCCGGGTGGTAGACCTTGTTCCGTATTGTGATCACAGGCACTCTTCTCGAAGAGGTGACAAACTTCCACTCAGTTTCCTGAGAAATCCTCAAATCAACACCAGAAACACATTATAGACCTGTCCTTACGTTTTCTCTGTTAAACCTTTACCACACAATTCCGACTTTTAACGACCCTGAGAAAGAAAGCTTTTAAAAACATTGTCGAAAAAGGAGAAAATGCTAGTAACCAGCATTTTCTCCCTTTTCTGCAATTTCTTCTACTCTTCTCAAATCAAATTTCAATTTTTGAGTCCCATTTATGTTGTCGTCTGCAAATACTTCGAATTCGAGCAAGTCTTAAATTTAGTTGTTTGGTAAAGATTTAAAACAGTGTGCAGCAGAAGTGCTTGCTGTCAAATTTCAAACGGGACTACTTTACGAAGGAATTCGCAGTGATGTGACACCAGATATGTGAACATAGCGGTAACTCTTTTGTACATTGAAAATAGAGTGAAAATCACTCTCTTTCGTTTAAACCTATTACTTTCCATCGATTATGAAGCAAGTTTTGACAATTTATATTAAACACTCTCGATATATATATATTATGTGTGTGTGTGTGTGTGTGTGTGTGTGTGTGTGTGTGTGTGTGTGCAAAAATTATAAAGCAATGCTCCGTTTAATGCCTTTGCAAAAAAAAAAGAAACCGACCCAGGTAAGCCTGCGCAGTCCTCGCATACATTTTTGCAGACGCATAAAGCCCCATTTTCATAGAGTATGGCTCATATCTAATTGAAAAACTCACTTCTCAAAAATATGCAGAAGTATACGGAAAAAGAAGGACTTGCTTACGATTTTATTTTCAATTATTTCTCTCCCAACGACACAAAAAGAGTTTTAATATTTACATTTCAGTACATCTTACAGTCTATGTTTTTCTGCATGAGAAAATTTCTCGTTTATTAACAGTTTCAAAAGACTGTATACCGCAGAGGCGTAAAAGAATCGCATTAAAAAAGATCAGCCAAATCTACAACAATAAAATGATGAGTGTCGTATCCAAGATTATACCTTGTCATTTGACAAAGTACTTTTTTATCTTATCGAACAAAGATCTGGGGATTTAGGAAAAAGGGCTTGTCCCTCTCAAGTCGGATTACGACGAGCTGGAGTAGATTTAAGGAATTACAGATTTCATTCAACATGTCTACCCTTGTGTCGTCTTTTGTGTTACTGATACCGTCCATTTTTATATTCTTTTTTTTTTAACAATATTTGGATCAATGAAAGAAAAGCAGTGTCCCCATACAGGAGTATAAACTAGTTTCAAAATAACGGACCTTGTCATAAAACTTATTCAAATTAAAGTATTATTTGAGCTATGCTCTGTGAAAAGGGGGCATAATGCATCTGCGAAGTATCGACCCAGGTCAGCCTGCGCAGTTCGCGCAGGCTGACCTGGGCCGAAACTTTTCGCTATTGGTCAATTTTCTACGTGTCAAAGGACCATTCTACCTCATAATCCAGTTGGTTGTTGAAAAAATAAAGTGACTGTTATGGATCGATAATTATGTGATTGCTTGCTTGGCATCATACATCATTGACATGTATCAAGCCCCCTTTTTACAGAGCATGGTTCATTTGTTTTACCAAAAATGTCTTGGACTCTTCGTTTATAAGCTGTAAAGGATCGGCTTGCATTAAATATCATTTATATCCTTGCGGATATATTTGCTCTAATATCAGCCCACTTCAATCATTTATCTTAAAAGCAAGAGTCGGCAAAAATACAGACAGAAACTGTCTTGTAATTTTCTTTTGCTCGAAAAGTACATTTTGATGGTTTAAAACAAGGCAATTTGATGTCTGAGACGAGGCAATTTTTCTGCTCTTTGTATCAAAATCTTGACAATAATTATCTAAGATGTAAAGCATTGATTGATTGATCGATCGATCGATCGGTCGGTCGGTCGGTCGGTCGGTGGGTTGGTGGTGAGTGGGTGGGTTGGTTGGTTGGTTGGTTGGTTGGTTGATTGACTGACTGACTGACTGACTGACTGACTGATTGATTGATTGATTGATTGATTGTGTATTACTATGGCGACAGCTCACTTGCTGACGTCCTTGTTTGTTTTTACAAATAAAAGTCAAGGGCTTTGTTGCGTGTTACTCAAGGGCACTTACACGTGGAGAAGCCCAAATTTCACTGAAATTAGTGAGTTGACCATTTGCAAATCATCAATGAATATGAGGGGCAGTTTATGATTCAAATTAACAATAAATGAAATAAAATATTTGAAAAACAGCCTTTAACTCTTTACCACACAATCCCGACTTTTAACGACCCTGTGAAAGAAGCCTTTTGAAAACATTGTGGGAAAAGGAGAAAATGCTGGTAACCAGCATTTTCTCCTTTCCCCACAATGTTTTCTACCCTTCCCAAAACAAATTTCAATTTTTCAGTCACATTTAATTTGTCGTCTGCAAATGCTTTCAGTTTGGACTAGACTATACATGTAATTTTGTCGTTTGGTAAAGAGTCAATCGAAAGAGAAGACGTTGGAAATTACTGTTAAAGTTAAGAAATAACTGCATAAGTTATATCAAAAGTTATTCATTGTACTTTGAAATGTCATGCTCACCTGAATTGAGCACGAAAAAAGTTTTATAAGCATTGAGCCTGGTCTCAACATAACAGCCCCACCTCCAGCCCGTATCGCTCAAGTGGTAGAGCGTAGGACTTGTAAACATCAAGTCTTGGGTAATTTCAGGGTGTCGGTTCGAGGCCTAAGGCTGGCCATCTAAAAATACTGATAGTCTCTCGGATGAGACGGTAAACCGGGGTCCCGTGTGACGGTACTAAAGAGCACATTAAAGAACCAGGCTTAAGTTAGGATGGGTTTCGTCCAGTATCTTGCACTATCCCCCATAACAAAAACTAACAGCGCTGGGGGGGGGGGGGGGGCGTCGCCCATATGGGCCACTGGTGGCGACGCTAAAAAAAGAAAAACGCAAACTCAATCAATCAGTCAAAATAACATCCTCCGATCCCAAAACGACAATCACGTTATTTTGACGCCGAAATTATTCCTGTTTACTGAATATAACTGTCCAGCTTCTGTACGCTGACGGAGAAAAATATGTTTAGTAGTATTTATCTGTATTAATAACTGATTCACGTCAAAAAATGAAAATAAGCAACGTTTATGGTCCTTGATTCAATACGTAAGGGCGCTGCTCTAGAAAAGGGCGTTTAATTCACTTCTGTGAGAAGTCACCATATATTAACCCTTTCCCAAACAAGCCCTGGTTTTCACGTGTCTACAGTACAAGTCTTTTGAAAACACTGTGGGAAAATGAGAAATTGCTCGTAACGAGCAATTTCTCCTTTTCCCACAGTGTTTTCTACCCTTTTTGATAACTTTCTGCCATTTTCATCAAATTTAAAATTGTCGTCTGCAAACTCTTTCAATTTGGACCAGTCCAAAATTTGTCGTTTGGGAAAGGGTTAATGGAACCATAAAGTCAGTTTTGTCTAACAACCAACTGAATCATGAGATAGAAGGGTCCTTGGACATGCAGAAAATAGACACATAGCAAAAAGTTTCGTCCCAGGTCAGCCTGCGCGGACTGCGCAGGCTAACGTGGGTCGATACTTTTTGCAGATGCATTAAACTGCCTTTTCACAGAGCATGGCTCATAAATAAACGGCTTTTGAGTCAGCAGCCAGATCGGTGGATGTTATATTTTCTGCAGTCATTTCCTTTCGAGTCGTAGCGTTGAAGTACCAGATATATTAACCATGAAAACGCCTTTCACTTAAGATGATTTTTGTGGCCAGTGGAGTTCAAGATCGAATTGCACAAAACGTGGAGTCTTGTCTTTGATCTACATTGTGCGCTTTGCTGAGACAATGTGGACAAGTGCAACCTTGATATTGAAAATATTCGGGTCTATTCCCCAGTCTGAACGTGTCTATATGGTTTAACTTGGTTTAGTTGGTGCTCTAAGATTTCTAAGTTTTTTTTTTATGATAGATCGAGATTACGCTTTACCATTTATTATAGGTCCGTGAAGTTGGCAGCCTTAGGCTGCTGGCAGCCTAGCAGCGTGAAGTTGGCAGCCCAGCAGCCTACCAGCCTAGCAGCCTATTTTTTTTTTTTTATTTCTGAATTATGGTTATATTGCTATGGAACTTTTGATATTGTATCGTTTACAACCATTGAAACTGAATTTCAAGAGAAATAATCCCGATATTAGGTTGCCTCGGATAATTCAATTTCTTAACTTATTTCGACAATAATGTCGCTAAACAAGGTTTGCATGTATCAAAATAATCTTTACAACGATTGGAACGTAAAAGTTAAAAAAGTCTGGGTTGTTGTCAATTTAGGCTGCTGGCAGTCTAGCAGACTAGCAGCCTAGCAGCGTGAAGTTGGCAGCCCAGCAGCCTAGCAGCCTAGCAGCCATTTTTTTTTTTTTTTTTTCTTAGTGAAATTTAGTTTCAATGGTTGTAAACGGTCCTTTAAAAAAGTTCAGGTCAATATACGATCACTAAGAAAAAAAAATTAGGCTGCTAGGCTGCTGGGCTGCCAACTTCACGCTGCTAGGCTGCCAACTTCACGAACTTATTTATTATTTCATTTCTATCTTGCTTGATGTGATTAAATAAAGACTACATTCGTTTATTGCAGCCACAAATGTCAACACCAATACAAGACACTAGCCATAAACATTGAAACTAATTTGCCTTTCCCCTATTCTGTTTTTAGCGCCGTAACCCTCACTGCACCTCGCATAATTCCAGCTGTTTCTGCGGATAGTGTAGATCAAGATCAGACTGCACACAATTATCGCTTCTTTTTGCCATATATTATTCCCCAAACATTTTGAAAATTAAACCACCTTTTACTTTGGCATGCTAAAATGTATCGGATAATTTATTAATAACGTAACTCAATATTTATTCAGTAATAATTACTGTGTAGGGTTAACTCCATCAGCTAAAAATATATAAATCAGGCTCAGTAAAAGGGGGCTTAATGCATCTGCATCTGCGAAAAGTTTCGGCCCAGGTCAGCCTGCGCAGTCCGCGCAGGCTGACCTGGACCGAAACTTTTCGCTATCGGTCAATTTTCTGTATTTCCAAGGACCAGTCTGCCTCATAATTCTATATATTATACTATCGGCTTGAAAGTTTCATTTTATTTGAGTCGTTCTCTGTGAAAAAAGTGGCTTAATGCATCTGCTAAAAAGTATCGACGCAGGCTGACCTGGGCCGAAACTTTTCGCTATTAGTCAATTTTCTGTATGTCCAAGGACAAAATAATAACTCAGTCAGTTGTTTAAAAAAAGTGGCTATTATGGATTCATAAAAATTATGTGATAGCTTGATCGGTACAAGGCATCACGGAGGTGCATTAAGCCCCCTTCTGCCAGAGCATGGCTCAAATATAAATCAAAACATGAAATCTGTCTTTGGAAAGGTAGAAAACATTGTGGGAAAAGGAGAAATGCTGGTTACTAGCTTTTTATCCTTGTCCCACAATGTTTTGAAAAAAGCTTCTTTCTCAGGGTCCTTAAAACTCTGGATTGTGCGGTAAAGGTTTATGAGATAGTTGGTTGTTAGACGAAATGGTAGGCCTATTTATGGTTCCATAATTGAGTGGGCCCGCCCGGGTCGCTCAGTGGTTAGCGTATCTGACTCGTGACTTGGTGGTTGTGAGTTCGATACCCGGTTGAGGCAAACTGTCTTTCCGGGGATTTTTCGCCTCTCACCTCTGATTCATGTGCGAAAAGTAGTCAGTGGCTTTGGAGAGAAAGTTGTGTCAGTACTGGCGTGAGAAAGCCAGGAAACACATGCATGGGTGCGTCACTGACCGCCATGATATGACCTAAGCTGTTAAATGGCGTTTATCTCCAATACAAACAAACAAACAAACCATAATTGTGTGACGGGTTTGCATGGTAAATTGTATCACAGAGACGCATGGAAGCCCCTTTTCCCCAGAGCATGGTTCCTGTTATATTTATTGCCTAGATCGATCAGTCTGACCATCAATGATGTGATCGGCTGACTGACGATTATTGGTGACTCTGGTGACTTGATGATGCAATAAAACTGTACGTTGAAAAAAACTCAATGACTCCTTAACTCTGTCACTACCAACTCCAGAAATATGACTTTTTTTTCGAGGTCTTTAATCACTAGGCTGCTAAGCGCGACTCACTGACCTTTTGTGGACAGTGTAGATCAAGATCAGACTGCACAAAACGTGCAGTCTGATCTTGATCTACACTGTCCGATAAGGAAATATCTTTCCACCAGAAAATACCTTTGAAATAGCGACTTTTGGGTTTTTACAATCGGTTTGAAAGTTTTATTTAACTTAATCAGCAGGATAGGGGTTAAGTAGATTTCCACTGCTACTGAAGATGACTTAGGTCCTAGTCTTGCATCTGGTAGCGGATGGTGTAGATACAAGATCAGACTGCACGTTCTGTGCAGTCTGATCTTGTATCTACACCATCCGCAATTTAAGCGACATAAGTCGTCATAGGTAGTGAGAGAGTTAGACAAATTTTAGGGGGTTGACTTTGAAAACATCCTACACTGAGGGGCAATCAACGTAATTTATGTTTGAATACACAAATATAAGTAAGTAGGTAAATATTTTATTATAGTGACATGTGCATACGCAGCAAATTAAATTTACAAATGAATAATGATATCAGTAACACCCGGCCCCACGGGCCTATATGTCACTTTTGAAAACAGTTACAATATACAAATAAACAAATGTTAAATGTCATGAGTAATGGTGGTTAATAATAATTAAGACAATCAGGTGGATGGATGGATGGACGGACGGACGGACGGATGGATGGAGGAATATGTCAAAGTATTGGGTCACGAGGAAATAAAGTTCGATATGGGTAAATTCTCATTTTGTCACAATATTTCAAAAGTAAACTGCTGTAAGATCAAAAAAGAAAACATCTTTTAAAAAAAGACAGACGGCGTAAAAGATACTGGAATATGAATTTAGAAACGCTTTTGTGGCACAATATGAAGTAAAATAATGAAAACTAACCTCATGATCAATTGCCTCTTTTTTCCTCACTGTTTTCATTTTGTTGAAAAGGAGTGTTGGGTTATTGGGTAACGCTTATGAAAATATTAAATTTCATATTACAAGAAAATAATCATTCTCTCCTACATTGTTTTGCTATAGTATGAAGCAAGGCCCCGGGGTATCGATTAACAATAGCAACGCTTGTTAATGGCGGTTTCATAAATATGTGAGCAAATACCGGTATGCAAGCAGGAGCCCGCCGAATAAACATGTACACGTATTTGACAAATCGCAAATTACAATATATTCATTCTTTATCAATACCAAGAATTAGGTCAAAAGCCAGCACATATCAGCTACGTCGAAAAAGTTTTCGACAGGGGTAAATTAATTTAATCACTTAACTCTTTGCCAGACGACAAAATTGTAGACTTGCCCAAATTCAAAGTATTTGCATACGACATAATCTGTGTAACTCAAATGATGGGATTTGTCTTTGAAAGGTTAGAAATCATTGTTAAAAGGGGAAAAAATATTGCAAACCAGCATTTTCTCCTTCCTTTTTTCATCAGTGTTCTTAAAGGTTCTCTACTTGATGAGTTTAACCCTCAGGCTGTTAAGCTCTACCCAAGGGCCTTTTGCGGACAATGTAGATCAAGATCAGACAGCACAGAACGTGCAGTCTGGTCTTTGACCTACTCTGTCCGATAAGGAGATATTCCATAAATACTTTTGATATTGCAGAATTTGGTTTTTACTGTAATACAGGATAATGGTTTAAGAAAAAAAAACAAGTTATTTCGTTGAAATGATATCCCCCGTCGAAAAAGACCTTTTTTGATAGAAACATATAGGTAATGCGTTTTGCATGAACACGTGACCTTTTTGTTATTGGTCCATAATGAAATTATACACTTTCATCAGTTTTCGTCAAGAATTTCAGAAGATATCTGTCCGGATGGACGGACTAACAGATTTTTAATGGTCCATAATGAAATTAAACAATAAGCCCCCTTTTTTCAGTTACATGGAATTTCATTAAATTTTAACAAATAGAGATTGTCTGTGGCTTAAGATAAACAATATAAATATGAAGTTTCATAAAATTGTGTCCCGTGGTTAAAGAGATATTGGTCCATAATGGAAATATGCATCAAGCCCCTTTTTTCCATAACACGGCATTAAATTAAAAAAAAAAAAGAAAGATTTCGGCGGACTGTCATGAGAAACACATGTATGAAGTTTCACAAAACTTCCCCAAGGACTTTAGAAGATATCGGACAGACAGACGGACGGACGGTCAAACGGACGGACGGACAGACAACGCAAAAACTATATTCCCCCGCCGCGAAATTCGGCGATGGATAGAAAAAGCGGAATTGCTTGGTGTTGGTGTCATGACCAGTCGCAGCCTGTCAGACAAGCCGGACAAAAAAACGACGAAGAATACCAAGCTTGGGGCACTAAACGCACGCAAACAGACAGGGACATGCTACAAATCAAACGAATTGCTTTGGAATTGGATAGCGTACATAGGAGTAATGCTCCGTGAAAAGAGGGCTTAATTCATCTGCAAAAAGTATCGACCCAGGTCAGCCTGCGCAGTCCGCGCAGGCTGACCTGGGTCGAAACTTTTTGCTATTGGTCAAGTTTCAACTTGTCGAAGGACCATTCTACGTCATGATTCAGTTGGTTGTTAAACAAGCTGGATTTCATGGGTCGATAATTAAGTGATGACTTTCTTGGTATCATGGATCACGGACATGCAATAAACCCCCTTTTTTCCAGAGCGCGTCCCATATGCAAGCACATCAACACTTGCCTATATCATTTGCATTCATTAATAGGACGAAATTATTCAAGTTATGACAGCGGCTTAAATAATGTTGACACGGCACAAATCACAAATAACAAAAAAGAAACTATCAAACAAAAAAAAATATTTTAACCCTTTCCCAAACAAGCCCTGGTTTTCACGTGTCTGCAGTACAAGTCTTTTGAAAACACTGTGGGAAAAGGAGAAATTGCTCATAACGAGCAATTTCTCCTTTTCCCACAGTGTTTTCTACCCTTTTTGAGACCTTTCTGCCATTTTCATCAAATTTAGAATTGTCGTCTGCAAACGCATTCAATTTGGACCAGTCCAAAATTTGTCGTTTGGGAAAGGGTTAAACAGATATTTAACGGCGTACGAGAGACTCCGATTAGAATATTGAAAGCCATTTGTGGTTCAGTATGAAGAGGGATAAAATAAAAGTTACCCCACCAGCAATTCACCAATTTACCTCGTCGTTTTGCACATTGTTCAAAAGTGAATTTTTGTTTAAATATGAGCCATGCTCTGCCAAAAAGGGGCTTAATGCATCTCCTTGACACATTGTACGAACCAAGCAATCAGATACTTATGGATCCATAATAGCCACTCTTTTAACACTTTACCACACAGTCCCGACTTTTAACGACCCTGAGAAAGAAGCCTTTTGAAAACATTGTGAGAAAAGGAGAAAATGCTGGTAACCAGCACTTTCTCCTTTTCCCACAATGTTTTCTACCCTCCCAAGACAAACTTCAAATTCTTAGTAGCATTTATTTTGTCGTCTGCAAAATGCTTTCAATTTGGACTGGTTTAAAATTTTGTTGTTTGGTAAAGAGTTAACAGAAGACCGAATCATGTGGTAGACTGGTCCTTGGCCATACAGAAAATTGACCGGTGGCAAAAAGTTTCGGCCCAGGTCAGCCTGCGCGGACTGCGCAGGCGGACCTGGATCGATACTTTTCGCAGATGCATTAAGCCCTTTTTTCACACAGCACGGGTCATATATCTTTATTAATATCTTATGTTAATCCCAATCATCGTTGGAAAAGGAGCAGTGGTTCTAAAATCAATATTTCTGAAAATACATGTAGACATACAGTCAAGGGTAATACTTAAAACAAGTACCACCAGTAGCTGGAGCGCGCTTGAAAATTGTTGTCCTGAATTGTCCGTGAATAGGCCTGAAGGCGCCCGCAGAATAAACATATCCGCATTTTTAACCAATCGCAAGTCACCATTTATTCATTCCAATATATCCTACCAAGAAGTCGATAAAAAAAAAAACCAGCTAAGTCAACTACGCCGAAAAAGATTGAGGAATACCGACTACAAATGACGCTCACTTTGGCAAATGTTCCTATAAAACATGGAAGTCTAAACAAACCTAGTGATAATATCATCATTGAAAGTGGAAACGATTCTAATCAGATTAATCCGAAGAGCGTTTTTAACCCTTAAGCTGCTAAGCGCGATTCAATGACCTTTTGCGGACAGCGTAGATCAAGATCAGACTGCACAGACCGTGCAGTCTGATCTTTGATCTACACTGTCCGATACGGTGTTTTCTCTCCGATGAAATCAAGTTTGAAATAGCAATATTTGGGATTTTACTATTGCATGGAAATATTCGTTTCATTTATTTAGTAGTTTAGGGGTTAACCAATCCCAGCATCTCAGGTGGTAGAGCAGGAGACTGTTGAACGTCAAATCTCTGCCCACTTGAGGATGTGGGTTCGATTCCCGCGGCTGGCCACCTAAAACTAAAAAAAAAAAATTCGGATTAGACTTTAATCCGAGTTTCTACGTGACGGTACTTTAAACAGAGCACGATGAAGAACCAGGCGTAACTTAGGATGGGTTTCCTCCTGTATCTTGTACTAGCACCGTAACAAAACTAACAGCCTTCAAGGGGCGTCGCCCATATGGGCAGCCGGTGGCGACGATGAATAATTTGAAAATTATTCAAATTACAAATCACAAAACAGCATAAAGAATGCCGTCTGCAAATGACGTTGATTTGGCAAATGTTCACTCTTCTAGAAAAAAATGCCTGGAAGTCTAAACAAACCTAATGATTATTATCATCATTGAAAAGTACAAAGGGACTTTATTAGAGTGCTTGATAACACAGGCCTGACGTTAAAGATAAAGATCAGACTGAAAACAAAATCCAATCTGATCTTAAGTCTACACCGGCAAGTATCACGTTAGTCTTTCTTGACGAACGCGTCCTTGACATCACAATGTTTGGGTCTAATCTTTAAAATGCCATATAAATTAAACGAAAATTTCCACTCAAAAGTACCCATATATTTCGCAATCAAAGTTGATTTCACCGGAAAGAAAAAAAAAAAAACGTATCGGACAGTGTAGATCAAAGATCAGACTGCACATTTTGTGCAGTCTGATCTTGATCCACACTGCCCGCAAAAGCGTCCAGGTTCGCCCTTAGCAGCCTAAGGGATAACTGTACTTTTGATTTGTCTAGCATTTGAAAGGTAAATAAAATACTGTCGGCTTTATTTTTCCTGTAGGCTCGGTAGACGACGGATCAATGAGTGATACCTTGAAAACAGCTGATAAAATTCTATTTACTTAAACTATATAACCCCAGGATAAGCTTAGAATGACGACGTTTTTCTTTTGAAAAAAGGCGCTGTCTTCGTGAGAAGCCATTAAGCCGAGTCATCTGAACGGTACTGCCAAATGGTATTAGCCATGCTCTTCGAAAAGGGGGCTTTAATGCATCCTCAAAAATCAGCCTGCACAGACCGCGCAGGCTAACCTGGGCTGAAACTTTTTGCTATCGGTCAATTTTCTGTATGTCCAAGGACCAGTTTACCTCATGATTCAGTCGTTTGTTGGCCAAATATAGACAAAATGGATCCATGATCATGTGATGACTTGCTAGGTATCATGCATCACGGAGATGCAATAAGCCCCCTTTTGCCATAGCATGACTCATATATTTCTTGGAATCCCGCCATAATCCGTTGCAAAATAATTCGAAATCAAACGATTCCGAGAGAGCAGGCTTTTATGAAAACAGTGTGGGAAAAAGGAGAAAATGATGGTATCCCACAATGTTTTTCTACCTGGTCGAAGAACGATTCTTTTATTCGAATCGCATTTAACTTATCGGCTGCCAATGCCTTCGATTTGAACAAATCTAACATTTTGTCGTCTGGTAAAGAGTTGAACAGTTTTTTTTTTTTTTCATTTTTACAATGGCGACAGTTCTTTTATTCACGTCTTTCTTAAGTTTCATATGTACTAGACAAGAGTTATACGGTACCTTACCCAAAAGACACCCTCACGTGACCAGCGACACCATAGTTATAAAACAGCGACGCCTCAATCAGTCATATCTCTCTCAAGTTTCAACTGTACTCGACTGGAGCTATGTTTGAACCACTTTTGTAATGAAACGGCTTTTTCTAATAATTTTTTCAAGTTCGCTATTTTATTGAAAGAATATAGCGAACTTGAAAATTTTATCACAAAAGTGGTTTAAACAGAACTGTGCGCTGCCTTGCCTTAAGACAGCCTCACGTTACTAGTCAACGCTGCCTATAGAGGATCAGTTATGGATTTTCTTGATAACAAATCAAACAGTCCTGACCACAAAGTCACCAGCAACTCCGGAAAATTACCTCCTTTTATTACTTATTCTTTACCAGTAGACAAAATTTTAGACTCGGTCAATTTGCAGACGCAAGATTAAGTGTGGCTAAAATGTAAGGCCTTCTCCATTTGGTGTTTAAAAAATTATGAAAACGCTGTGGGAAGGAAAAGGAGAAAATGCTTGATATCAGCATTTTCTTCTCTTTCTAAAAATGTTTTGAGAAGGTCGTAAAACATGAGTCGTTTGATAATGGGTCACGGGTACACCAACTATGAACAGTATACATATACTGTAGTGCAGCCTGCTGGTTCGATCCCCGGCCCGGCCAAATTCCTTCCGAGGATTGATGATAGTCATTGCGACAGAATATATTCCTCTCTCACCGCTGACCATTGTTTCGACGATGGTTATGCGGGAAAGCAGCCAGCGGCGTAGAAAGAATATTGTGCGGAGTACTGGTAAAAGAAACTCTAGTAAAAGCATGGATAGGTGCAATGCCCGCCGCGATATAACTGAAACAATGTTGAATACGGCGTTAAACATCATACTGTCAATCAATCAATCAATTAATCAACTATAGTACATCCTTAAAGCCTCAGGCTGCCTAGCGCGACTCGCTGACCGTTTGCGGACAGCGTAGATCAAGATCAGACTGCACAGGTTAAATTCCATCCTCTTGTGAACCAATATAATAAGGACAGGTAACCCTCAAAAGAACATTTGACACAGTCATGTCTTTTTCTCGACTTAAAATATATTCTCATTACCATTAGTGCAACTCTGAGTAAAAGGCGCGTTTAGACTTAATAACGGCACCTCGCCTAAATAAAAATCGATGGCAGCATAAAAAGATTACGTGGAATACAATCAGATGCAGACATCTATACTAAGGGAAGCACATTCCATTACGATGCAAAGTATAAATATTTTGAGCCATGCTATGTGAAGAGGGGGCTTAATGCATCTGCGAAAAGTATCGACTCAGGTCAGCCTGCGCAGTCCGCGCAGGCTGACCTGGGCCGAAACTTTTCGCTATCGGTCAATTTTCTGTATGTCAAAGGGCAAGTCTACCTTATGATACAGTCGGTTGTTAATCAAAATGGATTTTATGGATCCATAATTAAATGATGACTTGCTTTGGTATCATGGATCACGGAAATTCATTAAGCTCCCTTTTGCCAGAGCATGGCTCAATTATTTAGGCTTTCCTTTCTCATTTGTTATTCTCGTTGTGGATCAGTTAACGTTTTGTTCTACATTACAGGCACCGTGTATGTCCTGATAATATCGCGCTGTCTCGCGAGACTTGTTTATTTTCTTGCTTTCTTGCCGATTTTGCAAAAAGAGCGTTCAAAGAGAGATAACTCTGTTTGACTGGCGACAATGAGTATTTTCTCAAAAAATATTCAACTGCAACCGAAAGTCGGCACCTGCATGCGATGCTCTTGTTTCAGTTATATAGACTATTTACACCTGAAGACACCCTTTTACATTTGTAGTACAGCTCCTTTGCAAAAATGATGAGATAAGCTGGAAATGCTTGCAAGGACCAAATTAGTCAAAGAGCCAAATGTCAGCACATAATATATTCATTCCTTTAACCTTTACCCGAGTTTTAAACAACACTAAGGAAAAAAAAAACTTTAGGAAAAAATGTAAGAAAGGGATAAAATGCTGGTAACCAGCATTTTCTCCCTTTCTCACAAGATTTTCTTGCCCTTTCAAAGACAAATTACATCATTTGAATCACATTACATTTGTCGTCTGCAAAACCTTTCAATTGGGACTAGTCTAAAATGTTGTCGTCTGGTAAAGGGTTAATTCATTTCACTTTTTTTTTTAAAAGACATTTTACAACAATGTTCTCGTAGCCACCTACTGCAGCTTTGTTTCAAGGGATTTTGAGTCAATGGAAAATCGTCAGTTGATGGAAAAAATGTATCGGTGTCGAAGAAGAAAATTCAGGAGTGAGAGAACAGAGGGGTCCAACTCGAACATTACAACTTTTGAAGAGTAACAGTTTGGATTCGAACAGCCAGCCTCCGTTATATCACGTCCGTCATATTCAAAAAGCTCTCTTAACCAGGGTCGTGAAAATTCAGGATTGTTTGGAAATTGTTAACCCTTAGGCTGATAAGCGCGACTCAGGGCGCATTTGCGGCCAGTGTAGATCAAGATCAGACTGCACAGAATGTGCAGTCTGATCTTGAATCTACATTGTCCGATAAGGAGATATTTTTCCACAAAAAATAACTTTGATATTGCAATATTTGGGTTTTTTCATTATTGGCTAGAAAGTTTCATTTAACTTATTTAGCAGGTGAACGGTCAATAGTTCTTTAGAGACCAGAAATGTCATAGTGTAACTAGTATGGTTATTATATACTGTTGCTTAAATTAACAATAGCTGCCAAAAGTTAACAAAGCGGGTGTTAAAATGCATTTAAATTTAAATCATAGCATTTAAAAGTATTGAAATTATTGTGAAGATGACAGTCTGAAAAACTGATTTCAAAACTAGGTTAATTTTTAAGTTGCCAGGTCACTCTGTTTTTAGTTTACTTTTCGCCTGATTTTAAGATTCGTTTTTACTTTTTGAGTTATTGCCCTTTGTTATTTTGCATATTGTATTTTTGTGCGGAGCATTACTTCTAAAGTACACAAGCTACTAACTTTAAACTTCCTATACAAATAGATCATGTTAAGGCCAAGTGCAGTGCACAAGACCCATGACTCTTTTCTGATAATTTTTAGAGTTATTGTCCTTTGTTATTTTACGTATTGGATTTTTCTGCAGAGCATAATTTCCAAAGTATAAAAGCTATAGACTTCAATTTCATATACAAGTGTAGTGCACAAGACACCATAACTCTTTCTTCACCATTTTTGGAGTTATTGTCCTTTGGTTTTTTTTTTTTTTTTTTTTAATTACACATTGGATATTTCTGTAGAGCATCACTTTCAAAGTATAAAATATTATCGACTTCAAACTTCATTTACAGACAGATCACATGGAGAACAAGTGCAGTTCATATGAATTGTTACTCAGTCTTTAGTATTTTGGGCGTTATTGCCCTTTGTTATTTTACATTTGGATTTTTGACACAGATAGGTCACATTGAGCTTCAGTGTACTACATAAGATCCGTAACTCTGTTCATATTATTTTTGGAGTTATTGCCCCTGTTGGTTTTTTTGAGCATAACTTTCAAAGTTTTAAGGCTAGTGACTACATTACTTAAGATGCAGATAGATAACACTGCATTGTACACCACAAGATCTGCAAATCTGTCTTCATTATTTATTTATTTATTTATTTATTTATTTATTTATTTATTTATTTATTTATTTATTTCCCTCTGTAATTTTACATTTTGGGCTTTTGTCTGGAGCAAAACTTCCAACTTATCAAAAGCTACTGACTTCATAATTAAAATTCAGATCGATCACTATGAAGGCAAGTGTTGTGCACAAGATCAATAACTGTGTCTTCAGCATTTAGCTATGTTTTTTAAAATATGTTTTCCAAAATATACAAGTTATTGACGCAAAACTACGAGTACAGATTGATCACATTGAGGACAAGTGCAATGCATACGATCCATTAGTCTGTCATTAGGGTTTTTTGAGTTATTGCCCTTTGTTATTTTACATTTTGGGTTTGGAAAAGGGCAGTCATTCAGTGACAAGGCAGCAGGTGGGGTATTTGTCCACTTCCGATGGTTGTAGTTTTTTATATGCCTAGATATCAATGGATAAAATAGAGATCTACTCAAGGATTATGAAAATATCACATTCAAAGTAAAGATGTAAGGTTCTGAACTGACATTAATCTGAATCAGATATCTATGGATGTATGAAATACACCGGCTAGAAAGCAACCAGGGTAGTGAATATTTAAATGTGATGTGTAAGTCTTCTGATATACAAATTAAGCTAACGATTTTCTAAATACATGATTGCTTCTGTTTAATTCTTTCTGGTATACAGTGTAACACTACATGCTGTTAATTGGTATGACAGTTAGATTTCAACTAAGATGGATTAAACACGGGTTCCTGCTTAACTCAGTGGTCAAATGTGGGATTTGTGACCTGGAGGCCCCAGGTTCGAACCGCACTAGATCCATTGGCTTTTTCGCTAGAGTGTCCTTGAGCGAGACACTTCAGAGCCCCAGCCTAGTACTGGTGGATGCCAGGAAATACATGAATATGCAAACTGTCTCCGTAATATGACTGATATAATTTGAAAGCGACATAAAAAAAAAAATATTCAATCAATCAATCAATGGATTAAACACACCGCACCTCAACAGTGCTTTCAGTGCTTTGATTCTTCCATTCTGCCAGCGGCCAACACTTGGACCGACCACAAAAGAGCAGATTGTCATCGTCACAATATTTTCCATACTTTTAACAGGTATGATTTAAGTCTAAATGCATTTTAACACTTGCATTGCTTTTTTGGCCGCTATCGGGCCTTTAACCCTTTACCACAACAATCCCGACTGTTAACGACCCTGAAAGAGAGGGCTTTTGAAAACATTGTGGGAAAAGGAGAAAATGCTGGTAACCAGCATTTTCTCCTTTTCCGACAAAGTTTTCTACTCAATCAAAGACAGAAATCATCATTTTAGCAGCATTTCATCTTTCGTCTGCAAATGCTTTGAATTTGGTCCGGTCCAAAAATTTGTCGTTTGGTAAGCAGCGAACGCTGCACGTACTACGCCAACAGTTGCCACAAAAGGGCGGAGCATAGAGAGGGGGAAGTTACATGTTTACAAAAAATGTATATGCAAGCCTGATTCATATCTAAGAAAGAAACATTTTGTGGTTTTCTCTGTTGAAATGTTGCATTGTTACAATGCCAAGAAAACTAATTGGTATCAAATTTAATTAGCAATATGGGAATAAGATTGCATAACCGCACAACAACACTTTTTTTGTTGAAGCTTCGAACACACCTTTTGGAAACATTATGGAAAAATCAGTAATTGCTTGTAACAAGCAATTACTTCTTTTCTCATGACATTTTCGAGAGTCTAAGTATATATGCCTATGCACGTATAAGTTACAAACATATACTTTCACAATGTGTTTGATACAGAAAAAAAAAGGTTTCTTCTTTTTTATTTGTTTGCATAAAGTTAAATGCTATCTTAAAATATTATTACAGTGCACCTATCCATGCTTTCCTCGAGTTTCTTTTACCAGTTCTTCACACAATAGTATTCTCAATGGCTGGTCACAAACCACAGGGGCTTGATTCCTTTTATTTTTAACACCTAGGATGCTAAGTGCGACTCACTGACCTTATGCGGACAGTGCAGATCAAGATCAGAATGCGCAAAACGTCGGCTTAAAAATTTTATTTCACTTCTTTAGCAGAATAAGAGTTAACAAAACTTTGTCCGCGATAGCCTAATGTATAAGATAAGTTGTCCAACTGCATTGACTGCTTTCCCACATAAACATTGTCGAAAGAATTTTTAGCGGTGATAGAAAAAGGAGTCCTTTCGCAATTTCTAGCATAAATCCTCTGAAAATAATTCGCCGAGCTGGGGAAATCGAACCAGCCACCCCGGCTTTCACGGCCGAGCTGGGCTCCGCCACAGAACAACAACTGATTCTGCGTCTTCTCTGTCTGGTATTTTAACCCTTAAGCTGATAAATAAATAAAATGAAACTTTTAAACCGAAAGTAAAAACCCGAATGTAGTTATTTACAAAATCTATTTTTTGGAGAAAAGACATCTCCTTATCGGACAGTGTAGATCAAAGATCAGACTGCACATTCTGTGCAGTCTGATCTTGATTTACACCGTCTGCAAGCAGCCTAAGGGTTAAGAAATATCCTGGCAAAATGCAGAGTCGAAAAATTAAATATACTTCTCTTTTTTACCATGGAAAAGTGTCCATTTAAACCTTTACCAAGCAATTCCGACCTTTAACTATCCTGCAAATGAAGGCTTTTGAAAATATTGTAGCAAAAGGAGAAAATTCTGGTTCTCCAAAAATGAAAGCATTTAAAAACCAGCATTTTCTCATTTTCCCACAATGTTTTTTTTATTTTAACCAGACAAAAGACAAATTCATCATTTGAGACAGATTTGATATGTCTCTTGTCCATGCTTTTAATTTAGACAAGTGTACAATTTTGTCGTCTTGTGAAGACTTAAGCCTTAGGCTTCTAAGCGCGACTCATTAACCTTATGCAAGCAGTGTAGATCAAGATCAGACAGCACAGAACGTTCAGTCTGATCTTGGATCTACATTGTTAGATATTGAGATTTTTCCCCAAAAAAATTGAAAGTGAAATTTTCATTTCACTTACTTTGCAGGGTGAGAGTTAATATATCCCGTGGCTGAAGGGTAAATGCCCCTTAAAAACAGATTTGTTTACGAGCCCTGGAGCTCCCAAAATGGCCCACACATTAAATGGCCGTGAACCGTGGCGGCACTCGATTCTACGCATCCGTCAATCCGGAACCACTTTCTTGTTCGGTTACGGAAAGTTCTGGTGTGCTAAGATAAGATAAACCCCCATCTAAAACCTGTCTACGCAGATTCCTCTACAGATAGCTGCAAAACAAAAATCGACTTTTGATTTCAAGATGTTTTAAAATCGCTGAGGAGTCACGGCTGCACTTTTTTTGCAATTCTTACTTTTGAAAATGATAGCGTAATCACCATCAAATGAAAGCATTTGATAAATTAATTAAACATTTAGTTCTGTATGCAGGTACTGAAATTCCCCATCACTTGTAAAACAAGTACGCTTCTATCAGAGTAATTATCCAATGAGAGTCACGTCCAATTTTGTTCTCCTGAAACATACAGGATAATTTGATGATTTATTGTCAAGCCATTTACGTGCTAATGCTTCCTGCTTCTGGTTTTAGATACGCGGTTTATCAGCCCCCGAAAACTGGAAGGATTTATGCATTACCTCTGTCACAAATTTTCAGCAGGCAAACGAGTAACATCAGAATAGAATACGGGTGAGCATCATTAATGGACATTCATCAATATGTGAATGTAGGTATGCCTAAAAACTGGAAAAAATAGCATTAACTTCAAGATTTTTCTATGTATGCGGAGCATAAAAAAATGGGTCATGCTCTTTGAAAAGGGATTCAATGCATCTGCAAAAAGTATTGACTCATGTCAGCCTATGCAGTCTGCGCATACATGCTGGCCTGAATCGAAACTTTTGCTAATGGTATTCTTTTGTTTTTGCATTTCGAGGGACCAGTATACGACATGATTCAGGCGGGTTTTCGACAAAATGAATCAATATCTACACGACTAATCTCTCTCGATTCTGCTTCCTGGAAACTACACCAGTACTCGCGCCGAAAGTGTGGGCCAATTGTTACGGGAGATAACTCCTTCCTCACAGCATAGCTTCTTCCGGTATAAAATAAATACCTGACAACTGCGTTAGAGAGAATTCTCTTTAGGTCAGGGGTTAGTGTATGGGCTTTTAAACCTCAAAAAATGAGGATATTTGCCGCACGGGTGCGAATCCAAGCACGGCCGATTTGTATTTGAACTATGCATTTGTTGCGAATTTTCATGTTTGTAAGACAATGAACTGTTCCAGAGTGGCTTCAGGACATTTTGGTTACGAGGCCGACGCTCTACCTTACGACCATGGACACCACATGATGCTACTTAATTACTTTGTCATACCCTGTATCATGCAACAAAAGATAAGACTTGTCCAAACTACTGAAAGCCATTAAATGTGGCGCAAATTATGAATTTTCTCTTTGGCTGGCTATAAAATATTGTGGCTGGCTATAAAATATTGTGGAAAAAGGAGAAAATGCTGATACCAGCATTTTCTCCTGTTCCCACAATATTTCCAAAAGCCGTTTACCTTAGGGTCTTTAAAACTCGGAATTGTTTGGTAAAGGGTCAATGCATCTACAAAAAGTATTGACCCAAGTCAGCCTGTCCATGCAGGCTAACATGGGTCGATTTTTTTTCTATCTGTAAATTTTCTGCATTTCCAAGACCACTCTACCTCATGCTTCAGTCGGTTGTTAAACACAATGGATTTTAGCGCTCCATAACTATATGATGTTTTGCTTGGTATAATGCATCACGATCGTGCAGTTAACCCCCTTTTGTCGGAGCCCTGCACAAGGTGTTCTTCATTGTAGATAAACTTTATTTTATGTGGTCACCGGCACCATATGATTGCCGAAGAATTTGACAATTTCGCCTTTTGCCAGAACACAGCTCATGTTTATGTAAATCTTGTGAAATTTTCCAAAGATTCAAAAAGAAGATTTTTAAATTATGTTTTTCTCAAGGGATAATCCGTTAATTCTATACCAAACGACAGAATTTTAGACCAGTCCAAATTCAACGCATTTGTAGACGACAAAATAAATGTGACTGAAAAACTGAAGTTTGTCTTGGGAAGGGTAGAAAACATTGTGGGAAAATGAGAAAATGCTGGTCACCAGCATTTTCTCTTTTTCCAACAATGTTTTTAAAAGCCTCCTTCCTTCCCAAGGCTCTTGAAACTCGGAATTATGTAGTACAGGGTTAAATAGTGATCTACGTACGCCGCGCTCAACATTATAAAAGCCATATAACAGACACATCTTTCTAAGTCAGGCGTGTCCTGGGTAAAACCAGTACAAAGCCACATCTCTGTAGTGTCCTGCCCAAGAGCACTCCAGCGAAAATCCCAGCGTCTAGAGTGAGGCTTAAACCCGGGACCTCCAGGCTAGCATCACCACCAAGCCACGCAGGACCCCCTTCATAGCATAGAATGCATAAAAAAGCGCCAAATTAATAATAAAATATAATCAGTCGACCTGTAAAGATACCCACATGTTGCTTTGTCTAGACTACTTTTGTTTGAAAACTGTATGAAAAGGGTGTAGATCCAAGATCAGAGCACACATTCTTTGCAGTCTGATCTTGATCTTCACAGTCCGTATAGGCAACTGAAGTTATTCCAGGCTTCTGTTGAGTTCAAAAGTACCTGCGGATCTGTTCCATTCCTAGCTATCCTATATACATACATATATTCCCAGTTATATTATCCCGTGTTCATAATTCATAGTTTCCAGTTTATCGGCGGGGCTTATCAGTCTAATCATGTTGCAAAGCAGTTAAATCTCTGGTGTATTCATGTTTTCCTCCAAAACCACTGAGCTGTTATCGTAAAGTTGTGTTTCTAGACAATTTCTTTCTTGTTTTATGTTAGGAACTATCTTACAGTAGACAACAATTCATTTCCGCTTTTTTTTTTCTTAGCACGGCTTAGGCCAGCTATTGTTACGAATTACCAAGTGCAGACATTTTTTGTCTGGCAATAGAAAAATTTGAAAAGATTAAGGCAAAGGACGAAATGCTGGTAATAAAGCAATTATTTTTTTCTCCTCTCCTTATGGGTTAACCCTGCTAAATAAGTGAAATGAAACTTTCAGGCCGATAGTGAAAACGCAAATTTTGCTATTTCAAAGGTACTTTTTTGGGGAAAAGATATCTCTTTATCGGACAGTGTAGATCCAAGATCAGACTGCATGTTCTGTGCAGTCTGATCTTGATCTACGCTGTCCGCAAAAGGTCTTTGAGTCGCGCCAAGCAGGCTAAGGGTTAAACTTGAATTCGTTTTTTTTTTTTTTGTTCTTCTTCCGACTTGCTCTCAACAATTACATCTGTTCTATTTTTTTTTATCAAAAGTTGTTTGCTGTACTCCCATATATACGGGCGACTTTTTTGCATTTTGCACCTGACTATATACACTTGAAAATATCGTTGTAAAAGAAAAATTGGTCGTAATGTTAGGTTTCTCCTTTTGCTATAATGTTCTTACAGTGCATTTATCTATCAGACAATCACGCATTTGATGATCACAAGGTTACAAGGATTATTTTAAATCGTGTTCTGCGAACTTGATCCAGAAGATAATGGCATAACCCTTTACCACACACTTTCGGGTTTTTACTATCGACTTGAAGGTTTCGTTTGAGTTATTTAGCAGGATAAGGGTTAAGGCTTGTTAAAACTCGGGATTGTGTGGTAAAAGGTTAATCGAAATAAATCCAGTCTCAGTGAGCAATCCCCAGAAATACTTGTGGCCAAGGCAAAATTTGCACCAGAGATCTCTGGATTGTCTGCGCGTTAATTAACCCGTAAGCTGCTAAGCGCGACTCACTGACCTTTGGCGGACAATGTGGATCAAGATCAGACTGCACAAAACGTACAGTCTGATCTTGGATCTATACTGTCCGATATGGAAATATTTCCCCCTCCATAAATACCTATGAAACAGCAAGAATATGGTTTGTATAATAGGTTTGAAAGTTTCGTTTCATTTACTTAGGAGTTTAAGGGTTAATATCTTTGGTTGATACCCCAGTCGGTCTTTAACAAAACCAATTATAACTCAGGATTGCTCTCCCAAATAAACGTGAGAAATATTTGAGCCGTGCTCTGGCAAAAGGGGGCTTAATGCATCTCCGTGATCCATGATACCAAGCAAGACATCCTATAATTGTGGATCCATAAAATCCATTGCCTCTAGCGACCGACCGAATCACGAGGTACACTGGTTCTTTGACATGCAGAAAAATTTACCAAAATCAAAAAGTCTCGGCCCAGGTCAGCCTGCGCGGACTGCGCAGGCTGACCTGGGGCGATACTTTTTGCAGATGCATTAATCCCCCTTTTCACAGAGCATGGCTCATTTTCTTTCATTGGAATATGCCTGAAATTATTATTCCAAGACCGTTTAGACAGGTCTCTCTCGTCAGACAGACATTACAAATTTGTTATCTCACACGCTTCTTAGATAAGCAAATAGTACCGTATTTGGTCGAAGCTCTAGCAACAATTACATTTTTTCTCTTATCCCACAAGCGTTTTAGATCAACAGTGAGCACCATCAGATTTTCTTGCGTTTCTCTTGCCCAATTCCACCACTACTCTTCCCCATCTCTTTCATCTTGTTTTTACGGAATCCTAATGGGGCCACCCAAAACCTCGCATGTTTGGACATGCGAGGTTTTGGGATTTTGTCACATTCTCGCATGTCCAGACATGCGAGATTTTGGGTGGCCCCATTAGGATTCCGTATGTTTTGTATACAGTATACTTGAAATAACAAATCATTTGCATATGCCGTTGTTAAAAAGATTGTTTGAAATTGTATTGTAGGGGAAGGACCGATTCTAAATTGATAGAACTCGTGGGCCAACCCAATTTCAAATAATAAAATAAAATATGTTTATCCCTTTACCACACAATCCTGACTTTTACCGACCCTGTGAAGGAAGGCTTTTGAAAACATTGTGGTAAAAGGAGAAAATGCTGGTAACCAGCATTTTCTCCTTTTCCCACAATGTTTTCTATCCTACAAAGGACAAATTTCCTTATTTGGGCAATCTTTAATTTGTCGTCTGCAAATGCTTTCGATTTGGACTGAAATTTTGACGTTTGGTAAAGTGTTAAACTAAACCAGCGTTTCATATAAGCAAATATTACTGTATTTGGTCAAAGCTCTAGTAATACGCCTCAGTTCCAAAAACATTGCCGATCCAGATTTCTCTGTGAAATTCACTGACAAAATTGATGATCGTGAGAAAAGCTGCAAATATTATTATCCTTTTCTGTTCATTTTAGAAACGAAACGAAATCATTATAATGCAAGTTAAGTTTCTTTTTCGAACTTTATTTTGTTGTTGACGTTTGTTAGTTGTTTGTGTGGTGTTTAACGCCGTTTTCAACAATATTTAAATCATAACGCGGTGACCATTGTACTTATCCATGCTTTCCTAGATTTTCGTTTTACGGTGGTTCCGTTTCTTTTATATAAAACCGCTGCGAATGAAAATGGAGAAAAAATAAACTTGCGTTGGTGGTCCAGATATGGCAAGCCCTTAAAAAACGTTTTCAAATTCCATATCCCTGCTCGACTTTTGTGAATGAAATAAAAACACTGCATATGAAAGATATGACAAATTTCACTTGATACATGCTCTGTGGAAAGGGGGCTTAATGTAGCTGCAAATGCAATCGACCCACGCAGCTAGAGAAGGTCGAAACCTTTTGCTTTTGGTCGATTTTATGCATGTCAAAGGACTCGTGTACCTCATGATTCAGTCGGTTGTTAGACAAAATTGACTTTAAATATCCATACTTAAGTGATGGCTTACCTGGTATCATGCATCACGGAAATGCCTTAAACGCCCTTTTGCAAGAGCATGGTTGATATTCATAACACGAACCTAATACACACCTTCTGTGAGAAGAAAATGAGATCGATTCGTTAAGCCGATTAGCTAAAGTGGGATGTGTAATCTCGGGATACTTAAGGGTGTTGGTTTGATTCCCACGGCTGGCCAACTAAATTTACTAATATTCTTGTAGATGAGTCCAGGGTCCGTATTCACCAACCATTCTTAAGAATATTCTTGGTCTTGTTCTCCAAAATTTTCCAAATTTGAAAGCAACACACCTTCTGATTGGCTAAACCATTTGGTTTGTGAATACGGACCCAGATTCCGTGTCACGATGCTACACACCGAACACATGGAATAACCAGTAAATTAGGATGGGTCCTGTATCTTGCACTATCCCCTTTAAATGGTGTTTTAAGCCGCTTTCAACATTATTTCAGTCATATCACTGCGACAGCTCACATATTCATTTATTTCCCGGGTTTCACCAGGACTAGGCTAGGGCTCTGAAGTGTCTTGCCCAAGGACACTCCTACGAAGGGCACTATCCCCTACAAATAAAATGACAAACAGCCTTCTTAGGGGGCATCGCTACATTGAGAAACAGTTGCAATGATAAATAAACTTAAAAAATAACATACAAACGGGATCGACTTGTCCAACATGTTAAGGGATTTCGAATACCTCAGCATGTTGTCTGTGATGCTAGGCATTGTCGTCTTAATTGGCCTGTTGATTTCCGAAAGGCCCAAAAGCAGCCTAATGTAATCAGTTCTGTGTCTGAATTTGGACTAAGAATGCTAGGAATGCTTTGTGACCACGAGATCTGAACCTTTTGATCAACCCTTGTATTGCGTCTGCAGTGAGTTGTAAGATGACCCTAGTCCGTGTTCATCAACTTTTCTTGAGAACGTTTTTAGCCTTGTTCTCCATAATGTTCTAAATTTGAAATGGTTTAGCCAATCAGAAGTTGTGTTACTTTTAAATTTTGAAAATCTAGGAGAACAAAACTAAGAATGTTCTTAAAGATGGTTGGTGAATACGGACCCAGGATATCTTGCAAAATAAAGGACAGTTTCTCATAAATGAAAGATCAGACAGTTCATTATGTGAAACCATGAGACGTGTCGTTTTAGGACAGTTTTGGGCCGCCTGTTTGGAAAAAGAAGAGTATTTTGTGAAGATCAATTGCTGTTTTCTTTTTTAAAGTTTTCAAAAGTAGGATACTTTAAGCGCGGAACTTTAAAACTCTTTGTTATGTAGCGCACATTTAATCAATATTTTAAATGAAATCAAGGCGTCCAGTGTTATTTGAACTAATTCCTGCAAACGCCTTGGCAATACTCTTTACAACACTCAATCAAAATTCCTACGTCAAAAGCGTGAAAATAATGACTGTGCAACGGGGAGAGAAGTTTTGTGAATTCCAACATTTATAGAGAAAGAATTTTATTCTTAACTAAATTTGAATACACACACAAAATTGATCAAATGGCCCCGTAACCCTTAAGCTGCCTTCTTACGGGGCACTGACTTTTTGCTGATAGTGTAGATCAAGATCAGACTGCACAGAACGTGCAGTCTGATCTTGGATCTACACTGTCCGATAAGGAGATATTTTTCCCCCAACGAATAAGTTTAACACTATTCGGATTTTTACTGTGGACTCGAGAGTTTTATTTAATTTATTTAGCAGGATAAGGCCTTATTACTAACCCTGTCTGTAACCACAGGGCTACAGGGTCGGTCAGTAATGTAACAGGCCTAAACCTGAACCGTCCAAACAGGTTAAATGAAACTTTAAAGTCGATATTTAAAACAACCAAATTTCGCTGTTTCAAAGGTTTTTTTTTTTTTTTTTTTGCGGGCGGGGGGGGGGGGGATATCTCATTATTACGTTCTGTGCTGCCTGATCTTGATCTACACTGTCCGCAAAAGGTCCCTGAGTTGCGCTTTGCAGCCTACGGGTTAAAACCAAGGGGTCGCTGTTTGAATTTCCAGCCAAGCCTTATTCTTCCGAAGGCTAATGGTATTCAATGCAACAGAATTCATTAATCTCTCGTCACTTCACGTTCTTTCGAATGTGCTCGCGTGGAAAAGCAGTCAGTGGCTTGAAAATCATGGTGGGCGAAGTACTGATAAGAAACATCAAGAAAGATTAGACAGGTGCACTGATTGCTGCGATATAACAGAAATAATGTCAAAAACGGCGTAAAACACCAAACAAACAAACCTCCTCGGCTCTGCTAGAGCAACAGACACCTGCTGATTATTACAACCACATTTTCTTGTGGCTTGTTATACCTCCATTCGATCCCGCTTTTTTCTAGCTCCTTTTTTCTACAAAGCAAAGTCAATACCATAACGTGTTTCTGCATATACCGTGCAGATTTTGATAACTCTCCCCTCCCCCACGTCGTGAAGAATTTTACACGTGTTTATAGTGCACATCCACTCTCTAAATGATAAACTCATTTAGTTTCACATAAAGACTAGAGCAAATCTTGTTTGATTTAGTCCTAAGTTTTATTTCTTGTAAGTTTTTTTTTTTCTTTTTTTCTTTTCATTGAAACCACCATTCACCGGAAGTACCCCTCGTTTTCAGGGATTATGGCCGCAGTATCGATGTATCCCATCCTTTTGACAAAATTTTAAACTCGTTCAAATTAGAACATCATTTTCAGGCAAAAATTAAATGTGGATCATAATTATTTTGGTATTGGAAAGTTTAAAAAAAAAAAAGCATATAATGCTGGTTACCGTCTTTTGCTCCTTTTTTTCCAAGATACTTTAAAAATACTTCTATTTATTGGTCATAAAAACACAGGACTTTTAAGGAAAGAGTTTATCCAATATAAGTGAGGCATTAAAATACCAATTTGAATTGTACAAGTAGGTCATTAAAGATTTCCAAGTCTGCTACTGATTCTTTCAAAAAAGTAACAAAAATTACCATTCTTAACACTGGTGTGGCATTTGTCAAGGGAGCCATTGTGTGGAATAAATAATTTGAAAAATAAACAATAATGTGGGACGAGCAAGCCCGGACGAACAAGTCAAGTGACGAACAAGCCCAGGGACGAACTGGTTTGGGGACGAATAGGGCCAGGAGACAAAGGTGTGTGTGTCATTGCGCCAATAGAAGGCCAGAGCGGGTATAGACATTTTCAATAAAAAAAAAAAGAAGTATAACCATGATCGATGGTCTAATCCTGGTTATTTTGATACGCCGTTGTTAATTATATATCTGAGTGCTATCGAAACGCTTAATTGTTTAAGAAAAATTGAGTTTAATTGGGTTTACTTCCTTCGGTTTTGCACAAACTACAATACATGATTTTCAAAATGCCGTATTGAACTCAAAGTGGCATTGTCTTCGACAAATGCCACAAAAATTCAACGTTTAAACTATTTACGAAGAAAGTTTACATTTGGTTAAAAATTATAACGTTTTGAAAATTTCGACCGAAAGCAATTTGAATAAAGCATGGCACATATGAATTTAATGTCAGGAGTGAAAAGATCATGGAGTTCACTTGGGTTACCCAGTGAGTAGTACTTCCAGTCTTCACTTCCGGTGTTAATTCTATAAACAACTTCCATCCTCGGTTACCCAGGGTGAACACATCATAAACCACGCACTGGCTATACAGAATGGAGTGTCTCTGGCCTTTTCTTCAGATTAAAATTGACGCTTTACCAAACCACAAATTGTTTTACATGTCCAAATTGAAAGCATGTGCAGACGACGAATTAAATGTGGTCTAAATGATAGGATGTATCTTTGAAATGGTAGAAAACATTGTTGGAAAAGGAGAAGATGCTGGTTACAAGCATGTGTGGTTGCGAACGATCGGATACGTGTTAAAATTGGTTCACCGAGTAAAAGGCTAATACAAAATTACACATAGAAAATGATGTGGCAAAACTAGATATCGCCTTATAACAAGCATTTAATTCCTTTTTGCCACAGTGTTTCCAAAGTAGCCCGTCGAAAAATGGCAGAAGAAAAAAAAAACGTCGTAAAACGTCGTCTAAACCCTTTACTACACAATCCTGACTTTTAACGACCCTCAGGAAGAAGGCGTTTGAAATCAGTGTGGGAAAAGGAGATAATGCCGGTAACCAGCATTTTCTCCTTTTCCCACTATATTTTCTAAACTATAAAGCACAAACTTCGTCATTTGGGTCACCTTTAATTTGTCGTCTGCAAATACTTTCGATTTTGACCAGGTCTAAAATTTTGTCGTTTGGTAAAGAGTTAAGGGAGAAAATGAGAGTCAAAAAACCCGTCGTCTTATGGACATATGCCACAGTTTTTGTTTTTTTTTAACAGATTTTTTTTTTCAATTTTGCTCAGATGATAATATTTTGTATGTGAAGCAAAAAAATGAAAAGTAAATCATATGTTACGGAGCAAAGTACAAAGATAAAGGTCTTCTAACGGGATAATTAACATTATAAAATTACAGAAAATACGCTTTAATTTCAAACCTAAATATAGTTTCTTAAAGTAACACATACTGCTCAAATAAATCGGATATTTCTCAGAAATGTGATGTTTGCCAATAGTGAAAAGGATTAATGGAAAGAATTAAGTTACTATAAGGATCACAGTAGCAATTAGAAATGTTCTTACATGTCAACAAAAACTTATTTTCTTATAAAAATTTCTGCAATTAAAAAAAAATTCAGTGGACAGATTTTTTTTTTTTTTTTTTTCCAATTTTGCACCGGAATATTTCTTTCTAATATCTTGTAAAAATATTAAGAAAAAGTATAACAAGCGGGGCATTGTAAGAGATACGATGCATTTTTAAAAGTTATTGACATAATGGATTACCTCCCTTTATGATAAACGTCAATTTTGGCGATATTTGGCGTCGCGATCATCTGTAAATCTCCCATTTTTCTTCCGCATCTTTAATTTCCGGATATTTAAAAGGCTACCGACATATTACAGTTAAAAGTATACTATATCTCTGCCAAACTTACCATGTGGAATATAGTAGAGTTTACACAAAAGAAACATGCGCAAATTGTTGAGAAGGAAAAACTATGGCATATGTCCCAAAGGGAGTACAGGGTAGCATAATCCGTTCCCTATGGTGGCATATTTCTGCCACGAGATACGAGATAATTATCGTGATAATTTTAGAAAACTATCATGATAAATCAAAGTTTCCTGGAAATTTTATCAAGATAGTGAAACGTTTTCTGGAAAAAAAAAAAATGACGATAAACTTTGTTATCTGGAAAATTTTAGATTGATCAGTAAATGTTTTAACGCGAAATTTCTCATTCGTGCACGAAGCTGACATCCGAGATAAAATCTACCCGTTTCTCGATATCTACAAGTAGAAAACTCACCATTCGGATGAACTCGGTAGTTTTTTTAACGGAACAATATGGCAAAGATGTTCCGAAACCGTATCTATTTATAGATACCGTGAATGTCAGTTGCGGGCACGAACGCCAAAAAAATCGTGTTAAGATAGAGAATTATCGCGATATTCCTACCGTGAATCTTTTTATTATCGAGATAGTATTTCCAGGAGTTTTTTCATCGCGATAGTTTTCTTAAATTTTCGCAGAAGTTATCTCGTATCTCGTGGCAGAAATATGCCACCATAGTTCCCCGTCACACTTTGGGTTTATTTATTTGTTATACCTATCACTTAAGTGTTTTATCACGACCTCTCCTTTTAATCTTGGTGATCTGTTGTCATTTAGAGACGCTTTGCTTCCCATCTAATGTTTAGTTTGGGCTTAAAGCGTCCGCAAAGTAAACTTTACACAGCTAAACGTTTATTTTGCGGAAATTGAACGCGGCACAGGTAATTTAGAAGCAATTTTCGATAGAAAAACGTTTGATTCACGCTGGTAAACTACCTTTCAAATCTGTAATTAGCATTTACACTGCTGAACCGAAACATTAACCCCTAGGCTGATGTGCGCGACTCGACCATATTTGCAGACAGTGTAGATCAAGATCAAACTTCTCAGAACGTGCAGTCTGATCTTAGATCTAAACCGTCCGATTTGGTTAGATTTTCTTGGAGAAGAGATCTTTGACAACACAGTTTCTTGTCTGATGCAATTTTCATTAGGGGATGTCCTGGTACTTCTTTACCACACAATGACGAGTTTTGACACCTCTTGGGAATTAGACTTTTGAAAACATCGTGGGAAAAGGAGAAAATGCTGGTAACCAGCATTTTCTCCTTTTCCCACGATGTTTTCTCACCTTTCAGAAACAAACCCTATCATTTGAGCCACTTGTGGTTTGTCGTCTGCAAATGCTTTCTATTTGGACCAGTCTAAAATTTTGTCGTCTGGTAAAGAGTTAAACGGAAGCATTGTTTGAACAAGATGGTGAACTACTGATTTTTACATGGACATACTAGTAAAGGTTCTGCAATCGAGTCTTTACATGATGGCCCAATTTTGGAATCTCCCATTTCGCGAAGAAAATGGCGAATGGTCTCTTCTAAAAACACTGCAGCATAAGGCTCATACCTCACTAACGTCTACATCAGTCGTAATGATCGTGTGACGTAATAATCTATGCTCTGTCAAACGGGGGCTAAATGCATCTTCCCGGTGCATTGTACCAATCAAGTCATCACATGATTATGGATCCATAAAATCCATTTTCTTTAAAAGACCGAGTGAATCATGACGTGGAATGGTCCTTTGACACAAAGAAAATGTGAAGATAGCAACAGGTTTCGGCCCATGTCAGCCTGCTCGGACTGTGCAGGCTGATCTGAGTCGATACCTTTTGCAAATGCATCAGTTCCCCCTTTTCACAGAGTATGGCTGCAAGTTTCAAAAAGAAATGGATGGTTATATTTCGTAGAAAGGTGCAATTTTAATGTTTGAATCACAGGCGTTCGTTATGTGACTTACTTCGCCATCTATATATGTCCGATATATTACAATAAATAGATGGCGAAGTTTGTCACAAAACGAACGCCTGTGATTTGAACAACAGGATCTATAGTCGGTTTGCGATTGGTAATTTCATCTATTTATAGAAGATCAACAAATATGACGTCATTGTACTGATTTGAATCGTTGTTTGCACATGTCATATTCTTCGAAGACTGACCTGCTATGACGCATCACTATCACAATCCTGCGCTTTAACCTTTTCCCAAACCACAAAGTTTAGACTCTTTCAAATTCGAAACATCTGCGGAAGTCATATTCGAAATTGTTACAAATGAGCTTCAGCTCTCTGATAGGATAGAAAACGTTGTGGGAAAGGAGAAAATGCTGGTTACCAGCATTTTCTCCTTTTCTCACAATGTTTTTCAAAAGTCTTCTTTCGTAGGGTCGTGAAAACCTTGGATTGTTCGGTAAAGGGTTAGGCTGCTAGCGGCTAACCATCCGATCACGGCAGAACGATCCTCTCTGTCATCGGCACTCAAACAATCAACCTCCCGCTCCATAGGTAGAGGCCGTCATGTCCAAGCTATATTTAGAACAGCTCTGTAAAAGGAGCAATTAGTTGTAACAAGCACAGTGCTCTGCCAGGGGGGAAGAAGTTTTGGACACTGTCCTACGGAATTGGAAAAAAGCAGACAGGTTAAATTTGGTTCCGTTCAAATTTGATTGAGAAGTCTTAGGTGCCAGGGCCCGGTTTCACTTAAAAATGTAAGTCTCTTATTTTGTCCGCTAACAGACTCATTTTCCGACTTAAGTTGACTTCATTATTCAGATGCATTTCACTAACATTAACAGACTTTAGAAACATTTTCAGGTCCTGAGCTGACGCAACGTTTCAGACTCGGCTCAGCAAAATAATGGACTTAAGTCATTTTAACAGACCTAAGTCCATTATTAGGCTGAATTGAGTGTGAAATGTTGTGTTAACTTAGGGACTGAAAATGCCCTTTTAAGTCTATTAATATCAGTAAAATGGGTCTCAAGTAACAAACTCAGCTTAAGTTGGAAATGGGGTCCATCAGCAGCCTTGAGCAAAAGAAGGTCCTTTATCTGACTAGTTTTGAAGATGTCCCCTATTTGTGCAACTTTGTGGTACAACTGCCCCCTCTCTGAATAATCCCCGGCAAAGCATTGCAACCAATCGGCCCTTTTTGAACTATTTCAGAAGTTTTGAACTGCACCACGTTAAAAGTCTTCGTATCTCTACATCTTCATCCCTTCACCACACCATTCCTAGTTTTAACGACCATGAGAAAGGAATGCATTTGAAAACATTGTGGGGAAAAAGAGAAAATGCTGGTAACCAGCATTTTCTCTTTTTTTGCCACAATGTTTTCTACCCTTTTTATTTTATTTTATTTATTTATTTTTTTTTAACAAAAAAACATATGTCGATTTTTGACTCATTATTTATCTAGTTGTCTGCAGATACTTTCAATTTGGACAAATCCAAAATTTTGTCGTCTGGTGAAAATTTTTTTTCTCTCTACCAGACGACAAAATCTTAGACTTGTCCAAATTGAAAGCGATTGCAGACGACAAATCAATCTTCGCTTAAATGATGGATCTTGTCTTTGAAAGTGTAGAAAACATGGTCGGAAAAAGAAGAAAATGCTGCTTACCGTCATTTTCGCCATTTTCCCACAGTGTTTTCAAAATCTTTCTTCTATATAATCATCGCTTTGTAATGGATTATCGTAAAATAGTGAATGAACTTTTTGTATTTGGTTAATCTATATCAGTCAATATCGTTGTTTGACAGCTTCAAAAGATCAAAGCTGTTTCTGTTTAGATTTGTTATAAAAGTCCTCCACCCTACTTTATCCCTTAAAGGGGGATATTCAGATTTTTATAATCTTACCAAACTTCAGAAATGCCTTACAAATGAAATAAGTTAGGCGATAGTAAATCATAAGTAAACAAGAATGACAAAAGTAAGGGGAAAAATCAGTGGTATTTACTTAATGGGCTATGTAGCCTCGAAAGGTGCTTTTAGATTTCGCGCCGAATTTCGCGATAGCTTGTGGGAATGCCACGTGATCAAAAACATGCGTCTGTTACGTTGGATTATATTCAAATCCATTATCTTCAGCTAGGTGGCGTTCAAGATGACAATCGACGCAATGAATTTCAAACTCAATTACACGTTTCCTAAATAAGACGCTACCTGATACGATTCATCCAGCCATGTTTAGCTAGCATATAACCTATGCAACAGTCATTTATAAACACAGCCCCTATAAGCTTGGGGAAAACCCCCAGTTTAAGCCAGCATTCTGAGGACATTATTTTTGTTGGCAAAGTCTGTTACACAAATCCCGGTTTTCACCATGTCTATACATTGTATTTAGAAACTGTATACAAAGATTTGCAGTAAACAATAGTACTTTATAAAACTGTTTGTCCAGGCTTGATTTTTCCACAGACATAATTATAATATATAGCCATTTTCCACTTGTTATTTTTAGCGGCAGTCAAATTTTCGTCAGAAGACCACTATTGAAATCTTTTGTGGGCCGATACTTTTCGCTATTTGTCAATTTTCTGTATGTCAAAGAACCATTTTACCTTATTATACAGTTTTTTGTTAGACAGACACGAATTTTATGGATCCCTTATCATGTGATGACTTGCTTAGCTTGGTATGATGCATTACAGAGATGCATTAAACCCCCTTTTGCCAGAGCTTATATATATATATATATATATATATATATATATATATATATATATATATATATATATATATATATATATATATATTGCAAGTGTAAAGAAACTGGAGCTCTACACGTAGTAAAAAGGTGCAAATAACTATGGCGTGCAAATAACGTTTGGTCTCTTTGCTTTCGGAAATTCCGTGTACATTTGAGCCAGGCTCTGGCAAAATGGGGCTTAATGCATCTCCGTGATGTATTGTACCAAGCAAGCCATCACATAATTCATGGATCCATTATGGCCACTTTTTTCCCAACAACCGACTGTATCATAAGGTAGACTGGTCTTTGGACATACAGAAAATTGACCAATAGCGAAAAGTTTCGGTAATGATCAGCCTGCGCGGACTGCGCAGGCTAACCTGAGTCGATACTTTTCGCAGCTGCATTAAGCCCCCTTTTCGCCGAGCATGGTTCGTTTATAAATGAGATCAACTGTGACGTCATAGTACTTATTTGAATTTGGTCGCACATAATCGACGCGTTTTATTTGAACACGTGACATTTCCACATTCCTTTTCGAAGTTCTGTTGCGAACTCTACAATACCGTAATAGGCTACTTCGCCCATGAAGGAAATATCATACAAAACGTTTTTCCTTGTAACATTTGTCCATTTTCTTTAGTGATGGTTTGCCTGCTATCGGCTTACTCAATTCAGTGACGAGTTATTTTTTCGGCGTAGCTGAATGTGCTGGCTGTTGACCTAATTCTGATAAAGAATATTTAGATGGTAATTTCCGATTGGTCAAAAATGTGCATATGTTTATTCGGCGGGCTCCTGCTGGTATATTTGCTCGCACATTTATGAAACCATTGACAAGCCTCGCTACTGCTGATCGATACCCCCGGGGCCTCGATTCATACCATAACAAAATAATGTAGCAGACAATGATTCTTTTCTTGAGCTATTTTGAAATTAAATATTTTCATAAGCGTTACCCAGTAACCCAATACTACTGTTCAACAAAATGAAAACCAGTGAGGAAAAAAGAACCAATTGCTCGTGAGGTTACTTTTCATTATTTTAATTCATATTGAACCAAAAAAGAGTTTCAATATTCATATTCCAGTACCTCTATCTTTTTTAAAGATATTTCTAGTTTCAGTTTGGCAAAATTGTATTTGTTTGTTTGTTTGTATGGTGTTTCACGCCGTTTTCAACATTATTTCAGTTATATCGCGGCGGCCAGTGCACCGATCCATGCTTTCCTGGAGTTTCTTTTTCTTTCCAAGCCACTGTCTGCTTTCCCACATAACCATCGTCGAAAAAATGGTTAATGAGAGAGGAATGAATCTTGTCGCAATGACTATCATCAATCCTTTGGAAAGAAATTGGCCAAGACGGCAAGATTGTAAAAATCTGAAATAACATTTTAAAAAGCCCCCTTTAAAAAAGGCGTATATCGTGATTTTAGCCAGGACTCCGAAATGACAAATTGTTGGTTTTCTTTGTAATTTTTTTTTTTTTAATTTTTTCTTTTGCATGTATAAATCGCTAAAGTTAAAAAGCACATTGTGGTGAACAAATTTATATCACTATTAATACTGCCATCATAAAAATTATAAGTTTACAAGATCTTTATTATAAAATATAAAGGCTTTTGTCCATTTTCTGTCGATTACGACTTCTTGAATCTTGCAGGCGATAACTTATGAAAATATCGTAGCAAACGAAGAAATTTCTCATTACGAGCAATTTCTTCTTTTGCCACGATGTTTTCACTCATGTACAAAACTTAAAGAATCCACTTCGGGTTAATCATTTAAAATTATAGGTCATATATATATATATATTTTCAAGGTCATACTACTAGTCACTTCAGTGAATTGATTACCAGAGGAATTCAATTCACTGAAAGGCTGATTGATTGATTGATTGATTGTATGGTGTTTCACGCTGTTTTCGACATTATTTCAGTTATATCGCGACGGCTAGTGCACCTATCCATGCTTTCCTGGAGTTTCTTTTATCAGTATTATGCACAATATTCTTTCCAACCCACTGGCTGCTTTCCGACATAACCATCGTCCAAACAATGGTCAGCGGTGAGAAAGGAATGAATCCTGTCGCAATGACTACCATCAATCCTCAGAAAGAAATTGACCGACCCGGGGATCAAACCAGCGACCTCCTGTTCTCAAGTCCTGTACGCTACCGACTGCGCTACCGGGGCTCAAATTCACTGAAAGGATTTGAGAAATTATGCAAACTCTCGATATACGTATATTGTTGCCGTGAAGGACTTAGAATTTTTTTTTTTTCGAAATATCAGTGTGCAAATAATCAGCGAAGAAAATGCTTGCGGGCAACGGTATTTAGATGCCGCGTTCAGCGGAGTTCTGCTCGAGCATAGAAAAAAACTCTCAAAGAAATCACGCTTGATTGGTTGATTGGCCAGGTAAATAAGCGACTGGGAGGGGAGTGTGGGAAAGCCCGAACTTTCCTGGTCAATCACTCATCTTACTATCTAGTCTACGCTTACCTGTGATACAGTGATGTTCGAACGTAAAGGTGAACTATTCGATCACTCCGTGTTTATATTTAGTTTGGAATTTTAATTCGAATATTTCTTTTTTTTTTTGTAGGTTTTATTGTGGAATAGTTAACTTTGGAATTTTATGTAGCAGTTTTCTTTTTTTTTATATAGTGGAAAAGTGATTTGTGTATTTCTTTTTTTTTTCTCTCTTCTTTCTTTTTCACATGATGACTGAAAATAAATGAGCCACGCTCTGGCAAAAGGGTGCTTAATGCATCCCCGTGATTCATGATACCAGGCAAATCATCTCGGAGTTATGAATACATAAAAGCGACTTAAGAAAAAGAAAGCGAATAAATCTTTAGGTAGATTCGTCTTTGGACATACAGAAAATTGACCAATAGCGAAAAGTTTCGGCTCAGGTCAGCCTGCGCGGAATGCGCAGGCTGACCTGAATCGACACTTTTCGCAGAAGCATTAAGCCCCCTATTCACAGAGCATTGCTAAAATTTTCTGGATATTGCTAGGTTCTGAATTTGCAAATGATAGCCTTTGAATTAGAATCGTATTCTGCTTTTAAAATCTTACGCATTTAACCAATTATCCACTGAGATAAATATATGAGCTATGCTCTGTGAAAAGAGGGCTTAATGTATCTGCAAAAAGTATCGACCCATGTCAGCCTGCGCAATCCGCGCAGGCTGACCTGGGCCGAAACTTTTTGCTTTTGGTAAGCTTTCCCGATGTCCATGGACCACTGTACCTCATGAATCAGTCGTTTGTTATACAAATTTTATGGATCCATACTTATGTGATGACTTGCTTGCTACGATGCATCGTGGAGATGTATTAACCTTCCATTTGCTAGAGCATGACTCAAATAATGGATGATTGTACAAAAAAAATCTTTGTTAAGTATCTGAAGTGATTAACCCAAAGGCTGCTGAAAAGGAATCGGTTCGCTTTTGCCGACGCTGTAAATCAAGATCAGGCTACCCAGAACGTGCAGTCTGATCTTTGATCTACACTTTTCGATACGGTGAGACTCTTCACGGCAACTATAGCTTTGAGTTGCAATGTTTGAGCCCGCTCGGGTAGCTCAGTGTTTAGCCTATCTGACTCGTGACCTGGTGATTGTGAGCTCGATACCTGGTTGAGGCAAATTTTATTTCCGGCGATTTTTCGCACCTCTCACCTCTGATACATGTGAGAAAAATAGTTAGTGGCTTTGGAAAGAAAGTTGTGTCAGTACTGGTGTGAGAAAGCCGGGAAACACATGGGTGCATCACTGACTGCCATGGTGTGACCTGAGCTGTTAAAATGGCATTAAACTCCAATACAAACCAAACCAAATGCGGCTTTGGAAAGAAAGTTGTGTCAGTACTGGTGTGAGAAAGCCAGGAAACACATGGGTGCGTCTCTGACCGCCATGATATGACCTGAGCTGTTAAAATGGCGTTAAATTCCAACACAATGCAATGTTTGGGATTTTCGATTTTAGCTTGAGATGTACATTTAATCTTTTTCGCAGTTTAACTCTTTACCGGAAGACAAAAATTTAGGCTAGTCCAAATTGACAAGTCTAAATTTGCAGACGACAAATCGACAGTGGCTCATATGAAGGCTTTTGAAACAGTAGAAAATATTGTGGAAAAAGGAGAAAATGCTGGTTATCAGGATTTTCTCCTTTGTCCACAATGTTTTCAAAAGTCTATTTCCTCACAGTCGTTTAAACACGAGATCGTTTGGTAAATGGTAAAAGATTTTGAAAACTTTTTTGTTATACATAGTTTATCAGCATTCATAAGGATTTGATACACAGGGCTGTCGGACCGGGTGACGGGAGAGGAGATGGGGAGAGGCTAGCTGAGGCTTAGCCCTAATAATTTAAGAAATGTTTGAGAGCTTGTAATTTTTTAATTTCCTAAGATTGACCTTTTTCACTATTAGTCAAAGTAATAAATAAATAAATAAATAAATAAATAAATAAATAAATAAATAAACTACAATTAAACCCGCCTAATCATCATTCCAAGTCAGTCTGAAGCCCTTGTAAAATGTGGGGGTATTTTGCAATATAGGCCTATATGGGAATGGAGTTGCATATTTTCTTTAGCAATCCCCCACACCCGGCATCTAAAAATGCTTCCTACGGGCTTGATAACCGAAAAACAGAAGAAGAAATTGCCTCTACCGATAATTTCCCCCCTTTTGTTACAATGCTAAAATGGATGAGCCATGCTCTGTGAAAAGGGGGCTTAACGAATCTGGGAAAAAGTATCGACCATATCAGCTTACGCAGTCCGCGCAGGCTAAAATGGGTCAAAACTTTTTGCTATTAGACAATTTTCTGCATTCCAAAAGACCGTACTACCTCATGATTCAATAGGTTGTTCGACAAAAATGGATTTTTATGTATCTATGATTATATGATGACTTGCTTAGTATAATTGATCATTGAGATGCTTTAAACCCCCGTTTACCAAAGCATGGTTCATATATAGTCTGCATCAAGAAGAAAAATACCCTATGAAAGGAAATTATAAGCTAAATCATGTTAATGATCAAATTACTTGGCTAATTACTTGGCTAGTTTTCTTGAGGATGATGGAAAAGTGGGACTAAAGCTGTAAAATCTTTTTCGTGCGAGCTATTCCAACCTAATGCTGCACATAATTCTGGATTTATATAATGAACTATGCTCTGTGAAAGGGGGCTTAATTTATCTGCAATAATTATCGATTCATGTCAGCCTGCGTAATCTTGGTTACCAGCATTTTCTTCTTTTCCAAAATGTTTTCAAAAGCCTTCTTCCTCAGGGTCGTTAAAAGCCGCGATAGTGTGATTAAGGGGTGAAAACAACTGTCTACTGCAAAGGCTTGAAAAGTCATCATTTATGAATAACCCGGTAGCTTATTTTGTAAGATAAAGCGTCTTGTAAACTAAAGGTCGTGAGTCTGATCCACAGCCTAGCCGAGCTATTGTTTGGATGTGATTATAGTTATTGCCAAGGGATTCAATCCCCTCCCAACGCTGAATATGACTTTGACGATGGTTATGTGGGAAAGCAGCCACTAGCTTGGAAAGGATGTTGTGAGAATTACTAGTAAAAGCTCCAACGAAAATCTAAATATCTGAAGTGTCTGTCGTGACACGACTAAAATTCTGTTGTTAATGACATAAAACACAAAATATAAAAAATGTATAGAAAGAACAATAAAAGTTTTAGTGACTTTCAATATATTGCGTGAACAATATAACTGATATTAAGTTTATTTTTGGGGGCGATTTCAATGTTGATTTTGGGTTCCTGCGTGGCTCAGAGGAAATTGTAAGACTCGTACCCTGGAGGCCGAAGGTTTGAGCCTCACTGGATGCAATGGGCTTTTCGGGGGTGTGTCCCTTGGCAAGACACTTTAAAGCCCTAGCCTTGTACTGGTGGAACATAGGAAATACAGGAATATGTGAGCTATCGACGTGATATGACTGTAATAATGTTGAAAGCGGCGTAAAACACCATTTGATCAAAGTTAATATGTCGAAATTTTTAAGTAATTAGAAATAAAGGAAAAAATGTGTCTGTTATGCTCCCGTTATTTATAGTGATGAAAAACAGCGGACTTTTTAAAAGATAACACCTGGCATGTTTCGGAAAACACTTTACCAAACAATCCCGTGTTTTAACGACCCCGAGAGGAGAGGTCTTTTGAAAACATTGTGGAAAAAGGAGAAAATGCTGGAAACCAGCATTTTCTTCTTTTACCACAATGTTTTCTACTCTTGTAAAGATAGACAATATCCCTTGCGTCACGTTTCATACGTTGTTTGCAAATGATCTCAATTTAGGTAAATCTAGGATTATGTCGTATGGAAAAGAAATAATTCATTTTTTGATATCGCCATTTTTATGAATGGACTATGATAATGATCCCTGTCTGTCTGTCTGTCTGTCTGTCTGTCTGCATGCCTATATGCCTCTCTCTGTCTGCATCTCTCTCTGCCTCTCTCTGTCCCCATGTCTATCTGCCTCTCTCTTCCCGCATCTCTCTCGGTCTCTCTCTCGGCATTCCTCTCTCCCCCTCTCTCTCTCTCTCTCTCTCTCTCTCTCTCTGCATCCCTCTCTGTCTCTCTGTCTCTCTCTCTCTCCTCCCCTAATTTTCTGTATTCATGATTCCATAGGAAACATAATATTTCTGACCACAACCAAGTAAATGCATTAAAAATTGGGCTCAGCGAGAATCATCTGGGGCGAAATAAATATAGATAACTTGAGCGATAGAATCGCCAATGAATCGGTAAAAATACTATTGGGATAATGTATTCCTCTGGAAACAACTAGTGATTCCTGGAGTAGGGCGAAAACGTGGAGAACGGAGTTTAGCGTTGTTATAGGTAAGTATTGCATTCATTTTTTTCTGCTTCTACATTGCCTTGTTATTCTGATTGATTGATTGATTGATTGATTGATTGATTGATGGGACTGGATGGGACTGGATTGGATGGATGGATGGATGGATGGATAAATGGATGGATGGATGGATGGATGGATGGATGGATGGATTGGTCGGTCGGTCGGTCGGTCGGTTGATTGATTGTGTTTTACTTTTTTTTTTCATCAATACTTCGAATTTAGTCATATCACGGCGACAGGTCGCTTATTCACTTGTTCGCCCTGGGTTTCACTGGAACTAGCCATGTAAAGCCAGTAAAAGGTTTTGCCCAAGAACACTGCCACGAAAAACCCAGAGCCCAGGTGAGGAACGAAATGGGTTGACTTTATAGAGCATAAACAGCCTGTCTTCAATTATTCGAAACTACAAACGCATTGAACTGTTTTGGCAATGTAGTATTGAATGTATGAAATGAGAATCTTCAGTCTATACTTATAAGCCAAGTGGCGGCCAGACGTAAACAATGCGATTGTTAAAATGCATTTGATCCAAGATCTGTGAAAAAAGGGGCTTAATGCATCTGAGAAAAGTTTCGGCCCGGGTCAGCCTGCGCAGTTCGCGCAGGCTGACCTGGGCCGAAACTTTTCGCTATTGGTCAATTTTCTGTATGTTAAAGGACCAGTCTACCTTATGATACAGCCGGTTGTTCGACAAAATGAATTTTATGGATCCATAGTTATGTGACTTATTGGTATCATGGATCACGGAGATGCATTAAGCCCCTTTTCACAGAGCATGGTTCATTTATATTTAAATTAACTCTGACCTTGTCGTGATCTTGACCTTTGACCTACGGACATAATTTTTGTACATTACACATTGTCTTTATGTTGTTGAAATTATTTTCTGCTCTTTTATATTTTTCCCCAATTTATAAGAAAAAAAGCTGAAGACCAGGCACAAACATAACTCCCCAAAATTTCCATTTGTCAAAAAATATTTGACTTGGGTGTGACCTTTACCTTTGACATCTGGTCAGGATTCCTGCACGCGACACACTGTCTTATTGCGGTTGAAATTCCTGCACAGTTATACTGAAATTCTTTTATTATTAGAAAAAGTAATAGAGCGGACAAGAACAAAGCTTCCCCTCAAAAAATTCAACTTTTTATGCATTTGACCTTGCCGTGACCTTGACCTTTTACTTAGGCACATGGTTTTTCACAATGCACGCTACACATCTTCTGAATGTGGTCGGAAATTCCGCAGATTTAGACTAAAATTCATTCCTAATTAGAAATGTTACAGGCAGGACATGAACACTAAACCCCCCCCCCCCAAGCACATTTGACCTTACCGTGACCTTGACCTTTTTATACCTTTGACCTACGGACATAACTCTTGCTCACGACATTGCAAATCTATTTTAGGTAATAAGGGAAAAGTGTTTGGGCCCGGACACGAAAACGACGGATGGACGGACAGACAGACCAAACAAAAGCTATATGTATATGCCCCCATAATTTTTTCGGGGTATACAGACAGACAGAGACAGACAAACAGACGGACAGAGAAAACACTTTTAATTGCGCTCAACATTAGTAACATATGAATATCGTAATTACTCACATCATATTATTAATACACTTTTAAGGTTGTTCGTTATGTACCGATGCTGCAATGACTGTCAGTCATTAAAACGTCAAAAAGATATACGAAACTTTAAAACTTCATTCATCTTTTGTCAATCATCCTCCTGTGTAATGTATCGATCAGTTTTGCCCTTTTACACCGAAAGTGCGGTTTTGTTTTGCGACTTTGTTTTGCGGACAATGTAGATCAAGATCAGACTGCACATTTTGTGCAGTCTGATCTTTGATCGACATTGTGCGCTATGCTAAGATACGAGTATTCTTGCCCGTAGCAGCCTTGAATCGACAGTCATCTGCGCGTTTTTTCCATGGCTGAAAATTTCTGTAAAGTTTACTTTTGGCGCTTAGATAGTTCGAGAACCATCTCAAGGGTTCGGGAACCGTCTCTATACGATAGGCATCGTCCTTACACCCGTTCTTCATTCCAGTTATGCCATGGTCACATTTACGGTCATGCACGTAGTTGACCGTACTTCATTTCAAACGTAGTCTGCCGTAGTGTTACTATGGTTAACTAGGAAGTTGACGAGCCTAATTGCTGATCATCGCTTATCATGCCATGCTGGAAGAAAGAATGTACTATTGATGTGTTTTAGCAGGTGCTACGGTCAACTACGCACGCACTACGGTTAAGTAGGGTCAATTACGGTTAACTAACGTCAACTACGTTCAAACTACGGTCACAGTGGGGTCACGACACCGTAGTTAACCGTAACCATTTTTTGAACATGTTGAAATTTTTATGTGCTTACAACGGCCAAATCATAATTTCGAACTACGCTCATTACTATGCTGATCTACAGTTATCAACGTGTAACTACGTGCAACTAGGTTTAACAAGTTCAACTACGGCCACCTACAGTCATTCCCCACTACAGTCAACTACGTAAGATGTGACCATGGCTTTACATTATACTACATTTATAATAATATACAGTTGGATAACGGAATCTGTCATTGACAGGGTAGACAACATTCTGGGGAAAAGGAAAAAATGCCGGTTACACTTCATTTTTGTACCTAGGGGTATTTAGCATTCTAAATACTAGAATCGTTCAATGGAATTCTTAAAAGACTTTTCATTCGTTCCATAGTGACATTTTGTGGAACGTTTGACGAATGAATTAACGCGTTAATCTTTGTCCAAAATGACCTTTTACAAGTCGCATTTTCGAAGTATTTTCCTGGTTAAAATGATCAAGTAATAAATTTCCGAAAATATTGTCGTAAAATTACAATTTGTCGTAAAACCCGGACTTGATTTTGAAGAGTTCAATAATTGTAACACCAGTTTTGATTGTTTGAACAATAACTCTTTTACATGTGGCTAACTAATAATGATAAAAACGAGACAAAGAGACAGACAAGCATGTGTATCCTTGGTTTTGCCAACAATGAAATGGGCGTTTGCAGCGGCTTGCCTGAACTAAAGATGGAAATTTGTCTAGAATGCTTTTAGCGCCCAAACAAAGATATGAGCCATGCTCTGTGAAAAGGGGTCTTAATGCATCTACAAAAAATATCGATCCAGGTCAGCCTGAGCAGTCCGTGTATGCTGACCTGGGTGGAAACTTTTCTGTTTGTCCAAGATCCAGTCTACCTCATGATTCAGTCGGTTGATAAACCAGGGACGAATAAGCCCCGGAGCAAACTGATTTTGGGACGAAAAAGTACGGAATCGGTCGGTCAGGAGACAAAGATTGTGTGTATCATTACGCAATAGCGGATCAAGCTATTTTCGATAAAAAAAAAAATATTTCCACGATCGATGGCCTAATCCAATTTATTTTAATACGCCATTTTCAATTTCATATCTGAGAGCAATCGAAACACTTATTTGTCTTAGGAAAATTAAGTTTAATTGGGTTTACTTCCTTCGGTTTTGCACAAACTACGATACATGATTTTCAAAATGCCGTATTGAACTCATAGTGGCATTGTCTTCGACAAATGCCACAAAAACTGGCTAAAATGGTTCCTTAATTATATGTGATGGCTTGACAGGTATCACACATCACCGAAATGCATTAAACCCCCTTTTGCCAGAGCATGGCTCATATGTGACTGCAGAAAATGCACATGGAATACGCGTCGAATACCCGATTTCACGTTTTTTTTTTTTTTCTTCCGACGTTTTTACCCGGCAAGTCATTTGGATACCAGTATCACGTGACAACTGATGAAAGACACTTTTAAACAACCGAATATCAAACAGCGAAGTGACTTGGTCAGTGAGTGAGTAAATTATAAAATATGGCGAGGGGGTTGTGGGCACGAGCCTACCCATAGATCTTTTTTTGTAAAATTTAGTCTAAGATCGAGTGTCATCTGTGGTTAAATGTCAGAAAACGCGTCGCAGTTATGGACGAGAAATCCAGGGTTCGCATTCACCAAACCATTCTTAATTTCATTCTTAGTCTTATCCTTGATTTAGAAAGTAACGCACCTTCTGATTGCCGCCTAAACCGTTTGAGCAGTGCTCTGGCAAAAGGGGGCTTAATGCTTCTCCGTGATGTATTATACCAAGGAAAACATCAGTTACTTTTGGATCCATAATAGCCACTGCTTTTAACAAGTGACTTCATCATGAGGTTGACTGGTCCTTGGAAGTACAGAAAATTGAACAATAGCGAAAAGTTTCGGCCCAGGTCAGCCTGTACAGTCCGCGCAGGCTGACCTGGGCCGATACTTTTCGCAGATGCATCAATCCCTCTTTTCACAGAGCATGGCTCATTTGATTTAGCCAATAAAAAACTGTGTTACTTTAAATTTGGAAAATTCTTGAGAATAAGACTTGAACGTTCTTGAGAACGGTTGCTGAATACAGGCATGGGTCCGATATTGGTCACGAGTGTCTGCGTACAGTGGAATAGTAACATTTCTCCGAGTAAGAATAAGCTCCTCCCCCATATACGGGCCCGTATTCACCAACCATTCTTAACCCGTAGGCTGCTAAGTGCGACTCACTGACCTTTTGCGGACAGTGTAGATCAAGATCAGACTGCATAGAACGTGCAGTCTGATGTTGGATCTACATTGTCCGATCCAAAGATAGCTTACCCCCAAATAGGCCTTTGAAATAACAACATTTTGGTTTTTACCATCGGCTTGAAAGTTTCATTTCATTTATATAGCAGGGTAAGTGTTCTTGGTCTTATGCTGAAGAATTTTCTAAATTTGTAAAGTAACACAATTTCTGATTGGCTAAACCATTTGGTTCAGCCAATCAGAAATTGTGTCACTTTCAAATTTGAAAAAAAATCTGGAGAATTGGACAAAGAATGATTGGTGATATAGACCCTGGTCTCTTCGAACTTAGGGCTCTCGTAAACTGGGAATTATCTCTGTGCAGCGTAAATTCGCAAATGTACCAGAGAGAGGGGGAGAGAGAGAGAGATGGTTGCTATGCAAATGCAAAAGTTTATATCTTTATCAAAAACGCCACGAAAGTGGGCGCGGACCCGTAGTGGAGATGACAAAACGATATTTGGATTAGTAATGGTGATCACAGTGTTTGTATAGGCCTGTTTGACGGACAGAAATTGTCCATATCATGACAGGAAAGGTCGGTGTTGACGACACAGTGTGGGTGTGATAACGATTTTTAAATATGACGATTATTACTCTTTTTTGTTTTATCTCCTCTTTTGTAAACAAATAGCGTGTTTGATGAATGCAGACGGCAAATTGTCAAAATGTAGCGATACCGTCCGGGTATTGGTATCCGAATATACATGTATATCATTAGTGCCAAAATTCGAGGTACCTGGGCTTCGTTATGTTTTAACATCTACCAGGGGTTTAACACCAACCATTCTACAGAGCATTCATGATTCTAACTCTAGAGTTCAGAGTCTCTGATTGGCTAAACCTTTTGATTTAACCAATCAGGAATACTGTTAGCTTGAAATTTACTTAAACTGAAAAATGAGACTTAACCTTATACTGCTAAATAAGTTATGTGAAATTTTCAAGCCGATAGTTATAAGCCGATTAATGTTATTTCAAACTTAAGTTTTGGAGAAAAAAGATCTCCTTATCGGACAGTGTAGATCAAAGATCAGGCTGCACGTTCTATGTAGTCTGATCTTGACCTACAGTGTCTGCAAAGGTCCTGTAGTCGCGCTTAGCAGCCTAAAGGTTAAGGGTCTAGTTAGGTCTTTGGCGTCTAACAGACAGTCATACAGTTCTTTCATTCAATCTACATACTTAATTTAGTGGGTTTCTTGTTGCGTGCAAATATATTTCAAATAACAAACAATAATGTCAGTTACTAAATATGTATCGACAATGAATATTTTCCGAATTTCACCCAGACTGTCTCTCTGCAGAAGATTGTGTCATTATACCCCAGAATTTTCGTTGTCTGTACATTTCAATATCTTTCGAAGATTTGATCTGTCTACTATGACGCATCATTATCCTGTACAGGATAAAATTAATATCTATACGCGGTGCGTAAATTGCCGCTTAAAAAGTGTAGGCGGTAAATGGCAATAAATAATACGTCTGTGGAAAAATCAAGCCAGTTTTTTGCTAGAAATTTCTTAAAAAACAAAATAATTTTAAAATGGGAAAACATTTTTTTCAAAATACATGTATCAATTGTTTACAGCAAATCTCTGTAGACAGTTTCTAAATATAGACATGGGGAAAATCGGGATATGTGCAACAGACTGACAACAAAAATAACGTCCCCACCTTGCTGGGCTTGTACTGGGGCTTTTTCCCAAGCTTATAGGGGCTTATGTTAATAAATGGCTGATGCATAGCTTATATGCTAGCTAACCATGGCTGGATGAATCGTACAAGGTAGGTTTTAGAGAGTAAACGTATATTTTATTCTGAAATTCGTTGCATTGATCGCCGCTATAAAAAGTAGTCCGGTTCTGTACCCAGAATGCCGTTATCAGATAGGTTACGTATTTGAAAATTGCCGCCTAGCGGAAGATAATGCAGAATTTTTCATATCAATCTCTGTATGAACAATACACACAGGCCGCCATGGATGTGTAATTAGTAGAGAGATAAAACTAAATCGCCGATTCTACCTTGAACGAGCAATATCTACACATGATACCAATGATCGAGTAAATAAAACATTCCCTTTCTTATTGTCCATATTTGGATTTCGAGCTGGTGCGGCTGTGTTAGCCAATTAAATTTTGTATAGGATTTGTCCCTCGTGATGGTGATTTTGTAATTTCATTGGTCAATTATTTTGACATAGTAGCCGCAAGGGAATGGCGTACATACTTTTTGGGCATTGGCTACGATTGCTTACGTAGCTTTGCCCCCAAATACATATGAGCCAGGTTCTAGGAAAAAAGGGTTTAATGCATCTCCGTAATGCAATATATCAAGCAGGATATCATATAATAATGGATCCATAAAATCTATTCAGTCTGACAACTGACTTGATATATGGGTAGAGTGGTCCCTGGACATGCATAAAATTTACACACAGCAAAAAGTTTTGACCCATGTTAGCCAGCGCGGACCGTCCAGGCTAACGTGTGTCGATACTTTTAGCAGATGCTTTAAGCCCTCTTTTTAAAGATCATGACTCATACTAGTATCTTCCGTCTAACTTGTCATATTTTAATTTTTCTGATTTAAAGACAGCCTTTACGGTGAGGGTTAAATCGCCATTGGCAAAGAAAGAATAATTAGTGCCAAACATAATGTAACATTCTTTCCAAGCCACTGGTTGTTTTCCTGTATTAACTCTTCATCAGACGACAAAATTTTAGGAAGGTCCAAACTGAAAACATTAAAAGATCAGAATGAAAAAAAATCATGTAGTCTGATCTTGGATCTCCAACGTTCGCTTCCAAGTGACAAACTACATGTATGACCAAAGCTCATTCTCAACTGCATAATTAAAGACAAAAAAGTCAAACTGATTTAGTTTTCTGCAAAAAAAAAGATGAACCAAAGAAAATCCCAAAGACAAGTGCACTTCCCACCTTTGCATAGCTAAAATACTGTTGAAAAGAGCGTTCAACACCAAATTTATAAAAAAAAAAACCAGTGGTCTCAGCTGGCAAACTTTCCCCCATGAGTTTTGCCTGTCATTAATTTTTGATAATTTCGTGCACAGTTTGCCTCTTATGTTATTGGGAAACCATTTGGACACAACGGCTACGAATGGCGTTTTGAAATAACAAAGGTACAAATAGTTCTTAATTTGCATTTTCTTCCTTTCACTACGATGTTTTCTCTTAGGCTATTTCATTTATTTCAGTCGAATACCAGCAGTTTGTGATCTCTGACTGACTGCATTGAAGTTAACCCTTACCACACAATCCCACGTTTTAACGACCCTGAAGATGATGGGTTTTGAAAATGATTGCAGGAAAAGGAGAAAATGCTAGATACCAGCATTTTCCTTTTTCTCACATTTTTTTTCTACCCTATCAGTGACAAAGATCATCATTTCAGCTACATGTGTATTTGTCATCTGCAAATGGTTTCTGTTTGGACAAGTCTACATTTTTGTTGTTTCGCAAACAGTTAACTCTTTACCAAACAACAAATCTTTGGACTGGTCCAAATTGAAAGCATTTGCAGACGACAAATTAAAGGTGGCCCAAATGAGAAAAAGTTTGTTCATGACTGGTTAGAAAACATTGTGGGAAAAGGAGAAAATGCTGGTTACCAGCATTTTCTCCTTTTCCCACAATGTTTTTTTTTTTTTTATTTAAAGCCTTCTTCCTCGGTGTCGTTTAAAGTCATGATTGTGTGGTAAAGGTTTAAACAGTGTGGAGTTGTGACTGAAATGTGCACGTTACGAAATGGATAAAGTCAGTTTTCATTACGTACCGACATAATCCATCAGTCGTTGAGTAGTCCCCCGTTCTATCTGTCACACCGACGCCATTAGACAACAATACTGACGTTCCTTACCAGGGACAATAGACCAGTCTAGCCTTCCGTCATAGCGCGGTTCATTTATGATTAATCGGTAAAAACATCTGGGACATGCTCTGGAAAAAAGGGGGTTTAATGCATCTCCGTGAGGCATCTTGCCAAGCAAGTCATTAGATAATTATGGATCCATTAAAATTTATTTTGTTTAGCAACCGACTGAATGATGAGGTAGACTGGTGCTTTGGACATGCAGAAAATTTACAACTATAAAAAAAAAAAAGTTTCGACTCAGATCATCCGGCGTGGATCGTGCAAGCTGAACCGGGTCGGTACTTTTTGCAGATACATTAAACCCCCTTTTCCCAGAGCATGCTCATATTTGTTGTCGTATAATATGAGTAGACGGTAAAATGACTAGACCAATTTTTCATATAAACAATATGAAAAAAAAAACACGTAAATTTGCTAATTCATTAAAAACTTTTTACAAACAACGTCGTCTTTTTGTAAACTTGAGTAAGTAGACTTTTGAAAACATTGTTTGAAAAGGAGAAAATGATGGTAACCAGCACTTTCTCTTTTTCCCGAAATGTTTTCTCGTCTTTCTTAGACGAATCCCATCACTTCAGAGTCGTTAAATTTGCCGTCAGCAGATGGTTTTTAATTTGGACAGGTCTAAAATTTGGTTGTCTGATAAAGGGTAATGTCTCAGTGGTCCAAATAAACACCATATACATCTTTGGTCTTCTAAAGTGACCTAAATAATATTGAAATTTTGTGACCTTTTTCTGGCTATCTCTGCATAATGGACAATGTAGATCAAAAATCAGACTGCACGTTATGTGCAGTCTGATCTTTGATCTACATTGGCCGCAAAAGCCACACTGGGTATGAAAAGCACGCTCAGAGATAAACGCATTTTCCTCTCCCACGCCCAAACAATAAAAGCACATCGGAACGTGATTATGGTGTTCACAGTTTTTGTCCAACAAACCACAATTTATAGAACAAAATTCAAATAAAAGAGAAATTTTCATTATGTCAGGGTCCTCTGTACAGAATTCTATTCGCGCCATAGACCTTTTCAGTAAAGCGGAAGTTGATCGATTGATTTAGTGTTTTACGCTGCTTTCAACATCATTTCAATTAAATATAGCGGAAACGGCTCCTTTTATTTATGTGTGTCCCTGGTTTTTCCAAACCTGGTGTCTTGTTCAAGGACACTCCCGACAAAAACCCGGTGCCTCGAGTTAGGATCGAACCCGGAACCCCCTGAGTTAAGCCCTACATCTGACCACTGAGACTCGCAGAAGCCCTCAAGCGGAAGTAGGAAACTAGATATTAGGAATCATTATTTCGACTCTTCCAGGTGAATCATTCACACGAAAAGTAGAAAAGCAGTAGATTTAATTTCATGCCGATTGTTGAAAGAAGAGCTTTGTATTTTTTTTACGTTAGATTTACCTAGAAAAGTCGAAATGAGTCAGATCATGTTTGTACTTTTCTGGGGAAAATAACTGGGTTAAAAAGTCGGAAAGGTATATATTTTGCCTCGACAACTGTTAACCCTTAGGCTGCTTATCGCGACCCACCGACCTTTTGCGGACAGCGTAGATCAAGATCAGACTGCACAGTACGTGCAGTCTGATCTTTGATCTAAACTGTCCGATAAGGAGATATCTTTCCTCTAAAAATACCTTTGAAAGAAGAAAGTTTTCGGCTTCTGCTATCTACTATAAAGTTTCATTTCATTTATTCAGCAGGATAAGGGTTAAAAAGAATCATTTTCCAAACAGAGATTTTCAAAGGAAAGTTGAAAAGTAGGGGATTCTCCTTCTTTACATGGTAGGTGTAGAAACGAGAAACTAGACAAGAATGCAATAAGTACCTATTTATTTGAACTTTTCTAGGTAAACTTCACGGTTGAATAGTTGATAGTGTTTTGACTCACAGAGCCAAAAATATCACCTTTTCGACCTATATGTTCTCCTAGAAACGCTGAAATTAGATTTCAATGGAACAATACTCGAATTTAAGACCTCGGAGAAAACGTTTCACAAGACTATACCGTGTTTGAATACCCTGGGGGGAGAAAGCGTTTGAAAACATTCTGGGAAATGGAAAAAATGCTGGACTCAGCATTTTCTCCTTTTTCCACAATGTTTTCTATCCTTTCAAAAAGTAAATTTCGTTAATTGAACTACAATTAATTTGTCGCCCACAAATACTCTCAACACGGACAAATCTGAAATTGCGTCATCTGATAGGAATTTACTGAGTGCGAAAAAAGTAAAAGTTCCTTTTTTTATTTCATGCTTTTTGGTAATTTATCGAGAAATAATAGTGGATTATGGTTTGATATTTCATGGTTACGACCAGTGAAAATACCGATTTTATATTTTCTAACTCTTCAACTGAAGGCGGAAACAGTAGTTCCCGCGCACTAGTTACCTAGGTAAACAGCGCGTGCCATTCAAATGCAGGGAAATATGACGTAATTTACGCTATATTTCTTGCGCTTTACGTAATATTGTAATGCGTTGTTATGTGAGGGGGGGTACGCCACGGGGAATTACTGAAAACAACTGTACTGGATTTTGATGAAAGTTCCAACAAAATAGAAGTTAGAAGCATGAAATAAATAGGTTTTTTTTCGGTGAAAGATTGAAATTCATTTCATCTCGTGAACATCATCGGTAATATTTTCACGAGTGGTGCAGATGAAATAATGAAATAAATTTCGATCTTTCACCGAAAGAGAAAAACAAATATCCTCTATTTATTTCACTTGCACTGCGTTTCGGTAGATCTTTGTTTAGTGGTGTGGTGTTTAATACCATTTTCAACATCATTTTAGCTATAGCGCGGTGGTCAGTGAATCTGTCTATGCTTTCCTGGACTTTCTTTTATCAGTACTTTTCATAGTACTCCTCCCAAGCCACTGGCGTTCCCGCATAAACATTGTCGAAACAATGATCAGCGTAGAGAGAGAAATCAGTCTTGTCGCAATGACTATTATCAATTAAAAGAAATTGGCCGAGCTGGAGATTTGAACCACTGACTCCCTGGTTTTAAATCGTGTAACGTTACCGACCGAGCCACCAGGCTTGGCCTTGGTACATCTGAAGAATTTTCTGTCCAGTAAAAGATTAACACTGGCTTACTTTTTCTTCGTGAACAACAACAACAACACCAAAAACATGACATTTAACTCTTAATCCTGCTAAATAAGTGAAATGAATTTTTCAAACCGGTATTAAAAGCTCGAATAATGCTATTTCAAACTTATTGTTAGGGAAAAAAAATATCTCCTTATCGGACAGTGTAGATCAAAGATCAGACTGTACGTTCTGTACAGTCTGATCTTGATCTACACTGTCCGCAAAAAGGCTAGTAAGTCGCGCTTAACTCTTTTAAGGGTTGAGACGGTTTCTGCTCCCTCAATTAGGGTAAGCAGGATCAATTTCAGGGGTTTCGCATGTGTTGGTCCCTTTGAACCATATCTTGCCTGTTGTTAGGTCTTTTACACTTATCCCTTTGTTCCCGTATCAACCCACTGCATTGTTTTTAGGGCGCTGAACAGTAACAGTCACTTTTAAAGACTCGGATCAGAACTCATAAAAAGTGGACCCACAGCTTAAGTCCACGGAAGAAAATTTGTCAACCGTTTTCCTTCTAAATAAATGAAACGAAAATTTGATAGAGTGAAAACTTGAATATTGTGGTTGCAAAGTTGATTTCACCGGAAAGAAAATACCGATTCGGACAGTGTGGATCAAAGATCAGACAGCACGTTTTGTGCAGTCTGATCTTGATCTACACTGTCCCCAGAAGCACCCAAAGTCACGCTTTACAAGCTAAGGTTAAATAGCGTATGCTCGATATATCGGTTGTAATATTAACAGCTTATACCGCGTAGGATTTTAAACGACGTTTAGGTATAGTACCCGGCGAAAATTTAGGCTGGTTTAAAACCTTGTTGTATGCTCTACTCAGTTAATTTTCAGTTTATTTATTTATTTTAAAAAGAAAAAAGAAGGTCTAAGACCCAGTGGCAACAAACTTACACATAATAATATAAATGGCAATAGAATATAAAGTAACATAGCTGTACATAATTGGGCCATGCTCTGTGAAAAGGGGTCTTACTGCATCTTCGTGATTCATTGTACCAAGCAAAACATCACATATTTAGGGATCCATAAAATCCACTTTTTATAAAAACCGATTAAATCATGAGGTACACTGGTCCACTGGACCTTTGGCATACAGAAAATTGACCAATAGCGAGAAGTTTCGGTCCAGGTCAGCCTGCGCGGACTGCGCAGGCTAACCTGGGTCGATACTTTTCGCAGATGCACTAAGACCCCTTTTCAAAGAGCATAGCTCGATCATGTAAGATTAACAATGCTATCAAGAGCTATACCTAACCTTTCGGATGCCTTTTATTCAGCAAATACGTAGAAACTATGCTTTGACAAAAGGGTTTTTAATGCTTCTCTCTGATTCATGATACCTAGCAAGGCATCATACAACTATGGATCCATAAAGTTAATTTTGTCTAACAACTGCCTACATCCTGAGGTAGAATGGTCCTTCGATATGCGGAAAATCTACCAAAAGCAAAATGTTTCGACCCAGGTTGGCCTGTGCGGATTGCGGAGGCTGACCTGAGTCGATACTTTCAGCAGATGCATTAAAACCCTTGTTCACAGAGCATGGCTCATATGTTAGCAAGAATAAGTACCTTGTCATGTTACAAAGAACTTAAAGATACATCTTTACTCGTCTTCGGCGAGTTTTCAGCCAGATTTTAATCCTTTTCTTATCTTTATTTTATGATACTACTGTCATTCTTGTATTTTCATGCCAAACATTGCCCCTGATGGCTGCACTATTGCACAGATTACAACGGATAGAAAATGCATTTTTTTTTTTGAGGCTTTCAAAAAAATCGCTGTTGTCGTTTTCGGTTTTAAAATGAGGACAAATCCCTTGATTTTCTTTATCCCTTACACCATATATATTGGAAATTACACAGCCGAGCCATTCTACACACTCTTAGGTGGGAGTGTCCTTAGGCAAGACACTTCAGAACCCTAGCCTAGTACTGGTGAAACCCAGGAAATACATGAATATGTGAGCTGTCGCCGTGGTATGACTGAAATATTGTTGAAAGCGGCGTAAAACACCATTCAATACACACTTTTAGGTTTTTTTTTTCCCCTCTGGCTGTAAGGACGTATCTTTGATAACTTAAAATAAAAAGTTAAGCAAAAAAAAAAAACTTATGAGCTTAAATAAAAGAGATCGAAGTAAGGCTTAACCATATTTTGACGTTAAATTTAACATACTAACAAGCAACATAATGTGAATATGAAACGATAAAAACCAACGAAAAAATGGGAAGCATTAATTTAACCCTTAACCTGTTAAGTAAGTGAAATGAAACTTTTTTTTTTCGTGGGGGCTGGGGGGAATACCTCCTTATCGGACAGTGTAAAGTGTAAATCCAAGATCAGACTGCACGTTCCGAAAAAGGTCATTGAGTCGCCCTTAGCAGCCTTAGGATTAAATAATTTACATGTATGTCTCCAAAACGGCATAAACCATGTATTACAGTGCCTTTTCTTTGCATTCATGTTAAAGAAGGTCAGGATAATTACTTTTAAATTTTAAAAAGTAAATTCTTTATATTACTCCTTTGTCCCTTTTCATTTTTATATTATCCATGTTATATATCATGCCCAAATTTTTTAAGATATCATTAAATATGGAATAAGTCAGGGTCCGTATTTCTCAACCGTTCTTTAGGACGTTCTTAACCTTATATTACAGAATTTCCTAAATTTGAAAGTAATACAACTTCTGATTGGCTAAACCATTTGGTTTAGCCAATCAGAAGTTGTGTTACTTTCAAATTTAGAAGATATTGGATAATAAGGCCAAGAACGTTCTTAAAAATGGTTGGTGAATTCGGACCCAGATTTCATTTAGAAAGTAACAATTCTTGGGATGTGTGGTGCTGGTAAAGGCATAGAGGGTAATAAGTGAATACTAAAAACGTTCACGTATCTATGCAGAATGGTTTTCATACTCATATTTTAGAAGCAATTATCCTATATTCGGAAAACCTTGACTGGTGATTTTTTCACTATTCACCTTGTGTTTTGACATTTGTAAAACCTTGTTAGCCCTTTAGCATCAAACGACGAAATTTTACGGTGTTCCATATGAAAGATTATCTCATTTTTCAGCCATATTCACCTTGTCGTCAGCAAAGGCTGACGACAAAGTGACTATGGCTGAAAAAAAAAAAGATTATCTTTAAATTTATCTTTGAAAAGGTTAAAAAGCATGTGATAGAAGGCTTTTGAAAAAAAAAATGTAGGAAAAGGAGAGAACGCTTGTAACCAGCATTTTCTTCTATTCTCACGACGTTTTCTACAGCAATCTTCTTCAAGGCTCTAAGACCTCTGGGGATAAATGGGTTAAGGGTTTATTTAGACATTTTTAGCCTTTTTTGCACCATTCTTTCACCCCCCACCAAAACATAACCCTACATCTAGGAAAAAGGTTTAACTCTTTACCAAACAATCCGATGTTGTAACCATCCAGAGGAAGAAAGCTTTTATAAAAACATTGTGGGAAAAGAAGAAAATAATGGTATCCAACATTTTTTCACTTTTCCACAATGTTTTCTACTCTGTCAAAGACAGATTCAGTTATTCAGTAAGAAACCTTTAATTTGTCGACTGCAAATGTTTTTTAATGGGAAAAGTACAAACAAATATCGTGTGATAAAGGGTTAACCCTTTGCCCTTTGACACACAATCCCGAGTTTTACCGACCCCGAAGAAAACAGCCTTTTGAAAACATTGCGGGAAAAGAAGAAAATGCTGGTGACCAGCATTTTCTCCTTTTCCCACGATGTTTTCTACTCTTTCAAAAACAAATTACATCATTTTAGCCACATTTAATTTGTCGCCTGCAGAGCCTTTCAATTTGGACTAGAGTAAATTTTTGTCGTCTGGTAAAGGGTTAACCGAACAGATCTCTATCATTTTCTGGAGATTAGCTCAATTTCGCGTGGAAGTTGGTGGATGGTAAGACGGTTTGAATGGGTTGCTAATTAGCGTCACACTGAGGGATGGGAATTTAATTTCCCACCCCACCCCCTACGGATCGTTACGAAAATAGAACTTGTAGAGATATCTACGTCAGTCTGTCTACAGAAATTTTGAATGGTATTATTTTCTATACGTTGTTACGTTTGGTCTAAAGAGTAGTCCTGCTTGGTTAAGTTGTATATATGACATATAACCTAGAAGCCCCGGGTTCAAACCTTAATGGAAGCACTGGGGTTTTGTGTGGGAGTGTCCTAAGAGTGCTAGCCTATAGGAAAGTATAAGATGCTGGTTACCGGCTTTTTCTTCGGTTCCCTCGATGTTTTAAAAAAAAACCTTCTTTCGTATAGTCGATAAAACACGGGATCGTTTGGTAAAGGGTTTAACTCTTTACCAAACACCAAATTTGAACCTTGTCCAAATTGAAAGCATTTGCAGACGACAAAATAAATGTGACTCAAAAATTGAAATTTGTTTTGATAGGGAAGAAAACGTTTTGGGAAAAGGAGAAAATGCTGGTTACCAGCATTTTCTCTTTTTCCCACTATGTTTTCAAAAGCCTTCCTCCTCAGGTTCGTTAAAAGCAGGGATTGTTTTGGTAAAGGGGTTAATAACGGAAATGTTCCCATTCGGCCATGATCGTAAAAACATCAGACTAATTTTCAAAGCATCTTGAGTCATAGTATGACCTCGTCTAGGCATCATACTCTTTTGGCTTTTGGATGGCTATCGACTATATCTTCGGGCTGACTTATTTAATTAAAAAAATACACCTTCGTATTGCCATTCGTTTGTTTTGTTTTGTTTTGTTTGTATGGTGAGTGATGCCAAATTCAGGAATGTAGATCTATATGCGAATCCAGATTAACACTTGTATTCCATACATTACAGGTTCATATTAGAATCTACCCTAGGTTTTCAAATAAAAGAATGAAAAAAAAAAGCTATTTGCAGGGGCTACATAGTTGAGTCATGCTCTGGCAAAAGAGGGCTTAATGCATCTCCGTGATACACCATACCAAGTCATCACATAATTTTGGATCCATAAAATCCGTTTTTTAACCGTATGACTGGATCTGGGTGTAGACTGGCCCTTTGAAATGCAGAACCTCAAAGACTAATAGCGAAAAGTTTCGGCCCAGGTCAGCCTGCGCAGTCCGCGCAGGCTGACCTAGGTCGATACTTTTCGTAGGCACATTAAGCCCCCTTTTCACAGAGCATGGATCATTTAGATCTATATTTAGACCTGAATCTGTATTAATTCTGGGTAACAAGTAAGTTTTCTGTTGGAAATTCCTCTCTTTCTCCTGCGAACCTCATTTCAAATTCTACTAAAATCAATTTCACAAGACCATAAAACACACGTGAACAACAAAGCGCAAAGTAGTTGCACTTCTATTACAGTAAACAATGCTTAGTTGCCATGTTTTATTCGTTTCATTTATTATTCATTTCTTTCCTTACAGATCAACAATAATGAAAGGCAAGCCGAAGACAAAAATGGTGCAACGCTCACGTCATCATTACGTCACACGATCACTGAGATGCTAAAGATAGAAACACGGATCCATACGCAAAATGAATTCTAGTGAAAGTGATATAATCTTGAAATGCTGGATTTATTTTCGTGCATGTAAGTTTCTGGATAAGACTTAAGTGGATGACTTGGAAGAGGTCGCAGGAAGTGACGCCATCATCCGAAAAAATGAGACTGACCTCAATGTTGTGTTTTATTTTGATAATCATCGGGACATTTCTAACAATCAGTGCCAAAAGTCAACTGTCTCTGTGGCTGGACGAGAAGCAAGTTTATTCTATTGCAAGTAAGTATGAATCTACGTAAATTTATCAAGTTTTTGATATATCTAGATCTACTGTCCATAAAAATAGATTTCGTCACAGGTTTACGAATAAAAGGCAACCTCAACAAGTAATTCTAACATGCCGCTACTAGTTTGAGTACAGATTCAAAATTTAAGCCATGAGGAGCCCAGGCGGGCTTAGGAGTACTTGGAGAAATTATTTAGTTATAAATATGATTCTTACCAGTACTACAATCGCTTTATTAGCTTTATATTACGTAGTTTCAATCCTAGAAAACTGTCTCCAAATTCACACGTTACGGAATCTTAGGACAGTCATAAAACAAGGGAGATAACCTTCCAGGATGGCTTATACTGTGTGCTCAAAGACACCAGTGCTCGGCGTTTCAATACATGTAATTGGTATTGAGCAGCATATGAAAGATCAAATTTATATCAAGTCTTATTTGATAGATTTACATCTTTTTCGTCATGATATGATACATTCAAGTCATAATGTTAACTCCGTCAGTGCCATAGATTGAAACTAGATCCCTTTCGACAGCCGAACATGCAATCCGCTGAAAATCAGACAGAAAATCTGATAGGCTGCCACACAAGCGGGCAGCATAGATCCAAAATCAGACTGCACGTTCTGTGCAGTCTGATTTTGATTTATGCCGTCCTTAAAAGGCTTGGTTTACGATTAAAGATCATTGCCCAAGGGTTCCTAGGCTTAAAATCTGTCTCTTGGCTTACATCAGTGAAACCGACTGTCGGTAATTTGTAACACAATAAAAACTTGATACCTACTTTAAACAGTATTTTGCGACTTGAAGCCGATGATTCTTAAAAAATATGAATGCAAAAGGAAAACAGATTGTACTGACATAACTGTTAAAACTTGACAGTGTGTAGAATAGCTTAGAATTTAGTTAGCTGTGTAAAGATATAAATATATATAGTGTAAGGAATAAAGAAACTCAATGGATTTTTCATTATTTGCAACCGGAAACGACAACAGTCAGAGATTTCTTTGAGGGCCTCCTGAAAATGAAATGCATTTTCTATCATTTGTAATATGTCCATCGTAAACTGTGCAACCTTGCAACCGTCAGGAGCAACATTTGACATGAAGATACATGAATCATAATAGTTTGATAAAATAAAGAGGAAATGGTTAAAAACTGGCTGAATACGGGTATAGATGTATCTTTAAAATTTATTACGACACAGGTAGTTTTTGCGATTTATATGGTTCATGATCAGACTACACAGAGCACACAGCTCTAACTGGCGATCAGTCTCAACCAATCAGATGCGTAGTCGTTTAATTTAGGATTAGAGCTGAATTCATAATGTTTGGTGACTTGGCCCCTAGTGTCTCATCATCTGTTAGCATATTTGACCGGTTATCACTTGTTTTCCAATACGTAACCGCCGAGACCCTCTAGCGCAGTCGGTAGCGCACAGGAAATGAGAACAGGGGGTTTCTGGTTGGAATCCCCAGCTCGATCAATTTCATTCCGGGAATGGATGATGGTCATTGCGGCAAGATTCATTTCTTTCTCACCGCTGATCACTGTTTCAACGATAGTTATGTGAGAAAGCAGACAGTGGCTTGGAATACTGGAAACAGAAAGGATAGGTGCACTGGTCGCCCCGATATACGTGTAATTGAAATAATGTGGAACACTATACAATTAGTCTATCAATCAACCAATACAATACAAATTATATCCCACATATTCACCTATTCTGCTCTGTTCAATACAGTCTAACTACTATCATGCAAGTTGAAGCCGGAAATATCTGCTTTAAACAGATCGGTTTAATGAAATAAGAAATTGTTTGCACAAACAGTTGGCCGGGTTCCTTTGTTAACCCTTAGGCTGCTAAGCGCGACTCACTGACCTTTTGCGGACAGCGTAGATCAAGATCAGACTGCACAAAACGTGCAGTCTGATCTTGGATCTACTCTGTCCGATAAGGAGATATCTTTCCTCCGAAAGCATCTTTGAAATAGGAAAAGTTGGGTTTATACTATCGCTTTGAAAGTTTCATTTCTTTTATTTAGCAGGATAAGGGTTAAATTATAGGATAAAAGAAATTGTGACTTGAGAGTAAGGAGAACTGTTGCTGAGTTCACTTACAAGGTTACAAGCTTGGGGTAAACACTCTTTATAGGCTGAAAATACTTTGACGTTATATTTCTTTTCAGCGCATAGCTGAATACGCCGGCTGTTAACCTACTTCTGGGTATTGATATATTCGAATGAATATATAGAAATTTGTGATTGGTTAAAAATGTCGTCATGTTTACTATACGGTCCCCTGCAGGCCCATTTGCGGGCAAATTTACGCCGTCTATTTTTTAAAAGATATTTCTCGTTTAATGTACAACTCTATAAACGTTGAGTAACTCTACAAGACGGTAAAATTTTGGACTTGTCTATTTTGAAAGCATTCGCAGACGAACATATTAAAAGTTGCTCAATTGATCGGTGTTCTCGTTGGGAGGTTAAAAAAACGCTGTTGGAAAAAGGAGAAAATGCTGGTTAACAGCATTTTCTCCTTTTCCAACAACGTTTTTCAAAGCCCGGTCATATCACAGCGAGAGTTCGTTTATCAATGTATGTCCTGGGTTTAGACAGTACTAGGCTAGGACTCTGAAGTGCCATGCCTAAGGACACTCCCACGAAAATCCCAGCACTTCCAGTGACGCTCGAACCCTCTCACGAGTCTGACACTGTATTACTTCTCTGACACCACTGAATAACACATGACCCTTCAGGGTCGTTAAAACACGGGTTATTTTTGTAAACGGTTAACAACCTTAACACTTTACCGCACAATCTCGAGTTTAAACGACCCTGAAAAAGTAAAGCTCTTTAAAACATTGTGGGAAAAGGAGAAAATGCTGGTAAACCAGCATTTTCTCCTTTTCCCACAATGTTTTCTAACATTTCAAATACAGTGCTTGTCATTTGAAAACAGTTAAGACGTCCATTTGGACAAGTCTAAAATTTTGTTTTCCGGTAAAGAGTCGATACATGTTTGAGATCCGTGTTTGCCAAGGATGTTTTGATTGTTTTCAAAGCCGCCTGCAGCTAATTTGATAAGGCCACCGATTATTGGTTAACCCCTATCCTGCTAGATAAACTGAATGAAACTTTCAATACGATGGTAAAAACCCGAATACTGTTATTTCAAACTCATTTTTTGGAGAAAAAATATCTCCTTATCAGACAGGGTAGATCGAAGATCAGACTGCACTTTCTGTGCAGCCTGATCTTAATCTACATTGTCCGTAATAGGTCAAAGTCACACTTAACAGCTTAAGAGTTAAAAGGGCCTATTCAGAGTTTTATAATCTCATCAAATGTAAATGTAAGAAAATGAAATTTAATGGTATTTTTGCCAATGGGCTACGTAGCCTCTTGAGGTATCGTCTAGGTATCGCACCAGAAAATCGCAAAGTTTTATCGAAATGTCAATAACACGCCTCGTTTATATGAGATCATATTTAAATAAGTTCGATGACGTCATATGTGATAACATGTAGAGGTAGGATTATCCATTGCAGAGACCAACCCTTTTTTAGACGCAAAATTCGCACATCATTCGGCGGAGCTAAATGCGCTGGCTTTTTACCTACTTCTTGGTACTGATAAAGAATGAATAGATGGTGATTTGCGATTGGTCAAAAATATGCTCATGTTTATTCGGCGGGCCGTGTTGGCATATTTGCTCACACATTTATGAAACCACTATTAACAGGCGTTGCTACTGCTCATCGATACCCCGGGGCCTTGATTTATACCAAAGCAAAATAATGTAGTAGAGAATGATTCTTTTCTTGTGATATTTGGAAATTTGATGTTTTCATAAGCGTTCCCCAATTACCCGATACTACTTTTCAACAAAATGACAAACGGTGAAGAAAAAGAGGCAACTTCTGGTGAGGCCACTTTTCATTATTTTACTTCATATTGAGCCACAAAGGAGTTTCAATATGCATACACTAGTAACTCTTACGCCGTCTAACTTTTTTAGAGATATTCCTTGTTACTGCATGTAACGTCTGGTTACTGTACGTTTAAAGGGAAAGGAATATTTCGTAGTGTTTGTCTTTGTTTAAAGTACTACCACTTCCACTAATACTACTGCCACTTCTACTACTACTACTAATACAACAAATAATGACTATATCTCTCAATCAAATCACTGTAAATATTCAAAGAAGGATGTGTACAAAAGAGGCAGAGATATAGATCTCGTTTTTCGACAATTTTAAGCGCAGATAGGTTGTTTTTTTTTTTGGTAAAAAACTCTAAATTGCCATATACTCTAATTCGTTTACATCCCTTTTCAAGCATTAGAAGAAAAACTGCTATAAACAATATTTACATATACGTTAAAAGTAGAGAACGTTGAGGCATAAGGCGAAACTATCCCCGGATGAGGAAATTCACCCTAAACGCTCTAAACGCCTTCTTGCGTCCCAAACCGTTACATTTCATGATATTAAAACAATACATTCCTACTTGAATTTCTGTCGTTAAATGAACTTTCAGAGTGACGCGCGAAGGTCTAACGCGGTCGGATTGCAGAGAAGTAAGAAGTTGTGAGAAAGTTATATTTGACGGCGTGTAGGAAGACGAGGTCAAAGGATAACTTATAAAGCAAAAACTTATATCTAAACGAAATATGTTTTAGAGCTTTGCTCTGGGAAAAGGGGGGTTTCGTTGCATCTGCGTGACGCGTTGTACCCAGCAAGAAATCACCTGGTTATAGATCCATAGAGATAACACCCGGCTGGATAATGCAGTAGTATGGTCTTTGGACATGCAGAAAGTTTACGAGGTCGGTGTTTCGATCCTTAGTCCAGCCGCTGGGTTTTTCTTGAAATACCCTTCGACAAGATCTAGCCTAATGCCTGGGAAACACAGAGCACAAGAATGAGCTGTCGCCTGATATGATTGAAATGGTGTTAAAAGCTCTGTAAAACACCATTCTGTAAATCAGTTAATTACTGTGTCACAGACAATGGATGGATGGATGGATGGGGTTGTTGGTTGATGGGTTGATTGATTGATCGATTGGTCGATGTACGCCGCTTTCAACATTATCTACGTCATATCGCGACGACGCCGGGGCTCACATATTTATGTATTTCCTGGGTTTCACCTATACCAGGCTAGGGCTGTAAAGTGCCTTGCTGAAGGATACTCACACGAAAAAAAATAATAAACAAAAAAAACAAAATAAAATAAAATAAAACAGTGCTATCAGAGAGGCTCGCACCCGGGGCTTCTAGGTTTCGAGCCCTACACTTTTCCACTTAGCCATGGAGGACCCTGCCACGGAGAATCAATCGAATACAGAAAAGATGAAGGGTTTTCGAGCTCGTTCTATATCAGATACTGTTCTATAGGTCTAAGTTAAGAACGTGACCATTACGTAGCTCAATAAAACTGCGGTGTTAATCATAACGTTTAGATTTAATCAAATTTATGTCTTATATATATAGTATACAGAAAAAATACTGTTTGATGATATAATGCAAGGAGCCTCGTCAGAAAATGTTACCATGGAGATAAAACGGGCATATCTTTTTAACCCTTTTAGTCCTATAGGCGAAATCAAAGGCATTTGTGGATAGTATAGATCCAAGATCAGATTGCACAGAACTTGCAGCCTGATCTTGGTTCTATACCGTCCGCTTGTTTGCTCAAGATAAAACTCTAGGTTTCAGTAGATTGTATTTTCTACCGTGAAAGAGGTGGAGTTTATTTAGAACGGACTGTTTAGTTTTTGTGTCTTCACCCTTAGGCTGATAAGCGCGACTCATTGACCTATAGCGGACAGTGTAGATCAAGATCAGACTGCACATAAGGTGCAGTCTGATCTTGGATCTACACTGTCCGATAAGAAGATATCTTTCCCCCCAAAAAATTCCTTCAACATAACTTTTTTTTTTTTATTTTACTATTAGCTTGAAAGTTTCAATTCACTTATTTAGCAGGATTAGGGTTAAATATATATATATAAAAAAAAGAAAAAAAAAAAAATGTAAGATACAGATCAATACAACTAGATATATTTTTCTTTGCAATCGAATAAACTTGACGATTATACTCAATACAAATGTGCAAATTTGGCCGTTTGAATAACGGAATGGTCGTTTTTGCAATAGGTGACTCCGTCTATTTCTTTTACATCGGATATGACGTCATCATACTGATTTAAGTAGGGGAATACAAATCCTAATAATCGCTGCGGATCATGTGACATTCCCACAAGTCTTCACGAAATTCTGGAGGGAAATCTAAAAATACATAAAGAGGCTACGAAGCCCATTAAGGAAATACCATTTAAAAATATGTTTTTTTCTTATTTTTGTTTTTCTTCTTTACTGATGATTTGTCACCTATAGGCTTACTTATTCAGTGACAAGTCAATTTTGACGTAGTTGAGATTATAAAAATCTTAATAGCTCCCTTTAAATTTGGCGCCGAAAGAGTTAAGCTGTGAGACGTATTCGCCAACCGTTCTATCCTGCAATCCTTATTCTAACTTTCTAGAATTTTCTAAATTTCGAAGGAACGCAATTTCTGATTGACTAAACCACTTGCTTAAGCCAATCAGAAATTGTGTATCTTCGAAATTTGGAATAGGAATGTAATTATGTATTCAGGATGAATGGGGAATACAGCCCCATATTGCAAAAAATAATTAAGGGTCTTACGTTCACGCATTTAAGAGCAACATTGTAATCAAGAGGTATTGGATTCGATCTTTATTGAAGGCGCTGATTGCATGAACATGCCCTTGGCCATGGCACTGCAGAAATCTGGCCTTGTAATGGTAAAATCTTTGTAACGTATGAATGACTTTAAAGCGGTTAGTGAGATATGGATAAAAATTTGTTGAAAGCAGCGTAAAACACATTTCAAACGTGTGCAAAAAAATATTTCAGCGGTACTCTTGGAAAAGGGTCTTAATGCAGCTCCGTGATGCATTATACTAAGTTTTCGCATAATTATGTATCTATAATATCCATTGTGTTTAAAACCGACTGAATCATGAGTCAGGCTGTTCCTTTGATATGAAAAAAATTGACCAATAGCAGAAAGTTTCGACCCAAGTCAGCCAGTGCGGATCGCGCAGGCTGACATGGGTCGATACTTTTTGCAGATGCATTATGCGCCCTTTTCATAGAGACTCAATCAACGGGTAACTTGTAGAGCTCAACTCTCAGTCCTGTGAGTGGGCCGTTTGGGAACTTGCGGCTAAAATATAATTTGTTTGTTTGTATTGCGTTTAATGCCGTTTTCAACATTTCAATTATATCGCGGCGTCTAATGTACCTATCCATCCTTTCCTGGAGTTTTTTATTCCTCTAATTCGCACAATATTCTTCCCAAGCTACTGGCTGCTTTTGCACGTAGCCATCGTCTAAACAATGATCAAGGATGGCTGATATACGACGAACCCTGCATATGCGCTGACAAATTCAAATGCACTTTGCACGAGAACTCGGCTGCACGAGACCTCAGGTATCCGAACATATTTGTCTGGCAGACGCCGGCTCAGCCGTAATCGCTGATAAGAGAGATTACAAGCTCTGGCAGGCGTCCTCCGTAACTCATTCCTTCCTCCTACAAGGAAAAAGACGGGTTCGAAAGTATCTTCGTTGTAAAACAAAGAAATTCATTATACAGAAAGTTTTGGTAAGTGAACATATGGGCAATGCTCAGGCAATAGGGTGGTGTCCTTGGTTTTGGGGTAGAGGGTCGGCCTTGTAACCAGAAGGTCCCGAGCTCGATACCCGGGAGCGGTTGTCAACTTTGGAACTGTTTATTGGCACACACGTTCGGCGCGAGTACTGGTGTAGTTTCCACGAAATGGAATCGAGAGATATTAGTATAAGTTGTAAGAACTTGTTTCTCAATCGATGTAAAATAACTTAGAAGAAAATTTATAAGGTAACGGGGAGATTAAAACCCTGTACCACACAATCCCGACTTTAAACGACTCTTGGAGAGAAAGCTTTTGAAAACATTATGGGAAAAGGAGAAAATGCTGGTTACCAGCATTTTCTCCTTTTCCCACAATGTTTTCTACCCTTCCCAATACAAATTTCAATTTTTCAGCCACATTTATTTTGTCGTCTGCAAACGCGTTCAATTTGGACCAGTCTAAAATTTTGTCGTTTGGTAAAGAGTTAACACATTTCCATGATACATTACACCAAGCAAGATATCACATAATTATAGATCCATAAAATACATTTTGTCTAAAAAAAGGGAATCATCAGGCACACTGGTCCTCAGACATGCAGAAAATTTACCAAAAACAAAAATTTTCGACCCAGGTTGGCCTGCATGAACTGCGCAGGCTGACCTGAGACGATAGCCTACTTTTTGCAGATGCATTAAACGCCCCTTGGCTCATATAAAAAAAAAAACATTGTGATAGCGGAAAATGCCCATTACAAGCTATTTCACTTTTGCCCAAGTATTTTAAAAGATGACCTGCCGCAAGGCCAACAATATCGGCCGCTCAACGTCGTATTCCAAGAGGATGCTATTGTTTCCGCCATATGACGTAACTGATGCATACTCTGGAGCCAAGAAATATACCATTCTTTAAATAACTATACAGGATTATTGTTATCGGAACTAGATAATAAATTGAGCCATGCTCTGTGAAAATGGGGCTTAATGCATCTGCAAAATGTATCGAACTAGGTCAGCCTGCGCAGTCCGCGCAGGCTGACCTGGGCCGAAACTTTTTGCTATCGGTCAATTTTCCGTATTTCAAAGTATCATGTTGCAGACGGGTGTTAGACAAAAGGAATTTTATGAAACCATAGCTATGTGTTGGCCTGCTTGATATAATGAATGCATCACAGAGAAAGATTAAGCCCCGTATTGCCAGAGCATGGCTCATGTACACGTTTCCTGATGTGTATCATCCGTTATAGGTTTATATGACCATTATAATAAATCCTTTAATCGCAAAAATGATCTTCACATAAAAACAAACGGTTTAATTCCGTTAAAGAGCTAGAAACGTACAGTACGAACACAGATGTCCGACCCTAAAGGCCCTCGGTCGGACAAATTGGAGTCCTGCGTGGCGCAGTGTTAAAGCAACCTGGAAGCCCCGTGTTGATGGGTCACTGGACGCACTGGGCATTTCGAGGGATTGTCCTTGGGCAAGACACTTCAGAGCCCCAGCCTAGTACTGGTGAAACCAAGGACATACGTGAATATGTAGGCAGTCGCCGTGATATGACCGAAGTAATGTTGAAAGCGGCATTATACACAATTCAATCAATCAATCAATCAATCAATTAATATAATTAGATAAACAAATATCCTAAGCTGGGGTCCCAATGTTTCAGTTTCACTTAAAATGGGTTCTCGAAGTCCTGAGGGTTTGTCAGTTATCCACTTACCACACAATCCCGACTTTTAACGACCCTGAGGAAGAACACTTTTGAAAACATTGTGGGAAAAGGAGAAAATGCTGGTAGCCAGCATTTTCTTTTTTCCCCACAATGTTTTCTACCATATCACAGACAGAAATCATCATGTGAACTGCATTTATTGTGTCGTCTGCAAAAACTTTCAATTTGGTCGAGTCCAAGATTTAGTGGTTTGGTAAAGAGATAATTATACAGGCTTCCTATTGGATTACCGTTAGCTCTACTTATAGAAACACGTTATGTCCTAGAATGGGGCTCCATAATCGAACTGAGCCATAAGGTATACATGTGTAATTTGAGGTTCCAAAGTCGACCGGAACTATCAGAAATATAGATGTTGTAAAACTGATTTATAAGGTCTTACAGAACTATTAGGGACATTGTAAACAGATGTCCTAACATGGGGTCCCTGATCGGTGGGGCTATCATGGTCCGATGCGACCATGTGGTACATGTATGTCCTTAAATAGGGTCCCAGATCGGAAGGGCTATCATATGCACAGACTCCTTACATGGGAACAAAAGGTCAGGTGGAGATACCAGGTACAAAAGTGTCCTTACAGGGTGCCACATGGTCGAATGGGACTATAACGTACACAAACTCCTTAACACTTTACCACACGACAAAATTTTAGACTAGACCAATTTCAAAGCATTTGCAGACGACAAATTCAACTGTGGTACAAATGAGCTTAAGAACTCTGATAAAGCAGAAAAAATTGTGGGAAAAGGAGAAAATGCTGGTTACCAGCATTTTCTCCTTTTTCCACAATGTTTTCAAAGCTTTCTTTCCCAGGGTCGTAAAAACCCGGGATTGTTTGGTAAAGGGTTAAATGGGGTTTAAAGGTCTAGTAGGATATCAGAAACACATTTGTACTAATATGGAGCCCAAACTTAAGATGGGGCTTTTAGATACATAGACCCAAGATCGGAAAGAGGTACGTGCACACAGGCTGAAACAAAGAGTCCACAGGTCGGGTCGGAGTCACCATCAGGTACACAGATATCCTAACGCAGATCTTTGGAAGTGAATCTCTAAAAAATATAGCTAGAAAGATTTTAATCCACTCCTAGGCATTTTTCTTGACGGAAATAATGAAAACACGAAAACTTGCTCTTTAGTTGACATTGTCAGCTGCCACTAAGCTGCACGCCTTGTCCTTCTCTTCAAATATTGATCGATACTGGCGAAAATGTCTCGAAATAGCCTTAGATAGTTCAACCGTAAAGAAAGCAACGGCCCCAACCGACAAGTTGTACCAAAGCAAGAATAAGTATTGTTTGACCGGTGTTTACGTTGTTTCAGCTGTAATTCATTACTTTTATTTCACGCCAATACTCACATGTTTGTATATTTCCTAGGATTTACCCGTGGTTGTGCAATGCCTTCCCCAATTATATTCTAGCCAACAAGGGCAACCGACGTGAATCGAAAAACTGGCCTGTATTTAGCATCTGTTCTTAGTAACTTTCTCAGTGTAATTCTCAAGAATTTTCTACATTTAATAGTAATTCCATTTCTGATTGCCTAAACCATTTGGTTAAGCCAGTCAGAAATGCAGTCGCTTTCAAATCTAGAAAAAGAGTGGGAACATCATTTAGCATGGTTGGTGAATACGGACTCTAATTGCCTTTACTACGAATCCACTGACTTAAAGATACATCCCTACAGCCAGAGAGAACAAACGCTCTTAAAACCTAAGGGTGTGTAGAAGGGCTAAGAATTTGGTCAGTTGTGTAATCTGTGGAACATTGCAGCTATCAGGGACAATATATGGTATGAACAACAAGAATGATTATAGTTTCAATACATAAATGTATAGTTTAAAATAAAGATGAAATGGGTTAAAAACTGTCTGAACGGATTATACCTGAAGTTGTATCTATAGGGAAACTATCCAATTTTTTTGTGAACAAGAAAAACTGCTAATCTAACAAGTTTTATCAATTAGGAGGACAATAGCTAGTAAGGCGTCAATAAGTAAAAACGAAAAGTAAAATAAAAAGTTCTTTTTAACGGACATGTGGGAATGTCATATTACCGATAGCAAGCGTCAATTATGTGTATTCAAATAAGCTTGATGACGTCATATCTGATCTCATAAGAGTGGGCGGAGTTACCGACTGCAGCACGACTTTCCCGTTATTTCAGTGCAAAACTTGCACCCATTACTCAATGTAACTATCCAGTTCCTTTACGCTTGCAGAGATGTGTATATGCTGTAGTATTTATCGGTCTCTTACAAGAAATTGTGATTTACAACAAAGAAATCTAAATAGGCCCCATTTAACTACTTAGCTTGGAATGCCACTAGCAACAAAATAGAAAACGCCAATGAACCAAATATATAGACTAAGAAGATTAATATATGAACCATTCTCTGTGAAAAGGGGCTTAATGCATCTACGATAAGTATCGGCCCAGGTCAGCCTGAGCAGTCCGCGCAGGCTGACCTAGGGCGAAACTTCTCGCTATATATCAATTTCCGGTATGTCCAAGGACCAGTCTACCTATGATAACGTCGGTTTTTAAAAAAAGTGGCTACGTGGATCCATAATTATGTGATGGCTTGATTGGTACAATGCATCACGGTGATGCATTAATCCCCCTTTTGCCAGAGCAGGGTTCATATAGATTAGCAAACAAAGTCACAAATGCAGCTAATTGAAAAAAAAAAAGTGGAACTAAACTTATTCTACGAACTGTTCAACTATTTTATTGTGTTCTGCGAAGAAACTTATCCTAATTGCCTCTCTATAAGTTTTATGTGAGATGTTGCCCGTAATTTGTTCTTGGGAAACCACTATAGTAACACAGAAATAGCAACCATAAAACGTTTTACAGAATGCAGACAGAAATATTTCGCCTACTGTTTAAATGCAAAAACTTGTTCTATTATAATCAACACAGAAAGCCTGATAATCCGTACTTTCACCCCATTACCATACAATCCCGTGTTTCAACGACCTTAGTGCAGGGTGTCTTTTGAAAACATTGAGCAAAAAGGAGAATATGCCGATAATAAGCATTTCCTCCCATTTCCCACCATTTTTTTTTTAGGAGGCAAATTTCATAGACTGAGCCACATTTACTTCATTTTCTGGGCAAAAGCTTTCAAATTACACAAGTCGAGGGGTTTGTTTTTGGCTAAATAGTTCACCCTTTACTACTCAATCCCGAGTTTTGATGACGCTGGGGCTGAAGGCTTTAAAAAGCATTTTTGGAAAAACCCGCATTTTTTTTCCTCACAATATTTTTTGCCTTTTCACGGACATATTTCGAAAATTGAGCCACATTGATTTTTTTGTCATCTGCAAAAGAAGTCGGAGTTTGTTTTCGTGTAAATAGTTATAGGGGTGCACTCTTTTCCTGGTGAAGCTATTCTTTTCTTTAACTCTTTACAAGACGAAAAAAAAAAAAAGTTTGTCCAAATTGACAACATTTGCAGACAACAAACTAAACGCGGCTTGAGCGATGAAATGTGTCTTTAAAAGGGTAGAAAACATTGTAGGAAAAGGAGAAAATGCTGGTTACCCGCATTTTCTCCTTTTTTTCCCACGATGTGTTGAGAAACCCTCTATACCAGGGTCGTTAAAATGCGGGATTCTATGGTAAAGAGTTAAAGACATAACGACTATCGGAGAAATAGTTCACCTTTGTAAAGTTCATTTATTGTCATCAGTGTCTCTCCCCTCCTCCTTTATCCACGGGTAGGAAACTTCATATTCGGAGCCAATGGCTTTGACGAGAAAATGTAGTGTTTGTACGAAAGTACGCTAAAAAACAACAGAAAAACGGGTAAGCTTGTTATTAATGACATAACAAGATTACCTATTTTCAGTTTTTTTTGAGCCGATACTTTCAGAACCGGAAGAGCAACACAGCATTTTCCCGCCAGAGCCATTGGCTCCGATTATGAAGTTTCCTACCCGTGTTACCTATAGAGCTGCATCCTGTTCATGAATGTGATCATGAAACAAGTTTAGATTCATTTTAAGGCGTAGCTGCTGAATGCGCTGGCTTTTGACTTAATTCTTGGTACTGATAAAGAATGAATAGATGGTAATTAGCGATTGGTCAAAAATGTGCGCATGCTTATTCGGGCATATTTGCTCGCACAGTTATGAAATCACTATTTACAAGCGTTGCTACCGTTAATCAATACCGTTGATTCATACCATAGCAAAATAATGTAGTACAGAATTATTCTTTTCTTGTTCTACTTGGAAATTATTCTTTGCTTGTTCTACTTGGAAATTCAATACTTCATAAGAGTTTCCGAATAACCCATTAAGTACTCCTTTTCAACAAAATGAAAAACGATGAGGAAAAAGAGGCAGTTGATCGAAAAATTATTTTTTATTGTTTTACTTTATATTGAGCCACAGAAGAGTTTCAATATTCATTTTCCAGTGTCTCTTGCGCCGTCTATCTTTTTCAAAACTATTTTTTGTTCGGTCTCAGTCCAAAATCCAATACATTTAGACGTGTAGCCACTGGAACACTTGAAGCCCTGGTTTCAAGAATTTTGAGCCATGCTCTGTGAAAAGGGGCTTGATGCATCTGCGAAAAGTATCAACCCAGGTCAGCCTGGGGCGAAACTTTTCGCTATTGGTCAATTTTCCGTACGTCAAAGGACCACTCTGCCTTATGATTCATTCGGGTTGTTAAAAAAAGTGGCTATCATAGATCCCTAATGATATAATGACTTGCTTGGTATCATGGATCACAGAGATGAATTAAGCCCCCTTTTCACAGAGCATGGCTCCTATATTTTATGCACAGTCCCATGCAGTTCCATCTGTCGTGCCTTAGGTCTCCAGCCCATGACTTCGGCAAGAACTTCATTATTGATTGATTTCTTGCTACAGCCCAGTATTCAACTCCATCGACTATGGTTAACCCTTAGGCTGCTAAGTGCGACTCACTGGCCTTTTTCGGACAGTGTAGATCAAGATCAGACTGCACAAAACGTGCAGTCTGATCTTGAATCTGCACTGTCCGATAACGAGATTTTTTTTTCCCAAAATATAAGTTTGAATTAGCATTATTTGGGTTTTAACTATCGGTTTGAAAGCTTCATTTAAGTAATTTAGCTGGATATGGGTTAACAACGGAAATTTAATGAAACTTAAAAAGTGCACAAAAAAAAAACTGAGTATAAAATTCGATGAGCTTCTCTGTTTATGGTTCAATCGACATAAAACAATTGAGCCATGCTCTGGCAAAAGGGGGCTTAATGCATCTTCGTAAGGCATAACCAAGCAAGCCGTCATATTATTATGGAACAATGATAGGCACTTTTTTTTTTAACAACCGACTTAATCATGAGGTAGACTGGTCCGTGGACATACAGAAAATTGACCGATAGCGAAAAGTATCGACCCAGGTCAGCCTGCGCGGACTGCGCAGGCTGATCTGGGTCGATACTTTTCGCAGATGCATTAAGTCCCCTTTTCACAGAGCATGGCTCAGTTATTTGAACATTTTCATAATTTGGCAGATTATCGTAATCCGAGCGAGAGAGTACCTTCGGATATCGAGCAGGTGCAAGCACTTGTAACGAATTTCAACTGAATTTTCGTTCCTGTATACTCTTGAATGTTTGAACAGGATAAGCGTACTGTGAACATGTCTGCTCTCTTACTGCCGGACTTGTTTGTGTGTTGTTTATTGCCGATTTCAACAATATTACAGTTGTATCGTTGAGGCCAATGCACCTATCCATGCTTTCCTGGAGTTTCCTTTACCAGTACTTCGCACAATATTCTTCCCCAAGCCACTGGCTGCTTTCCCGCATAACCTTCGTCGAAATAATGATCAGCCGTTAGAGAGGAATGAATCCTATCGCAATGACTATTATCGATCCTCGGAAAGAAATTGGCCAGGCTAGGAATTCCAGCGAGCAACCCCCTGGTCTCACGTCCTGTACTCTACCGACTGCGCTGCCGGGTTCGGAACTCTTACGGTAGAACACTGAACAGAACCGAGCAGAGATATTTATCAATGACTTCGACAAGTAGAACTTTAAGATGCGAATTAGGAGAAAAAAATGTATATTGCTAAATAATAACGTAGATCAAAGGAAGGCTAATGACTGAATATTCATAAATGATCCATGCTCTGTGAAAAAAGGGTTGAATGCATCCGCAAAAAGTATCGAAACATATCAGCCTGCGCAGTCCGCGCAGGCTGATATGGGTCGAAAGTTTTTGCTACATATAAATCTTCTGCATGTCCAAGGGCCGTTTTACACCACGATTCAGTCTATTGTTAGACAAGATAGATTTTATGGATCCATTATTATGCGATGACTTACTTAGTACAATGCAATACCAAAATGTATTAAACCTCCTTTTCAGAGAGCGCTGCTCGAATGATTGACACTATCACATCCACCGAAAACCCCTGAATACGGTCCAAGCGACCCTCATTTTAATGTAACTAGCTATAAGCTATAATTTTTTAAATACGTTTTAAGAATTATGAGTTCTATGGCTCATTTAGCAACTGAATCTTACCACTCATTTAGAATGTATAGAATGTTTATGCACTGTTTTTAAATTAGTTGTGATAGTCTCCTGTAATTCTGTATTGAATGGTCATGTACATCTATCTTTATGTCTTTTATGCTATTTGTAATTGTTATTGTACATGAATGAGACTCTTATAAATAAATATCCAAGAGAATGATTAAAACGAGGAAAATGTTATTATGTGTTTGCACGTTTTGTGCAGTCTGATCTTTATCTGTACTTGCCGCATAAGTAACTTCATCTGTTTAAGTCACTTTTGGTCTAAAGATAGCTTTCTCAAGTCTTGTGCCGTAAGGTCAAGGCTTCAGGGTGTAAATTAGGTGGAGTAACAGTCATTTGGGATATGTGCAATATTCTGAAATTTGCTATCAGCATATCGCTGATGCATGCACACCAATTAAGAAAATTTCGAATACTTGTAGAAAATTGAAAAACAGAATTATCCTTTTAATTCCTTGGATATAAGTCAAGTAATACCGCGAGGTAGAAATATATTTACTGTATTTTTGGAACACAATCATGCATATCTTGCCGCGTGTATCGCAAAATCTTATCGTCTGCAAATCTGATGAACCATTTCTTGTCGTAATCCTTAGGCTACTTAGCGCTACTCAAAGACCTCTTCCGGACGGTATAGATCAAGATCAGACTGCACAGAACGTGCAGTCTGATCTTGGATCTACACTGTTCGATGAGGAGATACTTTCCCCCAATAATATAACTTCGATATAGCAGTAGGCCCTATTTGGGTTTTTACTATTGGCTTGAAAGTTTCATTTCATTATTTCAGAGGTTAAGGGTAAACAATTTCTTGTCTTAACATATGTCTTGTTCCCAGCCTGAGGGTTGCATACTTAGGTATACTTTGCGTCAAAATATAACCAAAGTGGTTCTGTCAGGCGCTTGCTTTTCACAAGATATGTCAGCTATTGTCTAAAAATAAATGGCCAATGAAATAACAGAATTGTAGGGACGCATGAAAAAATATGATACAAAGTTTGATAGGTCAACCAAATCACGTGACCTTACTGTGACCTATATCCTCTTTAACCTAGACCAAATTATCCAGAATTTTAATTACCATGGCCAAGAAGGCTTTGAAAAACACTGTGAGAAAAGGAGAAAATGCTGGTTGCCAGCATTTTCTCCTTTTCCCACAATGTTTTCTTTTCACACAACTTTTCTCATTTGAACTACATTTAACTAATGGTCGGGAAATTCTTTCCTTTAGGACAGGTCTAAAGTTTTTTCAGTGTGGTAAAGAATTAAACAAAATGTCTCGTCAAAGATAAATGTACAATATGTCCAGGACCCGTTTCAACCAATCATTCTTTATAGTATTCTGAGTGTTATTCTCAAGATCCCCCCCCCCCCACACACACACACACACAAATTCAAAGAAATACAATTTCTGTTTAGCTTAACCATTAGCCAAATGGTTTAGCCAATCAGAGTGTGTGTTACTTTCTAAATCTAATAGAAGACTTACAGTGTTAATAAGAATGAATGACGATAACGGGCCAAGATAGCGTCTTCAAAGACCAATTATTGGATGCAAACTAAAAGTGGTCGATGTATTTAGCTTGAGGGCTTTATTCCTATACAACGGAGGTATCTGGACTCTCTGCATGACGATTGTTTGTTTGTTTGTATTGGGGTTTAACGCCATTTTAACAGCTCAGGTCATATCATGGCCGTCATTGACGCGCCCATTTGTTCCTTGCTTTCTCATACCAGTACTGACACAACTCTTTCCAAAGCCACTCACTCCCACGATGTTTCTACTCTATTAAAGAAAAATTGCACTATGTAAGCCACATTGAAATTGTCCTCTGCAAATGCTTCCAATTTGAACAAGGCTAAAATTTTATCGTCTGATAAAGAATTTATCTCCCTGCTTTCAAATACTTGGTATTCTCACATTCTCAATTATCTGGCTGTAGATTTAAACTGAAAGAATTACCATATGCCGACACAGTGCCATCCTCGTTAACCCAGGTGTGAAGTATTACCATTCATCACCCCTGGGACATTCAATTGCGAAACCGTCGTTTCTATGATAAGATTTCATAAGATTGCGAATTACACCCAATAGCCAATCGAATTGTTGTCTGGTACCCCGCCGTACTTCAAAAGTACGTTAGGCAAAGCGTAATAATGGCGGCTCCCTTTGGTAATATTCAGAGATGACAGATTATTGTTATTTCACTTAATCAAATTAGACTATAGACTGAATTGAAAACGGATCGGTTGCAAAAAGTAATGGCAGTTAGTTTTTTTTTAATTGCCGTTTTTATATAGCGAGAAAAACTGCATATCAGAAATGTCAATGGATCGATATATCGTCCGAAAATTGAGCTACTTTTAAAAATGATTCCTAATAAAAATTTATATTTAAACTATACCCCAACAGCACGTTTTAGATTCGGTAATGTATATTTTGTACAAAATTGATCTCGTTTTATTCACTGATCGAGCTGGATCACATAAAATTGAGAAAAACAAGAAAGCATGTAGGGCTAAGCTTGAGGTCGCCATGAAAGCCGCCATTATTGCCCTGTGCCTATAACTAATCGAATTGTCGATAACATAACGATACTCTCTTGTAGTGGAGGATAATCACATTTCTTCCGTTACTATGAATAAACTTGGTAAAACTCACACCATTATCAATGAATATGGCGGCCGCCACTGGCGCTTCCTTCTGTGGCATTTGCCTTTCGACAATCCAGGACATAACAAATCCTTGTATACAAAGGCAAATGTTAAGAAATACAGCGTGTTGTTGCAGTCCTTAGGGCTTTAAGCTGGAACTCTTTCGGGGTGACTCCGAATTTCTTTGTGAACTTTTGTCAATGATGTTCACGGCCTCAGTCATATTTAAAGTATCGCCAAGCTTGATTCCAAACAAGCGATTTGATTGGTTGTAGACGAGGTAAAAATAGAAATGATGGCATATGGTTGATAAAAATAGATTAAATGTTCTCACTGAAAAACTGAGATTACCAGTCAAAATGCCTCATGAATAATTCATGAGAAAGAGAAAACATACGCGAGATAACCCAGGGGCGATGAATGTAGTTTTACGGAATACATCGGAACTGGGTCAACGAGGATGACACAGTGCTAATTCAAACAAATTTTGTACATGATACTTGAGCGCGGTCAGGGACCTAACCTCTACTTATGCATTACGTTTGCAAAAAAGTAGAAATGTTTAAGAGTGCCATTATCTCTGAATTTGCGTAAAATCAAGATTGCGATAGATTGAAATGCTGGATGCCTTCGTTTTATTTTGTATCTGCTATAGCTTACCGATACGTTGCATTTGGCATGTTATTTTCGAGCTGTATACTTTTGAATAGGCCCTTGTTCGTAAGATGCTAGATATATGAACCACGCTTTGGCAAAAGGGGGCTTAATCCATCTTCGTAAAGCATGATAATAATCAATCCATTACATAATCTTGGGTCCATAATAGCCACTTTTTTTTCAACAACCGACTGAATCACGAGGTAGACTGGTCCTTGGATATACAGAAAATTGACCAATACCGAAAAGAAAAGTTTCGATCCAGGTCAGCCTGCGCGCACTGCGCAGGCTGACCTGAATCGATACTTTTTCGCATATGCTTTAAACTCCCCCATGGCTCATATATATAACTCATATTCTGTGTAAAGAAAGCTTAATGCATCTGCAAAAGGCATTATTCCAGGAAATCCCGCGCAGGCTGACCTAGGTCGAAACTTTTTGCTTTTGTTCAATTTTCTGTATGCCCAAAGGTCAGGCTGACCAGGGTCGATACTGTTTTGCAGGTGCGCTAAACTCCCTTTTTACAGAGCAAAGCTCAGTCATTTACTTGAGCTCTAAAAGTTTTAATAATCCACTTGGTAGATTGAATTACTCAAATGTTGCACGATGCATTTGCACACCAGGGTGCAATTAATTAGACGCCTAAACAACAGTACATCTGGCTTTATAAATGCCATTATTACAGTTACAGGTAATTCCTTCTATGAATGAAGGATCCTCAACTCATTATTACATTGTTATTTTTAGATTTGTTCCCTTTACACAACGATCTGAAGAGTTAACCCTTAGTTTACTTGGTGCGACTCGATTGATTGATTGATTGATTGATTGATTGTATGGTGTTTAACGCCGTTTTCAACATTATTTCAGTTATATCGCGGGGGCCAGTGCACCTATCCATGCTTTCCTGGAGTTCCTCCTACCAGTACTCCTCACAATATTCTATCCAAGCCACTGGCTGCTTTCCCACATAACCATCGTCGAAACAGTGGTCAGCGGTGAAAGAGGAATGAATTGATTGATTGATTGATTGATTGTATGGTGTTTAACGCCGTTTTCAACATTATTTCAGTTATATCGCGGAGGCCAGTGCACCTATCCATGCTTTCCTGGAGTTTCTTTTACCAGTAGTATGCACACAATATTCTTCCCAAGCCACTGGCTGCTTTCCCACGTAACCATCGTCGAAACAATGGTCAGCGGTGAGAGAGAGGAATGAATCCTGTCGCAATGACTATCATCAATCCTCGGAAAGAAATTGGCCGAGCCGGGGCTCGAGCCAGCGACCTCCTGTTCTCAAGTCCTGTACGCTACCGACTGAGCTACAGGGGCTGGGCGCGACTCACTGACCTTTTGCGGACGGTGTAGATCCAAGGTCAGACTGAACAGAGCATGCAGTCTGATCTTGGATCTACACTGTCCGATAAGGTGATATTTTTTCCCCAAAAAAACTAGCTTCGAAATAGCAATATTTTGTTTTTTTATTATCAGCTTGAAGGTTTCATTTTAGTTATTAAGCAGGTTAAGAGTTAACAACCATGGGGTTGTCTTTTTGAATCATTTTCCACACAATCCACAGTTTTAACGAAGTTTTAAAGAAGGCTTTTGAAAACATCGTGGGAAAAGGAGAAAATGCTGGTAACTACCATTTTCTCCTTATCCCACAATATTTTCTGCTCTCCTGAAGGCAAATTGTACAATTTGAATGAAATTGAATTTATCGTCTGCTACTGCTTTCAATTTGGACAAGCCTAAATTTTGTCGCTTGGTAAACAGATAGGAACTCTGTGAAATTATGTAGATGCTAGTAATCAGCAATTCATCCTTTTCCGCCAAGGCCCTGTAGCGAGGTCCATAACGTACACGACTTGAGAACAGGGGGTCACTGGTTCGAATATTCAGCTCGGCCAGTTTCTTGCCGAGAACTGATGATAGTCATTGCGACATGATTCATTCCTCTCTCACCTCTGATCATTGTTTCGACGACGGTTATGTCAACTTATGTGGGAAAGCAGCCAGTGGCTTGGGAAGAATATTGTGCGAAGTACTGGGTAACAGAAACTCTAGATAAGCATGGATAGGTTCACTGGCCGCGCGATATAAATAAAATCATGTTGAAAACGACGTTAAACATCATACAATCAATCGATCAACAATTCTCATTTCCCCACAATCGTGTCTACTCTTTCAGAGACAAACAGTCTATCTTTTAAATCTGTCCATACTATTGAAATTCTGAAAGGAATATTGAAAAAAAAGGTACTTATTGATTTTATTGTTTGGGGGCAAAATATCTCCCTATCGGTCAGCGTAGGACCAAGATCAGACTGCACGTTCATTGCAGTCTGATCTTGATCTACAGTGGCCGGAAAAGCGTTTGAGTCGCGCTTCGCAGCCTGAAGGTTACGACAGTATTTAAGGTATACTGACCGCTGCTTCGACAATGCTTATACGGAAAAGACGCAAATGGCTTAGAAAGAGTATTGTGTGAAGAAACTGTAGAAGAAAGTCCAGGAAAGCATGGATAGATGCACTTTTTTGTTGCGATATAACGGAAATAATGTTCAAAAAGGCGTTACACAACAAACAAACAAATGAACCATGCTCTGTGAAAAGGGGGCTTAATGCATCTGCGAAAAGTATCGACTCAGGTCAGCCTGCGCAGTCCGCGCAGGCTGACCTGAGCCGAAACTTTTCGCTATCGGTCAATTTTCTGTATGTCCAAGGACCAGTCATAAGCATTATTCAATCCGTTGTTAAAAAAAGTGGCTATTATGGATCTATAATTAAGTGATGGCTTGATTGGTATCATGCATTACGGGGATGCATTAAGCCCCCTTTTGCCAGAGCATGACTCAAACGTTACCGTACGTATATCGTTAGAATATCGGCATCGTCCGCTTAAAAAAATGGCCGCCGAGTGTTCTCGGCAATTTCCGTTAAGTATAACAGTGATTATAAATGCCAAGTGAAATGGTTTAAAGCGATCATGTTTGCAATGTGCCGAGAGTCGTTCGGCCGATTTTGTGATACTGCAGAGTCTGTATTTGTTCAGTAAGCCATCTAACTTCATGTCTGATATTTCCAATCAACAAATTCATTTGGACCACGCTCTGTGGAAAAAGGGTTCAATGCAACTTCGTGATGCGTTATAACATGCAAGCAGTCACATAATTATGGATCCGTTTTGTCCAACAACCGGCTGAATTCTAAGGTAGAACATTCCTTCGACATGTAGAAAATTTACCCAAACTAAAAAAAAAAAAATCGCCCTAGGTCAGCCTGCACGGACTGCGCAGGCTGACCTTGGTCGATAAGTTTTGCAGGTGCATTAGACCCCATTTTCAAACAGCGATGCTCATTTGTTTATGTGACTTGCTGCGAAGGTCACATTGGAGTGTCCTTCGACAAGGCACCGAAGAGCAGGGCAGTGCTGACATTTAAACCCAGGAAAGACAGAACGAAAGTGACCTATCGCCGTATTTAATACGGCTAAAAAGTTGTTGAAACGGCCTTGATACAAAGAAACAATTGTGCTAGCTATCTGTAGCCTACGAAAGTCGATGCAAAATGCGCTGCATAACCCTCAATTCTTTGGCCACTGCGCCATTTCCATGCTTAAGTGAAGTTTCCTTTTTGCACCGTATTGTTTTGCAACCATTTTTTTTTTTTCACACATTGGTTTAAACATATTTATTTTACCTAGATTACAACTTATACTAATGTCTCTTGATTCTGCTTCATGGAAATTACACCAGTACTCGCGCCGAATGTGTGGGTCAATGAATACTACTAGTAGTCCCAAAGTTGATACCCGCTCCCGGGAGTTATGAAGCCGACGCTCTACCTCACAACCACAGACACAACCATATGAAGGTCTGAGGAAAGTTCAACGGTGAGAGAGGAATAAATGTTACCGCAGTGACATTAGTTAAACAATCTGAATGGACTTGGTCGCGATAGTTCGATTCCAAGCTCGACCGAAATCCCTCCGAGGGGTGATGAGGTTGACGACTTAGCGCCAAGATATTACTGGCATTATGTTTATAAAAAAGGCGTTAAATACCAAACAAGCAAAACAAACAGGAACCCTGAATCAAAAGGCATTCCTATACTTGAGTAACAGGTGTCCTCTTCATTGCATGCTAGAAGCAAAGCACAGGTGTGAACATGCGCCGCGACAAGTAGTTCCAAATTTCAGATCTTACCTTTTTACCAAACAATCGCCGTGTTTCAACAACGTTGACAAAAAGGTTTTGAAATTATTGTGGGGGAAAAAAGAGACAATGCTGGTTACCAGCGTTTTCTTTAATTCCAGTAATGTTTTCTCCGCTCTTAAAGAAATATTCCATTATTTGAGTCACGTTAAGTTTGATATTCGCAGTAGCTTTCCTATTGACCCTTAGGCTGCAAGGCGCGACTCAAGGACGTTTTGCGGACAGTGTAGATCAAGATCAGACTGCACAGAACGAGCATATAGCTTTGAAATTGCAGAAAGTTTCTTTTCAATTATTTAGCAGAATAAGGGTTAAATTTTGGACAAAAATGAAATTCTGTAGTCTGATGAAGGGTTAGAGATGAAACACATCTGTCTGTCTGTCTGTCTGTCCGTCCGTCCGTCCGCCCGCCAGCCCGCCCGTCCGCCCGTCCCTCCGTCCGTCCCTCCGTCCGCCCGCCCGCCCGTCCGTCCGTCCGCCCTCCCATCCGTCCGTCCGTCTTTCTGGCTGGCTGGCTGGCTGTCTGTATGTGTCTATCTCTCTGTCTGTCCATCTGTTTGTGTGTCTGTCTGTATGCTGACTTTGTCTGTCTGTGTTCCATATAATATTGGAATTTGTACTTCAATAACTAATTATTCATAGACAGGCAAATTACTCAAATAATAAGTAGTAAAATTAATATTATGGTTTTCACATCAAATCTCTAGACCGATATCTCGAGAAATTATGACAGAAAATATATTTCAGATCTCTTTAAAAGAACTAAAAATATCTAAGAAACCATTTAGCCTGATTATAGCATTAAACTTCAGATGAACAACGCTCTTTGAAAAGGGGGCTTTACGCATCTCCGTATTGCATCATATTCAAATAAGTCGTTTGATGATATACACCCATTTTCTTTAAAAATCTGGCTTCACCATGAGGTACAATGGGCGTTTGACACGCAGAAAACTTTTAAACAGCAAAAAGTTTCGACCCATGTCAGCCTGCGCGGACTGCGCAGGCTGACATGGGTCGATACTTTTTGCAGAAGCATTAAATTCCCTTTTCACAGAGCACAATTTGGATACATTATTGATCGAACACTTTGCCTTGATAGGTTAAAATCACTTCCTTTTGGCGAACAGTGTAGATCAAAATAAATCTGTATAGAACATTGATTCTGATCTTGTATCCACACTGTTAATGTTTCTGAAAATGTTCTGCCAAAAAACAACGTGGAAAATGCAATAAATGCTCTGTTTTTTCCAGAATGCTCCATTTGTTCGACAGTATAAGGATAGTTATCTCTAAATTTAAAACAATATTTAACCTAACAACTGTTTGTGCAAGTATTAAGCTTATTTATTTCTAGTCGGTACTAAAACATCGGATCAAACACTGTTGAAAACAGCCAAGCATATTAACAAACCGACGTGAATTAAATGTGAAATATTTCACGTCTGTTTATGTCATCATTTGTCACGATGTTTTTAAAATTTCGTCCATCGTAGACATGACAAGCTACGCTTACATCAAGGAATGGATTAATGTGTCTGAGTCTCAATTTGAAAACAGCACATAAACACTAAAGATTTTTGTCTTTCAGTCTCTTTATCCCTATCAGCGTTAGATACGTGGTTGCTTTTGTAATTCAAGATCGGACTGCACAAAATGTATAGTCTGATCTTTGATCTACACTGTCCGCTTTGCTGCAACACTTCAGACTACAGCCGTTCATGGTATTGCAATTTTTCCGATCTTATTTCTATACTAACAAGAAATATCTTTAAAAAAGACTGACGATGTAAATATGCCAGCAAACAGGCAAGGGCCCTTAGAATAAACATATCTACATTTTTGACCAATCAAAAATTTCTATCTATTCATTAGTTATCAGTGCCAAAAAGTAGGTCAAAAGCCAGTACATTCAGCTACGCCGAAAACTGTCTGTTGCGTTTATTCGACCCTCCATGGGTAAACGCCTTACCAAACGAGAAAATTTTAGACCTGTCCAGGTTAAAAGTTTTAACGCTTTACCAAGCGACAAAATTTTGGACATGTCCAAATTCACAGCAATTGCAGACGACTTAGTAAACCTTATCCTGCTCAATAAGTCGAATAAAAACTTTCAAGCCGATAGTAGAAACCCGAATAATGTTATTTCAAACTTATTTAGTGGAGGAAAAGTATCTCCTTATCGGACATTGTAGATCCAAGATCAGACTGCACGTTCTGATCTTGATCTACACTGTCCCCAAAAGGTCAGTGAGTCGCGTTTAGCAGCTTAAGGGTGAACGTGGCTTAAATGTGGAAATTTGTTTTTGATAGGGTAAAAAACATTTTGGGAAAAGGAGAAAATGCTGGTAACCAGCATTTTCTCCCATTTTCCATAAGGTTTTCAAAAGATTTATTCATCAGAGTCGTCAAAACTCGGGATTGCGTGGTAAATAGTTAGACGGCTCTCTTCTTTAGTTCAAACGTGTTTGTGACTCGCATTGGTTTGCCGGTGGTTCAGGTTTCGTTTTACTTTTTTTTTTCTTTACAGTCGTCTTTCAACAGCTTCGGTAATATCCAACCTACAGCTCACCAATTCATGTATTTCCTGTCTTTATTTTCGTTTCTGTCATTGGTCTTTTTCTTGTTCTTGTGTTACATCTGTAATAGGCTTGGACTCTTCCGTTTTGTCCACAAGAGCAGTCCAATTTTATTATCGGCTGAAACTGAAATCGAACCCGGATTTCTGAACACAAATCCAATAATTTTGCCACCGGGCCTCAAATGACCCCTAAAGATAAAGTGCCAGGGTGCAGGAAGCGCGTCTGGGGAACTCCCAGTTTTAACCCTTAGGCTGCTAAGCGCGACTCACTGACTTTTTTCGGACAGCGTAGATCAAGATCAGACTGCACAGAACGTGCAGTCTGATCTTAGATCTACACTGTCCGATAAGGTGATATCTTTCCTCCAAAAATACCGTAGGAAAAATAGGAAAAATCGGCTTGAAAGTTTCATTCCTTTTATTTAGCAGGATACGCGTTAAGTTTAGGCTCATCCGTATTTTACAGTGATTACAGTATTTACAGTAATTACAGACGATAGATTAATTCTGCTTCAAACGTTGGGATCCCTCTTTGAAAAGGCTTCTTCCTCAGGATCGTTAAAACTCGGGGGAGAGTTTGGTAAAACGGGTTAAAAGGTATAAAACATTGTGATAAAATGAGAAATTGCTGGTTACAAGCAATTTCTCATTTTCCCACAATGTTTTCAAATCCTTCTTTTTCGGGGTTGTTATAACTCGGGATTGAAAGAATAAAAGGGTTAAACGATGGTTTGTAATTCAGACGTTTATTCACAAAACCACAGGGCAGATTTGTGGTTTCTCTTGCGCATTAGTCAAAACAATTACGCAGTATAAACCGCACTCCGTTGCGCAGTCCACACAAATCATCTGCCACGGTCCGTATTCACCAACCATTCTTAAGAAAATGCTTAGTCTCATTCTCTAAAATTTTCTACGTTTTAAAGTAAATAAAAAATCTGATTGGCTTAGCCATTTGGTTTAGCCAATCAGAAGTTGTGTTACTTTCAAATTTAGAAAGTTCTTGGGAATAAGATTAAAGAATGTTCCAAAGAGTGTTTCGTGAATACTGACCCTGAACAATTTAGCATTAGTTCTTATTCTTCATGTAAACTCCATTTTCTGAGTTTATAAAGTTTCTAGCCCTTTAACCATCCTCGTTGACTCAGTTCCGATGTATTCGATAAACTACATCCATTGCCCCTGGGTTATCTCGCGTATGTTTTCTCGTTCTCATGAATTATTCATGAGGCATTTTGATTGGTAATCTCACTTTATCAGTGAGAAAATTTAATCTATTCTTATCAACCACATGCCATCATTTCTATTTTTACCTTGCCTACAACCAGTCAAATCGCTTGTGCTAAATCAAGTTTGGCGATACTTTAAATATGGATGAGGCCGTGAACATCATTTACAAAAGTTTACAAAAAACATTCGGCGTTGTATACAAGGATTTGTAATGTCTGCCCTGGATTGTCGTAAGGCAAATGCCACAGAAGGAAAGCCCACCGACGGCCGCCATATTCGTTGATAACGATGTGGGTTTTAGCCGGTTTATTCATAGTAACGGAAGAAATGTGATTATCCTCCACTACAAGAGAGTATCGTTATGTTATCGACAATTCGATTGGCTACTGGGTGTAATTTGCGAATGTATGAATATTCATAGAAACGACCTTTTCGCAATTAAGTGTCCCAGGGGTGATGAAATGTAATACTTCACACCTGGGTTAATGAGGGTGCATTTTAAAACACCATCGAAATTTAGAACTGTCCAAAGAAGGGACATTCTTCAATTTATGTCCCTTGATTCCTCTGCAGTACCACATTGGTCCTGATAAGGGGATTACTTGGTTTTTATCCTTGATTTTCTTGCACAACACAGATATGTTCTTGAGATAACATCTCAGTTAAATCTGGAGATGCATTTTCTATCCGTCGTAATCTGTACAACCCTGCAGCCGTCAGGGCAACATTTGGCGTGAAGATATAATATTGGTTATAATTTTATAAAATAAAGATTTGATTGATTGATTGATTGATCGTACGGTGTTTAACGCCGTTTTCAACATTATTTCAGTTATATCGCGGCGGCCAGTGCCCCTATCCATGCTTTCCTGGAGTTTCTTTTACCAGTACTCCGCACAATATTCTTTCCAAGCCACTGGCTGCTTTCCCACATAATAAAGATTTGATCCGCAGACTGAATCTTTGTATATCTGTTGGAGGTGAATACTTTGAGGGAACAATAAAAAATTCAGTGAAACCTATGAAGAATCAAATTTTAGGTGCTTAGATGCATTCATATTTGAACACTGCTCGTCGCTAAAAAAGCGCCAACGAATAAGAATGATCCGTATTCAAGCAGAAAATAAAAGCATTTTAGGGATATTTTCTTAATACACCACGTAATCTCATTTTGTGCCAGTATTTCGCAAAGACTTTGGGGAATGTCACATGATCAATAGTACGTGTTGATTATGTGGCAACGTATTCAAATAAGCAAGTATGATGACGTCATATCTGATATCATGTAAATAGACGGAGTTACCTATTGCAGCAAGACCATCCCGTTATTCAAACGCAGAATTTGCTCTTTTTACCGAATGTAACAGTCCCTTTAAAAATGGGATTGTTTGATAAAAGATAAAAAAAATACCTGAGCCGTGCTGTCTGAAAAGGGGGCTTAATGCAACTACAAAAAGTATCGACCCACGTCAGCCTGCGCAGACTGCGCACACTGACCTGGGCCGAAACTTTTCGCTATCGGTCAATTTTCTGTATGTCCAAGGACCAGTCTTCAGCATTATTCAATCGGTTGTTAAAAAAGTGGTTATTATGGATCTATGATGAAGTGGTGGCTTGCTATGGGTTAATTTTCTGCATGATAAAGGACCATTCCACCTCTTTATTTAGTCTGTTGTTTGGCAAAGTGGATTTTATGGATCCCTACGTGCGTGATGTCTTGCTTGGTACAATGAATCACGGGGATGCATTGAGCCCCCTTTTGCCAGAGAATGGCTCATTACTTTTTTTTTTTTTTTTTTTCCTTTCAGAAGCCACATTAAATCTGTATATAATTGATAATGGTCGAGTACAGAAGTACCTAATGGAAGAGGGACTCGAGGGGTCGTTGCCCGTTTTACCACCGGAAGTAGAGACAGTTAACCTCACTTGGGAAGCCGGCGACGAACTGGTAAGTTCCGGTGTTTCCAATATTAAATGAGCAATGCTCTGTGAAAAGGGGGCTTAATACATCTGCGAAAAGTATCGACCCAGGTCAGCCTGCGCAGTCCGCGCAGGCTGACCTTGGTCGAAACTTTTCGCTATTCGCCATTTTTTTTGTAAGCCAAAGGACCAGTCAGCCTTATGATACAGTCGGTTGTGAGACAAAATGGATCTTATGGATCCATGATTATGTGATGGTTTGCTTGGTATCATGCATTAACCCCCCTTCTGCCAGAGCATGGCTTATTTCTTCATTTTGTGTTTATTCATAGACCTCCATGGCCAGTCTTATGTATTTTAACCCTTAGGCTGCTAAGCGCGACTGACGGACCCTTTGCAGACAGTGTAGATCAAGATCAGACTGCACAGGACGTGCAATCTGATCTTGGATCTACACAGTCCGATAAGGAGATATTTCCCCAATCCACATAACTTTGAATTGTCAATATTTTGCTTTTTACCGTCAGCTTAAAAGATTATGATGTATAATGCACCACAGAGATGCGTTAAGCCCCCTTTTGCTAGAGCATGACTCACATGCTTTACGAAGTTATAGACAATCAACTTCAAATGGGCAAGTCGAGAGTGAATAGCTATTTAAAGTGACAATAGCTGCCAAAAGTAAAAAAAAAAAACAGGTGTTAAAATGCATTCAAATTTAAATCATGTCATGTAAAAGTATGAAAATTGTTGTGAAGATAACAATCGGTCCAAGTATTAGTCGCTGACAGAAAAATTAAATCCAAAACTAGGTTAAAAGTTGCCAGGTTATTCTATCTTTTGTTTACTTTTTGCCTGATTTTGAGATTCATTTTTCTGCCAGCGACTTACACTTGGACCGATCACACAATCACAGATTGTCATCTTTCTAATATTTTCCATACTTTTGAATGGAATGATTTAAATTTAAATGCATTTTAACACCTGTATTGCCTTTTTGGCCGCTATTGGGCCTTTAAAAAATAATGGGCCAAACGTGTGGCTTTCAATTCAAGAAGTCACACTAGTAAGGCTTTTGCACTACCAGTCACTGTTGCATATCAAAACATATTACGTCATACATTGTTGATACTAATATCTGACTCCCCCCTCTCCGCCCAAGTTTTTCTGAGTTTAACTCTTTACCAGACGATAAAATTTTAATCTTGTCGAAACTGAAAGCATTTGCAGACGACAGATCAAATGTTCCTCAAATTTGTCTTTGAAAACTGAAGAAAACATTGTGGGAAAATGAGAAAATGCTGGTTTACCAGCATTTTCTCATTTTCCCACAATGTTTTCAAAAGCCCTGTTTATCAGGTCCATGTGGTAGTTTCTCAAATTTGTCTTTGAAAACTGAAGAAAACATTGTGGGAAAATGAGAAAATGCTGGTTTACCAGCATTTTCTCATTTTCCCACAATGTTTTCAAAAGCCCTATTTATCAGGTCCGTGTGGTAGTTTAAATAAAGTAGAAAAGGCTTTGGATCACAAGGTCTCCCATCTTAGAATCTGTCTTCTATCTTGTACTCAGCCCAAGATCAAAATAATGTTTTACGGACATAGAAATAACAGCCCGATTAACATTTTGATCTTGAATATTCTACTGACTTTGAACACGTTTTTATTGGTTTATTTACGTGCTTATAAAAAGGAGCAAGTCAAATGGGCGGGTTAATGCAATTATAATTCAAACGTGGGAAAACGACTTGTAATAGCTTTCTTTTGTAATCTTTACCAAACAATCTTTTATCTAATAGAGCCTGAGAAAGAAGGTTTTTAAAAACAATTTGGAGAAAAGGAGAAAATGCTGGTAACCAGCATTTTCTCCTTTTCCCAAAATGTATTCTACCATTTTCAGAAATAAGAAATTGCATAGGAGCTACCGTAAACTTGTTGTTTGTAAAGGCTTTCAATTTGGAGGGGGTCGTAAATTTTTTTCCATCGGGTGAAAATTTAAAGATACATATTTACAGCCAGAGAGAACAATGCTGCTAAAACTTGAAAGTGTGTAGAATGGCTCATAATTAGGTCATCTGTGTTAACATTGATAAATTATCTATATATATATGGTTAAGGGATGGAAAAATTCAAAGGAATCGTCCTCATTTTAAACCTGAAACGACAATAGTTATTTACTTTGAAAGCCTCCAAAAATTAAGTGCATTTTCTATCCGTCGTAATCTGTGCAATCTTGCAGCCACCAGGGACAATATTTGGCATAAAGACACAAGAATGGTTGTAGTTTCATAAAATAAAGATGAAATTGGTCAAAAACTGGATGAAAAAGAGTACAGATGTATCTTTAACATCCTCTGCCAGCAGACGTTTTTTTTTTAAAGCTGTCGATTTTTGAAGTTTCCTCTGAAGAGTATGTTCTCCTTTTGCCACTTTTTTTGCATGTTTTAATGTATGAAATAATTTTTGAATTGTTTTTATTGCACAAGGATGTTGTAACTCTGTGCCACATTAAAAACCTTTGACTGGGCGGTGTTGAACGCCTTAAGAGGCATATTAAATACTGCTCATGGCATTAGTCCTTGAAAATGTGGAAAAAAATGTTGGAAAAGGAGAAAATGCTGGTTAACCACATTTTTTTTTCCACCATGTATTCAGCCCTCGTTCTTGGGTTTGTTAAAACGTCGGATTGTTATGTGAAGGGCTATATAGTCATTGCGACAGGATTCATTCCTGTCTCACCGCTGACCATTGTTTCGAGGATGGTTATGTGGGAAAGCAGCCAGTGGCTTGGAAAGAATATTGTGCGGAGCACTATTAAAAGAAACTCCAGGAAAGCACGGATAGGTGCACTGGCCGCTGCGATATAACTGAAATAATGTTGAAAACGGCGTTAAACACCATACAATCAATCATATGTAAAGGGCTAAAGTTGTATGTTGTACTTTAGGACAGAATAAACCGGTTCTCTGATGTACAATAACAGACTGTCATCTTCACAATAATTTCATTCTTTTAAATGGTATGATTTAGATTGAAATGCGGTTTAACACATGATTTGTTTATTACTATAATCTTGATCGGAAAACAAAAGATTATGGTATTGTATTGTAATTTTGATCGGTACATAATATATTATGTTTTTTTATTATAATTAGGATGGGAAAAAAATCAGGTATATTTTTCTTAAAAATTATGGAATTTTATTATGATTTGGATCGGTACACAATATGGCGTGCAACACACGAAAAGGGGCCTTTGGACATATGCGTAAAAGTGTGTCGTCCCAGATCTGCCTGTGCAGTATATGACTAATCTAAGACGACACTTCCCGTTTTTGTGCTATTTTCTGTTTAACGAAAGTCTAATGTATGAAAAAATCTTATGTAGTAGTAAAGTGCCGGAACGACAATTAACGCAAATGTCCGAAGGTATCATTTCGCATGTTGCGAGCCGTATATCGTTGAATTTTATTGTGATTTTTATCGGGGCACAGTGAACACGATAGATGATGATTTACAATCAGCCGCCATTTACAAGGATTTATCAGTCAATTAATTTTCAGCGAAGATATAGTTTATATCACCACTACTAATGATATCACTACAGTGACGATATCATTTTTGTTTTCTGAACACAGTGAAATACAGCCTTATGCCCATTTGAAGACTGTTGTACCGCTAGAAAATGTAGCATAAAAATATTATTGAAATTCTGATAACGGTATGAGACGCAAATGTAAAATGGATGTTCAATAACCTAGATTTGCCTCAGAAACGATTAAAAAAAAAAACATTATAAGAATAGAAAAAAAACTTTGAAAAATCGCTGCGAAAGAGAAAATGAGGGTAACCAGCATTTTTTGCTTTTTCAGCGATGTGTTTAGAAGCTCTCTTCCCCGGATGGAAAATTAAGCAGAATCATTTGGCAAATGGTAGACAAGTTTCAGCTGATATCATTTATATCATTCTTCCAAGTCCACGCATTTCTGTCATTAAAAACTTTTTACTATACTTTACCGCAAATAATGCACCAGCCATCTGTTGGGTCCCTTTTTCTGGTGCCGTTAGTAAAGCCAATAAACAGAGAATAAATAGGGAAATTTCTGAGCCCATTTAGACTTTGTAAGAATTATTACAGTAATTGAGAACTGTAATCAAATTGGCAGAACGAAACATTAGTAGCACAAGTCGAATGATCTAGTCTCTCTCGCAAAATTAATGGGCTACTTTTAGCTTTGTCTTGATTCCTTACCTTTTGATGCAAATCTGCAGCAAGTGATTTCTTGTAAACCTCTTTCTTAAATAGTGTTAACTCTTAACAAAACAAATTCCGATATTCAAACAACCATTAGGTAGAGAGTTTTTGAAAACATTATCTAAAAAGGAGAAAATGCTGGTGACCAGCATTTTCTCCTTTTCCTACAATGTTTTCTTACTTTTCAATGACAAAGCACATTATTTAAACTACATATCAGTTGTGCTTTGTAAATGCTTTCGAACTGGACTGGGCTGAAATGTTGTCTCTAGTAAATAATTAATCAGCATGTAAATCAAGGTTTTAAAGGAGGATTAAATAAAAGTATATCAGCCATACTCTGGCAAAAAGGGGGTTTAATGCATCTCCGTCATGCATCATACCATGCAAGTCATCACATAATTATGGATCCATAAAATCCATTTTGCCTGACAACCGATTGAATCTTGGGGTAGAATGCTCCTTTGGACATGCAGCAAATTTACCAAAAGCAAAAAGTTTCGACACTGGTCAGCCTGCGCGGATTACTTGATACTTTCTATGGATGCCTTATAACCCCTTTTCACAGCGCATGGATCATACGTTTGATTTGAAAAACATTTTGGCAAAAGGGCAATGGTAAAAGAAAGGATCTGCTATGCAAGTCGAAAAAAAATGTTGGCAGATAGTTATATTCTGTGATACAATAAACTCGCGTAAATTACCTATTTACTCATTTTAGCTATTTTAGTTTATTTTTGAGCTATACTCTGTGAAAAAAAGGGGGTTTAATGCACCTGCAAAAAGTGTCGACCCATGTCAGCCTGCGCAGTCCGCGCAGGCTGACATGGGTTGATACCTTTTGCTATTGGTCAATTTTCTGCATGTCCAAGGACCATTCTAAACTCCCTTTTGCCAGAGCATGGACCATCTATTTGCTTATTTATCGTCTCGTTGATTCAGTCATTATTTGTCTTTCTGTACATATTATCTTTTATTCTCTGATTTATTTATTCGTCCAATTTTCAGGTTTATGAGATTTTATCGTAAACAAATTGCGTGTGCATGTTTTGATAATCAATTATTCATCACCAATTCACCGTCTGGTGAAACCTTTCTTGAAACGTGCGGAAAATTTGCACGACAGTTACCTTGATGGTGAATGGATTGTGTAACGATTGATTGAAAGGTGTTTAACGCCGTTTTCAGCATTATTTCAGTTATATCGCGGCGGCCTATCCATGCTTTCCTGCAGTTTCTTTTGCCAGTACTACGCACAATGTTCTTTCCAAGCCACCGGCTGCTTTCCCACGTGACCATCGTCAATACAATGGTCAAAGAGAGGAAGAATCCTGTCGCAATAACTATCATCAATCCTCGGAAAGAAATTGGCCAAGCCGGGGTTCGAACCAGCGACCTCCTGTTCTCAGGTCCTGTACACTACCGACTAATTTACGGGGGCTTGGCGGGTTGTGTAACGAAGGTATTCGCCCGCGAAAGGTTTGGGACAGAGTTTAACACTTAAGCTGCTGAATAAATGAAACGAAAATTTCTACTCAATAGTAAAAGCCCAAACATTGCGGTTTCAAAGTTGATTTCACCGGACAGAAAATACCGTATCGGACAGTGCAGATCAAAGATCAGACTGCACGTTTTGTGCAGTCTGATCTTGATCTGCACTGTCCGCAAAAGGTAAGTGAGTCGCGCTTAGCAGCTTAAGGGTTAACAAGCCTTATAAGTTGCGTTCTGATTCTGGTTCTAATCTCAGAAAGTAACAAATTTTCTCAAATAGGCAGAACCCCAATTTCTGATTGGCTAAACCATTTGTGCCATGCTCTTGCAAAAGGGGGATTATTACACCCCCTCCCCCACCCCCCCACCCCTCCCCCGCGATGCATTATACCAAGCAAGTCATCACTCAATTACAGATCCATAAAATTCATTTTCTTCTACCAAACGACTGAACCATGGGGTAGAGTGGACCTTCCAGATGCAGAAAACTGGCCGACAGCAAGAAGTTTCGACCATGCAAGCCTGCTAGATTGATTGATTGATTGATTGATTGATTGATTGGTTGATTGATTGATTGTATGGTGTTTAACACCGTTTTCAACATTATTTCAGTTATATCGCGGCGGCCAGTGCACCTATCCATGCTTTCCTGGAGTTTCTTTTACCAGTACTACGCACAATATTCTTTCCAAGCCACTGGCTGCTTTTCCCACATAACCATCGTCGAAACAATGGTCAGCGGTGAGAGAGGAATGAATCCTGTCGCAATGACTATCATCAATCCTCGGAAAGAAATTGGCCGAGCCGGGGATCGAACCAGCGACCTCCTGTTCTCAAGTCCTGTACGCTACCGACTGAGCAACGGGGGCTCGGCAACAAGCCTGCTAGGACTGCGCAGGCTGACATGGGTCGAGACTTTTTTTGCAGATTCATTAAGCCCCCTTTTCACAGAGCATGGCTCATTTGGTTCAGCCATTTAGAAATTGTGCCCCTTTAAAATTCAGAAAGTTACTAAGCATGATTTTTCTTTAATCTTGTTTGTGTGATTCGTCAAAATGCTATTTGTCACAGTTTCCATTTGTTTTTCGTAGCTTTCAACATTATTTCTGTCATATCACGGCGACAGCTCACATATTCACGAATGTCCTTGGTTTCAGCAGTACTAGGCTAGAACTCTAAAGTGTCTTGGATACACAGAAAATTGACACACTCGGTAAAAAGCTTCGTCCATCAGCAAGACACTTTAGTCCCCTAGCCTAGTACTGATCCAAACCAGGACATTCGTGAATATGTGAGCTGTCGCCGTGATATGACTGATATAATGTTGAAAGCGGCCTAAAACACCATTTTACTTCATGCTTTTCGGTAGTTTATCGAGAAATAGTGGTGGACTATTGATTGATACTTCATGGTTACGACCCGTGAAAATACCGATTTTATATTCTCTAACTCTGATATTGAAGGCGGAAACAGTAGTTCCCGCGCACTAGTTACTTAGGTTAACAGCGTGTGCCATTCAGATGGAGGGAAATATGACGTAATTTATGCGCTTGACGTAATATTGTAGGCTAATGCGTTGTTACGTGAGAGGGGTACGCCACGGGGAATTACCGAAAACATCTGTACTTGATTTTGGAGAAAGTTCCAACAAAATAGGGGTTAGAAGCATGAAATAAATAGAATGTTTGTTTGTTTGTTTGTTTGTTTGTTTGTTTGTTTGTTTGTTTGTTTGTTTGTTTTCGGTGAAAGATCTACATTTATTTCATCGAGTGATCATCATCGGTAATATTTTCACGAGTGGCTGCACCACTCGTGAAAATATTACCGATGATGTTCACTCGATGAAATAAATGTCGATCTTTCACCGAAAAAACCCAAATGTCCTCCATTTATCAATCAATCAAAAAGTTTCAACTCATGACAACCTGCACAGACTGCAATAGTGAGACGTTTACGATGCTTCTTTTCTTACCTGGACATTTACTGTGCACGTCTCAAGTCCATCATGAATTTTGCAGTAGCAAAGCTACAGCGCTGTACTGACTTTCTGTTTCGTCGGTTTAATCTGTACTGCAGCGAAATACAATTAATCTTTAGTGACACACGTGATACGGGGGAAATAACTGAACGTTTCATTATTTAAAGCGCTCGTAGAAGTCTTTTAAAACATGTAAATCTCGAAAAGAACTAAAGAAACTTATCGTCATCGGCGGCCATTTTGTGTGTATTTTGGGGAACGTAAACACCTCGAGTAACAGATGAATGAAACTTTTTTTTTTTCGTATGTTTAGCTTTTAAATTGGAAATATTTGTATTTGAAACGAAACTTATTGAATACTTAAGCAACATGTGTATTCAGATGCTACTTTTGTCCTATATTTGTGAAAATAAGAGAGTTTCAAACGGTGCGCACAAAATCTGTGCCCGTATTTCAACTGTGTTTTTTTTCACGATCATCTTTGTACCCGGAGGCGACCCATTAAAAACTAAAATCGCCTTCGGGGAAAGTTACCTGTACTAGCTGATATCGGTGGAAACTTTTTGTTTGCAAATGCATTAAACCCCCTTTTCACAGAGCATGAAGCATATACATGACGTGTAGTAAACCTCAGAAAAAAAAAAACATGAGTAAAATATTACTGTTGTAAAGTAAGGTATAAGCACCAAGAACGATATTTCATCCGATATGAAGTGACGCAGTGCAGCATCTTTTGAACCTTGAGTGCTTTACGGCACGTCGCGTTAACAGTGCATTAATTATAAACCAGATTATATGTGTAATTTATGGCTTTCTCAAAACACCAGCACCCTAGACTGTAAACCCCACAGGTTCATCTTTTAATATACTACCACGTTATATGACTTCGACAATTTAAAAAAAAAAAACATTGTAAGAATAGATGACAGCCTTTTAAAAAAAATCGTTAGAAAAAGGAGAAAATGCTGGTAACCAGCATTTTCTCCTTTTTCCAGCGATCTTTTTAAAAGCTCTCTTCCCCAGATCGGAAAAATACGCAGAATCATTTGGCAAATGGTAGACTAGTTTCAGCTGATATGATTCATATCATTCGTCCAAGTCTACGAATTTGTCATTAAAAACCTTTTTTTAATGTACTTTACCGCAAAGAATGCAATAAGCAATGAAATGAATGTGTTTTAAGCCGCTTTACACATTATTTCAAGTATGTTACGGCGACAGCTTACATATTCCTGCATGTCCTGGGTTTCACCGGTACTAAGTCCAGGGCTCTGTAGTGTCTTGCCGAAAGACACTCCAGTGAGGCTCGAACCCGGGGTCTCCAGGTTACGAGTCCTATACTCTGCTGTTGAGCAACGCTGGACTCACATGAAGTCGAAGAGTTTCTCTCGGGACAGCAGACCGTATGAATCCAAGGTCAGACTGCATAATCCATGCATCTTTATCATAAATTTACACAACTACAAAAAAAAAATACTCGTAGATTTAAACCCATTTATTTCACACCAATTATAAAACAAGTTCTTGGACCACATATTTAAATACTCTCAACTATTACAGATTGAAAGCCTTATTTCTTTACCACACGACAAATTTTAGCCCATAGACTGCTAATAAGCCCGACTCACTGACGTTTTGAGGACAGTGTAGATCAAGATCAGACTGCACAGAACCTAGCTTTTTAATTCATTTTTCTGCCAGCGACTTGGCCAACCGTATAAATAACAGATTGTCTCGTTCACAATAATTTCTGTATTCTTAAAAGATATGATTTAAAAATAAATGCATTTTAAAACAAGTTGGCTTCTTTAAAAAAGAAGCCAGGAGAGGTCAGCATCAATGTTTTCAAATAGTTTATTTGCTCTAACCCTTTCAGCGCCATAGGCGAAAACAGAGACTTTTACGGACGGCATAGATCAAGATCAGACTGCACAGAACGTGCAGTCTGATCTTTGATCTATGCCCTCCGCTTGTTTTGTCAAGCTTATATGATAAAAATCTTCCGGAGACTCAGTGGATTGTATTTACAGCCATCAAAAGAGGCCGAATTAGTTTATTTGGCGCCGAAAGAGTTAAATTTCAAAATATTTTACAACATGTAACAAACAAGTAAAGCATTATATGATTGCCGCTGCGTAGAAATCTCTGATGCATTACATGACAGACACGTGACCTTCCCGCGTTTTCAAGTTGCGTGATCTTTTTTCCGCGGTGTTCTTCCTATTTGTTAACGAAATTCTTTTTTTTTTACGCTTAGATTTATTTGTTTAATGAAAAATTACAACTATTTGAGAGGTCATTTTGTTCTGAAGTTGAAACTATCCCTTGACAAGGATAGAAATAATGAATAATTGAAACTATCCTTTGAGGTTAAGCAAGAATTAGCTCCCATAGTTTTACTTTCCGGTTTTCGAAAAGATGAATGATGAAACAGAAAATAAAAGAATAAGATATCGAAAATAATCTTGGTTTTTGTATCAACTGTCCGAACATATTTGCAATCAAATCAATACAAAAATCTTTTTTTGAAATCCTTCACATAAAAACAATACACGTATATTTCCTATTTCAGTTTTTTGATTTCGGTTTATTTTTAAAACCATGACGAAACAGACTGTGTTTCAGAAGAATTTCGCAAAGAAAGTGGATTTAGACAGCAATTTCTGAGGCAGTCTGCCTTTTAAACTCACCACTATTGAAGAGATCTGATGACCTCTCCAACAAGCTTTGTTTACTATTGACAGCTATTGGGACGGGCCTTACTTGTAGCGACAAATTACATGTAAGCTGTAAAGAAGATCTCTGTCTTCTTAAGGGAACGAAACGTTGTGGGAAAAGGAGAAACTGCTGGTAACCGCCATTTTCTCCTTTTCCAACGATGTTTTGAAAAGCTGCGATCATCTGGCTCGTTTAAACACGGGGAATTGTTTGGCAAAGGTTTAATCGAGATAATAATTGAATTTAAAAAAAAAGATCGGAGTTGACACTTTACCACACAATCTCTACTTTTAATGACCCTGAGAAAGACAGCTTTTGAAAACATTGTGGGAAAAAGAGAAAATCCTGGTTACCAGCATTTTCTCCTTTTCCCACAATGTTTTCTATTCCGAAAAAGAAAATAACAGATCATTTTTTGAGTCAAATTAATTTGTCGTCTACAATTGCTGTCATTTTGGACATGTCTAAAATTTTGTCGTTTGGTAAAGGATTGAAACATCGCATTGTAAAGGGTTTACCGGGATAAGACATGGTTAAATATATACGAGCCCTGCTCTGTGAAAAGGGGGCTTAATGCATCTGCGAAAGGTATCGATCCAGGTCAGCCTGCGCAGTCCGCGCAGGCTGACATGGGCCGAAACTTTTCGCTGTTGGTCACTTTTCTGTATGTCCAAGGACTAGTCTACCTCATGATTAAGTCGGTTGTTTAACTCTTTAACACAATCCCGACTTTTAACGATCCTGTGAATGGAGCCTTTTGAAAACCTTGTGGGAAAAGGAGAAAATGCTGGTAGCCAGCATTTTCTCCTTTTCCCACAATGTTTTCTACCCTTTCCAAAACAATTTTCAATTTTTCAAGCACATTTGTTTTGTCGTCTGCAAATGCTTTTAAATTTGGACCAGTCTAAAATTTTGTCGTTTGGTAAAGAGTTTAAAAAAAAAAAAAGGTGGCTAATATGGATCCATAATTATGTGATGGCTTGACAGGTATCATGGATCAGGGAGATGAATTAAGCCCACTTTTGCCAGAGCACGGCTCATATATATATATATATATATATATATATATATATGAGTTAAATGTGGGGCGCTGAGTGACTACACACAACGATTTGATGGGTTTTTCGCTCCCCTGTTTTCAAAAGCCTCTAATTAAGCAATCCAAAATAATGCGTTTTCTTGGCAAACAGCAAATGGATGTATATTTTCTTAGCTTCTCTATCATTACCAACAGATAGGTTCTTCAGATACGCCTACTTTCTTGTCTAAACTTTCACAATTCGAGGTAAACAAGAAATATCTATAAAATCAAAGGACTCAAAGTCCCGGAAAGCGGATTTGTTGAGTAGCTTAGAGCTGTAATATGTTGTAATTAAAAAAAAAATAACATCGAATGCAACACATGTGCAACTGTTTTAAAATGGAGTTAGCAAGGGCAAGGAAAGTCAAAATTTTTCTGCCGAGCGGGCCGCGCAATAACTGTCATAAGAGTGGTAATTTGATCCGTCAGTCTTACACAGTTTTTTGCTGGTATTAGATTTCGGACTATAAATATACACGTGTAGGACAATATATTCGATAGTGACTAAAGCGAGACTGAGGTGTATTAGCTAAAACTGGGTAGAGCGCAAGCGTGAATGACAGTATACTTGGTTCAGGTCAAATCGATATCACAGTGTGAGCGCACATGCGTCGTTGTGCATGGTGTATTTGGTTCCGGTCAGAACGATCACAGTAAGCGGACTTGCTATATAAATCCGCTGAAAACAAATAAACGTCCTTAGAGGTATGAATATTCAGACTCTTTTGCGGTTCAAAATGAAAAGAAATCATGAAAAGTAATCTCGCCGATAATTGCATCTTTTTCCTAATTGTTTTGAATATTATTGATTTGTGCAGGTTTCAATTAGATATGAGCCATGCTCTGTGAAAAGGGAGCTTAGTACATCTGTGAAAAATATCGATCCATCCCTCGGCTATACCACGATGGGTGATATGTACCTATTTCATTTCTCCGCCGGAAATAGACCGCTTTACTGCTGTAAGAATCTTAGTTCTCAAGGTTTTTCGAAATTTCAAAGTAACATAATCTCTGATTGTCTTAACCAAATGCCTTACTTTCTAAATCTTGATTAAGACTAAAAACGATATTTAGAACAGTTGGTGACTACGGCCCGAAGTGGCTAATCTAGTAATTTATGGCAACTTTTGAGTTATGCTCTTTGAAAAGGGGGTTTAAAGCAACTGAAAAAAGAATCGCCTCAAGTCAGCCTGCGCAGTCGGCACAGGCTGACACGGCTCTTTTTTTTTTTTTTTTTTCGGTTAATTTTTTGCATATGAAAGGACCAGTATACCTCATGATTCAATCAGTTGTAAGACAAATTACATTTTATAAGCCATAATTATGTGATGACTTGCTCGGTATAATGCATCACAGAGATGCATCAAACCCCTTTTTGGCAGAGCATTTCTCATTAATGATTGATTGTAAATGCGAACTCCAGTTGGGACACGTTGTGGTTTGATTATCAAATTAATAGACATAGCAATGGAACTATTTGATGATCGCGGATGTACCTCGATCAGTTGTTCTTAGGCTTGAGAGGTTTTTCTAAAAAATTATAACAAATGATGATCCACCCGAATGCAATTAAGCCGCCTCAAAAATCACATTATATACTCGTTAAGGGGCGTATACCATTGGTGGGTAATTTCATGGAATGCCAGCTCAGCAATTGATAAGGAGAGTATTTCAATAATCAAATGATAATACTGACTTTTTTTTACACTAGAACTTTTCATGAGTAATCATTGAGTACCTACAGCATAGTTGGAGATGGAATACTATTATAGAACACGATCTGAAAATAAGCCATGCTCTGTGAAAGCGGGGTTTAATGTATCTGCAAAAAAGTATCGACCCATGTCTGGGTCGAAACTCTTTGCTATTTGTAAATTTTCTGCATGTCAAAGGACCATTCTACCTCATGGTTCAGTTGTATGTTCGACGAAATGGATTTTATGGATCCATAATTATGTAATGACTTGCTACGTATAATGCGTCACGGAGATGCATTAAGCCCTCTTTCGCCAGAGCGCCACTCAACTATAGAATGATCGTCAAGAGTTACGATCCGTGGATTCTAGAATGGTCTGCATTCTAGATGATAAAGAATCAGTTAATGCCCGTTTCAACTTGCTGAAATTCCACCTGCAGAACTGAAACACTGTGGTAAGCGTCTGAAGTAGGCAAACTACAAACGACTCTTTTTCTACTTTTCACGTATTTACTTATTTATTGAAATTGTTCTCATTTTTACTTTCATTATTATCGAACACAGCATTTAACCCTTAGGCTGCTAAGCGCGACTCAAGTACCCTTTGCGGACAGTGTAGATCAAGATCAGACTGCACAGAACGTGCAGTCTGATCTTGGATCTACACTGTCCGATAAGGAGATATATCCCCCCCCCCCCACCGAAATTGTTCTAGTTATTAACCTTATTATTATTTAATTAATTGAATTCAGTGTTTAATTCTCTCTACCCACAACAAAAATTTAGACTTCTCCTAATACAAAGCATCTGCAGACGACAATTTAAATGCGGTTCAAGTGATGGAATTTGTCTGTGATAGGTTAGAAAATATTGTGGGAAAAGGAGAAAATGCTGGTTACCAGCATTTTCTCTTTTCCCTCAATGTTTTCAAAAGGCTTCTTTCCCAGGGTCGATAAAACTCGGGATTGTGTGGTAAAGGGTTATTAGGCAGACGGTTTTGGTCGTCTTGAAGCAGACCTATTTGAATTCTTTTCCAAACGAACTAATTTTCTTCTCGGCCAAATTGAAAGCATTTGCAGACAACAAAATAAATGTGTCTCAAAAGTTTAAATTTATTTTTGGTAGGGAAGAAAAGATTGGAAGAAAAGGAGCAAATGCTGGTTACAAGGCATTTTCTACTTCTCCCATAATGTTTTCAAAAGGCCTCTCCTTTAGGGTAGTTACAACTCTTGATTGTTTGATAACGGGTTAAAAAACTCACATTAACTGTTTCTTCAAACTGCATAAAAATGCAGCAGTTAAAAAAAAAAACCTTTACCCAAAAATCCAGTGTTTAGTCACCCTGCTTTTTAAAAGCATTGTGGGAAAAAGGGGAAGGTCTAAAAACCATCTAGGTGAAGATAATTCCTATTATTGGAGCCATGATTCAATTATCGTCTGCAAATACTTTCAAATTGGACACGTCTATATGTTGTAGGGTAAACAGTTAAAACCCTGTAATTTAGATGATTTCAATGTGTTTCTGCTTATTGCATATTGCTTTCCAATTGGGGTGGGAGCGAATACAAACCTAGTAATCGAATATTCGTTTTTAGTTTTTTAGTATTCGAATATATTCGAACATTCGTTTAGATAATTCTTAAGTAGAATTATCATGTGTTTCGGTGTCCGAAATGTAATTGTCCGAATACTAGAACATTTTTAGCCACACTTTGATCCAACAATGTAAAATTAAACATGCCGTCAGACAACTTATCTTGCTAGTTTACTAACCTCAATTAGTCAGATGCCCTAGATAATTCACTTTTGTACGGGCGAGAACTTTTCTTCTGCCAGTATCAAACAAGAGTGCAATCAAAGTGAGCTAAGTATCGAAAGCTCGAATCAGGGGTCTCCAGGTTGCTAGTGCTACACTTTACCGTTGACACCTTTTCATTTTTTGAACAGTAACTCAAAACTAGATACTGTTTTCCGGTAGTTTTTTTTTTTTTTTTGGGGGGGGGGGGAGGGGGGGATAAACAAACGAATAACCAAATAACATACGCCAGCAAAGATTGTATTCAAACTTAGATACTAACAGCAGATACAAGCCGAAAACAACACCAGATGTCCAGTGTTAAGGTTGTTTTTCTAACAAATTTCTTAACAGCTTTTCGTAACCTCTTGAAAGAAAGAAAATACCATCAGGTAGAAAGAATTAGACTGATGCGGCACAATTGCTCGTCGCTTTCCGACAAATTTTGCAAAACAATTACGAATCTACCTGAAACACGTGGTTTCGAAAACCTTTCGGCTTTCAGATAACTTTGCGATAAACTCTACTGCACGTGTTACCCATAGACGTTTACCCAACATCCCATTCTAATATTAAACTCATCTAAACATACGTAAGATAAATTTAGAATGTATGGTGTTTAACGCCGTTTTCCACATTACTTCAGTTATATCGCGGCCACCAGTGCACCTATTCATGTTTTCCTGGAGTTTCTTTTACCAGTACTCCGCACAATATTCTTTCCAAGCCACTGGCTGCTTTCCCACATAACTATCATCGAAACAATGGTCAGCGGTGAGAGAGGAATGAATCCTGTCGCAATGACTATCATCAATCCTCGGAAAGAAATCGGCCAAGCCGGGGATCGAACCAGCGACCTCCTGTTCTCAAGTCCAGTACGCTACCGACTGAGCTACGGGGGCTTGGCTATTTAGAGATAAACAGGTTGATGAGAAAAAAAGGTTGACATATCGATAAATTGCTCATTGTTAGCATTTCGACTTTTCACTCTGTTTTCAGAAGGTCTACATTATCATGTGTGTTTAAACGCTGGGGTTGTTGTTGTGTGGAAGGTTGACTCACTGAAAATAAAATAGCAAAGTGATCGATGCCTGTTTGAATAAGGTAGGCGATAAGTTACACCCTTGCAGTATGCCGAAATCGGTTATTCTACAGTTACATGGAACTCAAAGAAATAATAAAAAGGGCCGGGCTTTCTTGTCTATCTAAAAGCATGATATTAATTCTTTCATTACCGGAAATTCCACTTTTTTTTCCGAGCTCTGTTGAAAACGACTTCCGTCATAGTTTAAAAACAGAGTAGCGGACAGTGTAGATTAAGATCAGACTGCACATTCTGTGCCGTCTGATCTTGATCTACGCTGTCTGCTGTATCGGTTCTTATACGCTCAGGATTCAATAAAACAATGACCAAATTATGTCTACACAATCTATTCAGCCATGTTAAACGTTTTTTACATAACACAGAACAACAACAACAAACTAACGCTACGTTCCATATAGGTTTCGCTACTAGAGTGTTTCGATACCATATATATCATTACGTTACATCCCCCTTTTTCTTAAGAAGAAAAAAATTTTTTTTTTTTTAAATATATATTGACCACTAAACTACCAAACCTATTTACATCTGGTTTACCACACAGCATTTTGACTATTCATTTTGATGCTTTGGTTTCTTGACCAGTCTTCCAGACCTTGTCTTATAACCAATTCCCTGAACTTTTGTCATATTTGGACTAGCCTCGGTATTTCTATCAAATGGTCTGTTTACATTTAACTTTTTATGCTTTTGTTCTTCAATTTCAATTTCCTTTTGTCTGTTTTTGAAAAACTCTGCAATTTCTTTCTTCCTTTCCAATGCTTTGTCTTTCTTTGACAAACTCCCTTCTGACTTATCAACAATATCGTGGTCATGACTACTCTGATCATAGTCATGTTCATGAAATTGTTCACTTGTCAGCCTTAAATGCTTTCTATTTCTTCTATACCTCGTTCCATTTTCCATCCTTACCTTAAATGATCTATTGTCTACTTGATCTTCAACAATACCTTTTTTCCAATACTGATTTCTTACCATTGGCTTGACTCTAACAGCATCACCTTCTTTCAATGTTTTCAAGTCTTTTGCAGTTTTATTGTAATAATAGGCTTGTTTAGCTTTGCCCTTTTCCAAGTCATGCCTGATTTTTTCATTATTATTATTAAGAAGATTAGATTCTAATGATTTTCTGCTTAATGACAATAAAGTTCTTGTTCGTCTACCAAACATCATTTGTACTGGTGATAACCCTGTACACTCATTAGGAGTGTTTCTAAAATCTAACAACCCTAAATATGGATCTGACCCTGACTCTTTTGCTTTCTTCATTAATCTCTTGGCGGTTTTAACAGCATTTTCAACTTTTCCATTTGACTGCGGATATCCAGGTGAACTTGTCTGATGCCTAAATTCAAATGATTTTCCAAACTGACCAAACTCTTTACCTGAAAATGGTGGACCATTGTCTGATACAACCTTTTCAGGTAGCCCATACCTAGCAAAATGAGCTTTCAACTTTGGAATTACACCTGATCCTGTTTTATCATCTAACCTATCAACTTCAAAGATATTTGTCAAGTAATCGACTGTTATCAAGTAATCACGACCCTCAAATTCAAACAAATCAATTCCAACCACTTCCCATGGACGTGATGGAATATCATGACTAATCAAACTCTCTTTTGACTGATTCTGAGACAGTTTATTACAAACATCACATGATTGAATGTACTTTTCAACATCTTGATTCATATTCGGCCAATAAAGTACTTCTCTAGCCCTTCTCAAACAACCCTGAATACCAATATGACTAGAATGAATTCTATCCATAAAACCATATCTTAATGTACTTGGTACAATAACCCTATCTTCTTTGAACACTATTCCATCTTGGACTGTTATTTGTTCACGAAATGGGTAATATACTTGAACTTCTCCTGGACAGTCATCTCTTAGATCTGGCCACCCTTGATTCACTATATTTATCAGCTTTTGTAATACATGATCATTTTTTGTTGCTTCCTTAACTTCCGCGATTCTTTCTTTGGACACATTTATTAATTCCACTACATTCACATTTTCTACTTCTTCTTCTGTGAATGATCGATCACTTTCACTTAGAAACGCGCGACTAAGGGTATCAGCCATATGCATTTCTGCACCTTTCTTATACTGAATATCTATATCAAACTTTTGCAACTTAAGTAACATTCTTTGAAGCCTTTTAGGTGCTGTGACTAAACTTTTCTTATGAATAATTTCCAGAGGCTTATGATCACTTTCAACTTTCACATGCCTCCCATACACATATTGCTCGAATCTTTCAACACCGAACACTATCGCGAGAAGCTCTTTCTCGATTTGCGCGTAATTCCTCTCCGCTGACGTAAGTGCTCTAGAAGCATACACTATCGGATGTCCCTCTTGGAGCAGACACGCCCCAAGCCCTTGTTCCGATGCATCACATTGTAGGACGGTTTCCTTTTCAGCATCGAAATATTTCAATACTGGTGTCGTGGACAGCATTTCCTTTATTTTTTCCACGCATTTATCATGTATGCTGTCCCAGTGAAACTCACTTTCCTTTTTAATTAGTTGACGTAGAGGTTCCGTTATCTCCGACAGTCTTGGTGCGAATTTTTGGACATAATTGACCATTCCCAAAAGTCTTTGTACTCCTTGTTTGTCCTTGCGTATTGGCATTTCTCTTATAGCTTTAATTTTTGTTTCATCAACTTGGAGTCCGTTATTGCTTATAACATGTCCCATAAATGCTACCTCTCTCTGTTTTAGTTTCAACTTGTCCCTGTTGAGTTTTAAACCTTTTTCTCTGCACCGCTGTAATAATGTTGATAGTTTCCGATCGTGATCTTCTACTGCTTCGTCTTCATTCTTGCCGGATCCCCAGATGAGAATATCATCATGAATGGCTTTTATGCCTTCTAATCCTTCTAGGGCTTCATCTATCCTTCTTTGGAACTCCTCTGGGGCTACCAAAATCCCAAAAGCCATACGTTTCCATCTATATCTACCCCATGGTGTGCCAAATGTTAGTAGGTCACTTGATTCTGAATCTAGGTCAACATGCCAAAACCCATTTTTTGCATCAGCTACAGAAAATATTTTTGCATTAGATAGTTCTGGCAATATGTCCTCTATTGTTGGGATGGGATAGTTGTTTCTCTTAAGACACTTGTTTAATGGCTTTGGGTCAAGACACAGTCTCACTTTGTTGTTGCTTTTATTCACAACTACCATGCTGGATATCCACTCGGTCGGATGTTTGACTTCCTCTATGATACCTAGTTTCACTAATCTGTCAATCTCCTTTTTCAATCTGGGTTTTACAGCTACCGGTACCTTTCGAACCGGTTGCTTGACTGGTTTTGAGTTCGGCTCAAGTTCTAGATGTAACTGTCCCTGAAGTTTTCCTTCACCCTCAAAGACATCTTTGTACTCTTCTACCAACATTTCAGTACTCTGAGACACATTCACAGCTAAAATGTGCTCCTTATTTACGGTGATGAAGTCCATCATTTGTAGGGCTTGTGCACCCAATAATGGCTGTACACTTCCTTGGGCAATAACGAATTCTAATGTATAATCTCTCTTGTTCTTAGGATTTTGCACTTCTAACTTTCTTTTTCCCAAAGTCTTAATTTCAGTTTTATTGTACATCATCAGTTTTACTTTGCTATTTTCTAATTTCTCTAACCACTGATCATCACAGACTTTCATGTAGTCAGTGTCTGATAAGATATTAACGGTTGCACCGCAGTCCAGTTGGCATTTAACTTGATGATTGTTGACTAGAACTTTTGCAAACAGTTTATTTGGATATTTGTTTGCTTCATCAACACTGAAAACATAGTTTTGGTCATAGTCACTCTCAGAGCTATCGGCACTTTGATTTACGAAATGTACATTTCTCTTTCTTCTGTGCTTCTTTTCCTTCTTTTCTTTGACTTTTTTGCATTTTGCGGCAAAGTGGTTCATGCCATCGCACAAATTACATTTTTTTCCATACGCAGGACAAGATTCCTTATTTGGTGCATGTCTCTTTCCACAAAACCAACATTCTCTGAATTTCACTGTACTCACATTTGCTTTTGTCTTTTCTGTCTTTATGCTTATACACAGCAGCAACGTCCTCATTGTTCATGCACTTCAATTGTTCGTCTGTTTTTTCGTTGGCCCGACAAATATCGATACATCTGTTCAATGTTAAGTCTTTTTCTTGAAGAAGTTTTTTCCTAGTCCCATTGTCTCTAATTCCCATAACTATTCTATCTCTAATTAATGTTTCTTCTAGGACACCGTAATTACATGTTTGTGCTAATGTTCTCAAAACAGATGTATAACAGTCAATGGATTCACCCTGTTCTTGACTTCTTGCATTGAAATTGTAACGTTCATATGTCTCGTTAGTTACACCAATACAATGTGACTTAAATGCGTCCATTATTTTCTTTGGGTCTTTCCTTTCGTCTTCTGTTAATGGAAATGATTCACATAACTCTATTGCGTCCGGACCCAAACACGTGAGTAACGTTGCTTTCCTAAGCTTGGCCTCCTTCTCAACCAAACCTGTTGCGATTTCATAATTGTCCCAAACTCGTTGGAACTTCTTCCAATTCTCAGCCAAATTTCCTCTCTTCAGCTCCAACTTCGCTGGAAATGGTATCCCTGACGTAGATTCTGCCATTTGGCGACTTCTGACAACATGTATCGGTTCTTATACGCTCAGGATTCAATAAAACAATGACCAAATTATGTCTACACAATCTATTCAGCCATGTTAAACGTTTTTTAAAATACATAGAACAACAACAACAAACTAACGCTACGTTCCATATAGGTTTCGCTACTAGAGTGTTTCGATACCATATATATCATTACGTTACATCTGCAAAAGGTAATCAAGTCGTTAATAGTCGTGAAAGAGTTAATGTAAACAAGAAATATCTTTAAAAAAAGATAAACGGTGTAAGAGACACCGAAATATGAATATAGAAACTCTTTTGTGGCTAAATATGAAATAGAAATAATGAAAACTAATCTCACGAGCAATTGCCTCTTTTTCCTCACTGTTTTTAATTTTGTTGAAAATTAGCGTATTGGGTTATTGGGTAATGCTTATGAAGATATTAAATTTCCAAATAGCACAAGAAAAGAAAAGAATAATTCTTTACTACATTATTTTATTATGGTATGAATCAAGGGTATCAGATAGCAGTAGGAGGGCTTGTTAAACGTGGTTTCATTAATGTGCGAGCAAATATGCCAGCAGGGGCCCGCCGAATAAACATGTGCACATTTTTGACCAATCGCAAATTATCATCTATTCATTTTTTATCAGTACCAAGAAGTAGGTCAACAGTTTATCAGTACCAAGAAGTAGGTCAAAAGCCAGCGCACCGAAAAAAAAAAGTATACGCGCTTGGAAGGACGAGGTTAGATCTACTGATCGAGTGATGCGCATGTATTTGTGACCAGTCACCATAACATAATCTTAACCCTTATCCAGCTAAATAGGTTACATAAATTTTTCAAGCCGATAGTAAAACCCAAAAATTGCTATTTTAAACTGATTTTTTTGAGAAAAATGTCTCCGTATCGGACAGTGTACGAGGCTGACATGGGTCGATATTGTTCGCAGATGCACTGAAACCCCTTTTCACAGAGTAAGGGTCATTTTATTTACTGTCTTTAGGTGAGAAATTGTGATATGGCTTTTTACATGTATCAGAGTATCAGATGTGATTCCTTATTTATTCCTTCATTTTCTGAAGACATATCAGTACTTCCAGATACAACACCGGATAATGGCTTGTTTTTATATCTGAAAATTTTCCGGCACTCGGATAAAATGTCATACACAACAGAAAAATATGTGTATATACGCAGTGTCAAATACGCTTCCAAATATGGCATGATGACGTATCTCGCTCACGGAATATGCATGTATTGATCTGCGATTTGATTTACCCATTTTTACGCTATTATATGGCCCCCAACATGCGAAATGAGATCTTCTGACTTCTGCGTAAAGTGTCGTCTCGGATTGGCCTGCGTAGTCTGCGCAGGCTAATCCGAGACGGCACTTTACGACTACATAAGATTTTGCCATACGGTAGACTTTCGTGAAACAGAAAATCACATAAGAACGGAACGTTTCGTCTCGGATTAGTCAATACGGACTGCACAGGCTGATTTGGGACACACACTTACGCATATGTCCGAAGACCCTTTTCGTGTGTTGCACGCCATATTTATCTGCCATCCATGAAAACGAAGTTACTACGGACTAATACATTATTTGTTTTATTTTGTTTACCATTCAATATTTTGTTGTTAAAAGTTGTAGGTATATAATAAAAGGATATACGAGTATTATGTTGAACATAGTAACTTTCCCGGTGCTTGTATTTGCGTCTTGCTGCGTAAGAAAATTTCAACATCTCGCTCGACCTTCGGTCTCGCGAGATACTAAATTTCTCACGCTACTCGAGTAAAATACAAGAACCAGGAAAGTTGCCGCAATATAAAATTCCGAATTTCTTCACGTTTACTTTATACACGAAAAAGTATAGGAAAGAATTACAATGTAATTCAATGTTTTGGCCAAAGTATTCAAAATTCATTTTAAAAGCGTTTTGCACGTTTAAGGGAAAAATGAAATACGCTGATTAATGGGTCTAAATGAATAGATACACATAACTAATATACTATTAAAAGGGATTAAAACATCACTAAAAAAAAAAAAAAAAAAAAATGAGCCATGCTCTGGCAACAAGGGGCTTAATGCATCTCTATAATCCATTGTTCCAAGTAATATATCCCATAATTACAGATACATAAAATCCATTTTGACGAACAAATGACTGAATGGCCCTTGGACATGCAGAAAATTTACCAATAGCAAAAAGTGTCCACCCATGTCAGCCTGCGCGGACTGCGCAGGCTGACATGGGTCGACACTTTTTGCAGATGCATTAATTCCCCCTTTTCACAGAGCATGGTTCAAATGATATTGATAGCAATTTTATATGACCGACACTGACGCAATACCATGTGATGAATGTCCGTGTTAAACTTTGACTGGTTCCTGTAGGAAAGTTATGTATCAAATATACTGGTAATCATTGAGATTGGGAGAAAAGCCATAACAATGAATCACTGTGACATTTTATTGCAATACTATATTTACTATTCCATGTTTACGATACTTGTCCATTTCCTAATTTCTTTCGAGACATTCAATCAGAACTTAGACAACGTCTGAGTTTAACCGCAGCGATGCCTCCTTTCTTAAAGATGCATCCTTACAGCCAGCGAGGAAAAAAAAAAAAGAAAAAGAACACGCTTCTAAAACTGGAAAGTGTGTAGAATGGCTCAGAATTTGGTAAGCTCTGTAAACATAAGCTACCAACATGCATTGTGTAAGGCATAGAGAAGCTCAATGGGGTTTGTCCTCAGTTAAAACTGGAAACGACATTAGTGATTTCTTTGAAGGCTGCCAAAAAATGAAATGCATTTTCTATCCGTCGTAATCTGTGCAACCTTGCAGCCGCCTGGGGCAACATTTGGAATGAAGATACAAGAATGATTATAGTTTCATAAAATAAAGATGATATGGGTAAAAAAAAACTGGCTGAAAACGAGTTCAGATGTATCTTTAACTCTTTACAAAACGACAATTGTTTTTTAAGCTTGTCCAAATTGAAAGCCTATGCCGACGACAATTCAGATATGGCTCAAAGGATGGACTTGTTTTTGAAAGGGTAGAAAACATTGGGGAAAAAATAAGAAAACTCTGGTCACCAGCATTTTCTTCTTTTCCTACAACGTTTTCAAAAGCCTTCTTTTATCACAGTCATTAAAAACCAGGATTGTGTGGTAAAGGTTTAACAAAAAGCATCTATAAAGTTTTCAATCAAACATGATTCCTTCGTGTCCAATCAAAGCCAGTCATAGGCGAATTCTTCATTCTACACACCTATTTTACCAATTTTTTTGCACGCTGTTGCAATATAATGTGCTATAGGTAACATCGTAAGTATGAACTACGGTCTGCTGCTCACAGCGATATTGTTAGCCCTTAGGCTGCTAAGGAATCACTGCTCAGGAATCACTGACCCTTTGCGGACAGCGTAGATCAAGATCAGACTGCAACGTGCAGTCTGATCTTGGATCTACACTGTCCGATAAGGAGATATCCTTCCCCAAAAAATACCTTTGAAATAGGAAAATGTGGATTTATACTATCGGCTTGAAAGTTTCTTTCTTTTTTTTTTTTTTTTTTACTATTTAGCAGGATAAGGGTTAAATAAGGATGCAAGACTACCTACAGACAAAGAGCATTCTCATATTTTAGTTTGGAAGTGTGGAACAATATCTTAATCAGAGAGGCGAGATCATTATTTACTTATAACAACCCGCACATAAAATATTTAACAGACTAACAGAACACATTATAAATTTACTGTTATGCTTTTCGTCAAAATTTGCCAAAGAGGAGGCGTATTTTTGACCATAGGTATCTTGTACCATCATTAATCATCCATCACTATATCCTTTTCAGACACCTGTAATCATCAGTTCATCGCTACCATTATCGTTATTATCATGATTTCATGTTTCACTTTAAAACGGAAGGCAGCACTGTAAAAAGTACATGTTACAGTTTTATTGTTGCTTGAAATATCGTCAAAGGACTTTGCTAGAAATTCGTTTTTAATCAAGGATAAAATGCAAACCGAGCGGAATTTTCAAATTCTTGGGGAACCATTTTGGTTCCGGTGACCACATAAACAAAGATGGTCGACAAGTAGTAACGACTCCGGCAAAAGAGGGTTTATGGCATATCGGTGATGCATTACCGAAAGTATAAAATCCATTTTGTCTGCGGCAAAATCATGAGGTAGACTGGTATTTTGACATGCACCAATGTGTCAAATAGCAAAAAGTTTCCACCGCGCAGGCTGACCCGAGTCGGTACTGTTTGTAGATGCATTAAAGCCCCTTTTCAAAGAGCATTGCTCCCTTATTTTCTACCTGTTTTTCAAGATTAGTTGTGCTTGGGGTGAAAATTATGATGCCATTTTCAATACCTTTTGTCAAAGCCAATGGACATTAAAAAAGGTTCCTTCTTCATTTGTGAGAGAGAACAGCAGCATGTCGAAGCTAGTTATTTTCGTTCTATCATTGGTGAAACAAAAAGTTACCATTGTGATACCATGTAGAGTTTACAACGTTATAATTCTGTTAACATTTACTCGATAAACTTGTAAGTAAATAAAATGTAGTTTGCGAGCAAACATTCTGTTTTAAACAAAGAGCGCTAAAATTGACATAAAATTTCCTTTGTTGACCAAACCTTTTTGCACGTCTGCGACATCGGAGTTTACTTTGTTTAGTGGTAAAGGGAATGTAGAAAAATTCTCATACAAACAACAAGGTTGAACCCTTTTCTTCATGTGAAGCTTTTTGACAATTTTGACTTAAGTAACAACATTCTGCAACCGACTTTTTTCATCCGACTCACTGTAACCCTTTCCCTAACGAAAAAAAAAAAAAAAAAATACTCCACCAAACTGGAATAATTTGCAGATGACAAATTTAATGTGGCTGTGCGGATGGAATTTGTCTTGGAAAAAGCAGGAAGCGTTGTGGGAATAGGAGAAAATACTGGTTCGGTTTAAACCTATTCGAGCCATGCTCTGTGTGAAGGGGACTTAATGCATCTCCAAAAAGTATCGATTCATGTCAGCCTGCGCAGTCAGCGCAGGCTGACATGGGTTGAAACTTTTTGCTATTGGTCGATTTTTTTGTATATCCAAGTACCATACTACCCCGGGATTCAACCTGTTGTCAGATATAATGGATTTTATAGATCCATAATCATGTGATTACTTGCTTGGTATAATACATCGTGGAGATACAATAAGCCCCCTTTTACCAGAGTATGACTCGTTTATACAACATAGACTATGAAACAAGATCTTACAACTTATATCAGTCACTCTCGAGGATTGCTTCTTGGAAACTTTTACCGGTACTCGGGCCGTATTGTAAGTAGTTCCAAAGGTTAACAACGTACAACACGGTATTCGAACACAGAACTTTTTCCAGAAATGTTTTAGCCTTTTTCCTCGGGGTTGTTAAAATTTGCACTGTCAGGTAAAGGGTTAGCTCTTATCACGACTTTAATTGTGCTCCTATCACGATTTAAATTGTAAGAACTGATATAAAGGTAGAGACATTATCTTTCAGCATTCAGTCATTCCGTAAACAAATCGCTAATAACAACAATGCTGTAGTACACGTATTTCAAAACGGACAGAGCCCCGGTAGCTCAGTAGCCGGGTAACGCACAGGCCTTTAAAACAGTTTCGCTGGTTCGAATCCCCAGCTCGGCCAATCTCTTTCCAAGGATTGATAATTGTCATTGTGACAGGATTCATTCCACTTTCAACGCTGATCAATGTTTCGACATTGGCAATATGGGAAACCAGCTTGTGGCTTCGGAAGAAATTTTTCCGAGATAACTTTAGAAGAAAATCTAGGAAAGCGTGGATAGATACACTGGTCGACGTGATATAACCAAAATAATATTGGAAATAGCGTTACACAACATACAACTACTACAAGCAGATTTCAATACAGTCACTCCCTCTAATAGTTGACGGTACTTTCAGTCCTTTGATTTAGTAATAAAATAGACAAAAGAACAAAGACTGTTTACCTACAATGCCCTGACCAATAAAATTTGATCAATAATATGCAAAAGTTTTGTTTGTATACACTCGGGCTTTTACCGCTTCGATTTCCTCTAAAAATGTGTCCGATACCCATTAGACTGCTAACTATAATTCATCTTCGCAAGCCAAGGGGTGGCAATCACTACGTGGATCTTACGTAGTGATCGTCACCCTTGGTCTGCCAAGATGAGCATAATTGTAAAAAAAAAAAAAGTTAAAAGTATAAATGAGCCCTGCTCTGGCAAAAGGGGGCTTAATGCGTCTGCGGAAAAGTATCGACCAGGTCAGCCTGCGCAGTTCGCGCAGGCTGACCTGGGCCGAAACTTTTACGCTATTGGTCAATGTTCTGTGTGTCTAAGGACTAGTCGACCTCGGGATTTAGTCGGTTGTTAAAAAATGTGGCTTTTATGGACCCATAATTATATGACGACTTGCTCGGTATCATGGATCACGGAGATGCATTAGGCCCACTTTTGCCAGAGTATGGCTCAAATCATTATCCCCCAAGTAATCAAACGAAAACAACCTTTTCATCTTCATAGTATCGTGCAATCTGATCTTCATGTATTATTTGTCTCCTTTTTGTACATTGTTAGACAAGTGTTCGAGATAGATGAGCCATGCTCTGACAAAGTGGGGCTTAATGCGGCATCTCCGTGACACATTATATCAGAACAGAACAGAACAGAACAGAACATATATTTATTTATGACTTGTACACAAAATACATCGTCAATTATACAAATATGACATTCCAAATATACAGTTTCACATAAGTCATAGCAAGCAAAGGACTATAAAAGCAGTGAAAACTTCCACTGCTCCACGTTTTTCTTTTCGACTTTTTACCCATTACAAAACAATTATCACACTTTCAATATAGTCCAAATATCCCACATATATTCCGACCACTTTCGAAGTAATAACCATGAAATAAAGTCCAAATAAACCGCTTTAAATCAGAAAATTCTTTTCAAAATCTCGGAGCTAACAAAACATGCGTCCTCTACCGCCATTGACCACGTGACTTTTTCAAGCAAGTCTTCACATTATAATGGATCCTTAAAATCCGTATGTCCTACAACCGACTGAATCCTGAGATAGAAAGGTCCTTGGACATGCAGAAAATTGACGAAAAGCAAAAAGGTTTCAGTACAGGTAAGCCTGCGCGGACTGTGCAGCCTTACCTGTGTCGATACTTTTTGCAGATGCATTAACTCTTTACGAAATGACAAAATTTTGGACTCTACCAAATTGAAAGCATTTGCAGACGACCAATAAAATGTGGTTGAAATGCTGATTCCTGCCTTTGATAGGGTAGAAAACATTGTGGGAAAAGGAGAGAATGCTGGTTATCAGCATTTTCTCCTTTTCCCACAACGTTTTCAAAATCCTTCTTTCTCAAGGTTGTTAAAAGTCGGGATTGTTTGGTAAAGGGTTAAACCGCCATTTCACAGCGCATGGCTCAAATTATCCGTTGGTTTGGAGGATAAGCTTTTATAAGTACCATGAACAGATTACTATAACGCTCTCTCTGGCTGGCCTAACCACCAGAAGAAAGCCAACTGTACACCACTAGGAACGAGTTTACCCAATCCCCAGTTTTAACACCTCTGCGGAAGGCTTTTGAAAACATTTTGGGAAAAGGAGAAAATGCTGGTGACCAGCATTTTCTCCTTTTTCCCAAATGTTTTCTACCCTTTCAACGACAAATTCCAGCGAGTGAGCCACATTTGATTTGTCGTCTGCAAATACTTTTAGTTTGAACAAGCCTAAAATTTTGTCGTTCGGTAAAGTGTAAGGCTTTTGAAAACATTTTGGGAAAAGGAGAAAATGGTGGTGACCAGCATTTTCCCCTTTTTCCCAAAATGTTTTCTACCCTTCCCTTTCAACGACAAATTACAGCGAGTGAGCCACATTTGATTTGTCGTCTGCATATACTTTTAGTTTGAACAAGTCTAAAATTTTGTCGTTCGGTAAAGTGTTAACTGTATCCCACACGGCATTTTAGACCTGTCTGTATTGAAAACACTTACAGACGACAAATTATATGTGGCTCAAATTATGGTATTGGTCAGCAAAAGGGGAAAATGGAAAAAGGAGAAAATACTAGTTCACAACATTTTCTCCTTTTCAAAACTTCAAAAACCTTATACTACAGCGTCGCCAAGCCCCCGTAGCTCAGTCGGTAGCGTACAGGACTTGTGAACAGGAGGTCGCTGGTTCGATCCCCGGCTTGGCCAATTTCTTTCCGAGGATTGATGATAGTCATCGCGACAGGATTTTCATTCCTCTCTCACCGCTGACCATTATTTCGTCGATGGTTATGTGGGAAAGCAACCAGTGGCTTGGAAAGAATATTGTGCGGAGTACTGGTAAAAGAAACTCCAGGAAAGCATGGATAGGTACACTGGCCGCCGTGATATAACTGAAATAATGTTGAAAACGGCGTTAAACAGCATACAATCAATCAACTACAGAGTCGTGAAGACACAGGATTGTTTGTTAAAGGGTTCAAAATTTATCCCACATTGATAGAAACAAGGAGCCACATTTTTTGCCTTATTCAAAAATGAGCCATGCTCTGGCAAAAGTGTTTTAATACCTCTCTTGGATGTATTGTATCAAGCAAGCCATCATGAAATCAAAGCGTTGAAAACACTGGTGTGGCATTTGTCAAGGGAGCCATTTTGTGAGGGAGCCATTTTAAGGAATTAATAATTTGAAAAATAAACAACAGAAATAGTTTCAAAATATTCGGTTGAAAGTCAGCCTACTATGTAGTCATGCAAAATCCGATAGAGAAGGGTGCAATCTTGTGGAATGAACAAGTGCTTGCGAACAAGCCCTGGGACGAATAAGCCCAGGAACGAACTGGGTTTGGGACGAACAAGCACTATATATGTGTACCATTACGCCACTATATAAGGCCGAAGCGGGTTAAGCTATTTTCGAGGAAGTATTTCCACGATCGATGGCCTAATCAAAATTAGTGAAATACGCCATTTTCAATTTCATATCTGAGTGCAATCGAAACACTTATTTGTCTCAGAAAAATTGATTTTGATTTGGTTTACTTCCGTCGGTTTTGCACAAACTATGATACATGATTTTCAAAATGCCGTATTGAACTCATAGTGGCATTGTCTTCGACAAATGCCACAAAATGGATCCACAAAAATCCATCTTGTCTACCAACCGACTAATTCACGAGGTTGACTGGTCCTTGAACACGCAGAAAATTTACAAATGGCCAAAAGGTATCGACCCATATCAGCCTGTGCGGACTGCGCAGGCTGATATAGGTCGATGCTTTTCACAGGTACTTCAAGGCTTTAAGCCCCCTTTCCACAGAGCATGACTCAATTGTTAGGACCGATTTGTTTGTGAAAAATCTTTGTCGGGCAAAAACACTTCAGACTATTTCAAATTGAGAGACTTCGCAGGCGACTCAAACTCCTTGGTATTTGTCTTTTGATGTTGAACTGGTAGAAAACACTGCGTGACAATGAGAACGTCTTTCCTTTAATCGCCAAGACGATTCATTCGTTGGTAAATACTTACTTGGCTGTTAACAGTAGAGCCTTGATTATTGATCGGGTATCGATGAACGTATAGGGCCTTAAAGGAGCGTTAAACCAAGTTGTAAACTTTTGCAGAGACAAAATAAATGTGACTCAAAATTTGAAATTTGAAATTTGTTATGGGAAGAGTTGAAAACAATGTGGGGAAAAGGAGAAAATGCTGGTTACCAGCATTTTCTCCCTTTCCCACAATGTTTTTAAAAGGCTTCTTCCCCAGGGTCGTTAAAAGTCGGGATTGTGTGGTAAAGGGTTAAGAATAAAACATAGACTGCTGTCAATGCATGTTCAAAACAAGGATTTACAGAGATTTCTGTATTTTTACCGTAAATTTTTCTATACCGTTAGTAACGGTATAGCAGTTATTGCATAACAAAGGGTAAACGAACAACGTCCTTGTGATTTTTACTCGTAGAATAGAAATTTCTACCCCAAAAAAATTTTAGTCAAAATCTGCTTAAGAAGAATAAAACATATTGATGTCACCGCATGTTCAAAACACAAGGATTTACAGAGATTTCTGTATTTTTACTGTAAATTTTTCTATACCGTTAGTAACGGTATAGCAGTTATTGCATAACAAAGGATAAATATAGTTTTAGAAACTCTGAAACAACAATTGGTACCATGGCACAGTGGTAGAGTCGCCGACCCTGGTTTGAACACTCTTGATTCGAGCCACACCAGAGGCAATTTATTTCAAGCATTTTTTATTTTTGTTTTTCCTCAAAAGGTAAACGAACAGCGTCTTTGTGATTTTACCTTTTGAAATAGAATTTTCTACCCCAAATAATTTGTGGTCAAAATCTGCCTTAATCCTTTACCAAACGACAAAATTTTAGACTGGTCCAACCTGAAAGCATTTGCAGACGACAAATTAAATGTGTTTCAGGTAATAGAATTTGTCTCTGAAAGGAAAGAAAACTTTGAGGGAAAAGGAGAAAATGCTGGTTACCAGCATTTTCTTCTTTTCCCACAATGTTTTCAAAAGGCTTCTTCCTCAGGGTCGTTAAAACTCGGAATGCTGTGGTAAAGGGTTAATTCCCCAATAAAAATAGAAATTGAAGATTGTAATACTATGGGATTGGTGTGTGTGTCACATGGTAATGCGGTTTAAAAAGCAACCTTTGCGGCCTTTAAACTGATGAACGCAAGGTCACCGTAAGACCGACGTGCGCTCCAAAGCGTAACCACTCCACTGAACGATCGTGGCGTGTCATATGTTAAAGCGAACGAAGAAATGTGAACAAACACACCGCGCCTTATATTTCTACGCTGAGTCTATTTCCTCGTAAAATAGGATGATACCTCGGACGGCGTTCCTGTTGCTTCTGCAGATCCTGTTCGATCGCCGCAAGTATTGATTGATTGATTGTGGCATTTGTCGAAGACAATGCCACTATGAGTTCAATACGGCATTTTGAAAATCATGTATCATATTTTGTGCGAAACCAAAGGAAGTAAACCCAATTAAACTCATTTTTTCTAAGACAAATAAGTGTTTCGATTGCACTCAGATATGAAAATGAAAATGGCATATTAAAATAAATTGGATTAGACCATCGATCATGGAAATACTTCTTTTCTATCGAAAATAGCTTAATCCACTATAGTCTTCTGTTGGCGTAATGATACACACACTCTTTGTTTCCTGACCGCCCGATTCCGTGCTTGATCGTCCCAAACCAGTTCGTTCCTGGGTTTATTCGTCCCTGGGCATAGACGCCAGGACTTGTTCATCCCACAAGACTGCATGCTGTTCTATTGGATTGTATATCGCTGTATAGTTGGTTGACTTTCAACCGAATACTTTTTTAAACTATTTGTATAGTTTAATTTTCAAATTATTAATTCCACACGATGGCTCCCTTGACAAATGCCACACCAGTGCTTTCAACGCTTTGATTTTTAGTCTATTTATTGTCGCCACAGGTTGCCCATGTGGGCGACGCCACCTGAAGGCCGCTAGTTACGTTACGGGAGATAGTGCAAGATACATAATGAAACCCGTCCTAAGTTGCGTCTGGTTCTTTAACGTGTTCGGTGTTTGACACCGTCACACACGGACCTCGGTTTAACGTCTCATTCGGGAGACTCTCAGTAATTTTAGATGGCCAGCCGCGAGTATCTCTCGATTTTAAGATTTTAAGGCCCTTGTATCCTGAGCATGGAGCACAAGTGCCTGAAGTAACTGTATTATTATTCACTGTGAGCTCAAAGCAACCTTGTTACTCTTTAAGAACACATGAGCCATGCTCTGGCAAAAGGGAGCTTAATGCATCTCCGTGATGTATTATACCAAGCAATCATTACCTACGTAGGGATCGATAAAATCCACTTTGTCTAACAACCGACTGAATCATGAGGTAGAAATTGAATGGTCCTTGGACACACAGAAAATTGACAAATAGCGAAAAGTTTCGACCCCAGGCAGCCTGTGCGGACTGCGCAGGCTGACCTGAATCGATACTTTTCGTAGATGCATTAGGCCCCCTTTTCACAGAGCATGGCTCATACCTATTTCTCACCTCCTTTGATACCTCTGACGCTTAAACCCTTTTAGGTCCATAGGTAAGAACAGGGACTTTCGCTGACAGCATAGATCAAGATCAGACTACAGAGAACGTGCAGTCTGATTTTGGATCTATACTATCCGCTTGTTAAGTCACTCTTACCAGCTTAAATCAAAGCGTTGAAAGCACTGGTGTGGCATTTGTCAAGGAAGCCATCGTGTGGAATTAATAATTTGAAAAAATAAACAATATTGTTGGACGAACAAGTCCAGACGAACAAGCCAAAGGACGAACAAGCCCTGGGCTGAACTGTTTTTAGGACGAACACGGTCAGGAGACAATGGTTGTGTGTATTATTGTGCCAATAGAAGGCCATAGCGGGTATAGATATTTTCAATAGAGAAAGACGTATTCCCATGATCGATGCCCTAATCCAGTCTATTTTAATACCCCGTTGTTAATTACATATCTGAGTGCTGTCGAAACACATATTTGTCTTAGAAAAATTGAGTTTAATTGGGTTTACTTTCTTCGGTTTTGCACAAACTACGATACATGATTTTCAAAATACCGTATTGAACTCATAGTGGCATTGTCTTCCACAAATTCCACAAAAAAATCTTTCTGAATTCCAGTGGATTAGACTTTCAGCCGTCGAAAATGTTTATATATTGGGCGCTTAAAATTGCTGACAGACCTTATTGCAGTTACAGGAGAAAAGCTGTCAAAATTCGAAACTAGAAGCACGTGTACTTGACTTGTAATCAAAGGCTTATTCGGGCGTTTCTTTATTCATCCCCTCAACTGCTTGATAAATTAAATGGAAACTCCAGCCAACGATAAAAAAAACCGAAATATTGCGGTTTTAGAGTTTCTTTTCAACAGGGAAAAATATGATTATGACGGACAGTGTAGATCAAAGATCAGACTGCACGTCCTGTGCAGTCTGATCTTGATCTACACTGTCCGCAAAGGCAAACTGAGTAGCGTTCAGTAGACAAAGGGTTAACTGTATAGTGCTTCATTATCAAGCAAGACTAATCAAAGGAGTATAACTCCAGTAATTACTCGGATATTTTTTCTACGAGGCTATGATAACGTTAGGTAGCAGTACGCAGTGGTTGGAAGGTGGCAGTACACAGTGCTTGTAATTATTGTGTTGGTTCATCGACACCTGTTGCTGTCCTTGGACAAAAATTACTTCTTACCGAATTTTGAATGGTGTTCTATGCTGCCTTCAACATTTTATCAGTCATACTACGGAGACTAGGCTTACTAGTGCTTTGAAGAGTCTTTTCCAATTACACTCCCACGAAAAACTCAGCACTTCCGGTGAGGATCGAACCCGGGACATCAAAGTTTCAAATCGTATGCATCCACCACTGAGCCATATCGGACCGCTCTTCCCGAATACAGTCTTCGTTTATGACAAAATTCAATGAATCTTTTCTAAATTGATGGCATTTGCCGACGCAAATCAAACATCCCAGCTGTTGACAGAAAAAATGGATTGTAAAATTAGATGAAAAACTGGCAACGCCTGAAACTATGACAGATTCCACTGCAATACATTATCAGAGTCATATTAATATCCCATTCGGCAGACCTCGGGTGATCCGGTGTTCAAATCCCTCGGCTGTATCACGTAGCTTGATATGCACCTACATGGTACATTTCTTCGCCGGAAGTACAACGTTTTACCGTTATTACAATGGTAAGGCTCCTCTTATAAACGAAACGACGAGTCACAATTTTCTATCGATATCTTTCTAAGAATATTTCCGTCGGCAAACAGTTTGTATATTCAATTTTAGCGTGGTTTATCAATTCCGTTGGGGACTTTCATGGACAGATCGACAGATGTGTATAACTTCACCGTGGTTGTTCATGTCGTTGCTAAGCGATTTACAGGGGCGCCGCCATGTTTAAGATCATGCGACTGGTAGTTCAAAATGGAAGTCTTTATACTTGACGAGGTTAGATGTAGGTATGGAATCGGCCGAGTTGTGACGAGTGATGAATATCCATACTTTTAACGCTTTACTGTACAATGACGCCTTTTGACGCCCCAGGGAAAGAAGCCTTTTGAAAACATTGTGGGAAAAGGAGAAAATGCTGGTAACCAGCATTTTCTCCTTTTCCCACAATGTTTTCTACCCTATCAAAGAAAAGTTGCACCAATTGAGCCACATTGAAATTGTCGTCTGCAAATGCTTCAATTTGGACAAGGGTAAGATTTTGTCGTCTGGTAAAGGGTTAAATGGTATGAAGTGAATTTGTCAGCAGTTTGACCTCCGCATTGTTCACTTATGACTGCCAGCGTGTTTTTTAAGCTGTTTAAAAATTGAGAAGGGCAACGCAAGCGCCATTTTATAGAAAAGAGAACAAACTGTGGTTTTCTAATGGATTGATTGATTGTTTTAAGCCGCTTTCAACATTATAGCAGTCATATCACGGCGACAGCTCACATATTCATGTATTTCCTGGGTGTTACCAGTACTAGGCTAGGGCTCTGAAGTGTCTTGCCCAAGGACACACCCACGAAAAACCCAGCGGATAAGATGGGACTCGATCGAACCCGGGGCCTCCAGGTTACGAGCGAGTCCCAGACTTTACCACTGGTGATTTTCTAAATATCAGGAAAATATTTTTAAAGTTCGAATCGTAATATGATAAATGATAATATACCACACCTAGCTGTTAAGACTGAGAAAAAAATATATAAGAAAACTGTCTAATAAATGAGTCGTTCTCGGTGAAAAGGGGGTTTAAGGCATCTCCGTGATGCACGATGCCGAGTAAGCCACCACATTATGGATGCCTAAAATCCATTTTGTCTGAATCATGAGGTCAAACTGGTCCTTTGATATACAGAAAAAATTATCAAAAGCAAAATGTTTTTATCGAGGCCAGCCTACGCTGACTGCGCAGGCTGACTTGGTTTGATACTTTGTTTGCAGATGCGTTAAATCCCCCTTTTCACAGAGCATGGCTCAAACTTAAATTGAAAGTGAAAATAATGATATACCACACCTAGTTGTTAAGAGAGACAACACAATTTAGTTTTTCTGTACGAGATGAAAATAGTTTCTAAATTCAAATCGAAAGAGAAGATGATTAAAGTTCCCGACAGAAATTACGACTCTATCTATCAACGCTCTGCCAGTGAATCTTATAACACGCTATGATTTATTCGTCTTAATTTCAAAGTTGGGTTCAGCTGTCTACAAACTATCCTGTTTATCCTTCCAGTCCAAAGCGTTATGTTTAGTTTCTATTACGGACAGTGAAGATCCAAGATCAGACTGCACAGAACGTGCAGTCTGATCTTGGATCTACACTGTCCAATATTGTTCTGGGTTTTTCTAACAAAATACGGTATAAAAATTGCAACATCGGAGCCTAGATATTACCAACTAAACACGTCGTATTTCATTTATTTAACCCTTGGGCTGCTGACCGCGACCCACAGACCTTTTGCGGACGGTGTAGATCAAGATCAGACTGCACAGAACGTGCAGTCTGATCTTGGATCTACACTGTGCGATAAAGAGATGTTTCCCTAACCCCCATAACTTTGAAATAACAACATGTTGGTTTTCACCATCACCTTGAAAGTTTCATATAAGTTATCTAGCAGGACAAGGGTTCCTCACCGTTAGGATTTACTGTTAACGATAGACGATAGATAGATGATGCAGTGATTTACCAAAAAATGAATGTTTGCTGTCAGACAGTATTTCTTGTAGGTTTATTTATTGGCACGGGTAAAGTTCTAATTAATGGGAAAATGGAGTTTTGGAAACCTCAAAGACAAGCGTACAGGAATTTCAAAACAGTCTGATAGGAATTAAGAAATTAAGAAATGTCGATGGAAGAGGGAAAGCTGTTATTACTATCAGTCTGTTCCCTGTCCCTCTATATATCTCTTTATCTGTCTGTTTATTTGCCTGCCTGCCTGCCTGCATGCCTGCCTGTCTGTCTGTCTGTCTGTCTAGTGTCTGTCTGTCTGTCTGTCTGTCTGTCTGTCAAGTGTCTGTCAGTTTGTCTGTCTGTCTGCTCGCCTGCCCGCCCTCCCGCTTCTTTCTCCTCTCTCTCTCTCTCAACAATTCTTGAACGAACGAGGGATTAAGAGACAGACGGAAAGAAAAGACGGACGGACAGCCGAACAGACAGAAAGACGGACGGTTAGAACGGAAAGCAGGCTAGCAGACAGACAGACAGACAGACAGGAACAGTGAAAATTGATAAATTAGTACTATTGAAAGGTAGGTAAAGGTAGGTTTGCAAAGCTCGACTACAGGTTTTTTCTTCGTAAATTTTCCCTGCTGATGTTTCCCATGTTTTCACGCTTAATTGATCAACACAGACGATTTACGGCCCCCTGGAAACCGTCTATATTATGTTGATTAGACATTTAAAGTCTTCACTAATTCACAGCACAGCTTAGAACAGGCTGCAACTCTTTCACCACACAGCCCCGTTTTTTCACTTCCCTGAGGAACAAAGGCTTTTAAAAACATTGTGGGAAAAGGTGAAAATGCATTTTCTCCTTTTTCCACTATGTTTTCCTACTCTACCTAAGCCATTTTTTTTTTTTTTTTCCCTTTTGTCATTTGAGCGATTTTTAAATTTTCGTCTGCAGCTTCCTCTGATTTGGGCGTTTCTTGAAGTGTTTGGTCTGGTGAAGTGTTCACCCTTTCCAAAACAATATTTTGAGATTCCTAAATTGAAAGCATCTGCAGGCGACAAATTTTAAGTCGGTACCAATGAAATCAAGCTCTCTGATAGGGTAGAAAATATTGTTGGAAAAAAAGGAAATGTTTCAAAGAATTTCTCCTTTTCCTTCAATGTTTTTTTTTTTCAAAGGATCGTGTTGTACACACGTTAACCTTGTACCAAAAAGTTTCTTGATTTAACGGCACTGAGGGGAAAAAAAGCATTTAAAAAAATAAATGTGTCAAAAGTAGGAAATGGTGGTAACCAGCATTTTCTTCTTTTTTCCCACAATGTTTTCTACTTCCGGGAAAAATTCATCATTTGAACCACTTTTAATATATAGTCTGCAAATTCTTTCAATTTGGTCTCGTGGAAAAATTGGCCGTCTGGTAAAGAGTTAACCCTTTATCGCACAATCCCGAGTTTTAACGCCACTTGGCTTTATGAAAACATTGTTGGAAAAGGAGAAAATGCTGTTTACCATTGTTTTTCAACAATGTTTTCTCTATATTCGAAAGCAAATTCAAACATTTTACTGGAATTTGAATTGTTGTCTGCGAATGCTTTCAATTTGGGCAAGTCTAAAATGTTTTCGTTTGGTAAAGAGTTTTAAACACAGCATTGTTTGTTATACGGTTGGTACAGACAATCTTCCCTTTTCCCCAATCAACCGACTTTTACTGATCAACGCTGCGCCCTCTCTCTTTACCAAACGACAAAGTTTTAGGAGCGTCTGAATTGAAAGGAACTGCAGACGACAAATCAATTATGGCGCAACTTTAGAAATGTGTCTTTGACAGAGTAGAAAACATTGCGGGAAAAGGAGAAAATGCTGGTTACCAGCATTTTCTCCTTTTCCCACAATGTTTTCAAAAGCCATTTTCCTGGTTGTTAAATTATGGGGTTGCATGGTAGAATGTTAGAGACCCAATAGCGGCAAAAGAAAATAATGCAGGTGTTAGAATGCAATTTGAATTTAAATCATACCGTTGAAAAGTATGGAAGATGACAGTCTCTTATTGTATGGTCGGTTTTAGGGTTCGTTGTTGGCAGAAAAATCAATTTCAAAATCAGGCAAAAAGTAAACAAAAGATGGAGCGACCTGGCAACACTTCACCTAGTTTTGAAATTAATTTCTCTGCCAGCGACTTGGACCACATTTAGACCACACGTAAACATTGTGGGAAAAGGGGAAAATGCAGGTAACTATCTTTTTTTTTCTTTTCCCACAATGTTTTTTTTTTTTTTTTTTTAACCCTTTGACCGATTCAAATCATAATTTGACTACATTTAATTCGTCAGGTGCAAATACTTTCGATCTGAACAAGTCTAAAATTTTATCATTTGGTAAAGGCTTGAGGGTTAGGTAATTATTGGGTATCTAGATTCTTTGAAAGTAATGTTGGAGAATTTTGCCAGCAGACGTTTTGGACGGGACGATTGTCCCAGGACGATTTAAGCCTCAAAAAAATATTAGAAGGGCAATTTGTCTAGAGAAATACGATGGCTTTTCAACAATGGAAAAAATAAAAGGCCAACTAGCAGCCAAAACTAAACTATTCCAAAGTCATAAGGCAGGCATATTTTATACGACTTAATTATTCATACCGTTTTAAAGTATGCTCATTATTATAAATCTGACAATATGTTACAGTACAGTTACCAAAGTTGCAAAAGTTACACAAAAGACTATTTGAACTTTTTTTTTTTTACTCTTTTAACTTGTACCACACAATCCCGAGTTTTAACTACCCTGAAGAAAAAGCCTTTTGAAAACATTATGGGAAAAGGAGAAAATGCTGGTAGCCAGCATTTTCTCCTTTTCCCATGATGTTTTCTAGCCTTCCCCCCCCCCAAAAAAAAACTAATGTTTAAGTTATATATATTTTGTCGTCTGCAAATGCTGTCAATTTAGACAAGTCAGAAATTTTGTGGTTTGGTAAAGAGTTACATGATTGGTATTCATGATGAGTGATATCTAAAGCTTGATAATGGGTATTGCTGATCAGAATTGTCACATATCTTTTAAGTTCTGTTGCTGTCGAATGGAAAATATACTTTAACCATTCCGTTAAACTAGTAATTTGTAAAAGACAGTTTAAAAAAGGGGGATCCTACTTGGCTCAGTTGTAAGGTGTAGGATTTTTTGTCCCATACATAGTTCAAACAACTACCATTTGATTTGTAATTTAAAATCACTGAAGTTAATCTGTGTCGACCGATTACAGTGCTTACAGCACTTTGATTATGGATTGTACAAGACTACAAAGAATAGAGTTTCTCCCTGTGTTTATGGGTATTTTACAAGAAATTTTGATTTACAATATAAAAACTAAACAGGCCCCTTTAAATCCTTTCAGTCCCATATTCCTGCCTCAGACAACAGTTTCCTGCAGGGCGGTATCTAACTAGCGAGTACTGTTGATTGAAATACAGCTTTGTTTATTGGCGTATGGATGGAAAAGACATACCAAAATGTCGAATCTGTCAATAAAAATGAAGCGCAGGTACTTCATTGATAGAAGAGAATTAGTCTTCGTTCAGAATAGGATGGTTTGAGCCTGTTAATTTCACGTTTAATTTAATTTGAAACAAGTTATATTAACTTCGGTTGGTCAATCTGTGAATACCTACTCCAAACCAAAGCTGTACTTGCGCCATATCATAGATAGTTCCAAATGTTGACAGACTTCGAACCATGAACCTCTGATGAAAGTCGCTGATGTTCCATCTATACACCACTGCCTTTAACACGTATCTTGAATTGGTTGGTTCTTTTTACCCTTTACCAAACGACAAAACTTTGGACTCAAACGTCTCAACCAAATTGAAAGCATTTGCAGACGACAAAATAAACGTAGCTTAAATGATGATTCTGTCCTTGAAAGGGTAAAAAACATTGTGGGAAAAGGAGAAAATGCTGGTTACCAGCATTTTCTCCTTTTCCCATAATGTTTTCTCAAGCCTTCAGTTTCAGGGTCATTTAAACTTTAGGTGGTGTGATAAAGGGTTACACCTCGCATTTCGTATGATTTTGTTGTCTTTTAACAAAGGGATTTAGCCAATGAGAAATTATGGTCTTTTTTTACATTTTTGAGACGAGAAAACAAAGTTAAGTAAATCAAATATTGTTGGTGAATTCGGACCCAGAGATTTTAATCGTTTTGCTCCTAAGTGCGACTCATTGTGTATTTGCTGATAGTGTAGATCAAGATCAGACTGCACATGGACAGTGTTTCGTTATAAGCAACCCCTTACTGATTCATTTAGAAGTGATCTTCATATAGAGGGAAAAAATGGCGGTTGGTGTATTGTGATAGTTGATTTAACCCTTTACCGAACAATGCCGCCTTTTAACGACCCCGGAAAGAAGCCTTTTGAAAACATTGTGGGTAAAGGTAACCAGCATTTTCTCCTTTTCCCACAATGTTTTCTACCCTATCACAGAAAAATTGTACCATTTGAGCAACATTGAAATTGTCATCTGCAAAAGCTTTCAATTTGGAAAAGGCTAAAATTTGGTCGTGTGGTAAAGGGTTCAGGGGAAGAGGGAATAAACATTAGATACTAATATAAGTATAAGAGGCTATAATCACTTATCTGAGATAAAAAGTGTCGTTAAAAATAACTGCATCATTTATTAAAAATGTATTATCTCTTTAGCACCCAATCCCGAAATTTAACGGTCCTGAGAAAGAAAACGTTGAAAACATTGTTGGGAAAAGAGAAATGCTGGATACCTTTTCCAACAATGTTTTCAACCCCTCTAAAAACTAAGTTTCGATCTTTGAGCCACATTTATTTTGTCGTCTGCAAATACTTTCAATTTGGTCAATCGTGAAATTTTGTCGTTCGGAAAAGATAAAAGGCTTAGAATTTTAAGAAAATAGATCGAGTTGAATTTGTAATCGTACAGCAAAAAGGGTGTCTTGCTCTCTCTCTCCGTCCGTCCGTCTGTGGACATTCTCATGCGTAAACTTGTCTCCCGAACTCAGTCCCTATTTTTACTTTTACCCTCTTAAAACTTTGTACAGGTAGTTTTTATTTAAAAAATGGGCACGTGCAAGAACTATTTCCATATGTCTGAAACTGACTTATTATGCCTACTTAAATCTATCTATCTATCTTTTTCTTTATATCTGTCTGTCTGTCTGTCTGTCCGTCCGTACGTCCGTTCGTCCGTCCGTCCGTCCGTCCATCCACCCATCCATCCATCCATCTATCTATCTACCTACCTCCTACCTACCTACCTGTCTGTCTGTCTGTCTATCTATCTATCTATTTGTTAGATCTATCTATCTATCTATCAGTCTGTCTATCTGTCTGTCTGTCTGTCTGTCTTACAGTCTGTCTGAAAAAACTGCGGCAACTGTAAGACAAATTGCTCTTTTTTGAGTACTGTCTGTTCCAAATTTGTGGCAGAACAAGAGAATCCTCGTTATAAGCAATTTACCCTTTTGTTACAATGTTTATTCTAAAGTGGGCGTTTGCACGACGGGAAAAGGCGCTTGGAATTGGTTTGATATATTTTAAACTCTATGTTTTTCAGTGCCTTATTTAGCGCTAAGATAGATTTTGCTATAAAGAGAAACTGCCTCATCTATAATCCGAACACGCCTTTTTACGTGACGAATATAATCATAGGTGAAGATAAAGCTCGCCCGGGCAACCTCAGTTGTATGCATCTATCCGTCTGTCCGTCCGTCCATCAGCTAGTACATCCTGCCAGACATCCCTCTGCCCGTGGGCTTTTTGTCTGTGGGCGTGTTTGTATGGATGGGATTCTAATACGCTTTCAACACTATTTCAGTTATGTGACGATGACAGCTCCCTGTACACGTCTTTTTTACCTTGGTAGCTTAGCCAGAATTGTACAGGGCCTTGAAACATCATGGTCTGTATTCACCAACCATTCTTAATCCATAAAGCGCCTTTAACCGATATAGTTGTCTTTGCGGCCAGTGTAGATAAAGATCAGGCTGCACAAAACGTGCAGCCCGATCTTTGATCTACACTGTCGGCTATGTTAAAACACTACAGGCAAAAGGTAGCCATGAATTTGCAATTATATTGGTTTTATTCGAGGATGAAAATGACCTTTGGGTTCATTCGGCGCTTTAAGGGTTAAGACTATTCTTTGTCTAATTCTCGAGAATTTTCTAGATTTGAAAGTAATACAACTTTTGGTTGGCTAAACCAAACGGTTTAGCCAATCAGAGGCTATGTTACTTTTGAATTTAGCAAATTCTTCAGACTAAGCAGAAGGATATTCTTAGGACTGGTTGGTGAATACGGACCCAGGAGTCGCTGGTTTAAATCCCAGTTTGGCCAAAATCTGTCAGTGGACTGATGATAGTCCTTACGGCAGAATTTATTCCCCTGTCACCGCTGAACATCGTTTCGACGATGTTATTTGGGAAAGCCGCCAGTGTCTGGGAAAGTGTGTTGCAGCGAAGTCAGGCTTACCGATACTCTAGGAACGCATGGATAGGTGCACTGGCCGCCGTGATATAACTTGAGTCATGTTTTTAAAAAAATGGCGTTAAACAAGAAACAAACAAATCCACGATTTAACCCTTTACCGCACAATATCAACTTTTAACACTCTTGGGAAAGAAACCTTTTGAAAACATTGTGGGACAATGAGAAAATGCTGGTAACTATGTTTTCTACCCTATCAAAGCAAAATTGCACCATTTGAGCCACATTGAAATTGTCGTCTGCAAACGCTTTCAATTTGGACAAGGCTAAAATTTTGTCGTCTGGTAAAGTGTTAACAGAGTTTCGTCCATAAATTATAATATCATGATAAACAACTAACTTTTTTTCCGAGCGGAGTCCATAACACTTACCTTGCCGTAGGCTATGCAACTTCGAATGTATAAGGCGGAAAATGTAGACTATGATCAGACTGCACGTACGTGCAGTCTGATCATAGTCTACATTTTCCGCCTCACTCTCCGCCTCTCTTTTTTTTTTATTTTTTTTATTCTCAGTCTCAAAATCCCGATTAAATTCTTATTAGCTTTGCGAAATCTATTTCTTAAGCCAGTCAACAATGTATATTTGAGAGGATATAGGCTTATCCTTATCCCGCTGAGTAAGTTAAATGAAACTTTCAAGCCGATAGTAAAAAACTGGAAAGTTTCTATTTCAAACTTATTTTTATTTATTTATTAACCCTTTCCCAAACGACAAATTTTGGACTGATCCAAATTGAAAGCGTTTGCAGACGACAATTTTAAATTTGATGAAAATGGCAGAAAGTTATCAAAAAGGGTAGAAAACACTGTGGGAAAAGGAGAAATTGCTCGTTATGAGCAATTTCTCATTTTCCCACAGTGTTTTCAAAAGACTTGTACTGCAGACACGTGAAAACCAGGGCTTGTTTGGGAAAGGGTTAATTTTATTTATTTATTTGTTTTTTGAGAAAAATATCTTCTTATCGGACAGTGTAGATCCAAGATCAGACTGCACGCTCTGTGCAGTCTGATCTTGATCTACACTGTCCGAAAAAGGTCATTGAGTCCCGCTCAGCGGCCTAAGGATAAAAGTTTGGGAAACTCCGAACTGTTGAACATTGTTTATTTTATAGATAGGAGGGGTACCTGAAATTCTGATAGGATGTAAGATAAGGTGCGTCTATGCTTTTTTTCGTCTTAGCTGTATGCGCTGACCTTTGACCTACTTCTTGGTATAGCGAGATCGAATGAATACATGTTGATTTGCGATTGGATAAAAATATGCACTTGTTTATTCGACGGGACCCTGCGTCCTATACGTCCGACGATAGCTATCACAGCGGTATGATGCGCGGCTCTCCGATGAAGTTAAGCGACACACACTGGGGTTAGTCCTTGGATGGGTGACCAAGTAGTGATGCAATACTGAAGACTGTCCGTTAATTTTTCATTTTTAAAAAATTTTCTTTTCCCTTTTCAACAATGATTTGGACTGACTTATTATCTTGAAATTTATATCGAATCAAATATTCCACTTGTCAACAAAATGGAAAGCAATGAGGAAAAGTAGGCAATGGCTGACGAGGTTATATTTGACAATTTTTGTGGCATTTGTCGAAGACAGTGCCACTACGAGTTCATACGGTATTTTGAATATCATGTATCGTAGTTTGTGCAAAACCGAAGGAAGTAAACCCAATAAAACTCATTTTCTTCTAAGACAAATAAGTGTTTCGATAGCACTCAGATATATAATTAACAACGGCGTATTAAAATAAACTGTATTAGGCCATCGATCATCGGAATACTTCTTTTTTTTTTAATGAAAAATATCTATACCCGCTATGGCCTTCTATTGGCGCAACGATACACGCAACCTTGACAGTGTTCATCCCAAAATCAGTTCGTTACTGGGCTTGTTTGTCCCTTGGCTTGTTCGTCCGGGCCTCTTCGTCCCGCATTATTGTTTGTTTATGTTTAAAATTATTAATTCCACACAATGGCTCCCTTGAAAAATGCCACACCAGTGATTTCAATGCTTTGATTCTTTATATTATAAAAAAAATATTCACTTTCCATTTCCTCTTACGCCGTTTGTCTTTTTAAAAGATATTTCTTGTCTTATCTTTTAAAATCACGTAATATCTCGCAGTCGTTTGTTGCTATGATCATGAGTACTTATAAGGTGTTTAAGGCCAGTTTATACAAGAGCCATGTTCTGGCAAAAGAGGGCTTAATGCATTTCCGTGATCCATGATACCAATCAAGCTATCACATAATTATGGATCCATAAAAGTTTTTTTTTTTTACAACCGACTTAATCAAAGGGTACTACGGTCCTTAGAAATACAGAAAATAGCCCAATAGCGAAAAGCTTCGGCCCAGGTCAGCCTGCGCGGACTGCGCAGGCTGACCTGGGTCGATACTTTTCGCAGATGCATTAAGCCCCCTTTACACAGAGCATGGCTCACATATTTCATTTATATCACGGAGGCCAGTGCACCGATCCATGCGTCGCTGGTGTTTCCTTTTACCATTACTGTGTGTAACAGTCACTCGAAGCCACTGGCTTCTCTCCGACATAAACAGAGTGAAAACTATGGTCAAGGGCGAAAGGAAGTGATTCATATCGCAAAGAGTATTTCGCTCCCCCCCCCCCCCCGAACATTATAACTTTCTATAAGACCCCCACTGCCGTACAACCACTGCACTGCCGAGCCCCGGTAGCGCAGCCGGTAGCGTACAGGACTTGAGAACAGTAGGTCGCTGGTAAAATCCCCAGCTCGGTCAAGTCCTTTCCGAGAACTGATTATAGTCCTTAGCGACAGGAGTCATTCCTCTCTTACTGCTGATCATTCTTTCCACGATAGTTATATAGGAAAGCAGCTAGTGGCTTGGGAAGAATTTTGTACGGAGTACTGGTAAAATAATCTCCAGGAAAGTATGGATAGGTATACTAGCCGCCGCGATATAACTGAAAAAAAAAGTTGAAAACGGTGTTAACCCTTTACAACACAATCCCGACTTTTAGGGACCCGTCTGAAAATGGCTTTTGAAAACATTGTGGGAAAAGGAGAAATGATTCCAGCATTTTGTCCTTTTCCCACAACATCTTCTACCCTTTCAACCTAAAATTACATCATTTTAGACACATTTAATTCGTCTGCAATTATTTCAGTTTGGATTTTGCCTAACAGCCGACAGAATCTGTAGAATGGTCTTTGATATGCAGAAAGTTAATAAAGAGCAGAAGGTTTCGACCCAGGTCAGCCTGCACGGAATGCGCAGGCTGACATGGGCCGATACATTTTATAGGTGTATTAAATCCCCTTCTCTAAGAGCCTCGATTCTTAAAAGACAACTCTGTCGAAACTCATACGAAATACGAGGATTAAAAAAACCCAGTTCAAGCTAGGTTTTGAGACACTGGTGTAACGATGTAGCACCAGCCTCTTACGTCAGAGGTTCTTGAAACAAAGCCCGTCAACTTTTGGAACTATCCACATGGTGCGAGAACTGGTTTGGTTTCCAGGAAGTAATCATAGAGAGTGACTGAAATTGTTTATTTCAAAATCAAACACAATGCGAAATAAACAGGCTCGATCTATCCAATTCTGAAAGGAAACTACTCCCTTTTAATCGTCGAACTACTCGCTCTTCATTTTATTGACAGATTCGACATTTTGGTATGTCTTTTCCATCTATACGCCAATAAACAAAGCTGTATTTCAATCAACAGTACACGGTAGTTATAAACCGCCGTGCAGGAAACGCTTGTCTGAGCAGGTAGGAATATGGCATTGAAAGCATCTAAAGGGGCCTATTTAGTGTTTATGTCGTAAAACAAAATTTCTTGTAAAATACTGATAAATACAAAGAGAAATTATTTTCTTTGCAGTTCTATAAAGTGTACGGTTACATTCAATAAAAAGGGTACAATTTTGGGCGTTTAAATATCAAGATGGTCGTTTCGCAAACGGTAACTCGGTCTATTATCAAATATGACGTCATCATACTGATTTGAATACGCATCCTCGTATTTGACGTGCGTTAAGGTCTACGACCTCTAACTCATCGGCAAATATCGTGTAATATCGACATTCTCGGAAAGGCTGCTCGACCCATCTCGCTATCTTCCGTCTTGTTCTATTTTAATGTACAAGTCTTTTCGAAAGTCTTGCACGAAATCCAAAAACTCCTAAAGAAGTTACGTATTCCCTCTTAGAAAATACCACTGAAAAAATAAATCTTTCTTACTTTTTTTTTTTTTTCATTTTTCTACTTTACAGATGATTTTCGGCTTAATTCAGTGATAAAATTACTTTTTTAAGGTTGGTGAGATTGAAAAAACTCTGAACAACACTCTGTCAGGGTGACTTTGTAGATTCAGATATGAATTTAGAACACAAAAAATCGTTACTAAATGTGAATGAGGCAGGCTCTGTGAAAAAGGGGCTTAATGCATCTGCAAAAAAAATATCGACCCAAGTCAGCCGGCGCAGTCCGCGCAGGCTGACCTGGGCCGAAACTTTTTGTTTTTGTTCAATTTTCTGCGTGTCAAAGAGCCGCTTCACCTTCAGAGCCAGTCGATTATTAGAAAAGAACGATTTTATGGATCCAAAATTATGTGATGACTCGCATGGTATAATGTATCACGGAGATGCATTAAACCCCCTTTTACCAGAGCATGGCTCAAATATAGGAGACAGCCTAGTGTATGGGTAGACCGTCAGTCTCTTACATCGCAGGTTCTTGGTAGAAGTCTGTGATGGCGTCAACTTTTGGAGGTACCTACATTACGTTGTGAGCACCGGGTTAGTATCAATATAGAAAGTAACATAATTGCTGATCTGGTAAATCCCTCCGTTTAGCAAAATACAAATTATATTCCTTTATCATTTGGTAGTTTATAAACTTCTTGAAAAGTAGAATTAAAATGCAGTTAACCCTTTCCCAAACAAGCCCTGGTTTTCACGTGTCTGCAGTACAAGTCTTTTGAAAACACTGCTGGAAAAGGAGAAATTGCTCGTAACGAGCAATTTCTCCTTTTCCCACAGTGTTTTCTACCCTTTTTGAGACCTTTCTGCCATTTTCATCAAATTTAAAATTGTCGTCTGCAAACTCTTTCAATTTGGACCAGTCCAAAATTTGTCGTTTGGGAAAGGGTTTAGGATGGTTGGTGAGCAGGCCTTCTTGTTGATCTTGCTAACCTAATCCTTCCATGATACATGAATATTTGGCATAACATTATGACAAAAGGAGAAATTTGTTAACTGCAAGACAAAAGTGGCCCACTGCAAAACGAAAAAAAGTTCGTCTGCAGGTGGTAATATGTTGACTCTTTACCAAACGACAAAATTTTAGACTTTTCCAAATTGAAAGCATTTGCAGTTGACATATTAAAGGTGGTTCATATCATGGACCTTGTTCTGGAACGGACAGAAAACATTGTGGGAAAAGGAGAAAATGCTGGTTACCAGCATTTTCTCCTTTTCTCACAATGTTTTCAAAAGCCATTTTTCTCAGGAGCGTTGAAACTCGGGATTATTTAGTCAAGGGTAGAAGTAGTGCGAAATTGCTTGTCTGTGATGAAGAAAGCGTATAATTTGCGAGTTGGCACCGAATTCAATGGTTTACTTTCTTTCAAACAGAAAATTGCTCCACGCGGGCTTGAACAAAACGAATCTGCGGAAATATCGCAACGGAAAGCGTAGCTCAAAGCGAGTAATACACGTCCAATAAAGTCCACTTCTAGTTGATGCTAGTTTCATCGTCGTCGTCGATGATGATGATGATGATGATGATGGTGCTGCTGCTGCTGCTTCTAGTGCCGCTGCTACTGTTATTGTTGAGAGGATTTTCTTTTTCGGGTTTTTTTTTTTTTTTTTTGCCTTGACCTCCATTCATATTTTGTGGGTCCTACGTGGCTCAGCGGTAAAGTGTAGGACTCGTAACCTGGAAGGTTCGATCCTGACTGAAAGCATCGGGTTTTTCGTAGGGGTTTCCTTGGGCAAGACACTTCAGAGCCCTAGCCTAGTACTGGTGAAACCTAGGACATACATGAATATCTGAGCTGTCGCCGTGATATGACTGAAATAGTGTTGAAAACGACGTAAAAACACCATTCAGTCAATCAATACAAGCATTTCATTTGAAATGTCTGATTCCCAAGTCAGTTGCCTATATTCAGTGCCCTTGCGTGGCTATGACGTCATAGTATTTTTGCCCTGTGTGTTATTTTGCTTTCCATTTGTTACAACTGTGGTGGTAAAACCTAAACTTTGTTGTTTGTTTGTATTGGAATTTAACGTCGTTTTAACAGCTTAGGTCATATCACAGCGGCCTGCGCACCTACGCATGTATTTCCTGGCTTTTTCACACCAGTACTGACACAACTTTTTTTCAAAGTCACTGACTACTTTTCCCTCTTGCATCAGAGGTGAGAGGCGAAAATCGCCGGAAAGAAAGTTTGCCTCAACCGGGTATCGAAATCACAACCACTGAGCTACACAGGCTGCGGTTAAACTATATATATGGATAAATCAGCTATCTGTGATAACAACAAATGTCCTAGTCCAAAGAATACCGTCAAAGCCAAATCGTCGCCTTGCCAGTTAAATCAGGGAAAATGTCCAAAGGGCCATAACTCTTGTACTAGCCAGCAATTACAATTTAACCGGAAGGCTTCCATTAAGCTTTAAGCTGAATCAGATGAAAACTGTGGAAGCAGAAAATGACACAAAATTGCGTCTGCAAACGGAAGGATCCAGACAGCGAGACAACCTGATATCAGTATACCCCCCCCCACACACACACACACCCTATCTTCGTTTGTGGGTGAGTGTGTGGGTATGTGTGTGAGCGAGAGAGAGAGGGGGGGAGAGAGAGAGAGGCTGAAAACACTTATTTTGAAAAAGCTGCAAAAACCATAAATCAAGCAAACAATCAAACAAGTACAATATTGCAAGAAACAAGATAGGGATTAGAGAATAGACAGAAAAAACAACAACAAATCGCTGCTAAAACAATACAATTAATTTCCCCCAAACGATTGTCTTGGTCTGCGAAATTCATCTGTTCCAGCCGATCTGATTTCAAATAGCTTGTACAGAATACCGCAATGAACACAAGAAAGAATTCCAAAACTTCAATGGCATTCCTGTTTACTCTCTCGCCGGTAATTTTAACATAAGAACCTTTTGCAGACGGTGTCGATCAAGATCAGACTGCACAGAACGTGCAGTCTGATCTTAGATCCACGCCGTCTGTTTTTTTAAAAAGATATGATGGCATCTGTAATGAAACTGGACTTTTTCACCGCGGAGAGAATGTTGAATTTCTTTGTTTGGTGGAAGGAGTGACATTTCTAGCGACTGGTAAAATATAATTCCTCTGCAAAGACATATAAAGCTTAGGATGAAACTGTGCACGATAAAGATTCAAGTTAAGACTGCAGGCTGTGCTTTCGGGGCTTGAGATCTCCGGTACATCTATTGTATATTGATATATTCTAAATTGTTCGTATCAAACAGGCAGTTGATTGATGGATTGATTGATTGATTGATTGATTGATTGATTAATTTATTGGTTGGTTGGTTGGTTGGTTGGTTGATCGGTTGATTAAGTTGATGTTTTACGCCGCTTTTAACGTGATTTCAATCATATCACGGCGACAGCTTACATTTTCGGTATGTCCGCTGGAAAATCACATAGCTGACCGATCGCAAGGGTACCACATTCCTTGTTTTTTAATTTACCGCAACATGATAGTGGCACAAGGCAGGGGTTCTGCTGTGCCTTGTCGAAGAGCACCCCTGACCAGTGTGCAGATTGGGAATCAAACCAGGACAGACACATTGCCTTTGCCACTAAGTCACAGAGATCCACAGAGACAAATAAAAAGATTATTTACTTGCAAGTGGAACCAACTCTTTCCAACGCTCAATATAATAAGTATAAACTCGATCCCTTTCGACAGCTTAAAATAGAAATAAAAAATGCACTGAAACTCAAATGATTTTTCTATTAAAGGCTTGACTTAACAAGCGGACAGCATATATCAAAGATCAGACTGCACGTTCTGTGCAGTCTAATCTTTGATCTATGTCGTCCGCAAAAGCCCAAGTTTACGCCCTAAGCGCTGAAAGGCTAAAAGCGAACTATAAAATGGGCAATTTCCTAGCCAACAGGTTGTAAATATTCTGGTATAGTACATTTGTGGGACCCCATCAAATGGTTATTGGCGTTTCACGTCCCACCCCATGACATTTGGGAGCGTAGATCTACGTAAAACATGACATAAAACCCATGACAAAGTGCCGGGACGGGCCAAATGAAACATGGTTTTATAGGACACCGGTTGCCAGTGTCATTCCTGACTCTTTTCCCTCGTCATTTTGGACTTTAGGTATCTTTTGCGTAGATGAAGATCAGGCTACAAAGAAGGTAAAATTTGATCTTGGATCTACATGGCTCGCTTATCGACTTTAAATTATGACCAAAATGACACTTGCAGTCGTATTGTACTCTTGGCCATCGAAAAAAAAAAGACGAAGTTATTTATTTAGCGACCAAAGAAGGCACTATGACCCTAACAAAGCCAAATGCCAAAAAGCGGTATCTTTTGCGGACAGCATAGATCAAGATCATACTGCACAGAACGCGCAGTCTGATCTTGGACCTATACCGTCCGCTTATTTAGTCAAGCCTTCATCATAAGAAATCTTTCAGCGGATTATATTTTCAGGCGCCGAAAGATGTCAATGTTATAACTTTTAGCGCGGCGAAACTTAAATCTTTTCAACTCCATGGGCGGAAATATGGGAATGTGCGGACGGCATAGATCAAGATCAGACTGCACAGAACGTGCAGTCTGATCTTGATCTATATCGTCCGCTTGTTTAATCAAACCTTTAACCCTTTACCATACAATGCCGACCTTTAACGACCCTGGGAAAGAAGCCTTTTGAAAACATTGTGGGAAAAGGAGAAAATGCTGGTAACCAGCATTTTCTTCCATTCCTACAATGTTTTCTAATCTATCAAAGAAAACTTGCACCATTTGAGCCACATTGAAATTGTCGTCTGCGAATGCTTTGAATTTGGACAAGGCTAGAATTTTGTCGTCTGCTAAAGGGTTAAAGCGAAAGACGGTGCTTTGACTCCAACAGAGCCAAATGCGAAAAAGCGGTGTCTCTTGCGGACAGCATAGATCAAGATCAGACTGCACAGAACGTGCAGTCTGATCTTGGATCTATGCCGTCCACTTGTCCTGCTAAATAACAGAAATGAAACTTTCAAGTTCATCATAAAAACCCAAATTTTCATATTTCAAAGGTATTTCTGGAGTAAATATATCTCCTTGCCGGACAGTGTAGATCCAAGATCAGATTGCACCTTCTGTGCAGTCTGATCTTGATCTTCACTGTCCGCGAAAGGTCAGTGAGTTGCGCTTAGCAGCCTAAGGATTAAGAAATGAAACTTTCAAGCCCATCATAAAAACCTAAATTTTCCTATTTCAAAGGTATTTTTGGAGAAAAAATTATCCCCTTATCGGACAGTGTAGATCCAAGATCAGACTGCACGTTCTGTGCAGTCTGATCTTGATCTTCACTGTCTAAAAAAGGTCAGTAAGTCGCTCAGCAGCCTAAGGGTTAAGATAAAAGAAGAAGAACATCTTTAAGTGAATTATATTTTTCAGCCGACGACAGAGGTCGGGTTTATATACTTGGCCCTGAGAGTGTTAAGGGTTGTGACGGATGTATCTTTTTTGTTTTTCCATTGAAGTTCTCGTAATGACGAGGATTGGAACCACTTAATGTCAAAAATCACAAAGCAGAAATATTCTACCTTTGACAAGAATTCTGGATGGGAATGTCTAGTAATTGTCATTAAACCCCGCCCCCCTTCCCGCCCAAACCAATACGTGTGCTTCAGTAAACTCTTTACCACACGACAAAAATTTAGACTTGTCCAAATTGAAAGCATTTGCAGACGACAATTTCAATGAGGCTCAAATGGAAGAATCTGTATATGATATGGTTGAAAACATTGTGGGGGGAAAGAGAAAGTGCAGGTTACTAGTATTTTCACCTTTTCCCATAATGTTTTCAAGAGCCTTTTGGTCAGGGTCGTAAAAAGTCGGCTTTGTGTGGTAAAGGGTTTTTGTATGTATGCTGGTACTATCACAGTGTTCGAACCGGCAACATTTGATGCGAGAGGCCGGCGCTTTGACCCAATACCATTGTCTCGTGATTAACCTGTGAAACTGTGAACTAAGCTTTTGAAAGTATGTATATGTACAGTATATAGCGGCAAAACAGTCGATTGAAAAAAATAAAAAAAAACTGAGCCGTGCTCTGGCAAAAAGGGGGCTTAATGCATCGTTATACCAAGCAAACCACAACATAGTTATGGGTCCATAATAGACGGGTTTTTTTTTTTTAAACTACCGACTGAATCTTGAAGTAGACTGTCCTTGAACATACAGAAAATTGACCGATAGCGAAAAGTTTCAGCCCAGGTCAGCCTGCGCAGGCTGACCTGGGTCGATACTTTCTGCAGATGCCTTAAGCCCCCTTGGGAGATATCGTTTGAAAATAATTCGGGAAAAGGAGAAAATGTTGGTAACCAGCATTTTCCCCTTTTCCTACAATGTTTTTTACCCTTTTTCAAGCTAAATATCAACGTTTGCTTTCTCGTCTGCAAATGCTTTCAATTTGGGCATGTCTAAAATTTTGTCGTCTGGTAAAGGGTTAAAAGATAACATAGCCAGTCGCCTAATTGAGGTAGTAACTTGTGTTCTCAGATTGAACTGATAAGCCAAACAGGCACTGTTCGAATGTGAGGAAATCTGAAAAAAACATTTCGAAAGAATGTAAAAAATGGCTGTTTTTGTAAATTTAATGTCTCCCTCAAATTAAAATTCTTTAGTATGTTTTTTTTCCCCCAATGTTTAATTGTCAATTTGTTGTATACATAGATCTTTATCTCAAGTTTTACATCCATTTTCTTTACAGGCGAATGAAAAATATCAGTTTTTAATTAAGACTTTCTCTGAAAATGCAAAACCAAATCTGACTGTATTCCAGTGTAATTCAAAGTACATACAAATACGCCTGTATTTAAATTTGATCGAATGAATGGTGTTTAACGCCGCTTTGAACATTACTGCAGTCATATTATGGAAACAGCTCACATATCAGTGTATTTCCTGGGTTTCACCAGCTTCTAGTGAAGCTCGAACCCGGGTCTTTCAGGCTACACTTTACCACTGAGCCACTGAGCCACACTGGACCCCCATAACCCTAAAACAAGGTTTTTGATAGGACCATAATTGTTATTTATCAACTTTCTGGGATTATCCTTTTCCTATTTACGACATGACAAATTTTAGGCTTGTAGAAAATTTGAAAGCAGTCGCAGACGGAAAAATTCAATGTGATTCAACTATTAGTATCTGTCATCAAATATGTACAAAACATTATAAGGAGAAAATGTTGGTTACGGAGATTTTCTCCTTTTCCCACAGTAATATTTACAAATAATGTAACACAGGGAGAAATAGCGCGTGAGGGCAATTTATCCTTTTGTCACAATATTTCTAAGTATTTGTCTGCTGTTGCACCAAAGAAAAGTCTGCAATGATCTTGAAGAACGAAAAACATTTTGGCGTCGAGACTATATCGTGTACTATCCCGCCAATTTCTGATATGAGAATATTGTTCTAGATATCTTGTTTGATCGGTTCAGGAAATTGCTTGTCATGTCAGCCATTATTTATGTCTGCACCGTACAACAGATAACATCTTGAGTCACTGACCAAAAGCCCCGTAATACTTCTACTGGAATTTTCTTCGGAAAAGATTATGTCGTATTTGATAGAGAACTATATCACATGCGAAGGAAGATTTTTTATTAAGCGTTTAGTATAGTTCTAACTTTTTAATTTACAAAGACTGTGTAACGAATTTGTACAATTTAAATTAACTCTACCAAACGAGAATTTTTTTTTTTAGTCCAAATTGAAAGGATTTGCAGACAACAAATAAAAAGAGGCTGAAATGGTGGAATTTGTCTGTAAAAAGAGTTGAAAACATTGTGGGAAAAGGAGAAAATGCTGGTTACCAGCATTTTCTCCTTTTCCCACAATATTTTCAAAATCAGTCTTCATCAGGGTCGTTAAAACGCAATATTGTGTGATAAAGGTTCATCCACTTTCGATGGGCGCTTATTAAAAACCTAAACCGTACTCACGCCGTAATGTTAATAAGTGCAAAAGGTTGATCCCACTCAACGCGGGATTTAAACTCAGAACTTGAACAACAGACAAGATCTTTAATCACTGATCAGAAGCCCTGTAGAACTTCTGAAAAAGATTTAGTTGTATCTGTTTGAGCACGATATCACAGGCGAAGGGAAATTTTTATCTCCCGTTTAGTAAATACTCATTCATTTTACATCGATTGTAAATTCATTTAATTCATTAAGCCCCCTTTTCACACAGCGCGGCTCATATTTACTCGATAAGATCTCGTTCTCGAGAATAATCAGTGGCGCATTTCATTTGTTCCGCAATTAACTTTTTAGGAACTTTCGACGAATGAAGAGTTACGTTACGAAACAATTGTACCAATAGAGTTTTCTTGATCTAAATTTAGAAACAAAGCTTCCAAATTCGTCTAGTCACCATGTTGAAGATTTTCCTAGGATTATTCGTACAGTCACACTTATGGCTCGTGAATATGGAAGACGCCATTTGGCAGTCAAATCTCGAACTGCTCGGTTTGAAGTAGAAACAGGGAGCCCAACGTGAAGACCGACGATTTGTTTGTGCCTGAAAATAATCAACATTTTCTCCTTTTCACACAGTTTTGTGATATTTGTCGAAGACAATGCCACTATGCGTTTAATACCGCATTTTGAAAATCCTGCATCGTAGTTTGTGCAAAACCAAAGGAAGTAAACCCAATTAAAATCAAATTTTCTGAGACAAATAAATATTTCGATTACACTCGGATATGAAATTGAAAATGGCGTATTACAATTAATTGGATTAGGCCATCAATCGAGGAAATACTTCCTTTTTATCGAAAATAGCTTGATCCGCTATGGTCTTCTATAGTTGCGTAATGATACACACATACTGTGCTTGTTCGTTCCAAAACCAGTTCGTTTCAGTGCTTATTTGTCCCAGGGCTTGTTCGCCCGGACTTGTTCGTACCACAAGATTGCACCCTTCTCTATCGGATTTTGCATGACTTTCAAGCGAGTATTTTGAAACTATTTCTGTTGTTTATTTTTGAAATTATGAATTCCACACAATGGCTCCCTTGACAAATGCCACACCAGTGTTTTCAACGCTTTTATTTCAAAAGTCTGCAGAACTATACAACACCAGATTGTTTGATAAAGAGTTTTAAATTTTCTTTCATTTCAGTTTAACTACTGGTTCGACAACCTGGAGTCCAAAAACCTGTCCATCCTCTATAATCCACTTCTAAGCATTCCCGCAGCAGGCATAATACCAAAAGGACCAAAAAGTAAGTACATGTAGTTTTAAGTTAGATCTATATGTCTGTCTGTCTGTCTGTCTTCTATCTGTCTGTCTTTGTCACTCTCTTTCCCCTTATTTCATCACCATATCCCCAAGTCCTAAAATCATGTACGCAATCGATGAACTAACGCAAAATGACAGTATAGGCCTACTTATCAATTAGAATTAAACATGTTCAGCCATGGCAAAAATGACGCAAGATTTTTTTTTCACTCCATCGCTCCAAAGCGCAACTCAATGCGCTTTTGCGGACAGTGTAGATCAAAATCAGGCCACACAAAACGAACAGTCTGATCTTGGATCTACACTGTCCGATACGGTGAGATTTCTCCGGCGAAAAATATTTGTAAATTTCAATATTTTAGTTTTTATCTTCGGCTGGCAATTTCATTTCATTAATTGATCAGTTTCAGGGTTAATGTGGTTTCAATTATAAGGAACATTAGGTTTAATTAAAGATCTCTAAATTTAGTTTTTCGTAATGTGTGGTAATGATTTTGATTTCATATATACGCGATCTCGCCAAAGCGGGTTTGCACATCTCCGTGATGCACCTAGAGGTTGCGAATCCGAGTCCTAGAACTTCACCTCTGACATACACAGGAACCCTACGATTTACTATCTGCCCCTTTCCCCAAAACTGCCCCAACCCCCAACCCCGTTTAAAGAAAAGGGCTTTGACTTATATATTTTTTATGATTTTGTTATTGACTTATTGACTGAACATATCAATAGGTCTCATGTATACTTCTCACATGACCAATGCCAGCAGCGGGGTTCGAACCAGCGAATTCCGTTCTTAACCACTAAACCGCGGAAGATCCTTGCCCAGGAGCATAAAAGTCGTACCTTCGTGGTAGAATTTTAACCCTTTGCAAAAGCCAGCGTTGTAACCTTTTTTTTTTTCTACTGCTAATTAAGTTTCATAAAACTTTTAAGCCGATAGTAAAAACCCGAATAATGTTATTTCCAACTTAATCTTTGGAGAAAAAAATATCTCCCTATCGGACAGTGTAGATCCAAGATCAGACTGCACGTTCTGTGCAGTCTGATCTTGATCTACAATGCCCGCAAAAGGTCAGTAAGTGGCGTTTTGCAGCTTAAGGGTATACGACTCTACGGAAGAAGGGCTTTTGAAAATGGGGAGGGGGGGGGAGGGAAAGGAGGAAAGAGAAAAAATAAATTAGGTCACTGGTTCTAGAAAAACCTTGTGTTTTCTAGAGGCCACATTTTCAGTACAATACTCGTGAAAGTTGGTCAGAGCGTTTTGATAGTATCACGAACAAGTTGGAAATTGGGTCATGCCGGGTCAAACAGTGGGTCACTGGGACAAATCTTGGCCAAACTTTGTTTAACAAGCATTTTCTCCTTATCCCTAAAAGTGTTTTAGAAGTACCCTTTCACACTTTTAAGAAAAATCTCATAATATGAGCTACATAAAATTGATCGTCTGACGCTACTTTCGATTTGCATCAGTCTAAAAATTTGGCTTCTGCTAAAGAGTTAACCATTTACCAAACAATTCCATGTTTTGGAAGAAGGCTTTTGAAAACATTGCGGGAAAAGAAGTAAATGCTGGAAACCAGCATTATTTAGTCACTAAGAAGGCCTTTGAAAACATTGTGGGAAAAATAGAAAATGCTGGAAACCAGCATTATTTAGTCACAAAGAAGGCTTTTGAAAACATTGCGGGAAAAGAAGTAAATGCTGGAAACCAGCATTATTTAGTCACTAAGAAGGCTTTTGAAAACATTGTGGGAAAAGAAGGAAATGCTTGGAACCAGCATTTTTTCTCCTTTTCCCACAATATTTTCTTCCATTTCAGAAATAAACTTCAATTATTGAGTCACTATGAAGGCTTTTTGAACACATTGTGGGAAAAGAAGAAAATGCTGGAAACCAGCACTTATTGCTCCTTTTCCCACAACATTTTCTCCCATTTCAGAAAGAAATTTAAAAATTTTAGTCGCTAATATTTTGTCATCTGCAAATGCTTTCAATTTTGACAAGTCTGAAATTATGTCGTCTGGGTTAACCCTTAGTCTCCTAAGCGCGACTCACTGACTTTTGCGGACAGGGTAGATCTAGATCAGACTTCACAGAACGTGCAGTCTCATCTAAGATCTACACTGTCCGATAAGGAGATATTTTCCCACAAAACATTTTAATAACAATATTTGAGTTTTTACCATCGGCTTGAAAGTTTCATTTTATTTATTTAGCAGGTCAAGGAGTGGCTCTTTACCACACAGTACCGACTTTTAACGACCCTGTGAAAGAAACCTTTTGAAAACCTTGTGGGAAAAGGAGAAAATGCTGGTTACCAGCATTTTCTCCTTTTCCCACAATGTTTTCTACCCTTCCTAAAACAAATTTCAATTTTTCAATCATATTTAGTTTGTCATCTGCAAATGCTTTCAATTTGGACCAGTCTAAAATTTTGTAGTTTGGTAAAGATTTAACCCTTTCCCAAACAAGCCCTGGTTTTCACGTGTCTGCAGTACAAGTCTTTTGAAAACACTGTGAGAAAAGGAGAAATTGCTCGTAACGAGCAATTTCTCCTTTTCCCACAGTGTTTTCTACCCTTTTTGAGACCTTTCTGCCATTTTCATCAAATTTAGAATTGTCGTCTGCTAACTCTTTCAATTTGGACCAGTAAAAAATTTGTCGTTTGGGAAAGACTTAAGACCTAATGTAAGGGCACAGCTGATCTCTTCACACCAATCCTCATTATCCTAGTTGAGTTTGAAAGGACAACTTAAGACGTAATAAAATGCTGAAAACCAGCATTTTCTCCCTTTCCCGCAATGTTTTCTAGCATATCATAGAAAAATCGACTTATTTGAGCCACATCTAAATTTTCTTCTGCAAATGCCTTCAATTTGTGCAAATCTGAAATGTCGGCGTCTGTGTAAGAGTAAATAGAAGGGTACAATTGATTTCAGACGTAATGATGGAAAAGAGCATTTTGTCCTTCACCCACAACATTTTCTGGCCTATCATAGAAATGTCGAGTTATCTGAGCCACATTCAAATTTGTCGTCTGGAAATACCTTCAAATTGGACAAGTCTAAAATTATGTCGTCTGGTAAAGCGTTAATGGAAGGGTACAGCTGTTCTCTTCATACCAACGTTCATTATCCTAGTTGAGTTTAAAAGCCTGAATTAAGACGTCATAAAATGATGGAAACCAGCACTCTGTCCTTTACCCACAGTGTTTTCTAGCCTATCATAGAAAAATCGAGTATTTTGAGCTACGTTTAAATTCTCGTCTCCTATGACAAAAAAATTGCCGTCTGTTGAAAACTAAATAGAAGGGAACAGCTGACCTTTTCATACCAAGGTTCATCCTCCTAGTTAAGCTTGAAAGACGTAATAAAATGATGGAAAACAGCATTTCTCCTTTTCCCACAATATTTTCTAGCCTATCATAGAAAAACCGACTAATTTGAGCCACATTTAAATTGTCGTCTACAAACGCTTTCAATTTGAAAAAAAAAAATGTGAAATTTTGACGTCTGTTAAATGGAAGGGTGCAGCTGATCTCTTCATACCAACGTTCATAATCCTAGTTGAGTTTGAAAGGCTGAATTAAGACGTGATAAAATGGGAATAAAAGAATTCGAATTTATAGCTCGCAAACTCTCTCCCCTCCTTTCACTTCAAAGTGCGAAATAAATAAACCGTGTGTTTATGGGTGTAATCGGTTTTTGAAAGACAAGACATGATTTAACTCTTTCAATACTACCTCAGGAAATTCCGCCTTTTTTTCGAGGTCTAAAAGAAGATTCCAACTGCTGTTGAATATCTATTGCATCATAGTCTAGCATCCGGTAGCGGATGGTGTAGAACAAAGATCAGACTGCACGTTCTGTGCAGTCTGATCTTTGATCTACACCATCCGCAAAAGGTACTAATGTCGTCATCAGTAGTGAAAGAGTTAATAACTGGAAAGCTTTTTTAAGATAGATTTTTTCCCCCTTAGAATTTCGTCGGGGTTTTTTTTCCCCATCCTGCATCACGCCGAAATACGAATAATTGCAACAGTCATCAATTTTTAACCCTTTACCAAACAGTCCCGTATTTTAACAACCCTACTGAAGAAATCGATTGATTGATTATGTGGTGTTCAACATTATTTTAAATATATCGCGGCGGCCAGTGCACCTATCCATGCTTTCTTGGAGTTTGGTTTACCAGTACTCCGCACAATATTCTTTCCAAGCCACTGGCTGCTTTCCCACATAAACATCGTCGAAACAAAGGTGAGCGGTGAGAGAGGAATGAATCCTGTCGCAATGACTATCATCAATCCTCGGAAAGAAATTGGCCCAGCCGGGGATCGAACCAGCCATCTCCTAACTCTCAAGTCCTGTACGCTACCGACCGAGCTTTTCGGGGCTAGGCCCCTAAAGAAGAAAGCTTCTTGAAACATTGTGAGAAAAAGAGAAACTGCTAGTTATCAGAATTTTCTCCTTTTCTCAATGTGTTTTTAACCTTTTCCAAGACAAGTACCATTACGGGAGTCATAATTGATTTGTTGTCTGGAAACGCTGTCATTTTGAACAAGTCTAAAATTTTGTCTTCTCGTAAGGTGTTAACCCTCAAGCTGCTAAGCGCAACTCACTTACCTTCAGAGGACAGTGTAGATCAAGGTTAGACTGCACAGAACGTGCAGTCTGATCTTGGATCTACACTGTCCGATAAGGAGATTTTTTCCCCAAAAAACAAGTTTGAAATATCATTATTCGGGGTTTTTACTACAGGCTTGAAAATTTTATCTAACTAATTTAGCAGGATCGGGCTTAAAATATATCCATAAAAAGAGGATCCTGTGTAGCTCGGTGCTACACGTGACGGATTCGTACCCTGGAAGTCCCGGGTTCGATCCTTAGCTTTTAGCGAGGCTGTCCTTTGGTAAGACATGTCAAAGACCTAGCCTAGTGGGGCCACCGTTGAGCTTGGTTTGGTTTGTATTGGAGTTTAACGCCATTTTAACAGCTCAGGTCATATCATGGCGGTCAGTGACGCAACTATGCGTTTGTACTGGAGTTTTAACAGCTCAGGTCATATCATGGCGGTCAGTGACGCACCCATGTGTTTCCTGGCTTTCTCACACCAGTACTGACACAACTTTCTTTCCAAAGCCACTGACTACTTTTATCACATGCATCAGAGGTGAGAAGCAAAAAATCACCGGAAAGAAAGTTTGTCTCAACTGGGTATCGAACTCGTAACCACCAGGTCAGAGTCAGATATGCTAACCACTGAGCTACCCCGGCGGACCCACCGTTGAGATATGCATGAATGAGTGAACAGAGCCCCGATGTGACTGAAATCATTTTGAGCACAGAACAGAAGTTTACTTATGACTTGTGCCCAACACTATACATCCTCAGTCATACAAATTGACACTACAAAACTTTAATATACTCTTGAGAGTTGAGAGCAGCTTAGAACACCATTTAGTCAATCAATCAGAATACTCTTTGCCAGACAACAAAATTACAGACTGGTCCAAATTGAAACCGTTTTGCGGACGATAAATCAAATGTGGCTTAAATGATAGAAACTGCATTTTTATATAGTAAAAACAAACATTGTGGGAAAAGGAGAAAATGCTGGCTACCAGCATTTTTTTCTCTTTTTCCCACAATGTTTTCAAAAACTCTTCTATCTCAAGCAAAACACGGCATCGTTTGGTAAAGGGCCAAAAGGGCCAGCCATGGGAATGGATGGGGGGGGGGGGGGGGGTCGAAGACGCTGACTGTCTCTACATTGTTTGTAAAGAATGTGTAAAGAATTTAAAAGTGTGTAATTTATGAGATACAGCCGACACGTTTACGTGAATTTGAGCGGTGCTCTGGCATAAGGGGGTTTAATGCATCTCCGCAGTGCTTTGTACCAAGCAAGTCATCACATAATAGTGATCCATAAAGTCCGTTTTGTCTAACAAGCAGCTGAATCGTGAGGTAGACTGGTCCTTTGACATGCAGAAATTCGACCGATAGCAAAAAGTCTCGGCCCAGGTCAGCCTGCGCGGACTGCGCAGGCTGACCTGGGTCGATACTTTTTGCAGATGCATTAAGCTTCCTTTTCACATAGCATTGCTCATTTATTTATTTAATTTTTTAATCATTTTTTTTCTCTTTTTGATTTGATATTTTCATGATTACAGAGAAGTTTTTTCTGCCTTGATTTTTCTTCGGAATGCCATTTTATCTCATGTTCATGGCGTAGTTATGTTTAGCCTCGAGATAACAATGTCATGCGAAAAACATAGCCAAGTCCAAGCTAGTTAGATATTTATTTGTGTTGAATTTAAAGCCGTTTTCAACATTATTTCAGAAAAATTGCTGCGGCCAGTGAGATTGGATAGTTTCACGATTGCGAGAAATTTTTGTCCCCGAATTTTTTTAGCTATACAGTTTTATCTCATTTTCAAGACGCAATAATGTTTGGCATTGAGGTAATAATCACGTTTGAAAAATAGATAGTCATGCCCGAGGTAGGATAAGCCATTGTCTGGTGTGTAAATCTATTTTCAACATTATTTCAGTAAAATTGCTGCGGCCAATGAGATTGGATAGTTTCACGATTGCGAGGAATTTTTGTCCCCGAATTTTTCTTAGCTTTGCAGTTTTATCTCATTTTCAAGACGCAATAATGTTTGGCATTGAGGTAATAATCACGTTTGAAAAATAGATAGTCATGCCCGAGGTAGGATAAGCCATTGTCTGGTTTGTAAATCTATTTTCAACATTATTTCAGTAAAATTGCTGCGGCCAGTGAGATTGGATAGTTTCACGATTGCGAGAAGTTTTTGTCCCCGTATTTTTCTGAGCTATGCAGTTTTATCTCATTTTCAAGACGCAATAATGTTTGGCATTGAGGTAATAATAACATGTGAAAAATAGATAGTCATGCCCGAGGTAGGATAAGCCATTGCCTGGTGTGTAAATCTATTTTCAACATTATTTCAAATATATCGTGAGGGCCAGTGAGATTTGATGTTTGCATGATTAAATGACACTTCTTGCCCCATTGTTTCTTTGGAATTCATCTTAATCTCATGTTCATGACGTGTGGAAAAGTTTTATAAGCACCTCTAAGCTAGGACAGATTTTTGGTTGTGTGCTGTTTAAAGCCGTTTTTAAGCATTATTTCAATTATTTCGCAGAGGCCAGTGAAACTTTATTACCGCTATTGTTTTTCTTGATTTGTCTTTGGAATTCAATTTTATATATTCATGTCGCAGTTATCTTTGACAGCGTGATAATGAATATCGTGTGTAAATGATATTCATGTCCAAACAAGGATAGGCCTATGCTTGTATTGATTAGTATTTAACGCCAGTTTCAACATTATTTCAATTATATTACGGCGGTCAGTTCAATTTGATATTTTTTTGACTTACCGCAATTTGTTGTCCCCAGCTTGGTTTTTTTTTTCTTTGCAATGCAATTTTATCTCATGGTCTGAATGTACTTATCTTTGATCTCGAGCTAATTAAATAATGTCCAAACCAAGATACATCTTTGACTAGAGCTTAGAGCCGTTTTGAACATTATTTCAATCATATCCTGATGGCAAGTGAGATATGATGCTTTCATGGTTAACTCTTTCGGCGCCAAATAAACAAACTCGGCTTCTTTTGATGGCTGTAAATAGAATCCACTGAGTCTTCGGAAGATTTTTATCATATAGGCTTGACCAAACAAGCGGAAGATATAGATCAAAGATCAGGGTCCGTATTCACCAACCACTAAGAATATTCTTAGTCTTATTCTCACAAGATTTTTTACATTTGAAAGTAACACAACTCTTGATTGGCTAAACCAAATGGTTTAGCCAATCAGGAGTTGTGTTACTTTCACATGTAGAAAATTCTGGAGAACAAGCCAAAAAACGTTCTTAAGAATGGTTGGTGAATATGGGCCCAGACCGCACGTTCTGTGCAGTCTGATCTTGATCTATGCCATCCGAAAAAGTCCCTGTTTTCGCCTATGGCGCTGAAAGGATCAAGTGTCTTTTTTTTTTATATTTCTTGCTTTTTTCTTCGGAGTGGGATATTATCTCATCCTCATCATATGTTTGGCGTGATATTGAATGTCAGGGATGAAAAAAACATAGTCATGTCCCAGCATGGACACACCCCCCCCCCACTCCCCCAAAAAATTGTAAGCTTGTTGGGTGTTTAACTCTTACCCCTTTGCCACACATGTCCCGGCTTTTGACGATTCTGAAAGAGGAGGCTATCGAAAACATTAAAGGGAAAAGGAGGAAATGCTGGTAACAGCATTTTCTCCTTTTCCTACAATGTTTTCACCCTTCAAGTCGAGCCCCGGCAGTGCAGTCATTAGCGTACATGACTTGACAACAAGAGGAGCTGCTTCGAATCCCCACCTCGGCCGATTTCTTTCCGATGATAAATGATAGCCATTGCGACAATATCCATTCCTGCCTCACCGCTGACCATTGTTTCGACAACGATTGTTGAGTGGGAAACCAGTCATTGGCTTGGGAAGAATACTGTGCGAAGTACTGGTAAGAAGAAAGTCCAGGAAAGCATGGATAGTAGCACTGGTCGCCGCGATATAAATGAAATTATGTTGAAAACGGCTTTAACTCTTTAACACACAATCCCGACTTTTAACGAACCTGAGGTTAAAGCCTTTTGAAAACATTGTGGGAAAAGGAGAAAATGCTGGTAACCAGCATTTTCTCCTTTTCCCACAATGTTTTCTACCCTTCTAAAAATAAATTCAAAATTTTGATGCAAATTCATTTTGTCGTCTGCAAATACTTTGAATTTGGTCGAGCCAAAAGTTTTATCGTTTGGTAAAGAGTTAAACGTTATACAATATATCAATCAATACTTTACCGATTGAGCCACAGGCTCAGCTGCACTCGTCACAACTCGGCCGATTCCGTACCTACATGTAACCTCGTCTGTATAAAGGAGGTTTCCATTTTGAACTACCAATCATATGATCTTAAACATGGCGGCGCCCCTGTAGATCGCTTAGCAACAACATGAACAACCACGGTGAAGTTATTCACTTCTATCGATCTGTCGATGAAAGCTCTCAATGGAATTGATAAACCACGCTAAAAATTGAATGTACGAACTGTTTGCCGACTGAAATATTCTTAGAAAGATAACGACAGAAAATTTACTCATATTTTCTTTTTTAAGAGGAGCCTTACAATTTCAATAACAGTAAAGGGGCGTGCTTCCGGAGATGTGCGAAATGTACCGTGTAGGTGCATATCAAGCTACGTGATACAGCCGAGGGATTTGATCACCGGATCACCCGAGGTATACCGAATGGCTCAGCTGGATAGATCCAGATATCGCTCTTGCCGTTGGAGCACAAGGGACTTGTTCATAGACAACTTGCAGCACATTCGGCATACCTCGGGTGATCTGGTGATCAAATCCCTCGGCTGTATCACGTAGCTTGATATGCACCTACACGGTACATTTCGCACATCTCCGGAAGCACGCCCCTTTACCGTTATTGAAATTGTAAGGCTCCTCTTAAAAAAGAAAACATGAGTAAATTTTCTGTCTTTATCTTTCTAAGAATATTTCAGTCGGCAAACAGTTTGTACATTCAATTTTTAGCGTGGTTTATCAATTCCGTTGGGAGCTTTCATCGACAGATCGATACATGCGAATAACTTCACCATGGTTGTTTATGTCGTTGCTAAGCGATCTACAGGGGCGCCGCCATGTTTAAGATCATGTAACTGGTAGTTCAAAATGGAAGCCTCCTTTATACGGACGAGGTTAGATGTAGGTACGGAATCGGTCGAGTTGTGACGAGTGCTTGCAGCATAAACTGGTACCCGTTGTATCTCTGGTAACCGTCCAATGATACGCAGATCGATAACAGGCTGCCAGTTTACTTGCAGCACGTCAGCAGTCTTTAAGCTCTTTAACACGCGATCCCGACTTTGATGACCCTGAAAGCTAAGGCTACTGTAAATATCGTAGAAAAAGGACAAATGCTGGTAGCCAGCATTTTCTCTTTTTCCCACAATAAGTGTATCATTATCAGTTCTATTAAAGACAGACATTGTAAACTTAATTTGTCATCTGCAAAAAAATTAATGTTCTCAATTTAGTCCAGTCCAAAATTTTGTTGTTTTGCAAAGAGTTAAATCTTTATCAAACGACAAAATTTAAGACTCCGCCAAATAGAAAGAACTCGCAGACGGCAAATTAATGGGTGTTCAAGTGATGAAATTTGTCTTTGAAAGGGTAAATTTGTCTTTGTAAACATTGTGGGGAAAGGAGAAAATGCCAGTGACCGCCAGGTTCTCTTTTTCCTACAATGTTTCATAAAGTCTTTTCCTTTGGAGCATTAACCCTTTCCCAAACAAGCCCTGGTTTTCACGTGTCTGCAGTGCAAGTCTTTTGAAGACACTGTGGGAAAAGGAGAAATTGCTGGTAACGAGCAATTTCTCCTTTTCCCACAGTGTTTTCTGCCCTTTTTGAGAACTTTCTGCCATTTTCATCAAATCTAAAATTGTCGTCTGCAAACTCTTTCAGTTTGGACCAGTCCAACATTTGTCGTTTGGGAAAGGGTTAAATTTTGTTTGGGATTATTAGGTAAAGGGTTTTAACCCTTTACCACACAATACCGCATTTTAACAACCCTGGGAAAGAAGCCTTTTGAAAACATTGTGGGAAAAGGAGAAAATGCTGGTAACCACCATTTTCTCCTTTTCCCATCATGTTTTCTATCCCATCAAAGAAAAATTGCACCATTCGAGCCACATTGAAATTGTCGTCTGCTAATGCTTTCAATTTGGACAAGGCTAAAATTTTGTCTTTTTGATAGAGGGTTAAATAAATCGTTACCAGGCTACAAAAGTTAAGACTCGTCTATTTTGAAAACATTTGCTGACGACAAATTAATCGTGGCTAAAACATGAATTTGTCAATGAAAGGATAGAAAATATGGTGGAAAAAGGAGAAACTACTGGTTTCAAAAAAATCTCCTTTTATCATGATTCAACTACACCCTTGTTTTCAAAGGTCTTCTTCCACAGGTTTTTTTTACAAAATGATTATATGGTATTTTACGCCTTTTTCAACATTATTTCAGCTCTATCACGTTGTCAACTCACGTATTTTCGTGTCGTCGGTTTCACCCGTGCTATGCTCGGGCTCTGAAGTGCCTTGCCTAAAGACAGTCCCACAAAAGAAACAAAGCCTCCGTTTCCGATCGAATCTAGGACCTGTAGCTCACTAGTCCTGCACCGTAAGCATTGAGTCGGTCAGGACCCAGGTTGTCGAAAAAATTAGTCCTTTGGTTACGGATTTAATATCTGAGGGATCCATAAAAATAAATATATATTTAGTCTAACAATCGACTGAATCTGGAGATGAAATTATCCTTTGACATGCAGAAAATTTACAAAAAGCAAAAAGTTTCGGCCCATGTCAGCCTGCGCGGAATGCGCAGGCTGACATGTGTCGATACTTTTTGCAGATGCATCAAGCCTCCTTTTAACAGAGCATGGCTCATCTATATTGTCGGTATATTTTTTGGTTTAACACAAGTGCTCAAAGGAAAGCTTGTAATGGCTGACTGCAATCAAAGTACTGTGACTAATATAGTACTGGTTCACACGAGCCCCATCCCTCAGGATTTATTCAGCTCTAAGCATAAGGGTAATTTTAGGGGGCATTTACAGACTGGGTAGAATCACCTGATCTGCTGGATGAATAAATGAGCCATGCTCTGTGAAAAGAGGGTTTGATGCACCTGCAAAAAGTATCGACTCATGTCAGCCTGCGCAGTTCGCACAAGTTGACCTGAGTAGAAACTTTTTGTTTTGCTATTGGTCAATTATCTGCATGTCAAAGGACCACCTTACCTCGTGTAGTTGTAGTTGTGTGGTGTTTAACGCCGTTTTCAACATTATTTCAGTTATATCGCGGCGGCCAGTGCACCTATCCATGCTTTCCTGGAGTTTCTTTTACCAGTACTCCGCACAATATTCTTTCCAAGCCACTGGCTGCTTTCCCACATTACCATCGTCGAAACAATGGTCAGCGGTGAGAGAGAGGAATGAATCCTGTCGCAATGACTATCATCAATCCTTGGGAAGAAATCGGCCAAGCCGGGGATCGAACCAGCGACCTCTTGTTCTCAAGTCCAGTACGCTACCGACTGAGCTACGGGGCTTGGCCCTTACCTCGTGATTCAGTTGATTGTTAGACAAAGTTAATTTTATGAATCCATAAGTAGGTATATGTGATGAGTTGCTTGGTGTCATGGATTACGGTAATGCATTAAACCCCCTTTTTCCAGAGCAAGGCTCAAATCCATATTGCCATATGTTTAAGTGAAACCGAGATGTTGCGATTTCAAACTATACTGCTCGCCGGAAAAAACTCTCGTCGAATCGGACAGTGTAGATCCAAGATCAGATTGTACATTAATCCGGTATTCTTTGGACTTAATGCAAATTAAATTAGGATACTTCAGACTTTATGTAAATTAAAAACCGGGATACTTTGAACTCTATGTAAATTAATCTAGGATACTTCAGACTTTATGTAAATTAAAAACCGGGATACTTTGAACTCTATGTAAATTAATCTAGGATACTTCAGACTTTATGTAAATTAAAAACCGGGATACTTTGGACTTAATGCAAATTAATCTAGGATACTTCAGACTTTATGTAAATTAAAAACCGGGATACTTTGAACTCTATGTAAATTAATCTAGGATACTTCGAACTATATGTTAATTAATCTGGCATACTTAGAACTATATGTAAATTAATCTGAGATACCTCTAACTATAATATTACGTATATTAATATGGGATTCTTCAAACTGTATGTAAATTAATTAGGGATTCTTCGAAATGCATGTAAATTACTCATAGAAGTGTCGAACTAAATTAATCGGAGATGCTTCGAACTATGTGTAAATGAATCCGAGATATTTCGAACTATATGTAAATCACTATGGGATACTTCAAACTATATGTAAATCGATCTGGCATACTTAGAATGTTAAGTAAAATAATCTGGTGATCTTTGTCCTATATCTACATTAAACTAGGATACTTCGAACTAAAAATTAATATTTGATACTTCGTACCATACGTAAATTAATCGGATCGTAATTCGAGCGTTATGTTAATCAATCAGGGGATACTTCGAACTTGATGTGAAGTATTCGGGGAATATTTTAAACTACATTTAGGCCTATATATATATATATACGTATAATTTAACCCTTTACCAGATGACAAAATTTTAGCCTTGTCCAAATTGAAAGCATTTGCAGACGACAATTTCAGTGTAGTTCAAATGGTGCAAATTTTCTTTGATAGGGTAGAAAACATTGTGGGAAAAGGAGAAAATGCTGGTTACCAGCATTTTCTCCTTTTCCCACAATGTTTTCAAAAGGCTTCTCTCCCAGGGGCGTCAAAAGGCGGCATTGTGCGGTAAAGGGTTAAATAATGTTAAAGGTAGTGTAAAACCCTTTTTCGAACAAAGTGAAGGTTCCATTAATCTCTGAATGTATAAATAGCCCATTTGCTTGCCAGGTATCAACCCTTAAGCTGCTGAGCGCGACTCACAGAACGTGCAGTCTGATCTTGGATCTACACTGTCCGATAAGGAGATTTTTTTTTTTTCTCCAAAAATAAGTTTGAAATGACATTATTCGGGCTGTTACTATCGACTTGAAAGTTTTATTAAACTTATTTTAGTAGGATAAGGGTTAAACAAAACAGAGATTTAAAGATTGCAAAGCTTAACCTCCTAAAGAGACATTTTCATTCAATAGTAAAAAACTCAATCACTGCAATTTCAAACTATTTCGTCAGAGAACCCTTACCATATCGGACAGTGTAGATCCGAGATCAGTCTGCACGTTCTGTGCAGTTTGATCTTGATCTACACTGTCCGCAAAAGGTGTCTCGAGTAGTGCTCAGCAGCAGACAGGGTTTTACAGAACATCAAAAATTTTCTCAAAAAGTTAGTATTCTTCTGAAATCAATTATGCACCGTTTGACCGCATACGCTAGTTATGTAACCCTTTGGCTGCTAAGCGCGACTCACTGACCCTTTGCGGACAGCGTAGATCAAGATCAGCCTGCACAGAACGTGAAGTCTGATCTTGGATCTACACTGTCCGATAAGAAGAATTTTTCCCCCCAAAAAAATACCTTTGAAATAGGAAAATTTGGGTTTATACTTTAGGTTTGAAAATTTCATTTCTTTTATTTAGCACGATAAGGGTTAACGAGATCATCAAAAAAGAAAGTTATTATCGAAACAAAAATGCTAAAAATCGGCGAGTTCAAAGAAGTCTTAATCTCTAAAAGAGGCCATCTTTTCATTTTGGTTCGCTTACATCGTTTACAAAGAGAGAAAGAGAGAAAAAAATGAAAGAAAAAAAAACATTCCATTGCATTTTTTTGTATACTTTCAAAATCTGGCGATGCAATTAAAAAAAAAAAAACTATCTATCACACGACAAAAATGTAGACTGGTCCAAATTGACAGCATCTGCGGACGAGAAAAAAAGATTTGAACTCAAAAATTGAAATTTGCTTTTGGAAGGGTAGAAAACGTTGTGGGAAAAGGAGAAAATGCTGGTTACCAGCATTTTCTCCTTTTTCCCACAATGTTTTCAAAAGCCTACTTCTTCAGGTTCGTTAAAAGTCGTGATTGAGTGGTACAGTGACAGGCAAGTGTCTGTTTCGAACGGTAGTGAATACATTTCGAGAACAGAGAAAGTTCTTTGTTACTTGTACAAAACGCTTGCTTCTTTTCCCACGATGTTTCCATTCATTACCTTGTGAAACAAATTTGTAGGAGACGAATTTGAAAACATTCTTGTAAAATGTGGATTATAAATCAACGAAGGATTATTATGTCAAACATTGTTACAGATGGATAATTTTTTGTGACAATGTTTTCAAATGTAGTCTGGTGAATGGCATGAATAGTCGGCAACGATAAATTACTGTTGAATGTAGGTATTTTATAACATAATGGATTAAACATCAACAAAATAGAAACAAAATTCCTCTTGCATTAACGATTTAATCGGACAAAGTATTTTAGCCATGCTCTGTGAAAAGGGGGCTTTATGCATCTGCATAAAGTATCAACCCAGGTCAATCTTTAAATGCAAAGAAAACTTGAAGACAGACAGACAGGGAGACAGACAGACAGACAGATAGACAGGCGGACAGACAGACAGTCGGACGGACGGACGGAGACAGACGGACGGACGGACGGACGGACGGACAGAGAATGAGAGAGAGGGAAGAGAGAGAGGGAGAGGAGAGAGAGGGGAGACAGAGAAAAGGGATGAAGAGAGAGGGAGAATGAGAGAGAGAAAGAGAGGGGAGAGAGAGAGCACAATGACAAGGCTCTCCCCATTGTCTGGTGAGATGCTATATTTCCCCCCCCCCCCCCCCCCCAAAGTATTTTTTTAAATCTTTCACAGACAAATCTTATCATTTGAGTTACATTTTATTTGTATTCTGCAAATGCTTTCGCCGAGATTCGAATCTCATGGTCGGCTAATTTTCTCTCTGACGACTGATCTTGTCATTATGACAGGATTTATTCCTCTCTCACCGCTGATCATTGTTTCGACAATTGCTATGTAGGTAAGCAGCGAGTGGCTTGGGTAAAATCTTATGCGAAGTACAAGTAAAAAAAAAAGAGGAAAGCGTGGATAAGTACAATGGCCGGTGCCATATATGGCTGTCCTCCAACTACCCGCTACTCCTTTGTGGCTTAGCTAAAAGATGCTGAAATTTTACTATATGGTTTAACCCTTAGCCTGCTGAGCGCGATTCAGTGACCTTTTGCGTACAGTGTAGATCAAGATCAGACTGCACAGAACGTGCAGACTGATCTCGGATCTACACTGTCCGATATGGTAAGGGTTCTCTGACGAAATAGTTTGAAATTGCAGTGATTGAGTTTTTTACTATTGGATGAAAATGTCTCTTTAGGAGGCTAAGGTTTGCAATCTTTAGCTGTCCTGATCTTGAATCTACACTGTTCGATCAGGAGATATTTTGTCTCCAAAGAGTAACTTTGAAATACCAATATTCAAGCTTTTACTATCGCCTTGAAAGTTTCATTTATCTTATTTAGCACGATAATGCTTAACCCTTTACCAGACGACAAAATTTTAGACTGGTCCAAATTCAAAGCATTTGCAGACGACAAATTACATGTGGCGCAAATGATTGGATTTAGTTCTGAACGGTTAGAAAACATTATGGGAAAAGGAGAAAATGCTGGTTACCAGCATTTTCTCCTTTTCCCACAATGTTTTCAAAAGGCTTCTTCCTAAGGGTCGTTAAAACTCGGGATTGTGTGGTAAAGGGTTAATTAACCCTTTACCAGACGGCAAAATTGTAGACCAGTCCAGATTGAAAGCTTTTGCAGACGAGAAAATAAATGTGACCCAAAAATTGAAATTTGTTTTGGGAAGGGCAGAAAACATTGTGGGAAAAGGAGAAAATGCTGGTTACCAGCATTTTCTCCTTTTCCCACAATGTTTTCAAAAGGCTTCTTTCCAAGAGTCGTGAAAACCCGGGATTGTGTTGTAAAGAGTCAAAAGATTATTTTGCAGGATGCGGGTTAATAGTTCCGTGAAAAGCATGAAACTGAAAGTGGAAAGTTGTGAAAATTTTGATTTCATGGTTTTTGTAAATAAATAACACTGTAACAGAGAAATACTACTAAAGAGGTTGTTTCATTTAAATGATGCATTTGATCGAAACACTGGTTTCTATACAAACCAAATGGTCTAGCAAAAATTAAGCCATGCTCTGACAAAAGGGGACTTAATACTTCTCCGTGATGCATGATACTAAGCAAGTCATCACATAATTATGGATCCACAATAGCCAGTTTTTTTAATAACCGACTTAATCGTGAGGTAGACTGGTCCTTGGCCATACAGAAAATTGACCAATAGCGAAAAGTTTCGGCACAGGTCAGCCTGCGCGGACCGCGCAGGCTGACCTGGGTCGATACTGTTCGCAGATGCATTAAGTTCCCTTTTCACATAGCATGGCTCAATTAAATTCTCATGGGTTGATATTCTTTCACCGTTATATCTGTACAAAAAATTAGATCACTAGGCGGATATTTACGATAATACGTTATCTAAAAAATTCCATGGGGTTTTAACAGGTCATAGAACGGTTACTATATAGAAGAGAAAAGAATTGAAAAATACAGAAACTGAAGTGTAAAATTAAGAGAACGTTTGAAAGATGATTTCGATTAAAAAATATAGATCAAAGTGAAATATCATGAATTAGGGAAAAATAAAACACAAAGGAGGGGGGGGGGGGTGTGAATAGGAATTATGGAAACTTGACAAAGGTAACAGACGAGAAAAAATAAAAGATAATCCAGAAGGTTGGCCAGGCGCAACATGTCAAGCCCGCCATGGGGGAAAGTTAGTAAAGAACTGCATAAGCTGCACTTGGGAAAAAAAGTAACCAGTCACTCAATGTACATCTATCTTATTTCAAATCCTTTTTTTTTTAATTTGCATGAGGGTAGAAGTATTCCTTATTTATGAACAAGAAGAAGTTTAATTTATGACCTACAAGTATGATACTGACCTTGAAACTACTGAAGTGAATAATTTAGAGAGACACTTACTACTCATTAAGTGTAAAAGAGTTGTCATAAATTCAATCATTTGACTATCAAGTGTGAACATGACTTTGGACCTACCTGAACAAATTTTTGAAATGGCACATCTACTCATAAAAAGTAGAATAGATCTGGTTGTGGAAATTTATTTTGAATGGCATCCATATGAGTTGAAGTTTTGACTCGGACAAGATCTATTTATGATAATTTTATCGTTTGACCTTCAAGTGAGACCTTGATCTTGGACCTATATGATCAAATATTTAAAACGGCACATCTACCCATGATGGTGAATAATTGTACCAAATCATTTTGAAATCATCAAAAATGTAGAATTTTTGGCTCGGGCATGCCCTATTAATGACAATTTTATCATTTGACGTTTCCGTGTAACCTTGACCTTGGACCTACCTGAACAAATGATACAAACAGCACTTCCACTTATAGGCTTCTATATGCTCTATTTATGACAATTTCACCACTTGACTTTCGAGTATGACCTTGGCCTTGGATCTACCTGAACAGTTGATTCAAATATGGCACTTCGACTGGTAAGGAAGACCAATTGTGTACAATTATTTTGAAATCCATCGATAAATGTAGAAGTTGTAAATCGGACAAGCTCTATGTATGACAATTTTATCATTTCACCTTCAGTTGTGACCTCTGACCTTGGATCTAACGGAACAAATGTTTCAAATGACACTTCTACTCATAAAGGAGAACAATTGTGCCAAATTATTTTGAAATCCATTCACAGATGTGGAAGTTCCAGTCCGGACAAATCCGGACGCACGCACGCACAGACGCACGCACGCACATACACCGTGGCGACATTGTGACAACTGGCTCACTGCAAGCGGGCTCGACAAAAAAGGATGATGGCGAGAACGGAAAAACGATATAGAATAAAGATGGGGTGAATGGGGGAACAAGATGGAAATACGAGAAAAGTATCAATGATAGATCCAATAACAATGTCGCCAAATTTTGGCATTAAACTGTTCATGAGTAGATCTAATGGAATTATGGGTAAAGTCTACATACTTCTGGAACGAACGTCACATACAAAGATTTGATAGTGATGCAAGATCAACTCTTTCAAAGCTTTTTGCGGACAGAGTAGATCAAGATCAGACTACACAGAACGTGCAGTCTGATCAATGATTTACACCGTCCGCTACTTGATCTTAAAGTATGACTGAAATTATCTTTATAGTTGCTGTTGAAATCTAATTTTAGACCTAAAAAAGTCGAATTTATAAAGTTGGCAGCGAAAGAATAACGGAAATATCAAGTGCAAAACTGGAAACAAGATAGCACAAAAATACTTCCTAAACGGAAACGGGATTTTAAACGAAATCGAAAAATAGAGAAAAACGGGATTGAAAGAAAGGCAAGATAAGGAAACTCCACACGTTTTGCAGAAATTTGGTTTAAACTGAGGTCAGAAGGAAAAAAAAAAACTCACCAGAACCTAGACTTTCCCTTTGCTGGCTTTTGACCTACTTCTGGGTCCGCTTTGGTCGAGTGAATAAATAGTGATTTGCGATTGCTCAAAAAAGAGGCTCAGTCGGTAGCGTACAGGTCTTGAGAACAGGAGGTCGCTGGTTCGAGCCTTAGCTTGGCCAATTTCTTTCCGAGGATTGATGATAGTCATTGCGACAGGATTCATTCCTCTCTCATTGCTGACCATTTTTATCGACGATGGTTATATGGGAAAGAAGCCAGTGGCTTGCAAAGAATTTTGTGCGTAGTTCTGCGAAAAGAAACTCCAGGAAAGCACGGATAGGTGTACTGGCCGCCGCGATAAAACTGAAATAACGTTGAAAACGGCGTTAAACACAATACAATCAATCAAAAATGAGGAAATGTTTTCGGGCAGTTACTGGTTTGGTTACTTTTCATTATTTCTCTTCATATTGCATCACAAAAGAGTTTAAATTTTCATACCCCAGTAGACCTACTTCTTACACCATCTATCCTTTTCAGAAGGTACTTCTTGATTATATAGTTAAGCCCTACACTAATTGTACAAGAAGTTTGATATTATACAATTACAGATCTCGAACAAAGTAACTAACTCCTTCATTTCATAAATCTGTCGGTACTCCCAAATCGTATGCACGTGCCGACTATCACAGAATCAGTCCTTTACTACATAACCCTGTGGGTTAACGACCCCAAGTCTTTTAAACACGTTGTGGGAATAGGAGAAAATGCTGGTTTCCAGCATTTTCTCCTATTACCACAACGTGTTCAAAAGAAACCAGCATTTTCTCATTTTCCCGCAAGGTTTTCTACCCTTTCAAAAACAAATTCCACTATTTTTGACACACGTTATATGTCGCCTGAAACTGCTTTCAATTTGAAATAGTTTGAAATTTTGTTGTTTTTGTAAAGAGTCAAAATGATAAACAGAATGCAAAAAAAAAAACTGAGACGTTTAAGAAATCATTGCGAGAACTGAAGAATCAGCTCGCAAGAGTACTTTTAATCGTTTGTCACAGTGTTTTCAAACACCACTAGGTAAAAATCCACTTATGCCTTTACCTCACGATTCTTTTAAGAACATTTTGGGAGAAGAAGATAAAACTGGTTACCAACCAACATTTTCTCATTTTCCCACAATTTTTTCCACCCTTCCGAAAACAAATTTCGATTTTTGAAATCCATTTATTTTGTCGTCTGTAACTGCTTTCAATTTGGACAAGTCTGAAATTTTGTCGTTTGGTAAAGATTTACAGGAGGGAAAATGTTGAGATAATACCTGTGTAAGAGATAAAACTTTATCTTTAACATTCAATTAGACATTTCTGTACGCTGATTAAATTCAAATCGCACACCGTTTTTTGTAGATTTCACATAGTTGCCATTTTTTACATGTGAAGAAATTTCAAAGAGAGAAAAAAAGTGAACATGTAACGGACCTTTCATCTCCAATCTTTTTTTTTTTTGCGAAAGTGAAAGAGAAAAAAAATATCTATCTGAAAACGGTGGATTAACATAAATACCCTCTTTTTTTTCAAAAAAAAAATCTCGGTTAAGGTATTTGCTTTGTAAAATGGTTTACGATCGTCACCTTTATAAATAAAATGTTTTCAGAGCGGTTTAGCTTCGGAGAAAATTGTACCAGCAGAGTGATATCAAAAAGTTTACAAAGTAGAAAGCATACTTTCATTGTTTCGAAATTTCGCTGAAATTAATGAATAAATAGAGGATATTTTCCGGGGGGGGGGGGGGGGGAGTGAAATTAGTGAATAAATAGAGGATATGGGGGAGGGGGGGTCGGTGTTTTCTTCGGTGCAAGATCGAAATTTATTTCATCGAGTGAACATCATCGGTAACATTTTCACGAGTGATACATCCACGAATAAAAATATTAGCGTACGATGTTCAGGAGATGAAACAAATTTCGATCTTTCACCGGAAAAAAAAAATTATTTTGTTCATTTCATGCCTCTAAACCCTTTTTTGATGGGACTTGTGAAGTACAGGGGAGCCCTCGGTATTTGCATGCAAGTGAGTTTATCAATCGGTAAATTCACTGGTCGAAATAGTGAAATTACCAAACCATAATCTACCATTATTTCCAGATAAAGTACCTAACAATATTTGCTAGCAACGAACGTGACTCTGAAAGGCATCAGGCAAGCATTATTTGACCGATCTTGCCTAAACAGATCTATGCCTAAATATTAATACCATTTATTGTTCAGACAAAATTCAATTTATTCAAATACGAGTATATTTTCAATAAAAAAAAAGTTGGTCCCAAAAGCACAGGCACATGTTTTTATTGCAAAGCTTCATCCACTATTAGCTTAGACATATATACAGGATATCTCAGAAGTTACGCACCACCCTGGTTTAAATATACCGGAAGTAGCTTACGAGACCTATCAGAGACTTAACCCTTAAGCTGCTAAGAGCGACTCACTGACCTCTGGCAGACAGTGTAGATCAAGATCAGACTGCACGGAACGTGCAGTCTGATCTTAATCTACACTGTCCGATAAGGAGATACCTTCCTCCCAAGAGTATCATTGAAATAGAAAAAATTGGGGTTTTTACTATCGGCTTGAAAGTTTTATTATAGTTATTTAGCAGAACAAGGATTAATGATACTGATAGTCATAACAAATGCTCAAATTGAGTATGATCTGCAGTTAGAAAGTCAACAAAAAGACAAAGCACACAATAAGCAAAATGTGCAAGAGAATAAACTGTGCTGTCTTTTGATAACCAATGTGGTGTGCAATTTCTGGGACACCCAGTTTACTTGTGCCAAGCTCTCTGAAAAAGAGGTTTAATGCATCCGATACAAGTATCGACTCATGTCAGCCTACGCAGTCCGCACAGGCTGGAATGGGTCGAAACGTGTTGCTGCTTGTAAATTTTCTACATGTCCAGGGACCGTTGTACCTCATGATTAAGTCGGTTGTTGGACAAAATGGATTTTATGGGTCCACAATTATGTGATGCAACACGGAGATGCATCGTACCCTGTTTTGCAAGGGCATTGATTGGTTGATTGATTGGTTGGTTGGTCGGTTGGTTGGTCGGTCGGTCGGTCGGTCGGTCGGTCGGTCGGTGGGTTGGTTGGTGGGTGGGTGGGAGGGTGGGTTGGTTGATTGGTTGGTTGGTTGGGTGGTTGGAGGAATGGTGGTTGGGTGGGTGGGTGGGTGGCCGGCCGGCCGGCCGGTCGGTCGGTCGGTCGGTGTGTTGGCGTGTCGGTTGGCTGGTAGGTTGGTTGGATGACTGACTGTATAGTGTATGATATAATGCCGTTTTCAACATTACCGGTATTTCAGCCATATCACTTCGACCAGGGCGCCTATCCATGCTTTCTTGGAGATTCTTTTACCAGTACTTCGCAACAATATTCTTCCAATCTACTTGCTGCTTTTAAACATAAGATTCAAAAAAATGTTCAGCGGTGGGCCTGTATTCATTAACCATTCTTAATTTCATTCGTAGTCCTTTTCTCGATTAAGAAAGTAACACAACTTCTGATTGGCTAAACCATTTTATGGTTTAGCCAATCAGAAGTTGTGTTACTTTCAACCTTTTTTTTTTTTTAATTCTCAAGAAAAAGACTAATAATGCTCTCAAGCATGGTTGATGAATACAGACCCTGGTCCCAGAAGTTGAATCATAATGCTATAAAAGACTGTAGAAATTTATGACTTGTATGTTTTCATGTATTACCGGTTCGTTTGTAGGTCCGGCTGAAATACAATCTTGCATAGATACTTATAATTTGAGTCATGCCCTGTGAAAATGGGGCTTAATGCATCTGTGAAAAATATTGACATAGGTCCGCGCAGGCTGATCCGAGTCGAAACTGTTCCTTATTTATCAATTTTTTTGAGTGTCCAAGGACCACTCTACCTCAAGATTAACCCTTTACCACACAATCCCGAGATTTAACGACCCCGTGAAAGAAGCCTTTTGAAAACCTTGTGGGAAAAGGAGAAAATGCCGGTAACCGGCATTTTCTCCTTTTCCCACAATGTTTTCTATCCTTCCCAAAACAAATTTCAATTCTTTAGTCATATTTATTTTGTCGTCTGCAAATGTTCTAAATCTGGACCCGTCTAAAATTTTGTCTTTTGGTAAAAGAGTTAAATCGGTTGTTAAAAAAAGTGGCTTTTGCGGATCCATAATTATACGATAGCTTCATAAGCATCATTCATCACAGAGATGTATAAAGCCCCCTTTTGCCAGAGCATGGCTCATTTGTTTTGGTGTGATGTCACTAAAATGAGCCAGGCTCTGGGAAAAGGGAGTTTAATGCATCTCCCTGATGCAAAAACCAAGAGTCATTATATACATATAATTATGGGTCCCAGTTTGCATCACAGACAACTGAATCATGAGGTAGAATGGTCCGTTGACGTGAAGAAAATTTACCAATGGCATTTATATCGTTTCGACCCATGTCAGCCTGCGCGGACTTAGTCTGGATTACCTGCCCCTTACGTTATCGGGTCAGGCAAAGCGCAATAATGGCGGCCTCCGTGGCGACCTCAATCTTGGCTCTACATGCTTTCCTGTTTTTCCAAATTTCATGTGATTCAGTCTGATAAGTGAAGAAAATGAGATAAATTTTGTACAAAATATCTATTACTTAATCTAAAATGCGCTCATGAGGTATGGTTTAAGTATAAAGAGACAATGAATCATTTTTAAAAGTAGACCTATTTTCGGATTTTACATAGGTCCATTTACATTTCGGATACTTAAAGTATTTCTGATATGTAGTTTTTCTCGCTAAATAAGAACGACAATTTAAAAAAAAGCTAACGGTCATTACTTTATTAAAACCGGTCTGTTTTCGATTAAGCCTATAGTCGGATTTGATGAAGTGAAATAACAATATCCCGTTAGTTCTCCATATTTCCAACGGGGGCCGCCATTATTGCGCTTTGCCTGACGTAGTTTTCATGTACAGAGGGGTACCAGCCTAGACTGTACAGGTTGACATGAGTCGATACTTTTTGCAGATGCATTAAACCCTCTTTTTACAAAGCATGACTCACGTGAATTCACTGAATAGATCAACTCAATGATGTAAAATCATCGAATTTCAAGTTTCGATTTTTATGAAGAACTGAAAGATTTGATGGGAAAACAAACTAGGTCAACCACAGAATTCAAAATGAGCCATGCTCTGTAAAAAGGGGGCTAAATGCATCTGCGAAAAGTATCGACCCAGGTCAGCTTTTCACAGTCCGTGCAGGCTGACCTGGTCCGAAACTTTTCGCTCTTGGTCAATCTTCAGTATTTCCAAGAACAAGTCTACCCTATGATTAAGTCCGTTGTTAAAAATTTGGCTATTATGGATCTATAATTATGCGATGGCTTGATTGGCATTCAGGATCAGTGAGATGCATTAAGCCCCTTTTTGCCAGAGCATGGCTCAAATAATTATCGAACTTATGCCTCATTTTGAAGCATAAAAGTTCTGATGAATATACATTTGACGATCTATAAACAGATAAACATGTTCGAAACCATCTTTACAATAGATTCAGCACAAAATCCCAGTCAAAGATAATTAAGAAAAAAATGAATCACGCAGACATTGGGAATTCTGGGATAAAAATAACTCTGCATCAGGATTATTCTAAACACGCATCACTAAACTCTTTACCAGACGACAAACTTTTGATCCAGTGTAAATTGAAAGCGTTTGCAGACGACAATTAAAGCGTGGCTGATATGTTAAAATTTGTATTCAAAAGAGTTGAAAACGTTGTGAGAAAAGGAGAAAATGCTGGTTACCAGCATTTTCTCCTTTTCCCTCAATGTTTTCAAAAGCCATCTTACTAATGTTTGTTAAAACACGGGATTACTTTGTTAAAGATTAAATACCAGAGGGAAGCATATAACCTGTAATTAGTAACTTAAAATCGTTGTTAATTAAGGCGCGCGAGTATAAACAAACAGACGAAATTCCTCCCGACACAAACTGATGTTGATTGTTGCTTGATAGTGAATCTGTAAATACCCATTACGTCAGTGATACCTGAATCAAATCTCAGAGCACGTGATCGAACGTCTAGACTGTGACGTAATGAATAAAAAAAATATTGATCGTTAAAAGAACTTGCTTTTAATACTTTGATACTTTTCCTAACCTTTTAATGCTTTAACCTTTTTCCACACAATCCCGACTTTTTAACAACCCTGAGAAAGAAGCCTGTTGAAAACATTGTGGGAAAAGGAGAAAATGCTGGTAACCAGCATTTTCTCCTTTTCGCACAATGTTTTCTACCCTTCCTAAGACAAATTTCAATTTTTCAGTCACCTTTGTTTTGTCGTCTGCAAATGCTTTCAATTTTGACTTGTCAAAAAATTTTGTCGTTTGTTAAGTTAAGCCACTTGAGGTTTTTTTTTCCTCTTTTTTTTTTTTTTTTTTTAAGGGAATATAGAATAGGATCAGACTGCAATCTGATTTTGGGAACAAAGTACCAGATTTGTACTAAGAGCGACTCAGTACGCTTTTGCGGACAATGTAGATCAAGATCAAACTGCATAGAACGTCCAGTCTGGTCTTAGATCTACATTGCCCGATAAGATGATACTGCTTCTGCAAAAACGGACTTTCAAGTTGCATTATTTTAATTTTATACTATCGGTTGTGAATTTTCGGGAGTCTTTGACGGGATATATAGATCTAGATCTAGATCTATCACAAATAGATCTACGATGACAGTGCAGTGTCTGTGCTTAACCCTCAAGCTGAGCATAAGCGTGACTCACTGACCCTTAGCGGACAGTGTAGGTCAAGATCAGACTGCACAGTACGTGCAGTCTGATCTTGGATCCACACTGCCCGTTAAGGAGATTTTTTTTTTTTCTCCAGAAGGTAAGTTTTGTCATAACATTATTCGGGATTTTACCATTGGCTTAAAAATTCTATGTAAGTTATTTTGCTGGATAAGGGTTAAGACTACAGGTTCTTTGCAGTCTGAACTTGATATACAGTCCGCAAAATGCAGTCTGATCTTGATCCTGTATTATCTACAAAATCAACCCCAACTTGTGCTGTGCACTCTAAGGGTTTGTATTTAGTGGTGTGAGAGGAGTGATTTCTACTGGCAATGACTTTTTTCACACTTCCTTAACTCTTTACTAAACGACAACATTTTAGACCAGTCCAAATTAAAAGCATCTGCAGGCGACAAAATAAATGTGGCTGAAAAAACTGAAAATTGTTTTTGGGAGGGTAGAAAACATTGTGGGCAAAAGGAGAAAATGCTGGTTACCAGCATTTTCTCCTTTTCTCACAATGTTTTTAAAAGCCATTTTTCTAAAGGTCGTTAAAAGTCGGTATTGTGTGGTAAAGGGTTAATTAAGAACTTTTGGCTACATGTAGATTCAAGCTTACAACTCATGGGACACAAGACCTGGGCATAAAATCAGAGCAACCGATGGCCGAATTCAGTTTAACGTTCTAACCTAGACTGTCGCAGGTGAACGAATACCCTAACTGGATCAAGACAAAACAAAAACCCAAGGGCCTAAACTCCTGCAATACTCGACCAATCATAATGAAAATTTCAGATTCACAAGTTCCTGTGGTCGGAAGGCTTTCATTTCATTGATGGAGTGAAAGGTGGTTTTACGCCACTTTCAACATTATTTCAGTCATATCACGGCGACAGCACACATACTCATGTATGTCCTGGATTTCACCAGTACCAGGCAAGGACTTTGAAACACCTTGCTTAAGGCCACTCCCACGAAAAGACCAGTGCTTTCTGTAAGGCTCAAGCCTGGGGCTTCAAGCTTACGAGTCCTACACTTTACCGATAAGCCTAGCAGGACCCCGCTTTCGTTTTAATTTTTGCCAAATCGGTTTCAAACTGTAGCCGGGGAAGAGGACATAAGATTGTGGCGGACTAGCAAAAGGAAAATCTGAGTCCAGTGTTACCCCCACACCCAACTTCGTTGTGGGATAAAAGAAAAAAATAATAAACGTTCAACTGGCCGTCTGAATGGCTACGACAGAATGTTTCGACCAATCGGATTTTAGGTGTGGACTTTCAATATTAATTAATAGTGTTCAGAATTATTGATTAAATTTGGCGCGCGAAATGTAACCCTTATCCTGCTAAATAATTTAAATGAGGCTTTCAAGCCGATAGTAAAAACCAGAATAATTCTATTTCAAACTTATTTTTTGGGAGGAAAATATCTCCATAACGGGCAGTGTAGATCCTAGATTAGACTGCACGTTCTGTGCAGTCTGATCTTGGATCTACAATGTCCGCAGAAGGTCAGTAAGTCGCACTTAGCAGCCGAAAGGTTAATGCACGTAAACTGTTGCTACTCTAAATCTCTCTTTGGCACAAAACCCTTTATTTTTACGACGACGAATAAAAAGGCTATTAAAAAGACTGTGGGAAAAGGAGAAAATGCTGATAACCAGCTTTTTTCTCCTTTACCCACAATGTTTTGTATCCGTTCAAAGATAAATGCCATCGTTCGAGCCACATTTCATTTGTTGTCTGTAACTGCCTTCAACTTGGACAAGTCCAAACTTTTGTCGTGTGGTAAAGAGTTAACCTAACCCAGACGAAGAACCGGTGCCGCGAATTCGGTCCCAAATTAAGCTTCAACTTTGGCTGCACAGCACTGATGTTTATTTCGGCTGACACGTTATATTTGGCAGCCAATAAAACTGCCCGGTGGGATCCAGTTCTGGTAATATAAACGTCGGCAACTGCAGCCAAATTCATTGACGAGTGAAATTAACATTGAAAGTAATGCTGAAAGCTGAACCTTCGTATTTTTGTTTGTTTGCTGCCAGGGGTAGAATGAATCGCTTCTATATTTACAGTGTACTCTCTAATCATCTACCGAAGAATTCCGAGTTTAAACGGTCCTGGTGATTGGTTGGTTGGTCGGTTGGTTGATTGATTTGATTTGATTTGATTCGGTCGGTCGCTCGGTTGGTTGGTTTAAGGTGTTTAACGTCGTTTTCAACATTATTTCATTTATATCGCGGCGGTCAGTGCACCTATCCTTGAAATTTTGTTATCGGTATGTCGCACAATATTCTTCTCAAGCCACTGGCTGCTTTCCCACATAACCATCATCGAAACAATGATCAGCGGTGAGACAGGAATGAATTCTGTCGCAATGGCGGAAAGAAATTTTCCGAGCCTTGGATTCGAACCAGCAACTACCCTCCCCCCGTTTTCAAGTCCTGAACGCTATCGACTGTGCTTCCAGGATTTGGTGGTCCTGGCAAATAAGACTTTTGGCTTTTGAAAACGTTGGGGGGAGTTTAAACGACCCGGAGGGATGAGACTTTTGAAAACGTTGTGGGAAAAACGTAACCAGCATTTTCCCTTTTTCTAGCTTTCCAAAGAAAGATCGAACCAATAAAGGCACATTTAACCTTTTACCACACAATCCCGCATTTAACGACCCTGAGAAAGAAGCCTTTTTGAAAACATTGCGGGAAAAGGAGAAAATGCTGATAACCAGCATTTTCTCCTTTTCCCACAATGTTTTCTACCCTTCCCAAAACGAACTTTAATTTTTCGGTAACATTTATTTTGTCGTCTGCAAATGGTTTCAATTTGGATCAGTCTAAAATTTTGTCGTTTGGTAAAGGGTTAATTTGTCGTCTGCAACTGCTTTGAAGTTTGACACGTCTAAGATTTTTATCGTCTATTGAAGAATTAATGATGATGCCTAATCATGAAACTCCCGGAACGAAGGTCTATGGATGGATGGATGGATGGATGGGTGAGTGGATGGATGGGTGGGTGGGTGGGTGGATGGATGGATGGATGGGTCGATGGATGGATGGATGGATGGATGGGTGGGTGGATGGATGGGTGGGTGGATGGATGGGTGGGTGGGTGGATGGATGGATGGATGGATGGATAGATAGATAGATGTATGCATGGATGCATGGATGGATGGATGGATGGATGGGTGGATGGATGGGTGGGTGGATGGATGGATGGATGGATGGAAGGATGGATGCATGGATGGATGCATGGATGGATGGATGGATGGATGGATGGATGGATGGATGGATGGGTGGATGGGATGGGTGGATGGGTGGATGGATGGATGGATGGATGGATGCGTGGGTGGGTGGATGGATGGATGGATGGATGGGTCGGTCGGTAGGTCGGTCGATTGGTCGATCGATATTTTATGCCGCTTTCGCCATATATCAGTCATATCACGGCTACAGCCTATTTGTCCATGAGTGATCTTGGTTATGGCTATACTAGGCCAGGATTCTTAGGAATCTTACCTAAGGACACTTAGGTGAAAAATCAAGCGCATTTAGCGAGGATCGAACCAGGATCATCCGTGTTATGAATCCTACAACTTGACCGCTTAGCCGTGCAAGACCCCTTTAACCCTTAGGCTGCTAAGCGCGACTCACTGACCTTTTGCGTGCAGTCTGATCTGGAATCTACATTGTCCGATAATGAGATATCTTTCCCCTCCCCTCCCCTCCCCCCATAGTTTTGAAATAGCAAAATTTGGGTTTGTACTATCGGTTTGCAAGTCTCATTTCAGTTATTCAACAGGATAAGGGTTAAATCAGAAAATTCGGGTTCACTCCCTCCTGTTACCAAGGGATCACATGGCTTGATTGATTGACTGATTGTATGGTGTTTAACGCCGTTTTCAACATTATTTCAGTTATATCGCGGCGGCCAGTGTACCTATCCATGCTTTCCTGGAGTTTCTTTTAACAGCACTACGCACAATATTCTTTCCAAGCCACTGGCTGCTTTCCCACATAACTATCGTCGAAACTATGGTCATCGATGAGAGAGGAATAAATCCTGTCGCAATGACCATCATCAATCCTCGGAAAGAACCTTGCCGAGCCGGGGATCGAACCAGCGACCTCCTGTTCTCAAGTCCTGTACGCTACCGACTGAGCTACGGGGGCTCGGCAGATCACATGGCAGTGCCTTTTGAAAGTAAAAATATCACAACTTTCACGACCAACCAACCCGTGACCCACCAACACGCCAAGCATCGTCATCATCATCATCATAAACAACAAAAAAATATTATTTCCTTTTGAATCATGCTCTGGCAAAAGGGGGTTTACTGCATCTCCGTGATGCATTATACTAAGCAAGTCATCACATAATTATGGATCCATAAAATCCATTTTTCTCTTCAGAACCGATTAAAGCATGAAGAACACTTTTCCTTTGACATGCAGAAAATTGACCAATGTCAAAAAATATGGACTCGGGTCAGCCTGCGCGGAATGCTCATGCTGACCTGGTTCGATGCTTTTTGCAAAGCCCCTTTTTCACTGAGCTCACTTATCTATTTGAGCCATTCTCTGGGAAAAGGGGGCTTTAATGCATCTGCGAAAAGTTTCGGCGCAGGCTGACCTGAGCCGAAACTTTTCGCTATTGGTCAATGTTCTGTATGTCAGAGGACCCTACTACCTCAGGATTCAGTCGATTGTTATACAAAATGGATTTCGTGGATCCACGATTGTATAATGTCTTGCTTGGTGTCTTGGATCACGGAGATGCATTAAGCCCCTTTTCACAGAGCATGGCTCATACCTATTTCTATTTTCAGTATTCCAGATGTCTATCCCATGTACGGGTAATGTAGATGGCGTGGCGACGCTGGTTCTAGGACTCCGTATATTTAACCGACATTCGATCGAAATCAAAGGATCTCCAATCAAACTGAGTCTTCGAAAACAGTGCTATCAATATGGTATCGATTTTTTCTCTCTTTTTTTGTTTCACTTTGGCTCTCAATTATAACTGCCTGCACAGAAGTAGTAGCACCAGCAGGGTCCGTATTCACCAACCATTCCTTAGAGCGTTCTCAGTCTTGTTCTCTAAAAATTTTCCAAATTTGAAAGTAACACACCTTCTGATTGGCTAAACCATTTGGTTTAGCCAATCAGAAGTTGTGTTACTTTCAAACTTGGAAAACCTTGGAGAATAAGTCTAAGAACGTTCTTAAGAATGGTTGGTGAATACGGACCCAGGATTAGCAGAAGAAGGAGAAGGAAAGAAATACTAACTAATTGATTAATAAAATGATTGATCGGTTGACTTTCTGACCTTCCGACCGTTCGACTAACTGATTGATTGATTCTGCATGCTGCTTGCAACATTATATAAGTCATCAAGGCAACAACTTATTCAATCATGTCTCTCCAGCGTTTCAACAATACTAGGCCGGGGCTCTGAAGTGTCCTGCTCACGGTCAGCAGAAGAAATACGGGTATAAAAAGAAGGCCATCATTAAGAAAGAATTAATGTCGTAGAATTCAACACATTATTTCATGCTTTTCGGTAGTATATTGAGAAATAATTATGGATTATGGTCTGATATTTTATGGTTACGACCAGTGAAAATTACCCATTTCATATTTTCTAACTCTTCAATTGAAGGCGGAAACAGTAGTTCCCGCGCTCTAGTTACCTAGATAAATAGCACATACAGTTCAACCAGGGGCAACTATGACGTAATTTACGCGCATTTACGCTATATTTCTCGCGCTTTACGTAATATTGTAATGCGTTGTTATGTGAGGGGAGTACACCACGGGGAATTACCGAAAACAACTGTACTGGATTCTGATGAAAGTTCTGAACAAAAAAGGGGTTAGAAGCATGAAATAAATAGAATATTTGGGGTTTTTTTTCCGGTGAAAGATCGAAAGTTATTTCATCTTGTGAACATCATCGGTTATATTTTCACGAGTGCCTGCGCCACTCGTGAAAATATAACCGATGATGCTCACTCGATGAAATAAATTTCGATCTCTCACCAAAAAAAAAAAATACCGTCTATTTCATTGTGCCACAAAAGACCACTTATTTTGGAATTAAAAGAATCTAATGTAGAAAGTTGGAAAGACTTAGATGTATATCACACCGCAAAGACAAATCCATATAACAGATACAAGATACAATGTTTGATTGGGTGATAGAGTCACGTGATCTTCCTTTCGTATACAAAGTTTATACACTCATAGCGACCAACGTTTATAGTTCAGGCAAAGTTTAAGCCCCATAGCTGCCAAAAGAAACAAAGCGGATGTTATAATGCATATGAATTTAAATCATAACATTTACAAGTATGTAAAATCCTATGTAGGTGACAATCTGTTATTGTACGGTCAGTCTAAGTGTTAGTCCCTGGCATAAAAATGAATTTAAAAAAATCTAAAGAAAAGATAGAGCGACCTGGCAACTTTGACCTACTTTAGAAATTCATTTTCTGCCAATGACTAACAATTGGACCGACCGGCCTTCGGCTGTATAGCGACTCTTAGTGCGGAGAGTACTCTTCCACTGGTTGGCAGGCGGTATTTTTTAAAAAGCCTACATCAGTTTGACGAACCCAAGTAACTATTTGATGCGGTCAAGATAAACTTCGCTTTGATGATCAAAGTTTGTGGGGATTTTTAGATCGATTGTATTAAAGCTTAACGCCGTTTTAATGACTAAGGTCATATCACGGCGGTCAGTGCACCTAGGCATCTGTTTCCTGGCTTTCTCACACTAGTACTGAAACAACTTCCTTTCCAAGTCACTGACTATTTTTCCCACATGAATCAGAGGTGAGAGGCAAAAAATCGCCGGAAAGAAAGTTTGCCTCAACCGGGTATCGAACTCGCAACCACCAGGTCACAAGTCAGATACGCTCACTGAGCTACCCGGACGGGCCGGGGGATTTTAGAAATGCTTGCCCAAAAGTATTTTGTAACAGACGTTAGTTAGTACTGACATTAACTTTTCGATTCGAAGAGTATTTTCCTGCAAGTATTTCAACGTTTTCAGTCATCATTATATGGCGTTTAGTTAATTTCAAATGAGCCATGCTCTTGCAAAATGGGGCTTAATGCATCTCCGTAATGCATTATACCAAGCAAGTCATCCCATCAATTGCATCCATAATAGCCACTTTTTTTGACGACCGGTTTAATCATGAGGTAGACTTGTCCCTGGACATACAAAAAATTGACCAATATATAGCGAAAAGTTTCGGTCCAGGTCAGCCTGCGCGGACTGCGCAGGCTGACCTGAACTGATATTTTTCGCAGATGCCACAGTCCCCTTTTCACAGAACATCGCTCATAAAGTAATGACCTGTGATCTGTGAGAAGAGAGTTTGGTGCATCTGCAAAAAGTATTGACCCATGTCAGCCTGCGCACTCTGTGTAGGCTCACATACGTCGAAACTTTTCGCTATTGGTAAATTTTCTGCACGTCCAAGCACCACCATCGTGACTGCCTCATGATTCAATAGGTTGTTAGACGAGGTAAATTTTATACATCCATAATCGTATGATGACTTGTTTGGTAAAATGCATCACCGAGATGCATTAAACCCCCTTTTGCCAGAGCATGGCTCTAATACTTTTTTCCTTTTTTTTTTTAACAGAGTCCACTAATTTATGTAAAAAGCCATGCCAAAACAACGGGCGTTGCAATCACGTGGGACATTGCGAGTGCAAGCAGGGTTACCGAGGGGAGTTCTGTCAACTTGGTAAATATACTACTAACACTGCATGGCTTAGGAAACGAAGCTTCAAAGGTGTGTAATCCTCTCATATATAAACATAAAACAGTAAAATCTCGAGGCTTAGAATACGGATTAGCTAGCTTGAGTTTGAGCCACACTCTATGAGAAAGGGGGCTTAATGCAACTACAAAAAAAGTTTCGACCCAGGTCAGCCTGCGGACTGCGCAGGCTGACCTGGACCGAAACTTTTTTGGCTATGAGTCAATTTTTAGCATGTCAGAAGGACGAGTGTACCCTTATCATTCATTCGGTTGTTCGACAAACTGGATTTTTCGGATCCATAAGTATGTGATGAATTGCTTGGTATAATGCATCGCGGAGATGCATTAAGCCCCCTTTTGCCAGAGCACGGCCCATTCATTTATACACTATTCACAAAAAGTTAACCGTTTACCTACACAATCTCTTGACTCTTTCAGTGCTAAATATATGAGCTATGCTCTGTGAAAAGGGGGCTCAATGCATCTGTGAAAAGTATCGTTCCAGGTCAGCCTGCACAGTCCGCGCAGGCTAACCTGGACCGAAACTTTTCATTATTGGTCAATTTTCAACGTGACAAAGGACCCTTCGACCTTATGATTCAGTCAGTAATTACAAAAAAAAAGGTTTCTATTATGGATTCATAATTATGTGATGGCTTGCTTGGTATCATGCATCACGGAGATGCATTAAGCCCCCTTTTCACAGAGCATGGCTCATATAATCTCTCCATCTTTCGAAGGCTGAATTTTTATACAATTCACCGAGACTCAGAAAAGTTTGTACCAGGCTTGACCAAGCACGCGGACAGTATAGATTCAAGATCAGACTGCACGTTATGTGCAGTCTGATCTTGATCTATACCGTTCGCAAAAGCCCCTCTTTTCGAATATGGCGCCAAAAGGGTTAAAATACCTGATCATATGGCAAGGATTTATGCTTTACGAAGCAATCCGACCCTGATGTAAAAGGCTTTTGAAACAAATGTCGAAAACGGAGAAAATGATGGTAATCTGCATTTTCTTATTTTCTTTCAATGTTTTCGAAAGTCTACTTCTTTAAAACAAGGGATTGTGTTGTAAACGGTAAATGTTTATATCTTTTGGAAAAAGAAAAAAAAATGCAGAAGCAGCTCTGGATACTGGCGTATCAGAATCGCTGCGGCACGCTTGTGACACAAACGTGTTTCATTTCAGCCAATAGCTCGGATTACATGTATGCTCGAATAACTGCGTGTTTGATCTATCGAGATTTCACTGTACTCAGGCAGCATTCACCATGTAATCAGTAATTTGTAACCGACCCATATATAAAGCATCTATGATGTATCATTTAATTTATTTCGCAAGCATTAAAGAGCCACTTGCTGCTCAAAGTAAACAGTGCAGGGGTCAAATCGCTGGCAAATTTAAGTACTATTTTTAGTACGCATATTAGGTATGGTCTGTGAAATGTTCCAGCCGATGGCAGAAAAATAAATTTAAAAACTAGAAGTCAAGTTGGTCTACGTTACCATGGATGACCTTTATTAAAACGTTCTGTAAAATATGAATGGTTAACAAGTGCTAAACTACATGCAAATAAGTCATGCACTGTGAAAAGGGGGCTTGATGCATCTGCAAAAAGTATCGACCCATGTCAGCCTGCGCAGTCCGCGCAGGCTGACATGGGCCGAAACTTTTTGCTATTCCTGAATTTTCTGCATGTCAAAGGACCATTCCATCTCCACACCCAGCCGATTGTCAGCCAAAATGGATTTTAATGGATCAATACTGATGTGATAAATTGCTTGGTATCACTCATCATGGGGATGCATTAAGGCCCCTTTTGCCAGAGCATGGCTCAAATATTACAGCAATGTTCTGCCAATACGGAGACATTCTTGGACATTGTCCCACTGAAAAGAAAAAAAGAAATGTCCTATCAAAATGCGCAAAGGTGGGACTGTGTACCTTTCAACTGTATTTGGGAATCAGTTGTGAATGCATCTTGTGCCACTTGTTTTGCAGTGTTTCCTGGTCCCGTATTCACCAACCATTCTTTATTTCATTCAAAGTTAAAAACTAGATTTGGAAAGTAACACATCTTCTGATTGGCTAAACCATTTGGTTTAGCCAATCAGAAGTTACGTTACTTTCAAATTTTTTTAAAATTCTTGAGAATAAGACAAAGACTGTTCTTAAAAGTGGTTGATTAATACTGGCCATGTTTTTGCAAGTTTGTTGGGCAATAATTGTCCCCCACTTTGAATAATCCTCCGTAAAGCCGTCTTAAATTCTGCTATAGTCAGTCATTTCTGTCATTGTCTCTTGCTTCCGGGTCTCACATATTTTTCTCCTATGTTTCAATTGTTTTCCATTCCGACAGGTTTATAGAAATTACTTTTCTAATATACTTGGCATGTTACATCAGGGACCGTAACATTCTTAAGAACATTCTTAGTCTTATTCTCCAGAATTTTCTAACCTTAAAAGTAACACAACTTCTGGTTGGCTAAACCGAATGGTTTAGCCAATCAGAAGTTGTGTTACTTTCAAAGTTAGAAAATCCCAGATGTAAAGACTGAGAATGTTCTTCAGAATGGTTGGTGAATATGGACCCTGGTAAGCGTCATAAAAACAATCTGTATCAACAATTAGATGTCAAGCTTTAATGTGCAACGCATTGATATTGTTATTGTATAGTGTTTAACGCCGTTTTCAGCATCATTTCTGTTATATCGCGGCGGCAAGTGCACTTTCCTGGGGTTTCTTTTACCAGTACTCCGCACAAAATTATTCCAAGCTACTGGAAATATCGTCGAACAGTAGTCGGCGGTGAGAGAGGAATGAATCTTGTCGCAATGATTATCATCAATCCTCAGAAAGAAATTGGCCAAGTGAGGGGGGTGGGAGGGGTCGAACCGCGACTTCCTGTTCTCAGCTTTCCTCGCCTTTTCCCTTTCATCTGTTTCGGAGACCACATTTACAGTGTTCCGCCACTTACAGAAAAAGGGACCATTTTCAACATTGAATGAGATATGCAGCAATCAAATCTGACAAAGTCTCAATTGTGTGCATTTTGATGGGATAGCTTTCGAATCCGGTGGGACATTTTTCAAGTTCGGTGGGACAATGTCCCGCAATTGGTTGAAAATCTCATAGACCAACTTTCGGCAAAATTTCAAAATACTGTTCTAATTTTTAACTCAAATACCTGTCACCTGACTTGCAGAGACCTTTTATCTCAGCCAATCTGACAGGAAGTCTTTGAATTTAGAATTAGATGTGAATTTAGAATGGTTGGTTAATGTCTGGGCGAGCTTATCTACTCATGGCGTAATAATACGCTTCATCTTTTTTTCTACTCAACATGTACATGTGTATGAGTATACATCAGCCATGCTCTGTGAAAGGGGCGCTTAATGCATTTGCAAAAAGTGTCGATCCAGGTCAGCCTGCGCAGTCTGCGCAGGCAGACCTGGGCCGAAACTTTTCGCTGTTGGTCAATATCCTTAAGTCTAAGGACCAGTTTACCTCATGATTCAGTGGGCAGTTAGACAAAATGAATTTTGTGGATATGTGATCATGTAATGACTTGCTTGGTATCATGTATCACAGAGATGCATTAAGGTCCCTTTTGCCAGAGCATGGCTCATATGTATTTATATGCTATGCCTGTCCTTGTATCTAAGACGCTTGTATTTCAGCTTTGCAAATGCCGCCATTGTTGGAGATATGTTACTACCAGAGGCACTTTTTTTTTGGGGGGGGGGGGGGGGAGCGGTTACAAAGGTTGCCCGCCAATACAAGCAAATGGCATGGTTGGATAAAAATTAACAAAATCAGTCATTTTAGCCTTTATTCGAAACTTCACAAAATGCAAACCCAGGAGACTAGCCTGAAAATGCCAAGCTAAACTGAAACTCAAAACAATACATAACTTGGGGATAAAATCAAAAATAGGACGTCATTTTTTCGCAGTCTTTCATGGCATTAGCCCACCATTGTTTTTACAGCTAAAGCTAGGTACTAAATCCTTGACCCCTCAGTTTCGCATTTGGGGTCAAAACTAATGGAACAAAGAAGGAAAGGTCATGACCTCCTGTTTCAAAGACAAACTGAATGCTTCTTTTCAATAATCTTACCGTGACAATTCATGGGTGTAATAACTGCTCTTCTTATCAAAATTGCCTTGAAAACCTACCTTTCTCCATTATTTCTAATTTTGACCATGGCCAATTCGAAGAAGAACTGTTTATATGTGCCCAAGTGTTATATATCCTATTATAATGGGCGAAGTTTGTCAAAAAAAAAGTGCCTTTGGTTATCAACCATTTTCTCACAATTTATTCATCATACAGAATATAATTATGTTTAAAGTAAACAAGTTTACTATATAATACTATATTCAGTATGAAATAGATACATTTAAAAAAAAAAAACTTCAACAACCATACACTTATAAGAATGTCCACGAAACCTATTTACATATGAGCCATGCTCTGGCAAAAGGGGACTTAATGCATCTCCGTGATAAGTGATACTAAACAAGTTATCACATTGCTGTGGAACCTGGAAATCCATTTTATGTAGCAACCGACTGAATCATGAGATGAACTGGTCCCTTGACATACAGAAAATCAACCAATTTGCAAAAAGTTTCGACTCAGGTCAGCCTGCGCGGACTGCGCAGGCTGACTTGGGTCGATATTTTTCTCAGATGCATTAAGCCCCCTTTTCACAGGGCATGGCTCATATATAATTGAACAAATGTTCCAATGTTTAAAGATAATACTATCTGGGATCAATGGCCACTCATTTATCTTTCGGATTGACCTGGAACATCTGCATAGCCTGTGATCTTTTTTCGTTCATTTTCGGATTTCGTCAATAAAGCGAACTGCTTGCCGACTCTGTCTTGGGATCCCTGTATTGGTAAGCGAAGCCCGCCCGGGTAGCTCAGTGGTTAGCGTATCGGACTCGTGACCCGGTGTCTGCGGGTTCGACACCCGGTTGAGGCAAAATTTCTCTCCGGCGATCTTTCGCCTCTCACCTCTGATGCATGTGAGGAAAGTAGTCAATGACTTGGAAAGAAAGTTGTGTCAGTACTGGTGTAAGAAAGCCAGGAAACACATGCGTAGGTGCACTAACCGTCGTGATATGACTTACGCTGTTAAAACGGCGTTAAACTCCAATACAAACAAAACAAAATTAGTGAGCGATCGTCTGATCTGTTCGACCATGCCGTACAATACTTCATCAGCAGTTCGATAGAGTTATCTCCCTTCGAAGCACTCTTTTGCTTATTTGGTAAGAAAATGAACATGTCTCGCGAGACAGCTGGATCTTATGACGTCAGATACTGTACCCGTAACGTAGATAAGGCATTAACTAGCCCATAACGAGAAGAACAAATGTATGGTGGCATATTTCTGCCACGAGATACGAGATAGCTATCATGATAATTTTAGTGAACTATCGCGATAAAACAAACTTTCCTGGAAATATTATCTAGATAACAAAAAGTTTCACGATAGAAATATCGCGAAATTTCTAACTGTTAGCACGATTTTTTTTTACGCTCGTGCCCACAACTGACATTCACGGTATCTATAATTAGATGTGGTTTCGGTTCATCTTTGTCTCCTGTACAGTCAAAAACTTCCGAGTTCATCCAAATGGTGATTTTTCTATTTATAGATATCGAGAAACGGGTAGGACTATCGCGATAATTTTACCTCGATGTCAGCTTCGTGCACGAATGAGAAATAATCAACATAAAATTTTCAAGATAACAAATTTTATCGTGATATTTTTTTCAGAAAACTTTTCACTATCTTGACAAAATTTCCAGGAAACTTCGAATTATCGTGAAAGTTTTCTAAAATTATCACGATAGCTATCTCGAATCTCGCGGCAGAAATATGCCACCATACAAATGAGAAATAAAAACCTAAATATATTTCAGCCATGCTCTGGCAAAAGAGGGCTAAATGTATCTCCGTGATGCGTTATACCAAGCAAGTCATTACACGATCATGGATCCAAAAAATCCATTTTTATATCAACCGACTGAATCATGAGGTAAACTGGTCCTTGGACTTGCGGAATATTGCCCAATAGCAAAAAGTGTCGGCTCAGGTCAGCCTGCGCGGACTGCGCAGGCTGACCTGGGTCGATACTTTTTGCAGATGCATTCAGCCCCCTTTTCACAGAGCATGGGTCATTTAAACGACACTGCGTCTTAATAGGGTCAATCCGAAGAACCTCGTTCTTGCGAAAGGGGGTATAATGCATTTCCGTGATGCATGATACCAAGCAAGCCCTCGCTTAAAGGTCCAATAGCGGCCCAAAATAATGCAGTTGTTAAAAAGCATTTAAGTTTAATTCATGCCTTTTAAAAGTATGGACAATATTGTGTTTGTAAGAGGAAATGGCATAATACAAGCAACTTCTCACCGCCATCTCGCGAAAACCCATGAAAGTAAAAATTATTGGTCAAAAACATTGCACTATTTTACGGATTCATCCTGTTTACATCAAATAGACTATTGGCCAACGGAATGAAGCTGAAATTTTCATTAATTCCTTTTCTTATCACTCTTAAAACAATGCTACATGTATACTTATGCACTAAGCTGAATAGTGGTGGGGAGTTGCCGGTATTATGCCGAGAAAATGAGCACATGCTGAATGACAAAAGCTCAAATAATGACATAAATGGAACGGCGTCCTTGGAAAAGGGGGTTTAATTAATCTCTATGATACATTTTAGCAAGCAAGTTATCACATAATTATGAATCCATAAAATCCATTTTGTCAAACAAACGACTGAATCTGAATGTAGAATATTCTTAGACATGCAGAAAATCTACAAATTGCAAAAAGTATCGACTCAGGTCAGCCTGCGCGGACTACGCAAGCTGACCTGAGTCGATACTTTTTGCATATGCATTAACCGTCCTTTTCACAGAGCACGACTCAAATCATTAGTTAAATACTACAAAGTACTTACATATGTCCAAATCACATCGATACTAATTTATCTGAACTGAGCATTCCAAGTTGCATGTTAATCTGGATTACCTGACCCTACCACTTCGTTACAGGGTCAGGCAAAGTGCAGTAATGGCGGCCTCAAGCTTAGCCCTACATGCTTTCCTGTTTTTCTCAATTTCATGTGATCCAACTTGATCAGTGAATAAAATGAGATCAATTTTGTACAAAATATACATTACCAAATCAATAAAGTGCTTTTGGGATAAGGTCTATAATTATGTAAAATGGACTAGGAATCATATTAAAAGTAGCCCTGTTTTCGGACGTGATATCGGTCCATTGACATTTCGGACACTTAAAGCGTTTCTGATATGTAGTTTTTATCGCTAAATAAGAACGAAAATTAAGAAAAAATAATAATAATAACTGCCATTACTTTTTTTTGCAATCGATCTGTTTTCAATTCAGTCTATAGTAGGATTTAATCAAGTGAAATGACAATAATCCGTTACTTCTACATATCAGAAACGGAGACCGCCATTGTTGCGCTTTGTCTGACGTACTTTAGAAGTACGACGGGGTACCAGACTAGTTACATGTACACACTGAACTAAGTTGACCAACCTATTGTTTCAGATATGTGTCACCCAAAATGTCAAAACAACGGCACGTGCATCTCTAAAAACATGTGTTTGTGTTTAGAAGGGTTCTCCGGTCGTCAGTGCGAAAAAGGTAAGTCTGTTTCTTGAGATCGGTGTTGTAAACCGAATTTATCGTAGCTGTTTAACTCAAATAGTGAATGACAGAAATGCAGTTCCAGAAATCGCTGGCTCCATCTTTTAATCTCTGTGTGGAAGCTCCATTCCATTTTCTAAAATGCCAGAGTCTCGTTTTCGTACATTTTATGAGCAGAAAGTGTGTCTTATTTAATCATTCAAAACTCCTGTGTCAATTGAACATTTTTTAACATGAAGTCTACTTATGACGACAGATTGGTGATTTGTTACTCGGTGCGTGGATTTTATTACTATATTTAGACCAGGAAAGTCCTTTGATTATTAATATGTCAGTTCACTGGCGAAAATCTCCGGAAAATGTAATCATGGATCCAATAGCAAACATGTATTTCGTTATTCATGAGAACGAGATTTTGTTAGCAATAAACATATAATGAGTCATACTCCGTGAAAACGGGGCTTAAGTGCATCTGCAAAAAGTATCATCCAAGGTCATCCTGCCCTGTCTGCGCAGGCTGACCTGGGTAGAAGCGATTTGCTTAAGGTTCATTTTCTACATGTCCAAGGACCATTCTACTTCAGGATCTTGTCGTTTGTTCGACAAAATGGATCGTTTGGGTCCATAATTATTTGATGACTATCTTAGTATAGCACATCACGGAGATGCATTAAATCCCCTTTTGCCAGAGCATGGCTCAAATATAACGTACAGCATCGTCGATAACCGACGACGCACTGCCTGCGGACGCTTTATTAACCCATGGACTCTCTATAGTCCCTGGTCAACCAAAGCATAGTATGTACATTATTTGCTGTACTGTACGGAACGTGCAGACTGGTCCCGGATTTCTACCATCGTAGATGAAAAAAATGGAGAGTATAAGCATAGGAGCAGACTGCACATAGCGTGCAGTCTGCTCCTGGATTTACACTGTCTATTGTGTCATCCACGCAATTAACCAAACGACAGGCGATAGATCGCTCCTCCCACTGATGTCACGTGACCCGCGAATCTAAAAACCTAGACAAACATTACCCAGACACGAGGGCTTAGCTAGGAGACATATGCAAGTTATCAGAAGATACTTTAACACGAAATAATTGTTCAAGATAAAATAAGCATGGGAACAATTTGAGAAAAGGTAGTTACATCTTTTGGATTTAGGTTTTTCGAAGTTTTATAGGTGAAATTTGAAAAAGAGACTGTTTATTTCGAAGTCAGTTGACTTACACCTCTTATATAATGTAGGTACAATACGTGTACATGTAACTCGTGCTTCCTAAATATTTCTTAAATTCATTGGTCTTCAAATGCAATTCATCTTTAACCTGGACAAAAATAAGCTTTTTCAAAGTTACAGAGATTTTTCCATTACTTAGTCCGTGATATATGCTTCAATAATTTGACCACAAATTGCAAGACTTTTACATTACCAAATAAAATATACATGTTTTTAACAGGGCAATATGATTACCAGATGTTTGAATTGAAATTAGAAGATACGTTAACAAATGGTAGGTTTACCAAATTGATTTTTTCAAGTTTGAGGGAAAAACCCGAGGAGAAGAATAAAAAGAATAAAAACATGAATATATTTCTAAGCATTCGCCGGTAAATACTATGCTGTAAGAGTAATAGAAAAATAAATTGACTTACACATTGAACATGTATAATCCAAATTTCAAACACTAATAATCGTTGAAAGGGGTTATAGACGGTCACAAAGAGTCAAACTGATATGACGCGTGTATGTAATTTTACAAGTAGGACAGTACCAGACGCTTTTGGGGTGGCATACCGATATCAAAGGAATACCGCATAAACCCTTGCTTCAGGTTTTGCATAAAAAGTGGCAACATGTACAACAAATCAAACGAAAACAGCTTGATTGGTACCTAATTGATTTTCGATAAATAAATAATAGTTTAGGGGAGATTAAAAGATTGAAAATAAAGGGAGGGGAAAGATGGTTATATATATTGGGTGGCATATCGTCTTTAATTTAACAGGCTTTAAGTTTGCATTCATAGATATGTTAAAATACAGAGACCAATGGGAACAACGTTTTTACTGATGGAGGAAGATGGCATTTATTTTTAATTTAAACAAATGTCAAAACTGTGCCTACATTGCATTTACTTTAAAAGCGAGGGGGGGGGGGGGGGGCGCTGTTTAAGTTTGACTTCTATGAAGACTATATGAAAAGCATTTTTACCCGAATTTCGTCGACTCAAATTTTATTTAAGGATAATTTGCGAGGGGGGGCGGGGGGAAGATTCAACAAAAGATATGTAACCCGCGTTCAAAATAACAAGTCAGTTCGATTTGGTAAGAAAATGAATTACCGAGTATATATTTAAATGAAAAATAAGGTAAAGGAAATAAATAACTGAACATGATAAAATCCAATCAGTAGTCTAAAATATTATCTATACATTTCTTTTAGTAAAGAAACAGGAATCTGTTGCCAAGATTGAAATTCTGGAAAATTTATGACAATAAAAAAGCATGTTAACAAGAAGTATTCATTTATTTTTCTCCTTTTAAATCTGAATTTGTCTTCTGCAACAATAGTTTTACCTGGTGTAACTCTGCATCTTGAAATTGCAGTCGTAAGGATTAATAATGGATATCAAGTTTAAAGTTATTCATCAGTTTTTTCTCATAAATATACTATACATTTATATATAGTTATAGCTCCTAATGATTGGTTGGTTGGTTATTTCCGTTTATTTATCGTCGCTACCGGTTGCCCATCTGAGCGACGCCCCCAGAAGACGGTTAGTTGTTACGGGGGATAGTGCAAGGATACAGGTCGAAACTACTGAGAGCTTCGCCTGGTTCTTTAACGTGCTCGGCGTATAGCACCGTCACACGGGACCTCGGTTTAATGTCTCATCCGAAAGACTATTAGTAATTTTTTAGTTGGCCAGCCGGGGATACGAACCCACAATCTGTAGGACATTGTGTTCACAAGTCCTACGCTTTACCTACTGAGCTATATCGGCTGGTTCCTAATGATTCAGAATGTCTAGGTTTTATAACGGCAAGACGGCGTCCGCTCTGGATGGAAAAATACTGATCGCTGATTGGCTTATTGATTTTTTTGATTGACAGCTGGCGTTTGGTTAATTTACGTTTGCTGAAGTCGTTACATGTCGATCTGCTGTACTTTTTTCTTGTCTTGTGTTATTTACATCTATAGCCTGGATGTTGATCGGTATTGTATTAATTAAGTGTTAGATAAATACGATGAGTGTTCAAATATGAATGCATCTAAGCACCTAAAATTTGATTCTTCATAGGTTTCACTGAAATTTTTACTTTGTTCCCTTAAAGTATTCAACGCCAACAGATATACAAAGTTTCAGTCTCCAATCTTTCAAGGCATTTTCATGGTCTTTTTTGGGTATACTATGAAGACACTGGAATTCATTTTCTGTCAACTCTATTTCAACGTGTGTAAACCATCAGTTTCAGTCATTGTCGTTTGTACGAAGTGCAAGACTTACTGAAGCAGGAAAAAGTCGTTATGCTCCCCCACCCTCCGTATTCACTTGACCTTGCCCTTTGTGACTTCTTTTTGTTTCCAGAGCTAAAAAAGTACCTTACAGGTCGAAAATTTGTTCAGCACAAACACGACGGTTCTGCAATATTCCAGTGGCTTCATAGTATACCTAAAAAGACTATGAAAATGCCTTCAAAGATTGGATCTGGAGACGGAAACTTTGTATATCTGTTGGAGGTGAATACTTTAAGGGAATAAAGTAAAAATTTCAGTGAAACCTATGAAGAATCAAATTTTAGGTGCTTAGATGCATTCATATTTGAAAACTCCTCGTAGAGTACCGTGTGCCTTTACATGGGACAAGGTATCCCCTCTAAAGTATACCTCTGTGTGTAATTACTTATCTGACGCTATCTTAATGAGAGCGAAACTTGGGTACATTACAGAAACAAACGCACGCGTTTGAACATAGTAATGAACTATCCCTAAATTATTAATGAGATATAAACAATTTGATAAAAAAAAAAATTCCATTTTTTGTGTGTGCAATTCGATCTTCCCGTAGACCTGACATTTTAAAGCATGTTTTAACGATGTAATTATGTCAATATGTAGCATAAGAGGGCAATAACAAAAGAACTGGATCACGAGCTTAGAAGTCTATAATTCACACAAAGCAGATACGCGACAGGTAATAGAAACTGAAAACAATGAAAATTCACCTAAAGCTTACGTGGATACTGATAAGGAAATAGAGGACAGTTTTGAACATAAATGTATAATTTTCATTCAGCACTGTGCAAGAAACCTTGTCAAAATGGCGGAAGATGTGTGAAAAGTATTGATGTCTGCTGGTGCACTTCCGGTTATATCGGAAGTGCATGTGAATTTAGTAAGTAATTGAGGATTTCCGGTTTTATTTTAGTATGTAATTTCTTTTCAATTTCGGTGCAAAATTTAACTATTCTTATATGTAATTTATAGAGCATATGACTGTATAGGTCATTATGTCTATTTCATTTTGTTTTTTCATAAAGTAAAGCTAAATAAAGATCTTACTGCATTTACGATATTTTTCATTTGACTTTCTGTGAGAAGGAAAGCTCAAGGGTTTTGTATTCGCTGTTTACCTTTCCCCCCCCCCCCCCCCCCCAACAACAAATTTTCAATCCAAGTCTAGCCATTTGAGACATTTCGTTTCAATCCATTAGACTGTTAACGTTTAATTTAGAATGGAATTAAGAATTGTTGTAGAATACGGTTCTGTATTTTTAATGTAAGAGTAAGGCAGTAAACTTTGAAACAGAAGCAGGTCACAATATAAATGTTGTAAGACGCATTAAAAAGCTTATGGCGCAGTCGCATTTTCTTGCACAAATAAACTATTTACATTGATCTACTATTTTGCAGGTCAGTGTACAAAGGGCTGCCAAAATGGTGGACTGTGCATAGGGCCAAATATATGTAGCTGTAAAACGGGATTCACCGGAGGTCAATGCGAAACGGGTTGGTGGTGTTGTATATACATTCCGTTAACCCTTATCCTGCTAAATAAGTGAAATGAAACTTTCAAGCCGATGGTAAAAAACCCAAAGTTTGCTATTTCAGGGGTATTTTTGGGTGAAAGATACTTCCTTATCGGACAGTGTCGATCTAAGATCAGACTGCAAATTCTGTGCAGTCTGATCTTGATCTACACTGTCCATAAAAGGTCAGCGAGTCGAACTTAGCAGCCTAAAGGTTAAAGGTTAAAGGTGGTGGAAATTTAAAACAGAAAATGAAAGGAAACAGCTTTCACGCAAGATTTGTTCAATATTTGGTTCTGTTAAAATCACTCATTGCCCCACGTCTGGGTCTCTGGATTTTGGGCCGAGATCATTCGAAGGGAAATAACTCGTACGAAGTTTTTTTCGTGAAGTCTACATGATTGATGCACCAAAGTTGTTATCATGGTCTTTCGTTAACGTAAATTCTCACAAAGAAAACCTTTCAAAGGTTCTTCAGTTACTTCTAAGCCAAAGGATAAGTTTTAATACCCAAGTATCGCAAACATTAAGATACCTTACTTGCTTTTTGATCTGTTGATCAAGTGAAAAATACATGTTTACCGTTAGAGCGCCAAATAAACCCAAGTCATTTTTAGTGCAGAAAAAAGTGCAGAAAAAAAAAAGACTTAAAAGATTAAAATTTAAAGGTCACTCTTGTTCAGGATGTATGGGCAAAGCGGACTGTGTGTATCAAAGATCAGACTGCACGTTTTGTTCATTCTGATCTTGATCTGAACTGAACGCAAAGGCAAATATAGGTGTAAAACGTGCTGAAAGGGTTAACTTGTTATCCCATGTGAGTTCGTTGTCCAGTTGACTATTTTTGGAAACACTGTGGCAAAACGGAAAATTTCTCTTTGCAAGCAATTTCTGCTTTTACCACAGAGTTCTATGTGGACGTGTTTAAAGCCCCAAAAGCGGCCAAAAGAAAACAGTGAGGTGTAAAAGTGCATTTGATTTTAAATCATACTTTTAAAAAGTATGGAAATTATTGTAAAGATGACAGTCTTTTATTGTTCGGTCGGTCCAAGTTGTTAGTCGCCGGCAGAATCAAAGCGTTGAAAACACTGGTGTGGCAATTGTCAAGGGAGCCATTTATGGAATTAATAGTTTGAAAAATAAACAACAGAAATAGTTTCAAAATATTCGCCTGAAAGTCAACCTACTATATAGTCGTGCAAAATCCGATAGAGAAGGGTGCAATCTTGTGGGACGAACAAGTCCTGGCGAACAAGCCCTGGGACGAATAAGCCCATGGACGAACTAGTTTTGGGACGAACAAGCACGAAATGTGTGTATCAATACGCCATTATAGAAGGCCATAGCGAATCAAGCTATTTTCGATAAAAAGGAAGTATTTCCACGATTGATGGCCTCATCCAATTTATTGTAATACGCCATTTTCAATTTCATGTATGAGAGCAATCGAAACACTTATTTGTCTCAGAAAAAATGATTTTAATTGGGTTTACTTCCTTCGGTTTTGCACAAACTACGATACATAATTTTCAAAATGCCGTATTGAACTCATAGTGGCATTGTCTTCGACAAATGCCACAAAAATTAATTTCAAAACCAGGTAAAAAGTAAACAAAAGATAGAGCGACCTGGCAACATTTGGCTTACTGTAAGAATTAATGTTTCTGCCAAGGGCTAATACTTGGATTGCTCGATCTGTTTTCAAACTATTTTCTGATCTTGATCTGCAGCCTGAATTTGATCCAGTATCTATTAACCCTTTACCACACAATGCCGACTTTTAACGACCCTGAGAAGAACAAAAAAGCGTTTGAAAACATTGTAGGAAAAGGAGAAAATGCTGGCAACCAGCATTTTCTCCTGTTTCCACAATGTTTTCTACCCTTTGAAAAACAAATTTTATGTTTTGAATGATATTTAACTTGTCGTCTGCAAATGCTTTCAATTTTGACAAGGCTAGAATTTTGTCGTCTGGAATAGAGTATAGTATCCCAAATTTCTCTAGCCCCGTGATCTATCCGGATATTTCAGTGATTGTTTATTGCATGTCAGCTCATTTATAAACATGTGTTAATATTCTTATCTTGCAGGTGTTTGTATGCAACAGTGTTTAAACGGGGGTACGTGTATCGGAAATAACAAGTGTAGTTGTAAAGCGGGTTATACTGGATATCAGTGTGAAAAAGGTGCGTATCTCGCCGAAAACCGCCCCTTTACAACGCGGTTACGATGCTAAAAGGTTTCGATAAGTGTAGTCACAGTGTAGCACCGGAAGTGTACGGTGTTTGGGATTTTGTGTAACTTGGGGTTCTGTACAGTGACGGTCTGACACTTGGGTGTTAAAATTGTGTCCACACGGTAAGTCAGGCTGGTGCTTTTTAATTTTTTTTTTTTTTTATGATAGTTATTGCAAAATATTCATACCCAATTATTTGTTTGTTATGTATTTACCATATAAGGAATACATTTGTGCGCAGTGAAACTTCCTTAGAGTAATGGGGTATGCCTTGGCCGTGCTAAAAACACAGATGATTTTGTCCCATTGCAATGCCGTTTTATTCGATTACTCAAGTGTTAAAAACCTGTTTTCTCAACGGAAAATGTATAAACAGTTTCTTTATTCATACTTTTGTGAAAACATGTCAAGGTTTGGTAACAAAGCCGACTACAATCTTCATTATCCTTCGTTTAAAATGGCAGGTTGAGAAAAGAAGTTTGTAGTTACTTGCAGTCGGTTAATAGATATCACGCGACGAAGGATAGGGAAAATTGTAGTCGTTAATAAATTTTCAGCACGGTCAACCGATCAAGGCATCCCCATTGCTCTAAGGAAGATACGCAGCATACATACATGTTCTTGATATGGTCTATACATAACAAACATATAACTGGATATGAATATTTTATAGTAACAATCAAAATAAATGAAAAAGGACCAGCTTGACTCAGTTTTACCACCCATGTGACAGATCGTCACTGTACAGAATCCCATGTCACATACAATGCAAACTTCCGGTCCTACACTGTGGTAGTTGTAAAGCGGGTCATACAGGAACTCTGTAGACTCAGTGGGGATGCTATAATAGTTATGGGCCATATTCTGTGAAGAGGGCGCTTAATGCATCTGCGAAAAGTATTGACCCAGGACAAAAATTTTCGCTATAGGTCAATTTTCTGTATGTGAAAGGATCAGTGTACCACGTTGTTCATTTGGTTGTTAGAAAAACTTAATTTTTATGGATCCATGATAATGTGATGACTTGCTTGGTATCATGCATCACGGAGATGCATTAAGCCCCGTTTTGCCAGAGCATGGCTCAATTATATAGATTGAAAATCAGACTGAACAGAAGCACAGCCTTGCTTTTGATCTACATTGTCTGCATTTTGTTGGATAGTCTGACAAAACAGCCTTGCGATTGCAATCCTTGGGTCCTAGCTACATTTTAAAGGAGAGGTTCTGCCGACTTGCACCGTATAAACTTTATCATATTCAGAAGTTGTGTTACTTTCAAAATTTAAATATAAAACTAAGAATGCAGGTTAGGATGGTTGGTGAATAAGGGCCCTGGATTCGACTGAAACTGTCATGAATCCCTACGGCTATTTAGAGAGAAGACTTTATTACTGTGGTTTTTATATTCTTTGATTTTACCCCTGCAGCCTTACGTAAACGGCAACTCTTGGTACAGTTTGTATATTTATAAATACCTGGCGAAACCCACAAAAACTGGCTATAGTCATGACGTCCTCGTTTGTGTGGTATCTAACACATCACCTCCCGTAGGAAACTTTATTCGTTCCGAGCTACAGAACAGTATGTCATTTTCGACAATTTTATGACCTACGGCGAAATTGCTTGTACCAAGCGAGATCTTCGATATCATTTTACACTGCCGAATGGTTCCTATAGAAGTGCCAGTTGCGTAAAACTTATGTAAAACATTTTCATGTCTACAGCTAAACAGTATGATCTTTTTATGTCAGAAGTATTGTTAGTAATTAATTTGTTGCAGGAACAGACAGATCACGTCGAACAACGACCAAAAAATGTGAGAGACGAAAGCAAAATCGACTAAATAAAAGATGTGATAAAATTAAAAAGTGCAAATCAAAAGAAGATAGAATCGAAAAACGTTGTGCCGCACTAAAGGGGGGTCGACAGAGAAAGTGTAAAAAGAGACAGACAGTGTCGGCCAATAAATGCATAAAACGTTACGAAAAACGAGTGAAAAGGTGTAAAAAGAAACAGAAGGAAATTCCCAAAATCTGTGAACGCAAACGACAAAAATCTAAACGAAAGAAGAAAAAGAAACCAAGGGAAGATAACTTGTGAATTCTTGGGTGTATTTGTTCGTGCTCTTTATAATTTAATATCAAATGGACTTGGTAGAACTGTACAAATATTTACGAAGATATAGATCTTAAGTCTTTCCCACAGGACAAAATTTTAGACTCGTCCAAATTAAAAGTACTTTCAGACGACAAATTCAGTGTAGCGCAAAAGACAATTTCTGCCTTTGAAATGGTAGAAAACCTTGTGGGACGAGGAGAAAATGCTGGTTACAAGCATTTTCTCCTTTTCCCACAATGTTTTCAAAGCCTTTTTCCCTAGGGTCGTTAAAACCTGGGATTGTGCAGTGTAGTTAAAAGCAAGGTTTTAGTTACCAGTTTGTTCTCCATTTGCGCTGTTTTCTGAATCTTTATTTCTTAGCGTCATTAAAACATGGTAGCTCAGTAGTAAATACCCCCACTTTTTAGCTCACCTGAGCACAACGTGCTCAAGGTGAGCTATTGTGATCGCCCGATGTCCGGCGTCCGTCGTCCGTCAACAATTTCTTTAAACATCTTCTCCTAAACCACAGGGCCAATCTTGATGAAACTTGGCAGGAATGTTCCTTGGGTGAAGCTCTACCAAAGTTGTTCAAAGAATTCCACCCTTTACTCTGGTTGCCATGGCAACAAAAAGGAAAAAAATGCAAAATCTTTGAAAATCTTCTTCTCTGAAACTAGAAGGCGCAGAGCTTTGATATTTGGTATGTAGTATCTCCTAGTAGACCTTTACCAAGTTTGTTCATATGATGCCCTTGGGGTCAAAACTGGCCCCGCCCCTGGGGTCACAAGCTCGAGCATAGTAACAAAGAAGGAAAACTTTAAAAATCTTCCTCTCTGAAACAGGAAGGCGTGGAGCTTTGATATTTGGTATGTAGCATCTTCTAGTGGACCTCTACCAAGTTTGTTCATATAATGCCCCTGGGGTCAAAACTGGCCCCGCCCCGGGGGTCACAAGTTCGAACATAGGAACAAAGAAGGAAAACTTTAAAAATCTTCTTCTCTGAAACTTGAAGTCGTAGAGCTTTGATATTTGGCATGTAGCATCTCCTAGTGGATCTCTACCAAGTTTGTTCATATGATGCCCTTGGGGTCAAAACTGGCCCTGCCCCGGCGTCACAAGTTCGAACATAGGAACAAAGAATGAAAACTTTAAAAATCTTCTTCTCTAAAACTAGAAGGCATAGAGCTTTGATATTTGGCATGTAGCATCTCCTAGTGGACCTCTACCAAGTTTGTTCATATAATGCCCCTGGGGTCAAAACTGGCCCCGCCCCGGCGTCACAAGTTCGAACATAGGAACAAAGAAGGAAAACTTTAAAAATCATCTCTCTGAAACGGAAGGCACAGAGCTTTGTTATTTGGCATGTAGCATCTCCTAGCAGACCTTTACCAAGTTTGTTCATATGATGCCCCTGGGGTCAAAACTGGCCCTGCCCCGGGGATCACAAGTTCGAACATAGGAACAAAGAAGGAAAACTTAAAAATCTTCTTTTCTGAATCAGGAAGGCGTGGAGCTTTGATATTTGGTAAGAAGCATCTTCTAGTGGACCTCTACCACGTTTGTTTATATGATGCCCTTGGGGTAAAAACTGGCCATGTCCCGGGGGTCACAAGTTCAAACATAGGAATAGAGAAGGAAAACTTTAAAAATCTTCTTCTCTGAAATTGGAAGGCGTACAGCTTTGATATTTGGTAAGTAGCATCTCCTAGTAGACCTCTACCAAGTTTGTTCATGTGATGCCCCTGGGGTCAAAACTGGCCCCGCCCCGGGGGTCACAAGTTTGAACATAGGAACAAAGAAGGAAAACTTTAAAAATCTTCCTTTCTAACACAGGAAGGCATGGAGCTTTGATATTTGGTATGTAGCATCTTCTCGTGGACCTTTACCAACTTTGTTCATATGATGCCCTTGGGGTCAAAACTGGCCTTGCCCCGGGGGTCACAAGTTCGAACACAGGAACAAAGAAGGAAAACTTTAAAATTCTTCTTTTCTGAAACCGAAAGGTGTGGAGCTTTGATATTTGGTATGTTGCATCTCAGAGTGGACCTCTACCATTTTGTTCATATCATGCCCCTGGGGTCAAAACTGGCCCCGCCCCAGGGGTCACAAGTTTGAACATAGGAACAAAGAAGAAAAACTTTAAATTTCTTTTTCTCTTAAACGGGAAGGTGTAGAGCTTTGATATTTGGTACGTAGCATCTCCCAGTGGACTTCTACCAAGTTTGTTCATATGATGCCCCTGGGGTCAAAACTGGCCCAGCCCCGGGGGTCACAAGTTCGAACATAGGAACAAAGAAGGAAAACTTTACAAATTCTTCTTTGAAACTGGAAGGCGTAGGGCTTTGATATTTGGTATGTAGTGATTATCTTCTAAGTTTGTTTGCCCATCTAAGTGCAACAAGTTCATTGAGTTCAAAATTGGGTCATCTTGGGTCATACACTAGGTCACATTAAAGAAATACCTTGTTGGCACTCTCGAGGCCACATTATTTGCTCAGTTGCCTTGAAAATTGGTCAGAAAGTTTTTCTTATAAAATCTCACATACGTCTGAATTTGGGTCAACTTGGGTCATAAACTAGGTCACTGGGTCAAATTAGAGAAATACCTTGTTTGCACTCTAGAGGCCACATTTATTGCTCAAATGACCTGAAATTTGACCAGAATGTTTGTCTTGATGAAATACCAGATGAGTTTGGATTTGGGTCACCTGGAACCATAAACTAGGTCACTAGGTCAAATTAAAGAAATACTTTGTGGGCACTCTAGAGGCCACATTATTTGCTCAATTGCCTTGAAAATTGGTCAGAATGTTTGTCTTTATAAAATCTCACATGAGTCTGAATTTGGGTCAACTGGGGTCATAAACTAGGTCACTTGGTCAAATTAAAGAAATACCTAGTGGGCACTCTAGAGGCCACATTTATTATTCAGTTGATTTGAAAATTGGTTACAATGTTTCTTTTGATAAGTCCAAGACCAGTTCAAATTTGGGTCACCTGGGGTCATAATCTAGGTCACTAGGTCAAATTAAAGAAATACCTGTAGGGCACTCTAGAGGCCACATTTTTTGCTCAACTGACTTGAAAATTGGTCAGAATGTTTGTCTTTGTGGAATATGAGTTTGAAATTGGGTCACCTGGGGTCATAAACTAGGTCACTTGGTCAAATTAAAGAATACCTTTAAGGTACTCTACTCAGGTGAGCGATCCAGGGCCATCATGGCCCTCTTGTTTTTTAAGGTTTTAAAAACTCTCAGCTTAGAAGCATCTGGAGAAAATACAAACTGAAAACAGTGTGACAAATGGTGCTGCTAATTTTTATACTGTTTTCATTAACCTGTAGTGTGAATGCACCAAGAAGGGCTTGAAAAGGAGAAAGGGTTAAGCAGGCTTGAGAAATGACAGGTTTTGTCATACCATACAAAAAAAAACGCCTTTTTGAATGTTGCTGAAGTAATTGTGATTATTAAAGTCTAAATTAGGGAGGAAGTGTCTCTAAATGTAATTACAACGTGTTTGTTATTCCTTACCATTCTGAACAGACAAACAGCTTTACCCTCTATCACAAAACCATAAGTTTACGTGACCTTCAGGAAGATGGCTTTTTTAAAAACATTGTACCAAAAGGAGAAAATGCTGGTTACTGGCATGTTCTCCTTTTCCCCCACAATGTTTTCTACTCTTTCAAAGTCAATTTTCTCAATTTGAGCCGCTTTTGTCCTCTGCAAATGCTTTGGATTTGGACCAGTCCAAAATTGTGTTGTTTGGTAAAAGTTAAAAAGCACAGAAGACTGTAATTTTGGCTTCCGAATAAGTATGTACTTTATACATATATATGAGCAATACTCCGTGAAACAGGCTGAATGCATCTGCGAAAAGTATCGACTCAGGTCAGCCTGCGCAGTCCGCGCTGGCTGACCTGAGCCAAAACTTTTCCCTAATGGTCAATTTTCTTTATGTCAATGGACCATTCTACCTCTTGATTCAGTTGGTTGTTTGACAAAATGGACTACATTGATCCATGATCATGTGATATGCTTGGTATCATGCATCAAGGAGATGCATTAAGTCCCCTTTTACCAGAGTGTTGTTCAATTATGTTTATGATTCATTACCATTCTGCACAGGGATACAGCTTAAAAAGGACAGGAGACTGTTATTTTGGATCCTGGAAAATGCATGTTTTTTCTTAAGAAAACCAGTCATTTAAAAGAGGAAATATCGTAACAGCAAAACCAGCCTTTTATCGCATCTAAAATAATGTCACACATGTCCAAAACCTTGATTCTCTTGATATCCATCACAGAAATTATTTCCGAAAGTAGGAATTAATTGTCAAAGAATAGGGTGAAGACTTGTGGCCATCAGGGGGGTACCTCCTTTTGAAGATTTCTCAGAGGATTTACGCTAATCACTAAGATGACTCTTAGAGCCAATGGACTGGAAATTGGAAATTTGGGAATCCGCCGAAAAATCAAGCCCATGCATTCATCCTTTCATTAAGCTTTAACAAACAACCCTGTCTTTTAACCTTTGTCCTGCTAAATATATGAAATGAAACTTTCGAGCAGATAGTAAAAACACAAATTCTGCTATTTCTACATTATTATTTTACGAAAGAAATCTCCTTATCGGACAGTGTAGATCCAAGATCAGACTGCAATTCTGTGCAGTCTGATCTTGATCTACACGTTCCGCAAAAGGTTCTTGAGTCACCCTTAGTAGCCTAAGGGTTAATATGCTTATAAAAGGAACCGTTGTGGCAAATTGGAAAAATGTTAATTTTTTGGTGTTGCTTCAAATGTCTTAACCCTTTCCCAAACGACAATTTTTAGCCCCTTCCAAATTGAAAGCATCTGCAAAGAAAAATTTGAAAGTGGTACAATTGAACTTCAAGTTTTTTGACAGGGTAGAAAACATTGTGGGAAAAGGAGAAAATGCTGGTTACCAGCATTTTCTCCTTTTCCAACAATGTTTTCAAAAGGCCTCTTCCTTAGGGACGTGAAAACATGGAATTGTTCGGTAAAGGGTTAAAATGCAGATGCACTAAACAGGGCTTGCAACTGAGAAAGAATTTACTCCATACCCTAATTACAAATATTCAACTCTTTACCAAACTACAAAATTTTGGACTCTACAAAATTGAAATTTGGTACTCTACCAAATTGAAAGCATTTTGCAGATGACAAATGTAGCTCAAATGATGATCTCTCTCTGATTGGGTAGGAAACATCATGCCAGCATTTTCTCCTTTTTCCACAATAATTTTCAAAAGCCTTCCTTTCTAAGGTCGTGAAAACCAGGGCTTGTTTGGTAAAGGGTGAATGCTGTAGTCCATATTGAAAGCAGCCGTAGCTGCATTTAATGTGTCTCTAATGATGAAACTTGTCTTTGAGAATTAGAAACATTATGGGAGGAGAGGAAAATGTCGGGTACAGCATTTTTTTGTTCACACAGTTTTCAAAAGCCTTCTCTCTCAGGGTCGCTAAAACATGTGGTTGTTTTTATAAAGGGTTACATAGACGTTGACAAATGATAATTTATTTTGCATCATTTTCATAACTACCAAATAAATCCATTCCTACTCATCAGGTAAGCTTATTCTGTTCCAACTTTTCAAAAATCATATTTCTGCAAAGATGGGGGAAGCATCCATGCCAAAATTTCAACCACTTTCGGCATTCTTTTGGACATGTCATGGCAAAAGGTCACTAATAATGTTTCCCAGGTTTCATCAGTAGGGGCTCTGAATTGCCCTGTCAAAGGGCACTCCCCCCAAAAAAAACCCCAGTGCCTCAGGTCAGGATCTAACCTAGGACTCTGGATTATTTATCATACACCTTAACTCTTTACCACATAATGCCGTCTTTTAATGACCCTGATGAACAAGGCTTTTGAAAACGTTGTGGGAAAAGGAGAAAATGTTGGTAAACAGCATTTTCTCCTTTTCCAACAATGTTTTCTATCCTTCCAAAACCAATTTTCTATTTTTGAGTCATGTTTATTTTGTCGTCTGCAAATGCTTTCAATTTGGAAATGTCGAAAATTTTGTTATGTGGTAAAGAGTTAAGTCTTTACCAGACAACAAGTTTTAGACAGGTCGAAACTGAAACATCTGCAGATGAAAAATGAGATATGTCTAAAACTTGTGGGTCTGTTTTTTGAAAGGGTAGAAAACATTGTGGGAAAAGGAGAAAATGCTGGTTTACAGCATTTTCTCCTTTTTCCACAATTTCTCAGACACCTTTCTCTTGGTCGGTACAACATCAGATTGTTTAGTGAAGAATAGACACATGGCAAGAGCAGAACTGCCAAACTAAAGTGTTGCATCCACACAAACAAGGACAAACACTGTAAATATGTAACATGTTCACTTTAATTTTAAAGATTCTTAATTTATCATCCTCAACATTTTTTTCTTCTCAGTTCTATTTACTTTCAACACCATACAAATAAAAAGCCTTTTGTTCTCCAACAAAACACAACTTAAACTGACAATTCCAAACAGATGGAAATCTAAATGGAACTGACAGTCACACTGATGCTTATTTTATAATAAGTGATGCCTACTTTATAATTATGATAAGTAATTCAATGACCTGTCACAGTTTTTGTTTGTAATGAATTCCTGTCTAAGATCTAAGCCAGTACATGCCTCCTCTTGTTCTGTTGTAGTCCATAAGACCATCTATGGGACCTTTAAAACAAAATGAAAAGTAAAACAGTAAAACCTGTTTATTTTGCCATCTGTATTACCACTTTACATGATGATAATATTTTACGCTTTTGAAATTGGATGCATTTGCAGACATCAATTGTGGCTAAAATGGGGTTTGCCTTGGAAAGGGTAGAAAACATTAAAGGGGAAAAAGGGAGAAAATGCTAGTAACCAGCATTTTCTCCTTTTTCCAAAATGTTTTCAAAAGTTTTCTCTCTAAGGGTCATTAAAACATAGGATTGTTTGATATATTTGGTGAGCACATAACTAAGTTCCAAACAAATTGATTGATTCATTGAAGGGTGTTTTATGCCACTTTAAATATTATTTCAGTTATATCATGGTGACAGCTCATATTTATGTTTGTCCTAGGTTTCACCAGTTCTAGGATAAGGCTCTATAGTGTCTTACCAAATAACACTCCCAAACCTGTCTACAGGTTTTAAATCCTACACCTTACCAATGCTCTCAATAAGCGGACGTCGACGTATATTACGTCCAAATTTGGAGAAAAAACGTCGGCATTTTGAAAGTCGGACGTTTTTTTTACGTCCATATTTTGACAAAAACATCCGAGAATTTCAACCCGGACGTTTTTTCAAAAAACAATGCACAAAGGGTTTGACGCGTGTAGAAAAATTCGATTTCGTCTATTCAATGTAAGGAAGGCGCTTTACAAAGAGTCTCTAATCATGTTAAAGCATTTTGGTGATCCAGATTACGGTGTAGAGATGACAATTACACATATGCGATTGTTTATCCAATTATGACCAGATTATGGTAAGTGTTTAATTGGTTGGTCAACTATGATCGGCAAGTAATCAACCGTCTTTAATTTGACTGCAGCTGTAGAAATTAACGGATAATTGCAATTACTAAGACAAGCAATCAAGATCGGGGAATGTTGTTTGTTTGCAAACATGCAACATGAAAGAAATTGAAATAATCGAGTAATGTCAATTATTTGTTCAACTCTTTAAAAATCGGCAGATTATAATTTCGATACGCATTTTATTTGGGAATTATGCAGCGCAATTTGGCAAATTTCTTTAAAAAATCATCGTGCAACGTGGACGTCGTTACGAAGGAAACCACATCTATCCGAGATACGTCTCTCCCAAAAACGACTAAGAAACTGAAAAGAAAATCATGCACATCAAAAAATTCAAGAGAGATGGTTTAGCATGATCACTTGGTTTACCTTTTGCAAATGAATTGTCATTATTACAGTTATGAAACAGTGATTTGCTTAATTAATCTTAATGCCAAGGTTCCATCATTGCAAGCCAATCACAGATAATAATTAGTGATTTTGTTTTGATTACTTGCCGATCATAATTGACCAATGAATTAAACACTTACCATATAATCAGTGTTGTTATAGATATATATATACATTTCTAACCCTTTTATATGGTTATTCTTAGGACACGTCTTTCTGGTTAAAACTTTATTCGTCATTTTCAAATGCTTTCAATGTGGACAAGTCTAGAATTTTGTTGTCTGGTAAAGACTTAAAATTTTAGGTTTCTAAAGTTCTTAAATAGAGACAAGGAAATCTCACATAGACTAGATACTTAGAGTAATCACAACATAGGCTTTGAAATTAGGATTGGACATTCCGCAACACAATCAAAATAAATCTAAGCCTCTGACCACATTGACCGATGCGGAAAAAAATTCCTGATTTTTTACAAAAAATTCCTAAAATTTGAACATGGAATTACAAAAATTCCTAAAATGGACCCTTATTGAGAGCACTGCCTTACCACTCGACCATCTTGATTGTCCCTCAGTCTTTCCCAGGCAGCAAAATTCTAGCCTTGTCAAAACTGAATGCATTTGCAGACAACAAATTCAGTGTTACTCAAAACATAAAATTTGTCTCTCATAGGGCAGAAAACATTGTGGTAAAAGGAGAAAATGCTGGTTACCAGCATTTTCTCCTTTTCCTACAATGTTTTCAAAAGCCTTCTTTCTCAGGGGTTGTTAAAAGTTGACATTGTGCGGTAAAGGGTTTAAGTGCATTCCTAAGACAGATTGAACTGTACCAATTAAATCTTTACTGGGTAACAGCGGACAGCTAGCCTAAGTTTGAAGCCCTTTCTTTCCAAAACAGCTGAACTATAAAACTTCCTATTATCTCTTGCTCTGAGTATAAATTGGAAATGATACAATTAGCTGGACTTGACTTACCTATAGCTGCCAACACCGGATCACTGTCAAACACCATATTGTACACAGCCTGTCTGATGTCATCAGGGCGTAATTGCTGAAATAAAATATTCAGGGTTACATCTATATTGCTTTATATGAAATACCAAAATTAGACAAGACTAATCCTTGTAGAATTCAACCTAAATGTAACTGCATATGCCATCAGTATAAATCAAGATTAGACTGCACAGAATAAGCAGTCTGATATTGGAGAACTACACTGCCCGCTTCTATGCACAATATTTCAACAAAACCAGCATCAAAACTGCAAAACCTGCATCTTTAGAGCTAACAAAGAATGTCCATTTTATTTATTTATATGGAGGATCTTACATGAGTGTTTATGTATTATCATTTTTATCAACAGAGTTGACTAAAAATGTATGATGCGAGCCTTGGAAAGCGTCAAATACATTTTAGTCAACGAGTTTGATAAAAATGATAATAAATAAACAGGAATGTGAGATTCTATTTATCACATGAAATGAATGACAGAAAAAAAAAGTATCCTGCATCATCACCTTTAGACATTCACAGGTCCATGTTTACAGTTGTAATTCGGTTTCAAATGTGTAAATACACAAGTACATAGCTCTTTGATATTTCTACTGAAAGTAGAATGAAACAGTTTCTAGAGGGGTAAGTTCATTTATTTCCACAATTTTGTTGATTTAAAAATCTTTTGCTGCATATTTTGGTTTTTATTAAACATGAAAATCAAAAACTTTCTGTGTATACATCTAAGCAACAATGACGTCATCTTTCTGTGACACAGCGTAGTACTACAAATTCCAGCACATGCTGTGCCTGGTTTCTTCGGCTTCACACACTTATGAATAAAAACTGATCAGATATGGGACCAACAAAAACGATAATACACTAGTGCATTATCAAAAATAAGTCATGGGTTTAATATACTGCCAGAGGAGGTTTCATGTGATAAACTGCAAGGGCAAATTCACAACCTTCCCCTGAAAACTGTTAAGTCTCACAGCAGATTACTTTTAAATGAAAAATTTCTCCTTTGAGGGTCAGGAGTTAAAACATACTGCAATATGATTTTATCATTTTAAACAGATAATGCCATTCACCATCAGAGCGCCAAATACATGCAACAGATATTTTCAGTCTATAAAGACCTGCAAAATTAATAATTGCTGGTGATCCATATTTTCTACACCTCCTAAGACAAGCCAGATCTAATTTGCTATTAACAAATGCTTTCAATATATACAAGTTTAAAATTCTATCACCAAGCAAAGCAAACCCTTTATCAAACAATCCCGACTTTTAACAACTCGTATGAAGAAGGCTTTTGAAAACATTGTGGGTATAGGGGAAAATGATGGTTGACAGAATTTTCTCCTTTTCCTAAAATGTTTTCTACCCTTTGTAAAAGAACTTTCAAGTTTTAACCCTTTATCAGACAACAAAATTTTAGCCTTGTCCAAATTGAAAGCATTTACAGACGAAAATTTCAATAAGGCTCAAATGGTGCAATTTTTCTTTGATAAGGTAGAAAACATTGTGGGAAAAGGAGAAAATGCTGGTTACCAGTATTTTCTCCTTTTCCCACAATGTTTACAAAAGCTTCTTTCCCAGGGGTGTTGAAAGGCAGCATTGTGTGGTAAAGGGTTAAGTGACTAGGTTGTCTGTAAATGCTTTCAATTTCGATAAGGCTACAATTTTGTGAATTGATATGAAGTTATAAAATGACCGACAAAACAGTGCAGTAAATGACTAATAGACTAAGCCACATGCTTGAAGCTTAAATCCTTTTCTAGATCAAGTAAACAATTTTTCCAGCATTTTCTTCTTTCCCCCCACCATGTCTTCTTCCCTTTCAAAGACAAAGCTCTTCTTCGGGGCCACATAATACATGTAATTTGATACTTACATCTATTTTAGCGTCCATCTCATAGAAAGGAATTCTTCTGTCATAACACAGCATTTGTCTGTGGGAGAGAGAAAACAAGACAAGAGATGATCCCTACTTCTATTTACAGGGAAGTTTGTTTTGCAGTGAATTTTGTTCTAGTGAGCTAAATGCATCTGCAAAAAGTATCAACCCAGGTTAGCCTGCGCACCTGACCTGGGTCGAAACTTTTTGCTATTTGTCAATTTTCTGCCTGTAAAAAAAAGGGCCACTGTCCCTCATGATCAGTCAGCTGTTATACAAAATGGATTTTATGATTCCATAGAGACCATAGAGACCATACATAGAGAATTCATGTGGTCTTTTATGACAAGTCACCCTCTCTCTCTCTTTTTTTTTTTTTTTTTTTTTTTTTTTTTTTGGGGGGGGGGGGGGGGGAGAGAAAGAGAGAATAGAGAAAAAGACAAGGGGGAGAGGGCAATGCAGGGGGCATACACAGATAGGGGATCTTGCACTAAAATATCCCTATGAAAATACATTTATCCCTTTATCACATCACAAAATTCTAGACATGTCCAAATTGAAAACATTTACTGACAACAAATTAAATGTGGCGTAAAAAATGAAATTTTCCTTCAAAAAGGATGTAAATATCTACATTTTTTCCACTCTCTAAAAGTTAAATGTCTCTTTCTTATTTCGCTCATTACTGTACGGATCTTGTTTAACTCTTTACCAGTCAATCCTGTGTTTTAAAGACCCTTGGGAAGAAAGAATTTAAAAACATTGTGGGAGCAGGAGAAAATGCTCCTTTTCCCAAAATTGTTCATCCCTTTCAAAAAGAAACTCATTAAGCAACATTTAATCTGTAGTCTTCAAATAAAACTTATCAGGCATACTACTTAATGGACAAAAGCTTGAAAGAACAAAATAGGTTTTCAACTATCAGGAAAGTATTTTGGGGAAAAAAAGCAACTGATTGTTACAGGCAACTGCACCTTTTCCTCCACTGTTTTCAAAAGCTGTTAATCCTGATGCTACTCAGCACAACTCACTGACCTTTTGCGGACATTGTAGATCAAGATCAGACTGCACAGAATGTGCAGTCTGATCTTGGATCTAAAATGTATGATAAGGAAATATTTTTCTCCAGGAAGTAAGTTTGAAATAACATTATTCAGGTTTTTACCATCGGCTTATTTAAATTATTTACCAGGATAAGGGTTAATTATGGTTTTGGTTGCTGACCACTACAGGAGCATAATAAAAGTTCCGTTCTTGTTCAGTAAATGGTTGAGAGGTCTTGGGAGTGAAAAAAGAATATTGTACCTTCCAATATCCTCACAGATTGGTGTTGTACCATCTAGCCCAACCATCATGTTGGTTTTTAACAATCTCTTGGCCCTGTCCAGTTCAAAGTCTGACACAGATGTGCACATTCTCATCCTGTTAAGATAATGAAAGAGCTTCTACCATACCAGTTAATCTCCTTCGACTATTTACCAAACAATCAGTAACCACCATTTTCCACTTTTCCCACAATATTTTCAACCCTTTTAAGGACAAAAGCTATTATGTGAGCCAGATTTAATCTGTCATCTGCACAGGCTTCAATGTTGGAGTAGTCGAAAATTTTACTGTTTGGTAAAGAGTAATCCTTTCAAGTACATATATCATAATTTAGCCACAATCCACTTGTTGCATGCAAATGCTTTCGATTTGGACAAGCCTGAAATTTGGTCATTTGGTAAAGGGACTAAAGAAGCCTTTTTAGATTTTATGCCATAAATCAAAATTTCTTATGAAATACCGATAAATACATAGAGGATATTTTTCTTTTTTTTTAAAGTGAAAGATCTAAATTTATTTTAACAAGTGAACATCATCGGTAAAATTTTCAAGCGCAGCCCCATTTTTCCATGACACAGCTATTAAAAAAGAAAAAAAAAAAAAAAAATTATATTGGCGAACTACAATAAGGAACAGATGTATGAAGTCTCATAAAAATTTCATCACGAATTTTAAAAGATATCTCCACGGATGGTTGGACAGTCGGACGCACGAACGGACAGCTGGACTGACAGACAAGGCAAAAACTATATCCCTTTGCCTTCGGTTAGAGGGATAAATATTACAGGTGACGTTCACAAGATAAAATAGATTTTGATTTTCCACCAAAAAAAACCCCAAATATTCTGTATATTTCATGTTTCTAACTGATTTTTTGTTGGGACTTTCATCAAAATCCAGTACAGTTGTTTTCGATAACTCCCTGTGGCATACCCTCCTCACACAACAATGCATTACAATATTACATAAAGCGCAAGAAATATAGGGTAAGTGTGCATAAATTACGGCTGAATGGCACAGGCTGTTTACCTAGGTAACTAGTGCACTGGAACTACTGTTTCCACCTTCAATTGAAGAGTTAGAAAATATGAATTTGGTATTTTTCACTGGTCGTAACCATGAAATATCAAAGAATAATCCACCATTATTTCTTGATAAACTACCAAAAAGTTTGATAGCTACATTTTTTGTGCAGTCATATAAACTGTACGGCTATATTCAATAAAAAAAGGTGAAATTTTTGGTGTTGAAATAATGATGTTGAAATAACGAGATGATGGTTTTGCAATTGGTAACTTTGTCTATATTTATTACATTAGATATGAAGTCATTATACTGATTGAAATACGGATCCTCGTAATGGACGCATACTTCATGTGACATTCCCACAAGTCGTTACAAAACTCTAGCACCAAATCTGAAAACACCCAATCAGGTTGCATAGCCCATTAACTCTTTACCAAATAACAAAATTTTAGACAAGTCCAAATTGAAAACATTTCCAGATGAAAAATTAAATGTGGCTCAAACAACAAAATTTGTGTCTCAAAGAGTAGAAAACATTTTGGGAAAAGGAGAAAATGCTGATTACCAGCATTTCCTCCTTTTCCCACATTTTCAAAAGTTTTATTCTTCAGGGTCGTTAAAACTTGGGACTGTGTGATAAAGAGTTAAGGAAATACCATTAAAAAAGTGTTTTTCTTTTTTTTTGTCTATCTGCTTCACAGATAATTTGTCATCTATCACCTAACTCAATTCAGTGATATCTTTTTTTAAAATTTGTTGAGTTTAACTCTTTACCACACAGCAAAATTTTAGACTGGTCCGAGTTGAAAGCATTATGCAGACAACAAACTAAATGTTACTCAAATGAAAGCTTTTGTATGTGAAAGGGTAGAAAACACTAAGGAAAAAGGAGAAAATGCTGGTTACCAGCATTTTCTCTGTTTTCCACAATGTTTTTAAAAGCCCTTTCCACTAGGGTTGTTGAAAGTCGGGACTGTGAGGTAGAGAGTTAAAAACAGGTCTGAACAGCTTTCAAATGTGGCTCAAAAAATGAAAATTAAAATTGTTTTTAAAAGAGTAGAAAACATTGAGGGAAAAAGAAACAAGAGGGCCATGATGGCCCTGTATCGCTCCACTGGCTTATAAATATAAACCATAAATACTAAACATTTCAATTCTGAGCCAAATCTTTTCAAAATGAAGACTTATAAAGTTTTCTCTGTAAAAGCCCATGTGAAAGTTGAGACCCGCAGGGCAAAGCCATTTTTGATCCCAGAGCTATAATTACTTGAACCCTGGTAGAGGTCCACAAGATAAAGCCATAAAAATAAGGTGATTTTCAAGTTTTGTCCATATGAAGCCTCTGTAAAACATAAGACCCCTGATGCAAGGCTAATTTTGAAAAAAAAATCAAAAGAGGAAGATTTCTTAAGTTGTCACTATGTAAGCCCATGTAAAACTTGTGACCCCTGTGGCGGGGCCAATTTTGACCCCAGGGCTAAAATTTCAGCCCACTTGGTAGAGGCCCACTAGATATAGCGACATGCAAAATTTGGTAGCTCTAGGCCTTATGGCTAGGTACAGGAAGATTTTTAAAGTTTTCTCTATATAAGCCTATGTAAAACTTGTGACCCCTGGGGCAGAGCCAATTTTGACCTTAGGGCTATAATTTGAAGAAACTTGATAGAGGTCTACTACATAAAGCTACATGCCAAATTTGGTAGCCCTATGCCTTACGGTTTCCGACAAGAAGATTTTTAAAGATTTCCAATATTTTTCAGTTTTGCCTTCAAAAACTCTGGTTGCCATGGCAACCAGAGTTTTTGAAGGAATCAAATTCTTTCAAGAAATTCTGAAGAGGACCATGGCAGGATCATTTCTGTGAAGTTCCATGAAAATTGGATGGGTAGTTTCAGAGAAGAAGATGTTTGAAATAAAAGTTAACGCACGGACGGACACACGGACGCACAGACGCACGACGGACACCGGGCCATGACATAAGCCCGCTGGCCTTTGGCCAGTGGAGCTAAAAACGCTTGTGACCAGCATTTTCTCCTGTTGCATCAATATTTTCAAAAGTTTTCCTACCCAAGGTCATTAAAACTCGGGGCTGTTTGGTTCAGGATTGAACACTAAGCCCTGGAGGGTCCTGTGGATCAAAAGTAATTACACAGCTTATCAATATGAACAATAAATATCATAACTTACCATTCCTCTTGGATACAATGGCAAACCTCTTCAATATGATCACGATCGGCTACAAAATAAGCACCCCTGTCAAAAACAAGCATAAAAGTCAAAGAATTAGTAATTAATTGACCCTTTACCAAGAAATCCCATGTTTTAATCACCTTGAGGAATAAAGCTTTTTAAAACATGGTGCGAGAAGAAAATGCTGGTTACCAGCATTTTCTCCTTTTCTCACAATGTTTTCTACACTTTTAAAGATAAGTTCAATCATTTGAGACACATCATTATTTGTCATCTGCAGATGTTCTCAACACGGATGAGTCTAAAATTTTGTTCTCTGCTAAAAAGTTTACGTTAATGCAATGTTAACCCTAAGGCTGCTGTGTGAATTCATTCATAAATACTAGCCTATTGTAAAAACCAATATATTGTGATTTCTAAATTCACTTTTTGCTTTAAAAAATCCAGCAGAAATGGAAAGTGTTGATCAAAAATCATACTGAAAATTCTGTGAAGGTTGGATCTTGATCTACACTGTACAGAAAAGTAAAGTTAATTGCAATTAGAAGCCTAAATTTGTGTCCTGGAAGTCTTACATGAGTTGGTTATCTAATTCTGAAAGGGGCAATAACCCAGATTTTAATCTGAAATATTTTTGGGACAGAAAGTAAGTATTTTGTATGGAAAGGTCATAGGGACATGACTGTTTACACTTAGTTGGGGAAAAACAAACAAAAAAAAAAAAAAACTGCCTCTAATGGGACTCGAGCCCACAGCCTTCAAAACCATAGCCCAAGGCTCTAACAACCGAGTTATACAGGCATCACATAGTATATGTGTTAAAAATGTATCTATTGCTTATTAAACAATAATCGCTATACCAATATATCAATATATACAGTATAGACATTTTTACCATAAAAATACAAATGATTTGGAAATTCCTTGTTTTCTCTATGTTTTTTTATGACTCAATTCTAAAACCATTGTTGCGCATGAATGATTTTCTAAAACTATGAACAACAAAATTTGGTTCAAAGTCCCTTTAACTCTTTACCACACTACAAAATTCTAGACTGGTCCAAATTGAAAGCAGTTGCAAACGACACAGTAAATGTGACTGAAAAACTGAAATTTGTTTTGGGAAGGGTAGAAAATATTGTGGGAAAAGGAGAAAATGCTGGTTACCAGCATTTTCTTCTTTTCCCATCATGTTTTCAAAAGGCTTCTTTCTCAGGGTCGTTAAAAGTCGGGATTGTGTGGTAAAGAGTTAATACATTCGTTCTTGGCTTCACTTGAACCTAGGTTGTTGATAGTCATGAGTATAACTCAAACTACAGGATTTTGTGAAGAAATAAAGAGGTCAAACCTATATTAACCCTTACCAAACAATCCTGAACTTTAACAATCCTGAAAATGGCTTTTCAAAACATTGTGGAAAAAGGAGAAAATACTGGTAACAGCATTTTCTCCTTTTTCCAAAATGTTTTCTACTCTATCAAAGTGCAAATTTAATTATATGAACCAACCTTGACTGGTCATCTCAAACTGCTTTGAATATGGAACAGTTAAAAAATTTGTCATTTAATAACAGCTATTACAAGACCTTGACATTTGTTTGAAAAAAGCCAAACTGTAAACTGATTTTGTATAGGTTTGTTAATAGGTTGACTGTTGGCTCTAGTTATCCTCCACCAATCACAATTCCCCTACTTTATTTGAGATCCATGTACTAACCATAAGCCTGTGTCCGTGTAACAAGTGTTAAACTGCATGTAGCTGTGGCACACATTACTAGTTGCACACTTCCTGGCAAGGTCATTCACCATGTTTGGGCCACCACTGAAGGATCTGTCCCACTGACCTATGGCAGCGTTGACAATCATCAATGGTATATTGTCAGCATCCTCCCAGGGCAACCCTTCCACAGCCAGTGCAACATGGGCTAATGGCATACTGTCATCTCTGAGTTTCACCTACACAAAATAATTATGTACCATGTTATCATTTAATTGTTTAACCCTTAACTCTTTACCAAACAACAAAATTTCAGACTGTTCCATATCGAAAGCATTCGCATACAACACATTAATTGTTGCTCAAATGATGACTTCTGTCTTTGATTGAGTAGAAAACATTGTGGGAAAAGGAGAAAATGCTGGTTACCAGCATTTTCTTCTTTTCCCACAGTGTTTTCAGAACGTTTTTCCCCAAGGTCGTTAAAACCTGGTAAACAGTTAACCCTTTGCCACACAATGCCATTTTAGCATTAAGACCGTGATGAAGGTTTCTGATCATAGTGGGAAAATAGAAAAATGCTGATTGCCAGCATTTTCTCTTATTCTCTGCAATGTTTTCCACCGTTTCAAAGACAAATACTAGCATCTGAACCAGACCCAATGTGTGATCTGTATTTTGGTATGGATAAAACTAAAATTTTGTCATCTAGTAAAGAGTACACAAAACAACATCTGAGATTTACATATTGTAAGCAATTGCAGACAACAAAAATAACAGTATCTCAAAAAATGGTTGATTGATTATATGGTGTTTAACACCGTTTTCAACATTATTTCAGTTATATCGTGGCAGCCAGTGCACCTATCCATGCTTTCCTAGAGTCTCTTTTAACCAGTACTCCGCACAATATTCTTTCCAAGCCAGTGACTGCTTTCCCACATAACCACTGTCGAAACAATGGTCAGCGGTGAGAGAGGAATGATTCCTGTCGCAATGACTATCATCAATCCTCAGAAAGAAATTTGCCGAGCTGGGGATCGAACCAGCAACCTCCTGCTCTAAAGTCCTGTATGCTACCAACTGAGCTACTAGGGCTCAGCCTCAAAACAATGGGATATGTGTTTAACTCTGTACTAGATGACGAAAATATAAACTTTTCCAAATCCAAAGCATTTGCAGACAAATAAAGTGTGACTTAAAAAGGATAGAAAACATACAGAATCTAGAGGCCATGCAGGCTTGTATTGCTCTACTGGCAGTGATTTTGCTTTTTTTCTAGTATACATTATGTATGCATAATGCAAAAAGAAAAAATACAAACACATCTTACGAACATGAAAGTCCGCAACAAATGCATAGTTCAAATACAAACCGCCCTGGCTGGGATTCAAACCTGTGCTGGCAAATATCCTCGTTTATCGAGGATTAAAAGACCAACACCCTAACCCCTGAGCTAAAGAGAATTCTCTTTAGCTAAGGGGTTAGTGTATTAGTCTTTTAAACCTCGATAAACGAGGAACTTTACCGCATGGATCCGAATCCCAGCAGGAGCGGTTTATATTTGAGCTATGCATTTGTTGCGAACTACCATGTTTGTAAGACACAAAACAAAAAGGGGGGTGTTGTTGCAACTGGGCTTGAACCCGCTAAGACAGCTTAAGTAGGCATGGTCAATTGAACAAACAGTGAAAAAAAATGAAGTACAATTTCTCAAAATCAACTATTTGAAATCCAGCCTAATTTGATAGGGGTTTCAGTAATCACTGTATTAAACAATCTCTGCAAGTTTCAAAGAAATGTGGCAAGTAATGTGGACTGTGTTGAGTAAACAGTAATAAGTACATCAATTTTTAACACTGAGAATGCAAATTAGAGATAAAAAGAATCAGACATTCATCAGCTTTTTATGCTAACATTTGATTAACCCTTTACCAAAAGACAAAATTTTTTATCAGTCCAAATTGAAAGCATTTGCAGACGACAAAATAAATGTGACTCAAAAATTGAAATTCGTTTTTGGAGGTAAGGAAACAGAGTGGGAAAAGGAGAAAATGCTGGTTACCAGAAAATTGAAAGCACTTGCAGACGACAAAATAAATGTGACTCAAAAATTGAAATTTGTTTTTGGAGGTTAAGGAAACAGTGTGAGAAAAGGAGAAAATGCTGGTTACCAGCATTTTCTCCTTTTCCGACAATGCTTCCAAAAGGCTTTCTGTTCAGGGTCATCAAAACCAGTGATTCTGTGGTAAAGAGTTAAACTTGTCCAGAATAAAAACTTTATTTACCTATTCAAAGACTTGCTTACCTATTTACACACAATGCCAAATTTTGACATCCCTGAGTGAGAAGGCTTTTGAAAACATTGTGGGAAAAGGAGAAAATGCTGGTAACCATTATTTTCTCCTTTTCCAACAATGTTTTCTACCCTATGGAAGACATATTCTATGTTTTGATTTATATTAAAAGAGTCGTCTGCAAATGCTTTCAATTTGGACAAGGCTAAAATTTTGTTGTCTGGTAAAGAGTTTATAAGATTTCTTCTAAACTCATTCAGTGATTCAGATTGCACATTATTTTTACCAGACAGCTGTCCTAAATGTGAAATTTTTTATAGGCCATTTTGTCCTGACCTAGAAAAAAAACTTCGGCCACAAAATTAACAATAAAATACCGCTAGGTAGGTGTTAACATTTAAATTGAACAAACAATGTGAACTCAAACAGAGTGTTTTATTGAACAGACCATCAACAGTAATAATCAGTTGTTTACAGAGTCAGGGTTCCAATTTAGCACTCGCATAGATCTACTCGCAAAATGCGAGCTGAATTATGCAAAGCATAAATACAGTAGCTTATTCATCTAGTTATGGCTACATGAATAAGAAGATTATGTTTTAGCAAGTAGAAATTATGGTTTAGCAAGTTGAAAAGGCAGGAACTTGCTTAAATTAGCAAGTGGGGGAAAAGTTAAATTAGAACCCTTCAAACAGTGAGTCCAAATAAAGGATATTTCTTTGCCATGCAGAATGTGTAGAGTCTGAGCTATAATAATATTGTAAGAGAAAACAGAGGAGACCCACTCAACAATATTTAGACTCTCCCAAATTGAAAGCATACGCAGACGACAATTTCAAAATTGCAGGGTTTTTTTATGTGGCCGCTTGACTGTTCATTGTCTTCGAGTTTTTTTTCTTCATTTTCAGGCCGAGAAACACCAACGGCGAACAAAGTTTTCTGACCCGAGTCAAGTTTTCTTTTTCTGGTTGCCATGGCTTACTGACGCGATCATAAGACGCTTGATTTTCTTATTGCGTAGTCTAGAGCAGCTACAAGACATTGACCGATCACAAGAACGCTTTAAATCACAAACACCCAGAATCCTTTGCAAAGAATCAAGGGAATTAATCGTGCAAATAAAAAAAAAAATGAATTGGGTGAGATCACTGCACAAGAAAAATCATAATTCGGCTTCGTACTGAACGTATTTCGACCTGAAATATAGCGTTGTCATATTTCTTGAAAAAACGGTCGGCCATTTTGTCCCACAAAGTAAATTTTTATCAGCAATTTTGTCCCGATTCTTGAAAAAAAAAAAAAAAAAATTGTATTTTTTATCGGCAATTTGCCGAGGGCCGACGCCAATCTGAATCACTGCTCATTTAAAAAAATTTCATCTTATATTCCAACTTATGCAAGATCCTACACGTCCGCACGGCCTGTATTAATCAACCACCCTAGTTTGCATTCTCAGTCTTAAAAAATTTCTGATTGGCTAAACCTTCTTTGAAGTTTAGAAAGATCACATGAATTAGACAAAGAATGGTTGGTGAGTACTGCCTTGGTTGCAATATACTATTTGGACGCCTAGAATTACAAGGTTATATATCAAAAAGTATTGTTAAGGGAAAGTTGAAAACAAACTTCTTTTACTAAAATGCCTTTAATATGTGATCTTTTAAGTGTTTACCTGTTTTGGCAAACATTACAGGGTCTGACTTTGATGAAATTACCACGGAATGATAGAGTCTGAAATGCGGTTTCCAAATACATGTGCAACATATGATGTATGTAATACTTGGAACCTTATGATTCTACGGCATCAATTTGTCTCTGATGAAAATCCCCAGCTCAGCCAATTTCTTTCTATGGACAGATGATAATCATTGCAATAGGATTCATTTCTCTCTCACTACCGATCATGGTCTCAATGCTGGTAATGTGGGAAAGCAGCCAGTGGCTTGGAAAACGTACTGTGCCAAGTACTGGTATAAGAAACTCCAGGAAAGCAATGATTGGTGCACTGGCTGCGGCAATATAACAGAAATAAGTTTGCAAACCACATTAAACACAATATAAACAAACCAACAATTGATTAGTATTTTACATAAATGAATTGATTGTTTACATCACACTGAACCAACTTACTTCAGAGCCTGTGTACCTTGAGGGTACTGTTTGAGGATGATAAACATCGCCTGGCAGACTTCCAAAGTATTTCTCAGCAAGATCTGTCAGATGCTTGTGATCAATTCCTTTAGAGAGAAAAAAAGAACAATTAACTCTCTACCAAACAACAGAATTTTGGACCCTCCTTTTCAGAAGCAATTGCAGATGACAAATGAAATGCAGCTCATGGGATAAGCCTAAGAAAGAGTAGAAAACATTGTGGAAAAGGAGAAAATGCTGGTTTCCAGCATTTTCTCCTTTTTCCACAATGTTTTCAAATGCTTTCTTCCACAGGGATGTTAAAATATGAGATTATGGATTTTGGTACAGAGTTGACTTCAATCAACTCTTTATCATACAATCCTGTTTTCTATCAAACCTGAGGAAAAAACCCTTCCATCCATTGTAGGAAAAGGAGAATGCAAGTGAGGGGCACCATTTTCTTAACCCATAAAGTTTTCAATTTATTCAGACAAAATTCCAATCCTTTGACCCACAGCTGAAGTCGTCTGCAAATACTTTCAATATGAATTTTGATATTCAATTAAGAGTTTACATCATTTAATGGATCGAAAGATGTTTTACAATGCATTCAACATTATTTCAGTCATATCACTGCCACAACTCACATATTCATGTGTGTCCTGGGTTTCACCAGTACAAGGTTAGGGCTCTTAAGTCTTACCCAAGGACACTCCCATGAAAATCCCCATGCTTCCAGTGTGGCAGGAACCCCTGGCCCTCCAGGTTACGAGCCCTACTTTTTACGAATGAGCCACACAGGACCCCAGAGTTTACAGCAACTGAGCTGGATTTAGATCATCCTCAAAACCTAACGTTGTTTGGAATCTACTCAAATAAACTCTTTACCAAACAATCCTGTGTTTTCACATCCCTGAGGAAGAGGCCTTTTGAAAACATTGTGGGAAAAGAAGAAAATGCTGGTAACCAGCATTTTCTCCTTTTCCCACAATGTTTTCTATCCTGTCAAAAAACCTGAAGTTCATCTGTACCACTTTCAAATTTGTCATCTGCAGGTGCTTTCAATTTGGAATGGCCTAAAATTTGTCGTTTGGGAAAGGGTTAAATTCTTCAACACACAATCCTGACTTTTGACAACCCCGTAGAAGAGAGATATTTAGAAACTATTGTTGTACAAGGAGAAAATGCTGACAACCAGCATTCTCTTCCTTTCCAACAAAGTTTTCTACCTTTTTCAAAGACAAATTACATCCTTTCGCCCCCACTCCCCCCCAAAAAAAACAAAAAATCTTAAGTCTGCAAATGTCTGAGGTCTACAGGTCTACAGTTTGTTTCCTGATATAAAGTTAAACATATGAAACAAAACATCAAACTGACTGTCACAGCATTTAGACCATGATCAGGCTGTACCGCCTACATTCTTTGGCCAAAGATGACAAGAGAGTTGATCAGCATGGTACAACTAAACACTCACCACCAGCTCCAGCAAGAACCATTCTGGGACCTATATAATGAGTTTTGATGTACTGCACCAGTTCAGGCTGGGAAATAGTTCTGTAACAATGTAACACATAGATATATGTAGTGTTTTAGGAGCCCTGAGGAAAAACGCTTTGAAACCATTTTGGGAAAAAGAGAAAATGCTGGTCACCAGCATTTTCTCTTTGTCCAAAAATGTTTTCTGTCATTTCAAAGACAGAGACAGTCTTTTGAGATACATTTGAGTCATGCTCTGTGAAAAGGGGGGCTTAATCCATCTGCAAAAAGTATCAACCCATGTCAGCCTGCGCATCCCGCGCAGGCTGACATGGGCCGAAACTTTTTGCTATCTTTAAATTTTCTACATGTCAAAGGACCATTCTACCCCTTGTTTTAGTTGGTTGTTCAACAAAATGGATTTTACGGATCAATTATTATGCGATGACTTGCATGGAATAATGCATCACAGAGATGCATTAAGCCCCCTTTTGCCAGTGCATGGCTCATTTAATTGTCATCTGCAAATGTCTTCACTTTATTCAAGCCTAAAATTTTCTTGTTTGGTAAAGAGTTAGCACCTAAGTCTATACTACATGACAATATTTTAGATTTGTCAAAACTGAAAGAATTTGCTGACAACAAATCAAATTTGGCTTCAAGGGCTGGATTTTTCTAATAAGAATTAGAAAACATTGTTGGAAAAGGAGAAAATACTGGTGACCATTATTTTCTCCTTTTCCAACTTTGTTTTTTTCATAAGCTTTCTTTCTAAAAGTTGATAAAAATTGGGATCATGTGATAAAGGGATAAAGGCACAGAACGTGCAGTCTGATCTTGGATCTATGCTGTCCGATAAGGAGATATCTTTCCTCCAAAAATACCTTTGGAATAGGAAAATTTGGGTTTTTACTATTGGCTTGAAAGTTCCATTTCTTTTATTCAACAGGGTAACAGTTACGCAGTATTGGTATGCAAATGACAACAAAAGCCTTGCTATTGAGCCGAGAGAAAGAGAACAACATGAAAAGACAAAAACCTACTCTATATTTTCTGATGGCCCAAGGATCGTTCTACTCAAAGCTGTGCCCTGGAAAGCTGTGGCATGAAGATAATCAAATGCAACTTCTTGTAAATTTGTCTCCACCTCCTGAAAATCAAACATAATTTTCAACCTGATTTTGTTGATTACAATAAAACTGCAAATACGGAAAGAGTTCAAATGTGAATGCATCTAAGTACCTAAAATTTGATTATTCATAAGTTTCAATGAAATTTTTATTTTGTTCCCTCAAAGTATTCACCTCCAACAGATATAAAAAGTTTCAGACTCCGGATCCAATCTTTGAAGGCATTTTCATAGTCTTTTTTAGGTATACTATGAAGACACAGGAATTCATTTTCAGTCAACTCTATTTCTTTCTGAAGCAGGAAAAAGGTCTTTTGCTCCCCCACCCTCCATGTTGACCTGATCTTGCCCCTTGTGACTTCTTTTTGTTTCCAAAGCTAAAAAAGTACCTTTCAGGTCGAAAATTTGTTCAGTGCAAACACCTCTGTTCTGCAATATCTGCAGTGTCTTCATAGTATACCTAAAGAAGACTATGAAAACGCCTTCAAAGATTGGATCCGGAGATTGAAACTTTGTATATCTGTTGGAGGTGAATGCTTTGAGGGAATAAAATAAAAATTTTAATGAAACCTATGAAGAATCAAATTTTACGTGCTTAGTTGCATTCATATTTGAACACTCCTCCTAACCAAAATCAAAGACAAGACTAGAAAATTATGCCAGAATTAAATCAAAGTGCTTTTCACTTCTCTTGTTGCCACAGTAGCCAGTAACTGCACTAGTGTGCTCCACTTAGAATTTCCACTGAAAAGCAACTGCAGCCAAGCATTGTTATCTGCATGCCGTGCTCTTATTTAAGATGTTCACACTCGTTTTTTTTTTTTTTTTTTTTAAGTAACATGCTAGATTTTTTTTTTTTTTTTTGGGGGGGGGGGGGGGGGGAGAGGGGGAGGGTTTAACTGTTTTTACAAGACAACCCAGTTTCTAAATTCTAAATCTGTCAAAATTGAGAGCATTTTCAGACAACAAAATTAATGTGGCCCAAATGGTTGGACATGACTTTGAAGGGTATAAAACATGATGGGAAAAGAAGAGAATGTGTAGCTCCTATGGGCAATTAAAACATAGGACTCTAGCAAAGTATTAATTAACGCTTTACAACACAGTCCTGAGTTTAAACAAGTCCCCAAAAATAGATGGCCTCTGAAAACATTGTGAGAAAGAAAAGAATGCTGTAACTAGAATTTTCTCCGTTAACTCTAGTGTTTTCTACCCTGTTAAAGTGATAGAAGGAAAAAAATGAAACATACCAAAATAAAGTTTTGTCCTAATAGGTACAGAGAGCACAAACACCAAACATACCAGAAAAATTATTTTGACTTCATGGCAAGTCTTGAAATACATAATTTACCCTTTACTAAACATTGTTGAAAAAATAAACAGGAGCATCAAATAAGGGTGCCAATGCTTGGCTGCAGTTGCTTGATTTTCAGTGAAAATTTTAAGTCAAAAACGGGGCAGAGCTAAGTCAAAAATATTTTGATGGTTGTCAGCCCTTGTTGTTTGGGTATGATAGTTTACAACTTGTTTGAGTTAGAAGTAAATATCTTCTGTAATAAAAGAGATATTATAAAATGGGGTTCCCCATTTGATAGTTTACAACTTGTCAGCGCTTGAAGTAAATATCTTCTGTAATAAAAGAGATATTATAAGATGTAAGTTTTCGAAAAATTCTATGTTGTAAAAAGTGCATAACTGTGAAAAAAAAAAATTCTGATGGTTGTCTGTCTCTGTTGCATGGGTTAGCATTTTAACCCTTTCCCAAACGACAAATATTGGACTGGTCCAAATTGAAAGAGTTTGCAGACGACAATCTTAAATTTGATGAAAATGGCTGAAAGTTATCAAAAAGGGTAGAAAACACTGTGGGAAAAGGAGAAATTGCTCATTACGAGCAATTTCTCCTTTTCCCACAGTGTTTTCAAAAGACTTGTACTGTAGACACGTGAAAACCAGGGCTTGTTTGGGAAAGGGTTAATAGTTACCGTTTGTCTGAGGTTGTAGAAAATATATTCAGTAGTAACACAGGTATTATAAAATGTCAAATTTTAAACACAAAGATAAAGACGATGACAACAGGGCTATGGCAATATCGCAACCTTTTCTTCGACAGCCCAACTGAATAATCCAGCCTTGTAAGAGCTAAATAGCTTCAGCACTGACAGAAGCTTGACAAATTGTCCAAGATTTCTCACAATGACAATAACACTGACGCAGACAACAGAGCTCCAGATATGAGGGAGTGATGGTATTCTAAATCCATTATTTCTCTTCCAAACCCTATGTTGAGGGTACTCATTAGAATCGTCACAATGAGGCGATTCTAATGAGTACCCATAACATAGGGTTTAGTTTTGAGTAATTAATATTTTCAGTTATTTAATCAAAACCACTCCTCTATCTGAAGCTCTGAGTCAGCAAATGACAGGGCTATGGCAATAACTCCTGTTTTCTTCGAAGACAGCCAAGCAGAAAAGAATAATCACATTACCTGCATTTCTCTAAGTATGACATGGCGCTCATTTTCAATTGCTCTTAAATCAAAGGAGCTGTTCTGAGTGATGTCTGCTAGTATTTCCACAGCTAAAAAAATATTTTCAAAATTAATTTTTAAAGCGACTTTCACAACTTCAGTTGCCTCGGCACCAGTGTAGATCAAGATCAGATAGCACAAAACTTGCAGACTGATCCTTTGATCTACAATGTCTGTTTTGATTGAAAGGCTATAAGCAAGAGCAAACATGAGATTGCAACCACTTAAATAGACTTTTCCATATTGAAAGCAACTGCTGAAGTCAAATAAAAATGTGGCTCACATAAGGGAATTTGGCAAAATGAAAGGGACAAAAACATTTTTGAACATGCATTTTCTTCTTTTCCCAAGGTGCTTTCAAGAGTTTTGTCCCTTCTTCCTTTCCCACAATGTTTTTTACCCTTTGAAAGACAAGTCTCCTTTTTGAAGCCAGATTCAATTTGACATATTATGCAGAATGCTCCCAATTTGGACCTGTCTAAAAGTTTTATTGTTTGGTAAAGGATTAAGGCCGAGGCAGACAGATTTTGGAATCGTGTGAAAAATAGAAAATGTTAGGGACCTCTACCTATTCCAAGATGGTTAACATGTTTTGAGCTTCATTTAACTTATTACCGAACAACAAACTTTGTGTCCAAAGTGAAAACATTTGCAGAAGACGTAGTAAGTTTCACTGAAAAATTGAAATTTGCTTTCAGAAGGGCAGAAAACATTTTGGGAAAAGGAAAAAATGCTGTTTACCAGCATTTTCTCCTTTTCCCACAATGTTTTCAAAAAGCTTTCTTTTAAGGCTCATTAAGACATGTGACTGTACAGTAATATGCTAATCTGTCAGTTGCAATTGCTTAACCCTTTACCATACAATCCCGACTTTTAATGACCCTCATAAAGTAGCCTTTTGAAAACATTGTGGGAAAAGGAGAAAATGCTGGTTACCCTTCTACCCTTCTCAACACAAATTTCAATTTTTCGGTAACATTTATTTTGTCGTCTACAAATGCTTTCAATTGGAACTAGTCTAAAATTTTGTCATTTGGTAAAGAGTTAAGATATTGGCAAGTCCAAATTTTGTTGTATGGCAGAGAGTTAACCATGTACCATAAAAATTAAAACAAGAGGGCCATGATGGCCCTGTATCGCTCCACTGGCTTTTAAATATAAACCATAAATACTAAACATTTCAATTCTGAGCCAAATGGTTTCAAAATGAAGACTTACAAAGTTTTCTCTGTAAAAGCCCATGTGAAAGTTGAGACCCGCAAGGCAAAGCCATTTTTGATCCCAGAGCTATAATTACTTGAACCCTGGTAGAGGTCCACAAGATAAAGCCACATGCCAAAATAATACAAGTCTATGCTCTATGGTTATAAATAAGATGATTTTCGATTTTTGTCCATGTGAAGCCTCTGTAAAACGTAAGACCCCTGATGCAAGGCTAATTTCAAAAAAAAAATCAAAACAGGAAGATTTCTTAAGTTGTCACTATGTGACCCCTGCGGCAGGGCCAATTTTGACCCCAGGGATAAAATTTTGGCCCGCTTGGTAGAGGCCCACTAGATATAGCAACATGCAAAATTTGGTAGCTCTAGGCCTTATGGCTAGGTACAGGAAGATTTTTAAAGTTTTCTCTATATAAGCCTATGTAAAACTTGTGACCCCTGGGACAGAGCCAATTTTGACCCCAGGGCTATAATTTGAAGAAACTTGATAGAGGTCTACTACATAAAGCTACATGCCAAATTTGGTAGCCCTGTGCCTTATGGTTTCAGACAAGAAGATTTTTAAAGATTTCCAATATTTTTCAGTTTTGTTGCCATGGCAACCAGAGTTTTTGAAGGAATCAAATTCTTTCAAGAAATTCTGAAGAGGACCATGGCAGGATCATTTCTGTGAAGTTTCATGAAAATTGGATGGGTAGTTTCAGAGAAGAAGATGTTTGAAATAAAAGTTAACACACGGACGGACGCACGGACACACGACGGACACCGGGCCATGACATAAGCCCGCTGGCCTTCGGCCAGTGGAGCTAAAAATTAAAACTTCAGGATTGAAAGCATAAAATTTGCAGACGACAAAACATGTGTTGTATCAATATTTCAACTTTGATAATTGGGAAGCAAATATTGTGGGAAAAGGTGAAAATGCTGGTTACCAGCATTTTTTCCTTACTAATAATTTTTTCAACAGCCGTTTTCCTTTGGGTTGTTTCAATGCTGGCTGAAGAGGGTCAAATTGATCCGAGTCTTAAGCCCTCCAAAAACAAAGCAATGTTCATGCATTAAACTAAAAAAAACATCTGTTTTAATTTGAAGTTTCAAAAATCTTTGTTTCCTGACATCAACTTCCAATTGATGACACCTACATTGCGGTAAATTTGCGAGCAGAGATTTGACTGGCTGATAGAAATGAGCCAATCTCTAGCAAAAAAGAGATTTAACTCTTTACCAATCAACAAATTCTTCAACTAGTCCAAACTGAAAGCATTAGCAGACGACAAATTAAATGTGACTGAAAACCTGAAATTTGTTTTTGGAAGGGTATAAAACATTGTGGGAAAAGGAGAAAATGCTGGTTACCAGCATTTTCTCCTTTTCCCTCAATGTTTTCAAAAGCCTTCTTTTTCAGGGTTGTTAAAACTCGGGATTGTGTGGTAAAGGGTTAATGCATCTCTGTAATGCATACCAAGCAAGTCATCAAATAATAATGAATCCATAAAATCCATTTTGTCTAAGAACGAACTGAACCATGAGATATAATGGCCCTTGGACATGTAGAAAATTGACCAATAGCAAAGAGTTTCGACCCACGTCAGCCTGCACAATCCACGCAGGCTGACATGGATCTATACTTTTTGCAGATGCATTAAGACACTTTTCAAAGAGCATGGTTCAAATACTTATTCAAATTTGAATTGAAACAGTCTATGTTTGTTTTATCAACAGAAATTTACAAGATCAACCAACTGAATTTAAATAGCAGAGCATATTCTCCTACCTCTCTCAAGATCTTTTGTAAAACATTTCGCATAATATACAGTTTGCTCTCTGGAGGTGTATGCATTAAGATGGGCTCCCATGTTTTCTATCTCCTTCTCCAACTCTGTCTGGGTCCTTTTCTTAGTGCCCTGTTGTTAGAAAGAAATAGAAAGTCTTCACAATCTCTCCACCAAACACCCAAGTCTTGAAAAAGGGACATAACTCTTGTCAAAATACTTTGATGGTTACATGCCCATGTTGCATAGGTTCCCCTTTGGATAATTAATGACTTATCCAAGTTTGAAGTAAATATCTACTGTAAAATTTTTCGCAAGATGATGCAGACGACAATGCCAGAGCTACGCCAATACCTCGATGCTTCCTTAGAAAACAGCCGAGCTAACTAGGGGCAGCTCTGTTGATTATACTGTACTTTACTATTACATCTTCTAAAGTTGAAGAATATTTCATCTTTTCTCTGACATATATAAATTGATGGCAGTTCCTTTCAAAACAATTGGATTTAGTCCTTTGTTTTTGTGACAAATCTCCTCATCTATGGTGTATGTCAAAAATGCAGCTGAAGTAACCCTGCTTTCTAGCAGTATCATTTTTCTTACCATAGCATTGTCCGAGGCAGCATAATAAATATTCTCCCACTCTAAAAAATGTGTGTAGGTTAATAATTTACCAAACAACAAAATTTCGCACTTTTGCAAATTGAAAGCATTTGCAGACGATAAATAAAATGAGGCTTTAATCTTGGGAAATGTCTTTGATGGGGGGAAAACATGGTGGAAAAAGGAAAAAATGCTGGTTACAGCATTTTTTCCTTTTTCCACCATGTTTTCAAAAGATTTCTTAGGGTTAATTGGAATTTGATGAAATATTTATGGCCGCTGACTGTAACTTGTCTGCAGGTGCCGGATCCATATTATGATCTACACTAGTTCTAGTTTGTTTCTTGACAAGGTGAATTTTGTCTCAGACATTTATCAGAAGTGGATTAAGAAGGTAATCATACATCACTTATCTTCTTCACTTCATGCAGAAATAAATTTTTGGACTCAGTTGAAGGGAAAGAGAATCTGCTATTCATTTACATATGTGATGGGATAGAGACCAATATATTTCACCAAAATAATTATTTGAAATAAATTAATTGCATATTTTTCCAAAATAGACTGTGTCTGGTGTAAAAAAAAAAATAATAAAACTTGAATATACCAGCTGTAAGTTTTCATAAATCTTGATTGTGGAGAGAAATATGATTTTCTTTCCATTTTTGCAGACTTCTCTGCAACAGATCTAATAATAGAACATCTCGCCAATTATCTGGATTTCCAAAAATGTCATAGGGCTACCTCCCTTCATTTCGATACATAATGATTGCATGAAAATTTTTTGAAAGTTTATGAATATCATCTTTTTTTCTCCTTCACTTCATTTCTTTCCATAAAAAAAACAAGAGGGCCATGATGGCCCTGGGTCGCTCACCTTAGTATAATGCCTTAAAGGTTTTTCTTTAATTTGAGCATGTGACCTAGTTTTTGACCACAGGTGACCCAATTCCAAACTCATATTTCATGAAGACAAACATTCTGACCAATTTTCAAGTCAATTGAGCAAAAAATGTGGCCTCGAGTGCCCTAAAGATATTTCTTTAATTTGACCAAGTGACCTAGATTATGACCCCAGGTGACCCAAATTTGAACTGGTCTTTGACTATATCAAAAGAAACATTTTAACCAATTTTCAAATCAAATGAATAATAAATGTGGCCTCTAGAGTGCCCACTATCTATTTCTTTAATTTGACCAAGTGAACTAGTTTATGACCCAAGTTGACCCAAATTCAGACTCATGTGAGATTTTACAAAGACAAACATTCTGACCAATTTTCAAGGCAATTAAGCAAATAATGTGGCCTCTAGAGTGCCCACAAGGTATTTCTTTATTTTGACCTAGTGACCTAGTTTATGGTTCCAGGTGACCCAAATCCAAACTCATCTGGTATTTCATCAAGACAAACATTCTGGCCAAATTTCAGGTCATTTGAGCTATAAATGTGGCCTCCAGAGTGCAAACAAGGTATTTCTTTAATTTGACCCAGTGAACTAGTTTATAACCCAAGTTGACCCAAATTAATCTTATGTGAGACTTTATAAAGACAAACTTTCTAACTAATTTTCAAGGCAATTGAGCAAATAATGTGGCCTCGAGAGTGCCAACAAGGTATTTCTTTAATTTGACCTAGTGACCTACTTTATGACCCAAGATGACCCAATTTTGAACTCAATGAACTTGGTGCGCTTAGATGGGCAAACAAACTTGGAAGAGAATCACTACATACCAAATATCAAAGCTCTACGCCTTCCAGTTTTAAAGAAGAATTTTAAAGTTTTCCTTCTTTGTTCCTATGTTCGAACTTGTGACCCCCAGGGCTGGGCCAGTTTTGACCCAGGGGCATCATAAGAACAAACTTGGTAGAGGTCCGCTAGGAAATGCTACATACCAAATATCAAAGCTCTATGCCTTCCCGTTTAAGAGAAAAAGAAATTTAAAGTTTTCCTTCTTTGTTCCTATCTTCGAACTTGTGACCCCCGGGGCGGGGCCAGTTTTGACCCAGGGGCATCATATGAACAAACTTGGTAGAGGTCCACTCTGAGATGCAACATACCAAATATCAAAGCTCCACACCTTTCGGTTTCAGAAAAGAAGAATTTGAAAGTTTTCCTTCTTTGTTCCTATGTTCGAACTTGTGACCCCAGGGGCTGGGCCAGTTTTGACCCAAGCAGCATCCTTGGAACAAACTTGGTAGAAGTCCACTAGGAGATGCTACATACCAAATATCAAAGCTCTATGCCTTCCCATTTAAGAGAAAAAAAAATTAAAGTTTTCCTTCTTTGTTCCTATGTTTGAACTTGTGACCCCCGGGGCAGGGCCAATTTTGACCCCAAGGGCATCATATGAACAAACTTAGTAGAGGTCTACTAGGCGATGCTACATACCAAATATCAAAGCTCTACACCTTCCAGTTTCAGAGAAGATGATTCTTAAAGTTTTCCTTCTCTGTTCCTATGTTCAAACTTGTGACGCCCAGGGCAGGGCCAACTTTTGCCCCAAGGGCATTATATGCACAAACTTGGTAGAAGTCCACTAGAAGATGCCACATACCAAATATCAAAGCTCCATGCCTTCCTGTTTCAGAGAAGAAGATTTTTAAAGTTTTCCTTCTTTGTTCCTATGTTGGAAATTGTGACCCCCGGGGCGGGGCCAGTTTTGAGCCCAGGGGCATCATATGAACAAACCTGGTAGAGGTCCACTAGGCAATGCTACATACCACATATCAAAGCTCTACACCTTCCAGTTTCAGAGAAGATGATTTTTAAAGTTTCCCCTCTTTGTTCCTATGTTTGAATTTGTGACCCCCGGGGCAGGACCAGTTTTGACCCCAAGGGCATCATATGAACAAACTTGGTAGAGGTCCACTAGGAGATGCTGCATGCCAAATATCAAAGCTATATGCCTTCTAGTTTTAGAGAAGATGATTCTTAAAGTTTTCCTTCTTTGTTCCTATGTTGGAAATTGTGACCCCAGTTTTGACCCCAGGGGCATCATATGAACAAACTTGGTAGAGGTCCACTAGGAGATGCTACATGCCAAATATCAAAGCTCTACGCCTTCAAGTTTCAGAGAAGAAGATTTTTAAAGTTTTCCTTCTTTGTTACTATGCTCAAGCTTGTGACCCCCAGGGCGGGGCCAGTTTTGACCCCAGGGGCATCATATGAACAAACTTGGTAGAGGTCCACTAGGAGATGCTACATACCAAATATCAAAGCTCTATGCCTTCCAGTTTCAGAGAAGATGATTTTTAAAGTTTCCCCTCTTTGTTCATATGTTCGAACTTGTGACCTCCGGGGCAGGGCCAGTTTTTACCCCAAGGGATTCATATGAACAAACTTGGTAGAGGTCCACTAGGAGATGCTTCATGCCAAATATCAAAGCTCTATGCCCTCTAGTTTTAGAGAAGAAGATTTTTAAAGTTTTCCTTTTTTGTTCCTATGTTGGAAATTGTGACCCCCGGGGCGGGGCCAGTTTTGACCCCAGGGGCATCATATGAACAAACTTGGTAGAGGTCCACTAGGAGATGCTGCATGCCAAATATCAAAGCTCTACGCCTTCAAGTTTTAGAGAAAAAGATTTTTAAAGTTTTCCTTCTTTATGACTATGCTCAAACTTGTGACCCCCGGGGCAGGGCAAGTATTGACCCCAGGGACATCAAATGAACAAACTTGGTAGAGGTCCACTAGGAGATGCTACATACCAAATATCAAAGCTCTGCGCCTTCTAGTTTCAGAGAAGAAGATTTTCAAAGATTTTGCTTTTTTTTCCTTTTTGTTGCCATGGCAACCAGAGTTGTGGGTGGAATTCAATTCTTTGAACAATTTTGGTAGAGCTTCACCCAAGGAACATCCCTGCCAAGTTTCATCAAGATTGGCCCAGTGGTTTAGGAGAAGAAGATGTTTAAAGAAATTGTTGACGGACGACAGACGACGGACGACAGACGACGGACATAGGGCGATCACAATAGCTCACCTTTAGCATGTTGTGCTAAGGTGAGCTAAAAAGGGGGGAGCCATGCTCTGGCAAAAGGGGGCTTAATGCATCTCCGTGATGCGTCATGCCAAGCAAGACATCACATTAATCAGGGATCCATACAATCGATTATGTCTAACAACCGACTGCATCATAAGGTAGACTGGTCCTTTGACATACAGAAAATTGACAACTAGCAAAAGGTTTCGGCCCAGGTCAGCCTGTGCGGACTGTGCAGGCTGACCTGGATCCATACTTTTTGAAGATGCATTAAACCCCCTTTTAAGAGCATGGCCCAAATATGTGTGCTTTTTCATGCATTGTGTAGTAATATCGAGAGGAACTAGAAGATTTTAGCAAGAATCATGCTATCATAAACACTGCTTTAAGTACCTTGAGTAAGAATATTTTTGACAACATTGAAGGAAAAGTAGAAAATGCTTGCATTTTCTCCTAAGGGTTTAGACTTGTAAGAAAGCTTCTACATTAGCAGTAGAGTGAACTCTTTACTAAAGGACTAACCTCTAGATTCTTCTATATCAAATGCATTTACAGATGACAAATTCAGCAAGACTTAAATAATGTGATTTTTCTCTTTATATAGTAGAAAACATCATGGGAAACGAGGAAAAATGCTGGTTACCCCAATTTTTTCCTCTGCATAATGTCTTCAATAACCTTCTTTATCAGGGTCACTAACAACTGGGATCATTTTGTAAAAGGTTAACCATTAACACACAATCCCGGCTTTTAAGGACCCTGAGAAAGAAGCCTTTTGAAAACATTGTGGGAAAAGGAGAAAATGCTGGTAACCAGCATTTTCTCCTTTTCCCACAATGTTTTCTATGTCGCTGTGTTAGAAATGTATTTATCACTTATTACATAATAACGCAATGACAGCCATACAAGTATCAATAGAACAGAAAATTTTGCTATAAATTTTACAAAAGCTTCGTAATTCCATGTGTTTTCTATATTTATCACTACGTATGTTTTAATTTCAGACTTCAATACCATTTTCTAGAAAAACTTACGAAATGAAAGCTGGCTTGAAGTCCCTTAACCCTTTCCCAAACAAGCCCTGGTTTTCACATGTCTGCAGTACAAGTCTTTTAAAAACACTGTGGGAAAAGGAGAAATTGCTCATAACGAGCAATTTCTCCTTTTACCACAGTGTTTTCTACCCTTTTTGAGACCTTTCTGCCATCTTCATCAAATTTAAAATTGTCATCTGCAAACTCTTTCAATTTGGACCAGTCCAAAATTTGTCGTTTGGGAAAGGGTTAACGCTTTACCACACAATCCCGACTTTTAACGACCCTGAAAAAGAAGCCTTTTGAAAACATTGTGGGGAAAGGAAAAATGCTGATAACCAGCATTTTCTCCTTTTCCCACAATGTTTTCTAACCTTCCCAAAACAAATTTCAGTTTTTGAGTAAAATTTATATTGTTATCTGCAAATGTTTTCAAATTGGACTAGTCTAAAAATTTGTCGTTTGCTAAAGAGTTAAAGGTAAACACCATACCTTGAAAATCATGTGTTCCAGGAAATGAGCTACCCCATTGGTTGCATCAGACTCAAATCTACTTCCAGCATTAATCCATAATCCTACCTGGAACGAATAAAAACATTTGGGTATTAATAAAAATAATTGGTTATGAATAAAAACATTTGGTTATCAACAACTGGTTAATAACGATTGGTCATTAATAAAAAACAACTGGTTATGAATAAAAACATTTGGTTATCAAACAATCATGGGTTTTTAGGACCCTGTGGTAGATAATTTTGAAAACATTGTGGGACAAGAGGAAAATGCTGGTAACCAGCATTGTCTCCTTTTTCCACAAAGTTTTCTACCCTACTGAAGACAGAAACCATCATCTGAGCTACACTCATTAAGTTGTCTACAAAATACATTCGATTTGGTTGAGTCCAAGGTTTTGTCATATGGTAAAAAGTTCACTGTTCAACCCTTTACCACACAATCCAAGTTTTACTGACCCTGAAGGAAAAGGCTGTTTTAAAACATTGTGGGAGAACATGCTGGTAACCACTATTTTCTCCTTTGCCAACAACGTTTTCTACCTTTTCAAAGAACCTTCACATCATAAGCACTTTAATTTGCTGTCTTCAGATACTTTCAGTTTGCACGGATCCAAAATGTGTTGATATGTGAAAAAGTGTTAACAAACAATCCTGGGTTTAAACAACGCTTAGGTAGATGGCTTTTCAAAACATTGCAAGAAAAAAGAAGAAAACATTGGTAACTAGCATTTCCTGCTTTTTCAGCATGCTTTCTTCTCATTAAAAGACAATATTTCATTAATTTTGTCGAGACATGTTTACTAGGTCCTATGTAAATGGTTTCAATTTCGGTAAGTCTAAAATGTTGTCGTCTGGTAAATCTATTTATTACACGCTTGCTGATTTATATACTCTTGAAAACATTGAGAGAAAATGGGGAATTATTTGGTAATTGCAAAATCAAGCCTAAATACAGTTTTAAAAGAATATATTTCTTTTTCAAATTATGTATTGATCTAGAATAATACAAAATATCATCCAATAAAACCCGACATACTTTCGAGTTTTCTTTCTCAGGGTCGTTAAAACTCAGGATTGGGTGGCAAAGCCTGACATTTATTTCAAATAATTGCCTTTGGAACACAAAATTTGCTTGCTTAATGCAGGTTGTCTGCTTAATCCTTTCCCAAACAAGCCCTGGTTTTCACATGTCTGCAGTACAAGTCTTTTGAAAACACTGTGGGAAAAGGAGAAATTGCTCGTAATGAGCAATTTCTCCTTTTACCACAGTGTTTTCTACCCTTTTTGAGACCTTTCTGCCATTTTCATCAAATTTAAAATTGTCGTCTGCAAACTCTTTCAATCTGAACCAGTCCAAAATTTCAAGTTAGTTGTTTCTAAAGTTAGTCCTTTGGCGAAGGGCTGGTGCTGTATAACCTTTTACCACACAATCCCGACTTTTAACGACCCTGAGAAAGGAGCCTTTTGAAAACATTGTGGGGAAAGGAGAAAATGCTGGCTCTCCTTTTCCCACAATGTTTTCTACCCTTCCCAAAACAAATTTCAATTTTAAAGTCACTTTAATTTTGTTGTCTGCAAATGCTTTCAATTTCAGCCAGTCTAAAATTTTGTCGTCTGGTAAAGAGATAATGTAGAAATGTTATCACTTACTGTACATGTTGGAAAGCCGCAGTCTTCGGAAGCAACTCTCATTCCATTCCCAATGGTTGATACTTGTGTTTCTGGCTGCGTTCTCAGCATTTCCAAATACTGGACATCGAACTTGCATCTCTTGCTTTGCAAGTTAAGCGGTGCAACCTGAAAATTACAGGAGTACATCCATGAACTAATTAACTCTTTATCAAACGACAAAATTGTAGACCTGTCCAAATTGAAAGCAATTGCAGAAGTCAACTTAAATGTGGCTAAATAGATGGAATTTGCCTTAGATTGAGTAGAAAACACTGTGGTAAACAGGAGAAAATGCTGGTTACCAGCATTTTCTCTTTTTCCCACAAAGTTTTCAAAAGGCTTCTTCCTCAGGGTCATAAAAAACTCTGGATTATTTGGTAAAGGGTTAACTCTTTACCAGACGACAGAACTTTAAATTTCTCCAAAAGGTGCCTCAAATGATAAAATTTGTATTTGAAAGGGTAGAAAGCATTGTAGAAAAAGAGAAAATGCTAGTAACCAGCATTTCTCCTTTTCCCATGATGTTTCCTACACCAGCATTTTCTCTTTTTCCCATGATGTTTTTCTACCTCAATGTTGTTAACCCTTTACCACACAATCCCTATTTTTAACGACTCTCCAATAGAAGGCTTATGAAAATACTGTGGGAAAAGGAGAAAATGCTGGTAACCAGCATTTTCTCCTTTTCCCACAATGTTTTCTACCCCATCAGAGACAGAAATCATCATTTGAACAACATTTATTTGTCATTTGCAAATACTTTTGATTTGGTCGAGTCCAAATTTTGCTGTTTGGTAGAGTTAAAACAAGGGATTGCTTGATAAAAGGTTATTTGATAGAAACTATGTGTATGTCCACTGAATTTTTTAATTGAGGGGTTGTGTACCCCTTTGGTGGCAAAATTGCGTGGGGGTACAGAAAATGAAATGGGGGTATAATAATTTTCATTGTACAATAATTTTTAACCTTTCTTTTTCAATAAATTGTCATTTTCATAAACTTATGTTAATGTATGTAGTCTTTAGCTCCTCTCTGCTGAACAGGCACATTAGTCTGATTCCTTTGTCCTCATCAAATCCATACTGCTGAAAGGTTCAACTTATAGTCTTACGAACATGAAAGTTCGCAACAAATGCATAGCTCAAATATAAACCGCTGCGGCTGGGATTCCAGCCCATATGGCAAATATCCTCGTTTATTGAGGTTTAAAAGACCAGTACACTAACCCCTGAGCTAAAGAGAATTCTTCCTAACACAGTTTTCAGGTATTGATTTTATACGGGAAGAAGCTTTGCTGTAAAGAAGGAGTGATCTCCAGTAACACACCCTCTCTTAAGAGAAGTCATCATTTTTGATGATGGAAAGCCTTATTAGGCAGGAAGTCTTATTTAGATAACAAATGGCAGACAAATGGCTCAATGGCCAATCCCCGACAAGCCCCCATCTTTGGAACATGAAAGTTCGCAACAAATGCATAGCTCAAATATAAATCGCTGCGGCTGGGATTCAAACCCGTGCGGCAAATATCCTCCTTTATTGAGGTTTAAAAGACCAATACACTAACTCCTGAGCTTAAGAGAATTCTCCCTAACGCAGTTGTCAGGTATTGATTTTATACAGGAAGAAGCTATGCTGTAAGGAAGGAGTGATCTCCAGTAACAATAGCCATTTTAACACCCAGCAATCCTGCTACTGATTAGAATTATATGCCTGTTCTGCAGACAGAACCCTCTTTCACGTAAAACAGTGCTGAGCAATGAAAAGTTTTATTGTACCTTTGATAAAGGCAGATTGGGGGAGCGAGTTAATTTTTTCAAAAGTAATACAAATGTGTAGTCCAATTTTTCTCTTCAGATTGAAGCCAGCCAAACTGATTAAGCCACAATGTTTGGAAATTTTTCTGTTTCTTTGGCAATGCTGGAGCCCGTTTGTTTTCGACCTATGTGCTTGACTCAATTTAAACTGATCATTTTCCTTGAAGGAAAAAGCCAGTTGTCACTGTTATCAAAAATTTTGTTATGTAATGTTTGGCTAGATCTAACATGCAACATTTCTGACTAAAAATTCAATAAACTGGCCTAAATTCATCTAGACTGGACACTGGTCTCAATCTGATAAATAGACTGTGACATAATGGTAAACCACTCCAAACTTCATCGAGAGTCTACAAATACCGCATAAAAATGAAAAGGATTCGAAAAAGTGTACTTTTCACTGGTAGACTGTTATTTATCTTCATATCTTTTATCAGAAAGTTATTAGGTACCAGTTTAGATTGTACATTTAGTAATAAAAAATCCATGTTTTATAATTTAAAAACTTGGTTGATATACCAGATACCTTTTTGCATTGATTGTTTCTGAAAAAATCACTTTTGACATCCGTTTTGCATACATTCTGGCAGATATATGGGCATTCAGTTGTATGCCACTATTATAAAATTTGCATAATTCAGACACATTTACAAAAAAAAATGATTATAATGTAATGTAGCTTAATCAGTATCACATAGTTATGACTGAACATGAATAAACAAAGTGTGTTGGTTTTTTTTTTTTTTTGTTCTGTGCTGTATCCTTCAGAACTTTGGTAGGCAAGAATGGGCAAAATGAAACGAGATATTCAAACAGGGAATTTAAGAAAATCAGTTGCCTGTGGGAAAAATTGAGATTCTCTGAGATTTTGTTTTCCCCCCCCCCTCCCGATACACAACGCAATCATAAATGATATTATCCTGTCAAAAACTTCTATTCGATATAAAAGTGGGTGGGGAAACAGACTATCAAAACAAACATTTTTTCGGCAAAAAAGTAGAGGCACGAAGTCTAACGATACATGACAATATGCCCATCAAAGTTCCATCATAAACACTCTCACATACGGACCTGCTTTGCTGATTTTAGTAACCTCGGAGATGTCCGAAGTGCTCTCAGTAGATGGGTCGCCATGTTCACTTTAAAGGACGAACAGAGCGCGTTTGATTCTACAGGCAAGGGGTGACAGAAAGTTGAAAAACAACCGAACAATAATTTTGAGGGTGCACACCCGTCACCAAGCTATTCCGTGTCTTAACGATCCTGGGAAAGAAGAATTTTGAAAACAACTTGGATAAAGGAAGAAAGTACAGGAAACTAAAGTACCTATTTCACAAAGCTTTCTACCACATTGACAAAAAAGAAGCACACTGTAACAATTTTGAATTTGTCGTCTTTAGAAACTTTTGAATTTGGATAACATAAACTATGTTGCCTATGAAAGGATAAAGACTTATTTCTACATGTGAAAAGTAAAATGAAACAAGAGTTCAAAATACAGAAATAACCTTTGAGCCATTCACCCAACGGTACTAAAATTACAGTGATGGCTTGACAGTGACGATCACGTAAAAAATGGGAGAAATATCCACATAGATTTTTTTCTGCACACGTTTAAACGATTTTATTTTCACAAATTGATGACAAAATTAGAAATGAGCATACCTTAACACTGCTAACGTATTCAATAATCCTTCATTTCAAAAGGTAAAATGTATACCAATTGACTGCCAATTTTTCAACGTAAACACTTTAACAGAAAAAAAAAAGTAATAGTCATCTTTTACTCAAGATGTTTACATTAAAAAACATTTAATAATTTGTCCTTCTTCACGTGTTTCTCTAAAAGTTAATTGCATTTCACTGCAATGCAGATTAAACCACCTTTTTGCCTGGAAAATTCATGATTGACTTGAGATGATTCAGTGCACAATAAACGTCCAAATATGAAAAGAAGCATTGTGAACGTCTGATTATTGGAGAGGTCACCAGACCTCTCCAACAGTGGTGAGTTTAAAAGGCAGACTGCCTCAGAAATTGCTGACTAACTCCATGCTTTTCTGCGAAATTGTTCTGATACACAGTCTGTTTCGTCATGGTTTTATAAATAAACTGAAATCAAAAAACTGAAATAGGAAATAGACGTGTTTTGTTTTTATATGACGGATTTCAAAAAGGATTTGTTATATTGATTTGATTGCAAATGACCTTTCCAGTAGCTATAATTTTTCATTAAACAAATAAAGCTACATACATGAAAAAGAATTTCGTTAAAAAAGAGAACACCGTAGGAAAAGATCACGCGACTTGAAAACGTGGGAAGAACGTCATGTGTCTGTCATGTAATCCATAAAGGGTTTCTCCTTTTTACACTGCGGCAATCATATAATGCCTTACTTATTTGCTTACATGTACCAAAATATATTGAAATTAAAAGCAATAAGCTATTTGAAAACATTTATGCTGACCTCCCCTGGCTTCTTTTTTAAAGAAGCCAACTTGTTTAGGCTACAGTGGGGGCCTGCCCTTTGCTGCTGCTGCTCCACACCAACTGCATCAAAGCAGGCCTATCTGTCAGTGTCGATCCACGATATAGTTTTTGCAAGTCAACACTAGGGCTAACCATAGGGCTTAAAAACTGGTGTCAGGGTATCCAGTCATTTCGACACTTTTTGGTCGTTTCGACACCTATTTTGGTCATTCTGACACCCAAAAGAAATTTTTTGCAAAAATTGGTCGTTTCGACACCTGTTGATTCCTTCTTCCCCGAATATTAACAAAAAAAAAAAAGTAATTTTCGCGCAGTATGTTGTAGGATGCGCTGATTTTAAAATTGTGGTGTATTTTTGCGGTAATATGTAGCGAAAGTCGCCTCTCTTCAGATCTTTGTGTTTACTACTTTTGTAATTCTATTACAGATAGACAACTATCTTGATTTATACATCAGGGGAATTCTATATGAGGAGGTTGTTAAAAGCAGAAGACGATAATGTGTTCGTATTTGTTAGTAATACTCGAATATCTGTATCTACTTTTATGTTCCTTCATGCTGCTTTCATAAATGATAATTATGAAACAAACTGAAGTTGAATTAATTGCTTTCTTTGATTTAATTGCATGCGTTGATTGTTTGTTACAAATTATTCCCCCTCATTACTGTTTTGTTTTTATTTGAATGTTGTAGTCAGTATTTTGTTAACGAAATGTCCTTGATGTAATTGATTATTAAAAGACAAAAAGTAACTTTTATTTTGTTGACGTTGTTTTGTGTTTGTTTACTTTTGAAGTTTGTAAATAAACGGGGGTTTGTACTGGTAGTGGTTCATTTTTTATTGTTCTGCAATTGCAGATAACAGTGTTAAGTGTAGTCGGGAGGAGACAACAGGCAAGGCTGGTCAACTTTTTTGGCTAATTGTGCTATCGGCGGCACCCTTTTTTGTTCTTTCGTGCTTATCTGTGATTTTATTGATTGGCATCATCAACAGTGCCGAAAGTCATTGATGAAATTATCGAGAGCGGTAGGTGCTCGTGTCATCAATACACCTGGCAAAGGTGTGAAAACAAGCAGTCATACACCCCGCAAAACAATGCAAATATTACATTGACACATAACATTAGTTTCATAATCATTAAAGGAGACATGATAAACTCTTAGGTTCGATAGATTGAGTTGAGAACGGATTGCATAAAGGTGCGGTCGATCTAAATTTTGCGCAACCTTCAAAAAGCAGCCTTATAATTTTCTTTATTTGTCAGAAGATTTGATCTAACGACCCTGACTCTCTGTTACTGATTTTAATACCATATTTTGCGAGCAGTGTGGGGCGAGATTGAACTGCATATAACTGCGGTCCTATCTTGACTCTATACTATTCCACATGTTGAATTTTGCTGACTAAAATAAGCTTCGCAAGGCAATCATTTATGAGACCTATTTCGATGGAAAATTTCAAATTACCGTACATGTTGTTATTGCCGGCGTAAATCACGATCGGACTGCACCTAAGCTGAGGTTTACGCGTGATTTTGCTCATGTAGCGAAATACTGGTAAAAGAAACTACAGGAAAGCATGGATAGATGTAATGGATGCCGCAAAATAATCGAAAGAATGTTGAAAACGGCATGTAACTCATGTATCATTCTGTCAAGTCTTTGCAAGACTCTGACCACTGCGAATTATATCTATGAATCATATGCTTGGACAGAATAATGTGCGGAGTACTGTAAAAAGAAAGCCCGGTCGGATAGCTTAGTGGTTAGCATATCTGACGTGGACCTGGTGGTTGTGAGTTCGATATCTGGTTGAGGCGAACTTTCTTTCCCGCGATTTTATGCCTCTCACCTCTGATGCATGTGAGAAAGTAGTCGTGACTTGGAAAGAAAGTTGTGTCAGTACTGGTGTGAGAAAGCCAGGAAACACGTGTGTAGGTGCACTCACCACCGGGATATGACCTAAGCTGTTAAAACAGCCCTAAACTCCAATTCAACAACAACAATAAAAGAAACTCGAGGCATAGATAGGTGCAGTGGTCGGCGCGAAATAACTGAACATTACAAAAGCAGGACATTGATAAACATAAGTATTTCAATTGTCTAGGAAATTAGGGGATGAAAGCAACACTTTGGTCATTTCGACACCCGCTATCAGTATTGACATTGCCGATTAATTATGCCCATTATTTGAATCTTCATATAAAACAAAAACACATCTAGAGTAAATTAATCCTATGAACTCAAATTTAAATAATGCTCGGAAAAAAATCGGGTGTCGAACTGACCAAATTTTGCAAAAAAAATTTTACCGGGGGTCGAAACGACCAAAAAGTGTCGAAATGACCGGGTGTCGAAATGACTGTCATTCGCTGTCGGGACGAAGTGCTGTCAGGACAATAGAAACGTACACCAACGACAGTCATCTACAAGTCAACTGTATAACTTCAATCTTAATACTGTAACACACTGGATCTGCTTTTGTCCAAGTGGATTTGTCACTAGCAACTAAATATTGAATGAGCACTGTTGTCACCAACTTCAAGAACAAAATAAATGTACCTAATTAATTATCCAAACAAGCAGCCTACCAGACGGGAAAGTAACAAATTGCTCGTCACCAAGCTCTCTTCGATTAAGTGCAATCTTTGTCAAGATATTTTGATTGATCTTATTCCACACTGCATGCAAAGGGTTTCGTATTCAGTAACGCCACATATTCCTGCACATCACGTAAAACTGACGGGGTGGCATGTACAGTTCTGTCGTCTGGAAAACCCAAGGACAGGTGGCATTTATATGGTTGGAGCCCACAAAGACTTTAAGTCGAGGGAAGCATGATTTGATTTGATGGAAGGACGAACTGCAGTTTGTTGTTCCCCAATGATACATTTTTACTCCTGTAAAAACGGATACTGAAGCATGCCAAAAACTCAAGAATCTGCAAAGATGAAAAACTCTAAAGATGTGTATTCTCGTCCAATTTTGAAAAGGGGAAGATTTTACAATCCTTTTGATACCTATGAAGAAAGAACATTGCGTGATTTGATTCCTTTCTTGATGTCACCAGATAACAGTAAAGTCCCAGCAGATGATAAGGTAAAAACTTGAATCTGCACCAAGTATTGGTAATCGAGGAGTCTGCACTTTTAGCACATGTTTTTTTGTACCTTCAGTCTGAGGGTTTGCTCCAATGTTATTTTTGTGTCTGTTTCTCCTCTCACCTTCATATCAGCCATTCATTATATTTCTGTTCTGGAATGAAAGTTGATCATATCGGCATTTCTTTTAACGACTCTATGTGGCAAAATTATTGTTGACTGCCCGAGTTCTCGGAAACGCCAATACTGTCTTCTGAGACAACATCTTTTCCCAGCGGACAACAAGATCAGAATGTACAATACATGCAGTTTGATCCTGGATCTATACCATCTATCTGAATCTATACCATTCAATTACATGTATTTAGCTTAGAGTAAAAGATAAGAGGACCATGGTGGCCGTACACATGATGGCCCTGTATTGCTCTGCCGTCTTTTAAATCTTTGTTTGACAGCGCTATTTTAGACTTACCTAAATTGAAAACATTTTTCAGATTACTAATTGAATGTGGCTCAGATGATGGGATCTCTCTTTGAAAGGGTAGAAAATGTTTGTACTATCATTTTCTCTTTTGTCCACAATATTTGTAAAAGCATTCTATGACAGGCTTCATTTAAATGCTGAACTGTTTGTTAAGGGCTAGATAAATGTGCTATGCACTGAACTACAATTTAGATGTAGCCCAGATGATGGAATTTGTCTTTGATAGGGTAGAAAACATGGTGGGCAAAGGTGAAAAGGCTGGTTTCCAGCATTTTCTCCTTTTCCCACAATGTTTTCAGAAGGTTTTTTCCTCAGGATTGTTAAGAGTGGGGATTGTTTGGTAAGGGGTTTATTATTGTTAACCCTTTACCACACAATCCCAAGTTTTAACGACCCTAAAAAAGAAGGCTTATGAAAACATTGGGAATGTGGATACCAGCATTTTATCCTTTTCCCACAATGTTTTCTACCCTATCCAAGACAGAAATCATAATTTTGGCTACACTTATTTTGTCGTCTGCAAATGCTTTCAATTTGGTTGAGTCTCACGTTTTGTTCTTTGGTAAAGAGTGAACAGAAACATTTAACCATAAGAAGTCTGTATGGCAATAAATTTCATAGAGAAAACAATATTTTTCACATATTCCAAGATGATGAGAGTGAGCAGAAGCAGGTCTAATGAAATATCATTCATACAAGATATTAATGAACTCTGAAAAAGAGTGCTTTGATGAGAAGATTTCCAGACATAATTGTATTACCAGATGATTACAGACTCAACAGTCTTTCTGCTGACAAAATACGAACATATTATTCTCAGGTATATCAGGACAGGAACAAGACAGAACATTGTCAATAGTGCAGCCAGATCATAACAAACTCAACAAAATATAAATGAGCCATGCTCTGTGAAAAGGGGGCTTAATGCATCAATGAAAAGTATCAAACCAGGTCAGCCAGCGCAGTCCGCGCAGGCTGACCTGGGCCGAAACTTTTCGCTTTAGGTCAATTTTCTGTGTGTCCATAGACCAGTCTACCTCATGATTAAGTTGGTTCGTTTAACAAAAAAAAATGGCTATTATGGATCCATAATTATGTGACAGCTTCATTGGTACAATGCATCACGGAGATACATTAAGTCCCCCTTTGCCAGAGCATGACTCAAATATTTTGTTCTCTGGTATTTCTTTAGACATAATGAACTCTGATCTATCTGTAAACAGTTTTTGCTCTTTTATTTCTGTAGACATATTTTATTCCGATATCTTGACAGGAATTAGACAGAACATTGCCAATAGTACAACCAGATTATGATAAACTCAACAACCCTCCAGCAGACAGACAATGTGGATTGGTCATGCTACAATACTGGTACAACTAGAGGGACTTTCCATCCTTACTTATCCTGTTTTTAGCACAAGATGTGGACCCTATAGTTGGATTGGGGCTAAACGGTTCCGTAAGGCACCTTGTAAAGTTAAGGACCTTCCAAACATTGATGCTGTACTGATAAGTCATAACCATTATGATCATTTGGACTATGCAAGTGTCAAAGACCTGAACAGAAAGTTTGGGGATTCAGTCACATGGTTTGTAGCTGAAGGTCAAGGTCAGTGGATGAAAGACATGGGCTGCCAAAAAGTTGTTGAACTAACATGGTGGCAAGAACATCAATTTGAAAAAAATGGGAAAAGATTTTTGTTTGCATCAACTCCTTGTCAAAATTTGTGCCAAAGGACTCCAATGGACAGAGACAAGGTACAGCAATAGTTGAAAAAGTTTTACTGTGTAGGAGATTGCAAAATGTTCTGGTAACCAGCATTTTCTCCTTTTTCAACTATGTTTTCTTACTAGTCCAAGAGAAAAATTTATCAGTAAAGCCATTACATCAATGTTCCTCTGTATAGAAGTCTCATTGTGTCGAAGTTCACTGTATCAAAGTTTCATTAAATTGAAGCCATGTGCATTAATTACTGGCTGAGCAGTTGGACTCAGTGACAGTCAAGGAGTTTATAAATGGAGCATGGCGGCAATTTTAAACTTGATAAATACATGTATTGTGCTGGGTCTTCAGTTGTTTCAGATCAGTATTTTATCAGCCATTTTCTATTGACTCCATTATTAATTGATGGCTATAAGACGCACAAAATCTCCATAAAATGCAAAGGAATTATTTTCTTTCTAGTTATGTCGGCTACAATACCCTCTATATTCCCTACTGAAATCATTTTCAGACAACAAATGAAATGTGGCTTATTCCTTTACCACACTTTCTCGACTTTTAGAGACCCTGAGAAAGAAAGCTATAGTAAACATTGTGGGGGAAAAGGAAACAGTGCTGGTAACCAGCGTTTTCTTCTTTGCCCACAATGTTTTCTACCCTTCCCAAATCAAATTTCAGTTCCTGAGTCACATTTATTTTATCGTCTGCAAATCTTCAATTTGGACTAGCGTAAAATTTTGTTGTTTGGTACAGCGTTAGAAGATGAGACATGTCTTTGAAAGGGTAGAAAACAAAGTAACAAAGAGACAAAATGCTGCTTTTTATAAGGCCTTCCTGCCCAAGGTCATAAAGTATTAGTTTGTTTAATAGAGGTTTAAAGATGATTGTTCACAGAATTAGGGCAGTAGAATGCTTCAAGACAGATCTTCATGTTAACTCTTTACCAGAAGACAAAATTTTGGGCTTATCAATTTCGAAAGTATTTGCAGACAACATGTAAAATGTTGCTCAAATAACTGGATTTAAAAACATATATTTTTGAAAGTAAGTAAAACATTGTGATTACAGGGATTTGCATCTTTTCCCATAATGTTTTCAAAAGCCATCTTTCTTTTACCTAGGTTTAAACCAAACTATTTTACATATGAGCCATGTTCTGTGACAAGGGGGCTTAATGCATCTGTGAAAAAGTGTCCACCCAGGTCAGCCTGTGCAGTCTACACATGCTGTTGGACAATTTTTCTGTATGCCAAAGGACCAGTCTACCTCATGGTTAGTTGTTGTTAAAAAAAATGGCTATTATGGATTCATAATTATGTGATGGCTTGATTGGTATCATGCAACACAGAGATGCATTAAGTTCCCTTTTGCCAGAGCATGGCCAGGGTGATCTAAGATCAGTCTGCACATACTGCACAGTCTGATCTTGGTTTGCATGGCACATAAAAAGCAACTTAGCACTCTCCAGGTGAAATAATGTATGTTGTTTGAAAATTGGCTATTATGTTCTTTCATGTATCCTGCTTGTGTTTTGTAATCTTTGAACAATGACCAATTGTTCATTTAAGAAATGAATTATTGGTATCATTCTCTCTTCAGGCATTATGGTGTAGCTGGGTTGTAAAGGGTCCCCATCACAGTTTTTACTTTGCTGGAGATACAGGCTATTGTTCCGCATTTAAACAAATCGGTCGAAAGTATGGACCTTTTTCTTTGTCTGCCATTCCTATTGAAGCCTACTCACCAAGGTAAATGTCAAAATTTAAAGGAAAAACATGTTGGGTAAACAGAGCTCCAGATAGAGGGAGTGATTTTGATTTCAAAATGGAAAATATTAATCACTCTCCTCTAAACCCTATGTTATGGGTACTCATTGTCTCATCGAGACGATTCTAATGAGTACCCACAACCCATAGGGTTTGGAAGAGAAATAATGGATTTTAGAATACTATCATGCCCTCTTATCTGGAGATCTGGATAAAGGCGTTAAAAGTGTTGGTATTTAAGAGAAGTTTACCGTTTGATTGTATGGTGTTTAACGCGGTTTTCAACATTATTTCATTTATATCGTGGCGGCCAGTGCACCTATCCATGCTTTCCTGGAGTTTCTTTTACCAGTACTCTGCACAATATTCTTTCCAAGCCACTGGCTGCTTTCCCACATAACCATGGTCGAAACAATGATCAGCGGTGAGAGAGGAATGAATCCTGTCGCAATGACTATCATCAATCTTCGGAAAGAAATTGGCCAAGCCGGGGATCGAACCAGCGACCTCCTGTTCTCAAGTCATGTACGCTACCGACTGAGCTACGAGGGCTTGATGAGGAAGACTTGAAGAAGTTTACCCTATCTCCAACTATGTTTATTGAAAATAATCACTGCAAAATCAGTTTCGTGGCTTTAATCTTTACCCTGCTGGATTAAATGTTTACCAAACCATCGGGAGTTTGAACAACCCTAAGGTAGACGGCTTTTGAAAACATTGTGGAAAAGTAGGAAAACTCTGGTCGCCAGCACTCTTATCTTTTCTTACAGTGTTTTCAAAAGTCTTCCTCATCACGGTAGTTAAAACATTGGGATTGTTTTGTAAAGGGTTAAGTTGGTTCACTAAAGCAGTTTTGAAATCAAACCTCTGTTGCAAAATATGCCTTTACCAGCCACACCATGTTATCTGAACCTGTATTTTAACCCTTTACTACACAATCTCGACTTTTAATGACCCTGAGAAAGAAGCCTTTTGAAAACATTGTGGGAAAAGGAGAAAATGCTGGTAACCAGCATTTTCTCCTTTTTCCACAATGTTTTCCACGCTTCCCAAAACAAATTTCAATTTTTGAGTCACATTCATTTTGTCATCTGCAAAAGCTTTCAATTTGGACTGGTCTGAAATTTTGTCGTTTGGTAAACAGTGAAGAGTATTTTTGCAAGGGGTTTGTTTGTTTGTAAACAGTTTAGCGTGATATTCAACATTATTTTGGTCATATTGCGACAGTTACTGCACCTACCCCTGCTTCCCTGGAGTTCCTTTTACCAGTTATTCTTCTCAAGCCACTGGCTGCTTTCCCAATTTACCATTGTGATCAGAAGTTTGTGGAAGGAATGACACATTTAAAATGATTTCCCTCAATCCTCAGAAAGAAATTGGCTGAGCTGGGTATTTGAACCAGCCGGTTTCATGGCCAGTACGCTACCAACTGAGCTACCAAGCTCATATTGTTGGAAAGGGAGAAATTCAGTGAACTCTTTACCAAACGACAAAATTGTAGACCAGTCCAAATTGAGAGCTTTTGCAGATGACAAAATGAATGTGAATCAAAAATTGAAATTTGTCTTTGGAAGAGTAGAAAACATTGTGGGAAAAGGAGAAAATGCTGGTTACCAGCATTTTCTCCTTTTCCCACAATGTTTTCAAAAGGCTTCTTCCTCAGGATTGTTAAAAGTCTGGATTGTATGGTAAAGGGTTAATCATATTTTCATCCTTATTTCACATAGATGGGTTTGATGTCTTCTTCCTCATATGTGTGATAGGAATTAAAGATTTAAATATAAACAACTTTGAATATGGCCTATATACATGTATGCCATGGCATCATAGGAATCCTTTTATTCTCTCCAGTCATGAGTGATTGTATAAGCTCTTTGTACTTTCCTGGACTGTATACTATGTATGAAAGAGTTTTTCTCATCCTTTTCTCCATTCCTAGATTCTTCATGCGTCCAGAACACATAGATCCTGAGGAAGCCTTGAAAGTTCATGGAGATGTGAACGCCAAACAGTCAGTTGGAATACACTGGGGAACATTTAAGTTATCAAATGAGGTAATGTTCCTAATTTTAAAAGCTTAACATTAACCCTTTACTACACAATCCTGCGCTTTAACAACGGTGACAGAAAAGACTCTCAGAAACATCATTTTCTCTTTTTCCCATAATGTTTTCTCCAATTCGAAGACAGAAATTATCTTTTGAGCTACACAGAATTTGTCTTCCTGAAATGCGTTTAATTTGGGCCAGTGTAAAGTTTTTTTTTTTTTTTTGGTAAAGGGTTATCTTGCAACTCCTTTACACTTCTTCAAAACCAACATTTTGTTGCAAGCTGTTTTTACTCATCAGAGCTTATTGTTGTATGTGAAGCTGTCTAAAGCCCATACAGTTACACTGGGAGCTCCCTTCATTTCCATGAGCTCCTTTACACTTCTTCAAAAACAACGTTTTGTTGCAAACATTCTTTACTCATCAGAGCTTATTGTTGTATGTGAAGCTCTCTAAAGCCCGTACAGTTACACTGGGAGCTCCATTCATTCCCATGAGCTTGATATTACATTGAAAGCTTTTTGTATTGGTCAGAGCTCAGGGTTACGCTACAAGCTGGACTCCACATTTCTCAATGATATGCAAAGCTAAATGATACATTCTAGTTCTTGGAAGTTAACCCTTTACCACACAATCCAGACTTTTAACGACCCTGTGAAAGAAGCTTTTTGAAAACATTGTGGGAAAAGGAGAAAATGCTGGTAACCAGCATTTTCTCCTTTTCCCACAATGTTTTCTACCCTTCCCGAAACAAATTTTAACTTTTCAGTTACATCTATTTTGTCGTCTGCAAATGCTTTCAGTTTGGACTAGTGTAAAATTTTATCGTTTGGTAAAGAGTTAATACAGCTCATTGTTGTTATGCAAGCTCCTTCAGCCTTTACCACACAATCCTGAGTTTTAACGGCCTTCAGGAAATGATGTTTTGAAAACATTGTTTGAAAAGGAGAAAATGCTGGTTACAATGGAAATCCAACTATTGTACCAAATAATAAGCCCGTAACGCTGCTAGAAAGAGTTGAGTAAAAGCAAGCAGACATTTAAAGAGCTGAGAGGTATCTCTCCAATAAATGTCAGAGCAAATTGACAAATTTCTCTTCTTTTTTTTTGTGGGGAGGGTGGTTCAATAGAATGTCAAAATGACACCAGAAGTATTATTAAACACTAGAGCAATCCTATTCAAAGAAATTAGCACAACAGTTCTCAGGATGCTTCTTAAGTTTTCCATTGCACTTGTTGACGCTTCTTGATGCTGTTTGGTGGAACTGATACATAAATGCGTATACCTACGCATGCATCATGTTAATTTGATCTAACACTGTTTTTTAAATTGTGTAAATTATGATAATGGTGTATTTGTTTACATATTTATCATCCAAGTCGTGTAAGTTCCCCTTTTGTTAACGTTTTAGTCTTGCCTTGATGCCAAAGTGAATGAAATGCTTTCTTAATTGTACTATTTTTCCAGGTAATGTTTTTGCATTGTTGGGTACCCCAGACTCCGATTTTTTAGGTTCAATTTCCCACATGGTAAATCTGAGTTGGGAAGCTTCGCACACCACCTCAATAATCTATTCCAATGCTTTACTCTTTTTCAGCACTACTTGGAACCACAGAGGAAGTCAACAGAATTGCTGAAGGAAAATGGTTTGCAATTAAATACTTTTATAACTATTAAACACGGAGAAGTAATTGTTCTTGAGGATCTTTTAGAATGAGCTTACATGACTTAGTGTACAAATCTTGACTCTATAATTATTAACCCTTTCCTAAACGACAAATTTTGGACTAGTCCAAATTGAAAGAGTTTGCAGACGACAATTTTAAATTTGATGAAAATGGCAGAAAGGTCTCAAAACGGGTAAAAAACACTGTGGGAAAAGGAGAAATTGCTCGTTACGAGCAATTTCTCCTTTTCCCACAGTGTTTTCAAAAGACTTGTACTGCAGACATGTGAAAACCAGGGCTTGTTTGGGAAAGGGTTAAAGGAGTTTGAATGTCTGTACAGTATGAATTTTTTCACACGCAGTACCAGTTTTTGATTGGTTTTCAACCATAAGGTGTTTAACAAATCCCACTCTTTAAAGATTAAAACCAGCAGGAGTTACGGGATGCAGATTTCCGCTTCCATATTCACTAAAATACTAAACTGTATGTAAATTTTTCCACAGCACACGACCCAAGGACGCATAAAAATTAATTCCAAATCAGCATAAAAAGTCGTGAATAAAAAAATTTCTCTTCTGCACTGCTGTGAACACAATGCAACATTTTTGGACATTAGGGTCATACTTGATTTGTACTGAGTACTTGAGCCGTACTGGCTCTAATAAAGTGCGATGGCACAATCATCAGTCACTTAAGACAGCAAAAGCCATTATTTTCATGAATAAGATTTTTAACATTATTTATCTTCAATTCTATGGCAAAAGTGTCTAACAGCACACCTGTCATGGTCCACTGGATTTTAGAAAACTATTCAGAAGAAAGGAAGTAGCAAATCAAGTCCAACCTGCATTTATATTCGGAGTTTTCACATTTCTTGCTAGTACACGAGATTTTGTTCACAGACACCAAAAATCATGTCTGAACAAACTTATCAGTAATCTGGTACCCCTAAAATTAGGGCTTGGACCCCTTAGTTTTTCAAAGTTGTGTCCAGTGGACCCTCAATTTTTTATAGCTCTGTAAGACACTGAACCACTTTTGATATTACTTTTAGGTATTTTTTTATGATAATGCTTGTTGGAGAATTTTTCAATGCTTAATTGCGACAGGATTCATTCCTCTATCACCGCTGACCATTGTTTCGACGATGGTTATATGGGAAAGTAGCCAGTGGCTTGGAAAGAATATTGTGTGGAGTACTGGTAACAGAGACTCCAGGAAAGCATGGATATTTGCACTGGCCGCCGCGATATAAATGAAATAATGTTGAAACGGCGTTAAACACCGTACAATCAGTCAATCAGTCATTCGATGCTTAATGAATATACATGTACATGATAAATTTTAATGCCAAGTGAAGCCATTATTGACCATTAATGCATGATACAAGTATCAATTGCTGAAAAACTGTGCAATTTGAAGATTTCTTTAATAAATTATGAAATTACATGTAACTATATGTTTGGTATTTTGAACCTGCAGGCATAACTCTTGAGCATCTCTGCACAGATAGGTTTTGACCTGATAGAATTTATAACTGTTGAACTGTTAATGTGCTAATGTAAAAGCAAGTAAAGCTAACAGCAAAATTTAATGTCACAACGTGAACTTTTTGAAAATTCTTGTACTCATCAATGTAGTCATTCTTTTTTTTTTAATTTTGAAATCTAGTTCAGTAATATCTTAAACTCATAAGAATTAAAACACAGTACATTGTAATTTCTTATTTTTAGGTCCACTGGCCAAAGGCCACCGAGCTTATGTTATGGCCCTGTGTCAGTTGTGTCTGTGCATTAACTTTTATTTCAAACATCTTCTCTGAAACTACCTATACAATTTCAACCAAACTTCACAGAAATGATACTGCCATGATCCTCTTCAGAATTTCTTGAAAGAATTTGATTCCTTTAAAAACTCTGGTTGCCATGGCAACAAAACTGAAAAATATTGGAAATCTTTGAAAATCTTCTTGTTGGAAACCATAAGGCCTAGGGCTACCAAATTTGGCATGTAGCTTCATCTAATGGACCTCTTCTAAATTCTTCAAATTATACCCGCCCCGGGGGTCACAAGTTTTACATGGGCTTATAGGGGGAAAAATTTAAAAATCTTCTGGTTCTAAACTATAAGGCCTAGGGCTACTAAATTTGGTATGTAGCTTTATCTGATGGACCTCTTCTAAGATTCTTTAAATTATAGCGCTTCAGCCAAAATTAGCTCCGCCCCAGGGGTCATAAGTTTTGCATGGGCTTTTATATGGAAAACTTTTTCTTTCCAATGCTTTGACTTTGGCCTGGGCTCATGCTTCTTCTTTTTCCTGATTTCTTGAGTTCCAAACTAATTCCTGAAACTGTTTTCTTTCACTCCAATCAGATCTGTTCCATGTGCTTTTCTTTAAGTTTTTTAATACACGATAGAAAATACTGTTGTTTAAAGCAAATTTGTAATCTTGTTTTGTCTCTTGACTTGTAGCTGAAATGGATATTTGCCTAGTAAGGATCAAAATATTCAACCCACTTCCACTTTCCAGGTCTGATAGTTGGATAGGATAGGCAGTTTTTAATCTGTGTTCTTCAACAGTTGTCCAGAATAAGTTCGGATCAGTATGATTTTAAATTAACTCATCTTCTTTCTTCGAATCAGTAAACCTAAGGTAATATGTCTGTTGCATAAACTAGTAGCCCTCCTTCAAAGTTATTCATATGCTCCCAGGGTCATAGATGTTTCCACCCAAAGGTCTCTTTATTTTTCTTTGACAATTTACCATTTTGTGAAAGTGTAACAATATTATAATTTCACATCTTATATTATTATGCTGCAAAGAAATTCCTCGCAATCTGATTGGATAATGGATAATATGCCCTGAACATATATTCTTGTACACAAGCAAAATCCACGTAAAAGCAGTTGCCCTTTCGGGAGCCCCGTATACATACATAACTACACTTTCAACATAACATCCAAAAAGGCGACATCAATCGATATGAGCCACCCACATTCTAAATAGCCTCCTTTATGTTATGACTAGTTTCCCTTGATGGTTGTCATTAAAGCAGAATGAATGGATCGTTTTTTGTTTTTTTTATAAATGAATATAGTTACATATATTATTGTTTGTTGTCATTCAAAAACGTATACACTGGGTTGAAATTAGCCATCCCTTTGTTTTGAAACCGAAGGCTTAACCTGTGTAGTTATCTTCACCAATAACCAACTACTAGATAGTTTCTTCCAACAACTTCTAGGCTTTTCAAGCTCTTCTCTAGAACAATACACATCTATTCAATTCTGCTGTCGTTCTTTGCCTGCTGGATTAGTCGCATGATGTTTTAACAGCAAACCCTGCCAAACCAATCAACCAGTAAGTGCCGCTCTGATGTAATTTACCAAAACATACATACCTGCAGGGGTAGTGTACCACACATTCGTCAGGTAAGCACACTGTGAAGTGTCGAAACTCACACATTATAACGTTAAAAGGATAACCTAATGGTCGTTTGAGACAACTGATGGTCGTTTACAACAAATCATTAAAATGCATATTTACTTACCGTGAAGTCGTTTAAATCCACGTTAAGTAAAAATAGGTTGAATGTCTGTCGCAGTGACATCATCAAGTTCATGCACCAAACTGCACGTTTTACCAGGGTTTTAGTGACATCAGTTCTCAGGGACATCAGCTTTTAGCTCACCTGAGCACAAAGTGCTCAAGGTGAGCTTTTGTGATCATGCTGTGTCCGGCGTGCATCATCCATCGTCCAGGCATCAACAATTACCTTGTGTGCAGTCTAGAGGCTGTTTTCAATCATATACTCTTGAAACTTGGTCAGAATGTTTGTCTTGATAATAACTCGCACAAGTTCGAAATTAGGTCATGTGGGGTCAAAAAGTAGGTCACTGGGCTAAATCTAAGAAAAGCCTTGTGTGCACTCTAGAGGCCATATTTTCAGCCTGATACTCTTGAATCTTGGTGCCAAGCCCCCATAGCTCATTCGGAAGCGTACAGGACTTGAGAACAGGAGGTCGCTGGTTCGATCCCGGGCTTGGCCAATTTCTTTCCGAGGATTGATGATAGTCATCGCGACAGGATTCATTCCTCTCTCACCGCTGACCATTGTTTCGACGGTGGTTATGTGGGAAAGCAGCCAATGACTTGGAAAGAATATTGTGCGGATTACTGGCAAAAGAGACTCCAGGAAAGCATGGATAGGTGCACTAGCCGCCGTGATATAACTGAAATAATGTTGAAAACGGCGTTAAATACCATACAATCAATCAATCAAGAATCTTGGTGAGAATGTTTGTCTTGATAATATCTTGGACAAGTTTGAAATAGGGTCATGTTTGGTAAAAAAGTAGGTCACTGGGCCAAATCTCAGAAAAACATTGTGTGCACTCTACAGGCTACAATTTTAGCCTGATACTCTTGAATCTTGGTCAGAATGTTTGTCTTGATAATATCTTGAACAAGTTTGAAATTCAGTAATGTTGGGTCAAAAAGTAGGTCACTGGGCCATATCTCAGAAAAACCTTGTGCGCACTCTAAAGGCCACATTTTCAGCCCGATTCTCATGAAAGGTTGTCAGAATGTTTGTCTTGATAATATCTAGGACAAATTCGAAATTGGGTCATGTTGGATCAAAAAGTAGGTCACTGGGCTAAATCTTAGAAAAACCTTGTGTGCACTCTAGAGGCCACATTTTTCAGCCTGAAACTCATGAAACTTGGTCATAATATTTGTCCTGATAATATCTCGCACACGTTCGAAATGGGGTCATGTCGGGTCAAAAAGTAGGTTACTGTGCTAAATATAAGAAAAACCTTGTGTGCCTATAGAGGCCACATTTTCTTCCTTATACTAATAAAGATTGGTCAGAATGTTTATCTTGTTGATATCTTAGACAAGTTTGAAAGGGGGTCTTGTTGGGGCAAAAAGTAGGTCACATGGTCAAATCTAAGATAAACCATGTGTGCAGTCTAGAGGCCACATTTTCAGCCTGATTCTCATGAAACTTGGTCAGAAAGTTTGCCTTGATGATATCTTAGATAAGTTTCAAAGTGGGTCACATCTGGTCAAAAAGTAGGTCACTGGACCAAATCTTAGAAAAACCTTGTGTGTACTGTAGAGGCCACATTTTCTATCTGATACTCATGAAACTTGGTCAAAGTGTTTGTGTTAAGGGTATCTTGTACAAGTTTGGAATTTAGTGACATTGGTCCAAAAAGTAGGTCACTTACACTCATGTGTTTTACGTCATTAAAACCAGGATCACTTCAGCTTTATCAACTGTCAATGACTTTACTCAGGTGAGCTCTTTAGGGCCAATGGCCCGCTTGTTATTAAATTGGGGCACACAGAAGGGAGACACTATTTCTTCAGTATACTCAATTTGTGAGACATAAAACAGGGAAATTTCGCTGAATACACGTTGGAGTGGTAAAACTTTGCAGTATAATAAATTTGTTGTATGGTCAGGTGGCAGGGGACTTGAAAACTTGTTCACAGCTGTGGCAAGTCATGTGGCCGAAGGCTTGGGGCGGCATGACTTGCCACAGCCCTGAACAGGTTTCGAAGTGCCCTGACTGTACAACTAATATTGTCAAAGGTTTACAAACGATGAGTTGTCACATGAAAATACAGAGATTTAAGCACTGCTTAAAGAAAATAATGACTCATCAAGCAGATAAGCAATATACCAAAACGTTGATCTTCAAAGTTTGTTTTGACAGTGCTGTAAAATGTTTTTCAACAAAGACAAGTACAGGTCCAGAGGCTTGACCACCTACAGTTTAGGTCTTTGCTCTACATGGAAATATTACATTGAAAACATGCTTGAGAGAGGGAGGGTGGGGTCAGATTTAGCATCACTAGACTCTTGTTATACTTTCTAGGAGTTCGTATCGAACCTACGGACAGTCGTCTGTTTAATGCTTGTATTTTCGAATACAGCATTAAAAAATAAGGATAATGATTATTGTGCTGTCTTGTATTTCAGAAAATACTATTCCAGCAAGTTTAACCTTTATTCCGTGAGTGTGTATACGTGTGTATGTGTGGTAAGACTACAATAATAGAAAAAAAAAAACATTAAATCTGTCTAAGAAATGCAACAAAAAAATTTCTTACCAAACAAATATTTCAATAAAAGTTTTAGAACAATTTACTATGGAAAAGTATTGTCATCCAGACAGTCTGCAATCTGCTTTAACTTGTTAATTTAAAGTCTGACAGAATAACTACATGCACGTTGAAAAAAAAGAAACACTGTGGTGAAAGGAGAAAACGAAAGTACTAAAGTAATTACCTGTATCCTATACGGGGATTCTTACTTGTAATTAGCTGATCTAGCTTTGAATCCTGCTTCTTCTTCGGATGGCTATTTCTGCAAACCATCAAGTCAGAGCGGAAAACGGATGTCTCCTGGGGTTCTCCTGCCAAGATTACAGGCCAGAAATTACCACTACACTCCCCCCAACTTTATTTGATTGGAGTGGACCTTCCTCTACAGGACGACTCTTCTCTGGTTCCGTGAGCTTCCTGGTGATCACCAAATTGTAGGTAACACCATGAAAAAACTCTTGGTCAGGACCCTTCTGGCATGTGAGGGATCACACACTGCGTGTGACACTCACTTGACAACCGCTTCTACCCTCTCCCCCCCTTAAGGATTGCCCTAAGGGTTGGGGGTGCCGTAGCCCACTATGGAGTTGGAAGCTGGTACAGCCGCCTTGCGTTTTCTGCTGACACCCGTAGTGTGTCCTCCCAGCTTGTTCCTCTGATTTCTGCCTCTAGCCGAGCTGTTGTGCCCAGTAGTGCAGGCGTGGAAATCTGCTGCTCAAAGCTGAAATAAGGGGCGTCCGTCTCCAGCAATAGTCTATAGGGTTCTAAGGTTCGCAACGCTTCCTTTTGTGAAGCGTTGAAGTCTGCCACCAGTCCCGTGAACCCGAAGTGGACATTTGGGAATGTCGCCAACCACCTGTCTCTAGTACTTGCATTACCACTGTAGCAATGCAAGTGGATCCTCTGCTCCTTGGGCACCACTCCTTTGAGGTGGAACAGCAGCTCAAGCATCTCTGTACCATCCCCCCTGTTGTGTAGTACCAAAACCTTGTCAGGGGTGAAATGGTCCAGGGCATGGCTCAAAACGATATGTTTCTGGTCCCACAAGGCCTTGTCGAACTTGAAGTGATCCAGTCCAACCTCTCCCAGGGCGCGCACTTCTTCTAGTTAAAGACAAGCTGCGAATTTTCTGGAGTTGTCCTCACTGATACTTTTTGTCTTCGGATGAAGACCAACTGCTACTCCCACACCCTGAGAGGCTAATTGGGCAACTTCTTCTCAGCTTGGGTATGTTGCAGGGTTGCAAAATACAGCCAACCCACCCACAACGTAGACTTCGTCTCCAACGTTGGGATCCACGGCCTTCAAAACTTCTTTGAAGGTTGCTTGCTTGCCCAATTTGTTCCGGATCCTGTCCAAGTGGAAGCGGCTATCCACAGCTTGAGGTCTCTGGTCCAGGGGCAGGGGGGTTGCTGGATATTCATCCTGCAGGTCTCCCCTAGTCTTCCTGTCCAAACATCCCAATACAACCAGGAAGACCCTCCATTGCATTAGTAACACAGGTGAATTCATAGTTTCCACCTGGTACTCTTCCTGGATCTGGGATCCCATCTCCCCACACAGGCTATCAAGGGCCATCTTCATTGGTTTGGATATTCTGGCGCACCCATGCGTGACCATCCCAAGGTTTGTTGATATACCTGGCAAAGATTGACACGTCCAGGCACCCTACTATCCGGCTGGCGCATTGGATTAGGAGATTCATCCTGCTGCGGGTGATCTCCTGGTTCAGCCCTCTCCCGTCATCCAGTATCGCTGGTTTGTGGACATTGAAGGCATGGGTCCTTGATGCAACCTCCCCACAGCCAGGAATAGGACAAACAGATGCGTCTATCCTAGTCCTGTGTGGCCTCTCCACCTCGTGTCTCGGCATCTTTGAGGAGCTAAACGACTCGCGCTGTTCAGGATGAGTACTTTTCCCATAGCCCGACTTGTGGTGACGGCCAGATCTCGTTTCCTCCCTGCACCCGTAATGACGGCCTTCTTGGCGGTCATCATGGGGCATTTGTTGCCTTCTCTTGGCCGGCTTGTCTCTTCCAGTCACCCTGGATTGGTGCCTGTGACCATTTTTTGGGGTGCAGTGGACTGCTTTTGTGAGCCCTTTGCACGTTTGTGCTCCTTTCGTGAGCTCTCAACAGCTGGTCTTTCCTTCGTCTCAGTAGGGGGCTTCTGCGGGAAAGGGTTTCTCGGCGAGCGTCTGACCGGTGAGGAAGAGAGTTTCTTCACTTCCTTCGGCCTTGCTCCTGTCCTGTCAAGGGCAGCAGTTCCCAACACCTCATCTATTTGGGATGTCAGCTGGTCCATGGCTGTTGCCCTCTTTCCCCCGTCAGCCAGCAATCTTTCCATGTCTGGGTTGTCTGCAAGACGAATGTCTTTTGATGGATCTGCCGGCATTGCACTGGCTGCTTTCTTGGGTTGGTGTACGCGCGAGATGTTCTCACTGATCCAACTAGGGTTGTGGAACTGCAATTTGTTTGCATCCTCTGCAACTCTGGACAGCCAGGCCCAATTTGTTCTCTTTCTTGCAATGCCCACTTGGCCCATTAGCAAGGCAACTTGGTCCTGCAATGGTAGAGCAGACAACATAATTGTGTTCACAATCTCCTTGGAAGGCAAGAGGCTTTCGTCCTTGTTGGCCTGAGCAATTTCTGTATAAGTGAACATCTTTCTTTTTGTTCTTTTTCTGTATCTGAAAAGAGAAAACAAGAACATCACATTAGACACTTTAGTAGCTGAAATTTGCCATCGCTCACCCTTACCACCTTGGATCAAGGAACTAGCTGCTGCAAGCTCTACACCAGAATTTGTCTATGTCTAGTGCATCAGAAGCTGTGACATTAACGCAAGAACCATGGAACCACTCGTCACAACCGTCGCATTGAATCATAAAGCGACCTTGCCATGGTTTGCGGCATATACAGTACAGAGTTCCATCATCCTCTGTACCCTCTGAATCCGAAATAGGGTTTGCCAATCACTTCCTTATCCACTCAGGGACCTCTCTATCCTTATATCGTTTCAACCTGTCATGATTGACAACAAAAAAGGACTTTCTTAATTTTACACGGTACAATGAAGCAGAGTTTTTTTTGACTACCACCGCCGGTCCTTTCCAAGGAGGGCTCTGTTTTTTACTCCGTCCCTTCTGTACTGTGGTGTCCAGGAGATACACAAGATCTTCCTGGTACACATGTTCCAGGACACGAACATCATAATCTCTCTTCATTCGCTTCAGAGAAGTCTCTAGGGTATTTCTGGCAGCATTATGTGCAGTCTGAATGTTTTTCATCATAGTTGCCACATATTCATCTGTGGCAACTGGTTTGGCCAGCCTATTTGGAAACATTAGATAAGCTGGGATATTTATTTCCGTACCTAACATTAACCTGTTTGCGGTAAACCCGGTGCTCCAGTGTACAGCACTTCTCATTGCACCAGCTATTTGTGGCAAGTGCAAGTCCCACTGTTATTGGGAATCCCCAAAATAGCATCTAACCGCGTCCGTAAGGATGCGGTTATAACGCTCAACCTGTCCATTTGCGTTTGGCCTATAAGGTGTTGTTCGAGCTTTGTGAATTTCAAGAACTTCACACATTGCTGTGAATAGCTTGGACTCGAATAGCTTGGACTCGAAATTTCTGCCTTGGTCCGACAAGACTTGAAATGGAAAACCGAACCTAGAGAAGAAATTGTCAACTGCTGCTTTTGCTGTGAAATCGGCTGTTTGTGAGGGTGACGGTATACATTCAACCCATTTGGTGAATTGGTCCACCATCATTAGGATGTACTCGTTTCCCCTTGGTGTGATGGGCAACGGACCCAGGAAGCCGATGTGCACTCTTTCCATGGGTGCGCCAGCCTGATACTTTTGCATAGGAGTATGACCATATTGACTGGCTTTCTTGTTCTTGTTGCATAGTGCACAGGTTGCCACAAAGCCACATCTTTCCCTAAGCCATGCCAAAAGAATTTTTCTCGGACCTTGGCTTTAGTTCTTGCAACTCCTTGATGGCCTGAAGACGACAAATCATGATTTAGTTTAATAGCTTCGGTTTTCAAGCTATCTGGAATGACTAAATTCTTTTCTGAATCTCCCTGCATTGTATGAAAAATCAGATCCCCTAGAAGAACAAAGGACTCCTTGTCAAGCCAATATGCTTTAGCACAGGGGCTTGACAGAAACAGTTCCTTTTCACTTGGCTCGGCCTTATTACAAAGCCAATTCAGGATCAAAGAAAGGTCCTTTTCTGTAATGCCTCAAGGAGAAGAATGAAGAAGACGTTCCTTTAGCATCGAGTTTAATACCGTTGACGTGTACATACAGACATGTGGACGTGCAGTCGTTGTAAAAACTACAAATAATAAACAAATTAAAATAATAAGAATGTGTACTTGTCAAACCAATACTAAATGCCCCCAGTCTCTGGCAAATGTTCACCACATTTCAATAAACACGACCTTTACAGTCCAATGCTAGTACAATGTAGGATAAAAATGCCTAAAACCAACCCATGACTATCAGTACATAGTGTATTTCAAAGATAGGCAACTACCAACAACATAGGGCTATATCAGTACAATACAATATGTACTCCTATAAAACAGTACTGAATATAACAAATACATCGAAAATGAAAGTAGGGATCGTCGGCAAAGGGCAGCTTATGAATAGTCTCATATTCATAGTTAAATCCTATCAAAACATTGTAGCAAATGGAGCAACAGTTCTAGTGAATTGTGGCTACATTTTAAACAATGTCAAAACCTAGGTAAGTAACATAAAGACTCTGAAATGTTAATCTGAGTGGTTTACAATATGGTAGAATAAAATATATGCATAAAATAATAGAAAACTTTCATTGAAAACATTCCTAAATGGCTGCTTTAAAGTATCGAGAGTGCGAACAACATAGTCAATTTCGGATACATTCATATACAAACTGTGCTGACTACAGTGATTTCCTAGATAAAGAATTGAAATGCATTGTTGGCTTTGTCACTGTACAAGACTCATGCATCATGAAGTGTCAACTAATAATTCGAAATACATGAAACGATTCAATCGAAGCGGTTGTTATTGTGTGCAGAAATGGGTGCAGAACTTTTCGCAGCAAAAACATAAAATAGCCTGTGTTCTGGTAAAATGTAAAAGATACAGGTGCTAAACTAAACATTTGTGTTGCATATTCTTGGATACTTACACTGGTGATTGCTCATGGCACTGAGAATTCAACGAAATCATCAACAAGTAAAAAGCCTCTGTCAACAGATTTTCAACATGGCGCGTGACGAAAGAAAACACGTGAACAGGGGAGACTATTCCTGCAATACCCGATTAGACTGGTATTAAAGCGATTAATAGCGGACGGGAAACTATGGTGACGAAACGTTGTCCGCAGCCTTGGCGTCTTTTATGTCCGTAACATTAAAACCCCAGCACTGGAATTGTTTGTCTGCCGAGTCTGCACATATTCCGCAGACCTTCACAGTATAGTTGTTTTTATTTGCAACTATATCTATGAAAATATCGGCAGGATCACTTACAAATTTGGATCTTAATCCTGCAATTTCATTCCCTACTTGCAAATTCTGGACAAATTTACCATCCACCGGCTTGCCATTGTCACTACTGACATCAGTTGAATTTCCATTAGAGCCAGACACACGGCCTGCATCACTCTGTGACCATTTTGAAACACCAGCCCTGATCTCTAAGACCCTCGCTTCCTGTTTCCGTACGTCACCCTGTGTCTTGCTACCACCCTGCCGTGGGGCAACTAGTTCCACCTTATGACACCCAACCCCAGTAGCGAAGTCCATGGAGTGGCCATCTCCAACCATAATCTGCGATGTCAACGGAACTGCGTCATCAACTTTCTGGGTAAAAGCTCCCCATCGACTGTCTGCTCTCTCACAGTAACTGCATCCCCCACAAGGTAAACTGGCCAATGGGACTCCAGAGGAATACTCATCACATGTAGAAGCTGGTTCCGGCTTTCTAGAAAGCGCATCAGCATTAGCCAGTTGACCCTGGGGTTCTTTGAAATTCAACAACCATGTCAAGCTTGAATGGTCGGTACGAACAGTAAATTGTTTTCCAAGCAAATAGTGCCTGTACTGTCTTGTAAACCTCACTATTGCAAGTAGCTCTTTTCTCGTTGTGCAGTATCTCCGCTGCTCTTTGGTGAGAGAGTAACTGCCATAAGCAACCACTTTCTCATCCCCATCCTGGATTTGGATCAGTTCTGCACCTATTGCAAAATCAGATGCATCAGTATCCAGGATGAATGGACCTTCCTGTCTTGGAAGTGCTAAAACAGGTGGGTTTGTCAGGGACTTTTTTAGAGCATCAAAAGACTCTTGCTGTTCCCTTTCCCATTTAAATCGAACTGTTGAACAATTCTCTGTGTGGCTGTTTTAAGTTCGTCCTTACTATCAAAGCGGAGTCCCCGAAGCTTGTCCTTTAGTACAGGAAAAATGCGGAAGTCCATCGGGGCGAGGTCCGGTGAATAGGGAGCATGGGCCAGTCGTTGAAATCCCAGAAGATCAATTTCTAGTTGCGTGGATGCGGCGGTGTGTCCAGGGGCGTTGTCCTGGTGCAGCACAAACTCATTAAGCGAAATTCCCGGCCTCTTCCTTGCCAGTGCACGTACAAGATGTTCCTGGAGAAACTGAAATTTCATAAAAATACTATTTAATTATTTTCACACCTTAGGAAATGTTTTGGACTTAATTTGTAAATAACAAACTTTTTAAAGATATGTAACAGAATTAAAAAAAATACATATATTTTTTATTTATTTATTTATTTATTTATTTATTTTTTTTTTTTAATTTATTTATTTTTTTTTAAAAAGACATCTAAATATTGATTAGATAAAAAAAACGAAGGATTTTTACCTTCGAAAAATAGTCTGCCGTCACTGTCTGACCATCCGGCACCTGGTGGATAAGCAGCATTCCTTTCTGATCCATAACAAACACAAACATGTGTTTTTTCATGGAACTGACGACTTTTGCCTTCTTAGGTGGAGGAGATGCAGGCGTCTTCCATACTGATGACTGGCGTTTTGACTTGGGCTCAAAATGGTGGAGCCAAGTCTCATCGAGCGTAATAACTCTGTCAAGGAATTTGGTACCTTCCCTTTTGTAGCGTTTCAGGAACTCTGGCGAACAGCTAATGTATACCTTCCGCTGAAACAAGGAGGGACTGAGTCTAATTGGAAATGCTATCTTTACACCTTTTTCATTAGATTTAAGTCTATAATACCAGTTTGAACTGAGTGGTAGTTTATCAAGCTCCGATGGAGAAGAAATCAACACTGATTTATCCACTCCAAAGATATACCTAAACAGGTCTAAGTCAAATAAGAAGTTCACACGAGACTGTTTTGATGACAAACGTTGTTGAATGGCATTTTCAAAGATGTCACATGGTGACTGAAGGCGCGTACTGTTAATTGGAGGTGTGAAGTATGCGCCTACCAGAGCGGGAGACAAATTACCAAATGGCTCCCATGTTGAATCGTGCTGCAGATAGTTTTCCCATTTGATGAGATATGACAAACCCTGAAACAAAACGTCGAATGCATTCCTTAGTTTGCATCATTTATTGTTAAATCGTAGGAAATATCCTGTCTTGCAAAGTGTAAACCCAAATCAGAAAGCAATGTGATCTTTATTTATTTCCCTTATAATTCTGATTGTAAATATAAAGCAATAAATTGCGTCAAACGTCAATGTTTGAAAAATCTAAGAAGATGTGCCAACTTAATTTATTCAGCAGGATAAGGATTAAAGGAGATTATGAATAAGGTGCAACAAAAATATAGGTTTTGGATTACACAAACTGCAGATCAGATTGCGCAGCCGCGCAGTCTGATAAGCGCTTTGTTATCTGACGGATGGGTAGTCTACACAATACAAAGTGTTCTATGACAGTCTATGATTATCGACAACGATGTACTTTAATTTGTCTGTTTGCCAATATAACAGGACAATTTATTTACCTTAAAACGCTTATGCAATCATCATCATCTCCCCTAGACAGACAGTTGATAAACAATAAAAAGCACATATCTAGTTCGAATGAATGAATGAATGAATGAATGAATGTTGTTTTATGGTGCATCGACAGCTTTGGTCATTTAGGGCGCATATCTGTCTTGAAGGAATGATTTAGGTGGATTTTTTTAGCTAAGAAGATTTGAGACATGCTGACAGTAAAAGAGTTGAATTAAGAAGGATTATGTGTGATCTTAATATGTATAAAAGATATAATTGAGCAACAGGGCAATCGCTATCAACTCAAAAAAGTTTTGAATAATGATGTTAAGATTGTGATAAAAAGATTTGAACAGTCTTAAATTGATAATAAAGAAGTCTTTAAATGAAGAAAGGTTATGTGTAACTGATAATGTGCATAAAATATAATATTGAGTGGCTGGGCAATCCCTGCCTACTCAAAGTTTTAGATGAAAAAGTTAAGAATGTGAATAGTAGTTTAAAGGAAATGAGAGCTTAAAATTGAGAAAGGGTGGAGCCTCCAATGGGATCAAAACACTCCCATTAAAGAGGTCCCGTCTCCACTGAGATAAGATGCCCCCGAGAGAGCTAATCCTCCCATTAAGGAGATGCAAACTGGAGATAAAAAGGATTCAGTGTTAGAAATATGGGTTTACAGAACAGGTTAAAAGGTAATTAAGGAAATATCACAGCTTGTTGTATAGGCCAATCTCTTTGATGAAGGTGATAATTGAATCAATGTTGACTGTTTCAAAGAGATTGTGCATACTGTCAACATTGTAGTATTTCTCACGAATTGGCTGAAAATCAATGCAATCTAATAAAATATGTTTAATTGTAAGGTGTTCATTGCATTGAATACATTCTGGTGCATCTTCTCTGGTTAAAAGCCAGGAGTGTGTCAACCGAGAATGTCCAATTCGAAGCCTTGTGATTATCACCTCTTCTCGACAAACGGACCAGTAAGAGGGGTACCATTCGCCAAGAGTTGGTTTCACAGAATGAAGTTTTTTAAAATGATCTGCATCCCACTGGGATTGCCAAAGAGATTGGATGAAATGTAAAATGGATGCCTTAAAATCTGTGTAAGGTATTTTAAAATGAGATATGGGTAGAGACAATGCCGACTTCGCAAGTTCATCAGCCTTTTCATTGCCTCGAATACCCATGTGACTAGGAAGCCAGCAAAATACAAACTTGTTTGTATCAGAGAGAGAGGAAATTCTCTCAAGAACAGCACAAATAGATGGATTTTCAATTGTCTGGTTAAAGAGAGCCTGGAGTGTAGAAAGGGAGTCTGAGAACAGAAGAAAGCGGTTAGACCTACTCTCTTCTGCTAGACTCAAAGCTAGGTCGATTGCCTTCACTTCAGCAGAAAATATTGAAGAATTGTCAGGAAGGCGACATTTTTTTCTTTTGTTACCAAATACTGCTGCTGCTGAAACAGCGTGCCCATTCTTAGATCCATCTGTATAAATGATTTTATAGGAGTTGTACTGTTCTTCTATTTCCTGGTACTGAGTTTGGAAAACAACTCTATCTGTGGTTGACTTCTTGTGGGCTAGAAGGTCAAAACGAAATTCAGCAGCCTTTATCAACCATGGAGGGGCATCAGGAATTTTGTTTTCATAAATGGCATTCATGTCAACATGGAGATTATCTAGATGAGGTTCCATGCGGATACCAAATGGTATTAATGCATTTGGCTTCCTAGCAAATAAATTTTTGCAGCCAGGGATAAAAACAATTTTGTGTGTAGGGTTGGATGGGTTTGCTTTCAGTTTTAACAGATATTGAAGGGATAGCTTGAACCTTCTATGAGAGAGAGAAGGCTCATTGGCCTCTACATACAGGCTGTTAATGGGAGAAGTTCGAAAAGCCCCAAGGGCCAAACGTAAACCCTGATTGTGGATTGTGTCGAGGATCTTCAAGTAAGATTTACGGGCTGAGCCATACATGATGGAGCCATAGCCTAGTTTGGAGCGAATAAGGGAGCAATAGAGACGTAGAAGAACTTTCCTATCAGCTCCACATTCCGAATGAGCAACTGTTTTTAGCTCCACTGGCCAAAGGCCAGCGGGCGTATGTCATGGCCAGGTGTCCGTCGCGCGTCCGTCCATGCGTCCGTCCATCAGTCCGTTCGTCCGTCCGTGCGTTAACTTTTATTTCAAACATCTTCTTCTCTGAAACTACCCATCCAATTTTCATGAAACTTCACAGAAATGATCCTGCCATCGTCCTCTTCAGAATTTCTTGAAAGAATTTGATTCCTTCAAAAACTCTGGTTGCCATGGCAACAAAACTGAAAAATATTGGAAATCTTTAAAAATCTTCTTGTCTGAAACCATAAGGCAGAGGGCTACCAAATTTGGCATGTAGCTTTATGTAGTAGACCTCTATCAAGTTTCTTCAAATTATAGCCCTGGGGTCAAAATTGGCTCTGCCCCAGGGGTCACAAGTTTTACATAGGCTTATATAGAGAAAACTTTAAAAATCTTCCTCTACCTAGCCATAAGGCCTAGAGCTACCAAATTTTGCATGTTGCTATATCTAGTGGGCCTCTACCAAGCAGGCCAAAATTTTAGCCCTGGGGTCAAAATTGGCTCTGCCCCAGGGGTCACAAGTTTTACATAGGCTTATATAGAGAAAATTTTAAAAATCTTCCTCTACCTAGCCATAAGGCCTAGAGCTACCAAATTTTGCATGTTGCTATATCTAGTGGGCCTCTACCAAGGGGGCCAAAATTTTAGCCCTGGGGTCAAATTGGCCCCGCCGCTGGGGTCACAAGTTTTACATGGGCTTACATAGTGACAAGTTAAGAAATCTTCCTGTTTTGATTTTTTTTTCTTCTGAAATTAGCCTTGCATCAGGGGTCTTATGTTTTGCAGAGGCTTCATATGGACAAAACTTGAAAATCACCATATTTATAACCATACAGCATAGACTTGTATTATTTTGGCATGTGGTTTTATCTTGTGGACCTCTACTAGGGTTCAAGTAATTATAGCTCTTGGATCAAAAATGGCTTTGCCTTGCGGGTCTCAACTTTCACATGGGCTTTTACAGAGAAAACTTTGTAAGTCTTCATTTTGAAACCATTTGGCTCAGAATTGAAATGTTTAGTATTTATGGTTTATTAGCTCCACTGGCCGAAGGCCAGCGGGCTTATGTCATGGCTCGGTGTCCGTCGTGCGTCCGTGCGTCCGTCCGTGCGTCCGTCAGTGCATCCGTCCGTCCGTGCGTTAACTTTTATTTCAAACATCTTCTTCTCTGAAACTACCCATCCAATTTTCATGAAACTTCACAGAAATGATCCTGCCATCGTCCTCTTCAGAATTTCTTGAAAGAATTTGATTCCTTCAAAAACTCTGGTTGCCATGGCAACAAAACTGAAAAATATTGGAAATCTTTAAAAATCTTCTTGTCTGAAACCATAAGGCATAGGGCTACCAAATTTGGCATGTAGCTTTATGTAGTAGACCTCTATATGGCCCTGAGGTCAAAATTGGCTCTGCCCCAGGGGTCACAAGTTTTACATAGGCTTATATAGAGAAAACTTTAAAAATCTTCTTGTCTGAAACCATAAGGCGTAGGGTTACCAAATTTGGCATGTAGCTTTATGTAGTAGACCTCTATCATGTTTCTTGAAATTATAGCCCTGGGGTCAAAATTGGCTCTGCCCCAGGGGTCACAAGTTTTACATAGGCTTATATAGAGAAAACTTTAAAAATCTTCTTGTCTGAAACCATAAGGCATACGGCTACCAAATTTGGCATGTAGCTTTATGTAGTAGACCTCTATCATGTTTCTTGAAATTATAGCCCTGGGGTCAAAATTGGCTCTGCCCCAGGGGTCACAAGTTTTACATAGGCTTATATAGAGAAAACTTTAAAAATCTTTCTGTACCTAGCCATAAGGCCTAGAGCTACCAAATTTTGCATTTAGCTTGATCTAGTTGGGGTCTACCAAAAGTGCCCAAATTATAGTCCTGGGGTCAATTTGGCCTCATGCTGGGGGAGGGGGTGTGTTTCACAAGATTTACATAGGCTTACATAGGGAAAACTTTTAAATCTTGCTGTACATAGCCATAAGGCATAGGCTACCAAATTTTGCATAATTATAGCATTATCTAGTGGACAACTACAAAGAGGGCCCAAGTTACAGCCCTAGGATCAAGTTTGGCCCTGCACCAGGGGTCACAAGTTTTACATGGGTTTATGGAGTGAAAAGTTCAGAAACCGTCTTGTTACTAGCCATAAGGCCAAGAACTCCCAAATTTGGCACGTTATTCTTCTAATACACATATTCCCCATTTAGTCCGACTGTAGCCCTGGGGTCAAAGTTTTATAAGGGCTTATATAGTGAAGACTTCTCTTCATGGTTTATAGTTATAAGCCAGTGGAGCGATACAGGGCCATCATGGCCCTCTTGTTATCGTTTGCGGCCGAAACATCCGGTAGTTTGCGTGGAATCCGGTTTTATCAAACAAGCTCGGTAGTTCGATGCCAGACATGGACCATTCGGCATACCTCGGGTGATCCGGTGATCAAATCCCTCGCCTGTATCATGTAGCTTGATATGCACCTACACGGTACATTTCGCACATCTCCGGAAGCACACCGCTTTACCGTTATTGAAATTGTAAGGCTCCTCTTTAGAAAGAACGCATGAGTAAATTTTCTATCGTTATCTTTCTAAGAGTATTTCAGTCGGCAAACAGTTTGTACATTCAATTTTTAGCGTGGTTTATCAATTCCGTTAGGAGCTTTCATCGACAGATCGATAGAAGTGAATAACTTCACAGTGGTTGTTCATGTCGTTGCTAAGCGATTTACAGGGGCGCCGCCATGTTTAAGATCATGTGATTGGTAGTTCAAAATGGAAGCCTCCCTTACACAGACGAGGTTAGATGTAGGTACAGAATCGGCCGAGTTGTGACGAGTGAGACATGGACGTTCCTCTTGATCTGCCTGAAGCTTTGTTGTCAACATTAATAAGCATAATCAAGCGTTCATACGCTCAAGACAGATGGTAGACTGTGCTGGGAGAATTTTCAGACAGAAAGATTACAATTGCCATTAAATAACACGAAAACCCGTCTATAATAGGGTTCACTCGTCACAACTCGGCCGAATCCGTACCTACATCAGGCCTTAGTTTGACCCGTAAACCCGGGTTTTGACGCACAAAAATCTTGAAATACCCTTTTTTGACGCACAGAAAATCCCGATCAAGGGGTCGTTTTGACCCCCAAAAATTTTCAGAGATGCGTCAAAAATATAACAAACAGCAATCTTATCAAATGATAACCCTTTTAAAGCTGTGAAAATCATCATGTTGGCGTCAAACAATGAAACATCAATTAAACTGCTGCATATAATTGGTGAAGTGTGACCGGAACTGAAATTGATAATTGACTTGTCATCTAAGCAAGATAAGCGTTGGTTGACAACTGGCACTAACCTTGCTAAAAGTGATAGACAGGGCAATAAAATCAATATTGGTGTATCCTTTTGAAGTTAAGCATTGATGTATGGATATTGTAAATCTCATCTTCACTCGCAGACGTCTACCATCTTACTCGACATTTGTACCCAATAATTATCGCACTTTGAATATTATTAAAAATAGTAAGTTAATGAAAGTAACCTATGAAACAGATATCTACATCTCATTTCAAACAAAAAGATATCTTAAACTGTCCTTATGAACGAATTACTTTCATTATTTAGGCCCAGAAAATTATTATAATTCAGAAAATTATAATACTTAACATATTTCTGGATGGTACCAGAAATCGGATAAATAAATCTAATCTTTATTTCAGCAAAGATTATCAAAGGAATTCTGAGTGAAATTTAGCATCCATTATTTTCTTATTTATTGCTTAGGTCGACAAGGTTTTAACCTCAGCCTCCTTGAACAAATATTGTGAGCATGTGTGTGGGGGGGGGTTCCTCTTTACACAGTAAACTTTCACCAATTAATTGTTCACATCTTTATTTATCAATATACTATGTCCAACAACAACAACAAAATGTTGACTAAAGACTCTTAAATTCTCCATTTTGACTCCGGATTTTTTCGGTTTGACTCTTGAAAAATTAGATTTGACCCCTAAAATTTTAGGGGCCCCCAGCTGGGCGGGGGGATAGAAATAGCTCAGCTGTCGCACTACAGCAGGGGTAAGACCTACCTGTTTGCCGTGGGCTGCAACTCGTGTCGTTCGATGACGGGATCCTGGTGGTTGGGTGGATTCAGAGCTCGGCCCTTTGATGGCTCTGTTTTCGCAACACACCACTTTGGCCTTGAATTGAATTAAACGAGGGGTCAGGAAGGCCCGTTCTGATCAATCGGCTGGTCACGCCGAGCCCTAGGGTGTTTCTCTGACTTTGTTTTCTTTTAATCATACACAGCTACATCATTTCTCTGTCGTCAGTTGCTGTATGTCAATACCCTAGAAGGCGGTGGCTCATGGGCTAATCGAGTGAAGGTTGGTGTTTGATTGACACTTGTAACCGCCCAAAGTTAGTCTATGCTTGGTAGGACATTCTGCGGGCCTACATTTGTCTGGTCTAGCCCTTTCACTTCGAGTATATCACCGATGTATCCCTGTCATGATCTGTGTTAGGTTTCCCCAGATCATGTCCCCATGTTGGACTCCGAGGCGGGTGGGGAGCATCGGTGATGAATATTCAAAAACAACTATGGCTTCTCAAAAAAAGGCCAAGCGTGTACTCTCTGACTCTGATTCAGAGTCGGAATATTCAACACCTTCTTTATCATTTGCACGTTTCTTAGTCATTGAATCTGTAGACTCTACCAAACCCGTTACAAAACTATCTCCTTTTATTATTGAAAAATCCCTTTCGGCAATCCTTGGTACACCCAAATCTGTTAAAAAACTTAAAAATGAAACCTTGCTTGTTGAGTGCTTCTCGCAACAACAGGTTAGAAATCTACTTGGACACAAGAAACTTTTCAATCTTGATGTCAAAATATTTCCTCACAAGACCCTTAATACCTCCAAGGGGATCATTAGATGCAAAGAATTAAGCTTCTGTGACTCTTTGGAGGAAATCAAGTCAAACCTCAAAAGCCAGGCTGTATCTGATGTGAAGAGAATTTCAGTTCTCAGAGATGGCATTCGTAGAGATACACATACATACATCTTAACATTCTCTACGCCAACTCTCCCTACTTCAGTTAAAATTGGATTTCAATCGGTCAAGGTCGACGTTTACGTGCCTAATCCGTTGCGCTGTTATAAATGCCAGCGGTACGGCCATCATGAAAGTAACTGCAGAAGCACACCTGTTTGTCCCAAATGTGCTTTTGAAGGGGAAAACCATGACCAAAAGACTTGCAATAACCCTCTTCTCTGTGTCAATTGCAAGTCTTCTCATCCTACCTATTCCAAAGAATGTTCAGTTTGGAAAGATGAGAAAGAAATCCTGTCAATCAAGTTTAAGGAGAATGTTACCTTTTTGGAAGCCAGGAAAACAGTTGAAAAACGCAGGTCTGATCAGGCATTGTTGAGCAAAAGCACAACATATGCAAATGTTGCATCTCCTTTGCCTGCAAATGGACATTGTCCAACCTGCGAACTGTTGGCTAAAAAACTTCTCCAAAAGTTTCCTGAAATGACAAGTGAACTGAAAGCTCTCCTTCCCAATGTCGAGGTTACAACACCTTCCACTCAGACTCAGCCTGCATCTGAAACAAACAAACCCTCTTCTGCACCCCCAAAACCCACAGACTCTCAAAATACTCCTTCACAAAAAACCCCAAAGCCCTCTTCCTCTTCGCAAAATATTTCTTCAAAAAAAACTTCAAAGCCATCTGCCCCTTCAAAACAGCCTCCTAAGAAACCCCAACCTCCATCTTCACAGTCTACAAACAAATCTAACGCTCCATCTAAAGACAACAAATCGTATCATGTACCCCGATCACCAAAAAGATCTTCCTCAAAATCTAAACCACAGTCTAGAGATAACCATGAATCCTGTGAAATAGCAGTCACAGTAGATGATCCGGTCCCTACCTCCAACAGATTTTCGGAGTTAGAGGACATGGATGCAGATACTGAAAATCTGGAAGGTGAGGCTTCAGATTCAGAAGCCTCTATCTGGTCCAGTTCTAAAGATCTTTGGAACAAGGACACTGATACTTGGCACACGTCCAAACCCGAGACAACTGTAATTAAATCTTAATCTATTTTAAAATGTATTGGTTTACGGCCTCTTTTTTTACTTTAGCTTTTATACTCTCTTCATGCACTATGGATACCATAATCCAGTGGAATTGTCGAGGTCTAAAGTCAAACTTTGACGAACTTTCCCTTTTAATCAATGATCACAAACCAGTTGCTGTTTGTCTGCAAGAAACCTTCCTTAAGCGGGAGGATGATATTTCTATCAAATATCATTCCATTTACAATAAAGTCTTTACCGAAGGCGAGAAAGCTAGAGGTGGTGTTTCTATTATTGTCAATAACAATATTCCTCATAAAGTTATCTCTCTTAACACAAACTTGCAAGCTGTTGCCATCAGATTATCTTTACACAGTGCCGTTACACTATGTTCTTTATATCTCCCCCCAAACACACCTATTAATGAGACCAATCTGAATGCTCTCATTTCCCAATTGCCATCCCCCTATATTCTTGCTGGGGACTTTAATGGTCACAATGTTATGTGGGGTTGCAATGACACTAACCAGAGAGGTTTACAGTTGGAGAACTTCATTTCGAATAACTCCTTATCTTTCATGAATAATAACAAATCCAAAACCTACTTGCATCCAGCAACGGGATCTTACTCTTCTATTGACTTAACCTTATGCAGTCCAGTCTTACTTCCCGATTTCACCTGGAAAGTGACCGAGGATTTGTGTGGAAGTGATCACTTCCCTATTATCTTATCATCTACACAACCATCCAGCAGTGTAAGACCGCAGAAATGGAAGCTCTCTAAAGCCAATTGGAACAGATTTGAAACCCTCTGTGAACAGACCATTACACATGACAAATTTGGAGATTGCGATGATCCCGCAAAACTTTTTACTTCGCTGTTAATTGATGCAGCTAAACAGTCTGTCCCTCAGACCTCGACAAATCCAAAACGTCCTGACAAGCCTTGGTACAATGATGATTGTAAACAGGCTGTCAGAGACAGAAAACATGCCCTTAGAAAGTTTAACCTCAGACCTACCAAAGAAAATCATAACCTATTCCGTATTTCTAGGGCAAAGGCTCGTCGTACCATTAGAGAAAGTAAGCGCAAGGCTTGGAGACAATATGTTTCTAAATTAAATAGTAGAACTACTACTAAAAAAACCTGGGACATGATCAGAAAGATCAATGGCAAAGGCCAACCCCCTCTCAGTCACCTTGGAGTTAACAATACTTCGTTGGAAACCCCCCAGGACATAGCTGATGCTCTTGCTGACACCTTTTGTAAAAAGTCTTCCTCTGCAAACTATTCTGAAAAGTTTCAGAGGAATAAAGCCAGAGAAGAAAAGAAAAAACTTAATTTCAATTCTTCTAATTCAGAGCACTATAATAAACTCTTCACTTTTAAAGAATTAAAATCTGCTCTGAATAAAGCTCACGATTCTTCTCCTGGCCAAGATAAAGTTCATTACCAGTTTTTAAAACACTTACCTTTTACTTCTCTCTCTGTTTTACTTGATATTTTTAATGATATATGGCAGTCCGGTGATTTTCCTTCGTCCTGGCGAGAGGCACTAGTCATTCCTATCCCAAAACCTGGCAAGGATGCTAGTGACCCAGCCAACTATCGTCCAATAGCTCTTACTAGTTGTCTCTGCAAGACTCTAGAACGTATGGTCAACGACAGGCTTGTCTGGTTTCTAGAGAAAAACAACCTTATCGTTGATGTACAGAGTGGATTTCGTCGCCAGCGTGGTACCATCGATCATCTTGTCCGCTTTGAAACCTTTGTCAGAGAAGCCTTTATTAATAGACAACATGTAGTATCTGTCTTTTTCGACCTTGAAAGCGCTTATGATACGACTTGGAAATACGGAATTCTTAAAGACTTACATGACTTTGGTCTTCGAGGCCGTCTTCCTCTTTTTATCTCAGCCTTCTTGGATGAACGTCTTTTCCGTGTCCGAGTTGGCAATACTGTCTCGGGAGCCCGTGAACAGGAGATGGGTGTGCCCCAAGGATGTATTCTGTCTGTTACACTTTTTAGTGTAAAAATAAACAGTATAGTTAAAGCTATCTGTCCTGGTGTAGACTGTTCTCTTTATGTTGATGACTTTGTTATATGCTTCAGATCTCGAAATATGAATATTATTGAGAGACAACTTCAACAGTGTCTCAACAAACTCCAAACGTGGTCTGAAGAAAATGGCTTCAAATTTTCCAAGTCCAAAACAAAATGCATGCACCTTTGTAATTTACGCGGTGTTCATCCAGACCCTGAACTGTATTTGGACAAAACTAAAATTGAAGTCGTTTCTGAGTTTAAATTTCTTGGAGTCATCTTTGACAGAAAGCTTTCCTTCCTTCCTCACATCACAGCACTTAAAAAGAAATGCAAGAAGGCTCTTAATCTTCTAAAGGTTGTGGCCCATTCTGAATGGGGAGCAGACCGTAAAGTCCTCTTGCGGCTTTATCGGTCTTTAGTTCGCTCCAAATTAGACTATGGATCTATCGTATACGGATCAGCCCGTAAATCTTGTCTTAAAATTCTTGATCCTATACACCACGAAGGCCTGCGTCTTGTACTTGGCGCTTTCAGAACTTCTCCCGTCAATAGTCTCTATGTTGAGGCTAATGAACCTTCTCTTTCTTACAGGAGGGAAAAACTATCGCTTCAATATCTTTTAAAACTGAAATCAAATCGTTTTAATCCAACTCATAAAGTTGTTTTTAAACCTCAATATAAACGTCTTTTTGAAAGGAAACCAAATGTTATTCCTCCATTTGGTATCCGCATGGAGCCCATTGTAGATGACCTTGGCATAGACATTGAGTCTATTGCCGACTATAAAATCTCTGAAATTCCTCCATGGACATTAAACAGTGCAGAATTCAGATTTGACCTTGCATCCGATAAAAAGTCAGTCACGGATAGAACTGTGTTTCATGCTAGATACAACGAGATAAAGGAGCATTATTTTTCCTTCAAACCAATCTATACAGATGGATCTAAAGAGGGAAATTCTGTAGCAGCTGCCGCTATTTATGGAGAAAGGAGCTTAAAGTGCCGCCTTCCAAACAATTCCTCTATCTTCTCTGCAGAAATTAAAGCTATTGATCTTGCCCTTAATCTAGCTGAACATTCTAATTCCAACCGTTTCATCATCTTTTCGGACTCTTTGTCAACATTACAGGCCCTTTCAAATCAACGACTTGAGAACCCCTTAATCTGTAGTTTACTTGAAAGGATTTCACAAATTTCTTCTATGAATAGATTGGTGTTCTGCTGGCTTCCAAGTCATGTAGGCATCAAAGGCAATGAAAATGCCGATAGGTCTGCCAAATCTGCACTTAACCTTCCCATTTCAGATTTTAAAGTTCCACACACTGATTTTAAATCCTCTGTTTTAACACATATCCAATCTTCTTGGCAATCCCAGTGGGATGCTGATGTTTTCAATAAACTACATTCAGTTAAACCTTCCCTCGGTGAATGGTACCCCGTTTACAGGTCTGTTCGTCGAGAAGAAGTGATAATTGCACGACTTCGAATTGGCCATTCACGCATTACACATTCCTGGCTCTTGACCAGAGATGATGCCCCTGAATGTATTCCATGCAATGCACCCTTCTCTATAAAACACATTCTACTAGATTGCATTGACTTTCAGCCAGTTCGTAGAAAATATTTCAACGTCGATAGTTTAAAAAATCTTTTTGATTCTGTCGGCGTTGAATCTATTATCGCTTTCATAAAGGAGATTGGCATTTACAATAAACTGTGATATTTACTCTTTAGTTTCTTATCTACCTTTTTACATTCTTTACACATCATTATATAAAATACCTTGTCAGCTGATTCACAATCTTACCTTTTTTAATCTAAAACTTTTGAGTAGGCAGGGAATGCCCAGCCACTCAATATCATATTTTATGCACATTGTCAGTTACACGTAACCTTTCTTCATTTAAAGACTCCTTTATTATCAATTTAAGACTGTTCAAATCTTTTTATCGCAGTCTTAACATCATTATTCAAAACCTTTTTGAGTTAATAGGGAAGCCCTGTTGCTCAATTATATCTTTTATACATACTTAGATCACACATGATCCTTCTTAATTTAACTCTTTTACTGTCAGCATGTCTCAAATCTTTTTAGAAACCTTTCTTCATTTAAAGACTCCTTTATTATCAATTTAAGACTGTTCAAATCTTTTTATCGCAGTCTTAACATCATTATTCAAAACCTTTTTGAGTTAATAGGGAAGCCCTGTTGCTCAATTATATCTTTTATACATACTTAGATCACACATGATCCTTCTTAATTTAACTCTTTTACTGTCAGCATGTCTCAAATCTTTTTAGAAAAAATCCGCCTTAATCGTTCCTTCAACACAGATATGCGCGCTAAATGACCAAAGCTGTCGATGCGCCATAAAACAACATTCATTCATTCATTCATTCAAAGAATTAAGTTCTGTTAAAAGCTATGGTTGCTATGGCTACAAAACTGAAAAGTATTGAAAAACCTTTAAAAATCTTTTCCAAAAGCTTGTATTTACTAACATCATTGTAGCTCATGAAAAAGATACTGCATTTTAGCTCCACAGGCCTAAGGCCATCAAGCTTCTTGTCTCTGAAACTGCTTCACCCAATAAGTCACAAGCTTTACATAGGCTAATATAGTGAGAACTTCTTAAAAGGTTTTCTTGTTCCTTACCTTGAGTTACAGCTGTAATATTGTATGAGTGTAATCTAAATAACGTCTTCCAAACTTATTCAAGTTATGTCAAAATTAGTCCTATCTCATGGGTCATAAACATGTGCTTATAGCGTGAAAATTCAAAAAATCTTTTTGCTCCTAACCGCAAACCCAAGGGCTACCAAATCTGGATCACTTTAGTTTTTGTTTTAAATTAGCCTTGCATCAGGGGTCTTATCTTTTACAGAGGCTTCATGTGGACGAAACTTAAAAATCACCTTATTTATAACCATACAGGATAGACTTGTATTATTTTGGCACGTGGCTTTATCTTGTGGACCTCTACCAGGGTTCAAGTAATGATAGCTCTGGGATCAAAAAATGGCTTTGCCCTGCGGGTCTCAACTTTCACATGGGCTTTAACAGCGAAAACTTTGTAAGTCTTCATTTTGAAACCATTTGGCTCAGAATTGAAATGCTTAGTATTTATGGTTTATATTTATAAGCCAGTGGAGCGATACAGGGCCATCATGGCCCTCTTGTTAAAAGATTGAGTGCCTTATAGCATTTCTTTTTAAGTGTTTTAATGTGGGGCAAGAAGGATAATTTCTTGTCAAAAATGACACCTAAAAATTTAAATTCTGATACAACTTCAATTCTTGTGTTGTCAAGATGTAGCTCCGGGTCTGGATGATGACCTCGTAACTGGCAAAAGTGAACACATTTTGTTTTTGTCTTTGAAAACTTAAAATCGTTTTCATCAGACCATATCTGCAGTTTGTTTAAACACTGTTGAAGCTGTCTTTCAATAATGGCCATATGGCTGGATCTAAAGCATATGACGAAATCGTCCACGTGTAAAAAACAATCCACACCAGGGTTAATAGCCTTAATTATACTGTTGATCTTGATACTAAAAAGTGTCACAGAGAGGATACATCCTTGTGGTACACCCATTTCTTGTTCCCTTGCATCTGACAAGGTTGTGCCAACCCTCACACGAAATAGGCGATTATTTAAAAAGGAAGATATAAAAAGAAGCAAGCGGCCTCTGAGACCAAAGTCATGCAAGTCCTTTAAAATTCCATATTTCCAGGTAGTGTCATAAGCACTCTCCAGGTCAAAAAATACTGATACAACATGTTGTTTTTAGCTCCACTGGCTGAAAGCCAGTGGGCTTATGTCATGGCCCGGTGTCCGTTGTGCGTCCGTCTGTCCGTGCATTAACTTTTATTTCAAACATCTTCTTCTCTGAAACTACCCATCCAGTGTTCATGAAACTTCACAGAAATGATCCTGCCATGGTCCTCTTCAGAATTTCTTGAAAGAATTTGATTCCTTCAAAAACTCTGGTTGCCATGGCAACAAAACTGAAAAATATTGGAAATCTTTAAAAATCTCCTTATCTGAAACCATAAGGCATAGGGCTACCAAATTTGGCATGTAGCTTTATGTAGTAGACCTCTATCAAGTTTCTTCAAATTATAGCCCTGGGGTCAAAATTGGCTCTGCCCCAGGGGTCACAAGTTTTACATAGGCTTATATAGAGAAAACTTTAAAAAATCTTCCTATACCTAGCCATAAGGCCTAGAGCTACCAAATTTTGCATGTTGCTATATCTAGTGGACCTCTACCAAGCAGGCCAAAATTTTAGCCCTGGGGTCAAAATTGGCCCTGCTGCAGGGGTCACAAGTTTTACATGGGCTTACATAGTGACAACTTAAGAATTCTTCCTGTTTTGTTTGTTTTTTTTTTTTTTTTTGAAATTAGTCTTGCATCAGGGGTCTTATGTTTTACAGAGGCTTCATATGGACAAAACTTGAGAATCACCTTATTTATAACCATACAGCATAGACTTGTATTATTTTGGTATGTGGCTTTATCTTGTGGACCTCTACCAGGGTTCAAGTAATTATAGCTCTGGGATCAAAAATGGCTTTGCCTTGCAGGTCTCAACTTTCACATGGGCTTTTACAGAGAAAACTTTGTAAGTCTTCATTTTGAAACCATTAATTTTGGCTCAGAATTGAAATGTTTAGTATTTATGGTTGATATTTATAAGCCAGTGGAGCAATACAGGGCCATCATGGCCATCTTGTTTAATGAAAGCTTCTCTAAGAAAAGTTTCAAAGCGTACAAGGTGGTCAACTGTACTGCGTTGACGTCTAAATCCACTTTGCACATCAACAATAAGATTATGTTTTTCTAAAAACCAAACAAGGCGGGTGTTGACCATTCTCTCTAAAGTTTTACAGAGGCAACCTGTGAGTGCTATGGGTCTGTAGCTGTTTGGGTCGGAAGTATCTTTCCCTGGTTTTGGAATTAGGATTACTAAAGCTTCTTTCCAGGAGGAAGGTAAATCACCTTTTTGCCAGATATCATTGAAAATATCAAGTAAGATTGATAGAGTGGTATCTGGTAAATGCTTTAGAAATTGATAATGTATTTTATCTTGACCTGGAGAGGAATCATGGGCTTTATCTAAAGCGGACTTGAGTTCCTTGAATGAAAACAGTTTATTGTAAAACTCGAGGTTGTTGGATTTGAAATTCAGCCTTTTCTTTTCTTTTTTAATTTTATTCCTCTGGAACTTTTCAGAGTAGTTCTCAGAGAAGGCCTTCTTGGCGAAAGAATCGGCTAAAGTATCTGCAGTATCTTTAGGGTTTTCAATATTACTATTGTTTGCAGAAAGATGCTTAATTGGCGAAGAAGCACTACCTTTAATCTTTCTGATTATGTCCCAGACTTTTTTTGTAGGCATTCTAGCATTAAGTCTGGAAACAAAATGCCTCCAAGACTTACGCTTACTACTCTTTATGGTTTGTCTGGCTTTTGCCCTGAAAATACAGAAAAGGTTATGGTTTTCCGGAGTGGGTCTCAGGTTGAATTTTCTGAGAGCTTCTTTCCTTTTTTTTATAGCCGACCTACATTCATCAGTGAACCACGGCTTGTTTGGGTGTTTTGGCTTTGTCGAGGTCTGTGGCACTGACTGTTTTGCCGCTTCAATGAGCAGCCGGGAAAATAGTTCTGCAGGGTCAGTACAATCTACAAGTTTATCTCTTGTAATAGTTTGTTCACAGAGAACTTGAAAAAGGTCCCAGTTGGCTTTAGAGAGTTTCCATTTCTTTGGATGTTCACATGTAGATGGCTCAGAAGATGTAATAAAAACTGGAAAGTGGAGCTTCCACAAAGGTCGTCTCCCACTTTCCAGTTAAAATCCTGAAGCAAGGCTGGGCTACACAGAGAAAGGACAAGGGAAGTGTAAGACCCAGTTGCTGGATGAAGATATGTTTTTGAGTTATTGTTGTTCATAATTGACAAAGAATTATTAGAAATAAAGTTCTCCAGTTGTAAGCCTCTTTGATTTGTATCACTGCTACCCCAGATAATATTGTGGCCATTAAAATCTCCTGCCAATATGAAAAGAGATGGTAGCTGTGTGATGAGGTCATTAAGCTTGTTTTCTTTGATAGGAGAATTTGGGGGGAAGGTAAATACATGGATCCGTGGAAACCGATATTTGACCAATCAGGTCATCGCATTTATTTGGCCCGATGTGTAGCCTTGCAGTCTGCTATTTCGGCTCACAAACAAGCGACTGTTAATGATGGAGAAGTGCGATATTATGTGTGTTTACAACGCTTGAATTTAAGGAAAAAGTTTAAAAGATGTGCTTTGAGATCGTGTACTGCTTACGTGAGATATACGAAGACATTATAAGTTTGGATTATGATTATGATTGACAATGGGACATGAGCAAAGAGTTTGATAAACGCTATATTACGCAATGGATTAATTAATGTTAGTTTGTTAGCTCCACTGGCCGAAGGCCAGCGGGCTTATGTCATGGCCCGGTGTCCGTCGTGCGTCCGTCCGTCCGTCCGTGCGTCCGTCCGTCCGTCCGTCCGTGCGTTAACTTTTATTTCAAACATCTTCTTCTCTGAAACTACCCATCCAATTTTCGTGAAACTTCACAGAAATGATCCTGCCATGGTCCTCTTCAGAATTTCTTGAAAGAATTTGATTCCTTCAAAAACTCTGGTTGCCATGGCAACAAAACTGAAAAATATTGGAAATCTTTAAAAATCTTCTTGTCTGAAACCATAAGGCAGAGGGCTACCAAATTTGGCATGTAGCTTTATGTAGTAGACCTCTATCAAGTTTCTTCAAATTATAGCCCTGGGGTCAAAATTGGCTCTGCCCCAGGGGTCACAAGTTTTACATAGGCTTATATAGAGAAAACTTTAAAAATCTTCCTCTACCTAGCCATAAGGCCTAGAGCTACCAAATTTTGCATGTTGCTATATCTAGTGGGCCTCTACCAAGCAGGCCAAAATTTTAGCCCTGGGGTCAAAATTGGCTCTGCCCCAGGGGTCACAAGTTTTACATAGGCTTATATAGAGAAAACTTTAAAAATCTTCCTCTACCTAGCCATAAGGCCTAGAGCTACCAAATTTTGCATGTTGCTATATCTAGTGGGCCTCTACCAAGGGGGCCAAAATTTTAGCCCTGGGGTCAAAATTGGCCCCGCCGCTGGGGTCACAAGTTTTACATGGGCTTACATAGTGACAAGTTAAGAAATCTTCCTGTTTTGATTTTTTTTTTCTTCTGAAATTAGCCTTGCATCAGGGGTCTTATGTTTTGCAGAGGCTTCATATGGACAAAACTTGAAAATCACCATATTTATAACCATACAGCATAGACTTGTATTATTTTGGCATGTGGTTTTATCTTGTGGACCTCTACTAGGGTTCAAGTAATTATAGCTCTTGGATCAAAAATGGCTTTGCCTTGCGGGTCTCAACTTTCACATGGGCTTTTACAGAGAAAACTTTGTAAGTCTTCATTTTGAAACCATTTGGCTCAGAATTGAAATGTTTAGTATTTATGGTTTATATTTATAAGCCAGTGGAGCGATACAGGGCCATCATGGCCCTCTTGTTTTTTTTTTCCTATGAAACTTTCTGAAAAAAACTTAAACTGTCTTATAGTGGAAAACAAAGGTAAAATATATGGAATACTAATAAAGAGAAAGTACGTTCACTCAAATAGTTAATATTGAAAACCCTAAAGATACTAAGAAGTGAGCAAATGTTGTTGGAGGTCTTGAAATATCCGATTCTGAATCGGAGTCAAAGAGTAAACGCTTGGCCTTTTTTTGAGAAACCATAACTGTTGTTGAATATTCATCACCGATGCTCCCCACCCGCCTCGGAGCCCAACATGGGGACATGATCTGGGGAATCCTAACACAGATCATGACAGGGATACATCAGTGATATACTCAAAGTGAAAGGGCTAGATCGGACAGATGCAGGCCCTCAGAATGTCATACCAAGCCTAGACTATCCTTGGGCGATTACAGATGTCAATCAAACACCAACTTTCACCCGATTAGCCCATGAGCCACCGCCTTCTAGGGCATCGATAAATATGTTAGACGGTAATAAAAATGATTTTACATTCTTGTTACATATATGTGCATTTTTCAAATAATACACAGTAATACAAGTACCCTAGGGCCAGGCATGACCAGCCGATTGATCAGGACGGGCCCTCCTGACCTCTCGTTTAGTCCAATTCAAGGCCAAAGTGGTGTGTTGTGAAAGCAGAACAATTCAAGGGCCATATTCTGAATCCACTCAACAACCAGGATCCCGTCATCAAACGCCACGAGTTGCAGCCCACGGCAAACGGACAGGCACAGTGGGGGGGGGGGTGTCTTACCCCTTCTGTAGTGCGACAGCTGGGCTATTTCTATACCCCCGCCCAGCTGGGGGGGGGGGGGGTCTAGTTCGAAGCTACACCAAAAATTATAACGAGGTAACAGACGAGTTTGGTAACATAGACTTATTGAGTGATCCGATTGGATTTTTCGATAAAAAAGCAATTATATAGTGTTGATGTAAATGCTGTATGTATAAAATATCTGAAATTGATATTAAGCACCGTATCTTATTTTCGATTTACACCCATACTTAACGTATGGAATAATATCAAACATGTTCTCGTTGTGCAATTAACCCTTTGAATACCTTTCGCTTTTGTTGTTGCCTTTGCGGCCCATAACGTTCAAGATCAGACTGCACAAAGCACAGAGCCTGATCTTTGATCAATACTACCCGCATTTCCTAGAGAGGACAACCATTCAACTGCTTACATTAGACTTAACATTTCCAAAGTGAAATGCCATTTTATTTGTTCGATGCTCTAAATGTTAAGAAAATAGACTGTACAACTAACTTCAGAAATAGAAGTTATACAGTTTGACATATTGTGTACATTTGAGTATGTCATAAGTATAATTTATTTTGTATTACTTTGCTTTTTACTGAAGTTTTCAAAGACACAATTCGTCGTCTGTAGGTTTTATAGCGTTTAACAATGCACAAAGATCATATGAAGTCCCTCACGTAAGCGAAGCTTCGTATTGAAGCCATTTATTGCCAATTAACAAATAAAGAGTTTAATTGACATAAGGGACACAATTAAGTTTTATCATACCAAACATTTTGGCAAACATTCAGATAATACGGTAATAATAAAACTTGTTAAAATGCAAACATAAAGCTGCTTTTAACTTATGAGCGGCTAATTTTCTAATTGTGGTAAAATTGTTTCTTTGATTCTGTTTTTCTATTTCTTTTTATGTAGTCCAAATAAAAGTCTAGAAAAAATTAATGAAATAAAATGAAAATTAAAATATCCGCAAAGTCACATGTTTTTAACAAAATCATGATAATGTAGAAAAAAGTAATAACGAAATATAGTTTCGGCACATAATTTAAAAAAAAGAAATATTAATAATAGGCCAAATGCAAAATGCCAAATGCAAAATATGTCAAATACAAGTCACTTATTTTTTTAGCCCAATGCAAAATCGTCAGATACAAGTCACTGAATTTTTCTGTTTCCTGCAACATACTTGCTTCTCTCTCTCTCTCTCTCATACACACGCATGCACGCACACACTGACTCTCACATGCACACGTTTGTTACGCCTATTTTAGGCTTACTTTAATGGTGGACTTAGATATTCCCGTGCCAGGAAACAGATGGTACAAAGTTGCAGAAAGCGCACAAAATCTGGCCATTGGAAGAAACTAAACATTAATTCATTTTTTATAAAATTCACATCCTCGAAAAGTATGGGATACAGGCTTCCAGAATATATCAGAGAAAATTTTCAAACTTGTCATAAAAAGTATTTAATTAAGAGTCAAAGTCGAGGAGTAAGCGTTTTCTTTGCATTTTCAAACCCGATTACAAAGAACATAAAGAAACAATGACAAAGTATATATATTGCGATTTGGAAGAAAGAAGGGATTTATTTATTTGGATGAAATTCATACCACTTCAAAGAGCACAAAATATGGATTGCAAATATATGAGAGAAAATTTTGACACATAATTTTAAAATAAGAATTTTGAGGGTTAAATATAAAGTTCATGACAATTTCTATACAAATTGAGCGATACATTTCAATAGGTAAGGTATCATCCGCTTAATCGATACGGGTGCCCGATTTCTGATAATCGATAGAGAAATGATGACCATAGTTCAGCATGGTTAACAAATGAAATTCCACCCGATAATATGCGATTAATCTATACCAGAACAAGAACGGAATGCGATGAAGAAATTGAATGGAATTCAGGTATATTACGTCTTTGGGCCGACTCGCATGAGAACGACATAAAACGAAATACAATGTATCAACCAAGTTGTGGCTCCTTGACGGGGATCTCTCCGGTCTCTAATAACACGACTAGTTTATGTACTGGGCGCCCTAGAACAGTAGGAGGAGAAATGCGTTTACCCTTGGCATTCAAGTTAGTGGAGGCCAATTCAACCTTTACGTTACGAACTAGGCCATCCTGATCTGGGAAAGTTTCCTGAATTTGACCTGATTGCCATTGATTTCGGACCAGATTCTCTTCCTTGAGAAGGACAATATCGCCAACACGTACGTTTCTTTGAGGAGACAACAATTTTTTCCTAGCTTGGAGCGTCTGAAGGAACTCAAAACGCCATCTGTTCCAGAACTCATTAACAAGATGTTGTACCATGCGCCATCTTTTTTGGCCATACAAATCAACCCTTTGGAAATTGCCTGGCGGAGGGAGGACAACTGTTGATTTCATTGTGAGTAATTGGTTTGGGCTAAGAGGTGAAACTGAATGGTCATTGAGGTTGTCCGTGGTCAATGGGCGAGAGTTTACAATAGCTGAGGCTTCATACAAGAAGGTTCTTAACCCTTCGTCATCTAACTGAGACCCATGGTTAAGTAACAATGAAGACATAACATTTCTGACTGAGCGAATCTGCCTCTCCCATACTCCTCCCATGCTTGAAGCAGGGAAATTCATGTTGAATTCAAACATATCACACCAAAGCTCTTGCAAGAACAGTGATATGCGCTTCTCATCAAATTTAGATATGGCTTCTCGTAGCTCTCTTTCTGCTCCAACAAAGTTGGTGCCCCTATCTGAGCGCAATTCGCGAATAGGTCCCCGGATGGCTATAAAACATCTCAACGCATTTATGAATGAACTAGTATCAAGTGAGTTAGCAGTTTCAACATAGATAGCACGACAACTCGGATAGGTAAACAGAACCCCCATACCTCTTCAATTCCTTTCTCCCTTCTTTCACAGACCAAGGGCCAAAGAAGTCGACACCTACGTAGGTAAAGGGTGCTGTTGAATCTAAACGATCTGAAGGTAAATCTGCCATCCTTTGATACTGCAGTGAACCTCTGACCTTTCGACATATAACACACTGCGATATCATAAAGGCAACTGCCGAGCCGCAACCTATTACCCAATACCCATTTAATCTAATTTGATTGACAGTCATGCCACGACCTTGATGTTGAACCTGACGGTAGCAATGATGGAGAACAAGGTAAGTTACATTACCCTTTCTAGGTAGGAGAAGAGGATATTTTTCACAGTCTGGTATGGGTGCGTGCTTTAGACGACCACCAACGCGCAAAAGGCCCTTTGAGTCCACAAAGGGACTCAAGCGATGGAGCCAAGAGCATTTTTTTAATGCGTTTGACCGCGATGTCAGCTGGTCTCTCGAACTAGATTCAACTACTGAACCAATATCCTTTTAATGCTTTATCCCATCTAAAAATGCTTCGCCCTGTTACTCAATTATATCTTTTATACATACTTAGATCACACATGATCCTTCTTAATTCAACTCTTTTACTGTCAGCATGCCTCAAATCTTTTAGAAAAAAAATCCGTCTTAACCGTTCGTTCAACACAGATATGCGCGCTAAATGACCAAAGCTGTCGATGCGCCATAAAACAACATTCATTCATTCATTCATTAAAAATGCTTCAGTTTGTACATGCTGAATTATCACGTTTTCAGCCTCCTGAAGCTCTGCAACAGACACTGATTTGTAGTTTGGAATACGAAACTTTTTCAGGTAATCAAGTGAATGGACCTTAGTTGGAGATTTGACTGAATTATCTCTAAGCTTGTCTATGTACTTCCTACAATTCGCAATAGCTCTTCTGACTTTGAACCAGCTCGAAAAATACTGAAGACGCTCGAGCAGTGATGGTGGAACGGATTCACCTGAACTTGCAACGAATTACTTGATCTGCCTAACCTCAGTATCTTTAAGGTCAAGAGAGTAAGATTCTTGAGTAACAAGACAAAGGTCTCTTTCCCAAAGGAACTCTGGACCCTTGAACTATATGTTGTTTGTTAGTAGTTCTTCGGGGAAGCACCCCTAGAAACAATATCGGCAGGATTGTCAGCAGAAGCTACGTATCTCCACTGACTAGGGTCAGTTGCATTGCGAATTTGTTGCACTCGATTCGCCACAAATACATGAAATCGTCTGGCTTCACTGGCAACCTATCCAAGTATTACTTTGCTATCAGTCCAGAATATGTGACTGAGATTTTCAAACTGTAACTCTGTGTCGAGGAACATGCTAGATTTTACTGACAGTACAGCAGCAGAGAGCTCTAATCTCGGAACGGTAATAGGTTTTAGAGGGACAATCCTAAGAAAAGACAGCAATGAACCTGACCCAATTTGTTAAGAATTCGGAGACAAAAACAATGGCCGTACCCATACGTACTAGCATCTGAGAAGTGATGTGCCTCGGCAGCTTCAATATCACCAAAGTCATTTGGCTTCACACACCTAGAGATGTTCAAAGAAGATAACCTTTCTAATCCTGAACACCAATGTGACCACTTGGACTGTAAATTTTCAGGTAAAGGATCATCCCAGTCAATCTGATCGGCGCACATTCGGTGCAATATCTGCTTTCCAAGTAAAGTCACAGGGGATAGAAACCCAAAGGGATCATAGATTGAATTGACAGTCGACAACAAAACACGTCGTGTGTGAGGACGATCTCTCAACTTGACAGAAAAGTTGAAACTATCAGAATCAATGTTCCAGAGCACACCCAATGCTCTTCCTACAGGTAAGTTCTCACAAGAAATATCAACACTCTTATTGTCTTCAGCGCGATCTGCTGGGTCCAGTTGCTCTAGGACCTCTCTGGAATTTGACATGAACTTGTGCAACCTAATTCCAGCCTTCTTACACATGTCCTTACTATCCTTTATCAACTGAATAGCACTGGAAATTGATGTGATGGACTTTAAGCCATCATCTATATAGAAGTTGTGCCGAATGAACTCTGCAGCAAGTAATCCAAATTCGGCCTCATTATCACCTGCAACCCTTTTAAACCCGAAATTCGCACATCCAGGGGATGATTGTGCGCCAAATAAATGCACAGTCATGCGGTATTCTATAGGGGGTTTATGGAAGTCACCATTCTCCCACCAGAGGAAACGTAATTAGTTTCTGTGTCTAGCACTGACCTTGAAGTGATAAAACATTTTTCCACATCACAGGTAAATGCTATGGGTTCCATTCTAAAGCGATTCAATACCCCAAGAATCTTATTTGTGAGATCAGGGCCCTGGAGCAGGTGAGTGTTCAAAGAAGTACCCTTGAAGACAGAACTACAATCGAATACCACCCGTATCTTTCCTGTTTTTTGTGGATGGTAAACCCCATGATGCGGGATGTACCAAGTGTGACCATCAGGAGAAAGTAAATCTGACTCTGGAACCTTTTTCAGCATGGCCATTACGAAAAAGGTATGTCATGAATGTGGTGGTGTGCTGACAAAATGTCTTATCATGAAACAATTTCCTCTGTAGGGAATTTAGCCTACTTAAAGCAACTGACTTGTTGTCTGGTAGAATCTGTTCGTCACACTTAAAGGGAAGGGGCATTTCATACTGTCCTTCAGAACGTGTAATACCATCAGAAATGATGGACAGAAATTTTCTATCATCATATGACATATTTGAACCACGACTTGACATATCTTTAAAGTCTGATTCGAAGATGTTTAATACATCTTTAGCAACTACATGTACTTCCTTAACAGTCGTTCGAAAGGAAAATAGAACAGAACATTCATTACAGTCATGTCTGGGACTAAGTGGAGGTGGGACCTCAAGGCTTATCAAACGATGACTGGTTCCTATCAAATAATTTTCATTATGCGAAGGATCTACTACTCCCACAATTCCCCACCCAAGTCTGTTTTCTCAGCGTATGGACTATTACCTTCACAAGCAATTACCTCGCTTGGTAAAAGTGCTCTTGGGCAATTATATCCGATCAATAAACCTATCTCGCATTCCTTCAAAGGCGAAAGATACTTGGCCATGCCCTCTAAATGTGGCCAAAGTTTCGCTGTAACGGGTGTAGGAATGTGATCCCTATTGGCCGGCATCACATTTCTTGTAAAGGCAACTGGAATAGTAATCTTTATATCAGAATCTGTTCCACGAACTGCTAATCCCTTGATCTTTTTGCTATTGATGATTTTGTCTTGTGCATGCATGGTTGACAATGATAATTGAACCTTGTTCCCTGTAACACCAATAGCTTTACTGGTATCCTCTAATATAAAGGATCAGACTGGGTGTCAAATAACGCACAAACTAACCTTTCCTTGCCTAGGTTATCAGAGTGTGATACATACACTGGGACTATCATAGAACACTTACTTTAGGAGCAAGAATCATTAAGAGATGCAGCACTATTATGTGTTATGGTTTTTTCTTGATTCTTGTGTGATGATTTTCCATTATTTATAGGTGACTTGTTGAAGTCTTCATGCAAATCACATTTGTTATGTCAACTGCAAAGTCTTTCCAATTCGACTGGTCTGAAATTTTGTTGTTTAGTAAAGAGTTAAGCATGATTATTAAAAGAATATTCAAAAAAATTATTATGCTTAGTGAACAATAGAAAAACAACAAAACAATTTGAGACAAGAGATATAAAATGCAGATTAATTCACAAAAAAAAAGTAATACTTTTGAAAACATAGTGGTGGGAAAAATATACCGCTAACTTTTTTTTTTTTTTTCTTTCAGTACGACTAATGAGTTTAGCCCCATAAAGTTTGTTGTCTACAATGCCCTATCATTGCCAATTTTGGAAATGTTTTGAAAATTCACCTTGACCTTGTCAGATGACTTGTTATCTTCTCATAATGAAATATCTTCTCATAAGGAAACGCATATCAATGAAAGATATATACATTTCAAGAGATGTATATCAATAAAAAGATATGCATTTTAAATATGAGATATTTATTTTAGTAAGTTCCAACAGATAGACCGTGGCATAACATAAAATTTGTAACTAAAACCAATTATCTGAAAAAAAAAAACATGTCCAAAAACAATCAATTAACCGAACATATGATGGAAAGTTTCTTCTTTGTAAACTGTGGTTTGATTAAGTTACAGGAATCTTTATTAAAACTTCGAAATCAGTATAATTCTTATACGGTAATGTCAAACAGACATTTTCCAGAAAGTTTTGCTTTAAAAGTTTTTGGCAGCTGTCGTACAAGATGTTCTATTACATCATCATCTGAAAAATTCTCTATTGTTCCAAATATACAATTTAGATCTTTTGAAAAGAGGGTTATCTGCTGCTGGCTGTCTCCAAAGAGTATGTTCACATTAGTCCTGTACGTCCGTTTACAAGAACTCCCTTAACATTGTGGGCATTTTCCATACACCAATTTCTTTTGGCGACATGCTGAAAAGAATCAAACCATGTACGAACTGTTAAATATTTTGTTTTCAAGTGCTTAATCAAGATTTTATTTACTATGCAATTTCATTAAACTTTTTTTTCTTTTATAACCTTACATAACATATTGTGTTTGAGTATTATTTTCAACATACGAGCCCAGTTAAGTGAGAAACCGTTTATGTTAAGAATCGATATGGTTATGAAAATTGAATTTTTTTAATTTTAACTTTTTCCTTCACCAGACAAAAATTTTAGACTAGTCCAAATAAAAGAGGTTGTAGACGACAATTTAATGAAGTAGGTATAAATTTGAAAAAAAAAATCTTATAGGCTAGAAAACAGTGGGGAAAAAGGAGTAATTGAGTTATACAAGCAATGTCTCCTTTTCCCATGTTTTCCTTAATACAATATTTCCAGATTGTGATTGAATGGGAAAGAGTATTGGATGTTTTATCAACTATTGCTGTCAAGATGCATGTATGTGTCTGTTTATTCAATTATGCTCAGCTTTCTTTCCATTTAAGAGTCATGAAAACTATTTAGAAAAATATTAAAATACAGCAAAACTTACATAACTGTGGGCAGCACTTATATGTAAATGCATCATATACGGAGTCTATCGTCAGGTTTGTGAGGCTGTCCTCAGATTTAACACTTTCCATGAAGTCTGGATCACTCTTAAAGACATCCAGATCCGCTTCAGTTACTTTTAGCTCAGTCAGTTTTGACGACGATATAAACTGCAAAGAAACACAATAAACTGTAAAACATGGGATTAACTTTTTACTCATCTTTAGAGTATCTGCAATCACAATATGAAAACAGTTGTGTGTTAGAAAGTCTTTTATTTTTTCAGGAAATTTTCAGTTGTGTTCTTTATTTTCAGGCCTATGAGGGGCTGAGACGCTCTACTGGTTCTCATAGTATCCTAAATTTCCTGAGGCCTCTTTCCTTGTGTTTTCTAAAAGATATATCGAAATAAGCAAAACTAGAGTTGTCATTAAATGTGACCTAATACCCCCGCCAGCGTTTTGACAGAAACCACTATTTTATACACAGACGGACACACAGACGGACAGACAGGCTGATTCCAGTATACGCCCGAAAACATTCCTTTTGCGGGGGTATAAATAATCCATGGGATAGGAAGTCTGTGAAAGTTCTATAAGAATCCCATGACAATGTAAACTCTATTGCATAAATGACAAAGATTTGAACAAAAATTCCAAAGGCCCCTTTTTCTGTGTTTCTCCCATTTCCAAAGGAACTATTCTCGTGACTGAAATACTCTGTGGAAGTTTCAAGAAATCAAAAAATGTCTGTTGATATTATGGCATAAACAAGAATGGTTAGAGCTGAATTCCATAAGATCCCTTTTCCTTTGTTTTCCAATAGAATTTTTCGACTTTAAAAAGGAACAATTCTTATGACCCTACACACATCTTGTATGAAGAGAATCCAATGATATTAGTGGACTTTATCACGTAAACAAGAATGTTTTAAGTAAAATTCCATAAGGCCCCTTTTCCTGTGTTTTCTAACAGAGCTCTCCAATTTTGAAAGAAATTGTCCTTATGACCCTACAAGAATCATGTGAAAGTTTCAAGAGAATCTAATGATATTTGTGGACTTTATCGCCTAAGGAAGAATGTTTTTCAATAGAAGCCATCCTTATGACCCCATTATGAGAAAGTTTCAAGAGAACCCGACGAAAAATTTTGGACTTTATCCCGTGTTTTCCAATGGAATCTCTCTCTTTTTTCAAATACGAACCATCCTTGAGACAAGAAAAACATTTTGAGAAAATTTCATGAGAATCCAAAGAAAATTGTGGACTTTATCGCGTAAACAAGAATTTTTTACGGACGGACAGACAGGCGAGAACCATGCCATCGCATAAGCTCTTCTGGCCTTTGGGCAGTAATGCTAAAAACAGAGTGTCGAAGTTTACTAAATATGAATTTTAAGGAAGATGAATGATAAAGAAAGAGCTTTAAAACATTTTGAATCCATTCCGAAATGGTTTAGTTACAAAAAGAAAAAAGAATCCTTTCAAGGGAGAGGAAAAATATTTTTGACAACAGCCTTTTATTTTTGTTTATAATTTTCTCTCCCACCAGTTAACTGAAATTTGCCCATTTTCTGTATCAGATAGTTTGCTTTTAATATGGATTAAATGCATTTTTATTTTTCATAGTCAAACATCTCATTAATTACTTTTTGGTGCAAAAATGTACCTGACAAGATGACTCTTTGGTTGTAGTGAGCTGCTGTCTATCTTTGTACTTCTTCTGGTAAACGCTTATCACTTGAACAGCTGTACCAGCATTGTAAGTTTGTGTCGCAAGTTTATCAAATAGGGCTACTCTTGTAACTCCATTAAGAATTAAGATCAACAGGAAAATGAATAGCCAAACCTTTCTCTGCAAACTGGCCACCTGGCAACAATAATATTGTCATGAAACTTTGAATCTGAGAAACCAATCTTTTTTCAGTCACATCCAAACATTTCAAACAATCTGGTGTATACATATATACAGGAGGTAGGCTGTTCTTGGATAAATATGTAGAACACAATGTACAAAATGTACTATTTGCATCGAATTCTGAAAAAGTACATGTACATGTATCCTCCTTGAATGGGTTGGAAATCCGGTGCGTAACATTGCATATTTTGACTTGATTAGAGAAAAGTATTTTCTCACAGCATGAGCAGTATGCTTCAATTTTTTCTTTAATACTATCTTCATACAATTTTGCTTGCTTTCCAATTTCTGCATTTACTGTCAAATTTTTATCTACTGATTTGATACATTTATCTATCTCAGCATTAATAAAATCCATTGGTTCAAAGACATTTGGATGTAGAACGCAATGTACAAAATGTACTATTTGCATCGAATTCTGAAAAAGTACATGTACATGTATCCTCCTTGAATGGGTTGGAAATCCGGTGCGTAACATTGCATATTTTGACTTGATTAGAGAAAAGTATTTTCTCACAGCATGAGCAGTATGCTTCAATTTTTTCTTTAATACTATCTTCATACAATTTTGCTTGCTTTCCAATTTTTGCATTTACTGTCAAATTTTTATCTACTGATTTGATACATTTATCTATCTCAGCATTAATAAAATCCATTGGTTCAAAGACATTTGTTTCAGTCTGGGTGCAGTTCATACCACTATGCCTTTCAAAAACAACAGGTGTCAAATTAAATTCTGTGAGGGGAAATTGTGCACTAATAAACTGTACCAACTCCATTAAAGAATCGAACATCAGCATAGATGCAAAACAATCCGTACATGAAATGCCCTGGCTATTTCTACTATTGGAATTCAAATAAATGAAACACGTGATGGTCATGAAAAATTGAAACGGTACTGGAACCAAATGTTAGAATCATGTAGTCTGATATAGAAAACCCCCTTTCAAGAGCTTCAGCTATCGTAACTCTTCCAGATCCGTCATCAAATTCTCGAGATGGTCCATAATTTAAACTATTTAACCCCATAAATATTTCCAAATAGTAAGTTATATTCACAACCTCGTTGTCTAACTCTAAGGCAGCTGGAAGCTCCCAATGACCTAAATAACGCGGTATGAAATTCCCCGAGGCTGCAATAATTTGCTCGTACACACCGTGCCCTTGTTTAACAATTAGGTCAATGTCCTGAGAATTCGAATGACAGCCATTTCGACACCCGGTCATTTCGACACTTTTTGCAAAATTTGGTCATTTCGACACCCGATTTTTTTCGAGTATTATACATGATTGTGTTCATAGAATTAAATTACTTTAAATGTTTACTTTGTCGTATTGTATTAATTTAGTATCAAGTGTGTGTTCAAAATAGGTTTTTGTTTTACACAAGGTTTAAATAATGGGCATAATTGGGTAATGATAATTAGTTTATGATAATTATTAAGCAATGTAAAGAGTGATAGCGGGTGTCGAAATGACCAATTTATTGTTTTGTTCACCAAGTCAAAATAGTCAAGTCAAATACTTCATTTGGCAAAAAACATTTTTGTCATGTTTCATTGCCTTGTGGAAGGCAGAACATGAATATAGATGGTACAATATCACTTGCGAGAAAAGTATAACAGGCAAGTGGAAAAGAGAAGATACTTGTATCAATACAATCATAAATATGAAATTTCAATATACGGCTGGACGGAGATAAAAAGCAATGTAAACAAATTTAGCCAATTTGTTAAGCAGTACAGTCGATGCACTGGATAACAAGTGGATAAATTTGTATTTTGTAGGCCATCTACAGTAATACTTGTGAATATTTCCGACCTCAGTTGGCGATAAAATGGACAAACTAAAACGAAATGATATTCATCTTCAACAGCATTCATATTACAATTTGTGCATATTCTTTCATTAAGTGGAATACCATAACGGCGTCCAACCTCTATAGCCAAGTTGTGATCGGAGCATCTCAATTTGCATAGTGCCTTTCTGTGCTTTGTATTAGAAACACAGGCTAAATATTTGTTCAAATAAGAAATTCTTTTTAAAAAGTACATAAGAAATAAGTTTTCTGGACGCTTGTATTTCTCTAAAATGCAGTTGTAGATACTGATCATATATCCGCTGTTTCAAAGCAGATATATGAGCACTATTCACATCAGTACTACGCCACAGGTATTGAAAACCAAGGTTACATAATAGCTGTTTAATATTGCCAGTCCATGTTTTACAGAAATGTAGATCATTGTCACTAGTACATCTATACAAAAGTTTAAACATCAAACTGTCCGGAGACTGAACTTTTTTGAACCAGTAATTAATAATTCTAACTTTTCGTATAACATATAAAGGAAAACGACCAAGCTCTCCATAAATAGCCGGGGTTGAAACGCTTCGGTTTAGCTGGAGAAGATTTCTCATAAATTTTAAATATACTTTCTCTACATCAGATGACTTATGAAAACCCCATACTTCAGAACCATAAAATAATATTGGACTTATCATAGAATCAAATAACTTAAGCTTATCCCTGATGTCAAATTCTACTTTATTAAAAAGAGCGTACAAAGAATAAATTGCTCTATTGGCTTGTTCTGATAGATACTTTTGTGCTTGGTAAAAACTTCCGTTGCATGATAAGGTTACACCTAAGTAGGAAAATTTGGAAATATTGCTCACACGTCTACCGTTATAATAAAAATGTACATTTTCCTGTCGAAATCCCGTTCTAAATATCATCACTACCGTTTTCTCAACATTGACGCTTATGCCCCATTTTGTCACAATAATCATGTAATTGGTTTAAAAGACTTTGTAGACCCTCTAGGGTATATGATAACCGAACTGTGTGGTCTGCAAAGAGTAGTATAAAAATCTTTAAGTCCTCTATTGTAAAAGCATCTTCGCCTTGTATCACGATGTTTTCATGCATATCATTTATGAATAAAATGAACAAAAATGGTGACAAGGGTTCACCTTGCTTAACAGCTTTATTAATTGTGAAGAAATCTGAATAGCTACCATTTGACCGTACGCAAGAATCCACTGTATGATAAATGGTCCTTAACATCTTTACAAGTTTGGTAGATGCACCATAAGTAAGTAGTTTTTGCCATATACCATTTCTATAAACTAAATCAAATGCCTCTTGAAAATCAACAAAGGAGCAGTACAGTTTTCTTTTTTCTTGCTTAATAACTTTATTTACAATTGAACTAAGAATAAAAATGAGATCGACTGTACTGCGCTTTTGACGAAAACCGTATTAACAGTCATGTAAAATATTGTTATTTACTGCCCATTTGCGTAAACGGTTGTCAAGCACTATGGAAAATATTTTCGAAAAGATACTAGTTAAAGTTATCCCTCTGTAGTTATTGGCGTCACTTAAATCACGCTTTTTAGGAACGGGAACAATGATACCCTTTGTTCAGCTAATTGGATATAAACTGTTTGTATACATAAAATTGAATAATGAGCACAGTACAGGACTCAAAAAAGTTTGACACTCAATAAACATTTCTGGTAATAAATTGTCAAACCCCACGCTTTTCCCCCTTTTTTAGGGAATTAATGGCTGATGTAACCTCTTCAGGAGTAAAATCATTATCAAGCACCGAAACACTAATGTTTTCAGAGTCATTGTCATTCAAAAAAGATTCAGCATCAGGGTTCATGAAAATATTACTAGAAAACAGGTTTTTGAAATGTTGATACATCGACGAAATGTCGACTTTTGGCCTTACGTCTTTAGATCTCATTTTTTTTTTTTTTTTTTCCCTTCACAAGTGTAATTGTTGTATCGACGTTCTGTTTTTGTATTGATCAGGTATGTCGCGGCGACCAGTGCACCTATCCATGCTTTTCTTGATTTTCTTTTACCAGTACTAGGCACAATATTCTTTACAAGCATATGATTTATAGCCGCTCTTGTCAGAGTATTGCAAAGGTTTCGGGCACTGATTTATGAGTTTAACGGCGCTTACAACATTCTTTCAGTTATATCGCGGCGACCATTGCACCTATCCATGATTTCTTGTAGTTTCCTTTACCAGTATTTCGCACAATATTCTTTCCGGGGCAATGGCAGCTTTCCAACATAACAATCATCGGAAGACTGATCAACGGTGAGAGAGGAGTTATCCCTGTACCATTTACTTTCAACAATGTTGGGAATGAAATGGGCCGAGCCGGGACTGGGATTTTTTTTTTTTTTTTTTGCTTACATGAAGAATGGGTCCGCAATATTTAATATAACAAGAGGGCCATGATGGCCCTGTATCGCTCCACTGGCTTATAAATATAAACCACGAAGAAAAGTCTTCACTATATAAGCCCTTATAAAACTTTGACCTCATGACTACAGTCTGACTAAATGGGGAATATTGTATTAGAAGAATAACATGCCAAATGTGGGAGTTCTTGGCCTTATGGCTGGTAACAAGATGGTTTCTGAACTTTTCACTCCATAAACCCATGTAAAACTTGTGATCCCTGGTGCAGGGCCAAACTTGATCCTAGAGCTGTAACTTGGGCCCTCTTTGTAACTGTCCACTAAATAATGCTATAATTATATGCAAAATTTGGTAGCCTAAGCCTTATGGCTATGTACACCAAGATTTAAAAGTTTTCCCTATGTAAGCCTATGTAAATCTTGTGAACCCCCCCCTTCCAAGTATGAGGCCAAATTGACCCCAGGACTATACTTTGGGCACTTTTGGTAGACTCCAACTAGATCAAGCTAAATGCCAAATTTGGTAGCTCTAGGCCTTATGGTTTCAGACAAGAAGATATTTAAAGTTTTCTCTATATAAGCCTATGTATAAAACTTGTGACCCCTGGGGAAGAGCCAATTTTGACCCCAGGGCTATAATTTCAAGAAACATGATAGAGGTCTACTACATAAAGCTACATGCCAAATTTGGTAGCCCTATGCCTTATGGTTTCAGACAAGAAGATTTTTAAAGTTTTCTCTATATAAGCCTATGTAAAACTTGTGACCCCTGGGGAAGAGCCAATTTTGACCCCAGGGCTATAATTTCAAGAAACATGATAGAGGTCTACTACATAAAGCTACATGCCAAATTTGGTAGCCCTATGCCTTATGGTTTCAGACAAGAAGATTTTTAAAGTTTTCTCTATATAAGCCTATGTAAAACTTGTGACCCCTGGGGCAGAGCCAATTTTGACCCCAGGGCTATAATTTGAAGAAACTTGATAGAGGTCTACTACATAAAGCTACATGCCAAATTTGGTAGCCCTATGCCTTATGGTTTCAGACAAGAAGATTTTTAAAGATTTCCAATATTTTTCAGTTTTGTTGCCATGGCAACCAGAGTTTTTGAAGGAATCAAATTCTTTCAAGAAATTCTGAAGAGGACCATGTCAGGATCATTTCTGTGAAGTTTCGTGAAAATCGGATGGGTAGTTTCAGAGAAGAAGATGTTTGAAATAAAAGTTAACGCACGGACGGACGGACGGACGACCGGACGGACGGACGGACGGACGCACGACGGACACCGGGCCATGACATAAGCCCGCTGGCCTTCGGCCAGTGGAGCTAAAAAATAACGTACCATTGAAGCACACAAAGTTAATAAATGATATAACTACATAAATATATTTGTTTGTCTTCTCTCTCTCTCTAAAAGGAAGTACCGGTATATCGGAACAAGAAATTTTAAAATAAGAGATATGGCCGTACAAATCTTTTTTAACGAGTCATTGTAGTGTAATAGCTCTTATTTTTACATATATAAACAAATCAGATTCTTTGACTTTTCCCAAGTATCTACAGATGACGAAATAAATGCTGATGATATAATGGATATTGCTCTTCTGAATTAATTGATTTTCATTAAAGGTATCAAATGCACATCACCTTTAATATTTACCAAACCATCCTTTGTTTTACTGAGCAAGACTAAGAAACCATTTTAAAACATTTTGGGACAAGGAGAAAATGCTGTTAATCAGCATTTTCTCCTTTTCCCGAAATGTGTTTTTTTTTTTTTTTTTTTTTTTTTTTTGAAAGAAGGAAATTTTCATTAGTTTTTTTTTTTTTTTTTTTTTTTTTGAAAGAAAGAAATTTTCATTAAGGCCCGAATCATTTTTCATATGCAAACCTTATCAAATTTGAGTCCAAAGTATTATCGATATGGTATATAGAGATGTAAAGAAACAACAAAAAAAAAAATACAGCAAAAGTAGAGAATTAACCATAATGAAGAAAGCATTAGTATGTGACAAATAAAGTAGGCTATTGTTATTTTTTACACGTGTTGATTAGAGTTTGTTCCCTGTGCACACGATGTTATTCCTTGTTATAATCGAACAAGAATTTTAATTGTTCATTTTCAAAAAATGTTCGTAAAGTAATAATTAATTATACGTGTATAATGTAATTATGGGACTCTGATTACAGGCCATTTTCATCCTCTCCTCTAGTAATACGCGTGCGGTATATCACAGACACCTGTTTCAGTAAGGATGTTGCAGACACAAGAAAGAAGGTTTGTGAAAATATTGTGGGAAAAAATATGCACGTAGCTAGCATTTTCTCCTTTTCCCAAAATGTTTTCTACTTATTCAAGTACAATTGCTAGCAATTTATAAGCATTTGAATTATCGTGTGCTAATGCCTTTAATATGGACAAGTCTAAAATTTAGGCGTATGGCAATAATAATGTTCATCTTAGTTGGATTTAAGTAGTAGAGGGAAAAAAGCGCAATTCTACAGTATTATATGACTAACCTGTATCGCATGTCCCATGCTGCCATCTGTTACAGGTATCACACGAAACTGCCTGTTGTCTCCTTCCTACCACACAATTATTTGCCAATGCAGGAAAATAAAGCAATAAAACACTACTTATACAAACTCCCGTTTATTTATAAGACCTCACTATAAAACAAACGCAAAACAACTGCAACAATTTTTAGTCGAAGTAAATTAGCAATATCCAACTGCACGTATAATAAGTGTGGCTTAATTAATATATCCTTTGCTTTAAATACTTTTTTGGATACCAGTAACTCAATAATAACTCAAATAAATTAAAGTTTTTTTTTTTTTTTTTTTTTTTCATTTTATATTCAAAAGCAATAAAGACATATCGTTACCAAATTACTGACTACAACACTCAAACTAAAGCAAACAATATATGAGCGGGTATAATTTGTGAAAAACAATGGACACGTTCAAACAAATCAAAACAAACACTTAATTCAACGTAATCAACAGTTTGTTTCATAATTTCCATTTATAAAAGCAGCCTAAAATAACATAAAAGTACATATACAAAGGCGATAATTACTAAAAAAAAAAAAATAACATATTATCTTTCTTGTGTGTTCAACAACCTCCTAAGTCCACCGATGTATTTATAAAGGTAGTTGCCCATCTGCAATAGAACAAGAAAAGTAGTAAACACAAAGATCGGATATATAAAGCAAAAATAATGTGCATCTTACAAAATCTGCCCATCTTACAACATAACGAGCAAATTTTGACCACTTTTTTTTCATAAATAAGGGAATGGGGAAAATCAACGGGTGTCGAAACGACCATTTTTTTGCAAATTTTTTAGCCGCTTAGGTACACTAACACTTACTTACACTGATCAAAATAGAAACTTTGCCATTTCTCTGCGGTTATTTTATGGGTATTATTTAGATTCTGGGCATTTTTCCAGAGTTCAACCACTGCATAGCTATACTGTACAAATTTACATAGATAACTGTGTCGATAATATGAGTGTCCAGTGACAAATATTTTTTTCAAACGTCAGTAATTTTTCATCCCAACCGTTATCTTTTTTGTAGAGTTTATATATTTTTCGCCAATCACAAAATGAGTAACCGTTCATTTCCTTCTGATGCCAAAAGTCGGTCAAAAGTGAGATCGTACAGCTAGGCCAAAAAAAAATGTGCAAAAGAGCACCAAGATGGACCTCCCGTTTAGGGTCGATCAATAAATCTTAACAGAACACTGTTCATATGGGACCTTTGTAGTTTTCTCACTGAAATCTCTTAATGCTGAAGTATGAGCCCCTTATTGGTACAAAGTAAGATTGACCGTATGTCCTCAACTATATGTACTCTGTTGCTCGTCACAAGACAGTCGCTTACTTTCCTATCCATGATTTGCAAGCTACTGAAAGTCTTTTGTCCATGGAAAGATCAACATATTTATCATTACTTCCCTTATTTATAACTGTTGATTGTGTCGCATACTTGTATAAGCATGACTACCTGCTTTCTCGTGCTTTTTTTCCTGTTACTGTTTCATAGTCTAAATTTTCTTAAATACACCTCCCTCAATTGTTTTGTTTGTGATTAAGAAAGCTCGACATACGAGCTTAATGTTAACTCGTTACTAAGCAATCCCGTGTTTTAACGCCCGTGGGGAAGAAGAAAAGGGAAATTCAATTCAAACTGTAAACTTTGAAGGTTTATTGGTCTATGACAGTGCAAACATGACTTCAAGTATGTTGAACAGTAAATTTAATATTAGTTTGTTGCAAAGTGATAATGAAACTATATATTTTAACTCTTTATCACACAGCAAAATTGTAAATAAAACCAAAATGAAAGCACTTGCAGACAACAAATTTCATGTAGCACAAAAGATAACTTCTAGGGTTGAAATGATAGAAAACATTGTGGGAAAATGAGAAAATGCTTGTAACTTGCATTTTCTTCTGTTCCCTCAATGCTGTCGAAAGCAGTCTTTGCTGCACACGTCACATGGATACTCCATGTTTTATTCTCCACAGAATATGGGAATAAAATGGCTACGCGAGACGGAGTTTTTTAATCAAGCTTTTGATAGAAATTATTTTCAAATTTGAATCACTACAGTGGGTTGCATTAACCAACAAAAAATTTTAAGAGCCATTCTCTGATAAAAGGGGTTTTTATGCATCCCCGAAATGCATAATCAAAGTTGTTACAAAATTATGGATTCATAAAATCCATAATGTCTAACAACCAACTGAATTATTAGGTAGAATGGTCCGTGGACATGCTGGAAAAATAAATAGCAGAAGCATACTTTTTTCAAGTACATATAATCCCCTTTTCACACAAGAGGGCATGGCTCATTTAATTACTAGACTTTACAATTTTAATTGATAAGAATTATACAAAATATATAAAAGCTCTTAGTATTCGAACTTTTTAACCCACCATAAAAGAGTTCGTCATCTTGTGCCAAGCCCCGGTAGCTCAGTCGGTGGCGTACAGGACTTGAGATCAGGGGCCGCTTGCTCGATCCCCGTCTTAGCCAATTTCTTTCCGAGGATTGATGATAGTCATTGCGACAGGATTCATTCCTCTCTCACCGTCTACCATTGTTTCGACAATGGTTATGTGGGAAAGCAGCCAATGGCTTGGAAAGAATATTGTGCATAGTACTGGTAAAAGAAACTCCAGGAAAGAATGGTGCCCCCAGCTGGGCGGGGGGATAGAAATAGCTCAGCTGTCGCACTACAGCAGGGGTAAGACCCCCCCACTGTGCCTGCCTGTTTGCCGTGGGCTGCAACTCGTGTCGTCTGATGACGGGATCCTGGTGGTTGAGTGGATTCAGGATATGGCCCTTGAATTGTTCTGCTTTCACAACACACCACTTTGGCCTTGAATTGGACTAAACGAGAGGTCAGGAGGGCCCGTCCTGATCAATCGGCTGGTCATGCCTAGCCCTAGGGCATTTCTCTTACCTTGTATCCATTATACACAAAATCTTTACAGAAAAAAAAATCATCCATCCCTCTCTGTTACAGATATAAATAAATGCCCTAGAAGGCGGTGGCTCATGGGCTAATCGGGTGAAAGTTGGTATTTGATTGACACTTGTAACCGCCCAAAGACAGTCTATGCTTGGTGTGACATTCTGAGGGCCTACATTTGTCCGGTCTAGCCCTTTCACTTCGAGTATATTGCCGATGTATCCTTGTCATGATCTGTGTTTGGTTTCCCCAGATCATGTCCCCTTGTTGGGCTCCGAGGCGGGTGGGGAGCATCGGTAATGAATTAATTACAACTATCATGGCAACTCCAAAAAAGGCCAAGCGTTTACTTTCCGATTCAGATTCTGAATCAGATACTTCTTTTACTTCTAACTCTACTTTTGCTAGGTTTATTGTCATAGAGTCAGCTGACACATCAAAAAGAATCACAAAATTATCACCTTTCATCATTGAAAAAACAATCTCTTCTATTTTAGGCACTCCAAAATCTGTAAAAAAAATTTAAAAAATGAAACCCTCCTAGTTGAATGTTTTACCCAACAGCAGGCAAAAAATCTTTTACACCACAAAAAATTCTTCAACCTGGATGTTAAGATATATCCCCATAAAACCTTAAACACAAGCAAAGGAGTCATCAGATGCAAAGAACTTTCCTACTGTGACTCCATAGAAGAGATTAAAACAAATCTACAACCTCAGGCTGTGTCTGACGTAAGGAGAATCTCTGTTTTTAGAGATGGGGTACGTAGAGATACCCATACATACATTTTAACGTTCTCAACTCCCTCCTTACCTGCTTCCATTAAGATAGGATTTCAGTCGGTGAATGTCGATGTGTATGTGCCAAACCCGCTGCGCTGCTATAAATGCCAGCGGTATGGACATCACGAAAGCAATTGCACAAACACCCCTGTTTGCCCAAAATGTGCTTTTGAGGGCCCCGACCATGATCCAAAAACTTGCGACAACCCAGTTCTATGTTATAATTGCAAATCTTCTCATCCAACCTTCTCCAAAAACTGCTCAGTATGGAAGGATGAGAAGGAAATCCTATCCATCAAATTTAAAGAAAACATCAGTTTCTTGGAAGCTAGGAAAATAGTAGAAAAACGCAAAAATGATGTGACCTTATTGACTAGTGCAACATCTTATGCCAAAGTCACATCTCCCACATCTCCACAGGGACATTGCTCAACCTGTGAACTCTTGGCAAAAAAACTTCTAGAAAAGTTTCCAGAAATGGCCAACGAGTTGAAAAGCCTTGTCCCTGACATTCAACCATCCAAACCCCTCAAACAGACACAACCTACACCCAAACCCACTACTGCATCCTCTTCTCAAATAGCACCATCTACCTCCTCCCAAAACAAAAAGAAAATCATTTCACAAGAAACAAACTCGTCATCTGACTCCCTTAAACTCAAATCAACACCCCCAGAGCCCTCTTCCTCTTCACAAAATACTTCTTCAAAAAAAGCTTCAAAGCCATCTGCCCCTTCAAAACAGCCTCCTAAGAAACCCCAACCTCCATCTTCACAGTCTACAAATAAACCTAGCGCTCCACCTAAAGATAACAAATCTTATCATGTACCCCGATCACCAAAAAGATCTTCCTCGAAATCTAAACCACAGTCCAGAGATAACCATGGATCTTGTGAAGTAGCAGTCACAGTAGATGATCCGGTCCCTACCTCCAACAGATTTTCGGAGTTAGAGGACATGGATGCAGATACTGAAAATCTGGAAGGTGAGGCTTCAGATTCAGAAGCTCTATCTGGTTCAGTTCTAAAGATCTTTGGAACAAGGACACTGACACTTGGCAGTCGTCCAAACCCGAGACAACTGTAATTAAATCTTAATCTATTTTAAAAATGTATTGGTTTCCGGCCTCTTTTTTTACTTTAGCTTTTATACTCTCTTCATGCACTATGGATACCATAATCCAGTGGAATTGTCGAGGTCTAAAGTCAAACTTTGACGAACTTTCCCTTTTAATCAAAGATCACAAACCAGTTGCTGTTTGTCTGCAAGAAACCTTCCTTAAGCGGGAGGATGATATTTCTGTCAAATATCATTCCATTTACAATAAAGTCTTTACCGAAGGCGAGAAAGCTAGAGGTGGTGTTTCTATTATTGTCAATAACAACATTCCTCATAAAGTTATCTCTCTTAACACAAACTTGCAAGCTGTTGCCATCAGATTATCCTTACACAGTGCCGTTACACTGTGTTCTTTATATCTCCCCCCCAAACACACCTATTAATGAGACCAATCTGAATGATCTCATTTCCCAATTGCCATCCCCCTATATTCTTGCTGGGGACTTTAATGGTCACAGTGTTATATGGGGTTGCAATGACACTAACCAGAGAGGTTTACAGTTGGAGAACTTCATTTCGAATAACTCTTTATCTTTCATGAATGATAACAAATCCAAAACCTACTTGCATCCAGCAACGGGATCTTACTCTTCTATTGATTTAACCTTATGCAGCCCAGTCTTACTTCCCGATTTCACCTGGAAAGTGACTGAGGATTTGTGTGGAAGTGATCACTTCCCTATTATCTTTTCATCTACACAACCACCCAGCAGTGTAAGACCGCAGAAATGGAAGCTCTCTAAAGCCAATTGGAACAGATTTGAAACCCTCTGTGAACAGACCATTACACATGACAAGTTTAGAGATTGCGATGATCCAGCAAAACTTTTTACTTCGCTGTTAATTGATGCAGCTAAACAGTCTGTCCCTCAGACCTCGACAAATCCAAAACGTCCTGACAAGCCTTGGTACAATGATGATTGTAAACAGGCTGTCAGAGACAGAAAACAAACCCTTAGAAAGTTTAATCTCAGACCTACCAAAGAAAATCATGACTTATTCCGTATTTCCAGGGCAAAGGCTCGTCGTACCATTAGAGAAAGTAAGCGCAAGGCTTGGAGACAATATGTCTCTAAAGTAAATAGTAGAACTACTACTAAAAAAACCTGGGACATGATCAGAAAGATCAATGGCAAAGGCCAACCCCCTCTCTGTCATCTTGAAGTTAACAATACTTCGTTGGAAACACCCCAGGATATAGCTGATGCTCTTGCCGACACCTTTTGCAAAAAGTCCTCCTCTGCAAACTATTCTGAAAAGTTTCAGAGGAATAAAGCCACAAAAGAAAAGAAAAAACTTAATTTCAATTCTTCTAATTCAGAGCACTATAATAAACTATTCACCTTTAAAGAATTAAAATCTGCTCTGAATAAAGCGCACGATTCTTCTCCTGGCCAAGATAAAGTTCATTACCAGTTTTTAAAACACTTACCTCTTACTTCTCTCTCTGTTTTACTTGATATTTTTAATGATATCTGGCAGTCCGGTGATTTTCCTTCGTCCTGGCGAGAGGCACTAGTCATTCCTATCCCAAAACCTGGCAAGGATGCTAGAGACCCAGCCAACTATCGTCCCATAGCTCTTACTAGTTGTCTCTGCAAGACCCTAGAACGTATGGTCAATGACAGGCTTGTCTGGTTTTTAGAGAAAAACAACCTTATCGTTGATGTACAGAGTGGATTTCGTCGCCAGCGTGGTACCATCGATCATCTTGTCCGCTTTGAAACCTTTGTCAGAGAAGCCTTTATTAATAGACAACATGTAGTATCTGTCTTTTTCGACCTTGAAAGCGCTTATGATACGACTTGGAAATACGGAATTCTTAAAGACTTACATGACTTTGGTCTTCGAGGCCGTCTTCCTCTTTTTATCTCAGCCTTCTTGGATGAACGTCTTTTCCGTGTCCGAGTTGGTAATACTGTCTCGGGAGCCCGTGAACAGGAGATGGGTGTGCCCCAAGGATGTATTCTCTCTGTTACACTTTTTAGTGTAAAAATAAACAGTATAGTTAAAGCTATCTGTCCTAGTGTAGACTGTTCTCTTTATGTTGATGACTTTGTTATATGCTTCAGATCTCGAAATATGAATATTATTGAGAGACAACTTCAACAGTGTCTCAACAAACTCCAAACGTGGTCTGAAGAAAATGGCTTCAAATTTTCAAAGTCCAAAACAAAATGCATGCACCTTTGTAATTTACGTGGTGTTCATCCAGACCCTGAACTGTATTTGGACAAAACTAAAATTGAAGTCGTTTCCGAGTTTAAATTTCTTGGAGTCATCTTTGACAGAAAGCTTTCCTTCCTTCCTCACATCACTGCACTTAAAAAGAAATGCAAGAAGGCTCTTAATCTTCTAAAGGTTGTGGCCCATTCTGAATGGGGAGCAGACCGTAAAGTCCTCTTGCGGCTTTATCGGTCTTTAGTTCGCTCCAAATTAGACTATGGATCTATCGTATACGGATCAGCCCGTAAATCTTGCCTTAAAATTCTCGATCCTATACACCACGAAGGCCTGCGTCTTGTACTTGGCGCTTTCAGAACTTCTCCCGTCAATAGTCTCTATGTTGAGGCTAATGAACCTTCTCTTTCTTACAGGAGGGAAAAACTATCGCTTCAATATCTTTTAAAACTGAAATCGAATCGTTTTAACCCAACTCATAAAGTTGTTTTTAAACCTCAGTATAAACGTCTTTTTGAAAGGAAACCAAATGTTATTCCTCCATTTGGTATCCGCATGGAGCCCATTGTAGATAACCTTGGCATAGACATTGAGTCTATTGCCGACTATAAAATCTCTGAAATCCCTCCATGGACACTAAACAGTGCAGAATTCAGATTTGACCTTGCATCCGACAAAAAGTCAGTCACGGATAGAACTGTGTTTCACGCTGGATACAACGAGATAAAGGAGCATTATTTTTCCTTCAAACCAATCTATACAGATGGATCTAAAGAGGGAAATTCTGTAGCAGCTGCCGCTATTTATGGAGAAAGGAGCTTAAAGTGCCGCCTTCCAAACAATTCCTCTATCTTCTCTGCAGAAATTAAAGCTATTGATCTTGCCCTTAATCTAGCTGAACATTCTAATTCTAACCGTTTCATTATCTTTTCGGACTCTTTGTCTACATTACAGGCCCTTTCAAATCAACGACTTGAGAATCCTTTGATCTGTACTTTACTTGAAAGGATCTCACAAATTTCTTCTATGAATAGATTGGTGTTCTGCTGGCTTCCAAGTCATGTAGGCATCAAAGGCAATGAAAATGCCGATAGGTCTGCCAAATCTGCACTTAACCTTCCCATTTCAGATTTTAAAGTTCCACACACTGATTTTAAATCCTCTGTTTTAACACATATCCAATCTTCTTGGCAATCCCAGTGGGATGCTGATGTTTTCAATAAACTACATTCAGTTAAACCTTCCCTTTGCCCCCAGCTGGGTGGGGGGATAGAAATAGCTCAGCTGTCGCACTACAGCAGGGGTAAGACCCCCCCACTGTGCCTGCCCGTTTGCCGTGGGCTGCAACTCGTGTCGTCTGATGACGGGATCCTGGTGGTTGAGTGGATTCAGAATATGGCCCTTGAATTGTTCTGCTTCCACAACACACCACTTTGGCCTTGAATTGGACTAAACGAGAGGTCAGGAGGGCCCGTCCTGATCAATCGGCTGGTCATGCCTAGCCCTAGGGCATTTCTCTTACCTTGTATCCATTATACACAAAATCTTTACAGAAAAAAATCATCCACCCCTCTCTGTTATAGATACAAATAAATGCCCTAGAAGGCGGTGGCTCATGGGCTAATCGGGTGAAAGTTGGTATTTGATTGACACTTGTAACCGCCCAAAGACAGTCTATGCTTGGTGTGACATTCTGAGGGCCTACATTTGTCCGGTCTAGCCCTTTCACTTCGAGTATATTGCCGATGTATCCTTGTCATGATCTGTGTTTGGTTTCCCCAGATCATGTCCCCTTGTTGGGCTCCGAGGCGGGTGGGGAGCATCGGTAATGAATTAATTACAACTATCATGGCAACTCCAAAAAAGGCCAAGCGTTTACTTTCCGATTCAGATTCTGAATCAGATACTTCTTTTACTTCTAACTCTACTTTTGCTAGGTTTATTGTCATAGAGTCAGCTGACACATCAAAAAGAATCACAAAATTATCACCTTTTATCATTGAAAAAACCATCTCTTCTATTTTAGGCACTCCAAAATCTGTAAAAAAATTAAAAAATGAAACCCTGCTAGTTGAATGTTTTACCCAACAGCAGGCAAAAAATCTTTTAAACCACAAAAAATTCTTCAACCTGGATGTTAAGATATATCCCCATAAAACCTTAAACACAAGCAAAGGAGTCATCAGATGCAAAGAACTTTCCTACTGTGACTCCATAGAAGAGATTAAAACAAATCTACAACCTCAGGCTGTGTCTGACGTAAGGAGAATCTCTGTTTTTAGAGATGGGGTACGTAGAGATACCCATACATACATTTTAACGTTCTCAACTCCCTCCTTACCTGCTTCCATTAAGATAGGATTTCAGTCAGTGAATGTCGATGTGTATGTGCCAAACCCGCTGCGCTGCTATAAATGCCAGCGGTATGGACATCACGAAAGCAATTGCACAAACACCCCTGTTTGCCCAAAATGTGCTTTTGAGGGCCCCGACCATGATCCAAAAACTTGCGACAACCCAGTTCTGTGTTATAATTGCAAGTCTTCTCATCCAACCTTCTCCAAAAACTGCTCAGTATGGAAGGATGAGAAGGAAATCCTATCCATCAAATTTAAAGAAAACATCAGTTTCTTGGAAGCTAGGAAAATAGTAGAAAAACGCAAAAATGATGTGACCTTATTGACTAGTGCAACATCTTATGCCAAAGTCACATCTCCCACATCTCCACAGGGACATTGCTCAACCTGTGAACTCTTGGCAAAAAAACTTCTAGAAAAGTTTCCAGAAATGGCCAACGAGTTGAAAAGCCTTGTCCCTGACATTCAACCATCCAAACCACTCAAACAGACACAACCTACACCCAAACCCACTACTGCATCCTCTTCTCAAAAAGCACTATCTACCTCCTCCCAAAACAAAAAGAAAATCATTTCACAAGAAACAAACTCGTCATCTGACTCCCTTAAACTCAAATCAACACCCCCAGAGCCCTCTTCCTCTTCACAAAATATTTCTTCAAAAAAAGCTTCAAAGCCATCTGCCCCTTCAAAACAGCCTCCTAAGAAACCCCAACCTCCATCTTCACAGTCTACAAATAAACCTAGCGCTCCACCTAAAGATAACAAATCTTATCATGTACCCCGATCACCGAAAAGATCTTCCTCGAAATCTAAACCACAGTCCAGAGCTAAACATGGATCTTGTGAAATTGCAATCACAGTAGATGATCCGGTCCCTACCTCCAACAGATTTTCGGAGTTAGAGGACATGGATGCAGATACTGAAAATCTGGAAGGTGAGGCTTCAGATTCAGAAGCCTCTATCTGGTCCATTTCTAAAGATACTTGGAACAAGGACACTGACACTTGGCAATCGTCCAAACCCGAGACAACTGTAATTAAATCTTAATCTATTTTAAAATGTATTGGTTTACGGCCTCTTTTTTTACTTTAGCTTTTATACTCTCTTCATGCACTATGGATACCATAATCCAGTGGAATTGTCGAGGTCTAAAGTCAAACTTTGACGAACTTTCCCTTTTAATCAATGATCACAAACCAGTTGCAGTTTGTCTGCAAGAAACCTTCCTTAAGCGGGAGGATGATATTTCTGTCAAATATCATTCCATTTACAATAAAGTCTTTACCGAAGGCGAGAAAGCTAGAGGTGGTGTTTCTATTATTGTCAATAACAACATTCCTCATAAAGTTATCTCTCTTAACACAAACTTGCAAGCTGTTGCCATCAGATTATCTTTACACAGTGCCGTTACACTATGTTCTTTATATCTCCCCCCAAATACACCTATTAATGAGACCAATCTGAATGATCTCATTTCCCAACTGCCATCACCCTATATTCTTGCTGGGGACTTTAATGGTCACAATGTTATGTGGGGTTGCAATGACACTAACCAGAGAGGTTTACAGTTGGAGAACTTCATTTCGAATAACTCTTTATCTTTCATGAATGATAACAAATCCAAAACCTACTTGCATCCAGCAACTGGATCTTACTCTTCTATTGATTTAACCTTATGCAGCCCAGTCTTACTTCCCAATTTCACTTGGAAAGTGAAAGAGGATTTGTGTGGAAGTGATCACTTCCCTATTATCTTTTCATCTACACAACCATCCAGCAGCATAAAACCGCAGAAATGGAAGCTCTCCAAAGCCAATTGGAATAGATTTGAAACCCTCTGTGAACAGACCATTACACATGACAAGTTTGGAGATTGCGATGATCCCGCAAAACTTTTTACTTCGCTGTTAATTGATGCAGCTAAACAGTCTGTCCCTCAGACTTCGACAAATCCAAAACGTCCTGACAAGCCTTGGTACAATGATGATTGTAAACAGGCTGTCAGAGATAGAAAACAAACCCTTAGAAAGTTTAACCTCAGACCTACCAAAGAAAATCATGACTTATTCCGTATTTCCAGGGCAAAGGCTCGTCGTACCATTAGAGAAAGTAAGCGCAAGGCTTGGAGACAATATGTCTCTAAATTAAATAGTAGAACTACTACTAAAAAAACCTGGGACATGATCAGAAAGATCAATGGCAAAGGCCAACCCCCCCTCAGTCACCTTGAAGTTAACAATACTTCGTTGGAAACCCCCCAGGATATAGCTGATGCTCTTGCTGACACCTTTTGCAAAAAGTCCTCCTCTGCAAACTATTCTGAAAAGTTTCAGAGGAATAAAGCCAGAGAAGAAAAGAAAAAACTTAATTTCAATTCTTCTAATTCAGAGCACTATAATAAACTCTTCACCTTTAAAGAATTAAAATCAGCTCTGAATAAAGCTCACGATTCTTCTCCCGGCCAAGATAAAGTTCATTACCAGTTTTTAAAACACTTACCTTTTACTTCCCTCTCTGTTTTACTTGATATTTTTAATGATATCTGGCAATCCGGTGATTTTCCTTCGTCCTGGCGAGAGGCACTAGTCATTCCTATCCCAAAACCTGGCAAGGATGCTAGTGACCCAGCCAACTATCGTCCAATAGCTCTTACTAGTTGTCTCTGCAAGACTCTAGAACGTATGGTCAACGACAGGCTTGTCTGGTTTTTAGAGAAAAACAACCTTATCGTTGATGTACAGAGTGGATTTCGTCGTCAACGTGGCACCATCGATCATCTTGTCCGCTTTGAAACCTTTGTCAGAGAAGCCTTTATTAATAGACAACATGTAGTATCTGTCTTTTTCGACCTTGAAAGCGCTTATGATACGACTTGGAAATACGGAATTCTTAAAGACTTACATGACTTTGGTCTTCGAGGCCGTCTTCCTCTTTTTATCTCAGCCTTCTTGGATGAACGTCTTTTCCGCGTCCGAGTTGGTAATACTGTCTCGGGAGCCCGTCAACAGGAGATGGGTGTGCCCCAAGGATGTATTCTTTCTGTAACACTTTTTAGTGTAAAAATAAACAGTATAGTTAAAGCTATCTGTCCTGGTGTAGACTGTTCTCTTTATGTTGATGACTTTGTTATATGCTTCAGATCTCGAAATATGAATATTATTGAGAGACAACTTCAACAGTGTCTCAACAAACTCCAAACGTGGTCTGATGAAAATGGCTTCAAATTTTCCAAGTCCAAAACAAAATGCATGCACCTTTGTAATCTACGTGGTGTTCATCCAGACCCTGAACTATATTTGGACAAAACCAAACTTGAAGTCGTTTCTGAATTTAAATTTCTCGGAGTCATCTTTGACAGAAAGCTTTCCTTCCTTCCTCACATCACTGCACTTAAAAAGAAATGCAAGAAGGCTCTTAATCTTCTAAAGGTTGTGGCCTATTCTGAATGGGGAGCAGACCGTAAAGTCCTCTTGCGGCTTTATCGGTCTTTAGTTCGCTCCAAATTAGACTATGGATCTATCGTATACGGATCAGCCCGTAAATCTTGTCTTAAAATTCTCGATCCTATACACAACGAAGGCCTGCGTCTTGTTCTTGGAGCTTTCAGAACTTCTCCTATCAATAGTCTCTATGTTGAGGCTAATGAACCTTCTCTTTCTTACAGGAGGGAAAAACTATCGCTTCAATATCTTTTAAAACTGAAATCGAATCGTTTTAACCCAACTCATAAAGTTGTTTTTAAACCCCAGTATAAACGTCTTTTTGAAAGGAAACCAAATGTTATTCCTCCATTTGGTATCCGCATGGAGCCCATTGTAGATAACCTTGGCATAGACATTGAGTCTATTGCCGACTATAAAATCTCTGAAATCCCTCCATGGACACTAAACAGTGCAGAATTCAGATTTGACCTTGCATCCGACAAAAAGTCAGTCACGGATAGAACTGTGTTTCATGCTAGATACAACGAGATAAAGGAGCATTATTTTTCTTTCAAACCGATCTATACAGATGGATCTAAAGAGGGAAATTCTGTAGCAGCTGCCGCTATTTATGGAGAAAGGAGCTTAAAGTGCCGCCTTCCAAACAATTCCTCTATCTTCTCTGCAGAAATTAAAGCTATTGATCTTGCCCTTAATCTAGCTGAACATTCTAATTCCAACCGTTTCATTATCTTTTCTGACTCTTTGTCAACATTACAGGCCCTTTCAAATCAACGACTTGAAAACCCCTTAATCTGTAGTTTACTTGAAAGGATCTCACAAATTTCTTCTATGAATAGATTGGTGTTCTGCTGGCTTCCAAGTCATGTAGGCATCAAAGGCAATGAAAATGCCGATAGGTCTGCCAAATCTGCACTTAACCTTCCCGTTTCAGATTTTAAAGTTCCACACACTGATTTTAAATCCTCTGTTTTAACACATATCCAATCTTCTTGGCAATCCCAGTGGGATGCTGATGTTTTCAATAAACTACATTCAGTTAAACCTTCCCTCGGTGAATGGTACCCCGTTTACAGGTCCGTTCGTCGAGAAGAAGTGATAATTGCACGACTTCGAATTGGCCATTCACGCATTACACATTCCTGGCTCTTGACCAGAGATGATGCCCCTGAATGTATTCCATGCAATGCATCCTTTTCTATAAAACATATCCTACTAGATTGCAGTGACTATCAACCAATTCGTTCAAAATATTTCAACGTCGATAGTTTAAAAAATCTTTTTGATTCTGTCAGCGTTGAATCTATTATCGCTTTCATAAAGGAGATTGGCATTTACAATAAACTGTGATATTTACTCTTTAGTTTCTTATCCACCTTTTTACATTCTTTACTTTGAGTAGGCAGGGATTGCCCAGCCACTCAATATTATATTTTATGCACATTATCAGTTACACATAATCTTTCATCATTTAAAGACTTTTTCTTATCATTTTAAGACTGTTCAAATTTGTTATCACAATCTTAAGTTTGCATCTCCTTAATGGGAGGATTACCTCTTTTGAGGGCATCTTATCTCATTGGAGACATTCATTCTTCATTTAAAGACTCCTTTATTATCAATTTAAGACTGTTCAAATCTTTTTATCGCAGTCTTAACATCACTATTCAAAACCTTTTTGAGTTAATAGGGAAGCCCTGTTGCTCAATTATATCTTTTATACATACTTAGATCACACATAATCCTTCTTAATTTAACTCTTTTACTGTCAGCATGTCTCAAATCTTTTTAGAAAAAAATCCGCCTTAATCGTTCCTTCAACACAGATATGCGCGCTAAATGACCAAAGCTGTCGATGCGCCATAAAACAACATTCATTCATTCATTCATTAAACCTTCCCTTGGTGAATGGTACCCCGTTTACAGGTCTGTTCGTCGAGAAGAAGTGATAATTGCACGACTTCGAATCGGCCATTCACGCATTACACATTCCTGGCTTTTGACCAGAGATGATGCCCCTGAATGTATTCCATGCAATGCATCCTTTTCTATAAAACATATCCTACTAGATTGCATTGACTTTCAACCAATTCGTTCAAAATATTTCAACGTCGATAGTTTAAAAAACCTCTTTGATTCTGTCAGCGTTGAATCTATTATCGCTTTCATAAAGGAGATTGGCATTTACAATAAACTGTGATATTTACTACTTTTGAGATGATAGGGATTGCCCTGTCACTCAATAATGTCCTTTATACATATTAAGATCATACACAATCCTTCTTAACTCAACTCTTTTACTATTATAAATATATTCAAACCTTTTTCAGTTTATAATCCCATTTTTAATATCTTTTAACACAGACATGCGCGCTAAATGACCAAAGCTGTCGATGCGCCATAAAACAACATTCATTCATTCCAGGAAAGAATGGATAGGTGCACTGGTCGCTGCGGTATAACTGAAATAATGTTGAAAACGGCGTTAAACACCGTACAATCAATCAATCAACCGTCATTTTGTGCCCTTCCCCCCCCCCCCCCCCAAAAAAAAAAAAACACTCGAATAACTTCTAATTTATTTCTCGATGTCCTAAAACACTTCTTTTTATCTGCTGTAAGTCTGTATCTTTTACATTTGTCCTATGTATTTCAGAGTTTTTGTATTGGCATTTTAATTTGTGTTAGGTTACTCAAGCTTGTATTTCAGTTTTTGCCTAATTCTTATTTTCAGGTGATACACATATCACTGTTTGGGTGCACTACATGAAGTATTGGTCTAAATTTTTTCAGTGAATGATTGATTAATCGTTTTACTTATTTCAATGAAATAAAAGTCTGTAAGAGTAATTTTCTTAACTCTTTACCAAACGACAAAATTAGACTGGTCCAAATTGAAAGCATTTGCAGACGAAAAAATAAAGGTGACTCAAAAATAGAACTTTGATTTGGGAAGGGAGAAAACATTGTGGGAAAAGGAGAAAATGCTGGTTACCAGCATTTTCTCCTTTTCGCACAATGTTTTTAAAAGCTTACTTTTTCAGGGTCGTTAAAAGTCGGGATTGTGTGGTAAAGGGTTAAATGTCTTATAGTCCTTCTCAAATTATCCCGAGAAAAAAAAAGACTTTTGAAAACATCGTCGGAAAAGGAGAAAATGCTAGTTACCAGCAGTTACAATAAACTGTGATATTTGCTTTTTGAGTTTCTTACCCATGTTTTTACATTCTTTACACACTTTTCTCAATGTTAAGCTCTCATTTCCTTTAAGCTACTATTCACAGTCTTAACCTTTTCATTTAAAACTTTTGAGTAGGCAGGGAATGCCCAGCCACTCAATATTATATAAATGTTATATTCTATGCAAATAAAAAGTTACACATAACCTTTCATCATTTAAAGTCACACATAATACTTCTTAATTCAACTCTTTTATCATTATTAATATATTCAAACTTTTTTCAGTTTAAACAATTCCACTTTTATTATCTTTTAACACAGATATGCGCACTAAATGACCAAAGCTGTCGATGCGCCATAAAACAACATTCATTCATTCATTCATTCATTCACCAGCAGTTACCCTCTTTCTACAACGTTTTACTGAAGCATTCTCCAGCAGGATCATTTAACTCCAAATATATCAACTCGACCTCTTTTGACAACTGAAAATACAATCCTGTGAGTCTGGGAAAATACTTTATCTTATAGGTTTGGCTAAACAAGTGGATGGCATAGATTCAAGATCAGACTGTACATTCTGTGCAGTCTGATCTTGATCTATGCCCTCCACAAAAAGCCTATGATTTCGCCTGTGGCGCCGAAAGGGTGAAATCGGGATTATGTGGATACCATGCAAGTCATACAGTATCATGGATCCTTAAAATCCATTTTGTATAACAACCGACTGAATTAACCCTTTCCCAAACGACAAATTTTGGACTGGTCCAAATTCAAAGAGTTTGCAGACGACAATTTTAAATTTTGATGAAAATGGCAGAAAATTATCAAAAAGGGTAGAAAACACTGTGGGAAAAGGAGAAATTGCTCGTTACGAGCAATTTCTCCTTTTCCCACAGTGTTTTCAAAAGACTTGTACTGCAGACACGTGAAAACCAGGGCTTGTTTGGGAAAGAGTTAATGAGGTACACTGGTCTGTGAGCTGCAGAAAATTGACCAACAGCAAAAGGTTTTCGACCCTTGTCAGACGCTGACTGCGCATATTGACTTGGGTCGATACTTTTTGCAGATGCATGAAACCCTCTTTTTATAGAGCATGGTTCATGTACATGTTTATTGAATAGTTGTTCAGTTAATCGATTTTCTTCCGGGAAATGTTTCAGGCAAGGTCGCTCGACCTGATGGAACGAACTGTAACAAACTTTAAGAACAGCCTAAACGATATTTATTGAATGGTGTTTAACGCCGTTTTCCACAATATAGCGTGGCGGATAGCACACATATCGATGCTTTCCAACAGCTTTTCTTTTACCAGTGCTTCCCAAGCCACTGGCTGCTTTCCCTCATAATTACCGTCGAAACAATGAGCCTTAACAAGAACAGACCGTTAACCCTTAGGATGCTAAGTGCGACCCATAGCTCTTTTGAGGAAAGTGTAGATCAAGATCAGACTACAAAGAACTTGCAGTCTGATCTAAGATCTACACTATCCGATACGCTGAGCCCCGCCCCCCCCCCCCCCAAAAAAAAAGCATTTGGTAATCGCGATGTTTCGATCCATACTATTGCTTGGAATTCTTCACTCTGTTTATCGAGCCTCGCTGGATCCACTGGGGTTTTCGTGGGAGTGTCCTTGGGGAAGACAGCTCAGAGCCCTAGCCTAGTACTGGTGAAACCCAGGACATATATAAATATGTGAGCTGTCGCCGTGATATGACTGAAACAATGTTGAAAGCGGCGCAAAACACCATTCAGTCAATCAATCAATCAATCAATCATTCATTCTATTCATTTAGCAGTTTAAGGATTAAAGAATTGAAAGAATTTACCTGAGCAAAAGAAACATACACAAATTGCATGTACACGTGTCATGTATCGGTGACGGCCTTGGCATGAAGTCACGAGAAATAAAGACATGGAGCGGTTATATAACCAATCAACTAAATATAGACACAAATTTATTAACCCATGCTCTGGCAGAGGAGGTTTGATGCTCCTCCGTGATGCATTTTCTTAAGCAAGTCATTACATAAGTATGGATGCATAACATTAATGGGGTCTAACAACCGGCTGAATCCTGAGGTAGTACGGTTCTTGGACACGCAGAAAAGTTACCAAAAGCGAAAAGTATCGATTCAGGTCAGCCTGCGCGGACTGCGCAGACTGACCTGAGTCGATATTTTTTGCAGATACAGTAAACCGCCTTTTCACCGCCATAGCATGGCTTACATCCATTTATGAAACATACCTTTACCTTTGCGCTGAACATGTTGCATCCGCTGGAATTTACGCAAAAATATAAGATACGATTCCAGACTGGGTACATGTATAATGTATACAGGGGGGATCCGCGATATTTCATCGAAAACCATGTTCGTCGAAAATGAGCCCTTGTCCTCACCTTGACACTAACACAGACGAATTGTGGCTCAAATCTTCCTCCAAGACAGCTTTTCATGGAATAAATCTAGGAATTTTGCTATCGGTATTTTAGAACATACGGGATTTCGACAAAACACCCTTTCGACGAAATGTCGTGCACTGATACAGGGATAGCATCTGTATCTATTTGAACTTCGAGAATTTCTTAACCTTTAAGCTGCGAAGCGTGACTCAAGGACCTATTGCGGACGGTGCAGATTAAGATCAGACTGCACAGAACGTGCAGTCTGATCTTGGATCTACACTGTCCGATAAGGAGATATTTTTCCAAAAAAAAACCTTTGAAATAGCAAAATCTTGGTTTTTACTGTCGGCTTGAAAGTTTTATTTCACTTATTTAGCAGGATAAGGGTTAAACCTGATGATTCGTTATTTCAGTATATGTTGTATTCTGCAGCTTTCATCAGTATTTGATATATCCATGCCGACCCCGGTAGCGGAGTCGGAAACGTGCAAGACTTGAGACCAGAGGGTCGCTGGTACGGATTCCAGCTCAGCCAATTTTCTTTCCGAAGATTAATGATAGTCTTTGTGACCGAAACAATTCCTCTCTAGTCGCTGATCATTGTTTCGGCAATGATTATGTGGGAAAGTAGTCGGTTGCATGGAAGGAATATTGAGTGAACTACCGGTAAAAGAAACTCCACGAAAGCATGGATAGGTCGCATTATAAATGAAATAAGGCTGAAAACGGCGTTAAACGTCATACAGACAAATAATTTATCCACGGCGACATTTCCCCTGTTTATCAGTTTCACGTGTTTCTCAAGTACTAGACTTGGGTTCTGCAATTCCTAGCTGAAGGTCACTTCGGCAAATTTCAATATGAGGACAAGGATTAAACTCGGGACTTTTGGATTACCTTAATGCAAAGCACAGGGAGACACGGCAGACAGCAGGATCCAGCCCCTCCTATTCCGTCCCCACTGGAAGAATCGGCATTCGGCAAGCCTCGGGTAATCTGTTGATCAAGTCCCTCGGCTGTATCACGTAGCTTGATATGAAACTACACGGTACATTTCTTCGCCGGAAATACACCGCTTTACCCTTTTTTAAATCGTAACACTCCACTTAAAAGAAGAAAACACTAGTCACAATTCTTTCCTGAATCTTTCTAAATACATTTCCGTCGACAAGCAACGTGTACATTTGTTTTCTTATTTGGTCTACCAATTACGTTGGCATTTTTCATCGACAGGTCGCTTATCACGGTGGCTGTTGTTGCCGTTTCTAATCGATTTACATGGGCGCTACCATGTTTAAGATCCTTTGACTGGAAGTATTTCAAAATGGAAACCCCCTTGAAACAGACGAAGGTAGATGTAGTTTCGGAATCGGCCGAGTTGTGACGAGTGGAAGAATTAGATGTCGGATGAATTAGGAAAAAAAAAAAACGTTGAGGATCGACGTTTCGTACTTCATTACAAAATTTATGTAGGCCTAATAGCTTTCATCTTATTTGTCAAATTGTATTTTCTGTCGCTTTCAACAGTATCTCAATCATAAACCTAAAGCCCGTTTTTGTGTCCATTGGTTTCTACAGTCCAAGGCTGGGTGCTGTAGTGGCTTGTCAAATGACATTTCCACGAGTAAGCATTGTATCTTTAACTCTTTACCAGACGATATCAAAGGTTTTAGACCTGTCCAAATTCGAAGGATTTGCAGACGTCAAGTAAAATGTCTAAAATCATAATAGGAGTGGTCTATAATAGGTAGAATTTTATTGTGAGGAAAGGAGAAAATGCTGGTCACCAGCATGTTCTCCTTTCTCACAATGTTTTTGAAAAGCCTACTTGATTAGGGTTGTTAAAACTCAAGATTTGTTTGATTGTATTGGAGTTTAATGCCATTTTAACAGCTCAGGTCATATCATTGCGGTCAGTGATGCATCCATGTGCTTTCTGGCTGTATTACACCAGTACTGACATAACCATCTTTCCAAAACCACTGACTACTTTTCCCACGTGCATCATAAGTGTGAGGCGAAAATGCCCCCAGCTGGGCGGGGGGATAGAAATAGCTCAGCTGTCGCACTACAGCAGGGGTAAGACCCCCCCCACTGTGCCTGCCTGTTTGCCGTGGGCTGCAACTCGTGTCATTCGATGACGGGATCCTGGTGGTTGAGTGGATTCAGAGCTCGGCCCTTTGATGGCTCTGTTTTCGCAACACACCACTTTGGCCTTGAATTGAATTAAACGAGGGGTCAGGAAGGCCCGTTCTGATCAATCGGCTGGTCACGCCGAGCCCTAGGGTGTTTCTCTGACTTTGTTTTCTTTTAATCATACACAGCTACATCATTTCTCTGTCGTCAGTTGCTGTATGTCAATACCCTAGAAGGCGGTGGCTCATGGGCTAATCGAGTGAAGGTTGGTGTTTGATTGACACTTGTAACCGCCCAAAGTTAGTCTATGCTTGGTAGGACATTCTGCGGGCCTACATTTGTCCGGTCTAGCCCTTTCACTTCGAGTATATCACCGATGTATCCCTGTCATGATCTGTGTTAGGTTTCCCCAGATCATGTCCCCATGTTGGACTCCGAGGCGGGTGGGGAGCATCGGTGATGAATATTCAAAAACAACTATGGCTTCTCAAAAAAAGGCCAAGCGTGTACTCTCAGACTCCGATTCAGAGTCTGAATATTCAACACATTCATCATCATTTGCACGTTTTTTAGTTATCGAATCTGTAGACTCTACCAAACCAATTACAAAACTATCTCCTTTTGTTATTGAAAAATCCCTTTCGGCAATCCTTGGCACACCCAAATCTGTTAAAAAGCTTAAAAATGAAACTCTGCTTGTTGAGTGCTTCTCGCAACAACAGGTTAGAAACCTGCTTGGACACAAGAAACTTTTCAATCTTGATGTCAAAATATTTCCTCATAAGACCCTTAATACCTCCAAGGGGATCATTAGATGCAAAGAATTAAGCTTCTGTGACTCTTTGGAGGAAATCAAATCAAACCTCAAAAGCCAGGCTGTGTCTGATGTGAAAAGAATTTCAGTACTCAGAGATGGCATTCGTAGAGATACACATACATACATCTTAACATTCTCTACACCAACTCTCCCTACTTCAGTTAAAATTGGATTTCAGTCGGTCAAGGTCGATGTTTACGTGCCTAATCCGTTGCGCTGTTATAAATGCCAGCGGTACGGCCATCATGAAAGTAACTGCAGAAGCACACATGTTTGTCCCAAATGTGCTTTTGAAGGGGAAAACCATGACCAAAAGACTTGCAATAACCCTCTTCTCTGTGTCAATTGCAAGTCTTCTCATCCTACCTATTCCAGAGAATGTTCAGTTTGGAAAGATGAGAAAGAAATCCTGTCAATCAAGTTTAAGGAGAATGTTAGCTTTTTGGAAGCCAGGAAAACAGTTGAAAAACGCAGGTCTGATCAGGCATTGTTGAGCAAAAGCACAACATACGCAAATGTTGCATCTCCTTTGCCTGCAAATGGACATTGTCCAACCTGCGAACTGTTGGCTAAAAAACTTCTCCAAAAGTTTCCTGAAATGAGTAGTGAACTGAAAGCTCTCCTTCCCAATGTCGAGGTTACAACACCTTCCACTCAGACTCAGCCTGCATCTGAAACAAACAAACCCTCTTCTGCACCCCCAAAACCCACAAACTCTCAAAGTATTCCTTCACAAAAAACCCCAAAGCCCTCTTCCTCTTCACAAAATATTTCATCAAAAAAAGCTTCAAAGCCATCTGCCCCTTCAAAACAGCCTCCTAAGAAACCCCAACCTCCATCTTCACAGTCTACAAATAAATCAAACGTTCCACCTAAAGATAAATCTTCTCATGTACCCCGATCACCAAAAAGATCTTCCTCAAAATCTAAACCACAGTCTAGAGATAAACATGAATCCTGTGAAATAGCAGTCACAGTAGATGATCCGGTCCCTACCTCCAACAGATTTTCGGAGTTAGAGGACATGGATGCAGATACTGAAAATCTGGAAGGTGAGGCTTCAGATTCAGAAGCCTCTATCTGGTCCAGTTCTAAAGATTTTTGGAACAAGGACACTGATACTTGGCACACGTCCAAACCCGAGACAACTGTAATTAAATCTTAATCTATTTTAAAATGTATTGGTTTACGGCCTCTTTTTTTTACTTTAGCTTTTATACTCTCTTCATGCACTATGGATAGCATAATCCAGTGGAATTGTCGAGGTCTAAAGTCAAACTTTGACGAACTTTCCCTTTTAATCAATGATCACAAACCAGTTGCTGTTTGTCTGCAAGAAACCTTCCTTAAGCGGGAGGATGATATTTCTATCAAATATCATTCCATTTACAATAAAGTCTCTACCGAAGGCGAGAAAGCTAGAGGTGGTGTTTCTATTATTGTCAATAACAACATTCCTCATAAAGTTGTGTCTCTTAATACAAACTTGCAAGCTGTTGCCATCAGGTTATCTTTACACAGTGCTGTTACACTGTGTTCTTTATATCTCCCCCCAAGCACACCCATCAATGAGAACAATCTGAATGATCTCATTTCCCAATTGCCATCCCCCTATATTCTTGCTGGGGACTTTAATGGTCACAATGTTATGTGGGGTTGCAATGACACTAACCAGAGAGGTTTACAGTTGGAGAACTTCGTTTCGAATAACTCCTTATCTTTCATGAATGATAACAAATCCAAAACCTACTTGCATCCAGCAACGGGATCTTACTCTTCTATTGACTTAACCTTATGCAGTCCAGTCTTACTTCCCGATTTCACCTGGAAAGTGACTGAGGATTTGTGTGGAAGTGATCACTTCCCTATTATCTTTTCATCTGCACAACCATCCAGCAGTGTAAGACCGCAGAAATGGAAACTCTCTAAAGCCAATTGGAACAGATTTGAAACCCTCTGTGAACAGACAATTACACATGACAAGTTTGGAGATTGCGATGATCCAGCAAAACTTTTTACTTCGCTGTTAATTGATGCAGCTAAACAGTCTGTCCCTCAGACCTCGACAAATCCAAAACGTCCTGACAAGCCTTGGTACAATGATGATTGTAAACAGGCTGTCAGAGACAGAAAACAAACCCTTAGAAAGTTTAACCTCAGACCTACCAAAGAAAATCATGACTTATTCCGTATTTCCAGGGCAAAGGCTCGTCGTACCATTAGAGAAAGTAAGCGCAAGGCTTGGAGACAATATGTCTCTAAATTAAATAGTAGAACTACTACTAAAAAAACCTGGGACATGATCAGAAAGATCAATGGCAAAGGCCAACCCCCTCTCAGTCAACTTGAAGTTAACAATACTTCGTTGGAAACCCCCCAGAATATAGCTGATGCTCTTGCTGACACCTCTTGTAAAAAGTCTTCCTCTGCAAACTATTCTGAAAAGTTTCAGAGGAATAAAGCCAGAGAAGAAAAGAAAAAACTTAATTTCAATTCTTCTAATTCAGAGCACTATAATAAACTCTTCACTTTTAAAGAATTAAAATCTGCTCTGAATAAAGCCCACGATTCTTCTCCTGGCCAAGATAAAGTTCATTACCAGTTTTTAAAACACTTACCTTTTACTTCTCTCTCTGTTTTACTTGATATTTTTAATGATATCTGGCAGTCCGGTGATTTTCCTTCGTCCTGGCGGGAGGCACTAGTCATTCCTATCCCAAAACCTGGCAAGGATGCTAGTGACCCAGCTAACTATCGTCCAATAGCTCTTACTAGTTGTCTCTGCAAGACCCTAGAACGTATGGTCAATGACAGGCTTGTCTGGTTTTTAGAGAAAAACCTTATCGTTGATGTACAGAGTGGATTTCGTCGCCAGCGTAGTACCATCGATCATCTTGTCCGCTTTGAAACCTTTGTCAGAGAAGCCTTTATTAATAGACAACATGTAGTATCTGTCTTTTTCGACCTTGAAAGCGCTTATGATACGACTTGGAAATACGGAATTCTTAAAGACTTACATGACTTTGGTCTTCGAGGCCGTCTTCCTCTTTTTATCTCAGCCTTCTTGGATGAACGTCTTTTCCGTGTCCGAGTTGGTAATACTGTCTCGGGAACCCGTCAACAGGAGATGGGTGTGCCCCAAGGATGTATTCTTTCTGTTACACTTTTTAGTGTAAAAATAAACAGTATAGTTAAAGCTATCTGTCCTGGTGTAGACTGTTCTCTTTATGTTGATGACTTTGTTATATGCTTCAGATCTCGAAATATGAATATTATTGAGAGACAACTTCAACAGTGTCTCAACAAACTCCAAACGTGGTCTGAAGAAAATGGCTTCAAATTTTCAAAGTCCAAAACTAAGTGCATGCACCTATGTAATCTACGTGGTGTTCATCCAGACCCTGAACTGTATTTGGACAAAACTAAAATTGAAGTCGTTTCTGAGTTTAAATTTCTTGGAGTCATCTTTGACAGAAAGCTTTCCTTCCTTCCTCACATCACTGCACTTAAAAAGAAATGCAAGAAGGCTCTTAATCTTTTAAAGGTTGTGGCCCATTCTGAATGGGGAGCAGACCGTAAAGTCCTCTTGCGGCTTTATCGGTCTTTAGTTCGCTCCAAATTAGACTATGGATCTATCGTATACGGATCAGCCCGTAAATCTTGTCTTAAAATTCTCGATCCTATACACCACGAAGGCCTGCGTCTTGTACTTGGAGCTTTCAGAACTTCTCCTGTCAATAGTCTCTATGTTGAGGCTAATGAACCTTCTCTTTCTTACAGAAGGGAAAAACTCTCACTTCAATATCTTTTAAAACTGAAATCAAATCGTTTTAATCCAACTCATAAAGTTGTTTTTAAACCTCAATATAAAAGTCTTTTTGAACGGAAACCAAATGTTATTCCTCCATTTGGTATCCGCATGGAGCCCATTGTAGATAACCTTGGCATAGACATTGAGTCTATTGCCGACTATAAAATCTCTGAAACCCCTCCATGGACACTAAACAGTGCAGAATTCAGATTTGACCTTGCATCCGACAAAAAGTCAGTCACGGATAGAACTGTGTTTCATGCTAGATACAACGAGATAAAGGAGCATTATTTTTCCTTCAAACCAATCTATACAGATGGATCTAAAGAGGGAAATTCTGTAGCAGCTGCCGCTATTTATGGAGAAAGGAGCTTAAAGTGCCGCCTTCCAAACAATTCCTCTATCTTCTCTGCAGAAATTAAAGCTATTGATCTTGCCCTTAATCTAGCTGAACATTCTAATTCCAACCGTTTCATTATCTTTTCGGACTCTTTGTCTACATTACAGGCCCTTTCAAATCAACGACTTGAGAATCCTTTGATCTGTACTTTACTTGAAAGGATCTCACAAATTTCTTCTATGAATAGATTGGTGTTCTGCTGGCTTCCAAGTCATGTAGGCATCAAAGGCAATGAAAATGCCGATAGGTCTGCCAAATCTGCACTTAACCTTCCCATTTCAGATTTTAAAGTTCCACACACTGATTTTAAATCCTCTGTTTTAACACATATCCAATCTTCTTGGCAATCCCAGTGGGATGCTGATGTTTTCAATAAACTGCATTCAGTTAAACCTTCCCTTGGTGAATGGTACCCCGTTTACAGGTCTGTTCGTCGAGAAGAAGTGATAATTACACGACTTCGAATTGGCCATTCACGCATTACACATTCCTGGCTCTTGACCAGAGATGATGCCCCTGAATGTATTCCATGCAATGCATCCTTTTCTATAAAACATATCCTACTAGATTGCATTGACTTTCAACCAATTCGTTCAAAATATTTCAACGTCGATGGTTTAAAGGATCTTTTTGATTCTGTCAGCGTTGAATCTATTATCGCTTTCATAAAGGAGATTGGCATTTACAATAAACTGTGATATTTACTCTTTAGTTTCTTATCCACCTTTTTACATTCTTTACTTTGAGTAGGCAGGGATTGCCCAGCCACTCAATATTATATTTTATTCACATTATCAGTTATACATAACCTTTCATAATTTAAAGACTTTTTCTTATCACTTTAAGACTGTTCAAATTTGTTATCACAATCTTAAGTTTGTATCTCCTTAATGGGAGGATTACCTCTTTTGAGGGCATCTTATCTCATTGGAGACATTCATTCTTCATTTAAAGACTCCTTTATTATCAATTTAAGACTGTTCAAATCTTTTTATCACAGTCTTAACATCATTATTCCAAACCTTTTTGAGTTAATAGGGAAGCCCTGTTGCTCAATTATATCTTTTATACATACTTAGATCACACATGGTCCTTCTTAATTTAACTCTTTTATCATTATTACTATATTCAAACTTTTTTCAGTTTAAACAATTTCACTTTTATTATCTTTTAACAGATATGGGCGCTAAATGACCAAAGCTGTCGATGCGCCATAAAACAACATTCATTCATTCATTGTGAGGCGAAAATCGCCGGAAAGGAAGTTTGCCTCAACCGGGTATCGAACTCGCAACCACCAGGTCACGAGTCGGATACGCTAACCACTGAGCTACCCGGGCGGGCTGTTACAACTCAAGATTGTTTGGTATAGGCTTAACCCTTTACCACACAATCCCGAGTCTAACGACCCTAAGGAAATAACCTGGGTTCGTATTCACCAACCATTCTTAAGAACATTCTTGGTCTTGTTCTTCAAAATTTTCCAAATTTGAAAGTAACACACCTTCTGATTGGCTAAACCGTATGGTTTAGCCAGTCAGAAGTTGTGTTACTTTCAAACTTGGAAAACCTTGAAAAATAAGTCTAAGAACGTTCTTGAGAATGGTTGGTGAATACGGACCCAGTAAAAAGGAGAAACTACTGTTGACCAGCAATTTCTCCTTTTCCCACAAGGTTTTCTACACCTTCACAGACAATAACCATCATTTCAGCTAAATTTGATATGTCGTCTGCAAATGCTTTCAATATGGACCGGTCTAAAATTGTATCGTCTGGTAAAGATTTACACACCATTTAATCATTCTACATGTACATGAAATTATACTTGAAGAGCCATTTTAAGTGCATTTTTTTTTTTTTTTTTTCAAAGATTATTCAACCTTAAAGAAAAACTGCACTGTGCATTGTGTATTTCACAAAAGGCTATATTATTTCGGTATTGATCATAGATGAAAGAACAGACACGTAATCCGCGGTGCAGTCCAATTTATGATCGATGCATGGAAAAATGTGACAAACTTTAGTTAAAGAAATGGACCCAAAAATTAGGAAAACAAAAAAGACAGACAGTGTAAATTTGCCAGCAAAAAGACAGGGACCCTTATAGATAACATGTCTACATTTTTTACCACAGGAAGCCCTCAGAATAAACCTGTCTACATTTTTTACCAATCAAAAATTTCTATTTATTCATTTTTTAGCAGTATCAAAAAGTAAGCACATACAGTTACGCCGGAATAGAAACCCACTTCATCGTGCTCGTGCTTTTAACTTTAGAAATCATTACATTTTTCAATAAATCTGTAGCGAAAAACTGGTTTGATTTTTCTACAGAGGTATTATTTACAGCCATTTTCCGCTTGGTATTTCGCGTATTAAATTCTCCTGTACAGGGTATAGTGACGTCATTGCAGACAGGTTAAATCTTCGAAGAATATTGACATGCGCAGACAACGCTTTCTTGCTTTAATTCTTATTGTACGTATATTGCCAGACTACTTTTTCCACTGGTCGAGACAGGAAGGTCTCATCAAAGCACTGAAATTGGTCAGAAAATAAGACCCCTAGAGAAGTTAATCGACTTTGAGGCTTTGCCATTATTGGCCCTGTTCAAACAATGTTTCCTGAAACTGATGATTTGTATGGTATAACAAACCTTTTTTCAAATGGGTTAACCCTTTACCATATAATCCCGAGTTTTGACGACTCTTTATGTAACGGGCTTTTGAAAACATTATTTTGAAAGGGGAAAAATGCTGATAACAAGCATTTTCTCCTTTTCCAACAATATAATCAACCCGTATCGGTAAACTTCGGTTAAATTGAAACAATATTGAACCAATTGTTAATTTGTTGACTGCAGATGCTTACAATTTGGAGGAGTCTAAAATTTTAGAGAAAAGAGTTAACCCTTTTCAACACAACAAAATTTTACACCTGTCTAAATTGAAAGCATTTGCCGACGACAACAATTAGATACAGCTCGTATGGTGAGATTTGTCTGTGAAAAAAAAAAGTAGAAAACATTGTGGGAAAAAAGGAGAAAATGCTTTTCTCAGGGTCGCTAAAACTCGGGATTATGTGGTAGAGTTTTAAGGGTATAAAGGTTCAAACTGTTATATACCCGGCAGACTAGCTTTTTGGGCGCCAAATATATATGCCCGACCTCTTTCGACGACAGAAAATAACCTACAATCCACTGAAACTCAAAAATATTGTTTTGTATCTGTAAGACACAACTAAACAAGCGCACGTTCTAGATCAAAAATCAGACTGCATGAAGCCTGATCTTTATCTATGCCGTTCGCAAAAGCCCAGGTTTTCGCCCTTAGCGCAGAAAGGGTATGAGACAAGCAAGTAGGACATGTTCTATTTTGCGTATTATCAAAGTTTTGTATGCCTGACCGAGTAATCCGAATGTTATTCTCATAAGTAAGGCATTATTACGCGTCACTTTACAGCTGCATAAATGTACACTCTAAATGCACCCTTGTAAACACATATTTATAAACATGGCATAGAGTTACAACATATGAAAACATTGTGTCAATAGACAAATTGCTCGTTTCGAGCAATTCTCCTTTTGCCACAATGCTTTCAAAGACAGTTGGCTGACAGTTGACAAAAAATCACCAGAACGTGCTATTGATTAACTGTGTCTACGAGTGGGCTTTTGCCTGTGTTAAACCGAAAAGGTCTATCTTGGATTACTTAGTTATAAGAACAGGACAACTAAACTTACTGTGACATGGAAAAGGGTTCAAATCCGAGAGACGATCAAAGCATTGTCGAAGATGGCTTGGTGCGTCCAATATATCATAAAGGCAGGTATGCCAATCCATTTGATACTTTCAAGGACCAAGGTTTGCTTGATGCGTTCTTATTTCTGACATCGCCGGACCATAGCGGACTGACCAGAAATAACGATCCGGTAAGTCGTTGCTTTCGATTTATTTTTTTATATAAAAGCTCAAATTAATCATATCCGACTTTTAAACGGCTTGCTTTTGGAGAGAGTGGTTGATGTATGAGCCATGCTCTGTTAAAACGGGGCTTAATGAATCTGCAAAAATTATCGACCCAGGTAAGCCTGTGCAGTCCGCACGGGCGGCACGAAATTCCCAAATCTTCTCAAATCTACCCAAGTCTCCCCTAATGTAACCAGTACCATTACAACATAGACTAAAGTAAATAAATTTCGAACTACAATCTGATTAAAAGACGTAGAGTTATTTATGTTCCAGTTTATTAGGGTCATCTTATTTTTAGAAATTTTAGCATTTTGGTGCATGTAAGTAGAGATTATTCACAAATTTCGCGTTCAATAAAGCGACGGTCGATCAAAGCTTATAAGCTATGTTTGTTAAAAATGGTGAAAAGCCTGGTGGTGTCTGTGGTCGTAACTCAGAGCGTCGGACTTGAGATCAAGACTCTGTTTTTGATTGTTATGAGCGGCCATCAACCTGTGTAATTTTCATAATGCCAAACAATAGGCAGAATTACTAGTGTTAGTGTATTTGACAAGTTGTTTTCACACAATGACTATTTTCTTCTTCGTAGTAGAAATATTAATCAATTTACTCTCGTTTGTTGCGGAAGGAAATATCTTGCATATAGTTGAAATACGTGAGTTTAACCCGTAGAGCGCTGAATAAACCCAGCGAACATTTTCAGTCTAGAAATAAGACCTGCATAATTGCAGTTTCAAGGTTCAAGAATGTTTCAGCGAGCCAACAATGTGCATCTAAGATCAGACTGCAAGTTTTGTGCAGTCCGATCGTGATCTACGCTGGCCGTAAAATGAAAACCCACTATGGGTGCGCCCAATATTCACCGAAAAGATATCCCGTAAATAGATATACATTCTTTTTCATTAAATGCTAATAAAGTGCACGACCTATCCCCATAAATTCCCTTCGGGTAGATTTCTAAAATAAATGGGTAAGATTTCGGACAGATTTTGGTAGATTTTGCCCTGTCACTCAATAATGTCTTCTGTATATATCCAGATTACACATAATCTGTCTTAATCTAACACTTTTTGCTATTACCAGTATGTTCAAATCTTTTTAGGCACAGAAATTGTACTTTTGAGTGGATAGGGATAGGCCATGTTTTGCAATCTGTGCTTTCTTAGACTGCTGTGTTGAGAAATTGAGAAAAATTACTTAGAGTACCAAACACTTCTATAGCTGGATTACCTCCCCTAACACTACGTTATTGGTTCAGCGTTGTCTGCGCATGTCATATTCTTCGAAAATTCGACCTGACTGCTATGACGCATCACCCATCCCCCGTATACCTGGGAAAAGTAGGGCTTATACTGAAGCTATTAGTATGTTACCAAAGCATGTAGGGGCTGTTTTAATAAATGGTCGGTGCATAGGTTACATGTTAGCCGATCATAGCTGAATGAATGGCACCAGGTAGCGTTTTATTGAGTAAACGTTTAATTTATTTGAAATTCAAAGTAACAGTTGTTGTTTTGAAAAATTACTCCACTTCTGTACCGAGGATGCCCAAATTAGATAAATGTGTATTTGTAGAATGCCATCTAGCGGGAGATAATGATTGGGTCAGGAAAAGCACAATAATGGCGGCCTCCTTGGCGACCTCAACCGTAAGCCTACATGCTTTCCTGTTTTTCCCAATTTTATGTGATCCAGTTTGATAAGTGAATGAAATGAAATAAATTTTGTACAAAATTTACATTACCGAATCTAAAATGGGCTTTTGAGGTATGGTTTAAGGATAAATTGGACGATGAATCTTTTTTAAAAGTAGCCCTATTTCCAGATACTACCCAGATTCTATGGAAAGCCGTGGCGGTCTTATATTAAAGTAAACTACAGTAAAACATGTCTTAGTTGCCATGTCTACCAAGTTAGCAATCTGTACAAAGCAAGTGAATGTATATATTGATGCCCCCAGCTGGGTGGGGGGATAGAAATAGCTCAGCTGTCGCACTACAGCAGGGGTAAGACCCCCCCACTGTGCCTGCCCGTTTGCCGTGGGCTGCAACTCGTGTCGTTCGATGACGGGATCCTGGTGGTTGAGTGGATTCAGGGCTCGGCCGTTTGATAGCTCTGTTTTCGCAACACACCACTTTGGCCTTGAATTGAACTAAACGAGAGGTCAGGAAGGCCCGTCCTGATCAATCGGCTGGTCATGCCTTGCCCTAGGGCATCTAATATGTTCTTTCTTTTGTAGCCTTCTCTCAATCAAAATTACTATCTTCTTCATATGTATCACACTCTTTTCATATTTCTTGTCCTGCCCTAGAAGGCGGTGGCTCATGGGTCAATCGGGTGAAAGTTCTTTGGTATTTGGCTGACATTTGTAACCTCTCTATGATTGTCTAAGCTTGGTAGAACTTTCTGTGAGAATACATCTGTCCAGTCTAGCCCTTTCATACCGAGTATACCACTGATGTATCCCTGTCGTGGTCTGCGAATGGGCTTTCCCCAGACCATGTCCCCTTGTTGGGCTCCATGGCGGGTGGGGAGCATCGGTGGTGAAACTTTAAACAGAAACATGGCGTCCCAAAAAAAGGCCAAGCTGAATGAAAGCAAACGCCCTCTTTCAGATAGTGAATCTGAAACAGAACCTTCACTTCCTACTTCCTCTCTTCATTCTCCACGTTTCATAATTATCCAATCCAAAGATCCTTCAAAACCTATAACAAAACTCTCTCCGTTTATAATAGAAAAACAAATAACTAGCATCCTTGGAACTCCCAAATCTGTCAAAAAACTTAAAGACCAGACCCTTCTAGTTGAATGTCTTACAAATCAACAAGCACTGAATCTTTTAAAACACAAAAAATTCTTTGATACAGACGTTAAAATTTTCCCACATCCTTCCCTCAATTCTTGTAAAGGAGTAATTAGATGCAAGGAGCTTTCCTACTGCAACTCCTTGCAAGAAATAAAAGACAACCTAAAACAACAAGGTGTATCCGATGTTCAGCGAATTTCTGTACGCAGAGATGGAGAACAGAGACTTACAAACACATACATTCTAACATTTTCTTCACCTGTTCTCCCAACATCTATCAAGATAGGTTTCCAAATTGTAAAAGTAGATGTGTATGTGCCAAATCCCTTGCGATGTTTTAAATGCCAGCGATACGGCCATCACATCAGTAAATGTCAAAATCAAGAAACATGCTCTAAATGTGCTCATCAAGGACCTGACCATGACAGTACTACATGTTCCAATCCCCCTCTCTGCATTAATTGCAAGTCTCCACACTCTACCTTTTCTAGAGAGTGTCCTGTATGGAGAGAAGAAAAAGAAGTGCTGTCCATTAAATACAACAATAATGTTAGCTTTCCAGAAGCAAGGAAAATATTTGAACAAAGAAAGAAAACCTCTTCTAGTCCTAGCTATGCAGGTGTTGTTGGCTCGTCAACTGAAAAGGATGACTGCAGCACTTGTAAGATTCTAGCGAAAGTTCTCCTTCAAAAATTTCCTGATGTAGCTACTAAGCTGAAAGAACTTCTCCCTCCATCCACCTTGTCCAAACTAATTCCTGACTCTCCATCTGCATCTACAACAAACAAAACCCCTTCTGCAACCTCAAAACCCACAAACTCTCAAAGTATTTCTTCACAAAAAACTTCAAAGCCGTCTACCTCTTCGCAAAATATCTCTTCAAAAAAACCTTCAAAACCATCTCCCCCTTCACAACAGCCTCCAAAGAAACCCCAACCTCCATCTTCACAGTCTACAATAAAATCTAATGTTTCATCTAAAGATAACAAACCTAATCATACACCTCGATCTCCTAAAAGGTCTTCTTCCAAACCTAAACCACAATCTAGAGATTCCCATGAATCTTGTGAAATCACAGTCAGAGTAAATGATCCTGTCCCTACCTCCAACAGATTTTCGGAGCTAGAGGACATGGATGCAGATGCTGAAAATCTGGAAGGTGAGGCTTCAGATTCAGAAGCCTCTATCTGGTCCATTTCTAAGGATACTTGGAACAAGGACACTGACACTTGGCACACGTCCAAACCCGAGACAACTGTAATGAAGTCTTAATCAACCTATTTTAAATGCATTGGTTTACAACCTCTTTTTTTACTTTAGCTTTTATACTTTCTTCATGCACAATGGATACCATAATCCAGTGGAATTGTCGAGGTCTGAAGTCAAACTTTGACGAACTTTCCCTTTTAATTAGTGATCACAAACCAGTTGCTGTTTGTCTTCAAGAAACCTTCCTTAAACAGGAGGATGATATCTCAATCAAATACCATTCCATTTACAATAAAGTCTTTACCGAAGGCGAGAAAGCTAGAGGTGGTGTTTCTGTTATTGTTAATAACAACATACCTCATAAAGTTATCTCTCTTAACACAAACTTACAAGCTGTTGCCATCAGATTATCTTTACACAGTGCCGTTACACTATGTTCTTTATATCTCCCCCCGAGCACACCTATTAATGAGACCAATCTGAATGATCTCATTTCCCAATTGCCATCCCCCTATATTCTTGCTGGGGACTTTAATGGTCACAATGTTATGTGGGGTTGCGATGACAATAACCAGAGAGGTTTACAGTTGGAGAACTTCATTTCGAACAACTCTTTATCTTTCATGAATGATAACAAATCCAAAACCTACTTGCATCCAGCAACTGGATCTTACTCTTCTATTGATTTAACCTTATGCAGCCCAGTCTTACTTCCCGATTTCACCTGGAAAGTGACTAAGGATTTGTGTGGAAGTGATCACTTCCCTATTATCTTTTCATCTACACAACCATCCAGCAGCATAAAACCACAGAAATGGAAGCTCTCCAAAGCCAATTGGAACAGATTTGAAACCGTCTGTGAACAGACCATTACACATGACAAATTTGGAGATTGCGATGATCCCGCAGAACTTTTCACTTCCCTATTAATTGATGCAGCTAAACAGTCCGTCCCCCAGACCTCGACAAATCCAAAACGTCCTGACAAACCTTGGTACAATGATGATTGTAAACAGGCTGTCAGAGACAGAAAACAAGCCCTTAGAAAGTTTAACCTCAGACCTACCAAAGAAAATCATAACCTATTCCGTATTTCCAGGGCAAAGGCCCGTCGTACCATTAGAGAAAGTAAGCGCAAGGCTTGGAGACAATATGTTTCTAAATTAAATAGTAGAACTACTACTAAAAAAACCTGGGACATGATTAGAAAGATCAATGGCAAAGGCCAACCCCCTCTCAGTCACCTGAATGTTAACAATACTTCGTTGGAATCACCCCAGGATATAGCTGATGCTCTTGCCGACACCTTTTGCAAAAAGTCTTCCTCTGCAAACTATTCTGAAAAGTTTCAGAGGAATAAAGCCGCAAAAGAAAAGAAAAAACTTAATTTCAATTCTTCTAATTCAGAGCACTATAATAAACTATTCACCTTTAAAGAATTAAAATCTGCTCTGAATAAAGCTCACGATTCTTCTCCTGGCCAAGATAAAGTTCATTACCAATTTTTAAAACACTTACCTTTTACTTCTCTCTCTGTTTTACTTGATATTTTTAATGATATCTGGCAGTCCGGTGATTTTCCTTCGTCCTGGCGAGAGGCACTAGTCATTCCTATCCCAAAACCTGGCAAGGATGCTAGTGACCCAGCCAACTATCGTCCCATAGCTCTTACTAGTTGTCTCTGCAAGACCCTAGAACGTATGGTCAATGACAGGCTTGTCTGGTTTTTAGAGAAAAACAACCTTATCGTTGATGTACAGAGTGGATTTCGCCGCCAGCGTGGTACCATCGATCATCTTGTCCGCTTTGAAACCTTTGTCAGAGAAGCCTTTATTAATAGACAACATGTAGTATCTGTCTTTTTCGACCTTGAAAGCGCTTATGATACGACTTGGAAATACGGAATTCTTAAAGACTTACATGACTTTGGTCTTCGAGGCCGTCTTCCTCTTTTTATCTCAGCATTCTTGGATGAACGTCTTTTCCGCGTCCGAGTTGGCAATACTGTCTCGGGAGCCCGTGAACAGGAGATGGGTGTGCCCCAAGGATGTATTCTCTCTGTTACACTTTTTAGTGTAAAAATAAACAGTATAGTTAAAGCTATCTGTCCTGGTGTAGACTGTTCTCTTTATGTTGATGACTTTGTTATATGCTTCAGATCTCGAAATACGAATATTATTGAGAGACAACTTCAACAGTGTCTCAACAAACTCCAAACGTGGTCTGAAGAAAATGGCTTCAAATTTTCAAAGTCCAAAACTAAGTGCATGCACCTATGTAATCTACGTGGTGTTCATCCAGACCCTGAACTGTATTTGGACAAAACTAAAATTGAAGTCGTTTCTGAATTTAAATTTCTCGGAGTCATCTTTGACAGAAAGCTTTCCTTCCTTCCTCACATCACTGCACTTAAAAAGAAATGCAAGAAGGCTCTTAATCTTCTAAAGGTTGTGGCCCATTCTGAATGGGGAGCAGACCGTAAAGTCCTCTTGCGGCTTTATCGGTCTTTAGTTCGCTCCAAATTAGACTATGGATCTATCGTATACGGATCAGCCCGTAAATCTTGCCTTAAAATTCTTGATCCTATACACCACGAAGGCCTGCGTCTTGTACTCGGCGCTTTCAGAACTTCTCCCGTCAATAGTCTCTATGTTGAGGCTAATGAACCTTCTCTTTCTTACAGGAGGGAAAAACTATCGCTTCAATATCTTTTAAAACTGAAGTCGAATCGTTTTAACCCAACTCATAAAGTTGTTTTTAAACCTCAATATAAACGTCTTTTTGAAAGGAAACCAAATATTATTCCTCCATTTGGTATCCGCATGGAGCCCATTGTAGATAACCTTGGCATAGACACTGAGTCTATTGCCGATTATAAAATCTCTGAAATCCCTCCATGGACACTAAACAGTGCAGAATTCAGATTTGACCTTGCATCCGACAAAAAGTCAGTCACGGATAGAACTGTGTTTCATGCTAGATACAATGAGATAAAGGAGCATTATTTTTCCTTCAAACCAATATATACAGATGGATCAAAAGAGGGAAATTCTGTAGCAGCTGCCGCTATTTATGGAGAAAGGAGCTTAAAGTGCCGCCTTCCAAACAATTCCTCTATCTTCTCAGCAGAAATTAAAGCTATTGATCTTGCCCTTAATCTAGCTGAACATTCTAATTCCAACCGTTTCATTATCTTTTCGGACTCTTTGTCAACATTACAGGCCCTTTCAAATCAACGACTTGAGAATCCCTTGATCTGTACATTACTTGAAAGGATCTCACAAATTTCTTCTATGAATAGATTGGTGTTCTGCTGGCTTCCAAGTCATGTAGGCATCAAAGGCAATGAAAATGCCGATAGGTCTGCCAAATCTGCACTTAACCTTCCCATTTCAGATTTTAAAGTTCCACACACTGATTTTAAATCCTCAGTTTTAACACATATCCAATCTTCTTGGCAATCCCAATGGGATGCTGATGTTTTCAATAAACTGCATTCAGTTAAACCTTCCCTTGGTGAATGGTACCCCGTTTACAGGTCTGTTCGTCGAGAAGAAGTGATAATTGCACGACTTCGAATTGGCCATTCACGCATGACACATTCCTGGCTCTTGACCAGAGATGATGCCCCTGAATGTATTCCATGCAATGCACCCTTCTCTATAAAACACATTCTACTAGATTGCATTGACTTTCAGCCAGTTCGTACAAAATATTTCAACGTCGATAGTTTAAGAAATCTTTTTGATTCTGTCAGCGTTGAATCTATTATCGCTTTCATAAAGGAGATTGGCATTTACAATAAACTGTGATATTTACTCTTTAGTTTCTTATCCACCTTTTTACATTCTTTACTTTGAGTAGGCAGGGATTGCCCAGCCACTCAATATTATATTTTATGCACATTATCAGTTACACATAACCTTTCATCATTTAAAGACTTTTTCTTATCATTTTAAGACTGTTCAAATTTTTTATCACAATCTTAAGTTTGCATCTCCTTAATGGGAGGATTACCTCTTTTGAGGGCATCTTATCTCATTGGAGACATTCATTCTTCATTTAAAGACTCCTTTATTATTAATTTAAGACTGTTCAAATCTTTTTAACACGGTCTTAACATCATTATTCCAAACCTTTTTGAGTTAATAGGGAAGCCCTGTTGCTCAATTATATCTTTTATACATACTTAGATCACACATGATCCTTCTTAATTTAACTCTTTTACTGTCAGCATGTCTCAAATCTTTTTAGGAAAAAATCCGCCTTAATCGTTCCTTCAACACAGATATGCGCGCTAAATGACCAAAGCTGTCGATGCGCCATAAAACAACATTCATTCATTCAGTATATATTGAGTTCAAAAATAAGAGAAAATGTTGAGATGTAATTGTATCCAGCAAACACCTGTCTTTAGCAAGCACAATATTTAGTTTTCTTTTGGTGCTTGCTTAAAGTAACAATAGCTGCCAAAAATAAACAAAACGGGTATTAAAATGCATTTAAATTTAAATCATGCCATTTAAAAGTATGGAAATTATTGTGAAGATGACAATCTGTAATTGTACGGTCGGTCCAAGTGGTAGTCACTGGCAGTGAAATTAATTTAAAAACTAGGATAAATGCTGCCAGGTCACTCTATCTTTTGTTTACTTTTTGCCTGATTTTGAAACTCATTTTTTTGCCAGCAACTCTCACTTGGACCGACTACACAAGAACAGTTTGTCATTTTCGCATTATTTTCCATACTTTTAAATGGTGTGATTTGAAGTTAAATGCATTTTAACGCCTGCATTGTGTTTTTGGTCGCTATTGAGTTTCATCGTACTATCGCGTTTTCATCATCGTAGTTTCGTGATTGAGGATCTTACATGAGTGTTTATGTTATATTTAATTTATTAGGCATTTTATCTTCAATAAGATAAGAACGAGCTATTCTATATATCCTGTCAAAACTTCAATAACAAGAACGCCTAGAGTAGGCGTAGAGTACGCCAGAATGCACATTTTCAAAATTTCTATGGGGTGCGAATCAGACCAGGCCTGTCCCGGAATCTTCAAGGAATAGAAGGCTAGCTACTATCCTGCGAAGGTAAGACTGCAAAGTCTGATCTTCCCCTACAATGTCAGTATAGTGATTTAAGTCATCGCAATCACTCACTGAGATAACCCTCTTAAAACGACAATGATGGAGATTTGGTTGGTTGGTTATTTCCGTTTATTTATCGTCGCTACCGGTTGCCCATCTGAGCGACGCCCCCAGAAGACGGTTAGTTGTTACGGGGGATAGTGCAAGGATACAGGTCGAAACTACTGAGAGCTTCGCCTGGTTCTTTAACGTGCTCGGCGTATAGCACCGTCACACGGGACCTCGGTTTAATGTCTCATCCGAAAGACTATTAGTAATTTTTAGTTGGCCAGCCGGGGATACGAACCCACAATCTGTAGGACATTGTGTTCACGAGTCTTACGCTCTACCTACTGAGCTATATCGGCTGGTAAATGATGGAGAAAGCATTTAACGCACAATATACATGATCACTGTGCATATCTTTGCACTTTGACCTTTCTGCCGATTTTGATTGACAGGTCCTATCAGCCAATCAAAACGCAGTATAGCACGCCATGTAAACACAAGGGTCAGACAAAGTGATAGATTTACTATTCACAGTGTAATTGTTTTCTTTTTGTTTAAACCAAAGTTCTAAGACTGGATTATACAATAATATACAATAATACAATAATTATTTCAAAATGGATAAAAGTTACACGTAATAATCATGTGGTAAGGTAATTGTTAAATTATATACCTTGAAAGGAAAATTAAATTTATCCATCCCCAAAACCTAGATCTACGTAAAATGTCGCCGGTAGATTTAACCAGGATTCCGAAAAACCAGTCACTTTACCAGATGACAGAAAAGCAGGGGTTTTTTCCAGTCTTTCGGGAAAGAACAGTTATGCCAAACTGTTTCGTTAAACTACCTATATTGAAATCTAACTGCACGTACATCTTTCAAATTCCAAACCATTACTCGTAGACAGTCGTAATGGTTACATACGAAACGATCGACAGGAAGAAGGATATTTTATTGACAGCCACTCGTCACTCTATTTCAAAAATAAGTTGAGATTGCGAACGTCATCATATGATTCTTCTTGTAATACTTTAGAGAGCGCATTCATATTTCATTCTTGCTTCATAAAGACGATTGCATGTGACTGTTAATATCACTTTTGCTTGGTTCGAACGATTGTTTGTTTTCCCAACAGTTGTCGCATGACTGATAAATGCATGTCAATTCAAAATCAATGTAATCCTTACAATCACCCAAGTGACCAAATATACCCCCAATTTAAAAGTTTTTCACAACATACATATATCTGTTAAAAATACGACAAACCATCTAATTGATTACTTACAATAAACTTCTTGATTTTCACTCAAACGGGTGTTAGAAGTGTTAATTAAATTTTTACCAGACAACAAAAGATTAGATTCGTCTATTTTGAAAACATTTGCTGTCGACAAATTAAACGTTGCACCAATGATGAGATTTGTATTTAAAAGGGTAGAAAACATCTAAGGAAGAGAGAAAGTTTACAAAAGTTTCCTCCTTCAAGGTCGTTAAAGCACGGGTTTGTGTGGTAAAGGGTTAAATTATAAATCCTTTCTCATATTGTTTACTGTCAAACTGATATGTTATATACTGACGAAATGTCTTAAAAACTTATGCCCCTATTATAAGTTATGGATAATGCCGACAGCAATCTATTCACAATGTATTTTCAGTTTAAATGCTGTGACTAAACATGGAATTACGAACAAATTTGCGCTATTTTCATTTTTCGATTTCTCATAAATATGACATTATTCAAAGTATTTTTTCTTTTTACTTTGCCGATTTAGTCCGAACTGAAAAGAACGTTGGGAAAAAAGCTTTGGATACTTCAATTATAGCGAAACATAAGCTAGAATAAAACTGAAATAATCTCTCTTTCTCTATGTATTCGACGCCATTTTCTGATTTGTTCGTCGGGCTTAACGACCAAATTACCACGTTACTAAGGTGGGCGTGCCAAACTCGCGTTTGCAGAAAGGTCAATTGTGTTATGTCATCAGATCTGTCTGCCTGGAATACGATACCTCTAATTTTACGCTAATTCTTTTTTGCGCCATCGCACCGCACAGCTGTTTTGTACCGGTGAAAGAGTAGGGAAAAAACACATCATGCATCGGGTATTCTGCGTATTTGCATTTGCCTGGCTACTCTGCTGAATTATTTCTTATGTAAATTGCCGTAAAAGAATATGGTCCATTTCCAAACGGGCTTGATACGAAATATATGGGGGAGGGGGGAAGAGAAGGGGGAAGGCCGAGAAATCGACATGAAATCACGCACACCGACAACACCTTCTCATCAAGCATATTCTTCCCACTCTTTCATCTGAAACCTTTCAAAAGTTATCAATCTTCAAGGCTTATTGGTCTTAAGTCATTTTTAAGTCCTGTAAATCGTGTGTTCAATCTTCTGAATTAAAGGGTTTGAAGAGGAGATAGTTCGATTTTCCTTTGTACTTTGCGCACGTATATTTCTGTAACGAGTTAATTTAATTTAACCCTATTTATTTTACATCGATTGTGAAACATTTGACTGTACTTGCAACTTCTGACTTGAATATATCGAGGTTTTGATAGGATGTTTAGATCAACTACCCGTATTATGTGTGTTGCTGAACATATACATGTATGTGTATATGTATTGAAATCCGAGAAGATATATGCAAGAACTGACATCACAATGTTTAATTGACTGGAAAACTGATGTTTCGTCGAAATGCATGTTTAAAGATTAAGTAACATAATAATTATCTGCCCAGCTGACCCGATTATTTGAATTTAAATATATATAGGATATATACAACAGATGACATCATAATCTGTTCAGCTGACCCGGTAAATTGGTGTTTTGACAGGATACTGTATATGAATCATTTCACAGCAATAGCTATCCTCTTGACGCCATATACTTGAGTTTCAACATGTAATACAAACTTGATTCAAAATATTGTTGTTATGACATTTTGATATGTATTTTCTTCTCTTAAGACAGCCATGACTTTTCATAAAGTTCTTCATTTTTAACGCTGTATGTCCGAATTCTCGCGGAAATTCCAAGGTCAAACGATAGCCTACATGTCTAGCCCCAGAGTTTATACTTTCTCCTAAAAGGCCGCTTTCAGTACTTTGAAATCAGTCATCGGAAGATCGACCAGATTTAGAACACCGAGTAGATCTATAGGTTACACAATGTGCATACCTATAAGATCGTGTTATTCAAATCGTACTGTAAGTTTACATTGACAGTGAACCATCAATTCAATAACTGGCCATGGAGAAAAAGCCCGACTGTGTGGACTTATATTTTAATAATGATGACCTAGTTCGCCCATTGTTCATGAAGGGAAGATACCGTAATCCATTTGATACGTTTGAAGTTCGATACTTTTCTCAGATTGCACGTGTTATGTTATTTCCTGATGATGATAGTAGGATACCGTGGAATAATGAGTCGGTAAGAAAATATGATTGTATATGTATTTTATAGAGCTTAACCCCTACTAAGTGATATAGATTTCTAGATCTTCATTTCAGTTTCAATTATTTTTATTTGTTTCAAAATATCGCAAAATACTTGACAGTTTTTAGGTCATGGGCCAGACTGCACGTTCTGAGCAGTCGGATCTAAATTTGCACTGTTTGCAAAACGTCAAGATTTGCCAATGTCACGGATTCGTGGGGTTATCCTGCCTTTAGATCTATATGCATGTGTATACCATTATGTAAATGCTGGTGGTAGTGCACTTGGTCTACATAGATCGTACATACAACTGGACAGGTCGAACATTTTAACTTCACAAATTGTTATGTTGTATTTCGAACTATCTAGATTAAAAGTCTCACTGTCACACACTAAGTCACGGTTACTGGGCTTTGAATAGATGTTTAAATCTGGAACGATGGGGGTCATTTTATGGGACATTTTACTTTCGTTTTAAATTAGTGGCATTTTCGACCACACTTTTCGAATGAAAATAAACGAATTATTCCTTGGACATTGTGACATGCATTTCGGGCAATCAGAAGGGACAGTGAAACAGTAAGCAAGAGCCTAGTATTTTAGTGGTTAGATTCCAATTATAAGACTAAAATATATGCCACTCAAACTAGAGACATGTGCTTCATTTGTTTCTCGTAGATCTTGATCGAAAAGGATTGTGTGGCCTCATCAATCAATGTAGTTCTATTTTTAGACGTTATCTAGATCGAAAGCGTTTGCACTGGTCTAAATTGAAATCGTTTTAGGCCTAATTGTGGTTTTCGGAAGGGTAGATAACATGATGTGAAAAGGACAAAATGCCCGATACCAGCATTGCCTCCTTTTCCCACGGTGTTTTCAGGAGCTTTCATCTTCACGGTCGTTTAAACTCGAGATTTTGGTTGGTAAACGGTAATACCTATACAATTATAATATAATATAGTGTTTGCTAACCGACAAACTGAATGTTTCTTTCTTAACTGTATACAGGCCATACAGACAAGACTCAAGAGGTTAATCAGTGCATTAACAAGGACATATAGCTAGATCTAGTTCTTTATCAATAAAAAAATTTTCTCGCAATCTTTAAATAAAGATTCATAAAATGCTATGATTGCAAGTGCCTTCGATCCGAAGGAAATGTCCATTGTTATTTTTAGCTCACCTTAGCACAACGTGCTAAAGGTGAGCTATTGTGATCGCCCTATGTCCGTCGTCCGTCGTCCGTCAACAATTTCTTTAAACATCTTCTTCTCCTAAACCACTGGGCCAATCTTGATGAAACTTGGCAGGGATGTTCCTTGGGTGAAGCTCTACCATAATTGTTCAAAGAATTGAATTCCACCCACAACTCTGGTTGCCATGGCAACAAAAAGGAAAAAATAGCAAAATCTTTGAAAATCTTCTTCTCTGAAACTAGAAGGCGCAGAGCTTTGATATTTGGTATGTAGCATCTCCTAGTGGACCTCTACCAAGTTTGTTCATTTGATGCCCCTGGGATCAAAACTGGCCCCGCCCCGGGGGTCACAAGTTTGAGCATAGTAACAAAGAAGGAAAACTTTAAAAATCTTCTTCTCTGAAAGTTGAAGGTGTAGAGCTTTGATATTTGGCATGAAGCATCTCCTAGTGGACCTCTACCAAGTTTGTTCATATGATGCCCTTGGGGTTAAAATTGGCCCTGCCCCGGGGGTCACAAGTTCAAACATAGGAACAAAGAGGGGAAACTTTAAAAATCATCTTCTCTGAAACTGGAAGGCGTAGAGCTTTGATATTTGGTATGTAGCATTGCCTAGTGGACCTCTACCAAGTTTGTTCATATGATGCCCCTAGGGTCAAAACTGGCCCCACTCCGGGGGTCACAAGTTTGAGCATAGTAACAAAGAAGGAAAACTTTAAGAATTTTCTTCTCAGAAACTTGAAGGCGTAGAGCTTTGATATTTGGCATGTAGCATCTCCTAGTGGACCTCTACCAATTTTGTTCATATGATGCCCCTGGGGTCAAAACTGGCCCCGCCCCGGGGGTCACAATTTCCAACATAGGAACAAAGAAGGAAAACTTTAAAAATCTTCTTCTGTAAAACTAGAAGGCATAGAGCTTTGATATTTGGCATGAAGCATCTCCTAGTGGACCTCTACCAAGTTTGTTCATATGATGCCCTTGGGGTCAAAACTGGCCCCACCCTGGGGGTCACAAGTTTGAGCATAGTAACAAAGAAGGAAAACTTTAAAAATCTTTTTCTCTGAAACTTGAAGGCGTAGAACTTTGATATTTGGCATGTAGCATCTCCTAGTGGACCTCTACTAAGTTTGTTCATATGATGCCCTTGGGGCCAAAACTGGCCCAGCCCCGGGGGTCACAATTTCCAACATAGGGAAAAAAAAAGGAAAACTTTGAAAATCTTCTTCTGTAAAACTAGAAGGCATAGAGCTTTGATATTTGGTATGTAGCATCGCCTAGTAGACCTCTACTAAGTTTGTTCATATGATGCCCTTGGGGTCAAAATTGGTCCTGCCCTGGGGGTCACAAGTTCAAACATAGGAACAAAGAAGGAAAACTTAAATTTTTTTTTTCTCTTAGATGGGAAAGCATAGAGCTTTGATATTTGGTATGAAGCATCTCCTAGTGGACTTCTACCAAGTTTGTTCCAAGGATGATGCTTTGGTCAAAACTGCCCCAGCCCCTGGGGTCACAAGTTCGAACATAGGAACAAAGAAGGAAAACTTTAAAAATCTTCTTTCCTGAAACCGAAAGGTGTGGAGCTTTGATATTTGGTATGTTGCATCTCAGAGTGGACCACTAGCAAGTTTGTTCATATGATGCCCCTGGGTCAAAACTGGCCCTGCCCTGGGGGTCACAAGTTCGAAGATAGGAACAAAGAAGGAAAACTTTAAATTTCTTTTTCTCTTAAACGGGAAGGTGTAGAGCTTTGATATTTGGTATGTAGCATTTCCTAGTGGACCTCTACCAAGTTTGTTCATATGATGCCCCTGGGTCAAAACTGGCCCAGCCCCGGGGGTCACAAGTTTGAACATAGGAACAAAGAAGGAAAACTTTAAAATCTTCTTTAAAACTGGAAGGCGTAGAGCTTTGATATTTGGTATTTAGTGATTCTCTTCTAAGTTTGTTTGCCCATCTAAGCGCAACAAGTTCATTGAGTTCAAAATTGGGTCATCTTGGGTCATAAACTAGGTCACTAGGTCAAATTAAAGAAATACCTTGTTGGCACTCTCGAGGCCACATTATTTGCTCAATTGCCTTGAAAATTATTTAGAATGTTTGTCTTTATAAAGTCTCACATAAGATTAATTTGGGTCAACTTGGGTCATAAACTAGTTCACTGGGTCAAATTAAAGAAATACCTTGTTTGCACTCTGGAGGCCACATTTATTGCTCAAATGACCTGAAATTTGGCCAGAATGTTTGTCTTGATGAAATACCAGATGAGTTTGGATTTGGGTCACCTGGAACCATAAACTAGGTCACTAGGTCAAAATAAAGAAATACCTTGTGGGCACTCTAGAGGCCACATTCTTTGCTTAATTGCCTTGAAAATTGGTCAGAATGTTTGTCTTTGTAAAATCTCACATGAGCCTGAATTTGGTTCAACTGGGGTCATAAACTAGGTCATTTGGTCAAATTAAAGAAATAGCTTGTGGGCACTCTAGAGGCCACATTTATTATTCATTTGATTTGAAAATTGGTTAAAATGTTTCTTTAAAATGTTTCATCTGGGGTCATAATCTAGATCACTAGGTCAAATTAAAGAAATATCTTTAGGGCACTCGAGGCCACATTTTTTGCTCAATTGACTTGAAAATTGGTCAGAATGTTTGTCTTCATGAAATATGAGTTTGAAATTAGGTCACCTGTGGTCAAAAACTAGGTCACATGGTCAAATTAAAGAAAAACCTTAAAGGCACTCTACTAAGGTGAGCGACCCAGGGCCATCATGGCCCTCTTGTTCTAAAAAATAACATGGGAGCTTACCCCGAGTCCGGGGTAGGGTCACAAAGGTAGACCCCCGCCCCCCCCCCCCCCCCCGTAACAATGTTGAAATCTGCTTTAGCCAACTCCAGTGAAAAAGTTGTTCAGTCTTCTTCATTCACCTAACATAATTAGATGAAATAGATCAACTAGTCATGTTAACCCTTTCCCAAACAAGCCCTGGTTTTCACGTGTCTGCAGTACAAGTCTTTTGAAAACACCGTGGGAAAAGGAGAAATTGCTCGTAATGACCAATTTCTTCTTTTCCCACAGTGTTTTCTACCCTTTTTGAGAACTTCCTGCCATTTTCATCAAATTTAAAATTGTCGTCTGCAAACTCTTTCAATTTGGACCAGTCCAAAATTTGTCATTTGGGAAAGGGTTAAAAGATTTGGGTCATGCAGTGTGAAAAGGGGCTGGTGAAATGCATCTGCAAAAGTATGTCAGCCTGCACAGTTTGCACAGGCTGACATGGGTCAAAATTTTCTGCTATTAGATCTAGTCAATTTTTTTGCATGTCAAAGAACCATTCCACCTCATGATTTAATAGTTTGTTCTAAAGACAAAATGGAATTTATGTATCCGTAATTATGCAATGACTTGCTTGGTTTAATGTATCATGGAGATGCATTAAACCCCCTTTTCATATAGCATGGCCAATATTTACCGGTATATCTGCAGAAAATGAAAAGCGGGCTGGTACATGCGTCAAAAATATTGTGTAAATTTCGCAAGCAGATCATAGTGAAGAAAAGGGAATTGATGACTGATTGAATGGTGTTTTACGCGGCTTATAAGATTATTTCAGTCATGTCACAGTGACAGCTCACATATTCATATATTTCATGTATTTTGCCAGCACTAGGCTAGAGCTCAGAAGTGTCTTGTCCAAGGACACTGCCGTGAACCCACAGCCTCCAGCTTACAAGTTGTACACTTTACCACTGAGCCATGCAGAACCCCTGGAATTGATGAAAGAGGATCTAATTATTAAAGACTTTAAAAATCAGTTTGAGACAGGCAGAAATGCCTGTGCAGAAATGCTAGCTGAAGGCTCTGCTCAGTCTGTTTGATTACATCTAATGTTCATCTGTACAGACTTCATGTGTTCCTTCTTTCTCGAGCACTTTCAGAGTTCCATGGCCAATCCTTTTTATGTTTGTTACAGGTCTGCTTAACCTATTACCACAATTTTAACAACCCTGAGGAAGAAGCTTTTTGAAAACATTGTGGGAAAAGGAGAAATGCTTGTAACCAGCAATTTCTCCTTTTCCCACAATGTTTTCTAACCTATTAAATACAAATTTCAATACAAATAGTCTACACATTTGAAATCAGCCACATTTGAATTGTCGTCTGCAAATGCTTTGAATTTGGACAAGTCTACATTTTTGTCATGTGGTAAAGAGTTAAACACAAGACTAGTAAATCACTTTTCTGTCAACAGTTTAGGTGGTTGGAAAGGGCAATGCCAACAGATCAAGTACCACCAGATTAGGACAAACTCAACACCCCCCCTCCCGCTGCAGATAGAATACAGATGAGCCATGCTCTTAAAGCTTAATGCATCTCTGTGATGCATGATACCTAGGAAGTCATCATCCAATCATGGATCCATAAAATGTTTTGTCTAACAGCCGACTTAATCATGAGGTAAACTAGTCCTTGGACATGCAGGAAATTGACCAATAGCAAAAATGTGTCGGACCAGGTCAGCCTGCACGGACTGTGCAGGCTGACGTGGGTCAATACTTTTTGACAGGTGCATTAAGCCCCCTTTTCACAGAGCATGTCTCAGATATTTACATATCTGATAGATCTTAGCCATACTAGACTTTTATACATATATGTACATGTATGTCTCACCCTTGACCAAACAACCCAGAGTTTTAATGACCTCAAAGAAAACGACTTTTGAAGACATTGTGGAAAAAGAGGAAAATGCAGATAACTAGCTTTTTTACCTTTCCCTGTCAAAGAACTTCAATTCATTTGTACCAGTTTCAAATTTGTCGTCTGCAGATGCTTTCAGTGTGAAAAGGTCTTAAGTTTGTCGTTTGGGAAAGGGTTAAGATTCTACTCTGATTTCAGTTCCATATCTTTAGATATATATTACTATGAGATTTATGTATCTTTAGACATATTTTACTATGATATATGTGTATCTTTAGACATATCTCACCATAATATTTATATATCTCACAACATATTTTACTTTGATATTCATGTATCTTTGGACATATTTTACCATAATGTTTATATATCTTATGACATATTTTACTTTGATATTCATGTATCTTTAGACATATTTTACTATGATATATGTGTATCTTTGGGCATATCTCACCATAATATTTATATATCTTACGACATAATTTACTCTGATATTCATGTATCTTCAGACATATGATCTTTCTCTAAGACTTGAGACAAAAATTAACTCTGATACATCTTTAGAAAAAAAATGAACAATGATACATCTTTAGACAAAAACAGTATCTGATGTATCCTAAGACAATTATGCTTCAGTATTTTTTACAGCAATAAGATAGAACCTTGCAAATAATACAACCGAATCATAACAAACTCAACAATTCTTGAGCAGACAAAATAAAGACATATTGCAAGCTAATATTATCTTTTAAGACATTTTGCACTCTGATTTATATTTAGACATATAGCGCTGTGATATATCTTTAACTCTTTACCACACGACAAAATTTTAGACTAGTCCAAATTCAAAGCATTTGCAGGCGATAAAACAAACCCTAAGCAAAAATTATTTTTTGTTTTGGAAGGAGTAGAAAACATTGTGGGAAAAGGAGAAAATGCTGGTTACCATCATTTTCTCCTTTTCCCAAAAAGTTTTTAAAAAGCATTTTTCTAAGTGTTGTTAAAAGTCGGGATTGTGTGGTTAAGGGTTAAAGGAGTTACACTGAAACTTAACTATACTGCGACCAGATGAAGGTAAACGGAACAATTTTCTCGCAGTAAAATACAGATATGATATGGTCTGATGTACACATATCTTTAGACACATTGTACTCTGAACATTATATATGAGCCATGCTCTGTGAAAAGTCAGCTTAATGCATCTGTGAAAAGTACCAACCCAAGTCAGCCTGCGCAGTCCGTGCAGGCTGACCTGAGACGAAACTTTTCGCTGTTGATCAATTGTTTGTATGACCAGTCTACTTCATGATTAAATCGATTGTTAAAAAAGTGGCTATTATGGATCCATAATTATGTGACGGCTTGGATCATGGAGATGCATTAAGCCCCCTTTTGCCAGAGTGTGGCTCATATCTTTGGACATATACATGTGATACTCTGATCTATCTTTAGACACATTGTAGTCTGATATATCTTTGGACAATTTAATGTAGTACTCTTATATATATTTAGTCATATTTGTACTCTAATTTATCTTTAGAAATATTTTTCTTTGATATCTTTACAGGAATTAGACAGAACATTGCCAATAGTACAACCAGATTATGACAAGCTCAACAACCCTCCAGCAGACAGAATACAGACAATGTGGATTGGTCATGCTACAATACTGGTACAACTAGAGGGACTTTCCATCCTTACTGATCCTGTTTTTAGTACGAGATGTGGACCTTTTAGCCGTATCGGAGTGAAACGGTTCCGTAAGACACCTTGTAAAGTTGAGGACCTTCCAAACATTGATGCTGTGCTGATAAGTCATAACCATTATGATCATTTGGACTATGCAAGTGTCAAAGACCTGAACAGAAAGTTTGGGGATTCAGTCACATGGTTTGTAGCTGAAAGGCAAGGTCAATGGATGAAAGATATGGGTTGCCAAAAAGTTGTAGAACTAACATGGTGGCAGGAACATCAACTCGAAAAAAATGGGAAACAGTATATGTTTGCTGCCACCCCTTGTCAACACTGGTGTAAAAGGACCCCTACAGATTCAAATAAGGTACGGTAATATTGAGAAGAATGTGTGTGTCCAGTAAAACTTGTATGCATATCTAATAGTTGAAATATTTAAAGTTAGTCTTGGATACATCTTGAGTGAACAGCAGGCAATTCGCCAGTCCGAAATCTTGAAGCTCTGGTTTCAACATCAAGTTTCTTCAAAAGTATGCCTTTTCGAGAGAAAGGCAAACAAAGTAATGGAATATGTGGAAACTTGGCCTGCTACATTTTAGGCTACACCCCTGAAAAGCTGCTCTATAATCAAAATTTATTAATTTTTTTATCTAGATCAGTTATATATCAGTGACAACTCACCTATTCCTTCATGCGTTTTCTTTGTTTCATTAGTATCAGGTCAGATTTTAATATTACTCAGCCCAAAACACTTCAATGTCATTATCCCCAGCAGAGAGGATTGAGTACAGAAATTAAATGTTCCACCAGATGGGATAGAGTTCCCCATTAATAATAATGGGGAATACATAATACTAAGTTTGAATGACCCAAAGTAAAGGGACTTTTGAAAACATTGTGGGAACAGGAGAAAATGCTGGTAACCAGCATTTTCTCCTTTTCCCACAATGTTTTCTACTCTTTCAAGGACAAATTTCCTAATTTATGCAATTTAATTTGTTATCTGAAAATGCTTTCAATTTGGACCAGTGTAAAATTTTGTCATTCGGTAAAGAGTTAATTAACAGAAGCACAAAAAACTTTCCCAAATGGTGTCATTACAAACCTTTACTGAATATCCTGCCTTTCCACAGACACAAGATTCAATGCTTTTGTATACATTGTGGGAAAAGAAACCAAGAGGGCCATGATGGCCCTGTATCGCTCCACTGGCTTATAAATACAAACCATAAATACTAAATATTTCAATTCTGAGCCAAATGACCCTGAGAAAGAAGCAGGGTTTTCCTTGACGCACGATTTTGTGCGTTTTGACGCATTTTTAGGGAAAATGACCCTTACTTTTTTCAATAGTGCGTCACTGTGGACGCATAAATACAATAAAGGTTACTTATGATCGTCTTTGCTACTGACAATGTTACATCGTGAGTACATAAGAAAGCTTAAGTACGAGAAGAAAATGATGATTGCCTGGTTCGAGTAACGAGAAAAACATTTCAAGGCCCCGAGGGTTTACTGAAAATTGGCTAAAGACATAGATTTATGCTTAATTGTTCGTCGAAAACGGCAGCATGAATGAATCAGCCATTTAATTGGTGAAAATAGTTTGTTGTCATATGGTTACTTGATATATTTAAAAAAAAAAAAAACGACATAGAGGTTATCAAATCCGGCCAACAACAAGCTATTTGTATCAATTAAACGGTTGATTCCTGTGACAAAAACAAAACGCAATAACCCTTTTACCACAGAGAGTGGCTGCACAAACTTGCGCAATTCAACTCCTATGAATGTGCGTCACCAAAACACTGTGGTCACATTGATGCCCTTGAGAGATTGTAATTACGAAAATAAATGACAGCTGCCCTGCAGCTAGAGCGTTTTTACCTGTTAAGCCCGGGCTTTTAATAAAGATACTCAAGATACTCAACATGAAAAAATATGTCATCTAGACTGTAAGCTCCTCTATACACAGAATCCCAACTGTTATCTTACAAAATTCAATAATTCATACGGTAAATAGGTTATATAAAGCTTTGGGATGAGTAAGAAACACAAAAACACACATTGTTTCATACATAGTTGTCTTTAATGTTTAACCTAATTACAGTTTTTGTGACCCCCTCAAAGTCCAGAATGACCCCCATTATCTATGACTAGAGGGTCACAATGACCCCCTATTTTTGTTGCCAAGGGAAAACCCTGAAGAAGCCTTTTGAAAACATTGTGGGAAAAGAAGAAAATACTGGTAACCAGCATTTTCTCCTTTTCCCACAATGTTTTCTACTCTTCCCAAAGAAATTTTAATTTTTGAGTCACATTTATTTTGTTGTCTGCAAATGCTTTCAATTTTGACGAGTCTAAAATTTTGTTGTTTGGTAAAGACTTAAGGTGTTACTGTAATCTGAGCCATGCTTCGTGAAAAAGGGATTTAATGCGTCTGCCAAAAGTACTGACCCAGGTCAGCCTGCACAGTCTGCTTTTTGCTGTTGGTCAAGTTTCTGCAAGTCAAAGGACCTGTCTAGTGTGTACCTCATGATTCAGTGGGTTGTTAAACAACATGGATTTTGAAGAGCCATAATTACATGACAAGCTGGCTTCTTTAAAAAAAGAAGCCAGGAGAGGTCAGCATCAATGTTTTCAAATAGTTTATTGCTTTTAATTTCAGTGTATTTTGGTACATGTAAACAAATAAGTAAGGCATTATATGATTGCGGCTGTGTAGAAAGGAGAAACCTCTTATGCATTACATGACAGACACATGACTTTCTTCCTATGTTCTCAAGTCGCGTGATCTTTTCCCGCGGTGTTCTCTTTTTTAACGAAATTCTTTTTTGTGTGTGTGTGTAGCTTTATTTGTTTAATGAAAAATAACAACTACTGGAGAGGTCATTTGCAGTCAAATCAATATAACAAATCCTTTTTGAAAACTGTCATATAAAAGCAAACCACATTTATTTCCTACTTCAGTTTGTTGATTTAGGTTTATTTATAAAACCATGATGAAATAAACTGTGTATCAGAACAATTTCGCGGAAAAGCATGGAGTTAGGCAGCAATTCCTGAGGCAGTCTGTCTTTTAACCCTTTCCCAAACAAAGCCCTGGTGTTCACGTGTCTGCAGTACAAGTCTTTTGAAAACACTGTGGGAAAAGGAGAAATTGCTCATAACGAGCAATTTCTCCTTTTCTCACAGTGTTTTCTACCCTTTTTGAGAACTTTCTGCCATTTTCATCAAATTTAAAATTGTCATCTGCAAACTCTTTCAATTTGGACCAGTCCAAAATTTGTCGTTTGGGAAAGGGTTAAACTCGCCACTGTTGGAGAGGTCTGATGACTTCTCCAATAACATGCTTGGTATAATACATCACAGAGATGCAGTTTAAACCCCTTTTGCCAGAGTACCACTCATACTATATATTTTATGCTTTTTGAGTGAATTTTCAACCATGCTTTGTCTGACATGTCTTATAAATGAGCTGTGCTCTGGCAAAAGGGGCTTAACTCTTTACCAAACGACAAAATTTTAGACTGGTCCAAATTGAAAGGATTTGCAGACAACAAATTAAATGTAGGGTAAATGATAATTTTTGTTTTGGATAGGGTAGAAAACATTGTGGGAAAAGGAGAAAATGCTGGTTACCAGCATTTTCTCCTTTTCCCACAATGTTTTCAAAAGGCTTCCTCTTCAGGGTCGTTAAAAGTCGGGATTGTGTGGTAAAGGGTTAATGCATCCCTGTAATGCATGATACCAAGCTAGCCATCACAGTATTACAGATCCATAAAATTCATTTTGTCTACAAACCAATTGTATCATAAGGTAGACTGGTCTTTTGACATACAGAAAATTGACCAATAGCAAATTGTTTTGGCCCAGCTCAGCCTGCGCGGACTGCGCAGTCTGACCTGCGTCGATACTTTTCGCAGATGCACAAAGCCCCCTTTTCATAGAGTATGGCTCAAATCCTTTATCCTCCATATATTTGTAAACTTGATCATTTCCTTTCTCTCTTCAGGCATTATGGTGTAGCTGGGTTGTTCAGGGACCAGATCAAAGTTTCTTCTTTGCCGGGGATACAGCCTACTGTTCTGCTTTCAAACAAATAGGTCAGAAGTATGGACCATTCTCTCTATCTGCCATTCCTATTGGAGCTTATGAACCTAGGTAATTGGAAATTATTTCACATGTCATTATTGTTCAGCCCACCCGGGTAGCTCAGTAGTAGGCATATCTTACTTGTGACCTGGTGGCTGCTAGTTCGATACTTGGTTGAGGCAAACTTTCTTTGCGGGGATTTTTTGCCTCTCGCCTCCTGATGCTTGTGAGAAAAGTAGTCAGCGGCTTTGGAAAGAAAGTTGTGTCATAACTTGTGTAAGAAAACCAGGAAACACATGGGTGCGTCACTGACCGCCGTGATATGACCTGAGCTGTTAAAATAGACATCAATACAAAAAAAAAAATTATCGTTCGGTTTGAGAGTATAACAGAAACTACCAAGCGCAGCTTGCTAGTCTATGATTCTTTGGTGTGCAAGTGTAAAAGAAATCCCACCAAGCAGGATATACCGGTACTTCCATTACCCATTAACTCTTTGCCACACAATCCAGACTTTTAACGACTCTGAGAAAGAAGCCTATTGAAAACATTGTGGGAAAAGGAGAAAATGCTGGTAACCAGCATTTTCTCCTTTTCCCACAATGTTTTCAACCCTTCCGAAAACAAATTACAATTTTTCGGTAACATTTATTTTGTAGTCTGCAAATGCTTTCAATTTGGACCAGTCTAAAATTATCTTGTTTGGTAAAGGGTTAACTCTTGACTAAATGACTAATTTCTAGACTTGACCAAATTCAGAGCATTTGCAGGCGACAAAATAAACAAGAGTGAGTGACTGTTAAAAGGAAGAAAACATTGTGGGAAGAGACAAATCACTGGTAACCAATTTCTTTTTTCTGTCTGTTTTTTTCTCAAAATCTCTTGTTCTAAGGCTTGTTATAAATCTTAATTTTTGGTTAACCCTTTACCACACAATCCCGACTTTTAATGACCCTGAGGAAGAAGCCTTTTGAAAACATTGTGGGAAAAGGAGAAAATGCTGGTAAGCAGCATTTTCTCCTTTTCCCACAATGTTTTCTACTCTATCAAGGACAAATCTTGTCATTTGAGCCACCTTTAATTTGTCGTCTGCAAGTGCTTTCAATTTGGACCAGTCTAAATTTTTGTCGTTAGGTAAAGGGTGAAAAGAGTAAAGTCCTAAATGAATTAAATGGACTGGGTTTTTTTTTTTTTGTTAGTTGGAAAGTTTCATTAGCTTATTTGGCAGATTAGGGGTTAACTTTTCACATCATGACATTGTTTTGTTCTTGTCCATTCAGAAAGCATTCAAAGGCATTCAATTTAATGTGATTTCAATACCATAAACAAATTTGAGCTGCCCTCTGGCAAAAGGGCACTTAATGCATCTACATCATGCATGATTCTGAGCAAGCCATCGTATAATTATGGAGCCATAAAGACCATTTTGTTTCACAAGTGACTAGATCAGGAGGTAGACTGATCCTTTGGCACGCAGAAAACTGACGGATAGCAAAACGTTTCGGCCCAGGTCAGCCTGCGCGGACTGCGCAGGCTGACATGGGTCGATACTTTTGGCAAATGCATTAAGCCCCTTTTTCACAGAGAATGGTTCATTTATACTTGTATCTATGTTTATGTACTGTTTGTATTGGAGTTATGGAAGCACTGATTACTGTTATACTTCAAGATAATGTTTCATACTTGCCCATTTTGAAAATAGTCAGTGACATTCAGCTTTATATGTATGACTGGTGCTCTGGCAAAAGGGGGGCTTAATGAACCTCTGACGCATCATACCAAGCAAGTCATTACATGATCATGGAGCGTCAAAGTCCATTCTGTCTAACAACAGGCTGAATCATGAGGTAAACTGGTCCTTGAACACATGCAGAAAATTGACCAAAGGCAAACAGTTTCGACCCAGGTCAGCCTGTGCTGATTGTGCAGGCTGACCTGGGTTGATACTTTTTGCAGATGCAATAAGTCCCCTTTTCACAGAGCATGGTTCATATGTTTTCAATAATGGTAGTTGCCTCTAATTAAAGGTAGAAACTTTTTGATAAAAGAGGAAAGTGCTGGTTAGCTGGGGGTTTTTTTTGTTGGACACACATGTTTATAAAATCTATTTCCCCAGGTTGGTTTACAAGAAGTTTTCAAATATGAATGCATCTAAGCACCTAAAATTTGATTCTTCATAGGTTTCACTGAAATTTTTATTTTGTTTCCCCAAAGTATTCACCTCCAACAGATATACAAAGTTTCAGTCTCCAGATCCAATCTTTGAAGGCATTTTCATAGTCTTTTCTAGTAATACTATGAAGACTCTGGAATTCATTTTCTGTCAACTCTATTTCAACGTGTGTAAACCATCAGATTCAGTCATTGTCTTTTGTAGGAGGTGCAAGACTTTCTTGTCGGTAAAAATTGTCATTGAATGTTTAATGTCTCTAAATTTCATTTCAGTTTCCACATGTAACATGATTGTATTTGTTTTCTTATTTGTATAAAAGGTACAGAAAAGATGAATATTTGCCTATCTTTGGCATGAAATTTTTTGGGAGAAAATGTCACTGACATGACATAATCAGTATCATTTATGACGCTATTATTGCAGCTGTATATAGAGTGACTTTTGGCACTAATTTACACAGTTGTTCTTTTTTCCTCATGGCTAAAAAAAGTTGATATGTGGTTCAGTTGAAGAGAGATATTCAATATAGCTGTATTACAAATGAGAAACAGGATAGATAAAATGGATAGTAAGTGTCCAGGATTAGGAAGGTTTTTCATGCTCAGCTCTGGAATTTCATTCCATTCACCTTCTACTCAGCACACAGAAATCCTGTGCCTTTCTTACTAAACCCTCTAAATCCAGGGCACTTACCATCTACAATTTATTTTCCTATCATATCAATAATTGTGTTCCCCTGAACTGACTGGGAAAAGACCTATGTACAATACAGGCAATGATGCCTTAGTTACAATGTGCTCAATGGGTGTCCTAAACTGTTTTGTCTTCAAAACATTTGTAAAAATTTTACTACTTTATCACTATATTGATTGCAAATTCTTCAGATGTTTCTCTTCAGATGTTTTTTTAAAGATTTATTATACCCCCACCTACATGTTAGAGGGAGGTATACTGGTTTCACCATGTCTGTCTGTCCATCTGGTCATCTGTCCAAATTTCGTCAGTCTGTCCATCTTTTCATTTCCATGCTCTAACTCAGAAGCTGTTTGACCTAGGAACCTGAAACTTTATGCAAGTGTTCCTCATGACCCAAGGAGGTGCCCTTATGTTTTTGAATCACATGGGTCAAAGGTCAAGGTCAGTGTTGATCTTTGTTTTTAGCTCCACTGGCCGAAGGCCAGCGGGCTTATGTCATGGCCCGGTGTCCGTCATGCGTCCGTCCGTCCGTCCGTCCGTCCGTGCGTGCGTTAACTTTTATTTCAAACATCTTCTTCTCTGAAACTACCCATCCAATTTTCATGAAACTTCACAGAAATGATCCTGCCATGGTCCTCTTCAGAATTTCTTGAAAGAATTTGATTCCTTCAAAAACTCTGGTTGCCATGGCAACAAAACTGAAAAATATTGGAAATCTTTAAAAATCTTCTTGTCTGAAACCATAAGGCATAGGGCTACCAAATTTGGCATGTAGCTTTATGTAGTAGACCTCTATCATGTTTGTTGAAATTATAGCCCTGGGGTCAAAATTGGCTCTGCCCCAGGGGTCACAAGTTTTACATAGGCTTATATAGAGAAATCTTTAAAAATCTTCTTGTCTGAAACCATAAGGCATAGGGCTACCAAATTTGGCTTGTAGCTTTATGTAGTAGACCTCTATCATGTTTCCTGAAATTATAGCCCTGGGGTCAAAATTGGCTCTGCCCCAGGGGTCACAAGTTTTACATAGGCTTATATAGAGAAAACTTTAAAAATCTTCTTGTCTGAAACCATAAGGCATAGGGCTACCAAATTTGGCATGTAGCTTTATGTAGTAAACCTCTATCATGTTTCCTGAAATTATAGCCCTGGGGTCAAAATTGGCTCTGCCCCAGGGGTCACAAGTTTTACATAGGCTTATATAGAGAAAACTTTAAAAATCTTCTTGTCAGAAACCATAAGGCCTAGAGCTACCAAATTTTGCATTTAGCTTGATCTAGTTGGGGTCTACCAAAAGTGCCCAAATTATAGTCCTGGGGTCAATTTGGCCTCATGCTGGGGAGGGGGGGGGGGGGCGTTCACAAGATTTACATAGGCTTACATAGGGAAAACTTTTAAATCTTGGTGTACATAGCCATAAGGCTTAGGCTACCAAATTTTGCATAATTATAGCATTATCTAGTGGACAACTACAAAGAGGGCCCAAGTTACAGCCCTAGGATCAAGTTTGGCCCTGCACCAGGGGTCACAAGTTTTACATGGGTTTATGGAGTGAAAAGTTCAGAAACCGTCTTGTTACTAGCCATAAGGCCAAGAACTCCCAAATTTGGCATGTTATTCTTCTAATACACATATTCCCCATTTAGTCCAACTGTAGCCCTGGGGTCAAAGTTTTATAAGGGCTTATATAGTGAAGATTTCTCTTCATGGTTTATATTTATAAGCCAGTGGAGCGATACAGGGCCATCATGGCCCTCTTCTTTCTGATTGTGCTGCTTCAGTGACAAGGTGCTGATAGGGGGTATTTGTCCACTTTGCGACAGTTCTAGTTATTTTTACTTGCAGATGGTTTTTAAAGCCACAGCATGCAGACCCTGAGGAAGCCTTACAAATCCACAAAGATGTTAAATCCAAACAGTCCATTGGAATACATTGGGGTACCTTCAAACTGTCATCAGAGGTAACCTGTTAACTCTTTACCAAAGGAAAAAATTCTAGACGTGTCCAAATTGAAAATAATTGCAGATGATAAAATAAATGTCACTGAAAAATTGAAATTTGTTTTGGGAAGGTAGAAAACACTGTGGGAAAAGGAGGAAATGCTGATTACCAAGGGGTTCTTTATGACCAAAATAAAACCGTGCACGTGACACAATAAAGAGGATTTGGAAGAAAAGGCAACCCGCTTTTGAATGATATGAGAACAAGCCTACGAAGAGAAATATTCCTTGTAACGATTAAGTGCTCCTTTGCTCAAGAAGTTTCCATTTACTGTCAGCTGTAGGTACATCAATACTTACTGATACTTAATGTTGATATTCAGTAGACAGAGATGAATATAGTTGTTTAACTCTTTACCAAACAACAAAATTTCAGATTTGTCCAGATTGAAAGCATTTGCAGACAACAAAGTGAATGTGACTTAAAAATTGAAATTTGTTTTGGGAAGGGTAGAAAACATTGCGGGAAAAGGATAAAATGCTGGTTAACAGCATTTTATCCTTTTCCCACAATGTTTTCAAAAGGCTCCTTTTTCAGGGTCGTTAAAAGTCGGGATTGTGTGGTAAAAGGTTAATAAGATTTGAGTTTTGAAAAACTCCATGCTCACAGTGCTTTGATTTTTCCATGAGTCCTATACCAAACAGCAAATTAATGGATTTGCCAAGTCCAAAGCACTTGCAGACCAATTGAATATGGCTTAAATGTCTCTGAAAGCCTGAAAGACACAGTGTAAAAATGAGAAATTGCTGGTCACCAGCATTTTCCCCCTAACACACAATGTTTTCAAAAGACTTCAAACTTCCTGAGAGTCATTAAAACACAGGGTTGTTAGAGTAAAGGGTTAAAAGTCATTCTGTCATGTAAATGATTCGTGGATATTTTCCCATGAATCCATAAGCAAACCACAAAATTTTAAACTGATCCACACTCAAAGCATTGTTAGAAAAACTAGATTTTATGGATCCATTTAATACTGTGATGACTTGCTGGGTATTGTGTATCAGGAGGTGCATTAACCCTTTACTGCACAATGCCGCCTTTTGACGCCCCTGGGAAAGAAGTCTTTTGAAAACATTGTGGGAAAAGGAGAAAATGCTGGTTACCAGCATTTTCTCCTTTTCCCACAACGTTTTCTACCATATCAAAGAAAAGTTGCACCATTTGAGCCACACTGAAATTGTCGTCTGCAAATGCTCTCAATTTGGACAAGGCTAAAATTTCGTCGTTTGGTAAAGGGTTAAGCCCCCTTTTTGCCAGAGCACGGCTCATATATTTAGTTTAAAACCCAAGCTAAAGATGTAACTCTTTAAAAGAAAAAAACAAAATTTTAAGTATATCAAAGCTGAAAGCGTTTGCAGACATGAAATTAAATGTGGTTCAATTGATGGGATATGTCAGTGGAAGAGTTAAAAACCTTGTTGGAAAAGATGTTTAACTCTTTACCAAACGACAAAATTTTAGACTTGTCCAAATTGAAAGCATTTGCAGGCAACAATTTAAATGTGGTTCAAGAATTGAAATTTGTTTTGGGAAGGGTAAAAAACATAGTGGGAAAAGGAGAAAATGCTGGTTACCAGCATTTTCTCCTTTTCCCACAATGTTTTCAAAAGTTTTTTTCTCAAAGTTGGGATTGTTTGGTAAAGGGCTAATGCTGGTTATCAGCATTTTATCATTTTCCCACAATGATTTTTAAAAGTCTTTTTGCTTAGGGTCATTAAAACTGTGAATTTATGTAGTAAAAGATCAAGAACTTCTCAAGGACTCATCTTGTTCTTTTCATCTGTCAGTTCTACCTGGAACCCGAGCTGAAGATTGGTTATCAGCATGTTCTCCTTTTCCAACAATGTTTTTAAAGGTCTTTTTTTTTCTCAGGGTTTTTAAAACTGGGAAATGTTTAGTAAAGGGGGAAAAACTGCTCAAGGACTCTTCTTTTTTTTTCTTTCAGTTTTATCTAGAACCAAAGATGAAGATTGCAGAATTATTGAAGGAAAATGGTCTACCAATAAACACATTTGTTACTTTAAAACATGGAGAAGTGATAATTCCAGAGGATTTAGCAGACTAAAGATCCTTTTTCTGACCAGCTACCTCATCATCTCATAACCTGCTGCAGCTGAGTTTTTGTCTTGCAGTAGAATGTATCGGAAAACATCAGGGCCAAAGGGAGGTTTGCTCATAATGAAATAAAAAGCTTCCATTGGCTAAATTGTTTTCTCATGTAGAGGTCACCACTGTTTCAACCTGTTTAACCCTTTACCACACAATCCCGACTTTTAATGACCCTGAAAAAGAAGCCTTTTGAAAACATTGTGGGAAAAGAAGAAAATGCTGGTAACCAGCATTTTCTTCTTTTCCCACAATGTTTTCTTCTCTTTAAGAAACAAATTTTATGTTTTGAGCCACATTTGAAATGTCGTCTGCAAATGCTTTCAGTTTGGACTAGTCTACTTTTTTGTCGTGTGGTAAAGAGTTAAAACAATCCACTGCTTGAACTCTTCACCAAACAACAAATATTTAGACCACTACATATTGAAAGTCTTTGCAGAAAACAAATGCATGACGGTCAAAACATTGGAAGTTATCCTAGAAAGAGTAGAAAACATATGGAAAAAAAGTGATGGGACGATGATCGGGAAAGATCGATTAAGTATCATTTAACCATTGCTGATGCCGATTATCGATAACAAATACCAAAAATCAATCATCAGACTAAACCAGAATAACACTGAATTTAACCAAGGGATGCTAAACTCAACCAAGGGATGCAACTCTAATGGCACAAAAACATGAAAATGGCTACTGACACAGTCAAACAGCTTGAAATTAATTCCCATCCAAATGTAAAAATCTGAAGAGTGAAAGTATTTTGAGGATTTTGTGGTGAAGAGTTAAAAGACCAATGTTTTGGTTTTACATTCCTTCTTCTTACATCATCTTAACCCTTTACTACACAATCCTGAGTTTTAACGACCCTGTAGAAGAAGCCTTTGAAAACATTGTTGGAAAAGGAGAAAATGCTGGTAACCAGCATTTTCTCCTTTTCCCACAATGTTTTCTACCCTTCCCAAAGCAACTTTCAATTTTTGAGCCACATTTGATTTGTCGTTTGCAGATGCTTTCAATTTGGACAAGTCTAAAATTTTGTCGTTTTTTTTTGAGGCCTTTCTGTCATTTTCATCAAATTTAAAATTGTCGTCTGCAAACTCTTTCAATTTGAACCAGTCTAAAATTTGTCGTTTGGGAAAGGGTTAAAGTGGTACCCGCTGTATCTCCCGCAACCGTCTGATAGACAACTGGCAACACCCGATTTATCAAGGGCAGCTATTGGTTTTCATAAATACAAAATCCACCAATCAGACAGCCCGTAACAGAATGCCTTAATGTCTGTTTTAAAATAACCAAAACATATTCTTTCGTTGGCTTAGACTTTCATGACAGACAGTCTTTTTTCTAACCATGATCAATTTATCAAAATCGCTAAGAACTTTATTCTTTATCGATATGGTTTATCTCTTTGTGTAAATGATATCACAATTTAAATTTCCAAATCTCGTGTTATCTCACGAAATCTCGAACTGGGCAGAAACTCGACTTGTAAGCATTGGGTGTTACCTGTTGTTGATACGAAGATCGATAACAGGTTGCCAGTTTATCTTTAGCTCACCTGAAAAGCCATCTTTTAAGACGAATATAAATGATCAGTTTTTTTTCTTTTTATATAAATTATACATGTATTCTATAAATATATATTATTAAATGATCAGTTTTTGTAAAGAATTTCTTTTTTGAAAAACGTGCAAACTTGACCTTGTGCTTTCTACTAGTATTTGTCTGTCTTAACCCTTTCCCAAACGACAAATTTTGGACTGGTCCAAATCGAAAGAGTTTGCTGACAACAATTTTAAATTTGATGAAAATGGCATAAAGTTATCAAAAAGGGTAGAAAACACCGTGGGAAAAGGAGAAATTGTTCGTTATGAGCAATTTCTCCTTTTCCCACAGTGTTTTCAAAAGACTTGTACTGCAGACACATGAAAACCAGGGCTTGTTTGGGAAAGGGTTAAGCTCACTTTTGGAAAGCTATCTTTGTAGGTGAATATAAATCAACAGTTTTTACAAAGAATTTCCTTTTTTTTTAACCCTTTACCAAACGACAAAAATTTAGACTGGTCCAAATTCAAAGCATTTGCATACGACAAATAAAATGATACTCAAATGATGGGATTTATACCAAAAAGGGTAGAACACTGTGGGAAAAGGAGAAAATGCTGGTCACCAGCTTTTTCTCCTTTTCCCACATTGTTTTCAAAAGGCCTTCTTTTTCAGGGTTGTTAAAACTCAGGATTATGAGGTTAACCCTTTCCCAAACAAGCCCTGGTTTTCACGTGTCTGCCGTACAAGTCTTTTGAAAACACTGTGGGAAAAGGAGAAATTGCTCGTAACGAGCAATTTCTCCTTTTCCCACAGTGTTTTCTACCTTTTTCTGAGACCTTTCTGCCATTTTCATCAAATTTAAAATTGTCGTCTGCAAATTTTTTCAATTTGGACCCGTCCAAAATTTGTCATTTGGGAAAGGGTTAAAAAAGAAAAGGCATGTTTTTTTTCTTTTAAAATATTCTCGATACAACCCCATTCAACATTAATCATTTACCAGACAGTCCCAAGTTTAAACGACACTGAAGGGGGAAGGCTTATTAAAAAATTGTGGGAAAAGGAGAAAATGCTGGTAACCAGCATTTTCTCCTTTTTCCACAATGTTTTCAACCCTTTTAAAGACAAATGTACTATTTTAGCCACATATAATTTGTTGTATGCAATTGAATTCAATTTGACAGGGTCTAGAATTTTACTGTTTTACTGTTTGGTAAAGTGTTAACACCAACATGTCTGTTCTATTGAACAAGACTGGCTATTTCGACCTACTTGCATAACAGTAAGCACCAGCAAGTTTGGTTTGAACCTCAGCAAGTTTGAAATCATTTTTTGTGAGAATCATAACAATGTTATAATTAAGCCATACTCTGTGACAAGGGGGCTTAATGCATCTGCGAAAAGTTTTGACCCAGGTCAGCCTTCAAAGTCCACGCAAGCTGACCTGGGCCGAAACTTTTCATTATTGGTCCATTTTCTGTATTTCAAAGGACCAGCATACCATATGATACAGACGTAGTGGATTTTATGGATCCCTAATTATGTGATATCTTGCTTGATATGATGCATCTCGGAGATGGATTAACCCTTTACCACACGATCTCGACTTTTAACAACCCTGAAAAGGAAGCCTTTTGAAAACATTGTGGGAAAAGGAGAAAATGCTGGTAACCAGCATTTTCTCCTTTTCCCACAATGTTTTCTACCCTTCCCAAAGCAACTTTCAATTTTTGAGCCACATTTGATTTGTCGTTTGCAGATGCTTTCAATTTGGACAAGTCTAAAATTTTGTCGTTTTTTTTTTGAGGCCTTTCTGTCATTTTCATCAAATTTAAAATTGTCGTCTGCAAACTCTTTCAATTTGAACCAGTCTAAAATTTGTCGTTTGGGAAAGGGTTAAAGTGGTACCCGCTGTATCTCCCGCAACCGTCTGATAGACAACTGGCAACACCCGATTTATCAAGGGCAGCTATTGGTTTTCATAAATACAAAATCCACCAATCAGACAGCCCGTAACAGAATGCCTTAATGTCTGTTTTAAAATAACCAAAACATATTCTTTCGTTGGCTTAGACTTTCATGACAGACAGTCTTTTTTCTAACCATGATCAATTTATCAAAATCGCTAAGAACTTTATTCTTTATCGATATGGTTTATCTCTTTGTGTAAATGATATCACAATTTAAATTTCCAAATCTCGTGTTATCTCACGAAATCTCGAACTGGGCAGAAACTCGACTTGTAAGCATTGGGTGTTACCTGTTGTTGATACGAAGATCGATAACAGGTTGCCAGTTTATCTTTAGCTCACCTGAAAAGCCATCTTTTAAGACGAATATAAATGATCAGTTTTTTTTCTTTTTATATAAATTATACATGTATTCTATAAATATATATTATTAAATGATCAGTTTTTGTAAAGAATTTCTTTTTTGAAAAACGTGCAAACTTGACCTTGTGCTTTCTACTAGTATTTGTCTGTCTTAACCCTTTCCCAAACGACAAATTTTGGACTGGTCCAAATCGAAAGAGTTTGCTGACAACAATTTTAAATTTGATGAAAATGGCATAAAGTTATCAAAAAGGGTAGAAAACACCGTGGGAAAAGGAGAAATTGTTCGTTATGAGCAATTTCTCCTTTTCCCACAGTGTTTTCAAAAGACTTGTACTGCAGACACATGAAAACCAGGGCTTGTTTGGGAAAGGGTTAAGCTCACTTTTGGAAAGCTATCTTTGTAGGTGAATATAAATCAACAGTTTTTACAAAGAATTTCCTTTTTTTTTAACCCTTTACCAAACGACAAAAATTTAGACTGGTCCAAATTCAAAGCATTTGCATACGACAAATAAAATGATACTCAAATGATGGGATTTATACCAAAAAGGGTAGAACACTGTGGGAAAAGGAGAAAATGCTGGTCACCAGCTTTTTCTCCTTTTCCCACATTGTTTTCAAAAGGCCTTCTTTTTCAGGGTTGTTAAAACTCAGGATTATGAGGTTAACCCTTTCCCAAACAAGCCCTGGTTTTCACGTGTCTGCCGTACAAGTCTTTTGAAAACACTGTGGGAAAAGGAGAAATTGCTCGTAACGAGCAATTTCTCCTTTTCCCACAGTGTTTTCTACCTTTTTCTGAGACCTTTCTGCCATTTTCATCAAATTTAAAATTGTCGTCTGCAAATTTTTTCAATTTGGACCCGTCCAAAATTTGTCATTTGGGAAAGGGTTAAAAAAGAAAAGGCATGTTTTTTTTCTTTTAAAATATTCTCGATACAACCCCATTCAACATTAATCATTTACCAGACAGTCCCAAGTTTAAACGACACTGAAGGGGGAAGGCTTATTAAAAAATTGTGGGAAAAGGAGAAAATGCTGGTAACCAGCATTTTCTCCTTTTTCCACAATGTTTTCAACCCTTTTAAAGACAAATGTACTATTTTAGCCACATATAATTTGTTGTATGCAATTGAATTCAATTTGACAGGGTCTAGAATTTTACTGTTTTACTGTTTGGTAAAGTGTTAACACCAACATGTCTGTTCTATTGAACAAGACTGGCTATTTCGACCTACTTGCATAACAGTAAGCACCAGCAAGTTTGGTTTGAACCTCAGCAAGTTTGAAATCATTTTTTGTGAGAATCATAACAATGTTATAATTAAGCCATACTCTGTGACAAGGGGGCTTAATGCATCTGCGAAAAGTTTTGACCCAGGTCAGCCTTCAAAGTCCACGCAAGCTGACCTGGGCCGAAACTTTTCATTATTGGTCCATTTTCTGTATTTCAAAGGACCAGCATACCATATGATACAGACGTAGTGGATTTTATGGATCCCTAATTATGTGATATCTTGCTTGATATGATGCATCTCGGAGATGGATTAACCCTTTACCACACGATCTCGACTTTTAACAACCCTGAAAAGGAAGCCTTTTGAAAACATTGTGGGAAAAGGAGAAAATGCTGGTAACCAGCATTTTCTCCTTTTCCCACAATGTTTTCCAACCTTCCCAAAACAAATTTCAGTTTCTGAGGTCCATTTATTTTGTTGTCTGCAAGTGCTGTCAATTTGGACTAGTCTAAAAATTTGTCGTTTGGTAAATTTTAGAGTTAAACAATAGTTTTAACACTGGCGTGTGAAAAAAGAGGTTTTTTGAATCATTGTGAGGAATGGAGAAAACGATGGTAACCAGTGTTTTCTCCTTTTCCCACAGTGTGTTATACTCTTTCCATGACAAATCCTGTTATCTGAGATATATTTCAGAACTATATCTTTTGGTGTAGCTTTCTGTTTGATCAACTCTTATTTTTTTTCAATTATTTTGTGAAGAGTGAAAGTGAATACCTCATCTTCTATATACATGTACTGTATTGTTGTTTTATCATTCTTAAAACAATCTTTTATAAAACCCATGACAATTTTCAGTTATTTCAATCCCTGCTTCATCTAATTTCAACAGATTTGAAAAGCTCTGTCAATAATCCATGCGTCCCCCTATTCAGCTAACTGGACCATCTTTCAAACCACTTCGCGCGCACTAGAGAAGATAGTCTTCCTTGTGCTTTATCTCTGTAAAAGCTTATTTCAGACAGATCAACCAGAAGGTAAATTGACCAAACGACAGCTGTCAATCAAAAAAATCAATAAGCCAATCAGCGATCAGCATTTTTTCCATTCAGAATGGAAGCGGTCTTGCCGTTATAAAACCTAGACATTCTGAATCATTAGGAATTATAACTATATATAAATGTATTATATATAATATGGGAAAAAAACTGATGGATAACTTTAACCCTTTACCGCACAATGCCACCTTTTAACACCCCTGGGAAAGAAACCTTTTGAAAACATTGTACGAAAAGGAGAGAATGCTGGTAACCAGCTTTTTCTCCTTTTCCCACAATGTTTTCTACCCTATCAAATAAAAATTGCACCATTTGAGTCACACTGAAATTGTCGTCTACAAATGCTTTAAAAATTGGATACGGCTATAATTTTGTCGACTGGTAAAGAGTTAAACTTGATATCCATTATTAATCCTTAGGACTGCAATTTCAAGATGCAGAGCATCTCCATGATGCATTATCTACCAAACAAGTCATCACATGATTTGAGTGTGGATCTGTTATACCAGGTAAAACTATTGTTGCAGAAGACAAATTCAGATTGAAAAGGAGAAAAAAAAAATATTACTTCTTGTAAACATGCTTTTATATTGTCATAAGGTTTCCAGAATTTCAATCTTAGCAACAGATACCTGTTTCTTTATTAAAAGAAATGTATAGATAATATTTTAAACAAGTGATTGGATTTTATCATGTTCAGTTATTTATTTCCTTTACCTTATTTTTCATTTAAATATATGACTGTATAATTCATTTTCTTACCAGATCGAGTTGACTTTTTATTTTGAATGCTGGTTAACTCTTTACCATACAAGGAAAAAATATACTTGCCCAAATTGAAAGCATTTGCAGACAACAAATTAAACATGACTTAAAAATTGAAATTTGTTATGGAAAAAGTAGAAAACATTGTAGGAAAAGGAGAAAATGCTGGTTACCAGCATTTTCTCCTTTTTCCAAAATTTTTTCAAAAGGCTTCCTTTTCAGGGTCATTAAATGAATGAATGAATGTTGTTTTATGGCGCATCGACAGCTTTGGTCATTTAGCGCGCATATCTGTGTTGAAGGAACGATTAAGGTGGATTTTTTCCTAAAAAGATTTGAGACATGCTGACAGTAAAAGAGTTAAATTAAGAAGGATCATGTGTGATCTAAGTATGTATAAAAGATATAATTGAGCAACAGGGCTTCCCTATTAACTCAAAAAGGTTTGGAATAATGATGTTAAGACTGTGATAAAAAGATTTGAACAGTCTTAAATTGATAATAAAGGAGTCTTTAAATGAAGAATGAATGTCTCCAATGAGATAAGATGCCCTCAAAAGAGGTAATCCTCCCATTAAGGAGATGCAAACTTAAGATTGTGATAACAAATTTGAACAGTCTTAAAATGATAAGAAAAAGTCTTTAAATGATGAAAGATTATGTGTAACTGATAATGTGCATAAAATATAATATTGAGTGGCTGGGCAATCCCTGCCTACTCAAAGTAAAGAATGTAAAAAGGTGGATAAGAAACTAAAGAGTAAATATCACAGTTTATTGTAAATGCCAATCTCCTTTATGAAAGCGATAATAGATTCAACGCTGACAGAATCAAAAAGATTTTTTAAACTATCGACGTTGAAATATTTTGAACGAATTGGTTGAAAGTCAATGCAATCTAGTAGGATATGTTTTATAGAAAAGGATGCATTGCATGGAATACATTCAGGGGCATCATCTCTGGTCAAAAGCCAGGAATGTGTAATGCGTGAATGGCCAATTCGAAGTCGCGCAATTATCACTTCTTCTCGACGAATAGACCTGTAAACGGGGTACCATTCACCAAGGGAAGGTTTAACTGAATGTAGTTTATTGAAAACATCAGCATCCCACTGGGATTGCCAAGAAGATTGGATATGTGTTAAAACAGAGGATTTAAAATCAGTGTGTGGAACTTTAAAATCTGAAATGGGAAGGTTAAGTGCAGATTTGGCAGACCTATCGGCATTTTCATTGCCTTTGATGCCTACATGACTTGGAAGCCAGCAGAACACCAATCTATTCATAGAAGAAATTTGTGAGATCCTTTCAAGTAAAGTACAGATCAAAGGATTCTCAAGTCGTTGATTTGAAAGGGCCTGTAATGTAGACAAAGAGTCCGAAAAGATAATGAAACGGTTGGAATTAGAATGTTCAGCTAGATTAAGGGCAAGATCAATAGCTTTAATTTCTGCAGAGAAGATAGAGGAATTGTTTGGAAGGCGGCATTTTAAGCTCATTTCTCCATAAATAGCGGCAGCTGCTACAGAATTTCCCTCTTTAGATCCATCTGTATAGATTGGTTTGAAGGAAAAATAATGCTCCTTTATCTCGTTGTATCTAGCATGAAACACAGTTCTATCCGTGACTGACTTTTTGTCGGATGCAAGGTCAAATCTGAATTCTGCACTGTTTAATGTCCATGGAGGGATTTCAGAGATTTTATAGTCGGCAATAGACTCAATGTCTATGCCAAGGTCATCTACAATGGGCTCCATGCGGATACCAAATGGAGGAATAACATTTGGTTTCCTTTCAAAAAGACGTTTATACTGAGGTTTAAAAACAACTTTATGAGTTGGATTAAAACGATTTGATTTCAGTTTTAAAAGATATTGAAGCGATAGTTTTTCCCTCCTGTAAGAAAGAGAAGGTTCATTAGCCTCAACATAGAGACTATTGACGGGAGAAGTTCTGAAAGCGCCAAGTACAAGACGCAGGCCTTCGTGGTGTATAGGATCAAGAATTTTAAGACAAGATTTACGGGCTGATCCGTATACGATAGATCCATAGTCTAATTTGGAGCGAACTAAAGACCGATAAAGCCGCAAGAGGACTTTACGGTCTGCTCCCCATTCAGAATGGGCCACAACCTTTAGAAGATTAAGAGCCTTCTTGCATTTCTTTTTAAGTGCTGTGATGTGAGGAAGGAGGGAAAGCTTTCTGTCAAAGATGACTCCGAGAAATTTAAACTCAGAAACTACTTCAATTTTAGTTTTGTCCAAATACAGTTCAGGGTCTGGATGAACACCACGTAAATTACAAAGGTGCATGCATTTTGTTTTGGACTTGGAAAATTTGAAGCCGTTTTCTTCAGACCACGTTTGGAGTTTGTTGAGACACTGTTGAAGTTGTCTCTCAATAATATTCATATTTCGAGATCTGAAGCATATAACAAAGTCATCAACATAAAGAGAACAGTCTACACCAGGACAGATAGCTTTAACTATACTGTTTATTTTTACACTAAAAAGTGTAACAGAGAGAATACATCCTTGGGGCACACCCATCTCCTGTTGACGGGCTCCCGAGACAGTATTGCCAACTCGGACACGGAAAAGACGTTCATCCAAGAAGGCTGAGATAAAAAGAGGAAGACGGCCTCGAAGACCAAAGTCATGCAAGTCTTTAAGAATTCCGTATTTCCAAGTCGTATCATAAGCGCTTTCAAGGTCGAAAAAGACAGATACTACATGTTGTCTATTAATAAAGGCTTCTCTGACAAAGGTTTCAAAGCGGACAAGATGATCGATGGTACCACGCTGGCGGCGAAATCCACTCTGTACATCAACGATAAGGTTGTTTTTCTCTAAAAACCAGACAAGCCTGTCGTTGACCATACGTTCTAGGGTCTTGCAGAGACAACTAGTAAGAGCTATGGGACGATAGTTGGCTGGGTCACTAGCATCCTTGCCAGGTTTTGGGATAGGAATGACTAGTGCCTCTCGCCAGGGCGAAGGAAAATCACCGGACTGCCAGATATCATTAAAAATATCAAGTAAAACAGAGAGAGAAGTAAAAGGTAAGTGTTTTAAAAACTGGTAATGAACTTTATCTTGGCCAGGAGAAGAATCGTGAGCTTTATTCAGAGCAGATTTTAATTCTTTAAAAGTGAATAGTTTATTATAGTGCTCTGAATTAGAAGAATTGAAATTAAGTTTTTTCTTTTCTTTTGTGGCTTTATTCCTCTGAAACTTTTCAGAATAGTTTGCAGAGGAAGACTTTTTGCAAAAGGTGTCGGCAAGAGCATCAGCTATATCCTGGGGTGATTCCAACGAAGTATTGTTAACATTCAGGTGACTGAGAGGCGGTTGGCCTTTGCCATTGATCTTTCTAATCATGTCCCAGGTTTTTTTAGTAGTAGTTCTACTATTTAATTTAGAAACATATTGTCTCCAAGCCTTGCGCTTACTTTCTCTAATGGTACGACGGGCCTTTGCCCTGGAAATACGGAATAGGTTATGATTTTCTTTGGTAGGTCTGAGGTTAAACTTTCTAAGGGCTTGTTTTCTGTCTCTGACAGCCTGTTTACAATCATCATTGTACCAAGGTTTGTCAGGACGTTTTGGATTTGTCGAGGTCTGGGGGACGGACTGTTTAGCTGTATCAATTAATAGGGAAGTGAAAAGTTTTGCGGGATCATCGCAATCTCCAAATTTGTCATGTGTAATGGTCTGTTCACAGACGGTTTCAAATCTGTTCCAATTGGCATTAGACAGTTTCCATTTCTGCGGTCTTACACTGCTGGATGGTTGTGTAGATGAAAAGATAATAGGGAAGTGATCACTTCCACACAAATCCTCTTTCACTTTCCAAGTGAAATTGGGAAGTAAGACTGGGCTGCATAAAGTTAAATCAATAGATGAGTAAGATCCAGTTGCTGGATGTAGATAGGTTTTGGATTTGTTGTCATTCATGAAAGACAAAGAGTTGTTCGAAATGAAGCTCTCCAACTGTAAACCTCTCTGGTTAGTGTCATCACAACCCCACATAACATTGTGACCATTAAAGTCCCCAGCAAGAATATAGGGGGATGGCAATTGGGAAATGAGATCATTCAGATTGGTCTCATTAACAGGTGTGCTCGGGGGGAGATATAAAGAACATAGTGTAACGGCACTGTGTAAAGATAATCTGATGGCAACAGCTTGCAAGTTTGTGTTAAGAGAGATAACTTTATGAGGTATCTTGTTATTAACAATAACAGAAACACCACCTCTAGCTTTCTCGCCTTCGGTAAAGACTTTATTGTAAATGGAATGGTATTTGATTGAGATATCATCCTCCCGTTTAAGGAAGGTTTCTTGAAGACAAACAGCAACTGGTTTGTGATCACTAATTAAAAGGGAAAGTTCGTCAAAGTTTGACTTCAGACCTCGACAATTCCACTGGATTATGGTATCCATAGTGCATGAAGAAAGTATAAAAACTAAAGTAAAAAAAGAGGTTGTAAACCAATGCATTTTAAAATAGGTTGATTAAGACTTCATTACAGTTGTCTCGGGTTTGGATGTGTGCCAAGTGTCAGTGTTCTTGTTCCAAGTATCTTTAGAAATGGACCAGATAGAGGCTTCTGAATCTGAAGCCTCACCTTCCAGATTTTCAGTATCTGCATCCATGTCCTCTAGCTCCGAAAATCTGTTGGAGGTAGGGACCGGATCATCTACTGTGACTGCTACTTCACAAGATCCATGCTTATCTCTGGACTGTGGTTTAGATTTCGAGGAAGATCTTTTTGGTGATCGGGGTACATGATAAGATTTATCTTTAGGTGGAGTGTTAGATTTATTTGTAGACTGTGAAGGTGGAGGTTGGGGTTTCTTAGGAGGCTGTTTTGAAGGGGCAGATGGCTTTGAAGCTGTTTTTGAAGAAGTATTTTGTGAAGAGGAAGAGGGCTTTGGGGGTGTTGATTTAAGGGAGTCAGATGACGAGTTTGTTTCTTGTGAAATGATTTTCTTTTTGTTTTGGGAGGAAGTAGATGGTGCTTTTTGAGAAGAGGATGCAGTAGTGGGTTTGGGTGTAGGTTGTGTCTGTTTGAGGGGTTTGGATAGTTGAATGTCAGGGACAAGGCTTTTCAACTCGTTGGCCATTTCTGGAAACTTTTCCAGAAGTTTTTTTGCCAAGAGTTCACAGGTTGAGCAATGTCCCTGTGGAGATATGGGAGATGTGACTTTGGCATAAGATGTTGCACTAGTCATTAAGGTCACATCATTTTTGCGTCTTTCTACTATTTTCCTAGCTTCCAAGAAACTGATGTTTTCTTTAAATTTGATGGATAGGATTTCCTTCTCATCCTTCCATACTGAGCAGTTTTTGGAGAAGGTTGGATGAGAAGACTTGCAATTGTAACACAGAACTGGATTGTCGCAAGTTTTTGGATCATGGTCGGGGCCCTCAAAAGCACATTTTGGGCAAATAGGGGTGTTTGTGCAATTGCTTTCGTGATGTCCATACCGCTGGCATTTATAGCAACGCAGCGGGTTTGGCACATACACGTCGACATTCACCGACTGAAATCCTACTTTAATGGAAGCAGGTAAGGAGGGTGTGCAGAACGTTAAAATGTACGTATGGGTATCTCTACGTACCCCATCTCTAAAAACAGAGATTCTCCTTACGTCAGACACAGCCTGAGATTGTAGGTTCGTTTTAATCTCTTCTATGGAGTCACAGTAAGAAAGTTCTTTGCATCTGATGACTCCTTTGCTCGTGTTTAAGGTCTTATGCGGATATATCTTAACATCCAGGTTAAAGAATTTTTTGTGGCCTAAAAGATTTTTTGCCTGCTGTTGGGTAAAACATTCAACGAGCAGGGTTTCATTTTTTAATTTCTTTACAGATTTTGGAGTGCCTAAAATTGAAGAGATTGTTTTTTCAATGATGAAAGGTGATAATTTTGTGATTGTTTTTGATGTGTCAGCTGACTCGATGACAATAAACCTAGCAAAACTAGTGGTTGAACTAAAAGAAATATCTGATTCAGAATCTGAATCTGAAAGTACACGCTTGGCCTTTTTGGGGGTTGCCATGATAGTTGTAATAAATTCATTGCCGATGCTCCCCACCCGCCTCGGAGCCCAACAAGGGGACATGATCTGGGGAAACCAAACACAGATCATGACAAGGATACATCGGCAATATACTCGAAGCGAAAGGGCTAGATAGGACAAATGTAGGCCCTCAGAATGTCATACCAAGCATAGGCTATCTTTGGGCGGTTACAAGTGTCAATTAAACACCAACTTTCACCCGATTAGCCCATGAGCCACCGCCTTCTAGGGCACTGATTTCTATCTTTGACAGAGGCAAAAAGATATGATAATCTTGGGTGAATTTTTGTGTACGATAAACGATACACAGTTAAAAGAAATGCCCTAGGGCTAGGCATGACCAGCCGATTGATCAGGACGGGCCCTCCTGACCTCTCGTTTAGTCCAATTCAAGGCCAAAGTGGTGTGTTGTGAAAGCAGAACAATTCAAGGGCCATATCCTGAATCCACTCAACCACCAGGATCCCGTCATCAGACGACACGAGTTGCAGCCCACGGCAAACAGGCAGGCACAGTGGGGGGGGGGGGGGGGGTCTTACCCCTGCTGTAGTGCGACAGCTGAGCTATTTCTATCCCCCCGCCCAGCTGGGGGCCCAGGGTCATTAAAAGTCTGGATTGTGTGGTAAAGGGTTAAATCTCTTTGATTGATTTTTTTTTTTTTTTTTCTTGCAAATTATCCTTAGATAAAATTTGAATCGACAAAATTTGTGTAAAAATAGTTAATTTCTTCGAATATGTTTTTCATATAGTCTTCCTGGAAGTCAAACCTAAAAACCCTGCTTTTAAAATAAAATGCAATGTAGGCACAGTTTAGATGTGGAGAGTTGCAGATGTACTGGCACTAATCAATTCTACAGATGAAAATTTTTTAGACTTGACTATTGAAGGCGGTTGCAGGCAAGTGTGGCTCATATAATGGGATTCATCTTTGTAAAGGTAGAAAACGTTATGGGAAAAGGAAGAAACTGCTGGTTACCAGCATTTTCTCCTCTTTCAACAATGTTTTCAAAAAGTATTCTTCTATGGGGATGTCCATGTCGAAAAATCCAAAATCTGTTAACCCACTTTGCTGGCAAGCCAAACGCAAGTATTTAATATAAGAAAGTTCAATTTTAAAGATGAAAAGTAATTTTTGGCAAAATGCGTATCTTGTTTTTGATTGCAGTTATATCTTATAGTACAGAAATACATGTATTACTATTGCATAGAATATTCATTTCTTAACCGCACACATAACTTGATCCTTTGCTTATATCATTGGTTTAGGTGAAAATCGATGTTTCGTAGTACTAGGGTATGATGGGGTTGTTCAACTAACCCCATGAATATTTTTGAATTTACCCAAAATAAAACCCCTGTCAAACGATCAAGTATTTTACATCACTGGAAGAGAGACCTTGAAAAGATTGTAGAGAAAAGAGAAAAATACTTTGTCTCCTTTACCCACAAAATTGCAACCCTTTCAAAGACAAACCCCGGTTTTTTTGTTGTTGTTGTTGCAAATACTCTTGAAGAGTCTTAACCCTTTACCACACAATCCCGAGTTTTAACGACCCTGAGGAGGAAGGCTTTTGAAAACACTGTGGGAAAAGGAGAAAATGCTGGTAGCCAGCATTTTCTCCTTTTCCCACAATGTTTTCTGCCCTTCTCAAAACAAATTTCAATTTTTGAACCACATTTATTTTGTCCTCTGCAAATGCTTTGAATCTGGAATAGTCTAAATTTTTGTCGTTTGGTAAAGAGTTAAATTTTGTTGCTTTGTGAAGGGTTATATCTATAGCATTCCTTAAAATGTAAATACGAAATGCACAAGAAACTAAAGGAATATCCCTAAAAAGGTATCATTTGAAAATAGAGCAAATTTCCACTCTAAGAATTAAAATTAAAAAAAATACAGTTTCTATGTTTAGAAAATGCATGACAACCTCTAAGTTATTTCAGATGCTACATTCTCATATCCAAAAGACAACTAGGGTGATATTCCCCGGTCTATTTTTGAAACTGAGAGAGGCCACACCAATGGACAGAACAGAAATACATGTATATATTCCGGCTGTTGCAGAACCATACTGTTCGTTTATTTGTGATTGGTGTTTTACACGCAAGCTGACCTGGGCCGAAACTTTTCATTATTGGTCCATTTTCTGTATTTCAAAGGACCAGCATACCATATGATACAGACATAGTGGATTTTATGGATCCCTAATTATGTGATATCTTGCTTGATATGATGCATCTCGGAGATGGATTAACCCTTTACCACACGATCCCGACTTTTAACAACCCTGAAAAGGAAGCCTTTTGAAAACATTGTGGGAAAAGGAGAAAATGCTGGTAACCAGCATTTTCTCCTTTTCCCACAATGTTTTCCAACCTTCCCAAAACAAATTTCAGTTTCTGAGGTCCATTTATTTTGTTGTCTGCAAGTGCTGTCAATTTGGACTAGTCTAAAAATTTGTCGTTTGGTAAATTTTAGAGTTAAACAATAGTTTTAACACTGGCGTGTGAAAAAAGAGGTTTTTTGAATCATTGTGAGGAATGGAGAAAACGATGGTAACCAGTGTTTTCTCCTTTTCCCACAGTGTGTTATACTCTTTCCATGACAAATCCTGTTATCTGAGATATATTTCAGAACTATATCTTTTGGTGTAGCTTTCTGTTTGATCAACTCTTATTTTTTTTCAATTATTTTGTGAAGAGTGAAAGTGAATACCTCATCTTCTATATACATGTACTGTATTGTTGTTTTATCATTCTTAAAACAATCTTTTATAAAACCCATGACAATTTTCAGTTATTTCAATCCCTGCTTCATCTAATTTCAACAGATTTGAAAAGCTCTGCCAATAATCCATGCGTCCCCCTATTCAGCTAACTGGACCATCTTTCAAACCACTTCGCGCGCACTAGAGAAGATAGTCTTCCTTGTGCTTTATCTCTGTAAAAGCTTATTTCAGACAGATCAACCAGAAGGTAAATTGACCAAACGACAGCTGTCAATCAAAAAAATCAATAAGCCAATCAGCAATCAGCATTTTTTCCATTCAGAATGGAAGCGGTCTTGCCGTTATAAAACCTAGACATTCTGAATCATTAGGAATTATAACTATATATAAATGTATTATATATAATATGGGAAAAAAACTGATGGATAACTTTAACCCTTTACCGCACAATGCCACCTTTTAACACCCCTGGGAAAGAAACCTTTTGAAAACATTGTACGAAAAGGAGAGAATGCTGGTAACCAGCTTTTTCTCCTTTTCCCACAATGTTTTCTACCCTATCAAATAAAAATTGCACCATTTGAGTCACACTGAAATTGTCGTCTACAAATGCTTTAAAAATTGGATACGGCTATAATTTTGTCGACTGGTAAAGAGTTAAACTTGATATCCATTATTAATCCTTAGGACTGCAATTTCAAGATGCAGAGCATCTCCATGATGCATTATCTACCAAACAAGTCATCACATGATTTGAGTGTGGATCTGTTATACCAGGTAAAACTATTGTTGCAGAAGACAAATTCAGATTGAAAAGGAGAAAAAAAAAATATTACTTCTTGTAAACATGCTTTTATATTGTCATAAGGTTTCCAGAATTTCAATCTTAGCAACAGATACCTGTTTCTTTATTAAAAGAAATGTATAGATAATATTTTAAACAACTGATTGGATTTTATCATGTTCAGTTATTTATTTCCTTTACCTTATTTTTCATTTAAATATATGACTGTATAATTCATTTTCTTACCAGATCGAGGTGACTTTTTATTTTGAATGCTGGTTAACTCTTTACCATACAAGGAAAAAATATACTTGCCCAAATTGAAAGCATTTGCAGACAACAAATTAAACATGACTTAAAAATTGAAATTTGTGGAAAAAGTAGAAAACATTGTAGGAAAAGGAGAAAATGCTGGTTACCAGCATTTTCTCCTTTTTCCAAAATTTTTTCAAAAGGCTTCCTTTTCAGGGTCATTAAAAGTCTGGATTGTGTGGTAAAGGGTTAAATCTCTTTGATTGATTTTTTTTCTTGCAAATTATCCTTAGATAAAATTTGAATTGACAAAATTTGTGTAAAAATAGTTAATTTCTTTGAATATGTTTTTCATATAGTCTTCCTGGAAGTCAAACCTAAAAACCCTGCTTTTAAAATAAAATGCAATGTAGGCACAGTTTAGATGTGGAGAGTTGCAGATGTACTGGCACTAATCAATTCTACAGATGAAAATTTTTTAGACTTGACTATTGAAGGCGGTTGCAGGCAAGTGTGGCTCATATAATGGGATTCATCTTTGTAAAGGTAGAAAACGTTATGGGAAAAGGAAGAAACTGCTGGTTACCAGCATTTTCTCCTCTTTCAACAATGTTTTCAAAAAGTATTCTTCTATGGGGATGTCCATGTCGAAAAATCCAAAATCTGTTGACCCACTTTGCTGGCAAGCCAAACGCAAGTATTTAATATAAGAAAGTTCAATTTTAAAGATGAAAAGTAATTGTTGGCAAAATGCGTATCTTGTTTTTGATTGCAGTTATATCTTATAGTACAGAAATACATGTATTACTATTGCATAGAATATTCATTTCTTAACCGCACACATAACTTGATCCTTTGCTTATATCATTGGTTTAGGTGAAAATCGATGTTTCGTAGTACTAGGGTATGATGGGGTTGTTCAACTATATTGGGGTTGGTTGTGCCGTTGGCACAACCAACCCCATGAATATTTTTGAATTTACCCAAAATAAAACCCCTGTCAAACGATCAAGTATTTTACATCACTGGAAGAGAGACCTTGAAAAGATTGTAGAGAAAAGAGAAAAATACTTTGTCTCCTTTACCCACAAAATTGCAACCCTTTCAAAGACAAACCCCGGTTTTTTTGTTGTTGTTGTTGCAAATACTCTTGAAGAGTCTTAACCCTTTACCACACAATCCCGAGTTTTAACGACCCTGAGGAGGAAGGCTTTTGAAAACACTGTGGGAAAAGGAGAAAATGCTGGTAGCCAGCATTTTCTCCTTTTCCCACAATGTTTTCTGCCCTTCTCAAAACAAATTTCAATTTTTGAACCACATTTATTTTGTCCTCTGCAAATGCTTTGAATCTGGAATAGTCTAAATTTTTGTCGTTTGGTAAAGAGTTAAATTTTGTTGCTTTGTAAAGGGTTATATATAGCATTCCTTAAAATGTAAATACGAAATGCACAAGAAACTAAAGGAATATCCCTAAAAAGGTATCATTTGAAAATAGAGCAAATTTCCACTCTAAGAATTAAAATTAAAAAAAATACAGTTTCTATGTTTAGAAAATGCATGACAACCTCTAAGTTATTTCAGATGCTACATTCTCATATCCAAAAGACAACTAGGGTGATATTCCCCGGTCTATTTTTGAAACTGAGAGAGGCCACACCAATGGACAGAACAGAAATACATGTATATATTCCGGCTGTTGCAGAACCATACTGTTCGTTTATTTGTGATTGGTGTTTTACACCACTATCAACATCATTTCAGTCATATCACAGTGACAGCTTTCTTATTCATTTAGGTCCTGGACTTTACCAGTGCCATGCTAGGGCTCTGAAGTGTATTGCCCAAGGAGACTCCCGCCAAAAAACCAGTTCCTCGGGTGAGGGTCAAACCAGGGGCCTACAGGCTACGAGACCTACACTCTACTGCTGTGCCACGCAAGACCCCTTCGCTTATTTATAACACACTCTGACCAAAACAACCCTGAAATACAATATTTTGATTGAATTCCGTAAATGAAGAGGTCCATTGCATCATTTCAGCGCTCTTGCTTCTGTATAATGCAGTATGATTTCTGTTCGAAATGAAATTATGTTCTGTGAAAAAAAAAATGTTCAAGTAGATTGTTCTGTTGTTTAACCCTTTCCCAAAGAAGCCCTGGTTTTCACGTGTCTGCAGTACAAGTCTTTTGAAAACACTGTGGGAAAAGGAGAAATTGCTCGTTACGAGCAATATCTCCCTTTCCCACAGTGTTTTCTACCCTTTTAGAGACCTTTCTGCCATTTTCATCAAATTTAAAATTGTCGTCTGCAAACTCTTTCAATTTGGACCAGTCCAAAATTTGTCGTTTGGGAAAGGGTAAATGAAAAAAAAAAAAGCATCTAAAAGTACATGTAGAGGTTTAAGCAGATAGAAATAACTAGCTTTTTTTTTTTCAAAGGCCTCTGAAAAGAAAGTTGAATGCTAGAGAAATAGGGGCGATGAGAGAAAGAATTCAAACATTTGAATTCAGCCTATAGATCTTTCTGTGGAATTTTTTGGTAATCTCAGTTTCTCTGGAACTATTTGGAGTCTGGATTGGAAACTTCAAATTCGTTTTGTTAGTCTCACGGCGGATTTGAGAGACAGAGTCAAGTAAGTCTTGAAGGCATATTATCAAAACTTAGCCATTTTTTGAAGATTCAAACATTTGACATTATGTCCAGATATTAGAACATTCATTACCATTCCCAAAAACGAATTAATATGAGTGACAAGAAGCAGTTGCATTGCATTCAAAGTCTAAGAAGGAACTAAAACGGATCAAATGAAATTGACTGGATAGAAAGAATGGGAAAACTGGTGCAGGAAAAGTGAGAAAAGACACATGAGAAAGGGAGACAAAGTTGCTCGTTGCATGGCACAACCATCCCCGTTCTGTGGCACAACCTTACCCAAACGCGGGATTGCTTGTGCCACTGGAGTGTGTAACTTTCATAAGCATTTGCATGCTGCAAATGTACGTAGAGTGCTTGTATCATTTGTAAAATGTGCGGAAATGATTAGATTGATACACATCTAATCGAGAAAAGGAATACAGACATTCAAATAGCCGCAATGAAAATAAAATTTAAAAGTGGCACAACCATCCCTGTTCTCCCCTAAACACAGGGGCAGATCTAGGGTTTTTTTTCCGGGAAGGGTCCGGAAAATAATTATGTAGATATGATAAAATGGAGCATTTAGTAATCTGCAGTTTTACAAGGAGTGCTCCCAAAGTACTGTTGCAGACAGAGTGTGCTGTGCTACCATAACGTAGAGCATTTGTTACGTATGGTTTAATATAGGATTGATTTACATATTTGAGGTCATTAACATTGAGGAGGCCCGAAAAATGGTTGAACGCCTGAGCTTCGCACTCAGGCATTTTACCATTTTGAGGGCCTCTGCGAATGTAAACGACAGAAGAAACGTGAATTAATGCTATTATTTCAAGAAGTAAATGTATTTTAGCAATAATTTGCAACACAAGCAAACATATTTCCATAGAAATGCAAAAAAACGGACTTGAAATGTACTGGAATTATACCAGTCACTACCGGAATTCGGCGATGAAATTTTTGTTGCGCGTAGGGAAGGGCCATAGTAGTAGTATAGATCAGGGGATTTGTTCTTTGTCTATATAAATCCATGGTCTTGGATTAGGTCAAACATGGGGGAATTTTCACATCGATTTTTAGCTATGCCTATTTCAAAGAATGTTCAAGAGCGTGTGACGTAATTGGCGGGTCTTGCGCGAGTTATTAATAAATCGGTTGGTCACAGACAAGAACAGATGCTGTGGTAAAACATGATGGAAAAAGGAGTTTAGGTCGATGTACACCCAGCCCATATCAGGTAAAACAGTGTTTGCAGTTGAAGAACAGAAAACAGCATGAGAAAAAAATGTAATGTGTACGAAATCTGAAGCTTTAGCCGTATTTGACTGGTCAACTTTCGTCAAGCACGAAAATGAATATTAAGCTCCGCCTACCTGCAAGGAGCCAGTTTCTTGCTGCACAACCATCGCGGCGGTTTGAAATCGTAAGGTTTATACTTAAAGAAAGTATAATACAAGAATTGCAAGACGAAAAACCGTAATTGCCAGTCGAATATGCCAATTGTGTTACACTTTTCATGTGTAAATAAATGCCCCCCCCCCCCTCTCAGCTTCTCTCTCTCTCACGCACACACATTATGAATACGTTGAAATGAGGGAAGTGATACAAAATATTTTTTTTATGGTAGTAAGATTGGATTCCCTGATGTAGAACATTGCGGAAAATCTATTTTGGAACATACGATAATCTCTTCTCCAACAGGGTCGATAGAATACAAACTTCAAAAACAAAGTGGGAAAAGTGCTACTCTCTCTTGGACGGGCAAGCAATTAAATCTCTTGCATACAAGTGTGAGCGATCATAGAGTGGAAAAGGTAAATTTTAGAAATCTATTTTAAGATGCAGGGTTCAACAATGCGCAACACTGATTGTGTCTGGAACAGACCAGTTCTCGTGTAGTAAGCCTAAGATTTGATTTGCTGTGAAAAACATTGTGGAAAAAGGTGTTTGGGAGCAGAGGATAGTCTATTCTCCAACAGGGGTCAACATTAGTACAAACTGACATTTTACATGGTAGGTCCCCAGGGAAAAGTCCTATTCCCTGTTGGACTGGCAAGCAGACAAATCTGTTTCCTACAACTGTGAGCAAGACGGGGAAAACATTCGAGGAAGTCTCTTTCCCATCTCTCTCACATACACACACATGCACACACACACACACACATACAAAACACATAGATGAGAGAAGTGATACAGTTGTTGAATACAACAAAACCAGATTTTCCTTCTTTGTTCTATATAAATCCCCCATTTTGTTTTGAGAAGTCGTCTATTTTTAGCCATGGAGTTCAAGAATGTGTTCGAAGATGGTTATGTGGGAAAGCAGTTAGTGGCTTGGAAAGAATATTGTGTGCAGTGCTGGTAAAAGAGTCTCCAGGAACACATGATTAGGTGCACTGGCCGCCGCAATATAACTGAATTAATGTTAACAAGATCCCAGTCTGAAGGACAAGTATATCCCCCGCCGCAGCTGCACCTGGACAGTGCTTCATTGCACTGATCCTTTTATAATCACCCTTTCATTGTCGTATCATGACTGAAATACTGTTGACGGATGTAAAACCCCAAACCATCCATACCTTTGGTGAAATCAAAGAAAACTGGTATGCCAATTTAATTTCTTGATTATATATCTATAAACATGAAATCTGCAAACACAAAATCCACACACACACAAAGGCTCCCAACATGAAAGCCAAGCTTCAAACATTATACCCACGACAGTGACCTTGGCTATCAAATCCTTGTGGCCTTAAATGGCCACGGATGTTTGTTCTGCACATTTTCTTTTACTACATTCAGTATGTTATGAATCATGCGTACTTCACTTATCCTCAATGTGATCTATATGTACATGTATCTGCTTTTATACCTTGAAACTTATGCTCCGGACAAAAAACCCAATGTGTGAAACAATGAAGGGTAATAACTAAAAAAATAACAAGACAGAGTTATGGGTATTGTGTACTGCACTTGTGTCTTCAACGTGATTTATATACATGTGAGGTTTCATACTTGGGAGTAATGCTCAAATTTGCAAAATATAAAAGGGCAATTACTCAAAAAATACTGACCACAGAGTTATGGATCTTGTGCACTGGACTTGTCCTCAATGTGATTTATCTGCATATGAAGTTTGCAGTCAATAGTTTTAATACATTGGAAGATATGCCCCGGACAAAGATACAATTAGTAAAATAACAAATGTCAATAGCTCCATAAGAACTGACCACAGAGTTATAGATATTGTGCGGTGCAATGTGATTTATCTGCATATGGAGTTTGAAGTCGATAGCTTTTATACTTTGAAAGTTATACTCTGGACGAAAAAAAAAAAAGAAGTTAAACAAAAAGGACAATAACTACAACTAACAAAGACAGAGTTATGGATCTAGTGCACTGCACTTGTCCTCAATGTGAGTTATCTGCATATAAAGTATGAAGTCGCTGTCTTTCATACTAACTAGCTTTCATACTGAGGAAGTAATGCCCCGGACACAAATCAAATTTTCAAAATAACAAAGTGCAGTTACACCAAAAATACTGACCACAGAGTTATGGATCTTGTGCAGTGTACTTGTCTTCAATGTGATTTATCTACTTATGAAGTTTGAAGTATATAGCTTTTATATGTTGGAATTTATGCTGCAGACAATTATCCAATTAATTAATAAAATAGCAAAGGGCAATAACTAAAAAACGTAATGACCACAGAGTTATGGATCATGTGCACTACACCTGTCCTCAATGTGATTTATCTGCATATAAAGTCGATAGCTTTTATACTTTGGAAGTTATGCTCCAGACAAAAAATTAACATGTAAAATAACAAAGGGCAATAACCCCAAAGCTAATGACCACAGAGTTATGGATCTTATGCATTGCACTTTTCCTAAATGTGATTTATCTGCATATGAAGTTTGAAGGTCATAGCTTTTATACTTTGGAAGTTATGCTCTGAACAAAAATCAATGTGTAAAAAAGTAAGGGCAAGAACTCCAGTGATAATGAAGGAAGAGTTATGGGTATTGTGCACTCCTCAATGTGATTTGTCTGCATATGAAGTTTTAAGATGACAGCTTTCATTCTTAAAAAGTTATGCCCCAGACAAAAATTCAATTTGTAAAGTGATAAAGGGTAATAACTCCAAAAATACTGACCACAGAGTTGTGGATCTTGTGCACTGCACTTGTCCTCAATGTGATTTATCTGCATATGAAATTTGAAGCAGATAGCTTTCATACTTTGGAAGTTATGCTCCCAAAAAAAAAATTAATTTGTAAAATGACAAAGGGCAATAACTCCAAAAATAATGAAGACAGAGTTATGGATCTTGTGCACTGCACACCCCCTCACTAAGATCAACATTTGACCAAAGTTTTATGAAAATCTTTCAAAGGGTTCAGGAGATATGGAGCTAACAAGAAAGTGTTACGGACGGACAGACAGATGGACGAAGGCAATTCCTATCATCCCCCTTCCTCTCTTTGCTGCGGTGGGTATATAATGATATGATTGAAATGCTGAAATTGACGTTAAAAAAGTACATGTAGATAACTCTCCAAAAATTACACACTAATGACTTTAAGGACATAGGGAGTGACACTGAAGCCAAGGCGTCACTGGCTCGAATCCACTGTTCGGCGAATTACTTTCGTGGGATTAATGTTTGTCAGTGCAACAGGATTCATTCCTCTCTCTCTCTCTGTTTCGACGGTGGACCATGATCATGTGGGAAAGAAGATATGATAACCAGTATTTTCTCCTTTTCTCACATATTTTTCTATTTTCTTTATAGAGATATTCAGTCATTTGAGTTACATATCGTTTGTTGTCTGCAGACGCTTTCAACTTGGACGAGTCGTAAACTTTGTCGTGAGGCAAAGTGTTAAAATACAATGCACCTGTTCTAGGTTATAATTCACCTCTTTACAAGACCACAAAATATTGGACTTATCCAAGTTCAAAGTGTTTGCAGACGATAAATTAAGTTTGCCTCAAATTGTTAAAATTGTTGTAGAAATGGAAGAAAGCATTGAGGGGAACAAGGAAATTTTCAATGCTGCTCATCCGCATTTCTCCTTTTCCTACAGTATTTTAAAAAGCCTTCGTTCCCAATGTCGTTCGAAGTTTGGGATTGAGTGATAAGGGTTAAAATACAAAGAAACGGAAGATAAATGCTTGTACCAACTTACAGGCGTTAGAATATCGCCCCTTAACCCTTTCCCAAACGACAAATTTTGGACTGGTCCAAATTGAAAAAGTTTGCAGACGACAATTTCAAATTTGATGAAAATGGCAGAAAGTTATCAAAAAGGGTAGAAAACAGTGTGGGAAAAGGAGAAATTGCTCGCTACGAGCAATTTCTCCTTTTCCCACAATGTTTTCAAAGGACTTGTACTGAAGACACGTGAAAAACAGGGCTTGTTTGGGAAAGGGTTAAGTTAACTGACAAACTACTTCATCATGCGATCTATTTTCAGGAAAAAAGAATCCACATCATTGACTGACTCTATACCAGACGACCATATTTTAGCCTTATCCAAACAGGAAGCATTTGCAGACGACAAATTGAACGTTACGGTAAATACGAACCTGATTTGCATTTTAAAGGATAGAAAAACATCTTGGGAAAAGGAGAAAATGCTGGTCACCAGCATTTTCTCCTCTTCCCACGATGTTTTCAAAAAACTTTTCAGAGGTGTTGATACTCAGGATTGGGAAACAGTTAACCCTTTTTTATGCAGATTTGTTTACCGTGTTTGACCCGTAATTCACAAACTTTGGCCTAAGTCTGAGGCAAGAACCTTATTATGTATACAAAGTTTGGCCTATGTCTGAGGCAAGAACCTTATTATGTACACAAAGTTTGGCCTATGTCTGAGGCAAGAATCTTATTATGTACACAAAGTTTGGCCTATGTCTGAGGCAAGAACCTTATTATGTACACAAACTTCGGCCTAAGTCTGAGGCAAGAACCTTATTATGTACACAAACAATAACGCCATGTGTAAACGACTCATAGGATCCGATGATAGCTTTTGAAAACATTATGGGAAAAGGAGAAAATACAGTTCCCCAAATTCCGCCCCCCTCCTCCTTCCACACACACAGACACACTCTCGAGGATATTTTTTTGCATATCATTCTTCGAGTCACATTTACTTTGTCTTCTGAAAATGCTTGCAATTCAGACAAGTACGTGTATGAAATTTTGTGGCTGGGTAGAGTTTGACATTAATTTATCTTAATATAACCCTTTACCACACAATCCCGATTTTTAATGACCCTGAAGAAGCCTTTTGAAAGCATCATGAATCTTCTTTTACCTCTTACCCCACCCAAGTTTTAAAGACCCTTCTGAAAATGGCTTTTGAAAACATTATGGGGAAAGGAGAAAATGCTGCTTGCCAGCATTTTCTTCTTTTCTCACAACATTTCCTACCCTTTCAACTGGAAATTGCATCGTTTGCACCACACTGAATTTGTCGTCTTTAATTTGTCGCCTGTAATGCTTACAACTTACACAGGTCTAGAATGTTGTCGTTTGATAAAGAATAACCCACAGTATCACTAAAACTCAGACGGTGTACAGTTCAGCTACCCGACTGCTAAACTATGGAGGGGAATGTCCGCCAAAACTCTATGTGTCTAGATGACATTCTTATTTATGAACATTAGATGTCTATTTGTCCTCTTTCTTACATCTTACATGCATATAACATTTCATGTTTCATTATTACTAGTGCATGTTGCTTGATGCTAATTCCATATTTCTTCTTCCACTTGTATGCCATAAAATTGTTATTAAGTAGCGTGTGTTTCTGTTCATTATGCCCCTTTTGACATTATGATTTCATCCATCTTACTTCCTTATCCTGATTTTTTCCCCATTTCCCATGTCTGTATAGCTTATCATTAAAGTGCTACATTCTTGTTTATGCATATTCTGGCAAAAACTATGGGCTTTTGTTATATTAACCCTATATCACACAATCCCGACTTTTAACGACCCTGAGAAAGAAGCCTTTTGAAAACATTGTGGGAAAGGAGAAAATGCTGGTCACCAGCATTTTCTCCTTTTCCTACAATGTTTTCTACCCTATCAAAGACAACTTCCACAATTTGAGCAACATTTAAATTGTCGTCTGCAAATGCTTTCAATTTGGACCAGTCTGAAATTTTTTTCGTTTCGTAAAGGGTTAAATTGAAGCTATGATATGTAGCTGAATTAAGACGAACGAAGTATGCACTAACAAGAATGGCATTTACACGAATACGACAAGTCATATTATGATACCAGATGGCGCTTTCATATACATTATTCGGTAACAGACAAGTTCGGTAAATTGGACTTACAAATAAATCAATTGGATGTTCTGTAACAAGGCAGTGCCCTGATGTTTCTCACACCCAATACATAGCTTTCTGTGCAAACCTTTTTTTTTTTATTTGCAATTGCCGCTCGTTTTCTGACATGATAATATTTGTTATGTTGTACCTTTCATGCTGCTTATAAATGCCTGAAATTGATAAATTCTGATCACCATCTTATTTTCGGTTTTCACCCTTTCAACCTTAGTTGATTTAATCAGTAATACACAATCCTAAACCTGTACCCATTGTAATCGTCCTACAGATAACAGACTCCCAGCTTAAGCCAATTTTAAGTTTTATAAATATGTTTTAACAACGAGAGGACCATGATGGTCCTAAATCGCTCACCTGAAATGCAACTCAGCTCAACACCATAATGCTACATGCCAAATATGAAAGCTCTAGCCCTTATGGTTTGGGACAAGAAGATTTTTTAAAGATTTCCTTCTTTATCTCCATGTGAAATCCGAGAACCCACAACATAGGGTCAACTTTTAACACCTGGGCCATAATTTAAGGTATTTTGGTAGAGGGTCACTAGATGATGCTACATGCCCTATATGAAAGCTCTAGCCCTTAAGGTTTGGGACAAGAAGATTTTTACAGATTTCCTTCTTTATCTCTATGTGAAATCCGAGAACCCACAACATAGGGCCAATTTCAACACTAGGGCCATTATTTGAAGTATTTTGGTAGAGGGCCACTAGATGATACTACATGCCATATATGAGAGCTCTAGCCCTTATGGTTTGGGACAAGAAGATTTTTAAAGATTTCCTTCTTTATCTCTATGTGAACTCCGAGAACCCACAACATAGGGCCATTTTCAACACTAGGGCCATAATTTGAAGTATTTTGGTAGAGGGCCACTAGATGATGCTACATGCCAAATATGAAAGCTCTAGCCCTTAAGGTTTGGGACAAGAAGATTTTTACAGATTTCCTTCTTTACCTCTATGTGAAATCCGAGAACCCACAACATAGGGCCAATTTCCACACTAGGGCCATTATTTAAAGTATTTTGGTAGAGGGCCACTACATGATACTACATGCCATATATGAGAGCTCTAGCCCTTATGGTTTGGGACAAGAAGATTTTTAAAGATTTCCTTCTTTATCTCTATGTGAAATCCGAGAACCCACAACATAGGGCCATTTTCAACACTACGGCCATAATTTGAAGTATTTTGGTAGAGGGTCACTAGATGATGCTACATGCCAAATATGAAAGCTCTAGCCCTTAAGGTTTGGGACAAGAAGATTTTTAAAGATTTCCTTCTTTATCTCTATGTGAAATCCGAGAACCCACAACATAGGGCCATTTTCAACACTAGGGCCATAATTTGAAGTATTTTGGTAGAGGGCCACTAGATGATGCTACTTGCCAAATATGAAAGCTCTAGCCCTTAAGGTTTGGGACAAGAAGATTTTTACAGATTTCCTTCTTTATCTCTATGTGAAATCCAAGAACCCACAACATAGGGCCAATTTCAACACTAGGGCCATAATTTGAATTCTTTTGGTAGAGGATCACTAGATGATACTACATGCCATATATGAGAGCTCTAGCCCTTAAGGTTTGGGACAAGAAGATTTTTACAGATTTCCTTCTTTATCTCTATGTGAAATCCGAGAACCCACAACATAGGGCCATTTTCAACACTAGGGCCATAATTTGAAGTATTTTAGTAGAGGGCCACTAGATGATGCTACATGCCAAATATGAAAGCTCTAGCCCTTACGGTTTGGGACAAGAGGATTTTTACAGATTTCCTTCTTTATCTCTATGAAATCCGAGAACCCACAACATAGGGCCAATTTCCACACTAGGGCCATTATTTAAAGTATTTTGGTAGAGGGCCACTAGATGATACTACATGCCATATATGAGAGCTCTAGCCCTTATGGTTTGGGACAAGAAGATTTTTAAAGATTTCCTTCTTTATCTCTATGTGAAATCCGAGAACCCACAACATAGGGCCATTTTCAACACTAGGGCCATAATTTGAAGTATTTTGGTAGAGGGTCACTAGATGATGCTACATGCCAAATATGAAAGCTCTAGCCCTTAAGGTTTGGGACAAGAAGATTTTTACAGATTTCCTTCTTTATCTCTATGTGAAATCCGAGAACCCACAACATGGGGCCATTTTCAACACTAGGGCCATAATTTAAAGTATTTTGGTAGAGGGCCACTAGATGATGCTACATGCCAAATATGAAAGCTCTAGCCCTTAAGGTTTGGGACAAGAAGATTTTTACAGATTTCCTTCTTTATCTCTATGTGAAATCCGAGAACCCACAACATAGGGCCAATTTCAACACTAGGGCCATAATTTGAATTATTTTGGTAGAGGGTCACTAGATGATACTACATGCCATATATGAAAGCTCTAGCCCTTAAGGTTTGGGACAAGAAGATTTTTACAGATTTCCTTCTTTATCTCTATGTGAAATCCGAGAACCCACAACATGGGGCCATTTTCAACACTAGGGCCATAATTTAAAGTATTTTGGTAGAGGGCCACTAGATGATGCTACATGCCAAATATGAAAGCTCTAGCCCTTAAGGTTTGGGACAAGAAGATTTTTACAGATTTCCTTCTTTATCTCTATGTGAAATCCGAGAACCCACAACATAGGGCCAATTTCAACACTAGGGCCATAATTTGAATTCTTTTGGTAGAGGATCACTAGATGATACTACATGCCATATATGAGAGCTCTAGCCCTTAAGGTTTGGGACAAGAAGATTTTTACAGATTTCCTTCTTTATCTCTATGTGAAATCCGAGAACCCACAACATAGGGCCATTTTCAACACTAGGGCCATAATTTGAAGTATTTTAGTAGAGGGCCACTAGATGATGCTACATGCCAAATATGAAAGCTCTAGCCCTTACGGTTTGGGACAAGAGGATTTTTACAGATTTCCTTCTTTATCTCTATGAAATCCGAGAACCCACAACATAGGGCCAATTTCCACACTAGGGCCATTATTTAAAGTATTTTGGTAGAGGGCCACTAGATGATACTACATGCCATATATGAGAGCTCTAGCCCTTATGGTTTGGGACAAGAAGATTTTTAAAGATTTCCTTCTTTATCTCTATGTGAAATCCGAGAACCCACAACATAGGGCCATTTTCAACACTAGGGCCATAATTTGAAGTATTTTGGTAGAGGGTCACTAGATGATGCTACATGCCAAATATGAAAGCTCTAGCCCTTAAGGTTTGGGACAAGAAGATTTTTACAGATTTCCTTCTTTATCTCTATGTGAAATCCGAGAACCCACAACATGGGGCCATTTTCAACACTAGGGCCATAATTTAAAGTATTTTGGTAGAGGGCCACTAGATGATGCTACATGCCAAATATGAAAGCTCTAGCCCTTAAGGTTTGGGACAAGAAGATTTTTACAGATTTCCTTCTTTATCTCTATGTGAAATCCGAGAACCCACAACATAGGGCCAATTTCAACACGACGGCCATAATTTGAATTATTTTGGTAGAGGGTCACTAGATGATACTACATGCCATATATGAAAGCTCTAGCCCTTAAGGTTTGGGACAAGAAGATTTTTACAGATTTCCTTCTTTATCTCTATGTGAAATCCGAGAACCCACAACATAGGGCCATTTTCAACACTAGGGCCATAATTTAAAGTATTTTGGTAGAGGGCCACTAGATGATGCTACATGCCAAATATGAAAGCTCTAGCCCTTAAGGTTTGGGACAAGAAGATTTTTACAGATTTCCTTCTTTATCTCTATGTGAAATCCGAGAACCCACAACATAGGGCCAATTTCAACACTAGGGCCATAATTTGAATTATTTTGGTAGAGGGTCACTAGATGATACTACATGCCATATATGAGAGCTCTAGCCCTTAAGGTTTGGGACAAGAAGATTTTTACAGATTTCCTTCTTTATCTCTATGTGAAATCCGAGAACCCACAAAATAGGGCCATTTTCAACACTACGGCCATAATTTGAAGTATTTTGGTAGAGGATCACTAGATGATGCTACATGCCAAATATGAAAGCTCTAGCCCTTAACGTTTGGGACAAGAAGATTTTTACAGATTTCCTTCTTTATCTCTATGTGAAATCCGAGAACCCACAACATGGGGCCATTTTCAACACTACGGCCATAATTTGAAGTATTTTGGTAGAGGGCCGCTAGATGATACTACATGCCATATATGAGAGCTCTAGCCCTTATGGTTTGGGACAAGAAGATTTTTAAAGATTTCCTTCTTTATCTCTGTGTGAAATCCGAGAACCCACAACATAGGGCCATTTTCAACACTAGGGCCATAATTTGAAGTAATTTGGTAGAGTGCCACTACATGATACTACATGCCATATATGAGAGCTCTAGCCCTTATGATTTGGGACAAGAAGATTTTTACAGATTTCCTTCTTTATCTCTATGTGAAATCCGAGACCCCACAACATAGGGCCTTTTTCCACACTAGGGCCATTATTTGAAGTATTTTGGTAGAGGGCCACTAGATGATACTACATGCCATATATGAGAGCTCTAGCCCTTATGGTTTGGGACAAGAAGATTTTTAAAGATTTCCTTCTTTATCTCTATGTGAAATCCGAGAACCCACAACATAGGGCCATTTTCAACACTAGGGCCATTATTTGAAGTATTTTGGTAGTGGGTCACTAGATGATGCTACATGCCAAATATGAAAGCTCTAGCCCTTAAGGTTTGGGACAAGAAGATTTTTACAGATTTCCTTCTTTATCTCTATGTGAAATCCGAGAACCCACAACATAGGGCCATAATTTGAAGTATTTTGGTAGAGGGCCACTAGATGATGCTACATGCCAAATATGAGAGCTCTAGCCCTTAAGGTTTGGGACAAGAAGATTTTTACAGATTTCATTCTTTATCTCTATGTGAAATCCGAGAACCCACAACATAGGGCCAATTTCCACACTAGGGCCATAATTTGAAGTATTTTGGTAGAGGGCCACTAGATGATACTACATGCCATATATGAGAGCTCTAGCCCGTATGGTTTGGGACAAGAAGATTTTTAAAGATTTCCTTCTTTATCTCTATGTGAAATCCGAGAACCCACAACATAGGGCCATTTTCAACACTACGGCCATAATTTGAAGTATTTTGGTAGAGGATCACTAGATGATGCTACATGCCAAATATGAAAGCTCTAGCCCTTAACGTTTGGGACAAGAAGATTTTTACAGATTTCCTTCTTTATCTCTATGTGAAATCCGAGAACCCACAACATAGGGCCATTTTCAACACTACGGCCATAATTTGAAGTATTTTGGTAGAGGGCCACTAGATGATACTACATGCCATATATGAGAGCTCTAGCCCTTATGGTTTGGGACAAGAAGATTTTTAAAGATTTCCTTCTTTATCTCTATGTGAAATCCGAGAACCCACAACATAGGGCCATTTTCAACACTAGGGCCATAATTTGAAGTATTTTGGTAGAGGGCCACTAGATGATGCTACATGCCAAATATGAAAGCTCTGGCCCTTACGGTTTGGGACAAGAAGATTTTTACAGATTTCCTTCTTTATCTCTATGTGAAATCCGAGAACCCACAACATAGGGCCAATTTCAACACTACGGCCATTATTTGAAGTATTTTGGTAGAGGGCCACTAGATGATACTACATGCCATATATGAGAGCTCTAGCCCTTAAGGTTTGGGACAAGAAGATTTTTAAAGATTTCCTTCTTTATCTCTATGTGAAATCCGAAAACCCACAACATAGGGCCATTTTCAACACTAGGGCCATAATTTGAAGTATTTTGGTAGAGGGCCATTAGATGATGCTACATGCCAAATATGAGAGCTCTAGCCATTACGGTTTGGGACAAGAAGATTTTTAAAGTTTTTTCTCTCGGTTGCCATGGCAACCAGAGTTCTTCATGGAATTCAAATCTTTGAAGTATTTTGAAAGTGCATCACCTAAGGATCATTTCTGTGAAGTTTCACTGAAATCTGTTGGGCGGATTCAGAGGAGAAGATTTTTTAAGTGATTGTTCACGGACGGACGGACAGACGGACGGACGGACGGACGGACACACGGACGGACGGACGGACGCCGGACAACGATCGATCACAATAGCTCACCCTGAGCACTATGTGCTCAGGTGAGCTAAAAAGGCACTGTCTTTGTTAACACTTCCTTTGTGAAAATGTTTTCTTTTGGGAACAAAATGGCCGGCTTGCAAACCGGCCATTTACCCTTAGAGCACCTTTCACCCTTGCAGCCAATCAGATCAAGATCAGACTACACAAAACATGGAGACTGATCGTAGAATTACTCCGTCTATTTTTCTAATACATTATGGAGAAGGACAACCTTGAAATTATTAATAGTAGATGTTCTTTTTGTAAAATGAAAATGGCCGTTTGGTTTATTCGATGCTCTAAGGGTTGAAATTATGCTTAATCAGTGCGAATTAATAAAGATATTACAGGCGAAACATTGTAGCAAATGAAGAGAGAGAGAGAGGCCTTGACAATGCTTTGTTGCATACTTCCTGTAATTTTGACTTTGTGCTTGTCTAGAAAAAATGTCCTGTTTTGTTCCTCTCCTGCCTCCAGAATGTTTTTAAATGAATCTGGTCTTGTGCACACAAGTCGTCGTCCGCAGGTTTTAAAGTGTGTTCATCAATACAACACGGACATCACGGCATAAAAAAATCATGTAAGGTCCCTGTACGAACTTTTCGAGAGCGAAAGGAGTACTGTATACTATATACATGTATAGACATGTGTCTTTAACAGCCTATACCAGCCTGTGTAGCCCATGTGGTAGAGCGTAGGACTAGTAAACGTCATGTGTCGGGACACTTGATGATGTGGGTTCGATTCTCTCGGCTAACCATCTAAAATTACTAACAGTTTTCCAGATGAGACGTTAAACTGAGGTTTCTAGTGACGGTGCTATACACCGAGCACGTTAAAGAACCAGGAGAAATTCGCAGATCAGACTGCACACATAAAAGTTAAAGGGATAGGGCCTTAATTTTAGCGATTTCAAGGTTTTTTCTATTCAGAATTTTTGGAAAAGCAGCATGTGAAGATCAAAGTTCAGACTCGGTGTTTGGCGTATTGTGATCTTGATCTGCACTGGCCGCAAAGGCAACTGAAGTAGTGACAGGCGCTCTTAGGGTTAATGGCTGGTTTGGAAGTTTGGAAAAAAATATTTTCGCAATGAAATATTCATAAAAACATTTTAAAGGAAGATACATCGGGTACCAGGTTAGGATTGGGTTTTATACATTACCTCAACTATGTGGTTGGAATATCGAAAGTAAGATGTGATAGTGGTTTCAGGTATATTATTTTACATACAGCATGGCAGGAGCAACATAACAAAATTATTATGTCTGAAAGCGTGTGGAAAAAAGAACCCTTGAACAAATGAGAGCCAAGACTTTACTTGGTGTGAAAAACATCACGGTGCATTAAACACTTGTTACCCAAACATCTGATAGATGTACTATTATAAGTCCAATTTACAGAACTTGTCTGTTACCGAAATATTTGCCACCCATTATACTTCTCGTCTGCAATTAGGAAAATTTCAATACTGGAGAAGGAAGTATAACAAATGTAACATGTATTTAGAAGAAAGTAAAATGCTACTAGAAACATGCAGCAAGCACTTGGAAAAAAGACAAATGCAATGACGCAGTAGGAAGTAATCAGGAAGAATTAATCATTCATAATCAACAAAAACACAATAGTAAATATGATCAAGTTATAATAATGATGCAGGCAATTAGCACCAAACAGTATGCACTAGTAATAATGACACATGAGATGCAATATGCATGTAAGATGTAAGAAAGAAGACGAATAGACATCTAATGTTCACAAATAAGAATGTCATCTAGACACATAGAATTTTGGCGGATATTCCCCTCCATACACAACTGGATCATTTGTTGCCAATTAGCATACTAAAAATGGGAGCACTGCATATTGTTTACAAGTGCGTATACCAGAGTCAATAGACGATAGGGTATCCCAGACTGCTTTTAAAAAGCAAGTTATGTTGCACTTTTGACCAGGCGACAAAATTTTAGACCTGTCCACACTAAAATTATATGCAGACGGCAAATTCAATTAGGTTGAAAAACGGGATTTTTCTTTGAATGGATGGAAAAGATTCTACATCTGACGCAAAGGCACTTGGACTTTGACAAACTTTATTTTGCGTTATCTATCTTCGCCACCGTTTCCCTTTATGGCCGACCCCTCCTGAAGGCTGTCAGGTATATACGGGGGATAGTGCAAGATATAGGACGAATCCCATCCTAGGTTACGCCTGGTACTTGTAACGTACTTGGTGTATCGCACTGTCACAAGAGACCCGTCAGTTTAACGTTTCATCAAAGACTGATAGATTTACTAACTTTATAAGGAAGGCCGTGGGGCTCGAATCCACACCCTAAAACGACCCGAAACTTAATGTTTACGAGTCGTACACTCTACCACTTGAGCTATTCGGGCTGGTCATTTACAAACATTGCTTTCTATTTATATAACCGAATATATAGGACAAGATGATCAACTGTATTACCGTCGGAACACCACCCAGAGTCAATTGTCGATATTTTTCACAAACTAGTATTTCTAAACTCGAATGGAACAAGTCGTTGGTTAAATTATGTTCTACGATAAATTATCTCAAATCTGGTACATACATCGGAACATATGGATTGATATTAAGGGAGTTGTTAAGGTCGAATCATCAGAACTTGGTTTGTTAGTTTTTCTCTTTCCACCGTGAGATGGAAATTTCAATACTGCAGTGAATATATTGAACAAATCTGATTAATCATTGAAATTCGAATATCGGCATTGAAACAATGGCTCGATGCTTAAAATAGTTTTGACCAATCAGGTTCATTTAATATGCCATATTCGACCAAATTTACATGATAGAATAGTCGACCTTTTTTTCATTCCCAGTTTAAAAATGTGAAAAATACAAATGAGGGTGATGTTCGGCAGGTAATACAACTGGATATTAAATTTGGACTATGCTCTGGCAAAAGAGGGTCTAAAGCATCTCCGTAAGACATTGTACCAAGTAAGACGCCCGTCCGGGTAGCTCAGTGGTTAGCGTATAGATCTAACTCGTGACCTAAGCTGTTAAAACAGCGTTACAAACAATCAAACAATACCAAGCAAGACATCAAATGACTATGGATCAATAAAATGATTTTTGTCCAAAAAACGAGCAAATCATTAAGTAGGCTGGTCCTTTGGTATCCAGAAATTTTACCAATTGCAAAAAGTTTCGACCGTGTTAGCTTGCGCAGACTGCGCAGGCTGACGTGATAGACACTTTTTTGCAGATTCATTAAACCCCCTTTTCACAGAGCACAGCTCTCTTAAATGCAATTTAAGGTATTAGTAGATGAGGCTTGCCAAAAACCGAGAGCCTGTCTTACCCTTAGGGATACTATGCAATGCGCTTTTCAGCATTGTCGGCATCTGTCAAGTGACCATACCTCCAACTCTTTCTTTTTCCGATCTACAGAAACGAAAATAGGGCCTCACGGTACTTCGCAATTTACCTGCCTGGCCCATGGTAAACAGGGCTCATGCTTATGAAACCCGAGTTCATGTTCAACTGAGTCTGTAACTTAAACTCTTCACCAAACGACAAAATTTTGGGACTGGGCCGAATTGAAAGCATTCGCAGGCGACAAATTAAATGTAGCTTTAAGGGTGATTTTTTAATTGAATATGGTAGCAAACATTGTGGGAAAAGGAGATAATGCTGGTTACCAGCATTTTCTCCTTTTCCCACAACGTTTTCAAAAGGCTCCATCCTCAGTGTCGTTAAAACTAAGGATTGTTTTCTTCCTACGGGCCTGAACGGTTAAGAATTTTTTTCCATTTAGGTTTCGATCTATTAAATAACATTTAGATAACTTTAAAACGTCGTGCTCAGCTGAGATGAGCATGAAAAGCAAGAAATATCTTTATAAAAGATAGACGGCGTAAGAGATACATGTACTTAAATATGAAAACTGAAACCCTTTTGTGGCTCAGTATGAAGTAAAAAAATGAAAGGTAACGTCATGAGCAACTGCCTCTTTTTCCTCACCGTTTTTTGATTTTTTGAAAACTAGTGTTAGGTTACTGGGTAACACTTGTGAAAATATTTAATTTCCAAACAGCTCAAGAAAAGGACAATTCTCTATTACATTCATTTGCTATAGTATGAACCAGGGTCCCGGGGTATCAGTTAGCGGTAGCAACGCTTGTATACAGTGGTTTCATATATATGCGAGCAAATATGCGGGCTGGAGCCCGCCGAATAAACATGTGCAAATTTTTTACCAATCGCAAGTTACTATCTATTCATTCTCTATGAGTACTAAGAAGTAGGTCAATAGCCAGCGCATTCAGCTACGCCGAACTAGAAATTCTATCAAGCTTTATCAAGCAATACCACTTTTACGACCTTGAAGAATAATGCTATGGAAACACTTTGGGAAATGGAAAAATGCTGCTTATGTGTATTTCGTGTCTCCTTTTCCCCCAATGTTTTCAGCTCTTTCAAAGACAAATCACGTCATCTGAGTCGCATTCACTTTAACTCTTTACCAAACGACAGAAATTTAGACTTGTCGAAACTGAAAGTGTTTGCTGACGACGAAATAAATGTGGCTCAAAAATTGATATTTGTTTTGGGAAGAGTAGAAAAAATTGTGGGAAACGGAGAAAAATGCTGGTGACCAGCATTTTCTCCATATTCCAAAATGTTTCCAAAGGGCCTCTCTCTCAGGGTCGTTAAAAGTCGGCATTGTGTGGTAAAGGGTTAAATATCGTCTGCAAGTGCTTTCAATTATACAAAGAAAGTCTTAGATATTGTCGTCTAGAAAAGAGACATGCTGATAATCTGCGAAATTACGTCCAACTATGTTTGAATAGCTTTGCAAATAGTTTTTGTAGGACTTTTCGAAAGAGTTCATCCGAGCAGGGATCGTAAATTACAGTGTTATATACGATCCCTTATCCGAAGTCGTACTGGAGTTAGAGCCAGACGGCAGTGCGACAGATTAGGTAAATGGTGTACCTTAAGTTAGTCAATGTTACTATATTTAAATCACGACAGGTATTCCCCACTTACCTGGTGACACCTGATACATGACGTCATTTTCACTTCTCACGAGCAATCAAAGACGGAAATAACTTTTGGACAGTTAAGCGTTCAAGTTTACCACTATTCGAATTACAGTCCGTAACGCAGTGTGCACGGAATAATGCCCCAGTGCTAGGGACACGGAAATTATTAGTGTATTGATTTGTGTCGGTTCTTGAAAAAAGAGAAGGAAATACACATCTAGGCCAGCGTCTCTTTTGCGCAATATGGCGGCGGTTGTGTATTTATAAATGGTTACTGTGTTCATATTTGCTTGAAAGTTGAAAGTTGAATTCGGTTAAAATGACAGATTCACCAAAACCCCCACCCCTGGGGTCAATAAGTGTTGAAAGGTTATGGGAAATGATTCGGGAGAGAGATGGATTAATTTTAATGCAGTCGCAGAAAATAGAAACGCTGGAAAATACAGTTAGCCATCTACAGACGGAAAATTTGAAATTGAAACAGGCAGCGCAGACGATCAAAAGTACACCGAAAATAGAAAGGTAGGTATTGCACGTATTGAAAGAGACGTGTCTCGGTGCACGTTATCTCGCGTGTCATACTTTTATCGTTTGTGTGAAAGCGTCCTTTGTGAAGGCCTAACGTTGTCTATTGCCGCCCTGACATAAATCTGCAGCAGACGATTTTGGAATGTTTTAGTAAAATATGGACAGGAACTAAGGGTTTTAACCCTTTACCAAACGACAAAATTTTACACAGGTCCAAATTCAAAGCATTTGCGTACGAAAAGTAAATGTGAGTTTGGATGATGGAAATTGTAACAGGAAGGGTAGAAAACATTGTGGGAAAAGATGAAAATGTTGGTTCCCAGCATTTTCCTCTTTTCCCACAATGTTTAGAAGAGCCACCTTTCTCAGGGTTGTTAAAACTAGGGATTGTGTGGTGAAGAGTTAATTCTTTACAAAATTTTAGACTTGTTCAAGTTGCAAGCACTTGCAGACTACAAAATAGATTAAGAATCTGACTCACACATTGACCTTTGTGTTTTGAAGGGTGGAAAACATTGTAGGTAAAGGGGAAAATGTTGTTTTTCAGGATTTTCTTTTTTTTTTTAACAACGTTTCCAAAGGTCCTCTCCTGCAGGGTCATTAAGATGATTATGGGATTGTTTGGTATAGGGTTATCCTGAATGTCATGCGTTTTAGTGTGTATTTGATAGCGTTCCATGGGCCACGTGTAGTCTCAATAATGAGACATTTTTTACGGTGCATCTGTTCTTCTTCGGACATTTACTGTGCACCGCACTGTCTCAAGTCCATTGTGAATCTTCCGGTAGCAAAGCTACAGCACTGTACTGACTTCAAGTTTTGTCAGTTTAATCTGTACTGCAGCAAAATACAATTAACCCTTTCCCAAATGACAAACTTCCAACTCTTCCAAACTGACAAATTTGATAATAATGGAAGAGAGTTCTCAAATAGGGTAGAAAACTTTGTAGGAAAAGGAGAAATTGATCGTTACGAGCAATTTCTCCTTTTCCTACAATGTTTTCAAAAGACCTGTGCTGCAGACACGTAAAAATCAGGGCTTGTTTGGGAAAGGGTTAATCTTTAGTGACACATGTGATACAGGAGAAATTATTAAATGTTTCATTACCTAAAGTGCTCATAGAAGTTTTTCATAACAGTGTAAATCTTGAAAAGAACTGAGAAAATTTGTCATGTTGGGCTACCACTTCTTGTATATTTTGCAGAACATATACACCACGAGTAACAGATGAATTGAACGTTTTTGCCTATGTTTAGCATTTAACCCTTTCCCAAACGACAGATTTTGGATTGGTCCAAATTGAAAGAGTTTGCAGACGACAATTTTAAATTTGATGAAAATGGCAGGAAGTTCTCAAAAAGAGTAGGAAACACTGTGGGAAAAGGAGAAATTGCTCGTTACGAGCAATTTCTCCTTTTCCCATAGTGTTTTCAAAAGACTTGTACTGCAGACATGTGAAAACCAGGGCTTGTTTGGTAAAGGGTTAAATTGAAAATATTTGTATTTGAAACAAAGGATTGTTGAATACTTAACTCTTTCCCACACAATCCCGACTTTTAACGACCCTGAAAAAGAAGCCTTTTGAAAACATTGTGGGAAAAGGAGAAAATGCTGGTAACCAGCATTTTCTCCTTTTCCCACAATGTTTTCTACCCTTCCCAAAACAAATTCCAATTTTTCTGTCGCATTTATTTTGTTGTCTGCAAATGCTTCTATTTGTGAAAGTGTTGGTAACCAACGTTTTCTCCTTTTCCCACAGTGTTTCAAGTCTTGGTCCTCAAGGTCATTAAAAGTTAGGATTGAGTGAGTGGTCAAGGGTAAAAGTTAACTCTTTACCAAACAACAAAATTTTAGACTGGTCTAAATTGAGAGCGTTTGTAGATGAAAAATTAACCCTTTACCACACAATCCCAACTTTTAACGACCCTGAAAAAGAAGCCTTTTAAAAACATTGTGGGAAAAGGAGAAAGTGCTGGTAACCATATGTTGTTTCATAAAGGTGAATTGCATGCTAGGCTGCAAGTTAAAATTCATCTATCCACTTTATTCCAACAAGGGTTGTATATAAGAATCTAATTTCTGTCCTTTAACTCTTTACCAAACGACAAAATATTGGTCTTGTCTAAATTAAAAGCAATTGCAGACGATGACTCATACAATGACATTTGTCTTTCATAGGCCAGAATACATTGTGGGAAAAGGAGAAAATGTTGGTTACCAGCATTTTCTCCTTTTCCCACAATGTTTTCAAAAAGCTTTTTCCTCAGGGTCATTAAAAGTCGGGATTGTGTGGTAAAGAGTTAAATAAAAAACATAAAAGAAGAAATTGTGTTTATTTCACATTTATCTCTCTATAATAACAAGTAATTTTGACCCTTGGACATTTCTCTAAAAGACTCTTGGAAATTTCATTTTGACTCTTGAAAATTTGGGCCCATGAGTCAATGACTCTTAGGATTATGCACCTAGTAAGAACCCTTGAAGAGAGAAAGTACAGGTAACAGCATTTTTTCCTCTTTCCATAATGTTTTCTTTTTCTGCCAGAGACAAAACTCACTTTTTTTCCCTTGTAATTTGTCATCTGCTAATCTTATTTAAGTTAGACTTATTGAATATTTTTTTAGGTAAATTGATCTATTAACCCTTTCCCAAACGACTAATTTTGGACTGGTCCAAATTGAAAGAGTTTGTAGACGACAATTTTAAATTTGATGAAAATGGCAGAAAGGTCTCAAAACGGGTAGAAAACACTGTGGGAAAAGGAGAAATTGCTCGTTACGAGCAATTTCTCCTTTTCCCGCCGTGTTTTCAAAAGACTTGTACTGCAGACACGTGAAAACAAGGGCTTGTTTGGGAAAGGGTTAAATGTATGGTGTTTAACAGTGTTCAGTGGTGAGAGAAGAATTGAACCTGTTGCAATGGCTATCATGAGTCCTTGGAAAGAAATTTGCCGAGCTAGGGATTTGAACCAGCAACCTCTTGTTCTCAAGTCCTGTATGCTACCAACTACGCTAGCAGGTCTCGCTGTTTGGAAGAGTTAATCTTATGCTACCAGTGCAGGTAAACAATGTTTTTATCTGTCTGTAATCTTTGTATTTACCCTTTTCCATGCAAAACCAAATTCTAACGACCCTAAGGAAAAAGCCTATTGAAAACAATGTGGGAAAAGTAGAAAATGCTGGTGACCAGCATTTTCTCCTTTTCCTACAATGTTTTCTATCCTGTCTGACATGTCATATGTACAATTCAGTTTTTGAGTCACATTTATTTTGACATCTGCAAATGCTTTCATTAGGGTTTTGCCAAAATTTTGTTGTTTGATAATGAGTTGAAATGCTTACCTACCCTTTACAGCACAGTCCCAAGTTTTAACGACACTTAAGAAGATGGCTTTTGAAAACATTGTTGGAGTAGGAGAAAATGCTGATATCTAGCATTTTCTTCCTTTCCCGCAATTTTTCCTACTCTAAGAAAGGCAAATTTCATATCTGTAGTTACATTTAAAATGTCAACTGCAAATCCTTTCAATTTGGACTAGTCTAAAACTTTGTTTTGTGGTACAGAGCTAATTTTGTTATACATGGACAGTTCTGTTTTTGTCAATTTAATCCTTAAAGTACCTACCACAACTGTAGTTGCCTTTGCGGCCAGTGTAGATCAAGATCTGGCTGCACAAAATGTGCAGCCTCATCTTTGATCTACACTGTCCACTTTGCTGAAATACTGTAGACAGAACCAACCATAAATTGCAATTATTTGGGTTGTATTTAGTTTAGTTTAAAGACATTTATTTTACATCGATTGAGAAACAAGTTCTTACAACTTATACTAATCTCTCTCGATTCTGCTTCCTGGAAACTACACCAGTACTCGCACTGATCGTGTGGGCCAATGAACAGTCCCAAAGTAGACATCCACTCCCGAATATCGAACTCAGGACCTTTTGATCACGAGGCCGAAGCTCTACCTCACAACCATGGACACCACAGTGGGTTGTATTTCTGGGGCTTAATGCATTGGAATGTTAACAGAATGGGCTTTTCTAAGGAAACTCAGTCCCAGCTCTTTCCGACACACATCATATCACAAAAAAAATGTCAGTGTGGATCCTAGATTGATTTGAATTTTTCATACAGCCAGATCTAAATCCCGAAGCTGCTATGTAAGTGAAATAAAACATTTAAGCTGATAGTAGAAACCCAAATGTTGCTATTTCAAAGGTATCTAGCTATGTAGGGAAAAATAATCTCCTTATCAGACAGTGTAGATCCAAGATCAGACTGCACGTTCTGTGTGGGCTGATCTTGATGCACGCTGTCTGAAAAAGGTCTTAGAGTCATGCTAAGGGTAAGCCTAATGGTTAACTCTCCCTGCTCTTCACAAAGGTACTTAGATTTGTGCTGAGAATACTAAGAGTTAACTCTTAACAACACAATGCCGAGTTTTAATGACCCTGATAAAGGAGGCTTTAGAAAAGGATGTGCAACATTTCATCAAAAAGCAGGTTCCTCCAAAAGATCCCTTGCCCTGACCCTTACTCTAACCCAGAGGAATTGTGGCTCAAATCTTCCTCCCAGACAGAGCTTTTCCTGAAATAAATCTAGGAATTTAGCAAACGGTATTATAAAACATTTATGGATTTCAACGAAACACTTTTTTACCGTAGTTTACCGTTTGAAGACATAGTGCAAAAAAGAGAAATTGCTGGTAACTAGCATTTTCCCCTTTTCTCATAATGTTTTCCACCCTTCCCAAAATCAAACTTCAATTTTAAGCTACATCTATTTTGTTGTCTGCAAAAGCTTTCAATTTGGCTAGCCTATAGTTTGGAGTTTTCATGTGAAGAAATGATATTTTCAAGGAGGAAAACAGTGATGAAAATATTGGGAGGGGTGCAGCTAATGTATTACTAATTGGCATGTAAGAGTTCAAAGTTGGTATTGATTTGGTACACATGTCTAATCCAAAACCCATTACATCTTGAACAACCCTTTTGACCGTTCTAGCCGTTCAACTTTTCAATGAAAAGCAGATCAAGCCAATGAAAGTAGACGTGTTTGTAGGGACTGCCAAGACAAACATTGTGATTAACAGAGAGCTTGCTCATCTAGAGCAATTTCTCACTTTGAACGATTTCTCCATTTGCTAGAATGTTTTCGAAACGTCATACAGAGACATGATAAGACACTCAGCTCTTGGGAAAAGTTAATTTGTAATGAGCCATTGATTTGTATTCATTTCTATGGTTGTTTGGTTTGTATTGGAGTTTAATGCCATTTTAACAGCTCAGGTCATATCATGGTTGTCAGTGACGCACCCATGTGTTTCCTGGCTTTCTTACATCAGTACTAACCCAACTTTCTTTCCAAAGCCACTGACTACTTTTTCACATACATCAGAGGTGAGAGGCGAAAAATTGCTAGAAAGAAAGTTTGCCTCAACCAGGTATCGAACTCGCAACCACCAGGTCACGAGTCAGATACACTAACCACTCAGCTACCCAGGTGGGCTTCATTAGTATGAAAGCTGTATCCTAAAGTCCTATATAGCCCATTATCAAACAATCCTGGGTTTTAAAAAACCTGAGGAAGAAGGGTTTTTGAAAACATTGTGGGAAAAGGAGAAAATGCTGGTAACCAGCATTTTCTCCTTTTCCTACAAGGTTTTCAATTTTAGTCTTTTTCTTGGAGGTTGCTAAATTTTAGGATTGCATGGTTAAGGGTCTATATTTTTTCTCCTTTTCCCACAACCTTTTCTTCCCTTTCAATAACTAATCTCATCATTTTAGCCAATATTTAAGTTTGTTTGGACAGACCTAATATCTTGTAATCTGGCAAAGACCGAACTTGTAGACTAAACTTTGGACTTGTCCAAATCGAGAGCATTTGCAGAAGACAAATTGAATGTGGCTCTAATTCTGAAAATTGTCTTTGAAAGGGTAGTAAACATTGTGGAAAGAGGAGAAATGCTGTTTATCAGCATTATCTCCTCTTCCCACAATGTTTTCCATAGCCTTCTTTGGCATGGTTGTTAAAACTGGGGATTGTAAGAGATAAATGACCTATGATACACTTTAGCCCTTTACCACAAAATCCCGAAGTTTAACGACCCTGAGGAAAAAGGCTTTTGAAAACATTATGGGAAAAGGAGAAAATGCTGGTAACTAGCATTTTCTCCTTTTCTCACAATGTTTTCTATGCTATCCAGGGCAAATTTTGTCCTCTTGGCCACATTTGATTTGTTGTCTGCAGATGCTTTCAATTTGGACCAGTCTAAAATTTTGTTGTGTAGTAAAGAGTTAACTCAGTGCAAAAATATTGTGGAAGTAAATTTACATCGCTTTTGCACTGTGGTAACCTCTGTGGCATAGTGGTAAAGGTTGAAGTACAATCAAGAAATCCTGGTTTGACGATTCTAATGAGACGATTCTAATGGGTACACACAACATAGGGTTTCGAAGAGAAATAATGGATTTAGAATACTATCACCCCCTTTTATCTGGAGGTCTAAACTGTCCTCTGTAAAAGCCCAAATCCGTCCTCAAATTCGAGGTCAGCGGTACTTTTTGGGATCTGCTATGTTAATAGCCTGATAATCAGCCACAGGGTAGCTCAGTGGTAAGCGTCTCTGACTCGCGACTGGTTGTTGTGGATTTGATGCCCGGTTGAGGCAAACTTTCTTTCTGGCAATTTTTCACCTTTCACCTCTGATGCATGTGAGAAAAGTAGCAGTGTTTACACTAAAATCTTTTTTGGGAGCGTATGCAATCCCTGGAGTACAAGTTTGGGAGTGCAAGAGAAATTCTAGAAGTGCACTTAAAAATGACAATTTTCGAGCTTCTATGGAGGAAAGTAAGGGTCTGTTGTTTTGAAAATTTGGTTTGATGAGTCTCACTCTGCAGTCATCTGCTCTTTGAAAACAATATGGGCAATTCAAAAAAAGTTGCTGGTAATGTTTCCTTACTCACAGGACCAGGTTCAGAGGGACAACTTACAACCTGATGGCCAGAAGAATTTTCCGTTTCACTGTCAGTTTCAGACAATAATTAGCTTTCATTTAGTGTTTTATAGAGATGAATGTAAATTCAATGTTAAAAGTCACTAATAAAGCTGAATAGACAGTTTGAAATGCCTATTATTGGACGACGTCAAACTGATTTTTGTTGTGTCATTGGTTTTCACTTTTTTTGCAGCAATCAATGCATTCATACTCATAGATAAATGACATAACAACTTGATTAGCAGTGGTAAACAGTGACCCATGCATCCTTCACACTTGATACCTATTGTATGTATGTCAGAGTTTAGATCTTTTAAATATCATGTAAAGACATTACTTGTTGCCAGTAGATTTGCCAATGGTCTAATTTTGGAGACATTTTTTCTAATTTGACCCAATTGGCTCCACTTGTGATCGACAGCGGGAGCCTGAATCCTGTGCGTGCATGCATGTTTGACTTCATATTTTTGTGCGCGATTATTCAATTAAGTGCGTGAATCAGGCACATATGTGGGTGAATGGGGATCCTGAGTAGTCAGTGACTTTGAAAGAAAGTTCTGTCAGTACTGGTGCACAGATCGCCATGATATAACCTTAGCTGTTTAAACAGCATTGACCCTTTACAACAAAATCCCAATTTTTAACAACCCTGAGGAGGAAGGCTTTTGAAAACATTGTGCTGGTAACTAGTATTTTTCCTTTTCCCACAATGTTTCCTACCCTATCAAAGAGAAGTTACAATTTGAGTCACATCTAAATTGTATTTTCAAAGTTATCTATAGTGATTTTGCTTCGGGAAGTAAAGATTGGAATATCAGCCACACACTGGCAAAAGGGAGTTTGGTGTATCTCTGCAATGTATTATAGCAAGAAGACTGTGGCATAACAGTATACATAGTTCCATAAAATTCATTATGTCAGTAACAGCCCACTGAATGTATGAGGTAGACTTCTCTATCGACTTGCAGAAAATAGAGCAATTAAGAGCAAGAAGTTACAATTCAGGTCAGCCTGCGGGGATTGCGAAACCTCCTTTTCATAGAGAATGGCTCATTTATTTTAGGAAGTGGAAACTTCAGTTTCTTACCCTGATATTCACTCAGTATTAGCTGAACCGTTTGAGGACTGAATTAACGAAATAGAACTCTCCAATTAGGAGAAGGAAAAAAAAGCCAAAAGATCATAATTTCAACAATGTTTCAGACAGTTATGTTACTAAGTTATCTGACAGTGTAGATCCAAGATCAGAATACAAGGTGCAGTCAGATCTTCGTTAACACTGTCCACAGAAAAAAACAACTAAATTTATTCTTAATGCTGTTAGGGTAAAGAGAAAGTAGTGTAAACTGATTTGGTTGGAAATTGCTTTTTTCTCATATAGTAAATCTTCATAAAGTTCTTTCCAAGATTGGTTCATTTTATTAGAAAATGTGTATATTTAGAGACTTTAACTATCTAATTATCTTCCGAACAAAATTTCCTTGTCTTTACCCTTTACCTTGCCTCTATACCAAACAACACAATTTTAGACAGGTTGAAATTGAAATCATTTGCAGAAGACACATTGACGAGATTTGTCCTCATAGGGTAGAAAACATTGCGGAAAAAGGAGAAAATGCTGGTTACCAGCATTTTCTTCTTTCCCCACAATGTTTTCAATAGTCATCTTCGTTAGGGTTGTAAAAAGTTGGGATTGTGTGGTAAAGGGTTAAAATTCAATATCTTAAATAACATGAAGGAAAGGTCTTTTGAAAAACTTGGTGGAATAGGAGAAAATGCTGGTTACCCGCATTTCTTAGACAAATCCTACAACCACATTTAGATTGTCATCTGCAATTGCTTAACCCTTTACCACACAATTTAATGACCCTGTAAAAGAAGCCTTTTGAAAACATTGAGGGAAAAGGAGAAAATTCTGGTAACCAGCATTTTCTCCTTTTCCCACATTGTTTTCTGCTTTTCCCAAAACAAATTTCAATTTCTGAGTCACATTAAATTTGTCGTCTGCAAAAGCTTTCAATTTGGACTGGTCTAAAATTTTGTCGTTTGGTAAAGAGTTAATTGTATTTGGTGGAGTCTTTAGTTTACTTCTGACATATAGTAAAGAGTTAGCCCTTTACCAAACAGTGCCATGTTTAAACGACCCTAAGATAAAAGGCTTTTGAAAAGATTATTGGGAAAGGAGAAAATGCTGATTAACAGCATTTTCTCTTTTTTCCACAATGTTTTCTATGCTTCCATTAGGACAGATTCCATTGTCTGAGTTACATTCAATTTTATTTTGTCATCTGAACAAGTCTAAAGTTCTGTGTGGTAAAGGGTTAACTTGATTCTGTGGTAGACTAATCAAGCCAACAAAATAGGTCGTTTGATGAATTGTTTCTTTACATAACTTTGATTTTTTTTTCTCAGAACAAAGAGAGCCTGTACTTTTACTGAGTTCTAGATCACAGAAATAGGATCTGCTTTCCTTGATGTTTATTATTAGTAGCACACAATAACTCTTTACCAAATGACAAAAATTTAGATTTGTCCAGATTGATAGCATTTGCAGACTGGAATTTAGATTTGGCTTTAATAGGGTAGAAAATGTGGGAAAAGGAGAAAATGCTGGTTACCAGCATTTTCTCCTTTTCCTGCAATATTCTAGAAGGGCCTCTTTCTCAGGGTCATTAAAACTCGAGATTGTGTCGTAAAGGGTAAAGTGAAATGTGCCTTTTCAATTGGGAAAAACAGCAGAACTGTTCCAATTTCAGTTGTTGTGGATGTTCTGGATAGATTATGTAACAAAGTAACAAACCAGACAGATAATGGATCAGAATTCAGGTTTTATGCAGTCTGATCTTGATCTCTACTGTCACCATAAGCATCTAGAGTAGGGCTCAGTGCTTAAGGATTGAGGAGGTCAGGTCAATAAAGGTGTCTGTGTTCTGGAAATGTTTTTGAGCAGTCCTCAACAGAGACCCAGTTTGGGAATAGTTAACCAGCTTTACCACACAATCCAGACTTTTAACGACCCTAGGAAAGAAGCCTTTAGAAAACATTGTGGAAAAAGGAGAAAATGCTGGTAACAATGTTTTCTACCCTCCCCAAAACAAATATCAATTTTTTAATCACATTTATTTTGTCATCTGCAAATGCTTTCAGTTTGGACCAGTGTAAAATTTTGTTGTTTGGTAAAGAGTTAAACATGGGAATCTTACGGAAAAAATGCTACAAAAGTGAAAAATAGGGTATTACTGAAACACTATTGAAAGTGGCATCAAATTTATTCATCAATTTTACTGTTTTCTTCATATAAGATTTACTGGTCAGAAACTGCTACTAGACCGATTATGATTTCCTCGTTGACCTAACACTTGTTTCTAAATTGTGAACAAAAAATCTCAATTTCAACATTTATGTGACTGTAAAACTGACAAACTGTTTATTTCAGTAGTGAAAGACGAAGGCCTGAAAGATGCTCGTTAGCAGTCGAAATAAGCTGACAACCGAAATGTCACAGCACAGGTATAATCAAAGAGCCGGAAGTAGTGTTTTATTTTGTATGAATGTCAATTTGTAAAGCTCTCTTTCAATGTTGAGTAAATTGCCTTCCCATCTTTTTATTTTCAAATCCCTATCCCCTTGCTGCAATTATGAAACCACATTTGCCAAGCTTTTACTTAACCCTTTCCCAAACGACAAATTTTGGACTGGTCCAAATTCAAAGAGTTTGCAGACGACAATTTTAAATTTGATGAAAATGGCAGAAAGTTGTCAAAAAGGGTAGAAAACACTGTGGGAAAAGGAGAAATTGCTCGTTACGAGCAATTTCTCCTTTTCCCACAGTGTTTTCAAAAGACTTGTACTGCAGACACGTGAAAACCAGGGCTTCTTTGGGAAAGGGTTAACTCTTTTCCGGACAAAAAAGATGAAAGGGTAAAAAAAAAGGTTGTGGGAAACAGAAAGTGCTGGTAACCAGCATTTCCTCCCTTACCACTATGTTTTTAAAACCCTTCTTTAAAATGATCATTAAAACACAGGAGTGTGTGATAAAGAGTTTGTTTGAAAATTGTGCATACAGTAAAGAGTCTAGTTTGAAGTGTTTGTAAAAGAGAACTGACACATTACATGCATGTCAAACTGTCAACGGAAAGAGTGAATTTTGAAAAAAAAAAAGCATTGCAACAGAAAGGTCTTACTTAACGCTGGCAGTGGACATCTTTTGAGGACATTACCCTGTAGTGCTTTTAATTAATGAAGAGAGCCTTTTTAAATTAGGAAAGGTGGGCCAAAATATTGCTATTTCAAGGTTGTTGACCATTTATTACTTATTGTAAGCACATGCTTTTAATTTTGAGAAGGCAAATATTTTGTTGACTGGTGAAGATTTAGGGATTATAGGCAGAGGAGAAATAGCCTGTCTCAAGCAATGGCTAACTTTTCCTGGATTTTTTCCATATCATTTCAAAGAGAAGTTTTCCTTTCCTAATAAGAATTTACTTTTGTCACACTTAGTTTTTGGCTGTCCTACTCTGCATGTCTGTGTGTATCATTATAAATTCTTTGTGTTTCAAATCTTCATCAAAACTGACTGCTGCAGTAAATATTTTGCAAATGATTAGCCTTTTACCAAACAACCCTGAGTTTTAATGACCCTAAGAAAGCAAACTTTTGAAAAAATTGTTGGAAAAGGAAAAAATGCTGGCAACCAACATTTTCTCCTTTTCCCACCATGTTTTCTACCCTTCCAAAAGCAGATTTCAACTTTCTGGTCTCATTTATTTTGTTGTCAGCAAATACTGTCAGTTTGAGCAAGTCTAGAATTTTGTTGTTTGGTAAAGGTTACGGTCCGTTACAAAGGAAAGAGTGATACTTAAAAGACCTAAAAATTAATGTTTGTTTTGAGTATATTCTCCTTTTCCAACAATATTTTCCAAACACTCTTTTCTCAGGGTCATTAGAGCTTGATTGTTTGTAAAAGGGTTCACACCCTGTGTGTTGAAATTCAGGATAAGATAGAAAAATTGAAGAGCAAAGGCTATCTTTTTCAGTAGAGAATTCTTTCGCTAAAAAGGTTGTAAGTTTCCAATATGTGAACATGTCATAACTGAATTTGTTATTCTTTGGCACCTTTTAACCCTTTAAAGCACAATGCCGACTTTTAATGACACAGAGGAAGAAGCCTTTTGAAAACATTGTGGGAAAAGGAGAAAATGCTGGCTAACAGGATTTTCTCCTTTTCCCACCATGTTTTGGACCCAATCAGAGAAAACGGGTATCATTTTAGCCACATTGAAATTGTCGTCTGCAAATGCTTTCAATTTGGACTGCTCTAAAATTCTGTCGTATGGTAAAGGGTTAAGCTGTTTAAAAGATTTGCAAAACAATATTGTGCAATATTAGTCACATGTGCAACACTGGCGAATAATCTTTGAAAAGGATTACATTATGGGCTGGACCTTTGAGAAGATTACTTTTGAAAACATTGCGACTTATAAGAGGAGAAGCAAGCATCCCTCCTTTCTCCTAAATGTTACAGTTATCTAAGAAAACTATCTTCATTTCCCGAGTTCTTTACAAGTCAACAAAGTACTAGACGCATCCAGACAGAAAGCACTTGCAGAATACATGCAAATGTGGGTTAAATGATGGGATTATCTTTTAACTCTTTACCAAACAGATTTTAGACTGGTCCAAATTGAAAGGATTTGCAGACGACATATTAGATGTAGCTCAAATGATGATTTCTGTTTTGGATAGGGTAGAAAACATTTTGGGAAAAGGAGAAAATGCTGGTTACCAGCATTTTCTCCTTTTTCCACAATGTTTTCAAAAGCCTTCTCTTACAGGGTTGTTAAAACTCGAGATTGTGTGGTAATGGTTTACAGGAAGAATACATCATGAGAAAAAGACAAAATGTTGTATACCAGCATTTTGTCCTTTTCCCACAATGTTTTCAAAAGCCTGCTTCAGCTTAGAAGACACCACAGGATTGTTTGGTTAAGAATTAATGATTCTTTCTCCTCCTTGTGACATGCCCAAATTTTTAACTCTTTACCAAACAACAAAATTTTGTCCAAATTGAAAACACATGTAGACCACAAATTTAATGTGACCCAAAAAATGAAATTTGCATTTTGAAGGATAGAAAACAATTTGTGAAAGGGGAAAATGCTGGTTACCAGCATTTTCTCTTTTTTCTATGGCTTATTCTTTCCTGGGCTCAGCCAATTTCTTTCTGAAGATTGATGATTGTCGATGGGACAGGATTCATTCCTCTGTCACTGCTGACCATTATTTCAACGATGGTTATGTGGGAAAGCAGCCAGTTGCTCCGGAAGAATATTGTGCGTAGTACAAAGCATGGATAGGTACACTGGTTGCTGCAGTATAAGTGAAATAATGTTTAAAATGGCGTTTAATACCATACAGTCAATCAATGGATCAATCCTTTTTGTACAATGTTTCCAAAAGCCGTCTTCCTAAATGGGTCTTTAAAAGTGGGGGCCAAGCCCCCGTAGCTCAGTCGGTAGCGTATGGGACTTGAGAACAGGAGGTCACAGGTTCGATCCCCAGCTTGGCCAATTTCTTTCCGAGGATTGATGATAGTCATTGCGACAGGATTCATTCCTCTCTCACCACTGACCATTGTTTCGACGATGGTTATGTGGGAAAGCAGCCAGTGGCTTGGAAAGAATATTGTGCGGAGTACTGGTAAATGAAACTCCAGGAAAGCATGGATAGGAGCACTGGCCGCCGTGATATAACTGAAATAATGTTGAAAACGGTGTTTAAACACCATACAATCAGTCAACCATACAATAAAAGTGGGGATTTTTTGGTAAAGGGTTAATGCATCTAAAATAATCCCAAAAAGTAACGGGTTACACCTAGGAAGTACCAAATAAACAAGTGGCCATTATCTGTTTTGAGGAAAGGCTGGAAGAATTGTAAATTTGAGCTACTTGTAGTGAACAGCGTTAATCAAAGATTAGGCTGCATGTTTTGGGCAAAAAAGCAACTGTAGTTGTCATACACACCATAACTCTTAGTCCCAAATAAAACCAACAAACATTTTCTAATGTAGTTAAAAAATTCAAAGCTAAAACAGCTGGTATCTCAGATGAGTTCCAAATTTTGTTGCATAGGGTCTAAACGTAGGTACCTTAGATAAATCTCTAGAGACCACATTTTCACTTTGATGCTCATCAAACTGGGCAAGAAGTTTTTATTGATATCATAAACAGTATTGAAAATGGGTCTTCATGGTAAAAAACTAGGTCATGTCATATCAGAGAAAACATTGACTTTACTTCATATGCTGTCAAAAGTAAAAAGGCTCAGGGGAGGGATTCAGGGCCATCATGGCCCTCTTGTTCCATGGTGTTATCAGAGGGTTATTGACTGTTGGTGTATAACAATATGTGTTTGTTCGGTTTTGGCAGTAGTTGCAAAATAAAATCTGTCCAAAACATGCACATGAGACAATTAAAAAGAACTTACCTTAAAGCAATCTTTACCTCAAAATCTGTGCAGGTAATTAAGTTTAACCCATTACTGTACAGGCTATTTTTATGCCTACTCAGGAGCTATCCAAAAACAGTTATCCAAAACGATTTATACATTTAGAAGGAAAGGAAATAGATTTAACCTGTAACCAAAACATTCGGTGTTTTAACAACCTTGAAGAAAACCAGCTTTTAAAAACATAGTGGGAAAAGGAGAAAATGCTGGTAACCAGCATTTTCTTCTTTTCCCACTATGTTTTGTGTCTAATCAGAGGGCTTCAACTTCTATATATTCATTTCTAAATTGTCGTTTGTAGATGCCTTGAATTCCGTAAGGTCTGAAATGTGTTGTTTAGGAATGAGTTAATGATACAGTTTGGAAAACATTGTGGGAAAATGTAGAATTACTTGTCAAAAGCAATTGCTTCCTCTCTCATTAACAGTTTTCTAACTGATCAAGTTTGGCCTGGCTCTTTGAAGTCATTATTTTACAGTATGGGTTCAAAACCATTTGAAAGAAAGATGTATCTTGTTACATTATCTTCCAGCACATCACTACATGGGTTTTTAAAAAGTTGTAATCCACTCCATTGTTTTTAAAATGTTAAATGGTTTTTTAATGTTCCTGTAGTCCCTTACCTGGTGCAAAAGCTATATTTAGATTTGACAAAGGGAAATTAAATTTTACAAGAAGAATGATTGGAATAAAAGAATATGATTTGTTGCACTGGCCCCCTCGGTATCGCTTAAATGATGTTAAAAATGGTGTTAAACACAACACAAAGAAAGACAAATTCAGATGCTGGTGAAATAATACTTTATCAAGTGATCTGGAGTTTTAATGCTTTCCCAAACAAGCCCTGGTTTTCACGTGTCTGCAGTAGAAGTCTTTTGAAAACACTGTGGGAAAAGGAGAAATTGCTCGTAACGAGCAATTTCTCCTTTTCCCACAGTGTTTTCTACCCTTTTTGATACCTTTCTGCCATTTTCATCGAATTTAAAATTGTTGTCTGCAAACTCTTTCAATTTGAACCAGTCCAAAATTTGTCATTTGGGAAAGGGTTAAGACCCTAAAGGAGGCTTTTTAAAACATTGTGGGAAAAGGAGAAAATGCTGGTAACCAGCATTTTCTCCTTTTTTCCCTTAATCTTTTCTGCTTGTTCAAGGGCAAATACCATCATCTGGACATAATAATTTGGCATCTGCACGCAGATTAGTGCATTGGTCGAAATAGGCGCCAGCCCAACAGCAAAAAACTAGATTTTCTCTTGGACATTTAAAGATTTCTAATTCACTGGCCCGACGGGCTCGTAAGATGCAGATGGTTGAAACATGTCTACTTTCATTTTCACTTTATCCTAAACTTGCCAATGATTCGTCAGTTTTGCTTACTGTGCTGCAGTAACCAATTTCAATACTTGAGTAACATCAGCAGGGCCAAGGGATGAACTCTATTTGCAATCTGGTGTACCCCAACTGTGGCCTGTTTACGGCAAGTGTATCCTTTCAGTGTTGCCAGCTAGCTGAAAGCTAGATGAGTGTGTGATGGCAAGGGTGTATCAAGTGCATATATATTTCAGCAAATTCAAAAAATGGTTAATTATGAATTTTAGCAATAGAAAATATCTCAGGTTGGTGATAGATACTAAGTTAGGCCATTTGTAACAAATTGAGTACGTCCATGAAAGAATAACGGAACAACTGTCACTGAACTTGCAGTATATTTCCGGTTCAAAATTCAATACCAGGTAAAAGCACCCTTAGGCTGTCAGGGGAGCGACCATCAAACCAAAATATGAAGACAGTAAGCAAGATCGAAGATTTCTGGCTTCATGGACCCCGAGCAGGCCTTGGTTTACATTGTCCTCTTCTAACACCATGTTTTGCGACTGAAGTTTGGAATAGGCGGAAAAAATATCGTTTTTGTCGCCTTGACGACATGTTATAATTCATAGGCTAACGTAAAACATAATACAATGTTTAATTTGGGCTAGTAATTTTTTATTCTGGCTTGTGAAAATTGCTAAGTTACAAGCCCGACTTGCGTATAAATTTCAATCCAAATTTCTACGACTGAGAAGTGTTCAATTTGGAAAAGTCTAAAATTTTATCGTTTGGTAAAGAGTTAAAGAAAATAAAACTTTTCATGTTATATTTTATGTTAGGTCATGTTTTAGGTAGAAATAGAAATTTTTATCTTGTGCGACCAGGATTTCTGTGACATATTTTGATTTAAATTTGTCATGTAATTGGTGTTACATACCATGATTGCTAGATGTTCTACCTGACACTTTGAATGTTATCGGGGAGTCTAGTCATGGCGTGGATACATTCAGCAGGTCAAATGCAGCTCATTCCATTAACCCTTTCCCAAACCACAAATTTTGGACTGGTCCAAATTGAAAGAGTTTGCAGACGACAATTTTGAATTTGATGAAAATGGCAGAAAGGTATCAAAAAGGGTAGAAAACACTGTGGGAAAAGGAGAAATTGCTCGTTAAGAGCAATTTCTCCTTTTCCCACAGTGTTTTCAAAAGATTTGTACAGCAGACACGTGAAAACCAGGGCTTGTTTGGGAAAGGGTTAATTCCATGTTATTGCAACCTGACTATTAGAAGTTAACTCTTTACGAGACGACAAAATTGTACACTTGTCCAAATTGAAAGCATTTGCAGACGACAAAGTGAGTGTGGCTCAAATGGTACAATTTTTCTTTGATAGGGTAGAAAACATTGCTGGAAAAAGAGAAAATGCTTGTTACCAGCATTTTCTCCTTTTCCCATAATGTTTTCAAAAGGCTTCTTTCCCTGGGTCGTTAAAATTCAGTATTGTGTTGTAAAGGGTTTAGGAGTTTTAATGACCGTAAAAAAAGAAGCCTTTTGAAAACATTGTAAGAAACGAAGAAAAGGCTGATAACCAGCATTTTCTGTTTTTTCCACAATTTTCTCTTTCACATTAAAGACAGAAATCATCATTTGAGCCACATACAAATTGTCGTCTGCAACTGCTTTAAATTTAGGGCTAGTCTGAAAGTTTGTTGTTTTGTAAACACTTTACCACATGACACTGGTCCAAGTTGAAAGCAAAATTTGGGCAAGTTCAAAATCTTGTTGTTTGGCAAAGAGTTAACTCTTTACCAAACGACAAAATTTTAGACTAGTCTAAATTGAAAGCATTTGCAGACGACAATATAAATGTAATTGAAAAATTGAAATTTGTTTTGGGATGGGCAGAAAACATTGTGGGCAAAGGAGAAAATGCTGGTTACCAGCATTTTCTCCTTTTCCCACAATGTTTTCAAAAGGTTTCTTTCACAGGGTCGTTAAAAGTCGGGATTGTGTGGTGAAGAGTTAACAGGTAACAAATACAGTCGTGAATATATGGGTAAGATAATCATGCTCAAAAAGGCCAAAATCATCTGTAGTGATCAAGTACTGTATGTATCAAAAATCAAACAGTTTTGATCAAATACACACCTCTATCCCTTTATCCAACAATCCCGTATTTTTACAAGTTTGAAGGTAACGGCTTATGAAAACTTTTTACGCAATGGAAAAAGGAGAAAAATGCGGGTAGCTATTACTTCCTATTCCCATGATCCTTTCTAGCCTTTAAAAAAGATCCAGACATTACATGTATCTGCAATTTTTTCATTTGTCATCAGCAAATACTTTCGACTTGGACAATTCTAAAATTTTATCATCTGGTATAAAATAAGCTGCAGAGCTCCAGATAAGAGGGAGTGATGGTATTCTAAGTCCATTATTTCTCTTCCAAACCCTATGTTGTGGGTACTCATTAGAGTTGTCTTGATGAGACGATTCTAATGAGTACCCATAACATAGGGTTTAGGTGCAAATAATCAATAATTTCAGTTCGATAATCAAAATCACTCCCTCTATCTGGAGGTCTGAAACTGTATATCATTTTGCATGAAAAGCAATTGAAGGGAGTTATGCAATGACATTTATTGCACAACATGGAACATTCTGTGGCAAAAGAGGCAGTTGCTTCCAAGAAGCTATTAATGAATTTGCCCCTTGAGTGTAGGCTAAAATTTATCCTGAAAGACTGTAGGCATTGTAAAATCTAGTATAATTATCTAGTATTTTTATATCATTATGTTTTATTGTAGCTTGAGGTGGATTTTTTTTTTCTTAACGCTTTGCCACACGACAAAAATTCAATGTAGACTTGGCCAAATTGAAAGCTCTTGCAGACAATAATTAAAATGTGGCTCAAATGGAGGAATTTGCATTTGATGGGGTAGAAAACATGGTGACAAAATTAGGGTGGTTAAAACTCAGGATTGTGTAGTAATGGGTTAATCAATGTATAACATCACCCTTATCACACGGCTTCTCTTTTTCAAATGACCCCATATTTTAAGACCCTGGGAAAAGAGGACTTTTTAAACCTTTACCACACAATCCCAACTTTTAACGACCCTCAAGAAGAAGCTTTTGAAAACATTGCAGGAAAAGGAGAAAATGCTGGTAATTAGCATTTTCTCCTTTTCCCACAATGTTTTCTACCCTTCCCAAAACAATTTTCGATTTTTCAGTCGCATTTATTTTGTTTTTTGCATTTCCTTTCAATTTGGACTAGTCTAAAATTTTTTCGTTTGGTAAAGCGTTAAAACAATATGGGAAAAGGAGAAAATTTTGGTAACCAGCATTCTCTCCTTTCCCCACAATGTTTTCTACCCTTTTAAGGATAAAACGTATTGACAAGAGTTGATTGGCTCTTTTCATAAACATTGTGTACACTCTTGTAATATGTCATGACGGGAGTTGATTGGCTTATCGAATGGTGTTTGAGGCTGCTTTCAACATTATTTCAGCCATATTGCGACAGCTCACTTATTCATGTTTGTTGCTGAAAGGACACTCTCAGGAAAAGCCCAGAGCAAAAAATGAAGATTGAACCTGGCACTTCCTACGCCTTTACCACTAAGCCATGAAGGACCTAGACAGATTGATAGATTGGTTGTGTTGTGTTTAAGGCTATTTTCAACACTATTTTAGTTATACAGTATCTTGGAGGTAATGTACCTATCCATGCTTTCTTGCAGTTTCTTTAACAGGTACTTTAAACAATACTCTTCCCAAGCCACAGAATGCTTTCCCACATAACCATTGTCCACACAATGATCAGTGGTGAGAGAGGAATGAATCCTGTCACAATGACTTTCATCAACCCTCGAAAGAATTTTGCCAAGCTAAGGATTCAGACCAGTGACCCCTGTTCTCAAGTCATGTATGTTTGTCGGAGAGATATTAAAAACATCTATACCAGTAAATTTCAATTCAGAATCAACTGTGTCCATATACACCAACAATTCTCAACAAAATTGTAAGTGTTATTATGCATTTTCTAAATTTGGAAGTAATGAAACTTCTGATTGGCTAAACTAAATGGTTTAGCCAATAAGAAGGTTTGTTGCTTACAATATGGCTCAAATGGGGAGATTTGTCTGCAAAAGGGCAAAAAATATTGTTGGAATAGGAGAAAATACTGATAACCAACTGCTTCTTTCTGGTTTCAAGTCCTGTATGTGACTGTCGGAGCTACAGGGTCCATTGTTGCGAAGGATGAAAAACTCAGTTGATCAAACTCAAAATGATTTATCACCTCCTCAGATCTAAATATCTCAGGTTTGAATTGCCCATACCCTGACTGTTTAACCCTTTACCACACAATCTCGAGTTTTAATGACCCTGTGAAAGATGGCTTTCAAAAAAATTGTTGGAGAAGGAGAAAATGCTAAAAATCAGCATTTTCTCATTTTCCTGAAATGTTTTCTTACCTTTCCAAGCCAAATCCCATCATCTGTGCCATATTTTACTTGTTTTCTGCAAATGCTTTTAAATTGGACCAGTCTAGAAATTTGTCATCTGGTAAAGTATTAACTCTTTTCCAAATAGCACAATCTTAGAATCTCCAAATTGACAGTAGTTACATCTGACTAATGAGCCTGCTCGGGTAGCTCTGTGGTTAACATATCTGACTCATGACCTTGTGGTTGAAAGTTTGATACCTGGTTGCGGCAAACTTTCTTTTCAGCAATTTCTTTTGCCTCTCATCTCTGAATTGCATGTAGGAAAAGGAGTCAGTGACTTGGAAAGAAAGTTGTGTCAGTACTGCTGCGAGAAAGCCAGGAAGTCATGTGTAGGTGCCCTGAACACAGTGCTTTGACCTAAACTGTTAACGCTTTCCCAAACGACAAATTTTGGACTGGTCCAAATTGGAAGAGTTTGCAGACGACAATTTTAAATTTGATGGAAATGGCAGAAAGTTCTCAAATAGGGTAGAAATTAAACACTGTGGGAAAAGGAGAAATTGCTTGTTGCAAGCAATTTCTCCTTTTCCCACAGTGTTTTCAAAAGACTTGTACTGCACACACATGAAAACCAGGGCTTGTTTGGGAAAGAGTTAAAACAGCATTAGAACTCAAATACAAACAAAGCAAAGCATTTGACTAATGAAAAATCACTCAAACAATTAGATATGTCCTTGAAAGGGTAGAAAGCATTGTAGAAAAAAGAAAAAATGCTGGTTACCAGCATTTTCTCCTTTTTCCACACTGCCTTTTTTCAATGGAGTTTTCAAAACAGGGTATTGTATGGTAAAGAATAAACCCTGTACCAAGTAATCTCGACTTTTAACAATGCTGAGAAAGAAGGCTTTTGAAAACACCGTGGGAAAAGAAGAAAATGCCAGTAACCAGCATTTTCTCATTTTCCCACAATTTTTTCTAATCTATCAAGGACAAATTTCGTCATGTGGGCCACCTTTAATTTGTCGTCTGCAAATGTTTCCAATTTGGATAAGTTTAAAATTTTGTTGTTTGGTAAAGAGTTAGTACAGCCAATTATAGTTAACCCTTTCCCAAACGATAAATTTTAAACTGGTCCAAATTGAAAGAGTTTGCAGATGACAATTTGAAATTTGATGAAAATGACAGAAAGTTCTCCAAAAGGGTAGAAAACACTGTGGGAAAAGGAGAAATTGCTCGTTACGAGCAATTTCTCCTTCTTCCACAGTGTTTTCAAAAGACTTTTACTGCAGACACATAAAAACAAAGGCTTGTTTGGGAAAGGGTTAAGGTCAAGGTTTTTTTCTTTTTCAAGTTTATATTATGGCTGAATCAACACCCTTGAATTGAAAATTGTCCGAAATGATTATTCAGAGAAAAAAAAACTTAAATCCCTTATATGGGACGATAAAACACCTCTGGGGACACTGAAAAAGCAAGATAAGACAAAATATGCTGTCTGATCTTGTTACTACAGTGCTGGAAAGTTTTTTTGAGTCAATCAATCTGGAACGCTTTTGATTTTTCAACTATTTGGCTTTTGCTTTGCTTACTAAATGACTTCGAAATTTTTAGCAAACGACAAAATTGTGTTGTTCTCTTCCATGTTGAAGGTAACTGCAGACAATAAATTTATTGTAGATCTGGCTTAACTCTTTCACTACTAATGGCGACTTGATTACCTTTTGCAGACAGCGTAGATCAAGATCAGAATGTACATAATGTGCAGTCTGATCTTGATCTACACTTCCACTACTCTTGTTTTTTAACTATGACGAAAGTCGTTTTCAATAGAAGTGGAAATCAATTTTTGGAGCTCGGAAAAAAAGTGGAATTTCCAGAGTTAGTAATGAAAAGAGTTAAGCCATGAAAACTGTCTTTTAAATGGTAGAAAATATTGGAGAAAATGCTGTTTACCCCACCATGTTTTTCAGAAGCTTTGATCTTTAACCATTTACCACACAGTCTGGACTTTTAACGACCCCGACAAAGACGCCTTTTGAAAACATTTTGGGAAAAGGAGAAAATGCTTTTCCCACAATGTTTTCTACCCAATCAAAAAGAGAAATCATCATTTTAGCAACATTAAATTTGTCGTCTGCAAATGCTTTCAATTTGGTCCAGTCCAAAATTTTGTCGTTTGGTACAGAGTTAACCCTTTACCACACAATCCCGAGTTTTTATGACCCTGAGGAAAACGCCTTTCGAAAACATTGTTGGGAAAGGAGAAAATGCTGGTAACCAGCATTTTCTCCTTTTCCAACAATGTTTTCTACCCTTTTTCGGCCAAAATGTATAATTCCAGACACATTTGAATTGTTGTCTGCAAATGCTTTCAATTTGGATGACTCCAAATTGTTGCTGTGTGGTAAAGAGTTAATGGAATTAAATCCTTGTTTAGAATGGTTGGGTGAAAAGGGTCAGACTGTTACTTTTTGGTGTTAGACAGGGTCTCTATTAGGCTCCAGGTTTTGGTTTCTGTTTTGGAGTAACAGTAGGACTTGATCATGTATAAAACAAAAGGTTGCATAAGCTGTCATCTTATGAATAGATAAAATACAAAACCACACTGTTACAGGAAATGAAATTAAAATTTACCCTTTACCGAACAATCCCAAGTTTTAATGAATATTTTAAAATGAACTTTTGAAAAAAAACTGTTGGAAAAGGAGAAAATGCTGGTAACCAGCATTTTCTTCTTTTCCCAAAATGTTTTCTACCCTTTCAAAGGCAAAATCTTTTAATTTGAGACTTATTTAGTTTGTCATTTGCAAATGTTCTCTAGGTGGACATGTCGTAAATTTTGCTGTTTAAGCAGAGAGTTAACCCTTTACAACACAATCCCAACTTTTAATGACCCTGAAAAAGAAGCCTTTTGAAAACATCATGGGAAAAGGACGAAATGCCGGTAACCAGCGATTTCTCCTTTTTCCACAATGTTTTGTAACCTATCAATGACAAATTTCATCAAATTTGGGCCACCTTTAATTTGTCGTCTGCAAATGCTTTCATTTTGGACCAGTCTAAAATTTTGTCGTTTGGTAGAGAGTTAACTCCTCCCATCATGATGATGCCTTATGACATATTATCTGCATGATTGGCCTTTGAAGACATGGTGAAAACATGGTGACATGTCGAAAATTTGCACGAAATTGGACAGTTTATTTTAAGTGCCAAACAACATACAGACCTCCAGATAAGAGGGAGTAAAAGTATTCTAACTCCATTACTTCTCTTCCAAACCCTTTGTTGTGGGTACTCATTAGAATCGTCTCGATGAGACGATTCTAATGAGTACCCATAACAAAGGGTTTAGTGGAGAGTTATTAATATTTTCAATTTTGAAATAAAAATTACTCCCTCTATCTGGAGCTCTGAACATAGGGGTTTTTTTTTGTGGTCATGATAGAAGTTAGAATCTGTTGAATCATTTATACTTGTATAGTGCAAAAGTTTAGAATGTTCTACTCTCAATCCATTACGACACAACCCCATGTTTTAACAACCCTGGGGAAAAAGCCCTTTGAAAACATTGTGGGGAAAGCGGACAATGCTTGTAACCAGCATTTTCTCCTTTTCACACAACATATTCTACCCTTTCAAAAATAAATTTCATCATTTAACCCTTTCCCAAACAAGCCCTGGTTTTCACGTGTCTGCAGTACAAGTCTTTTGAAAACACTGTGGGAAAAGGACAAATTGCTCGTTAAGAGCAATTTCTCCTTTTCACACAGTGTTTTCTATCCGTTTTGAGATCTTTCTGCCATTTTCATCAAATTTAAAATTGTCGTCTGCAAACTCTTTCAATTTGGACTAGTCCAAAATTTGTCGTTTGGGAAAGGGTTAAGTCAGGCTCAATTTGTCGCCTGTAAATGCTTTCAATTTGGAAAAATATTTTGTCGTCTGAATAAAAGTTAACCCTTGACCAAACAGAAAAGTTTAGACTCTTCAATATTGAAAGTATCTGCAGACATCAAATGCAAATTAAACCTTTACCGCACAATGCAGACTTTAATGAGCCTGAGAAAGAAGGCTTTCGAAAACCTTGTGGGAAAAGGAGAAAATGCTGGTAACCAGCATTTTCTCCTTTTCCCACAAGGTTTTCTACCCTTTGAAAAGCAAATTTCAATTTTTCATTTACATTTATTTTGTTGTCTGCAAAAATGCTTTCAATTTGGACAAGTCTAATATTTTGTTGTTTGGTGAAGAGTTAATGTCTAGTTTTTACTCTTTACCAACCAACAAAGTTTTAGAACTGGTCCTAATTCAAAACATCTGCATGGCAACATATTAATTATGGATCAAATTATGGGATTTTGTCTTTGACAGGATAGAAAACATGGTGGGAAAAGGAGATAATGTTAGTTACCATCATTTACAGCCTTTCACATATTGTTTTCAAAAGTCTTCTTCCATGAGGTCATCTTAACTCGGGATTGTGTGGCAAAGAGTTCTCCCTAAAAACACAAAATTTTAGACTGGTACATTATTGAGGGCACCTGCAGATGACCAATTGAATTGGCTGAAGTGATGGGACTCTTTATCACACAACAAAATTTTAGACTGGTTGAAATTGAAATCATTTGCAGACGACAAATTAAAAGTGACTTTGAAATCGAAATTTGTTCTGGGAAGGGTAGAAAAACATTGTGAGAAGAGGAAGAAATGCTGGTTACCAGCATTTTCTCCTTTTTCCACAATGTTTTCAAAAGGCTCCTTTCTCAGGGTTGTTTAAAAAAGTGGTGAAGAGTTAACACTCATCTTGAGGCAATTTCTCCATCTATCACAATCCATTGTTCTATTTGCTGAAAAAAATATATACTGGCATGTGTAGAAGGGATAATAATATTCAATTATCAATATTAAAGGCAAATTATGTGTTATTACCCTGTTTTAACCCTTTATGAAAGGACAAAATTTTGGACTGGCCCAAATTGAAAGCACTTGCTGACAAAAAATTGGAAGTACCGGTAGCTTAGATAGAGATTTCTGTATTGGATAGGGTAGAAAGCATTGTGGGAAAGCTAGAAAACACTGGTTAAGAGCATGTTCTCCTTTTCATACTATGTTTTTTTTTTAAAGCTTTCTCTTACAGCGTTGTTTAAACTTGGGATTGTGTGGTAAAGAGTTAAAAACTGGCTATTGGGACAGAAATCTGTTTATAAATACTAAACTGATATTCTGGCCTTTTTTAAATACCAGTAGTCAAAGTTTTGGATCTGACTGTCAAAAGTGCAAGCCTGGGTAGCTCACAGGTTAGCATGTCTGACTTGTAACCTGGTGGTTGCGAGTTTGATACCCAGTTGAGGCAAAATTTCTTTCCAGCGATTTTTCGCCTCTCACCTCTAATGCATGTGGGAAAAGTAGTTAGTGACTTGGAAACAAAGTAAAGTGCCTGTGTACTTGTGTGAGAAAACCAGGAAACACATGGGTAGGTGCACTGACCGCCTTGATATGACCTTAGCTGTTAAAACTGTGTTACACTCCAATACAAACAAAGACCATCAAAAGCATTAGATTTATGGAATAAAAGATGACTGAATCAATAATTTGTCTTTAGTAAAGGAGAAAACATTGGGGTTGCCAGCATTTTCTCTTTTTTCCAAATCTTCAACTCATTTCACACCAAATACGGACACTCAACCTCTTTTGATTGCTGAAAATACTGTCCTGGAGATTTTTGTCATACAGACTTATCTGAACAAGAGGATGTGTAGATCCAATATCAGTGTGTATGTTCTGTGCAGTCTGATCTTGATCTATGGTGTCTACTTAACTCTTTACCACACAATAAAATTTTGGACTTGTCCAAACTGAGCAAATTTGCAGATGACAAAATAAAAGTGACTCAAAAATTGAAATTTGTTTTGGAAAGGGTAGAAAATATTGTGGGAAAAGGAGAAAATGCTGAATACCAGCATTTTCTACTTTTCCCACAATGTTTTCAAAAGCTTTCTAATTCAGGGTCATTTAAAGTAGGGATTGTGTGGTGAAGGGTTAAACCCCTGTTTTCACCTATTTAGCTGAAAAGGTTAACCCTTTACCATACAACAGAGTTCTTTACTTCCCTGAATACAAAGCATTTACACATGACAAACTGACTGTCAATCACATGGTTTGTCTTTGAAAGGGTAGAAAACGTTGTGGGTAAGGCAGAAATTTATTCTTTTCCCACAGTGGTTTTAAAAGTCCCTTTAACCCTTTCCCAAACGACAAATTTTGGACTGGTCCAAATTGAAAGAGTTTGCAGACGACAATTTTAAATTTGATGAAAATGGCAGAAAGTTTATAAAAAGGGTAGAAAACACTGTGGGAAAAGGAGAAATTGCTCGTTACGAGCAATTTCTCCTTTTCCCACAGTGTTTTCAAAAGACTTGTACTGCAGACACGTGAAAACCAGGGCTTGTTTGGGAAAGGGTTAACCCTATACGGCCTTGAGGAAGAAGGCTGGGGGAGAAGAAAATGTTGTCAGAAAAGGAGAAAATACTGGTAACCAGCACATTCTACTTTTCCCACGATGTTTTCTACCCTTCTACCAATTTCAGTTTTGAGTTGCGTTAGATATTTTGTTGTCTGCAAATGCTTTCAATTTGGACAAGTCTACATTTTTGCTGTGTGGTAGTGGATTAACTCATGATTGTAAAAATTCACGACAGTGTGGTAAAGGGCAGTGACTGGGAAAGGCTTGCGCCATGCACCATAGTCACATTAAAATCCAAATTGTCACATCATATTTCGCAATCGAGTGCGCCCATGTCCCATTCAATTTTCGACTTAGGAAAAAGTACAAAAAATCGTGCGTCGAATCTATTTTGATCGGACGCTGTATAAAAATGAGTAGCATAGGTGCGCGTGACGTCATCAACTTGTAAATCATGAAACGCTCATTGAAAATTTGTACCTATGTTGTCGTTGTGAATTCGTCTGTTTAGCTGCTTGAATTGAATAGTAAAATTTAATTTTCAATGTCTAAAATGCCCCTGAAAAAGAAATTAAAGTTGCCTGAAGGCCAGGGGTCAGAAAGTAGTTTCTTTCCCAAAACAAACATTCCTCAAGTTCAACAGACTCGAATAGACGACGATCAGACCGACCCTCAGATACCAAGAAACAAACATAAGCTACCAAGGCATTAGCTACATACATGACTTGTATTTGCATGGTACAGTGTTTTAAACAAATAAATGAAGGCAGTGAAAATTTTTGTGTTGCTGAAATTGTCACATTGGTTTTCAAAATGTCACATTGAATTTCCTGACCAAAGGGACATTGTCCCATTGCAAAAAATCGTTTCCCAATCACTGAAAGGGTTAATTAAGTCTTAATTCTAGTCATTTGTCACAGCATGACCAGTTTTTGGCAAAGTTAGATGTTTAGAAATTAAAGTTTAGAATATTCAGGCAGATGTATACTTCTTTTTGTGTGATGTAAAACATGATTTGGATTCTGTTGTAGACTGAAATAAAATGTCCTCATAGTTCTACAAGACAAACAAAATCTCCATTTGTTGCAATATTTTTTGAGGGCCAGGCACAACAGGGATAAAAAAAAAAACAATTGTTAATAAAACAAGGGCATATTTGCTTTTGTAAAGTTTTGTTTTAGAAAGATGTTTTAAACCCACCATTTATATGACATTTGGAACATAGATTTAACTCTTTACCACATGACAAAAAGGTAGACTAGTCCAAATTGTTAGCATTTGCAGACGACATTTCAAATGTGGCTCAAAACATAAAATTTGTTTCTTAAAGGGTAGAAAACATTGTGGGAAAAGAAGAAAATGCTGGTTACCAGCATTTTCTTCTTTTCCCACAATGTTTTCAAAAGGCTTCTTTCTCAGGTTCGTTAAAAGTCGGCATTGTGTGGTAAAGGGCTAAAATGACCAAACAGATTGAGTTTTGGATTTTGATCTTCTTTTTACCACATGACAGAAATGTAGGCTTGTCCAAACTCACAGTATTTGCAGACGATAAATTAAATATTGCTTATATGATGGAACTTGTCTTTGATGAATTAACCCATTCCCGTTCAATAACGCCTTTTGACGCCCCTATCTCATTTGAACAATGCCGCCTTTTGACGCCCCTACCTTATCTGAACAATAACGCTTTTTGACGCCCTTATCGTATCTGAACAAGACCGCCTTTTGACGCCTCCGGTGTTCAATAGCAAAATACTCGGTTGTTTGAAAGGCAAGAATTTCATCGAAGTCATGAATAGTAAGTTTAATTTATTATCTTTAAAAGGAATTTAAAAAAAAATACACTTTATTCTTGAAAAAAAATAGTAATTTACGAAAGAAGTGAGCAGGGGTTGAAATTGTAAACACACGCTTACCGTGGACGCTTGGTTAAGATTTTCACCTGAATCCACAAGATTTTCTCAAAAATCAAGCATTGCTTTCAAATGAAATCCTTCCTTTGTTTTTCACCAGTAATATTCCTCATTAACTGTTAGTAATTTAATCCATCTTCGACTCGATATGCTAGCAGAATGCAGTCGAATAAAATTGTGTCAGCAGCCATCATGGCAGCAAAAACACGAATCAAAGTACTTTGACTACTACATGATTGAAGCCTTTTAGCCAACCGAGAGAAATTAATCGACCGTGATCAGACTGCGTATTTCACTTAGAACATCTCTTGCTCTCACGACCTTTTTAAATCAGAACTAATTTTACCCTTTCCCACACAATCACTTGTTTTTGCGACGAAAATGAAAACATCGTGGGAAAGAGAGAACTTGCTTGTTACAAGCAATTTCTCGTTTTTCCATAATGTATTCTACCGTTTGAGATACTTATTTTTCAATTAACGCTCACTTTGAAATGTCACCTGTAAGGTCTTTCGATTTGGATCCGTCTAAAATTTTGTAGTAATGAGTATACATGTAAGCAATTCAAGGCCAAGGAAACAGAGAGCAAGCGGACTTTGCCGTGATTATATTGTTGGACGCTGCGTAATTTTCTTCTTTTTGATACAAAAATAAAGGGATTCTGCATGAACGTAGTTGTTGTTTTGATAAGATTTTATTGCCCTCATTGTTTGATGATTTTCAGAAGCTTGCGATCCCTTTTCTCCCAAATTTAAATCCAAGCTCCCTGGTGTGATTACGTAATTACAGATTATAATTAAAGGCATATCGGCCGACAAATGGTGCTGCAAAGAACACGTGCCATAGCGCATGGTAATATACGACGCACACCCTACATAAAAAAAGTAAAGGGATTCTGCATGAACGTAGTCCAATTATTATGTCGTTGTTTTGATAAGATTTTATTGCCCTTATTGTTTGATGATTTTCAGAAGCGTGTGATCCCTTTGTTTCCGAAATTTAAATGACCAGGCTCCCTGGTGTGATTACGTAATTATAGATCATAATACATAGGCATATCGGCCGACAGTGTGGTGTTTGCAAAGAACACGTGCCATAACGCACGCGATTGGTCAATTCATAGTCCAATTAAAATGAAATTGTTCAATTGACAAAAATTAATTGACCAATCAAAGAAAACAACAACTTAATGCTAATCCCGTGATTTAATTTTTTTTTTTTTTCAGTTCGTTTGAGAACACTCGCTTCGAAGCATTTACTTCTATCTAATTGCAAAAGCTAAATTACGAAATGTCTGACTCTGATTCTGATAACTCTTGTGTTCGAGTTTGATTTCGACACAGACATATCAAAATTTTCGGGATTTTCTGCGTCTGACTCCGATTCTTCCGTCTCCGAGGTCGAGGGTGCTCCCGATCTTCAATGGCAGGACGAGCTTACACCACCGATGGTGTGTTTTACTTTTCTAATTTCGCATATTTACTCAAATTCAGTTTGGGAAAAACTAAAAATAATGGCTGGGCTACCAGAACATCGTAACTTTGATTATTCAAGGCGTAGTTATGATGTTTTGGAAGCCCATCAAAAAATATTTTTTCACTGTATTTTTTGAAGCAAACAACGCATTTTAAAAAAATAAAAATCATCATTTTTCATAAATGATTTTCTATTACGGGATTGGATATAATTTCTTATAGGAAAACACATGGATCGAAAACAACGTGCGCGATATCATGTAAACTCAAAATATATTTGGGCGAATGTTACTTTTGAAAAAATCGCATTTTCTTGGACAACAATTTGCAAAGCAAACGATCTGCATACGCCGAATCTTTATGTTGTCATTGACGATCGATTTTTCCTCTTCCAGAAATGTTTTCTACCCAAATGATCAACAGTATATGTGCTGTTTTGTCACAAATATAACACTCGCTAAAACAATAAAGATAAATTTTAAATCGGAATAAATCTCCGTGAAAAAACTGAAGGGAAAACAACGATTTTCTTCACAACGTCGAATACTCCAAAAAAGAGGGGTCTTTTCAAACAATGACTGGTTCTCATGATCCTAAGATATTATTTTAGGAAAACAATGCTGGAATAGAAGAAAGTATTTATTACAAGCAATGTCTTCTTTTCCCACAATGTTTTGAAATGTTTTCTACCCTACAAGATACTTGTATTAGAATTTATATTAACTTTGTATTGTTGTCTGCAACCTCTTTCAATTTTGACCAGTCTATAATTTTGACATCTTGATAAGAGTTAATTATTGAAAAATATCATTTTTGATTTAAATTTTGATGACCTCTAACCAAACAAAATAAAAGTTGAAGAAAACCTTCGAAACAATCAGGAATAACAGAAATTGCTGATCATAAGCACTTCCTCCTTTTCCCACTTTGTTCCGTACCTTTCAAAGACAAATCACACATTTTGAACCATTTATTTTTTTCTTTTCTTTTGGATATTCCAATTTTGTGAGGTTTGAATCTTGCTGTTTACTAAAAATTGAAAATAAAGCAGGAAAAATGGAAATTGTTACAAGAAAAGAGTATTTGTGAACATGAAGAATAAAAAGACTTACTTTTACACCCATTTTTTTCTCAAACGATTATTAATTTCTGCAAAATAATTATACCATAAGAAAGAGCTTTCAATTCTCTTAAAACTTTATATATACCAAAAATGTGTCAAATTATTATTTCAGTGCTTTTTTATCACTTTTTTAGGCCAGGTGCAAAATTTTCAATACAAATTGATAAAATCCAATATTCCCTGTTCAAACAAGACCATAAAAGGGCATTCCCTGTAACTGGTATAGATTATTGATTTTTCTTTATCAGATTTCAGTACACTGCTGTATTATCTCTACCTCTCTGAGTGGTAATGAGTTAAAAAGCACTGAGGGAAGAGGACAAAAAGCTGGTGACCAGCATTTTCTCATTTTCCCACAATGTTTTCAAAAGGCTTCTTTCACAGGATTATTAACTCTTTACCAACGACAAAATTTTAGACTAGTCCAAACTGAAAGCATATGCAGACGACAAAATAAATGCGACTCAGAAATTGAAATTTGTTTTGGAAAGGGTGGTTACCAGCATTTTCTCCTTTTCCCACAATGTTTTCAAAAGGCTCATTTCTCAGGGTCGTTAAAAGTCGGGATTGTGTGGTAAAGGGTTAAAACTGGGGATTGTTTGGTTAAGGGTTAAAGGTATAGCTTTTTTTATCAGGTAAGATTGTGAACAAGGATACTTCAGTGATTTTTTCCAGGAATTGAGACTTGGTTTGTAGCTGTCTTTATGCCATTTCAGAATCATTAAAGTTACATGATTAATGACCTTGAGGTAGAAAGCTTTTTGAAAACATTGTGGGAAAAGGAGAAAATGCTGGTTATCAGCATTTTATCCTTTTCCCACAATGTTTTCTAGCCATACAAAAATTAGTTTAAATTTTTGAGTCATGTTTATTTCATCTTCAACACTTTACCATACAATCCCAGGTTTAAACGACCCTAAAGAAAAGGGCTTTTGAAAACTTTGTGGGAAAAGGAGAAAATGCTGGTAACCAGCATTTTATCCTTTTTCCACAGTGTTTTCTAACCTTCCCAAAACAAATTTCAATTTTTGAGTCACATTTTTCTTGTCATCTGCAAATGCTTTCAATATGGATTAGTGTAAAATTTTGTCATTTGGTAAAGAGTTAATTTGGACAAGTCCAAAATTTTGTCATTTGATAAGGATTAACTCTTTACCAAACGACAAAATTTCAGACTGGTGCAAATTGAAAGCATTTGCAGATGACAAAATAAATGTAACCCAAACATTGAAATTTTGTTTGGAAGGCTAGAAGAAGTTGCAAGAAAAGGAGAAAATACTGGTTACCAGCATTTTCTCCTTTTCCCTCAATATTTTCAAAAGGCTTCTTTCTCAGGGTCATTAAAAGTCGGGATTGTATGGGAAAGGGTTAAAGTGAAAAACATCATTTTGAATGGTTGATCAAGTGCATAACCAGAGACTGGCAAAGTGTGAGCATTAAAAATGTCAGAATAGTCAACACCAAAGAGGGAAATCTTCTTACTACTACTAGTACCAGCCAGAGATGGTTATTAGCTCCTAGCTATAGGCCAAAAGAGAAATCCCTGCTGTTCATCCTATGAGATAGCAGTTGTGCAAGCAGTCAGCAGTCAAGCTAGATGCAATGAAGAAGGGAAGTAATTCTGTTAAAAAAGTAAACATAGGAGAGATTATTTCCCTTGGTTCAGTGTTGTGAAACCTCCCCCCCCCCCCCCCCCCCCCCCACACACACCCCCTTTTTGTGTGTGCGTGTCCTAAGGCTCCTTCCAAAGATAATGAAACAGGCTTACACAAAACTGAAAAATGGCCTAAACCTTTAACCACAAATTCCAGCCTTTTAACGATCCTAGTAGAGAAGATGCTGAGAGAGAAGGCTTTTGAAAACATTGTGGGAAAAGGAGAACATGCTGGTTATCAGCATTTTGTCTCTTTACCACAATGTTTTCTACCCTGTCAAAGACAGAAAAATTATCATTTTTGCAACATCTAATTTGTCATCTACAATTGCTTTCGCTTTGGAACAGTCCATCATTTGGGAAAGATTTAAGTAAACTTGAACAGACTGAAATAAACCAATTTTCATACAACAGCATCTTTCAAAGATCACATTTCACATTCTGTGCAGTCTGATCTTGATCTACATTGTAAGTAAAGGTCTAATCTTGCCCACGGGATGTAAAGACTTGTTTGATTGAATGGTGTTTTATTCTACTTTCAACATTTTGTCAGCAGTATCAAATGGACAGCACATTTTTTGGTGTATATCCTAGGTTTTACTTCTGGCTTTAAAAGAGTGTTGTTGGAAACACTGTCAAAAGAAACTCCAGGAAAGCATTGATAGGTGCACTGGCTGCAGTGATACAACTGAAATAATAATTGAAGTGGCATTTAACACCAAGCAACCAGCCAAATTTAACCCTCTACCAGACAACAAAATTTTAGACCCATCCATACTGAAAGCATTTGCAGACGACAATTTCATGGCTGAAATGATGCTTTTCTTTTTTTTCTTTGATAGGGTAGAAAACATTGTGGGAACAGGAGAAAATGCTGGTTACCAGCATTTTCTCCTTTTCCCACAGTGTTTTCAAAAGGCCCCTTTCTCAGGGTCCTTAAAAGTTGACATTGTACGGTAAAGGATTAGAGGATATACTGTACTTCATGTATGTAAGCAAAAAATGTTTATTCTATATAATTTGGAAAACATTCCTGCTGTATCTAGATGATCATGTATGATAAGCCCTGTAGGCTTAAAGGTTATATAAGTGGAAGAAAAACATCATGATGCTGTCAGAAGAGAATTTTTTTCAATAAAGATCAGATATCTCCGGATTGTTTATTTTAGCTCACCTGAGTATAGACATGCTATGGCAGTCATTGGTCTTTCAATCTTTTTCATTATAATTTCCAGAATATTAGCTGGGATCTGCTGACATTTCGACATTTCCTTGAAAACCACATTCATCAAAAATGATTGCTAGCCCTGACCCTTTTCCTAACCCAGGCAAGTAGTACCTGGAATATTCCTCCCAGGCAGAGCTTTTCATGATATAAATCTAGATTTATTTTATGAAAAGCTCTGTCTGGGAGGAAGATTTGAGCCACAATTCGTCTGGGTTAGAGTAAGGGTCAGGGCTAGGGATCATTTTCAATGAACTTGGTTTTCAGGAAATGTAGCAGATTCAGATTAAATATGGTAAGCCATCCAGGAAATTTGTGTATAGCTTTTGTAATTGCAGTCTAATGTAAATGCTTTAGAACTGTGCTCTTGTAAAAGGTGGTTTAATGCATCTTTGTAGCAAGCAAGTCATCACATAATTACTGGTATGCATCCTTGTGTATTTTGTCTAACAATTGACTGAATCATGAGGTAGAATGGTCCTTGGGCATAGAAAATTTACTAATAGCAAAAATTTTTAATCATTTTAGGCTGCACAGGCTGCACATGCTGACACATTTGGATACTTTCTGCAAATGTATAATTACTCCTTTTCACAATCATGGCTCATTTATATCTTTATATTCAGTTTGTCTGCCTTAACCCTTAGAGCACCGAATAAACCTTCCAGACACTTTCATCCCAGAAATACGACCCAAATAATTGCAATTTCATAGTTGCTTTTGTCTATAGTGATTGAGCAAAGCAGACAGTGTAGATCAAAGATCAGGCTGCACATTTTGTGCAGCCTGATCTTGATCTACACTGGCCGCAAAGGCAACTATAGTCATGAAAGGCGCTTTAAGGGTTAATTGTTTTCTTTGTTGTCACTAGTCTCATTAATGAGACATTTGCGGTGCTTCTTTTCACATTTGGACATTTACTGTGCACCTCAAGTCCATCGGTAATTTCCTGGTATCAAAACTACAGCACTGTACTGACTTTCTGTTTCGTCGGTTAATCTGCATTGCAGCAAAATGCAATTAATTTTTAATAACACACATGACCAAGGACAAAATATTATATGTTTCGTTACCAAAAGCGCTTATAGAGAGTTGCTTATTACATGACTTTGTAATTTCGAAAAAAACTTTGGAAATTTATCACGCTTGGCGATTATTTTGTCTTTATCTAGGTGAACGTAAACATCTCGGGTAACAGATGAATTAAACTGGTTTTCCACTGTGTAGCGTTTAAACTGGAAATATTTGTGTGTGAAATGAAGGATTATTGAATACATAAGCAACATGTATGTTCAGATTCTAGTTTTGTACTCTATTCGTGAAAATAAGAGAGTTGCAAAGTGCGCACAAAATCTGTGCGTAGATTTCAACTGTTTTTTTTCACGGTCATCTCTGTACCTGGAGGAGACCAGTCAAAAATTAAAATCGCTTTCAGGGACAGTTATATGTACTACGTTGTCACATGATTTAGATCCCTCCTTGTCACCCATACTAGTCATAAATGGACTGCAGTTACGCAGTTAAGGTATGTCCCGTCTCATTGAGACAAACCATTCAAAATGCTAAAAGCTCCTTCTGAGAGATTTTTCCTGTTGTTACAATGTTTTTAACAGTGAACCGCTGCAACACACACCGTTGGATGTACTTTGCTATTGAGCTTTTCCACCACAATGTTTGAGCCATGCTGTGGCAAAAGGGGGCTTAATGCACCTCTGTAATGCATTATACCAGGCAAGTTGTCACATAATTATGGTTTCATAAAAGCCAATTTTTGTTAATAATCGACTTAATCCTGAGGTGAATGGTCCTTGGATATACTGAAAATTGACCAACAGCGAAAAGTTTCGGCCCAAGTCAGCCTGGCTGACTTTGGCCGATACGTTTCGCAGATGCATTAAGCCCCCTTTTCACAGAGCATGGCTCAATTAAATGGTTGGAAAACCTGATCATGAGGTCAAGGGATAAGAAATGACACACAAAGAACAAAATTCTCATGCCACAGGGCACTTGGCAACCTGCTTGACTGTAACATACAACTTTCTTTTCAAGTCACCTGAAATAGGACACTACAAAAAACATGTACTCTATTTGTAAACTGAGAATGAAAAAAAAAATGTAACTATAAATTCAACTGTAAACAAACTGTATTTTTGCGTACATCATTGTACTCCAAGGCATGTGGAGTCAAAGTTTTCATGTTTATTCATGTATTTACATTACGTAAACCATCTGTTGAAAGAAGCATTGAACAGCTTACAAAGAACCAGCCAAATCCAACATACATACATAAAATACATACATACTGTTGTTGTATATCAAAAATATCTAAGGAGGTTGGGAAAATTCTTAATTGTTGAGCCCTGGCTAGGCAATTATCTATTCTTCCAACAAAGAATTTTTAGGCCAAGAGTGTTCTTAACTCTTTACCACACAATCCCGAGTTTTAACGACCCTGAGAAAGAGGCCTTTTGAAAACATTGTGGGAAAAGGAGAAAATGCTGGTAACAGCATTTTCTTCTTTTCCCACAATGTTTTCTGCCCTTTGAAAGACAAATTTTTATGTTTTGAGTGACGTTTGATATATTGTCTGCAATTGCTTTCAATTTAGACTAGTCTAAAATTTTATCGTGTGGTAAAAAGTTAAGAATGATTGGTGAATAAGGACCCCTTTCTACAGACGGGGCATTGGCCAATGTACTATAATGATGACCACATGTACAATGATAGAGAATAGTCACAAGCTGCAGATGAACTCTGTAATCATCCCAAACCCTCTCTTTGTTAGCAAATGGACCTTGTCAACCATTTATTGCCAAATGATTACTGTAATTGTGGGGAAAACTGATAATTGAGGTCCCCCTATGGTGTTATTCTGGCCATAAGTTTGAAGCAAACTGTGGCACAAGTTTTACTTGATGGGGTGAACTCTATCCATCGTGTGAAAAACATTCAGTAGACTATGGTGCACTATCTCGTAATGATAGATGTGATAACAGCAGCTGTCATTCTGGGTTTTCAATATTGGTATTTCTTATAGCTTATCCAATCAGGGAAGTTGTTTCACTAGTCAGGTTCTGGTCATCTTTGATTGTTACGTTACGCAATCACTAATTTGATCCTCGGCTTGGCCAGTTTCTGACAGGATTAATTCCTCTCTCCCCGCTGACCATTGTTTTGACGATGGTTATGTGGGAAAGCAGCCTGTGGCTTGGAAGGAATGTTGTGCGTAGTACTGGTAAAACAAACCCCAGGAAAGCATGGATAGGTACACTGGCCGCCGCAATATAACTGAAATAATGTTTAAAATGGAGTTAAACGCCTTATACTCAATCAGTCAACTCTCACAACAACAATCACCAAGCATACTTATTTTACCAACTTCAATTTAGAATTTACCCTTATCCTGCGAAATAACTGATATGAAGCTTTCAAACTGATAGTAAAAATCCAGATTTTCCTATTTCAAGGGTATTTTTGGGGGGTAAGATATCTCCTTATCGGACAGTGTAGATCCAAGATCAGACTGCACAGACATGCCATCTGATCTTGGATCTACATTTTCCGCAAAGGTCAGTGAGTGATGCTTAGCAGCTTAAGGGTTGACCCTTATGCGGCTAAATAACCGAAATGAAATTTTCAAACCAGTAGTAAAACTCTGAATAATGCTATTTCAAACTTATCTGTAGGAAAAGAATATTCTTAGGGACAGTGTAGATCCAAGATCGGACTGCATATTTTGTGCAGTCTGATGTTGATCTACAATGTCTGCAAAAGGTCAGTGAGTTGAGCCTAGCAGCCTATGGTTTGATATTTAGAATACATTACCCTTTAACCAAATAATCCTGAGTTTGAAACAATCCGTAGGAAGAAGGCTTTTAAAAACACTGTGAGAAAAGTAGAAAATGCTGGTCACCACAATGTTTTCTATCCCTTTCATTGACAAGTTTTGGCATTTGAGCTACATTTAATTTGGCATCTGCAAATGAGATCAATTTGGATCAGCCCAGAAATTTGTTCCCTGGTAGAGTTCAAACTGATATCATCGTTTCAGTTGATTGATTGTATGGTGTTTAACGCTGTTTTCAACATTATTTCAGTTATATCACGGCAGCCAGTGCATCTACCCATGCTTTATTGGAGTTTCTTTTGCTAGTACTCCGCACAGTGTTCATTCCAAGCAACTGGCTGCTTTCCCACATAACCATCGTTGAAGCAATGGTCAGGAGTGAGAGAGGAATGAATCCTGTCACAATGACTATATCATCAATCCTCGGAAAGAAATTGGCCGAGCTGGGGATCGAACCAGCGACCTCCTGTTCTCAAGTCCTGTCCGGTACCGACTGAGCTACGGGGTTTTGCTTTGTTTCAGTTACATCACAGAGGACAGTGAATGTCACCGTGCATTTCTGCGCTTCTTTGACCAGTGCTTTACCGCACAATGCCGCCTTTTAATGACCCTGGGAAAGAAGCCTTTTGAAAACATTGTGGGAAAAGGAGAAAATGCTGGTAACCAGCATTTTCTCCATTTCCCACATTTTCTACCCAATCAAGCATAAAAATGGCACCATTTGAGCCACATTGAAATTGTTGTCTGCAAATGCTTTCAATTTGACAAGGCTAAATTTTTGTTATTAAATGTTGTCTGCTGCACTTTCAGAAGGTAAAAACCTGAACTAAAACAGGTGTTGGCTATTGAAGCCAGTGTTAATATCTGTCATAGATTACAATAATAACATTATTGAGGCATGAAAACTGCTGGAGTAAATATTTTGTCTGCTTGTGCTCAGATTCACGCATGAGCCAAGACCCGGTACCTCAGCTGGTACAGAGAACAGGAGGTCTCTGGTTCAATCTCTGACTGGGCCAATTTGTTTCTTAGGATTGATGATAGTCGTCGCTATTCATTCTTCTCTCACTGCTGACCGTTGTTTCGACGATGGTTATGTGGGAAAGCAGCCAGTGGCTTGGAAAGAATATTGTGTGGAGTGCTGCTGGTAAAAGAAACTCCAGGAAAGCATGGATAGGTGCACTGGCCGCCATGATAGGACTGAAATAATGTTGAAAATGGCGTTAAACACCATACAATCAATCAATCTTTCAAGCATGATGTTTTCAAAAGCCATCTTTTCACACAATCCCAAGTCTTAAATCTTTACCAAACGACAAAATTTAGGACTGGACCAAACTGAAAGCATTTACAGACAACAAATTAAATGTACATTTAGCTTGAATTGTGATTTATGTATTAAATAGGGTAGAAAAAATTGTGAGAAAAGGAGAAAATGCTGGTTTCCAGCAATGTTTTCCAAAGCCTTCTCTTTAAGGGTCGTTAAAACTCGGGATTGTGTGGTAAACGAGTTAACGACTTTAAAGAAGGCTATTGAAAACATCGTAGGGAAAGCAGAAAATGCTGGTAGCCAGCATTTTCTGCTTTTCTCACAATGATACCTAACCTTTCAAAGGCACATTTCATCATTTGAGTCACATTTTATTTGTTGTCTGCAAATGCTTTCGTTTTGGACAAGTCTAAAATTTTGTTGCCTTGTAAAGAGTTAATTCTTTACCAAACAACAAAATAGTAGACTTGTCCAAATTGAAAGCATTTGCAGACGACAACTTAAATATGACTCAAAAATTGAAATTTGTGTTGGGAAGGGTAGAAAACATTGAGAAAAAAGGAGAAAATGCTGGTTTCCAGCATTTTCTCCTTTTCCCACTATGTTTTCAAAAGCTTTCTTTCTCAGGATCGTTAAAAGTCGGGATTGTGTGGTATAGGGTTAATTCTGTCTCAAACGACAAAATTTTAGACTCGTCCCAATTGAAAGCGTTGGCAGCGGACAAAATTAACGGAGTGCCAGTGAGAGGGAGTGATGGTATTCTAAATCTGTTATTTCTCTTTCAAACCGTATGTTGTGGGTACTCATTAGAATCATATCAATGAGACGATTCTAATGAGTACCCATAACATAGGGTTTAGTAGAGAATAATTAATATTTTCAATTTTGAAATCAGAATCACTCCCTCTATTTGGAGCTCTGAAATTAATATGAATCAAAAATTGAAATTTGTTTTAGGAGGGCTAGAATGCTGGTTACCGGCATTTTCTCCTTTTCAAACAATGGTTTCAAAGCTATTTTTCTCTGAGTCATGAAAATCCAGGATTGTATGGAAAAGGGTTAAGGGTTCAGCCTCTAAATAAATGGAAGGAACATATTCTTCTCAGGAGAAATTAAACATACAGGTATGGCCCAAATATCTCACAAAATGATTGAATGTGTAGATCCAGATAAGACTACACAGAATGTGCAGTCAGATCTGAATCTTCACAGTCTTGAAAATGCATTGAAAGTCTGGCATAGCAGTGGAAGAGTTAATGAAGACAGGCTTTATTCCATACTGAAAGGCTTTGTACCATCAGTTGAACCTATCGATGAACACAGACATAAACACAATGTAAATATTTCGGGAAATAATATAAATATTGTGATAGGTAGAGGTCAGATATTTTTTGTTAGAGCTGAAGATAAATTACAGCTGAGAGATAGGCTTGTCTTCCTTTCTGTAGGGTTCATCCTGTATCTGCTGTACTTAATTGAAGCATTGAAAGCACTGGTGTGGCATTTGTCAAGGAAGCCATTGTGTGGAATTAATAATTTGAAAAATAAACAATAATGTGGGATGAACAAGCCAAAGGACGAACAAGCCCAGGGACAAACTGGTGTTGGGACAAACATGGTCATGAGACAAAGGTTGTATCATTGCGCCAATAGAAAGCCATAGCGGGTATAGATATTTTCAATAAAAAAAGAAGTATTCCCATGATTGATGCCCTAATCTAGTTTATTTTAAGACTCTGTTGTTAATTATATACAGTCAAATCTGTGTACAGCAGCCAGCCAAGGGATGTGCCCAAATTGGCTGCTGTACACAGATTGGCTGCTGTTCACAGTACTTATTTCTCGCACATTATTATCATACTATAGTTGATACATTGTACTTTGCAGTATTGTTCCAGCTTGTTGAATCATCTATTGTATGTTACAATAAAATTCTGCCTCACATTTTGTAAAAAAAAAAAGGACTTAAATAAAAGGATTTTATTTAAAAGATTTATTTTACTTTTCATTTATTTTCCATCATATTTAAACAATAAAGTGCTTACAAGTCTCATGTTATACTATGTACATCTGAACTGTTTGCTAGAAAGCATGTCAAAACTTTAAAAAATTACAAGTTGCTTAACCCTTTCCCAAAGGGCAAATTTTGGACCAGACCAGATTGAAAGCATTTTGCAGATGTTAATAAACAGTTGCTAAAAATATGATTTTTCTATATGATAGGGTAGAAAACATTTTGGGAAAAGGAGAAAATGCTGGTTACCAGCATTTTCTCCTTTTCCCACAATGTTTTCAAAAGGCTTCTATTCCTGACCCGTAAAAACAATGGATTGTTTGGGAAAGGGTTAACTCATTACCAAACGACAAAATTTTAGGCTTGTCCAAATTGAAAGCATTTGCAGACAACAAAACATAAGAGGGAAAAGGAGAAAATGATGAAAAAAAAAATACAGAAACACAATGATTGTTCTGCAAAGAAACATGCATGAATTTGTGTGCGGCCTGCACCAAACTCAGTAGCAATAATCCGTGAAGAACGTCCAGATTCAAGCATTTGAACAACTTTCACACGGTCCTCTAGAGAGAGGAATTTACGTTTCGAGAGCGACATGATAGCAAGAACTGAATGCAACAGAAAATTTCCATCCATTTTTAAAAACAACGGGTTCGCAGTTTAGTTAAAGTGTAAACAACTTCGATTGACGTGATGTACAATTTCATATTATTACAACAAATTACCCATCTGCAAAAATACCGACAAACTTTCATTGCCATTCATCCTTTAAAGATCAAACATGAAAATAAACAACAATTGTCGGTCATTTTAATCGTAATTAGGTGTTGTATAATCTGTAATTGTCTGTTTGCACGTTTTACATTGTGTTAAGTCGACTTCGTCAATAACTACGGTATAGTGTTAATTATCGATTTTTCATATCCGATAAATTACGTCGTGTGTTGTGTCAGCTGACCTTTGTTTAGATGTGATATACTGTTGATCCCGACTTATTAATGTGACCGTTGGCTGCATTTCACGATATCACGCTACAAACAGTGCAATGAAAGAAGGAAATTGCACGGGGGGGATTCGAGTGGCCGTTGTCGATAGATCGGCCGCTGTTCAGGTATGACCGCTAACTCAGATTTGACTGTACATGTATCTATGAGTGCTATTGAAACACTTACTTGTCTTAGAAAAATTGAGTTTAATTTGGGTTTACTTCCTTTGGTTTTGCACTATCTATGATACATGATTTTCAAAATACCATATTATTGAACTCATAGTGGCATTGTCTTCGACAAATGCCACAAAAATGACTGAACACTTATGTGTGAACAGTGCTCTCAGAACATTTTTTCAAATGGAATAATTTTAGTCTTGGCCATATTGAAAGCATTTGCGGATGGCAAATTTAAGGTTAGCTTAGAAAAGTGGCATTTCTGTAAAAGTGTATAAAACATTGTGGGAAGAGGAGAAAATGCTGGTGTCCAGTAATTTTTCCTTTTCCCCACAATATTTTTAAAAGCCCTCTAGCTGAGGTTAAAACTTGTGACCATTGGTTATAAGGTTTACTGCCTTATACTAATCATCTTTTGTGGGAGGGTTCTTGGGCAAGACACTTCAGAGCCCTAGCCCAGTTCTGGTGAAATCCAGGAAATACATGAATATGTGAGCTGTCACCATGACATGACTGAAATAATGTTTAAAGCAGCGTAGAACACTATTCAATCAATCAATTATTAATTGTCTGAACATAGCTTATTTTCAAGGTTAAGAGTGGAAAAGGTTAACCCTTAACCCTTTACCAGAAGACAAAATTTTAGCCTTGTCCAAATTGAAAGCATTTGCATACGACAATTTGCACGTGGCTCAAATGGTGCAATTTTTCCTTGATAGGGTAGAAAACATTGTGGGAAAAGGAGAAAATGCTGGTTACCAGCATTTTCTCCTTTTCCCACAATGTTTTCAAAAGGCTTCATCCCCAGGGTCGTTAAAAGGCGTCATTGTGGGGTAAAGAGTTAAGGGTTAAGGATTTCTTTCACTTTCACCACCATAGTTGCCTTGCAGGCAGGGTAGATCACAATCAGGCTGCACAAAATAGGCAGCCTGATCTTAAGTCTACACTGTCCGTTTTGCTGATTCCACTGTAGACAAAACCAACTGTGAAATTGCAATTATTTGGGTCAATTCTGTGGGATGAAGATGTCTGATAGGTTTATTTGGTGGTATAAGGGTTAAAAATGAAATGCTTTAGAAAAGTGTCAAATTTACATATTGATCCTGTAAACTATTTAGATCCTGAAAGAAAGAATCTGACATTTTGACATTCAGTTCAACCCCACAGAATTGATGAGTGGATATTTAACCCTTCACCAAACAAAAAAAATTTAGACTTGTCCAATTTCAGAATGTCTCAAGATAACATTTTAACCCTTTACCAGACGACAAAATTATAGCCTTCTCCAAATTGAAAGCATTTGCAGACGACAATTTCAATGTGGCTCAGATGGTACAACTTTTCTTTGATAAGGTAGAAAACATTGTGGGAAAAGGAGAAAATGCTGGTTGCCAGCATTTTCTCCTTTTCCCACAATGTTTTCAAAAGGCTTCTTTCCCAGGGGCGTCAAAAGGCATCATTGTGCAGTAAAGGGTTAAATGTGGCTCAGATGACAAAATGTGTCTCTGAAAAGACAGAAAACATTTTGGGAAGAAGGTGAAAATGCTGATTACCAGCATTTTCTCCTTTTCCCACAATGTTTTCAAAAGACTTTTTCCTCAGGGTCATTTAAACCTGGGATTGTAAGTAAAGGGTTAAATACCTTTCGCAGATAGCATAGATGAAGATCAGACTGAACAGTATGTGGATATACAGCATCTGCTCATGAAATGTTAACTCTACCACACAGTCGGGAGCTTTAATGGCCCTGAGGTATCAGGCTTTTGAAAACACGGGAATAAGAAATCAAAGTACTGAAAGTACTGACAGACTAGCGAATTTGACTGATTGATTGTTTGTATGGTGTTTAACCCTGTTTTCAGCATTATTTCAGTTATGTAGCAGTGGACAGTGAACATATCCATGCTTTCCTAGAGTTTCTTTTACCAGTACTCCGCACAATATTCCTTCCATGCCACTGGCTGCTTTCCCACATTTATATTATAACCATTGTCGAAACGTGAGAGAGAAATGAATCCTGTCACAATGACTATCATCAATCCTCGGAAAAAAATTTGCCTAGTCAGGATCGAACCAGCGACCTCCTCTTCCCAAGCCCTGTACACTACCGACTGAGCTGCTGGGGCTATGCGTGCTATTGGTTAACTGTAATCCAGTTTAAGTTTAACCCTTAACCTGCTAAAAATGTTAAACAAAACTTTCAAGCCGATGGTAAACACCTGAATATTGCTATTTCAGTGTTACATGTCGGAGGAAATAATATGTCTTCTTATCGGACAGTGTAGATCCAAGATCAGACTGCATGCTCTGTGCAGTCTGATCCTAATCCACATTGTCCGCAAAACGTCATTGAGTCGCGGTAGCGCTGGTAAAAGAAACTCCAGGAAAGCATGGATAGGTGCTCTGGCCGCCGCAATATCACTGAAATAATGTTGAAAACGGCGTTAAACACCATGCAATCAATTAGTCAATATCCAATAGCACAAGATGTAGTTAACTATTTAACTCTCTTTACAAAACGAAACATTTAACGCCAGTCCAAAATTCAAAGCTGTTGCAGACCATAAATTAAAAGTGGCTGAACTGATGAAACCTGATTCCAAAAGGGTAGAAAACAATGTGGGAAAAGGAGAAAATGATGGTTACCAGCATTTTCTCCTTTTCCCGCAATGTTTCTTACCAGCATTTTCTCCTTTTCCCGCAATGTTTCCAAAGGGATTTTTCCCCAGTATCGTTAAAACTTGGGATTGTTTGGTAAAGGGTTCATATTCAAGACTAGAATAACAGTTAACATAACAGTTTAACAGTACACAATGATCTAAATAATGAATGACTGCAGGAATGACAAGGGTTCCCTGTTCAATGAGGGTTAATGTAACTGGGATTTGCTACAAGTTACCTAGGTGTATCTATAAATAGATTCATTCATAATGTTACAGTGGTATAGGAAAAAATGATTCTCTGCTTTGCATAGGTCACTTAATTAACATATAAGCAAAGATCTGGTACCTTGTAAATGACATCTTGTTCAGTTTATTACTTTGTAAGACGACTTCTTCAAATTGGAGTGGTAGAGATTTAGTGGTTTTTGTCAAAATTGTCATATACAAGTTGGCTTCTTTAAAAAAGAAGCCAGGAGAGGTCGGCATCGATGTTTTCAAATAGTTTAATAGCTTTTGATTTCAATATATTTTGGTAGATGTGAACAAACAAGCTAGGAATTAAATGAATGAGAAAAAAAAACATCTTTTTTTTTTTTCAATTTTGCTAGTGTAAAAGCACAAAATAGTACATGTTCCACATTGTTATAATATTCTAGGAATTGTAGGCCATATGCTATTAATATGCTCAGAAATGCATTTTTTTTTTTCAAAATTCAAGCACACAAAACTTAAGATGATGACCCATTTGGCTCTTTTTCAAAAGGTACAAACCTCTAATGAATGTTTGTAATGTGTGCTCATATAAGCCAAAATATTTTTGGATAGGAGAAATCGTTCAATTAAAATTCGATATGATATGCTAATTCCACTCAATATGCAAGAATCTTACCTGATGACAATAAATAAAGGTGGCCTATACATAATACTAGTACCTGACATGTTAAAAATAAATGTAACATTTTTTAATCCTTTAACAAACAGCAATTTTTGGACTGTCCCAAACAGAAAAGGCATGCAGACGACAATTCAAACTTTGATAATTCATGTGGAAGATATTGCTTTGATGTGATGGAAACCGTTGTGACGAAGGAAGAAACTGCAGTGACTAGCAGCTTCTCCACTTCCCACAATATTTTGAAAAGTTGCCTGCTCAGACATGTAAAATGAAGAGGTTGTTTGTCTAAACATTAAAAATTTAAGAAAGTAGATAAATGAGCCATGCTCTGAGAAAAGGGCACTTAATGTATCTGCAAGAAGTATCAAGCCATGTCAGCCTGCGCAATCCACCCAAAACCAGAGGATCACAGACTCTTTTGAGGTGTGGGGTACGTTGGGCGAAGAGGCAGGACTTTTTTCCGCTCATAAGTTGATTTTCACTCGATTCTCGGAATCCCGCATGATAGAGGCATCTCTGTGTGTTATTTCATCAAATCTATATCATTTTAAATCCATAGAATTTTTGTATAAAACTGAGAAAAATGCAAGAGTCTAGTCAGTTTTGAAAAATAGAACTTGAAAACATACCACCTATTTATATCTATTTGTGGGGTACGAGTTCTCCAGAGAACTCGTGCTTTCGAGATTAGGGTACGAGTTCTCCAGGGTACGAATTCTCCAGATAGTATCAAGTCACGTGATCTTTTCCCGCGGTGTTGTTTCTCTCTATTTTTTTTACGAAATCTGTTTCTCTTTGCTCAGATTTATTTGTTTAATGAAAAATTGCATTTATTAGAGAGATCATTTACAATCAATATAGTATAATAAATCTTTTTGGAAATCCGTCATATAAAAAAAAAACGTTTATTTCCTATTTCAGTTTTTTGATTTCGGTTTGTTTATAAAACCATGACGAAATAGACTGTGTATCAGAACAATTTCGCAAAAACAAATGGATTTAGACAGTGATTTCTATGGCAGTCGGCCTTTTAAACTCACCACTGTTGGAGAGGTCTGATGACCTCTCCAATAACAGAATTAAGATTTATAACAGAAAGAAGTATTTTTCTGCGAGACAGTATTTGGCAACTGTGGGGTTTTTTGTTTACTTTGACTCTAGGTCAGTCTTGATGCCTATAGACTAGCTTCGCTAGTCTAAAAATGCTGGGAACCAACATTTTTTGCTATTCCTACTATGTTTTCTACTCTATTAGATGTAGAAATCACTATTAAAGTAACATTTAATATGTCATCTGCAAGTGCTTTCAGTTTGGTCCAGTTCAAAATTTTGTTGCTTGGTTACAGGTTAAAAGTGATTATTTTCATCTACACATTTACAGTGGAACTCCTTTTACCTCTAGAAAAAGGTTGTCTTGATTTAGTGTACAGGAAAAATTCAAAGCAAAAGTTGCAGACAACAAATTAAATGTGGATAATAATGTCTTTGATGGGAAAGAAGAGGAGGTAACGCAATTACAAGCATTTTCTTCTGTCTGGATGATGTCAGACTTTTAACGATCCAGAGGGGGAAGCCTTTTGAAAACATTGTAGGAAAAGGAGAAAATGCTGGTTTCCTAGAATGTTTTTTACCCTTAGAATGACAAGTTCCATGCTTTAAGTAATATTTGTCATCTGCAAACACTTTGAATTTGGCCTAGTCAAAAATTTTGTTGTTTGGTGAAGAGTTAATCCTTTATTAACTCTTTACCAAATGAGAAAATTTTAGACTTGTTCAAATTGTAAGAATTTGCAGACGACAAAATAAATGTGACTCAAAAACTGAAAATGGTTTTTCAAAGGGTAGAAAACATTGTGGAAAAAGGAGAAAATACTAGTTACCAGCATTTTCTTCTTTTCCCACAATGTTTTCAAAAACGCCTCTCTCTCAGGGTCATTAAAAGTCTGTATTGTGTGGTAAAGGGTTAAACGATAAAATTTTGGACTTGTCCAAAATGAAGCATTTGCAGGTGGCCTATTTAATGTAGCTAAAATGATTGTAATTGGTTTATAAAATGTAGAAAACCTTGTGGAAAAAGGAGAAAATTCTGGAACTGTTACTGGAATTTTCTCCGTTTTCCACAATGTTTTAAAAAAGCTATTACCTCAGGGTCATTAACCCTTGTCCTACTAAATGAACGAAATGAAAAATTCTTTTTCTCTTCCCAAAACAACTTTCAATTTCTAAGTCACATTTATTTGGCGTTGTGCAAAAGCTTTCAGTTTGGACTGATCTAAAATTTTGTCGTTTAAGTTAATTTGTCATCTGCAAAGGCTTTCAATTCTGACAAGTTTTAACATTTTGTCGTCTGATAAAGTGTTGAAAATCATCAATTAACTCTTTATCAAACAATTAGGGGTCTTTGGAAAAACGCTTTTGAAAACATTTTAGGTGTAGATATAGATAAACTATCATCATCTTCTTTTCACACCCTCTCAAAGATTAATTCCATCATTTCAGCTACTGTACATTAACTCTTTCCCAAACAAGCCCTGGTTTTCATGTGTCTGCAGTACAAGTCTTTTGAAAACATAATGAGCAATTTCTCCTTTTCCCACAGTGTTTTCTCCCCAATTTGAGAGCTTTCTGTCATTTTCATCAAATTTAAAATTGTCGTCTGCAAACTCTTTCAATTTGGACCAGTACAAAATTTGTCGTTTGGGAAAGGGTTAAGGCCATACTACAAAACAAAAATATAGACTTGTCCAAATTGAAAGCATTTGCAGACGACAACTTAAGTTTGACTCAAATGATGGAACTAGTCTTTGATAGGGTAGAAAACCTTGTGGGAAAAGGAGAAAATGCTGGTTACCAGCATTTTCTCCTTTTCTCTCTATGTTTTCAAAAGGCATCTTCCTCTGGGTTGTTAAAACTTGGGATTGTGTGGTAAATGGTCAACTCTTTACCACACAACAAAATTTAAGACTTACTGAAATTGAAAGCTTTTGCAGACGACAAATTAGGTGCCACCAAAATGATTACATTTGCTTTTTGAAAATGGAGAAAACACTGATAACTAGAATTTTCTCCTTTTCCCACAATGTTTTCAAAAGGTCTGAGGATTATGTGGTAAAACTTGGGATTTTGTGGTTAAGGGTTAAATTGTTTTTCTACAACTTGGACAAGTCTAAAACTTTGTTTCATTGGTTAACTCTTTACCACACAATTCCCCTGAGGAAGAAGCCTGTTGAAAACATTGTGGGAAAAGGAGAAAATGCTGGTAACCAGCATTTTCTCCTTTTCCCGCAATGTTTTCCACCCTATCTAAGACAAATTTCATTATTTGAGTCACATTTAAATTGTTCAGTTGTCTGCAAATGCTTTCAATATGGATCAATCTAAATTTTCCTCATGTGGTAAAGAGTTAAGGGTAAATCATGTTTCTATATGGAAAAATAGACATATTCAATCTTGTTACTTACAGTCTGTTTGATGGGAGTTTTGGTGTAATATTAGCATGACGATACACTATTTACTTGTGAAAACCCACCATTCAATAGATATTTACCTAAGTATATGTAGCCCTCTGAAGAGAATTTCTTTCAAAGTGAATGATGTTTGCAAAATGTGGTAACAGTCTAGTTTGTGGACAGTTAAAGAAATTTCTATGATATCATGTCTTCCCTCCCCTTTCATTATGGCACATACATTATACAACTTAATATGTACATGCAGTAAAGACCTTTTAAAACCACTGAGCGAAAAGGAGCAGTTGTTATGCTGGTAACCAGTCACTGAAAATTTCGACCACATGAATAACACTAACCAGCATTTTCTCCTTTTTTCCACAATGTTTTCAACCCTATCAAAGGCAAATTTCCTCATTTGAACCACTTTTAAATTGTCATCTGTAAATGCTTTCAATTATGACAAGTTTACATTTTTCTTGTGTGGTAAAGAGTTCATTTGATTGATTAGTTGCTTTTCATAGGAAAAATTAAGATTTGGTCTTCTGGTGAAAAGTTAACTTTTCTTTGAGTATCCTGTTTTTTGTGCATAAACAACTTTTTATATTCCTGATTGCAGAAGAATTGGAAAGAATTGTGGAGAAATAAGCAATTGGTGGTAACTAGGAGGTGCTCTTTTTCCCTAAATGCTAACCATTCTTCTTGAAGAAGAATATTTCCCTTCCTTTCAAATTGTTTTCCTCTGATGCATTTTGTAAAAGATGTTTTGTAGGTTGAAAAAAAAGAGCATTTTCTGAGAGTACCATGCCAAGCCCATTATTCACATGGGTTCATAGTTGTGCTGGAGGGCTGCAGAGACCCCCCCCCCCCCCCCCCACTTGCCACGGCCTTAATGGGAAATTTTTTTGGGGGAAAAGCATTCTTAGGGTCATGATGTCCTATAATGTATCGAATACCCCCCTTAAATGCCTTCAGATTTTTATTGCAGTTGTTGACACAAACTTTACCAAGATCCCTTGGTGACTGCTAGTACAGTACCTCCCGTCCTTTGATTAGAGCCGCACAATTCAGATTTTTCCCTTAGGTTAGAGAATTCTACTTACACAAAGTATTATGGATCATGCTCTGGCAAAAGGGGTTTTAATGCATCTCTCTGATGCATCATACCATGCATTAGTCATAATGATTTATTGTAATGATGGATCCGTAAAATCCATTTTGTCTAACAGCGGAATGAATCATAAGCTAGACTGGTCTTCTGACATGCAGAAAATTGACCAATAGCAATTTTCGGTCCTGGTCATCCTGCACATTGGTCGATACTTTTTGCAGATGCATTAAACACCCTTTTTAACAGATGCATTCAACCCCCTTTTTACAGAGCATGGGTCATTGTATGGTCAGTCTGATTCAGATAAAAAATAGAAGCCACCTTTGATTCTTCAGAACTATGGTAGTCATTTGTTATCTTTGATATATATCTATATAGACTGGACAGATGTTTCTGGTCTTTTCATGGTGAAATATGCTATTTCCATTAACTCTTTACCAAACAACAAAATTTTAGACCAGTCCAAATTGAAAGCATTTGCAGACGATACATCTGTGTGGCACAAAAGTTGGGACTTTTATTAGAAAGAGTGAAAAACATTGAGGGAAAAGGAGAAAATGCTGGTTTACCAGCATTTTCTCTTTTTCCCACAATGTTTTCAAAAGGCTTCTTTCCCAGGGTTATTAAAACCCGGGATTGTATAATGGATAAACTTTTTACCAAACAACAAAATTTTAGACTAGTCCAAATTGAAGCATTTGCAGAAACCAAAATAAATGTGACTCAAAAATTAAAATTTGATTTGGGACGGGTAGAAAACATTGCGGGAAAAGGAGATAATGCTGGTCACCAGCATTTTGTCCTTTCCTTCACTGTTTTCAAAAGTTTCCTTTGTCAGAGCTGTGATAAAAGTCGGGATTTGTGTGTTAAAGGATTAACTCTTTCAGATCTGTAGGTGAAAAGTAGTGGCTTTGCTGATGGTATAGATCAAGATCAGACTATAGAATGTGCAGTCTTATCTCAAACCTATACCATCAGCTTGTTCAGTTAAGCCTTTAAGATATAACTCTATCTTATATTGTAAGATTGTAATTTCTGTTGTCAGAAGAGATTGTGTTGGTATACTGAGACCTTTGTTAACCAGCATTTTCTCCTTTTCCCACAATATTTTCAAAAGCTTTCTTTCCTGAAGTCTTTCAAACTTGGGATTGTTTGGTAAAAGGTTTAACACTGATTTTACAGGCTTCTCTGTTATCAAGAAAAATTACGTGTTGCAAGACTTGTTTGTCAGGTAATTATTTGAAGGAAAGGAGAAGTTTGTTCAGACAGCTGTGTCTATTATAGGACGTGCAGTTGCAGGATTCACGCTAATTTTTATCCCGCATAAGTTCAGACCCAATGCATGACAGTCCCGCGTAAAAAATAAACAATGGAAAATGCCCAAACCAAAGAAATGACTTTTGCCTCGCAGAAAATATCGCTGTTTTGAATAAAACGACATCATTGCGGAAGCCCTTTTGAAACATATTATGCCAATTAAAGTTACCTCCCTTGACAGGAAGTGGGTCAAAACGGCCTGCTTCCAAAACAACTTGGTCTAAAACGGTTCAGTGTACATTGTCTTTGACCACTGTTATTGTAATGAATTTTATCAGAAAATAATCAGAATGAATTTAACAACTGTCTTATTCTCATCTATTTTTCAAAAATGAATTTAATTTCAAGAGAAGGATATTCCAGAAGCTTCCTTTGACACATTGTAAGTTTGGACAGGAATAAATCTGATATTTTTATACCCCCACAAACGAAGTTTGTGGGGGGTATACTGGAATCAGCCTGTCGGTCGGTCGGTCATGCGGTCGGTCGGGCGGTCGGTCTGTCCGCAAAATCTTGTCCAGACAACTCCTCCTACAGTTTCAATCCAATTCCCTTGCTACTTGGCAGAGGTGTTCATTAGGAGCTGTAGATGTGCAAGACACACACATTGAAAAAATTTCATCAAGAATTACTGAGTTATTGCCCCTGATTTGACTTTAAAAATGCTTGTCCGGACAACTCCTCCTACAGTTTCTGTCTGATTCACTTTAAACTTGGCAGAAGTGTTCATTAGGAGCTGTAGATGTGCAAGACACACATTTTGCAAAAATTCCATCAAGAATTACTGAGTTATTGTCCCTGATTTGACTTAAAAATGCTTGTCCGGACAACTCCTCCTACAGTTTCTGTCTGATTCACTTTAAACTTGGCATAAGTGTTTATCAGGAGTTGTAGATGTGCAAGACGCAACTTTCGTGAAAATTCTATGAAGAATTAATGAGTTATTGCCCCTGATTCATATTTAAAATGCTTGTCCGGACAACTCCTCCTACAATTTCAGTCCGATTCGCTTTATACTTGGCAGAAGTGTCCATTTGGAGTTGTAGATGTGCAAGACGCAAATTTTGTGAAAATTCCATCAAGAATTACTGAGTTATTGCCCCTGATTTGACTTAAAAATGCTTGTCCGGACAACTCCTCCTACAGTTTCTGTCTGATTCACTTTAAACTTGGCATAAGTGTTCATTAGGAGCTATAGATGTGCAAGACACACATTTTGTAAAAATTCCATCAAGAATTACTGAGTTATTGCCCCTGATTTGACTTAAAAATGCTTGTCCGGACAACTCCTCCTACAGTTTCTGTCTGATTCACTTTAAACTTGGCATAAGTGTTCATTAGGAGCTGTAGATGTGCAAGACACACATTTTGTAAAAATTCCATCAAGAATTACTGAGTTATTGCCCCTGATTTGACTTAAAAATGCTTGTCCGGACAACTCCTCCTACAGTTTCTGTCTGATTCACTTTAAACTTGGCATAAGTGTTCATTAGGAGTTGTAGATGTGCAAGACGCAACTTTCGTAAAAATTCTATGAAGAATTAATGAGTTATTGCCCCTGATTCACATTTAAAATGCTTGTCCGGACAACTCCTCCTACAGTTTCAGTCCGATTCGCTTTATACTTGGCAGAAGTGTCCATTTGGAGTTGTAGATGTGCAAGACACACATTTTGTAAAAATTCCATCAAGAATTACTGAATTATTGCCCCTGATTTGACTTAAAAATGCTTGTCCGGACAACTCCTCCTACAGTTTCTGTCTGATTCACTTTAAGGAGGTCTTTTCTGTCATATGTATAGTTGGCCAACATTATGCGAAAAGGCACCTTTGGACATTTGCAACAAGCGTGGATCCAGACCAGCCGCTGTGTCTCAGACATATTGTCAGATCATGGTCTACACTTTTTTACACTCATTTAGTTTTGTGTCCAATTAAATCGATACTTTGCACAAATATTCACCAGGAGCAGTAGAGGTTCAAGATGCATTTTTCTCAAATGTTTGCCAAATTAATTACCCCTGAATTTACTCAAAACTTCTTGTCCAGAGAACTATTCCTTCAGTTTAAGTCTTATTCACTTGATATTTGTCATGATATTCACCAGGAGCAGTAGATGTGCAAAGCACAAATTTCATGAGTGTTGGCTTAATGATTACGGAGTTATTGCCCCTAAATTGACATTGCAGAGTTATTGCCCCTGTGACATGAAATATAGGGGCGGGGGTATTTATCACCTTTAGTGATAGTTATTCTAGTTTCTATATGTTCAAAGTTTGTCCCGCCTATGTTTTGAAAATACCCCCTATTTTTCAGATGGGGGGAATTTCCCCCTCATTTTCGGTTTTAGAATAGACACTGAGACAGTATGGACGAAAATATAGTAGAAAAAGGAGCAGTTGCTTGTAACAAGTTCCTTTTCCCGCTTTGTTTTGCAAATCTCCTTGTCACGTGAACAAATGTTAGAGGTTTGTCAGTGATGGGTTAAGTACATGAGTGTTTGGCAGAGTCCCTCAGGCCAGCAATGATTTAACGGAATGAGTCTTCTGTCATTTTTATCAAGAAATGAAACAAAAACACTGTTTACAACCATCGCACGATATTTCTTTATAATGAGTAACTGGTAATATGTTCTGTACAATAGACATTGGACAGAATAGTAAATAACCGTTTACCACGTGGCCCTGATTTTGGCTAGAAATCGTTTTGGGAAAAGGAGAAAATGCTGGTTACCAGCATTTTCTCCTTTTCCCATAATGTTTTCTACCCTTTTACAAAAAATTCCTTAATTTGATTATAGGTTGATTTGTAGTTTGCAGGTGCCATGAATATTGGCTAGTCTAACCCTAACCACACCACAATACTTTATCTTATCATTTTGTTAAGAGTTCAATTTAATTATCTGGTAAAGAATTAACCCTTTACCACACAATCCCGTGTTTTAATGACCCTAAAGAAGAAGGCTTTTGAAAACATGGTGGGCAAAGGAGGAAATGCTGGTAACCAGCATTTTGTCCTTTTCCCCACCATGTTTTCTTTCCTTCTGAAATCAGATTTTACTTTTTCAGTCACTTTTATTATGTTCTCTGCAAATGCTATCAGTTTGGAACAGTCTAAAATTTTGTTGTTTGGTTGTTAAGGGACAAATCTCCTCCATAAAATGCTGTGAAATATGGAGTAAACGATTGTTGATTGTATGGTGTTTAGCGCTGTTTCAACATCATTTCATTTATATCGCAGCTGCCAGTGCACCTACCCATGCTTTCCTGGAGTTTCTTTTACCAGTGCTAGGCACAATATTCTTTCCAAGCCTCGGGTTCCTTTCCAACATAACCATCGTCGAAACAATGGTCAGAGGTGAGAGAGGAATGAATCCTGTTGTAATGACTATCATCAATCCTGGGAAAGAAATTGGCCTTGCCGGGGATCGAACCAGCGACCCCCTGTTCCCAAGTGCTGTATGCTACTGACAGCTACCAGGGCTCCGCTGGAGTAAAGGAAGGACAGAGACACTGAGAAGATGAGTTTACTGTAATACCAGTGAAGCAGACAGAGTGGGGATAAACCAAAGCAGTGTTTATCAAAACATGTCTTAATCGTAAGAACACCGAATTAACCTATGAGACATTTTCGTCTTAGAAATAAAACCAAAATAATTACAATTTCATGTTGCTTTTGTTTACCGTCTTTCAGCAAAGCGGACAATGTAGATCAAAGATCAGGCTGCATGTTTTGTGCAGCCAGATCTAATGATCTACATTGGCCGCAAAGGCACCAGTAGTTGTGAACGGTGCTTTTTTTTAAGGGTTAATTCTTTACCAAACGACAAAATTTTAGTCTGGTCTAAATTGAAAGCTTATGCAGACGAGAAAATTAATGTGATCGATAAATTGAAGTTTGTTTTGGGATGGGTAGAAAACATTGCAGGAAAAGGAGAAAATACTGGTTACCAGTATTTTCTCCTTTTCCCACAAATGTTTTCAAAAAGCTTCTTTCTCAGGGTCGTTAAACACTCAGGATTGTGTGGTAAAGGGTTAACTCTTTACCACACAATCCCAACTTTTAACGACCTTGAGAAAGAAGCCTTTTGAAAACATTGTGGGAAAAGGACAAAATGCTGGTAACCAACATTTTTTCCTTTTCCCACAATGTTTTCTACCCTATCAGAGACAGAAATCATTATTTGAGCTATATTTTAATTATTTTCTGCAAATGCTTTCAGATTGGTCCGGTCCAAAATTTTGCTGTTTGGTAAAGAGTTAAAACAGGTGACTGTATGACCTAAAATAGTGTCCTATAATTATTTAACCCTTTTAGGCTCTGAACCTGGATTTAGTTTCTATTATGTACAGTGTATGTCAAGATCAGGCTGTATAGAATGTGCAGTCTGATCTTAGATGTACACTTTCTGCTTCTGAGACTGCAAGATATTCTGACAAAAATAGTGTGGAAAATGCAGAGTATGCCTCTTTAGCCTAATGACAATGTCTTGTTTTATAAAACAATAAATTAAATGACTTTACTCTTTACCAAAAAACAAAAGTGCAGACTGGTTGAAATTCAAAGCATTTGCAGATGACAAACTGAAAGTGGCTAAAATGATGATTTCTGTCTTTGATAGGGTAGAAAACATTGTGGGAAAAGGAGAAAATGCTGGTTACCAGCATTTTCTACTTTTCCCACAATGTTTTCAAAAGGCATCTTCCTCAAGGTTGTTAAAACTGTGGATTGTGTGGTAAAGGGTTAACAGTGGGATTTATCTATGAACTGGTAGAAAACATTGCTGAAAAAGGAGAAAATGCTGGTTACCAGCATTTGCTCCTTTTCTGTCAATGGTCCCAAAAACGTTATTCATCGGGGCTGATATAAAACTTGGGACCGTTTTGTAAAGAGTTATGCAGTCACAGTGTACTAACTTAGTGGTGAATGACAAAATGAAAAGTTCAATATGACAGCTGTTTTCAAGTATGATTTGCTAACAAAGGAATTTTTGCAGTTCTTTCACAATCTACTGAAGGGTGGCTGGGTAGCTGGCTCACTAGATGGATGGGATTGTAGTGGACTTGTGGTGTTGTAGCTTAATATTTCTGTTTATTTTTGTGTTGGTTTCTAAAAATATATGATAGGAGTTAGAATTCATTTGGTATCATTGATATAATTTATCCCCTCATGATATTTCTGCTTATTTCTTGATCAAATGACAAAATTTTAAACGGGTCCAAAATGAAAGCATTAATTTTGCAGATGACAAATTATAGGTGACTGAAAAATTAAATTCTGTTTTGGGGAAGGGTAGAAAACTTTTTGGGAAAAGGAGGAAATGCTGGTTACCAGCATTTTCTCCTTTTCCCACAATGTTTTCAAAAGGCTTCTTTCTCGGGGTTGTGTGGCAAAGGTTTAAACTATTTTTGTGTTGGTTTCATAAAAAAATTTGAAAGGAGTAGACTTGTCCAAATTGACAGCATTTCAAGGTGACAATTTGAATGTGGCTTAAATGATGTCTTTGATAGGGTAGAAAACATTGTGAGAAAACATTTTCCCACAATATTTTCAAAAGGCTAAAAATTGACCTCAGGGGCGTCAAAAGTCGGGATTGTGTGGTAAAGGGTTAAAGAAAGCAAGTAGTATTTATTTAATAGGAAAATGTAATCCAGTAGTTGATGAGACAATCAGGCAGTATTGAGATATTGATTGTTAGCTCTCACGATCAGCCCATCTTGATACAGCCTGCCTGCCGTCAGCTGTTATCATTGTAACTATAGATTTTATGGCAACGTCTCAGTAAACATTGTGAAAACAACTGTAAATAATCAAAGTGCTGTAAGCACTGTAATCGGTCGACAATGAATAATTACAGTGGTTTGAAATCACAAATCAGATGGTAGATGTTTGAACTATGTATTGGACAAAAAATCCTACACCGTTACAAATGATCTACGTAGGATCCCACTTTTTTAAACTGTCTTTTACAAATTAGTAGTTTAAGGATTGGTTAAAATATAAGTTATGTTTGCCAGCCGACAGCAATAGAACGTAAAAGATATCTGACAATTCTGATCAGCAATACCCATTATCAAGTTTTAGATATCACTCATCATGAACAGCAGTACCTACCAACCCTTTAAAAGAGTAAAAAAATACATATATTCTTTTCTGTAACTTTGGCAACATTGGTAACTGTATTGTAACATATAAAAGCCGTATAACATGTCTGCATTATAACTTTGGAATTGTTTACTTTTGGCTGCTTGTAGACCTTTCATTTTTCCATTTTGAACAAGACATCGTATTCATCTTGACAGACTGTCCTACTTATTTTTTAGCGGGCCAAATCGCCCAGTCCAAACGTCTGCTGGCAAATTTCTCCTACACTATACTTTCAAAGAATGTAGATACACAATAGCTCCCTAACCGTCAACTCTTTACCAAATGATAAAATTTTAGACTTGTCCAAATCAAAAGCATCTGCACATGACGATTAAATGTAAACCAAATGATCTGAATCGTTGAAAGGGTAAAAAAAAACATGGGAAAAGGAGAAAATGGTAACCTGCATTTTCCCCTTTTCTCACAATGTTTTCAACTTCTTTCTCATGGGCATTAACAAAAGATAGTTCGGTTAAGAGTTAAAACACTCAGTTAATCGACTAACCTTTTACAGTCAGAAAAACAATATCAAACATTAGGCTTCAATTTCATGGTCGTTTTTTTTTTTTTCCCCCATATACATCCCAAATAGATCTAAGATATGAACGTCTGTGATATTGAATTGCATTGCGTTCAAAGGACAGTCTGATCTTTGGCTTTTATTGTCTTCAAAAGCGACTTTACTTGTCCATAGCCAACACAAGTAATTGTATTTGAGTCATTCTAATCAGCAAGAGCATAACTGCGGTAGCCTTGATCTCTTTATCTGAAATGTGGAAAGGATGAGAATCGACCAATGTGGAATAGCTGATGAGACAAACGTGTTGCTGACATTTGCACGCTTAGAGCGCTAAATTGTTAAAATAGACATGTTAAGCTTAGAAAAGCAGCCTAAATCTTGCAGGACCATTGCTGTCTTGAGTAGAATAACTCGGAAAACTGGCATGACAGATCCAAGATCTGACTGCATGTTCTGAGCAGTCTGGTCTGAATCTGCACTCTCTGCAAAGACTTTTTCCCTGGTTCGTTGATTCAGATATGGAGAATATAACAGTAAGTGAGCTTATTTGTGTGACCGTTTGGGGTTTTTTTTTTATCCTCGATGAAAATGTTCTATTTGACAAAATTTCGAAAATCTTTTAAATGGGTGAAAAACGCTGTGGAAAAAAGAGAACATGCTGAATACATACAGTTTTTCCAACTATATTTTCAAAGCCACACAGGATTGTTTGGTCAAGGGTTTACAGACTGATTCCAGTCTGTAGAAACTCGCCAAGAAGAAACATGTAAGTGAGTGTAAAATGGTAGTGCCATGGCTGGAAGGAGAGGAAAAGGGACTGTGAAAACAATTCAACCCTTATCCCGCTAAAACATTGAAATGAAATTTCAAACCGGTGGTAAAACCCGAATAATTCTATGTCAAACTTATTCTTTTTTGGAAAAAGAAATATCTCCTTATCGGACAGATCAGACTGCACGTTCTGTGCAGTCTGATCTTGATCTATACTATCCGCAAAATAGGTCAGCGAGTCGCACTTAGCAGCCTGGGGGTTAATACATCATACGCTGAAAGATGCGTAATCAGTCAGTATTGCGAATGGAAAGTCTCGGTACTAAGGTTGCAAGCGATGAATCGCCAGTCCATTCTGAAAATGTTTACGTAATGGCCTCTCCGCGAGGGCCATAACCTTTACACAACTCTATACCCTTTGTCCCCACAGCTTCACACGCTTCGCCTCGCTAACATTAAACGACCAGCCGGTTACTATTTTAAACTTACGGCTGTTACGAGTTGCATTTACATCAGTTTTCTCTTAGGCAGAGCAATCTAAATTTTCAAATTCTTTTCAAGCAATGTTTCCTGTTGCGATTTTATTCCTCTCAAGACCAAAATGACCTATTATCTTTTCAACACCTGCTACATATACGGAGAGCACTCGTCACAACTCGGCCGATCCCGTAACTACGTATAACTATCAACGGATCTCTCGAAATTTGCCGAATGACATGGACAGCAGACGACTACAAGATGTGTTCACATCACCCAATACACTTGACTCGCTTCATTCATAAAGTTGCTGCTTATTACTGACCATATTTCTTGTACTCGTGTTGAAAGTAAACTGCTCCAGTTTTTGCTGGCCAGAGATTTTGATAGTACTGTAATTATGACATAATTCAATAATAAACAAATTGTAACCGCCGTTTATTACATAATTGAAAAGTTATTATGGGATTACTTGGCATTACTTAACGCCTGTTTACCGCTAATTACTATTCCTGCGCTTATCTGGGTCAAAAGTGCGGTTATCTGGGTCAAAAGTAGTTTTTGTAATAAGGTCATCACAGCAGGTATAAGCGTTAAAACGCTGTAAGTAAAAGCTGTTCCGAGTTGCAGTTACACCAGTTTGCCCTGAGTAGACGGGTTTCCGAAGTTTTCCATCTCTCTAATCGAGCTACCGCCCGATTAAAAACACAGAAATTGGCCATATTCAGAACTTTACCTTAAGAGTGCGGATGTATAATATTCAGTGTTCAGAAAGTTGAAATTTAATTTGAAAAAGAAAAAAAGTTGTAATGTGAAAGATTTCTATCAGAATGTGTCTCTGGATGTTTATACAGTATAGGGATATTTAGGTGATCTCATCACACAAAGAGGCAGTTATTTATTTTTTTTATCAAAATTCAAGGTGCTCTATCATCTTTATGGATTGATCATAAGTAATTGAAAGAACAGTGCAACTGAGATTTTACGATTATCGCACCTGATTATCTATCTGTGAATGGTAAGATTTTTATGATCGTTGTCAGTATCGAAGGACGAAAAGTGTTAAACATAATGTGTCCTAAATTGGTGTAGACTTTCACAACCAATGATGATAGATACAGTATATATTTAAATTTTAAAAGTGCAAGGTAATTTTACACTGAGGATAATGAAGAAAGATGAGCAGTGAAGTGTTGGATAAATGTGACAGAAAACCACAGGAAGACCTGTCAAGATATTTTTGTGTTTTTGAAAGGTGGCAGTCTTTTCTTAATACATTACCCCCAGAAACGAAATTTGCTGCATACACGGTTAACGAAATCTTTGTGTGATATACATAATCAAAATGAATTCGGGATTACATCTTTACCAAACTTGTAACAAAGTCTTGATTTATCCAATTTGAAAGCATTCACGGATGACAAATTGAATGTCATGCCAAGGATAAGAATGTCTTGGAAAAAATAAAAAAACACTGGGAAAAGGAGAAAATGCTGGTAACTAGCATTTTTTCCTTTTTTCTACAATGTTTTCAAAAGCCTTCATCAGAGGAAGGTTATCAAAACAGGATTATTTGCTAAAGGGCTAATGCAAGAATACATTTGAAAACATTGTGGCAAGAGGAGCAAGAGGAGCTTCAAGCAATTTCTTCTTTTGCTACAATGTTTTCACTTATTCTGTTAGATAAAAGAAGTAGTCTTCAGGTGGGTAATCTGTTAAGAAATGTTGTTATAATCACAGTCAGTTTTATGGATTATGCTCAGACTAGCTTAGGATGTTAAGTGGTGGATTACCAAGGGATTAACATAATTTGGAATAAGACTGGATAAACAGAACACGGATTAAAAAAAAAATGTACATCTGCATTACTGGGTAAGATCATTTGTATTTAAACGTTGCATTGTTTGTTTTGGTCTTGAGTGCCATTTTCCACAATATTTTAGTTGTATTACAGCAGACAGAGGTACAAACTATGCTTTCCTAGGAAAGACTTGAGTAGCATTTGTCTTTTAACTCTTTACCAAACAACAAAATTTTGGACTGGATCAAACTGAAAGCATTTGCGGACAACAAATGAAATGTGGTTTAAATGGTGATTTTTGTATATGATAGAGTAGAAAGCATTGTGGGAAAAGGAGAAAATGCTGGTTACCAGCATTTTCTCCTTTTCCCACAATGTTTTCAGAAGGCCTCCTTCTCAGGGGTCGTTAAAACTCAGGATTTTTTGGTAAAGGGTTAACCCTTTGGCACATGACAAAGATTTAGACTAGTCCAAATTGAAAGCATTTGCAGAGCCAAAAGAAATGTGGATCAAATGATGAACTTTGTCTTTGAGAGGGTAGAAAACACTGTGGGAAAAGGAGAAAATGCTGGTTACCAGCATCTTCTCCTTTACCCACAATGTTTTCAAAAGGCCAATTCCTCAAGGTCTTTAAAACTTGGGATTGTGTGGTAAAGATTTAAAGGATCAAATACATTGTGGGAAAAGGGGAAAATACTGGTTACCAGCATTTTCTCCTTTTCCTGCAATGTTTTCAAAAGGCTTCTTCCCCAAGGTTGTTAAAATTCGGGATTGTGTGGTAAAAGGTTAAATAATAAGATTTATCAGTGAAAAGGTTGAAAACATGGTCGGAAAAGGAGAAAATGCTGGCTACTTTAAAAACTTTTTCCTTCAGGTTCATTAAAACTCCGGATTATGTTGCAAAGGGAGAAGCACTTCTTTTTGACAGAAGTTACATGCTTTATCCCTTTACCAGACGACAACATTTCAGCGTTGTTGAAATTGAAAGCATTTGCAGATGACAATTTCAATGTGGCTCAAATGGTGCAATTTTCTCTTGATAGAGTAGAAAACATTGTGGGAAAAGGAGGAAATGCTGGTTACCAGCATTATCTCCTTTTCCCACATTGTTTTCAAAAGGCTTCTTTCCCAGGTTACTTAAAAGGCGGCATTGTGCCGTTAAGGGTTTAAGTATAGAAAAAAAATCAAATATGATATATGGCAGAGTTAAAAAGCTCTATCACAACAATGAAACCTTTAAATGGTTACAAAAAAAGAAAGGGTGTAAATATTTGTTCAAAATTTCCTATTTAAACAGCTTGCACATGAGAATTATTGTATGCGGCCTTTCATGAATAATTGCCTTTGTGGCACCAAAGGTCAAAAGCACCTGGGATTTATAGACCTTGAAAATTCTCTATCTCTAATTTATTACCTCCCTTTACACATTATAAAAACTATTATCTCCCTTTACTACTTTGCTTCAGATAGAAAAGTTAAGCGAATTTAACAATATCTTATTGTTTTCCCGATTGCATGCACATCTAAACTTCAGATTCTGATATCTTGAAATAGAGCATGCAATATATTTTTTGTGTGGTAAAGTAGGATATTAAAGTCATGTTTCAGTGCTTTTTGGTCAGAATATAGCAAAATGACTGTGTCAAAGTTTCTAGGTTAAAAATGTGCTGTCTGTGCAGTATGTTCTTTATCTACAGATTGGCAAAAGCGCCTGAAACAGTTCCTCCCATTCTAAGATTTACGTAGTTTTTCGCATTGTCAGTGATAATTTCAAACTATACTTTACACAGAAATGTCAGAATTTTTTTCAATCAGGGAAGTCAAATTCATTTACTGAAGACCAGGGTCCTTATTTACCAACCATTCTTTAGAACATTCTTGGTCTTATTCTTAGAAATTTTCTGAATTTGAAAGTAACACAATTTCTGATTTGCTAAACCATTTGGTTTAGCCCACCAGGAGTTGTGTAACTTGCAAATTTAGAAAATCTTGGAGAATAAGACTTAGAATTTTTTAACCCTTGGGCTGCTAAGCGGAACTCAGTGACCTTTTGCAGCCACTGTAGATACAAGATCAGACTGCACAGAACATGCAGTCTGATCTTGTATCTACACTGTCTGATATGGAGATATTTTTCTTCAAAAAATAAGGTTGAAAATAGCATTATGTGGGTTTTTACTATCAGCTTGAAAGTTTAATTTTTTATCTTATTCAGCAGGGTAAGGATTAAGAATGGTTGGCGACTACAGGCCCTGGTCTAGTATTACAGTGTTTTATGGCTCCCACTGGACCATGGTCAATAAACTGTTTGTGCAGCTGTCAAAGACATTGACCTTCACCGTTTGTGTAGACAGCCCCATGCCATCATCTCTTTTCCAAACAAAATAATTTTAGACTACAAATTCATTGTATTTGCGGACAACAAATTAATTTTTTTTTATAATAATTCTTTCATCAAGCTTGTAAATGGGAAAGGGAAGTGGGTGAAAATAGTCATTAGATGTTTACAATGACACTAGTTATGATTGTGTTAGAAAATAGAATAAGTTTACAAATCATTTATACTTAAAAATGATTTGTAAACTAGTCTCATTAGAAAGACTTTTCATAACCCATCTGTTGTACATTCTAATTCCATCAATCATTGGTCAACCTTTTGATCTTACCTGAACCCTTTAGCACACAATCCTATATTTTAACAACCCTGGGAAAGAAGACTTTTGAAAACATTGTGGGAAAAGGAGAAAATATTGGTAACCAGGATTTTCCCCCTTTTCCTACAATGTTTCCTGCCCTTGCAAAAATAAATTCCAGTATTTGAGTCATGTTTATTTTGTCATCTGCAAATGCTTTCAATTATGACATGGCTAAAACTTGTCACGTGGAAAGGAGTCAAATCCAAATGCATTTTAATGAAGTAAAGGCATGTTGACAGGAAAAAAAAAAACATTTGACTCTTTACCAAATGACAAAATTTTGGCCTGAACCAAATTGAAAGCATTTGCAGACAACAAATTAAATGTTGCTAAAATAAAGATATCTCTCTTTGATAGAATAGAAAACATTGTGGGAAAAGGAGAAAATGCTGTTTACCAGCATTTTCTCCTTTTCCCACAATGTTTTCAAAAGCTGTCTTCCTTAGGGTCGTTAAAAGCGGGATTGTGTGGTAAAGGCTGGACTAGCATAGTTTTAGGAATAAAGGGATTGAACAGCTGTCAGAGCTCATTAACCTTTCACCTCTGACACCTTTTGAACAGCCCCTGTATGCAAGGGGGCAAAGATAATCTGGCATCATCATGGAACCAGTCCCGGATGACTAAGTCCAAACTGGACCCTCAACCCCTTACCCCATTGCCTTCTGTATAGAATCCCTTTGGATGCAGAGGATGACTTTGCTTACATCTCTAAGTTGTATGTGACCTAAACATAATACCCTTGGGCCTCTGTGGTCAAAAGTGAAGGTCACAACACAAGAATGCTTAAATATTGTGTTCACTCATATCGAGGGGTGAATGCGAAACTATTCCATCTGCATTTTGGAAAATATTACAGAAGAGGAGAAAAAAACTCATTTCTGTGAAAAGCATTGTTAGATCGTCTTGTTTAATTATGTTGTGCTGAATTCGTGCTCTCAGCTCAACACAACATATCTAAACAAGATGATCTAACTATTCTTTTCACAAATATGAGAAGCATTTTTCCCTCTCCTGTAAAATTTTTCGAAACGCAGATGGAATAGTTTCGTATTCACCCCTCGATATGCTTATTGCATGATACCTATCAAACTAATTGGGCTCCTGTGGTCTAAAGTGAAGGTCAAAACACAAGAGTGCTAAACCCTTTACCAAACAATCCCAACTTTTAACGATCCTGAATGAAAGGGCTTTTGAACACATTGTGGGGAAAGGAGAAAATGCTGGTAACCAGCATTTTCTCCTTTTCCCACAATGTTTTCTACTTTATCAAAGACAGGAATCATCATTTTAGCAATATATAAATTGTCGTCTGCAAATGCTTTGAATCTTTACCAAAGACATGTACCCCAACATTTTAGACATGTCAAAATTGAAAGTTTTTGCAGATGACATATTAAATGTTGCCAAAATGGTGGGATTTGGCTGTTTTTTTTTTTTAGCTCACCTGAGCACAACGTGCTCAAGGGGAGCTTTTAGGGTCACCCAGTGTCCGTCGTCCGTCGTGCGTCGTGTGTCGTGTGTCGTCAACAATTCTTTAAACATCAACTCCTCCTAAACCGCTGGGCCAATTTGGACCAAACTTGGCTGGAATGTTCCTTGGGAGGTCCTCTTTAAAAACTGTTCGCAGAATTTGATTTCGTCAAAAACTCTGGTTGCCATGGCAACAAAATGGAATTTTTTAGGAAATTCTTTAAAAATCTTCTTCTCTGAAACCGCTGGCCAGATTTTAAAATAATTTCACAGAGATGTTCCTTGGGTGACCCTTTTCAAAAATTGTTCGCGAAATTTTGATCCGTCAAGAAACATGGCTCTGGTGAATGGGGGCTTCTTGCACTATACAGAAATGAAGGAATTCTTAAAAATTCTTCTTCTCTGAAACCGCTGGCCAGATTTTAAAATAATTTCACAGAGATGTTCCTTGGATGACCCTTTTTAAAAGTTGTTCGCGAAATTTTGATCCATCAAGAAACATGGCTCTGGTGAATGGGGGCTTCTTGCACTATACAGAAATGAAGAAATTCTTAAAAATTCTTCTTCTCTGAAACCGCTGGCCAGATTTTAGAATAATTTCACAGAGATGTTCCTTGGGTGACCCTTTTCAAAAATTGTTCGCGAAATTTTGATCCGTCAAGAAACATGGCTCTGGTGAATGGGGGCTACTTGCACTATACAGAAATGAAGAAATTCTTAAAAATTCTTCTTCTCTGAAACCGCTGGTCAGATTTTGAAATAATTTCACAGGGATGTTCTTTGGTTGACCCTTTTCAAAAATTGTTCGTGATATTTTGATCCGTCAAGAAACATGGCTCTGGTGATCAGAAGGAAAAAGTAAAACTTATTCAGGTGAGCGCTTCAGGGCCATTTTGGCCCTCTTGTTTAATAATTGAACTGGCAACAGGATGCAGCCCTCCACAATGTTTTTAACCTTTTCAAAGATATAGCCTGTCAATAGAGCTACATTTAATTTGTTGTCTGCAAAATGCTTTCAATTTGGACTAGTCTAAAGTTTAATCTTCTGGTAAAGGATCAAATGGCTTTTAAAATCATTAGGAGGCAAGTTAAAATTTCTTATTACAAGCAGTGACTTCTTTCCCCAATATTGTTTAATATTTCATTCAAAAGTGACATTTTCTGATTGATGTGTCTCCATCATGTCACTATTTTTTCCACTTAGCAGAATATTCTAAAAAAAAAAACGCCATTGGGTAAATGGGTCACATACAAAAAATGGGAGAAAATAAGACATCTGAAGATCTGTGAAGTGGGGTCAGAAGAAGGTCTTTAAAGGTCATTCTTAGGCCATTAACTCTTCACCAGATGACAAAACAATTTAGACTGACTAAATTCAAAGCAATTGCAGATGACAGTGTAACTGTAGTTTAAAGGATGACTTGTTTCTGATAGGATATAAAACATTGTGGGAAAAGGAGAAAATGCTGGTTACCAGCATTTTGTCCTGTTCCCACGTTTTCAAAAGCCACTTTCTCCGGGTCATCAACACAAAGGACTGCTGGTAGAGGATTCATGCACAATTGGACTTTGAAATAAACTTGGAATTATGTTATTTATGTCTTCTTTCCAAAAGTGTGTCTTATTGTAGTTGTCATAGCAACTGTTTTAATGTCTTGGTGACATGAAAACATCTATTTTCAAGTTGGACTTGCACCAAAAAAAATTAACCCTTTACTGCATAATGCCGCCTTTTAACAACCAGGGGAAAGAGCTTTTTGAAAACATTGTGGGAAAAGGAGAAAATGCTAGTAACCAGCATTTTCTCCTTTTCCCACGACGTTTTCTACCCTTTCAAAGAAAAATTGTACCATTTTAGCCACATTGAAATTGTCATCTGCATATGCTTTCAATTTGGACAAGGCTAAAATTTTGTCGTCTGGTGAAGGGTTAAGCTTGTTGGTAGACTGAACATATTTGCAAAGAGAAAGACTTTCATTTTTAAATGCTGAATCTTGTCAGTGGGGTACATAATTTGAGACTTGGAAGTTGATAGTTCAAATCCCCACCTCAGCCAATTTCTTTCCTAGGATTGATGATAGTTACTGCCACAAGATTCAGTCTTCTTTTACAGCTAATCGTTTTTTCCACAATGGTTATGGTGGAAAGCAGCCGGTGGCTCATGGGATGAATATTGTCTGATGCACTGGTAAAAGAAAATTTCAGGATAGCAAGAATAAGTGCACTGGCTACCACAATATAACTGAAACAATGTTGAAAAAGGTGTTAAACACTAACAAACAAACAACTTGCAATTATGAAGACTAGTTAGTTTTAAGTCGTTGCCAGACAACAATATTTTATTCCTTTGCCACACAATCCCGACTATTAACGACCCTAAAGAAAGAAGCCTTTGAAAACATTGTGAGAAAAGGAGAAAATGCTGGTAACCAGCATCTTCTCCTTTTCCTACAATGTTTTCAACCCTTCCCAAAACAAATTTCAATTTTTCAGTCACATTTATTATGTTGTCTGCAAAAGTTTTGAATTTGGACAAGTCTAAAATTTTGTCGTTTGGTAAAGAGTTAAATTTGTCTATTTTGAAAGTATAATGCAGGTGACAATTGAATATGGCTAGTACTAACTGTTTACCACAACAAAGATGTTAACTTGTCTGAAATTGAAAGCATTTGCAGACAACAATTTAAATGTGGCTCAAATGATGAAACTTGTCTCCATAGATTTTATGTAAAAGAAGCTTAATTGAGAGCATTTACAGAGCATAAAAGAAATATTTATCAAATGATAAACATTGTCTTTGTTAGGGTAGAAAACATGGTGGGAAAAAGAGAAAATGCTGGTTACCAGCATTTTCTACTTTTCCCACATGTTCTCAAATGCCTTTTTCTTCAGGGTCATTAAAAGTTGAGATATGGTAAAGGGTTAATTCTGTTTTCACCACCATTTCAGTTATGTTACAGCAGCCAGTGCACCTTTCCATGCTTTTCTAGAGTTTCTTTTACCAGTACATCATATAATATACTTCCCAAGCCACTGGCTGCTTTCCCAAATCACCATGGTCAAAGCAATGATCAGGGGTGAGCAGGGAATGAATACTGTCACAATGACTGTCATCAATCCATGAAAGGAAATTGGCCAAGCTTGGGGTTCCAACCAGCGAACTTCTACATGTTTCAAGTCCTGTACGCTACGGACTGCATGAATGATCTCTACTTCAAGATATCCACTCCAGACATAAAACATTGTGTTTATTAGCTGGGATAAGTGAACTATTATCAGGTTAAGATGACCCTCATGGTATATCTTCATAGATAATTACATAATTACCTGCTTTGGTAAACTTATGTTATTTGACCCTCTACCAAATAATCCCAGTGTTATAATGACCTTGAAAAAGAAGGCTTTTGAAAACATTGTGAAAAATAGGAGAAAATGCTGCTAACCAGCATTTTCTCCTTTTCGCACAATATTTTCTTATTGTGGAAAGACAAATTCCATAATTTAGCCATGTCTACAAGTCAGTTTGTCATCTACAATAGCTTTGGCTTTTGAAGGGTGTAAAGTTAGGTCATTCAGTTGTTCAGTCATCCCAATATTGTGTAGGGTATTTCTAGATCTACCAAAAATTATTACAAGTTAAGACAAATGGCAAACATTTAATTCTTTACATACAAAATTTTAGTCTGGTCCTAGTCAAAAGCAGTTGCGGACGACAAACTAAATGTGGCTGAAATGAAGAGAACAATCTCTGAAGGGGTAGAAATCATTACAGGAAATGCAGAAAAAGCTGTTTACCAGCATTTTCTTCCTGTTCCCTCTATGCTTTAAGAAGGCCTGTTCCTTATGGTTGTTAAAACAATGGATTGTGTTGTTAAGGGTTTAAAGGAGAGGAATTCACAGTTTTTCAACTATAAGAAAAAGATTTGTGCTAGCTCCTTTCCAAAGAATGTTTTCTCAAGATTTTTTGTAAGAGGGGCTTAAAATGCTATATTTGTACAGTGATATTCTAGCATGTTGCACAGACCTCCAGATAAGAGGGAGTGAAAGTATTCTAACTCCATTATTTCTCTTCCAAACCCTATGTTGTGGGTACTCATTAGAATCGTCTCGATGAGACGATTTTAATGAGTACTCATAACATAGGGTTTTAGTGGAGAGTTATTAATAGTTTCAATTTTGAAATCAAAATCACTTCCTCTATCTGAAGCTCTGGTTACATACAAGTAGCTTCAGAATAACATAACCTTTAGAGCACAGAAAAACAAACACTGAAAGTTTTCAGTCAAGAAATAAGGCACAAATAGTTGCAATATCATGGTTGTTTTATTGAGGAATGTCTCACCTAGGTGGACAGGGTAGATCAAATGTCAGACTACATGTTGTGTACAGTCTGATCTTGATCTACACTGGCAGCTAAGGCAGCTAGAGGTGTGAAAGGTACTTTAAGGTCAATAATATCCTGTATTTGATCCTCACCCAAGTCTTGGGCTTTTTCAAGCAAATGTTTAACCCTGTACCGCACAATCTTGGCTTTTAACGACCCTGGGGAAGAAGCCTTTTGAAAACATTGTGGGAAAAGGAGAAAATGCTGGTAACCAGCATTTTCTCCTGTTCCCACAATGTTTTCTACCTTTCCCAAGTTGTAATGGAGCTGTCAGTGTGATACGACTAAAACAATGTTGAAAGCGGTGAAATAGGCATTTAACCCTTTTACCACACAGTCCCGACTTTTAACGACCCCGAGGAAGAAAGCTTTTGAAAACATTGTAGGAAAAAGGAGAAAATGCTGGAAACCAGCATTTTCTCCTTTTTCCCACAATGTTTTCATCCTATCAGTGATAATCTTGTCATTTTGGCCATGTTTAATTTGTTGTCTGCAAATCCTTTCAGTTTGGACCATTCTAAAATTTTGTTGTCTGGTAAAGGGTTAATGAATTGATCTATTTGTGGCAATATTTTCAAGTTTATATACTGCATGACTGTATACTGCATGGATATAATTAGTTGATTTCATAGCGGACAGGCTAAAGTGGTTTAACCCTTTACCAGACGACAAAATTCTAGCCTTGTTCAAATTTTGAAAGCATTTGCAGACAACAATTTCAGTGTGGCTCAAATGGTGCAACTTTTCTTTGATAGGGTAGAAAACATTGTGGGAAAAGGAGAATATGCTGGTTACCAGTGTTTTCTCCTTTTCCCACAATGTTTTCAAAATGCTTCTTTCCCAGGGGCGTCAAAAGGTGGCATTGTGCGGTAAAGGGATAAGGCTTAACAGAGAAGGCTTGATTACCCCATCTCATAGAATTACTTAGTCATTGTTAGGGCTTATCAGCTGATTGCTTTCACCAATTGGTGTCAGTAAGGTGCTGATATGTTATGTAAAGAACTAGAAGAAATGCAGATAATCAGGTCTGTCGACTTGCATTTTCATTGACTTCATGAGTCCAGCTAGCAAGTGTATAGACCATAAGTATTAATTCCTTAACACCTTACCACACAGTCCCGGGTTTGGACGACTCTGAGAGAGAAGGCTTGTGAAAACATTGGGGGAGAAGGAGAAAATGCTGGTAATCAGCTTTTTCTCCTTTTCAGACCATGTTTTCTACCTAACCAAGGACAAAATTGATATCATTTGAAAAACGTTTGAATAAAGGTCTGTAAATTCCTTCATCATGGACGGGCTTAAATTTTGCCCTGTGTTAACCCTTTACCACACAATCCCTACTTTTAACGACCTAAAAGAGAATGGTTTTGAAAACATGGGAAAAGGAGAAAATGCTGTTCACCAACATTTTCTCTTTTTACCATAATGTTTTCTACCCTTTCCAAATCAAATTTCAATTTTTGAGCCACATTTATTTTGTCATCTGCAAATGCTTTGAATTTGGACAAGTCTGAAATTTTGTCATGTGGTAAAGAGTTAACCCTTTCCCAAACAAGCCCTGGTTTTCACGTGTCTGCAGTACAAGTCTTTTGAAAACACTGTGGGAAAAGGAGAAATTGCTCGTAACGAGCAATTTCTCTTCCCACAGTGTTTTCTCCCCTTTTTGATAACTTTCTGCCATTTTCATCAAATTTAAAATTGTCGTCTGCAAACTCTTTCAATTTGGACCAGTCCAAAATTTGTTGTTTGGGAAAGGGTTAAAGGGTAAAATCTTTACCAGACAGAAAATTTTAGACTTGACCAAATCAGAATCATTTCTAGCTCACCTGAGGACAAAAGGATAGTGCTGTGTCTATCGTCAGTAGTATGCCGTGCGTCCCCCATGCGTCATCAATAATCTGGTGTGCACTCTGGAAGGAACATTTTCAGTACGATACTCATGAAACTCAGTCAGATGGTTTGTCTTGATGATATCTCAGACAAGTTCCAAATTGAGTCATTTGGATGAATAGGTTAACCAGGTCAAATTTTAGAAAAACCATGTGTGGACTCTAGAGGCCATATTTTCTATCTGATACTCATGAAACGTGGACAGAATGTTTGTCTTGATGATATCTCTTACAGCTTCAAAATTGGGTCACCCTGGGTTAAAGAGTAGGTCACTGGAGCAAATCTTAGAAAAACCATGTGTGCACCATAGAGGCCATATTTTCACTGTGATACTCATGAAATTTTGTATGAATGTTTGTCTTGTTCATATCTCAGACATATTTGAAATTGGGTAATGTAGGGTCAAAATGTATGTCACTGGGGCAAATCTTAGTAAAACTTTGTGTACATTCTAGGGGCAAAATTTCAGTCTGATACTCATCAAACTTGGTCGGAATGTTTGTCTTGATGATATCTAGGACAAGTTTGAAATTGTGTCACTATTAGGATCACCATGTCAGATCTTAGAAAAACCTTCTGTACACTCTGGAGGCCACATTTTCAGTCTGATATTTATGAAACTTTGTTGGAATATTTGTCTTGATGATATCACAGACAGGTTTTAAATTGGTCATGTTGGGTCAAAAGTAGGTCACTGGAAAAAATCTTACAAAATCCTTGTCTGCACTCTAAGAGGCCATATTTTCAATCTGATACTCATGAAACGTGGTCAGAATGTTTGTCTTGATATTGTGGACAAAACGTAAATATCTAACACTCGTGTGTTTACTCTTTACCACACAATCATGGGTTTTAATGACCCTGAAAGAAAAGACTTTGGAAAACATTGTGGAAAAAGGAGAAAATGCTGGTACCCTTGTTTGGCAAAGGGTTAAGGTATATTACCGGTGCATACTGTCCTGGAATTTCTTCTACGGCTGCTTCATAGAACATTTTTCCTAAGCCATTTAATGCTATCCCACATGAACATTGTCGAAACGATTTCAAGCAGTGAGAGAAGAATGAGTCCGTCGCAATGACTATTATCTATCCTCGGAAAGAATTTGTTGGACCTGGGAAAAGAGTTAACCCTTTACCACATAATCCTGAGTTTTTATGATCTTGAAGAAGGAGGCCATTTGAAAACATTTTGGGAAAAGGAGAAAATGCTGGTGACCAGCATTTTCTCCTTTTCCCAAAATATTTTCTATCCTTTCAAAGACAATTTTCACTATTTGAGTCATATTTAATTTGTCTGCAATTGCTTTGGATTTGGACAAGTCCACAATTTTGTAGTTTGGTAAAGAGTTGAAGCAAAAAGTTGCGCAATTGTCAAATCTTGAAAAAGGAAATGCCACAAAGGACCAAGAGTACTACAGGAGAAAACAAGTTTTGTAACATGAGCTCTTAACTACATCATTGTGTTTTGAAAGATAATCTTTATAGGCAAATGGAGTGAAACTTTACCTTCTCTCTCATTACCATATCTTTTGTCACACACTGTAATGAAAGAAAAACACTCGTCTGTCAGTCTGTCCTGTACTTGTATGGCTTGACCTCAAGCTAGGTCTCAACTCTTTACCAAACGACAAAATTTTAGATTGGTCCAAATTGAAAGCATTTACAGACGACAAATTAAATGTGGCTCAAATGACAATATTGGTCATTGATAGGGTAGAAAACATTGTGGGAAAAGGAGAAAATGCTGGTTACCAGCATTTTCTCCTTTTCCCGCAATGTTTTCAAAAGCCATCTTCCTCAGGGTTGTTAAAAGTCAGGATTGTGTGGTAAAGGGTTAAGGGCAAGCACTGGTTAAAAGCTTTGATTATTTGTGTAATTAGGAAGCCACTTGATATGTTTTGATATAAATCTTTACCAGATGACAAAATTTTAGACACTTCGAATTGAAATAATTCTCTGACAACAAATTAAATGTGGCTAAAAATTTGGTATATAGTCTTTGAAAGAGTAGAGAACATTGTGGGAAAACCAGCATTTTCTCTTTTTTTTTTTCCACAATGTCTTTAAAAGCTAGCCACTTTATGTTCGTAAAGTTTTAGTTCACCAAATAAAATTCCTACTGGCTCTGACTGTAAATGTTTCTAATCAAAGGCACCAACCGTCTGTTCTCTGTTTGGTAGACTTGGAATGGTATCTAGTAAAGTATAAAATGGTTTTAAACCTTTACTAAATGACAAACTTTTGGAATGGACCAAATCAAAAGCATTAGCAGGCTACAAATCAAAAGTAGCTCAGATAATGGTTTCTGTCTTCGGTAGGGTAGAAAACTTGTGGGAAAAGGAGAAAATGTTGTTAACTCTTTACCAAACAACAATGATTTCGACTGGTCCAAATTGAAAGCATTTGCAGACGACAAATTAAAGGTGGCTCAAATGACAAAATTTGTCCTTGATAGAGTAAAAAACATTGTGGGAAAAGGAGAAAATGCTGGTTACCAGCATTTTCTCCTTTTCCCACAATGTTTTCAAAAGGCCTCTCCCTCAGTGTCGTTAAAAGTCGGATTGTGTTGTATAGTGTTAAACAGCATTTCCTCCTTTTCCCACAATGTTTTCACAAGCTTTCTTCCTTGGGGTCATTATATCTTGGGATCATGTGGTAAAGAGTTAAGGACCTAACTCACTACCAAATGACAAAATTTTAGAATGGTTCGAATTGACAAAATTTGCAGACAACAAGTTAGAAGTGGCTCAAAAGCAGCAATTTGCCTATGGAAGGACAGAAAACATTATGGTAAAAGGAGTAACCAGCATTTTCTCCTTTTCCCACAATGTTTTCAAAAGCCTTCTCTGTTGGAGTCTGTAAAACTCAGGATCATGTGTGGTATAGAGTTAACTCTTTACCAAACGACAAAATTTTAGATCTGTCCAAATTGAAAGCTTTTTCAGATGACAAGATAAATGTGAATAAAAAATGGAAACTTGTTTTGGGAAGAGTAGAAAACATTGTGGGTAAAGGAGAAAATGCTGGTTACCTCCTCTGTTGGGGTCTGTAAAACTCAGGATCGTGTGTGGAAAAGATGTAAACAACAGTAATCCGGTAATTGACAGAAACTACCAAACATGGTTGCAATTCAAGAAATTTCTGAAAACGAGTCGGACAAGTATCGCTTTCAAAGTCGTAAAAGAAGTAACAGTTTCCTGCTATAAAATGCATAAAAAGACCATCTATATTTTATTCTATCCTTTTTATCTTGTAAAAGGAACAAGAATAAAGTGATGATCTGAATTATTCATTAAAGGTTCTCAAATATCTGCCCTAGTTTAACTTTATACCAGACGACTAAATTTGTAGACCGAACCAAATTGAAAGCATTTGCAGACGACAAATTAAAATGTAGCTCAAATGATAGTTTCTTTCTTTGATAGAGTAGAAAACATTGTGGGTAAAGGAGAAAGTGCTGTTTACCAGCATTTCTCCTTTTCCCACAGTGTTTTCTAAAGCCCTCTTCCTGAGCGTCATTAAAACTCGGGATTTTGTGGTATTAAGAGTTATAACTCTATCCCAGAAGATAAAGTCCTAGACTCAACCAAATTGAAAGCATTTGCAGTTGACAAATCTAAAGTGGCTGGATTTTTGTTATAAGATAGTAAACAGTGTGGAAAAAGGAGAAAACGCTGATTACCAGCATTTTCTCCTTTTCCCACAATGTTTTAAGAAGCCATTAAAACAAGGATTGTTTGGTAAAGAGTTCAAGGAAATCTAAAACTTTTTCCTCTACCCTCATAATTATTTTCTTTAGTCATCCATGTTCAAAGACAAGACCTGGGATACATGAAAAAGTGTACTTGCTGCCATGTTGAAACTGAATTAACATCAAAAATGGCATTAAAAACAGACAATTGAATCAAAGACATGGCTCTGTGTGGCTTACTGGTGCAGATATGGGATTTCTAACTTTGATGTTTTGGGTTCTACTCTCAATGTGGCTCTAATATTGTCTTGGAAACAATATGATCAACTGATGGGATTTATCATCTTGACTCTTTACCAAAGGACAAAGTCTTAGACTTGTCCAAATTGAAAGCATTTGCAGTTGACCAAATGAATGTAACTGAAAAACTATGATTTGTTCTAGGAAGGTAAGAAAACATTGTGGGAAAAGGAGAAAATGCTGTTTTCAAAAAGTCTTTCTTTCTCAGGGACGTTAAAAGTTGGGATTGTGTGGTAAAGGGTTAAGGATTGAAAACATTGTGGGGATAGGAGAAATTGCTGGTCACTAGCGTTTTCTACATTTTCAACAATGTTTCCAACAGGTTATTCTTCTAGGTCATTTATCTCCTTATAATTACCAGATGACAAAATTTTGGACTTGACTAAATTGAAAGCATTTGCAGATGACATATTAAATCTAGTGTAAATAGTAAATTATGTCTTGGATAGGTATTGAAAAAATTGTGGGAAAAGGAGAAAATGCTGGTTAGCAGCATTTTCTCCCTTTCTCACTATGTTTACTAAAGCATTCTCTAAAACTCGTACTATGTGGTAGAAAGTTAAACAGTGCATTGTTTGGAAAAGGGTTAAAATCCCTAAGGCTGTTAAGGTGGATTAGTACAAACCAAAAAGAATCTGAGCAAAAAAAAGTATGAATAATTAAGAGAAACTGTCCAGTCATACTGCGTCATGACAGGGGGCTGTTTTTTCTAGGGTCACGACTGTTTTTCTGGGGTCACGTATCTGCCGTACTATATTGTTTACAGTTGTCAAATCTCTTGTAAAGCATGTTTAACCCTTTTACAAATAACAAGTGAGCCATGCTCTGTGAAAAGGGGGTTTAATGCATCTGCAAAAAGTATCAACCTATATCAGCCTACACAGTACACGCAGGCAGACATGGATGGAAACTTTTTGCTATTTGTAAATTTTCACCATGTCAAGGGACGGCTCTATCTCAGGATCCAGTCTGTTGTTTATGGATCCATAATGATGTGATGATTTGATTGGTACAATCTATCACAGAGGTGCATTAAATCCCCTTTTGCCAAAGCATGGCTTTATTTCATTTGCTTCTCAAAAACTTGGAGCATCTGCAGAAGACAAATTTAGATAGGTGTGAATTAGCAAGCAATATCTGATAAGATTGAAAACATTGTGGGAAAAGGAGAATATGCTTGTTTCCAGCCTTTTCTTCTATATTACAATGTTTTCAAAAGCTGTCTCCTAGCTCATCATACAAAGCCATAGGGCAGGGTTTCAGTAGTTGATTGTAAATCTGGATAACAGTTCTTGGTTTGATCCTAGGTGGCAGGTTTTGTAGGAGTGTCCTTTGGCAAGGCACTGCAGACCTAGCCCTACTTATACAAATGAAAACTTTTTTGTGTCTCTGTTGCTCATCAGATCCCCCGTAGCTCAGTCGGTTAAGCGCATAGGACTTGAGAACAGGAGGTCGCTGGTTCGAACCCTGGCTTGGCCAGTTTCTTTCCAAGGATTGATGATAGTCATTGCGACAGGATTCATTCCTCTCCCACTGCTGACCATTGTTTCAACAGTGATTATGTGGGAAAGCAGCCAGTGCCCTGGAGAATACTTAGTACTTCTAGTAAAAGAAGCTTCCAGGAAAGCATGAAAAGGTGCACTGGCCGCCATGATATAACTGAATTAATGTTGAAAACGGCGTTAAACACTATACAATCATTCAATCAATACTCATCTGAGGGTGTACCCAAGAAATAGCCTGCAAAGGTAGTGCTTTATTACTTTCTGTTAGCTGCATCTATTATCTCACTCAGGTAACCATCTTTGGAATAGTTTTGAGTAAAAAGGAGATACTGGTTCAAACAAAGGATTTCTGCTATTGTCATAATGTTCTATTATAGCATATTCATCATAAAATGAAAAGAAAGGTAATTTTTCATTTGAAAAAGGATTTCCATTGGCCCTTGATTGCTTTCCATTTATCACAGTTCTTTTCATATCCCCATATTTATCATAAAATGAATAAAGGAAAACCCTAAATTGAATAGGGATCCTCACGTGGCCCTTATTGTTAGCTGTGACTTTTATGACCCTTTTTAGAAAGGCTATGAAAAGTAACCCCTTTTTAGCAGTGTTAGGTTTATGACTTTGATTATGATAGATGAATTAGCTGGCCCTTTCCAACATCTGTCCTTGAGATTGGTTGCTCCGACAAAGCCTGGTAAACAACAGTAAGGTTCAGGGTGCAATATGGTAGAAAATCAGACCGACAGCTAAACAGTGTATCATCATAGTTAACCCTTTACCGCACAATGCTGCCTTTTAACTCTTTACCACACGACAAAATTTTAGACTGGTCCAAATTGAAAGCATTTGCAAACGACAAAATAAATTTGACTCAAAAATTAAAATTTGATTTGGAAAGGGTAGAAAACATTGTGGGAAAAGGAAAAAATGCTGGTTACCAGCATTTTCTCCTTTTCTCGCAATGTTTTCAAAAGCTTTCTTTCTCAGGGTCGTTAAAAGTCGGGATTGTGTGGTAAAGGGTTAATGACTCTGAGAAAGAAGCCTTTTGAAAACATTGTGGGAAAAGGAGAAAATGCTGGTAACCAGCATTGCTCCTTTTCCCACAATGTTTTCTGCCCTATCAAAGAAAATTGCCATTATAGCCACATTGAAATTGTCGTCTGCAGATGCTTTCAATTTGGACAAGGCTAAAATTTTGTTGTTTGGTAAAGAGCTAATGTTCACCCAGTAATCTTTATTGCATCATCCCATTGCCACAGGGCAAGTGTTCTTACGTGAATTACGTAAATCGTAATGCAAAAACATTACTGGTAATTACACTGTGATAAAAGATTGAAACTCTACTTGACCAACACATCAGCAGTTATCCTTGAAATTTTAATATTTATGATGACAAGTCCGACAGACAACTTATTTTATTCTAATGATGCTTCAAAAAATTATTTAACCCATTACCACAAGGCAATATTTTAGACATTTCCAAATTGAAAGCTTTTGCAGACGACGAAATAAGTATGACTCAGAAATTGTTTTTGGAAGGATAGAAAACATTGTGGGAAAAGGAGAAAATGCTGGTTCCTCGCATTTCCTCCTTTTCCCACAATGTTTTTCGAGAGCCTGCTTCATCAGGGTCATTAAAAGGTGGCATTATGTGGAAAAGGGTTAATCTGATTGAAAAGTTTAATCATGGGGAAGGGATAAACTGTGATTCTTACTGACTGTTACCTGTTCCAATTTTTCGATGTTGCCAATCTTGTAGATTGATGACACCGGTCAAACTAGTTAAGGATTTCCCTAGGTTACAGCTCCACTTGGAACACCTCGGTGATGACTCTTGCAGCTTGAGGGAAATACCCGAGTGTTCTTATTGGTCACACACCTCGGTATTTCACCATGATGTCATGCCATCGTCTGAGTAAAATTGTCAAGTTGGACAAAAATTAGAAAATGGTATCAGGGTTGTGGAGTTTCGCCCTGATTTCGCATATCTCTAGAGTTCAAATTGAACCACCTGATAAACCAGATCTTTCAACATCCATGGATTCATTGACCAAAGAAATCAATAGTTTTGTCATGTAAAACATTACAAGAAGTTTCTAAATATGTGATTACCAGGTCCATCAACATCCGTGGATTCAGTGACCAAAGAAATTGATAATTCGTCATGTAGAACATTACAAGAAGTTTCAAAATATGTGGTTACCAGGTCCATCAACATCCATGGATTCATTGACCAAGGAAATCGGTAGTTTGTCAGGTAAAAAATTACAGGAAGTTGCAAAATATGTGGGTATCACTTTTTGCCTGGTTGAGGTTTGACAAGTCAATCATTTTGTGAATTTAATGCAAAATCACAGGTGCAATTTGACATGCTACTTTTTACAATACCTTTTATAAACTGTAACCCTAATTTCTTCATGAAACTGCCAGATTTTCAAAATTGTAGACAAGGGGTGCACAAGCCCACCAGCGAAATAGTACTGGGAACACTGTTTAGACTTGCCTAAATTGATTGCATATCCTAGACAACAATTAAATGGAGAGCAAACTGATAGAATTTTGTCTTTAACAGGAAAGGATACATTGTGGAAAAATGATGGTTACAAGCATTTTTCACTTTCTCCACCAATGTTTTCCAAAGCCTTCCTTACGATCTTGGAAAGTACAAGATCGTTTGGTAAAGACTTAACTGAATGTACAAATAATGTTTTCTGTGCTTGCCTGTCATTGATTCAAAGTAATTATTATCTGTTGTTTTTGTCAAACTCTTAGTTTCTGTATTGTCCAGTCATAGATGATTGCTTTTACCCTTTACCAAACAATCCAGAGTTGATTGATTGTCTGTATGGTGTTTAATGCTGTTTTCAAAATTATTTCAGTTACATCACGGCGGCCAGTGCACCTACCCATGCTTTCCTGGAGTTTGTTTTACCAATTTTCTGCAGAATATTCTTTCCAGGCCACTGGCTGCTCTCCCACAAAACCATCATCGAAACAATGGTCAGCAGTGGGAGAGGAATGAATCCTGTCGCAAGAACTATCATCAATCCTCAGAAAGAAATTGGCCAAGCCGGGGACCGAACCAGCAACCTCCTGTTCTCAAGTCCTGTAGGCTACCGACCGACTGAGCTACTATGGTTTGGCAAACAATCCAGAGGTTTAACAACCCTAAGGAAGAAAGCTTTTGAAAACATGGTGGATAAAGGAGAAATTATTGATAACCAGATATCTCCTTCTTTTCCCAATATGTTTATAACTACTTCAAAGACAGTCCCACTATTTTGGTATAAAGCGTCAAAAGACAGATTTTTGAAAGGGGAGGTTACCAAGAAAAAATTATTGCTATGACTCTAATTATCTCCCCTGTTACATGGGGAAACCCCACACCATACAAATTTTTACATGCCTGCTGAGGACAGCTGTTGAAACATGGTTTAACCTTTACCCGGCAATCATGAGTTTTAACAACCCAGAAGAAAAAGCTTTTTGGAAACATTGTGGAAAGAGGAGAAAATGCTGGTAACCAGCATTTTCTCCTTTTCCCACAATGTTTTCAATCTATCAAAGGCAAATTTTCTCATCAATGAGCCACATTAAAATTGTCATCAGCAACTGCTTTGAGTTTGAACAAGTCCACATTTTTTCTTGTGTGGTAAAGAGTTAAGGGGTGAGCAAAACATTGTTGGAAAAGTGATGATTACTTTTAACAGGAAATTTTCCTTTTATTTCAATATTTCCTTTATCATTTAAAGGATATTTCTCTCTCTCTCTCTCCCCCCCCCCCCTTTCCCCCTCCTATTTGCAGACAATATTAAATGCTCCTAATGCAAAAGGATTGAAATTGCTACCTAAAATGGAGAAATCTATTTGAGAAAAAGAAAAACTAGCATTTTTTTCTTTTCCCACAATGTTTCCATAAGGCCTTTTTCCTAAAGTTTGTTAAAACTTGTGTGGTGATGGGCTAAAGTTGTTTTGTCAAAAAATAAGTTGTGATTTAGTTATTTAAGTCTTGTTTTATTTCTTTTCTATTTTCAGGTGAGTTCTCTTAATCATTTTGTGAAAAAAAAAGCTGTGTATTTGCAGAAAAAGTAAGTTTTAATACTAGATATGTACATTTTTTCTACAGTTTGTCATCATTTTAACTTTTTACCAAATGACAAAATTTAAGACTGATCCAAATTGGAAGATTTGCAGACGTCAAATTAAATGTAGCACAGATTATGAAATTTGTTTTTGACAGAGTCGAAAACATTTTGGGAAAGGGAGAAAATGCTGGTTACCAGAATTTTCTCCTTCTCCCAAAATGTCTTCAAAAGTCCTTTTCCTTAGAGTTGTTAAGACACAGGATTGTTTGGGAAAGGCTGAACTTCTATGATTTGAAAAACTGCAAGTAACAAGCAAGTCCCTCCTTTTATCACAATATTTTCAAATGTATTCTAATTTAAATTCAAGATTCATTTATGGCAACCATCCATGTTTAACCCTTTACCAAACAACAACATTTTGGACTAGACCAAATTGAAAGCATTTGCAGATGACAAATTAAGTATAGCTTAAATGGTAATTCTTTTTTAATAGGGTAGAAAACATTGTGGGAAAAGGAGAAATTGCTGGTTATCAGCATTTTCTCCTTTTCCCTCAATGTTTTCTAAAGCATTCTTTTCAGGGTTGTTAAAACTCGGGATAGTATGGTAAAGGGTGTAAGAGGGTTATATTATCAACATTGCAGCAAAAGGTGTAATTGTTTGAAATAAGCAACTCCTTTTCCACAACATTTTACCATTATGGCAAAATGTGAAACTGCATGTTACAAGCAACCCTCTTTTTCCACAGTATTTTTTCATATTTTCTTGTGAATTTGGGCTTCTTTCACTGCAATTATCAGTATTTTGATGATGGTATTTTGGAAGTTGTGTTGATGTAGAATATTTTTCGAAGGGATAATGAGTTTTCTTTTTAGCTCACCTGAGCACAACGTGCTCAAGGGGAGCTTTTAGGGTCACCCAGTGTCCGTCGTGCGTCGTCAACAATTCTTTAAACATCAACTCCTCCTAAACCGCTGGGCCAATTTGGACCAAACTTGGCTGGAATGTTCCTTGGGAGGTCCTCTTTAAAAATTTTTCGCAGAATTTGATTCCGTCAAAAACTCTGGTTGCCATGGCAACAAAATGGAATTTTTTAGGAAATTCTTTAAAAATTTTCTTCTCTGAAACCGCTGGCCAGATTTTAAAATAATTTCACAGAGATGTTCCTTGGGTGACCCTTTTCAAAAATTGTTCGTGAAATTTTGATCCGTCAAGAAACATGGCTCTGGTGAATGGGGGCTTCTTGCACTATACAGAAATGAAGGAATTCTTAAAAATTCTTCTTCTCTGAAACCGCTGGCCAGATTTTAAAATAATTTCACAGAGATGTTCCTTGGGTGACCCTTTTTAAAAATTGTTCGCGAAATTTTGATCCGTCAAGAAACATGGCTCTGGTGAATGGGGGCTTCTTGCACTATACAGAAATGAAGAAATTCTTAAAAATTCTTCTTCTCTGAAACCGCTGGCCAGATTTTAGAATAATTTCACAGAGATGTTCCTTGGGTGACCCTTTTCAAAAATTGTTCGCGAAATTTTGATCCATCAAGAAACATGGCTCTGGTGAATGGGGGCTACTTGCACTATACAGAAATGAAGAAATTCTTAAAAATTCTTCTTCTCTGAAACCGCTGGTCAGATTTTGAAATAATTTCACAGGGATGTTCTTTGGTTGACCCTTTTCAAAAATTGTACGTGATATTTTGATCCGTCAAGAAACATGGCTCTGGTGATCAGAAGGAAAAAGTAAAACTTATTCAGGTGAGCGCTTCAGGGCCATTTTGGCCCTCTTGTTTAACTCTTAACCAAATGACAAAATTTGACTCTTATCCAAATTCAAAGCACTTGCAGATGGAAAATTAAATGTGGCTTAAAATTTGAAAATTGTCAGTGAAAGAGTAGAAAACATCCTTGAAAAAGGAAGAAATGCTGGTTACCAGCATTTACTCCTTTTCCCACAATGCTTTCTTCTCTTTCAGTGACATGCATTTGAGCCACATTGAATAAATTGCTTTCAATTTGGACAATTCAGTTTTTTTTCCTTTGGTATAGAGTTAAACTTTTACCAGAGAACAGGATTGTCTACGTTTTCAAGTTGATCAGCTTAACAAACATAAAGTCAAATCTTTGATGGAATTTATTATTGAAAGGGTAGAAAACATGGTGTGAAAAGGAGAAAATGCTGGTCACTAGCATTTTCTCCTTCTCCCGAGATGTTTCCAAAAGCATTAATTCTTGTGTATTAAAATAGCAAATTGTTTGGTAAAGGCTTTAACTTTCAGATCTTGCATTTGGCACACCTATTGTCAAGGTCAGCTTGAAGGTCATACATATATTCTATATGTCAGTGCAAAATTACTTTTTCTCCGAGAGGAAAAAAGGGTACTCTTGGCAGTTGATACCAATGTTTGGTGTGCATGTGCTGCTATTGCAAAAATATCTTTAATTTGTATTTTTGCAGACTTGCTGTGGTTTTGTGGTTCATTTTGCACATGCTGAAATTTCTTCACTTGCATTCATTGTAAGGGTAGCAAGGTTAACAACCATCAGTTACTAGGATGTTTGTTTGTTTGTTGTATGGAATTTAACACTGTTTTTCAGCATTATTTTAACTATATTCTTGATGCCATTGCACCTATCAATGCTTGCCTGGACTTTCTTTTACCAGCACTTTGAACATATTTCTGCCCAAGCTACTGGCTGCAGCCTTCATCGAAACAATGATCAAGGTGAGAGAGGAATGAGTCCTGTAAGAAATTGAAAGCACAATTTATGTTGCTTCTAATTGTAAACACCAAGATTAGAATTCATGTTCCTGATTTTGGGTCTATACATTCTGCTATGTATAAAATGCTCTGGCTAATGAACTCTTAACCAAACAACAAAATTTTATACTGGTCCCAATTGAAAGCGTTTGCAGAAGACAAATTAAATACTGCTCAACTGGCGATATTTGTCTTTGATAGGATAGAAAACACTGTGGGAGAAAAGGAGAAAATGCTGTTAACCATCATTTTCTCTTTTTCCCTCAATCTTTTCAAAAGCTTTCTTTTTCAGAGTCATAATAACTTCTGATTGTGTGGTAAAGAGTTAACCCTTTATATGATGACAAAATTTTATACTGGTCCCAAATGAAAGCATTTGCAAAGGACAGATTAAATGTTTAACCCTTTCCCAAATGACAAATTTTGGACTGGTCCAAATTCAAAGAGTTTGCAGATGACAATTTTAAATTTGATGAAAATGGCAGAAAGGTCTCAAAAAGAGTAGAAAACACTGTGGGAAAAGGAGAAATTGCTCATTACGAGCAATTTCTCCTTTTCCCACAGTGTTTTCAAAAGACTTGTACTGCAGACACATGAAAACCAGGGCTTGTTTGGGAAAGGGTTAAAAAGTTAGGAAACCTTTCTTTGAAAGAGTAGAAAACAATGTGGGAAAAGGAGAAAATGCTGGTTTCCAGCATTTTCTCCTTTTTCCACAATGTTTTCAAAAGGCTTCTTCCTTACAGTCCCAAACTTTTAAGGACAATATCTTAGGTAAAAGTTGAAAGAAATAGATAAATTACATTCTGTAATGAAGATAAACTCTGACGTGACAATTTCTAAGTTATTTCAGTCCAAATACCCTACAAAGTAGCAAACACTCCATTAATCCAAGATCAGATTGCTCATTTTTTAACCAGTAACAGGTTAAATGCTGTCAAACATTTTCATAAACGGAAAGAAAGAAAATGATGGATCAAAAATTTATTTCTATTTTTCAAAATTAAACTTTCAGGACCTATGTGCAGAGAATAAATATATTTTCATTGCTATAATAAGCAATTGATTTCTATTATTACCGCATCTATTTTGGTTTTATGTGGAGATTATGGCATAAAGCTGTAATGGCACTTTAACCCTTTCCCAAACAAGCCCTGGTTTTCATGTGTCTGAAGTACAAATTTTTTGGAAACACTGTGGGAAAAGGAGAAATTGCTCATAACGAGCAATTTCTCCTTTTCCCACAGTGTTTTCTACCTTTTTAGAGACCTTTCTGCCATTTTCACCAAATTTAAAATTGTCGTCTGCAAACTCTTTCAATTTGAACCAGTCCAAAATTTGTTGTTTGGGAAAGGGTTAATAGATTAATCTGCTTTTAGAACAGTTCAAACCCTTATGCTCACTCAGTCAGTGCTTAACTCTTCACCACACAATCCAGAGTTTAACGACCCTGAGGAGGAAGACTTTTTAAAACATTGTTGGAAAAGGAGAAAGTGCTGGTAACAAATATTTTCTCCTTTTCCCGCAATTTTTTCTACCCTATCAAAGACAGAAATCATCATTTAACCCTTTACCATGCAATTCTGAGTTGTAACAGCCCTGAGAAAGAAGCCCTTTGAAAACATTGTGGGAAAAGGAGAAAATGCTGCTAACCACCATTTTCTCCTTTTCCCACAATGTTTTCAACCCTTTCCAAAACAAATTTCAATTTTTGAGCCACATTTATTTTGTCGTCTGCAAATGCTTTGAATTTTGACCAGTCTAAAATTTTGTCATTTGGTAAAGAGTTAAACTAGATTTAATTTGTCATCTTGCAAATGCCTTCAATCTGGTTGAGTCCAACATTTTGTCGTCGGGTAAAGAGTTAACCTCCAGCAGCGTATTTTAGCTCCACCGGCTGAAGACCAGGGAGCTTATGTCGTGGCCATGTGTCCATCATTTGGGCTTGGATGGGTGGGTGCCTCTGTGCATCCATTTGTTAACTTTTCTTATAACCATCTTCTCTGCAATTGCAGAAACAATTTTGTCCAAACTTCACAGAAATGGTCATACCACAGTCCTCCTGGAATTCTTCTGTTAAACCTGCCATACCTATTTTCACCAAACTTCACAGAAATAATTCTGCCATAGTCTTCTTCAAGGTTCTTTCACAGAATTTGATCACATTGCCATGCAAACGAAATTTAGAAAATATTGAAAATATTGGAAATCGTTTTCTCCTCCGAATACAGCCATTGAAATTCTCTGCAAATTGACCCAGTCATGATCATTTGATGGACCACTTTCAGACTGCCTGATGCCAAGCCCCGGTATTTCAGTCGGTAGCGTACAGGACTTGAGAACAGGAGGTTGCTGCTTCAATCCCTGGCTCTACCAATTTCTTACCAAGGATTGATGATTGTCATTGCGACAGGATTCATTCCTCTCTCACCATTGACCATTGATTCGACAATGGTTATGTGGGAAAGCAGCCAGTGGCTTGGAAAGAATATTGTGCAGAGTACTGGTAAAAGAAACTTCAGGAAAGCATGGATAGGTGCACTTGCTGCCGTGATATACCTGAAATAATGTTGAAAATGGGGTTAAACACCATACAATCAATCAGTCAACCCAAATTGAGAACATTTGCAGACGACAGTTTCAGTGCAGCTGAAATCATTGAATTTGCCTTTGAAAAAGGAGATGCTGGTTCCAGTTATTTTCTCCTTTTATTACAATGTTTTCAAAGGCTAATTCCTTGGATTTTGTTAAAACTAGAATTTTGTGATAGAGTGTTAAGTTTGCTCTTGTCCTGGATATCTAAGCAAAGGGAGTGGTGTACATAAAAGATCAGACTGCATGTTTCTTGCAGTCTGACCTTGTGCTACACTGGTCGCAGTTGAAATTTTATAATAAAAAGTTGTTAACTCCTTACCAAATGACAAAATTTTAGACTAGCCCAAATAAATGTTTTGGAAGGGACTGAAAACATTTTGGGAAAAGGAGAAAATGCTGGTTACGTAACCAGCATTTTCTCATTTTTCCACAATGTTTTCGAAATGCTTCTTTCCCAGGGTTGTTAAAACGCAGGATTGTGAGGTAAAGGGTTAGGGATTACAACAGAAAAAAAAACAAGAAAACAACCTGTTTTGTAGGTTATCGTTTCACCAATTTACTGGGCTTATTTTTCTATTTTGACTTGATGAAATTAGCTGTTAAATTGAAACAGCCTGTTTTATAGGTATCCTGTGTGTAGGTATTTAGGCATACAATGTTTTCAAAGGTTTCTGGCTTAACCCTTTACTGCACAGCAAAATCGTAGACTGGTCCAAATTAAGAGCAGTTGCAGACAACTTAAATGATGAGATTTGTCTCTGAAAGGACAGAAAGCATTGTGGGAAAAGGAGAAAAATGCTGGTTACCAGCATTTTCTAGTTTTCCCAAAATGTTTTCAAAAGGCTTCTTTCTTGAGGTTGTTAAAACTTGTGATTGTGTGGTAAAGGGTTAAACATTTTTAACAAACCCTGAGGAAGATACCTCTTTGAAAACATTGTGGGAAAAGGAGAAAATGCTGGTAACCAGCATTTTCTCCTTTTGCCACGATGTTGTCTGTTCTTTTAAACCTTATCATTAAACTCAGCCAAAGTTAATTTTGTCATCTGCAAAAGTTTTCAAATTGGGTATCATAGGTCTAAAATTTTGAGGTCTTGTATAGATTTACACTTTTGATGCCCATCATACAGTTTATGGCTTTGTTTATTGTTTGAATTTTCAATTGTGATGTGCCTGGCATGGTCGTGTAGTTGGGAGCATACAGGACTTGAAACCAGAGGGTCGCTGGTTGGAATCTCCAGAATTGTAAAAAAAAAATGGTAAACAGTCGGAGCGGAATGAATCATAAATCCTGGGAAAGAAATTTGCCAAACGTGGGATTCAAACCAATGACCATTGTTTCAAGTCCTGTACGCTATCAACTGCACTACGAGGCTAGGCACCTCTCAAAGTGAGGCATCGAGTTAATTGTAAAGTGTTGTTTACAGTTCACCCTCGGGTAGTCTAAGTTGGTAGATAGTATCTTTCTGTGGAAATATTAGCTGAAAGTAGGCCTATCAGTGCTTGCACTTGACAAAATAGGTTAACCCTCCTCACCCCCTTCCAAGCTAGCTTCATAACCCTTGTAGGACTGAATCCGGATTTAGTCGCTTATGGGGACAGTGAAGATCAAGATAAGACTGCACAGAACATACAGTTTGATCTTGATGTACCCTGACCGCTTTCTTGGCCGATTATGACAAAAGATGTTGTAAAAACAGCAGTATCTGAGAATTTGGTTTCATTTATTTAGCACTGCAAGAGTTGACTTCCTTAACTTGTTACTGAACAATAAAAACGTAGACTTCTCGAAATCAAAAGCATTTTCAGATGATAATATAAATGATGGAAGTTGTCTTTTATAGGGTAGAAAACATTGTGTAACCAGCATTTTATCCTTTTCCCACAATGTTTTCTACCCAATCAAGGACATATTTCATCATTTTGGCCACCTTTAATTTGTTGTCTGCAAATGCTTTGAATTTGGACTAGTCTAAAATTTTGTTGTTTAGTAAAGGGTTAAAGTTCCTTCTTGATGAAAAACTCTTCGAATATTGGAATACTTGTGGAATATTGGAGTGGGATGTTCAGAGTTTATTTGCGGTTAGAGTTCTTATCAAACAGGAGAAGGATTATAATTGATAAGTAGTATTGATATTAGTTCAAATATTATGTGAAACACAAAGTACCAGCCAGACAGGGTGTTGTGTTGTTTACGAGGGGAATAGTATGTTGAAATGAGGAATTTACGATGAGATAGATAGGGCAAAGGTGTGGAAACAAACCAGGGGATACAAGTGCTCGATTGTTATTTTTTGGTGTTTGTTAGTTAGTTTGTGTGTGTGTGTGAGTCTGTGTTCGTACAATGGCTCTGTTCTTTTGGAATCCTACAGCATTTCAGCACAGGTATGGGTGAAAAGTTTTTACCTCATTCAGTATTTACTTCCTGAAAAAAAAAAAATCCAGAGAACCCTTGGATAATGATTTATCATTGTGAAATGTGGATAATTTGTATTAGTTTACCCTTTACCGTACAATCTTATGATTAAGTAACCCTGATGGAGAAAGTTTTTGAAAAAATTGTGGAGAAAAGAGAAAATGCTGGTAACCAGCATTTTCTCATTTTTCTCACAGAAAACATTAAGGGAATGCATTTTCTCCTTCTCCCACAAGGTCTTTAAAAGCTTTTTTGCTCACCTGAGCACAAAGTGCCCAAGTTGGACCTTTGTGATTGTGTTGTGTTCGTCATTTGTCGTGCAGTCGTCAACAATTACCTTAGGTGCACTCTAGAGGCCACATTTTCAGTTGAGTACTCATGAAACTTATGTAGAATGTTTGTCTTGATGGTATCTAGGACATATATGAAATTGGGTTAAAGTAGGTCACTGGGACAAATCTTAGAAAAACCTCTTAGGAAAGCCTTGTAGGTCCTTTAAGAGCTAAATTTTCAGTCCTATACTCATGAAACTTGGTCAGAATGTTTGTCTTGATGATATCTTGCACAAGTGTGAAATTGATTCATGTTGGGTCAAAAAGTGGGTCACTGGAACATATCTTAGAATAACCTTGTGTGTTCTCTAGAGGAAAAGTTTTCAGTATGATACAAATGAAAGTTGGTCATAATTTTTAGCTCCACTGGCCAAAGGCCAGCGGGCTTATGTCATGGCCCGGTGTCCGTCATCCGTCCGTCTGTGCGTCCGTGCGTCCGTCCGTCCATGCATTAACTTTTATTTCAAACATCATCTTCTCTGAAACTACCCATCCAATTTTCATGAAACTTCACAGAAATGATCCTGCCATGGTCCTCTTCAGAATTCCTTGAAAGAATTTGATTCCTTCAAAAACTCTGGTTGCCATGGCAACAAAACTGAAAAATATTGGAAATCTTTAAAAATCTTCTTCTCTGAAACCATAAGGCGTAGGGCTACCAAATTTGGCATGTAGCTTTATGTAGTAGACCTCTATCATTTTTCTTCAAATTATAGCCCTGGGGTCAAAATTGGCTCTGCCCCAGGGGTCACAAGTTTTACATAGGCTTATATAGAGAAAACTTTAAAAATCTTCCTGTACCAAGCCATAAGGCCTAGAGCTACCAAATTTTGCATGTAGCTATATCTAGTGGGCCTCTACCAAGCAGGCCAAAATTTTAGCCCTGGGGTCAAAATTAGCCCAGCTGCAGGGGTCACAAGTTTTACATGGGCGTAGATAGTGACAACTTAAGAAATCTTCCAGTACCTAGCCATAAGGCCTAGAGCTACCAAATTTTGCATTTAGCTTGATCTAGTGGGGGTCTACCAAGAGTGCTCCAAATTACAGTCCTAGGGTCAATTCGGCCTCATGCTAGGGGGGGGGGGGGGGGTTCACAAGATTTACATGGGCTTATATAGGGAAAACTTTTAAATCTTGGTGTACATAGCCATAAGGCTTAGGGCTACCAAATTTTGCATAATTATAGCACTATCTAGTGGACGACTACAAAGAGGGCCCAAGTTACAACCCTAGGATCAAGTTTGGCCCTGCACCAGGGGTCACAAGTTTTACATGGGTTTATGGAGTGAAAACCGTCTTGTTACTAGCCATAAGGCCAAGAACTCCCAAATTTGGTCATAAACATGTGCTTATAGGGTGAAAATTAAAAAAATCCTTTTACTCCTAACCGCAAACACAAGGGCTACCAGATCTGGATCACTTTTGATTTTTTTTTTTTGAAATTAGCCTTGCATCAGGGGTCTTATGTTTTACAGAGGCTTCATATGGATGAAACTTGAAAATCACCATATTTATAACCATACAGCATAGACTTGTATTATTTTGGCATGTGGCTTTATCTTGTGGACCTCTACCAGGGTTCAAGTAATTATCGCTCTGGGATCAAAAATGGCTTTGCCCTGTGGGTCTCAACTTTCACATGGGCTTTTACAGAGAAAAGTTTGTAAGTCTTTATTTTGAAACCATTTGGCTCAGAATTAAGATCTTTAGTATTTATGGTTTATATTTATAAGCCTGTGGAGCGATACAGGGCCATCATGGCCCTCTTGTTATCTTTATAGTATTCTAGACAAGTTTGAAATTGAGTCATGTCGGGTTAAATAGTAGGTAACTGCGACAGATCAAGGAAAAACCTTGTCTGCTCTCTAGTTGCCACATTTTAGTCTGATACTCTTGAAATATGGTCAGAGTGTTTGTCTTGATAAAATCTCAGACATGTGTTGAATTGGGTCATGTGGGGTCAAAATGTAGGCCACCGGAACAAATCTTTAAAAAATTTTGAGTGCATCCTAGAGGCCACTTTTATAGACCAATACTCATGAAACTTGGTTAGAATTTTTGTCCTAATAATTTCTTGGACAACTTTGAAATTTGGTCATGTTGGTTCATAGGTGCCTGGCTTAGATCTTAGAAAAACCTTTTGAGCAATTTAGAGGCCACATTTTCAATCTGATACTAATGAAAGTTGGTCAGAATGTTTGTCTTGACAATATTTTGGACAAGATCAAAACCAGGTCATGTCGGATCAGAAAGTAGGTCACAGTGACAAATCTTACAAAAACTTGTGTGCACTGTAGATGCCAAATTTTCAATCTGATACTCATGAAACATGGTCAGAAATTTTCTCTTGAATCTGATACTTATGAAATATGGTCAGAATGTTTGTCTTGATATCTTGGACAAGTTCAAGATTGGGTCATGTTGGGTCAAAAAATAGGCCACTGGGACAAATCCTACACAAAACTTTTGGGCGGGCACTCTATAGGTCACATTTACTGTCCAATACTCACGAAACTTGGTCAGAATGTTTGGCTTGATGATATCTCAGACAAGTGAAATTGGTTCATGTAGGGTCAAAAAGTAGGTTACAGGAACATGGTGGGCACTCTAGAGGCTACATTTTCAGTCTTAGACCCATGAAAGTTGATCAGAATGTTTGTCTTGAAAATATCTTGGAACAAGTTTAAAGCTGGATCATGTTGGATAAAAATGTTTTTAAAGGCCACCTTTCCAGCATCCTGAAAACCTGGGATTGTTTGGTAAAGGAAGGTTTTTTTGACCCCAAACAAACCAATAAACTTCCTGGGCTCCATATAGACTATATATATTTTGATGTAAGGCCTGAAGAGTTGTGACGTAATTGAAATCAATGTACCTGTCAGCACAGAGATAAGTTATCAAGGAGAAAAAACAACCTTATCAACTTTATCAGAGAAAGTTTTAACCCTTATCTCTTTACCACAAAATTCTGAGTTTTAATGAACCCGAAGCTGAAGCCTTTTGAAAACAAAGTGGGAAAAGGAGAAAATGCTGGTGACCAACATTTTCTCCTTTTCCCACATTGTTTTCTACCCCATCAAAAACATAAATCATTTTAGCTTCATTTAATTTGTTGTCTGCAAATGTTGTCAATTCCATCGAATTTAAAATAAAATATTGTCGTTTGGTAAAGAGTTCACACTATACCAGACTGCAAAATTTTAGGCATGTCCAAATGGAAAGGATTTGCGGATGACATATTCAAATGATGGGATTTGTCTTCGAAGGGCCAGAAATCGTTGTGGGAAAAGGAAAAATGCTGGTCACCAGCATTTTCTCCTTTTCCCACAATGTTTTCAAAAGCCTTCTTTTTTAGGGTCGTTAAAACTTGATTGTTTGGTGAACCCTTTCCCAAACGACAAATTTTGGACTGGTCCAAACTGTAAGAGTTTGCAGACGACAGTTTTAAATTTGATGAAAATGGCAGGAAGTTCTCAAAAAGGGTAGAAAACACTGTGGGAAAAGGAGAAATTGCTCGTTAAGAGCAATTTCTCCTTTTCCCACAGTGTTTTCAAAAGACTTGTACTGCAGACACTTGAAAACCAGGGCTTGTTTGGGAAAGGGTTAAGAGTAAGGCTGCTCTGTTTGACTCAGCTCTTGGGCTTAGTATAGGCTTTTGCCATCAGGGTAGAATAAGATCAGACTTCATAGAAAGTGCATTCTGATTCTGTCTGATATGATGATGTAATTCTGGCAAAAGGAATGTTCAAATGGTAATATTTTGGATTGAACTTAACAGTGGAAGTTTTTGATTAATTTATTTATCAGTTGAAGGTGAACAGCAGAAAATAGCTGTTTCACGAAACTATCTATCCTGTCAGTGGTTTACAAGAAAAACCATTAGTCATTACTCTTAACCCTCTACCACACAATCCCGAGTATTAACGACCCTGAAACAGAAGCCCTTTGATAACATTGTGGGAAAAGTAGAAAATGCTGGAAACCAGCATTTTCTCCTTTTCCCACAATGTTTTTTATCCTATCAGAGGCAAAATCCATCATTTGAGCCACATTTAAATTGTTTTTTCAAGTTCTTTCATTTTCTACAAGTCTACATTTTTGTCGTTTGGTGAAGACTTAAAGGGTATTTAATCCCATAAATACTAACTCTTTCATTACTAACTCCGGAAACTCCACTTTCTTTCCGAGCTCTAAAAATAGATTTCCACTTCTGTTGAAAACGACTTTGTCATAGTTTAAAAACAGAGTAGCGGACAGTGTAGATCAAGATCAGACTGCATGTTCTGTGCAGTCTGATCTTGATCTACGCTGTCCGCAAAAGGTAATCAAGTCGTCATTAGTAGTGAAAGAGCTAATTGGGAAACAAAAGGGCTGGTAACCCAGGGATTGTGAACACAGGCACTTGTTTTTGACATTTTTAGCTCTGATAACACAACATAATTTATGACAACTATATTGCCTGCTGAACAGGACCCGAGATCATTAGAATGTGTTCAAGAACATTTTTTTGAGTCAGTGTTCTAGAACGGCAATTTAATGTTAATGAACTTCTCAAAAACTATGTTAAAGAGTTGTTCTAGAGCTGTTTCTTGAATTCCTCATAGGAAGTTCTTAATTTAATTCTTGAGCATCAGTTCTAGAATGGCCATTTAATGTTCATGAACTTTTCAAGAACTAGATTCAAGAATTTTTCCAGAACTGTTTCTTGAATTCCTCACAGGAAGTTCTTGATTTAATTCTTGAACATCAGTTCTAGAATGGCCATTTAATGTTAATGAACTTTTCAAGAACTAGATTCAAGAATTGTTCTAGAACTGTTTCTTAAATTCCTCACAGGAAGTTCTTGATTTAGTTCTTGAACATCAGTTCTAGAATGGCCATTTTATATTCATGAACTATTCAAGAAGTAGATTTGAGAATTGTTCTAGAACTGTTTCTTGAACTCACACAAAGTTCTGAGTTCTTTAACATTAGTTCTAGAATGGCTATTTAATGTTCATGAACTTTTCAAGAACTAGATTTAAGAATTGTTCCAGGACTGTTTCTTGAATTCCTTACAGGCAGTTATTGATTTAATTCTTGAACATCAGTTCTAGAATGGCCATTTAATGTTCATGAGCTATTCAAGAGCTAGATTTAAGAACCATTCTAGAACTGTTTCTTGAATTCCTTGCATGGGATAATTCATGACAACGGTATTACCTGCTGAACAGGAACCAGATCATTAATTTTGACAATAATGTTCACATGATTATAAACTAGAATTGAAAATGTTGATAGTTGTCGTCATCTGCAGTATTTGATCTTTAACTCTTTACAAAAGGACAAAATCGTAGACAAGTCCAAATTGAAAGCTTTTGCAGGCGAGAAAATAAATGTGACTCAAAGATCAAAATTTGTTTTGGGAAGTTTAGAAAACATTGTGAGAAAAGGTGAAAATGCTGGTCACCAGCATTTTCTCCTTTTCCAAAAATGTTTTCAAAAGGCTTCTTCCTTAGGGTCGTTAAAAGTCTGGATTGTGTGGTAAAGGGTTAATCATAGATCAGCTCCTGAAATAAGAGTAACCTGCTGAAAATAGTTTTGACCAATCATATTTGTTCAGTATATTCACCCTGGTATTAAAATTTCCATTTCACAGTGGAATGGGAAAAAATTGTGTATATTTATTCATTTTTCGGTCTCATGTACCAGATTGAAGATAAATTACCAAGGCTACAGGGGATAAATTTGTCAGAAACATGCCTGTGGTTGCAGGTTTGAATTCCAGGATGGGCCAAACTCTATACGAGGAATTGATGAAAGTCAGTGGGACAGTGCTCTTGACCCTTTATCATACCATCCCAGGGTTTAATGACCCTGACAAAGAAGACCCCAAGGAAAACATTGTGGAAAAAGAAGAAAATGCTAGTAACCAGCATGTTGTTCTGTTTAGGAAATATTTTCTACCCTTCCAAAAACAAATTAATATTTTTGAGCCACGTTTATTTTGTCATCTGCAAATAATTGCAATTTGGACATGTCTAAAATTTTGTTGTTCAGTAAAAAGTTAAATGGACATCTTTAACTCTTTACCAAACGACAGAATTTTAGACTGGTCCAAATTGAAAGCATTTGCAGACGACAAAATAAATGTGACTGAAAAATTGAAATTTGTTTTAGGAAGGGTAGAAAACATTGTGGGAAAAGGAGAAAATGCTGGTTACCAGCATTTTCTCTTTTTCCCACAATGTTTTCAAAAGCCTTCTTCCTCAGGGTCGTTAAAAGTCGGGATTGTGTGCTAAAGAGTTAATCTGGGTTAGCAATAGATGTCTTGCCCAGAAAGAATGTTGTGTTTCATACTCTTTGAATCATTGCTTAGTTCTCTTGAGATTGAGTATAGGAACTGGTTGATTGGTAGATCTTGGTTGGTCAGCTGGTCAGTGGGTCTGTTGGTTGATCATGTAACTGGATGACATTTTAAACATTCAACAAATAATCATACATATTAAGACCCGTTTACACATTCACGATTTTCTCTACGATTCACCACGATTCACCCAGATTTCTCATGGTCAGAAAAATCGGGATGGATCGGGATGAATCGTGGCGAAAAGTAGAAATATTCAGTGTCACTACGATTCCAGTAAGAATGTCCACGATATTAGTACGGTGTCTGTAAGGTATCGCTACGAATCAATGACGATTCATGACGGCAACGCTACGGTCAATGAGGATTGACCACGGTGGCACAACAAATGCTCACGGTGCTTGTACGGTTTCGTCTACGACGCCGCCTTTGGTGTAATACAGCTTGCGCAACTGCCACATTTATATCTGCTACATTTCTGTTTAATTGAAGCTGTAGATTGGCGATTTGTAGTCTCTGTACATAATCCATGATGTGTATACTTCTGATTCGCTCTTCAAAATGATTCCTTCAATGCAGCCCTGTGAATTATATGCAAGAATTGTAGCGAAACGGCTCAAAATCGTGGTAAGTCGGCTAGATTCGTACGTAACCGTGATGTATCGTACTCAAACCGTGATTGATCGTCTTCCTACCGGCCTTGGTCGTGGCCAATCGTGGAGCTCCGTAGCGAAACCGTGGATGATTCGTAGGACAACCCTACACAATTCGTGGTGAATCGTGAGAATTCGTGGTGTCAAAGATTCCACGACTGGCTACGATCTCTCACGAATAGCCGCGAATATAGCTACGGTGTCAGTACGAATAAGCACGATTCCGCTACGGTTGCGCTACGAATTAGGCCACGCCCAATAACCACCACGATTCGCCACGAATGTTTTAAACAGTTTAAAACTTCCGTAGCGCTACCGTGGAGTTTCCCGAATCATCACGATTCATCAAGATTCACCACGATTCACCACGGTTCTACTACGAATCACCACGGTACACGACGATTTTACAAATCGTGGCGAATCGTAGCGGCACCGTAGCCAAAAATCGTGAATGTGTAAACAGGCCTTTAATGACCTTGAGGAAAAGGCCTTTGAAACCATTGAGGGAAAAGTAGAAATTACTGTTTACTAGCATTTTCTTCTTTTGTCATAATGTTTCGTACCCTTTCAAAGACATATCCATTCAGATGAACCACACTTTGAATATATTGTTTTCAAATTGTTTCAATGTGGGTGTGCCTAAAATTTTTGTCCTGGGAGCATAGAGCTACTTTTCACAGAGTTCAACAGCATTATCTTCAGCTAGGTGGCTTTCGTAACAGGTACCTATCTGATGTGGACATTCTGGGTACAGACTTTTCAAGGCAGCAATCAATGCATCAATTCAAAATAAGATATATGTTTACTCACTGAAACCAGTGCCTTGTACGATTCATCCAGCCATGCTTAGCAAGCATATAACCTATGCACCAGCCATTTATAAACATATTTTGAAAGTCATTGATTGCTGCCTTGAAAAATTATCCGTTTTTTTACCCAGAATGCCCATATCAGATAAGTTATGAAGATAATTTGGTAAAAATAAAGGTATCCGAAAATAGCATGTTTTTATATTTGGTTATGGAAAATCCTAAACTGGCAGCCTGTTGTGGATCTTTGTATCTTCTATCAGACAGCTACAGGAGATACAACGGGTACCAGTTTAGGAAAATCTATATTTTTGAATAAGCAACCTGACTGACTTACTCAGTATCTTTTTGCATCAATCGTGTATGATAAAATTTATGATTTTTGGGATCCATTTTGGGTACGTTCTGGCATGTATACAGACGTTAAGTTGTATGTGATTATTTCAAAATATACATGATTCACATACATTTTTACGTGATCGGACACACAACCTTGAAAGAGAAGGCTTTTGAAAACATTGTGGGAAAAGAAGAAAATACTGGTAACCAGCTTTTTCTCTTTCTCCCACAATGTTTTCTACCCTATCAAGGACAAATTTCTTCTTTTGAGCCACCATTAATTTGTTGTCTGCACATGCTTTCAATTTGGACCTAAATTGGTCCAAAGTTTTTTTCGTTTGGTAAAGAGTTAAACTATCCTGAGAAAGAAGGCCTTTGAAAACATGAGGGAAAAGTAGAAAATGCTGGTACCCAGTATTTTCCCTTTCCCACAATGTTTTCTTCTCTAATAAAGCCATTTGAAACATTTGAACCACCTTTGCCTTCTGTAAGTGCTTTCTAATTAGAAAAGTCTATAATTTTGTTATTCAAATGACAAAAGTTTAGACTCATCTAAATTCAGAGCAGTTGCAGAGGACAAATAAGGTATGGATCAAATGTGGAAATTCGTCTTGGAAAGGACAGAAAACATAGTGGGAAAAGGAGAAAATGCTGGTAACCAGCATTTTCACCTTTTCCCACAGTGTTTTCAAAAGCCGTCTTCCTCGGGATCCTTAAAACTCAGGGTTGTCTTGTAAAGAGTTATGGAGGCTATAAATGCAGGTACATTAACCCTTAGGCTGCTAAGCGCGAGTGACCTTTTGCAGACAGTGTAGATCAAGATCAGACTGAACAGAACTTGCAGTCTGATCTTGGATCTACACTGTCTGATAAGGAGATAATTGTTCTCCAAAAAAGGAAGTTTGAAATAAACGTTATTCGCGATTTTACTATCGTCTTGAAAGTTTTATTTAAATCTTTTAGCGGGATAAGGGTTAACATTGATATGTGGAGTACTCATACATTAGCTAGATACTTATTTCTATAATAAAATCACCTCTTCCTTCTCCTGTCTGATAACCAGAACAATCCCAAGTTTTAATTATTTTTTCCAAGTGGCAAAATTTTAGACCCGTCCAAATTCATTGCCTTTGCAGAAGACCAAAAAAAAAAAAGATAGCCAGACTCTGGGATTTGTATCAGAAACATTGTGGTTACCAGCATTTTCTCCTTTTCCACCAGTGTTTTCAAACACTTTGTACCTCAGGGTTGTTAAAACTGAGGATTGTGTGGTAAAGGGTTAAGAACCACAAGGAAAAAAAGCTTTTGAAATCAGTGTAAGAAAAGTAGAAAATGTTGATAATGGTTAAGTCAACCAGTCAATAATTTTGTCGTCCGTTAACTCTATACCACATGACAAAATTTTAGACCAGTCCAAATTCAAAGCATTTGCAGACGACAAATCAAATGCAACTCAAGAATTGAAATTTGTTTTGGAAAGGGTAGAAAACATTGTGGGAAAAGGAGAAAATGCTGGTTACCAGCATTTTCTCCTTTTCCCACAATGTTTTCAAAAGTCTTCTTTCCTAGGGTTGTTAAAATTCAGGATTGTGTGGTAAGGAGTTAAAGAGTCCAGGTTTAGTAAACAAATAATTATAGTCATTTTAAAACATCTTGGCTAAAGGAATACAGCTTTGGGAAACAGCACAACAGGAGGAAACAAAATGCTTACTATATTAGTGGTACATTCAGGTGGCAGGGGACTGACTCAGAAACTTGTTTACAGCAGCTGAGTGTGTGGCAAATCATGTTGCCCCGAGCCTTCGGCTCCGGTCGACATGATTTGCCATAGCTGTGAACAAGTTTTCAAGTTCCATGCCACTTGACCTTACAATGAATCTATTAACCCTTTACTGCACAATGACGCCTTTTGACGCCCCTGGGACAGAAGCCTTTTGAAAACATTGTGGGAAAAGGAGAAAATGCTGGTAACCAGCATTTTCTCCTCTTCCCACAATGTTTTCTACCTGATCAAAGAAAAATTGCACCATCTGAACCACATTGAAATTGTCGTCTGCAAATGCTTTCAATTTGGACAAGGCTATAATTTTGTCGTCTGGTTAAGGGTTAAACTGCAAAGTTTTACCATTCCAAGGTGTGTTCAGCAAAATTTGTGTGTGTTATTGCCTCACAAATCTAGTATGTTTACAAAATCAAATTTCTTTTCTGAGTGCCCAAAACACACCGAAAAATGATGTCACTGAAACCTAGGTAAAACATGCAGTTTGGTGCATGAAGTCACTGTGATAGACATTTGAGGTATTTTTATTTAAACATGTATTAAACAACTCTAATAGTGTTTTAACTCTTTACCGCACAGTCACAGATTTTCACGACCCTGAAGAAAAAGCCATTTGAAACATTGTGGGATAAGGAGAAAATGCTGGTAACCAGCATTTTCTCCTTTTCCCACAATGTTTTCTAACCTTCCCAATACAAATTTTAATTTTTGAGTCACATTTATTTTGACGACTGCAAATGCTTTTCAATTTGGCCAAGTCTAAAATTTTGTCGTTTGGTAAAGGGTTAAAGCTGCGTAAAACACCAATCAACAAAAAAGAAACATGCCCTGAACATTAACCCTTTACCAAACAATTCAATGTACAGAAGATGCAAAAAAATCATTGTCTGAAAATGAAAAAGTGCTGGTAACCAGCATTTTCTCCTTTTCTCACAGTGTTTTCTATCCTATCAGAGCTCATTGTAATAATTTCTCAGTTGCCATCTGCAGATGCCTGCCATTTCAAAACATGTGAATGTTATCATGTCTCCTTGTTTGTATATCATGTATATGTATGATTTAAACAATAAACTTGATTGATTGATTGGTAATGGGTTAACCATTGAGCAACTGGGCTGGGTTAAATATCCCAAAAGGTGGGCAATGAAATAAAGTAAAACAGTGGTGATAACTTGCAAATTCTAAAATAGCTAGAACAAGAATGTATTTACAGTGCATGCTTCCATGTGTATTTATCTATTTCATCAGACATTTCATGCACTGCTTGTATCTGTTTAGTTTGTATGTATTACGTTGGAGCCATATTGCAAGGGAAAAAACGTGCCATAGAAACATAAAAATAAAACCCTAGATGAGGCACCATCTCAATCAAAGTTTAACCCTTTACAACACAGTCCAGAGTTTAAGGACCCAGAAAAAAGAAGGCTTTTGGAAACATTGTGGGAAAAGGAGAAAATGCTGGATAACCAGCATTTTCTCCTTTCCCCACAATGTTTTCTACCCTATTAAAGAGAAAAAAATCATTTGAACATTTATTTTATCTGCAGTTGCTTTCAATTTGGTTGAGTCCAAAATTTTGTTGTGTGATAAGAAATTTAAACCCATGACCTCTGGATTATGAGTCCAACATCACAAGCTCTGAGCCACACAGGACCCCTTCTCCAAAGTAAGCAGCTTGGTAAAAGACCTGTGCAATTATAATGGCCATGTTTAACGACTGCATGCAGGGCCTAAGGTTTTCTAATTTCAACATCACAACTACTGAGTCATGCAGAACTCTTTCCTAGAAATGAGCAGTCTTCTAGGCACACTTGGGCTTTCTTCACCAACTATTCTAAATACATATCAATTCTAATACTTATTATCACCATTCCAGTAAAGTTATCTCCCCTGTGCACATGAGCAAGTCTCGCGTAACAGGCGATATAATTCTTTAGGACCTGACGTCCTTAACGTAGGCAAAACATTAACTAACCCAGAATGAGAACAACAAATGGGAATTGGAACCTTAAATTACTTAGACACAGAATCGCAATGACTTCGCTTGTATAAATGGTTGCATTTGGTTGTACTTCATAATGTGATGCCATTGATTTTTGTTTTTATGTTGTAAGTTCATACGCATCTTTAACTTGAAGAGTTCCGCAATGGAAATGGGAAGTTCCGCAATGGAAATGGGAAGTATCCTGAAAAGTTTTCTTGATTTCAAAGGAATACAATTTCTGATAGGCAAATCCAAGTAGTTTACCAAATCAGAAATTGTGTACCTATCCAAATTCAGATTAACCCTTAGGATGCTAAGCGCAACTTACTGACCTGTTGCGGACAGGGTAGATCAAGATCAGACTGCACAGATTGTGCAGTCTGATCTTGAATGTACGCTGTTCGATAAGAGGGTATCTTTCCTACAAACATACCTTTGAAATAGGAATATTTGAGTTTTTACTGTCAGTTTGAAAGTTTCATTATACCCCTGCAAACAAAGTTTGTGGGGGGTATACTGGAATCAGCCTGTCGGTCAGTCGGTCGGTCGGTTGGTCAGTCGGTCAGGCGGTCGGTCTGTCCGCAAAATCTTGTCCGGACAACTCCTCCTACAGTTTCAATCCAATTCCCTTGCTACTTGGCAGAAGTGTTCATTAGGAGCTGTAGATGTGCAAGACACACATTTTGTAAAAATTCCATCAAGAATTACTGAGTTATTGCCCCTGATTTGACTTAAAAATGCTTGTCCGGACAACTCCTCCTACAGTTTTTGTCTGATTCACTTTAAACTTGGCAGAAGTGTTCATTAGGAGTTGTAGATGTGCAAGATGCAATTTTTTTTAAACTTCTATCAAGAATTAATGAGTTATTGCCCCTGATTTGACTTAAAAATTAGTTAGCGTTGAGGATTACAGAATTTTTGCCACTGGCATAAGTGTTCATTAGGAGTTGTAGATGTGCAAGACGCAACTTTCGTGAAAATTCTATGAAGAATTAATGAGTTATTGCCCCTGATTCACATTTAAAATGCTTGTCCGGACAACTCCTCCTACAATTTCATTCCGATTCGCTTTATACTTGGCAGAAGTGTCCATTTGGAGTTGTAGATGTGCAAGACACACATTTTGTGAAAATTCCATCAAGAATTACTGAGTTATTGCCCCTTAATTGACTTAAAAATGCTTGTCCGGACAACTCCTCCTACAGTTTCTGTCTGATTCACTTTAAACTTGGCAGAAGTGTTCATTAGGAGTTGTAGATGTGCAAGATGCAAATTTTTTTAAACTTCTATCAATAATTAATGAGTTATTGCCCCTGATTTGACTTAAAAATTAGTTAGCGTTGAGGATTACAGAATTTTTGCCACTGATTCAAAGACGCAAGTTTCGCAAGAGTTATTTTTTTTCACTGATTTCACTCAATCATCTCAAAGGTAGGTTTTTTAGCTTTAACCTCCCTTTACATATAGATATTAGATACATGTATCAAGATTAAAATGGCACCTTCAAACCATTTCTAATCATTACAGAAAATCATTACATTGTGAATTCAAGTTCTCAAATATTAACAAAAAAAACTTCATATTTTGATCATAACTGCACTATATTTGTCTTTGATCAGGTTTTTTTTTTTAAATGTCAATGGAAATTAGAACTGGTTTGAAAAAAGGCTTGGGTCCTCGTCCCGGTGCTGGACATTGTGCACTTAATTAACCCAACCCACACATCAAGCTTTTATGTAATCATCTGCATGCTTTTTTGTCTAGCCCGCTTGCGGTGAGCGAGACATAGTTGTCACATTTAGTTTTGTGTCCAATTAAATTGATACTTTGCATAAATATTCACCAGGAGCAGTAGAAGTGCAAGATGCATTTTTCTCAAATGTTTGCCAAATTAATTACCCCTGAATTTACTCAAAACTTCTTGTCCAGAGAACTATTCCTTCAGTTTAAGTCTTATTCACTTGATATTTGTCATGATATTCACCAGGAGCAGTAGATGTGCAAAGCACAAATTTCATGAGTGTTGGCCTAATGATTACGGAGTTATTGCCCCTAAATTGACATTGTAGAGTTATTGCCCCTGTGACATAGAATATAGGGGCGGGGGTATTTATCAACTTTAGTGATAGTTATTCTAGTTTCTTTTACTTAGTAGGATAAGGGTTAAGACAGAAAATCCAGGTAGTTTAGCTAATCAGAAATTGTGTAACTTTCCTAATTCAGATTAAGACTGGTTGCCAGTCTAGCGGCTTTTCATATTAACCCTTAAAGTGCCTTTAACAACTATAGTTGCCTTTTTGGTTAGTGTAGATCAAGATCAGACTGCACAAAATGCATAGGCTAATCTTAGATCTATACTGTCTGCTTTGGTGAAACACTTTAACTCTTTACCACACAATCCCGACTTTTAACGACCCTGATAAAGAAGCCCTTTGAAAACATTGTGAGAAAAGGAGAAAATGCTGGTAACCAGCATTTTCTCGTCTTCCAACAATGTTTTCTATCCTTCCCAAGACAAATTTCAATTTTTCAGTTTCATTTATTTTGTCGTCTGCAAATGCTTTCAATTTGGACGAGTCTAAAATTTTGTCGTTTGGTAAAGGGTTAAACAAAAGCAACTGTAAAATTGCAATTATATGGGTCTTATTTCTAGACTGTAAAATGTCTGTTGTGTTTATGACCCTCAAATAGTTAACCTTTATCCTGCTAAAATAAGTTCAATAAAACCTGCAAGCTGATAATAAAATGCAGACATAATTATGTTATTTTAGACTTACTTTTTGTAGCAAAATATATCCTTATCAGACAGTGTAGATTGAAGATCAGACTGCACATTCTGTGCAGTCTGATCTATGATCTACACTGTCCACAAAGGGTCAGGGAGTAGCGCTTAGCAGCTTAACCCTTTACCACACAATCCTGAGTTTTAATGACCCTGAAGGATTAAGCTTTTTAAAACATTGGAAAAGGAGAAAATGCTGGTAACCAGCATTTCCTCCTTTTCCCACAATGTTTTCTACTCTATTGAAGACAAATTTCATCATATGAGCCATATTTAAAATGTTGTCAAAATTTAGACAAGTCTACAGCTTGTTGTGTGGTAAAGAGTTAACCCTTTCCCAAACAAGCCCTGGTTTTCACATGTCTGCAGTACAAGTCTTTTGAAAACACTGTGGGAAAAGGAGAAATTGCTCGCAACGAGCAATTTCTCCTTTTCCCACAGTGTTTTCTATCCTTTTTGATAACTTTCTGCCATTTTCATCAAATTTAAAATTGTCGTCGGCAAACTTTTTCAATTTGGACCAAAATTTGTCGTGTGGTAAAGAGTTAAGGGTTTAAGAAGATCACTATCAACCGTTTTCCTGTTCCATTCAGAGATGATCTCATACTTTTCATGCTGGGTACAAAATCATTTTGAATTCTATCCTAAATACTTCTCTTTAAAGTCACTGTAACAGGTGGAAATGCTTCCTTTACCACGAACTGCCGACTTTTAACGACCCTTAGGAAGAAGCCTTTTGAAAACAATGTGGGAAAAGGAGAAAATGCTGGTAACCAGCATTTTCTCCTTTTCCCACAATGTGTACTACCCTATCAAAGACAAATTTCGTCATTTGAGTAACATTAAAATTGTCATCTGCACATGCTTTCACTTTGGACAAGTCTTCATTTTTCTAGTGTGGTAAAGAGTCAACCTTATACCAGATGACAAAATTTTAGCCTTGTCCAAATTGAAATTAGCATTTGCAGACGACAATTTCATTGTGGCTCAAATGGTGCAATTTTCTCTTGATAGAGTAGAAAACATGGTGGGAAAAAGGAGAAAATACTGGTTACATTTTCTCCTTTTCCCACAATATTTTCAAAAGGCGTCTTTTCCAGGGTTGTTAAAAGGCATCATTGTGCAATAAAGGGTTAAAACCTTTACCAGTTGCATAAACATCCTGTTGGTTTGATGATCCTGACAAAACCAGGGCTTTTGAAAACTTTGTGGGATGGAGGTAAAATGCTTGTAATCAGCATTTTTCTCCTACCAGAGAAAAATGCCTTCATTTCAGCAGCATTTAAGTCTTTACCAGACGACAAAAATGTAAGACTAGGCTAAATTGAGAGCATTTGCAGATGACAAAATAGTTGTGACTCAGAAATTGAAATTCGTGATGGAAAGAGTGGAAAATATCATGGGAAAAGGAGAAAATGCTGGTTACCTGCATTTTCTTCTTTTTCCACTATATTTCTAAATCCTTCTTCCTCAGGGTTGATAAAACACAGTATTGTTTTGGTAAAGGAATAATAGATAAACTGGACCTAACCCTTTACCAAAAGGCAAATTTAAGACCCTTCTAAACTGAAAGCATCTGCAAACAACAAATTTAAAAGTGGTACAAATGAATTAATGTCTTTTAACAGGGTAGAAAACATTGTGAGAAAAGGAGAAAATGCTGAAGGAGTAAATGTTACCTTGAACATTATGTAGGTCATATCTTCTTGGTCAGTGCACCTATCTACATATGTTCCTTTACACAAACCCTTAACTTTTTACCAAACAACAAAATTTTAGACTTTCCTGAACTGAAAGCAATTGCTGATGAGAATAAATATAGCTCAAACAATAGGATTTGTCTTTGAAAATAGAGAAAACATTATGGGAAAAGCAGGATTCTGATAACTGGTATTTTCTCTTTTTCTCACAATGTTTTCAAGCCTTATTTCTCAGGGCCATTTAACTCAGGATTATGTTGTAGATGGCTAAAAGGTCTATCACAACTATAATATATTATGTATGCATAAGTAATTAATAAAATCTAATCTAATCTATAATTACTGTTGAGGGCAATGTAGATCTAGGTCAGTTTGCACACATGACAAACTGATCTTGGATCTGTTATGTCTACTAGACTTGGACAGTCTGCCTAAAGTAGCATCGGATTGATTCTGGATGTTTTTTCCTCAACTTGAGAGTTCAAATGTGTTTGGGTTTTTTTATGCTCTAAGGGAAATAAACCAACCAAAACATCTATTGATTGGAGAGATCATCAGACCTCCAACAGTGGTGAGTTTAAAAGGCAGATTGCCTCAGGAATTGCTGCTTAACTCCATGCTTTTTTGCGAAATTGTTCTTATACACGGTCTGTTCCGTCATGGTTTTATAAATAAACCGAAATCAAAAAACTGAAATAGGAAATAAATGTGGTTTGTCTTTTTATGACAGATTTCAAAAAGGATTTGTTATATTGATTTGATTGCAAATGACCTTTCCAGTAGTTGTAAATTTTCATTAAATAAATTAAACTATACACACACACAAAAAAAGAATTTCGTTAAAAAAGAGAACACGGCAGGAAAAGATCATGCAACTTGAAAATGTTGGAAGATGGTCACGTATCTGTCATGTAATGCCTAAGAGGTTTTTCCTTTCTACACAGCGGCAATCATATAATGCCTTACTTATTTGTTTACATGTACCAAAATATATAGAAATTAAAAGCAATAAACTGTTTGAAAACATTGATGCTGACCTCTTCTGGCTTCTTTTTTAAAGAAGCCAACTTGTGAAATACAGTGGCGAGTATGAACAAGGGAAAAAACTATGGCATGTAAACAGTCCTCATAATAGTTGAATTACCTCCCCTGCCATTGTAAAAAGAAGAACCCCACAAGCTATTTTCATTCACAAGCCAGACAGTGTTACATAATGTAATTTCATTTTATTGACATCCTTTGTACAAAGTTGTATAGAAGTAATTGACCATTTACATAAAGCTGTATAATGTTATGACCTGGTGTTTCACGTCTCCTTTCCTCTCATGCAATTTGAGTTTTGATGTCTCTGCTCGAGAAAGCTTTAACTCTTTACCAAACAACAAAAATGTAGACATGTCCAAATTAAAAGCATTTGCAGACGACAATTTAAATGATAGATTAACTGATAGAATTTCTCTTTGATAGGGTAGAAAACATTGTGGGAAAAGGAGGAAATGCTGGTTACCAGCATTTTCTCCTTTTCCCACAATGTTTTCAAAATGCTTCTTCCTAAGGGTCGTTAAAACTCGGGATTGTATGGTAAAGGGTTGAAAACATGATGACATAGAAAGAAAATGCTCAAATGAGCAATTTCTTCCTGTGTCCTAATGTTTTCTTGGTTTTATTCCTAACTAAATTCAATTCACAAGGTTTTTTTCAAGAAAAAAAAAAACTGTTGGTCCTTCACTCCATGCATTGTCAAGGTAAACCTACTGGGCTCTCAACCCTTGGTGGGCTGAATCAACTCTTTACCAAACGATAATATTTGAGACTGGTCCAAATTGAAAGAATTTGCAGACAACATATAAAATTCAGCTGAAATGATGAAAACCTTCTGTGAATGTGTAGAAAACCTGTTGGGAAAAGCAGAAAATGCTGGTTACCAGCATTTTCTCCTTTCCCACAAGGTTTTCAGAAGACTATTTCTTTTAGGTCGTTAAAACTCAGGACTATGTTGTAAAGCGTTATAGGAAATAGATACCAATACTTTCTGTTTGCGTGAAAAGAATTTAGCTTCTAAAAGCGCAATGTTTATTTGCTTTATTTGCTGTGTATTTCTGACAAAAATTTATAATGCTGACTGCTCATTTTTTGCAGTCTGTTCTCAGCCTTTAACCTTTTCCCAAACAACAAATTTTGGACTGGTCCAAATTGAAAGAGTTTGCAGATGACAATTTCAAATTTGATGAAAACGGCAGAAAGTTATCAAGAAGGGTAGAAAACACTGTGGGAAAAGGAGAAATTGCTCGTTACGAGCAATTTCTCCTTTTCCCACAGTGTTTTCAAAAGACTTGTACTGCAGACACGTGAAAACCAGGGCTTGTTTGGGAAAGGGTTAATATTTGCACGACCAATTGAAGTTCAGTTTAGTGCTTTAACCCTTTACCACACAAGCCCGACTTCTAATGAACCTGAGGAAGAAGCCTTATGAAAACATTGTGGGAAAAAAAAAATGCTGGTAACCAGCATTTTCTCTTTTTCCTACAATGTTTTCTGCCCTATCAAAGAAAACTTGCACCATTTGAGCCACATTGAAATTGTCTGCAAATGCTTTCAATTTGTACAAGGCTAAAATCGTCTGGTAAAGGGTTAACCATTTACCACACAATCCCGACTTTTTATGACCATGAGGAATGTGCCTTTTGAAAACAATGTGGGGAAAGGAGAAAAAGCTTGTAACCAGCATTTTCTCCTTTTCCCATAATGTTTTCTATCCATCCAAAGACAAGAAAATCATTTTAGCCACACTAAAATTGTTGTCTGCAAATGCTTTCAATTTCGACAATTCCAAAACTTTGCAGTGTGGTAAAGAGTTAAGGGTGTAACTCTTTACCAGATGACATTATTTTAGCCTTTTCCAAATCGAAAGCGTTTGCAGATGACAAATGTTACTTAAACCATGATTTTTTTTGTCATAATAAGGATACAAAAACATTGTGAGAAAAGGAGAAATTGCTGGTAACCAGCATTTTCTCCTGTTCCCCCCACAATGTTTTCAAAAGCCTTCTTCCTCAGGTTTGTTAGAAAATAGGATTTTTTGGCAAAGGGTTAATTTTGATTAACAGACTGACCAGCAAATTGACTGAAGGCAGAAAGTGTTCAACCCTATACCACACAATCCCTAGTTTTAACAACCCACAACAAAGAAGCCTTTTAAAAACATTGTGGGAAATGGAGGAAATGCTGGTAAACGTTTTCTCTTTTTTCCACCATGTGTTCCACCCTTCCAAAAAAAACAACTTTTATTTTGGAGTCACAATTATTCTCTAGTCTGCATAAGATTTCATTTTTGGCAAGTCTAAAATTTTGTCCTGTGGTAAAGGGTTAACCCATTACCAGATGACAAAATTTGAGACCCGTCCAGACTGAAAGCAGTTGCAGACGACAATTTCATTGTGGCTAAAACGGTGCAATTTTTCTTTGATAGGGTAGAAAACATTGTGGAAAATGGAGAAAATGCTGGTTACCAGCATTTTCTTCTTTTCCCACAATGTTTTTAAAAGGCTTCTTTCCCAGGGGCATTAAAAGGCGGCATTGTGCGGTAAAGGGTTAATGTCTCCTATTCTGTGCTTTATTTCTGTGTCATGCTAATTTGTTACCTTAACTTGATGAGATTAAGTTGAACTTTCCAAAACTCTTGTTGAGTGAAAACTTGCATTTGAAGTCATTTATCTCCATTAAAATGTTGTTGAATGTTAACTTAGATTTTTATAAACCAGTTAAATGTTCTAAATTAGATTAGACAAGTGTGTGTGCTATAAATGTAAAACTGTTGTGTGTTTTAAATGCATCTAACTTAGATTGGATTCTGTCAGATTAAGATTTAATTACCTTTGTTTGTTTTCAGGTGAGTAATTTGTTTACAAGTCCCTAATCCAAGGACAACTGAGTAAGAAACATAATGGATTGTCTATTAACCCTTTCCCAAACAAGCCCTGGTTTTCACGTGTCTGCAGTAAAAGTCTTTTGAAAACACTGTAGGAAAAGGAGAAATTGCTCGTAACGAGCAATTTCTCCTTTTCCCACAGTGTTTTCTACCCTTTTGGAGAACTTTCTATCATTTATATCAACTTCAAAATTGTCGTTTGCAAATTCTTTCAATTTGGACCAGTCTAAAATTTATCGTTTGGGAAAGGGTTAAATGGTAGATTCTGGTAAAAGAACTTTTTTGTTGGTAATTTTAAATTTTTATCTTATCACACAATCCCAAGTTTTAACAACCTTTAGGAAAAAGACCTTAGAAAACATTGTGGGAAAAGGAGAAAATGCTGGTAACCAGGATTTTCTCCTTTTACTCAAAAGGTTTTCAAAAGGCCTCTGCGTCTTGGTCATTTAACCCTTACCCAAACGATAAATTTTATACTGGTCCAAATTGAAGAGCTTGCAGACGACAATTTCAGATTTGATGAAAATGGCAGAAAGTTCTCAGAAAGGGTAGAAAACACTGTGGGAAAAGGAGAAATTGCTCGTTACGAGCAATTTCTCCTTTTCCCAAAGTGTTTTTAAAAGACTTGTACTGCAGACACGTGAAAACCAGGGCTTGTTTGGGAAAGGGTTAAACACAGTATACTGTTTTGTAAAAGATTGAGAAAACATATTTTCCAGTTGTTTTTTTTTTCCAAACTGTCCTCTTGATGTCCTGATTATGTCCTTATGAAGTTAACCTAATTTTGCATATGATACACATATACGTGGAAAAGCCCTCTTTTTGACTCTTACTTTTCAAAAACCACATTAATGTCCTCTTTCCAAATGGTTGTTTAAAACAGATTAATCGTTAAAGTGCCAACTCGATTTGCAGCAAAAGATGAAAACATAAGTGTTAAGACTTGGTATGGATGATTTACACAAATAAAAGTTAACGCACAAAGTCATGTGAGAATGTTGTTTCTCCTTATCTGATCTTGTTATGTCATTACTAAAATTCTTTGTGGAAAGTTGTATTATTTATGTTTGAGTTGTTCATTGGTGCCGCCCATCTGTCTATCCCATTTTTATGCCCCTTCCAAACATGGTAAACATGTGTCATCTTTGATAAGATAATGTGCAGAGCTGAGGTTTCACATACCAGTCTCTGAAGTTAAGGTCACTGCAGGGGATCAAAGGCTACATGCTCAAAATTTGAGTAAGTTCCATATCAGTATGAACTCCTTGTCTGATTTTAAGAGTACTTCAAGGTGCAGACTTTAGCTTTCACATACAAGTCTCCAAGGTCAAGGTCACAGCAATTGTTCAAAGGTCACATGCTCTGAATTTATGTTGCTTTCATATCTCTTAAACTCCTTGTCAGCTCAGGAATATATTTCACATATACACACAAACACACACATCTATCTTGATTAGTTGAGTTATAGAGCAGAGCTTTCACATACCAATCTTCAAGGTCATGGTCACAGCCACAAGGCTTGAAGGTCACATGTGCTGAAATCCTGTAACCTCCATATCTCTCTTTAACAATAACCTTTGACCTTTGGAAGACCAAAAAATATAATGAAGGAAATAAGAGCAGCCAAAAGTTTACTATGGTGCTTTACTCTTTAACAGACAACAAAAAATCAAAGTCCAGTCCTAATGGAAAGCAGTTGCAGTCTAGAAAGTAACTCAAATCTTAGGATTTTTCTTTGAGAGGGTAGTAAACATAGTGAAAAAAGGAGAAAATGCTCGTTACCAGCATTTTTTCTTTTTCCCCCACGATGTTTTTAATAGGATTTTCCCTCAGGTATGTTAGAATATGCGATTATATGGTACAGGGATAAAGAAGGCAACACAAGAGAGTTTACAGTCATTAGAGTTCATTTGGCTGTATGCCTATCTGTTGTTTTTGTATGATGAATGCGTCACATGCTTTGAAGCATTTTGACTGATAAGCCCAGATATTACAGTTGTCTATCTGCAGATCTAGGAAAACTCTGTTTTACCTGTTCTTGATTTGAACTTTACTTGAGGCCCAGGTACATTCTGTACTGTCTCTACTGGTATTTGTGCTTTAACCCTTTACCGCACAATGCGGCCTTTTAACGTCCCTCGAAAAGAAGCCGCTTGAAAACAATGTGGGAAAAGGAGAAAATGCTGGTTACCAGCATTTTCTCCTTTTCCCACAATGTTTTCTATCCCTATCAAAGAAAAATTGCACCATTTCAGCCACATTGAAATTGTCATCTGCAAATGCTTTCAATTTGGACAAGGCTAAAATTTTGTCATCTGGTAAAGGGTTAACAGTTTACCACACAATCCTGAATTTTAACGACCCTAACCCAGAAGGCTTCAGAAAACATAGTGGGAAAAGAAGAAAATGCTGGTAATCAGCAGTTTCTTCATTTCCTGCAAAATGTTTCCTATACCCTGTCAAAGACAGAAATCATCAATTGAGCTAATTCAATTTGTCATCTGCATATTCAGACAAGTTCAAAATTTTCTTGTTTTGTATAAAGGGTTAAATGATCTGGAAGAAGAAGGCATTTGAAAACATTGTTGGAAAAGGAATGAATGCTAGGAACCAGCATTTTCTGCTTTTCCTGCAATGTTTTCTGTCCTATCAAAGACAGAAATCATCAATTGAACTATGATCAAATGCTTTCAATTTAGTCAGTGCACAATTTCTGCAAATGCTTTTAATTTGGTAGAGTACAAAATTTTATCATTTGGTAAAGACTGAACTCTTTCTAACTCTTTATCAGACAACAAAGTTTTATACTTGTCCAGTTCCAAAGCATTTGAAGACAACAGATCAAATGTGGCTCAAATGTTGGAACTTGTCTATAATCCAAGGGTAGAAAACACTGTCAGAAAAGGAGAGAATAATGTTACCAGCATTTTCCCACAAAGCCCTCAAAAGTCTTGTTTCTCAATGTCATTAAAAGTTGGGATTATATTGTTTAGTGTTTTAACAAAGTACAAAATTTTATAGATTCATGTGCATTAAAAGTATTTACAAGACATATAAAAACTGGCTCAAATAATGACCTTTGTTTTGGGAAGGATTAATAAAACATTGTTGGAAAAGGAAGGGATAGTAATTATTGGGGGAAAAAAGTGAAAATGCTTTTCTCCTTTTCTCATGTTTTCAAAAGCTCTCATTTGCAGGGTCTAACAAATACAAATTGTTTGTTAATGAGTTTACCCTTTACCACACAATCCTGTATTTAAATGACCCGAAGGAAGAAGACTTTCGAAATCATTGTGCAAAAAGGAGGAAATGCTGGTAACCAGCATTTCCTCCTTTTCCCACAATGTTTTCTATTGTTTAGAAGACATGTTTCAACAAAGGAGTCATTACTAAGTTGACATCTGGACATGCTCCCAATATATAAGTCCAGAAAAAATTTTGTAGTGTGGTAAGCAGGTAAAGATTTCACCCGTTACCCCACAATGCCGACTTTTAACAACCCACTCTGAGAAGGAAGCCTTTTGAAAACATTGTGGAAAAAGGAGTAAATGCTGGTAACCAGCATTTTCTCCTTTTCCTACAATGTTTTCTAACTTTTTTCCAAAACAAAATTAAATTTTTCAGTCAAATTCATTTTGTCATCTGCAACTGCTTTCAATTTGGACTTTTCTAGAATTTTGTTGTCTGGTAAAGAGTTAATGCATTACAAATTGTTTGGAAGGCTCTATGCCTGCACCTACAGACTGACAGGTGTTATATAAGTGATTCCATGTTTCTGCTCACCTATCCGAACCTCACTTTCAACTCTTTACCAGGTGACAAAATTTTGGCCTCTTTTTACATCAAAAGCATTTGCATTTTGTCACATGTTATATTTGGCTTAACTGGTAGAATGTATCATTTCAAAAGATAGATTTTATCTTGGGAAAAGTAGAAAATAGAAACCAGCATTTTCTCCTATTCTCCAGTATGTTTTGATTCCGCCTTTTTCCAGGGTTGTCAAAACACAGGATCCTTTGGTGAAGCCCTGGAATCCTTTACCAAACAATCCCAGGTTTTAACGACCCTGAAGAAGAGGCCTTTTGAAAATCAATGTGAGGAAAGGAGAAAATGCTGGTAGCCAGCTTTTTTTCTCCTTTTCCCACAATGTTTTCTGCTCTTTCAAATACAAATCTTATCATTTGAACCGCATTTTTTATTGTCGTCTGCAAATGCTTTCAATTTGAACAAGTCTGAAATTTTGCTGCCTGGTAAAGGGTTTAGCTGCTTCCTCAGGTGTACTGTTGGTACAACCCACAGTCTACCATCATTTCCTGGGTAACAGAATGCAATAAAGATTATATACAAATTTTAAATGCAACCAAAACAGCTTATGCAATGGAATCCCGTTTTCGATCTGTGACATTGGAGTAACATGCTGCATGTTATTTTGTCAACCATCTGGAAAGGATTAATTTTGCATCTCAGGTTAGTTTCGGATGTTTTTTTCTGTTGGGATATTTCTTGCACTTCATGCTTTATTGAAGGTGTAAGTCTTTACAGGATTTCATAATATGGGCCAGGCCCTGACAAAAAGGGACTTAACTCTTTACCAGATGACAAAATTTTAGCCTTCTCCAAATTGAAAGGATTTGCAGACGACAATTTCAGTGTGGCTAAAATGGTGCAATTTTTCTTTGATAGGGTTGAAAACATTGTGGGAAAAGGAGAAAATGCTGGTTACCAGCATTTTCTCCTTTCCCACTATGTTTTCAAAAGGCTTCTTTCCCAGGGGCGTCAAAAGGCATCATTGTGCGGTAAAGGGTTAATGTATCTCTGTGATGCTCTCTACCTATCAAGCCATCACATAATTATGGATCCATAGTAGCCACTTTTGTTAACAACTGACTTATTAGGTCCTTGGACATACAAAAATAGCAAAAAGTTTCGGCCCAGGTCAGCCTACGCAGGCTGCGCAGGCTGACCTGGGTCGATACTTTTCACAGATATATTAAGCCCCCTTTTTCACGGAGCATGGCTGATATTTATTGGAGGCAACAAGCAACATTTGTTGCAATGTATGGATGGTATGTATCAAGACCCTACTGCATGGTGTGTGCTGGTTTATTTTTCAAAACATGTCGGTCATTCATAGCTGCAGATAGAGGGAGTGATTTTGATTTCAAAACTGAAAATATTAATCATTCTCCAGTAAACCCTTTGGGTTATGGGTACTTATTAGAATCGTCTCATCGAGATGATTCTAATGAGTACTCACAACGTAGGGTTTTGAAGAGAAATAATGGATTTAGAATACCATCACTCCCTCTTATCTGGAGCTCCGGTCATTCATTGAAAGGTGTTTTATGCCACTTTCCAACTTTAATGAGTCCTATTACAGTGGCAGCTCACTTTTGTCATGTGTGTCCAGGCTTTCACCAGTTCTTGGCTAGGGCTCTGAGATCTTTTGTCAAAGGACACTCCAACAGAAAACCTAGGGTCAAATGTAAGAATTTAACTTGGGGGTGCTGGTTTCGAACCCATCACCATTGAGCCAGCTGGATACCAAACAAACAAATTTGGGTGACTAGACTCTTTGCCACCTTTTAACAACCATGGAAAAGAAGCCTTTTGAAAACATTGTGGGAAAAGGAGAAAATGCTGGTAACCAGCATTTTCTCCTTTTCCCACAATGTTTTCTACCTTATCAAAGAAAAATTGCACCATATGAGCCACATTGAAATAATCGTCTGCAAACGCTTTGAATAGGAAAAGTCTAAATTTTTGTCATCTGGTAAAGTGTTAACCCTTCACCAAACAATCTTGAAATTAAAAGCCTTGAGGAAAAAGACTTTTGAAAACATTGTAGGAAAAGGAGAATGGGTTACTGGTTAAAAAGCCTTAAAATCTATATATTGGGGTTTTATAGGCGACTTTGAAAATATCCTAGTAAAACATTGATTGGTTTAGGTTAATTGTCTGAATCCATGTGAAAATATTGTGGTAAAAGAATTTCTTCTTTCCTGGCAATATTTGTGCTAGTGATCAGCCACAGGTAAAAATGAAATTAACCACGGGTGCTAATAAAAGTTATGATAAGGGGTCAAAGTCGTAAAATAGGTAAGGGTTGGGGTCAGGCAAGGAGACCACCTGTATTTACTAGGTTGCCGGGATTAATTGTTTTGTGTCATGCAATTTAGAACAAATTTTTGTCAGTTAAGCTTTTTGGCGTCAGTATTTAGGCAAGGTTTACAAAATCTGTCTTCAACGCATTCCCCACTCTTAACCCTTTACGACACAATCCCGAGTTTTAACGACCCCGAGGAAGAAGCCTTAGGAAAACATTGTAGAAAAAGTAGAAAATGCTGGTAACCAGGACTTTCGCCTTTTCCCACGTTTTCTACCCTATGACAGGCAAATTTACTCATTTGAGCCACATTTAAATTGTTGTCTGCAAATGCTTTCAATTTGGACAAGTCTTAATTTTTCTCGTGTAATAAAGAGTTAAATGACTTGGAGACACTTTTTGAGGATATTGTAGGACAAGGAGCATTTTCCATTTACAACACAGTCCTATGATTCAGTGACTTTGAAAACATTGTGAGGAAAGGAGGAAAGGATGGATTTCAAAATAATTTGGCACAATTTGCTCCCCTTTATGAATAGAAATGTGACATTTGAAACATTTTTTTTCTGGAAGGTCCAAGGTCAAGGTCACATTTGAAGGTCAAATGATAAAATTGTCAAATGAAGAGCTTGTCCGCGCTACAGCTTCTACATTTATTAATGGATTTCGGCAGGATTGTTCTCCTATATAAGTAAAGGTGCAATTTGAAGCATTTGTTTTGGTAGGTCTTAGGTAAAGGTTACTCTTGAAGGTCAAATGATAAAAGTATCATACATAGAGCATGTCCGAGCTACAACTTTTATATTTATGGATGGATTTTAGAATTATTTGGCACAATTAAGCACCTTTATGAGTAGAAGTACAACATTAAATATTTGTTCTGGTAGGTCCAAAGTCAAGGTCACACTTGAAGGTCAAATGATAAAACTGTCATATATAGAGCTTATCCAAGCTACTTCTACATTTATTGATGGATTTAAAAAGAATTTTACACAATTTTTCTCTTTTACAAGTAGAAGTGCAATTTGAATCATTTGTTCACGAAGTGCTCAGGGTGAGCTTTTGTGAGCAGGGTGCCATGTCTAGCATCTGTCGTTTGTGGTGCAATCGTCCACATTTACCGTGTATGCACTCTAGGGGCCACATTTTCTGTCATATTCATGAAACTTGGTCAGAATGTTTGTCTTGATAAAATCTCAGACAAGTTTGAAATGGGTCATGTTGGTTTAAAAGGTGGGTCACAGGGTCAAACCTTAGAAAAACCTTGTGTGCACTCATAAGAGGCCACATTTTCGGTCTGATACTTATGAAACTTAGTCAAAATGTTTGTCTTGCTGATATCTTAGAAAAGTTTGAATTTGGGTCATGTTGGGTCAAAAAGTAGGTCACCGGGCCAAATCTTTGAAAAACCTTGAGGCAATATTATCAGCCAGATACTGATTAAAGTGTTTGTCTTGATAATATCTCAGTCATGTTAGAAATTGCGTTGCATCATGCCAAAAAGTAGGTCACAGGTCCAGATTTTGTGTACACAGTATAAGCCACATTTTCAGCCAGATACTTATGAAACTAGGTCAGAGTGTTTGTCATGATCAATTCCTGGACCTGACTGAAATTGGGTCATGACATGTCAAAAAGTGGGTCACCGGGCAGAATCTCAGAAAAAGCTTGTGTGCACTCTAGAGCCACATTTTCAGCCTGATTCTCATGAAACTTGGTCAGAAAGGTTGTCTTGATGATATCTCAGACAAGTTTGAAGTTAGGTCATGTCGGGTCTTAAGTAGACCTGTCACTTGGGCAAATTCTAGAAAATCCTTGAGTGCACCGTAGAGGCTTTGTCAGAATGTTTGTCTTGATGATATCTCTGTCAAGTTGGAAACTGGGTCAAAAAGTAGGTCACTTACACTTACATATGTTTGATCATATAAACCAGGATCTTTTCAGCTTTATCAAACACAATTTTACTCAGGTGAGCGATTTAGGGCCATTGGGCCAATGGCCCTCTTGTCTACACAATCTTGAGTTTTTAACAAGCCCAGAAAAGAAGGTTTTCGAAAACCTTGTGGGAAAAGGAGACAATGCTTGTTTCCGGTATTTTCTCTTGTTTCCACAATGTTTTCTGCCCTTTAAAAGACAATTTCCACCATTAGGGCAATATTTTATTTGTCCTCTGCAAATACGTAAGATTTGGATAAGTTCCAAAGTTTGTCATTTGGTAAAAAGTTAAATGAGACACAGCCAGTGCAAAAAAGGAGTGATTGTTATATATAAGTGCCATTTATCTTGAAAACCACATAATATCATATTTAATGAAGAAATATGATTTTGACATTTTGAAATTTGTCACAAAGTATAATTATACTTGAACATTTTGTTGGCTGTAACTCTTTACCACACAACAAAAATTTAGACTATTCAGAATTCAAAGCATTTGCAGACGACAAAATAAATGTGTTTCAAAAGTTGAAACTTCTTTTGAGAAGGGCAGAAAACATTGTGGGAAAGGGAGAAAATGCTGATTTCAGCATTTCCTCTTTTTCCCACAATGTTTTCAAAAGCCCTTTTGCTTTAGGGTCGTTAAAACTCGGGATTGTGTGGTAAAGGGTTAATCTTACAGCCCCCATTACCTCGTTTCTACCTAAAACCCTGTACCGAACAATCATGTTTTAATGATCCTGAGGAATAAGACGTGAAAACATTGTGGGAAAAGGAGAAAATGCTGGTATCCAGCATTTTCTCCTTTTTCCGCAACATTTTCTACCCTTTCATTGACAAATTTCTTCATTTGAGCCACATACATTTTGTCATCTGCAAATGCTTTCAGACTGGACCAGTCCAGAACTCTGTCATCTGGTAAAGGGTCAACATACAATAATTGTAATGTGAAATTATCAAATAGTAGGAAAGGCAAACATACATACAGAAAACTTTACTTATAATTAGTTGTTTGTCCTTTTCCAACAATGTATTGAAAAGCTGTCTAATATAGTCTTGTAAATAGACATCAGCCATGCTCTGGCAAAAAGGGGCTTAATATATCCGGGTGATGCATTGTATCAATCAAACCATCATATAGTTATGGATCTATGATAGCTGCTTTTTTTTGAACAACAGACTGAATCATGAGGTAGACTAGTCCTTGGACATACAGAAAATTGACCAGTAGCGAAAAGTATCGGCCTAGGACATTCTGCGTGGAGTGCGCAGGCTGACCTGGGTTGATACTTTTTGCAGATGCATTAAGCCCCCCTTTTAACAGAGCATGGCTCACATATTTGTATTATAGTAATAAGCAGAGCAGGTAACTGCAGACGGTAGTGTACAGGACTTGAAACCAGGGGAGGTTACTGGTTTGAATCTGCATCTGATATTTTCTATCTGAGGACTAATCACAGTCATTATGACAGTATTCATTCTTCTCTCACCAATGATCATTGTTTTGATGATGATGATGATGATATGGGAAAGCAGATAGTGGCTCCTGGAAAGTGTAGATAGGTGCATTGGCCATAGTGATGTGACTAAAATAATGTTGAAAATAGTTTTAGCGCAATACAAACAGAAATGATACTGTAAGAGAATAACCCTTTACCACACAATCCCGAGTTTTAAGAACCTAGTCAAACAAGAAGGCTTTGGAAAACATTGGGGAAAATTAGAAAATGCATCTTCTCATTTCCCCACAATGTTTTCTACCCTTCCAGAAGCAAAATCCAGTTGTTGAGCCACATTTAACTCTGTACCAGATAATCCCAACCTTTAAGGGTCCTGAGGAGGAAACCCTTTGAAAACATTGTGGGAAAAGGAGAAAATGCTGGTAACCAGCATTTTCTTCTTTTCCCACAATGTTTTCTACCATATCAAAGTAAAAATTCCTCATTTGAGTCGCATTTAAATTGTTGTCTGCAAATGTTCTCAATTTGGACTCAGGTCTACATTTTCCTCGTATGGTAAAGAGCTAATAGTTTCTCGTCTGCAAGTGCTTTTAGTTTGGACCAGTCTGAAGTTTTGTAACTCTGTAAAGAGTTGAATTAACTTTACCAAAGGACAAAATTCAATACTTATTTAATTTAAAAGCATTCTCAGATGACAAAATAAATATGACTCAAAAATTGAAATTTGCTTTGGGTAGGGTAGAAAACATTGTAGGAAAAGGAGAAATGCTGGTAACCAGCATTTTAATTCTCCTTTTCCCACAATGTTTTCAAAAGCTTTCTTTCTCAGGGTTTTGTTAAAAGTTGGGATGGTTTGGTCAGGAGCTAACCCTTTACCACACAATCCCGAGTTTTAACAACCCTGAGAGTGAAGCCTTTTGAAAACATAGTTGGAAAAGGAGAAAATGCTGGTAACCAGCATTTTCTCCTTTTCCCACAATGTTTTCTACACTTTGCAAAGAGAAATTCTAGTTTTTGAATTACATTTTATTTGTCGTCTACAAATGCTTTCAATTTGGACAGGTCTAAAATTTTGTCGTTTGGTAAAGAGTTAACCCTTTCCCAAACGACAAATTTTGGACTAGTCCAAATTGAAAGAGTTTGCAGACGACAATTTTGAATTTGATGAAAATGGCAGAAAGGTCTCAAAAAAGGGTAGAAAACACTGTGGGAAAAGGAGAAATTACTCGTTACGAGCAATTTCTCCTTTTCCCACAGTGTTTTCAAAAGACTTGTACTGCAGACACGTGAAAACCAGGGCTTGTTTGGAAAAGAGTTAAAGAACCAAATATTATTCAAAGGTGTTATTTCTGAAGGATAGGACAGCAAGTCATAGGGAAACTTTTTCTAACCACAAAATTCAATGTTCATGTTTTATCATCTGATCACAACCACAGATTGTGCCCATACCAATAATTTTCAAATCCTCAACCCTTCGGCTAGTAAATTCATGAAGGAAACATTTTGGTTGGGAAAAAAAAATAATAACAACACTTTGCCAAAGATAACAAATTGATTTAAGACTACTTTTGTCAGCGTTTTTCCCCCAATTTTTTTTTTTTGCAATACCATATTGCATGTTCTAAGATTAACTTTGTAAGCTGAGGGAACAAAACACTTACACATGGCATGCTAAGAAAGACAAATTGGGACTGCAATCGTTAAGGTTACCATCCTAAATGTTTACCAACTTAACCCTTATAGCATCTTTAAAGTTGCTTTTTCAGGCATTGTAGATCAAGAGCAGACTGCACAAAATGTGCAGTCTGGTCTTTGATGAACACTGTCCGTTTTGCTGAGACATTCATGAAAAAAAGCAACCATGAAGTTGCAATTATTTTGATGTTATTTCTGAACTGAAAGTGTCCATACCCTGGGTTTATTCGGCACTCTAAAAGTTAACCCTTTGAGTGCCTTTCACAAGTATCAAGTTGCCTTCGTGCCAGTGTAGATCAAGGTCAGACTGCACAAGACAGGAGCTTGCTTAGTGCAGGTATCATCCAATAAGTATGCTTTCTTGGTAGAGGTGGCCTCTTAACTCTTTACCAAATGACAAAATTGTAGACCAGTCCAAATTGAAAGCTTTTGCTGCCGACATAATAAATGTGAATCCAAAATTGAAATTTGTCTTGGGAAGAGCAGAAAACATTGTGGGAATAGGAGAAAATGCTGGTTACCAGCATTTTCTTCTTTTCCCGCAATGCTTTCTAAAGGCTTCCTCCTCAGGGTCGTTAAGACTCGTGATTGTGTGGTAAAGGGTTAACCCTTTTCCAAACAAGCCCTGGTTTTCACTTTTCTGCAGTACAAGTCTTTTGAAAACACTGTGGGAAAAGGAGAAATTGCTCATAACGAGCAATTTCTCCTTTTCTCACAGCGTTTTCTACCCTTTTTGAGACCTTTCTGCCATTTTCATCACATTTAAAATTGTCGTCTGCAAACTCTTTCAATTTGGACCAGTCCAAAATTTGTCGTCTGGTAAAGGGTTAAGACAGATTTAATGTACTTTCTGAGACAAGGAGAAAAAGGCAGGCAAAGTTGTGGATATATAGGGTTTTTATTGCCAGTTTTGCTACATATATCACTGGTTTCTTGTAATTATCTGATAATTCATGGGGATAAGGCACACATTAATTCTTCCACATCCTTTCAAAAGCCCTGAAGTTGTTTTGGACAGACAGATCTGCAGTTAGCGGCCATAATTTGTATCATCAAATTAAAAATTCCTATCGGATTGCATGTATTTTTTCAGTCTGCAATCAGAAGGAAAACTATTCTGGTAGAAAGCCAGGTTACTGGAACTATTTAACCCTTTGCCAAACAATCCTAAGTTTTAACGACCCCAAGGAGAAGGCCTGTTGGAAAACATTGTGGGAAAAGGAGAAAATGCTGGTAACCGGCATTTTCTCCTTTTCCCACAATGTTTTCTACCCAATCAAAGACAGAAATCATCGTTTGAGCTACACTTAAGTTGTCGTCTGCAAATGCTTTGAATTTGGTCCTGTCCAAAATTTTGTCGTTTGGTAAACGGTTAAACTGATATGCTATATTAGTGGTCGTCACCTGGTATCAGAGTTGTGGCTCTGTAAATCCCAGTCCCTAAAGCTTGGAGACAATGTTATACTGCTTAACTCTTTACCACCTGAAAAAATGTAAAACTTGTCCAAACTGAAAGCATTTGCAGACAACAATGTCAGTGTGGCTCAAATGATATATTTCTTTGGTAGGGTAGAGAACTTTGTGGGTAAAGGAGAAAATGCTGGTTACCAGCATTTTCTCCTTTTCCCACAATGTTTTCAAAAGGCTTTATCCTCAGGGTCCTTAAAACTCGGGATTGCGTGGTAAAGGGTTAAAAAAAAAGCATTGAAACTACTAAGAGGAAAGAAGCATTAATTTTGGCTCTAGTCAGAAATTTCTACTTTTCCAACAATGTTTCTACATAATTATTCGTGGTAGTCCCCTTCCTTTCTTTCAAATATTTTTCTCTTGTGTTCCTTGAATTTGTGAAATAGCCATTTTGGTAATGGAATTGTAGTGGTCCTGCTTGATGCAGTGGTGCGCTTGGTTGAATTCTTACTCATGGGGGTCGTTCACTGGAGTTTCCCTTGGCAAGACACTTCAGGGCCCAAGCCTAGAACTGTTGAACTGTTGAAACTCAGGACATACATTAATAAGTAAGCTGTTAACTTGATAATTATGACTGCTATAATGTTGTAGGCTGCGTAAAACACCAGTCAATCAATTGGTGGATTTCTTGAAATTACAGAACATATTCTTTAACTCTTCACCAAACAATCCCGACTTTTAACAATCCTGAGAAAGAAAGGTGTTGAAAACATTGTGGGAAAAGGAGAAAATGCTGGTAACCAGCATTTTCTCCTTTTCCCACAATGTTTTCAACCCTTTCTGAAACAATTTTCACTTTTTGAGTAACATTTATTTTGTCGTCTGCAAATACTTCCAATTTCGATTGGTCTAAAATTTTGTCATTTGGTAAAGTGTGAAAGAAATATAGGCTGTTTCTGCAATGTGAATCTTTTCTTGAGTTTTGTCAGTTGTCTTTTGGAGAGTCATGATCTTCTTTGCCAGTTTACCAGTTGGACTAAACAGTCCCAAGTTTGGATGACCCAGAGGTTGAAGGCCTCAGAAAACATTTTGAGAATTCTGAGAATAGGAGAAAATGCAGGTTGGCTGCATTTTCTCCTCTTCCCACAATGTTTCATTCCCTTTCCAAGACACATTTCATCATTTGAGTCACCTGTAATGTTAATTTGTCATGTGCTATCAAAATTCTGAATACAATATTATGTTGTCTTGTAGAGGATTAGATAGTAAAGAAAGGGCCAAGAAAGTTTCTTAGAAATACAATCTTGTTTCCTGGAGGAGAGAAAGTGAGGATTAAATTTCTAGCATGGGTATTTTATCATCTACAAAAATCAATACTGTTCATGTCTGTCTAGACAGAAAACAGGGGGTGTCTTGCAAGACTTTCTTTAAACCCTGTACCCCGCAGTCCCAGGTTTTAATGACCCTGATAAAAAAGCCTTTTGAAAATCATTGGGAAAAGGAGAAAATGCTGGTAACTAGAATTTTTTCTTTTTCACACAATGTTTTCTGTCCTTCCGAAACAAATTTTTGAGTTACATTTTGTTTGTGGTTTGCAAATGCTTTCAATTTGCAAATGCTTTCAATTTGGACAAATCTAAAATTTTGTCATTTGTAAAAGAGGTAAGTCTTTACCAAATGACAAAATTTAGACTTGTCCAGTTTGAAAAGATTTGCAGACGACAAATAAAACGTTGCTCAGATGGTGGAAGCTGTCTTTGATAAGGTAAAAAACATTGTGGAAAAAGGAGAAAATGCTGGTTACCAGCATTTTCTCTTTTTCCCACAATATTTTCTATAGTTTTCTTTCTCAAGGTCGTAAAAAGTCAGGATTGTGTTTTAAAGGGTTAACCCTAACCCCACAATCCCAAGTTTTAACCGACCCTGATGAAGAAGCCTTTTGAAAACAGTATGGAAAAAGGAGAAAATACTGGTAAACAGCATTTTCTTCTTTTCCCACAATGTTTACTACCCTTTCCAAAAGAAATTAAATTGTTTCGTTACATTTTGTTTGTCATCTGGAAATGCTGGTTGCCAGCATGTTCTCCTTTTCCTACAGTATTTTCAAAGGTCTTCTTCCCTAGTGTCATCAAAGCTGGGGATTGTGTGGTAAATACGTAACACACAGAAAAATTCAACGAAAAATTGTATTGTGAGCATCTGTTATTCAAATTAATGGTAATACACAAGAAAATATTTTGTAACCTTCAGAGTCTCAAGTAAACTTACCAAACACTTCTAGTCTGAGAACAAGAGTCCAATAGTTTTGTTGCTATTTTAAGATTGCTTTTGTCCAAAATACCTCAAAAAAAGTTTTCAAAAGCCTACTTGTTCAGGGCAGTAAAACACAGAATTATTGGGTAATGAATGAGTAATATCCAGTTTTCTAATTTTGCAGTATAAGAATGTAAAAATGAAAGGTGTGAAGAAAATGGTAATCTTCTAAATGAAGGCACTTTAGATCTTTGATAAAATAGAATATTTTATCTGACTACAAGTGCCAGTGTTGAAAGCTAGCCCACAGCATATATGATGTTTTGGACATATTTTGTTTTTCTCTGATAGTATTTCTCACATCAGTTGCACAATTTTTTACATCAGTTCAACCTTTTGCCAAAAAATCCACCGTTTTTATGAATCTGATAAAGAAAGCTTTTAAGAACATTGTGTGAAAAGGAGAAAATGCTGGTATACCAGAGTGTCATGAAAAAGTGAGATGATATGACTTAAGTTGTGATGAAAGCAGCAAACAACAAAATAATGTGCCGCCTAGTGAGTGCACATCAACACTGTCAGTGCTTTGATTTAGTGCTGTAGGTCAAATACCACTTAACCCTTTACCAGACAATCACAAGTTTTAATGACCCTGGTCAGAAATCCTTTGATATCCTCGTGGGAAAACGAGAAAATGCTGGAGACGAGCATTTTCTCCTTTCCCCACTATTTTTTTTTTACACTTTCACAGATAGTTGCCATCATTTCAGCTTAAGTTAATATGCCATCTGCTTTCCATTTGAACCAGTCTAAAATTTTGTCATCTGGTAAAGAGCAGTGAGTAACAAAATGATGTTCCACCAAGTGAGCGCAGGTCAATACTGTCAGTGCTTTGAATTAGTGTAGAAGGTCAAATACCACTTAAACAAAAGCCTTTGTTCTATTGGGTCATTATATAACATCAATTGATAGTAAGAATAAGTTTCTTTGTGACTAGATTGTATCCATCCAATTAATTCTTAACATAAATAGTCCTGTGTATTAATCTTTAACTCTAACAAATAACAACATTTTAGATTGCTCCAAATTAAAAGTGCTTGCAGACGACAAATCAAACGTGGCTCAAAAATTTAAATTTGTATTGGAAAGGATGGAAAACGTTTTGGGAAAAGGAGAAAATGCTGATTAACAGCATTTTCTCCTTTTCCCATAATATTTTCAAAAGGCCTCTTTCTCAGGGTTGTTAAAAGATGGGATCATGTGGTAAAAGGTTAACCAACAATCCAGTGTATTAATCTTTAACCCTATACCACATAATTCCAAGTTTTAATGACCCTGAAAGAAAAGGCTTTTGAAAACATTGTGGAAAAAGGAGAAAATGCTGGTAACCAGCATTTTCTCCTTTTTCCACAATGTTTTCTACCCAGTGACAGAGATCATCATTTGAGAACCATTTAATTTGTTTTCTGCAATTTTTTTTTTAGTTTGGTCAATTCAAAAGTTTTATCGTTGGGTAAAGGGTTAAGCTGGTACATAAATAGAATGGAAATTTCCAGCCAATAGAATTTACTGAAAGAATGCGAATGCGATTTCAAAGTGCTTGTTGCTGAAAAAACCTCACCGTACTGGACAGTGTAGATCCAAGATCAGACTGCTCATTCTGTTCAGTCTGATCTTGATAGATACTGTCCCCAAAAGAGTCCTGAGTGGCACTTAGCAGACCAAGGATTAACAACCCTAATGAAAAGGGCTATTGGAAACATTGTGGGAAAAGGAGAAAATGCTGATAACCAGAATGTTTGTCTTCATGATAACTCTGGCGATAATGGAAATTGGTCTCTTTGTGTCAAAAAGTAGGTCACCTGGTCAGGTCTTTGAAAAACCTTGTGTGTAGTCTTGAGGCAATACTTTCAATCTGATCAGAATATTTATCTTGATTTTACTTGGGACAAGTGAGAAAATGGGTCATGTCAGGTCAAAAAGTAGGTCACCAGTTCAGATCTTTGAAAAATATTATGTACACTCTTAGGGGCCGCATTTTCAGTCTAATACTCAAGAAAGTTAGGTAGCATGTTTGTTCTGATGATATCTTGGATAGATTTGAAAATCGGACACATTGGGACAAAAACTAGGTCACTAGACCAAATCTTGGGAAACCTTGTGAACACTCCAGAGGCCAGATTTTCAGTGCAATACTCATGAGAGTTAATCAGAATATTTGTCATGATGATATCTTATACAAGTTTGAAAATGGGTCAGCTCAGGTTAATGAGTAAGTCACTGAGTCGAATCTTTGTTTGCACTTTAGAGGCAATATCAGTTCAGTGCTCTTGAAAGTTTATCGTAATGTTTTCCTTGATAGTATCTCAAACGACTTTGAAAATGGTTCCTCTCTGGTCAAAAAGTAGGTCAATGAGACAATTTTTTGGAAAAACCTCTAGAAGCTTGATTTTCAGTCCAATGCTCATGCAAGTTGTTCAGAATGTTCAGGTTGATGATATTAAGGGTACGTTACAATCATGGTTGCATTGGTTCAGAAAGTAGGTCACTGGAACAAATTTGTAAAGACCACATTTGCACTCTGGTGGTCATCAAACGTGGTCAGAATGTCATTCTTGATGAGATCATTAACGTTAATTTTTGAGAATGGGTCAGCCTGATTAAAAACTAGCAGCTAGGTCATTAGATCATGTCAGAGAAAAAGCACTGACTATCATTTGTACTATCTAATAAAGGTCCCAAAAGCATAGGTGAGCAATTCAGGGCCATCATGGCCCTCTTGTTTCCCATAAGATTGTTTGGGGTAAAGGGTTAAACAAGAGCAAAAAAAAAGGTTGTGTCCCTTGTATTTTTTTAAAGGCAGAATTAAGTTCATGTCTGTGAATGTGATTTGTTGCCATAGAAATGTATTTATGTAATTTTGTAATTATTATTATGTCTTTCTAGTGGGAAGCAATTTATAGTCCTTGTTTAGTTGTTTACGAATTTAACTCTTAGGTTGCTAAGCACGACTTAAAGACCTTCTGCAGACTGTGTAGATTAAGATCAGACTGCACAGAACATGCAGTCTGATCTTGGATCTACACTGTCAGATAAGGAGTTATTTTTCCCCCAAAAATACCTCTGAAAAAGCAAAATTTGTTTTTACTATCAGCTTAAAAGTTGCATTTCACTTATTTAGCAAGATAAGAGTTAATGAACTTAATGTACTGGGCAGTTAGCTCAACACTTAGTGCATGTTTGGACATGTCTGAAATTTTATCGTTTTGCAAAGAGTTAAGAGGCAAGTTTAACCCTGTACCTCACAATCAAGACTTTTAACGACCCTGTAAAAAAAGCCTTCAGAAAACATTCTGGGAAAAGGAGAAAATGCTGGTAAACAGCATTTTCTCCTTTTCCCATAATGAATTCTACCCTAACAATAACAAATTTCAAATTTTCCGCCCCATTTATTTTGACGTCTGCCAATGCTTTCAATTTGGACCAGTCTAAAATTTTGTTGTTTGGTAAAGGGTTAAACATACTAGCCACAGGTTATTCGTCATATGCATATGCAAATGCTTTGAAAGTAGAAAAGTCCACTAGTTTGTCATAATATTATGATAATTCCATCAAAATGTCTCTTGATGAATAATTTGTTAATGTGTATTTTCTGTTTCTATTTTCAGGTAAGTCATGCTGTTTCTATACAGATAATGGTTATTGTTTGTACCTATCATTGCCAGAGTTGACAATCAGGTTTGGTCAAAGATAGCCATGTGAAGCCTGGGGATTTGAGAACGGGTTTGTAGTGGAAAGCAAAGACTTAACCTTTGTAGCCCTGAGCCCTGATTTAATTGCCTATGCAAACAGTGTAGATAAATATCAGACTGCACAGAACATGTAACCTGATCTTTGATCTTCATGTTTTGCTTCTTTGCTTACCGTTCAGTCAAAAATGTCTATGATATCTGCATCCATAGCACTCACTGAGAATGGCTGGATCATTTATTCATGACTGCAAGCATTACTAATATACCCACCAAGGTTTCCAAGTTTGGCAGCTCCACCTTCAAGCATGTGCAGTACCTCAGTCCTTGCCAATGGAACCTTCTTTCTGACATTGCCTCCAGAGGAGGTTCAGTGTAAAAGGTGTTCTTGTGAAGTCTGGGGATTTATAAAAGGGTTTATAATAGGAAACAAGAATTTGTCATGTTCTTTGTTCCTGCAGAAAAGCACTTATTATAGTCATCCTGGTGAATGGTAATGAGATTGTGAAGTGTTTTGAAAATGTCATTGTTTGTTTGGACTACTTATGAAATAATTAACTCTTTAACTCTTTGCCGCACAATCCTGATTGATTGTATAGTGTTTAACGCCATTTTCAACGGTATTATTAGTTATATCACGGTTGCCAGTGCACCTATCCATGCTTTCCTGGAGTTTCTTTTACCAGTACTCCGCACAGTATTATTTCCAAGCCACTGGCTGCTTCCCCACATAACCATCATCAAGACAATGGACAGCGGTGAGAGAGGAATGAATCCTGTTGCAATGACTATCATCTATCTTCGGAAAGAAATTGGCAAAGCCGGGGATAGAACCAACAACCTCCTGTTCTCAAGTCCTGTACACTACTGACTGAGCAACCAGGGCTTGGCGCCACACAATCCTGAGTTTTAACAACTTTAAAGAAATAGGCATTTGAAAACATTGTTGGAAAAGGAGAAAATGCTGGTAACCAGCATTTTCTCCTTTTCCCACAATATTTCTACTCTATCAAAGACAGAAATCATCATCTGATCTACATTCAATTTGTCGTCTGCAAATGCTTTCAACTTGGTCCTGCCAAAAGTTGGTCATTTGGTAAAGAGTTAATAGATGTTGGACTTGTCCATTTTGAAAGCATTTGCAGACAATAAATTAAATTTTGCTCAAAAATGGTATTTTTCTCTCGAAGGGTAGTAAACACTGTGGAAAATGAGAAAATTCTGGTTTATCAGCATTTTCTCTATTTTCTACAATGTTTTAATAAGTGGTAATTCCAGAGGTTGTTAAAACTCAAGATTGTGTGGTAAAGCGTTAACTCTTTAACCCTTTCCCAAACAACAAATTTTGGACTGGTCCAAATTGAAAGAGTTTGCAGACGACAATTTTAAATTTGATGAAAATGGCAGAAAGTTATCAAAAAAGGGTAGAAAACACTGTGGGAAAAGGAGAAATTGCTCATTACGAGCAATTTCTCCTTTTCCCAGTGTTTTCAAAAGACTTGTACTGCAGACAAGTGAAAACCAGGGCTTGTTTGGGAAAGAGTTAATAGATGACATAATTACGGACTTGTCTTATTTTAAAGCATTTGCAGATGACAAAATAGTTTGTTGCAAACAATGGGGTTTGATTTTGAAATCGAACAATACATTGTTGATAAAGGTGAAAAGCGTTTTCTCCATTTTCCACAACATTTTCAAGAGTATTCTTCTTTAGAATCTCAGAAATGGGAAAGGGCGGCGAAGGGGTTAACCTTAACCCTTTCCCAAACGATAAATTTTAGACTGGTCCAAATTGAAAGAGTTTGCAGACAACGATTTTAAATTTGATGAAAATGGCAGAAAGTTATCAAAAAAGGGTAGAAAACACTGTGGGAAAAGGAGAAATTGCTCGTTACGAGCAATTTCTCCTTTTCCCACAGTGTTTTCAAAAGACTTGTACTGCAGACACGTGAAAACCAGGGCTTGTTTGGGAAAGAGTTAATAGATGACATAATTACGGACTTGTCTTATTTTAGAGCATTTGCAGATGACAAAATAGTTTGTTGCAAACAATGGGGTTTGATTTTGAAATCGAACAATATATTGTTGATAAAGGTGAAAAGCATTTTCTCCATTTTCCACAACATTTTCAAGCGTATTCTTCTTTAGAATCTCAGAAATGGGAAAGGGCGGCGAAGGGGTTAACGTTAAGGAAGCTTTATCCATTGCCTCCCTTAACCCTTTAGCAAACGACAAAAATGTAGACATGTCCAAATTGAAAGCATTTGCAGACAACAATTAAAATGTAGCTCAGCTGATGGAATTCCTCTTTGATAGGGAAGAAAATACTGTGGGAAAAGGAGAAAATACTGGTTAGCAGCATTTTCTCCTTTTCCAACAATGTTCTCAAAAGCTTTCTTTCTCAGGGTCGTTACAAGTCGGGATTTTGTGGTAAAGGGTTAATAAAGGCGCAGCAGGCTTTAATACTTTACCTAAACAATCCCAACCTTTAACAACCTTGAGGAAAAAGCCTTTTGAAAACATTGTGAAAAAAGGAGAAAATGCTGGTAACGAGCATTTTCTCCTTTTCCCGCAATGTTTTCTACCGTATCAAGACAAATTCCATTATTTGAGCAACATTTAAATTGTTGTCTGCAAATGCTTTCAATTTGGACAAGCCCACAGTTTTGTCGTTTGGTAAAGAGTTAACTCTTAACCACACAACAAAATTTTAGACCAGCCCAAAATGAAAAGCGTTTCCAGACGACAAATAAAATGGGGCACAAACGACAGTTATAATCTGTCGTTAAGATCATTGAAAACATTGTTGGAAAAGAAGTACTAGCATTTTCTTCTTTTACCACAATGTTTTCAAAAACCAAAATCTTCCTCAGGGTCATTAAAACTTGGGATTATGTGCTAGAGAGTTAAGAGCATTCTTGTAAGAAATGCGAAATCAACATCAAATTTAGAAGACAAAATGTTAAATTAGTCCATTTTGAAAGCATGTTGAAGACCACACGATGTCATGTGGCTCAAATGATAGGGGTTTTTGCCAAAAGGTTAGAAAATATTGTAGGAAAAGGAGAAAATGCTGATTTCCAGCATTTTTTTTTTCTTTTCTTTACCCTTTACCCAAAAGAACAAAATTTTAGACTTATCCAAACCCAAAGCATCTGCAGAAAACAAATTAAATATCACTAGAATTGTGGAAGTTGATGTTAACCCTTTACCAAATGACAATAATGTAGACTGGTCCAAATTGAAAGCATTTGCAGACAACAACTTAAAGGTGACAAAAATTGTCCTTGACAGAGTAGAAAACATTGTAGGAAAGGGAGAAAATGCTGGTTACCAGCATTTTCCCCATTTCCCACAATGTTTTCAAAAGGCTTCTTCCTCAGGGTCATTAAAAGTCGGGATTGGGTGGTAAAGAATTAGTTAATAGAGTCAAAAACATGTTGAGAACGGAAAAAAACGCTTAAGTCCAGCATTTTCATGTAATGTTTTCAAAAGTTTTCTTTCTTAAGATCTGCCAGAGTTGGGATTGTGTGGTAAAGGATTAAAACATTTTCAGAAGCCACCTTCATGAAGTTTCTACAAGCATGGGACTGTTTGGTGAAGGGTTAGGGAAATGAAAATGAATTTGTTTTAACAACAGGAAAAAGTAATTATTGTAACCTACCATTTATAATTAACCCTTTATCACACAATTCTGACAATTAATGACCCTTAGGAAGAAGACTTTTGAAAACATTGTGGGAGAAGGAGAAAATCCTAGTAACTAGCATTTTCTTTTTTTCATAAAGATAAGTTCTATCCTATCAGCGAACTGAAGCTCATTTGTATTAATTCTGAATTTGTCGTCTGCAGGTGCTTTGAATTTGGGAGAATTGAAAATTTGTCATGTGGGAAAGGGTTGAAATGCCATGACTTTTTAACTCTTCGCTGAAAGACTCATACTAGACTCTTCAGAATTTGAAGTATCTGCTGACTGATTGTATGGTGTTTAACGTCGTTTTCAACATTATTTCAGTTATATCACGGCGGCCAGTGCACCTATCCATGCTTTCTTGGAGTTTCTTTTACTGGTACTCCGCACAATATTCTTTCCAAGCCACTGGCTGCTTTCCCACATAACCATCATCGAAACAATGGTCAGCAGTGAGAGAGGAATAAATCCTGTCGCGATGACTATCACCAGTCCTCGGAAAGAAATTGGCCAAGCCGGGGATCAAACCAGCGACCTCCTGTTCTCAAGTCCTGTACGCTACCGACTGAGCTACGGGGGTTTGGCAAGGAAGTATCTGCAGATGTACAAATTTGAAAGTGGTTCATATGAACCAAAGTTCTTTTCTATAGGGTAGAGAACATATTATGTGTATCCCAAGGCTGTAGTCACAAACCATTCTAACCTCTTATAATTCTAATTCTCAAGAACTTAGTGGATTGCAAAAAAAGAAAAAAAAATTCTGAGTGGCTAAACCATGTACCATATTTTACCTAATTAACACGCCAGGGCGCCATGCAAAACACCGACAGGGCTCGCTTATTTCACAGCTAATTTCTAGAATTCAAGAGCCATCATAGAGTAAGTATGTTACTTTGATCCAGGTTTTAGTGATTGCAGACTGCGAAGCGATTGCCATTTAAAAAAAAAACCACTGTGTTATTGCATAATACAAATTTTAGTGCCGATCATGATTCATTTGGATATTAAATAAAAATGGGACACTGGTATTCAGTACTTTACCTTCTCAAAGTTTTTCCAAGTTAGTTGATAAATTTTATGTGGCTGGAAGTTTATAATGTTATTGGAAGTGTATGTTTATTCGGATAGTCAGGTGTTAAGTAATTAGGATTATGTTGATGCCATACTGGTAAGTTTATTTATAATTTTCTGGTCATTAACAATATTCATCAGTCTGCATTTGAAAATTTGTAGTGAAGTTATCTTGCATTTGGAAGTTAATCACTCCAGTTGTCAATTTTAAGGTAAGGTCGTGTATGGGTGGGGGTTGTCCAGAGGCCTCTGGAGCAAGTAATATAGTTGGGGACGCTACTGTTAGGAAGGGAGCATTAATTAGGTGAAATACAGTATGTATAAATGCACAGTTTAACCAATCCAAAATCATGTTACTTTCTAAATGGTCAACAGCATTTTTCCCTTTTCCAAAAATATTTTATGTCCTTTTATATACAAGTGTCATCATCCTGCAAATATTTTGTGTATGGACAGGTCCTAAATTTCATCATCCATTAACCCTGTACCATACAATTCTGAGGTGTAATGATCCTGACAGAAAAAGCTTATGAAAACATGGTCAAAAACGCAGAAAAGACGGTAACCAGCATTTCCCCTTTTCCCACATTGTTTTCTACCGTCTTCGAGACAAAATGTCAGTATTTGTGTAACATTTGTTGTCTGCAAATGCTTTCAGGTTTTGGACAAGTCTAAAATGTTGTTGTTTGACAAAGAGTTAACCCTTCACCACACAATCCTGACTTTTAACAACCCTGAGAAAGAAGCCTTTTGAAAACATTGAGGGAAAATGCTGGTAACCAGCATTTTATCCTTTTCCCACAATGCTATCTATCCCATTGAACTCAAATTCTATCGTTTGAGCCACATATAATTTGTCATCTGCAAATGCTTTCAGTTTGGACCAGTCTAAAATTTGGTACAGAGTTAAAGAGTAAAGGAACTGGGAGAGATCTGCTGCAGCCAAAATGACTCAGACAAAACTATTGATTGATGTTTCTGGAGTGAGAGCCGGCTCTGTATAAAATTGCTGTTCTAATGTTTGCATAAATATCTTATCTTTGGATGGTGCACTACTGTATTCTGTTGCCTGACACTGCATAAATGCACCAATTTTAGCCTTCTGTAGAGTATGGCTTTTGAAAACATTGTATGAAAACAAGCTATTGATTTTTCACAATCTCAAGTATGAGTGCACAGGAAGAAGGAAAAAGTTGTCTGCAGGAGGTAGCTAAGGATCATTGAATTTTGAAATGGAGAAAGTAAATAGAACAGAAGCCTGTACAGTGATGCAGAAATATTGCTACTTTGTGTTAGTCTAAAACCATTAACTCTTTACCAAATGACAAAATCTTGAACTTGTCCAAATTGACAGCATTTGCAGATGACAAAATAAATAAGACAAAAGATTGAAATTTGTTTTCTGAAGGGTAGAAAACATTGTGGGAAAAGGAGAAAATGCTGGTTACCAGCATTTTCTCCTTTTCCTACAATGTTTTTAAAAGGCTTCTTTATCAGGGTCGTTAAAACTTAGGATTGTGTGGTAAAGGGTTAAAGTGCTGAATAAACCAAAAGAACATTTTCATTCTAGAAATAATACTCATAATAAATAATATCACTCTTGGCTGTTCTATTTATTTCATGCTTCTAACCCCCTTTTTTGTTGGGATTTGGGAAGTATAGGGGAGCTCTCGGTATTTTTGTGCTAGTGAGTTAATGAATTGGTAAAAACTGTAAAATTATCAAACCATAATCCATCATTATTTCCCAATAAACAACCAAAAAGCACGAAATGAAAGATTATAGCTCTGTACTAAACAGGGAAAAGGAAGACTGGTCCAAATTCAAAGTATCTGCAGACGACAAATTAAATGTGGCTCATTTGAAAATATTTGCCTCTGAAACAGTTGAAAATACTGTGGGAAATGGAGAAAATGCTAGTTACCAGCACATTTTATAACTCCGTCTGCTGACGATGTGTTCAGAAGTAGCTGAAAGACAGCACTGAATAGATGGGGGTGGGGTGAATATTTTTAAGTTAATAATAGAAGTGTCTCTGCTAAAACCTATGTATTGGTACTCGATGAACTTATATCAATGACACTATTGCAATGAGTACCATTAGATTTTCTTACCCGTCAAAGATAAATTCCATCATTTGAGCTAAACTTTGTTGTCTGCAAAATTAGTGCTTTCAGTTTGGACCAATCTACATTTTTGTTGTGTGGTAAAGAGTAAAGTGTTATCCTAAAAGCCATGTCATGTAGTATCAGATTGTGTTACCGTTTTTACAAGAAAATACAATATTTACTTCTTGAAAGGATTTTTGCAGCAGAAATTTTGAAAACATTCTAGTCTTACAAAGATCATAAGCATAAGAGGTTTAACACTTAGGCTGCTAAGCACAGCTCAGTGACCTTTTGTGGACAGTGTAGATCCAAGATCAGACTGCATAGAACATGCCCAGAAACTACCTTTGACATAGCAAAGTTTGGGTATGTACCTGAATGTTTCATTACACTTACTTAGCAGAATAAGGGTTTACATATGAATGCTTCAGAAGACATTGTGACAAAAGGAGAGAAATTTCCCATTATAAGCAGTATATCCTATTGCTACAATGTTTTTCCAGTGTGGTCTGCCAGAAGATGGAAAAATGTTTGCTGCTGAATGTAACGAAATACATGAACAGATGGCTGGATTCAACAGGAAACCTCGGAGGCCCTGTAGCCATTGGTTCCAAATCAAATCATCCCTTTCTTCTGAACCATTATTCTACTCTCTCTTTTCCCCTTACCCCAGCAGACTTTGTTTTTGGACAGATTTTAGTTATATTTTGGCACATTAACCCTTTACCAAATACTGTAATACAGTATTTTAACTAGCCTGATGAATCATAGTCTTTGAAAACATTGTGGGAAACAAAGAAAATGTTGGTAACCAGCATTTCCTCCATTTTCCTGAAAGTTCTTTACTGTTTCAAAGACAAATCCTTTCATTGGAGTTATAAATGATTTTGTTGTCTGCAAATGCTTTCAATTTGGACAAGTCTAGTATTGTGTTAACTCTTTACCAAACAACAAAATTTCAGACTGGTCCAAATTGAAAGCATTTGCAGATGACAAATCAAATGTAGCTCAAAATTGTAATTTGTTTTGTGAAGGGTAGAAAAGACCATGGGAAAAGGAGAAAATGCTGGTTACTAGCTTTTTCTCCCTTTCACACAATGATCTCTAAGCTTTTTAAAGACAATTCCATTATTTTTGCAACAGTGTTTTGTGTCTGCAAATGCTTTAAATTTTGACCAGTCTAAACTCTGTTTTGTTGTAAAGAGTTAACCCTATATCAAACCATAAAAGTTTAGACAAGTCGAAATTGAAAGCATTTGCAGAAGACAAAATAAAGGGGACTCAAAAATTGAAATTTGTTTCAGGAAGGGTAGAAAACATTGTGGGCAAAAGAGAAAATGCTGGTTACCAGCATTTTCTCCTTTTCCCACAATGGTTTCTAAAGGCTTCTTCGTCTGAGGGTCGTTAAAAGTCAGGATTGTGTGATAAAGGGTGAAAGAGTTAATTCTTCCAGAAAGATGGCTTATCATTTGGGTATACTTAGTAGACTGTAAAAGTCAACAGCAAAGTTGGGGGGAAAAAAGATATAGAGGTGATTGGGTCCAATAAAAGGGTGCCATCTATCATAATACAATCTTGTCTGTCCAATTACTGTAATGTTTGATGGAATGCAGATTGCTAGATTCCTGGAAGGGGCCAATAAAACTGGGTGTTGAACAATTAGCACCTTGGTCTAGGGGCTGTTGGAATTAGGGTCCATATGGTTCATTCCCCTGCATGATAAAATGTATTGAGCTGTGAGTTGATAAGATTTATCTCTTAGAATGCTGAATTAATGAAATGGACCTCTTTAAACAGGAAATACCATTTGAAATATTGTCATTTCAAGCTTGTTTTGTTCAGAATGTGCAAAAAATTAGCTGACAGTGAAGATCCCAGATCAGACTGCACATTCTCTGCAGTCTGATCTTGATCTACACTGTCTGCAAAAACAACAAGTCGGTTCCAGCACTTTATGGGTTATTTTGTAGACAGTACCTTCCTATAGGGCTCAATAGGAATCACCTGAACCCTTTGTCAAACAATTGAGGAAGATGGCTGTTGAAAACATTGTGCAAAAAAGAGAAAATGCTGATAACCAGCATTCAGTCTCCTTTCAGCGCAATGTTTTCTGCACTATGAAATATAGTTTTTACAGTTTTAGCCTCACTGAAAGCACTGGGCTTTTCCTGGATGTGTCCTTCAGCAAGACACTTCACCTGGCCTAGTATTTGTGAAACCTAGGACAAATATTCCATGTCTGTTTGAGCTTTTACTGTGATATGACTGAAATGATGTTGAAAGCAGCATAAAACACCATTCAATCAATCAACCCTTGCCTCAGATTCTTGATCAGTTAATGGTTCCTGGATGGTTGATATTTACAGTGGTTTCATTTAACCCTTTACCAAACAATCCCTAGTTTTAACAACCCTGAGGGTGAAGGTCTTCGAAAACATTGTCGGAAAAGGAGAAAATGCTGGTAACCAGCATTTTCTCCTTTTCTCACAATTTTTTTTTTTTGACCAATTTGAAAATGGACATCATCTTTTGAGCTACATTGAAATTGTCATCTGCTAATGCTTTTGGTTTGTTAATATTTGATGAAGAGTTAACCCGTAGACTGCTAAGCGTGACTCACTGACCTTTTGCCAATAGTGTAGATTAAGAACAGACTGCACATAATGTGCAGTCTGATCTTGATCTACACTGTCCGATAAGGAGATATATTTTCCCCCAAAAAAAAACCTTTGAAGTAGCAAAATGAGTTTTTACTACCCGCTTGAAAGTTTCATATCACTTATTTAGCAGAAAAGGGGTTAATTTCAGTGACCATCCAAAAAAAAAAAGAAAAAAAAAAAGGATGAGCCCTTGATTTGAACCACTTAGTTCACTTTGTTTTTCCCTCATATAAAGGGGTCAGTAGATTATATTTCAGGATAATTGACCATGTAATTGGACAATGTGAAGACCCTTGATAGCCCTTTATAATATCATTAATTGCCAGGGATTCCTGAAGGCTTTCTCTGGCCCCCATACTCCGGCAAGATGATATGTATATAGCAACATGGATCTTTCATTCCAATCAAGAAACTTTGTTATATTTGAAGGGGAATGAATACATTATGTATGAAGTGCTATGAAATAATAAATAGTATGTAATAGGCATGCTAGTTTAATTCTTTGCCAAGCGATTTAATATTAGGTTAAATGAAGGAATTTGGATATGACAAATTATTGATGCTTCATACATGATTCAATTTATTTCTAGAGAGGTAGAAAATATTGTGGAGAAAGAAGAAAATGCTGGTAAGCAGCAATTTTTCTTTTTTTCCCACAATGTTTTGCAAAGTTTTCCTGCACATAATTATGTGCAGTCTGATCTTGTTTTCACACTCTCCACACTATGCACATAATTATGATCACAAACAGCAGTATAAGAGTTGAAACGCGGGATTTTTCGGTAAAGCTTTTAAAATGAAAATAGCTTCTTTTTCTAACTTTGAAACATTACACAGATTTTATAAATCAGTGATATTCATCTGGAAATTGATGCAGTGATTTGGACAGAAATTGGCTTTGCACAAGTACAGAACAGTGAGTTTTATTTTTATATGCAACAAATTTATTTCAACAAGTAGAGAGAAAATTAGTACATTAGATCTAAGGTATTGTAAGTTTATTATACAACATTTGCAATTATTGTCTCTTCTTGTTTTTGTAATTCTTTGATGGCCAAATAAAGAGAATGACCATCCAAATAAATGCTGTTTGCAGTGGTTTAGACAATATATCTCAGAATGGTTACCAGTGATTTCTACCTTGCCCAGTGACACTTATTTTTAACCCTTAGAGCACCCAATAAACCTATGATACATTTTCATCCTAGAAATACGACCCAAATAATTGCAATTTCATGGTAGCTTGGTCAACAGTGTTTCAGGAAAGCGGACAGTGTAGATCAAAGATCAGGCTGCATGCTTTGTGCAGCCTGATCTTGATGTACACTGGCCGCAAAGGCAATCATAGTAGTGAAAGGCGCTTTAACTCTTTCACTATTCACTCCAGAAATTACGTTTTTTCCGAGCTCTAAAAATAGATTTCCACTGCCATTTAAAACGACATTAATCATAGTTTAAAAATAGAGTAGCGGACAGCATAGATCAAGATCAGACTGCACGTTCTGTGCAGTCTGATCTTGATCTACGCTGTCCGCAAAAGATAGTCAGGTCGTCATTAGTAGTGAAAGAGTAAAGGGTTAAAAGACTTTTTCTGAATGGTTTTCAAAACACTTGAGGTTTTGGGAAGGGATTCACTCTTTACCAGAAAACAACATTTTAGGCTTGTCAAAACTACGTAAATTGCAGACAACAAATTACATCTAGTGCTAATAATGGGAATTTTCCATGAAGATTAGAAAAACATTTTGGGAAAAGGAGAAAATGTTGGTTACCAGCATTTTTTTTTTCTCTTTCCTCAGTGTTTTTGAAAGTTTTTTTTCCAGTGGTTATTTAACTCTTGACCAAATGACAAAATTTTAGACTGGTCCAAATTGAAAGCATTTGCAGAGGACAAATTAAATGTGAGTGAAAATTGTTTTGGGAAGGGTAGAAAACATTGTGGGAAAAGGAGAAAATGCTGGTTACCAGCATTTTCTCCTTTTCCCACAATGTTTTCAAAAGGCTTGTTTCACAGGGTCGTTAAAAGTCGGGACTATGTGGTTTAGGGTTTTAAACACTATAGTTAGTGAAAGGATTAAATACTGTTGTCCAATCCAGCATCCCTCATTTTCTGTAAGTTGGTAATTTTTTACCTGGGCTCAAATTCTTTCAATCCATCAAATACAATATATCTTTGAAATGATGACTTTCATGTGGTTTTTCAGTTTAAAGATTAAAAAGATTTTTAACTTCAATATATTTTTGGTATTTATTTGTTCTTCTCTACCCATGCATGTTCACTTTCAAGAAAACTGGTATTTTAATGAAATGAAGTTGCACTTATTTTCTAATACATTTAAAACATTTAATCGAAAAAAACAGAAAACATTATTGTAAAAGTGATCAGCATTTTCTGCTTTTGATTGATTGATTGTATGGTGTTTAATGTCGTTTTCAACATTATTTCAGTTACATCGCGGTGGCCAGTGCACCTATCCATGCTTTCCTGGAGTTTCTTTGACCAGTACTATGCACAATATTCTTTCCAATCCACTGGCTGCTTTCTGCTCTTGACATCATGTTTTCGAAATACCTTCTTTCTCAGGGTAGTATAATGGATTGATTCATTGAATGGTGTTTTGTGCCTCTTTCAACATTATTTTGGTGATATCACGGCGACAGGATATTCATGTACATGTATGTCTTCAGTTTCACCAGTACAAGGCTGGGGCTCTGAAGTGTCATGCCCAAGGACACTCACACAAAAAACCCAGTGTTCTGTGAGGCTTGAACCCAGAGCATAAATTATAATAGCTTCTCCTATACTTTATATCACTGAGTAACACAGGACCTGTCAGGGTGGTTAAACTCTTCATCAAATGACAAAATTTAGATTGGTCCAAATTCAAAGCATTTGCAGACGACAAAATAAATGTAACTAAACTGATGATTTCTGTCGTTGATAGGGTAGAAAACACTGTGGGAAAAGGAGAAAAATGCTGGTTACCAGCATTTTCTCCTTTTATTATCATGTTTTCAAAAGGCTTCACCTTCAGGGTTGAAAATCAGGATTGGTTGGTAAAGAGTTAAGCCATTACCAAACAATCCTGGGTTTCCACGACCCTGAGAAGGAAAGCCTTTGGAAAACATTGTCGGAAAAGGAGAAAATGCTGGTAACAAGCATTTTCTCCTTTTCGCACAATGCTTTCTACCCTCCCAAAAACAAATTTCAATATTTGAGTCACATTCATTTTGTCGTCTGCATAGCTTTCAGTTTGGACGAGTCTAAAATTTTGTCGTTTGGGAAAGAGTTAATGTGGATTGTGTGGTACACGGTTAACTCTTTACCAAACAACAAAATTTTGGAATGGACAAAATTGAAAGCATTGGCAGACGACAAATGAAATTTTGCTTACATGATGATTTCTGCCTGTAATAAGGTACAAAACATTGTGGGAAAAGGAGAAAATGCTGGTTACCAGCATTTTCTCCTTTTCCCACAATGTTTTCAAAAGCCTTATATTTCAGGGTCATTATAATTCGAGATTGTGTGGTAAAAGGTTAATGTTTAAAAGTCCAAGAGATTGTTCAGGTCATTGCATGCAAGCTATGCATTGTACAGTTATCAGGGTAATTCATTAGAAACGATTTTGTTGAACCCTGAACTGTTCCATCAAGTGCTTTTTATAACCCTTAGGAAAAATGCCTTTTTGAAAATAATTTGGAAAAAGAAAGAAATGCTGGTAATCAGCAATTTCTCCTCTTCCCACAATGTTTTCTACCGTCTGGAAGGCAAACTCCCATCATTTGAATGTCATCTGCAAATGCATTTAATACCTTTATTATTGACAGAATCTAAAACTCTGCAGTTTTGTAAAGTGTTAACCCTGTACCACACAATCCCAATTTCTGACGACCCCGAAAGAAAAGGCTTTTGAAAACATGGGAAAAGGAGAAAATGCTGGTTACCAGCATTTTCTCCTTTTCCCACAATTTTTTCAAACCTATCAAAGACAGAAATCATAATTGTAGCAAAATTTGATTTGTCATCTGCAAATGCTTTGAATTTGGTCCAGTCTAAAATTTGTCGTTTGGTAAAGAGTTAACTCTGTACCGCATGGCAACATCTGAGAGCTGGCCAAATTGAAAGTTGTTGCAGATGACATCTTAAAGTTGACACAAATGATGCAGTTTGTCTTTGATAGCTAGAAAACATTGTTAAAAAAGGAGAAAAATGCTGGTTACCAGCATTTTCTCCTTTTCCAACAATGTTTTCAAAAGTTTCTTTCTCAGGGTGGTTATTACTAAGGACTGTTTGGTAAAGATTTGTTCAAAGGGAAAAATTATACAAATTGTAGTAATTATTGTGGATAAGAATCTGAAGATAACAGAAAGAAACTTTACATAAAGTAGGTTTTGTTCTCTATGTTACAGAACAGTGTTGCTTTCTTTTTCCTTAACCCTTTACCAAACAGTTTTAACAACCCTGGGGAATAAGACTGTTCAAAACATAATGGGAAAGGGGAAAAATTTAATGCTGATGACCAGCATTTTGCCTTTTTCAACAATTTTTTTCAACCACTTCAGAGGCAGGAATCATCTTTTAAGCTCTATCTGATTTCTTATCTGCAAATGACTGGGTTGGTCGAGTCTAAAATCTTGTCGGTTGGTACTGAGTTAACTCCAGCCTCTTAACACTTTACCAAACGACAGAATTTTAGACTGGTTGAAACAGAAAGCATTTGCAGACGACAAAATAAATGCGACTTTAAAACTGAAATTTGTTTTGCAAAAGGTGGAAAACATTGTGGGCAAAGGAGAAAATACTGGTTACCAGCATTTTCTCCTTTACCCACAATGTTTTAAAAGGCTTCTATCTCAAGGTTGTTAAAAGTCAGGATTGTGTGCTAAAGGGTTAACACTTAACAAAACAACAAACTTCAAGATGCGTCCAAATTGAAAGCATTAGCAGACTGCAAATTCAGCTCAGGTGAAATGACAGAATTTATCTTTGAAAAGGTAGAAAACATTGTGGAAAAAGCGGAAAATGCTGGTTACCAGCATTTTCTGCTTTTCCCACAATGTTTTCAAAAGCCATACACCTCAGGGTTGTTAAAACTCGGGATTGTGTGGTAAAGGGTTAAAATGATTTTGCACCTCAAGACTTGAAACCACTTTTGTTGAATATGAATAGCAAACATTTCTAAGGTTTGCCCATTTACTAAACTGTCCTGCGTTTTAGCAATGGGTAGCAAGGTTTTGAAAAGATTGTGGGAAGAGGAGAAAATATTGATTTCTATCATTTACTCGTTTTCCCATAATCTTTTCTACTCTTCCAAAGAGAAAGGCAGTCATTGTCCTTTGGTTAACCCTTTACCACACAATCTCGACTTTTAACGACTCTGAGAAAGAAGCCCTTTGAAAACTTTATGGGAAAAGGAGAAAATGCTGGTAACCAGCATTTTCTCCTTTTCCCACAATGTTTTCTATCATTCCCAGAACAAACTTCAATTTTCCAGTCACTTGTATTTTGTTGTCTGCATATGCTCTCAGTTTGGACAGGCCTAAAATTTTGTCATTTGGTAAAGAGTTAAGAGTTAAAACATTAACTCATTGTAAACATTGTAGGGTATGGAAAGATTGCTTTTTACTTGCAATTGTTTTTACAGTATTTGAAGAAAAGAACATTAAGTGTGATTTAGGAGGATGCTGTAGAGAAATTATAACAAGTTTGTGTAAAAATAATGTGTAATCTTGAAAATTCTGCACTGGGTCTAACCCCTTTCCAAACAAGCCTGAGTTTTAATGACCCTGAAAAAGAAAGCGTTTGAAAACATCATCGGTAAGGGAGAAAATGTTGCTAACCAGCATTTTCTTCTATTTCCCCAGTGTTTCCTTCTCTTTCAGAAATAAATTCATTCTGTCATTGGTAGCCGCATTTGTCGTCTGCAAATGCCTTTAATTTGGACCAGTCTAAAATTTAGTTGTTTGGTAAAGAGTTAACCCCCTTACGACACAATCCCGACTTTCAACAACCCGTTGAAGCAAGCCTTTTGAAAACATTATGGGAAAAAGAGAAAATGCTGGTAACCAGCATTTTCTCCTTTTCCCACAATGTTTTCTACCCTTCGAAACAAATTTCAATTTTCCAGTCACTTTCATTTTGTCGTCTGCAAAATGCTTTCAATTTGGAACAGTCTAAAATTTAGTCAGTTGGTAAAGAGTTAATAGGTCAAAAAATAATGACTGTCTGACACTGAATGGAAAAGGAATTATGTAAAATTTCAGTGTTGCACTTTCTCATTATTTCGGACATAGTATGTAAGTCGATTGGATTAATATGTCCATGTTTCATCTTAATTTGAAGCCTTGAATACATGTTTTATGATGCGTCTATCATTAATTAACCCTTTACATTAATTGACCCTTAGCGACCCTTGGAAAGAAGCCTTTTGAGAACATTCTGGGAAAAGGAGAATATACTGGTTGCCAGCATTTTCTCCTTTTCCCTCAATTTTTTCTACCATATTAAAGACAAATTCCATCATTTGAGCCACATCGAAATTGTCATCTGCCATTGCTCTCAATTTGGACAAGTCTACATTTGTGTTGTGTGGTAAAGTGTTAACTCTTTCCCAAACAAGCCCTGGTTTTCACGTGTCTTCAGTACACGTCTTTTGAAAACACTGTGGGAAAGGGAGAAATTGCTCGTAACGAGCAATTTCTCCTTTTCCCACAGTGTTTTCTACCCGTTTCGAGACCTTTCTGCCATTTTCATCAAATTTAAAATTGTCGTCTGCAAACTCTTTCAATTTGGACCAGTCCAAAATTTGTTGTTTGGGAAAGGGTTAAGGAGACATTTTACTCTGTCCAGTCCAGTTTCCAATGACCATCGTCCATCTTAATCATCATGGTCACTTTACGCTAGCAGACACATCATTTCCCGATCTGAGAATGACTCACAGCCCCTCTCTCCAAAAATGGGAGAATATTCAAGGTTTTACCAAAGCTTGATACTCAGCAAGCTTTCATCAACATTGATTGCGTGTCTTACCAGAGATTAGGTGGGATGTTTTATGCCTTCCATGTATAGAAAGAAGATTTGATTGTTTCATATTGATTTTCATCTTTGTGTAACTTAAACTCATTTCAGTTTTCTATGATTTCATGTATTTCTGCTTGAAGGTTTTAACCACTTTCACAAAAAAAAATAGATAGATCTATAAGCTCTGCTCATTCCTAGATCTTTAATTCAGCATTCTAAAGGTTAAATCTTTACCACATATTAAACATCATACAATTTCTAAAACAACAAAAAAATCACATATGGGACAGAAATTTGAAACTTTGATACACAGCTGAATGGGCACTTTACTATGTAATTCTGGACATGCCTATATGAGCTGTGCTCTGGCTAAAGGGGGCTTAATGCATGTCCATGATCCATGATATCAAGCAAGTCATCAGATAATTGTGGATCCATAAAATCCATTTTCTCTTAACCCTTTCCCAGACAAGCCCTGGTTTTCACGTGTCTGCAGTACAAGTCTTTTGAAAACACTGTGGGAAAAGGAGAAATTGCTCATAATGAGCAATTTCTCCTTTTCCCACAGTGTTTTCTATCCTTTTTGAGACCTTTCTGCCATTTTCATCAAATTTAAAATTGTCGTCTGCAAACTCTTTCAATTTGGACCAGTCCAAATTTTGTCGTTTGGGAAAGGGTTAACAACCGACTGAATCTTGAGCTAGAATGGCCTTTTGACATGCAGAAAGTTGACCAATTGCAAAAAGTGTTGGCTCAGGTCAGCTTGCGCAAACTGTGCCGGCTGACCTGGGTCAGTACTTTTTGCAGAGTTATTAAGCTCCCTTTTCACAGAGTATGGCCCATATATATTTGCTTTCTAGAAAAAAAAAAAACACCAAAATAAACTAGCTGTAATGCTGAGGCTGTTTTTGTTAGAACATTATCAAAGCTATTGGAGCACTTCAAGATCAGCCAGCATATTCTATGCAGAATGATCTCAAAATCAGTCTGCACATTCAGTGAAATGGGATCTTGATCTACAGTGTATGCAAAAGTAAAATGTCTTTGGGCTTGGCATTCAAATTTCACATGCAAACATAGTTTGATATAGAGTTGTCAAGGAAAGTATCATAAGCCACTTATTAACCCTTTCCCAAACAAGCCCTGGTTTTCACGTGTCTGCAGTACAAGTCTTTTGAAAACACTGTGGGAAAAGGAGAAATTGCTAGTAACAAGCAATTTCTCCTTTTCCCAGTGTTTTCTACCCTTTTTGATAACTTTCTGCCATTTTCATCAAGTTTAAAATTGTCGTCTGCAAACTCTTTCAATTTGGACCAGTCCAAAATTTGTCGTTTGGGAAAGGGTTAACTAATAAAACAACAAAATTTTACACTTTTTCAAATTTAAATCAAATTGCAGATGACAATTTTAATGTGGCTCAAATGATGGAATTTGTCTTTAATCTGGTAGAAAACATTGTTGGAAAAGGAGAAAATGCTGGCTACCAGCATTTGCTCCTTTTCCCACAATGTTTTTCAAAAGTCTTCTTCCACGGGGTCGTTAAAACTCGGGATTTCGTTGTAAAAGGTTAATGTTTACATTTTACCAAACATTCCCAAATTATAACCTCACCCTTAGGAAGAAGGCTTTCGAAAACAATGTGGGGAAAGGAAAAAATGTTGGTAACCAGCTTTTTTGCATGTTCTGCATAATATTTTCTACCATTCAGATACAAAATCCCATCTTTAGATTTACATCTAATTTTTGTGCTGCAGAATGCTTATTACAATGTCATGGACACTTCTTAAATTTGAGTTTGGTAAAATTTGAGTAATTTTCCAAGAAGTGTAACAGTGATGTAATATGATAGAATGGTTCACCAAATACAGTCTTCAGGCTTCTATTGATTTCTAGATGCATTGGGAGCCAGTCGCTTAGTGGTTTCTGTTGTCGATGACAACAGACTTGTTCAATATTATTGACTCTCGGTGTCCAAATTTAGAAACCATTTTCCAGTTAGTGAGAAGAAATTTCTCAATGATATTGCCAGGATTGGTTATTTGTGAATCTGTGAACACAAAGTGGTGTCTGGGAAGTTTGTATAATGTCTGCTTAGACAAATAGAATGACAATGGGAAAATGACTGAAGATTGTGTGCATAAGGTGTTCATAGAAGTCTGAAAGAGTTGGTTTGCAAATTCATTGGACTATGTTTAAAGTGCATGTGCATTTATCTTTAGTTTTGTTAGAATTATGTAACTCTTTACCACACAAAAAATTTCTAGACCAGTCCAAATGGAAATTTAAGTGTTTGCATAAACAACAGTATCTGTCTGAGATTGTTGAAAACATTATGGGAAAAAAAGAAAATGCTGGTTACCAGCATCTTCTTTGTTTCCCACAATGTTTTTTTTCAAAAGCCTTCTTCAAGGTCATTTAAACTCGGGTTTGCATGGTGAAGAGTTTTAAGAAGTTCAAGACTGATAAATGCCTAAAACTGAACTGCTGAACTGGGATTTGAATTTTGGAGTTTATCAAAATGAAAGCATTCGCAGACAACAATTTTGGTGCAGTTCAAATAATGATTTCCGTCTGTGATAGGGTGGAAAGCGATCCAAAGGAAAAAGTCTTTAGAAAACATTGTGGGAAAAGAAGAAAATGCTGGTAATCAGCAGTTTCTTCAACATTATGGGAAAGGAAAAAATGCTGGTTTCCCATCATGTTTTAAAAAGCCTTTTATGTACAAATCAGGAAGATTGTTAGAATACATGTACCAATTTCCTGGCCCACAACAGGATTCAGAGTCCATTTACCCTGTACTGTACAATCCCACGTTTTAATGACGCTGAGAAAGCAGCCTTTTGAAAACATTGTGGGAAAAGGAAAGAATGCTGGTAACCAGCATTTTCTCCTTTTTCCACAATGTTTTCTACCCATTCAAAGACAAATTCCATCCGTAGAGCGACTTCTAAATTCTCGTATGCAAATGCTCTCAATTTGGACAAGCCTATGATTCTGTCTTGTGGTAAAGAGTTAATTAGATTGAAGTTGATTGGTAAATTTTGTGATTCTTTACATCTGTGTTTAGAAAAAGTCAAAATACATGATTGGCTTTTCAAAGGATATCATAATTAAAACCTGACCGCCAAAATAAATGTCAGACAATTACAAGGGACAAGGGTTGTGGGCAGCCTGGTCATGTGTGTACCTTTCAAACATCTGCTCTGCATGTTTGTGAATTAATTTAATTAAACTCTTTACCACACAATCCTGACTTTTAACGAACCCAAGGGAGAAGCCTTTTGAAAACATTGTGGGAAAAGGAGAAAATGCTGGTAACCAGCATTTTCTTCATTTCCCACAGTGTTTTCTACACTATCAGAGAAAAATCTCATCGTTGAATTTGTCGTCTGCAAATGCTTTCAATTTGGACTGGTCTAAAATTTTGTTGTGTGGTAAAGAGTTAAACACTTTATCAGACAATCCTTTGTTTTGACAATCCAAAAGATAAAGTTTTTTGAAAACACCGTGGGAAAAGAAGAAAATGCCGGTAACCAGCACTTTCTCCTTTCCCCACAATGTTTTCTGCTGTGTTAAAGATGAGGCCCATCATTTGAGGTGTATTTTATCTGTCGCACTTGCTTGCAGTTTTTAAAGTTCTAAAAATTTTGTTGTCTGGTAAAGAGTTTATTCTTTCCCGCATTCTTATGCTTTGACAGCAGTTCTAACAACGGTTTGATTTGACAAAAAGGAGAAAATGCTCAAAATGAGTAAATTGTATGTTGCAACAGATTTCTTTCTGTAACCATTTTGAAAGATAATGTTTACCATTTGATTTCTTACCATGGACATGTTCTTAGTTTGGAAGAGTCCACAGCTTCTAGAAAGGGGAAATTTGTTGATTGCATTTCGCCTTTCACCTTTAGCAAACAACCCTGGGGTTCAAAGGCATTTGTGGGCAAAGAAGAATATACTGGCTACCAGCTATTTCTCCTTTTCCTACAATTTTTCTGCCATTTTAAGGACTATGTCCACGATTTAAGATACCTTTAATTGTCACCTGCAAATGCTTCAGATTTGGAGAAGTCCAAAAATTTGTGGTTTGGTAAAGAGATAATTAGAGACCAGAGGAAGCGTGTTGTTGATTGATTTAGTGTAGGTTTGAACTGGGATGTAATTGTCTTTCTGCCTGTAATATGATAATGCAGAGACTGTTGTTTTAGGTATTGATCACTAATATTGATTGGGCAACGATATTATGTTCTTGTTGTGGATGCTCTTGCACTGTCATAGACAGCTAAATGGATGACAGAACAACTAAACAAACGCTTACCCGTAAAATTTTTTTTACATGGATTTATATAAAAGCACAAAGACTTCAGTGATTAAAGTGAACAAATTTAACTTTATCCCACTATATCATGGAGGCTTCTCAAAAAAAGAGGACCAGATTGAAAAGGTATGTATTTCTCGTTATCATTATCACTGATATGGCTTATCGAGGAAATTAACCCCTTCCCAAACGACAAATTTTAGACACTTCTGAATTCAAAACATCTGCAGACAGTAATTTTCACAATTGGTACAAGTGGGCTTAGGATTTCTGATGGGGTAGAAAACATTGTGTGAAAAGGAGAAAGTGCTGGTTACTAGCATTTTCTCTGTTTCTCACAATGTTTTCATTAGGCTTCTTCCTCACGGTCGTTTAAACTTGGGATTGTGTGGTAAAGAGTTAAACTGCATTACTTTAACTCTTTACCAAAGGACAAAATTTTTGTCTGGTTCAAAATGAAAGCATTTGCAGACAACAAAATGAACCTGACCCAAAAATTGAAATTTGTTTTGGGAAGGATAGAAAACATCGGGGGAAAAGGAGAAAATGCTGATTACCAGCATTTTCTCCTTTTCCCACAATGTTTTCAAAAACTTTCTTTTTCAGGATTGTCAAAAGTCGCAATTGTGTGTGAAAGGGTTAAAACTCTGTTAGGGCCAAGTATATTAACTCAACCTCTTTCAACAGCTGAAAATACAATTCACTGAAACTGGGAATAATAATGTTTGGCTTGGCTGAGTTTGAAGGAAATGGCGACGTATTGCCCTAGCCCTGGCATTGTCTGGGTCATCATGCTAAAACTTTGACATTTTGTACTATCTCTGTCATTTTTGAAGATATTTACTTCAACCTTGGAATAGTTGTGAATTATCAAAACGGAAACCAGGCATACATACAATAGGGGCAGGTAACCATCAAAATATTTTTGACATAGTTATGCCCCTTTTTCTACGTGGAATTTTCACTAAAAGCAACTGCATTCAAGGCCTGGCACCCTCACAATTATGGTGCTGTTGTTGCCTTGTTGGATCCAATATCAGGCTGCATATTTTTTGCAGTAGAATTTTTCTTGATCTGTATGGTTATGGAAAACTGTTTAACCCTTATCCCATACAATCCTGACTTTTTAACAATCCTGGGGAAGAAAGCTTTTGAAAACATTGTGGGAAAAGGAGAAAATGCTGAAAACCAGCATTTTCTCCTTTTCCCACAACGTTTTCTGCCCTTTTCCAGAAAATCTTTGTTATTTGAGACACTTTTTATTTGTTGTCTGCAAATACTTTCACTTTTGAAAAGTCTAAAACTTGTGGGGTGAAAGGTCAATGTCCACTAAATTCTTACATCCTTTACAGCACAATCCTGAGTTTTATCAATCCTTGCAAAAATGGCTTTGTAACCCTTAAAGCACCCAATAAACCTGTCAGACATTTTCATCATAGAAACAATACCCAAATAATTGCAATTTCATGGGTGCCTTTTTCTACAGTGATTCAGCAAAGTGGACAGTGTAGAACATAGATCAGGCTGCACGTTTGTGCAGCCTGATCTTGATCTACACAGACCACAAACACAACTATAGTCGTGAAAGGCACTTTAGGCGTTAAAACACTGTTGGAAAAGGAGAAAATACTGGTCCAGAATTTTCTCCTTTTCCCACAATGCTTTCAAAGGCTTTCTCTTTTCATGCATTTTGAAATTGCGGATTGTGTGGTTAAAGAGTAAACTGTTTGTTAATTTTGGACTATGAAATATTGAAAGTATTGCAGACAACAAATCAGATGTGACTCAAACACTTGAATTTGTCCTCATATAGGGTAGAAAGCATCTTTGGAAAAAAAAGGATCTGCTGGTTACTAGCATTCTCTTCTTTTTCCCACAATGTTTTCTGAAGCAGTTTTGCAAGGTCATCAACAACCAGAATTGTAAGATAAAGGTCTAATTGAGTTTACAGGACAGATGGATCGAATGACTGATTGGTCGGCAAAGGATACTGGTTGCATGCAGAGTGCATTAGTGAAGCATATTGATTTCGTTCAGTAGTGGTGCATTAACATTCCCAGCTTTTCGTGACTCTTGAGAAAGAAGCCTTTCGAAAACAGTGTGGGAAAAGGAGAAAATGCAGGTAACCAGCATTTTCTCCTTTTACCACACTGTTTTCTACCTGACTCAAAACAAATTTCAATCTTTGAGTCATATAAATTTTGTTGTCTGCAAATACTTTAAATTTGGATGAGTTTAAAATTTTTTCGTTTGGTATAGAGTCAAAACTTGTTTCCAGCAATTGCTATTGCTATGTCCCCATCTTGGAGATCCAGAATTTAACCCTGTACCACACAATCCCAAGCTTGAACGACCCTAAGGATGAAGGCTTTTGAAAACGTTGCGGGAAAAGGAGAAAATGTTTATAACCAGTATTTTCTAATTGTCCTTGTATGATTTCAAGAGCCTAAATTTCGTCTTCTTTTTGATACCCAGTCGTTTAAGTTAAGATTTTCTTGATTGGTTTACCCCTTTCACCAAACAATCCTGTGTTTAAATGACCCTGAGGAAGAAGCCCTTTGAAATCATTATGGAAAAGGGGCAATATGCTGGTAACCACTAGTTCCTGCTACTCCCACAATGTTTTCTCCTCTTTCAAAAACAACTCCCCATCATTGAGATACATTTAATTTCTTGTCTGCAAATGCTTTCAGTTTGGAGTAGGCTAAAAATGTATTGTTTAGTAAAGAGTTAACTCTTTACCACGTGAGAAAATTTTAGACTTGTCCAAACTGAAAGTATTTGCAGACAACAAATTAAATGGGACTCAAATGATGAAATATGTCTTTGATAGGGTAGAAAACATCATGGGAAAATGAGAAAATGCTGATTACCAGCATTTTCTCCTTTTCCCACAATTTTTTTGAAAGGCCTCTTTGTCAGGGTCGTTAAAAGTCAGCATTGTGTGGTGAAGGGTTAAACCTTAGGCTGCTATTTTCAGATCAAGGCCGAGTTTATCACATATTACAGTCCAGTAGAAATCCATGATCTGAACACATAATGATATTCTGTGCAGTCTGATCATGATCTGTACCATTAGCATGAAGCAAGTTACATTCTGCTGGTTACCGGCATTTTCTCTTGAAAAGAATATTGTGCTGAGTACTGGTAAAAGAAACTCCAGAAAAGCATGGATAGGTGCACTGGCCGCTGTGATATAACTGAAATAATGTTGAAAACGGAGTTAAATACCATACAATCAATCAATCCTTTTCCCAGAAAATTTTCCAAAGCTTTCTTCCTTAATATTTGTTTATCCCTTTACCACAGAGTCATGAGTTTTAACCACCCTGATGAAGAATGCCTTTGAAAACATTGTGGAAAAAAGAGAAAATGCTGGTAACCAGCATTTTCTCCTTTTCCCACAATTTTTTCTATCCTATCAAAGACAGAAATCATTATTTGCACAACATTTAATTTGTCGTCTGCAAATGCTTTCAATTTGGTCAAGTCCTAAATTTTGTCGTTTGGTAAAGAGTTAAAAGCGGGATTGTGTATTAACTCTTTACTAAAGAGGAAAAGTTTAGATTAGTCCAAATTCAAGGCATTTGCAGACAACAAAATAAATGTGATTCAAAAAGCGAAATTTGTTTTGGGAAGGGTAGAAAACATTGTGAGAAAAGGAGAAAATGCTGGTTACAAGCATTTTCTTCTTTTCTCACATAATTTTCAATTTTTCTCTTCCTCCTAAGTGTCGTTAGGAAACGGCATAATTTTGGACTAGACCAAATTCAAAGCATTTGCAGACAACAAAATAAAAATGTGACTCAAACGTAAAATTTGGTTGGGGAAGGGAAGAAAACATCGTGGGCAAAAGAGAAAATGCTGATTACCAGCATATTCTCCTTTCCCCACATAATTTTCTATAGCTCTCCTCCTCAGGGTCGTTACCAAAAGACAAAAATTTGGACTAGTCCGAAATCAAAGCATTTGAGGACAACAAAATAAATGTGACTCAAAGCATTTGTAGACAACAAAATAAATGTGACTAAAAAATTACAATTTGTTTTGGGAAGGGTAGAAAACATGGAGGAAAAAGGAGAAAATGCTGGTTTTCCCAGATTATTTTCAATAGCCTTCCTCCTCAGGGCTGTTACCAAATGGCAAAATTTAAGACTAATCCAAATTTAAAGCATTTGCAGACAACAAAATACATGTGACCCAAAAATTAAAATTTGTTTTGGGAAGGGTAGAAAACATTGTGGGAAAAGAAGAAAATGCTGGTTACCAGCATTTTCTCCTTTTCCCACAATGTTTTCAAAAGCCTTCCTCCTCAGGGTCGTTAAAACTCAAGATCGTGTAGTAAAGGGTTAAATGGTTAAAACAACAGAACTCATCATTATAGTTCAATAACAAACTCCCAGATTAGTTTTTTATCAAAACACCCATAAAAACATTTGCAGCCATCTTTCTTTCTCATCTCAAACCTTTGAAGTCAGACTTCTCAAAATGAGGAAAGCAGGTTTACTGATAATGCCTTCCTGTTAATACCTGTATAATATCAAAGCGTTGAAAGCACTGCTGTGGCATTTGTCATTTTAATACGCAAATTTTAATTTTATATCTGAGTGCAATTGAATCACTTATTTGTCTGAGAAAAAATGAGTTTAATTGGATTTACTTCCTTCGGTTTTGCACAAATTACAATACATGATGTTCAAAATGCCGTATTGAACTCATAGTGGCATTGTCTTTGACAAATGCCACAAAAACCATTAACCCTTTCCCAAACAAGCCCTGGTTTTCACGTGTCTGCAGTACAAGTCTTTTGAAAACACTGTGGGAAAAGGAGAAATTGCTTGTAACGAGCAATTTCTCCTTTTCCCACAGTGTTTTCTACCCTTTTTGAGAACTTTCTGCCATTTTCATAAAATTTAAAATTGTCGTCTGCAAACTCTTTCAATTTGGACCAGTGCAAAATTTGTCGTTTGGGAAAGGGTTAATTCTTTCCCATGTGACAAAATTTTAGACTGGGCCAAAATGAAAGCATTTTAACCCTTCACCCATTACCACACAATCCTGAGTTTTAATGACCCTGCAGAAGGGGTCTTTTGAAGACATTGTGGGAAAAGGAGAAAATGCTGATAACCAGCATTTTCTCCTTTTCCCACAATATTTTCTACCCTATCAAAGACAAATACCATCATTTTAGCCACATTTAAATTGTCGTCTGCAAATGCTTTCAATTTGGACCAGTCAAAGATTTTTTCATTTGGTAAAGTGCTGAATTAATGATGTGGACCTTGTAAATTAAAAAAAAATAGTCGGAAATATTGCAGTTTCAAAGTTGTTTTTGCTAGGATAATTGTAACATAGTGGCAGACAGTTTAGATTCTGTGTAGTCTGATCATAATCTACACTGTCTGCAAAAACAACTTAACTCGGTTCCAGGGCTTTAAGGGTTAATACAGAGGACAAAATAAATGTGGTTCAAAAATTGAAATTTTCTCTAGTATTGAGAATTGAAAATAGATTAGGAATATAGATTTTGGAAGGGTAGAGAACATTGCAGGAAACAAAGAAAATGCTGGATCTGTTAGCAAAGTTAAGACCCATAATTATAGTAAATGACTTAATAATCTTTCGAAAACAGATTTAGCTGAAAGAAAAAAACCTGAATTTGAAACTACAGTATTACGGTGAAAGAGGACAAATTTTATTGGCTTTACAAAAGCATACCACAAAAACACGATTAAAGCAACCACAGAATTCAATTAGTCGCTACTGTCCGGCCATTTCAAAGAAAGGCATCTTTTGTTAAAGTACAAATCGTCTCTTTACAAAATATAAACATTTTTGACTAGTCCAATTTGAAAACATTTGCAGATGACAAATTGGATATGTTTAAGATGATGGGATTTGTCCATTAACCCTTTCCCATACAAGCCCTGGTTTTCACGTGTCTGCAGTACAAGTCTTTTGAAAACACTGTGGGAAAAGGAGAAATTGCTCATAACGAGCAATTTCTCCTTTTCCCACAGTGTTTTCTACCCTTTTTGAGACCTTTCTACGATTTTCATCAAATTTAAAATTGTCGTCTGCAAACTCTTTGAATGTGGACCAGTCCAAAACTTGTCGTTTGGGAAAGGGTTAAAAGACAGAATACATTTTGGGAATAGGAGGAAATGCTGGTAACCAGCATTTTCTTTTTTTTTTTCAAAAATATTTCAAGACTTGGCTTCCTCAGAATTGTCAAAATGCTTGATTGTTTGGTAAAGGGTCAGGGCCAAAGGATTGCCTTTTTTATGATGAAAAAAAGCCCCTGATATTTAATCCTCATTAGTTTTGGTTTGATTTTATTGGCCCCTTGTTGTTGTAAGGAATTCTTAAACCCTTAACCCTTAAAGCGCCGAATAAACCTGATGGGCATTTTCATTCCAGTATAAGACGCAAATAATTGTAATTTTGTGGCTGCCTTTTGTCTGTACAGTTTCAGCAAAGCGGACAGTGTAGATCAAAGATCAGACTGCACGTTCTGTGCAGTCTGATCTTGATCTACTCTGGTTGCAATGGCAACTATATTAGCGAAAGGCGCTCTCAGGGTTAAAGGGGTTGACCAGGTTAGGATGCTTTTGCAGGCAGTGTAGATCGATCAGACTGCTCAGAACATGCAGACTGATCTAGAATCTGGACTGTCTGTTACTTTATTACATATTCTGGCTAAAACAGCCTTGAAGTAATGATATCAGCTGTTTTTTTCTAGATTCAAATTGTCCATTTTATTAATTCAGCTCTCCAAGGGTTAACCATTTACCAAACAATCCTATGTTTCAGAGACCATATGGAAAATGTTTTTTGAAAAATATCATGGGAAAAGGAGAAAATGCTGATAACTAGCATTTTTTCCGTTTCCCGCAATGTTTATCCACCCTTTGAAAGACACATCTCATTATTTTAGCAATATTTAATTTGTTGTTGGGTGAAGAGCTAGTAGTTTACCTTCAGGTCAAATGTTGTTTAGTCCAAAGACAACTTTCTGGCTGAAAAGTGTGTTTTATTAACCACATGAAAAAACTTTGAAGTCCACACCTGACTTTTCCACTATGAAATTAAAACAAAATTACCTTTGAACAGGTCAATGTCCACATTCTGAAATATTGTTTGATCAAATAAAAAGAAATTCATGCATCTGCAGTGCTGTAAAAACTTTTCCACAATGTTTTAATGTTGGTTACCAGCATTTTCTCCTTTATCCACATTGTTTTCAAAATGCTTCTTCTTGAGGGTCAAGAACATGATTGCAATCATTTTGTCAAGGTTTAACCTCATTTATCTGCCCACCACCCATGAATTGCAGAAGCCCTGAGTGGAGGTATTAGGACAGGTTTCGGGCTGATGTCAGCTCATCCCAAATGCCAAGTTCAATGGACCTTCTATAGGGGTCATCTAAGGCTATGCAAACACAAGAGTACAACTCTATTCACCCTGTGGGTGTGAATTGTGGGTGATGCACCCATATTTGTCAATAGCCCAAAACACAATACCTTAGTCTAGTCAAGTACAAAAAATATCTGAGCCACACCCTGGCTCATCTCAATTGACTTCATGCCAGGTGACCAAATATAAAATTTAACAAGCATTTTCTCCTTGTTCCACAATGTTTTCTACTATGTAAAGGTCAACTTTCAAGCTCCTTTTCATGAATCAAAATTTGAAAAAAGTCAAGTTGTTTCTCTAGGTTTGAAAGAGTCTGAAGTTACTGTTCTGGAAAGGGTTGAATTAGGTTATTGAATGTTTGTGGGTTTTACTCTGATGAGTCAAAGACAGGAACTGAGTAAAAATAAGGAGTCATCTGTCTTGTCCGATTGTCAAGTGATTTTTGATTGATGATGAAAATGTAAGATAGAATCCATCCCAAAAAGTTTTAACTCTTTACCAGTCATTTCTATGTTACGACAGCCCTGCAAATGAAGCCTTTTGAAAACATTGTAGGAAAAGAAGGAAATGCAGGTAACCAGCATTTTTGCCTTTTCCTACAATGTCTTCTGTCATTGTTGACAGCACAACATACCATGCTGACAGCTCTTATATTCTTGTATGTGCTGGGCTTCACTAATACAAGGCTGGGGCTGTATTAAAGTGTCTTGCCCAAGGACACTCCCACTGTGTGGCTCAGTGGTAAAGTGACCTGGAGGCTCCAGGTTTGAGCCTCACTGGATCCACTGGGTTTTTCGTGGGACTGTGTCCTTGGACAAAACACTTCAGAGCCCTAGCCTAATACTGGCGGAACCCAGGAAATACACGAAAATGTGAGCTGTCAGTGTGATATAACTGAAATAACGTTGAAAGTGGCGTAAAATACCAGTCCATCAATTATACCCACAAAAGGCCAAGTTCTTCCAGTGAGGCTCAAACCCGGGGCCTCCAGGTTTTGAGTCCTAGACTTTATGACTGAAGTTATGCAGGACCCCGTAATACAAGATCAGTGTTTAAACCTTGCTGAACAAGCAATAGAAGTTTTGCCAATGAGTCAAGCTGTAACTCTTTACCACACAATCTCACATTGTTTTCAAAAGGCTTCTTCCACAGGGTCATTAAAAGTCGGGATTGTGTGGTAAAGGGTTAAGATTTGTTGTCTAGCAGAAGTATACCTTGTATTTGTGCACTTTACCTGTACTTTTGTAAGTAATTTTTATATGTTATTGAGGACTGACATGACTTCATTATAATTACAATCATAATTTATGAATCCATGTAATAAATTATTATTTATGCCTTTTTAGCTCACCTTAGCACAACGTGCTAAAGGTGAGCTATTGTGATCACCCTATGTCCGGCGTCCGTCGTCCGTCGTCTGTCGTCCGTCGTCCGTCAAAAATCTTCTTCTCTAAAACTAGAAGGCATAGAGCTTTGATATTTGGTATGTAGCATTGCCTAGTGGACCTCTACCAAGTCTGTTCATATGATGCCCCTGGGGTCAAAACTGGCCCCGCCCAGGGGGTCACAAGTTTGAGCATAGTAACAGAGAAGGAAAACTTTAAGAATCATCTTCTCTGAAACTTGAAGGCATAGAGCTTTGATATTTGGCATGTAGCATCTCCTAGTGGACCTCTACCAAGTTTGTTCATATAATGCCCCTGGGGTCAAAACTGGCCCAGCCCCGGGGGTCACAATTTCCAACATAGGAACAAAGAAGGAAAACTTTAAGAATCATCTTCACTAAAACTTGAAGGCGTAGAGCTTTGATATTTGGCATGTAGCATCTCCTAGTGGACCCCTACCAAATTTGTTCATATGATGCCCTTGGGGTCAAAACTGGCCCTGCCCTGGGGGGGGGGGGGGGATCACAAGTTCGAACATAGGAATAAAGAGAGAAAACTTTAAAAATCATCTTCTCTGAAACTGGAAGGCGTAGAGCTTTGATATTTGGTAAGTAGCATTGCCTAGTGGACCTCTACCAAATTTGTTCATATGATGTCCCTGGGGTCAAAACTGGCCCCGCCCTGGGGGTCACAATTTCCAACATAGGAACAAAGAAGGAAAACTTTAAGAATCATCTTCACTAAAACTTGAAGGCGTAGAGCTTTGATATTTGGCATGTAGCATCTCCTAGTGGACCTCTACCAAATTTGTTCATATGATGCCCTTGGGGTCAAAACTGGCCCCTGCCCCGGGGGGGGGTCACAAGTTCAAACATAGGAACAAAGAGGGAAAACTTTAAAAATCATCTTCTCTGAAACTGGAAGGCGTAGAGCTTTGATATTTGGTAAGTAGCATTGCCTAGTGGACCTCTACCAAATTTGTTCATATGATGCCCCTGGGGTCAAAACTGGCCCCGCCCCGGGGGTCACAATTTCCAACATGGGAAAAAAGAAGGAAAACTTTAAAAATCTTCTTCTCTGAAACAGGAAGGCATGGAGCTTTGATATTTGGTATGTAGCATCTTCTAGTGGATCTCTACCAAGTTTGTTCATATGATGCCCTTGGGGCAAAAGTTGGCCCTGCCCCAGGGGTCACAAGTTCGAATATAGGAACAGAGAAGGAAAACTTTAAGAATCATCTTCTCTGAAACTGGAAGGCGTAGAGCTTTGATATTTGGTATGTAGCATCGCCTAGTAGACCTCTACTAAGTTTGTTCATATGATGTCCTTGGCATCAAAATTGGCCCTTCCACGGGGGTCACAAGTTCAAACATAGGAACAAAGAAGGAAAACTTTAATTTTTTTTTTTTCTCTTAAATGGGAAGGCATAGAGCTTTGATATTTGGTATGTAGCATCTCCTAGTGGACTTCTGCCAAGTTTGTTCCAAGGATGCTGCTTGGGTCAAAACTGGCCCAGTCCCTGGGGTCACAAGTTCGAACATAGGAACAAAGAAGGAAAACTTTAAAATTCTTCTTTTCTGAAACCCAAAGGTGTGGAGCTTTGATATTTGGTATGTTGCATCTCAGAGTGGACCTCTACCAAGTTTGTTCATATGATGCCCCTGGGTCGAAACTGACCCCGCCCTGGGGGTCACAAGTTCGAAGATAGGAACAAAGAAGGAAAACTTTAAATTTCTTTTTCTCTTAAACGGGAAGGTGTACAGCTTTGATATTTGGTATGTAGCATTTCCCAGTGGACCTCTACCAAGTCTGTTCATATGATGCCCCTGGGTCAAAACTGGCCCAGCCTCGGGGGTCACAAGTTCGAACATAGGAACAAAGAAGGAAAACTTTAAAATTCTTCTTTAAAACTGGAAGGCGTAGAGCTTGATATTTGGTATGTAGTGATTCTCTTCTAAGTCTGTTTGCCCATCTAAGCGCAACCAGTTCATTGAGTTCAAAATTGGGTCATCTTGGGTCATAAACTAGGTCACTAGGTCAGATTAAAGAAATACCTTGTTGGCACTCTCGAGGCCACATTATTTGCTCAATTGCCTTGAAAATTAAGAGAAAGTTTGTCTTTATAAAGTCTCACATAAGATTAATTTGGGTCAACTTGGGTCACAAACTAGTTCACTTGGTCAAATTAAAGAAATACCTTGTTTGGACTCTGGAGGCCACATTTATTGCTCAAATGACCTGAAATTGGGCCAGAATGTTTGTCTTGATGAAATACCAGATGAGTTTGGATTTGGGTCACCTGGAACCATAAACTAGGTCACTAGGTCAAAATAAAGAAATACCTTGTGGGCACTCTAGAGGCCACATTATTTGCTTAATTGCCTTGAAAATTGGTCAGAATGTTTGTCTTTGTAAAATCTCACATGAGTCTGAATTTGGGCCAACTGGGGTCATAAACTAAGTCACTTGGTCAAATTAAAGAAATAGCTAGTGGGTACTCTAGAGGCCACATTTATTATTAATTTGATTTGAAAATTGGTTAAAATGTTTCTTTTGATATAGTCAAAGACCAGTTCAAATTTGGGTCACCTTGGGTCATAATCTAGGTCACTAGGTCAAATTAAAGAAATATCTTTAGGGCACTCGAGGCCACATTTTTTGCTCAATTGACTTGAAAATTGGTCAGAATGTTTATCTTCATGAAATATGAGTTTGAAATTGGGTCACCTGTGGTCAAAAACGAGGTCACATGGTCAAATTAAAGAAAAACCTTTAAGGCACTCTACTAAGGTGAGCGACCCAGGGCCATCATGGCCCTCTTGTTTTTTTTTTTACTGTCAGATGATTCAACTTTACTTTTAAAGGTCCAAAGCAGACAAAAAGAATTGTAGGATCATGGGTAATTTTCAGATATTTGAGTTAATGAGTTGGATTTTGTTAAGCCTATAAATTTCTAAACAAAGAAATGTAGACACCTTCAAATTCAAAACTTCTGCAGACAACAATTCTATATTGGTACTAATAAGCTTGAATTTTCTGACAGATTAAGAAACATTGGGGTTAACCTTTTACCACACAATCCCGACTTTTAACGACCCTGAAGAGAAAGGCTTTTGAAAACATTGTGGGCAGAGGAGAAAATGCTGATAACCAGCATTTTCTCCTTTTCCCACAATCTTTTCTATCCAATCAAAGACAGAAATCATCATTTTTGCTACATTTTTCGTCTGCAAATACTTTCCAATTTGGTCCGGTCAAAAATTTTGTGGTTTGGAAAAGAGTTAAGGGGGTTGTATTTCCACACCAAAAGTGTCTGTTGGGTAAATTAGGCTCTCTATGGATTAAATCTTTAGCAAACGACAAAATTTTGGACTAGTGGTACTCTGAATTGTTACAGCTTTTGCAAACGACAAATAAAATTAATGTCACTGAAAAATCAAAATTTGGTTGGGAAGGGTAGAAAACACTCTGGGAAAGGGAGAAAATGCTGTTTACCAGCATTTTCTCTTTTTCCCACAATATTTTGAAAAGGATTATCACTGAGGGTTGTTAAACTCAGGACTGCATGATAAAGGGCTAAATACAGTATTGTTTGGTGAAATGGGTAAAGATGAAAAAAAAAAAACAGCTCAAATCTACTTGTCTGCCTGCATATCTTTTAAGTGAATTAACAAGTGCAGGCAAGGTTTTTTCTTCTTGCAGCAGACATGTTTTGAAAAAAATTCTGCGTAGAAGTGAAATTGCTGTATTGCTGTTTTTAAGGTGCCAAGTTATCCCCAGTATTGCTGTTTTTAAGGTGCCAAATTATCCCCAGTTTTTCATTTCCTCCTTTTCCCAAGATGTCTTTTGCCCTTTCAGAGAAAAACCCAAGTGTTTATTGGGGCATATCCAGTGGTTCAGAATCGTTAGTCGCACTCCGAATTGAAAGTGCTGTTTCATTCCAAGACTGCTAAGCATGACGCAGTGCGCTTTTGCTAAGAAGCCTTTGGAAAATATTGTGGGAAAAGGAGAAAAGCTGGTAACAAGCATTTTATCCTTTTCCCATGATGTTTTCTACCCTACCAAAGTAAAACACATTATTTAACCCTTTACCAAACAACATAATTTTAGACTGGTCTAAACTGAAAGCATTTGCAGACAACAATGTTAAATTTGGCTGAAATAATAGTAACTGTCAGTGAAAGTGTAAAAAATCATTGTGGGAAAAGGAGAAAATGCTGGTTACCAGCTTTTCCTCCTTTTCCCAAAAGCTTTTCAAAGGGCTATTTTCTCAGGGTTGTTAAAACTCAGGATTGTGTGGTAAAGAGTCAACCCTTTCCCAAACAACAAATTTTGGACTGGTCCAAATTGAAAGAGTTTGCAGACGACAATTTTAAATTTTATGAAAATGGCAGAAAGTTCTCAAAAAGGGTAGAAAACACTGTGGGAAAAGGAGAAATTGCTCATTACGAGCAATTTCTCCTTTTCCCACAGTGTTTTCAAAAGACTTGTACTGCAGACACGTGAAAACCAGGGCTTGTTTGGGAAAGGGTTAAGCCACATTGAATCTGTTGTCTGCAAATGCTTTTAATTTTGGTGGGTCTACAATTTTGTCATGTGGTACAAGGAAGATTATAGATGGAGCTGTCCTGTATAGCTATAAATAGAATGATTTGCTTTTTCCCACTTTTTCCTACATTATCTACTTGCATATTGTGCATTATGGAAGCTTATAATGCCCTGGTTCAGTTACACAGAAATTGCTGTCTGCAAATACTTACATAAAGGAGGAATCAAGAATTTTTTCAGCGGGTAAAGTCTTTGAAACAAGGTAGAGGGCTTTTGAATACACTGCGGGATAAGGAGAAAATGCTAGTTACCAGCATTTTTCCTTTTCCCACAATGTTTTCAAAAGCCTTCTTCCACGGGGTTGTTAAAACTCGGGATTGTGTGGTAAAGAGTTAATATAGAGGTAATATAGCAGTGGTCCAAATATTCTAATATCATGAAGTAACTACTCATATCAATGCCCTCTCTTTTAGTTTAGTTATTAGTAAGAAGGAAAGGTTTATGCAAAATATAAAATGACAGAAAGAAACTTATCTTTAGTTACCCTGATTTAAAGTAAGGAGAGAATAAGATTATTTACTGTTAATATGCTTAATCTTTGATCAGAAACAAGATAAGCAAGGATTAGACAGACAGATTAGGGGATAATCTCTTATCCTACAAACCACCCAATTACCTGATCTGTTTCAACTCTTTACAAAAATAATATTTTAGGCAGGATCAGATTGAAAGCTTTTGCAGACGACAGAATAATTGTAACTCAAAACTAGAAATTCGCCTTGGGAAGGGAAGAAAACATTGTGGTAACCAGCATTTTCTCCTTTTCCTACAATGTTTCGAAAGACTTCCTCCTCAGGACTCTTAAAACTCGGAATTGTGTGGTGAAGGATTAAAGGTCACCTCTATGTACAACCAGAAATGAACTCTCAGGAGTAAAAGCTTCTTTTGCCACCATCTTTTCGTGCATTCTTTACCAGGCAGTAAAATTTTTAGGTTCCTTCATTCATTCTTGACCTTAACTCTGTACTGCACAGTGCAGCCTTTTGACAACCCGGGGAAATAAGCCTTTTAAGAACATAGTAGGAAAAGGAGAAAATGCTGGTAACCAGGCATTTTCTCCTTTTCCCACAATGTTTTCTACCCTATCAAAGAAAACTTGCACCATTTCAGCCAAACTGAGTTTGCCATCTGAAAATGCTTTCAATTTGGACAAGGCTAAAATTTTGTTGTCTGGGAAAGGGTTGAAACAAATCGTTGGACTGTTTTGAATTTTAAAGCATATGCAGACAACAAATCAAATTTTGTTCAAATGACAGGATATGTCTTTGAAAGTGCAAAAATGATATTGTTGAAAATTGGGACAATGCTGCTTAGATCTCAAAATATTATTAAACATACTAAGAGTTACAAACTTGAAGGCTTGCACACAGGTACCTGTCATAGTTAAAGTTAACCCTGTTTGGGAAAGCAGTGATATAACAGCATTTATTTTATCTTAATTCAATAGTGTCAATCAAATAGGATTTAACCCTTTACTGCACAATGCCGCCTTTTGACGCCCCTGGAAAAGAAGCCTTTTGAAAACATTGTGGGAAAAGGAGAAAATGCTGGTAACCAGCATTTTCTCCTTTTTCCACAATGTTTTCCACCCTATCAAAGAAAAACTGCACCATTTGAGCCACATTGAAATTGTCGTCACTAAATGCTTTCAATTTGGACAAGGCTAAAATTTTGTCGTCTGGTAAAGGGTTAAACCCTTGTTCTAGATCAATTTTTTTTGCTGTGGATCTTTCCCTCATGCAAGTACACTATCAACACAATCAGCGCAACCAGTGGGGATTATACCAAGAACCTCTCGATTACATATTCTATGTCTTCACCTATAAGCCATAATTTAGACAGCAAGCTTTGTTTGGGGACCCAGTATTATAGGATCAGCCTTCGGTATAGCCAACAAGAGCGGAGGACTTGTAAACATCAAGTCTTGGTTCACTTGAGGGTGTGGGTTCAAGCCCCACGGCTGGCAATCTTAAATTACATTATAGTCTTTTGGGTGAGATGTTAAACTGTGATGGTACTTATATACACAGAGCATGTTAACTTTACCAAATGACAAAATTTTAGACTGGTCCAAACTGAAAGCATTTGCAGATGACAAAATAAATGGGACTGAAAAATTGAAATTTGTTATTATATTGGTAGAAAACATTGTGGGAAAAGGAGAAAATGCTGGTCACCAGCATTTTCTTCTTTTCCCACAATGTTTTCAGAAGGCTTCTTTTACAGAGTCATTAAAAGTCGGGATTGTGTGGAAAAGGGTTAAAGAACCAAGCATAACTTAGGATGGGTTTAGTCCTGTATCTTGTATAGCCCATAACATAACTAACAGCCCCTAGGGGCGTTGCCCATATGGGCAACCAGTGGCGACAATAAATTAATGGCCTCTTTTTCAGGGTCATTAAATATCGGGTTTGTGTGATAAAAGGTTGATCTACCTTATCCAGTACGCTCAAATTCCACCTTTTTCCACTATGTTTTCGGAAGCTCTCTTTTTCATTGTCTTAAATTTGAAACAGTATTGTTTGGTAGAGGATTAACCTTTACGCTGCCAAGCGTGACTTACAGACCTTTTGCAGACAGCATAGATCAAGATCAGACTGCACAGAATGTGCAGCCTTATCTTTGATCTGCACTGTCCGATAAGGAGATGTCTATCCTGCAAAAATACCTTGAAATAATTTTGGACTTGTCCAAATTGAAAGCATTTGCAGACAACAAACAAAATCAAAGTACTGAAAGTACTGACAGACTAGCGAATTTGATTGATTGATTGTTTGTATGGTGTTTAACCCTCTTTTCACTTATGTAGCAGTGGCAGTGCACATATTGATGTTTTCCTGGAGTTTCTTTTACCAGTACTCCACTGAATATTCTTTCTAAGCCACTGGCTTCTTTCCTACATAACCATCGTTGAAATGTGAGAGAGAAATCCTGTCGCACCTGCCGGGGCTATGCATGCTGTTGGTTAACTATAATCCAGTTAAAGTTTAACCCTTAACCCCCTTAAAAATGTTAAAATGAAACTTTCAAGCCGATGGTAAACACCTGAATATTGCTATTTCAAAGTTACATTTTGGAGAAAATATATCCTTTTATCAGACAGTGTAGATCCAACATCAGACTGCACACTCTGTGCAGTCAGATCTTAATCCACACTGTCTGCAAAAGGTCGTTAAGTCGCAGTAGTACTGGTAAAAGAAATTCCAGGAAAGCATGGATAAGTGCTCTGGCCGCCGCAATATCTAATGTTGAAAACAGCGTTAAACACCATGCAATCAACTGGTCAATATCCAACAGCACAAGATATAGTTAACTATTTAACTCTCTTTACAAAACGAAAAATTTTACACTAGTCCAAATTAAAAGCTGTTGCAGACCATAAATTAAATGTGGCTGAACTGATATGAAATGTGATTTCAAGAGGGCAGAAAACTATGTTGGAAAAGGAGAAAATGATGGTTACCAGCACTTTCTCCTTTTCTCGCAATGTTTTCAAAAGGATTCTTCCCCAGTGTCGTTTAAACTTGGGATTGTTTGGTAAAGGTTAATATTCAAGACGTAAAAAACAGTTTAACATAACAGTTTAACTGTACACGATGATCAAATACATGTAATGACTGGAGGAATGACAAGGGTTCCCTGTCCAGTGAGGGTTGATATAGCTGGGATTTGCAACAAGTTACCTAGGTGTATCTATTAATAGATTCATTCATAATGTTAGAGTGGTGTAGGAATAAGTGATTCTCTGCTTTGCATAGGTCACTTAATTTACATATAAGCAAAGATCGTGTACCTTATAAATGACATCTTGTTCAGTTTATTACTTTGTTAGACGACATGTTTAAATTGGAGTCTTAGAGATTTAGTGGTTTTTGTCAAAATTGTCATATTAAAAACAGAATTAAGATTTCTAACGGAAAGAAGTACTTTCTGTGAGGCAGTATTTGGCAACTGTGGTGTTTTTTGTTTACTTTGACTCTAGGTCAATCTTGATACCTATAGACTAGCTTTGCTAGTCTAAAAATGTCTCAAATGATGAAGATCATCTGGAAAAGGGCAGAAAACGTTGTGGGAAAAGGAGAAAAATGCTGGTTACCAGCATTTTCCCCTTTTCCTACAAGGTTTTCAAAAGTTGTATTTCTTAGGGTCGTTAAAACTCGGGATTGTGTGGTAAAGGGTTAAGCTGTCCTTAGGAGCAAGATCCTTTTAGATTAGAGCCCAGAGAAAAATCAATCAATGAACTAGCTGTTCTATTTATCCAGGAGGATTTGGGTTTGGCACCATGACAAAGTTGTTCCGGAACAAGATGGAATCAATATATGGAACGCCCACCATTTCAATGCTCTTGTTGCGGATTTCATTGATTCGGAACTCCCAATGCTTAGATTTCTCTTTAGATTCTGTGATAGGATGTCTGTTTGTAGTTTTCTATATTTAAGTCTTTATCCCTTTACCACACAACAAAATTTTAGACCCATCCAAATTGAAAGCATTTGCAGACAACAGTTTCAATGTGCCTAAAATAATGTGATTTTACTATGGTAGGATAGGAAACATTGTGGAAAAAGGAGAAAATGCTGGTTACCAGCATTTTCTCCATTTCCCACAATGTTTTTAAAAGACTTCTTCCTCAGGATCATTAATAGTCGGCATTGTTTGAACAACCCGCAGGAAGAAGCCTTTCGAAAACATTGTGGGAAAAGGAGGAAATGCTGGTTACCAGCGCAAGGAGAAAATGACCAGCATTTTCTCCTTTTCCCGCAATGTTTTCTGCCCTTTGTGAGACAAATTTCACAATTTAAAATATTTTGTTTCGTCGTCTGGAAATGCTTTGGATTTGGCCATGTCCCAAATTGTGTCTTTTGGAAAGGAGTTAACCGTTTACCAAACAAGAGGAAGAAGGCTTTCATAAAATATTGTGGGAAAAGGAGAAAATGCCAGAAATCAGTATTTTCCCCTTTTCCCACAATGTTGTCTTCCCTCTCTAAGACAAATTTGAGCCATGTTTATGTAATGTTCTGTCTTGAAATGCTATCAACTTTTATTTAGTGAGCTCTTAATTACCATATGATAAAATTTTATCCTTGTTCAATTGGAAGTACAGGTAGATTTAACCATTTACCAGATGACAAAATTTTAGCCTTTGTCCAGATTGAAAGCATTTACAGACGACAATATCAATGTGGCTTAAATGGAGCTATTTCTCTTTGATAGGGTAGAAAATATAATGGGAAAAGGAGAAAATGCTGGGATTGTGTGGTAAAGGGTTAATAGCACTGAAAACTTAAAACCTTTACCACACAATCCCAAGTTTTAACGACCTTGATACAGAAGCCTTTTGAAAACATTGTGGGAAAAAGAGAAAATGCTGGTAACCAGCATTTTCTCCTTTTCCCACAATGTTTTCTATCCTAATCAGAAAATTTTGTTGTTTGGTAAAGAGTCCTGAATTACACATTTACCTTGGGAAATAATACTGGGATATTTCTATAATCACATTCGCTCATCTTACGTAATCGATTTTCCATTTTTAATCTCGGTCCTTTATTCAGTGTCAGTCTTTGTATTTCGTTCCAGTCAGCATTTTATTATCCTTTCCCTTAGTATGGATGCACAAGACACATTTTTTTAAAAATTGACAGAGTGCAGTTTTTCTAGCAGTAGGAGGAAAGGGCCATTTCGATAAAATTTAATTTTTCCATGGTTTCTGTCATTTTGTCCAGAATTATTGGGAGAGTCCAAAACAGATTTTATGTATTTATAGCTTGTAAAGAAACAGGGTGGATGGTAGGGGGCGTCTTTCTATGTTCGTTCAAATCATTAAAAAATCCATATTGCCTTGTGAAAAATCCATAAAAGCTTGGTGTGAAGTGAACAAAGAAAATTGGAAAGGACTGCACTAAACTCTGAAAGTGCTATCACAGCTTAGTTGCCTTTGTGGTCAGTGTAGATCAAAGATCAGAGTGCACAAAACGTGCAGTATGATCTTTGGTCTACACTGTCCTCTTTGCCGAGACATTCTGGACGAAAGTACCCTTGGAGTTGCATGTAATAACGTTGTAATTGTAGAATGTAAATGTCGTTGGGTTTATTCACAATCTAAGGGTTGAAATCTGACGCGAGTTGGGTGTACTCATTATGTCTCACAGGAAGTTTGCAGCAAATTTCTGTAACATTTGCGGTTAAACATTATATTGATGTTTAATACTTAAATATAATTATGTGAAGACATTCCCATTGTAGAGTCAAAGGACTCAAAGTCCTGGAAAGCGGATTTGTGGAGTAGCATAAAGCTGTAATATGTTGTAATAAAAAAAAAATAAAATCACATGCAACAAAGTGCAATCATTTTAAAATGGAGTTAGCAAGGACAGAGAAAGTCAAAATTGTTCTGCTGAGCAGGCCGTGCAGTAACTGTTATTCTATTACTGTCTAAGGAGTGATAATTTGATCTGTCAATCTTACGCAGTTTTTTGCAGGTATTAAATTTTGGACTGTAAGCGTGCATGTGTAGGACAGTATATACTGCAGTGGAAAAAGTGAGGTTGAGGTCTATTAGCTAAAACTGATAGTAGAATGGCAGTATATTTCGGTTCAGGTCAAACCGATATCTTAGTACAGTGTGAGTGCGTATGCGTCGTTACTCATGATGTATTTGGTTCCGGTCAGAGCAATCACAGTAAGCGGATTTGCTATACAAATCTGCTAAAAAGGAGACATTGGTCCTTACCAGCAACTTTTGGTTTGCCACGGTGCTTTCTTCATGATATCAAAGAATATCTTTTCAAGAGGGCATTGTGTCGATAAAATGCTCCAGAACTGAGAAAGGTTTTGGTTCGTGTCGGTCTTCTTGAGGTTTAACATTTTGGATTACTGTTGTATATAGGGAAAGAGTTATTGTTGTTTGCCATGAACAATGGAAAGTGTTTTGGGTGTTGTTCACTGTGGAGACCACAAAGAGTTAGGGTGTTGTTTTTGTGCTATCACAAATGTAATTTTTTGTTACTTTCTAATAAAAACCTGAGGTTTTAACCCTTTCCCAAACAAACCCTGGTTTTCACATGTCTGCAGTACAAGTCTTTTGAAAACACTGTGGGAAAAGGAGAAATTGCTCGTAACGAGCAATTTCACCTTTTCTCACAGTGTTTTCTACCCTTTTTGAGAACTTTCTGCCATTTTCATAAAATTTAAAATTGTCGTCTGCAAACTCTTTCAATTTGGACCAGTCCAAAATTTGTCGTTTGGGAAAGGGTTAAGACTTTACCAAACAACAGAATTTTAGACTGTTCTAAATTGAAGGCATTTGCAGACGGGAAAAATATGTGGCTCAGATGATATAACTTGTTTCTGAAAGGTTAGAAAACATTGTGGGGAATAAAGAAAATGCCGGTTACCATCATTTTCTCCTTTTCCCACAATGTTTTCAATAGCATTATTTACCAGGGTTGTTGAAACTTGGGATTGTGTGGTAAAGGGTTAAGAGTTAACTCTTTACCACATAACAAAAATGGTAGACTTGTTTTTTCAAACCGAAACAGATATTTATATAGCCGCTGTCTATATCCCTCCAGAAAGTTCACCTTATCATGATTTATATGAAAATGACATTTTTAATATGTTAGAAAATGATTTAGCCCATTTTTGTACTTTAGGAAACGTATTTGTTTGTGGGGATATGAACAGTAGGGTAGGCAACAAATGTGATTATATACAGAATGACATACCCTTAGAGTGCGAAGTAGATAACTGTACTTTACCACCCCCTCCACGTAAGTCGTCTGACTCTAGATCAAACCGGTTTGGCGAATATTTACTTGACCTTTGTAAATCTACAAATTCAAGACTTGTCAATGGTCGTCTGCATGCAGACCGGGATATCGGAAAAATAACATGTATTACACATAATGGTCAAAGTACCGTTGACTATCTTTTAACATCAGCGGAAAATTTTATGCATATTTCGGACTTTGAAATTCTTGAATTCACTCAATTTTCGAACCATGCCCCCTTGACATTTTCTTTGAGAATAAACACTAATATTAGAAATAAGAGCTGCTATTATTCCGAAAGAGTCATAAAATGGGATGCTAATAAAAAAGAGCTGTTTTTACAGGACTTAGTGAACAATATTGAGCGGTTAGAAAGTGCACTGCAATATGAGATAGGACAAATGAGCGACTCGGATAAGCTTGTCGATCTCTGTGGCGAATTTTTCAGCTCGGTTGGGAATAAATATTTTTCAAAGACCGTGCGCTGCAGTTCCATTGCAAATCGTTTCAACGACACAGACAGACACCAAAAATATTGGTTCGACGAGGAATGTAGGTTAAAAAGACAAGCTTTCAAAATTGCTCTCAAAGACTTAAACAGAGACCCAAGTGACACGGCTCGCCATAATTATCTCACAAAACGTAAAGATTACAAATATTGCTGTAGAAATAAAAAACTACATTACAACAAAGTCTTAGCTAGAAATATGAATGACATGAGACGTCTAAAACCGCGGCAGTTCTGGAACATGTTCAAAAAAACTAAACCCAAAATACAAAATTCTGATATACCTATAGAAGATTTTTTGGAACATTTTAAAAAATTGTCTTCAGACAATGATGCGAATAAAATGTTAAATCTGGTTAATGAATCTGAAGGGAATCTCCCGCCAAAATTTGAAGAACTAGATCAGCCAATAACATTATATGAGATTAAAAAAGCAAGTCAGCAGCTGGGGTCAAACAAATCCTGTTCAAGCGATGATATTATATACGAATATTTCAAAGAGAGTATCAATATAACAGGGAATGCATTATTATTACTATTTAACTATATTTTAGAGACCGGTAAATTTCCTCAATCTTGGTGTAAAGGTTTAATCATACCGATATATAAAAAGGGTGATACGTGCGACCCAAACAATTATAGAGGGATTACGCTAACAAGCTGTTTCGCAAAATTTTTCACAGTAATTCTGAACAATCGATTGAAAAACTGGGCAGAACAAAACGATATTTTAACTGACGCACAATTCGGCTTTAGGAAAAGTTTTGGTACGACCGACGCAGTATTTATTTTAAACGCTTTAATAGAAAAACAGTTTAACAGCAAAAGTAAACTATATTCGTGTTTTATCGATTTTAAAAAAGCATTTGACAGTATAGATAGAAATTCACTCTGGTATGAACTGTTCAAGTCTGGCATAGACGGAAAAATGCTTAATGTCTTAAAATCAATGTATCAAAATGTTAAAATGCAAGTCAAGCACATTAATAGTCTTTCGCAGCTCTTCGAGGGCAATATTGGATTGTTTCAAGGGGAGACCACTTCGCCTATAATGTTTTCACTGTTCCTTAATGATATTGAGCAAAGTTTTCAATTAAATCTCGACGGCTTGACTCTTGACCAAATAAATATTTTCCTATTGATGTTTGCCGACGATGCAGTGCTACTATCGGAAACAAAAGAAGGATTACAAGATCTATTGAAAGAGTTAGAAAATTATTGCAAACGATGGAATTTAACTGTTAATATTGAAAAAACAAAAGTTATGATATTCAGAAAAGGTGGTAGATACAGTCAGGATTGTTCATTTACCTATGCAGGGGAGACAATTGAAATAGTCCAAAATTTTAATTATTTGGGTGTAGTATTCAGCAGTGGCGGATCTTTTCAAAAAGCCACAGATACACTTGTAGGGAAGGCGCTTAGATCTATGTGCTCCTTACACAATATAACAAAAGGATATGAGGTGCCACCATATATATTGTTCAATTTATTTGACAGCTACGTAGCCTCTATCTTAAGTTATAATTGCGAAGTCTGGGGGTTCAACCAATCAGAAAACGTAGAACGAGTACATAGAAAATTCTGTAAACAAATTCTTAACGTAAAAAAGTCAACAAACTCTAAGGCTCTTTTAGCTGAAGTGGGTCGCTTTCCTTTAATTATTAACAGGCATATCCGTATAGTAAAATATTGGTTAAAATTGTTTCAAGAGAAAAGGGGAAACTGTATACTATCTACCTTACTCAACCACCAATTTGCCGTAATACGTATTAACCCAACTGTTAAATACTGGACCAACCGAGTCAAAACATTATTAGAAAATACAGGTTTCAACGAAATATGGTTATTCCCCGAATCAATCATTCCAGAAAAATTTTTTCCCTTATTTGTAACACGTCTCAAGGATATTTATATTAGTAACTGGCGAACCAGCATTTCACAAAGCCCATCTATGCAGCTGTACGTGAATCTCAAAACAATTTACGAAAGTTCTAGTTTTATATCGGTTCTTGAAAATAAATACCAACGAAATATGATTGCAAAAATTCGGCTTTCATCACATGAACTAAAAATAGAAACGGGAAGACACAATAAAACTGAGAGAAAAAATAGAATTTGTGATTTATGTTCTTTAAATGATATTGAAGACGAATTTCATTTTACCTTGATTTGTCCCATTTACAAAGACCTTCGACTGAAATATATCCCTAGATTCTATATTAATAAGCCAAGTATGTATAAGTTTATCGAATTACTGAAATCAAGCAATAAGAGAGTACTATCAAATTTATCATTGTTTTTTCGTAAGGCATTTCTAATGAGAAAAAATGAATATTTAACAGTTACTTAGCCTTAGGCTACTTATCGAGATTCACGGACGGAGCAAAATGAGATCAGACGACACAGAATGTGCAGTCTGATCACCCTTTTCTACAATGTCCGAAATACGAGAAACTTCTCGCCACAAATTGGCCTTAAAATAGAAAAATCTGTATTATTACAGATACCTCTAAAGTTTATCTTACTTATTTCGCAGGATATATGTGTTAGAAACTATACCTACAAATAGCCGACAGTGTCTTTTTATTGTCTTTGTTACCTTTCGTATTTTTTCCTGTTCAGTTTATTTGTTATACATCTATGTAGTTCCCTTTTCGTGCAGAATCGATCGGAGACCAGGCGGCATAAAATTTGCAGCCTGATCTTTGATCTACGCTGCACGGTTACAAAAATAATGCTATTAAAAAATTACAGTAATATCGGATCGAGTAATGTAGTGGTAAATTGCACATTAAATTTTATATTTTACACAATACCTATGTTGTTTCCGCTTCGTGTTACCGTAGAGTGGACCGCGGATCAGGTCGTACAAAACTTGTAGTCTGATCCTCGATCCACTTTGCCCGTACACGGACACAATGAAATTATTGTATTATTTCTTCCAATACTGACTTTAAATTTACATTTTCCCATCGAGTAATTTAGTGGGGATGTGTTCATTTTACTTATGTAAGTACTCCCTTTCTGTAGACTTCCATATGATTTACTATAATATGAAATACTCTCACATCTATGAACATCTATGATCATCTACCATTTGAATTAATTTTTAACGAAATTGCATCTATATCATCTGAAATAGTAGAGAAACATGAAAAGATTGTTAAAAATTTATTTGTCTATTTATTTTGTTTACGAATCAACCCAACACCTTTATGTCTTTATATTGCTTCCACGCCTGTATTGAATTTATTTGTATTATTTGATAATGAGCTATATGCTTCAAGTCGAAAATAAAATGTTATGTTATGTTATGTTATGTCCAAATTGAAAGCGGTTGCAGACAACATAGTAAATGTGACTCAAAAACTGAAATTTGCTTTTTGAAGGAAAGAAAACATTGTGAGAAAAGGAGAAAATGCTGGTTATCAGCATTTTCTCCTTTTCCCACAATGTTTTCAAGAGACTTCTTTCCCAGGGACATGAGGCAAAAGGGTTAAATTGAGATTATTTTTTGGCTAAGACACTTCATAGAGTGTAACTTATTTAGGGGAAGCAGACATTTTTTTGCCAAGTACGAAAAAGAATTAGCAAGTATTATGAATTGTTTTATTTTAGAGTGCCATAGATGCAGTTAATTTTGGTGTATTTCTGTGTGAGAGCGTTTTTTTTGTAGATCATTATGCCTTGAATTGAAATAGTAAGGTCTTTAAGTTACTTGATGTTTTAGTGTGAAGACAGAAAGTTCGACTTGTGGGAGATTTTTAGCATGTTAACTCTTTACCAGACGACAAAATTTGACACTGATTGAAATTGAAAACATTTACAAATGACAAAATTAATGTGACTTTAAAACTGAAATTTGTTTTGGGAAAGGTAGAAAACATTGTTGGAAAAGGAGAAAATGCTGGTAAATTTGTTTTGGGAAAGGTAGAAAACATTGTTGGAAAAGGAGAAAATGCTAGTTACCAGCATTTTCTCCTATTCCAACAATGTTGTCTACCTTTCCCAATTTCAATCAGTGTAAAATTTTGTTGTTTGGTAAAGAGTTCACATGCTAAAAATCTCCCACAATCAGGGTATAGTTAAAAGTTGAGATTGTGTGGTAAAGAGTTAAGCAGGTACTGACATTATGCACAGAAGCCAGTGTTTGGTTTGTAGGTCAAATGAAGTCTGTAAGGCAGAATCAGTCAGACTTTCAGAGTAAGTTATCTTATAATAGAATTATAATTTATCCTGTTGACCAACCTACAGATTTGGTCAAAGTCATTGATTGCATAAGGACATACTAAAGTCACTGTGTAATGTAACCGATTCAATGTAACCTGTCTAAGTTTTATGGTTATTGCAAAACTTACCCCCCTAGGGACCGTTAAAATGGTCTTTGATCATTTGATGGAAAGGGAGCAGTTATTATTGAGTATTAAAGTGATAGGGATCAGTTATTGTCATTTTATTAAACTTTTTTTTTTGTTTATGTTTTGTTGCAGTAGTTTATATGTTGTAATGAACCAGTTTTGTTTTTGACAAAAAGTATGGATGGAGCTTTCTAAGCCTTCATTGAACAATCCAACTTAACCCTTTATGAAACAACAATGATTTAGACTGGTCCAAATTGAAAGCAGTTGCAGATGACAAATTAAAGGTGGCTCAAATGACAAAATTTGACCATGATAGAATAGAAAACATTTTGGAAAAAGGAGAAAATGCTGGTTACCAGCATTTTCTCCTTTTCCCACAATGTTTTCAAAAGGCTTCCTTTTTAGGGTCGTTAAAAGTCAGGATTGTGTGGTAAAGAGTTAAGTGTTAATTGGAAAGAAAGTAACAGGAAAAAAAGTAATGGGGGGGGGGGGGGGGGGGGGGGAGTAGCAGTTTATAAACAGATAAAATTGTTACAAGTATTATTTCAAAGAATTGCTATGTACATTATTTTTAAGGTCCTCATTTTGCGAACTTGTTAAAATTATTAAAAAAAATTCAAGTACCTGAAAGAATCGGGAGCTTTTGAAAACCCTTTGTGAAAGGGAGAAATCACTTGTAATCAATTTTCCTTTTCCAACTAAGAGTTCTTTACTTTTAACCCTTTACCCCACAATCCCAACTTTAATGACCCTGCGAAAGAAGCCTTTTGAAAACATTGTGAGAAAAGGAGAAAATTCTGGTATTTTCTCCTTTTTCCACAATGTTTTCTACCCTTCCCAAAACAAATTTCAATTTTTTAGTTACATTTATTTTGTCGTCTGCAAATGCTTTCAATTTGGACCAGTCTAGAATTTTGTCGTGTGGTAAAGAGTTAAAGACAAACCATCATTTGAGCCACATTCACCTATATTAACCCTTAAGCTGCTAAGCCCAACTTACTGACTTTTTGCAGACAGTGTAGATAAAGATCAGACTGCGCAAAATGTGGTGTCTGATCTTTGATTGACACTGTCCGATAAGGAGATATTTTTCTCCCAAAATAAGTTTGAAATAATATTATTTGCATTTTTACTATCAGCTTGATAAGGGTTAACCCTTTACCAGACGACAAAATTTTAGCCTTGTCCAAATTGAAAGCATTTGCAGACGACAATTTTAATTGTGGCTCCAATGGTGCAACTTTTCTTTGATAGGATAGAAAACATTGTGGGAAAAGGAGAAAATGTTGGTTACCAGCATTTTCTCCTTTTCCCACAATGTTTTCAAAAGGCTTCTTTCCAAGGGGCGTCAAAAGGCGGCATTTTGCGGTAAAGGGTTAACCTTGATTCACTAAATTGATTATTCATATTTTACAAGAGTATTTTCTGTATGGTCTGCTGCAAATTTGTTTCTAGAAGTAATGAATTATTGCAGATGAAACATTCAAGGAAAAAAACCTGTTTTTTAGGTTCATACTTATTGTGGAAAGGATCAATTACCTGAATTGTAACCTTTAACCCTTTCCCAAACGACAAATTTTGGACTGGTCCAAATTGAAAGAGTTTGCTGACGACAATTTTAAATTTGATGAAAATGGCAGAAAGTTATCAAAAAGGATAGAAAACACTGTGGAAAAAGGAGAAATTGCTTGTTATGAGCAATTTCTCCTTTTCCCACAGTGTTTTCAAAAGACTTGTACTGCAGACACGTGAAAACCAGGGCTTGTTTGGGAAAGGGTTAAGATACTAAGCGCAACTCACTGACCCTTTGTGGACTGTGTAGATTAAGATCAGACTGCACAGATCATGCAGTCTTATCTTTGATCTGCACTGTCCGATATGGTATTTTCCTTCTGGATAAATCAACTTTGAAATTGCAATATTTGTTTTTTTTTTTCTATTGGGTGGAAATTTTGTTTCATTTATTTAGCAGCTTATTTAACTCTTTACCAAACGACAAAATTTTAGATTAGTCCAAATTAAAAGCTTTTGCAGATGACAAAATAAATTGACTCAAAAATAGAAATTTGCTTTGGGATGAGGAGAAAACATTGTGGGAAAAGGAGAAAATGCTGGTTACCAGCATTTTCTCCTTTTCCCATGATGTTTTCAAAAGGCTTCTTCCTCAGGTTTGTTAAAAGTCAGGACTGTGTGGTAAAGGGTTAAGGGTTATTTTTGGGGGTACATCTTTGTCTATCATGACCTGTATCAATTTCATGGTTCTGTGACCGTTTAGGGTTTGGTTGGGTAGATTTGAAATCTATACGAGATCAGCTTTAATCCCAGTTTAACATTCAAACTTTCCTAGTCTGGTTTTTTTTGTCCCTGTGTTTATTACACACGTTGTAAAATTTGAAACGAGGCCAACTATTGGATACTTTGAAAAAAGACTTATTACTGTTGTGGCATTTGAATTGTAGTGTTATACAGGAGAAGAGGGGTTTAATAGAGTTTGATATAGAAATTGAAAAAAATATCGGATTGTGCAGGAGTGTTTACATTTTTACTTGGCTGCTCTAGATATACAGTATATATCGAAGAAAGCACTATGGATTTTGAAACTGGATTATGTCATGTTGAATTAGTAATCTTTTGTTTAGGTAAGAAATCTTACGTAATACAAATTATAATATAATAATTGCTTAATAATCAGACTTTTCTGCCATATTTTATAAGAAAACTAATTTTATTGATGTTACCCAAAAAGTGTGTGAACTCTCACAACATGCAACAAAATTATTAACTCTTTACCAAACGACAAAATTTCAGCCTTGTCCAAACTGAAAGCATTTGCAGATGACATTTTCAATGAGGCTCAAATGGTGCAATTTTTCTTTGATGGGTAGAAAACATTTTGGGAAAGGAGAAAATGCTGGTTACCAGCATTTTCTCATTTCCCACAATGTTTTCAAAAGGCTTCTTTTCCAGGGTCGTTAAAACTCGGGATTGTAAGATGAAGAGTTAAGACTTGTCCAGTTTGAAAGCATTTGCAGACAACGGTTCTAATGTGACTGTCAAAAGGGGAGATCACATTGTGGGTAAAGGAGAAAGTGCTGGTTACCGGCATTAATACCTTTTCCCAGAATGTTTTGATAAGCCTTCTCTTGTTAGAGTGATTCAAATTCAGGATTGTGCAGTATAGAATTAGATAAGGGTTACCCTTGGTTTACATACTTATAGTTTGATTAAAAATTGACAAGTAGATAAATCATCATTAGTGGTCATGACCCCTGTTAACCCTTTTCTAAACAATGAGGCCTTAGGCAGTAGCCTTATGAGAACACTGTGGTAAAAAGATTATTGCTAGTGACAAGCAGTTTCTCCTTCTCCTTTATTTTTTCACCTTTCAATTGAGCCATACTGGTATTCTGTATGTCATAATTATATGCAAATGCTTTTGATACAGTCTGAAATTGTGTCATTTTGTTTGTTATATAGTAAAAATTAAACCCTTTACGACACAATCTTGAGTTCTAATGACCCTGAGAAAGAAGCCTTTTGAAAACAGTGTTGGAAAAGGAGAAAATCCTGGTAACCAGTATTTTCTCCTATTTCCACAATGTTTTCTACCCTATCAAAAACAAATTCCATCATTTGAGCCACTTTTATATTTTTGTCTGCAAATGCTTTAATTCATTTTGGACTAGTATAAATTTTTGTTGTGTGGTAAAGAGTTAACTCTTTACCTCTCTTTACCAAAGGACAAAAATGTATACTTGTCTAAATTGAAAGCATTAGCAGAAGACAGTTTAATAGTGCCTTAAATGGTGGAACTTGTTTTCAAAAGGGTTGAAAACATTGTGGGAAAAGGGCAAAATGCTAGTTACCACCATTTTCTCCTTTTCCTCATAATGTTTTCAAAAATTTCCTTGCTCAGGGTCACTAAAATTCAGGATTGTGTGGTAAATGGTTTAATTTTTACCATATAACAAAATTTTGGACTCGGTAAATATTTTGCAGACAACAAAAGAAATATAACTCAGATTATGATTTCTGTTTGTGGTAGGGTAGAAAACATTGTGGAAAAGGGAGAATTGCTGGTCACTAACATTTTCTACTTTCCCCGCAACATTTTCAAAGTTCTATCTAGTAAGTACATTAAAACTCTGGATTGTTTAGTAAAGGGTTATCTCTTTACAAGGTAACAAAATTTTTTACTTGAAGATAATGAATGCATTATTTTACAGGTCAAAAATTAAATGCAGTTCAGATTATAAGCAAGGCTGTTTTGACCTGCATTTTCTCCTTTTTGAACAATATTTTCTACTCGATCATACATAAACCTCATTTTTGTGAACCACATTCAATATATATTGTTGTATGGTAAAGGGTTAATGATGTATTGAAATGTTTTTGGCTTTCTCATTTTGTTTATCAAACGAGAGTCAAAAATTTTTCAGTTACAAAAATATTTTGTTTACAGACATTTCTACCACATTGAGATGCTATGATTTTTTCCTGACTTTAACCCTTTCCCAAGCGACAAATTTTGGACTGGTCCAAATTCAAAGAGTTTGCAGACGGCAATTTTAAATTTGATGAAAATGACAGAAAGTTCTCCAAAAGGGTAGAAAACACTGTGGGAAAAGGAGAAATTGCTCAAAACAAGCAATTTCTCCTTTTCCCACAGTGTTTTCAAAAGACTTGTACTGCAGACACGTGAAAACCAGGGCTTGTTTGGGAAAGGGTTAAAAAGCAGTTGATGGTTTGTTTGATTTTTTTGCTGGAAAAAGGCAAGATGCAGTCATTGCTCCTTTTCCCTCTATATTTTCTGTCCATTTAATCCTGTACCAAGTATTATCCAGAGTTTTAACAATCCTGATAAAGAAGTTTTTGAAAATGTTGTGGGAAAGGGAGAAGATGCTGGTTACCAGCTTTTTCTCTTTTTCCCATGGTCTTTTCTACTCTTTCATAGTTATATCTTATCATTTCAGCCCCAGTTGTTTTGTCAGCTGCAATCGCTTTCGATTAGGACTAGTCTGAAACTTGAAATGAAAATTTTCACACAATATTAAAAAAAAAAAAACAAATGTTGTGATTTTAAAGTTGATTTCACCAGAAAAGAAATATCGTATCGGACAGGGTAGATCAAAGATCAGACTGCACGTTCTGTGCAGTCTGATCTTGATATACACTGTACACAAAAGTTCAAGATTCGCGATTAGCAGTTCTAGGGTAAAATACGAAAAATGCAAATGGTAGTAAGCGCATAGTATCAGTTATTTCATTGGACAGCAAAGGGGTGAAGGTCTCCTGTATTTATTGACAGGCAGCTGTTACTTGTTAACTCTTTACCAAACGACAAAATTTTAGACTCGGTCATTTTAAAAGCGTTTCCAGACGACAAATTTAATGCATCTTATATTAGGAAACTTTCCTATGAAATGGTAGAAAACAGTATGGGAAAAGGAGAAAATGCTGGTTACCAGCATTTTCTCCTTTGCCCACAATGTTTTCTAAAGCCTTATTCCTTGGGGGGTTGTTAAATCTCACAATCATTCGGTAAAGGGTCAAGGGAGATTTGTGTATTGAACAGCTGTTGACATTGATGACTGCCAGCAGGCAGAAATATTACCAGTATGGTCAGCTATCTTCCCATCATTGGGGCCCCCAATCTTGACCACTACAACTGCCCACTGCCCATGTCTGGTCTATCTAGTATTGCCTTCCAGCAGTTTTAAGTCAAATACATCAAATGTATCGATCATGAGTTATGACTATTTCGATGTAATTGGAATATTTGATTTATGTGACGGTCATGTCAGATCATGGCTTGTCACCTCTTGTCATACAGGTATGTCTATTTTCGGGAATTTTATTATTGTTGGCATCAGTTGTTTTGTTCTTGTGTTCAGAAGTAGTTGTATATTTGTGGAGTATTCTCGTTAATTTTTTTTTGTAAATAATTACTTATATTCTATTTGGATGTTGATTTTCAGCAAGGATTATATTTTTTTCTTTTGAGGTGAGAGAGTTTAATATTACGAATTCACAAACATTCTGGACAATATACAACAGACTGTTTTTACAGGACACCCATTAGATACAGTTTCAACAACCCTTTGGAAAAAGGCTATTGAAAACATTGTGAGCAAAGAAGAAAATGTTGGTAACCAACATTTTCTTCTTTTTTTCACAATGTTTTCTATAAATTCTGTCTGTTGAGTCATATTTAATTTGTTGCCTGGTATCATACACAGGAGAAATAAGTGATAGTATATGACATTCTTGAATACTGTAGAAAACATTGCTGGATAAGGAGAAATCACTTATAAACAAGCTGGTACCCAACATTTTCTCCTTCTGCAATGTTTTGTTACCCTACAAAAAACAGTTCCATTCTTTGATCCATGTTCAATTTGCTGCCTGCAAGAGCCTTCAGTATGGAGGACTCTCAATATTGTCGTCTGGATACATTAGGAATATTTTCCAAGACTTCTTATTACAGTTGCTGAATATATGTAAAATTATGATTTTGATAACTGATCATTGGGTTTCGGGAGGGAATAAACTGAAAATTTTCTGAGGTTGTAAAAATTAATTTTAACTCTTTCTATTTAACTCTTTACCACACAACAAAATTTTAGACTCATCTAAATTCTAAGCATTTGTAGACGACAAATTAAATGTGACTCGAAAAATTGAAATTTGTTTCGTGAAGGGCAGAAAACAGTGTGGGAAAAGGAGAAAATGCTGGTTAACAGCATTTTCTCCATTTCCCATAATGTTTTCAAAAGGATTGTTAAAAGTCGGGATTGTGTGGTAAAGGGTTAAATTGTATGTTGGACTCGAACAAATTGAAAGCATTTGCAGATGACAAGTTAGATGTAGCTGATTACCAGCATTTTCTTCTTTTTCCACAATGTTTTCAAAAGGCTTCTTGCTCAGAGTCGTTCAAACATGGTATTTTTCTGGTAAAGAGATCAATGAAATAAACATTCTTAGCCTGTACTAAAGATACAGGCATTGCAATTTCAAAGATGTTTTTAACAGAATATCTGGTAAATAAGCTGAGAGTGTAGATCCAAGATTAGACTGCATGGTCTGTGCAGCCTGATCTGATCTCTTCTTGAGCAGTTAAGTTTGTAGGGACACAGCACTAAAAGCGTTGATATTAAAAATTGTGCAAATAGTTGTGAAATGAGAAACTCTTTCAGATATCATCTTTTATATCTATTGAATTAACCCTTTCCCAAACAAACCCTGATTTTCACGTGTCTGCAGTACTTGTCTTTTGAAAACACTGTGGGAAAAGGAGAAATTGCTCATAACGAGCAATTTCTCCTTTTCCCACAGTGTTTTCTATCCTTTTTGAGAACTTTCTGCCATTTTCATCAAATTTAAAATTGTCATCTGCAAACTTTCAATTTGGACCAGTCTAAAATTTATCATTTGGGAAAGGGTTAAATGGTAAGATATATTTGAATTTTATACCTTATTTTTTCAAGGATGCATTACAGACATCATAACATGTCTAGAGGTAAAAACCTTGCAAAATAACCTTTTAGTGCACTGCAAAATAAAATGTCATACTAGATCTAGTCTGTATCAAGTGTATTGACAAAAATTTGCAACCACAAGTCAAAATGTGACTCTTATTATATTGGCTTTTAACCCTTTACCACACAATCCCGACTTTTAATGACCCTAAAGAAGAGAGCTTTTGAAAACAATAGGGGGTAGAGGAGAAAATGCCGGTAACCAGCATTTTCTCCTATTCCCACTATGTTTTCTACCCACCCCAGAACAAATTTCAATTTTTGAGTCACATTCATTTTGTTGTCTGCAAGTGCTTTCTATTTGGACGAGTCTAAAATTTTGTTGTTTGGTAGAGAGTTAACTTATCATCTGCCATTGCTTACCAACACAGGTGAATCTAAAATTTTGTTGTCTGCTTAGTACTCTTGACTTTATTATCAAACGACAAAATTTTAGATTTGTCCAAAGTGACAGTGTTTGTAGATCACAAATTAAATATGGTTATATTGATGCAATTTGTCTTTGAAAGGGTAGAAAACAAGGCTGACTGGCAGCATTTTCTCCTTTTCCCACCATGTTTTCAAAAACCTTTTTTCTCTGGGTAGTTAGAATTTCAGATTGTGCGGTAAAGGGTTTGAGAAACTGCGCTAAAGACTTGTGCAATAAAATTGTTATGAAGCTGCATTTGTATTTGAATTCTCCAAGTTCAACTGTATATTTTCAAGGACAAAAACATGCTTACATCTTCAGTACAAAATCTCCCATGGGAAAGGTTTCTGGTGATCGATAGACCTGAAATGTTTGTTTTGAAGGGTTTGCACTGTCCCTCAACCACAACAATTAACTCTTTACAAAACAACAAAATTTTATTTGCAGACAACATACATGTATTAAGTTTAGCTGAAATGATGGTAACTGTGTGTGAAAGTTGAAAACCTTGTTGGGAATGGAAAAAAAAAATGGTGGTTATCTTTCATTTTCGTCTTTTCCCACAATGTTTTCAAAAGACTATTTTTACAGGGTCGTTAAAACTCAGATTGTGTGGTAAAGAGTTTACTCTGGCAGGTGAGAAAATTTACCAGTATTTTCTCCTTTTCCCATAATGTTTTCATAAACCTTCTTTTGTAGGATTTTTATAACTTGGAATTATTTGGTAAAGGTTTACCAGTTAACCCTTTCCCAAACAAGCCCTGGTTTTCACGTGTCTGCAGTACAAGTCTTTTGAAAACACTGTGGGAAAAGGAGAAATTGCTCGTAACGAGCAGTTTCTCCTTTCCCCACAGTGTTTTCTACCCGTTTTGAGACCTTTCTGCCATTTTCATCAAATTTAAAATTGTTGTCTGCAAACTCTTTGAATTTGGACTCGTCAAAAAATTTGTCGTTTGAGAAAGGGTTAAAATGTCTGGGTGTTTTTCCAAGGAACTGCAGTTGCAAGGCTGTTTTTGCACACTATTTGAAAGTTGAACATTTGGATCAAAAAAGAAAAGTACAAACTAATCGTAGATTCTGTTTTGTCTGTCAAAGTTTTGATGTATGCTTGGTGAGCAGATGTTTCACAGAATACATTATGTTTCCCATTGCCTCTCCTAAAGTGTTTTACCCTTATTACGCACTCCCATGTTTAAACGACCATGAGGCAGACAACTTTTTGAGAATATTGTGGAAAAAGAAGAAAATGCCTGCAACCAGCATTTTCTCCTTTTCCCACAATGTTTTCTACCCTTCACAAATAAAAATTTACTTTCAAAGTCATATTTATTTTGTTGTCTGCAGATGCTTTCAACTTGGACAAGTCCAAAATTTTGCTGTTTGTTACAAGCTTTTGCTGGTGGCATTGATCAAGATCAGACTGCATAGAAGATGTGTGGTCTGATCTTCTATTTATACTGTCTACTTGTTCAGTCAGGCCTTGTGTGGTAAAGGTACAGATCATTCTGAGTTTAACCATTTACTGAAAAATCTCGAGAAAAATCCTTAAAAAATTGTAGGAAAAGGAGAAAATGCTGAAAATGTTCCTTCTCCTACAATTTTTTTTATCCCAGGAAAAGTTACGGCACAAAAGAAAACAAGCTGTCTGGTGTCACCTGTTCATTAGTTTGAATGTTTTCAAAAATGGATGGCTTCCTCAAGAAGTGTCCTCTTTGTCGTGACTTAACCCTTTCCCAAACGACAAATTTTGGACTGGTCCAAATTGAAAGAATTTACAGACGACAATTTTAAATTTGATGAAAATGGCAGAAAGGTCTCAAAAAGGGTAGAAAACACTGTGGGAAAAGGAGAAATTGCTCGTTACGAGCAATTTCTCCTTTTCCCACAGTGTTTTCAAAAGACTTGTACTGCAGACACGTGAAAACCAGGGCTTGTTTGGGAAAGGGTTAAGAAAGGGTGAATACATTTCAAAGAATTATTTTTAGAAGCCGATGTGGGAGGCAAAGACAAGTAGAAATCCAGAAACCAAGAGATCACAGAAATCCAGACTTTGCCAAGTCTCTGGACCATTGTTTATTTGTATAACCCTTTACCAAACGACAAAATTTTAGACTGGTCCAAATTGAAAGCAGTTGTAGACGACAAAATAAATATGACAGATTGAAACTCATTTTGGGAAGAGTAGAAAACATTGAGGGAAAAGGAGAAAATGCTGGTTACCAGCATTTTCTCCTTTTCCCACTATGTTTTCAAAAGGCTTCTTTCTCAGGGTCATTAAAAGTTGGGATTGTGTGGTAAAGAGATAAGCAAGAATGTTACAAAACCCTTTCTTGAATTTTTGAAGGAATCAAAGCATTGAAAGCTCCGAGTCCTTATTTAAGTCTATCAAATAACAAAATTTTAGACATTTCCAAATTGAGAGCACTTGCAGACGACAAATTTAATATGGTACAAATGATGGAATTTATCTGAGATAGACAAGAAAACATGGTGGGAAAAGGAGAAAATGCTGGTTACCAGCATTTTCTCTTATTCCCACAATGTTTTCAAAAGCCCTCTACTCCAGAATCGTTAAAACGCAGGATTGCATGGTAAGGAATTATACTAATGGCATTCGGAGTCTGTTATGAATGACAGCTAAAACATTTTTTAATAATTGCAAAATTTATGAAAACTAGAAATGGATCTTCTAACTTTGGTCCCTCTGGCAAAACAAGCAAAATTCTAGGATTTGAAGGAACAGTAGATTCTTAGCTCGACTGCTTTTGAATCACTCGTCACAACTCGGCCGATTCCGTACCTACATCTAACCTCGTCCGTATAAGGGAGGCTTCCATTTTGAACTACCAATCACATGATCTTAAACATGGCGGCGCCCCAGTAGATCGCTTAGCAACGACATGAACAACCACTGTGAAGTTATTCACTTCTATCGATCTGTCGATGAAAGCTCCTAACAGAATTGATAAACCACACTAAAACTTGAATGTACAAACTGTTTGCCGACTGAAATACTCTTAGAAAGATAACGACAGAAAATTTACTCATGCATTCTTTCTAAAGAGGAGCCTTACAAGTTCAATAACGGTAAAGCGGTGTGCTTCCGGAGATGTGCGAAATGTACCGTGTAGGTGCATATCAAGCTACGTGATACAGCTGAGAGATTTGATCACTGGATCACCCAAGGTATGCCGAATGCTTTTGAATAAAACATCGACAGGTTGTTGTAGCCCTGCCGTTGTCATGTGTTGTCATGCAGAAAACTTTGACATTTCAGAATATCTCTGTTATTACTGAAGATACTTGCTTCAAAATGGGTAAGCTGTTTATTATCAAAAGGGAAACCTTTACAACAAGGGCAGGAAACCAAAGTAATTTTGAGAGAGTTATGCTCTTTTTTTTACTTTTCACTGAAAATCAAGCATCTGCAGTAGAGCTTTGGTGGTCTTGTTGATATAATAAGACTGCAATCAGAGAAACTGATTTTGCATAAGACACATAAGTTTTGTTACTGTTGGATGTTACTTTATTTCAAAATAATTGATCCATTTACTAAACAATCATATGTACTAGAACCCTGAAGAAGAAGGTTCTTTTCTCAAAGTCCTTAACCGTTTACCGCATAATCCCGCCTTTTGATGCCCCTGGGAAAGAAGCCTTTTGAAAACATTGTGGGAAAAGGAGAAAATGCTGGTAACCAGCATTTTCTCCTTTTCCCACAATGTTTTCTATCCTATCAAAGAAAAATTGTACCATTTGAGCCACATTGAAATTGTCGTCTGCAAATGCTTTCAATTTGGACAAGGCTAAAATTTTGTCGTCTGGTAAAGGGTTAAAAACACATGACTGCATGGAAAAGGATTAACCACATTGTAGGGGCCAATGTCTACATATAAAAAAATTCCATCTGCTCATGTTTCTTGGCATTTTAAAAAGCCAAAGAATGTGCTATCGAAGATAGTACAGATCGAGATCTGGTTGCACAGAATGTTGATCACTTAAGTCATCAATTTTATATACACTGCCCTGTATTTTCATAAGTATCTTTGACAAGACATCCTCGAAATTCCTACAGTTGAGTTACATCTTATGGGTGAAAAAAGGGAGGTTTTATATTTTACTTAAGAGTCTAAAAATAAAGTAATAGTTTCTTTTGGCCCACAAAGGCTGTGGAGCAAAAAATGTAAGGATAGCATACAAAATACATATATATTTTGGCCAGGTAAATGAACTGTAGTGCACAGGTGTGAATGGGATCAAGTTAACTAGAGTCAGTCAGTTTACTCTTACTTTCTGAACCCCATTCTTGTATAAAGATCATGTTTGATGCTCTGTGAGAAAAGAGATTTTTGAAAACATTGTGGAAAAAAGAGCAATCGCTTGTTACAAGCAATTACTCATTTTCCTACATTTGTTTCCATATCATAAAAAAGCGAATTTCACATTTGTTCATTTCTTTGGTTGCTTATAGATCCACTTACATAAAAGTTTCTTGAAGTGAAGCCTCAAGGTGTTGTCATGTGTTAAAGGTTATGGTAGATTCTATTAGTATACTAATACTTTGTACTATCATAAACCTTTTTGTGCTGGTCTCCAGTGGACTAAATAAAAAGACATACAAAGGGAAACTTTGGTTTTAGTATGTTGGAAAAAAATTATACTGGAGAAATTGAGGATGAATATTAAATTTGGATTTCTACATGGCAGGGACAGCCTTGAAAATAAGGCAACTTGAGAATTTGTTCATTACTGTTAATTTTGGTGTTGATGGTATTTTCTGACGTCAGCTAACGATGGATTGAAATACATCATTTTGAGAAGAAAAAGGTTTAAAATGATAAAACAAAAATGAAGTGAGTGATAGATAATATATCTTTACTGAGACAGTTGTACAGTAAACTAGTGATGGATAATGGTCTCGAAGGTATGTAATTTTGGCTTTGTTTTTTTTTTTCGGTTGAACAATATTAGATTATGGCAGAATGGTACATTCTGATATTTGAAAATTGATATGAAACAAAACGTTTAGTACAAGATTATGATTTTTCATGCACCCAGGAAAAAAACTGAGGTGTTCCTTTCATCTCCCACAGAGCCCTGGTTGGTATGGATTATGGAGTATCCCAGAAATCTGATATCAACCTTTCAGCTGAAAAAAGATATTGATTTATTGGCATACTAGAATCAATAATTGCTTTAAATTAATAATGAATAGAGCTAGAGGTTTACCTATGATTTCCTGATACAGAAAGTTGACTAGCTACTTTTTCAGCTAGGAAATACTGCTAAATCTTTACCAAATGACAAAATTTTAGACCACTCCAAAGTCTATGCATTTGCAGACAACAAAATGTAGATGGCTCAAATGTTGAAATTTGACTTGGGAAGAGTAGAAAACATTGTGGGAACAGGAGAAAATGCAGGTTTCCAGCATTTTCTCCTTTTCCCACAATGTTTTCAAAAGGCTTCTTCCTCAGGGTTGTTAAAACCGGGATTGTGTGGTAAAGGGTTCATAGGCAGTGCACAGAAATAGAAAACATAGTGATTTTGCTCCGATTCTTCATTTTCTCAGTTTTACTGTCTGCTTTGGCTGGTAGCCACAATGACACCAAATAATTCCACCAGACATGTTTCAGACTGTAAGGAACAAGATCCCAAATAATGTTGATTTCTAGGTTGCTTTTGTCTCTGGTATTTCAGCAAAGCAGACAGTGCAGATCACAGATCCGTCTGCACACTTTGTGCAGTTTCATCTTGCTCTACAGTCATAGAAAGCAAAGGCCACTGTAGTTGTGAAAGGCACTTTTTGAGTAAATCTATAATTAACCCTTTACCGTACAATGCCGCCTTTTGACGCCCCTGGGAAAGAAGCCTTTTGAAAACATTGTGGGAAAAGGAGAAAATGCTGGTAACCAGCATTTTCTCCTTTTCCCACAATGTTTTCTACCCTATGAAATTGTCGTCTGCAAATGCTTTCAATTTGGACAAGGCTAAAATTTTGTCGTCTGGTAATGAATGGGTTAAACATTTTGTAAAGAAGTGTACATACCATACATGTGAAAGGGTTATTGTAACACAGCTGGTCAATCAAAGTGAGGACAGATCTAATTTTGATCATTTAGAAATAGAGGACATCAGTTCAGGGCCATAGTTTCCTTCAATATTTTGAGCGAGTTTTGTTAAATTTTTTCAGTGAGATGTTTCATCTTTCATGAAATTGAGCAGTTTCAGGGCTCTGCTAAATAGTATTCAAGGAGAGGACATTAATTTTGTCCCATAAACATGAAGACATCAGGGACACTTTCAAAGTTAGGAGACAAAATACATACAAGGCTAATAATCCAAGAGATAAGAGCCATGCTATGTGAAAAGGGGTTTTAATGCATCTGCAAAAAAAAAAAAATGTATAGACCCAGGTCAGTCTGCGCAGTCAGCCTGCGCTGACCTGGGCAGAAACCTTTCTGCTATTTGTCAATTTTCTGCATGTAAAAGGACCATCGTCCCTCATGATTCAGTCGGATGGAATACAAAATGGCTCCATAATTTTAATGATGACTTGCTTAGTATCAGCTAGCCTGGGTTCCAGTTCAATCTTTTTTTCCTGGCATAAAAGCTGGTAACAAGCATTTTCTTCTTTTCCAATAATGTTTTCTACCCTTTTAAAGACGAATTTCATCATTTGAGCTTCTTTTCATCTGTTGTCTTCAAATGCTTTCAACTTGACAAGTCTAAAAATCTTGTCATATGGTAGAGAGTTACAGAAAGGTTTTAACTCCATACCAAATGATGAAATTTTAGACTAGTCAAAATTGAAAGCTTTTGCAGACGACAAAATAAATGTGACTCAAAAATTTAAATTTGTTTTAGGAAGGGTAGAAAACATTGTGGGAAAAGGAGAAAATGCTGGTTACCAGCATTTTCTCCTTTTCCCACAATGTTTTCAAAAGCTTTCTCCTTCAGGGTCGGGATTGTGTGGTAAAGAGTTAATCTTGGGCTTCAGAATTTGGAATCATTACTTGAATACTGGTACAGTCACATTGGAAGGTTGTCAACAACTGAATGGAAGTAATATAGTCATGATTGTGACTGTTCATAGTTCAGAAATGTCACAATATTTGTACAAAAATATGATATCGGACCCCACCCATGGTTAAAGTTTAGGTGACAGGATATCATTTTTATCAACTCCTGCATTGTTTGGTGCTGTTATCAGTATGTAGATAGATAGTAGTGGTATGAATTCTTTCCTTAACCCTTTACCGCACAATGACACCTTTTGATGCCCCTGGGAAAGAAGCCTTTTGAAAACATTGTGGGAAAAGGAGAAAATGCTGGTAACCAGCATTTTCTCCTTTTCCCACAATGTTTTCTACCCTATCAAAGAAAAATTGCACCATTTTAGCCAAATTGAAATTGTCGTCTGCAAATGCTTTCAATTTGGAGAAGGCTAAAATTTTGTCGTCTGGTAAAGGGTTAACACATCAAAAAGTAATTTGCCTCATAGGAACCGTTACGAATGATAGGTTCGGGTGTTAAGGTAGAATAGTTTAAAACAGTGTAGGTAAAGATTATGTTACGGAGAATAAGCACTTTATCTCGGATCTATGGTGTAAGATAAGTATGACTGTCCCATGCAGAATGTTATCACAGGATCAAGCTGACAGAAGTTGGTCACGACGTAGTTTTATATTTTACGGAAATACAAGCACAGAGAGATGGTTGGTTGACAAAGAATTTTAGAATTTGTCAATTGGATTGTGTCCCACAGCTCAAGAAAGACTTAACTCTTTACCAAGTAACAAAGATGAAGAATGGTCCAAATTCAGAGCATCTGCAGATGACAAAATTTGGCAAAGTTATGGTATTTGTGTCTGTCAATAGAAGACTTTGTGGGGAAAGGAATAAATGCTGGTTAGCAGTATTTTCTCCTTTTCCTATAATGTTTTTCAAAAGTTTCATTCCTGAGGGTCGTTAACACTCCAGATTGTGTGGTAAAGGGTTATAACTCTTTACCACATGACAAAACACTAGACTGGTCTAAATTGAAAGAACTGGCAGACAACAAATTAAATGTGGCACAAATGATAGGATATGTATAAGACAAGGTAGAAAACATTGTTGGAAAAGGAGAAAATGCTGGATACCAGCATTTTCTCCTTTTCCCACAATGTTTTCAAAATTCTGCTTCTTTGGGGTTACTGAAGCACTGGATTGTTTGATAAAGGCATGATAATGAATCCAACTTAACAATCCTGTTGTCTTTATACATAAGGAAGAATGCCTTTCAAACTATTGTTGGAAATGGAGAAAATGCTGGGAACCAATATTTTCATTTTTTTCCATACATCTTTAGACACAAAATCATTGGTAGTCAGATTTTTTTTTTTCGTTGTTTGACCAACGGTTCAAGAAATGTTTTGAATCATGTACAGAATGTTAACACTTTACCGCACAATCCTGACTTTTAACGACCCTGTGAAAGAATCCTTTTGAAAACATTGTGGGAAAAGGAGAAAATGCTGGTTACCAGCATTTTCTCCTTTTCCCACAATGTTTTCTACCCTTTCCACAACAAATTTCAATTTTTCAATCACATTTATATTGTCGTCTGCAAATGCTTTCAATTTGGACCAGTCTAAAATTTTGTCATTTGGTAAAGAGTTAATAGAATGTTTGGGCGTAAAGCTTTAAAAATTTATCAATATCATGATTGAGTTATTGACAAAGTGCAGAATGAGTTACAACGTGACTGTAATGTTATGCAATATCTATTTATAGATACCAAATAATGTAAACAACCACATACAATGTAGCATCATCTCCATTCAAAACAGTGCTGGAAAAGGGAGAACTGTTGTTCACAATGACAGGTGAATGAATCAGTAGAAAAAAATAATTTCCTAATCTTGAATAATAAAGAGGACAGCTTTGGGTGATATTGCAGTATTGAGATAGGACAGCACAGAATTTGCGTGCAGATTTTGGACTATTTTGTACATTTTTTTTTTATCATTGAGACTGACCGAAAGTATCTTTTCCCCCTGCAGGCTACATTTTTATTGTGACAAAAGAAGATAATGTTTGTAGCAGCAATTTATCCTTTTGTCAGAGTGTTTTCATATTTTTGAATACATGTATGTTGAAAGATAATTCTTATTGATTATCCAAATTTCAGACGGTAAGAACATTTCTTCTAAACCCTTTAGCAGACGACAAAATTTTAGCTTTTAGCATTTGCAGATGACAATTTCAATGTGGCTTAACCCTTTCCCAAACAACAAATTTTGGACTGGTCCAAATTGAAAGAGTTTGCAGACGACAATTTTAAATTTGATGAAAATAGCAGAAAGGTCTCAAAAAGGGTAGAAAACACTGTGGGAAAAGGAGAAATTGCTCGTTACGAGCAATTTCTCCTTTTCCCACAGTGTTTTCAGAAGACTTGTAGTGCAGACACGTGAAAACCAGGGCTAGTTTGCGAAAGGGTTAAGAGTTAAATGGTGCAATTTTTCTTTGATAGGGTAGAAAACATTGTGGGAAAAGGAGAAAATGATGTTTACCAGCATTTTCTCCTTTTCCCCACAATGTTTTCAAGAAGCTTCTTTCTCAGGGTTGTTAAAAGACATCCTAATGAAGGGATAAGGGTTAATTGATGTTTAATATCCCCATGTTTAATGGTTTCCCCACAATGTTTATCAAAGATAGACAGAAATCTGCTGGTTGGGATGTGCATCAAATTACCCAGTTACCCTTTACCACAGAATCATCCCCCCCCATCCCTGGAGATTTAAAGACCTTGAGAACGAAGAAAAACATTATGGGAATCGGAGAAAATGCTGGTTACCAGAATTTTCTCGTTTTCCCCCAGTGTTTTCTATTCTTTATTAGCCAAAAGCAATCATTGGAGCTGCATTGAATTAGACATCTGTAAGTGCTTCCAATTTGGACAACTCTAAAACTTTGTTGTCTGTTAACCCTTTATCACACAATCCCGACTTTTAACGACCCTGAGAAAGAAGCCTTTTGAAAACAGTGTGGGAAAAGGAGAAAATGCTGGTAACCAGCATTTTCTCCTTTTCCCACAATGTTTTCTACCTTTTCCAAAACACATTTAAATTTTCAGCCACATTTATTCTGTCGTCTGCAAATGCTTTCAATTTGGACTGGTTTAAAATATTGTTGTTTGGTAAAGGGTTAACTCTTTACCACACAACAAAAATTTTAAACCAGTCCAAACTGAAAGCGTTTGCAGACGACAAATAAAACGTCAGGCACAAACAACAATATCTGTCTGAGATACCAGCATTTTCTTCTTTTCCCACAATGTTTTCAAAAGCCTTCTTCTTCAGAGTCGTTAAAACTCGGGATTGTGTGGTAAAGAGTTAAAGAAATGACCCCATAGGCAACAGTTGAACTTACCTACCTATCAGTCTGTGACTTCATAACCACAGGAAGAAAGCTTTTGAAAACATTGTGGGGAAAAAGAGAAAAAGCAGGTAACCTTCATTTAATCTGTTGGTCTGAAATAATTTGAATTTTGACAAGTTCAAAATTTTATTGAAAGACAAAGAGGTAATTTACAAGTTGTCTGCATTAAGTGGTTTTAATATGGTTACCAGCATTGCCTCCTTTTCCCACAAGGCTTTTAAAGGCTTTTTTCCCTCAGGATTATTAAAAGTCATGATTGTGTGGTAAAAGGGTTAAATCTGGCCGCCCTTCCCATAAAGCACTTGCATTTGTTTGGTGCCATTTGAAGCCTTTGCAATGGCCAAACATAAACACTAAAAGGTATTTGTTATGGTGAAATGATCAGGTTGGGGCAAGTGGCTTATGGGATGTCTGACATAAGCTACTTGATTTAGGCTAAACTGTCTGTCATTACACATCAATGGTCATTACATTGGAAGAAGACTTCTGTAAGGTCTATACCGTTATGGCACAATATGAGTTTTAGCAAGTCTTTTCCCAAGGGTTTTCTCAGAGAAGGGTCATTATGTCCCTCTTGAAAGGAATAAAGCAAGGGAAACATTAATTAAAATTTCAGAGACATTTACAAAATTGGGGCTCCAAATTCAAAGAAACAGGACCTGGTGGTTATTTAACTCTTTACCAAATGACAAAATTTTAGACTGGTCCAAATTGAAAGCATTTGCAGATGCCAAGATAAATGTGAATGAAAAATCAAAATTTGTTTTGGGAAGGGTAGAAAATATTGTGGGAAAAGGAGAAAATGCTGGTAACCAGCATTTTCTCCTTTTCCCACAATGTTTTCAAAAGGCTTCTTTCTCAGGGTCGTTAAAAGTCAGGATTGTATGGTAAAGGGTTAAGACCCTGTTTACTGCTAGTGTGAGTACCACACAATCCCGAGTTTTAACAACCCTGAAAAAGAAAGCTTTTGAAAACATTGTACGAAAAGGAGAAAGTGCTGGTAACCAGCATTTTCTCCTTTTCTCACAATGTTTTCTATTCAATTGAAGACAGAAATCATCATGTGAGCTACAATTTTGTTGTCTGCAAATGCTTTCAATTTTGTTGAGTTCAAAATTTTGTTGTTTGGTAGAGAGTTAAGACAATAAAACAGAACTGAACATCACATCTTAAGCATGATCAGTCCATAGAAAACATAAAGGGCAATGACTTCAAGGTCCATTGATTGGCAAATGATGTTAGAGGCTGTAAAATATAAAACAAATATTTACAATATATTGCTGTATAAATATTATGTTTTCTGGTTACCAATTTTAGATGTTTACTGTCAATGTTTTCTTTCTGTTTATGTCTGGATTTTATGTATTTACATCATGGGCAAAAATCAGCCCATGATACAAAACTGAGCCAATAATCCTTTACGAAACAAGTTTTAGGGACCTAAAACAGAAAATCATGAAAACATTGTGGGAAAGGAGAGAAGGGTGGTAACCAGCATTTTCTTCTTTCTCCAGAATGTAGTCTATCTTTGCAAAGACTATTTCAGTTTTTCAGTCACATTTGTCCCCTGCAAATGCTCTCCATTTGGACCAGTCTAAAATTTTGTTGTGTGGTAAAGAGTTAACTCTTTACCAAACAACAAAATTTTAGACTAGTCCAAATTGAAAGCATTTGCAGATGACAAATTAAATGTGACTTAAAAATTGTAATTTGTTATGGAATTGGTAGAAAACATTTTGGGAAAAGGAGAAAATGCTGGTTACCAGCATTTTCTCCATTTCCCACAATGTTTTCAAAAAGCATCCTTTTTAGGGTCGTTAAAAGTCGGGATTGTCTGGTAAAGAGTTAACTCCTTACCACACAACAAAATGTTAGGCTTGTCCGAATCAAAAGCATTTGCAGACAACATATTAAATGTAGCAAAAATGACGGAAATTGTTTGCAAAAGTGTAGAAAACCTTGTGGGAGAAGGAGAAAATGCTGGTTTCCAGCATTTTCTCCTATTCCCACAAGGTTTTCCTCAGGGTCGTTAAAACTCAGGATTGTGTGGTGAAGAGTCAAAACAGGTCTGTTGGGTTTATTCTGCTTTCGGCATTCATGAAATGCATGTTCTTGATCAGTTCGAAAGATGCAGACATTGCAATTTCAAAGCCTTTTTGGCAGGAAATATCTGGCAAAGAAGCATACAGAGTACATGTATATCCAACATCAAACTGCATGCTCTGTGCAGTCTGATCTTGATCTGCATTGTCCTCATAAGTACGGTAAATTCTGTTGAAGGGAAACAAGGCTTAACCCTTTCCCACACAATGCTGTCTTTTAAAGACCCAGGGAAAAACGCCTTTTGAAAACATTGTGGGAAAAAGAGAAAATGCTGATAACCAGTATTTTTTCCTTTTTCCCACAATGTTTTCTACCCTATCAAAGAAAAATTGCACTATTTGAGTAACATTAAAATTGTCTTCTGCAATGGCTTTCAATTTGTACAAGGCTAAAATTTTGTCATCTGGTACAGGGTTAACCTTTTGTTGTATAATAAAGTATTTAGAGTTCCCTTTTGATTAAAGATAAATACAATTAAAATTGTATAAAGTCAATATAAGGTAATAAACCACAAATATTTAATGAAAACATTGTTCGTTATTGAAATAGAGATCTATATTGTTATTAGGTCAAAAGAAATAATTCCATGGCAAATTGATGGCTCCTTGTCTTACTTGCCAAACTGATGTTGAAGCCTGGTGTTCCCAAGCTGCCTCTTGGTTTATATGCCACTCAAAAATGGCCTTGGAACTGCAACAAGGCTTATACCCTTGTTACTCCAAACTCATTCTCAAAATGGTCGTAAAAAATCTAGTCAAACAGGTTCAAACTATGTGCAAACGGAGTGGACAAAATAGGAATGTTTTAGCTTCTGTATACTAACTTGATGTATTGACTTGGATCGAGACTGGTATGATTGCATCATACAACATTAGCTGACTAAAAGCTATTTGTTTAAGGTATATTGCAATCTGTTCAAAGATACATTTAGTATGGGGGTCAGACTTTCTTTGAACGAGTTCTGATGTAATAGGGGCCTCAGCTTTTGATACTAAATTGGATCAAATACTACTTTCTATAGGCTTTTGAAGAATACTGTGTGCGGCACAGGTCAGAGAAAAATCCAGGATGGCATGAATGGTTGTACTGGCTGCTGCGATTGAACTGAAATATTTGTTGAAAGTGGCATTGAACACCATGCAAACAAACCACTTTCTGTGATTGCTTAGGCTTGGGTATACTGAAGGCAAGATAAACAAACATGATGTACAAGTTTGCATACATGTTTCATAGAAAACCAAGACAGATTTATGTGCAGTTAGCCATGTTTGTCATTATGGCTCATAAATTGGGTACAGTGTTTTGTAACACAGATATTTTATCACATGTTTGCCTCTAAAACTATGTAAACAGTTAAACAGTTTGTGCTCTCTGTAAATGATGTAGCTAGCGCTTTACTGGACAACGAAAAACATAGATAATTTGTTAAGTGTGGCTCAAATGCTGGAATTTGTCTTTAAAAAGGGTTGAAAACATTGTGGGAAAAGAAGAAAATGCTGGTTACCAGCATTTTCTTCTTTTCCCACAGTGTTTTCAAATTCCATCCCTTTCCGGTTGTAAATGCGCTCAGAAACCTATGATACACAGTTCATTGTGCCAGTGTATCACAAATAGATAGAAAATGGTGGATCATGAGGTTGTGTGATTCTGGATAGGTTTTTTGGCCCAGTTTCAAATGGATTTAATTGATCTTGCTGGATGTATTTACACACAGATATTTGAGCCACTTTGTAGGTTATTCTGTTCTCTTGATTTCCCAGTCCATTACTGTACAAGTACATAGGACTTTTCATGCCCCAGCAGTCTCATGCTTTCATGCTTGACAAGCCCGGTAGTGCATTTGGTTGTGCCCAGGGTCCAGGACTTAACTCATTACTACACAATCCCGAGTTTTAACGTCCCTGAGGAAAGAGCCTTTAGAAAACCTTGTGGGAAAAGGAGAAAATTCTGGTAACCAGCATTTTCTCCTTTTCCCACCTTCTTTTCTACACTTTCAAAGACAGTTATCATCATTTCAGCTAAATTTGATCGGTCATTTGTAAATGCTTTCAATTAGGACGAGTCTAAAAGTTTGTTGTTTGGCAAAGGGTTAATGGGGGCGGGTTGCTAGTGTTTTGGGATAAATATTGTTTCTTTAATTCACAGAAATAAATGAGGTTGCATATTCACACTTTGCTTAATTGGTCAAAATTGTGTCTCACCATATCGAATTAGATGTACGTTTGTACTATTCCATAGTCCTTTAACAAGCAATATGTTGTTTTATAAGTTCCAAACAAAGAAAGCTTTGAAAAACATGAAAATGTGAATATGCCGACAATCAGCAATTTCTCCTTTCCCATAATTCTTTCTTGTCTATCAACAACAACAAATACAGCAAATTGAGCCACATTTTATTTTTCATCTACATAATGCAGGGATGTGGCCATGGCTTTAAGCTCAGGCTTCAAATTCAATTTTTGCAAGTACATGTACGCAATTTTAACCCTTTCCCAAACAAGCCCTGGTTTTCACGTGTCTGCAGTACAAGTCTTTTGAAAACACTGTGGGAAAAGGAGAAATTGCTCGTAACAAGCAATTTCTCCTTTTCCCACAGTGTTTTCTACCCGTTTTGAGACCTGTCTGCCATTTTCATCAAATTTAAAATTGTCGTCTGCAAACTCTTTCAATTTGGACCAGTCCAAAATTTGTCGTTTGGGAAAGGGTTAAGAAAGAAAGGCAAAAGATGAGCTATGCTACATTCCAGGCTACACCACTGATAAATTATGATGCACTTTCCAAAGTATGGATTAGCCCTGGAATAAAATTTTGTTGTTTGGGTAATAGACAACCTAGAAAGCAAGCATGGAACACAGAATCTGGAGCAGGTGGACAAGGAAAGAACAAACTGTTCAGTCTCATTAGTAAAGGATAATAGGCTGTTGTGAGATAAGGTAAATAAAATTGTCTAATTATTTTGACATACAACAGTCTTTGGGAAAGAAAATGGAAGTGCTGTCAAAAATAGATTTTTATTTGATAACCTGAGAACAAAGTGTCCTTCTGCAACTTTTCTTTTGTCTTGGTAGGTAACCATGGAAGGATGTATGGTTTGGTTCATACTGTCCAAAGAATTAATTATTTTTAAAACCTTAACTCCTTACCAAACAATAAAATTTTAGACTTGTCCAATTTCAAAGCATTTGCAGTCCGCCCTCTTCTGGGTTGTTAATACACAGTATTGTTTGGTAATGGGTTAATGTTCTAAATGGGGTCCTGCATGGGTGAGTGGTAAAGTGTCGGACTCATGACCTGGAGGCCCCGGGTTCAGGCCTCGCATGATCCACAGGGTTTCTCATGGGAGTGTCCTTGGTCAAGACACTTCAGATTCCTAGCCTAGTTTTGGCGAAGCCCAGGAAAAACATGAATATATGAGCTGTCGCCGTGATATGAGTGAAATAATGTTGAAAGCGGCATAAAACACCATTTATCCATACAGTAATGTGCCAAACAAACTCAACTGACGTTATCAGTTGAGACATAAGACTGCACATCCTGTGCAGTCTGATCTTCATCTTCACTGGCCGCAAAGGCAACTTTTGTGAAAGGCACTCTGCAATGTTTAAAAACAAAATTGTATCAAATCAGTCTGCTTCTGGGTGTGTCTTTAAAGTTACCTTTAGTTCATGTTTTTCTCTCCATAGAATGTTCACACTTAAAATAATCTTATTGTCTTTGAAACATTTCTTCATTTATCTCATTGCTTTTAACTCTTAACCAAACAAAAAAATTTTAGACTTGTCCAAATTGAAAGCATTTGCAGATGACAAAATAAATGTAACCCAAAAATTGAAATTTGCTGTAGGAAGGGTAGAAAACATTGTGGTTACCAGCATTTTCTCCTTTTCCCACAATGTTTTCAAAAGCGTTCTTTCTCAGGGTCGTTAAAAGTCGGGATTGTGTGGTAAAGGGTTAAATCTGGTTGGAAACAGGTGTTTCAGAAGTCCCTTTTATGAATGAAAGATTTACAGATACTGTCAAAAAGATTGGAACATGGACAAATTTGGTAAACGGCCTAAACCTCTGGTGCCCCCATCTGCTTTTACCCTATACCACACAATCCCATCTTTAAACGACCCTGTCAAAAAAGACTGTTCAGATAGTATTGTAGCAAAAGAAGAACTGTATTTTATGCTTTTTCCAACGATATTTCCTACTATTCCTAAGGCAAATTTTAGTTTTTGAGTCTTGTTTGATTTGGACCAGTCTAAAATATTGTCATTTGGTTAACCCTTTCCCACACAATCCCGAATTTTAATGACCCCAAGAAAGAAACCTTTTAATTAAATACATTGTGGAAAAAGGAGAAAATGCTGGTAACCAGCATTTTCCCCTTTTCCCACAATGTTTTCTACCCTATAAAAGACAGAATTCATCATTTGAGCTACATTTAGATTGTCGTCTGCAATTGCTTTCAATTTAGGTTTGTCTGAAATTTTGTTGTTTGGTAAAGAGTTAACCCTTTACCAGACGACAAATTTTAGCCTTCTCCAAATTGAAAGCATTTGCAGACGACAATTTCAATTTGGCTAAAATGGTGCAATTTTTCTTTGATAGGGTAGAAAACATTGTGGGAAAAGGAGAAAATGCTGGTTACCAGCATTTTCTCCTTTTCCCACAATGTTTTCAAAAGGCTTCTTTCCGAGGGGCGTCAAAAGGCATCATTGTGCGGTAAAGAGTTAAAGGAGTTAACATTGTCACTGGCTTGTCAAAGAAACAATGACATCTGAAACATCCCAAGGGTGACCTACCCCGCTGGTTCAGTTATGTCAATTTTCTTTGGACCAGACTGATAAAATGTTTAGACTTACCCATCTGTACATATTTGTGGACAGCAATCTAAAGGTGGCAAAATTGATGGGTATTTGTCAGAGAAAGGGGTTGGAAACATTGTGTCGATAGGGGAAAATGCCAGTAGCCAGCATTTTCTTCTTTTCTTACTATTTTCTTGTAAGGCTTTCTTTCTTTAGGGGAGGTAGAAACATAGGATTGTGTGGTGAAGGGATGGCAATTATCTAGATTGAAAAGGAGCCAAGTGGTCTTGTGCCTGTCAATACAGAAGTCATCTTATCAAGTTGAATTGAAGCCAACGAAATTGTCATATGTGTTACTTCAGTGTCACATGTGTTTCCTCTCAGACAACTGATATATTATTTCTTTTGATGTTGATTACTGCATACAGAGCTCCAGATATAGGGAGTGATTTTGATTATAGAATTGAATTGAAAATATTAATTATTCTCAGCTAAACCCTATGTTATGGGTACTCATTAGAATCATCTCATTGAGATGATTCTAATGAGTACCCACAACATAGGATTTGGAAGAGAAATATGTAATGGATTTAGAATACCATCCCTTCCTCTTATCGGGAGCTCTGTGAGCATAATAATTTTCAAACATAATAACCAGTATTTTCTACTCTGTGTGCCTGCATTCTTCCATAGGGTGAAAACAAGGGACTGTTTTATACAGAGCTCATTTGCATCATACATGTGAAAGATTATTGCAAATAGGACAGTTGCTTGCTAGTGTAGGTGTGATGGAAGGTGGACTGCGCAGGCTGACCCGTATGCATTAAAGCCCCTTTTCACAGAGCATGGCTCATTTACATTTGATAGATACTTGAATTATTGCCAACAAATCTAGTGATCTTGAACTGGGACAGCTGTTGCATGGCAACAGTATGTTACAATTTTTATGCATTGAGGTCCTCTGTCACAATACTGATTGACATGTCATTGTTTGGTTTAGAAAGGTTTTGTTTTTGTCACACTTTATAAGTAATAACCCAACAGCATTGATTTGTCCCATGTAAATTTTACATGTTAACCCTTTCCCAAACGACAAATTTTGGACTGGTCCAAATTGAAAGAGTTTGCAGACGACAATTTTAAATTTGATGAAAATGGCAGAAAGGTCACAAAAAGGGTAGAAAACACTGAGGGAAAAGGAGAAATTGCTCGTTATGAGCAATTTCTCCTTTTCCCACAGTGTTTTCAAAAGACTTGTACTGCAGACATGTGAAAACCAGGGTTTGTTTGGGAAAGGGTTAAGTCCCAAGATCATAACATAGAAGGGGTGTTGTATAATACAATGGAGAGTGTTTGCAAATATAGAAAGGTGTTTCATACCTGCTCAGTTTGAGGGCCAAATGGTTTGACAGTTGTGGCATTGCCAAGTGACACAATATTGTTGTCGAGTTAACTCTTTACCACACGACAAAAAAGTAGACTTGTCCAAATTGAAAGCATTTGCAGACGACAATTCAAATGTGACTCTAAAGATGGAAGTTGTCTTTGATAGGGTAGAAAACATTGTGGGAAAAGGAGAAAATGCTGGTTACCAGCATTTTCTCCATTTCCCTCAATGTTTTCAAAAGGCTTCTTCTTCAAGGTCGTTAAAACTCGGGATTATGTGGTAAAGGGTTAAATATGCCCTGTTATTTGAATGTATTTGATAGCCCTGATCGCACCATGCAGTTACTTTTGTTGCCAGTGTGGCCAGTGTTGATCAAGATCAGACAGCACAAATTTTGTTATCTGATCTTAGATCTTCACTGTTGTGTTCAGTATGAGTCAAATGATAAAATATGTCTTTGAAAGGATAGAAAACATTGTGGGAAAGGGAGAAAGTGCTGGTTATCAGTGTCATTAAAACTTGGGATTGTGTGGTAAACGGTAAAGAAAGTGTAATATAGGGAAGATGATATACCATTAATAATCTGTGAATGTCTTCATGACATACTTTTTTTTAACCCTTTCTACTTGCGATCTAGAGTTTTTGTACATTTGCAGATGAAAAATCAGAAAAACATTACCAATTTTCAATGACCCTGAACGAGACCGATTTTGAATACATTACAGTGCTGAAAGAAGAGAAAATGCTGTTTACCAGCATTTTCTCTTGTTCCAGAGCTGTTTATACTCAATGAAAGACAAACTGAGGCACTAGAGTCATGTTTGATGTGCTGTGCTGTCTGCAAACACTTAATTTTGACAAGTTTAACCCTTTATCAGACAACAAAAGTTTAGCCTTGTCAAAATTGACAGCATTAAATTTGCAGATGACAATTTCTGTGTGGCTCAAATGGTGCATTTTTTCTTTGATAGGGTAGAAAACATTGTGGAAAAAGGAAAAAATGCTGGTTACCAGCATTTTCTCCTTTTCCCACAAGGTTTTCGAAAGGCTTTTCTCCCAGGGTCATTAAAAGGGGGCATTGGGTGGTAAAGGGTTAAAATGTGTTGTCATCTGCTACATGGTTTAGTCCTCTGACACACAATCTGGTGTTTTAACGATCCTGAGAAAGAGGTTTTTGAAAACATTGTGGGAAAAGGAGAAAATGCTGGTAACCACAATGTTTTCTGTCCTTTTACAGACCAATCTCAACATAATTATGAGCCAAATAAAATTTGTCGTCTGCAAATGCTTTCAATTTTGTCTTTGTTTTTATGTCAGCTGTACTTCCTGTTAATAATTCCCCTTTACCCCTCTACCACACAATCCCATGTTTTATTACACCTTGGGAAAGCTTTTGAAAACATTGTGGGAAAAGGAGAAAATGCTGGTTACCCTTTCCTAAACAAATTTCAATTTTTCAGTCAAATTTATTTTGTTGTCTGCAGATGCTTTCAGTTTGGACTAGTTTAGCATTTTGTGGTATGGTAAAGACTTAAACAGATTTTACCCAACTGTGACTTACAATAAACAAAATTTGAAAAAAAAAAACCACAGTTTCAGCCTGGCTCATTCAATCTGGTGCTTGATTTCTATTCATGGATGTTTAACCCTTTCCCAAACAAGCCCTGGTTTTCACGTGTCTGCAGTACAAGTCTTTTGAAAACACTGTGGGAAAAGGAGAAATTGCTCGTAACGAGCAATTTCTCCTGTTCCCACAGTGTTTTCTGCCCTTTTTGAGACCTTTCTGCCATTTCCATCAAATTTAAAATTGTCATCTGCAAACTCTTTTAATTTGGACCAGTCCAAAATTTGTCGTTTGGGAAAGGGTTAACTAGATTATCAGTCTGTATTTACTCCTCTGAGTCCAAGATGCATTTCTTAACTTTCACTGCCAAATAAATGACTTTGACAGTTATCGAAGTCTTAACCCTTTACCACACAATGCCGCCTTTTGACGCCCCTGGAAAAGAAGCCTTTTGAAAACATTGTTGGAAAAGGAGAAAATGCTGGTAACCAGCATTTTCTCCTTTTCCCACAATGTTTTCTACCCTATCAAAGAAAAATGCACCATTTCAGCCACATTGAAATTGTCGTCTGCAAATGCTTTCAATTTGGACAAGGCTAAAATTTTGTCGTCTGGTAAAGGGTTAAAGAATGTATTTGTTGCCTTGTGAAGCTGATTTTGGTCAAAGATCAGTGTTAGGAAGCAGATGGTGCAGATCTAAGATCAGACTGCATGTTTTGTGCAGTCTGATCATGATTTATGCCATCTGCAAAAGATCTTCAAGGCGATGTTTGCATTGAAAGAGTTTAGTAAATTTTTATTTGTCACAATGTTTTTATGTCATGGAAACAAAATTTAATGTCAATATGCAAAATGTATGAAGAAAAGGATCAATGTGTCATAACCGATAGAATGACAATGTGTTTACCTTTTTCCTCCAAGCATACTTTTCTTTGACTTCTGAAGGCTTTTAAAATATTTTTGTTTCACAACTGAAGAAAATTGTCTTGTGAGTAATTTCTACATTTGTCACATTGTTTCCTTGATTTTTAATAAAAGATTTTTATATCTCTTTAGGTTCTTTTCAACGTTTTTTTTTCTCTTCTGAATTCTTTGATTTTACAGCAACTTAGAAGTTGATATTATGTGATCCATTTACCAAACAATCCCTGGTTTTTAGGACCCTGGGTTAGAAGGCTTTTGAAAACATCGTGGGAAAAGAAGAAAATGCTGGAAACCAGCATTTTCTTCTTTCCCCACAATGTTTTCTATCCTTTCAAAGGCAAAACCCATCATTTTGAGATACATTTGATTAAAATTGTGTTTTCTGCTTCCATTTTGGACAAGTCTAAAATTTTGTCATCTGGCAAAGAGTTACTGTATGTTGGAAAGGTTTGCCAGACTTTAACTCCTTACCAAACGACAAAATTCTAGACTCATTTAGATTGAAAGCATTTGCAGACGACAAAATTAACGTGATTCAAAAATTGAAATTTGTGTTGGGAGGGTTAGAAAACATTGTGGGAAAAGGAGAAAAAAAGCATTTTCTCCTTTTCCCACTATGTTTTCCAAAGGCTTCTTTCTTGGGGTTGCGAAAATCGGGGATTGTTTCGTATAGGGTTAGTGTGATTTACACTTGCTGAATCTGTGATAACCTGTGGCGATTTTGTCTGGGCTATGTAGACAGGAAGTGTGTAAACTAGGACAGTGAAATATTTTGGATTAAAAATGGTTGTAAAGGATCTATTTAACTGCTAGAGATACTCATGATGCAGAGGAGTACCAGGTTTGTTAAACTTATTTGTTGATCTCTATCTGACCTTTGGCCTTTGTCTTCTGTCATGACCACCTGCAGATAACTTTTTCTGTTACCAGCTTCCCTCTAAAAACATTGTCGATAAAGGAAAAATCACTAAAATAGAGTGATTTTCTGCCACAGTACTTTGACAAATATTCATGTCTGATGTTTGAGTGTGATAATTATGATATTTGTTTTCCAAAACTGGCTCATTCCATATTATTGAAAACATAAATACTGCAGTTTAACCCTTTACCATACAACCCTGACTTTTAATGACCCTGGTGAAAAGGGCTTTAGAAAGCATTGTGCGAAAAAGAGAAAATGCTGGTAACCAGCATTTTCTTCTTTTCCCACAATGTTTTCTACCCTATTAAAGAAAAATTGCACCATTTGAGCCACACTAAATTGTCAACTTTGTTGTGTGGTAAAGAGTTAAACAAATTGTCATTTATAAATGGTTCAAAATTGAAGATAGCTTTTTGATAATTACCCGATTTCTCACCATTGCCACCACCCCTTTTTGAACGTTGATTGATCCAGGTGGATGTCAAGTTTATTGAGATCAGTTTATACTTTTCCTTGGCCATCCTTTACAGGGATATTTGTTTATTAACCCTTTACCACGCAATCCAGAGTTTTAACGACCTTAAGGAAAAAGCCTTTTGAAAACAGTACGGGAAAAGGAGAAAATGCTGGTAACCAGCATTTTCTCCTTTTCCCACAATGTTTTCTACCCTATCAGAGACAAATTGCATTATTTGAGCCTCACTGAAACTGTCATCTGCAGATGCTTTCACTTTGGACAAGTTTACATTTCTGTTGTTTGGTAAGGAGTTCCGTCTTAACCAAACGATAAAATTTTCAACTGGTCCAAATTGAGAGTATAATTATGCAGACGATAAAATATATGGAACCGAAAAATAGAAATTTGCTTTGTGAAGGGTAGAAAACATGGTGGGAAATGAATAAAAGGCTGGTAACCAGTACTTTCTCCTTTTCCTACCATGTTTTCAAAAGGTCTCTTTCTTCAAGGTCATTGAAACTCGGGATTGTGTGGTAAAGGATTAACTAAAGTTGTCTAGCAAAACTGTCTCACAATGTAATACCGACTCTTTACCAAATATATCTTGTGTTTGTAACACTTGATTTTTTTATTATTATTGCATCAGCTTCTTTAGGAACGTTGGATGACATCACCATATTTGGGCATACCTAGTCGAATATTCCCTCTACCACAAAATCCGGAGTTTTGAAAATCCTAAGAAATAGTGCTTTTGTAAACATTGTGGGAAAAGGATGAAATGCTTAAGCAACCAACATTTTCTCACTTTCCCACAATAACGTTTACTCCCTGTTTAAAAACAAATTTTATCATATAAAAAAAAAAAAGATGAAATTGTCTTCTGCAAAATGCTTTCAATTTTGACAGGACCAAAGCTATGTTATCTGTTAACCCTTTACCACACAATGCCACCTTTTAATGACCCTGGGATTAAAGCCTTTTAAAAAACATTGTGGGAAAAGGAGTAAATGCTGGTACCCAGCATTTTCTTCTTTTCCCATCATGTTTTTTACCCTATCCAGAGAAAATTGTATAATTTGAGCCACACTGAAATTGTCGTCTGCAAATGCTTTCAATTTGGACAAGGCTAAAATTTTGTCGTCTGGTAAAGAGGTTGAGGGTTAACAAATCAGCAATATAAATACTTCAGGGTCCGTATTCACCAACCATTCTTAAGAACGTTCTTAGACTTATCCTTCAAGATTTTCCAATTTTGAAAGTAACACACCTTCTGATTGGCTAAACCGTACGGTTTAGCCAATCAGAAGGTGTGTTACTTTCAAAATTGGAAAATCTTGAAGAACAAGACCAAGAATGTTCTTAAGAATGGTTGGTGAATACGGACCCAGATGACTAAAAAAGCTTTTATGTATGATTAAGATCAAGATCAGACCACAGGAAACAAAAGGTTAACCCTTACAGTGCCTTTCAAGACTATAGCTACCTATGCGGCCAGTGTAGATCAAGATCAGACTGCACAAAACATGCAGTCTGATCTCTGACCTACACTGTCTGCTTTCCTGAGACAAAAACAACCTTGACTTCGGATTTGTTTGGTGCTTATATCTGTTGGGTTTCTGAGGCACTCTTAGGGTTAACCCTTTACCACACAAACCCGACTTTTAATGACCCTGAGGAAGAAGCCTTTGAAAACATTGTAGGAAAAGGAGAAAATGCTGGTAACCAGCATTTTCTCCCTTTTCCACAATGTTTTCTAGTCTATAAAAGATCAATTTTATGTTTTGAGTTAGATTTAATTTGTCATCTTGTAAGTGCTTTTAATTTAGACAAGGCCTACATTTTGCGGTTGGTATAAAAAAAAAAACCTGTATAATATCCTGTATCATTGGTTTTCTAGCATTATGTTAGCTTCTTGACATCAGTATATTTATCTCTTTACCAAACGACAAAATCTTAGACTAGTCCAAATTGAAAGCTTTTGCAGACGACAAAATAAATGTGACTCCAAAGATAAAGTTTGTTTTGGGAAGGCTAGAAAACATTGCAGGAAAAGGAGAAAATGCTGGTTACCAGCATTTTCTCCTTTTCCCACAATGTTTTCAAAAGGCTTCTTCTACAGGGTCGTTAAAAGTCAGGATTGTGTGGTAAAGGGTTACCTTCCATTGTTAACTGTACCAAATGACAACTTCTCAGACTGGGTCAAATTGAAAGCATAAGGCAGATGAGAGTGTGAATTAACACTTAGGCTGCTAAGCTTGATTCGCTGACCTTTTGCGGGCAACTTAGATTAACCCTTTCCCAAACGGCAAATTTTGGACTGGTCCAAATTGAAAGAGTTTGCAGACGACAATTTTAAATTTGATGAAAATGGCAGAAAGGTCTCAAAAAGAGTAGAAAACACTGTGGGAAAAGGAGAAATTGCTCGTTACGAGCAATTTCTCCTTTTCCCCCAGTGTTTTCAAAAGACTTGTACTGCAGACACGTGAAAACCAGGGCTTGTTTGGGAAAGGGTTAAGACCAGACTGCACATGCAGTCAGATCTTGGATCCACACTGTCCGATAAGGAGATATCTTTCCTCCAAAAAGACCTTTTAAATAGGAAAATTTGGTTTTACTAATGGCTTGAAAGTTCCATTTCTTTTATTTAGTAGGATAAGGGTTAAATAATTGGATTTATCGGTGAAAGGCAGAAAAAATTGTGGGAAAAGGAGAAAATGCTGGTTACCAGAATTTTCTCCTTTTCCCACAATGTTTTGAAAAGCTTCCTATTGAAGGATTATTGAAATTCGGGATTGTATAATAAAGAGTTAACTCTTTACCAAACGACAAAATTGTAGACTTCTCTAAATTGAAAGCATTTGTGGACGACAATTTAAATGTCACTGAAATAATCAATCTTACCTTTGATAGGGTAGAAAACATTCTGGGAAAAGGAGAAAATACTGGGTACCAGGATTTTCCCCTTTTCCCACAATTTTTTCAAAAGCCTGCTTTTTCAGAGTCGTTTAAACTTGGGATTGTGTAGTAAGGTGTTAATAAGCCGAGGTAATATATTGACGTCCCAAAGAAATAATGTTTTTTGCACTTTCAATGGAGAATTCCATCGCTTGAGCTAGGTTAAGTTTTTTGTCTGCAAAAGCTGTCAATATGGAAGTGTGAAATTCTGTGGTCTGGTAAAGAGCAATATGACTTCAAGTTAAGGACAAGTAAAGGTGCTTTTATTGTGGTATGTAGATGCAGATCAGACTGAAAAAACAAGTGAATAGTGAGATTGAACTCTTTACCAAACAACAAAATTTTAGACTTATTGAAATTGAAAGCATTTGCAGACGACAAACTAAAGGTGACCCAGATGACAAAATTTGTCCTTAATAGGGTAGAAGACATTGTGGGGAAAGGAGAAAATGCTGGTTACCAGCATTTTCTCCTTTTCCCTCATTGTTTTCAAAAGGTCTTTAGGTCTTTAGCTCAGGATCGCTAAAACTCTGGATTGTTTGATAATGGGTTAAAAATGCTTCAAATTTAATCCTTTACCAGATAATCCTATGTTTTTATGACCCTGATATAAACTTTTGAAAACCTTGCCGGGGGGTGGGGGGCAAAGGAGGAAATGCTAGTAAGCAGCATTATATTCTTTTCCTATGATGTTTTCAAAGCCCTTGTTTTCAGGTTTTTTGTTGTAGGATTGATGTTGATTGAAAACATCATCTGAAGGAAAATGATACATGAAGAAAGTATCTATCTTACAAAACAAGCCCTCAGCTTAACCCTTTACAACACAATTCAGAGTTTTAACGACCTTAAGTAGGAAGGCTTTTGAAAATATTGTGGGAATAGGAGGGAATGCAGGTAACCAGAATTTTCTCCTTTTCCCACAATGTTTTCTATCGTATCATACAACTTCAGCTCATTTGTACCAATTCTGAAATTGTCGTCTGCAAATGTTTTGAATTTGGAACAGTCAAAATATGTCGTTTGGGAAAGGGTTGATCTCAAAGTACATGTACGCACATAATTGTAATTGTAGTGTCCATTTCCTGTGCATCACTGACAAGCACCAACCAAAAACAAGATAACATTACAATCAAAGCAATTTATGTCATCATCCATTGTTAAAGGTCATCTGATTGGTGGGAAGGTTCTTATTGTCTCATGAACAGAAGGGGGATATGAAAGCCTATTTATGAGCATGATTGTTGTGATTATGGTGAAAATTAGAGTTCCTAGTGATAAAATGAAAGTGTTCGCTGGTTGGATTTCTGTGGTTTAAACTTAAGTTAACTCGTTACTTCACACAAGAAATTTTAGATCTTAACCAATCAATAAAATTTTTTACCCCTCCATATTGAAAGCAGTTCCAGACCATAAAATTGAAATTTGGCTAGAATTGTGCAATTAGACTGTGACAGATTAGAAAACAATGTTTGAAAAGGAGAAAATGCTGTTTACCAGCATTTTCTCCTTTGTCAACATTGTTTTCAAAAGCCATCTTTGACAGGGTAATTCAAACGCAGAAAGTATTTGATAACGGGTCAGGCAGATGACATTGACAACATGGTATAAAATATGGATAATCATGATCAAAATAAGATTTTATACATGATTATAATTATGATGATAAAAATATTGTAACAGACAATCTCCCTGTTTACCACAATGTTTTCAAAAAAGTGAACCACTTCAAGACTTGAAAAGTGGTCCACACATGATTGGTTCAAAACGGCCTTTTAGACAGAGATCAGAAAACCCTTTGCAGCTTAAAACCTTCACCAATCATTGGCATGTTTTGATGACCCGAGCAAGAAGGCTTTTGAAAATATTTTTCCCACAATGTTTTCTGCCATTTCAAGGACAGAAATCATCTTTTAGCTACCTTTAATTTGTCGTCTGCAAATGCTTTCAATTTGGAAGTGCAAGAGATTTTGTCTGGTAAAGATTTAGTTCATCTGCTGAAGGACAACTTATGTCCGCAGCAGGAAGAAGACTCTTGCACTAAGTTTTCTGTAGTTTCTGTGAATTTTGATAAAACTTGTCAATTTAGTGGCTGGGTTGTCCAATATAGTGTCAGTGGGTAAGACGCATCAAAGCCTTAGTCTAATACTGGTAAAACCCAAGACACACATGAATAGGTGAGCTGTCGCAGTGATATAGCTGAAATAAGGTTGAAATTTGTGTAAAACACCATTCAGTCGAAAGAACAGATTTTGATCAAGCCTACAGATTACCTTCTCATAACTGTATTGTGTGAACAGTAAGCAAGGGAGAGCATATATGATAAAGTGCTTTAAAGTAGGCATGAAAAGTTATATCCCTTTGACTGGATCTCTGGCTTATCAGCAAACATGATGATAATGTGAAGAGTGACATAAAACAGTATATTTCATGAAGCCTATTAGTTACTTGACCATTTAACCCTTTCCCACACAACAAATTTTAGACTCTCCCAAATTTAAAACATCTGCAGACGATAAATTAAAAATTAATTAAATTAAGCTTAAGCTCTGTGATAGGAAAGAAAACATTGTGGGAAAAGGAGAAAATGCTGGTTACCAGCATTTTCTCCTTTTCCCACAATGTTTTCAAAAGGCTTCTTCCTCAAGGTCATTAAAAGTCAGGATTGTGTGGTAAAGAGTTAACTCATTACCAGACGGTTAAATTTTTGGCTGGTCCAAATTCAAAGTATTTGCGGACGACAAATTTAATGCAGCTAAAATAGATGAATTTGTCTTTGGAAGGATAGAAAACATTGTTTGAAAAGTTTGAAAAGGAGAAAATGCTGGTTACCAGCATTTTCTCCTTTTCTAACCATGTTTTCAAAAGTCCTTTTTATAAGAGTCGTTAAAACTCGGTATTTTGTTGTAGAGGGTTAATTGTAATGGATAAGCTTTTATGAATATTGTTGATCAAAATTGGACCTCAGGATGTAGTCTTGTCTTGATCTTTACTGTTCGAAGACGGGTTATTTCTTATTACAAGCAATAGCTGATTTTTCAACAATGTAGTGAAAAAAACTGTCTCTGACAGACACTTATCTATGATACCATGTTTTTGCCATAAAAGCTTTAACCTTTCACCACACAATCCTGAGTTTCAATGACCCTGAGAAAGAGGGGAAAATTCCTTATTATGAGCAGTTTCTTCTTACCTGCAGATATTTCATGATGCATTTGAAGTTTGGAAAAAAGACATGAAAGACTGATATGGGTTTCAGTTTGATTTCTTTTCTAATAGATTTATATCAGTATCATGTTTTAGAAAGTGATATTCTTCAATAATAATAGGAATCAGTGTGACCTCATAAACTTGGATGATGGATACGTAAAATGATCTAAACTGCGAGTGCGAAATTCCATGTGACCTCAGAACCCTGGAAATTGGATATGTGAAATAATAGAAATTCATCTGACCTTGTTGCCCTGGTGAAAGGATATGTAAAATGATCTCTACCTGTATTGCATGGAGGGTAGAGTTACCCGGATTGGATCAGCCTGACATTGGTGGATTGAATGTGATGAATGAATGATATACATCCAATTTGAACATTTATTATGTTAAAATTACAGACCACACCGTGGGTATCAGATCCTTGCTTGTACTGCAGGTGTGTTCAGTAAAAAATTAGTTGAATTAATGAACCCAGTCCTCCCTTTCTTGCCGTTGAACCCCCTTATCAAATGACAAAATGTATATTAATATATTCAGTTTGAAATCAATAAATATGTGAGCCATGCTCTGTGAAAAGGGGGCTTAATGCATCTGCAAAAAGTACCAACCCAGTTAAGCCTGGGCAGGCTTACCTGGCTGAAACTCTTCACTATTGGTCAATTTTCTGTATATCCAAGGACCAGTCTACCCCTTCTGATACAGTAGGTAGGTAGACATAATGGATTTATGGATCCCGAATTATGTGATGACTTGCTGGGTACCATGCATTATGGAGGTGCATTAAACCCCCTTTTGCCAGAGCATGGCTCTTAGAAATGAGTTAACCCTTTACCACACAATCCCGAGTTTTAACTACCCTGACCAAAAGGCCTTTTGAAAACATTGTGGGAAAAGGAGAAAATGCTGGTAACCAGCATTTTCTCCTTTTCCCACAATGTTTTCTACCATATCCAATACAAACTCCTCCATTTGAGCCACACTGAAATTGTCTTCTGCAAATGCTTTAAATTTGGACAAGGATAAATTTTTGTCGTGTGGTAAAGAGTTAATATAACTTGAAAGCATCTGTAGTCGAAATATTTGAATTTTACAAAAATGAACTTCAGTTCTATGATAGGGTAGAAAACATCATGGAAAAAGGAGAAAATGCACAGAATTTGGATCCTGATCCCAGAAGCTGCTGTTTTTAGTCATCAGCATCTGATTCTCACGCAAAGATTTCAAACTTCTTTATCTTCAGGGTTGCCACAACATGACATTGTTTTGTAAAGCGTTGCACCCATATATCATTAACCCTTTACCGCACAATGCCACCTTTTGATGCCCCTGGGAAAGAAGCCTTTTGAAAACGTTGTGGGAAAAGGAGAAAATGCTGGTAACCAGCATTTTCTCCTTTTCCCACAATGTTTTCTACCTTATCAAAGAAAAGTTGCACCATTTGAGCCACATTGAAATTGTTGTCTGCAAATGCTTTCAATTTGGACAAGGCTAAAATTTTGTCGTCTGGTAAAGGGTTAATACGAATCTGTATGGCAAGGAGGCATTAGATGTGCATGTTGCAGTAAAGGAGCCCAAAAAGCATGACTCATCCTATTTGTTCACCATTTTCTTCAGGAATCTAATTTCCAGCCTCTACACTGCATATCACTCTTTCCCAAATCCCAAAAGTTTGAATGGTCCAAATTGAAAGCAGGACTGTGCAGATGACAAATTATATTTGGCTCAAATGATGTTCTCTGTTCAATGGAAGACAGCATTGTGGAAAAAGAAGAAAATGCTGGGTACCAGCATTTTCTTCTTTTTCTACGCTGGTGTCCAAAGCTTTCTGTCAGTGTTCGTTGAAAGTTAGGATTGTGTTGTAAAGTGTTAACTCTTGCAGCTCCAATGAGGCAAGCAGACATTTTCAGGCTTGAAAAAAGACCGAAGTAAATGCAATTTTAAGGTTGCTTTCACCCAGAAAGTCTCAGGAAAGCAGACAATGTATTTCACAGATCAGAATGCAAATTTTGTGCCATCTGATCTTGATCTGCACAAGTCACAAAGGCAACAGTTACTTTGGTTAAAAAAAGGGACTTTATAACCCTTTACCACATTATTCCATGTTTAAGTGACCTTGGTGAAAAGGATTTTTGAAAACACATAGAGTAACTGGTAACCAGCAATGTCTCTTTTTCTAACAGTGTTTTCTATCCTTTTATACCTAAGTACCATATTTGAATCACATTAAATTAGTCCTTTGTTAATGCTTTGAATTTGGACAAGTCTTATTTTTTTTGTCGTTTTGTAAAGGAATAAACCATCACCAAATATCTCAGATTTTCACCATCCTAAGGGAAAATGCCAGTGAAAATTTCGCAGAAAAAGGACAAAATGCTTGCCACCAGCATATTCTCCATCAACGATGACATTTTCTTCCTTTTGAAGATAAATCCCAGCATTTAGGCAACATCAGATTTGTTGTCTGCCAGTGTTTTCAGTTTGGAATGTCTCAAAAATTTGTCGTTAGGTTAAGAAGAATTAAATCTTTACAACACAACAAAATTTTAGACCTGCCCAAATTGAAAGCAGTAGCAGACGACAATATCTGTATGACTCAAATGATGAGATTTGTCTTTAATAGGGTAGAAAACATTGCAGTAAAAGGAGAAAATGCTGGTTACCAGCGTTTTCTCCTTTTCATTTTTTAAAGACTTATTCCTCAGGGTCGTTAAAAATCTGGATTGTGTGGTAAAGAGTTATTTATGATTAAATTTCCGCTTATTTGTTAGGGGATGATTAGAGCTTGAAGTAATTATCATCTCTGATTTTCGGGAAGTTTTAATTCTTTACGTAAGAAACAATCCCAAGTGTTAACATTCCCAAGGAAGATGACATTTTAAAAACATTGTGGGAAATTGGGAAAATGCTGGTAAACAGTAATTTCTCCTTTTTCCACAATTTTTCTACCTTTTCCAAAATAAATCTTATGATTTGAACTGTATTTCATTTGTAGTTTGCAAATCGTTTTTTAATTTGGACAAGTCTAAAATTTTGTTATCTGGTAAAGAGTCTGTATTTTTATTTTCATCCTGTTTAATCCTTTACCATGCAATGCCGCCTTTCAACAACCTTGGGAAAGAAGCCTTTATAAACATTGTGGGAAAAGGAGAAAATGCTGGTCACCAGCATTTTCTCTTTTTCCCACAATGTTTTCTACCCTGTGAAAGAAAACTTGCACCATTTGAGCCACAATGCAATTGTCGTCTGCAAATGTTTTCTATTTGGACATGGCTAAAATTTTGTCGTCTGGAAAAGGGTTAACCCTTTACATGTTGAATAAACCAAACAGCATATTCAGAGTAGGAATAAGGCCCAAATAAATGCAGTTTGATGGTTGCTTTTGTCTGTAGTGTTTAACACCTAACCTCACAACAAAAGTTTCAGACTGGTCCTAATTAACCCTTTACCACACAATCCCGAGTTTTAACGACCCTGAGAAAGGAGCCTTTTGAAAACATTGTGGAAAAAGGAGAAAATGCTGGTCACCAGCATTTTCTCCTTTTCCCACAATGTTTTCCACCTTTCCCAAAACAAATTTCAGTTTTAAAGTCACATTTCTTTTTCGTCTGCAACTGCTTTCAATTTCAACCAGTCTAAAATTTTGTTGCTTGGTAAAGAGTTAAATGCATTTGCAGATGACTATTAAAATGTAACTGAATTGTTTGGATTTGTTCCTAGAAGGTTAGAAAACATCGATGGAAAAGGAGAAGGAGAAAATGCTGGTTACCACAGCATTTTCTCCTTTTCCAACAATGTTTTCAAAAGTCTTGATTTCCCAGGGCCGTTAAAAGCCGGGTTTGTGTGGTAATGGGTTAAGCTAAGCAGATAGTGTAGATAAAAAAATGTGACATTGTATAATTTTTTAGATATATGCAATACTTAAAGTTTGCAGATTAGCACCACAGATTATGAATCATTCTGTATCTACTACTTTTGCAGATGTTCAAACTTGACTCCTTGACTCTTTCATTACCATTGACACAAAAAGGGTTTGTGGAAAGTGTAGATCAAGATAAGAGTTCTTTGCAGTCTGATCTAACTGTATCAGTGTAGATTTAAGAACAGATTATTGGTTCTGTTCAGTCTGATCTTGATCTGCACTGTCCATAAACTGCCTTGAGTCGTGCTTAGCAGCCTATTAGTCTTTACTCTTTACCAAACAACAAAATTTTGGACCAGACCAAATTGGAAGCAGTTGCAGACAACAATGGGTGAATGGGTGATTCTGTGTTTGATAGGGTAGAAAACATTGTGGGAAAAGGAGAAAATACTGGTTGCCAGTATTTTCTCCTTTCTCCCTCAATTTTTTCAAAAGTCTTTTCATTCAGGGTCATTAAAATTTGAGATTATGTGGTACATGGTTAAATCAGAAGACAGTATTTCAGATTTTTCCAAATTGAAAGCATTTGCAAAAAACAAATCAAATGCAACTCAAATGATTAGGTATGTACTTGAAATGGTGTAAAACATTGAAGCCTTTTGAAAACATTCTGGGTAAAGGAGAAAATGCTGGTAACCAGCATTTTCTCCTTTCACCTTTCCCTAAACAAATTTCAATTTTTCAGTCAAATTCATATTGTCGTCTGCAAACGCTTTCAATGTGGTCAAAAGTATGCCATGGGTAACGAGTTAAACATTTTGATATGAAGTAAAGAGTTATGGCACTTGAGATCGCCCATTTCAAGAGGCTCTGTAGAAGTGCGAGACTTGTGTTGTCAGATGATAAGAGCATTCTGAAACAAAAGGATGTAGGATTTTATTGATGGAATAATTTGTCACTTCCTAATTAACCGTATTTTGTTAACCGAGTACTGTGATTTTATTGAAGAGTAAGTGTATTTTTTCAGTGGGTTTAACTCTTTTCCAAGCGACAAAATTTTGGACAGGATCAGATTGAAAGCATTTGCAGACGACAAATTACTTGTAGCTTAACTCCTTACCACACAATCCAGACTTTTAACGACCCTGTGAAAGAAACCTTTTGAAAACATTGTGGGAAAAGGAGAAAATGCTGGTAACCAGCATTTTCTCCTTTTCCCACAATGTTTTCTACCCTTCCCAAAACAAATTTCAGTTTTTCAATCACATTTATTTTGTCGTCTGCAAATGCTTTCAATTTGTACCAGTCTAAAATTTTGTTGTTTGGTAAAGAGTTAAATGATTATTTCTGTCTTTGATGGGGTAGAAAACATTTCGGGAAAAGGAGAAAATGCTGATTACCAGCATTTTCTCCTTTTCCCACAATGTTTTCTAAATCCTTCTCCTTCAGAGTTGTTAAAAGTCAGGATTGTGTGGTAAAGAGTTAAGGTATTGAAGAAGGTAGAGAACTGATGTAAGACTGGTATAGAATATCAGTCTCTTTACTACCCTTTACCACCCATCAAACTTTTAGACTGAAAACGACATGAAATGATCTTTTCCAACCACGGAATGTTGTTTAACCCTTTACCACACAATGTGGACTTTAAACAATCCTGAGGATGGAGGCTTTTGAAAGCATTGTGGGAAAAGGAGAAGATACTAGTTACCAGCATTTTCTCCTGCTCCAAAAGTGTTTTCTGTATAAGCTGTCTATTACAGGGTTATAAAAACATGGCTTGTGGTAAAATTTTAATGCTGACATTCCTGAGCTTTTGGCATCCCCATACTGTCCAGCAATAGGTATCAGGTCAGTTGAATTTAAATTGCGTTTCTGCTAAAATTTTGGACATGATTTCAGTTATATAAGGGGACATTGTGGATCAAGATAAGACTGCACAGAAAGTGAAATCTAATCTTGAATCTTTGTTGCCCTTTCTATCATCTTATTCTGGTCAAAAGAGTCTGTAAGCTACTCAGAGAGTTAGGTAAAGTGCTTTTGTGGACTAAGGGTCCAGATCAGCTTGCACTAAGTGTGCAGTTTGTTCCTTTGACATAGAATACCCATTTTCCTTTTATAGTTCACTTGGTGTACGATTTTCTATACTTTAACCCTTTCCAAAACGACAAATTTTGGACTGGTCCAAATTGAAAGAGTTTGCAGACGACAATTTTAAATATGATGAAAATGGCAGAAAGGTCTCAAAAAGGGTAGAAAACACTGTGGGAAAAAGGAGAAATTGCTCATTACGAGCAATTTCTCCTTTTCCCACTGTGTTTTCAAAAGACTTGTACTGCAGACATGTGAAAACCAGGGCTTGTTTGGGAAAGGGTTAAATTTCATCAGCTGGTTATGAAGACAATGGGATATTGTTGGAAACCTGACGCTTCATGAATATATGCAATATTTTATATAAATGGCATAATTTGAGACCTGAGGAGTGTCTGTTTTAGAATAGAGCTATGTAAATGTTAAAAATTTGTCATTTTCATAGAAATGGTGTCAGTTTGACTCTTTACCTTACAATACCGACTTTAAACAACCTTGTGAAAGAAGACTTTTGAAAACACTGCAAGAAAAGGAGAAAATGCTGGTTACCAGCATTTTCTCCTTTTCCCACAATGGTTTCTACCCTTACAAAGAGAACTTACACAATTTGAGCCACATTAAATTCATCGTCTGCAAATGCTTTCAAATTGGACAGGTATAAAATTTGGCAGTGTCATATAGGGTTATCCCTGTACCACACAGTCCCAAGTTTTAATGACCCTGAGAAAGAAGCCTTTTGAAAACTTTTCCCACAATGTTTTCTACCCTTTCAAAGAAAAGTTTCAGATTTGTTGTCTGCAAATGCTTTTAATTTGGAGTAATCTACAAATTTGTCATTTAGTAACTGAGTTAACCCTTAAGCTGCTGATAGTGACCCACTGACCTTTTGCGGACAGTGTAGATCAAGATCAGACTGCACAGAACGTGCAGTCTGATCTTTGATCTACACTGTCCGATACAGTATTTTCTTTCCAGTGAAATCAAATTTGAAATTGCAATTTTTGGGCTTTTAGTATTGAGTAGAAATTTGCGTTTCATTTATTCAGCAGCTTAAGTGTTAATAATTGGACTGAATTATTCTAGATCTGTTACCTCACTTTATGGCGGAGTAGAAGTTTGAAGAAAAATGAAAGCAAGAAAAGCCGATGAACAATGTGTAGTGCTAAAAATGTCAAGCAAACAGTCACAATGACAAATAAGAGAATAGCACAGCTATTTCAATTCTTCATTTGTCATGATATTTTCAGTTAATCAGTGTAATGCAGGATAGTTTGAACTTCCAATATGAGAAACCCCTTCACAATATTTTAGACTTGTCCAAATCAAAGGCATTGCTGCTGACAAATTAAGTGGGGCTTAAATTGACCCTTAAAGTGCCTTTGCTGCCAGTGTTTCAAAAGGCTTCTTCCTAGAGGTAGTTAAAAGTCGGGATTGTGTGGTAAAGGGTTAATTTATAAAGGGTTTAGTATTTCTGTAAATGTATCATAAATGACAGACAGGGTTATCAGAAATTTGTCACATAAGTTGTGGAAATAATAAAACAGGCAGGAATCTAGCAGATATGTGCTGTTTAGTAAAATCTTGGATCTTTAAAACACTTGACATGTTTGCAGGGGGGCTGTTAGGTCATGTTTATTGCTGGTTTGGTGGAACATACAGATGTACAAGGTATTATATATCTGTTACAAATGATAGTAATTATGTTTTAACCCTTTACCAGACGACAAAATTTTAGCCTTGTCCAAATTGAAAGCATTTGCAGACGACAATTTCAATGTGGCTCAAATGGTGCAATTTTTCTTTGATAGGGTAGAAAACATTGTGGGAAAAGGAGAAAATGCTGGTTACCAGCATTTTCTCCTTTTCCCACAATGTTTTCAAAAGGCTTCTTTCCCAGGGGGTTCAAAAGGTGTCATTGTGCAGTAAAGGGTTAACTCATCACCAAACAACACAGTTTAGGACACGACCAGATTGACAGCATTTGCAGATGACAAATTAAACGTAGGGCAAATAATGATTTCTTTCTTTGATAGGATAGAAAATATTTTGGGAAAAGGAGAAAATGCTGGTTACCAGCATTTTCTTCTTTTCCCACAATGTTTTCAAAAGCCTCCTTCATCAGGGTCATTAAAGCTTGGGATTGTGTGGTAAAGGGTTAACTCTTTAACAAACAATCCCGAGTTTTAACGACCATGAAAGGGAAGGCTTTGGAAAACATTGTGGGAAAAGGAGAAAATGCTGGTAACCAGCATTTTCTCCTTTTCTCGCCACGTTTTCTACCCTATCAAAGAAAGAAATAATCATTTAATCTACATTTATCTTCTGCAAATGCTTTCAGTTTTGTTCAGTCCGAAATTTTGTCCCTTGATATAGAGTTAACTCTTTCACAAACAACTTAATTTCAGACTCAATGAAATTGAAAGCATTTGCAGATTGTGGCTTGAATGATGATCTCTGTCTTTGATAGGGTAGAAAACATTGTGGGAAAAGGAGAAAATGCTGGTTACTAGCATTTTCTCCTGTCCTACAATGTTTTTAACCCTTTACCACACAATCCCAAGTTTTAACGACCCTGAAGAAGAAGGCCTTTGAAAACATTGTGGGAAAAGGAGAAAATGCTGGTAACCAGCATTTTCTCCTTTTTCCACAATGTTTTCTACCCTATCAAAGACAAAAATTATCATTTGAGCTACGTTCAATCTGTCGTCTGACTCGTCTGTAAATGCTTCCAATTCGGTAGAATACAAGATTTTTTTTTGTGGTAAAGAGTTAAAAGCCTTCTTCTTCAGGCTTGTTAAAACTCAGGATTAAGTGGTAAAGAGTTAATTTGTTTGAAAGGGAAGGCTTTTAAAAACATTGTGGGAAAAAGGAGAAAATGCTGGTAACTAACATTTTCTTCTTTTCTCACAACGTTTTCTACCCTATCAAAGAAAGAAATAATATTTAATCTACATTTGTCTTCTGCAAATGCTTTCAATTTTGTTCAGTCTGAAATTTTGTCCTGTGGTATAATGTTAACTTACCTATCCAAAACAACTTAATTTCAGACTCTATGAAATTGAAAGCATTTGCAGATTGTGGCTCGAATGATGATTTGTGTCTTTGGTAGGGTAGAAAACATTGTGGGAAAAGGAGAAGATGCTGGTTACTAGCATTTTCTCCTTTCCTACAATGTTTTTAACCCTTTACCACACAATGCCGAGTTTTAGTGACCCTGAAGAAGGCTTTTGAAAATATTGTGGGAAAAGCATTTTCTCTTTTCACAATGATTTCTACCTTATCAAAGACAATTTTTATCATTTGAGCTATGTTCAATCTGCCATCTGTAAATGCTTTCAATTCGATAGAATACAAGGTTTCTTTTTTGTGATAAAGAGTTAGAAGCCTTCTTCTTCAAGGTCGTTAAAACTCAGGATTATTTGTGGTAAAGAGTTAATTTGTTTGAAAGCAATCTGCACCATGAGAAGCGGACATGGAAAGGGGTAAAGAAAATGTGCTTGGCCAATGGCAGGTGAGATTCTATACATGCCTGGAAACAAGGGGCACAGGGCGCGTGGCTTGTTTTTGAAATCATGCTCCCTCGGATAATCCCTACCATATGTTTTGTAAAGTTTCAACAAAAAACATGGACTTATTGATGTTCAGTCATCGTCCTTTTCCCCCATGAAGAGCCTTTTTGACACATATGCCTGGTATATAGATTTTAAAATAAAACTTGTAATGAATTAACTCTTTACCTCACAATCCTGACTTTTAACGACCCTAAAAAGGAAACCTTTTGAAAATATTGTGGGAAAAGGAGAAAATGCTGGTAACCAGCATTTTCTCCTTTTCCCACAATGTTTTCTACCCGTCCCATGACAAATTTCAATTTTTAACCCTTTCCCAGACGACAAATTTTGGACTGGTCCAAATTGAAAGAGTTTGCAGATGACAATTTTAAATTTGATGAAAACGGTAGAAAGGTCTCAAAAAGGGTAGAAAACACTGTGGGAAAAGGAGAAATTGCTCGTTACGAGCAATTTCTCCTTTTCCCACAGTGTTTTCAAGAGACTTGTACTGCAGACACGTGAAAACCAGGGCTTGTTTGGGAAAGGGTTAAGTCACATTTGTCATCTGCAAATGCTTTCAATTTGGACTAGTCTAAAATTTTGTTGTTCGGTAAAGAGTTAAGAAATGTTTTAACTCTTTACCATGCAGATGACAAAATTTAAAACTGTTCCAAATTAAAAGCATTGCCAGATGACAAAAGTTGCCAAAATGATGAAATTTTGTTCTTGATAGTGTTGAAAACATTGTGGGTAAAGGAGAAAATGCTGGTGATCAGCTTTTTCTCTTTTCCTTACAATGTTTTCAGAACTCTTTCTGTGAGGGTCACCGTTATTTGATTCTGCATCACCAGCATTCTCTCCTTTTTCCACGATTTTAAAAGCAATTTATCTCAGAGTTATTAAAACACATGTTCTTTTTTTTTCAATTGAAGCATTAAATCTTTGCCACATAATCCCAAGTTTTAACGACCCTGAGGGGAAAGTGTTTTGAAAACATTATGGAAAAAGGAGAGAATGTTGTTAACCAGTATTTTCTCTCTTTCCCACAATGTTTTCTACCCTTTCATAGCGAAAAAACATAAATCCAACTGCATCTAATTTGTCATCTGCAAATACTTTCAATTTGGACCAGTCAGAAATTTTGTCACTTTGTAAAAAGTAACACAATATATTCTCCTGCAGATACCTTCTTTGTTTTTTGACCACTTTCAAAAGAACATGCCACTTTCAAGAATGGTGTGGCAAAAAGACAAATAAATTTGTTGATAATTATTTTACTGGGATGTTTACCACACAATCCCGACTTTTTAACGACCCTGAGAAAGAAGCCTTTTGAAAATAATGTGGGAAAAGGAGAAAATGCTGGTAAACAGCATTTTCTCCTTTTCCCACATTGTTTTCTACCCTTCCCAAAACAAATTTCACTTTTTCAGCCACAATTATTTTGTCAACTGCAAATGCTTTCAATTTGGACTGGTCTAAACTTTTGTTGTTTGGTAAAGAGTTACATACAGCTGCGTCAAATTTGTTTCAAGGAGAAATGGGTCAAAATGTTAATAAATAAAACATGCACTGAAAACCCTTACAACCGTAGCAAAAAGTTTCTTGTATTTTCAAATGATCTAATCATACTGTGGGTTCTGCATCATTTTATTTAACGACCCTGAGGAAGAAGCCTTTTGAAAACATTATGGGAAAAGGAGAAAATGCTGGTAACCAGCGTTTTCTCCTATTCCCACAATATTTTCTACCCTATCAAAGACAAATTACGCCATTTGATTCACATTTCAATTTTCGTCTGCAAGTGCTTTGAATTTGGACCAGTCTATGTTTTTGTCTTATGGTAAAGAGTTAACTCTTGCTATGCTATGTGCAATATAGGGTACTTTTGCAGACATTACAGATCAGTATCAGATATGCACTGAAAGTGCAGTTTTGATCTTGATCTATGTTGTCTGAGACTTTATGAGATATTTTGGTCAGAAAAATTTTGCAGCCAGTGTAGACCAAGATCAGACTGCATGGAATATACAATCTGATTATTAATCTAAGCTGTCTGCTCTGTTGAGACATTCTGGGCCCAATCTACCTTGAAATAATTATGAGCCTTGCTCAGTTTTAGACTTACCCAAATTGAAAGCATTTGCAGACGACAAAATCAGTGTGACTCAAAAATCGAAATTTATTTTGGGAAAGGTAGAAAACATTGTGGGAAAAGGAGAAAATGCTGGTTACCGGCATTTCCCCACAATGTTTTCAAAAGGCTTCTTCCCCAAGGTCGTTACAAGTCAGGATTGTGTGGTAAAGAAATAAAGGATGCTTTAATGCATCTTTGAAAGGTATCGACCTATGTCAGCCTGCGCAGTCATCGCAGGCTGACCTGGGTCAAAACTTTTAGCTATCTGTCAATTTTCTGTATGTCAAAGGACAAGTCTACCTCGTGATTTAGTTGGTTGTTAGATAAAATGGACTTATGGATCCATGATCATGTGATGACTTGCTTGGTATCATGCATCACAGAGATGCATTAAGCCCACTTTTGCCAGAGCATGACTCCTATATTATTTTGGTGTTATTTGTAGACTGAAAATGAGGTCATTTAGGGGGTTAAGATGTTTACCAGATGACAAAATTGTAGACTGACCTCAAAATTGAGAGCATTTGCAAACGAGAAATTAAATATTACTCAAATGATGGGATTTGTCTTTAAAATGGTAGAAAACGTTTTGGGAAAAGGAGAAAATGCTGGTTACCAGCATTTTCTCCTTTTTCCAAAATGTTTTCAAAAGCCTTCCTCCTCAGAGTCTTTGAAATAAGGAATTATTTGATAAAGGTGTAGGGTTTCATGATAAGCAGGATATCAGCTCACTCTGATAAAATTTTGTTGGTGAGGGGGGGGAAGAAAGGCTGTTCTAAAAATGCGTAAAGGGTGAAGCTAGGAATCGGTTCCTTTCTTCTTGCAGCTCTAGCCTACAGGCTTCATGTCATATGTCAAAACAAAATAATTAAACTGTTGTAAGCATTCTCCGATGTATGCCTTATGTTTTTCTGAAAGTGAGATCTTGTCGGGAATTTTTTTCAAACCTCCAAGTATTTGTAATGTTGTATGTTTGCAGTGGGAAGGCAGAGTTTTCTTTCTTTATGTGTGTTTTAATTGAATGTTGTGAAATTTTCTTACTTGGAATTATTACTTGAATCATGTTATATATAATTAGCTCTTTTGGTAAGTTTGAATAAGAATATTGACTTAGTGAAGTGTAACAATAGATTTAAAATCTATGGCACCAAGGAATTTGCTAGTTTTCAGGGCAGTACAGATCAAGATCAGACTGTGCACAGGGTTGTATTCTGATCTTGGATCTACATGGTGCCATATGACAGGCCAATACATGTATGTCCTTGAAATTGTAAACATCTGGATCTTAACTCTTTACCAAACTACAAAATTTTAACTAGTCGACCAGAAAATTGAGATTTGTTTCGGGCAGGGTAGGAAACATTGTGGGAAAAGGAGAAAATGCTGGTTACCAGCATTTCCTCCATTCACAATGTTTTCAAAAGGCTTCCTTCCCAGGGTTGTGAAAAGTCAGGATTGGGTTGTAAAGGGCTTAACTCCTTAATTTAGTCACAAGTTTTAATGACCTTTAGGGAAAAGGCTTTTGAAGACATTATGAGAAAAGGAGAAAACGCTGGTAACCATAATTTTCTCCTTTTCCCACTGCGTTTTCAAAAGTTGTCTCCTTCAGGGTAGTAAGAACTCGGGATTGTTTTGCAAACTCTTTACCAAATGACAAAATTTTGGTCAGGACCAAATTGAAAGCATTTGCAGACGACAAAATAAATGTATTTGAAATGAAGATTTCTGTCTTTGATAAGGCAGAAAACATTTTGGGAAAAGGAGAAAGTTCGGTCACCAGCATTTTCTCCTTTTCATGCAGTTTTTTCAAATGGCTTCTTTCACAGGGTCTTTAAAACTCTGGATTGTATGGTTAAGAATTAATACCCCATAGAGCACCAATTAAACCTAATGGTTAATTTTCCTCTAGAATAAAACCCAGATCATTGCATCATCGTGGCTGTTTTTTGTTTTCAGTGTTTCAGCTAAGCAGACAGTGTAGATCAAAGATCAGGCTGCATGTTTTGTGCAGTCTGATCATGATCTACACTGGCTGCAAAGGCAACTGTTATCATGAAAGGAGCTTTAGAGGTTAAGAGTTAAGCATACAGAAAAAGTCCTTATGCTTTGTAGTAGCTTTTAAGGTTAGCCCTTTGGTTGCCAAGGGATATTTAACGACCTTAACTAAGGTTAAGAAGACAACGTTAATTCTGAAAGTATTTTGGGAAAGGGACAAAATACTGGTAACCAGCATCTTCTTTTTAGCTCACCTTAGCACAACGTGCTAAAGGTGAGCTATTGTGATTGCCCTATGTCCGGCGTCCGGCGTCCGTCGTCCGTCGTCCGTCAACAATTTCTTTAAACATCTTCTTCTCCTAAACCACTGGGCCAATCTTGATGAAACTTGGCAGGGATGTTCCTTGGATGAAGCTCTACCAAAATTGTTCAAAGAATTGAATTCCACCTACAACTCTGGTTGCCATGGCAACAAAAAGGAAAAAAAAGCAAAATCTTTGAAAATCTTCTTCTCTGAAACTAGAAGGCGCAGAGCTTTGATATTTGGTATATAGCATCTCCTAGTGGACCTCTACCAAGATTGTTCATATGATGTCCCTGGGGTCAAAACTGGCCCCGCCCCAGGGGTCACAAGTTTGAGCATAGTCACAAAGAAGGAAAACTTTAAAAATCTTCTTCTCTGAAACTTGAAGGCGTAGAGCTTTGATATTTGGCATGTAGTATCTCCTAGTGGACCTCTACCAAGTTTGTTCATATGATGCCCTTGGGGTCAAAACTGGCCCCGCCCTGGGGGTCACAATTTCCAGCATAGGAACAAAGAAGGAAAACTTTAAAAATCTTCTTCTCTGAAACAGGAAGGCATGGAGCTTTGATATTTGGCATGAAGCATCTCCTAGTGGACCTTTACCAAGTTTGTTCATATGATGCCCTTGGGGTCAAAACTGGCCCTGCCCCGAGGGTCACAAGTTTGAACATAGGAACAAAGAGGGGAAACTTTAAAAATCATCTTCTCTGAAACTTGAAGGCATAGAGCTTTGATATTTGGTATGAAGCATTGCCTAGTGGACCTCTACCAAGTTTGTTCATATGATGCCCCTGGGGTCAAAACTGGCCCCACCCCGGGGGTCACAAGTTTGAGCATAGTAACAAAGAAGGAAAACTTTAAAAATCTTCTTCTCTGAAACTTGAAGGCGTAGAGCTTTGATATTTGGCATGTAGCATCGCCTAGTGGACCTCTACCAAGTTCGTTCATATGATGCCCCTGGGGTCAAAACTGGCCCCGCCCTGGGGGTCACAATTTCCAACATAGGAACAAAGAAGGAAAACTTTAAAAATCTTCTTCTCTGAAACAGGAAGGCATGGAGCTTTGATATTTGGTATGTAGCATCTTCTAGTGGATCTCTACCAAGTTTGTTCATATGATGCCCTTTGGGCAAAAGTTGGCCCTGCCCCGGGGGTCACAAGTTCGAACATAGGAACAGAGAAGGAAAACTTTAAGAATCATCTTCTCTGAAACTGGAAGGCTTAGAGCTTTGATATTTGGTATGTAGCATCGCCTAGTAGACCTCTACTAAGTTTGTTCATATGATGCCCTTGGGATCAAAAGTGGCTCTGCCCCGGGGGTCACAAGTTCGAACAAAGGAACAAAGAAGGAAAACTTTAATTTTTTTTTTCTCTTAAATGGGAAGGCATAGAGCTTTGATATTTGGTATGTAGCATCTCCTAGTGGACTTCTACCAAGTTTGTTCCAAGGATGCTGCTTGGGTCAAAACTGGCCCAGCCCCTGGGGTCACAAGTTCGAACATAGGAACAAAGAAGGAAAACTTTAAAATTCTTCTTTTCTGAAACCGAAAGGTGTGGAGCTTTGATATTTGGTATGTAGCATCTCAGAGTGGACCTCTACCAAGTTTGTTCATATGATGCCCCTGGGTCAAAACTGGCCCCGCCCCGGGGGTCACAAGTTCGAAGATAGGAACAAAGAAGGAAAACTTTAAATTTCTTTTTCTCTTAAACGGGAAGGTGTAGAGCTTTGATATTTGGTATGTAGCATTTCCTAGTGGACCTCTACCAAGTTTGTCCATATGATGCCCCTGGGTCAAAACTGGCCCAGGCCCGGGGGTCACAAGTTTGAACATAGGAACAAAGAAGGAAAACTTTAAAATTCTTCTTTAAAACTGGAAGGCGTAGAGCTTTGATATTTGGTATGTAGTGATTCTCTTCTAAGTTTGTTTGCCCATCTAAGCGCAACAAGTTCATTGAGTTCAAAATTGGGTCATCTTGGCTCATAAACTAGGTCATTAGATCAAATTAAAGAAATACCTTGTTGGCACTCTCGAGGCCACATTATTTGCTCAATTGCCTTGAAAATTAGTTAGAAAGTTTGTCTTTAGAAAGTCTGACATAAGATTAATTTGGGTCAACTTGGGTCATAAACTAGTTCACTGGGTCAAATTAAAGAAATACCTTGTTTGCACTCTGGAGGCCACATTTATTGCTCAAATGACCTGAAATTTGGCCAGAATGTTTGTCTTGATGAAATACCAGATGAGTTTGGATTTGGGTCATCTGGAACCATGAACTAGGTCACTAGGTCAAAATAAAGAAATACCTTGTGGGCATTGTAGAGGCCACATTATTTGCTTAATTGCCTTGAAAATTGGTCAGAATGTTTGTCTCTGTAAAATCTCACATGAGTCTGAATTTGGGTCAACTGGGATCATAAACTAGGTCACTTGGTCAAATTAAAGAAATAGCTTGTGGGCACTCTTGAGGCCACATTTATTATTCATTTGATTTGAAAATTGGTTAAAATGTTTCTTTTGATATAGTCAATGACCAGTTCAAATTTGGGTCACCTGGGGTCGGAATCTAGGTCACTAGGTCAAATTAAAGAAATATCTTTAGGGCACTCGAGGCCACATTTTTTGCTCAATTGACTTGAAAATTGGTCAGAATGTTTGTCTTCATGAAATATGAGTTTGAAGTTGGGTCACGGTCAAAAACTAGGTCACATGGTCAAATTAAAGAAAAACCTTTCAGGCACTCTACTAAGGTGAGCGACCCAGGGCCATCATGGCCCTCTTGTTTCACATTTTCTGCCTTTCAGAAACAAACCACATCGTTTTCGGCACATATAATTTGTCGTCTGCGAATGTTTTCAGTTTGGACAAGTGTAATATCTTGTCCTCTGGCATTGAGTTAACAGTCTTAAGGTTGATTTTTTCTTGATTGTGGATGGTTCCTAAAATCTGCCCACGATGTGATATTCTACAGGAATCATTTATACGAGCCATGCTCTGGCAAAAGGGGTTTTAACTCCTTACCAAACAACAAAATTTTAGACTGGTCCAAATTCAAAGCATTTGCAGACGACAAAACAAATGAGAGTCAAAAATAGGAATTTGTTCTGGGACGGATAGAAAACATTGTAGGAAAAGGAGAAAATGCTAACCAGCATTTTCTCCTTTTCCCACAAGGTTTTCAAAAGGCTTTTTTCTAAGGGTCGTTTAAATTCGGGATTGTGTGGTAAAGAATTAATGTATTTCCATGATGCATTACACCAAGCAATTATAATTATGGATCCACAAACTCCATTTTGTCTAATAACTGACTGAAGCTTGAGATTTAACCCTTTCCCAAACGACAAATTTTAGACTGGTCCAAATTGAAAGAGTTTGCAGACGACAATTTTAAATTTAATGAAAATGGCAGAAAGGTCTCAAAAAGGGTAGAAAACGCTGTGGGAAAAGGAGAAATTGCTCGTTACGAGCAATTTCTCCTTTTCCCCACAGGGTTAAATCATCCTGAACATGCAGAAAATTTAGCAAAAGCAAAGTTTCAACTTGGATCAGCCTGCACTGACCTCGCAGGCTGACCTTAGTTGGTCTTTTTACAAAATGCATTAGCCCTTTACCATACCACACAATCCCGACTTTTAACGACCCAGAGAAAGAAGCCTTTTGAAAACATTGTGGGAAAAGGAGTCTGGATCTGCAGTGTCTGGTAACCAGCATTTTCTCCTTTTCCCACAATGTTTTCTACCCTTTCCAAAACAAACCAAGTTTTGAGCCAAATTTATCATCTGCAGATGCTTTCAATTTGGTCCATTCCAAAATCTTGTCGCTTGATAGAGTTAAACCCCCCCTATTCACAGCGCATGGCTCATATCTGTTTGCTAATATTAAAACCTGGAGATTATGGAAGAAAGAGAAAATCAAAGGGAATATTAATCTCTCCAGAATTAATCCTGGTTGTTTTAATCAGTTTATAAACTATGAACAGCAGGATGTGACCATGTGTTCATGCTATTTTGGGGATTCAAAGCGCCTGTAGGATCATGATCCAATAGATCGCCCAGCGGGAGTGTATTAGCAGAATCCGAAACCCATCCTGGACGTAAAATCTATATTAGTGCAGTGTCTGTATGTTAAAGGTGAAAGTACATCATGACCCTATGTTCATGATCTCTAACATTACCAAACGACAAAATTTTTGACTGGTCCAAATTGAAAGCATTTGCAGACGACAAATCAGATGTGACTCAAAAGTTGAAATTTGTTTTTGGAAGGTTAGAAAACAATGTGGGAAAAGGAGAATATGTGGTTACCAGCATTTTCTCCTTTTCCTGGAATGGTTTCAAAAACTTTTCTCTCGTAGGGACCTTAAAAGTTGGTATTGTGTGGTAAAGGGTTAAACTTTTCCCAAATGACAAATTTTAGACTTATCCAAATTCAAAACATCTGCAAATTAGAAATTGGTTCACACTGGCTTAAGTTCTCTGACAGTATAGAAAGCATTGTGGAAAAAGGAGAAAATGCTGGTCACCAGGATTTTCTCCTTTTCCCACAATGTTTTCAAAGGGTACTTTCCCATGGGTGTTAAAACTTGGGATTGTGTGGTAAAGGGTTAAACCGCGCCCCCCCCCCTTTTTGAACTACGACTAATCTGTCGTCTGTGAATGCTTTCATTTTTTTGGTCGTTGGTAGAGGGTTAATGCATGAGCACATGTAAAACAATTGTGGCAAAAGTAGGTTTCTGATGGGTAGCATTTTCCATCTTGCCACAATCTTTTTCTAGTTGTTCACAGAAGATCTTGTTGAACAATAATAATTATCAAAGTACAAGGCATACAGCACCTTTCTTTTGATCTTTTAACCCTTAGCTATTTACCAAACAACAAAATTTTGGAATGGACCAAATTGAAAGCATTTGCAGACAACAAATTAAATGATGCTAAAATGATGATTTATGCCTGTGATAGGTTAGAAAACATTGTTTGAAAAGGAGAAAATGCTGGTTACCACTATTTTCTCCTTTTCCTGTAATGTTTTCAAAAGGCTTCTTTCTCAGGGTCGTTAAAAGTTGTCATTGTGTGGTAAAGGGTTAAAGAGGAAAAAGCCTATTAGACATTTTCTTCCTAGAAATATGACCCAAAAAATTGCAGTTTCATGGTTGCTTTTGTCTGTGGTATTTCAGCAAAGAGGACAGTGCAGATATAAGATTATGCTGCATGTTCTGTGCAGCCTGTTCTTGATCTACACTGCCTGCAATTTTAGGCAAATATAGTTGTGAAAGGCACTTTAAGGGCTAACATCATTCCTGTAATTAACCCTTTACCAAACAATCCGAGGTTTTAACGACCCTGGGAAAAAGGCCTTTTGAAAACATTGTGGAAAAAGGAGAAAATGCTGGTAACCAGCATTTTCTCCTTTTCCCACAATGTTTTCTAGTGTTTCAGAAACAAATCCAATCATTTGAGCAACATTCAATTTGTCGTCTGCAAATGCTTTCAATTTGGACCAGCCTAAAATATTGCCGTCTGGTAAAGGGTCAAGCACCTGTCCCTTCACAAAACCCTGTAGTAGGTATCTGTCAGGGAGAAGATTTGGAACATTGCGATAGATCAACAAAGCACTCAGCGAGACCAATTGCTCTTTTGTCACACTGTTTTAATTTGTTCTGTATGCTGGTATTATTTTCCAGTTGCATATTTTTCCAGCATTACTTAGATTACGTTATGCAGGTACATCGAAAGTTTTTGTGTATCATGGCAAAGAGGTTTTGGGCGGAGATCTATCAAACCAAAAGACTATATTTTTTTCCTCTTTGAAAAAGTTAATAGAATGATGCAGTTTCCTGGCTTTTATCAGACCATATCATAATCAGATGATTAGCCTACGGATTATGCAGATCTAAGATCAGACTGCATGTTCTGTGTAATCCAATCTTGATCTTTATTGTCTACATAAGCATGTAAAGTTGACTTCACTCACCTCAAAGGGTTATAGAATTAGTCTAATTGCCCCTTTCTAGTTCTATGTCATCTAATGTATAAGACCCCAGTGTGGGGCTTTATGAGCCTACCTAATTCTGGCATGTGGTGAACCCTTTTTGGCTGGGGCTTGTTTGGAAGTCGCCCAATATGCAGTGCTTTCAATACAAGTACTACAATGCAAGATGATTTGTCTTTGAGAATACTGATGTTAAACTATTCTAGCAAAAGATCAAATACTCTTTTTGTCAAACTGTTTGCACATACACAGTTTACCCTTAGAGTGCCCAGTAAACCCAACAGACTTTGTAAGTCTATAAGTAAGACCCAAATAATTGCAAGTTATGGTTACTTGTGTGGTGACTTTTAGGAAAGTAGACAGTGTAGATCAAAGATCAGATTACACATTTTTGCAGTCTGATCTTGATCTACACCGTCTGCAAAGGCAACTATACAGTCCTGAAAGGCGCTATAAGGGTTAAACCTGTCTTAATGGACATCTCGACTTAGCAAGCCACCTGTATTGAACTCTTTACCACACAATCCCAAATTTTAACCACCCTGAAAGAGAAGGCTATTGAAAACATTGTGGGAAAAGGAGAAAATGTTGGTAACCAGCATTTTCTCCTTTTCCCAAAATGTTTTCTACCCTTCCTTTCTAACGACCTAAGTAAGAAGACTTTTGAAAACATTGTTGGAAAAGGAGAAAATGCTGATAACCAGCATTTTCCCCTTTTCCCACTATGTTTTCGTCACTTTTAGGAAGAAACTTCAGCTTTAGATTCACATCTAATCTGTCGTCTGCAAATGCTCTCACTTGGACAATTTTAAAATTTTGTCATTTGGTAAAGAGTTAAATAAGCACATTTTGAGTGTACCCTATAAAGTGCTTGCTTTAACCCTTTGCCACACAATCCTGACTTTTAACGACCCTGGGGAAAAAGCTTTTTGAAAACATTGTGGTAAAAGGAGAAAATGCTGGTAACTAGCATTTTCTCCTTTTCCCACAATGTTTTCTACCCTATCAAGGACAATTTACATCATTTGATTCACATTTGTATTGTCGTCTGCAAATGCTTTCAATTTGGATCAGTCTAAATTTTTGTCGTTTGGTAAAGAGTTAACTATATTAATATATTAAGCTTACGTTGATTATCACTGTTTTATAAAGATGTTTTTAACATCTTACATAAATTCTTGTTAGCAAATTATGAGTGAAATTGTAATGGAATGATTCAAAAGGACATCAAATTAAAATTTCAATGCTGTACCCGATATCAGTACCTTTTGACACATCTTAAATTATCAAGATGTCAAGAAACAGGGACTCGCAACAAACAAAGTTTCTTTTTCTTGCAAAGTATTCCGTTCTTTGTCCATAATTTTACTCGATTCCTCACAATTTTGTCTAGATTATAACATTTGATGTATTTAGTTTCAAAGAGTTAAAAAAACTGAATGTCGGATGGTTGGGGGTTGACCCATTTTCTCATGTACAAATTTTGGGCTAATTCATTGGGAAAGCTTTAGAAAGAAAATTATGGCAAAGCAAGGGAAAATACTTGTTGCTAATATTGCAAAATTCAGTGATATCTGGCTTGATTTATTTTTCATTTTTTAGATTTTTTTCTGTGTATTTTTTTTACGCAGATGAATCTTTAAGAAACTGTAATGGGGAAAAGGGATGTTATGACTTAGCTCAGATTTAGGGCTTACTTTTAATTAAAAATTACTCTGTTCTTCTTATATCCTGCCGAGTGTAGAATGTACCTTTCTCATTATATGGCAGACGGCAAATAAAAAAAACCCGAACGCCCAGAAACGTGTGTTCTGAAGCCTGCTTCTGCTTTAATGAACATTAGGCTCATATGTTCTGTGAGGCGCAATGAACCAAGACATGTTATAGATATTGTGATAAAGTTTAGATAAGATAATATCATCCCGGAAATTGATGATACATTTAGATAATAGGGCACGTCAATCAAAGGGAATTCTATTTGAAAAAAAAAAATGAAAATGGAACTGTCATTGGTTCTTATATTGTGTTAAGTTTTGATCTTTATCTGAACTCTGTACCAGGCAATGAAATTTTGGACTTATCCAAATTGAAAGCATTTGCAGACGACAAATTCAGTGTTGCTTAAATGATAGTGTTTGTCTGTGAAGGATTAGAAAACTTTGTGGGAAAAGGAGAAAATGTTGGTTACCAGCATTTCCTCTTTTTTCCACAATGTTTTCAAAAGCTATCTTCCTTAGGGTCATTAAAACATAGGATTGATTCGTAAAGGGATAATATGACCTGACAATCAGAGGAAATTTTGTAGAAAAAAGAAAATGGAACTGATTTTGATTGTCATATTGTGTTAAGTTTTTATTTCATCTTAATTACAGAGATTTTTATCTTAATTACAGACATTTTGGCTAAAGCGTTTGGTTGAATTCATTTTGAAAGATGATGTGAAATTTTTTGATATCCTAAAATGAACCAAGCCATGATATCGTATGAACAAACTAATTTTGATTTATGTAGAAGTCTTTGAAAATGCGACCCAGACGTCGTAGGCGGTCAAGTAAGCCGTGGCATTTTGATGATTACGATGAAAGTGATTACGTTCTTGATTCTGACACCCAATACGGATTTGATCGTGACATTGCACTGTATCAGGGGGCCAATAACATTGTGGCTTACCCTAAAAATGCTGGACTTCAAATTAAAGTCTCTGGAAATATTACAATAAGTTTTGTTGGTGTTGACGGAATTCGCAGAGAACTGTTTAGGTATTAAAAAAGATAGTTAACCCTTTCCCAAACGACAAATTTTGGACTGGTCCAAATTGAAAGAGTTTGCAGGCGACAATTTTAAATTTGATGAAAATGGCAGAAAGTTCTCAAAAAGGGTAGAAAACACTGTGGGAAAAGGAGAAATTGCTCGTTACGAGCAATTTCTCCTTTTCCCACAGTGTTTTCAAAAGACTTGTACTGCAGACACGTGAAAACCAGGGCTTGTTTGGGAAAGGGTTAAAGTAACAATAGCTTCCAAAAGTAAACAATGCCGATGTTAAAATGAATTTAGATTTAAATCATACCATTTAAAAGTATGGAAACGATTTTGAAGATGACAATCTGTTACTGTGCGATCGGTCCAAGTGTTAGTCGCTTGTAGAGACATTAATGTCAAATAGGTTAAAAGTTGCCAGGTCACTCTATCTTTTGTTCACTTTTTGCCTGATTTTAAAATTAATTGTTCTGCCGGCGACTTACACTTGGACCGACCACGCAGTAACAGATTCTCATCTTCACAATATTTTCCATACTTTTAACCCTTTCCCAAACAAGCCCTGGTTTTCACGTATCTGCAGTACAAGTCTTTTGAAAACACTGTGGGAAAAGGAGAAATTGCTCGTAACGAGCAATTTCTCCTTTTCCCACACTGTTTTCTACCCTTTTTGAGAACTTTCTGCCATTTTCATCAAATTTAAAATTGTTGTCCGCAAACTCTTTGAATTTGGACCAGTCCAAAATTTGTCGTCTGGGAAAGGGTTAAATGGCATGATTTAAATTTCAATATATTTTAACATCAGCTTTGCTTTCTTGGCCACTATTGAGCCTTTAACCTTTTACTGTACTATTTGTAGACCTTCCAAAAAGTTTAAACTCGGAACATTTGTTGAAATATCGGAAAACATTTTTCTATAGTTTTGAAAACACTGTAGAAAAGGAGCAGTTTTGTTTGATAAAACTGTCATGAGAAAAAGTCATGATTTAATTATTTGCGGATTAACCCTTTACCCAACAATCACGACTTTTTTCTACCCTTAGGAAAAAGGCTTTTGAAAACTTTGTTTGAAAAGGAGAAAATGCTGGTGAACAACATTTTCTCCTTTTCCCACAATGTTTCACCCCTTTCAAATACAATGTCGGCCCTTTGAGTTAGATTTAATTTGTAGACTGCAAAAATGCTTTGGATTAAGAGAGATCCAAAATTTTGTTTTGTGGTAAAGAGTTAACCCTTTATGAAATGATCAAGACTTAGTGTTTTGACAGCATTGTTGGAAAAGAAGAAAATGTTAAAGTAACTGGCATTTTGTACTTTTTCCACAATCATCTCTACCATTCTTAGACAGACCCTGTCATGTTGGCTAGATTGACTTGTCTATAAATGCTTTCCAATTTGGACAAGCCTAAAAAATTGTCATCTGTTAAAGATTTAACCTCACATTTTTTACATTTCTTGGAAAACTAGGTGGAGGACACTGTGTTTTGTGTTGATATGTTTATCTGCATCAATCGGGCATTTTGTTGCTTGTGGTAATGTTGGGTTCTTATCCAACAGGCATCTTCAAGTTCTTCGAAGCTTCCTTGTGCATCCATACATGTACCGTCAGACTTGCAAATGATTCCAAAACCCAACAGTTAGGCAAGATACTGCACTACCTTTTATAAACATTGTAGGAAAAATGAGAATATGAAAGTTATTAATATATATAAGCATTTCTTTTCACATTGATTTCTACTTTCTTTAACCCTTTACCAAACGACAATATTTTAATATTGTCCAAATTGAAAACATTTGCAGACGACAATTCGAATGTGGCTCAAATGGTGCAATATTTTCTTGATGGGGTAGAAAACATTGTGGGAAAAGGAGAAAATGCTTGTTACCAGCATTTTCTCCTTTTCCCACAATGTTTTCAAAAGGTAACCGGCATTAATGTTGGTTACCAGCATTTTCTCGTTTTACCATAATGGTTTCTAACCTATCAAGCACATATTTCGTTATTTGGCATTTTCAGCTTTTCCCACAATGTTAATTTTTAACCCTGAGAGATAAAGCCCATTATTTAAGCCTCATTTAACTCTTTACCACACGTCGAAAATGTGGACTTGTCCAAATTCAGAGCATTAATTTTGCAGACAACAATTTAAATGTTGCTCAAGTGATGGAATTTGTCTTTAATAGGGTAGAAAACATTGTGGGAAAAGGAGAAAATGCTGGTTACCAGCATTTTCTCCTTTTCCCACAATGTTTTCAAAAGGCTTCTTCCCCAGGGTTGTAAAAACACGGGATTGTGTAGTAAAGAGTTAATTTGTCCTCTGCAATAATCATTGCTTTCAATTTGGACAAGTCTAAAAATTTGTTGTCTGGTAAAGAGTGAGGAGGGAGGGGACATTCACATCCAACAGGATTTCCTGTCACAATACTCATCACAACATCTTCCAGTGGACAAGGACATGTTTGTTTGATCCCTTTACCAAACGACAAAGTTTTCGACTTGGCCAAATTGAAGGCATTTACAGACGACATCGTAACTGAAGCTGAAATGACGGTTAAGTGATTGTAGAATTGTAGAAAACTTTGTGGAAAAAGGAGAAAACAACGGTTACCAGTATTTTCTCCTTTTCCCACAATGTTTTCGAAAAGCTTTTTTCCTAGGGTTGTTTTATTCTTTACTGAATGGCAGGATTTTATAGACTGGTTCAGATTAAAAGAATTTTCAGACGACAGAATAAATGTGGCTCAAAAAAATGAAAGTGGAAGGGTAGGAAACATTGTGGAAAAAGGAGAAAATGCTGGTTACCAGCATTTTCTCCCTTTTCCACAATGTTTTCAAAAGTCCTTTTCCTTGCGAGTTGTTAAAACTCAGGATTGTGTGGTAAAGGGTTAAACGGGGGATTATTTGGTAAAGAGTCAACCCTTTACCACACAATCCTGACTTTTAACAACCCTGTAAAAGAAGCCTTCTGAAAACATTATGAGAAAAGGAGAAAATGCTGGTAACCAGCATTTTCTCCTTTTCCCACAATGTTTTCTACCCTTCCCAAAACAAATTTCAATTTTTCAATCACATTTATTTTGTCGTCTGCAAGTGCTTTCAATTGGACCACTCTAAAATTTTGTTGTTTGGTAAATAGTTAAGAGACGGATGTAAATAAACAGTTTTTAGAAAGCATTTCCTTTTTATCTTTTCCAGTGTGACTAGTACTCGTGCTAGTGAGGAACTCCTTAGGCAGAAGTCAAGATCTAGATCTGTCGGTTCACCGAATGATTCACCACGGACATTAAAACTGCATGCACAGCAGTCACTGGGTAACTCTAATGTACGACGACAGAGATCACTGCGACGAGGAGAAGATGAATTGATTAAACGATCACGAGTACAGCCCAAATCGTACGAGTTATCCCAGGATCTTCAGGACAAGCAGACTGAGATGCTAGAAAGGCGCTATGGGGGCTCTGTAAGATCTCGCCGAGCTGCCAAAGTCATACAACGGGCATACAGGAAGTATTGTATGAACAAAAAGTTTGAAAATCTTAGGAATTCCATTGCAGAGCGAAGGCTATCAAAACTTGGTCGAAGCAACACTGTTTGGTCAGACAAAATTTCTTCCGATGTTCAGTTTACAAGCACAATGGGTGCCACCATCATTCAAAATGGTGATTTGATCAATAAACGGCACCCAGATATACACTTAAATGATCCTAGAAAACGAATGAATGAAAACACAGATAATTTACGAATGCGGCAACAAATGAGCTTAGATCAAGGTTACAAAGTTGATATGCAGAAACATCGACCTGGGTCTCATAGAGATCGCAGGTTAGAAAGATGTCGAGACGTTGAGTTAACAGATAACAGTCTCATGTACAAGGATGGACGTGGCAAACTGGGCCCGTCTGGGACACAGGAGGAGAACAATAACAGGAATTCATACCCAGAGATGAATGATAGTAGTGCTAGTGACTCTCCACAAGTGACACCGTATGAAAGTGCGGTAGATATACATAGTCTTGATTTTGAAACATTAGTAGAAAGTAAGGAGACAGACATATTAACAGACAGTTTTCAGAGTGACGCTAGTCAGGATGTCAATCCAAACATTTTAGGTCTTCATAAAGCTTCAGGGGCCTCCCTGGCCTCCAGTAATATAAGCACAGACACTTTAGGTAGCAATCGAAGTATTAATTCATCATACGAAAATTTTAGGACACACTCCGAATCTAGTGATAGTGCTTCTATACACAGTAGTCAAAATGAGCTAAACAAGGACCATACATCCCCAGACCATTCACATTCACGTGAACAAAAATTAATGCATGAACAAACTGTGAAATATTTTATGTCAAATTCAGAGGTCAAATATAGGTCACGGAAAGATGGCGGCAATACATTAGCTGTGACTGATAGCAATAAAAGACCACCGATTCCAAGTAGAGCTCCGGAAGCGTCTCCAATATGGAAACGTAAAAACGGGAGTTTGAATGGTTCGACAGGTTCTATAAGTAAACAAGATGTCAAACGTATGAGTAATATATCAGAAACGAGTGAACCAGACAGTGTGGACCAATATTCTAGTTCTCCAAGTTCGGAGAATGTTAGTGCTGAAAATGTCAGTATTGGAAGTGAGACCATAAGTTATCAGAGACGATTGCGACTCAGTGTCACTCCGGATCATCCACACAATATTCCAAAAACTGCAGACAAGCAACGCAAACGAGTCTACAGAATTGGATTAAATTTGTTTAACAAGTAAGTGCATTATCTCTATACCAAACGACAAAATTTTAGACCAGTCCACATTCAAAGTATTTGCAGACGACAAAATAAATGTGACTCCAAAATTGAAATTTGTTCTGGGAGGAGAGAAAACATTGTGGGAAAAGGAGAAAATGCTGGTTACCAGCATTTTCTCCTTTTTCCACAATGTTTTCAATAGGCCTCTTTCTCAGGGTTGTTAAAACTTGGGATTGTGTGGTCAAGGGTCAATTTTATTTCAGTCGTGAGAAGTAGACTTGCATTTTTGTCTGTCTTTAGCTCTGGAGCTCTTAGAAAATGACACTTCTTGAAAAATTTGACAATGTAGATTCATTATCAGACTGCATGTTAACTCTTTACCACATGACAAAATTTTAGACCAGTCCAAATTGAAAGCATTTGCAGATGACAAATTAAATGCAACTCAAGAATTGAAATTTGTTTTGGAAAGGGTAGAAAACATTGTGGGAAAAGGAGAAAATGCTGGTTACCAGCATTTGCTCCTTTTCCCACAATGTCTTCAAAAGGCTTCTTTCCTAGGGTCGTTAAAAGTCGGGATTGTGTGGTAAAGAGTTAAAGCAGTTTAACATGGTTTTAGCTCTTAAACTCTACAAAACGTAAAAATTTTAGACTTGTCAAAGTGAAAGCTTTTGCAGACAACATATATGTATGGCTTACATTTAGAGTTTGTCTCTGAAAGGGTAGTAAAAATTGTGAGAAAAGGAGGAAATGCTGGTTACCAGCATTTCATCCTTTCCTTACATTGTTTTCAACAGACTTCTTCCTCAAGGTCGTTAAAACTCAGGACTGTTCAGTAAAAGAGGTTAATGGCCATGCCTTTACCAAGCAAAGTTGTTTTTTAACCCTTTACCAGACGACAAAATTTTAGCCTTGTCCAACTTGAAAGCATTTGCAGACGACAATTTCATTGTGGCACAAATGGTGCACTTTTTCTTTGACAGGATAGAAAACATTGTGGGAAAAGGAGAAAATGCTTGTTACCAGCATTTTCTCCTTTTCCCACAATGTTTTCAAAAAGCCTCTTTCCCAGGGGCGTTAAAAGGCATCATTGTGCAGTAAAGGGTTAAAATGATCAAAAGAAGGAACTTTTGTGAAAACATTGTAGGAAAAGGAAAACATGGTGGGTACCATTATTTTCTCCTTTTCCTACTGTGTTTTTTATCCTTTATGGTGTAGATCTAATAATTCATGCCACATTTGTCATCTACAATTGTTCTCAAATTGGACCAGGCTGAAATTTTGTTATGTGGTGAAGAGTTAAAGATTTAACTCTTTACCGCACAATCCCAAGTTTTAACGACCCTGAAAAAGAAGGCTTTTGAAAACAATTTTGGAAAAGGAGAAAATGCTGGTAACCAGCATTTTCTCCGTTTCCCATAATCTTTTCTATCCTTCCCTAATCAAATTTCAATTTTTTAGCAACTTTTGAGTTGTCGTCTGCAATGCTTTCAATTTGGACCAGTCTAAGATTTTGTCGTTTGGTAAAGAGTTTACAATTTAAGCTTCAAACTGCACTTACTTCTCTCAAAATTTAGCGCCTTTTGGGAAAGGAGAGTGTTTGCAAAAAAGCTTTGTTTAGAAATAAGAATAAAGCCGAAAAAGTTGGTCACATCAGGTTGGAAACATGAATAAAGTAGTTTATGTGAGAACATGCCTGATGGATTGTGGGAAATGAAAACAATTTTTAATGCCATATTAACTAGACTGGTACTCCTTTGATGGTTTGGTGGAGTATTGTTTTGTTAATAAAAACAGTAATACAGTCTAATCAGCCCCTCTTTGAAGTATTGGTAAGATAGGATGAAGCTAATTCGGGATAATGCAATGTAGAATGAAAGTACCATTGGTATGTGGTACTGAAAAGCTGATTGGGTTAAGATTCTGTTCAACTCTATACCTGAAAAACAAATTTTAGACTGGTCTATATTGAAAGCATTTGCAGACAATGTGGCTCAAATGATGGAAATTGTCTTTAAAGGGGTGGAAAACACTGTGGGAAAAGAAGAAAATGCTGGTCACCAGCATTTTCTTTTTCCACATTGTTTTCAAAAGCCTTCTTTCCCATGGTCGTTAAAACTTGGAATTGTTTGGTAAAAGGTTAACTCTTTACCACACAATCCCGAGTTTTAACGACCCAGAGGAAGAGAAGCCTTTTGAAAACATTTATGGGAAAAGGAGAAAATGCTGGCAACCAGCATTTTCTCCTTTTCGTACAATGTGTTTTACCCTATCAAAGACAAATTCCATCATTTGAACTCCATTTAAATTGTTGTCTGCAAATGCATTCAATTTGGACACATAAGATAAAACAGTATTTATTAGTCAAGATGTTTTTACACTTCCCAAAATAGACGCAAATGGCCGCCAAACACAGTAAATACCATTACTTATTTTCAACTATGGAGTCATTTGGCCCTGTTCATTTGAATACTCAAGAAGGCAAACAATAGAATTTTTGAACAAAATTTGGGTTCCAAATTCAGAGAAAGGTTGGGTCAGGGAAAACCCTGGATATTGTGAAATAAATCAATACAAACATAAATGGTTGAACTTTGCAGCATTTTTATGTGCATTTAATGTCTCTTGAATATGCAGTACAGCATGCATAGGAAATTTTAATGGATTTTCATGAAAAAAGAAAAATAGTATGGCATATTCCTGTTTAACCTTTTACCACACGTAAAAATTTTAGACTTGCCCAAATTGGAAGCATTTGCAGACGACAAATTACATGTGGATTTGTAATTACATATTGGATTTGTTTCTGAAAGGTTAGAAAACATTGTGGGAAAAGGAGAAAATGCAGGTTACCATAGCATCTTAACGACCCTGAGGAAGAAGACTTTTGAAAACATGGTGGGAAAAGGAGAAAATGCTGGTAACCAGCATTTTCTCCATTTCCCACAATATTTTATACCCTATCAAAGACAAACCAGTTATATTGGCCTTTAGTGATTTATTGTCTACAAATGCTTTCAATTTGGATGAGTTTAAAATTTTGTCATTTGGAAAAGAGTGAGGTAAAAAAAGGATAGGATTAAATCTGAAAGAAAAGTTTCATGTTGAAAATTTTTTTGTTTTGTTTCTTTCAGAAAACCAGAGAAGGGGATACAGTTTTTATGCGAGCATGGTTTTATCAATGAATTGCCGGAGACTGTGGCTCGGTTTTTAATAACAAGAAAAGGACTCAGTAAACAGATGATTGGGGAATACCTTGGGAACCTCCAAAATCAATTCAACATGGAAGTTCTATAGTAAGTTATTACAGATTTAAATGTTTCTTGTTGATGTATTTACTTCTGTATTTGTAAAAGACAAATAAATACAACAGTTTATGATATACCTAAAAAAGTTCCGACTCAAATATATGTGTCATATGCGGATAAAATAACACACACAACAGAAAAAAATCTGTACCTACATACTGTGAAATATGGTTCCAAATATGGCATGATTATGTTAGTCACATGCGGAATATCTTTGTATTATTCATATGCAATTTGATTGGTCAAAATTTTATGTTGTAATATTCATCCACCATTCATAAAAATGAAGTTACTGGACACTACACCATTATTTGTTAACTGATTTCGAAAAAAAATGTCAGTAATTGCAACATTTTTGTCTTTGAAAGTGGTATATAATAAAAGGAATATTATGTTGTAGTAACTTTCCTGTTGCTTGTATTTACTTCTTGTTGCGTAAGAAAATTTTGGCATATCACTCGACCTTTGGTCTTGCACCATATCAAATTTTCTCAAGCTGCTCGAGTGAAATACAAGCACCAGGAGAGTCACTACAATGTACTATTCCATATTTAGTACTTTGAAGCTCCCCTGTCAAACTTTGTTTGGGGATGTAGAGGGGAAATACTCAATCATTTCACCTGTACATATGATGAGTTTTGTAATGTCTTGGTTGTAAGTTCACCTGAGCATGGTCTGTCAGTCAACAATTTTAAAGATCTTCTAAGAAATTTTTAGATCATCCGAATATTTACGTGCCTCTCTTTGATGGAGGGAAAAAGACTGCTCAAATAATTAAGGCCATATGACCAGTACAGCCACCAATGCCAAAGAAAATAGAAAAAAATATTAAAAATCTCTTGTATGTCATATGTAGAATCATCTAGTTGTTCTTTTTAATAAAAAGGCATGCTACCAAATACCAGGGTCTGTGTTCACCAACCAATCTTAAAAATGTTCCAAGACTTATTCTCCAGAATTTTCTAAATTTGAAAGTAACATGACTTATGATTGGCTAGACCATTTAGTTTTGCCAATCAGAAATTGTGTCACCAGGTAGCCATTATTATGTAACAAGAGATAGGTACATTCTTAACAAGCTAGAAAGGTGGTTGCTCATATGGCTCAGTGGCCAGAGTCTGTAGACTTTTTCTTTTAAAGGTCGCAGGTTCAAATCTTAGTGAATGTAAGTGGTTTTTGTCTGAAACTACAAGGCCTAGAGGGTTGTAATTTTTTATGTAGCATGCTTTACCGGTCCAAAAGTTTGTTTGTCAATTTAGAAGAATCTGGATAGAGTATATTTTCTAGATGTAAGTCTGTTTTGAAGTTGTACCAAGTAACCTTATTCCTCTCTCTCAGCACCAGCAAGAAACAAATTTACCTTTCTCTGCAGGTCCAGATACTGCACTTGTTTCAACCATTCCAGTTACATAAAATTATTCTGAAAGCATTCTTACCCTTTGCTACAAAAGCTTGCTTTTTCTTCACAAGTGAACATATGGTCCTGAGAATAGCAATATTTAGCTCTTATAGGGAGGCCCTCAGCTTGATTTGATTTTGCAGACTGCCAAGACAATATACATACACCTCTTTTATTTGCTTAGTTATGCTGATTAACCCTTTACCACACAATCTCGGGTTTTAACGACCCTACAGAAAAAGCCTTTTGAAAACATTGTGGGAAAAGGAGAAAATGCTGGTAACCAGCATTTTCTCCTTTTCCCACAATGTTTTCTACCCTCTCCAAAACAAATTTCAATTTTTGAGTCACATGTACCTTGTCACCTGCAAATGCTTTGAATTCGGACTAGTCTAAAATTTTGTCGTTTGGTAAAGAGTTAAAGAAGCCTTGGATTTTACAGTTCTGTCGCTTAACTTTATAACTTAATGTTGCTTAAAAGGAAAAAGAATAAAAAGATGAGTAAGACAGGAAAATATTCTGCCGAAAGGAAGATTGTCTTGATCAAACAATTCCAGCCTTTCTTGCTATGTTTTGTAAAAAAAGAAAACTATCTTCCATCAACCAGTATATGGACAGGCTGTAAAAGTCTATTTATTCATTCTTTAATTAACCCTTTATCCCACAATCCCTGAGGCAAAGGCCTTTTGAAAACATTGTGGGAAAAGGAGAAAATACTAATAACCAGCATTTTCTCCTTTTTCCACCGTGTTTTCTACCCTTTTACAAACAAATTTTAAGTTTTGAGTCGTCTGTAAATGCTACTGATTTGGACAAGTCTAAAATTTTGTCCTTTGGTAAAGAGTTACCCTGTATTGGTAACTCTTCTGCGTTTTTTGCTTTAATCCCTTTGAGTATCAGGAAGGAAAAGAAGTACCTTTTGTGGATAGGATAGATGAAGATTAGATTGTTCAGAATATGTAGTCTGGTCTTGACTTTACAATATCCAGTATCTTTCAAGAGTGTCTTGCTGAAAAGGATGACATGGTTAGGGCTTTTCTCTGGACTGATAGTACCTTTTTCAATATTAATTAAAACTCTTTACCAAACGACAAAATTTTAGACTGGTCCAAATTGAAAGCATTTGCAGATGTTAAAATAAATGTAATTGAAAAATTGAAATTTGTTTCGGGTAGGGTAGAAAACATTGTGGGAAAAGGAGAAAATGCTGGTTACCAGCATTTTCTCCTTTTCCCGCAAGGGTTTCAAATGACTTCTTTCACAGGGTCATTAAAAGTCAGGATTGTGTGGTAAAGAGTTAAGTATTCAGAGGATTCTGGAATCCTGGAGGATGTACAGCCTCCCCAGAATTTATTTGTATTTCATGGTTCTACATTTCTTAGCTGCCATTTTGATGGCTGGAAAACACGTGTCCATTTATTCTTTGACATCCTTTTATTGTCAGGATTTGGTGTTAAGACCGGTTTCAACATGGATTTCTTTTGCGGATCTACTGTCAATGTCTCTACTTCTTGAAGGAAGAGGCCGTTTGAAAACATTGTAGAAAAAGGAGTCACATTTAATTAGTTGTCTGCAGATGCTTTCAGTTTTGACAAGTCTTCAATATTGTTGTTTGGTAAAGAGTTCAAGTCATTTGGCAGAAGGAAGTCTTTAAAATTTTCAGAGGTAAGATCTTTGTAACATAGCGACTTAGTGCATAGAGCACCAATGCATAGAATTTAGGCAAGAAAAGTTTATGACAACAACTAAATCTAATAGGCTGTTTGAAAACATGGCAGAAAATCAGATGCTTAAGGCTCAAGAGAAGCAAAGGAAGTAATTTCAGAAAAATATGGCAATCATAAGCTGATACCTTTGTTGTTCCTTTGATCTTAGCCAGTAGATTTAGATGTAACAAGTCCTTGTTCTTTATGATGAGGGGTCAGCCAGAACATCTACAGACCATGAAAGTTTATGCACTGTACTTGCTGGAACTCTACAAAGAACCAGGGGGACTGACTCTCTTAGCTCTTTACCATACGGCAAATTTTAGACTTGTCCATATTGAAAGAATTTACAGATGACAATTCAAATGTTTTTCGACTGATAGTATTTGTCCTTGAATAGGAAGAAAAGGAAAAAATGCTGGTTACCATTATTTTCTCCCTCTCCCACAATATTTTCAAAGACTATCTTCCTTGTGATCTTTAAAACTTGGGAATGTGTGTTGAAGGTTTAATCCACATTTGATTCATTGTCTATGATGGACAAATCTCAAATTTTGTTGTAAGGGTTAATAAGCAATACATCTGTTTATCTTACTGTTGTCAGATAAATGAAAAGTCATTTGCTGTATTCATTGTAACATTGCTTCATAAAGGGGAAAGTGGTCACTGTTCACTGTTCAGGGTCCAAAGAATCCACTTGTCCGCTCGTATTTACGAGTACGAAATGGGCGAGGACGAGTGATTTTTCAGACACGGTCGTCCAGCAGGGCAAGTGATAAATTGTAGGTACTAAGTAAATAAAATTTCAGCTGAAGAGAAACGATCAAGATTGGATTCTAAATACGCGAATGAAAAGTCAGTATAGAAACCGGATTTAGTATGCGCTGGTCTCCGTTCGTAATATAGACCGGTTTCAAGTCGGGTGAATGATATAACCCGGTATCTTCTATCAGAATTAAAAAATAAGAAATCATATATTTTTTATTAAAAAATAAAGCAAATCTTGACTATATTTAAACAAATTGCTTTAACTCCCATACTCTACCGAAACCGGAGGGAAGAAGTTTCTGTTTTGAGACTCTTTCAGTTTGTATTGATCGGAAAATGGATACCGGATACTTTTTTCCAGTATTTATGATTTGACGAGTGGAAATCAAAGCAGGACGAGTACTTTTTGGAAGGCACTCGTCCTGCAGGGCGAGTGCCTTTTCTGGATATCTTTGGACCCTGACTGTTTTGAAATCTATAACTCACTAGAACAGACTGAGAGGTCAGTTGGTGTAATATTAACTCTCTACCAAACGACATAGTTTTAGACTGGTCCAAATTGAAAGCATTTGCAGACGACATATCAAACATTGATCAAATGGTGCTATTTCTTTGTGGTAGGATAGAAAACATTGTGGGAAAAGGAGAAAATGCTAGTTACCAGCATTTTCTCCTTTTCTCACAATTTTTTCAAAAGCCTTCTTTCTTGAGGGTCATTAAAACTCAGGGTTGTGTGGTAAAGATTTAACAGGGGTATCTCTTATAAATGAAAAATTTTGTTGATGTGTGCACCTTGTTGGGTGTGCGACATTTCGTCGAAAACCAATATCTTCTTTCCAGAGCTTTTCATGAAATAAATCTAGGAATTTAGCAGTCAGTATTTTAAAACATATATGAATTTTGACGCAACATTCTTTTGACGAAATGTCGTGCACCAACCATGTACATGTTACTGATGGTGTCTGAACTGCATGTGAAAAAACTAATATGCAATATTAATAGGATACTTGGATAGTGTGTGTCAACTTCTTTATGATGCCAATTAGCTGGAGAATTTCTTTCATTCTGATCTTTATATTGAAAGTGGAAACACCATTCACTCAATCAATTTAATCTAACTAGCCCCCCCCCCTCCCCTTCAAAAAGAAGTTTTTCTGTGGTTTTGCCAAGAAAAATAGTGCAAAAAATTCCAGGCTGAAATAGGGACAAAAGTAAGGGACAAAGACATAAACATTATTGTTATTCTTCAATAGAGGGAGAACCATCACGAATGTTACAATGAGAGAAGCTGTTAAATAGTTTTTCTGGTGCCACAGTTCATGTTTGGACTGACCAACAAGTTGATTATCAACAAAACACTTACGAATAATTCATGTACCATTTAAATAGCACAATTATCCACCTGCATTCCATCAGAAAATGAAAACAGATAAGCTAACCTTTTCATTGTTTTAAGTGGTACATCCTTTGAAGTTTATGAGCCGCTCAGTGTGATAGAACATTATTCTACTATGCCAGCAGTGAACATATGTACCAATCAAGCGAGCAATGTTTAGGTTACTAATGAACAAATCAAGTAAAGCCATGCCCCCAAATCCTACCCCCTCAGATGTTTTGATAAAAAAATATAGCTTTTGATGAGTTTCCTATGATGAGTTGATGATCTAGCCTTTGCTGTTTGAAGTTGGTAATATCAAGCCAGGGTGCCTGGATGTGCCTTTGATGTTTTGTACCCATTACTTCACTTATAGTGTTTTGTCTCACACAATACCAAAAGTGCTCAGTAACCAACACTGATTTTTTCAGTGGGGGAAAAAAGGACCTAAACACTTCAATTTAGCATTAGGCAAACCTTGGGTGATCCGTTGTTCAAGTCACTTGGCTGTATCACATAGCTTGACATGCACCTTCTTAAAATTGTTAGGCTCCTCTTAAGAAAGAAAACATGAGTCATAATTTTCAATGGAAATCTTTCAAAATGCATACTTAACTGTTTACCACACAGTCCTGGCTTTTAACAACCCTGTGAAAGAAGCATGTTGAAAACATTGTTGGAGAAGGAGAAAATACTGGTAACCAGCCATTTTCTCCTTTTTCCACAATGTTTTCTACCCTTCCCAAAACAGATTTCAATGTTTAGCCATATTTATTTTGTCGTCAGCAAATGCTTTCAATTTGGACCAGTCTAATATTTTGTTGTTCGGTAAAGAGTTAACAAACAGTTTGTACATTCAAGTTTTAAGGTGGTTTATCAGTTGTGTTGGAATTTTTCACCGGCAGCATGATAGATGTGAATAACTTCACCATGGTTGTCTATGTCGCTGCTGATCGATTTACATGGGCGCCACCATGTTTAAGATAATGCGATTGGCAGTTCAAAATGGACACCTCCTTGATACGGATGAAGTTAGATGTAGGTATGGAATTGGCTGAGTTGTCATGAGTGTACAATTTAGAAGATATCTTGGCCAGAGTGCCTTGCCACAGCAGAGATCTAAGACAGCACGCATGTTTTGTGCAGTTTGTTCTGGATTAGCACAGTCTGCAAAAGCCACAATTTTTATAGTGATGGACCAATTATAGAGCTCCAGATAAGAGGGAGTAATTATGTATTCTAAATCCATTATTTCTCTTCCAAACCCTATGTTGTGGGTACTCATTAGAATCGTCTCATCGAGACGATTCTAATGTGTACCCATGATATAGGGTTTAGTGGAGAATAATTAATATTTTCAATTTTGAAATCAAAATCACTCCCTCTGTCTCGAGCTCTGGATAGTTACTCCCAAAGTGAACTAGACACAATGGAGAAAAGAAAATGAAACTCTGTACAAAGTGGAATCACTGAGGGAGTTAACTCTTTACCAAACAACAAAAGTTTGGACTACACTAAATTGGAAGCATTTGCAGACAACAAATTAAATGTTGCTAAAATAACGATTGCTCATTTTGGAAGGGTAGAAAACATTGTGGGAAAAGGAGAAAACACTGGTTACCAGCATTTTCTCCTTTTCCAACAATGTTTTTAAAAGGTTTCTTCTGTAGCGTCATTAAAAGTTGGGATTGTGTGATAAAGGGTTAGGAACGAGATTTAACTCTCTACCAAACAACAAAATTTTACACTGGTCCAGACTGAAAGCATCTGCAAACTGACAAACTGAACATTGCAGAAATCAGGAAATTTTTCTTTGAAAGGGTAGAAAGCATTGTGGGAAAAGGAGAAAATGCTGGTTACCAGCATTTTCTCCTTTTCCCATGATGTTTTCAAAAGTCCTTTCCTGAGGATTGTTAAAACATGGCATTGTGTGGTAAAGGGTCATATGACAAGACTTGATCCACACTGATAGCTCCTAAATTTGTATTGGCATGCTGAGTTGAATGCATGCATTATGTCTTTAACTCTTTACCACACAATCCTGAGATTTAACAACCCTTAGGAAGAAGCCTTTTGAAAATATAGTAGGAAACGGAGGAAATAATTGTAACCAGCATTTTCTCCTTTTCCCACAATGTTTTCTACCATAGCAAATACAGAAAAAAGTAATTTAAGCGACATTTAATTTGTGTACTGCAAATACTTCGAATTTGGTCAAGTCCAAAATTTTTTCAGTTGGCAAAGAGTTATTCCTTCCTTACCAGAGATAAATATTGTAGACATGTACAAATTAAAAGCATTTGTAGACAACAAATTAAATGCAGCACAAGAAGATAGTATTAGTCTGAAGGGAAGAAAACATTGAAGCTCCAAGGAGAAAATACTGGTTACCATCATTTCCTCCATTTCTCCATTTGAAGGCCTTTTTCATCAGGCTGGAAAACAAAAGTTGGTATTGCTTGGTAAAGGGTCCTAGGATTTCAATGAATTTGTTACACATTATTATGGAAACAATAAATACCTGAGGAATTTACAAAGTATGAAATACCTATAAAACCTTACTTCTACCGTGAGAATGCAGTGCTCATTAGTTCTCATACTCTTAAAAGTTTGGCACAGTCCCTAATTGAAATCATCATTTTAACAAAATAGCAAAAACAGCACTAATTGGATTGATATTAATAAAACTTGAAATTTATTAGCTCGGATATTTACAAAGAATTGATGATAATAAAATTTAAAATGCGTTAGCCCCTCTGTTTTTGAAGGAGACTTCGCGGGAATGCCATAGCCCTGGCATCATCTGCGTGTCATGCAAAAACTTTGACATATTATAATATCTCAATTATTACTGAAGATATTTGCTTCAAACTTGGACAAGTTGTTAATTTTCAAAAGGGGAACCTATACAACAAGGGCAGGTAACCATAAAAGTATTTTTGACAGTGCCCCTTTTTCGACTTCGAATTTTTCACTGAAAATCAAGCATCCACAGACAATCGATGGCACCCACATGCTTGGTCTTAGTTTACTTCAGGCTTTAACTTTTATTTAGTCCTTCACCAAATGACAAAACAAATTGAAAGCATTTGCAGACGACATATTAAATGTGGCTCAAATGATGGAATTTGAGTCTGAAATAGAAGAAGACGATGTTGGAAAAGGATAAAATGCTAGTTACCAGCATTTTCTCTTTTTCCCACAATGTTTTCAACAGTTTTATTCTTCTGTTGTTAAAACTGGGAATTGTATGGTAAAGAGTGAAATGATTAAATCTAGATCATCAACAAATATTTTTTTTAGCTTGGCTTCTACCTGTCATAGGTACTGTCTTTAACCCTTAACAAAACAATCCCAAGTTTAAACAATCCTGAGAACAAGGCATTTGGAAACATTGGGGGAAAAGGAGAAATGGTGCATTTTCTCCCTTTTTCCACAGTTTCTTTTACCTTTGAAAGAAAAATTGCATGTTTTGAGTACCATTTAATTTGTCATCTGCAGACACTTTCGATTTGGAGTGAACAGGAAGTGCTCAGGGCAGATCACAATGGACAAAAAAATATTGTTCCTACACAGAAAAGTAAACCCCAAACAACAATAAATGCAATAATTTTTAACTGAAGATAGATAATTATACCACTTAATGCAAGCAACACAAAGGGGGAACATCTTGGGGATGGAAATGCTTTTGTCATGGTGGAAAATAGCAATTCTGCCAATTTGCTCCTTTTCCTACAATTACTGCAGAAGGAGTCCACTGCAATATGTGACCGTTTGTTTTGGGGGCTGAAATAGACAATAGGTACTTGACTCTAATTTACAGGCAGACCTCTTTGCAGATGTTTTTTGAAGGAGAAAAAAACTCAAAATCCTGTTTGCCATTATTATGAATTAAATGAACCAAGTAACAGGCAGAGATTTCCCTTCCTCCATGTTTCCTGAAGGCAACCGTAACCCCTCACTCTTTGCCAAACAATCTTATGTTTTAACTGTCTGTAAAGAGAGGCTTTTGAAAACATTATGGGAAAAGGAGAAAATGCTGGTAACCAGTATTTTCTCCTTTTCTCACAATGTTTTCTTTACACATTTGGTACAAAAATCTCATCAAATGAACTACATTTTATTTATTGTATGCAAATACTTTCAATTTGGACAAGTCTATAGATTTTTCTTCTGGTAAAGAGATACCATAGTACCGGCCCAAACATTTAATCTCCAGAAGGTGATTTTGAAAATATTCTTGTAAAATCTGGATAATCAACATGAATTAACGTTTGACCATTTACCAAACAATCCTGAGTTTTAATGACCCTAACAGAGAAGGCTTTTGAAAACATTGTGGGAAAAGGAGAAAATGCTGGTAACCAGCATTTTGTCCTTTTCCGACAATGTTTTCTACCCTTCGGAGGAGGAATTTCAGTTTCTTAATCACATTTAATCTATAGTCGTAGACACTTTCAATGTGGACTAGTCTAAAATTTTGTCGTTTGGTAAAGGGTTAATACATGAATAGGAAGAAAAAGCATCATGGCAAGAGGATAAATTGCATGTTACAAGCAATGCCTGTCTCCACCACAATGTTTTCAAGATGAAAAATATCAAATGCAGAAATTGATGTTTCCTCTTCCCTAAATGTTGAATACAGAGATTGCTGTTTCCTGTTCCCCAATTGTCAAATACAGAAACTGATTTTTAGCTCCACTGGCCGAAGGCCAGCGGGCTAATGTCATGGCCCGGTGTCCGTCGTGCGTCCGTCCGTCCATCTGTCCGTCCGTCCGTCCGTCTGTGCATTAACTTTTATTTCAAACATCTTCTTCTCTGAAACTACCCATCCAATTTTCATGAAACTTCACAGAAATGATCCTGCCATGGTCCTCTGCAGAATTTCTTGAAAGAATTTGATTCCTTCAAAAACTCTGGTTGCCATGGCAACAAAACTGAAAAATATTGGAAATCTTTAAAAATCTTCTTGTCAGAAACCATAAGGCATAGGGCTACCAAATTTGGCATGTAGCTTTATGTAGTAGACCTCTATCAAGTTTCTTCAAATTATAGCCCTGGGGTCAAAATTGGCTCTGCCCCAGGGGTCACAAGTTTTACATAGGCTTATATAGAGAAAACTTTAAAAATCTTCCTGTACCTAGCCATAAGGCCTAGAGCTACCAAATTTTGCATGTAGCTATATCTAGTGGGCCTCTACCAAGTGGGCCAAAATTTTAGCCCTGGGGTCAAAATTGGCTCTGCCCCAGGGGTCACAAGTTTTACATAGGCTTATATAGAGAAAACTTTAAAAATCTTCCTGTACCTAGCCATAAGGCCTAGAGCTACCAAATTTTGCATGTAGCTATATCTAGTGGGCCTCTACCAAGTTGGCCAAAATTTTAGCCCTGGGGTCAAAATTGGCCCTACCGCAGGGGTCACAAGTTTTACATGGGCTTACATAGTGACAGCTTAAGAAATCTTCCTGTTTTGATTTTTTTTTTAAAATTAGCCTTGCATCAGGGGTCTTATGTTTTACAGAGGCTTCATATGGACAAAACTTGAAAATCACCTTATTTTTATGGCTTTATCTTGTGGACCTCTACCAGGGTTCAAGTAATTATTGCTCTGGAATCAAAAATGGCTTTGCCCTGCGGATCTCAACTTTCATATGGGCTTTTACAGAGAAAACTTTGTAAGTCTTCATTTTGAAACCATTTGGCTCAGCATTGAAATGTTTATTATTTATGGTTTATATTTATAAGCCAGTGGAGCGATACAGGGCCATCATGGCCCTCTTGTTCCTGTTCCCTAATTGTCAAATACAGAAACTGAAGTTTCCTGTTCCCTAATTGTCAAATGCAGAAATTGATGTTTTCTGTTGACAAATTCAGAAATTTGATGTTTCCTGTTCACTAATTGTCAAATACTGAAATTGATGTTTCCTGTTCCTGAATTTTCAGATGCAGATATTGATGTTTCCTGATCCCTAATGCAGAAATAGGTCTTCCATGTACCCAAAATGTCAAACAATGTTTCCTGTTCCATAATTTTCATATGCAGAAATTAATCTTTCCTGATCACCAATTGTGAAATACAGAAATTGATGTTTTGTGATCCCTAATTTTCAAAAGAAGAAATTGATGTTTCCTGTTCCCTATATTAAAATTCTTCATTGTCCATAGTTTTCATTTCAATCTTTTGATGGATTTATATGGAATTATTTTATTTATATCCTGGCTGCCAGTGTTTCTGAACAGGTCAAACCCAGAAGTGCAGTTGGTAGTGCATAGGACTTGTGACCATGGGGTTGCAGGTTGGAATCTTTAGCCAGGCCAGTTTCTTTCTGAGGAGTGATGATGGTCATTGTGGCAGGATTTTATTCTTCTCTCACTGCTGATCATTGTTTTGATTATAGCAATGTGTGAAAGCAGTCAGCTGCTTGGGAAGAATATTGTGCAAAGGACTGGTAAAAGAAACTCCAGGAAAGCGTGGATAGGTACACTGGTTTCTGAGATATAACTGAAATAATGAAACGGCCTTAACCAACTAACAATCAAATGTGTTTCTGGATAGTTTTTTTCCATGTACCCCAAACAGGATTCTTTTGAAAGCCTGCCTTCTGGCAGACAAAGTCATAGTAGTGTTAGTAAGTTGTTAGGAATGAAACCTATTGCAATACCTTCCATCAGTTGGGGCAAAGATTTGGAAGGTGGGGAAAAGGGGGGCAAAGATTTGGAAAGGGGGGGAAGGGGAGCGCACTTGCAATACATAAATTACTAAATCCTGCACTAAGCTACCATAGCTAGGTCTTTCATTTCACAACAATGTTATCAAATTGCAGCACTTGACAGTACATAAGTATACAAAAGCTCGTATAGCTTGTAGCAGATGTTTCCAGAATGTTTATTGTATGCTTTTACATTTTGTTTCCATCAACATTTTTTTATTTATGAGAAATGAATCATCTTTTCTAGATGATTGGTGATCACATTTTTATGTAACTTTTTCAAAGCTATCAACTGACATTAGGGAATGAAAAAAAATTAGGGTTTAGTAACATTGTAAATTTGTTGGTTTGTTGGGGTAGGAAATGAAAGTTACAGATTCTTTGTCCGAAAGTTACAGATTCCCGACTTATGACGACCCTGAGAAAGACGCCTTTTGAAAAGATTGTGAGAAAAGGAGAAAATGCTGGTGACCAGCATTTTCTCCTTTTCCCACAATCTTTTCTACCCTTCCCAAAACAAATTTCAATTTTTTAGTTACATTTATTTTGTTGTCTGCAACTGCTTGCAATTTGGACCAGTCTAAAATTTTGTTATTTGGTAAAGAGTTAATACACAAAGCCATCTCTGGCGTAAAGATACTGTGACTAGTAAAGCAGAGTTAATACACAAAGCCTTCTCTGGTGTAAAGATACTGTGACTAGTAAAGCAGAGTTAATACACAAAGCCTTCTCTGGTGTAAAGATACTGTGACTAGTAAAGCAGAGTTAATACACAAAGCCTTCTCTGGTGTAAAGATACTGTGACTAGTAAAGCAGAGTTAATACACAAAGCCTTCTCTGGTGTAAAGATATTGTGACTAGTAAAGCAGAGTTAATACACAAAGCCTTCTCTGGTGTAAAGATATTGTGACTTGTAAAGCAGAGTTAATACACAAAGCCTTCTCTGGTGTAAAGATACTGTGACTAGTAAAGCAGAGTTAATACACAAAGCCTTCTCTGGTGTAAAGATATTGTGACTAGTAAAGCAGAGTTAATACACAAAGCCTTCTCTGGTGTAAAGATATTGTGACTAGTAAAGCAGAGTTAATACACAAAGCCTTCTCTGGTGTACACAAAGCCTTCTCTGGTGTAAAGATATTGTGACTTGTAAAGCAGAGTTAATACACAAAGCCTTCTCTGGTGTAAAGATACTGTGACTAGTAAAGCACTGGTTCTGAAAAATGAATAATTATGTGAGCCGTTGCTGCTCTGAGACTGAAAAAATACATATATTATATTTGTAATTAATTGATTGGTTGAATTTTTTTTTCTTAATATGCCACTTACAGAAATTTTTCAGTCCTAATGCAGTGGCAGCTCAATTTGCTCATGTTTTTCCAGGGTTTTATAGGTTCTTGACTTTGGCACTGTAGTTGTTTAACAAAGGATACATCCATGAAAAGTCTAGTGCCGTGAGTTAGGATTGGTCTCTTAACTCTTTACCAAACAACAAAATTTTGGATTGAACCAAATTGAAAGCATTTGCAGACTACATAATTAACTGCAGCCAAAATGATGATTTCTGTTTGTGATAGGGTAGAAAATGTGGGAAAAGGAGAAAATGCTGGTAACCAGCATTTTCTCCTTTTCCCACAATGTTTTCAAAATCCTTCTTTTTCAGGGTCGTTAAAAGTCATGATTGTGTGGTAAAGGGTTAAGCACTGAGCTATGCAAGACCCAAATGAACTGTTGGAGAAGAGGGTAGGAGATATCAGGAATTCCAAATGTTGGCCTGAGAGCCATGAACTGTATGCAAATTTAGTTGCTTTGTATAGGCAGCATAAAACATGCAGTGCAACCTTTGATCTCTGTCCATTATGAGGAACGTTCAACCTAAAAATGCCTTAAAATGCAATCTCTGATACTTTTTTCCTCAAATAATATAAAAGCCAACTTCATGTGATTTATGGGCAGGGTGATAGCTCAGAAATGGCTCCCCTATTTTCTGTTCATACTCTACTGTTGAGTGACTCAACAATAATGTAATCATGCTTGTTTTGCTGTGGGCTCCATAAGGTCTATTGAGTTACTGTTAACCCCTTTACCACACAATCCCCTGTTTAATTCTTTGCCACATGACAAAAATGTAGACTGGTCCAAATTGAAAGAGTTTGCAGATGACAATTTAAATGTGGCTAAAATGGTGGAATTTGTCTTTGATAGGGTGGAAAACATTGTGGAAAAAGGAGAAAATGCTGGTTACCAGCATTTTCTCCTTTTCCCAAAATGTTTTCAGAAGGCTTCTTCAGGGTTGTTAAAAGTCGCAATTGTGTGGTAAAGGGTTAAACAACCCTGTGTGGAAGGAGGCTTTTGAAAACATTGTGGGAAAAGGAGAAAATGCTGGTAACCAGCATTTTCACTTTTTCCCACAATGTTTTCTACCTTTTCCAAGACAAATAGCATCATTTGAGCCACATTTATTTTGTTGTGTGCATTTATGATTTCATTTTTTGAACAAGTCTAAAATTCTTTTCTCTGCTAAAGAGTTAACCTTTTTTTCTCATTAATCATGTATTTTGCTGCAGTAACTGTTACAGAATAGGAAAAGGAGGGGGTATGCGCTATTGATTCTTCTTTTTCCATATTATTTTTCTGATTACTTCATTAGTGATCTCACTATGTTGTTAATTAATTTTCATTTCTTTGGCATTTCTCCATCTTCAAAGATACAGAACTCTTTACCAAAAGGACTGAATATTGGACTCGACCATTTTGAAAGCAGTTGCAGATGACTTACTAAATGTAGGTCAAACTATGATTTCTGTCTTTGATAGAGTAAAAAACAATGTGGGAAAAGGAGAAAATTCTGGTAACCAGTGTTTTTGCCTTTATTTCCCCACAATGTCTTCACAAGCGTTCTTCTTCAGGGTTGTTAAAATTCAGGATTGTGTGGTAAATGGTTAATGTTCAGTTTCTCAGAATTGCAGAAAGCTTACATGAAATCAAATAGTTCTCTTGCTTCTCAGTCATATTGCTAAGAACTGATTGTTTGTCTTTTGCGGTAGACCATGTTTTTGATACAAAAAGAGGAAATGTAAAGGACAAAATGCTTATAGCAGACCAATTCTTGCTTTGCTGGTAATGTTTTTAACGGGTATCCAAGTTTACCATATGACAACATCTTAGACTTGTCCCAGTTGAAAGACGACAACTTCAAACTCTTTACCAAATGACAAAATTTTTGAGAATTCAAAATGGAAAGCATTTAAAGAAAACAAAATCTGACCTAAAATTCAAAATTTATTTTGGGAAGAGCAGAAAACCTTGTAGGAAAAGGAGAAAATGCTGGTAACCAGCATTTTCTCCTTTTCCCACAATGTTTTCCAAAGCTTTCTTTTTCAGGTTTGTTAAAAGTCGGGATTGAGTGGTAAAGACTGAATAAGACACAGGTATTTGTCTTTGAAAAGGTAGAAACCATTGTGGAAAAAGGACAAAATGCTGGTCACCAGCACTTTCTCCTTTTCCCAAGATGTTTTTGGAAGCCTTTTCAGTCAGGGTAGTTAAAACACTGGATTATGTGGTAGAGGGTGAACCTGACCCTAATTTGTTTTTAAAGTTGTGCCAAGCCCCGTAGCTCAGTTGGTAGCGTACAGGACTTTAGAACAGGAGGTCGCTGGTTCGACTCCCCGGCTTTGCCAATTTCTTTCCGAGCATTGATGATAGTCATTGCGACAGGATTCATTCCTCTCTCACCGCTGACCATTGTTTCGACAATGGTTATGTGGGAAAGCAGCCAATGACTTGGAAAGAAGACTGTGCGGAGTACTGGTAAAAGAAACTCCAGGAAAGCATGGATGGGTGCACTGGCCGCCACGATATAACTGAAATAATGTTGGAAACGGCGTTAAACACAATACAATCAATCAATCAATTTAAAGTTGTCTGCCCCAAGTTTGTTTCACAAGGTAACAAGGTAATAGGTTAGACCTTCACCAGACAACAAAATTTTAGACTCATCCAAATTGAAAGCAATTGCAGATGACAAAATCACTGGGACTGAAAAATTGAAACTCGTTTTCTGGGAAGGCTTGAAAACATTGTGGGAAAAGGAGAAAATGCTGGTTACCAGCATTTTCTCCTTTTCCCACAATGTTTTCAAAAGGCTTCTGTATCGGGGTTGTTAAAAGTCGGGATTGTGTGGTAATAGGTTAAATGAAGGCACTTTAATGCACATTGTGTATTTTATTACATGCATTTTATTGACTTACACTTACACTGCAGGCATTCTTGCTTACTTTGAAGATGGTTCTTCAAATGAAATAGATAATTTCATGTGTGAAATGAGCTTTGAAGACTGATGCTTTGTTTCTGTTTATTTGTTTTATTTTTGTGTGTGTGTGTGTTTAACACACGTTTTATAATGATTTCAGTTATATCACAGCAGCTAGTTCCCACCTAAATTGAGCCATCATGGCTCAGTCAGGTACAAACAGGGCTTTAACTCTTTACCAGATGATAGAACTTTGGAGTCATCCAAATTGAAAGCATTTGCAGATGACAATTTAAATGTGGCTAGAATTATGAGACTTGGTTGTGATAGAGTTGAAAACATTGTGGGAAAAGAAGAAAATGCTGGTTACCAGCATTTTCTTCGTTTTCCACAATGTTTTCAAAAGCTTTCTTTCTCAAAACTCGGGATTGTGTGGTAAAGAGTGAAACCGGGGGATTGTTGGGTCAAATCCCTAGCTTGGCCAGTTTTTTGCCGAGGATTGATGATAGTCATTGCAACAGGATCCATTTCTCTCTCAGCTGATCAATGTTGTGATGATGATTATGTTGGAAAGTAGCCAGTGGCTTAGGAAGAGGACTATGAGAAGCACTGGTGAAAGAAACTCTGGAAAGCATGGATGGGTACACTTGCCACTGTGATGTAACTGAAATGATATTGAACATGGTGTTAAAACAAGAATGTTCAGAGAGGAATGAATGCTGTCACAACGACTATTCTTCTAGGGAAAAATTTGTCCCAGTTGAGAATTGAACCATAGACCTCTGGGTTTCAAGCCCTGTACCTAACTGACTGAGCCACTGGGCCTTTCTTATATGTGTATTGGGATGATGTTGAGCACCCTTTTGGTGATTACAGAAAATCATTTTTTTTGAAATCTTATACTTAGTCCATAGTAGGTTATTATCTTTTAATCTTTATATTTTCTCTATTTTCAGTTACTTTGCAGAGGAAATTGACCTGGCTGGTCTCCAGGTTGATATGGCCCTCAGAAAATTCCAGTCTTACTTCAGGATGCCTGTAAGTACAGCTGGGAACCAAACCTTATTTCCTTAGACATTTTTTCCTGTAAAAAAGTCGCTGAAAGAATATCCTATGGGATAAGTAATTTCTTCTTGTTCCTCAATACTTTTCACTTGTAATCATTACATTGTATGAAGCTCAAATTCATGAAGATAACCAATATTTTACAATGATGTTTTCAAAGTTGTATGCTGTAAGTTTTTTTTCTGGAACTTAACAAGACTTAGTGTATGTTTCTATTTATTACTGAATTCATCAATTACATTATTAACATCTTACCAAACGACAAAATTTAAGACCAGTCCAAATTTAAAGCAGCTCTTTTGGCAAGGGTTGAAAACATTGTTGAAAAAGGAGAAAATGCTTGTCACCAGCATTTTCTCCTTTTCCCACAATGTTTTCAGAAGGCTTCTTTCTCAGGGTCGTTAAAAGTAGGGATTGTGTTGTTAAAAGAGTTAACTCTTTACTGAACGGCAAAATTGTAGACTTGGCCAAATTGAAAGCATTTGCAGACAACAAAGTAAGTGTGACTCAAAAATTGAAGTTAGCTTTTTGAAGGGTAGAAGTAAATGTAACTTAGAAATTGAAATTTGTTTTTTGAAGGGCAGAAAACACTGTGGGAAAAGAAGAAAAAGCTGGTTACCAGCATTCCCTCCTTTTCACATAAGGTTTTCAAAAGTTTTTTTTCCTCTGTGTCGTTAAAACTCCAGATTGTGTGGTAAAGAGTTAATACTGTTAGCCAGAAGGGGGAGGAAAGAACTGAGATATTTTTGTAGGCATTTTGGATCAATGTTCACTTTAACCCTTTACCAGACGACAAAATTTTAGCCTTGTCCAAATTGAAAGCATTTGAAGATGACATTTTCAGTGTGGCTCAAATGGTGCAATTTTTCTTTGATAGGGTAGAAAACATTGTGGGAAAAAGAGAAAATGCTGGTTACCAGCATTTTCTCCTTTTTCCACAATGTTTTGAAAAGGCTTCTTTCCCAGGGGCGTCAAAAGGCGGCATTGTGCGGTAAAGGGTTAAAAGACAACATTTTTTTTTTATTTGTTCATAATTGAAAGGATCTGCAGACGACAAGAACTGGCTACCATCACTTTGTCCTGTTCCCACAATATTTTCTACCCTTCCCAAAACGAATTTCAATTTTTCAGTCACATTTATTTAGTCGTCTGCATATGCTCTCAATTCAGACCAGTCTGAAATTTTGTTGTTTGGTAAAGAGTAGAGCTGAACAGTGTTCAAAAACATGAACAGCAAATTATAGATATAGAGGATATTTTTGGTAAAAGATGGAAATTTATTTCATCTCGTGAACATCATCGGTAGTATTTTCACTCATGGAACAGCCACTCGTGAAAATATTACTGATGATGTTCACTCGATGAAATAAATTTCGATCTTTTACCGAAAAAAAACAAATATTCTAATTATTTCATGCTTCTAACGCCTTTTTTTGTCGAGACTTCCATAAAAATCATGAAATCGGTATTCTCACTGGTCGTACCCGTGTAATATCGAAAAATATTTTCACCGCTATTTCTGGATATCCTACCGGAAAGCATGAAATAAATTTCTCTATACTTTCAGGGTGAAGCTCAAAAGATAGAAAGATTAATGGAGGTAAGATTTGTTTTTCTTGTGAACTATTTCTCAAACATTTACTCACATGGCAACCCCAAAAGGTGGTCAGGGCAATGGCCTGGCAGACCTGGTACTATCTGCCAGATATGAAGCTGATATGAAAATTATAAATGTGATATGTCCTGAAAAACTTTATAAAAAATGGCTTTGAGCAGACCCCCAGATAAGAGGGAGTGATGGTATTCTAAATCCATTATTTCTCTTCCAAACCCTATGTTATGGGTACTCATTAGAATCGTCTCGATGAGATGATTCTAATGAGTACCCATAACATAGGGTTTAGTGGAGAATGATTAATATTTTCAGTTTTGAAATTTCATTTTTGAAATCAGAATCACTCCCTCAGTCTGTAGCTGTGGCTTTGAGGATTATTCTTCTGTACACTAAGATATTCCGATTTTGTTCTTGTTTGAAGGTGTTTTCAACATTATTTCAGTGATATTGCAGGAGCCAGTCCACCTGTCCATGCTTTACTGGAGTTTCTTGCAACAATACATTGCACAGCATTCTTTCCATCCCACTGACTGCTTTCCCTCCAAAACAATTTTCACCTGTTAAAGAGCAATAAATCCTTTTGCAATGACCATCATCAATCCTTCCATCAATCTGTAAGAATTTGGCAAAGCTGGGGTTTATTGGCTGCTTTAACCCTTCACAACACAATCTCGAGTTTTAAAGACCCTGAGAGAGAAAATTCTTGAAAAAATTGTTGGAAAAGGAGAAAATGCTGGTAACCAGCATTTTTCTCCTTTTCCCACAATGTTTCCTACTCCACCAAATGCAGAAATCACTACGTAGGCAACATTTCATTTGTTATCTGCATATGCTTTCAATTTGGTTCAGTCCAAAATTTTGTAGTGTAGTATAGAGTTAACTTTTTTTAACTCTTTACCAAACAACTAAATTGCATTACGGTACTTGTCCAAATTCAGTGCCATCACAGACAACAAATCAGATGTGGCTCTAAAGACTGAATTTGCCTTTGATAGGGTAGAAAACTGTAGGAAAAGCAGAAAATGCTGGTAACCAGCATTTTCTCCTTTTACCATGATATTTTCAAAATCCTTCTTCCTCAGGGTCGTTAAAAGTCACATTGTTTGGTAAATGATTAACCCTTTACCACACAATTCCAAGTTTCAACAAACCTGAGGAAGAAGGCTTTTGAAAACATTGTGGGAAAAGGAGAAAATGCTGGTTACCAGCATTTTCACCTTTTCCCACAATGTTTTCTACCCTATCAAAGAATAACTGCACCATTTTAGCCACATTGAAATTGTCATCTGGAAATAGTTTCAATTTGGATAAGGCCTTCAATATGGACAAGGCTCAAATTTTGTCATCTGTTAAAGGGGTAACTCTTTACCAAACGACAAAATTTTAGACTAGTCCAAATTCAAAGCAGTTGCAGGCAACAAAATAATTGTGACTCAAAATTCGAAATTTGTTCTGGGATAGGTAGAAAACATCGTGGGAAATGGAGAAAATGCTGGTAACCAGCTGATAACCAGCATTTTCTCCTTTTCCCACAATGTTTTCTAAAGGCTTCTTCCTCAGAGTTGTTAAAAAGTTGGGTTTGTGTGGTAAAGGGTTAAGAGCTGTAAAGGCAATGAAGCAAATGAAAGTGTTACTGTGTTATGGGCGATCTTGAAGGCTTTAAAAAGCACATCTGTGTGGGTTATGGATTGTTATAGTGTACCCATTATTGGGGCACCATTACTCATAACATGGGGATATTTGGTTTCCAGATGATGTAATGCATGTTTCCAAAAGCATGAGAAATCATGCCTGGCCCTGGAGCACTCTATCCCTGTTGACTCTTGATATATCAAATGAACTCTTCCATTTTTTCAAAAAAGACCTAGGCCTGGTTTTAGGGAAAAACTTAGCATCTGATTTTGCTTAAATTGGCTAACATACTCTATGTCTGACTTAAGTTGAGTTCATTATTTGAGAAGCACTTCATTTATTTAACAGACTTGACTCATTCTCAAATCCTGAGTTGACTCAACGTTTCAGACTCATTTGAGCAAAATAATGGACTTAAATCTGTTAACCCTTTACCACAAATCCTGACTCTTTACAATCTGTAGAAAGATGGCTACGGAAAGCATTGTTGGGAAAAGAAGAAAATGCTACTAACCAGCTATTTCTCCTTTTCCCAAAATGTTTTTTATCCTTTCAAAAACAAATTTTAAGTTTAGAACACTATTCCAAATGTGGCAACCAGCATTTTCTCCTATTCCTGCGATGTTTTCTGTCCTTTCAAAGTTACATTCCAGAATTTGAGCCTCATTTAATGCTTAACCCTTTACCACACAATTCCTACTTTTAACGACCATGAGAGATAAAGCGTCTGAAAACATTGTGAGAAAAGGGGAAAATGCTTGTAACCAGCATTTTCGCCTTTCCTCGCAATGTTTTCTACCTTTCCCAAAACAAATTTCAAATTTTGAGTCACATCCCATTTGTCGTCTGCAAATGCTTTCAATTTGGACCAGTCACAAATTTTGTCATTTGATTAACTCTTTACCAAATGACAAAATTTTCGGCAAAATATTAAATAGTGCTCAAATGGTGAAATTTGTTTGTGGTGGGATAGGAAGCACTGAGGAAAAAAAGAAAATGACAGTTACCAGCACTTCCTCCTTTTCCCACAATGTTGTCTAAAGCCTGTTCTCCTTGGGTTGTTAAAAGTCAAGATTCTGTGGTAAGGAGTTAATTTGTTGCCTGGAAATGCTTTTGATTTCAAAAAGCCCAAAATTTTGTCATTTTGTATAGCGTTTAACTCTTTACCAAACAACAAAATTTAGACTTGTCGAAACTGGAAGCATTTGCAGATGACAGATAAGAAGTGGCTGAAAAATTGAAATTTGTTTAGGGAAGGATAGAAAACATTATGGGAAAAGAAGAAAATGCTGGGTACCAGCATTTTCTTCTTTTCCCACAATGTTTTCAAAGGCCTTTTTTCTAGGGGTTGTTAAAACTCGGGTTTATGTAGTAAAGGATTAATCTGTATGGAGTCCCTCTCCACCTGTTTTGTAGGTATTTGCCGAGAGATATGTAGATTGTAACCCAGATCAGGTGAAGAATTTCAAGAACCAGGAGACAGTGCTACTATTGGCATTTGCCATCATCATGTTGAATACTGATCTGCATAATGCCAGCATCAAACAGGAGCGCAAGATGAAAATGGAGGACTTTGTCAGAAATCTTAGAGGTATGGCTTGAATAATTTAACGAACGTTGGTTTGCTGGTATAAAATTGAAGCTACATGTGAGCCATGCAACTGCAAAATGTATCGACCCATGTCAGCTTGCGCAATCCACCCAGACTGACATGGGTCAAACTTTTTGCCTTTGGTCAATTTTCTGCATGTCAAAGGATCGTTCTACCTCCAGATGCAGTTGGTCGTATGGAAAAAAAGGAATTCATGGGTCCCTAATTTTGTGATGACTTGCTCGGTGAAATGTTCCACACGGATGTGTCAAGTCCCTTTTGCCAGAGCATGGCACGTGTATTTCCTTGAGCAGGAACCTGGTATGCAACCTGCTGAGCCCCAGTAGCTCAGTTGGAAGCGTAAAGGACTTGAGAACAGGGCGTCGCAGGTTCGATCCTCGGCTTGACCAATTTCTTTCCGAGGATTGATGATAGCCATTGCGACAGGATTCATTCCTCTCTCACTGCTAACCATTGTTTGGACGATGGTTATGTGGTAAGGCAGGCAGTGGCTTGGAAAGAATATTGTGTGTAGTACTGGCAAAAGAAACTCCAGGAAAGAATGGATAGGTGCACTGGCCACCATGATATAACTGAAATTATGTTGAAAACTGCATTCAACACCGTACAATCAATCAGTCAATATTACTCAACCTTTGAATGATTCTGTCTGGCTAATAAACAAATGAAGGTTGTTAAAGATCCAAGATTAACGCACATTAAAATTGCCGACTGATCTTGATCTAAAGTGTGTGCAAAAACACCCTAAGTGGCCTAGAAGGGCACAGATTTAACTGTATATCACTTACCTCTTTATGAGACAACAACATTTAAAAATGTCCAGTTTGAAAGTGTCAATACTTGAAGACAACTAACCATATGCGGCTTAACCCTTTACTACACAATCCTGACTTTTAATGACCCTGCAAAGAAGCCTTTTGAAAACATTTGGGGAAAAGGAGAAAATGCTGCTAACCAGCATATATATATCTGAGGGGTCCTGTGAGGCTCAGTGGTAAAGTGTGGGACTTGTAACCTGGAGGCCTCTGGTTTGAGCCCCACCTGATTTGCTGAGTTTTTTGTGGGTGTGTCCATGGCCAAGACACTTCAGAGCCCTAGCCTAGTACTGGTTAAACCCAGGAAATACATGAATATGTGAGCTGTCGCCATGATATTACTGAAATATTGTTGAAAGCAGCGTAAAACACCATTCAATCAATCATTCAGTCAATTGAAATGGTAGAAAACATTGTGGGAAATGGAGAAATTGTTGGTTACTAGCATTTTCTTCTTTTCCCACATTTTTTCAACAGCCTTTATTTCCCAGGGTTGTTTAAAAACAGTTTTTGTGGCAAAGGGTTTAGCAAGATACATTTTCTGTAGACATTTTGATGCGAAAACTATTAATAGATTTTCACTGCATCAGCTCTATAAATTACGTTGTTGTGTAAAAGATTGCACATAAATTCAGGTGAGTTTACGAAAAACAGATGTTATTGCATTTTTTTCTCGAAAATGAAAAAGAGAGATGTACTCAACATTTATCATAAATTGAGAAACCTTGAAAATTTAGAACAAACATAATTATACATGACTTGCTGTAACTCCTACACCCTTCAAGCATGCCCTTAACTCTTTACCACACAATCCCGAGTTTTAACAACCCTGAGAAAGAATCCTTTTGAAAACATTGTGGGAAAAGGAGAAAATGCTGGTAACCACCATTTTCTCCTTTTCCCACAATGTTTTCTACACTACCAAAACAAGTTTCAATTTTTGAGTCACACTCATTTTGTCATCTACAAATGCTTTCAATTTGGACCAGGGTTCAATTTTGTCATTTGGTAAAGAGTTGAACTTTGTTGTCTGGCAAAGAGTTAATAGGGAGGAGGATATAACACATACAACAAAATCATTGTCTAGATGATGGTTACGTGGAAAAGCAGCCAGTGGCTTGAGAAGAATATTGTGTGAAGAAGTGATAAAAGAAACTCCAGGAAAGCATGATTAGAGATACAACCAAAGAAGTGTTAAAGCTTTACACAATAGTGTTTGGTTAGGGCGTCAGTAAAGCAAAGTTTTGTGTGGTTAGCACAAGTTTTACACAAAATATTTGACATGTCACTTCTATCTTGTAAAGAGGAAAACTGTGTTTTTGATAATTACTGTCAGTGGCATATGAGCTGTGATGACGTAGATGATGTGTGCTGATTTAACTCTTTAGCACATAATCCCGATTTATAACGATCCTAAGGAAAAAGCTTTTTGGAAACATCATGGGAAAAGGAGAAAATGCTGCTGACCAGCATTTGTATCCTTTTTATACGCCCGTCGAAGACGGGACGTATTATGGGATTGGTGGGCGGGCGGCGTCCAGTTCTTTGTCCGGAGCATATTTCCAAAACTATACTACCTACGGTTATGAAATTTCATGTGTGGATAGATCTCATCAAGGGGGAGTGCAGTGCACAGGAATCATAACTCTTGCTTCCTTAATTTTTGAGTTATTGCCCTTTGTTGTTTTTCATACTTGAATTTTGTCCGGTGAATATCTCCATTACTATACTACCTAGGGTTATGAAATTTCATGAGTGGATAGATCTCATCAAGGGGGAGTGCAGTGCGCAGGAATCATAACTCTTGCTTCCTTAATTTTTGAGTTATTGCCCTTTGTTGTTTTTCATACTTGAATTTTGTCCGGTGAATATCTCCAATACTATACTACCTAGGGTTATGAAATTTCATGAGTGGATAGATCTCATCAAGGGGGAGTGCAGTGCACAGGAATCATAACTCTTGCTTCCTTAATTTTTGAGTTATTGCCCTTTGTTGTTTTTCATACTTGAATTTTGTCCGGTGAATATCTCCAATACTATACTACCTAGGCTTATGAAATTTCATGAGTGGATAGATCTCATCAAGGGGGAGTGCAGTGCACAGGAATCATAACTCTTGCTTCCTTAATTTTTGAGTTATTGCCCTTTGTTGTTTTTCATACTTGAATTTTGTCCGGTGAATATCTCCAATACTATACTACCTAGGGTTATGAAATTTCGTGAGTGGATAGATCTCATCAAGGGGCAGTGCAGTGCGCAGGAATCATAACTCTTGCTTCCTTAATTTTTGAGTTATTGCCCTTTGTTGTTTTTCATACTTGAATTTTGTCCGGTGAATATCTCCAATACTATACTACCTAGGGTTATGAAATTTCATGAGTGGATAGATCTCATCAAGGGGGAGTGCAGTGCACAGGAATCATAACTCTTGCTGCCTTAATTTTTGAGTTATTGCCCTTTGTTGTTTTTCATACTTGAATTTTGTCCGGTGAATATCTCCAATACTATACTACCTAGGGTTATGAAATTTCATGAGTGGATAGATCTCATCAAGGGGGAGTGCAGTGCACAGGAATCATAACTCTTGCTTCCTTAATTTTTGAGTTATTGCCCTTTGTTGTTTTTCATACTTGAATTTTGTCCGGTGAATATCTCCAATACTATACTACCTAGGCTTATGAAATTTCATGAGTGGATAGATCTCATCAAGGGGGAGTGCAGTGCACAGGAATCATAACTCTTGCTTCCTTAATTTTTGAGTTATTGCCCTTTGTTGTTTTTCATACTTGAATTTTGTCCGGTGAATATCTCCAATACTATACTACCTAGGGTTATGAAATTTCATGAGTGGATAGATCTCATCAAGGGGGAGTGCAGTGCACAGGAATCATAACTCTTGCTTCCTTAATTTTTGAGTTATTGCCCTTTGTTGTTTTTCATACTTGAATTTTTCATACTTGAATTTTGTCCGGAGCATATCTCCAAAACTGTACTACCTACGGTTATGAAATTTCATGCATGGATAGATCTCATCAAGGGGGAGTGCAGTGCACAGGAATCATAACTCTTGCTTCCCTAATTTTTCAGTTATTGCCCTTTGTTGTTTTTCATACTTGAATTTTGTCCGGTGAATATCTCCAATACTATACTACCTACGGTTATGAAATTTCATGTCTGCATACATCTCATTAAGGGGGAGTGCAGTGCACAGGAGTCATAACTCTTGCTTCCTCAATTTTTCAGTTATTGCCCTTTCTTCTTTTTCATACTTGCATTTTCTCCGGTGAATATCTCCAAAACTATACTACCTAGGGTTATGAAATTTCATGCCTGCATACATCTCATTAAGGGGGAGTGCAGTGCACAGGAATCATAACTCCTCCTTCCTTAATTTTTTACTTATTTTCATACTTGAATTTTGTCTCGAGCATATCTCCAAAACTATACTACCTATGGCTATGAAATTTCATGCGTAGATAGATCTCATCAACTGGGAGTGCAGTGCACATGAACCATAACTCTTGCTTAATTTTTGACTTATTGCTCTTTCTTTATTTTGAAACTTTAATTTTATCCAGTGCATATCTTCAGAACTATACTAGCTAAGGATATGAAATTTCATGTGTGGATACATTCCATCAACGGGAAGTGCTGTGCATATAAATTTCAACTCTTGCTTGCTTAATTTTTCAGTTATTGCCCTTTCTTGTTTTTTTTTCGAACTTGAATTTTGTATGATGCATATCTCTCAAACTATACTACCTCGGGTTATGAAATTTTAGGGCTGGATACATCTCATCAAGGGGTAGTGCAGTGCAAATGAAATATAAATTGCTTATTTTTTATGCACCAGCATTTTCTCCTTTTCCCACAATGTTTTCTACCCTTTCCAAACCAAATTTCAATTTTTGAGTTACATTTAGTTTGTAAACTGCAAATGATTTCAATTTGGACTAGTCCAAACTTTTGCTGTGTGGTAAAGAGTTAATAGTAATACAATAATAAACAAGAGTTCCGTCAACACAAATACACTGCCATTATCTTCAATCAACATTAAAAAAAATATTCTGCACTACTATTTTTCTATACCTCCCCTTTATCATTATTATGCCCCAACTTTACAACTTGGGGTAAGACGGGCGTATCTTGCGACAATTTGCCGCTCTTGTTCCACAATGCTTTCTACCCTATCAAAGACAAATTCTTTCATTTGAGACACATTTTAAATTGTCGTCAGCAAATGCTTTCAATTTGGACAAGTCTATGTTTTTGTCTTGTGGTAAAGAGTTCACCCAACAGATATTTTCAGTCTAGAAAAAAGGCAAAAATAACTGCAGTCTCATTGTTGCTCTTATGTATGATTTTGTAAGAAAGTCAACGATGTCAATCAAAGATCAGACTGCGTGTTTTATGCAGTATGATCTTGTTCTGCACAGGCCACAAAGGCAAGTGCAGTTGTTAACTCTTTACCACACGACGAAAATGTAGACAAAATGGAAAGCATTTGCAGACAACAATTTAGATTGACTCAGATGATGGAATATGTCTTTGATAGAGTAGAAAACATTGTGGGGAAAGGAGAAAATGCTGGTTACCAGTATTTTTTCCTTTTCCCTCAATGTTTTCAAAAGGCTTCTTTTACAGGGTCTTTCAAACTTGTGATTGTGTGGTAAAGGGTTAAAGGCACTTTAACTCTATACCACACAATCCCTAGTTTTAACGACCCTAAGAAAAAAACCTTTTGAAAACATAATGGGAAAACGAGAAAATGCTGGTAACCAGCATTTTCTCCTTTTCCCTGAATGTTTTATACCCTGTCAAAGAAAAATTGCACCATTTTTGCCACAATGAAATTGTCGTCTGCAAATGCTTTCAATTTGGACAAGGCTAAAATGTCGTCTGGTAAAGAGTTATATAAATGAGAGATGGGGGATATTCTACCTGCTGATAGGGATCTCATCAATGCAGTTTTATCAGCCAGAAATGATCTATTTTTCACATAAAACTTAGATACATGGGTACAGAAGAAAATAAGATATTTACAAGCTGGCATGTTATACAACTTTCACCTGACTTCGCAAGCTTTGGATGCTTGATATAAGTTGCTTATGTTGTAGATAATTGATTGAATGGTGTTTTAACCCTTTCCCAAACAAGCCCTGGTTTTCACGTGTCTGCAGTACAAGTCTTTTGAAAACACTGTGGGAAAAGGAGAAATTGCTTATAACGAGCAATTTCTCCTTTTCCCACAGTGTTTTCTACCCTTTTTGAGACCTTTCTGCCATTTTCATCAAATTTAAAATTGTCATCTGCAAACTCTTTCAATTTGGACCAGTCCAAAATTTGTCGTTTGGGAAAGGGTTAACTGTTTACAAAACAACAAAATTTTAGACTTGTCAAAATTGAAAGCATTTGCAGATGACAAAATAAATGTGATTGAAAAATTGAAATTTGTTTTGGGAAGGGTAGAAAATATTGTAGGAAAAAGAGAAAATATTGGTTACCAGCATTTTCTCCTTTTCCCTCAAGGTCTTCATAAAGCCTCTTTCATAGGGTTGTTAAAAGTCACGATTGTGTGGTAAAGGGTTAAATGACAATTGTTTCTTCCCAACAAAGGTTCCAAAAGCTATTTCATTCAACTGCAAACAATTGCAGATGACATGTTCACCCTTAACTCTTTACCAAATGACAAAATTTCAGACTAGTCCAAATTGAAAGCATTTGCAGATGACAAACTAAATGTGACTAAAAAATTGAAATCTGTTTTGGAAAGGGTAGAAAACATTGTGGGAAAAGGAGAAAATGCTGGTTACCAGCATTTTCTCCTTTTCCCACAATGTTTTCAAAAGGCTTCTGTCTCAGGGTCGTTAAAAGTCGGGATTGTGTGGCAAAGGGTTAATACATATGTCAGAAATCTTCGACTTAAAACCAAAAATGTCACAACAGTGAATTCTCTGAAGGCCTCCAGAAAATGAAATGCATTGTCCATCCATGGTAATCAATGCATCCTTACAACTGTTAGGGGCAACGTTTGGCAGGAGGATACCATAATGATTATAGTTTTATAAAATAAAGAGGAAATGGGTTAAAAGCAGACTGAAATCAAGTATAGATGTATCTTTAAGTTTAAAAATTTCAGCTCAAATGATGGAACTTGTCTTCGAAAGGGTATAAATGCTTTGTGGGAAAAGGAGAAGTTACTGGTTACCCGCAGCTTCTGCTTTCCCCACAATGTTTTGATAATCCTCCTTCCTTAGGGTCATGCAAACAAAGGGAATATTAAAAAGTAGGTCCAAGAAAAAGGTTCACACTGATTTCTTTTTGATATTTGAGCATTTTCTCCCTGTAATAATGACAATTTTATCTGAAATATTGCCCTAATGGTGCCAGAAACACCTGTATTTTATATTGATTAGAATGGTTCCTCTTACCTGTACCAAACAGTTCCATGTTTTTGCTACCCTGTTAAGAGAGGCTTTTGAAAATGTTTTGGGAATGGGAAAAGGAGAAAAGGCTGGTTACTGGTTACCAGCATTTTCTCCTATTTCTGATATTTTTTTCTACCCACGCAAATTAAAGTCTTATTTTGAGACATGTCTAATTTGTCATCTGCAAAATGCTTTCAAATCGCACAATTCTAAATTTTTGCTATCTTGGAAAGAGTTAAGTTGTTACCGTACAACAATATTTTGGACTGGACCAAATCTAAAGCATTTACAGACCCCAAAATTGAAATTTGCAAGGGTAGAAATCATTTTGGGATTAGGAGAAAATGCTGGTTACCAGCATTTTCTCCTTTTTCCACAATGTTTTCAAAAGCTTTTTTTACAGGGTCGTTAAAACTCATGATTGCGTGGTAAAGAGTTGAACCAAATTTGCTAGCTCTCACATAGTTTCTCAAAGGTTTTCTTTTATTTTCGTTTTTGTCAAAAGGAATCTTTGTAAGATAAAAAAGAATAGAATGCAGATTAAATGTGATTTTGATCCAGAGTGAAACTGAAACCCAGCAAACAAGGGATCAGTTTTCCTATTTTTAAAGGCTCCATGCCGTGTCTTTGCATTAGAAAGTTGATACGAAAATAATACTCTCGTAGCTTTGAATTTGTTTCAAACTCCAATCATGAAGTGGAACAAGAGCACTGCATGTGGGTACTTTTGCATTTTAACTCTTTACCACACAGTCCCGACTTTTAACAACCCTGAGGACATTTGAAAACATTGTGGGAAAAGGAGAAAATGCAGGTAACCAGCATTTTCTCCTTTTCCAACAATGTTTTCTACCATATCAAAGGCAAAGTTCCTTATTTGAGTCAGATTTAAATTGCCGTCTCCCAGTGCTCTCAACTTGGAGTGGTCTAGATTTTTCTTTTGTAGTAAAGAATTAAGTGAAAATCCTATTGTTAAATAAAAAAATTCAGTGTGTCTGAAAAGAACTTTAGGCCCTGCAAGATAATGCAGAAAGCCCTGTTTTATTATGTTTCATTATGCAATCAGAGCCCTGTTTTAACCCTTTACCACACAACAAAATTTTAGCCTCGTCCAAACAGAGCATTTGCACACGACAATTTCAGCGTGGCTCAAATGGTGCAACTTTTGTTTGACAGGATTGAAAACATTGTGGGAAAAGGAGAAAATGCTGGTTACCAGCATTTTCTCCTTTTCCCACAATGTTTTCAAAAGGCTTCTTTGCCAGGGGCGTCAAAAGGAGGCATTGTGCAGTAAAGGGTTAATATGTTTCATTATGCAATCATTAAATTCCAAATGGCCTTGCCCTAGAATGTAATAATTAACTCTTTACCAAACAACAAAATTTTAGACTCGTCCAGATGGAACGCATTTGCAGATGACAGATGTGACTGAAAAGTTAAAATTTGTTTTGGGAAGGGTAGAAAACATTGTGGGAAAAGGAGAAAATGCTGGTTACCAGCATTTTCTCCTTTTCCTACAAGTTTTTTTAGAAGGCTTATTCCTCAGGGTCATTAAAACTTGGGATTTTGTGGTAAAGGGTTAAAACATTAATCTCTAATTGCATGGGGAAAATAATTACTTCAGTGAATATAAATATCATACTTAATTTTTTTTGTATGCGAGTGATTATTTTATAGTGCATAACCCATAGCACTTAACTGCACTGTTCATATTTACAGTTTAACAACTTAAAATCTACAAATTACTTACCTCTTTACCAAATGACAAAATTTTAGACTGGTCAAAATTGAAAGCATTTGCAGACGACAAAATAAATGTGACTGAAAGATTGAAATTTATTTTGGGAATGATAGAAAACATTGTGGGAAAAGGAGAAAATGCTGGTTACCAGCATTTTCTCCCTTTCCCACAATGTTTTCAACAGGCTTCTTTCTGAGGATTGTGTGGTAAAGAGTTAAGCAATACACAACAAAGAAAATGGTTTTTCAATGCTTGCAAACTATTTTGTTGGTATCTTTTATTATACTACCTAAAATGAATTTTGGGAGTTATACTAAAATCAGGTTATCCATCCATCCATCCATCCATCCATCCATTTGTGGAAAAATTTTGTGGCCTCTTCTCTGTCAGCAGTTTTTGGCTAGTTTGGCTGAAAATTTAATGAAAGATTCCCTATCCTAGGAACTTGAAATATTCATTATGATCAGTCGATAGTCTCTAAAGTGTATATGGGGATCCTGATTTCAAGGAATAGACATACCGATACATGCAACAATAATTTACATTAGTTACAAAAAAAAAAATACGAAAACAGTATTCCTCTTTCATGTTGTTTTCATTTATCAATGATTTCAGGTATAGATGATGACGAAGATGTAGACAGGGACCTGTTAGTTGGGATATATGAGCGGGTTAAAGCCCAGGAGTTTAGGCCGGGCGTGGACCATGTCACTCAGGTGATGAAAGTGGAACAAACTATTGTGGGTAATAGGAAACCTGTAAGTAAAGAATATATTTTTGCTGTTTTAACTCTTTACCAAATTACAAAATTTTAGACTAGTCCAAGTTGAAAGCATTTGCAAACGACAATTTCATTGTGGCTCAAATGGTGCAATTTTTCTTTGATATGGTAGAAAACATTATGGGAAAAGGAGAAAATGCTGGTTACCAGCATTTTCTCCTTTTCCCACAATGTTTCAAAAGGCTTTGTTCTTAGGGGCATCAATAGGCTGCATTGTGCAGTAAAGGGTTAACCCTTGTAATATGATGCTAAAGAAATAAAATAGATGTTGTTGTTGTGTGTGTATGGAATAGTCATCAAATTTATTTGTTAGCTGTGCTCTGTGGAAAGGGGGGTTACCATGATTCATCTTACTAAGGAAGCCATTACATAATTATGGATCTATACACTACATAACTATGGATCTATACATTACATAATTATGGAGCTATGCATTACATAATTATGGGTCTATACGTTACACAATTGTGGATTTATGCATTACACAATTATGGACCTATGCATTACATAATTATGGGTCTATACATTACACAATTATTGATCTATACATTACACAATTATGGATCTATACATTACACAATTATGGATCTATGCATTACATAATTATGGATATATGCATTACATAATTATGGATCTATAAAGTCAATTTTGTCCAACAACCGACTGAATCATGAGGTATAATGGCCCTTTGACATGCAGAAATTTAACAAATAGCAAAAAGTTTCGGCCCATGTCAGCTTTCACACACTGATATGGGCAGATACTTTTTGCAGATACATTAATCTCTCTGGTAACCAGCATTTTCTCCTTTTCCTACAATGTTTTCTGCCCTTCCCAGAACAAATTTTAATTTTTCAGTCACATTTACTTTATCGTCTGCGAATGCTTTCAATTTGGACAAGTCTAGAATTTTGATGTTTGATTAAGAGTTACCATGAGTGTGTTTACACATAATTATATGTCCTGCATCTGATGTAATTTGCTTGTTGCATATTTTCAGGCGTTAGCATTACCTCACCGTCGACTAGTATGTTACTGTCGCCTGTATCAAGTTCACGACCCCAACAAGAAAGAGAAAATAGGGCTCCACCAACGTGAAGTGTTCCTTTTTAATGATCTGCTATTGGTAGGTGTGATTTTATTCCCATGGAAACTTTAGGGCAATGCAGTAGACCGATTTGAACATTACGAGGGGTGCTCAAATATGAATGCGGGTCCTAAGTGGCTCGATGGTGGAGTGGGGGACTCGTAACCTGGAGGTCCTGGGTTCAGGCCCAACCTGATCCGCTGGGTTTTTAATGGGAGTGTCCTTGGGCAAGACACTTCAGAGCCCTAGCCTAGTACTGGTGAAACTCAGGAAATATATGAATTTGTGAGCTGTCGCAGTGATATGACTGAAATAATGTTGAAAGCGGCGTAAAACACCATTCAGTCAGTCAATAAAATATGAATGTATCTTAGCACCTAAAATTTGATTCTTCATAGGTTTCACTGAAATGTTTATTTTGTGCCCACAAAGTATTCACCTCCAACAGATATACAGAGTTTCAGCGTCCAGATCCAATCTTTGAAGGCATTTTCATAGTCTTTTTTAGGTATACTATGAAGACGCTGGAATTCATTTTCTGTCAACTCTATTTCAACGTGTGTAAACCATCAGTTTCAGTCATTGTCTTTTGTACAAGTTGCAAGACTTACTGAAGCAGGAAAAAATCGTTGTGCTCTCTCCACCCTCCGTATTCACCTGACCTTGCCCCTTGTGACTTCTTTTTGTTTCCAAAGCAGAAAAAATACCTTTCAGGTCGAAAATTTGTTCAGTTGAAACACCTCGGTTCTGCAATATTCCAGTGTCTTCATAGTATACCCAAAAAAGACTTTTATAGATTTACTGACACAATTATGCAACTCTTCTTCTTCTTCAGGTAACCAAGATATTTAGTAAGAAGAAAACTGGTATAACATATTCCTTCAAACAGTCTTTCTCTCTGTGTGATATGCAAGTGTACCTGTTTGAGACACAGCGTAAGTTTACACATTGTATTGACTCTTTAACCCTTTCCCAGACAACAAATTTTGGACTGGTCCAAATTGAAAGAGTTTGCAGACGACAATTTTAAATTTGATGAAAATGGCAGAAAGTTCTCAAAAAGGGAAGAAAACACTGTGGGAAAAGGAGAAATTGCTCATTACAAGCAATTTCTCGTTTTCCCACAGTGTTTTCAAATGACTTGTACTACAGACACATGAAAACCAGGGCTTGTTTGGGAAAGGGTTAAATGAGTGTTGATGACCCAGAGGAAGAAGACTTTTGAAAATATTGTGGGAAAAGGAGAAAATGCTGGTAACCAGCATTTTCTCCTTTTCCCACAATGTTTTCTACCCATCACAGACAGTAATTGTCATTTTAGTGACATTTATTTTGTCGTCTGCAAATGCTTTGAATTTGGTCCATTCCAAAGTTTTGTCATTTGGTAAAGAGTTAACATGTAATTTTTATGCACATGTAACCATAAAATTGTGTGAACCGCTAGACTGCTTGGAACAAATGTCATAGTGTTTGCAGATAGTATCTCAAGATCAGGTAAACTAGTCAATCTTTTCATGCCACTTTACCAAATGACAAAACTCTGCACCACTGGAAATGCAAAGTAATTGCAGATGACAAAATATATGTAGCTGAAATGGTAGTTTCTGCCTTTGAAAGAGTAGAAAACATTGTTGGAAAACTAGAAAATGCTGGTTACCAGCAGTTTATCCTTTTTCCACAATGTTTTCAAAAGCCTTCTCAGACAGGGTCCTTAAAACTCGGGATTGTGTGGTAAAGACTTAAATCATTTCTGTCAAATTATTTTTGTATCATAAACAATTCCATTTTTTTTTTTTTATAAACTCTAAATGTTGCATTTATATTGCATTCAAATGCAGCGAGCAAAAATTTAGACTTTTCCAAATTGAAAGCCATTGAAGACAGGAAAGTGGATGTGGCTCAAAAGATGGGATTTGTCCTTGAACAGGTAGAAAACAGGGAAGAGGAGGAACCAGAAGTTTCTCCTTTTCCCACCCTGTTTTCAAAGGCCTTTGTACAGGATTGTGAGAATACAATATCAGTTTGTGAAGGTTTGATAGTTTTGTGATTGTATATTTTTCTTGTATATTTTTCTTGTATCATTTCAGATTATTTATTTGGAGTTAGGTTAGTCAACAATTTAGACAATAAAGTACTTATCACATTCAATGCAAGGAACGACCACGATCGACAGAAATTTGTAGAAGATCTCAAAGAGGCCATATTAGAGGTAAAATCATGTTTTAAATGTTTACCAAACAAAATAATTATACACTTGTCCAAATTCAAAGCTGTTTCAGATGGCAAATTAAATGTTGCTCAGTTGATGAAACATGACTCTAAAATGCCACAAAACATTGTTGGGAAAGGAGAAAATGCTGGTAACCAGCATTTTCTCCTTTTCCCACAATGTTTTCAAAGGGCTTCTACCCTATGGTTATTAAAACTTAGAATTGTGTGTTGAAGGGTTATGGACCATTTTTTTTTTTTTGTCCTTTTGACTGGAAAGGGAAAAAAAAGTCAGTGGGAAGGTTATCCAAGCATCACATTTAACTATTTGGTTTCTGACATTTGGTCCTTTGGAGTTGAATTACAAAAAAGAATGTGGGTATGGATAGTGGAGAGAAGATTTGCAAAAAAAAAGACTGACAAGGAAGTTTTGTTGCATTTCAGGAGGAAAAGAAAATTTAGATTTTCCTATGCGGAGAAGTAATATTTAAATGATAAGGCTGAGATATTGTGGAATATTCTCAATTTATTGCAATGTTGTATTTTTTCTGCATGATGCATAGAGCAGATGCTTCAGCATGTTTCACTGGAAAGATTTTCATAGAAAACATTAAAATTTGGTATTGTGTGGTAAAGGGTTAACTCTTTACCACATGACAACTTTTTAGACTTGTCAAAACTGATAGCATTTGCATATGACAAATTGATAGATACTTAAAACATGAAATTTATCTTTGAAGGGATAGAGGTTTCCAGCATTTTCTCTTTTTCCCAGTATGTTTTCAAAAGCTTTCTTTCTAAGGGTCGTTAAAACATGGTATTGTGTGATAAATGCTATTGCAGAAGCCCGAATACAGTCATAGTAAAGTGGAAATACATATTTGGCGTGATTTAACTTTTCACAACACAACAAAATTTGAGATATGTCCAAAGTGAAGGCATTTGCAGACAACCAATGTGGTAAAAATGATGGGATTGTCCTTGAACGTATATTGTATAGAAACAATTATCGGAAAGGAGAAAGTGCTGGTTACTCTTTATGACCGTGATGGAGATGACTTTGATAACATCGTGGGAAAAGGAGAAAATGCTGGTAAACAGTATTTACCATTACCCACAATGTGTCCTACCCAATCAAAGAGAAATTTTATCATTTGAGGCACAATTTAATTTGTTGACTGCAAATGCTTTCAGTTTGGATAAGTCTAAAATTGTGTCATTTGGCAAAGAGTTGAAAGTCTGAAACAGTCCTTTACAAAACTGATTGTATGTCAAAATTTATGCAGAAATTTTGTGTAAAAAGTTTTTTATAACCTATGTAAGTGTTTCGCAAATCTGTATGAGTTATTATGCAAAACTGATTGCATGTCAAATTCTGTGCAGAAATTTTGTGTAAAAGGTTTTAATATAACCTGTGTAGGTGTTTTGCAAAACTGTACAAGTTGTTATGCAAAACTGATTGTATGTCAAAATATATGCAGAAATTTTGTGTAAAAAGGTTTTATCACAACCTATGTAACAGTGTTATGTAAAACTATACATGTTGTTATACAAAACTGATGTTTATTAGATGACCAATGGTAACTTTGTTATCAACACAGTGCAATGGTATGGAACAGCTCCGGATAGATGAACAACAACGTCAGACTCAAACACACGCACCTCTAGACAGACATTATTCCAATGATGATTCTCGCATTACCAACTACGACTACATGAAGACCTCGGATCCAAACTCTAATAGGTTATCTGCCCCTGATTACAGTGGCTTGAAGCAGTCGTACCCCTTGTCAAACTCTCTCACTGACCTATGTGGAGGTATGCATGTGCATGCTTTTTCTATTTAGTTTGCTGGAAATCTGCTGAAAACAAACAGAAATGTAAACATAGTTATCTCTTGAACACACAAACAAAAATGTAGACTTTTCCAAATTGAAAGCAATGGCAGATGACAATTAAAATTTGGTTCAAATGATGAAAGTTGTCTTTAATAGGGTAGGAAACATTGTGGGAAAAGGAGAAAATGCTGGTTACCAACATTTTCTCCTTTTCCCACTGTTTCCAAAAGGCTTCTTTCTCGGGGTCGTTAAAACTCGGGATTGTGTGTTAAAGGGTTAAACATATGAATTGTTGCCTTAGTAGGAAAAAAAAAAAAGGTCTATATTCAACAACCATTCCGATTGAAACTCTTGTGTCAAAATTCTAAGACTAACCATCCAATTTGGCCAAGCCGGAATGTCCTAGAATTTCTAGTTAGAAGAATATTCCAAATTTTTCATCAATAAAATCCCTAGAATCACATTCAATTTTGATAAATTGAAAAAGAGTTAAAGCCCTAAAGCTGCAAAACTAAACAAAGGGAATGTTAAAATGCATTGAAATTTAAATTTGATCATTTAAAAGTATGGGAATTATCGTAAAGATGACAATCTATTATTTTATGGTCCGTCCAAGTATTAGTCACTGGCAGAAAAATGAACTTTAAAAGTAGGTCAGAAGTTGCCAGGTCGCGCTATCTTTTGTTTACTTTTTACCTGATTCTAAAATTAATTTTTCTGCCAGTGACAAACCTTTGGACCAAGTGTACAATAACAGATTGTCATCTTCACAATGATTTCCATACTTAAAAATGGTATGATTTAAATTAAAACGTATTTTAGATACAGACTTTGTTTACTTTTGGCTGGTACTAGGCCTTTATACCAAGAAATTTAACAGAATTGCTTATATAACCCTTTCCCAAACAAGCCCTGGTTTTCACGTGTCTGCAGTACAAGTCTTTTGAAAACACTGTGGGAAAAGGAGAAATTGCTCGTAACGAGCAATTTCTCCTTTTCCCACCGTATTTTCTACCCTTTTTGAGAACTTTCTGCCATTTTCATCAAATTTAGAATTGTTGTCTGCAAACTCTTTCAATTTCAACCAGTCCAAAATTTGCCGTTTGGGAAAGGGATAATTGTGGTCAGATTATTTATGATGTCATCTCAAGCTTCAACTTCTTTATATTTGAGTACAAGTTTATTTTGTCATTTAGTTCTCATACAAAAATGAAAGAGTTTTTTCATGAAGCAAAAGTGGAGCTAGAACTCTGAGTTTTGGTCATGTGGCCATGCAGAAGTGCTGCTACATTGTTTGCCCAGACCCATTTCTTTGGGTATTTTTTTCAAAATATTTGACATTTAAACAATGGAAAAATTTTATATCCAGGATCAGGCTGCATGTTCTTTGCAGTTGGATCTTGATCTTCACAAACTGTGTATAAGGTACCTTTGTTTCCATCTGGATGAAAATGATAAAGATACATATTTTGTGTACAAAAACTCTTTCAGGAAATAGAGTGATCACATTCTCAGGTTTTCAGCAGGTTTTCATGAAAATTAGCAATGTCGCTTTTTACTGGGGGGCTTAGCCATTGTTTGAAATGCCATAGTGCAGGTCTGATTTGGTACTACAGTTCGGTGCTCAAACCTTTGTTTAGAAACCAGAGCTTTGTCATTGGGAATATTGTTTTGTTGACTTATGCCCGAGGCCTAAAGCTTTTTGCCATTTCATAGGAGGGTACATCTTTTCATTATTATTATTATGATTATCATTGTTATTATTATTAATATTACTATTATTATGAACCCAACCAATTGTGCTTTTGTGGACAGTTTAGATCAAGATCAGGACAGACAGAAATTCTTGTCTGTTCTTGAAAAAATCCTGATGTTTTTCAAGATACCCCTTGCAAATCACCTTGAAATTTCAACAGTTAACCTTTTTTTTTCTTCTCTACCCACAGCATTTTTATCTTTTCAAAGACAAACCTCATCATTTGAGCTGTTGCTTGCAAATACTTTCAATCTGGATAAGTGTAAAATTTTGTCATCTGGTAGAAAGTTATCTTGAAGTCCAAGTGTTGAAAACTGACCTGTGTACATGTCTCTAATGGAACACTTGCCTGATCATTCAGTTAACCTTTTCCCAAACAAGCCCTGGTTTTCACGTGTCTGCAGTACAAGTCTTTTGAAAACACTGTGGGAAAAGGAGAAATTGCTCTTAACGTGCAATTTCTCCTTTTCCCACAGTGTTTTCTACCCTTTTTGATAACTATCTGCCATTTTCATCAAATTTAAAATTGTCGCCTGCAAACTCTTTCAATTTGGACGAGGCCAAAATTTGTCGTTTGGGAAAGGGTTAACATTTATTGAGATGCATTAAGTTCCGCAATTCATAAATAAGCCATTTGTTCAGAATTCACCAAGCAATATACATTTTCTATCCATATACATGTTAGGACTTGGGAAATACAATTTGCTTTACAGATAAAACAGAGAGACACAGTTTAGATTTCTGATAAATAGGATCATTTGAAAAAGTAATGACCAGTGACTGTTTAACCATTTACCACGCAATCCCAAATTTTAACGACACTGAGGAAGAAGGCTTTTGAAAACATTGTGGGAAAAGGAGAAAATGCTGGTAACCAGCATTTTCTCTTTTTCCCACAGTGTTTTCTACACTTCCCTAGTCAAATTTCAATTTTTTAGTCACATTTATTTTGTCGTCTGCAAAAGTTTTCAATTTGGACTGATCGAAAATTTTGTAGTTTGGTAAAGAGTAAAACAGTTTTCAATTTCTGAGTCGCATCTATTTTGTCATCTGCAAAGGCTTTCAATTTGGACGTCTTAAATTTTTGTCGTATGGTAAAGAGTTAAATTTAACATTTTTCAAATCAATCATTACTTTGGCTACGCATAAAGCTGACTTATCTAGCTTTCGAAAAGGAAGGGGTGGGATAATGTCTGGAGCACAAACTTCTGTACATAAATATTGTAGAGAATTTTTGAACAGTGATTATAAAGAGGTAAAACTTGCAACAGGTCAGTTGAAAGTGACATTGAACCATATTTATTTTTCGCTCACCTTTGCACCATGTGCTGAAGTGAGTTTTTGTGATCATACAGTGTTGTGTGTCATGTAGCATATATCATCAAAAATTTCTAATATGACCTGTCGAAACTATTGGAACTATTTATATCAACATTGCATTGAATAAAATTTCATAAAAGACAGAAATTTTAAATTGACTGGTTCTACCAGTTGGCCATAACTTTATTAGCAGAGCTTTGGAAACGCTCTCTCTGAGAACTGAAAGTCCTAGGGCCTTGAAAAATATCAAGTTGTGATTGTAGTATAGTTCCTGGCAAGATATTTTATCAAAATTATTGAAAATGTGTCCCTTGGAATAAAAATTGCTTTGTAACATGGATAATATATTTCACATTTACTCAGGCTTGAATGGAAAAACTTTGCTGGAACCACATGGCCAAAAATCGTGGTATTTTGCTTACAGAATGGCCTAATGAACCTTGACCAGGATTTGTCAATTTTAAAATGCCTTGCTTTTGGGTTACATGTTTTATGTAGAGATTTGATCAATAAGATTTTAAGAATCCTCTTGTTCCAAACCATTTTGGTTAAAGCTTTGATATGAGGCAGAGCTCCAGATAAGAGGGAGTGATGGTATTGTAAATCGATTATTTCTCTTCCAAACCCTATGTTGTGGGTACTCATTAGAATCGTCTCGATGAGACAATTCTAATGAGTACCCATAACATAGGGTTGAGTGGAGATGATTAATATTTTCAATTTTGAAATCAAAATCACTCCCTCTATCTGGAGCTCTGGATATGAGGTATGTAGTTTCACCAGATAGACCTCTACCATTACTGGTATACTAATTTTAGCTCTTAGCTAAAACACATTCCATTAATAAGAAATGTATTGGATGATTAAATATCAGGTGAGCAAGTTCAAGGCCATCATAGGTCTCTTGTCTATAGTAGATACTGATGTCACTTTTTCTAGCTCTCACACTTTTGTAGTACACACCTGTCAGATTATACTTAGCCCTTTTGTTTTTGAGACTTATGTACACTTGTTTGACATGCATTTTAACTCTTCACCAGACAACAAAGTTTTCAGACTAGTCCAAATTGGAAGCATTAGCAGATGACAATGTAAATGTGACCGAAAGATTGAAATGTTTTGGGAAGGGCAGAAAACATTGTAGGAAAAGGAGAAAATGGTGGTTACCGGGCTTCCCTCTCAGGGTCGTTAAATGTCAGGATTGTGTGGCAGAGGGTTTATGAGTAGTAGGTGTGTGACTGATGTCAAGTAGCACTATGATTCATTGGTACAGGTCTGAATACCTTAACCCTTTCCCAAACAAGCCCTGGTTTTCACGTGTCTGCAGCACAAGTCTGTTGAAAACACTGTAGGAAAAGGAGAAATTGCTCGTAACGAGCAATTTCTCCTTTTCCCACAGTGTTTTCTACCCTTTTTGAGAACTTTTTGTCATTTACATCAAATTTAAAATTGTCGTCTGCAAACTCTTTCAATTTGGACCAGTCCAAAATTTGTCGTTTGGGAAAGGGTTAAACATGGGTGCATTGATACAGGTTTATACGCACTGCTTAAATTGGGACCAAAAAAAGTTATTTTGCCATCTCAATGTTATAGTAGATTATAGATATACAGATACATGTAAATAAAAATAGCATCAAGCACAGATTCACATGATTAACTCTTCACAAAACGACAAATTTTTAGACTACTCCAGATTGAAATCATTTGCAGACGACAAAATAAACATAACTTAAAAACTGAAATTTGTTTTGGGGAGGCTAGAAAACATTGTGGGAGAAGGAGAAAATGCTGGTTAGCAGCATTTTCTCCTTTTTCTACAATGTTTTCAAAAGGCTTCTTTTTCGGGGTTGTTAAAAGTCAGGATTGTGTGGAAAAGAGTTAACGAATTTTGCATCAGTACAGTTAAGTACAGTAATTGTGTACCAAGGTTAAGGTCAGACCAGACTGTTTTATAATTATGTACTTTCTGATAACTGAAGTATGAGTTTTGTTTCAGTTATACTCATTGTCACAAGGCACTGTGTGGTCACCACAATATTATTCATATTTTTGTATTGAATGATGAATTACGACACATGTAACAATACACTCAAATGACTTTTAGACATTGTTGTATACATGACATTAACCATGTACAACTGTAGTGTCTGATGCAGTAACACCACCATTTTGCCAGGATGTGCCATCTGAAATGGAACCAGGGTTTTAGATATTGTTGTACCTTAACCACACAATCCCGAATTTTAATAGAGCTCCAGATAAGAGGGAGCGATGGTATTCTAAATCCATCATTTCTCCACCAAACCCTATGTTGTGGGTACTCATTAGAATCGTCTCGAGACGATTCTAATGAGTACCCATAACGTAGGGTTTAGTGGAGGATGATTAATATTTTAAATTTAGACAATGGAGGATAAATGTTTTCAATTTAGACATCAAAATCATTCCCTCTGTCTGGAGCTCAGTTTTAAAGACCCTTTGGAATAAGGCCTCTTCAAAATTGTGAGAAAAGGAGAAAATGCTCATTACCAGCATTTTCTCCTGTTCTCACAATGTTCTCTACTCTCAAAGACAAGGGCCATCATTTGAGCCACATTTAACTCTTCACCACACAATCCCGACTTTTAATAACCCTGAAGAAGAAGCCTTTTGAAAACATTGTGGGAAAAGGAGAAACTGCTGGTAACCAACATTTTCTCGTTTCCAACAATGTATTCTACCCTATCTAGGACAAATTCCACTATTTGAGTCACATTTGAATTGTCGTCTGCAAATGCTTTCAATTTGGACCAGTCTGATATTTTGTTGTGTGGTAGAGAGTTAAATTTTCATCTGCCAATGCTTTCAGTATGGAACAGTCTAAAATGTTGTTGTCTGGTAAAGGGTTGAAAGATATGAGGAAAATGAAAAAGACCATTCAAATGATGAGGAAAGCATCGTGGGAAAAGTAGCACCGTGTTACAAGCAGTTGCGCCTTTTTCCAATGATGATTTAACCCTTTACCACACAGTCCCGAGTTTTAACAACCCTGAGGAAGAGACCTTTTGAGAACATTTTTGGAAAAGGAGAAAATGCTGGTAACCAGCATTTTCTCCTTTTCCCACAGCGTTTTCTACCCTATAGAATACAGAAATCACCATTTAGGCAACATTTAACTTGTCACCTGCAAATGCTTTCAGTTTGGTCCAGTCCAAAATTTTGTGGTTTGGTAAAGAATTAAAAGGTGTCAGGGTCCCACTAGTATTTATTCAGTGACTGAGAATAATATTCTTTAAAATGAAAAAGCATCTGTGCAGTCTGAGCTTAGACATGTATTCACCAACCATTCTACAACATTGCCTATACAGTCTAATTCTAGAGAAAGTTACACAACTTCTGATTGGCTAAACCCTTCAATTTACCAATAGTCAGCCAGTCAGATATTTTGTTACTGGTAAATTCAGAAACCTCTTGAGAATTTGAACCAGACTTCTGTTTGGAATGGTTGGTGAATTCTGGGTAAGATCCTTTGATTTGTAAGCTGTTTTTGTCAAACTAAACAGCTTTGAATAGCAATGTTTTTGAGAATGGTTGTTTCCTTCTGTTAGAAATTATGATTCCTTTATTTAGCAGTTTAACCCTTTACCACACAATGCCGACTTTTAACGACCCTGAGATAGAAGTCTTTTGAAAACATTGTGGGAAAAGGAGAAAATGCTGGTAATCAGCATTTTCTCCTTTCCCCACAATGTTTTCTGTCCTTCCCAAAACAAATTTCAATTTTTCAGTCACATCTATTTTGTCGTCTGCAACTGCTGTCAGTTTGGACCAGCCTAAAATTTTGTCGTTTGGTAAAGAGTTAAATGCAATTGACTGTCATTGTCAGTCATTCACCAGCATTTTCTCCTTGTTCACACTTTTTCTTCTACAGCCTTTTGGTTTAGGGTCATTAAAACTTGAGATTCTGTGGTAAACGGGTAATTGGGAAGGGGGAAAATATTAGAAGATGGGTGATCTTGAAAATATGTTACTGTTCTATGAAATATTTTTAAGGTCTATATAAGGTAACCCTTGCCACCCCAGATTGCTGTTGTCTTTTTTTCTATGTGGTATTTTTCTTCATGGTGACTGTTTCCTTCTGTTTCCTATTTACCTTACATTTACCATACATATTTACCTTTCCCAGTCGACCAAATTTAGTCTTGTCACTTTCAAAACATGTGAAGATGACAAACTTGAAACTAGTACAAAATTACTGAGCTTAGTTCACTGGAAGGGTAGAAAACATTGCGGGAAAAGGAGAAGATGGTGGCTAACAGAATTTTCTCTTTTTCCAACAACGTTTTTGAAAGGGTCTTTAAAACTCGGGATTGTTTGTATAGGTTTTATGGAGAAAAATGGGTTTCGCCTGTGAATCTTTGATCTTGAATGCTGGTTACCAGCATTTTCTCCTTTTCTTGAAATATTTTCAAACACTTCTTCCAAAGGGTAATTAAAACCTGGGATTGTGTGGCAAAGGGTTTATCTGTTGCTTTAAGAATAAAATGCATCTATTCTTTGCAGCAGACAGCTTCCCAAACAGCGTTGGAAAAGAGACAGCTGCTTTCCATGAGCATGTGCATCTTTTGCTTGCCATGTTTTCAAAACCACCAGATAGCACCAAATACTGCATTATTTCACATCATTTCCTTTCTATATAAGACCCAAGAGTAGCCTTTATGGCAATGATTTATGAAATGAAGAATGATGCATATAAAATTCATGCAGTAAACTAAAATATCAGCTTAACTGCTGGAATACCAGGTTTTAGCCTTTACCAGACAATCCCAAAGTTTAAAGACCCTGAGAAAGAGGCCTTTTTAAAATACTGTGGGAAAAGGAGAAAATGCTGGTCACCAGCATTTTCTCCTTTTCCCACAATATTTTCCATCCTTTCTACGGACAAATCTCACCAGATTAGCCTTATTTCATTTGTCGTCTGCAAATGCCTTCAGCTTTGACAAGTGTAAAATTTTGTCATGTGGTAAAGGGTTTGAGCTTTGGTAGCACTGGATTGAGTGTTGATAGAATATGTTTAACCCTTTATCAAAGGACAGAATTTTAGTCTCGTCCAAATATAGGGCCTTTGCAGACGACATATTAAATGTGACTCGTGTGATCAGATTTGGATTTGAAAGTATTTGTGCCAATTTTGAATTAGTTATCTGCAGATGTTTCGAAATTTCGAAGTCTGAAAAAAAAGTTTAGTGGTAATTATCTCTTTACCACACAATCGCGACTTTTAACAACCGTGAGAAAGAAGCCTTTTGAAAACATTGTGGGAAAAGGAGAAAATGCTGGTAACCTTTTTTCTCCTTTTCCCTCAATGTTTTCTACCTTTCCCAAAACAAATTTCAATTTTTGAGTCACATTTAATTTGTCGTCTGCAAATTCTTTCAATTTGGACCAGTCTAAAATTTTGTCGTTTGGTAAAGACTTATAGGACTTGCACATGCTAGAACTAAAGAAATTGTAAATTACAAAATGAAACATCAAACAAATTGAAATGAACAAAATTAGAGTCTGTAAATTGTTTAAAAACAATGTGCTTGTTTAACCTTTTACCACACAATCACAAGGTTTAAAGACTCTTAAGAAAAACAGCCTGTTGTAAACATGCTGGGAAAAGGAGAAAATGCAACAAGCATTTTCTCCTTTTCCCAACATATTTTCTACCCTGTTATACACAAAAACCATCATTTGAGGCATACACGTCATCAGCAAATGCTTCCAGTTTGGACAAGTTCAAAATTTTTGCTTTTGTTACTGTGGTCATGAGACAAACATATTTTTGTAAGCTTCAGCTAAGGATGGCAGGTAACATGTGAAACTTTTCGACTTTTCTAAACTTGCACTGTTGGGATGGGTGTCAGATATGTGATGCTGATGGAGAAAATCAAGCTAAAATAACCTTTGACTTGTGGTGAATATGGTCAGATGAATTTATTTATTTGTCACAATGTTTTTCCATGTTTTCCTTCTCCTTCATATACCACATTGTGTTAGAGTTTATTGTTGTTGGTTTTCCTCTTTTGAAGGTGTTTCCCCAGTGTTCTTGTGTAGTCTGTTTTCCCTTGGTTTAGGTTTTCCAGCTGTAGAAGTGTTTTACATTTGAGCAATTTTGTCATTTATCTGTGTCTTAAAAATGCAGTCTCAGTGTTACAGAGGAGAGGGAGGTTGCAAAGGCATCAAGATGTATTACAACTTTTCCCGTACAGACGTGTTTTAAGTTAACCCTTTACCGCACAATGCCAACTTTTAATGACCATGAGAAAGAAGACTTTTGAAAATTTTGTGGGAAAAGAAGAAAATGCAGGTTACCAGCATTTTCTCCTTTTCCCACAATATTTTCAAATGGCCACTTTCTCAGGGTCATTGTGTGATGGTGTGGTAAAGGGTTAACAATGCCTGGAATGACTTTGATTGCTTTTGTTCCTGAGTACATTGTACTTTTCTAGAATTGGAGACCAGTGGTAGCAGTATTCACTGTAGCAGTACTCACGGTAGGGGTACACGAAAAATGTACTGTACTACTGCTTTATATCTTTTGAAGGGCTTTGTTATGTTTAGTATGTTAACCCTTTACCACATAATGCTGGGTTTTGATGACCCTAAAAAAGAAAGCTTTTGAAAGCATTGTGGGAAAAGGAGAAAATGCTGGTAACCAGTATTTTGTCCTTTTCCCATAATGTTTTCAGTCCTTTCACTCACAAATTTCATCATGTGAGACATATTTAATTTGTCATCTGCAAACGCTTTGATATTGGACAAGCCCAAAATTTTATTGTTTGGTAAGAGCTGTAATCCTTACAGCTCTTATACAACTTCAGTTGTGTGTGGGACAAAGATTATGCTGCTTGTCTGTGATCTGATCAAATCTACACTTTGTGCAAAAGTACCTATAGATGTCCTTTACATCTTTTTGGTATAACACACATAACACTGAAAATGTCATATTAACTCTTTACCAAACAATCCTGACCCTGTGGAAGAAGCCCTTTGAAAACACTGTAGGAAAATGAGCATTCTTACCTTTCAGAGACAAATTTCATTGTTTGAGCTACATTTATTTTGTCGTCTGCAAATGCTTTGAATTTGGACCAGTCTAAAATTTTGTTGTGTGGCAAAAAGTAAACTCTAGCAAACAATTCTGAGTTTTAACAAGTCTCACTTAATAATGTGGCTCAAAAGATAGGATTTGTCTTGGTAAAGGAAGAAAACATTGTAGTTACCAGCATTTTCTTCTTTTCCAACGATGTTGTCAGAAACGCATTTTTTCAGTGTGGTTAAAACACAGAATTGATTGGTAAATGGTAAACAGTTTTAAGGTTGAAAAAAGTCAAAAGGGTACCAGCAGATGTACTTTGGAAACATTCTTGGAACCGATGGAACAACGGCATGAATGTTATTAGGGTTTAGTATTGTGAGAATACAACTGAAAATAACATTGTGGCAAAAAAAAAACTTTCTTGTTTTCTTTTTAAACATGCATAGACATATTTGTTTAATCTTTCAATAACATGTTTTTTTTTTTTTCTCGTTACAGCTCAGGTGATGCGTCGAGGTAGCAGTGGTGGGTCGTTAGATAGTGGAGTGGTAAGTACATTTTACTCCAATTTTATCCTAGACTACAGACAATATACATCAAGCCTGATAGTGCAGTCGGTAGCATACAGGACTTGAGCTTTTCCCATAAAAGGCATCAAGAGCTTTGGGGATAGCTGGAGCCAACTTCTTACTGAGGATTGGTGATAGTCATTGCTGGATTCATTCCTTTTTCAATCTTTATTTTAATGATGGTTATGTTGGAAAGCAGCCAGTGGTTTGAGAAGAATATTATGTGAAGTACATGTGTCAGTAAAAGAAACTCCAGGAAAGTATAGATAGGTGCACTGAAATTATGTTGAAACAACATTCTAACATGACACTAAGTCTTGAATTTGGCTCTACAACCACAGCGAAAAGGAAGCATGGTAAAATTGACGTCATTCTATATTCTGTGTAAAGTAAGAATTAATCCGCGTCCACGTTGTATACCAAGTATGAACTTGTTTTCCTTTTATCAAGAGTTGGTCGTGTTAGAATCGAAATAATCTTCTTTCTATTGTGGTTTATCCTTCAATAAACAACGGTTGTGAGTTATGAGGCATAAGAAATAATCCTTGAGAGCTATTGCTCTCGTGGATGACTTACTGTGCCTCATAACTCACAACCATGGTTATTGCCCGCTAGGATTATTCATTGTGCCTCATAACTCACAACCATGGTTATCGCCTGCAAGGGTTATTCATTGTGCCTCATAACTCACAACTTTGGTTTATTGAACAATAAACCACGATAGAATGAAGATTATTTCTTAATTAAAACAACACATACATGAATGCTTGCAAAGTAGTTTAACCCATTTCCACACAATCCTGACTTTTAACAACCCCACGAAAGAGGCCTTTTGAAAAGATTGTGGGAAAAGAAGAAAATGCTGGTAACCAGCATTTTCACAATGTTTTGTACTCTTTAACCCTTTCCCAAACAAGCCCTGGTTTTCACATGTCTGAAGTACAAGTCTTGAAAACACTGTGGGAAAAGGAAAAATTGCTCGTAACGAGCAATTTCTCCTTTTCCCACAGTGTTTTCTACCCTTTTTGAAACCTTTCTGCCATTTTAATCAAATTTAAAATTGTTGTCTGCAAACTCTTTCAATTTGGACTAGTCCAAAATTTGTCGTTTGGGAAAGGGATAAGAGACAAATTTTATGTTTTGAGCTACATTTGAAATGTCATCTGCAAATGCTTTCACTTTGGACTAGTCTACATTTTTGTCATGTGGTAAAGAGTTAAATGACGCTGTGGAAAATGCCTTTTGAAAACATCGTGGGAAAAGAAGAATGTGCTGGTAACAACAAAGTAGTTTTTATTCAGTTTTGGGAGATTCATGTGTGAAAGGAAAGAAAACGTAGAAAATGGAGAAAATACTAGTTAGAGAAAATGCTTGTTACAAGTATTTTCTCCTGTTCCTACAATTTTTGTTGACAGAGTGGTGAAAATACAGGATTATTTGGTAAAATTTTAGTATGCATTTTGATTTTATTTCACTGCAGCATTCTGGTAGTACAGGCAGTGCCAACAGTGCAGAAATGTCCTTTGCCAGCAACAGTAGTCAGACCAGTCTGAAAGGTCTTGGATCCTCCTCCAAACTGGCCCCACCCAGGGGCAAGCCAGGGGTCACCACCCTGAAGGGACCATTACCTGAAGGGACGGAAGTTTGAGGCATGATGTGAGAGAATTATTTTGAACCCACCTTGCAGTAGAACATTCAGGGGATAGCTTAATCTTGACACAAATTAGTGGACCTCTTACCCCACCCACCCAAAAGTGGATAAAACAATGACCTTCATTTGACCTTAGCATACCAGTGCATAGTGACAAGGCACTATTAGTGGGAGAATTGACAATACTAGTACATGTGCACTTCGAATCTAAGTTACTATGAACAAGTTCCTGTTTATCTTTACCCTTCACCAAACGACAAATTTTTTGACTAACCATATTGAAAGCATTTGCAGACGAGAAATTAAATTTAACTCAAATGATGATTTTTGTCTGTAATAGGGTAAAAAACATTGTGGGAAAAGGAGAAAACGCTAGTAACCAGCGTTTTCCTACCAACATTTTCTCCTTTTTCCCAAATTGTCTTCTACCCTCTAACTCCTTGCCACACAACAATATTTTCAGTGTAGATCCAAGATTAGACTGCACATTTTGTGCAGTCTGATCATGATTTTAGCTGAACACATGAGCAATTAAATCCAGGTTCAGTCCATAAAGGTAAATAGGTATTTTACATAACTACACCGTGAAATTTAACCTGTTTAACCAGCATTTTCTCCTTTTCCCACAATGTTTTCTACCCTATCCAATACATAGATGACCATATAAGCTACATTTGAATTGTCGTCTGCAAATGCTTTCAATTTGGTCCAGTTCAAAATTTTGTCATTTGGTGAAGAGTTAACTATTTACTTGAGCCATACTCTAGCAAAAGGGGGCTTAATGCATCTCTGTGATGCATTATACCAAGCAAGTCATCACATGATTATGGATCCATAAAATCCATTTTGTGTAACAACTGACTGAATCATGCGTCCTTGGACATACAGAGCATTGACCAATACTGAAATGTTTTGGCCCAGGTCAGCCTGCGCAGGTCAGCAAGCTGACCTGAATTGATACTTTTCGCAGATGCATTAAGCCCCCTTTTTATGGTTCACTTGGAGAAAACATTATAGACTTGTCCAATCTGGTAAAGCCTTTATATTTGCAGAATTTAATGTGCCACAAGGAAATTTTGTCCCTAATCATTTAACAGACTTTAATGACCTGAGGAATAACGCTTTTGAAAAGATTGTGGGAAAGGGAGAAAATGCTGGTATCAAGCATTTTATCCTTTCCTGACAATGTTTTCTACCCTTGTCAAGACAAATCCCACATGTTGAAGCAGATGCAAATTGTCGTCAGTAAATTCTTCATATGTAGACCAGTCCAAAATCTTGTCATTTAGTAACGGATTAAAGCATTGTGAGAAAAGGAGAAAATGCTGGTAACCAGTATTTTCTCCTTTTTCCACAATGTTTTCTATCCTATCAAAGACAAATTCCATCATTTGAGCCACATTTAAATTGTCATCTGCAAATGCTTTCAGTTTAGACCAGTCTACATTTTTGTTGTAGACAACAAAATTTTAGACTTGTCCAAATTCAAAACTTTTACAGACAACAAATTCAGTGTGGCTCAGATGATGGGATTTGTCTTTGAAATGTTAGAAAACATTGTGAGAACAGGAGAAAATGTTGGTTTTTCGTTCTCCAACAGTGTTTTCAAGGCCTTCTTTCTGAGGGTTGTTAAAAAATCAGATTGTGTGTTAATGGGTTAATATACAAAAATTAACTCTTTCCCAAACGACAAATTTTGGACTGGTCCAAATTGAAAGAGTTTGCATATGACAATTTTAAATTTGATGAAAATGGCAGGAAGTTCTTAAAAAGGGTAGAAAACACTGGGAAAAGGAGAAATTGCTCGTTACAAGCAATTTCTCCTTTTTCCACAGTGTTTTCAAAAGACTTGTGCTGCAGACACATGAAAACCAGGGCTTGTTTGGGAAAGGGTTAAGGAAAAAACAAATAATAGAGGGGAAGGAGAATACAGTTTCACAATGGCATGGAAAATATTGCAGAGAAAAAAAGGCTATCATTCGCTAGTTTCAAGCGTTTTTTTGTTCTTTTTCTTGCAGTGTTTTTCACTTGTCATTTGTCAGATGATATTTTCTAAGTTGCATGTACATGTATTTCCAAGCTTAGTATGAACATAATTGGCTTTCCCAGTAGCTTATAACCTGAAAGCTACATGCAAACCCATAATCCTGTACCAAAGGATCCTATGTTTTTACAGATTTAGAACAAAGGCATTTAAAAGCCGGTGGGGGAGGGGGAGCCTGTTATTCTCCAATTCCCACAATGTTTATTGTACCCTTCAAACACAAACCTGACCACACCACTCAAGCAATGCAATGTTAAAACATGGGATTGTTTCATAAAGGGTAAATTTCTTTTGTTACTTAACCCTCTACCACATGACATATTTTACACTTGTCCAAATTGAAAGCATTTGCAGACGACAAATTAGATACGGCTCATACGGTGAGATTTGTCTGTAAAAGGACAGAAAACATTGTGGGAAAAGGAGGAAATGCTGGTTACCAGCATTTTCTCCTTTTCCCACAATGTTTTCAAAAAACCTCCTCTTTAGGGTCGTTAAAAGTCAGGATTGTGTGATAAAGGGTTAAAACTTTTACCAGATGACAACAAAAATTGATGTTTGTTTTTCAAAGGTGAAAAACAATGTGGGTACAAGAGAAAATGCTGGTCACCAATATTTTTCCCTTTTCTCACAACACATTCTAACCTTTGAAAGTTAAATCTCATCATTTTAGACCCATTTAATTTGTTGTATACAAATGCTTTGGATTTGGACAAGTCCAAAATTTTGTCATTTGGTAAAGAATTAAAGAATACAGCCCAGTTAGTCATCGACTAAGATATCAGTGTCTGAACAAGGTATCTGAAAAAAATCTGATTTTGCTTTTCACAACCAGACACATTTTTTGATAACTTGGTACCCTTAGTAACAAATTTGCTGCAGCTTATTTTGAAAATGGCTCACTAATAAAGAATCATGAATTAAAATGAATCATGGATGAATAAATCTATAATATGAACATTCATTTAAAAAAAAAAAGGATATTGCACATTATAGCAACATCTTCATTTTAAAACAAGATTTACAATGTCATCTGCCACAGTGTGTAAAAAGACGACTGGAAGAGTTAACAAGTCAAAAAGGAGGGGTAGTTCAGATAGGACCAATATTGTGTGGTGTACTTGATTTGTGTGTTTTGTGTACATATTTATGTGCTCGATTAATTTAAGTGTAAATAAAACAAACAGAACCTGTGCAATCTTTTTTATGTCATTATAATAATTATGTTACTTGTAGACTTCATGCAATTTAATGCCTGTTTAACTCTTTCCCACACGACAAAATTCTGTACTGATCCAGATTGAAAGCATATGCAGACAACAAATTCATTGTGCCTGAAAGCATGGAATTTGTTTTAAAAAGGGTAGAAAACATTGTGCGAAAAGGAGAAAATGCTGCTTACCAGCATTTTCCCCTTTTCCCAAAATGTTTTCAAAAGGCTTCTGTTTGTGGGTCGTTAAAACTCAGGATTGTATGGTAAAGGGTTAACCCTATACCAAACAGACTTGTTTCAACAACTAATGAGAAGAGGGCAACTGAAAGCATTGTGAGAAAATGATAAAATGCTGGTAAGCTGCATTGTCTTCTTTTCCAACAATATTTTTTTTTTCCTTTCAAAAAAGATGAATGTCAATATATGAGCCACATTTGTTTTGTTGTCTGCAAATGCTTTCAATTTGAACAAATCTAAAATTTGCTGTCTGGTAAAGTGTTAACCCTTTACCAGACAATCCTGACTTTTAACAACCCTGAGAAAGAAAGCTTTTGAAAAACATGAAAAAAAAGGGAGAAAAGTATGGAAACCATTACTTTCTCATTTCACCATGATGTTTCTACCCTTCTGTGAACAAATTTCAAATTTTGAGTCACATTTTGAGTCACGTTTATTTCGAGTCAAATTTTGAGTCACATTTATTTTGCCATCTGCAAATGCTTTCCATTTGAACCAGTCTAAAAATTTTGTAGTTTGGTAAAGGGTTAATTGGTTTCCAGACTGTTACTAATGAAAATTGTTCAACTCTTTACCAGACAACATTTTGCACTGTATCAAGTTGAAAGCATGTGCAGATGATATTAGATGTACCTCAAAGGATAATTTCTGTCTTTGATATCATAGAAAACAGTGTAAAAAGGAAAAAAATGCTGGTTACTAGCATTTTGTCCTTTTTCTACAATGTTTTCAAAGGCCCTCTTCTCTAGGGTTGTTAAAATTTGGGATTTTGTGGTAAAGGGGTAAGCAAAATAAAAAATATCTCCTTACCAAATGACAAAATTTTAGACCAGTCCAAAATCCAAATTAAAAGCAATTGCAGATGACAAACTAAATGCTGCACAAATAAGGAAAGTTTTCTTTTAAACGGTAAAAAACATTGTGTCTAAAGGAGAAAATGCTGGTTACCAGCATTTTCTCATTTTTCCACAGTGTCTTCAAAAGTCCTTGTCCTTGGGGTATAGGGCTATCAAGGAAATTTTGGAAAATGAACAAATTGTTTAACCCTTTACCACATGACAAAATTTTGGACCCGTTCAAATTGAAAGCATTTGCAGACGACAATTTCAGTACGGCTCAAATGGTGCAATTTTTCTTTGATAGAGTAGAAAACGTGGGGAAAGGAGAAAATGCCGGTTACCGGTTACCAGCATTTTCTCCTTTTCCTACAATGTTTTCAAAAGGCTTCTTCCTCAGGATCATTAAAAGTCAGGATTGTGTGGTAAAGGGTTAATACAAGCAGGGTCTCCATTTGGCGTTCAGGCAATTTTTCTAATTTTTATTACAATGCAGATGTATAAAATGCATCTATATAGCATACATTTGGTAACCTTTAACTCTACCACACAGTCACAAGTTTTAAAGACCCTGTGGATAAAGGCTTTTGAAAACATTGTGGGAAAGGCAAAAATGCTGGTAAGTAGCATTCTCTCCTTTTCCCACAATGTTTTCTACTCTATCACATTTAATGTTGTTGTCTGCAGATACTTTCAATTTGGACCAGTCTAAAATATTGTCATTTGGTAAAGACGTAAACAATCATCTGCAATGTGTTAACCCTTTACCAGACGACAAAATTTTCGCCTATTCCAAATTGAAAGCATTTGCAGATGACAATGTCAATGTGGCTCAAATGGTGCAATTTTGGGTAGAAAACATTGGGGGAAAAGGAAAAAATACTGGTTACCAGCATTTTCTCATTTTCCCACAATGTTTTCAAAAGGCTTCTTTCAAAGGGTCGTTTAGATGCGGCATTGTGCAGTCAAAGGTTTAACTCCTTACTACACGCCACAATTCCAGATCGAAAGCATACGCAAGTGATGCAATCAGAACCTGAATCAAATGACTGGGTTTGTTGTGAAAAGGTTGGAAAACATTGAGAGAAAAGGACAAAATGCTGGCTACCAGCATTTCAGCCTTTTTCCACTATGTTTTCAGAAGGCCTGTTTGTGAGGGTCGTTAAAACTTGGCATTGTGAAAGGTTAACAGCATTTATGTTAAATATGGATAATTAACATTTATTTTGGTTTAATACCAAAATAACACATGCAAACATTGTAGAAGAAGGAGTTTCTAATTGTGCCACGATGTTGTCAAAAAAGGTCTGCTTTACAGTTGAAAAATGTGTTTAACCCTTTACCATACAATCCTGGGTTTTAACAACCCTGAAGAAGAAGGCTTTTGAAAACATTGTGGGAAAAGGAGAAAATGCTGGTAACCAGCATTTTCTCCTTTTCCCACAAGTTTTTTCTATCCTTTCAGAAATAAATCTCCATTTTAGCTGCATGTAATTTGTCATCTGCAGATGCTTTCAATTTGGACATGTCTAACATTTTTGTCATTTCGTAAAGGGTTAACGCTTTACCATACAAGCTCGACTTTCATTTGGATATGTCTTAATTTATATTTTCTTTGTGGTAAAGAGTTAACACTTTACGAAAGGGCAAAATTTTAGACTTGTCCAAATTGCAAGTATTTGCAGATGACAAATAAAAGGTGATTTAAGTAGTGGAAATTGTATTTGTAGGGGTAGAAAACATTTTGGGAAAAGGGGAAAATTCTGGTTACCAGCATTTTCTCCTTTCCCCCACAATGTTTTCAAAAGGCTTAGCTTTCGGGGGTTGTTAAAACTCGAGATTGTGTGGTAAAGGGTTAAGATAATAAAATGGCTGTTAAGATCAATTTTAATTTGACCAGTCACATCACAAGCATCATGTATATTGTGTATTAAACCCATTAGCAAACAGTCCTGAGTTTTAACGACCAGGAGCAGGAAAGCTTTCAGAAACATTGTTGGAAAAGGAGAAAATGCTGGTTACCAGCATTTTCTCCTTTTCCAACAATTTTTTCTCACCTATCAAAGATTAATTCCATCTTTTGAGCAATCATCTGCAAATCCTTTCAAGATTGATAAGTCTAAAATTGTGTCCTTTGGAAAAGAGTTAATCCTGTGATAACTGAAAAAGACTGGTTCATTAACCCTTAAAGCGCCTTTCACGACTATAGTTGCCATTGCAGGCAGTGTAGATCAAGATCAGGCTGCACAAAGTGTGCAGCCTCATCTTTGATCCACACTGTCCGCTTTGCTGAGACAATGGACATAAAAAAGTGACCACAAAATTACAATTATCTTGGTCTTATTCTAGACGGAAAATGTCCATTGGGTTTATTCGGTGCTTTAAGGGTTAAAATTTGATGTGTCTTTAGTATAGCTCTCCTAAACTCTTTACCAAATGACAAAATTTTAGACTTGTCCAAATTGAAAGCTTTTGCAGACAATAAATCAACTGTGTTTCAAAAAACTGAAATTTGTCTTTGAAAGGGAAGAAAACATTGCTTTGGTTACCAGCATTTTTCCCTTTCCCCACAATATTTTCAAAGGCCTTTTTTGTAAAGGTCGTTAAAACTTGGGATTGTGTGGTAAAGAGTAAACTGTTGCAGAACTGTCAAGTGTTTTTAGGCCCTTGAGGGAGATGTTTGAAAATGTGGATCGAGGAGTAAATGCTGATAACCAGTATTTTCCCCTTTTGCTACAAAGTTTTCCGTGCTCTCAGCATTTTTAAATTCCATCATATGAACCACATTTCATTTGTTGTCTGTAAATACTTCAATATGGACAAGTCCAAAATTTTGATGTCTGGTATGCCATTAGAGTAAATGAATTTGACCAATCAGTTCACAATGTTTTGTAGCATGTGATTTAGGTCAAGTGTTTTCATTGGCCACTTTTGCTAAGAAACAGGCATAAATGGATCAGTGACTATTATTATTCTGTTTAGAAGTCTATATGCATAGAACAAAAATTTTACATACGCCTGTACCAGGGCTGTTGTAGATTTTACATTGTATAAAGTATACAGAATTTTTTGTGTGTGATATTCTTCTCTTTGTTTTTTTCTTCTAAATTGTACAAATACCCTTTTACATATTTTAAACAATATTTCCACTTATAAACTGGAATATTGTTGATTTAGAGTCTGTTGATGAACAGATAATAAATTATTAAAGATTGAATATTGTGTTTGATTATTTTGTTCTTTACCAGTAGATATATCGACCCACACATCATCCCTGTTAACCCTTTACCACACAATCCTGACTTATTATGACCTTGAGGGCTCAAGGTGAGCTTTTGTGATCGCCCACTGTCCGTTGTCCATTGTGCGTTTTCCGTCATGCGTCCATCTGTCCGTCAATCCACAATTTCTTTAAACATCTTCTCCTCCTAAACCACTGTGCCAATCTTGATGAAACTTGGCAGGGATGTTCCTCGGGTGAAGCTCTACCAAAGTTGTTCAAGAGGTTGAATTCTACCCATAACTCTGGTTGCCATGGCAACCAAAAGGAAAAAAATAGCAAAATCTGAGAAAATCATCTCTGAAACTAGAAGGCGTAGAGCTTTGATATTTGGTATGTAGCATCTCCTAGTGGATCTCTACCAAGTTTGTCCTGGGGGTCACAAGTTTGAACATGGGAACAAAGAAGGAAAATTTTAAAAACCTTCATCTCTAAAACTAGAAGGCATAGAGCTTTGATATTTGGCATGTAGCATCTCCTAGTGGACCTCTACCAAGTTTGTTCATGTGATTCCCTTGGGGTCAAAACTGGCCCTGCCCCGGGGGCCACAAATTTGAACATAGGAACAACGAAGGAAAACTTTAAAATTCTTCTTTTCTGAAACCAAACGGCGTGGAGCTTTGATATTTGGTATCTTGCATCTCAGAGTGGACCTCTACCAAGTTTGTTCATATGATGCCTCTGGGGTCAAAACTGGCCCCGCCCTAGGGGTCACAAGTTTGAACATAGGAACAAAGAAGGAAAACTTTAAATTTCTTTTTCTCTTAAACGGGAAGGTGTAGAGCTTTGATATTTGGTATGTAGCATCTCCTAGCGGACCTCTACCAAGTTTGTTCCAAGGGTGCTGCTTGGGTCAAAACTGGCCGAGCCCGGGAGGTCACAAGTTCGAACATAGGAACAAAGAAGGAAAACTTTAAAATTCTTTGAAACTGGAAGGCATACAGCTTTGATATTTGGTATGTAGTGATTCTCTTCTAAGTTTGTTTGCCCATCTAAGCACAACGACATTGAGTTCAAAATTGGGTCATCTTGGGTCATAAACTAAGTCACTAGGTCAAATTAAAAAAATACCTTGTTGGCACTCTCGAGGCCACATTATTTGCTCAATTGCCTTGAAAATTGGTCAGAAAGTTTGTCTTTATAAAATCTCACATAAGTCTGAATTTGGGTCAACTGGGGTCATAAACTAGGTCACTGGGTCAAATTAAAGAAATACCTTGTTTGCACTCTGGAGGCCACATTTATTGCTCAAATGACCTGAAATTTGGCCAGAATGTTTTTGATGAAATATCAGATGAGTTTGGATTTGGGTCACCTGGAACCATAAACTAGGTCTCTAGGTCAAAGTTTGTCTTTATAAAATCTCACATAAGTCTGAATTTGGGTCAACTGGGGTCATAAACTAGGTCACTTGGTCAAATTAAAGAAATACCTAGTGGGCACTCTCGAGGCCACATTTATTATTCAGCTGAAAATTGGTTAAAATGTTGCTTTTGATAAAGTCCAAGACCAGGTCAAATTTGGGTCACCTGGGGTCATAATCTAGGTCACTAGGTCAAATTAAAGAAATACTTTTAGGGCACTCTAGAGGCTACATTTTTTGCTCAATTGACTTGAAAATTGGTCAGAACGTTTGTCTTTGTGAAATATGAGTTTGAAATTGGGTCACCTGGGGTCATAAACTAGGTCACTTGGTCAAATTAAAGAAATACCTTTAAGGCACTCTACTCAGGTGAGTGATCCAGGGCCATCATGGCCCTCTTGTCTCATTTTCCCACAGTGTTTTCTACTCTTCACAAAACAAGTTTCAATTTTTGAGTCACATTTATTTTTGTTGTCTGCAAATGCTTTCAATTTGGACAGGTCTAAAGTTTTGTCGTTTGGTAATGAGTTAATCCAGGACTAACGATTTGTGATTTCACAACCCTGACAGAAAATGCTTTTGAAGGCATTGTGATTGATCGTATGGTGTTTAACGCTGTTTTCAACATTATTTCAGTTATATTGCAGAGGCCAGTTCACCTGTCCATGCATTCCTGGAGTTTTTTTTACCACTACTATGCACAATATTCTCTCCAAGCCACTGGCTGCTTTCCCACTTAACCATCATCAAAACAATGGTCAGCAGTGAGAGCAAAACGAATCCTGTCTCAATGACTATTATCAATCCTCGGAAAGAAATTGGCCGAGCCAGGGATTGAAGCAGCAACCTCCTATTCTCAAGTCCTGTATGCTACCAACTGAGCTACGGGGGCTCGGCTGAAAACATGTGAGAAAATGCTTGATCTGAAAATGGTTACTACCCATTCGAAGACAATCCCATCATTCGAGTGGCATTTATTTTGTCATCTGTAAAGAAGCTATGCTCTATGAAAAGAGGGTTTAATCCAGGCTGACCTTGGTCGAAATGTTGGTCAATTTTATGCATGTCACAGGAACAGTCTACCCCATCATTCAGTCAGTTGTTTGACAAAGTGGATTTTACAGATCCAGAATTATAATGAGGTACAATTCATCACAGAGATGCATTAAACCCCCTTTGGCCAGAGAATGGCCAAAATATATTTCCTACAACAGAATTTTAGGTTCACCCAAATTGAAAGCCTTTGAAGACAACAACTTTCATGCTCAATCATGTAGCTCAAAAGCTAATTTCTGTCTTTGAAATGGTAGAAAACATTGTGGGAAAAGGAGAAAATGTAGGATACCAATATTTCTCCTTCTCCCACAGTGTTTTCAAAACCCTAATTCCTCAGGGTCGTTCAAACTTGGGATTGTGTGGTAAAGGGTTAGCCCTTTACTGCACAATGCAGACTTCTAACGACTCCGAAAAAGACTTGAAATCATTGTGGGAAAAGGAGAAAATGCTGGTATACAGCATTTTCTCCTTTTCCAACAATGTTTCTACCCTTCCACAAAGAAATTTCAATTTTTGAGTCTAACTTATGTTGTCTGCAAATGCTTTAAGTTGGGACTAATTTTTTTGTTTATTTGGTAAAGAGTTTACACTTCACCACACAATCCCGATTTTTTTTTTTAATTACCCTGGGAAAGAAGCCTTTTGAAAACATTATAGGAAAAGGAGAAAATGCTGGTTACCAGCATTTTCTCCTTTTCCCACAAAGTTTTCTACCCTGTCCAAAACAAATTTCAGTTCTTGAGTTGTTCTTGTCATCTGCAAATGCTTTCACTTTGGACTGGTCTAAAATTTTGCCATCTGGTAAAGAGTTTTAACAACCCTTTTGAAAACATTGTTGGAAAAGGAGAAAATCCTGGTAACCAGCATTTTCTCCTTTTCTCACAATGTTTTCTTCCCTTTCCAAAACAGATTTCAGTTCTTGAGTTGCATTTAATTTGTCGTCTGCAAATGCAAATTTGGACTGGTCTAAAATTTTGGTGTCTGGTAAAGGGTTAAACAAAAGTCTCATCATTATAGTATAGCCACATCTAATTTGTCCAAAAATGCTTTCAAATTATAAGGGTCTAAAATTTTGTTGCCTAGTGGAGTTAAAAAGAAAAATCTAACATAAAAGAAAAACAATATTTTTTTGCACATAAGTGACCTATATTACAGGAAGAGATTCTCAGGCTCAATGGCTAAGGTTCTGGCGGCACTAATTGCATTTGAGTGTCCTATAGCAAGAAAAAGCAGAGACCCAGCCTTGTACTAGTGAAATCTTTGACAAGACGTAATGAAGTAAGCCGTCAATATGACAAAATGGAAGAACTGTTACACCCTTTACCAAACGCAATCCTGGTGTTTCCACCAACCTCGGGAAAAGAAACTTTTTTCAAAGAATGTTGTTGGAAAAGGAGAAAATGCTGGTTACCAACATTTTCTCCTTTTCCCACAATGTTTTTAACCCTTCCAATGATGGCTCTTATTACTTGAGCCACATTTAATTTTTTGTCTGCTTATGCTTCGATTTCAGACTAGTCCAAATTATTATGTAGATAAGAATTAACTCTATATCACATGGTTGAGAATCTTAATGACCATCAGAAAAGGCCTTTGAAAACATTTTGCCTTTTTCCCACATTTTCTATCATTACAAAGACAGGAATTCATCTTTTGAGCCACTGGTAATTTTCCTAATGATGCCTTCAATTTAGAGAATTTTGAAATATTGCGTTGTGTGATGAGAATTAAGGTAGCATAAAACAGCACTGAAACATACCGGTAAACCCAATAAAAGACAGTAACTGCAACACCTTACAAACAAATGAGCCAGCCATTTCTCCTTTTCCCACAATGTTTTCTACCCTTCCAAGGGTGTGTTTCTATTTTTTAGTCTCAAATATTTTGTCCTCTGCAAAAGCTTTCAATTTGGGCAAGGCCAAAATACTGTTGTTTGGTGGAGTTATGAATTTAACCCAACAGGCAAAAGGCCTTTTCAATCTAGAAATAAGACCCTAATAAGAGCAATTTCAAAGGTTGCTCTTGAACAGAATGTCTCGGCAAAGCTCAGCAAAGATCAGACTGCATGTTTTCTGCAGCCAGATTCTGATCTTCACTGGCAGCAAAGACAGCTATAGTTGTGAAAAGCGTTTACGGGTTAAAACAGTCACAAGTTGTAGGCCAATGATAAAGTCCTGAAAATAAGTGATCCTGCAAAATTTCAAAACAGTGACAAGTTAGCACTTTAACCTTTTACAAAACAATCCTGTGTTTTACTGACTCCAATGAAGATGGCTTTTGAAAACATTGTGGTAAAAGAAGAAATGCTGGTTACATTTTCTCCTTTTCCCACAATTATTTCTACCTTTACACTAACAAATTTCAATATTTGAGTCACAATTACTTTGTCATCTGCAATGCTTTCAACCTGGACAAGTCTAAAATTTTGTCACGTGGCAAACAGACCTGAATCAAACAAATTGGTATTTTAACTACCCTGGGGAAGAAAGCTTTGGTAAACATTGAGAAAGGAGAAAATGCTGGTTACAGGTACAGCCCTCGGCAGGGTAGCTCAGTGGTTAGCATATCCGACTCGTGACCTGATGGTTATGAGTTTGATACCCGCTTGTGGCAAGACTTATTTCCGGCGATATTTTTGTCTCTCACCTCTGATGCATATGAGAAAAGCAGTCACTGGCTTGGACAGAAAGTTGTGTCAGTACTGGTGTGAGAAAGCCAGACAACACATGCATAGGTGCACTGACATTGTGACTTGACTTTAGCTGTTATTTAATGGCCTTAAACTCCAATACAAGCAATCTGGTACCAGCACTTTCTCCTTTCCCTGCAAGGTTTCTGCCCTTTCTAAAGCAAATCCAACCACAATGGTAATACTGAATTTTTCATGAGCAAATACCGCCAATATTTATGAGTTAAACCGTTACCAAACAATTCTGTATTTTTATGACCCAGGCAACAATGGCCATTGAGAACATTGTGGCAAAATAAGACAATCCTGATAACCAGTTCTTGTTTTCCTTTTTCCACAATGCTTTCTACTCCTTCAAAGACAATCCTGATTCCTCGTGATACGACCCCATTTAAAGTATCGTCTGCAAATGTGTTCAAGTTTGGCAAGATCATGTAACCATGACAAAAATTTAGACCTGTCCAAATCCAAAGCATATGCAGACGACAAATCAAGTGTGGCTAAAACTGTGGAAATGTTTTCAGAAGTCCTGTTTCTCAAGGTCGTCAAAAGTCGGCATTGTGTGGTATAGGGTTAAAGCAGTATCAGACACCATTCAAACACAAACCTGCGGAAAGGTGGACAACACCCTGTGTAGTATCATAGAAATTGACAGAAGTTTTCTCCAGTTTTTACCGACGGTGGTAACGTAATGAAATCGTTGCAAAACTGATATGATCAGCATCGATTTTAGTGGACGGGCACGTTGTATGGCAAGTAAAATAGCCGCGAACCAAGATATACACGTATCTCAATTTAGATTCTTCGACGATACCACAGGTACTTTGAAGTGTTCTGGGTACTTTGATCCAAAATGGAAGACTTTGTCAATGTGAAGACGAACAGGCGAAGAAAAAACAAGAAATATGACGAGAAACAGACCTTTGAGGCACGAATCAACATCATCAAGTAATTGTTTGACAAATCTTTAAGTAAAGAGGAACTACCAAGCAATTTTTAAGTCCATTTAGGTGAAATTTACCTGATGTCATGTGTTTTCGCGAAATTGCTTGATATTTACGAAATAAAGTCTGTTTGTCTGTCGGTCCGTTTGTCTATCTGTTTCTCTCTCCCCGTCCCTCTTTCTCTCGCTCCCCATACATCTCTCTCTCCCCCTACATCTCTCTCTCCCCCTCTCTCTCCTTCTCTGTCTCTATCTCTCTCTCTCTATTACCTCTAATCCAATCTTATCCAGTCTAAACCAATCTATCTCATTTCATCATTTTAGCTGATTGTCTATCCATATTGCCAATTCTCTTGTATGAAATTTAACTGATGACATGTGTTTTCTTGAAATTGCTTGACGTTGATGGAAGGAAATGCAAGAAAATTGTCTGTCTGTCAGTCTGTCTGTCCCCATCCTTCATTCTCTCTCTTGCTCCCCCATACCTCTCTCCTTCCCCATCTCTCTCTCTCTCACTTTCTCTCACTTACTCTCTCTCATTAATGCAATCTTATCCAGTCGAGTTGAATCTCTCTATCTCACTTGACTCTCTCTGTGGATGTATACAGCACTGTAACTGTTTGTCTATCCATATTACACAATTCTCTTCTATGAACTGTGGTAGTTTGTCCCCAAATGATGAGCTAGATACACAAAACCACTTATGCCTATACCAAATCACAAAATTCTAGACAGGCCCAAATTCAAAGCTTTTGCAGACAACAAAATTCAAGTGACTCAAAAATTGAAATTTTTATCTTGGTTGATTGAAAACATTGTGGGAAAAGAGAAAATGCTGGTTACCAGCATTTTCTCCTTTTCCCTCAGTATTTTCAAAAGCTTTCATTTTCAGGGTCGTTAAAACCCAGGATTGTGTGGTGAAGGGTTACACAAGTTTGGAAATTGGGAACAAATAATTGAAGTATTTTGGAAAGACATAATGGTTACAATATTGAAATAGATATTTAATATCGTCATTTTTCAGTTGGTGTAATTTTGGTTTTTGGTTTTATTTTTCAGGTCAGATTTGATGTTAACCACTTTCTATATTGAAACTTTAGGTAACTGAAAATGTATACATGTATTTTCTGATTTTGTTTTCTACAAATTCTAGCTTCCTATTTTCCTTTTTTGGTTTTTCCCCATCCACTTTTTAATGCGTCTTAAGCCTTTACCTAACAAATCCATGTTTAAATGAACCTGTAGAGGAAAGCATTTGAAAACATTTTAGGAAAATGTTTCTTCCCTCTCAAAGACAATACCCATCAGTTCAGCCACAATAACTCTTTACCAAACGACAAATTTTAGCCTTGTCCAAATTGAAAACATCTGCAGACGACAATTTCAATGTGGTTCAAATGGTGCAATTTTTCTTTGATAGGGCAGAAAACATTGTGGGAAAAGGAGAAAATGCTGATTACCAGCAGTTTCTCCTTTTCTCATAATGTTTTCATGAACCCTCTAACTCAAGGTCGTTAAAACCCAGGATTGTTTGGTAAGGGGTTAATTCATGGTTGCAAATGTTTTCAATTTGGTTGAGTCCAAAATTGTGTTTGCTAAAGATTTAGGCCCCATTTACCATCCATTAACTTCTCTGGATAAAGTTAAATACTTTAGCGCTTTACTGAATGATAAATTTAAGACTTGTTGAAATTAACAGAATTTG